>OY728119.1:949699898-954699898 GCA_963277665.1 Viscum album
TAACACATTGAAACATTTAGAACCATAATAAAAATAGATAAATAATATAAAAATAAACTTGTAATATCATTAGAATAATTATATTAATGATATAACCTTTCAAAGAACATATATAAACCGTATAAAAGAAACTAGGTGGATAAAATAAATTAAGTCTAAATGGAATGTAAATTGAGATGAAATACATTACCCTAAAACTTCATATTTGTGTGTAGTATTTATCCTAATTTATATTTGTTTAAATATTTTTTAAAACATATACAAAACATAATATTTTTTATAAAATCTTATATCATCTTCTTTTAATATATTACTAACCATTGGTTATCAATCATTCTTTATTTTCACTATATCTCTTGTTAAATCCCTTGTTTTATCAAAAATGATTTTACATGTTATTTTTGGATCCTAAAAAAATATGTAATGATTTAATATTATCCTGAATTTAAAAAAAGATTTAATTATCATATATATTTATAATATATTTTTTTATAAAAATCCATAATATTTTGAGATACTAAATGATGTGTACTATTCCTGGAGATAGTAGGTCGTATGAAAGTATGAAAGATACTTCCATTTCATTATTATATTAATGGAATGAAATGTGAATGATAAATATCTTTATTATGATTCATGTATAAAATTAATTTCATATATGTTACATATTTTTAATGAAATAATTTATTATAAATTCTTTTTAAATTGTGATCAATTCACATCGCTTTGAGGGGGAAGTATTTCACACTTCCACAAATGATGTTTTCATATTTACAAACAATGTAATGTATAATAGTACATGTTAAAAAAATAATTAATGAATTTTAAATACATAAATAATTTCATATATGACATATGTAAACAGATTTCCCATCATAATTTCCTCCATTATTAGCTATAAAATAAAAATGAACAATCATTATTTTGTGATGTAATAGTTTTTCCCCCACATAAAAAGTATGTTTTTACCCATTATATGGAAGTGTATGTAATTTCATGATAAAAATGTAACATAAAAAATACTTTTATATTGATGATACCATTTTTATTATATAATAATCTAAGATTAATATTTTAGGGAGTGGAGAATAGAAATAAAACATCATATCTTGAGGGAAGATGATACATATTAACAGGGTAACTATTTTTGGATTTTATAAATAAGATTTAATTGATATATTCTTGGACCAAGGTATGATTCAAAGTCCAATGGAGGGATTTGGGCTGTTAATTGAGTAGAGTGTGTCTGAACATAAGTGGCTTGAGATGAGTGAGGAAGTGGGAGGTGTGGTGGCCTTTTATAAGGGAGGGGGAGTGGAACTCTTGTAAATAGAAAAATATATTCATTAAGAGGTGGTATAAAAAACCTAATGTGTATCTAAAATGGACATATAATCGATTAATGGTGAATCATGGTTGATAAAATCTTCTAACAGTAAGAAATATTTTCATTTTAATAACTGGGTTCCTTAACTTCATGATTCGCTAATTTAATCCCATGGCCGCCTGAATGGCCCGATGGACTTAAATTTTATTGACTTTTTATATCCCCACATTCAATGGATAAGGGGAACCCTTATAAGGACCATAGGGTTAGATATTACAAGGCCCATAGGCTTAAGAGACATTACACGACCCAATGGTGTTAGTAAATTCAACCAGACTATAACTACAAGGAACTTCCCCTACCCAACATCTGCATCATGATGGTAGCCCTCCAACCTCACAAGGAATTCTATCTATGATTACCATGAAATATTAGGCAGGTCCCTATGGAATATCGATACCCTCTAATTCTTCCAAATCCAATGGTTCTTCTCTGGGGATTGCACTTGCTCTGAATCCTCCTATGGGGCTGCTTCTTTTTTGTAGAGACAGTCTAGGGAAACTACACTGATCATGTGTCCTAAAGGCCTTTTGTTGTCCCAAAGACCTTGAGGTGGCCTAAAGGCCATAACTTTTTCCCGAAATCCATTCTGGGCCAAAGTCCTAGGTGGCCCGAAGGCCATAAGGACTCCAAGCCCAAACCGATGGCCCAAGGAGAATAGTTCCGGAAGCTACAGTAATGAACAATACCATCTTCATTACTACTATATTAACATAGAAATATGTTTATGACTAGTTCTGAATTTATGTCTCATGAATTCACTTATAGAGACCTCACCATCTAGGATGAGGCTCACATGGAAATCTCTAATTTAATCATTTTGGTTTTTATTAAAGAATATAGTATTCAAACCTACGTTACATAACTATTAATACTAAAATAAGTTGATGTTGATCAGAATATATATATAAGAATTTATTATTTTTATACCTAATTTAAAAAAATCCATGTTATAAGGGAAGTAATTTTAATACAACCACACATGACACACTAAAACACTACTTAAACATAGACCATGTTAACAATGTTTTTAAAGTATACTGGGCAATATGTTAAATATAGAAGAAATTTTTTAAAATTAATAGATAATATTTAAAACTAATAAATAACTTATTATAATATAGTATTTTTATTAAATTTTATTCATTTAGTAAAATATAATTTATTGTAAAATATTAATAATGTCAATTTTGAAAATATTTATTTAAATTTAATTTTAAAATATTAAAACAATATATTAATAAAAGTATAGTATGTATAAATATGTGTAACATTATATTTTAATTTCAAAAATAAGTATACATACATATTTAATAAATCAAATTTACTTTAAATGTAAATCGTGTCATTTATTTTAGTTTATTATAAACTAAATAATCTCTATGTTGTCATTTCATAATAATTTTAATTAACATAATCATCATCAACAATTATTCATCAATTATTATGATAATTATAACCCATTTATGTTACCAAAGTATAAGTATAACTGAAAAAATGTGTTTTTTTAAATATCTAAAACGTTATAAATATTAAAGGCAAGGAAAATTCCTTTTTTGGGTCGTTCATTATTAAACACTAAAATAAAAAAATTTCTATTTGATAATATCCCAATATCATATAAAATTATAACCAATAGGGTATTTTTTTCAAACTAATAGCATGCAATGGTTTTTGGAAAAGTTAGAACGTTATTTTTATCATTACGTTTAATGTTTACTCCCATCATAAGATTAATTTTTCCTTAATGACCTTAATTAATTTTAATCACTATAACTAATATTTTTGTTCAAAAAATAATTTGATCATATTAGACGAGAAATATTATATTAATTACAAATTTTTATGTCATTTTTTCAAAATTATAATCATAGAAGTGGGATATTTGAGATTAACGCTAATCTCACAGACATAGTAGGAATGCGTGGTTTCAATGTACATAATTTAAAATGTTAAAAAAGTATTTATATCCAATATTAATATAAAAATGATTCCAATAACCAAAAATTTGATGATATATTTCCAATGGATTTATTTTGACATCCAAAAACAATTTAGAATATAATATAATGTTAATACTTATTTAAAAAAACATGATGTTTTAACAAAAATACAGTATTATCAATATTTAAAGAAATAAATCTTCTATGAATAATAAAAAATCACCAAGATATAATTTTAAAATTATTAAATAAATGATGAATTATATTTTTAGAAAAAAAATATTAAATTGGAAAATTTTTAGTTTTAAAATATCTTTTCCTTTAAAAGATGGTAAAACTAAATCATGCTTGTTTTACAATCAAACCCAACGTAGAGTATTGCGTATTCTTAACATGGTGTTTCATATTACAAAATATAGTAACAAGATAATATTTATTTTAAAATTAAAATATTTCAATGTATTTGTTTGTTATATTCTCTCTAGCATGATTAAATTGTGTCCTCATAATTTATACTTTATCTTTTTAATGAAGAATTTTATATTTGAAAGTAATATTTTTGAAAACCCACATCATAAATAGGGTTAATAACACACTTTTCTAATAAGAGTGAAATTAAATTAAAATATTAATGTTCTGGGTTCCCTATTAAGAGAAAATAATTTTGAAAAGGAAACAAGAGTACAGAATAAAAACCCAACCATCATGTTCTGATTGAGAGTGATAGAAAACTTGATGAGGTGAAAATTATAGACCACAAAACCATAACACACTGGTGTGAATAATGGTAATTGATTTCATCAAAATAATGATAACATGATAAAAGTCTTAATACCATTTTATCAATAGTTTATATATTAATTTACAATCTATGAATATATATAAATCTATGTTTTATAAATATAATGTTATCATTGATTACACATTAGACTATTTCTACTTCATCTCATAAGAAATGATTATTCAGATATAGAAGTAATATACCTATATTAAAAGTCCACATCTATAATACAACAGAAACCATTTCATAAATTATCAAACATTCTAAAAGATTATTATCCAATTATTTATAATCATTTCCATGGTAGTAAAAGTATCCAATTTACTTGATCGACATAAATCATTTTTTAATCCATGAAAAAATTTATTAATATTAGGAACATATTAAGGAATATATTTCACTCAACCATGGTTTTTTTTAATTTTTTCAATCACATTACCTTCTACCATTAAACATATGATCTCAAATCATAAATGAAATATCACTATACGAAAATCCTTATATATTTCATAATTTATATATTTATTACATCACTGATAAAATTACGTGAAAACATGAATCAAAGATCCAAATACATAGGCACAATGATCATTCCACATCTGTAGTATCAATAACATAAGGATTCCCTTGATCACTCAACTTCTTCTAATGTATATTCCCTTAAAAATTTTGTAATTTATTTACATAGTGACCAATATGCATTAAATAGACATATTACATATTTGAATTTTCTTTCATTCCCATAAACTCAGTAACTTGTTGGCCTTTTTTCATTACAATTATAACAAACTCTCATTACATACTATTTTGTATTGGGGCGTTTAATACCACATTTATCACTTGATGATAATTCCTATAATATCATCCTTCTAATACCTTTTTTGAACCTTTCATACTTTCATTTTCTAGATTCCCTTTGAAACTTTAATTCTTAAAAAATTTATTCTCTATATATATGTAACATAATACTAGTTAATCATATGATGATGAATTTTTGGAGACTAGTGTCCTTTTAAGACATAGCTTAATCCCTTCAAAAATTGATCTATCTTGAACTCTATTTTTCAAATATAATCTATAACACACTTGGCTAACATTGTAAAGATATATTAGTAATCTGAAACATTCACTTATTCCATTCACTTAAAGTGATAAAACATCCTATTCATCTCAATTTTTTTATCATGAAGTATGTATTTTATGAAGAATGTATCCCTAAAATTATTCCAATCCTTGAGTACTATTCCCTCATCCTCCTTAGTATTTTTCATTAGATATCACCATTGAGTATTATCACGTATGAGAAAATACGTCACAAGTTTAACCTTCTCCTTTTTTTCATCCCAAATATATAAACAACTTCTCCAAAGAAATAATCTATTGTTCAGATTCAATTGGATCAGTAGTTTAATTAAATATCATGTGACATTGTTTCATAAATAAATAAAATATTAGAGAGTCTAAAAGTGGAACAGGATGCTCCATCTTGGAATGGTTATGAGACATAAACTATTTAATATTCCCTAAAATATCCATTACATTCCCAGTTTTAATACCAATTATGTCATATTTCTCTATAGTGAATCGTCCGTATTGTCCATGAGTATTTGTACACTTCTTCCTTCTAGCTTCTATTTCTGAACAATGGAATATACTATATTAGTTTATTAAATTATGATCCCTATATAACCATAAATTCTGTACGATGCTTAACAAAACCTGAAAAGTTTATTGATAACTTATTTGATAATCATTAATATGGGTTTTTCGAGATATCATTATGTTAAATTACTTCATTTTATTTTTTAAGGAATATAGGAATTATGCTAAGTGTATCTCCTAAGAGTGTCAAACTAGGTACATATTATGAAACATTGACATGTACCAGGTGACTCCATGTCAGGCCCGACACACCTTGTTTTAGTTGTTGGTACTAGTAATATATGTTCTAGAACAATGTCAACTTTTATTATGTAGAAAAGGATTTATTTATATGAACACCCACATAATATATACCTTACACAAATTCTAGAATATTATTCTATACTTATCCTAAAATTCGATCACAGGGTTATGTTTAATAATCTATTTTTTCTAAATCTAGTTTCAATGGGTATTGCTAATCTTCCTTTGATATCAACTGTAATTCTCTGACCCTAGAAGCCTGAAGTTGGTGAATTATACTATTACATTGTGATGATCACAGGGAAACAAATCCAAATGGTTCGATCAATTTATTAGTCTTAGAATCCATATTACATACATGAATCCCATAATACATCATTATGTATAAAATAAAACCTAATACAAAATAAAATCAAATAAACTGCATCCTTGAAAGATTATTCATGGTTTTCTTCTTCATAACATGGTGAAATAAAAAATAATAAGGATTTGATGAATTGATCATTAAGTTTAATTAAAAAACAATAAATAATGACTCAATGTATGTAAAACAATATGGAATGGTAAAAAACTGATAAAACATTACATTGAAATAAATAGACAAGGAAATATTAATATGTAATATTCAAAAACTAAAACACATGCCATTAATCAATAAACTAATAAATAAATGAATCCATGGATATGCATGTGAAAAATATCATGGATAAATAAGGATAATTGATGAATTATCCATAATTTAAAGGCATAATTATTGGACTCCATGTTTCCTAGGTACATGGAACCCTTACCATCACGACCATTCACAAGACAGTTTAAACCATAATGGTTAGAACCCAATTTGGGGTTTTCAACATTAAATATACTATCAATACATTTAAAATAAATTTTATTACATATTATTTACAATGATGAAGGGGTTTTACAACGAAAATGCATCCCATGAGACTGTCGTTGTAGATATGGGATTACTTTAATCGGTCCCCAACCAATAGGGAATTCCTTAAGCAGTCTACAACTCATGTATTTAATGTCCTAATAATTCATCATATAAAATAAATAAATTTCCATATCAAAACTATACATTTAATAAATGATACATTCTTATCAAAATTTCTGTGGAGGATGATTGGTAATGAAGATATATACCATTGAAATTCCATTAAAGAATTCATGAGGAATATAATCTTTAAACATCACAAAGTGTCCCTTACCACATAGAATCATATAGAACCATAACCCCCATGAAGTATTAACATTAAATAAGACATATAATATACTTAGAATAATTATATTCATGATATAAAATATTAATGGAAGTATATATACCATATAAAGGAAATAATTCCAACATGCTTATACCCAAGTGGTACAAGCCCCTACTTGGCATCCAAAAGAACCAGGATCAAATCTAGGCAGATACAAATTTCTTGTTACTGTAACAACACAGTAGTAGGGGAACTGTAGATGAACTATAGCATCGGTATAACTGTATTAGCGGAGACACTATAGTGATTGAGGTAGTGTAGTAGGAACTGTAATGGTGATTGTTCTATAACAAGAACTATAGAAGCATAGGTACTATAGAAGTAATATTCAACAAATTGTCCTTTTGTCAAAAAAAGGGCTTTCAAGACTTATATTCAGGCCAATTAGCCCTGGGCCATCGAGTTATGTAATGGGTATCCCTATACCCAGTCAAAATATTTATTTTCTTTAATAATAAAAATGAGGATTCAACCCCAACATTTTAAAAACCATATAAAAGAAACAAGGTGCATAAAAAGAATTAAGACTCAATGTAATGTAAATTGAGATGAGAATCCATTACCTTAACCTTCCTTTTGTTTTTTGGTATTTATCCTGTTGTATAGTGGTTGAAAATATGTTAATAACTTATTGAAGAACCATCATAAGGTTTATAATATCATATATTAACTTCTTATATTATATTATTACCTGTTTTCTAACAATCAATCATTGTTTCACTATTTCATGTGTTAATTCCCAAGCTCTCTCAAGTATGTTTGGACATTAAATTTGTTTATCACACTAAATATATCCAGATCTCATCATATTGATAATTTAAATAATGATTTAATTATCACATATAATATTTATATATGTATTTATAATAATCCACAATATTTAGACAAAGGAAATTGAATTTTACTGTTCATGGAGACGGTAGGTCGTACGTATGCATGAAGAATAATTCCATTTATTTGGCCTAAAAATTAATGGAAATTAAATATTAATTATTTATATAATTATTATATTATAATATATATTTCATAAATTATATTTTGTTTTATTGAAACATTCCTTTATGTGTTCCATGTATAGTGTGAATGAGTCACATCTCTTTAGCGGGGAACTAGTCGACACATCCACAAACAATCATATCATATTAATAAAAATTTAAGACATAATATATTTTGTTATTAAAATAATTAAATAATCCTAAATACATTATAAATATCATAAATATCATATATAAATATATTTTCTACCATAATATCCATTATGAGAGGCGGTAAATGAAAAATGAACAATCATGTTTTCACGAGCCTGTAGTTCGATGTACATGTAAAGCATATGTTTGTTACCCATTAGATAGATGAGTGTGTAGGTGTATGTATAACCCATAACATAACATCTTTATAGTATATTTATGATAATTTTGGTGTTATATAATCATGTAATATGATGACTGGAGAGAGTGGAGAGTAGAAATAAAACTAAACTGCTTGGTGAAGGATGTAAAATCTTAATCAGGTAACTCTTAAAATTAGTACAAAATGGTTTCCATGGATTGATTAAATTATAAAATGAGTCATCAAGGAGTAATGGAGTGATTTTTTAATTAAATTTAAAATATCTTGGTAGTAATTAAGTTGTTTTAAATTTGTGAGGAAGTGGGAGTGGTGGTGGACTTTTATAAGGGATGGTGAATGGCCCTCTTGCAAATAGAAAAAGGTATTCATTAATAGGAGTTCTAACATAAATAATTTTTCAATAAAATGAAACAATAATGGTTAAAAGGGTAATAATTTTGTATAAAAACCTCTAAAACACAAAAATATGTTCATTTCAATAATTTGGTTCTTTAACTTCTCTAATTATCCAATTTTATCATTTCAGTTATTATTAAAGCATCTTGTTTTATAACCTAATTAATATAACCTTGTAGACTAAAATACTTTAATATTTATTATAAAAAATATATATAATTAATTACTAATCATATATATAAATTATAAAATAAAAAAGTCTTGTTTTTTGGGGAGTATGTTATAAACAAGTTCATGTGTCGCACTAAAACACTGCCAATACTCGGACTGTGTTGACAATGATTTTATAGTTTAAGGGTCAATATGATATTTATAAATGACCAATTTTTCTGTTAATAGTCTGTTTATAATTTTTTTTTACATTTGAAAATATATTGTCACAATGTACTATTTTTATTAATTTTAAATAATTTAACAGAATATCATTTATTTAAGAATAACAATAATGTCAATTTTGTAATTATTTATTTAATTTTAATTTTAAAAAATCCAAAAAATAGTAGAATTCAAATATATTTTGTTGAAATCTATTTAACATGATATATTCAAATAAAATAATTTTTAATGATAATAATTCAATGAATCTTCAACACTCTTAATATTTATATTATAATTAATTTTAGTTAATTATTTACTATATAATCATTACATTGGATTTTACTATGAAATTTAAGTAGAAAAATGATATATCAAAATTAATGACAATTTATTATGATAAAATTAACCAATTTAAATTTCAAATGGTAATTTATAACTGAAAATATGGTGTTTTTTACACATATGAATATTTTATAAATTTTCAAGGTATAGAAAGTTCCCTTTTGTCTCTTTCATACACAACCTTTAATGCAAGGCACCTAATTTATAGAATATCTGAATAAAACATAAAATTTGAAGCAAGGGGCTTTTGGTCTATCAATTGGAATTAAATGACTTTTCGAAAGGTTTCTTGGTCATATTCCCCCATTTTTTCATGGTTTTCCCCAAGATTAGCTTTATTTAATCATATGATCCTTAATTAATTCTAATCAATTTCACTAATATATTTGGTAAAATATTAAATTGGTTATATTAAACCGATAATATTGTACTAATTACTACCTTTTAGGTATTTATTTCAAAATTCAAATTAAAGAAGCTAAAAATTAATGAATAGTGCTAATCTTGCAGACATAGTGGGAGAGTATATTTTTAAAGTAAAAACATTCAAAATTTAAATATGTTTTTAAATCCATTAATAATATAAAAAATTAAAATGGACTATATTTGGTTAATATATATATAATTTAACTAATTTTAAATCAAAACCCAATTTAAAATATAATTTTACATTAATAATTATTTAAACTAAAAGGATCTTTTTAACTAAATTGCAATATTTATCACTATTTATCAAAAAATGAAACTTCTCAGAAAAATACAAAACATTCATCAAAATATAATTTCTAAATTATTAATTCAAAATACTGAGTATATATTTACGAATATAATTAATATATTTCCAAAATTTAGATTATAAATAGGTTCTCCATTTATTGGTAGTAATAATCGAACTTATATGAAACACAAGCTAACTCAGTGTTGCTTGTAGTGTAATATTATCATGTGGTTTCATATAAAAAAATCTAGTTACAAAATAATATTTATTATGACATTAATGTATTTTAATGTATTGGGGTGTTATCATAATATAATTTTATAAGACAAAAATATTTCTTATTAGTGTTTGAAAATAATTATTGTCAAAAAAACCAAAAATTTCAAAATAAAAGTCCATTATTGTTCTAAAACTAAAAATTAATATTTCTAGAAAATTATTTGGATAACTTTAATTGTAATTTTTGGAATCCGAACATCAAAATTATCCAATGGTTAATTTTCTATAATTTTATAAGAGAGATGAATATTTAGGTAAACATTAAATATGATATTAATATGATGTGTGCATTATGATATAATAATAACCCAAAAGTCATGTAATAATTTATTTAAAAGGTATCGAATAACAAATTTGTTTTTACCAATTATTATTATTATTATTTTAATAATTTTATAAATAATTTTTTGTTCTCCAAAACCTACAATATTTTTTAATGTTTTAAAATAATTTATTTGAAAACAAGAAATAGTTTCACATATCTAAGGTTAATATTTTATTATTTTTAGCCCATGGATATATAAGATAATTAAACAATATCTCATTTTTCTTAAAAATGGTTAACATCCCTGGTATGATTATTTATTACTTTATCGTGTAGAGTATAAAATAAAAATTTGAGAAATAATATAGAAATCCTCTCTTATTTATTATATAATCCTACCCATGCTCCGACACATACTCATTAAAAAATATGGTGAATATACTACTATTACCTCGCCTCTCTAGAGTCTACCCAAGGTTCCAAAAAACTCCCAATAAGCTCCTACTAATTTTTTGGATTCACCCTCTCATGGTATGGAATCCTCTTATTCTCCTCTTCATTCAAGTATCTTCATTATCTTATGAAATTTATCTCTAATTACTAATATTGGGAAATTTTCTTAAAAATACACTTAAAAAAATATGATTTATAACTGATGAGGGATCCCTTTAAATATCAGTAATGCCTCCCAGGAACATTTATGTTGACCCCATTAACTTGCTGAAATTTCAATACAATTCTCAATTCCAAACAATTATGTATTAAAAACCGTTATAAATTTCATATCAAGAGTGTTATAAATTATGAGATTACAATTTTTTTATAGATTAATTAAAAGTATTTAATCAAAACTACATTTTCATGGGATTAAATTTATTAAAATTTATAATTTTTTTAGATGATCTATGTTCCACAGTTATGCATGTACATGATATGATTATGATGGGTGCAACCATGTATCTTTCCAATGCATTGGGTAACATTCTAGTGTTAGGAGATTCCATGTATGGTGCATAGAATTTTATCCAATAAACATTATGTTATGTGGTCTTGATTGGTAACCATGACATATTATTATGATTTCATGTTCAATGTTGTTTCCCCATTCCCATGGTACCATTATGTTATCATAATATATCATGACTTATTATTTCTATCTATGATTCTCATCCATTTTATATCCCATTGATTTTGATATTGACTAACATGTGATTCCTTATTAATTGTATTATTTTCTCATTCTCTTAATTGGAATTTTATCTTATCCATTTCTTAGGAATGCCCCAAGGATATCCCATATAGATTAATGCGTGATGGAATTTTATGAGCTTCTTAACGAAAATTTCAATAATGGATATGTACCATAAGTTTTAATTTGATATTTATTTTAAATAATTCCCAAAAGATACTATACATATCAATATTTTTAGTTTCATTTTTTATCATTTACATTATAAATCATGAATTAATATGTAATTAAGTCAAAGGTTATCAGTGTTGGTATCAAAAGAAAGTCTATTTATTTTGGGATTTGGCTTACAAAACACTAGAAAAATAAATAGGGATAAGTCAATCATAATAAGAAATACCTAGAGTTTGCTAAATTATATAGTAATTTTTCCATGAAAATGTGTCCATGTATGGATAATACAAATGGATTTGTCTTTGACATATACATACATAGGGATAAAACCCAAAACAAACTACCATGAGTTATACTCAATCTAAAATTGATACCTCAAAATAAATAATTATGCACATTTTCATTTTTTACACAAGGGGGAGATTATTTTTTAAATCACATGATCATTACGAACCATAATTAATGAAAAAATTAAGGGATTTTTTTGTTAGAAAATAGTTTATGGATAATATTGATTTAATCCAAAAAAATCATAATTTAATGAATAAATTCTATTTCTAAATTATCCATTTAATGTTTTTGAATTCATATCTCTGGGTTTAATATTTTAAGAATAATCTTCCCTAAATTTCCCTTTAATCATACTGAAGGCAGAAAATAGTAGGAAGAATGTAAATAACCAATTTGAGAAGCAATGTGATAACTCCCCCTATTAGATTCCCAACCATATGGGAGTGGGAATCATGAACCTTGTAATGATAGATTATCAGTTTAATTAGGTTATGGATAGAAATTTGAATCAATAGGAACTCTCAAATCCCTTTATAAATGAACAAGATAAAATTGAGACCTTTATGTAAATAAGGCCCCTATCATTCAATATTTCACCTTAACCCTTAACAACTAAAAAATAGATCAACTACATTGGGAAGATATTCTCCATCCGTCAATGTTTAGAGAGGGAGAGGAAGACATACATGATGTTTGTTGTGGGGAACGATAAGTTGATCAATGGTGGAATTTGATCAATAATATGAATATTGGGGAATAAATTGAAGCTATATGTTGGATGATGTTCACAAGAAATCACCAAATATATTTCAGGAACATTCCAAAATAAAATTGAAAGGTTCCTGTTTCCCCTCTAATTTTTTTTCAAATCCATTGGGAATAATGGGGAATACATCATAATAAATGTACAATATAAGGTTATCCTTTTCATAACACTTATAATGAAAATATTAATGGTTAATTAGTGGAAAAAACCAAATATAAACAATTCCCTATAGAACTAATACATTAATAACAGTGAGAAAATTTTATGGGGTGACCTATAAGAGGAAATGGGGGTCAGTGAATCTCAAGGGTATCCTGGTGATAAGAAAAAAAACATAGAGTATAATAATAGGTAAAATATTGAAAAATACAAAGGTGGTAAAAAAATTTAACTCCCCACTAGTCAACGGTGTGACTGAAGAACCTTGAAAATTTCCTAATGGGGATATGAAAATTCATTTTGGGTGGACGGAAAGGGAACCAAGCAAGAGATTTTTTAACGTAGAAACCCACCAATGAAGTAGAATAAAGGAATCCTCCATTTTATATATAATATACTTTCATATGTATCAAATTCAAGGAACAAGGACTCTATGTGAACGACTACCTGAAGACAAGGTTTGTTGGATAAAATCAATGATAACAATGTCTATGGAAGCAAGGGTGTTCTTATTCCATCACAACCAATGAATTTGATCCCGAAAATGAAGTGGTGATGTGTAAACTTTTTATAAATTTATCAATTGTGAATTTAATATTTCTTAATGGTTGTATGAGTTCCTTTATGTGAGTAAAATTTAGTATAAATATTCAAACACCACGAAAAAAATCAGGGATGTAGAGCTATTAGTGGAAATAAAAAATGTGGATGTTATTTTCTTCCAAGTATATTACTCATCCAATGTTATGATTTGTGGGAAAAATATACAAATAAACATTGTGATACTCCTTTTGTTGGTAGTTAATGACTTTGTTGATATGGATTATAATTACTAATATAGATCCATTATAAATTTCCATGAGAATTATATCAATCTCTTTATTAAAAATCATCCCCAAATTATATAAAACGTTCAGGAGGAAAAATCATATTTAATGTCATCATCACAAGTATGGATATTATTTCCCCACATGAAATTTTATCTAGATTAATTATTGAATCCTTAGAAAATTAGTCTTTAAGACATGACCAGTGTGTGGAAATATAATTATGGGTTTCTTAAATAATATTATGGGCCTCCAATATAAGAGGTATAATTCTCAATCTAGCTTATAACAGAAAAATTGCTATAATACAGTACTCAATATAGAATGATTTTTGTTGTACAGAAATATATGATGCAAAAACTATAGGGGAATTTATATAGAGGGTTCATATATATATGTGCATTACCTTAAGGTGTACCTGTTCACTTACTCAAGAATAATGATAGATTAATGAACATTTTCATTGATTATTCTAAGAAAAAAATATCTAAATAAAAAAAAGTATCATCTTCCCAACATTGATTACCTGTTCAATCTGCTATGTAGAGTCCAATAATTCCCAAGATGGATCTTCCGTCCAAATTGTATTATGTAAGATAAAAGAAGAATGATACCCCCAATACTATTTTCAAAATAATGGACATGAACTGTGATTTCATATTAATTCCATTGGGAATCACTATTTCTCTAAAAATATTTATGGACATGATGAATACAATTATTAGAAATTTCCCGTACAATTTTTTTGTATATATAGATGATATGTATATATTTTCTAAAATCATGGACAAACATCAAGATCATATGAGAAATGTTCTAATGACCATATGAAAGGAGAATCATTATAAAAGATATTACAAAAATGAGTTTTTGTTGAAGGAAGTCTAATTATTGATGATAAATGATAATTTTAAGATCAACATAGAATTGTAATGGATGAAAATGGTATTCAAAAATGGCCGAACATCACAAATGCATTCAAAAATTATTTCTCAACTATCCAATCTAAAGAAGTGAATGGATACTGAAATCGATGATCATGTAATTCATAGGATGGTCGAAGCTATAAGAAAAACAAATAGGTTGAGTTAAAAAACAATGAATAATGAGATTTAAGATTTCAGTCAAGACTATGTGTACCATCAAATCCTGAGATAATGAAGGAGTTCTTTCATGATGCACATAGAAATACATTCTCCATTACTATATAGAGAAAAAAAGATGTATGGATATATGATAGATAATTATTGTTGAGATAATATACCATAGAAGATACATCATGGTATCTTTTAGTTTTTCAATTGACGGATGAAAGGAATGGATATAAGGGGATAATGCAACCACTACCCATAGCTATATGGAAATGGGAAAACATGGCCTTTGAATTCATTACTATTATTACAAATAAATAAGATGTAAATAATAATATATTTTTTTCGGTTGATTTTATTATACTTTCTTCCCACATAATTGAAATTCGAGAGGAATTCTCACCCGATAAACTTGAATGAATATATATTAGAGATGTGGTGAGGATGCATGGAAGACCACTATCAAATATATCTGACCATGATCAAATATTTACCAACATATTCATTAAGACTCTCCATCATGATATTAATAATGTGTTGAACTTAATTACATAATTTTACCCTCTAACTGCGGTCCATTCTGAGCTGAAAAAATAGAAACTCGAGGACATATTGAGTGAATACACAATTGACATCAAAATAGGATTGGTACAACATGTTTTTCTGGTCGAGTTCTCAAAATATAATTATTTCTACTCAATAATACAAAGTGATCCTATGTGAATTACATTATTGGAGTAGGTGTATAACATCTTCATGCAATGATGAGGTTGGGAACAGAAACTTCTAGGTCGTGAAATGATTGAAGAAATGGTGGAAACATCGAAGACAATTCAACATCACATCAAAACATTTCATAACAAACAGAAGATATATTATTATAATATTCAATAAGGCATAGAATTTAATGATGTATAATAAACATTCCATTTAATATCTATATGGAATAAAGTCACAATGTTGGGTAAGAAGGTAAATCCTATTCCATGTTATATCATTACCTTTGAGATCTTTGATCGCATCGGATCAGTGGGATATTGACTAGAAATCCCACTTGAAATATCTCAATTAAATTATGTGTACCATATAACCCACCTGAAGATGCACATAATAAACCCTCACGTGTTCTCAATCTAGAGGAGGTACTATTAGAGAATGATCATTCATATGAGGATTATTTGGTGAAGAACATAGATCGAATAGACAATGTTCATAAAAATAATACAATACACATGTTCAATGATCTAAAGTGAAACAAAAAATATTAAATAGGTGATGTGTGAGTTAGAGGATGTGATAAAACTAGATTATAGTCACATATTGTAGTGTGAAAAATGAAAATTTTAAGCTTGAAATTTTGGAATGGGGGTTATTATAATGACCTGAAATTTCATAAATAAAATACATCTTGTTTTATAATTAAATGTCTTATTATATATTATGGTTATATAGAACTCATGAAAATTATTGGCTTTATATATATAAAATAATGTTTGAATTACCATTAATAAGAAAAAGCATTGGAAGTATATCCGTTTATAATTTATTATATTATTAGTACAAATATTGGATTATGATATATCCCATTGATAGTGATGAAGGATGTGATAGTGTAAACTCATGGGTTCATACAAAATAATTCTCATTTATCATAGCATCCATGGGAGATAAAATCATTGGGATTTTCCCTTGACCATTCCCAATATCATATCTAAAAACAAATGCATGAGTGAAATAATTTATCAGAGAAGTTTAACTCATCGAGATCATGATCCAATCCATGTATGTCTAACCACTCAATGAAAGTATAATCATAATGCACAATAGATTAATAGAATTTATAGTGAAAGAAAAATATATATATTAACACCATACCCGAATTAATATTTATATTTCATTTTAAATTTAATAATGGATATATTTACTTTTTTTATTATTACTTTATAGATGGTTTTCATCTTGATCCAATAAAAAATTATAGTTGTGGAAATATTTAACATCAATTAACACATTCATTTTGATGAATTAAGAATTTTTTTTAAAATATTATATTTTAGTAAAATTTTAATATTAAATAAAAATTAATAATTATATATTATAATATAATTTTATGATGATAAGGATAATTTATAAGGGTTTAGAAGATGACACTATCAAAAATAATGACAAAAATCTTCATAAATATAAATTGTATTTTTAAAATTGAAAATTCACATATTTAAAAATTTATTTGTATAAAATAAACTTTAACATTTGAATCATAACATTGAAATTTTATAATGATGAATTTTCCTTAATTATCTATTTTAGTAAAAGATTTGGGATAAAATTAATTACGGTATAACTATATGGCGTGTACAATGTCATCATAATGACACAAATGTGTTGAAATAAATTATATGAAATGTATTCACATAATAATATGTTTTCCCCTAGAAATATGATGCTTTGTTGTTATTTTATTAATTTTTAAAATCTTGTAGGAATATTTCAAAACCTATAAATAATTTTATTTTTTTAAAATCAATTCATATAGAAGAAGGCTCTCTTCCACATCATTGGGGGTAATATTTTGATAGGACTATACCTTCACCATATAAAACATTAAAAACAACTATTCCTTGGTAGAAAAAATTAGAATAAACCATGGTATGTTTTTTTGTTTTTATTACATTATAAAATGGTGTCCAAAACTTGTGTTTGAAATATAATAATGAACATCTCTCTCTTTTATAACATAAACTCAGCCATGCTACCATTCTTATTCACTCAAAAACATTGGGGCACATCCTTATTCTTTCATCACCTCTGTAGTTTCCTTCTATGGTTCCCTTATATTCTCTTGAATCTTTATCCAAGATTTTTCAATTACCCTCTTAAAGAAGGCAATCATATCCTTATCGTCATTATTCATATATCTTCTATATCTTATGCTAATTATCCCCAATTCCTAATATTGGGATATCTTCTTCCATATCATCATTATTTTCCATACAAAATCTAAATTATTAGACAAACATTACACTCTCAATAATCCTGCCTAGGAATGTTTATGTTCTCCCTTAATTGAACCCAAATTTCACTATGATATTCCATGATAATCAATTGTGTAGTAAATACTCATACCCATTCACACTTAATATTTATTCACTCTTATGATCTTATATTTAATTTATTAGAGACATAAAATAATTTAATACACCATTAATTATTATGGAGTTAAATTTTATAAAATATGATATTTTTTATATGATCTATGTTAAAAACATATTCATGTATGTGATATGATTAGGATAGTTGCACCCTAATAGTACTTCAATGCATTGGTTACCGGTTTATTCTCATGAGACGCCATGTATGGTTCATGCATAGTTATATTAAGAACATTATATTATGTTTTTGTGGTTGTTAACCTTGAATAATTTTTTTGATTTCATATTTAAAGAAGCTTCCACATTCCCATGTTGCCTTTATGTTATAAGGTTATATCATTCCTCACTATTCATGATGATGATTCTCACCCATAGTCTGTACCATTGATATAACAATTATCTAACATGTAATACCTTCTTTTTGTTATGAGTTACTAACTAAATTATTGGTCAATATATATAAGGTCCTAGCTTTAAAACATTACATAAGATTGAATTAAGTTAATAATTCACATTTTGGATCATTAAAGGTTTAGAGTTATGGAGAATTAGTCCATAACTATTATATTAAATCTAAAATATAAAAAGTGGAAAATTCTACTCATTTTCCATTTTTTTCAAAAAATAAAAAGTCTTTGGAAAATATGTCATGTCTAGTTCCACATTTTAGACAGGATGACTTTTCCTTGATCACATCTTTGACCCTGTTCATCTTTCAGTCCTGTGAAAAACATTTTAAAACATGGGATGAGCATAAAAATCTCAGTAAGGGTTATAAATTAATGAAAGAAATCATTAGTCCGTCAAAAAATACCAAACATAAAATATTTAACATATCTCATGAAAATATAAGATATATGAATAACACGTGGTAATAAAAAATCATAAAGGTAACTTGTTGCATCCACAACATACTTACATTGTTGCTTTCATAGCTACTTATGGAGTCACATTTGGAACACCCATAACTGTATATTCCCTAAATATCTTATGAGAAACATTCATGTTTACCTCAGTCACTTTACCCAAAGAATTGGAGAGCTATCTCGGGCTCACCTGCCCTAGGTTTGTCACAGAACCAACTGTTTACATAAAAATGCCCCAGAACCATAATATATATATAACATATAAAATAAAAACAATGGAAATATAATATTTTCACATTTAAATCACAATATATCATTTAAATATTTTAACATAGAAAATACATTATCAAAACCATTTTCGATACCAAAATATGTAAAAGGGTATTTCGTATTTATTTTCCTTTTAAATAAATTACAGCTTGTCAATGAAGCCAAAGATAAAATAATACTCGCGGTTATGGAAATATCATTGTCACCACTTACATTAAAAATAAACATTCATTTTTTTCCTTTATTAAAACTTCTCATAGAAAAATATTCAATTTTAAGGAAATGAGAAGTCATGGGTATTTATACACCATATAAAATAAAGTCATTTATAAAAAAAAATATTCCCCAATGAACAGAGATTGAGACTAAGTCCCTTACCTCATGTCCGACGTGACCCGTTTGTCCTATAATATATTGAATAATAAACCAAAGTAAATTTCAAATTTCTTAAGAATATTTTTCAAGTTTATTATTCCTTATATATCACTTATTTACAGTTTATAAACTTTATGCAATCATTTATGTTATTAGCAGTCATTTTGTCGATATTCGGCACTTGAGTCAAAAATGGACTACTTATATTTTAAAGTTATTCATGTGCTTAAAATGTCATTATATCCAAAATGGTATACATAATTTAGATATCATATATATATTATTTATCCTATATATAAATGTATTTATAATAGTAAATAACATTTGTAGATAAGAATTGAAATTTATTATTCATGGAGACGATAAGCCGTACATACGCAAGAACACAACTTCCTTTTCTATTTGGTTTTGTAATGGAATGGAAACTTAATGATACATAAGTACATTATAATTCCATTATAATATCATATATAATTTCATTAACTCTACCCTTTATACGTTCCACATAAGGCATGAATGAGTCATATCACTTTGAGTGGGTGGTAGTCCTCACTTCCTCTAATAAAATTATCGTATTTACCCACTATAGAAACCATAAAGGTGTTATTTAAATGAAAAATATGGAAACATAAACACTATATAAATATAATATATATCATATATAAATACATTTTTATCATTATTCCCACCATGAGAGGTGGTTGGAGATATTTGAACAATCATCGTTTCATGAGGATGTAGTGTGTCGTCCATAAAAATAGTATGTTCTTTACCCATTAGGCGGAGGTGTGTGTAAGTGTAGTTTGAATAATTACCATAAAAATCCGAGTATATTGAGGATTATTTTTTGTTATATATGAATGGAATGAAAATAATATAGGGGTTATAGAAGTAAAATAAATGAATAGAAGTTAGGAGAAACTCTTACCTTTAATTTGGGCTACTCCTTTTCTTTTGAACCAAAAAGACTTCTTGATGTTACTTCTGCTAAATGTAAGGCATCTAAGTAGAAGAGAGGGATCATGAGTGATTATTTTGGAAGGGGTTGGATGAGACATGGGGCTTGAGAGTTTTAAGTAATGATTTATAAGTGATGGATTTTTATAAGGGGGAGGTGGGGCTCTTTGGGAAAGTGTGAAAATTTTATTTTATTATATAATCATATTAGGGTTAAAAAAATCCAAAACTAATTAAAGATGGAGATAATATGAATAATGGTCAAAATAATTACATCCAATAATAACTAGATAGGTTTTGGATATTTTTTAATATTTATAATCTTATTTACTTAAATCATTTATTAATAGGGTAAATACTGCATCATTATTGTGTCATAAGTAATTTAATTTATTTGATGCATAAAAATTATAAAAAATTAACATGATGTTGGAAATATTTTTCTATTTAAAATTAATATTTATATTCTGAAATATTACTTATATTACCCTATGTAATATTTAATGTACAAAAATATATTTTTTAATGACATTTTTGCCTTTACTTTATGTTAATTAAAATAATGTGCCGTTACCACTCCCTTATGGCCCCATGGGGTCCCAAAAATAAACCCAAGGATGCTCAGGGTCAGATGTGTTTCAACCAATAGAGTTTTTACACACGTTAGTGTAATTTTATATAATTATTGTATTTTTTTGTTTACCCATAATTACCAGATTTACCCTTTAAAAATGGTAAATAAAAATATTTACTGACGTAAATATATACATAATGTCTAAAAATTAAAGTTACCAATTTACACAATTTGGGTCACCTGATTCTAAATATGGATTCCATTATTCCAAATTAAAATCACCGAAGTGTCATAAATTAATTTTAAATTAATTCCCGTTGTCATAATAAAGGGCATGATTTTAAGAGATAATAACTATCAAAAGATTGACAGTTGTTTATATCCAATTTCAAAGTAAAATTTATTACAATAACCAAAATTATGTTAAATGGTAAAAATATAATCAAATTTAACTTTAAAACCAATTAAAAAGATAATCATTCCATATAAATAAATTAGATTAAAAGGTAGTTTTGAATTAAAATACCGCATTTTCACTTTTCATTTAAAATAAAATCTTATCAAAAAAATAATAAAAATTTACCTAAAGAAAAATTTGATGTCCTGATACTAAAGAATAATTTTACTTGGTTAAATATAACATATAATAGTGACCAAAACTATATCTAAATAGACATTTCCATTAATAGGCAGTATATTAACTTTTTAATGAATATTTGAGTATTTATGCTTAAAATCAGATTCTATATTATTTTAAGCCTATAATATTAATTGGATAAATGTATAAACATTTCAAAAACTTGTTATTTCATATTTCAGTCAGTTATGTTCATTCCCTCCAATACAACAGCTAGGTGTTAACTACCATTTAAAAAAAATATTATATTACTATTGTGTAACATATGATTTCAAAGAAACCTGTTGGGGCATATTGAGTACGCCATCAAACATATAAACCCTTTTAAAGTAAAAATAATATGAAATTTAAAAATATAAAAAATGAAAAATTATTATTTATTTATTTACCTGGGATTTCAATTCCTTCCCCCCTTTTGGAAATTGTGTCTTCGTAATTTTATTCATTTATCAAATAAATGGGGGTATTTATCCCTCATAGCATTTCAGATTCGCACATTGCCTCTTCAACCATAAGGTTTTTTCACAAAACCTTTATGTTGTGAATTACTTTATTCTGAAACGCATTCTCTCAATGGTCCAGAATCTGGACTAGTTGTTCCTCAAAAGAGAAATTCTCTTCCAACTGAACTACCTCTGGGCTCCAAACAATAGATGGACCTAGCATTTACATTCTTACCATCAAAACATGAAAAATATTGTGTATCTAGGATAAACATGGATATAAAGCCACTCTGTAGGAAATGGATCCCAATTTCTCTAGGATTTCATAAGTTTCATTGAACCTCGGAGTCAACATTCATTTCTTACAAAAATGCATCACACTTTTCATGGAGAGAATTTGAGAAAGATATGATCACCTACATCGAAAGAGAGATCCTTCTACTAGTTATCTGCATAACTTTTTGGTCTTCTCTAAGCTATTCTCCTTGGCTTCTGAATCAACTGAACATTTTCTGCCATATCTTCTACCTATTCTAGTCCTATCAACTTCCTTTCTCCTACATCACCCCAAAAATCTAGAGTTCGACAATGGTTTCCATATAATGCATCAAATGGATCCATCTGTATACTGGAATGAAAGCTGTTTTTATACCAAAATTCAACAAAAGAAATATGTTGGTCCCAAATTCCCTGGTAATCTAGTGAACAAGCACGTAAAATATCTTCCAAGTTCTGAATTATTCATTTTGACTGCCCATCTGATTGCTGATGAAAAGCTGTACTAAAATTTAATTTAGTGCCCAATGACTTCTGAAGGCCTTTCCAAAAGTTAGATGTAAACCTGGGATAACGATCAGATACAATGGAGAGTGGAACTCCATGCGACATTACTATTTATTTAACATACAACAGATAAAGTTGATCTAGATACAATGTATCTCAAATAGGAAGGAAATGAGATGATTTTTTCAATTAATCAATAACAACCAATATTGCATTATCACCTCGTGATGTCTTCAGTAATCCCATTATGAAGTCCATGGAAATATTTTCTTATTTCCTCTCTAGCACTAGTAAAGACTGAAGCATCCAATTCAGTAACTGTTGCTCTAATTTAACTGGCTGATAAGTCAAACACTTCACTGTAAAATAAACAAAATCTCTTTTTAGTCCATCCCACTAGTAATAATCCCAATGATCTTTGTATATCATCATCCTTCCAGGATGAACTAAAAAAACTTTGAGCTTCACATAACAACTACGTCTTCTATTGTGAATCAGAAGGCAAGCATAATCCTTTCCCAAACCTCAAAACACAATCATTATCAAAGATAAAATTAGGAAACCTACTCTTCGGAACAAACTCTACCTTTTTCTATAAGCCACTATCTCCCTTCTATGCCTTATTAATTTTGTCTGATATGGATGATCTCACTGACACCTAAAACAAAATAGAAGAATTTCATACACCATCAACATCTATGACAAAGTTCATCAAATTAAAAACCAAAGGATCACATTCCAAACATAACAATGTTAATATAACATTACGTTTCCCACTAGAAGTATCAACCACACTATTTTCATTTCATAGATGCTAAAGGACCGTTCAATCATAATCCTTGATTAATTCCAACCATCTCCACTATCTCATGTTCAATTCATTCTGATTGAATATATACTTTAAACTTTTTTGGTCAGGATAAATATCAAATTTTACTCTATTAAAATGATTCCACCAAATTTATAAAGCAAAAAAACTACAAATAATTCCAAATAATGTGTAGGGTAATTTAACTCATGATGTTTCAATTGATGTGAAGTAGAAGAAATTACAAGATCATTCTCCACAAGGACACAAAAAATTTCTTTCAACAAAGTATCACTATAAATTAAAAACTCTTCATTTATAGAAGGTAGTGCAAAAACAAGAGCATTCAACAATGTTGTTTTCAATTCCTGAATAAAATCATCACATTCTTTTGTCCAAATGAACATAACACATTTTCTAGTTAACTTAGTCATTTGACTAGATAACCATGAAAAATTCATAAAAATCCTCTGGTAAAAACCTGCCAAACTATGAAAACTATGGATCTTGGTTATATTTGTTGGTCTTGGATATTCTTAAACATCTTTTGTTTTATCATGATCAACAGTTATGCCATTTTTTGAAACAATGTGAACAAGGAATAAAATTTATTGTAATCAGAACTCACACATGGTGAATTTCCCATATATTTTCTTTTCATTTATAGTTTGCAAGAAAACCCGTAAATGAATTTCAATCTCGTCTTTACTTTTAGAAAAAACCAAAATATCATCAATGAACACAACAACCAACTTATCTAGGATCTCACAGAAAATTCCATTCATATGATCCATGAATAAAGTAGTTGTATTGGTTAAAACAAAAGACATAACTAAAAATTAATAATGGCTATATATAGTACAAAACACAGTCTTCAAAATGTCTTCTTCCTTTACTTTCAACTAATGGTACCCCGACCTCAAGTCAATCTTCAAAAAATACTGAGCTCCCTAGAGCTGGCCAAAAAAATCATTGATATAAGACAAATGATACTTGTTCATAAAATTGATGTTATTCAATGCCCTATAATCAATGGATAATCTCATTGAACAGTATTTTTTTATCAAAAAATACAGGAGCACCCCATAGTGATGTGCTAGGTTGAATGAAAACTTTATCTAATAACTTCTGTAATTACTTCATTAAAACTAAAAGTTCAATATGAGACATTCTATAAGGGGGTTTTGAAAATGGCTTAGCATCAGGAACTAATTCAACAGTAAATTCAACTTCCTGATTAGGTATAATACAAGGAAAACCATCCATAAAAAACATCAAGGTACTCATTTACCACTGGAACATCATTAATATCAACAGTTCCTTTATTTTCAACAATATATTTAAGTTAATAATTATTTCTATCTTTTAATAGTTTCTCATATTCCTGATATGTTATCCAAAGAATGGTTTCATTCTTATACACAAACTGAAAATATTTCTGAAAAGAAACCATTTTATCTCCACAATCAATCTTATCATTATAAAAAAACATCCAATTCATACTCAAAATAACATCGAACTCTACTAGTGGAAAAAATAAGGTTTGTGGGAAGATTCTTCTCACAAAAAAAGACAAGAAGGTTCTTATAATTTTTTTCCATAAAATTTTCTCCAAGTATTTTTACCATATGTTCTATATTCAAATCTTGATATGGAATTCCCAATTTACTAGAAAACTTCTAAAATATGTATGAATGTGTAGAACCCTAATCAAACAACACATTGGAATAATCGGAAAAAACAAACAGTGTGCCTAATTCTGGTTCATTTGATGGCCCTAAATCTGTTGAAGTAGTGGAAAAGGACTTAACCACCCCTTTCTGCTATCATTCTAGTTGCCTTTCCTCAGTTCAGTTCTTCAATGGACACTCATTTGCAAAATAACCCAATTCATTGCACATAAAACATTTTACTGACTGTAAATAATATTTTTTCTTACCATTACATTGATCTTTCTCAGTGAAATTACGAGCCTTTTGTCCCATTTTACCACATCGGTAGCACTTACCTGAATTTAAAAGACATTCCCATGCATGATTTTTAACACAATTTTCACAAACTAAAGACTTATGTTTCTCTACATCAGACTTTTTTTGACGAGTTCTTCCCTTATGCATGCCTCATCGACCTCTGGTTCTATTGTTTTCCAATGAACACCTGATCATTTCAAAACCCCATTTTTACCTTCTTCGCACAACACACAAGTTTTTATAACTTTTGAACTCACAAGAATCTAATGCACTTTGATACTGTAGCTTTAATCCTAAGTAAAAAGGATTGATTTTATTATCAAGATCTCATATAAAATTTGGAGCATACCTTTCTATTCAAGTGAATTTTTCTTTATAAGCTGCCAATGAGTCATCCTCCTTCCTCAATTTGATGAATTTGTTTTTTGATTCTAAGACGAACCACCTAAGGAAAATATTTCTCAAGAAATATACCTTTGAATTCATCCCCTTCAAGTGCATAAATCTCTCCACTATCCCTGATATTTTTCACCCTTGACCACCACTGATCTACTTCACCTTCAAAACAGTAAATAGAGAGACTAATATTTTGATGTTCTGAAAAACCCATGACATAAAAAATTTTCTCCAATGCTTTAATCAACCCTATAGCTAGCACAGGTTCAGATGATCCTCTGAATGATGGGGGAAGTTTCCTCATAAAATGATCCACAACTGACAAGTTCCTATGTGGTTGATCCGTCTGATCTCATGCATGGATACCGCCACCATTTATAACGTGAGTCAATTGTTCTATCACTGCAAAAGACTGTTTAGTTCCAATTTCGACCATCCAAGGTTTCCGATTTGGAATGTTTTCTTCCTCTTGATGTCATCCCTATGTAGCTACCACGTTTCCTTTGTGGAAAATCATTCTGAACACAAATATATCTTAGGTGAAGCAACATGGTAATCTGTAAATTCGATAATTTCAATATTGACTTAAATTTATTTATGTACATTAATTTAACAATACCCTTACTCCTAAAGTTGTCTAAACTGACTTCTGATACCAACTATAAGGACCCGGACATAAAACATTACATAATCGTGAATTAAGTTAATAATTCACATTGAGGATGTTTTTAGGTTTATACTATTATATAATTAGGCCATAACTATTACATTACATCTCAAAAATACAAAGTATACACTTATACACAGTTTCCATTTTTTTTCAAAAAAAAACTCTCTGAATAAAATGTCATCTCTAGTTCCACGATTTAGACAACATGACTTCTCCTTAATCACATCCTCGACCCTATTTATCTTTATGTCATGTGAAAAACAATTCCCAACATGGTATGAGGATTAATAGATTAGTAAGGATTGTAAATAAAATAAATAAATCATTAGTCCATCAAAACAAACAAAACATAAACTCTTTTACATACCTCATAAAAAATTAATATTTATGAATTTCACATGGTAATCACAAATTATAAAGGTAACTTGTGGCATCCATAACAAACATACATTTAAGCTTTCATAGCTACATAGGGAGTCACATTTTAATACCAATAATTATGTATTCCATTAATCTATTAGGAGAAACATTCACATTTACATCCACCACGTTACCCAATGCATTGAAGAGCTATCTCGGGCTCCCCTGACCTAGGTTTATCATGTTACCCCCTGTATATGTATCAATTCCCATGAACCATGACATATTAATAACACATAAAATTAATGTAGAGACCCGAAGCTTGATGTACATGCACATTACAATACTTTTGCGGAATAATTCATACGTAACAAAAACATACACATAAGGACCGTAATAGTTTAGTGTCTTTGGAAACTTGGAACGTAATCTTGTAACCGTGGTGAAAGATCTTCAACATCCCCCATAAAGATCTTCCACTTTTTGTTTCCTTACCTAAAACCTTTCTTTTGATCCTGGGGGAAAATAAAACATAAAATGGGTGAGCTCAAATGCTCAGTAAGGGTAAGAATGGATAAAATAAAACATAACATATAAATTTGAACTTAAAAACATGAACATCATGTTTAAACATCAAAATCATGAGAAACGACATAATGCATAGAAGTACATAAGGCAGAGATCATAATGGAACATAAACCATGATAAAATAGCATGGGAATAAGACATGTAACTGTGGCATCTATTAAGCATATGTAATGATTTCCATAGTAGCCAAGGCATTGCTGCCAAGACCATCTTGGTGGAAAAAGTCCCATTCTGAATTGAGTTTACTCCTCGTTTCAGTCATGTAACACTAAACCGGATTAACTTACCGTTCCAGTCATGTCTATCTCATGAGATATAAAATCTTTACCCAATGCATTGGAGGGCGATATAGGTCCCACCCATCTCATAATGAATTCATTCTTACTTGTGCCACAAAATATACAAACATCATTCATAATAACCCAATAAATAGAATGGGTTTCATAAACATCATCCCATCATCACATAATCCATATAAAATAAATGGATAATATTTCATAAGAAGAAAATTGAAACTGTGTAAATCATAGAGACATGATTCATGAAACATACACATGTGAACAAAGTTTATCTTAGATAAAAATTGTTTTGATAAAACACTTGAAATGAATTCTTGAGGAAAATATCCTTTTTTTCTTCAAAATCATTTTCTTTTCACAAAATGTCAATCAATTTTAGAAGAAAAGGTTTTTGTTGAAAATAGTCATGAAATATTTTGAAGGATTATTCATGAAAATAAGGCTTTATAAAACCATAAAATCCTTTTATGCCGTATACGTTAAAAAAACATTCTTCTCGTACTTTTGCCGGAAAAGTAAAAAAAGTACCACGTAACATAAAAACAAAATACCATGTAGTAAAAGACAAAAAATGGGTAAAAAGGAAATTAAAAAACATGAAACCATTTTTAGAAAACATGGGCTTGGATGATAAAGATAACCCCAGTAAATACTTACGAATAAGCAATCTCAGATAAAAATGTGATTTGCACAATTATCCCTTACCTTAGGTCTGATATGCTTTGTATGTATCTAAAACTCTTATATAATGATTTAAATAATGCCATTGACTTAATACAGAATCATATTCATTGTTATTATATCATATATGGTTCACTTATGACTTTATGTTACCCGTTCTTTTGTAAATTCATGTTAAAGTAGCGTTTTGGGTAAAATCGTCTCATTTGTCGTTCGTGTTTTAACTTGTAATTATTCATATGATTACTTAGATCATGATTACTTAAATCCATAATGTAAAACAATATTTATATATAATATATTTTTTTATAATATACATATATATAATAGATCGATAAATTTAAATAAATACATCGTTCATGGAGATGGTAGGCCATACGTACGCATGAACACTGTTTTCGTTTCCTTATTAAATTGAATGGAATTAAGTAGATGACATACACATATATATATATATACATAAATCCAGTATCATTATAATTTCATATATTTCATGATTACTTATTATATATACTTTATAATCATTCATGAATGGTTAATCATTGAGAATGAATCTCATCACGTCGTGGAGACAGTAGTCTGTACGTACGCACGAGTGATGATATCATTCCCATTATCGTGGAATTGTATTTAAGGGTATGTATAATATTTAAGGATCAATATCACTTTACAATAATCATATATAGTCATTATTTACACCATTATAGCCATCCAAGTAAGGTGGTGGTGGAAAATAGATTACACCACGACGTGGAGACGGTATTCCGTACGTACGCACGCGTGGTGATTTCGTTTACCGTAGGATGTATAAATGGTGAGATAGGGTTGTTTCATACGTATAATAACATATACTTATATGAGTGATACTGATTTTATTACTTCATAATGAAACAACTAAAGAAAAAGAACTGGAATAAGAAATAAAGTTAAAAGAATCGGTAACGGACATTACCTCTTTTTTGAAGCGCCTCTTGGAGACCTCCTCTTAGAGAACTAAAATTGGTCCTTGAAGAAGAACAAGACCTCTAGGATGTTTCTAGGGAAGTGGATAATATAATTTGGCAGTATTTGTCCGAGCATGAAAGCTCAAAGTGGTGTGAGTAGGAGAGGGAGGAGGTTACCTTTTATAAGGGAGGAGAGGGGTACCTTTGGAATTCTTATAAATATTAAATTATAATAAATAAAACCCCACGTATAAACCTCAAAAATTACTCATATAGTAATATTAGATGAGATAGATTTTCAATATTATCAACCAATAAAATTTAGACATGTTAGGAATTTATTTTAAACATTATCAACTTGATTTATCCGTATTTAATCAATTTAATTTTATTTGTGGTAATAACATTCAAAATTTTAAATTATAACAAATAATTACTTATTTGTTGTGAATTGTCCATAATTGGATACTTTATAAAATTTTCTACCTTATAAATTTAAATTTATAATTTTTAAATATTATTTTTATTTTTGAACAATTTTATAATATGTTATTTTTATAAAATACCAATATTATCAATTTTGACACCATTCATTTATTTGAATGTAAATAAAATATATACAGAAGATATGTTCGAAATAAAATCATTAATAGAGTCTTAAATAGTCATATTTATCTATAATATAAGTGGGGAACATTAAATAGTTCATATAATATTTATTTTATTATTTTTAAAACCATTTATTTGGTTTATCTCTTAATAAAATAATTACTACAACATTTTTGTATAATTATTTAATATATTTATTTATTGAATAAAAATTAAAAATCAAATACTATTATGAAGATAAATCTATTATCTTTAACAATAATACATGTAATCTATTTTATCATCTTAAAATCACAATATTTAAATTGTTATATTTATTACATTATGAAGGTGAGAACTTTGGCATCATATAAAATAAAATAATATAAGTGTCATAATCACTTTTATAAAACTCTAAATGGTTATATATTAGGTAATTGGATGATTAAGTTGTATATATACACTACCAATAAGTGTTGGTCAGGTTTTTGTTACTTTTAATGGTTATTATTATTTCAATAAAAACAATATTACTGATTTTTCACTTAATAAATATTTTCTGCATCATTAATGTATCACCATTAATGACAATTATTTAATCCATAAAAATTAGAAATAAACTATCATGATGTAGATAATGTTATTGGATTTCTGGAGAATAATTATTTTCGAAGGTTTATGATGTTTATCACTAAATTAAAATGATTATACTTATAAGATTTAAGAGAGTGACATGTTTTCACTTTCTTTGGTTTTAGTAATAATTAAATTATTTTCATGGTCAAAAGTCCATAAAATGAATCTAATCCGACCCTTAGGTGATATGGGTCTAATTTTATCAATAAAATATAATTTTCTCATGTGTTATGGTAATTTGATAATATTATATTTCCCCTAATTACCTGATTTACTTTTAACCATGGTAAATTAAATTTACCGTAGTTACTATTCATAATTCCCAAAAATAAAAAGTAGCATATTAATATAATTTGGACCCACTTAATCCAAATATGGAATCCATTTTTTTATAATTCAATACACAAAAGTTGCAGAAATTCAATTAAAATTAATCCCGTTGTCAAATGAAAACGGGTTTTTGATTAAAACATTGCAAAAGATTGAATTGATTTAACCTACGAATTCAATGTAAAATTAATACTAATGAAATAAATTATATTAAATGGTAAAAATATATTATATTTATAATTTAAATTCATTCAATATTATAATTTAACCACATAAGTTATTACGATGAAAAAAGTTGTTTTTAAGGAAAATATAGCATTTTTTACTATTCATTAAAATATGAAAGTTATCAGAATAATATGAAAAATTTATCCAAGGTAATATTTTATATACTGATTCCAAATAATAATATTATTTTGTAGAATTGAACTAATAAACATGTCAAAAACTACATTTAAAGTGGGTGCCCCATCAAAAGGCGGCAAAACTGCATTTTTTTGAAAAATACTTATTTTACCCGAAATATTTATTTTGTTCTTATAATATGTTCTAGAAAATGTGTAAGATGAATAATAATGTTATAAAATTCAATATTTAGTTAATACTATTCATAAATGTTAGTTCATATTAATATTATCATAATATATCGTTGTTTAGTAAAACCTGGTATTGCGTACAACACGCACTATTGGGGAAGGTCGCGATTGCGTGTAATGGAAGCCATGTCAGGGTTGCGTGTTGTGCAAGAATCCATCAATATTTCATACAACAGAATCCTACCATATTTCATTTATACATTGAATATATATATACACACACCCTCAGTGTTGCGTAGAATGACTATTATAAAACGAACATGAAATTGTGTGTAACACGATCCAAGAATAGTGTTGCGTATACTACAAGCTAATACAGTGTTGCGTATAGTACAAGCTAAACATGGTGTGCTGTATAATAGAAGTCATAAATGAAATTAAAATAATATTTTTCACAAAATCTTGGGGTGTTACAATTAACATAATGAAAAGATACAATTTTCACATTTCAATCACAATATATCATTTTAATATATTGACATAACAAATCCATTATCAAAACAATTTTCAATACAAAAATTCATAAAAGAGTATATGGTATATATTTTCATTTTAAAAACATTATAGCTTGTTAAGGAATCTAAAGATCAAACAATAGTCACGATTGAAGAAAGTTCATTGTCACCACTTACTTTAAAAAGATACATTATTTTTTTCCCGTTAGTAAAATGACTCCTAGAAAAAGAGTCATTTTGAATGAAATGAAAATTCAAATGTGTTTATACACCGTATAAATTAATGTCATGTATGAAACAAAATATACTTCAATGAAAGGAGATTGATTAGAAGTCCCATACCTCATGTTCGACTTGGCCAATTTGTCTTTTAATCTCTTAAATAATAAACTAAAGATAATTTATACTTGATTAGGAACCTTTTACAAGTTTATTATAATTATTGTTTAATTTCATATAAAATTTCATTAACTATACCCTTTATACATTCCACATAAGGCATGAACGTGTCATATAACTTATAGGGGGCGGTAATCCGCACTTACTACAATGAGATTATCATATTTACACACTATGGAAACCATACAGGTATTATATAAATGAAAAATAAAGAATCATAGAAACAATATAAATATAAAAAATATCAGATATAAATACAGTTCAATTATAATTTCCACCATGAGAGGTGGTTGGAGTTATTTTAGCAATCATCATTTCGTGAGGCAGTAGTTCGCCGTCCACAGAAACAGTATGATCTTTACCCATTGGATGGAGTTGTGTGTAAGTGTAGATCAAATCCTTCTCATAAAAAAATATTATTATTTTGAGGATACTGGTGTTGTTATATGAGAATGGAATAAAAATATTATAGGGGATGTAGAAGTAAAATAAAATAAAAGCAGTTAAGAGAAACTGTTACATTTAATTTTGGTAACTCCCTTTCATTTTAACCAAAAGGAATTCTTGAAGTAACTTCTTCCCAAGGGATTCTATGTGGATGAGAGGGATTGTGAGAGAATATTTGGGTAGGTTTTTGATCATCCAAGGGCATGAGAGGTGTGAGGAATGAGTTAGAGTTGAGGGATTTTTATAAGGGGGAGGAGGAGCTCTTTATGAAATTGTAAAAATAATATTTTATTATATAATTATATTCAGTTTATAAAGGTCCAAAACTATTTAAAGTCTATGATAAGATGACTAATTGTCGAAATAAAATCATCCAATAAAAATTGGACATTTTTTGGATATTTATTTCATAATTATAATTTCATTTATTTAAATCATTTATTAATGAGTTAAGTACTTCATCATTATTGAGTCATAAATAATTTATTGTGTTTGATGTCTAAAAATCAAAAAAAAATACCATAGTGTACGAAATCATGTTATATTTCCAATGAATATTTATTTTCGAAAAGATGATTATAGAACCCCATGTAAAAATTAATTTACAAAAAGATATATGTTTATCTCATTTTTTTCTTTACATTAAGTTAACTAAATTAATGTGTCATTATCACTCCCAAGTGGCCCCATGGGGTCAAAAAATTGACCAAAAGATGATTAGGGTCATATTTATATCAACCAATAGGATTATGACACCATTAAAATTAATTTTATATAATTATAGTAATATTTTCCTACCCTTATTTACCAGATTTACCCTTTAACCATGGTAAATAAAATATTTACTGAAGTAAATATTCATAATGTCTAAAACCTAAATTAACCAATTTACACAATTTAGACATCCCGATTCCAAATATATAATCCATTTTTCAAAATTCAAATAACAGAATTGGCATAAATTGATTTAAAATTAATTCCCGTTGTCAAAATAAAAGGGTTTTTTTTATGAAATAATAACTATTAAAAGATTGACACTTGTTTATGTCCAATTTCAAAGTAAAATTAATTCAAATAACCTAAATACGATTAAATGATAAAAATATAATATAATTACACTTTGAAACCAAATAAAAAGATAATCTAACCATATAAATAACTTATATTAAAAGGATGTTTTGAATTAAAATACAAGATTCTTCACATTCATTAAAAATTGAATTTTATGAGGAAAAGAGTAAAAATTTACCCAAATTAAATTTTGATGTCCTGATTCTAAATAAGAATTTTATTTGGTCAAATAGAACATATAAAAGTGACCAAAATAGATGTAAAGAGGGTTCTCCATTAAGTGGTAGTAAATTGACCTTTTAATGTATATTTGAGTATTTAGGCTTAAAATCATATTATTTATTATTTTAGGCCTTTAATATTTATTGGATAAATGTAAAAACAATTAACAAACAATTATATATTAATATTGTAGATTTTTCTGCCCATTCTTTCCAATACAATGAGCAGGAATTAACTACCATATAAAATAATATTATTATATTATTATTGTGCAACGTAGGGTTTCAATGAAACTCTATGTTGCATATCGGGTATTCCATCGATTATAAAAACCCCATTAAAGTAGAATTATTATTTAATTTAAAAATATTAATAAAAATGAAAATATATTATTTTTTTATTTACCAGGGATGTTACAATATCGCTCCCCCTGACTTATGTATACCCCCATTGTTTCCCATTCAAGGTTAAAAATGATTGAATATTATGAGCATGTTAACGAATTTTTCACTAATGTTGATGTAACCACTATTTTATAATTTTATGTATTGTAAATATGTTTCCAATGACACTAGAGTTCTCAATATTCCAATCTTTATTATGTGTACCATTATGTAACAAATAATGAATTAATGTATAATAAATAACACGCTTATCAAAAATTTTGTGATGATTATATTCTTTACGGTCTTTATATAAATGTTTTACAAGAATGTTTTGCCTTTTGTGTCATTATAAGTCATTGGGCACATCATTATTCCATATACATCCCCCATAAGAATGTTTTTTCTATAGGACTTTCATGATAATAAATATTACCCTACAACAAAAGTCATTTTTTCTTCTAGATAACATTTGACTAGTTCAAAAGTCATTTTACTAAGATCACGTGGATTCTAAAACCATTCATCATATGACTTCAGAACACCCATTTGTATGATTTAACATATTATAGGACTTCAAAATCCATCTGATATGGATGTTCATATTATTAATTTTCAAAAAATACTTTAATTAGTGCATTTTAAAATATTCTTGTAAATAATTATTTTATTTATTTCATTTTAGAAGATGTACATGTCCTAATTCAGAAAAAAGATGAACATTTTATGTTTGTGAGATGATTCCATAGGTAATAAAATAAAATTTTCAATGAAATGAAATTCAATGGGCACATGAAATCACATGAAGATAGAAATTATTTTAACAACATAGAGATCTCATCAATGAGAATAATTTTACATTCATTAATATTCATAAGGAGCTATTTAAGGCTCACAATAATTTGAAAATACATTCCCTCTACACCATAGTTGAGCAACAATTGAACTGTGAATTTTTCAATGATGATCTATTATTAGATAAAGATATTTAGTTGGGTGTGTTTGTGTAGATTGGATATAGAAGTGCATATAAACTGGAGTTCTCTATCTATAAGTAAAAAATACCTAATTTCTTTAGAAGGTAGTGTTATCAATATATTTTCATCATTTATTTAATTATTTTCCCTTTCTCATTTTATCATTCTATAAAAACTGTGTTGTTGAATTGAAGATGTTATTTATCATCCTCAAATTATTTTTATTTTAAACTTTTATAGATGATTAATGAATTAATGGATATAAATTTATTTTTATCATTATTTAATCTTATTGGAAAGGTATTTCATTTATAAATAGTGAATTTAATTAGGACATGTTATCTTGAGTTCTTGAATATTTGGAGCCACATTTTGGAGGAGTATTAACAACAATTACAATTGATTCATATGATATTTTGGTAGAATTTGGTTATCACTTTATGTTGTTTTGGCACCCCCCATAAAATACTATTAGATAAAAATTATAGAGAAGGAAGAATTGGTTTTATATTTATTACTACATTCCCACACATGTTCTCATTTATCTAATATATGAAATCTATTTTTAATATGTCGTATAATATTATTTTGACTCTTATTTTTAGTTTAATATAGTTATTATAAAAACCGAAAATATAAAAATTTATGTCACGACCATTCCTTGGGACCCCTATCATGACTACCCCAAGCCCCTCGTCCATAGGCTAGAGGCTGGCGACTAGCACCAAAGGAGTAAATCCCTAAGCTGGGAAGGCACTGCCTTTATAAAAAGTAAACACAAACAATCATAGTACACAACTGGAAGAAAAAAACTAATCAATATTGTATATAGAATAAGTGTTGGAATGTAAAAGGAGCCAAAAATAAAAGCCCAATAGTAATGTATAGGTAAAACTGAAAGCAAGTACAACTGACAACATGTAAAGCAGCTACTCGGTCGTCCTCTGGGGTTCCTATCTAAAGGGTAGATAAAGATAGGCTCCTCAGCACTCCATGTCTGTCAGTCCTCTCTGTGTACTGTCACTCTGAGTGGTTCACCTCCCAGTACCGCCCAATACTTTTACACTCTGCCTCAGTCAGCACTGTCTATCATCTTCAACCAACATAATGAGGTGCGGGCAAAGCTAGTGCAGGGGTGAGTATAACGATACTCAGTAGGGACCCTGAGACCCTCAAGGTCTCACAATATCTTACAAGGATAACCACAATGTAAAGAACCAGCATATAACCCTTACATAGGTATATTCCCATACATATACCTATGTTATCTAGTAACCCATCTCCATCATGAGGTAAACACAAAATTCACTGACTCAGCTCAAACTAGGATTTCATTCTTGGGGTAGTAGCATGTAACATCCACAGTCAAACTGCTGGAATTTCGACTGATGGTGTAATCCTCCTCTATAGAGTACAATGGGACAACCGGGTCACACAGAGGTGGTTCCCACCTTCCTGGACTACTATGGTACTCCTCTTGTTGAGTATTGTGGGTCTGTTACATCACACCGAGGCATTTCCCATTGTGGGTTTGCCACGTCACATAGAGGTTTTCCCCCTTGTACCCTATTGAGGTACTCCTCCTGTCAAGTACAGTGGGTCGACTACATAAAACAGAGGCTCCCCCCACTGTGGGTCTACTGCATCACACAGAGGCTCTACCCACTGGGCTAGTCGAAACACTACGAGTCCAAAGGATAGCAGTCGACATGTCTCATCCAGCTACTATGTCTTTGTACTCCACTCCCTCATCTCCAGGAGGATCTGCTCCACAAGCTATGAGTCGACACTCCAACAATCACTAAAACCCACACAAAAGTATCTCAATTATCTACCTTGTCATAGGTATCTCAACACAATAGACGGAACTTCAATCAGACGCTCGGTCTTTTAGTAATTTCCAGTTCTGTTGGAGGGGCCTGGTTGGATTTTAGGTTCAAACCAACCTGACCGTACCCCAATTGTGTTCAAACCTCATGTGGGGTATGAAAAAAGAACCGTCTCTCAGTAATATTTTCATCATCATAGGCGGTCCGCCTATCTGACAACCGTTTCCCAAGATATGGCTGCAAAAGGTGAAAACAGGCTAATGCGGGTTCGGGTCTAGGTCCGGTGCGACCTTGTCAGAGTAACCCGGCCAGACCAGATTTGCGGGTTTGACCCGGTCCGAGGGGGAGGCCCGGGCTGAGGACGCGGCTCGAACCGAGTGGGAGGCCTGACCCTAGAGTGGCCCGGCGTGAGGGCGGCTCGTGTGTCCCGACTGGTGGGTGGCCCTCGTGGCTCGACTAGAAACCAGTGTGGCCCATCTGGCTCGCCGCCGCGCGGCCCAGTTGGCCGACCCACGTGGACCGGCTGGATGGCCACTGCGTGGACCAGTAGGTGGGCCCGCACGAGACCCAGATGGCCATGTATGTGTGTGTGTGTGTGTGGGGGGGGGGGGGGGGGTTGTTGCACCCCCCAGTTTCCGAACAGAACCGGCGCTGGGCGCCGGTTCAATATCCCGTGGAACCCGAGGGGTCACACCTTGTCCTGCTGGCAGAGTGGCTAACCGGTTCCACACCACCAGCAGAACATGACGGTGTTGCACCCCTCCACCATGGGCCACCCATTCCGTGGTTTTTTACCACCGGGTGGCACGATGGCACTGTGCCGCCTCCGCAGCGGCTAGGCCTAGCCGCATCCCCCTTCTTCTCCATGCGGCGCAACGACACCGCGTCACCTCCTCCGTGGCCTGGTCTGGCCTCAGCCCCCTACTCCTCCATGAATCACGACGGTGTCACATCCTTCCAATGACCTTGTGGCCTTGCACCACCGGTTTCTATCACGGACGGACCGACACTGGCCGCCGGTGCTCCTCTCCGTGGTCATCAACAAATTAGGAGAAACGAAGGGGGAGGGTCGAGCCATGTTTGTGTGGTCCGATCCCTCCTCGTTATGGTGATATCAACTGGATGATCACAATCCATAATTTTAACGACGAATAACGGAGGGTAAAACTCATTCATAGAAAAAACCCTACCTCGTATGACGATGATCGTTGATGAAGTCGAGGAAAGGAGGCGTTGATTCGTCTGTGTCATAAAAGGAAGAGGATATCCGTCATTGGTGGATATGTGTTTGAAGGGGATGATGTCCAAGATGGATTTCTTCATAGTCAACTCCTTCTCTTTTGGCATGGTTGAGGATCAAAAAAGGCGGTCGTCACTCTTTGGTGGTGAGTGGTGTTCTTCGTTGGAAGGACGATGTTCTCCATGTTCTTCCAATCACTCTCTCAAGCTTCGACAAATGAATTTCCAAACAATAATAATAGACTCTATAATATTTAAATGGTTGGAAAGAATTCAAATGGATTCAAAAGGACTTTAATTATATTTTCTAACTTATCAAAATAAATGAGATGGGTTGGCTCAATTAAATGGTGGGAAAGGTGAAGAGTTTTCTCCCACATAAATGGGGGTTTAAAGACCGCGTGCACCCCACCAAGGATATCTCCCAAGGGAGGTTATGTGCATGTGGGCCCCACCCCCATAACCTCTCATGGGAGGTTATTGTATGGTGGCCTCCAAAACTAACTGCCTCTTGGAGGTTTTAACCACCATAAAATAAAAATAAGTGATCACATTATTTTTATTTAATTTAATTTAAAAACCCCAATAACAATCTTCCATTCTTGACCGATTTCCATCGTGGTAAAAGTCCTCTTAAGTAATTATTGGCACTGCGACTTCAATGGTGCCCTTGGATTTCAATTTCAATCAGTAGTTAAAATGTTATAAAATCCTGCTCTTACGTTTAATGAACATACCCGAACAAAACGTTATAAATTGATTTCAGGCACACCGGGCCTTAGAATCAAGGGATGTAAATTTTCATAATAGCGACCTATACTTTATATACATGGTTAATACTTCAAAATTGAAGAATACTTATTACAACATAAAACAAAACCGTGAAAGGACCGTATATGTATAGTGTCTTTAGAAACTCGGAAACATAAACAACAGGTTCATAAAGTATCTACATTGTCTCCCATTTATTTCATCATATCTATAGTTCCTTTTTGGAATATCTTACTTAATAACCTTCTTCCTGACCTGGGGAAAGAAAAAATAAAAAACGGTGAGCTCAAATGCTCTGTAAGGGTAAACAGAAGAAATATCAGTCACATCAAATTTATAAGAACATAACATTTTGGAAATATTACCCTGCAAAAGAGATCATAATTTCATAACATGGGATAAATCATGGTAGTGAAATGTAATCCCAATAATCATAACATAAAACATGAAAATTTGTGGTATACACACATATTAATAGAGAATTGTTTCTTATTAGTCAAGACTCATAGCAAAGACTATCTTAGTGGAAAAAGTCCATTTCTGAACTGAGTTCACTCCTCATTTCAGGCCTGTTTCATTGAACTGGTTTAACCTGCCATTCTAGCCATGTCTATCTCACGAGATATAAAATCATTACCCAATGCATTGGAGGGAGATATAGGTCCCACCTATCTTATAATGATACCATTCTTATGTGTGCCACAAAATCATAAACCATATATCATAGCATAACCCATGTCATAAAAATGTGAATCTTAAACATCCTGACATCATAAAACAATTCATATAAGATAAAGGATTTCATAAAAATATTTCCTTCACAACATAATCAAATCAATGTAATAATAGGGATAGAAATAGAACCCTATATTATCTTAGATGTAAAATAATTTCTAAAAAACACTTGAACTCCATTCTTGAGGGAAATATCCTTTCTACTTCAAAAACATTTTTCCTTTCTTAACATGTCATACAATTTTAAACTAAAATAAGTTGATTAAAAATAAACTTTAAAACTTGTAAAGGAAGATTCTTGGAAATAATGTTTTAAAAATCCATTCATGCTGTATAAGTTAAAAAAACATTCTTCTCGTACTTTTGTTGGAAAAGTCATAAAGTACCTCGTATGAAAAATGACAAAAGATTCATTTCATATCTTTTACTAAAAACTCACCAAAGGGTAAAATTGGATTTAAAAAATTATAGGTGGATGGAAATAATATTACATATTGAGAAAACATAGATGTGGATGATAAAATACACCCCAGTAAATACCAAAGTATAAAATATCTCGGATAAAAATGAGATTGTGATATTTCCCTTACCTTAGGTCCGATATGATTTGTATGTGTCTGAACCTCCTGTATAATGATTTAAATAGTGTTATTGTCTTATTACAGAATCATAAATATTTTTATAATATCATATATGGTCATATTTTTAGCTTCTTATTAGTAATATTTCATTACTACTTGTTATTCGGGTGTTTATTACCTTTTTGTTCTTATGCGTGTTTTGTCGAATAAATTCTTATTCCTATTTATAGGATATAGATACATAATTTAAATAATGGTATTAGTGTAATATATATCATATTAATTCATTAAATTCATTTATATAATCATTATTCAATGAAGATCATATAGAACGAGTCACATCACATCGTGGAGACGATAGGTCGTATGTACGCACAAGCGATGATATCATTCCCATGATCATGGAATTTTATTAAAGTGTATGTAAACTATTTCAGAATCAATATCACATTACAATAATCATATACAGTTATTTATTTTCACCATTATACCCATCCAAGTAATGTGGTGGTAGAAAATAGATTACACCACGACGTGGAGACGGTATTACGTACGTACGCACGCGCGGTGATTTCGTTTTCCATAGGATGGATAAGAGGTGAAATAGGGTTGTTTCATATTTATAATTACATATCAGTATATTAGTGATACTGATGTTATTACCTCATAATGAATCAACTAAAGAAGAGGGAGTAGAAGAAGAATGGAACTTGAATAAAATGGTAGATGGTATTACCTCATTCTCGAAGTGCCTCCTTTAAAAATTCTCTTAAGGCACTAGAGTTGGTCTTTTGAGAAGGCCAGTACCTCTAGTAGGTTTCTAAGGAATTGGGGAAGTGAAATGGGCAGGGGTTTGCCGAGCTTGAAGGCTCAAATTGGTGTGAGGAAGAGAGGGAGGAGGTGCCTTTTATAAGGGAGGAGAGGGGCACCTTTGGAAAGTGTGGAAATATTATTTTATTATAAACTTATCTTTGGATTCAAAAGGTCCAAAAATCATTAAAGATGAATATAAGATGACTCATGGTCTAAATAAAATCATCCAATTAGAATTGAACATGTTTTAGAAAATATTATAATCATTATAATCTTATTTATTTAGATCATTTATTAATGAGGTAAATACTTCATCATTATTGTGTCATAAATAATTTAATTTATTTGGTGTCTAAAAATTATAAAAAAAATATCATTAAGTAGGAAATATTTTTACCTTTATAATGAATATTTATAGTCGAAAATATAATTTATATATCCACTTATAAAAATTAATTATTAAAAGATTTTTGTTAATGTAAATGTTGTCTTTACATTAAAATAATTAATCTAAATTGTCATTGTCACTACCAAGTGGCTCAATGGGGTCCCAAAATCGACCCAAGGATTCCCATTTTCGTCCAATACACATCCAATAAGGTTAGGACAAGAGTAAATGTAATTTTGAATTATTATAATATTCATTTAACCTTGAATTACCCAATTTACCTTTAACCGTAGTAAATAAAAAAATTACCGTAGTTACTATTCATAATATCAAAAAAATAAATGTATCCTATTAACATAATTTTGACCCACTGATTCGAAATATGGAATCAATTTTTCAAAATTCAAACCACAAAAGATGTAGTAATTATTTTAAAATTAATCCTGTTGTTAAGCAAACAGGTTTTAAAAGTTAAAACATTGCCAAAGATTGAAATTTTTTACCTATGAATTCAATGTAAAATTAATGATAATTACATAAATTATATTAAATGGTAAAAATATATTCTATTTATACTTTAAAAAAATTCAATATTATAATTCAACCATATAATGTATTGCGATTAAAAAAGTTGTTTTTAATTAAAATATAGCGTGTTTTTACTATCCATTAATATATGAAAGTTATCAGAATAATTTTAAATATTTATCCAAAGTAAATTTATATATCCTAATTATAAATAATAATTTTATTTTGTCAAAGTGAACTTATAAACTTGTCAAAAACTAGAATTAATGTGTGTGCGCCATCAAAAGTTTCTAAAACTGTATTTTTTGAAAAATAATTCTTTTAACCAAAAAACTGATTTTGTTTTCTTACATCATTCTAGAAAATGTATAAGATAAATTAAAATGTTATAAAATTAAAAATTCAGTCAATACTATTCATAATGGATAATATTATAATACATCGTTGTTTAGTGAAACTCGGTATTATGTATGATACAAGCTATCGAGGAAGGCTGCGATTGCGTGTAAAGAAAGCCAAGCTAGTGTTGTGTGTAGTGAAAGATTCCTTCAATGATTTATATAACATAAAAACGAAATATTTCTCATAAAAGTCTCATGTGTTACATTATACCCCCTTAAAATGAATTTCACCCTCGAAATTTGTCACTTCGTAACATACAGATGTGGATACCACTCCCTCATAATATCTTTAAGTTCCCATGTAGCTTCTTCTAATTGGTGGTTCCTCCATAAAACTTTCACCAAGAGAGTGTTCTTGTTCCGTAGGAATTTTTCGCTACGATCCAGAATCTCTATCGACTGTTCTTCATAAGAAAGATCTTATTCCAGTGGTATAAATTCTGAGCTGAGTACATGTGATGGATCAGGTATGTACATTCTTAGGAGAGATACATGGAACACATTGTGATCTTGAGAGAGATTCGGTGGAAGCGCCAATCGGATAGCTACCTGCCCAACACGATCCAGGATTTCAAAAGGACCGATATATCTAAGGCTCAACTTTCCCTTCTTTCCAAATCTCATTACTCTTTTCCAATGAGATATTCGTAAGAACACTTTATCACCCACTTCAAACTCTAGGTCTTTTCTTCGGTTGTCGGCATAAATTTTTTGTCGACGCTGAGCTTCTCTTATGTGTTGTTGAATAGATGTGACCTTTTCTGCCATCACATCAACAAGATCAGGTCCTAATATCCTTCTTTCCCCAACTTCATCCCAGAAAGTTGGAGTACTGCATTTCTTTCCATAGAGAGATTAATAAGGAGTCATCTGAATACTTGAGTGAATGCTATTATTATAAGAAAATTCCACCAAAGGTATGTGTTGATCCCAACCACCTATGAAATACATAGAGCAAGCTCTCAACATATCTTCTATAGTTTGAATTTTCCTCTCATACTGAACTTCTATCTGAGGATGATACGCAGTACTGAAACTCAACTCTATATCCACAGTATGCTGAAGACTTCGCCAGAACTTTGACGTAAACCTCAGATCCCGATCAGATATAATGGAAAGTGGTACTCCATGCAATCTTACCACTTCTTTTACATATATCATGGAATGCTGATCAAGAGAAAAATCTTCTCTAATAGCAACGAAGTGTGCCGACTTCATAATATGATCAACTATAACCCAGATAGCATTATTTCCTTTGGATGTTTTAGGAAGTCCAGTGGCAAAGTCCATAGTGATGTTTTCCCATTTCCATTAAGGTATGGGTAATGGTTGTAACATCCCCTAAAACTTCTGTCTCTCAGCTTTAACTTTCTGACAAACCAAGCATCGAGAGAGATATTCAGCAACATCTCTTTTCATTCCATCCCACTAGAAATACTCCTTCAGGTATCTATACATCTTTGTGCTTCCAGGATGAATAGAGAATGCAGAAATATGAGCCTCATCCAGCAGCTCCTTCTTTAATTCTGGGATCGGATGAACACAAACCCGATTCCTGAACTTTATTATCCCATCACAATAAAAGTTGAATTCAGGAACATTTCTCACCTTCTTTTGTAACTCAAAATCTTCTTTCTATGCCACTTTAATCTTTACATGAATAGATGGTTGAACATTCATTTGAGAAAGATACGATTTTCCCCTTCCATTATAATTCCAAGATCCATCCTTTGTAAATCCATATATATTGGATCTTTTGGGATCCTCATCGCGGATAATCTATCATTGTCTTGCCGACTTAATGTATCTGCCACCTTTTTTCTTTCCCAGGGTGGTAATGAATTGAGCAGTCGTTATCCTTAATCAGCTCCAACCATATTCTTTGGTGCATATTCATCTCGTTTTGTGTGAAAATATACTTTAAACGTTTATGATCAGTATAAATGTCACACCTTTCTCCATAAAGATAATGCCTCCAAATCATTAATGCAAATATTACCGTAGCTAACTCCAAATCATGAGTTGGGTAATTTTTCTCATGGATTTTCAACTGTCATGAGGCATAAGCTATCACCATATCGTTTTGCATAAGAATAAACCAAAATCCCTTCTTGGATGCATCACTGTAGATCACAAACCTTTCTCCACTACAAGGAAGTGTGAGAACAGGTGCACCAGATAACCTTCTTTTCAACTCCATGAAATTCTCTTCACATTCCTCAGGCCAAACAAACATAACTCCATTCCGAGTCAACATGGTGAGTGGAATAGATAATTGTGAAAAATGTTTCACAAAACATTGATAATATCTAGCCAAACCAAGAAAACATCAGATCTCGGTTACTGTTGTTGGTCTTGAACATCCTTCAATAACCTCTGTTTTTGCTGGATCCACAGATATCCCCTCTTTTGAGATTGTGTGACCCAAAAGGCAGCTTTTTGAAGCCAAAATTCACACTTGGAAAATTTGGCATAAAGCTTCTCCTTTCATAGGGTCTTTAATACAATTCTCAAGTGATGTTCATGTTCTTCATTTCTCGTTGAATAGAAAAGAATATCATCTATAAAGACTACCACAAACTGCTCAAGATAGTCTCTAAAGAATATATTCATTAGATCCATGAAGATAGTAGGGGAATTAGTAAGACCAAATGGCATCACTATAAATTCATAGTGTCCATACCTTGTACGGAATGTCGTCTTTGGTATATCCTCCCTTTTGACCTGTAATTGATGATACCAAGAACATAGATCAATCTTGGAATAGTATTGAGCTCTACATAGTTGGTCAAATAGGTCATCAATTCATGGGAGAGGATATTTTTTCTTGATATTGATCTTGTTAAGTTCTCGATAATCAAAGCAGAGTCTCATTGATCCATCTTTCTTCTTAACAAATAGAATAGGTGCTCCCCAAGGTGACACACTATGGCGTATGAATCCTTTATCAAGATTCTATTGGAGTTGCTTCTTCAATTCCTGCAACTCAATTGGGGCCATTCTATAAGGAGTCTTTGAAATAGGCAAAGCACCCAGTACGAGTTCTATTGAAAAGTCAACTTCACAATTTGGTGGAAGACCAGGCAATTCCTCTGGAAAGACATCATCAAATTCTCGTACAATGGGCATATTATTAATCATGAGTTTCTCTCAAACCATTTGAGATAAATAACCTTCATTAAGTGGAATCAAGACCCATAAGATAGAATAAATTTCCACTAGAAGGTTATGCTCGTCCTTGCATCGATAGAAGATCATAGATTGATCTGGAATATGAAATGTGACTTCCCCTCATTGGAAATTGATATGAGCTCCATATAAAGAAATCCAATTTATGCCAAGAATCACATCAAATTCAACTATAGGAAGGATCACAAGATTTGCAGGAAGCACTTTCCCACAAACTTCAATTGGAGAAGAACTGTAAACTTTTGATTCGACTGTTGTGCCATTAGGAGTTGTCACAGCCAACCCAGCATCTAATTGTTGAGGTAATACGACGATACCCTTAGAAAATTTTTTAGAAATAAAATAGTGGGTGGATCCAGAATCAAATAAAACATTTGCTACTTTAGAGTGCATGGTATGTGTACCACTCACCACATCATTGTCATAATCCACATTGCCGATAGTAATTGCATGTGACTTTCCTTTGTCTTTGGTGTTAAGAGATTATTGACTTCAATCATCCTCACCAACCATTGGATTTGGGCATTGATTGGCATAATGCCCCATCTCCTTGCACTTGAAACATTGAAGTTTAGTAGGTGCATTCTATGTATCCCTTACTTTGTTTGCATCATTAGACATCTTCTTCCCATTATTTCGACATTCAATTGCTCGATGACCTTCTTTTCCACACTTATAACATTTGCTTGTGCCCTTAAGACAATTTCCTCCATGTTTCTTTCCACACATTGAGCATAAGAGAAAACTAATCTTCTTTTCAGTGTGGTCTTTAGATCTTCCTTTGACTTCCATTTTAATCTTCTTATCAAAACCATGTGACTGATGGGTTACATCAATCTCCATCTCAACCTTGAGAGCACATCGAATAATTTCCTCATAGCTATTGAAGTCCCTTCTGGCTAACACCCTTCGAAGACTTGGTTTTAAGACACTAATGAATCTATCGATCTTACTCTCAGGTTGGATAATAATTTCGGAAGCGTGCCTTGAAAGTCATGTAAAATTTTCTTCCTTGGTACCAACAGATTCATCATCCTTTTGCTTCAGTTCAAGAAACTCCTTCTCCATCTTTGTTCAAAGAATACTAGGGAAATACTAATTGAAAAATAAGTTCATGAACTCGTCTCATTCCATGGACTCAATTTCATCACTTTGCCTCATATTCTTAATAATATTCCACCATTGATCAGCATCACCTTCCAAACGATACACTTCTAGGATGACTTTATCATGTTCAGAACATTGAAGAACTGAAAAAATATTTTCAGTGGTACTGATCCATTGTTCAGCCACTAATGGATCAGAAGTCCCGCTGAACGAAGGTGGACGCTGCCTCATGAAAAATTCAACAGAATGTTGCTCCTTCCCTTTCTCATTTGGAAGTCCTGCATAATTCATAGCTTGAGAAAGTTGTGTGAGCATGGCTACAATATTTTTCATTCCAGCTCCCATATCGTTTGGTTTCTCAGGGAGACAATCATTGAATTGCCCATTGCATTCTGCATTAACACGGTTCCTTCATGTTCCAGCTATTGACTAAAACCAAGAAGAACAGTGTGAGCAACACAAATTATACATAATCAAGAACAAAATTTTACACATAAGGTCTTATCATAGGTTGTTCAAGGAAATTTCTAAAACACTAAGATTGTGTTCTATTGTTAGACATATCCTCGGGTTTCTTACTAAGGCTTTCACAACCTAGTTTCCAAAGGTTGACTATTCCTTTCCTCTGATACGAACTATAGCGACCCATACTTTACATACATGGTTAATAATTTAAAATTGAAGAATACTTAATATAAAATATAACAAAACCATGAAAGGACCATATAGGTATAGTGTCTTTAGAAACTAGGAATCATAAACAACTGGTTCATAAAGCATCTACACTGTCTCTCATTTATTTCATCAAACATATATTCCATTTTTGGAATATCTTACTTAATAACCTTCTTCCTGACCTCGAGAAAGAAATCATACAAAAGGGTGAGCACAAATGCTCAGTAAGGGTAAACAAAATAAATATCAAAACCATTAAATTTATAAGAAAATAATATTTTAGAAATCATACCCTGCAAAAGAGATCATAATTACATAACATGGGATAAATCATGGTAGTGAAATGTAATCCCAATAATCATAACATAAAACATGAAACTTTTTGGCATACACACATATTCATAGAGAATCATTTCTTATTAGTCAAGATTCATATCCAAGACTATCTTACTGGACAAAGTCCATTTTTGAACCGAGTTCACTCCTCGTTTCAGTCCTGTTTCAATGAACCGGTTTAACCTACCGTTCCATCCATGTCTATCTCATGAGATATAAAATCTTCACCCAATGAATTGGAGGGAGATATATCTCCCACCCATATTATAATGATATCATTCTTATGTGTTCCACAAATTCAAAAACCATACATCATAGCATAACCCATGTAATAAAAATGGGAATCTTAAACGTCATGACATCATAAAACAATCCATATAAGATAAAGAAATTCATAAAAATATTTCCATTACAACATAATCAAATCAGTGTAATAATATGGATAGAAACATAACCCTATATTATCTTAGATGGAAAATAATTTTGATAAAACACTTGAACTCCATTCTTGAGGAAAATATCCTTTCTAATTCAAAAACATTTTTCCATTCTTAACATGTCATACAATTTTAATCTAAAAGAAGTTGATTAAAAATAAACTTGAAAAATTGTACAGGAAGATTTTTGGAAATAATTTTTTAAAAATCCTTTCATCCCGTATATGTTAAAAAACATTCTTCTCGTACTTTTGTCGGAATAGTCAAAAAGTACCCGTACGAAAAATGAAAAAACATTCCTTTCATATCTTTCAATAAAAACTCAAAAAAGGGAAAAATTGGATTTAAAAAATTGTAGGTGGATTGAAATAATAATACATATTGAGGAAACATGGATGTGGATGATAAAATACACCCCAGTAAATACCAAAGTATAAACAATCTCGGATAAATATGAGATTGTGATATTTTCCCTTACCTTAGGTCCGATATGCTTTGTACGTGTCCAAAACACATGTATAATGATATAAATAATGTTATTGACTTATTATAGAATCATACTAATTGTTATGATATTATATATGGTCATATTATTAGCTTCTTATTAGTAATATTTCATTACTACTTGTTATTCGGGTGTTTATTACATTTTTCTTCTTATGCGTGTATTGTCGAATAAATTCTTATTCCACTTTATAGGGTATATATACATAATTTAGAGAATTATATTAGTGTAATATATACCATATTAATTCATTCAATTCATTTATATAATAATTATTCAATGAAGATCATATAGAACGAGTCGCATCACATCGTGGAGACGGTAGGCCGTACGTACGCACAAGCGATGATATCGTTCCCATGATCATGGAATTGTATTAAAGTGTATGTATACTATTTCAGAATCAACATCACTTTAAAATAATCATATATAGTTATTTATTTTCACCATTATACACATACAAGTAAGGTGGTGGAAAACAGATTACACCACGGCGTGGAGACGGTATTCCGTACGTACGCACGCGTGGTGATTTCATTTTCCGTAGGATGGATAAGATCTGAAATAGGGTTGTTTCATATTTATAATAACATATAAGTATATAATGGATACTGAAGCTATTACCTCATAATGAAACAACTAATTAAGAGGGATTAGAAGAAGAATGGAACTTGAAAAAAACGGTAGAAGGTATTACCTCTTTTTCGAAGTGCCTCCTTTAAATGTTCTCTTATGGCACTAGAGTTAGTCTTTTGAGAATAACAGTACCTCTAGTAGGTTTCTAAGGAAGTAGGGAAGTGAAATGTGAAGGGGTTGGCCGATATTTAAGGCTCAAATTGGTGTGAGGAAGAGAGGGAGGAGGTGCCTTTTATAAGGGAGGAGAGGGGCACCTTTGGAAAGTGTGGAAATGTTATTTTATTATAAAGTTATCTTCGGTTTCAAAAGTCCAAATATCATTAAATATGAATATAAGACGAATAATGGTCGAAATAAAATCATCCAATAATAATTGGACATATTTTGGAAAATATTTTAATCATTATAATCTTATTTTATTAATTAATTTATTAATGAGGTAAATACTTCATCATTATTGTGTCATAAATAATTTAATTAATTTGGTGTCTAAATATTATAAAAAAAATATCATTATTTAGGAAATATTTTTATCATAATAATGAATATTTATAGTCAAATATATAATTTATAAAACCCCTTATAAAAATTTATTACTAAAATATTTTTGTTAATGTCAATTTTGTCTTTACATTAAATTAATTAATCCAAATTGTCATTGTCACTACCATGTGGCTCAATGGGGTCCCAAAATCGACCCAAGGATTCCCATGGTCGGCTAATACACATCCAATAAGTTTAGGACAAGTGTCAAGGTAATTTGGAATTATTATAATATTCTTTTAACCTTGAATTACCCTATTTAACTTTAAACGTAGTAAATAAAAAAATTACTGTAGTTACTATTTTTAATAAAAAAAAGAAACCTATTAACATAATTTGGACCCACTGATTTCAAATATGGAATCCATTTTTCAAAATTCAAAACACAGAAGTTTCAGTAACTAATTTAAAATTAATCCTGTTGATAAGCAAATAGGTTTTAAAAGTTAAAACATTGCCAAAGATTGAAATGTTTTTACCTATGAATTCACTGTAAAATTAATGCTAATGACATAAATAATATTAAATGGTAAAAATATATTCTATTTATACTTTAAAAACATTCAATATTATAATTTAACCATATAAAGTATTTCGATGAAAAATGTTTTTTTAAATTAAAATATAGCGTGTTTTTACTACTCATTAAAATATGAATGTTATCAGAATAATATGAAAAATTTATCCAAAGTAAATTTTTATGTCCTGATTCTAAAGAAGCATTTTATTTAGTCAAATTGAACTTATAAACTTGTCAAAAACGAGATTTAATGTGGGTGCGCCATCAAAATTCAGTTAAACTACATTTTTTGAAAAATAATTCTTTTATCCAAAAAACTAATTTTGTTTTCATACCTAATTATAGAAAATGTATAAGATGAATTAAAAAATTATAAAATTCAAAATTCTGTTAATACTATTCATAACGGCTAATATTATAATATATCGTTGTTTAGTGAAACTCGGTATTGCGTACGACACAAGCTATCGAGGAAGGTCGCGATTGCGTGTAAAGAAAGCCAAGCTAGTGTTGTGTATAGTGAATGATTCCTTTGATGATTTATATAACATAAAAAAAATATTTCTCATAAAAGTCTCAGGTGTTACATTCGTAGACTCATAAAATTCCCATGTATATATGAAAAAATGTTCCAATGAAATTCCGGGTCTTTAAATTCCTCCCACCTCAGGGATTTACATCCCCATAAGCTACAACTCAAAATAATGGAACAAATGAGGGTACTGAGCATGCATATAAGCCGCCCACTCACATGTTATCTTCAGTAGGTTCCCGTGCTGCCAGTGTATACACACTTGTTGTATCGACCGTCCACGCACGATTATCTCCTATTGATCCTCAATATCCACTAGAACCTATATGATATTCGCCCCGTCATGGATGTCCAGATCCCCATTGTCAATGATGTGGGAAGGGTCGTGCACGTATCTCCTCAGTTGAGATACATGGAATACATCATGTACCTTTTTCAACTGAGGTGGAAGAGCCAGGTTTTAAGCCACCTCGCCTACTCTACTGAGGAACTAGAAAGGTCCAATGATCTGCAGAGATAACTTTCCACCTCGACCAAATCTCCGTAGACCTCGTCGAGGTGATACCCGTTGAAAGATGTGGTCACCATCCTCAAAATATAGAGGTCTCCATCTCCTGACACCATATGATTTCTTCATACTCTGTGCAGTCTTCATCTACTCCTAGATGATCTGCACCTTCTCCGTGGTAGCCCATAGCTTCTCTGGTCCCACTAGTGCTGACTCCTCTGGGTCTGTCCATCATAGTGGTGATCTACAAGGTCGATCATACAAGGCCTCAAAGGGTACCATACCGATGATGGAGTGATAGCTGTTATTGTAGGCAAACTCCACCAAAGGTAAGTGTTCCTCCCAAGTGTGACCAATGTCAAGAACACATGCACGGAGCATATAATCGTGGTTCTGGATGATGGTCCGCTCGCTCTGACTATCTGTTTGAGGATGGAAGCTGGTGCTCAGATATAGCTACATCCTGAAAGCCTCCTGAAACCCCTCCCATAGCCGGGATGTAAATCGTACGTCAAGGTCGAAAACAATAGAAGAAGTTAGTCCATGGAAACACACTATCTCCTGCACTTAGGGGCATCCCATGCTCTCTACTAAACCCTACTCTCTGATCGGTAGGAAGTGGGATGACTTGGTGAGTCGGTCAACGATCACCCATATCAAATCATGACTCTTGTATAAACATGGAAGACCTGTCACAAAGTACATGGATATCCCATCCCACTTCTAGTATGGGACCTCTAAGGGCTGAACCAAGCCTACTTGTACCTGGTACTCTGCCTTCACTTGTTGAAAAGTGAGGCACCGAGAGATAAAGTCAGCTACTACCTTCTTCATACCTGGCCACCTGTGTTTTTGTCGAATGTCCTAGTACATCTTCGCCACTTTTGGATGTACCTCTAGAGGGGAAGTGTGGAACTCCCTCAAAACATCTTCCTAAAATGAAACTAGTACCATAATACGTCCTCTAAAGAGGTTCAATTTCTCCCCACCTTCATAAAATTCATCAGGTGCATGCCCTGTTGATATCTGAGCACGTCATGTTTCACAATCAGTGTCCCCATGCTGCGCTTCCACACTCGCTAAATGAGTGGGGGAGTGACCGTTAGAGACTGTATGAATGCTGCTCTATCCCAATCCACAAAGGATATCTGTAAGGTAGCCAACTGCTCTGTTTCCTCTCCTAGAAGGTGAATACCCCTCATACTACTGAGTGAATCCACAACAACATTCCCCTTTCAAGGAGTATATACTATATAAATGTCATAATCCTAGAAGAACTCTAGCCAACACCACTATGTGAGGTCCATGTCTTTCTACGAGAAGATATACCTAAGGCTCTTGTGATCAGAGTACATGGTAAAATGATCACCCATCAGATAGTGCCACCACATCTTCAAGGCTAAGACCACTGATGATAACTTCAAGTCATGGGTAGCATTGTTCTACTCATGTTCTCTCAGATCCGGAGAACCATACATAATCATAACTCACTCCTGCATCAGGACACACCCGAGTCTGGCCCTCGATGTGTCGTAGTAGAGTACATACACTATGCCAACCTATGGAAGCCTCAAGATGGGGGCACTAGTCAAACTCTGCCACAACTCATGAATTCTCTGTTGGAATCACTATGAAAACATGAAGGGTTTCTCCTTCTTTGACAAGGCTGATAGTGGTGCTACCACTCTAGAGAAGTCTAGAATGAATATATGGTAGTATCCAGCCAAACCCAGGAAACTCCGTACCTCCTTCGGACTCCTGGGTGGCTCTGAAGAATGTTATTCCACAATCTTCGCTAGATCTACTAAAACTCCAGCCTCCGAGATGACGTGTCCCAAGAAGTGAACCTCTTGAATCCAAACCTGGAACTTTGAGAGATTACCATAAAGCTGATGCTCTCAAAGTATATCTAGTACAACCTTTAAATGGTAGACATGATCCTCCTCAGTAGTCGATTATATCAGAATGTCATTGATAAAGAATATGACAAAGCAATTGAGCTATAGCTAGAAGATCCTATTCACCAATTCGATAAAAACTACCGGAGTGTTGTTTACACCGAAGGGCATAACCAAGAACTCATAGTGTCTGAACCGACCTCTGAAGGCCACCTTCTTCACATCATCATCTCATACTCTAAGATGGTGATAGCCTAATCTTATTTCTATCATTGAGAACCATCGTGATCCTTTGAGCTGATCAAAGAGTACGTCAATCCTTAGGAGTGGGTACTTGTTCTTCATGGTCGCCAGGTTCAGGCGATGGTAGTCGACACAAAGCCTCAATCTCTCATATTCTTTCTTGGTGAATAGAATTGGGGAAACCTAAGGAGAAACATTGGGCGAGATGAATCCCTTCCCTTGGAAGTCTTTTAGCTGTACCTACAGCTCACGAAACTCAGGAAGAGCCATCCGATATGTTGGAGTAGATATCGGTGTTGTCTCATGGTACAGGTCAATGTATAAGTCCACCTCTCTGCGAGGAGGTAGTCCTTGAACATCGTCAGAGAAAACATCCATGTAGTGGTCCTCCACTAAAGGATAAGTCGCACTCTCCACATCAACTCCTCTGATGGTAAGGCAAGCCAACTGGCGAGTGATCGATTGCACCCTCCTCCGACTAAGTCTGCCCTATACTGCAGAGGATCCCTTCTCACTGATAAAGGTGAACCTGGTCCCATCCATGCAGACACACCGCACTTTTCACCTAATACAGTCAATCTAAGCATGGACTGTAGATAACCATTCCATACCAAAGATGACGTCGTAAGGCCTTGACACCTCTACGAGTAGATCCTAGCTGAAGCTCTCCCGTCATAGAGTAATCTCACACTGCCGGCACTAGTGCAGAATCATCGAGTCTTCTCCCTTAGGAGTCTCAATCCATAAGGATCGAGCCAACGTCTCCATCGAAATCTCCAAGCTCCGAATGAGGGTAGTGGCTATGAAAGAATGACTGGAACCTGTGTCTATAAGAACTGCAGCTATGGTGGAGTAAACACATATCATACCTCGAATCATCTCCATAACGTCATGGTCATATTCCTAAGCTGCCTGAAGCTAAGCTCTCCCCTATCCACAATCTCCCTATAGTCAGGGTGGACCTCATGGTGGTGGTGGTGGTAACACCTCATAACGTCATCCACCACCAGCTACTTGACTAGCTCCTCTTCAACATCAACCTGCACCATATAGACCACCTAAGTCAAACCTCTGCACTTTCCTGAGAGGTCCCTCAACTGTCTTCTGATCATCTGAACGGTGGGTTAGGCAGTCACGAGCCATTTGAACCTGGCCACCACATCAGTAGCACTGTCTGCTCCGAGCATATTTGTCACTGCCCCAGGTGCCCAGTACTACTGATCCTAAGTCATGCGGTCATCCACCCATGGGTCTGGTCCTCTTGGACCTCTACCTAATCTTTCTACTTACATCTGTACAAGATTTCGCAACAAGTCGACTAGTGGTGGGTCTCACTACTAGAGACTGCTTAGCATGGAAACTATCCAATAATAGGGATCTCTCTAACACCACAGCCCACATCGGGATGCTGAGGGAGATAATTGATGCCCTGATATCTCTCTTGATCCCCTTTATCGAAGGTATGGGACTTGAATAATGGGTCTCATACCATATTTGTGGAGTAGCGTGACAGATCGGTGAACTTCACTGAGTACTGAGCAACCATCATGCTACCCTACTGTAAATGCAGTAGCTCCTGTATCTGCACCGCCCGAAGGGTGGCTGGGAAAAACTCCATTCAAAACAGGCTCACAATGTCTGTCCAGAGTAGTGTCACCTTGTTATGCACCTAGAGCATTAGACTCCACCATCTGCCTGCAGCTGCCTGAATGAGACTCACAACAAGGATCACCATGAGGTCTGCTGGTGTCCCTACCAGCTTGAAGACTCTCACCAGAGCCTCTATCCAATCCTCAGCCACCTTTGGATCTATCTCTCCCTAGAACCTAGGTGGCCTCTGGTGTTGGAATTCAAGTAATGCGCTCAAGTAGCATGCATTGTCTATTACTGGGGCTGGTGGCATTGGTGGCCCAACGAGAAGAGGTACCGCTGGTGCCTCTACTGGTAAATGGCCCTACACCGAGGCCTCATCTCTAGGTGGGTTGTCAGAGAATACAAATCTTCGGGCTCTACGAGGAGGCATCCTGAAACAAATATATACAACATGGTCAAAATATTATACCTGGTTAGTTGATCTAGTTGAGATAACTGAAGAAATCTTTTTAAAACACACACACAATTAGTGTTTTCATACACTATGACAGAAATCAGTAGTCAGGGTCCTGGTGTATGGATACATCATCCTCCCACACTAACATTGGACTCCATGAACTGAAAACCACACTTAGAACCCTTATCACTATTGCATCATAGAAATGAATGATCAGAGTCCTATGTTCTGCGGTATAACAGTCTCCTCTGATATCAATTTTTCAACACCTATTCTCGGGACCAGTTTCGTGACTATCCCAAGCCCTCCTTCCATAGTCCAGGGGTTGGCGACTAGAACCAAAGCCATAAATCCATTAGTTGGGAAGTCATTGACTTTATAAAAATTAAACACACTCTATCAGATTACACGACTGGAACCAAAACACTAAGCAATACTGTATAGAGAAGAAGTGATGGAAATTAAAAGGAACCGAAAATACAAGCCCAACAGTAAAGTATAGGTACAACTATAAACAATTAAAGCAGTTACAGGGTTGTACTCCAGGGTTCTTACATGTGTGGTGGGTATAGATGGCCTCCGCAGCACTCCATGTTCATCCGTCCACTCCGTGTAACATCACTCTGAGTGGTAAACCTCGGGGTACCATCCAGTATAGCTACTATCTGCCTCTGTTAGCATTTTCCGTCATCTGCAACCAACACAATGAGTTCTGGGCATATCTTGTGCATGGGTGAGTATAAAGATACTCATAAGGGACCCTGAGACCCCCACGGTCTCAAAATATCAACAAGGATAACCACAAAGTAAAGAATCGATGGATAACCCTTGCTTAGGAATATACACATAAATATACATAAGTTATCTAGTAACCCATATCAATCATGTGGTAAACACAAAATTCACTAACTCAACTCAAACTAGGATTTAATTCTTGGGGTAGTAGCAAGTAATATCCATAGTTAAATAGTTGCAATCTCAGCTGATGGTTTACTCCTCCTCTATAGAGTACAGTGGGCATGTCACGTCACACCGAGGAACATCCCACCTTCCTAAAATGCTATAGTAGTCCTCCTGTTGAGTACTGTGGGTCTGTTGCATCACACAAAGGCGCTCCCCACTGTGGGTCTTCCACACCACATAGATGCGCTCCCCCTAATATCCTGCTGAGTTACTTCTCCTATTGAGTACCGTGGGTTTTATGTGTCACACAAAGGTACTCCCAAAAGTGGTTTCACCGTGTCACATAGAGGCACTTCCCACAGGGATAGTCGAAACACTCTAAGTCGAATGGTCAATAGTCGTCAGGTCTCAGTTAGCTAATAAGTCTCTCTAATCAGCTCGCTCTTCTCTGGGAGGAACTGCTCCACAAGCTTTGGGTAGACCCTCCAACTTTCATGAAAATCAACACAAATGTATCTCAAATTTTCACCTCGTTGTAAGGATCTCAACACAACAGGTGGTGCATCAATCAGACTCCTGGTCTGTTAGTTATTGACATTTTCGTTCTGGTGGCCCGGTTGGATTTTAGGATCAAACCAACTTGACCATACCCCAACTATGTCTAATACACAAGTGTGGTATGCCAAAAGAACCGTCCCACTCTATGATTTTTTCACCATAGGCATTTCATCGATCATACACCCGTAGCCCATTATATGGGCGCAAAAGATGATAATAAGACAAAGAAGGTACGAGTCCGGTTCGACCCAGTCGGACTGACACGGCCCAACCTGGGTTCGGATTGTGGTCCAACAAGATATTCGGGTCCCACCCGGTCTGCGTGGGAGGCCCGGCCTAGATACATAGCCCGGACCGTGGGGCCCGGCTGGATGGTTGCCGCATGGCTTGACTGGCCACGTGGGGGGGGGGGGTGCCGCCCCCCTGATTTTTCTAACAGAACTAGAACTAGGCGCCAGTTCAATATCCCTCGGGACCCGAGGGGTCCCGCCTTGTCCGGCTGGCCGAGCAGCCAGCCGGTTCCGCACCAACGGCACCGCACCCCTCCACCATGGCCCGCCCTAGCCATGGTTTTGCACCTCCGCGCTGTACGACAGAACCACACCACCTCCATCATGGGCCGGCCTAGTCGCGACCCCTTCCTCCTCCACGCAGTGCGCCGGTGCTGCGTCCCCTCAGCCGCGACCCCCTACACCTCTGCATGGCACGACGATTCCATGCCCTTCCAGCAACGTAGCGGCCTTGCGCTAAAGGTTACCTTCACGGTTGGCCTGACGCCGACTCCCGCTGCTCCGCTTCGTGGTCATCAACAAATGGGGAGAAACTAAGGGGTAGGGTTGGTCCATGTTTGTGTGGTCTGGTCCCTCCTCGTTAGGGTGATATCAACCAGAAGTACACAATCCATAATTTGATCGATGATAACTAGAGGAAAAAACACATACATATAACAACACCTACCTCGTATGACGATGATCGTTGATGATGTCTTGGAAAGGAAGCTTTGATTCGTCAATTTTAGAAGAGAAATAGGATATCTATTGTTAGCGGATAAACGTTCAGATAGGACGAAGTCAAAGATGGAATTCTTCGTGGTCGACTCCTTCTCTTTTGCCACGGTTGAGGATCGAAGAAGGAGTTCGTCGCTCGTCTGTGGTGAGTGGTGTTATTCATTTGAAGGAAGGAGTTCTCTATGTTCTTCCAATCCTACTCTCAAGCTCCACCAAATGAATTGCCAACCAAAAACAATATACACTCTATTATTTTAATGGTTGGAAAGAATTCAAATGGATTCAAAAGGAGTTTAATTATATTGTGAAACATAACCAAATAAATGAGATGGGTTGGATCAATGAAATGGTGGGAAAGGTGATGAGTTTTATCCAATAGAAATGGGGGGTTTAAAGAAGGTTTAAAGCTTGTGTGGGCCCCACCATGGATATCACCCACAGGGAGGTTATGTGTGGGTGGGGACCACCACCATAACGTCTCATGGGAGGTTATGTTTTTGTGGCCCCCACCACTAAACTCCTCTTGGAGGTTTTAACCAAAAAAAAAATTAAGTTTTCAACTTAATTTTATTTAATTTAATTTAAAACCCCCAAAAACTAACTTTCTTTTTCGGCCGATTGTTGTCGAGGTGAAAGTCCTCTTAAGAGAATACTGGCGCTGTGAGTTCAACGGTGACCATGTATTTCAATTACGAGCACTAGTTCAAAGGTTATAAAATCCCACTCGTACATTTATTGAACGCACCTGAACAAAACTTTAGAAATTTATTCTGGGCCCACCGGACCTCGGAATCAAGTGTCATAAATTTTCACATACTTTTAAAATTCCCATTTTTTTAAGAAAACATTTCCACAGAAATGATGGGCCTTTACAATTTTTGTATAAAAAATTTAGAATAAATTAATAAAAGTGTTAGTTTTATCATTTAAACATATTTTTACCAAGTATAAGATATACGATGTTGTTGTATTATATATTTAGCTACAAAAATAATTAATATTTGATTTTGAGAGAATATCAGTTCTATAAATTGGCACCACCATAATGGATGTTCCAAAAGATTCTATAATTTTTTTCATCATTAATATCTTAAAAGAAAATTTATATCATTAAAAAATGATATTTCAGGGTAACTAATCATATTCTTTCCTGATTTAGAAGAAATCAATAATTCATGTAAGAGTTAATTATTAAATTAATATTGCACCCAATTTTGTTCATGAAAACAATAAATGATGTTATTCCCCAATAAAATTAATTCATGAATCAATAATTAATAAAACTAATGGAAACCCATGTAAATACTTTAAAATAATTTATAAAATAATTTATTTAATAATATGAAAAGGAAAAAAAGAAAATTTAGAAACAGTTGTGATTTCCATTTAATACCCTTAGCAGAATGAGAAGAAATGTTAATTGGGCCTTTATTTTTCAATTTATATTCTATGGAGGATGATACCTATAAATTATATATATATATATATATTGTTTTCACAATTTAAATTATTTAGTTAATTGTTGGGATGGTTCTATTGAAACTAAAATATGATTTTGTCTCCAATAATATTCAAATTCAAATCATATGACTCATACAAATTTTATTAATGAGGTTGAAATTTATGTTGATTTTTAGTTGTATGAATAAAATATCGAAATACAACTGTTAACCTAAAAATTAAAACAATTGTTTAAGAGATTTCATGGGTTTTCAAATATTAATGTTGAAATTTTAGTGGGACATTCATTTGTATTGAATCATTTTTTTGTCATTTTGAATCTAATTTGAAACATGAAAACCCCTATACTAGATTATAGATTTGGTTATACTTTCATTGGCATTATTTGAAGGTGGTGATAATGAATAATAATATATTTTTCATTAAATTTTTTTTGAATGATTTATTTTTCGAATAGATAACTTGGGGATATACATACCATGTTGACAATTAAATATGAAATAACCTATAAGGATGATATACTTAAAAGAAAATATACTTTATTAATATTTTGTAAACTTGTTGTGTGTTTTCATAAAGACCATGTTCTCTATAAGTGAACATATTTTTGTTCTACCTCACTTCAATTTATGGAAAATAAAAAATACTATGGGATATATATATATATATATATATTGAATATTATACATGTTTTTCATAACGAAAATTATTAGTTTTAGGATTTTTTAGTGGTTCTTAAGAATGAAACCACACCCACCATCAAACTAGGGATACCATGTTGTAAATAATAATATATGGAAGGAATAAATCGAAAAACATTCTGAGTTCATAAAATTATTACATTCTAATTTCAATTTTTTCATCATATTACATTCATTATAAGCAAATAGTAAATTCCTTCTATAATTTTTATCTTATAGGATCCTTTATTGATGTTTGTTTAGAGGCTAGATTGAGGATATTATTTCATGAAAAATAAAACGATATTTTTTCCTATCTACATTATTCTGGAATGTATTAACATATTAATTTTCATTTCGATCAAAAATTTTGATAAAATGAGGAAATTGTGAAAAATATATCGGGGTAGGAACAAAATACATTGCAATTTTTTCCTTGAGTGTGTTTTCTTAATATATTTTAATATGTTTTTAATTTTTTACCATTAAATAATTATCTTATATTGATATCTAATTTATAAATGAATTCATAAGTGATTGATAAAACTAATTTGATTTTTTTATCAAATTTCATCCCTGAAAACGAGTTGAAATCATTTTTGTAATATAATTTATTGCATGTTCAATACATTATTGATTTCAAGAAATGGCTTGTTATTTTTCATTCATATTATCTATCTCTTCGTTTATGTTTTTCCACATTCTTATGAGTTTTAAGAAACTATTTGGAAATATTCTTCACCATAGCTTCACTTTTTGGAAGAACCCACCCATGAATGGTTAACTCTAATTTGACTTATTTTTATCAAAACATAAGAAATATCATTACATTTTTATTATTATTTAGTAACTCCATTGATCATAAATTCTATTATTTCAATAAAATCATTTGATATTTTCATTTTATGTATAATGTTTCATTAAGATTCAATATTATATATGAATATCCCATGTAGTCAACCACAATATAATCAAAATATCTCTAAAAAACATACTCTTTCTATAAAAATTACATGATCCTATTTAAATTTATTTTTGTGTATTTTCAATGGGGAGATAACATGGGGAATAATGCATAATTTTAGGATTTTTTGGTGAGAAAAATAAGATAGTGAAAATTTATTTTCAATTTTATTTTATGCGTGTCTACTACTAAAATTTTTTAGATGAATTTGAGAAACATTAGTTGTGCTTGGGGATACTATGTTAAAGTTCTTATTAAAAAAATGGAAATATTTTTTTAGGGATTTGAGGTTATTTATAATCATTCTAGATAATTGTTGGGAAGCGTATACTATTGTTTGAAGGTCAATGTTTCCTCTCATAACATCAAAATTTGAAATCTAAATTTAATACCATATAAAAACTATAGAAAAATATTATAAATTGACAAAAGAGGGATGAAAATCCATTTTCCTCTTGATATGAGAAAATGGTGGACATACTAATAAAATTTTCATAGAGAATGATAAAATTCACTATTAAGGGGAGTAAGAATGAAGAATACATGATTATAAAGTCAATCATGTATATTTTTTCAAAAAAACCAAAAAAAATACTTATTATTACATAGATATACTCATTTACAAATCCAACTATCTAACTATAATTTTTCATAACATTTAATTTAACATAATTAACATAATCCATTTACTTAATTATATAGAAAATTAAGAGCTTAAAAATACCTTGGTGTAGGTTGTATTTGTTTCAGAAGATAAAATATTTGAAAAACAAAATAAACAATATTATTAATGATGTAAAATTATTGTAAGGACAATGTTTTCAGTTTAATTAAGTACAAATTATGTGTAAGTGAACTTAATAAACAAATTGAGGAATTTTAAATGATATTTTTAAAGAGAAATTATAAATTTTTATCCTTTTTTCAAATTGGTGGATTTCATGTGTATGTGTTTTGGAATTCCATTTGTATGATTTTTGTGATTATTTTTCTAGGGGTATCATTGATATGTTTAGTTTAATTAATATTGATTCTATCTTCAAAACATTTCATACGTACACAAATTATTTAATCCCCACAATTTTTATAAATTAAATTATTATAATTTTTTTATAGTTGTTTTGGGGATAATTGTAAAATTGTAACAATTTATTGTTTTTATGAATTAATAATAATTTACTAAAATAATTGAATAATATATACCATTAATTTTGGTCACAAAAAATTTTAGGAATATTTTATTTTTAAAAATAAAATTCACACATTTTTCTATGTCTAGAACATATGGAATTCTTTGGTAGAATCAAAAGCTTTACCAAATTTTTTTATGTCTTTTCCATAGATCATAAAACTTTTTCAAATTGTATATCTATTTTGTGAGTATCATATGACATATGGTATTTATATAAGTTTCTACTAGCATGATAATGGTTTTGCTGAATATAATTATTTTCATGCATCATAAGTCTTTATTCATACATCAAATGTTGTTTTTATTTCAAATGTCTTTCATCATATGCCTTTTTACCTGAATGACAAGAAATTGTGAATATTGTATAAATTTTCATAACATCATAAGTATATTTACACAGATAATATAACGTTGAAAACCCTACATCATAAGACTTCCTATCTAACATATTTATCAATTTACATATCAGACATAAAAAAATAATCTTATGATATGGAAATTCATATGATAAATTTTCAGAAGTCTTATGATCTTCTATTTAGTAAATATTATGGAATTTGGTATTATGTATGTTTATTTATATTGTACCATGTTGTCTCAATTTTATAATTTACATTGTAATATATATTCATCAAATCATTTCAAGAATACTAAAAAATATATGATTGTGAAAATTAAAGTCTAATAACATTGGGAACCTTGAAATGATAAAATTGTTCTTTTCTCCGCCAATAGTTAATCATGTGAAAATTATTCACCTATGAAAATACTCTAGAGGATATATTTACGGAAGGGATTATTTTTAAAATTTTTCCATCCCAAATGATGAATAACTTATATGGGAAATATATTAAATATAAATAGAATTAAAAGAAAGGTACATAGATTGATTTTTTTAATCATAAATGGATAAACTATAGAATAGGACCTCAAAATGAGTAAAATTTCCATTTAGGAATAAACTACTTATTATCAAGGGATGGTAGGGTCCTATGGACGGTTTTCATTTTTAGTTTTACTATTTTCATAATTTTTTTTATCTTATTCTAGAAACTGTGTGTTATAAAGAAAAAGTTCATTTTAATTCTCAAATTATTTGGGTTCAAATGTTTTTACGATTATTGATGAATTTTCTAATTTAAAGTATTTTTCCTGACTATTTAAATTTCGTTTTTAATCATTTTTCACAAAAAAATGCGTATTTTGGGGGGTATGATATCTTGGAATTCATTATGGTTTTGAACCATATTTAGAAGATAATCAAAACTCTTACAATATTTTTGTAATCTATTTTGTTGGATTTTGGTATTCACTGGTATTTATTTTGTAGTAAACATAGAAATGATATTTTATAATAATATTAGATATAGTATAAGAGAATTACCCAAGGTAAAAAACAATCCATAGCTTCTATCAATAAAATGTACATTAAAATCAAATTGGATTTTATCATTTTTTTACTTTTATTTGAATCATCATTTTATTTTACCCTATGTTTTTTATAACAAGAAATAACAATCTCAAACTGTAGCAAAGAAAAAATATTAAAAATTGTAAATTTTTATAACCTAGTATATAACCTCCATGAGCTGAGATAATAGGAAATAATGTAATTTATTTTATTGAGGCTAAATTATTGATAATCATTTTAATGAAAAGTTTCATTCCATCACCCCTTATATAATTATTCATTTCATAAAACAATACATAAATTATACCCTTTTCCAAAAACCCTATATTAAATCAAAATGAAATAAGACCCTAATTTTCATTACTTTTATCCTTAATTATTGTTGTGAATAAAATGAATTGGGACCATATAATGAAAATAAAATCATTAGATTTATTCAATTGAGGCAAGGTATGAATTTCATTTATTTTTCTCATTAATAACACATCATTATTTATCTTCTCTAACCATATGGTATAAGTTTATTTCACCACTAATGGTTGTGATAAAATATTTATAGGATTTTATTAAAATGAAACTATAGAATAATATGAATTTTTTAGTCTTTTCCAATCACATTCAATAAAAATGATTTTCTAAATTGAAAGACCCATGTTGCGTATATGAAATATAATTTATTGTATATATAAAAAAATATGTGGATACAACGGTATCCTCATAAATTACTAAACAAGAATTATTATTTTCTTATGAAAAAAATAATAACTAGAATTATATTATAATTTCACCTATGATCCTACACCTATAAATATTTGATTATTTAATTTTATGAAATCAAAATGTTTGTGGGATTTTTCACATATATTCAATAAAAAAATTTAAATCAATAATAATTCATGGTTTATTTACTAAAATATTTGCTCCTAATGGTGGTTATTATTATAATTAGTATTTATCATTGATAAAAATTAATTCATTTTTGGAAAATTAGTTTTGGTATATTCATAATATATTTAGTGTATTCCATCAATAATATTAACTCAATATATATTTTTAATCAAATTATATTGAAAAAATTATAACAATTTAATGGTGGGTTAGATATTCAACCAATCCCTAGATTCTAGAGTACTGTGTTCCATTCATATGGATAGAGTAATTTAGTGATTTTATGATTCCAAATAAGGGGATCCCTATGTTAATTGTTATCAATAGTGTTTTAATAGATAGATAAAAAGATAGTATGGGATAATGAATGAGAAAAAAATTACGCCTCTGGGGATAGATAATGAAATTAGAGAGTACAACGTCAGTAAATAATGGAGTTATTAAAGGATGGAAAGGTGATAGTTACATTCATGGAAAAAATGTGATGTTTTTCTATTTTGCTTTGATATGACTAGACATCATGTAGTACAAGGAAAAATATTATTCATTCTTTAATCCTTCAATTATCATCTGAAACGAATGTAATGTGACATGGATATATAACACAAACACCACACAACTCAATATTTGACACATAAATAGTTGACATTGTATTTTTAGAGCCACACACCATGTGAGTCATGTCCACACAACATGGGCCTCCATACCAAGTTTCCCCGTAATATACCCCATTTTCATTCCCCATCTAAATTAAATAAACCATATGTCTTGCACATAAACAAAGCACACCACATAACCCAATCTATGTTACAATATATTTAAATTCACTCTAAAAACAAAATACTAAAATGTACATAATATTATTAATTTCACATGTATGTTGTATACCTGAGGAACATTCAATATAATTGACACATAGCATGACCTCCACTGACAACACATAATCGAATCCACCAAGTAGACCCATATGTCTTGTACTATAACATCAGAAGATTTTAATATCTGGTTACCTATAAAAATTAACTTTTTATGATAGATTTAGGTACATGAAAGACTGAACATAAACCAAACTATTGTATATTTAGTAAAACTATAAATATTATTGTAGGTTAATTATAATCTATTACTAATATCTAGAATTAATTAGATTTAATTCATTATGAATAATTTATAAAAATAATATATGGGACCATTTTAAAATGATTGGAATGGATTTTTCATAGTAAATGTATAACAATATCATTTTATTCATTGAATTTTATTTTTGTAAAAATAATTCCTCTTTTAATCTGTGGTATTTTTATTTTTTAAAAACATATGAATAATTTATGGTTTTATTAATTTATATGAATAATTACTATACATTTTATGTAAATGATAAAAAGAAAATGAAAAATGGATTATGATTGAAGGATTCATTTTCCTTATATATATCGGTATCTTTTATATTATATAATTTTATTTTAATATTAAATTCCTCTAATATAAAATATAACTTGTAAAACTGAATATTTATTTTTGAATTTATCAATGTAAAATTTTCATAATACTACTTTTTGAGATTTTTCAAAAAACAAATTTATGAAAATATTATAATATACAATTTTTACATGTATCATTATTAATTAACATTATTAGAGTATAAATATTTCCTCCCAATATGATAGACCATTATAAGAATATTATTTTATATGGGACATTAAAAATAAAATAAAAATTATTCTAGTATATAATCTTATATCTACTACTATATAACATATGTAATTTCTTGCTGAAGAAATTTTTTTAATACATTATACATTATATTATTTAAAAATTAATTATCATTGCTAATAGAAATTAAATATTATTATATTTATAAAAACTATGGAATCATTCGGTCTAAATTACATATGATGTAACATTTCATTTTTTTGTAGAATGGTAATATTACATAGATAAAAACTATTTTAAGTGCTAAGCGTGTGTTTTTATAAAAAGAGATTAACATAGGAAAGAAGTATAAAATATGTTAAAATGATGTGCTCTAGGTTGTAGTAGTGAAATTTACTATCCTTATTTCTACCTCACCCCAATATTTATCAATTTTGGAACAACTATCCTTTAGTGTGACTACTTATTATTTATAAGTTTTGGGAATTTAGAAAAATTCTATCCATTCTAACTTTTAAAAGGGAGAAACTCACAAACCATATAATAAAACTACTATGATTGCGTTTTCTCTATAAACTGGGTACTTTTTTATTTCTCTTCAATCACTTATTTAGAAAACTATCTTCAAGTCAAATGATACTTTCCTAATCCCACCATCTCCTTGGGATCCCTTATAAACATATCATTGTCCTAACTGTGAATAGTACTTTTTATATAACAACATAAATATCTTTAGAATTAATATTTATACATCCCTATATGTTAAAATAGTATTATCCATATAAAAAATATTTTTATGATGAGTTAATAATCATTAACCACTTTTCCACACTTCACATAAGAAAAAAAATGTGATCCACTTGTATGCATGGAATACCCCATCGAGAATGTAATGTATTTTTCCTTCACTTCCTATAATGAAAGGTCACATATTGAATTATATTTATAAGATTGGTATTTGTGCCTTATTTTTTATTATTCTATCAAAAACTATATTAATTATATCTATAATTCAATGAAATTGAAATCATCATTCACGTATTTTTTAGGAATACCACCTCCATGGAATGATGAATTGTTTGTTTCATTACTACCATTCATATACAGTCATAAGAATCATTTTTATTGTTTATTAATTTATAATATCATTAATTTTATTTCATGACAAATAAGAAACCCCATTTTTGATATGATCATCTAACAATCATTGTTAATTCATTATTTTAAAACAAGCATAGAAATATGAAAATATTTATACTCATAACAGGAAATGTTTTTATATCCATTATTATTATTATAAATCCTTACAATAATAATATATCACACTAATATAAAAAAATAAAAAATACATTGTTTATATATATTTAAATTACAACTAAACCACGTCATAATAATTCATTATCCATGGTATGTTCATGTTTTTGAATGTTTTACCACCAACCAGAAAAATTATATGAATTTATGTCATGGATGAATATGGGTACATAATTATGATCATAGTAATTTATAAATATTTATATAATATGTTTTTGGTTATTGAAAGTTAAAATGGTTATTTTACTCATTCATTAATTGAAAACATATCATTATTTAATAATCAACAAAATATGATTATCACTAATTTCATCTTTATTATTTGTAACCAAAACATCCATATAATGAAACAATATCTTGGTAAATCTAATGGATTATTTATTCTATTTCCATTAATAAAAATCCAAAGAACAAAATTTTCAAAATAATCAATATTAATAAATTTTTTATTAATCTATTACCAATAATTAAACAATAAAAAATTGATGTACAAATAACATTTAAAAAATAACTATAATTCCAATAGAGACTATCTATATATTAATAGTATAAGAAAAATATTATAGGATTAATTTTCATTGTGATTTTTTTGAGATATCTATGTTTAGGATACATGAGGTTACTGTACATTTTTTTTTATAAATAAGTGATAATGGTTTTTCACAGTCTTTATTTTGATTGATTTAGACCTAATAAATATTTTCCACAAAGTTTTCAATTAATGATGAATTTATGTTCCTTGGAAGTATTTATTACATAGTTTTTATATTTCATTTTATATGATATAAAAAATATTAATATTTAATTTAAATTAACTTTGATCAAATTATTTTTCTTGTAGTTTGTATTATTGATATGTAAACATTAATTTTTTGAGAAGTTATTGCCTCTCTAACATATGTAATATTTTTTTGGTTCATATTATCCTTGATTATATTATGTGTAATCTTATCACAATTTTATATGTATATAATTTCCTTCCACATAATTCCTTTTAAAATATCTATAACCTTATGGAGTGTGATTATTAATAGGGATATTGATATGTGAATATATAATTTCAATGAGTTATAATATCTTGTCATTAATATTTTTCATCCATGAATCATTTCTAAATAACCAATATTTTATTCTATGGTAATTTATAATTCTCATTGGGAAAAAATAAATTATAATACAAAGAAATAGTAATTACTCTTTTTAGGATGTGGGTCTTCATTGAAGTAAATATTAATTTATTTAAAAAGAACCTTTCTCAATCAAATGATTTATATTTGGATCTACATTTCCATTAGAAATATTTATTAAAATTTGAATGGAATGTTATTTTGTTTCCTTTTTAAAAGTAATATTTTTCATGATAATTCACTCCAGTTTTTTAAAAGTTATTTTACAATGTTACGTGCATGATTTCAATTTATGTATATAATAAAAATGGATTTCTAAATTCACATTTTTGTATCCACCTTTATTATAGATTTAAAATTAAAGATGAATTGATCTCATGTTATCTCTGTTAAAATATTAATTTCTAATATATATATATATATTGTTTTTATGTTAAAAACATGGTAGAAAACCTTTTGAATCGTGGCCTTTTATTCTGTGATATAATTTAGTGAATTTTTTTTCACGTATGCTTCTAATTAATTACATAAACCTTATGAGTTTACTTTTTTTAATGAAGGATATTTTTTTAACAATAAAAAAAACCTCCTCAAAATATATAATGTAATTTTTTTCTATCAAAGTTATGATCCATCACCACTTATTGTTTTTCCAATCTAACCACCCTGACTAGGCCTAAATAATAATATACTGTAATTTCATTGTGAATACATGTTCTTCAATTACTTTGATTGATGTGTGTTTACCATGGCTTTATATTCCAACCGATTAGGGAAATTATTGACATGATTATTTACTATTATTATATAAGGTTTTATCATGAGGGTTGCTTACATAGATTAATATTATATTTATTTATTTATGATCTACTAAAAATCCTTAAAATATATATTCCAGTACTCACTTTTAATGATTAAATAGAAAATATTTCTATATTTTTAACCATCTACATTTATTCAAAAGATGGATTATAAAAATTTTAACCCTTTTATAGACATTGAGAAATAACACGATATTATATATAATGATATTATAATATACATTATTATTTTAAATGTTTTTCTATATTTTGACTAGTAATCTCAAATGATGAATTCAATTGACTTAAAAAAAGAATTTTTGGGGTTGAAATTATATACCTAAATGATGAATCTGTAGATCTCATTAGAAGAAACATGCTTATGTATGTGGTGTATTTGTGATGAAATCAATATGATGTCTACATTGGACTCATGATGGAATTTTTTTTCTTGGTAGATCTCATAATAGTTTGATCAATATTTTTGATATTATAAATTGCATCACAATGCGTTCAATTATTTTCATCCATTTTTTGGATTTATTTTAAATAATATTCAAATAAACATTATTCTCATAGTTATAGTTTATTATGTTATTTTTTATTAAATTTTTTTAAAAAAATACTGAGGAATTTTTTATTCCAGGATTTCATTAATTGTTTTCTTACTATGAAATTATTCTCACCATTTCTTATGTTTCTAATTATCAATATTAGGAGGAAAATAATTACACATGATATAACTATATGAATTTATTTGGTGTGGAATTTTTTATAGATTTTATAGAATTATAATGGTTTCTATAATTTCATATATAGTGGATAATTTCTTATTAGATGATAATGAATTATGATTTATTGCAATATGATTTTTTTCATAATTCTCTAAACATATAAACCTAGATGGTATTACGAATATATAAATTAAAATATTTTTTATTATTTCACGAAATTAAGGGAATGTTATATCTGAGAATATGTTTTTGATACTAGTGATTGTGTTTAATGTATTTTTTTCTGACATCAAATATTGTAGTCTAGGTTTAGGGTGTCATGGTTTGTAACAAATAAGGTTTAGATATATTTATAAATTATGTTTTTTATATATTTATTTTTGATTATTTAAGGCTGATCATAACATCATAGGTAATATAATTGATTTTAATATAACATTATTCACCATTAAGGTAGTAGTAATAATTTTAATTACGAATTAGGGTAAGAGAACAATAGTGGGAAAACATGGAATTTCTCTAGGTTTAGAATTAAATCATGATGTTTTCATAAATTATTGACTATTTGAATTTAATAGAAATTAAATATATGTTTGGTTATATTTATTTGTATGTCTATATGTTGTAAATTCATATAAAATCAACCACATTAAAAAATGATAATTGGGAATTGACTTGATCTTCAAACTTGTTACGGTTATTTATCAAAATACAACACACATAACAAGAAATTCACATGGTAAATTATTTGGTTTATCATATTCTCTCTATGAAAAACTATGAATTATTGATTTCCTGGTTACTTCATTGGATTATGTTATAGATTATGAGATATTCCAAAAATGTATATTATGTTGAATAAAGAATAATATACATTAAATATGGATGATATAGGTTAAACTATTAGTTATAAATGGTATAATAAAAAACTATAGGATATTATGATAATGTCAGAAATATGGATATCACATGTCATGTTTTCAAAATTAGTTATTATGTTAATTGTTTTGTCAATTATGTTAACTAAATTTTGTTTTTATTGGGGAAGGATCAACTGAGAACCATGTAATCTATCCAAGTAAACAATAGGTGTAATTTAAATATAGATTTTATACCATTGATAAGCCCATTGGAAAGGGATATAGAATTGTAAATTTAGTGATTATTCTGAACTAACTATCATGAAATACAGTTAAACTCATAAATATAATTTAAATCATCAACATAGAAATGAAGTGAGAGGATGATTCTCCATGAATTTTATCAGATAAATAATCCAAAGGAATGATTCTTAATACTTCATCATGTAATTAATATAAAAATAATCATGAATGAAATTTCCATAAAGGGATAGATAATTACTATATGTGTAGAGATGAATTTTATCAATATCAAATCATCATAGGAATGAGATATAGTAAAAAAATTTACTTCAAATGAGATGTATATGTGAATTATGTGACTCAATGTCGAAATCCATTGACCAACTAGGGAAATAAGTCCCAAAACAATTAAAATAATGAAAATCGTATGCAAACTATACTATTTATTAGATAGTGTTTTTAACACTAGATTTTTTAATGTATTATGTAATGATACTTTTCAAAAAATATTGGATATTTTGTTAAAAATAAAAACCCATGAGGTTATTAATATTATTATATCATTTTAAAGGTTTTTGAGATTCAATTCCTTATAGAGAATGCTCTTATTCCAATATTATAATTTCATGTGATAATAGGAATGGGTATCAACCATTTTAATTTTCTTATATTATTTTTTAACTTAAATATATGTAAATCCACATCATAAATTAGACCATTATAATCAAGTAGTGTATAGATAATTATCAGTTCCCCATATAAATTATTCTTACCTTACGAGTTCCATTTCAAGGATTCCATTTATATAATCGGTAAAATTTAACACCCAAATATTTTAATATGTGATTACCATTAAATAAGAATTTTGTTTTCATAGCTTATGCAATATAAAAAACCAAAACTAAATGAAATGTGTTTATATTTAGTAAAATTTAATTAGTCAAGTGCAAACATTAAAAACTATTCATTAATTTGGAAGTAATGATTATAAGACATAATTTGGTGAATTATGTACACAAATATAAAATATGATATTTTTAAAATGAATGGAATTCAGTTTTAATAGCTAAATTGAATAATGACATCACTTTATAAATAGAACAATATTTCTCAATATAGTTTACTTTAATGTGTTATTATTTTTTTATATAAAAATATTTGTATGATTTTATTATCATAATATATACTAATATGAATAATTATTTATTAATAATCGTTAAATTTTCTGAAAAAATAAATCGAATAGAATCTGTTCTAAAGAATATATTCCCCTTTAAAATTAGTTTTTATTATATATTATAATTTTATTTACAAGTCAAATTTCCAAATAATATTATTCAAAATTTGAATAAAAGAACATTATTTTTGGATTAATCATTATAATATTTTCTTCAGATCATTTTTGTTGATTTTTCTATGGATGATTTTAAGGCATATAGTATAATATAGTATTTTTAAAATAAAATGATTTATTTTAATTGCTATTATATAAGTGTGGCATAGAAATTTTTGAATGCCATTTCTAAAAAACTATTTCTATTATAGTACATTATAAATATAAAAACATTGATTCTATTTTACAAAGATATATTTAAAAATTTTATATTATAATTAATACTTTCCTCAAGAAATTGTTTTTAATACTTTCAATATTTATTATTTATTATTTAGATTTTATCACTTAAATATAGTTAATCCTACAAAATTTATTTAATCTTTTGAAATAGTAAATTCAGATTCTGTAATAAATATGATTTTTATTTTCTAGCATGAAGAATATATTACATAGAAAAAAATTTGTTACCATTGCAATAATAAATTTTTTTTGAAGGGCATAACCAGTTGTAAATGTTCATTCATGTTAAAAATATTTTTGATAATGTGCATTTAAGCCTCAATAAAAATTTTATATTAATCAATCCATTATTATTAAATGTTATTGAAAATTTTATTTTGAGTTATTTCCTAATATTAATAATATATGGGTAATTAAAAAATTTCCTCCCTTTTTAGTTATAAATTGGTCTCTCACAACCCCTTTAATATATGTCATAAATTGTTTTCCTTTAATGAAATCCATTTTTGTTTTCTTCACTTATAGTCCTTTTTCATTCATTATATTCTGTTCACATGATTTTATCATATACCATCCATTTTTAAGTGATCCCCTATGGATAAACGAGAGTGATCAGTGTGAGTAATCTGTTTTTCATAAATTTAGTCCAACTGTTAGAATTATAATTTTAGAATACATATATGGTTAAATTTATGTTCCATACATGTTTATTATTATCCAATTAAGGTTATAATCATTGATCACATTTTCCCTCTACCCTTAAGAAAAATGAGATCATGATTTGTGGGTGTATGTGGATTATCTATTTCCCAAACTAATGTGTTGTTTTTTCTTCAAAACCTCTAATGGATGATATAAAAATATAATGTAACATATAATTAGGATATATATGGGATATTTAATATTTTTATTTAGTTAACCAATTTAATTATTTTCTCCCAATATTTGAAAATTATTCATCAGCCATGAATATGAGCGAACTACCACCTCAATGGATGTATTTATTTTACATTTCAACACACACATTACTAGTTTGTCCTAATAAAGGTAAAATTAGATAAATATTATTTCTATGACATTATCAAATTTATATTATTATATATTGGTGTTATTTTTTATGATATTATCAAATAATAATTATCTTTTGTTATGTTGTTTAAAACCACCTAACTAAAAGGAAATACCCTTTTTTATATAATGTAATATTCTCATATCCATTAAATAATCAAATAAAAACAATAATTTGTGATGTATGAAACTAATGAACATCAAATTATATCATCAATATTTTTTTAATGATATTAGAACTAAACAACCAAATAATCATCGATTAAACATGGTATCATGTTTCGGTCGGTTTGACCGATGAATTGACAAATGGTAGGATTTTATATAATGGATTTTTATATAAAATAATTATATTTATAATATGATATAAATAATAAAATAATTATTTTTTCAATGTAATATTTAGACTATAAATAAACTCATTAAGTATGAAAACTCCATTATTACATTTAGCATCATTAGAACATGATTATCACATTTTTAATCTTTATGGTTAGTAACAAATACATCCATGGAATTAAATTATACCTTCATAAGAGTATTGAAAAATATATTCTATTAAAAGTAATGATCATTGAATGATTATATTTGAATAAATAATGAATACAAATAATATTTTTCTGAAATTCGTGAAAATAATTAAACAATAAATGTATAATGTGGGGAAATCGATGGGAAAAATTACTACAACACATATAGAGAATGGATATAACTCAATAGTATAAATACAAATTTTTATATGTAAGGTAATGAATTATGTGATTATGATATCTACAATTTTTGATACATTAATTTAAAATACATTCATGGAATTAAGTATAAGACATCTAGTTTTATTTTGTGTCAAGTATAATTCTTTTAATTTACAATATATTTTGTTAAACTTTTTTTCCTACAATGGTTTATTTAGAAAACATTTATTTATTTTTAACTTTTTTTATATGGTAAATTTATATTATCTATATTCTCTCCTTGAGATGGATTGTGATTAAATTATTACCCTAGTTGTAATTATTTTTGTAACTAAATATTCCTTGATTTAATAATGATCATCTCCCTATCATACATAGTAACGGTTTTCTACATTCTAACCTTGACTCTATTTTTTGGTATTACCAAATTATTTTCTACGGAGTTTATTTTCCACTACTTAAATCTATATTGAATATGTCTTACCATATAGAGAGTGTTATATGTATGGGGTGTTTAGCACTCTAATCCTTATTCATTGTGTTGTAATGTTTTATCATTAACTTTGTTCCTCCATGATTGGGATCAATCAACTAATGTGTTATCATATACTATTTTGAAGTCTAATTTTGTAAAAAAGTATTTTTTAACACAATGACGGTTTTATTACCCTTTTTACAATTTGGGATGCAAATATAATTAATTCCCATGTAATAAAATAGTTCCCATTATAATAAAAATATATTTATTAGGTATGAAATATCCAACAGAAATAATTATATCATATTAAATGTAACATTATTGTATGTTATTTATAAATTTAAACATTTTAAGAATAATTCAGTTATCATTTTTGAAAGATAATTTTGTAGGTGAAATGTATGTTTTTACATAACCTCAATGTTAAAAATGTTTTTTAAAATACCATTTAAGTAATCACCACCATTTTTGTTTTCATACATAAAAGGATTTACACTCATGGGAATTATTTTAATATATTTAGTCTAATATATATATATATAATTTTAGTGATCGAACTCATTGTAACAAGAATTTCGGTTCAACATTTTTTCTTTTTTCATGTTCTTTGAGTCTTTGATTTGTTTGGATGTTCTTTTAAAGGTTATCATCCTTATATGTATTTTTTTCTTCTGTTGGGTATATTTTATTTTTCATCCATATAATTTAATTCTATGAATGGTTTATGTATTGTAATTTTATATTCCATATATGATCTCATATTTCCATTGTCTTTACAACCATCCATCATGAATAGGTAAAACTATCCATCCACTACCCCTGATTTGTGAATTATAGGGTTTCTAATCCATTTATTAAAATTTTTTCAACTAGATTTCATATGTATATTGATTGAAGAAATAATTAACCTAACCATATACCATTATTACATATTTTTTATTATCACAGATAGTTTCATCAAAATAAATTCCAATTATTGATTTGGTATCTATTTTGAATCTGTATATTTTGTATTCTAAAATAGATGTTTATTGATTATCCAGGAAATATGACTATGTATAATATAACCATCCACATTATTTATATATATGGGTTTTGATCATTTTATAAATTTTATAAATATAGGCGGAAGTATTGTAGTTATATATATATTTATTCCAATACATATGATTATATCAATATCAATTATGTGATATTTAATCATTATATCCTTTGATGAACAAATTGGGCATAAAATAGTGATTGGTGGGGCATGAAATTATATATCCCCTAGATTAATTGATAGTTATCAAAAATAAATCATGTTTAGATATAATGTTTACGTCCAATTGTGTATGATACTTTTATAATGTCCATAATGACAAGAATGATGTCTTAGATGGCGGTTTGATGGTAAAATCATGATGTCCAGAATTTTACAACACCTTTAATCAAGTTATGGGTACCCTTAAATAAGATTTATTTTAATTTTTATCTATGGATATATTATTATCTTAGTTTCTATTGCTTACATAATTTTTATGATTACAATTTTAGGCATCAATATTTATAAAACATATTTTTTAGGATTCTATCATTCATATGTTTTTCCAGACTAATAATTTTACCTCCCCCTTCGTATGTTTCCAATCCTTAGGCTATTAAGAAAATTAATATAAATTTTATGAATTTAAAATGTAAATTTGGTAGTGATATATTGAAGATATTGAGGACATATTAAGGATATAACAGTTTATTATACAGTGTAGAAAATTATATTCGGTTATAAATAAATGGCCTTTATTATTGAATGAATTTTAAAAATATTGTGATTTTATAAACCAGAATGTTATTAGGTGTATATAGAATGTAATAATTTATTTAATAGCTGTAATTATTAGATAATTATTTCTAGGATTCTTGAGTTGGTAATTATCCTAGTATATAATGTAGTTGATTATGGTGCATGATCCATGATTGTGGGTATTAGGAATCACATGTACCCCTTAAGACACAAATAAAATATTATCTTCATAATAGTTTTGTGATGATAGTACATGTAAAGGATTCCCAATATACCTATATATCTTCTTTTCTAATATATATTTCATTTATAGTGCATTCTTTAATATTATTTATGATATTCTTCATGGAATCTAGTTGTAGATATGTAACTAACACATTTTGAATGGTTTTTATATATATAATTAAATGATTGATATATAATTATAATATAAGGATTATATTTTCTAATTTTAAATTTTTAAAGCTTAATGTATATAATGAACTGTGTAAATGGATGACTGGATCATCCACAACGTTAGTGACACGCTATTTTCATATCTATATCTAGGGTATCTTCCAGTATATATATTCGGTAGTGGGTAACCATATCGTTGTGTCATTTTATGGTTCCCCTAATCCTAGAGTCAGTAACTCCCCCAAAATATTCACATAACTAATACCACGTTATTGGTCCTCCATAAGAGTTGATTAGACTCTGGACGAAGATTCCTTCTAGTGGGGTATACTTCCGCCAATATTACTACAGATAATAAATGTTATTGAGTTTAAAAGTTTCATATAGTTTAATTATTATTTTTTCTAAATTTATTAATATATTCTATGTTCAATTTATTTCTAGTCTTCCATAGAGCTTACCTAGGTCGAATAATGAAGTTATACTTGTTATGGTAAATTTATATTCAGACTAGTACATTTTTTATCGTTATATACATATATTATTTTTTTAATTTCATGTGGAAATAAATTAATTTTTATACAAACCCTTTTATGGGATTCATGACCACATGTGTTATGTATGAGTAGAGAAAGAAACATTTAGAAGTAGTTTTTGAGTATGAGGATTTGTTATATATGGGGTTTCTAGTGCATCCATGAGATTTATTTTGATTTTTTTTGGGGGTTTGCATGTTAGATTTATCATAATGTCATGATTTTATTTTCCCTTTTATGGGGGTTTTCATTATTTTGGAATATTAAGTTCTATATATTCCCTTATTTATAGCTCTTCCAAGTATTTAAATTTTCTATGATATTCATTTATTATCGAATAATTTTCTTACTTTATTTTTTTTATTTATTTAATTGGGAAGTAATATTTTTATACATAAAATTTTGGTGTATGGGTATTTTTTACATTTTAGAGGAAGACATACCATGAGGGGGAGAATCCTCATTGACACTTATCACAATCCCTAATCCAATTAGAAGTTGGCCTATGGTGGCACAAAAATAATACTATTGGACCTAGAAGTGTCATAGTGGTTCAATTTATTTTTAATGTTATTATATCAGCATGAGTCATAATAAACATCCCAATATTATAAGGATTAGACTCAGATACATATGGTATTGATTTTAGGGATCTTGAGTTTGTATGGAATACTAGGGAACTAAGTTTTATTTATAGGAAACTGGAATAACCCATCACTCAGAAAATCTAAGCCTGATAGTAAACATTGAACACTATGAAATTAGTTGTAGGATTTAATGGGAGATTTCATTCATAAAATTTTGTGTTAGTGGTTTATATCAGTCTACTCTTCAGAATATGGACCAGTTATCAAATTTTCATCCTACCCAATATAGTGTTCCACCCCATAGGTGGAAAACTATTATTAAGGTATGTAATTTGTTACTTACATTCTTACTATCCATCCATCAGTTTCTAAATAACAAACCATTGGTACATAACTCCTGGGACTAGATTGGGTGGTGTTCCTACCAACAGAGGTGTAAAGGGTTGATACACACTCGTTGACTGGAGAGAAAACCTAAACAAATCACAAAATGTAGTCCATATATAGAAGGATGATACATCTAATAGGTTGGTAACGATACGAGATTTTTATGGAAAAATCATTCTATATTTTAATGTTTTCCATATAAGTTGGTACCATAGAAGTAGATTTTTTTGAGTATTCCACATGGCTAGCACGGCTACCAAATAGATGGGGTTCATTTTGAAAAATATTTTTAACTATGTAGAATAAATATAGTGGTCATTAACAACACAGACTCTTGGTGAGGATACCCCAACCAATGTATATTTTAATATTCTATTTAGGGAGTATTGTTACCCATTGAATTTAAAAATGATTCATGTGTAAAAGAATTCAGAACGTTGGATTCATAAAAAACTTTATCCACACATACTTCAATGTTTAATCACTTAATCTGGTATTCTAATGGGAATATTAATTACCACTACCTTTGTTCTCATAAGATGAAGCATATTCTCTGGAAAAACATTTTACAGAGGACTCTAACTATAGGAATCCCCCAATTTGTATGATATCTACAACATGGAATGTGTTTGGGGATTATCCATGGGGAATTTCATCTAGAAAAAATATTAAGATCATCTGAAATATATTTTACTGGAATATGATATCATCACATTATTTAAGGTGGTTATTTTTATAGTTCCATTTCAATAGTAATAATCCATGGTTTCCATGGTTGTTTTAACCCAACCGTGGAATAGATGTTATTCCACATTTTATGAAAAAATAAATTGGGAACATTTTTTATCATGAATGCTAGTGGTAGAGGACATATATTGTAGAATACAGAACAATACTAAAACAAAATTTAGCATATAAATCATTGTCCTCATAAAGGTAGTTGTGGTGTCTATAATAATTGATACTATTGTAGAGGAGAATCAAAATATGGTGGGACTATAATAAACTCATCTCCCCACCACCTATTAGTAGATTATGTCATATTTAGGGGAATGCAGAGCATGCTGGAGAATTGATGTATGAAATAAAGGTCTTTGAGTGGGTATAAATTTACATGTTTTTAGTAACATTTTCAATTTCTCTAACATAATTCACTGTGTCATCGATACTAGCGGATATCTTTCATTTTATGCAGTATATTCCTATCATGGGATATATGTATATATAGGGTTTCTAAACCAACCTCTTAATCTATAGACACAAAAGAATTGTGATTATTCTGAATTTTATATCGATTTTGACTGTGAGTTTATTCATGGAAGAAACACATTTTTGTGGGACCCATTAGTAAAAAAATGGGAAATTATGATTCCATATTCATAATTAACATAATATCAATGGTAAATTATTTGGTAAATTTTTATAATTGTTGAATTATATTTTATCATTCATATGAATTAGGATTCACCTCCATATGAGAATATGACCCATATAGAGGACCAAAAGTTACAACACTAATGAGACTATAGCTGATTTATAATAAGATTATGAAGTGCACTGTGTTGCATTTGTTGTCAATAAGGTATGTTGTTGATCAGAAGATGTCTAAGAATGAATGGCTGTCAAGGAGAGTCAATATGTGAATGACAAAGGATGTGATGGTGTTGGTGAGGAAAGGGGAATAGCCATGGTACTAAGATGCATGTCACTTAGGAGATTAACTAAGTGACATAGGATGCTGTGGTTGAAACATTCTCTATGGAAATTAGACGATTGTAGATCTGTTCTTAAAGTTCCAAGAACTTGTATACCGATGATACAATGTCACAACATTGATTGAAGACCATGCATTGTTTTGACAATGCATGAGGAGTTGAAGAAGAACCATCCACTACTTCTAAGTGGATGAAGTAGGCTAATGAAGACCATGTACTATCTCTTAGTACATGATGAATTGAAGATGATCCAACTTGATCTCTGATTGGATCAATGAAGCACATTGGAAAATTCATGTTGATTCAGGAGTTCGGTTGATGAAGATCCTTGAGAATTCTCTCCTAAGTAGAAAATGAGATGATGAAGAAGAATTATAAATTGAGGAGTTGTTTCTAATCAAGAAGAATAATGTTTGAATTCTCAAGAAGAAGATGAAGGAGAAGAATGTATTTAAGGGCATGTGGCATATGGCTTATACTCATAGGAGAACTTTGTATTTGACAAAGTTCCTCATTCTTTGCCTTAGCCAAAAATATGGCCAGCCCATGGACACCTTGAGGGTTCAACCCCAAGGCATGGGCGCTAGGCACCACACACATGGGGGAACCCGTGGGGCGAGCCTAGAGTGGCAGGGTGCACCCAAGACACCGCATGGGCGCCTGGGGAACGCCTGAAGGAGCGCGGCAGGGGCGTAGGAGCGCGCCCCCAAGAGTATCAGTGTGCATAGTGGGCGCCAGTGGCACGCTCGAAGGTGCATAGTGGGCGCAGAGCGCGCCCGTAGGGAGAACTCGGTGTGGGGCGGCACCGAGAGGGTTGGAAGTTCAATTGCTGAGCTGATGGGAGCGGTAGGTTGATAAAGCGCGAGAGTCCCGCGCCCGGATTCGATGTGGGATGCGCAAAATTCACCGGGAGCGCATCCTGGCCGTCCGAGTGATCGCGCGGCAGATCTCGGCCGCCCGATGCATCGCGGCGCTCGCGATCTAATCTGAGCTACCCATCTAATAGCGCGCCAGATCTTAACCGTCCGATGCATCTGTCGATCGTCTTCAACCTCGAGCCATGCCGAAGCCTCCCCGTGAGCTCCGTTCGAACCAGAGGCCTCCCCGACGACTGTTTTTGAGTTCCCGACCACCTTTAAGCAAACCGAGACCTCCATGGAGATCGTCTGGCTCTACTGAACCCATCCATGCATAAAAGTATACATGCATACGTGAAATGGGAGATTTCGAAGAATGCCGAGGCAAACGAAGATGCTAGAGGCTTCATGGGTTCGTGTTTTGCATGGAATAGAAGAGAAGAGTCCGTGCATGCGTTCTAAGTCGCATGCACGTAGAGAAAAATAAAAATGGAACCCGCGTTTGACAGAAAGATAAAAATCAAGATTTTGAAGATTTTAAAAGATCCGAAATATTCGGGATTTTGAAGTTAGATCATGCGGATGATCAAAGGCATTCCTCGGCCTATAAAAGGAGCTCTCGAGCATCATAGCCGCTTGCTGATCCTTTGTTGAAAACTCGAAGTCCTGTGAGTGTCGTATGTGCCTCGCAAAGTTTTGAAGCCACCGCGCAAATACCACTTGCGCGGCTGAAGTTTCAGAGCCACCCGAGGCTCTGAAGGAGGTCCCTTCCCGCGTACTCACGCGGTAGAAGGAGCCCTCACTGCCCGCAAACTTGCGCGGCAGGAAGAGATTGTGTGGCCGAGGTGCTTGACACCCTGCGCGCCCGAGGTGTTGCGCCTTGTGCACCCAAGTATACCTTGCGCGCCTTGAAGAATAAGTGAAGTCCCGAGGCCGTGTGTGCTTAACAAAAGAAGAAAAGGGCCATGGAAGTGTGTGTGCAAATGGAGTAAGAGGACCCTACGGTTTTGTGTGTGCAAGGAGAACCCAAGGCCATACCTTGTGGTTGTGCCTAATTGAAGAACACACTTTGTGTGTGTGCATTTGAAGAAGAGGCAGTAGCCTTTGGGGTGTGAAAAAAGGAGAGGCCAAGAACAACATCAAGTTGTGTGTGTGGCAAGTGAAGAGGAAGGCCGAGGCCTTAGTGCCTTGTGTGAAGTGAAAGAACACACCCTAGTGGTGTATGTGAAAAACAAGAAGGCCGAGGCTTACACCTAAATGAACTAAAACAAATGGGTTGTGGGTGTTAAACACAAGAGAGGAGGCCAAGTCTCAAGTGTGTGCAAAGTGAAACAAGTGTGTGCAAAAAGTCAACAAGGATGAACCTTAGTGTGTGTGCAAACTAAAGTGTACACACTAAGAAGAAAGAGAAGAGGACTCTCACACTATTGTAGAACACACAATCTAAGTGTGTAGACAAATTGAATAAAGTGTGTGAAGTTTGAGAAGTTGTGTGCTTAAAGGATTATACCCTTTGTTGGTTTACTGCACCAACAAGAAAAGAAGGGGAGTGCATGCTTACATGCATGCACATGCACACGTGAACAAAGCTAAATCAGCTTGTGTGCATTTGAGAAGTCCGGGAACAAGAGTTCTTGAAGAATTGGGAAGGCCATGTAGTCAGTGCATGAGGATTCAGAGTTTCCATGCATTCAGTGCATGAAGTTGTTTTGAAGTGAGACTGAAGCCAAGCTGAAGTGAAAGACATCATATTGCCTGAGTTTTCAGTAGCTGAGAAGTCCAAGAAGATTCTTGAAGAAAGAGGCCAGGTCATCCTCAGAAGAAGGAGATAAATCCTGAGCAAGACGAGATGACCTGATCAACTCAAGTGATCAGAGGTACAGAGCAAGGCCATCAGTCTTTATCCCAGGCTGCTGAGGATACTTGAAGAACTTAAAGTTAAGAAGAGCTACTCGTGTGACTCAAGGATCTAGGAGAAGCCCCCCGTGAGACTCAGGGTGGAAGAAGTCTTTAGTGGAATTCTAGAGCAGGCCAGTGGGACTCTGGTAACACTGTGGGACGCAGTATAAAGACCCTCCTGTGGGACTCAGGAGAGATACAGTGGGATGCTGTATCGACCATTGTAATACTAACAGATTATAATGGAAGAAACCATGTTGGGGTGTATAACCAACATGGCAAGGACGTAGGCCTTTGGTGCCGAACCTTGTAAATCCTTGTGTCCTGTGTCTTTACATTTACTGCATCACTCGAGGAAAGGCTGAGAGATACAAGAAGAGTGGATCGAGTCTTTAACCATCCATAGAGGTTTAATTGATAAGAATCAATTAGTAAAAAGTTTTAAGGGATCACTGATTCACCCCCTCCCCCTCTCAGTGATTCACACTGATCTGGGCACTTCAGATTAGGAAAATATAAATAAATGATACTGATGTTTCTAGGGAGAGGTTATTGAATATAGATATAAAGTGTGAGAACGATTTTCCAAGATAATCCATGTGGTTTCATCCTCATATAGAGAATTATTTGATATCGACCTACAATATAAGAAATCATTGATACTTTTAAACAATTTTATGATATCTCTAGTTGAGAATAGGAAATATGAGGTGTATTTGGAAGATTTTCCAGAGAAATGATTCCTTATACACAATGTGTCCACTTGGGTTGTTCCTTTTTTAATATCTATGGTGTATGATGAATAAATAAGGCTTTATACTTAATATCAACTTTGAAGTATGGCCAATTTCATGAACAGTTTCCCTCTATTATGGATTAATAACCTCTTTATTTGAATGAAAGGAACAAGATAGATTTTAATGATTGATATCTAGTGAGAATATTACCAACTTTTAGTAAGGGGGGGGGGATGTTATAAAGATTAGTTCATGTTTATGTTATATCCACTATGATTTCATAGTTATATAAAAATGTGTGATAATTCCCCAGAACAATTCACGGTGATCAGAAAATAGATTTCTATCAACACATAGACTATTTAATGCTGGATCTCATTTAAAATATCATTATTTAGTCTAAAATAGCGTAGTAGAACACCACGAATGTTTGTATTATCCTAGATTTATCCAATGAGGATATACATTATAAAAATCTATCAAAGTGTATGTTTTAGATTCTAGAAGTTATTTTCACTGAACATGTTATCATAAAGCATGGTGTTGTAATTGATTAAATGATTATTGATGTAGAAATGTTATTAGAGATGAAAAATATAGATTTAAATGATTTTTGTTTTCTTTTGATAGAGATGTACTCTTATAGGATCGTGTAAATATTCTATTAATGAAAGACCTTTCCAGAAATGGGTATCCATTTGAGTAATTTGATTAATTCATTATATACATTGATTTTATGAATTAAATATTAAAAATATCCATTGTGATGGGGTTTCTATAGTAAATAGTTGTGTGTATGTGTAGTTTGATGCCTCTAGATCTAATCCTGATTTCATTATGATGTATATGAGATATGTGAATTACGATTGTTCCTAGTTGCTTGGACCACATGACATGAACTATTCAGCCAATGAAAAAGTAATTTTTTTAATTTTTTAATCCTAAATATGTTGATATATTTTCTTTTATATGTTTATTTTTGGTATAATTGGATAAGAAAATCATAATGATTTTCTTTTGGTTGTGGGGTCCGAATTTTAGGAAGAGGTAATCGATGTTGTTCTTATAGTAATACGATTTTGACCTAGTCTATACCCTAAGGAGGGGGAATGTTCTAATTGATTCCTTCAATATTAAATCCCATGACTTATTTATAGAGGAGGTTTATATGAAATTAGATTTAGTTTTGATATAATTAATGTAGAAAATATATACTCTATACCATTATCACTGGTATTATACCCTACATGTCTTCATTATATAATAGGATTCCTAATTTAGAGTCATTTATAGTGTGTTTCAGAGAGACATAATTCCCACTATAGATTAACATATGGGATTATCTGATTATGGGGTGAACAACATAAAAATATAAGGTCATATATTAATTCCAACATATATGAATTTTTAGGTGATAATGGGGTTCCATGAATCACAATTGGGGGTAAATACTCTATTAAAAAAGATGTAACCTGATCATATGAACTAGTTGAAGTGACTAGGAATACGATTTTGTGTTATTGTTTTCTTTGTGAGGTATTTCACTTTTTAGTATGTGAAGGATAAGAATAGAGTTGTTATTGGTTTTATTTATCCACTATATGTTCCAATGTCAATGTGGGGTATCTTATCTATGTATTTCATAAATATACATCATCATTTAGTGAAAGGTCCTACGTTTTTCTATGTTCTCATTTATCATATGACAATTATAGATCTATTATTTCTAATGGAGCAGAAGATTTAGGGAATTCCATTAAAACTATATTAGTATATGATAATGTGGTATTTATGAGATTACCCATGAAGATTATATCTAAACAAGATGTTCGTTTCACTGCCATGTTGTGTATGAGATTATATGTGGATTTTTGAAGCCATCTTTGTCTAATTATACAATTTATTCTATAGATAGATTGATAGAATGGGTAATCCATCCATGATATTCATGATATGATTTGATCTTACATGTTGTATATTGAAAGGAGTTGTTGAGATCACCAATAATTATTAGAGTTTTAGGAGAACAATTGATACTAATATACTGTTGGAACAAAACATTTCAATGAATTTTATTGAACTCCATAAACATATCCACCTTACTAGAAGAATAAGGATGATTACTATCTTATAGGGGCCAATATGGAACAATTAATGATAGAGAATGTAATGTGAACTTTGATCACGTGAGAATAACATAGAGTCAGCCAATGTATTTTACAGATAAGAAAAAAAAAGAAATTGGATTTATCATAGGGACAACATGTCTTTTGGAATTTTTCCCAATGGAATAGATTGAAGATAATTTTATAGAGTATCTAGTTATATATATTATTTATTGGAATTTTCCATGTTTTTAGAATGGAAGGTTAAGTTACTTATCACGATGCATTATGTCAATATATAGAATGAGTACACAATAATTTACACATGTCACATCTGATGAGGTATTTGAAATGTAGTGATTCTCGCCACTCTTTTATTATTATGGTACACATGAACAATGAAGTGGTTTAATATTTCAATTTATGTGATGTGCATATTTCTAGATGACGTAATGATTAGAAGACATAGTGGGATACTAGAACATATATTAATAGATTTTTTGAAACCACAGAAGAAGGATAAAAGAACCATCAAGGCTCATTTATGGAAAAGGAGGAGACACATCATGAATAAAAAGACTGAAGATAGAACCATAAAGTAGGATCAATTCAACTGTCCAACTATTGGAATGCTAATATGTTACCCCATGCATTAAGGAACCATCAGCTACCAGTGAGAATCCAATATAATTTTGATGATTATATGAAGTGGTTCCCTCAAGAACTTAAGTGCATTGGATATCCCCTCTAAGATCATATTCTGTTTTTTGTAGAAGACTAAGCAGACCAGGTTTTAACAACCTTAATGGATACCAAACCATGGATATCGATTATCCAGTGGCCTTAGGTTGAAAATTATGAGATGGAAAATATTATTGAAATTTTACTTATTCATCTAGATAACCCTTGAAGGATTCTAGAGTACTAATAAATGTATTCGAACGTCTAAATAGATGGCTTTTGTGGACATATAAATCTACCACAGATCTATTTCACATCTAATTTAAGACACTTGTGATTCAAATTTGTTAATTTCTTTATGCTTTTCTCTCCTTTCTAAACAAATTTCTCTTTTTTAGACTGTAAAAAAATTGTAATATCCAACAACCATATTCTATTGTTCTAATTTTTTGACTTACTTTATCATATTTTTTATGATAATAATTTCTAAAATACAACATGATTTCCTTATAGAAATATTTTAATATTTTTTCATCTAAAATTTGTTCTCAATACTACTAAATTGTGGGACCTTGGTTTCGCTCATTTAATTTAAGAGGAAATATACTATTTTTTAGGTTTATATCTTTCCCCTTAATGATCAAGTTTCAATATAATTTATGGTTTCATGTTATAACCTATAAACCAAGGGAATTTTTTCACATCACAGATGTAGTTTAGAACAATAAACTAATATATTGAATCCTCAAGATATTGGGGTTGTTGGCGTAGGTTCTATTGTAAAGATATTGAAAAAAATCCTTACAAAATATATTATTTGATATAATTTCAAATTTTTCATTTATTTATCACATTACAACAATTCATTTAATCAATTGTTTTATCCATCAAATATGATAAATTAATTTTATTCTTGAATCTCACTTCATTTTAAAATAATGCTTATATTATAATATTTTATTTCATTTATGTTATTTCATATTAGATTATTTTTTCATCAAATGGTACATTATTCAATTATTTATGAATAATTATTTAAAATTGGATTATTACCTTTATTGTTTTAAGTGATACTACCACTCCACCTATTTGCATTCAACTATTATAATATGTTCATTTGGTATCCAATGAGTTTTGAATTAATTTATATATATTTTTTCAATATAAAATAGTTTATTTTTCAAAAATATTCAATTTTTTTAAAATGATTAACTATTTTTAAATTAAATGGATATTCCAAGCGCTCATTACTCTATATAGGGAAAATAATTTTGAAATTCCTTAAATTTTTATAAATAATTTATGGTTATTGGAAAACACACGTGTCAATTTTCCTTAGATATATTAGAAATAATTATTATAATATTATAATAAAATTCAATAATCCTAAAACAAAAATTGAATAAAAAAGTTGCCATATTATATTCCTTATATTGATATATATGTAAAATATATGAAATGCGTACATTGTGGTATAGATAAATATAAAATTAATTGAATTTCTACTGGTAAAATGGTTCATGAAAATGGAATAATTTATAATTTTCAAATGAGGAAAATAAAAAATTCAATGATAACTATTTAGATATTTTTATTAAATTGAATTTTTGGTTTCTTATTTTATCCTAGAATTTTTTTTAATTAATTGTTTAGTCAATTTCTTTATATTATTAATGTGTGAGAATAACTTTGTGATTATCTTTCTATTGAATATATTGTCTTGATAATATATTAGGTTTTTACTATGTAACTTTCAATGTAAAGTCACTGTGATCCCTGAATTTTAAGATGTGACAAACATATATGATGTGGAATTTATTGATTATCTAATTATTATAAGATTAATATGAGAATGAAATATAAATATTAAGCTAATGAGGTTATAGAAAATAATGTGCCTATCAATTTTAATATTATCAATAACGAATCTCTAAAAATATAATATGAAACACATCATGTATCCAAAAGTTTCGGAAGATACGTGGTCATGGAAAGAGATACCCAATCCCTTATAAATTATAATCATGACATGTATGTAACATTACAAATGATCAATGAGAAGAGAAACAACAATCTGTATTTTTTAATGAATAAAATTTAAAAAAAGTATAAAATTTATTAATTCCCAAAAGGAATCAAATTAATGTGTGGATAAAGAATACATTTGATTGTATGAATCATGTGACAAAATTCTCCACTACATAATGGCCAATTTTATGGTATATGAGGAAATAAATTCAACATGGTCTCATTATTTATCCTCTATATAATCTACATCATATAAAATATATGGTGATATTAGTTTTTCCTGAGATAAAATTCAATATGGTTTATTTCAACCTCATTAAAAAATAAAATATCTAAAAATATTAAATAAATACTATATTAAAAGGTGAATATTTAAAGATAATAAATTGTTTGCTCATAAAATTTATTGATTTTTTTTTTCAAATTTTGTAGTTAAAATTAATTATCTCGTTATTTTAATTATCATTTCACTCTTTATGAATATTTATTAAATAATTTTTTTGCATTTCACCCCATTATTAATGTTAATATGGGTTTTTATTTTTAAAAAAATCTAGATATCTCAAATTTTTAGAAAATAAATTTGTTATGAAAATTCCAAAAGAAATAAATTTCACAAAAAAATTCAAATTCAAAATTAATGAAATTATAAAAAATATAGATACGGTTTAGAAAAATTAATTCATATATATTATTATTTAACTAATGTAAAATTGTTTTTTTTGGATTCATAAATTTTTATCAACTAACTAATGTGGACATAAGATATCGATACAAAAAACATTATTCTCTTAAATAAAATCGAAGAAATAGTCCTCAAGAGAAAACCCCAAGAATCTACATTGTATATGGATAGTGGGTACTCAAGCCCCAACTGTGGTGATCCGTCCAAATTCAACCCTCATAATAACATTGAAAAACGAAATATCACATTTTTTATGTTTGAATTTTAAAATTTTAATTACAATAAAGAATGGATTCACAATATATAATATTGTTGATTTTGTTTTATTTGTTAATGTGTTGAAGAGTTATTTAATAATTATTAGCAACTTGTGTGATATAGGTTTAAAAAAATAATTTTAAATAATTTTAATAATTTTTTAATTCTATTGGAAATAATTTATTTACAACATATCAATTTACCAATGTTGATTTTAATTATTTAAAATATCTTACATGTCAAACATTTTAAGTGAAAAAGTTCTAAAGAAAAACATTCTTGGAACATAAATCAATGAATAGGATATCAAAATATCCATGTTCATATCATCCTCAACTATAACTATCTTCTATAATATTTTTTTGAAATTATATTTTAATGTATATTTTTTTTCTCTTTGGCACCATGGAATGGAAATATATCCAATTTCTTGACTAAAATCCTTATTTATTCTTCTAAATATTTTGATCTTGTCCATCTTTAAATTTTTGGACCAACTAATGTTTGTATTATTAGAGGAATAAATTGGACGTATATAATTAGGAACTATTTCACAATAATTAATTGTTGTACATCATTGACTCTCTAAATATGAATTGTGAAATTTTTATCTGCTTTTCAATGAATGTAAAAAAATGAAAAAGGATATAATTTTTTCAGTTATATTAGAACCATGGGAGGAGTTTGGTAAAGAAATTGATCATTATTCTTCTTCTCAGGGTTATCATTACTCTTTTCCCTCAAAAATATTTGTTTGTTAATAAACGCAAATAGTAGAATCCAATATGTGTCCATCACACTATTAAATTATTTTGACCATCTTAAATGATTTTGGACCAAGGCATATAATATCATATTATTAATCCAAAAATATTTCCTCATTAGAAAATCATTGGAAAGGAAACTTACGAACTATGGATAGGTAAAATTCCTAATGTTTGTACCCTTAAAGGATTCATATGTGAATGTTTTACCCTTAACAGAGAAGATAATATAGTAATTTTTTACCTTAAATCTAATATAGGATTTCTTCCATGCTAATGAAACACATGTAAAGTATTGTTTGTATTAAATATGAGGTATGCAACCCAAAAATAAACAATTTATGTAAAATTCAATGAGAATATTCTCAAATAACATACATAAAGTGATTAAAATGTTGACCAACCTAGTTCCACCTTTACTAAACATCCATATTCGAATGATAATAAAGATGTTCTAGAATCCCCATATATTCCTTTACCCTTATATTGTATTTCATCAAGATACCATGCTATTATAAATTTAATCGATGAATTTAAATCAACAACTCATACTAATATGTCAACCTTAAAGGAGTTTGATCATTAATATTTTACCTCTCACCATGATCTTTATTCCCAGGATGATGTTACTAACGATGAAAATTGAATATTTTACATGCAATCAAATATGAATAAATAATAATGGTACAACATTTTGATACTCAGGGAATGGAGAAATAAAAATTATATTACTAGTACCAAGGGGGTTCTTTCAAAATAGTCTACACAAAAAAAGGCTTGACTGTTTAATGGATATATTCATGAAAAAAGTAATGATTATAGTGAAAACTTTTCACCCATTGATCCACTCGAATCCATTTGAATATTTTCATCATTCTACAGTCATTTTTATTTCAATTAATTTTGATATTAGAAGTAAATATCAATTTGTTTTCTATAATTCATTTGGTGGACTAACCACAGTGTTTAAAAATCATATTTTTTAAAATTATATTTTCATGTTAATAAAATTTCTGTAATATTTTAGAAAGATAGATGGGATTGTTCTGATACGTTGACTAAATTTATTTTATAATTCTATTTCAAATTGGAAATGCAGAATCACCGAATTTTTATCCAAAAAATTTTGAATGATTTATTTTTTTATTTCAATTTATATTTATGATGTTTTTTTCAACACATCTATAGAAACTCTTTATTATGATTTTTCATTTTTAATATATAAGTAGTTTTAAATGAGTTTTGTTTAATAGAATAAGTTCTTATAGGGATTTTAAATATCCCAAAAAAATGATATAATTTTTTAATAAAATGTAGATAAAATAATAAATATATAATATGGTTTTCCATGTGTTCATATTATGAAATTAAAACACAAATTTGTACAAATGTTAATCTAAAATTTGATGATTATGGACAATCAGTTAGAAAAAAACATTTAATAAAGTATGATTGGATTTATATAAACAATTATCATGACCAATATGAACATCATGTTCAATGTATTTCATTATGGATATTTTCAATCCAATCCGAATGAATTAAATTTAAAATCTGAAAAAACAATTTTTTATTTTTGATGAAATAAAAACCATTTGTTATTTTATCTTAAGGAAACTTTTTTTGAAATTTTGGGTTTTTATAATGATGAATATATATAAATAAATATTTATAGGATATTTACTAGTAGATCCTGTAATATATTAGGTAAATCCATCATCACTTGTATTATGAAGAAGAAAAATTATATTTCTTTATTTACATCTGAAGAAGAATATGTAACCATTGGCATTCAGTGCACCATAGTTATATGGAGAAACAAAATCCATTGTTCTATAATATGAAATATTATTAATTTTGTATAAAATGTGACAACACTAATGTGATTTCTATTTATAAAAATACAATTCTAAGATCTCTCATAATGAAAAATGACTTGAACCACCATTTCTATGAGACCACATTCAATTAGGCCATGTGATTCTAAAATTTATTTTCACAAAACATGAAAATAATGATATATTCCCTAAACCCCTTCCTCTGGATAAATTTAACCTAACCAAAGGTTATTTGGGTATCATAAATCTTGTGATATATACCTCTTAATATCGAGAAGGTATATAATTTTTAGACATTTTTTCGAAATTATTTTCCAAAATGGATTTCACATAAATGATTGTTTTTCAAAAATTAATATAATTTTGGAGAAGTGAAGTGTGTATAACTGAAACAACCAGATACATGTAATTGTATTTCTATTTAAATTAAATACTTTTTGTTAGTTGCGTTAAATACCACACAGTTAATAGATAAATTATAGTATACAATTAAAATTTAATAATTTAAACATGAAAGTTTTAACCTATCTGTTAAAATTTCTGGTATGATTATAAATAACCAAATTTTCAAAATATTGAAGTATGTTTTAGATAATTAAAATATATTTATAAATAATAATCATTTTTTAGTTATTTACTCGATTCTTCAAGGAATGTTTTTTGCAAAGATATTTTATTATATTTTTTAAAAATTTAATATATTTACATTCATCCACTATAATAAAATTTATTTGAAAAAATGAACATCGATTTTAAAATTAAAACATTATAAATATATTATTCTTATTTTTTAAATTTTCTAAAAATATAAATTTCTCAATGAATAGTTAATAATACTGATTAATATTAATTTTTTTTTCAATTTAAGAATTTAAAAAATTTAATTATTAAAAAATTATTGAAAATTTACAGTTTTTATATAAATTTTAAATATTAAAATTATGATCACGAAAATATTTTTTATAATTTATTTTTTAATCAAACTATAGACACTTATGAATATGTTTTTTAACCTTTTTTCCTTGAATTTTCTATGTTTATTTTTAAATTAAGTACATCCAATTCTGTCAACTAAATTTGAAAAAATTGATTACATTTTTAAATTTATAATAAATAATATAATTTAATATAGAAAATATAATTTTTTTCCATTATTAATAGTGACAATGGTAATGATTTTTGACCGTAGTAAATATGTTAAATTTGGTTAAAACTATGAGGTAAAACATTAAAATCACACTAATACATAAAATTATCCTATTTTATGTGTTGCGATTAGCCAAAAATATTTTTATGAGTTATATAGTTTTAATTTAAAACATTATATTGAATTTGGTAACCCATGATACACTTTAGTTAAATATAATTTATAATTATTTTTAAATTTAAAAATTATTCTCGAGTCACAAAAACTAATGACATGGTTGTAAAATTACATTTTGTATTGTGTTTCCTTGAAAGGTGAAAAAATCATTTTTATTTATTTCAATAAGAAAATTTAGAAATGTGTTTATTACTTTATTTAATGGTGAAAATATTTTTACTATTAAATTGCATAATTTCCAAAAAACAATATTTTGTATCTTTTTTATTAATTTATTAAAGCTAAATTCATCCATATGTAAAATCATTATCTAATAAAATTGATTCAACATTCTTTATCATAATTTTGAGAAAAAATTAAATGACCATTAATTTTAGTTAATTTAAGTATTTTATCACGGTAAATAGTTCAATAGTCAATGTTAAAACAAGTTTCCTATTGTTTAATTGAAAGATAAGGTTTAACATGTATCCAAAATGCTCAAAAATGTTATTGAATTAATTAATCCTAATCCTATCACATCATCCAATTGAATTTTTGGTGAATTGGTTCCATTTTTCTTTGATTTTGATCTTTATAATATTTAATTATAAGATAATGTCAAAAAAATTACTTTCCAGATGTTAATACCAATATTATTTTGTGATGAAGATAATAAGATATTTTATTTGTTTTGAATTTTTTATTAAATATTTTAGTTATTTTTGTTATTTTTTTACATTATTTTTAATTAAATTTAACTAAAAAATTACATTAAATACTTAGATAATGTTTGCACAACTCCTGTGAGAGTAGTAGAAAAATAAGGTAATTTTTATTAAAAACTCTGAATTTTTTTATATAATGCAATAGGATACCATTAATTTTTTTAGATAAATATAAAATATTATAGTTGTTTTAATGTTTTATATTTAAATTCATTTACTTAAATATATTTTTCAATGTCAAATTAAATTAATAGTTCAAAAAATTACATTAATGATATATAAAAAAACATTATTTGATAAGATGATTAAAACTTCATAAATTTATAATAATTATTCAATGGAATTGGATATCTTTTAAAATATTAACCTTGGTCCATTTAATGATTTAATTTCCTTTTATTAAAACATTATTAACAATTAATTTGTAGAAATTGATGATATTGGTGTAATTCTCAATAGGGTTAACGAGGTGTTAAAACAATGAGATGAGGTTGAATACAAAACTATATATTTTATAAATTCAATTATATAATAAAATCTACATGTATACTAATCATATACTATAAATATTTAAATTTTGAGTCACTTTATTGTAAAAATTAATATATATTAATTTATTACTTTATGTATTCCCAAGAGTTCCCCTCCCCTCATGTACAAAATGACATATATTCTCTTCTCTTAATCAAACCTTATGAGCCTTCTATATACGAAAAGTCCTAAAAAATACAATTAAATCTTCTTTCTATAGATCCTAGATCATAGGATATTTTCAAAAAGTAAATCCCATCATGGATTAAGCAGTAATCCAAAAGATTTTCTCAAAAGAGTTGTATAACTCTTTACCAAGCATTTTCAATTATATTACTTCATCTACATCATCTATATCCATGGTACCCATTATAAAATGATGAATTCTATATATTTAATATTATTAGTTATTATTTTTATGATGGAATAAACATTACCCATATTGTTTCAATCTTATAAATGGAAAATTACATTTCTAGAGCATATGAATAGCAAGACATCTCGACAAAGCAGTGCAATTAATTTTTCATGACCTCATTAGATAAATGATTATAATAATGGTTTAAATAGATATATTTCTTATTTATTATATTATTAAGATTATTTTTATATTACTTATTATTTTTCATTCATTTATTCATGTCATTGAAAAATAAAAAACAATGTTCATGCGTACATAAGGCCTACCGTCCCCATGAGTGGTGTAATTCATTTTTCTATGTCAACATTTTATGTATAAATAATTATATACATATAACTAATATATATGATATTTGTATCTTCTGTAAAACTCTTTAGATGGATTATTTATAATAAAATTAAAATTAAAATAATTTTATAACCAAAATATCCATGAAAAAAGATATAGTTATCACAATGAAAATATGATTTGAAAAATGATTTATTAATAAATCGATATTGAAATGGGATAATTGGATATTATATATTGTTATTCAGAGTGAGTAACATAAGAGAGGGGTAAATTGAATCCCCAATATAATTACTATTAAAACACCATAAAAAATCCCCAAATTGAATTAAAAATTCCTATTTAATCAAAACAGTATAATTATATAATTTTTCTCAATCATAAAATTTCTCATAGTGGGATTAGGGATAAAATAATATAATATTTGAATTTATTTTCACATTTTATTCCAATTACATAATCAAAAACATTATTTTAATATAGGTTAAGACTATTAATAAATGAAATGTTTTGTTTGCAGATATAAATAATAAATTCCATTTTAGATTTTAAATGAAATTACAAAACAATATCTCGGAGAAGAATAATTCAAGGGGTTTAGTCACAAGATGAGACATAATCCCCACTATAAAAAAATAACCTTCTACCAAGAACATTTCTATAATAATAATCATATTTAGAGACTTGATATGAGTTTACAAAAAATTATCACATAGGCTACATAGGCTCGAAGCCTATTCCATAGTTATATGTGGGAAGAAAATAATATACAGTAAACATAACCTATTCTAGAGTTTTTATGTGTATAAAATTAAAAAAATATGATAATGTGTGTCTAGAACACTCTAGGTTATGAACCTGAGAGATTTTGCACTTATAAATAGAGAAATAAAACACATTACCCAAAAGTGATATTAAACCATAGTGATCAAGTAAAAAAAGGACAATGATTCTCGATCTAAGATGCTTTAGCTGTTAATTTTTCTAGATATGTATTTTAATGTAGATCAACAATGTTTAAATAAAATTGAAATGGAAAATAGTATCATAGTGTCTGGAAAAATATTCTATTTTCTTATTTTTTTTTTTTTTTCACGTTTTTAAAAAACATCCATAATGTTCTCTTGATTCAGTATAAGAATGGTTATTTTTATTCAGTGAATTACGCACTTTTAAAAGGCACATAAATAATCATATAAGAATATATGTCCATGAGGAATATAATTTGAATATATATCGCCAATTCTCCAATTATCTATTAATGAATAATATTTATGATATATGGGATCCTCATACATTGAGATAATCTGGAAACATATGACTTGTCTTCAATACATCGCAGTAGTGGTTTAAGAATAATGATTAATAAATCTACATTAGGTTTTATAAATTTTTTTCAACAAACTATCAAATTGAGGAATTAAATTCATAAGAAAAATACGAATGGTAATACACATGCGGTTATTCAACTATGATGGTGTGATAGACCAATGGTAAAATAGATTAATGGTAACACGATCTAGTGGTAGAGATTTCTAAATTATATATTTAAACTAGTTGTGGATCTGATCAATGGTAGTTCTAATATTTTGGTAGATCTGATTATCAGTAGGTCTTGTAGTAGATTTTTCTTTTGGAAGATCAGGTTGGTGATAGATCCAACTATTGATAGATATGGACGATGGTAGATATGGATGGTTGTTAATTTGGGATGAGGAATAAGACATCTACCTTTAGATCTGAAGTAAACTAATGGGGTAACTATTTAACATAAAGTGGATTGGTTGATCCAGTGATGGATATTCTCAGTAGAAGATCCAAAACCAGAAGAGTTTTGTGGTAGAAGTAATTCAACACCATATTTAATTTAATAAAATATATATCATAACATCCAGTGGTAGATCATCATAACAAATTGTGTATCTATACTAATAAAATGTTGTACCAAAAAATATATACTATCATAAAATAGTAACCTCATTAGAAACATAATAATCAATATTTTCTACCATTAAAAAAGGAAGTTCTAATAATATTTCCCCTTTTAATGATAAAAAATTTGGGAATTTTACAACTAATATATAATAAAAATATAGACTCAAATAAATAAATTAACGATATAATGATATTATTAGCATTATAAATTTATAATGTGAAATACTGTATTGAAATTCGAGAACAAAATTTAAAACATAAACATAAATTTAAATTCAATGAAAACAATAAAACAATTTCTCCACCTTTTGGTATTATAATGATGATAACACAATAGAATGAAAATTTTGTTAATTAAATCATAAATAATAAAAAATATGATTCATAAATATAAATAATCTCTTTGACATCATCTAAAAAATATAAATATAAGTGAAATCAATCCATATCAATGACAAATCCATGAAATAATTACTCTCATCCCCATGGGATGTATGATCAAATTGATGTTTTCCTTTTTGAGTGTTCGGTGGAATAGATTCAGAGGATGAGGGAGAAAATGTATATGTAGGTAACTCATGGATCCCTATAGTTCGTAGGTGATGAATTGCATCACCTGGTGACGTGTCCGAGGGTTGAAACTAGGATGGCAGGGGTGCAGCAGATTGTCCAGATGTAAAGGAAAACATTGTAATTTTGTCTAGATCCACCACTACTATCCCATAGGAATATAAATATGTTTCATCAAATTGAAAATATTCATGATGATATTACAATCTCTCCCTATCTTAGTGAATAATTATTTATTCCATTCTATAAATAGATTGATCAGTGTTATAAATATTTTATGTTGGTATAGTTATTCTTTATGGTCCATAATAACAAGATGCATCCTTAAGATCATAGTATGAAATATAAAATGTGATTTTGTCTCATGTTTTTTTAAAATAAATTGTGAAATTTATTAATTTATTTCCTTATTAATTATTTCTATATAACTTATACATTAATTAAAACACTACCTTACAAGTTTATATATGTTATAACAATGTTTTCTAATTTGTTGCAGTTCCTCCTCAAGGGATGTGGTGATATTACCCTTGATTTAGTGAAATTATGATTTGAATATAGTTTTTCTCATAACAATATCAAAGGATGGTGTATAAGTTGGAGTAGAGGATGTAGAGGCTATTATTTCGGTTATCACCTCCAACCTCTCCAAAAGATATTTCTAAGCATTAGATAACCTAAAATTCGTCTCATCTTCAAGATAAATAAAATCTTCTATCTGACTGGTCAAACATATATTCTCAATATCAATTTTGAAATCCTAAAAATCATTGTGAGATTAATATTAAAAATAAATAGAATAATGATATTCCTCATATCACCTTCACTAATCTAAGTAAATATAGGATATTATGATATAATAACTCTGCAATAATATGATTGAAAACTCTATTATAATGATTCCAAATCAGATCTATAAACATAATATAATAGAACAAAATGTGTATCGGGTAAAGTAGATGGACCCCTCTATGGACTAGAAAAGGTAGTTTGTACATGATTAGATCCAGCATCTAGAAAATCAAAAGGAAAATATTTTAATGGAGCATATTCATCAATCATGTCAACCATTGATCACTTTAGAACTATTCTAAGGAATTTATTGTAGGTTAACTATACTAGTATAGATTTCTATGATCATCGTCATTACCTTCATATTCATCTGAATCAAAATATTTAATCCTAGGATACATTTAACTAGAATACAACTCCCCCTTAGATGAATCTTAATCATCATCTATGGAAGAATTTTTATCTTAATTAATAGCTCCATAACTAGAGGAATATAGGGATTAGTTCCCCTAATAGATACTCTAGGATCACCTCCAATAGTGGAATCATCATAATTAGGATGACCATATTATTTTCCCTCCATATACCAAGCTGAATGAAAAATAACAGGAGATTTATGTTCCTAATCCCTATCAACACAATCAAAACCATCATTTTCATCCAAGTCCTGATATCCATCACCATCCCTTTATCGAGAACCATATAAAGAATCTGAAATTTCAATAACTTTTTTGGATTTCACAAAATAACTGTCATCGTATTCTTCTCATGACACTTTAGTCTCATCTTCTTCATCTTCACTCAATTGTATCTATCTCTCTCTCTATCAGGGAGGGAAATAGAACTAATATATTCTTCATAGGATACATTTGGACTCTTTCCAGCATTACAGACACTTCCATCTTCATTTTATATAGAAAAATTATAAAAAACCATATAAACTTCTTAAATTTCACCGCGAGTGTAATCCATCACTTCATCTAGCTCCAAGATAGGGTCAACTATGTTCTTAGACAACGTAGTGTGCTCCAGAAGATTAAAATACTAATAAGTATTGTCATTATCTACTACTAATTTCATCATCCATGAATTCTAGTGAATTTTTATTCTATTATAGGTAAATCATCTTAGACAAAACAAACCACATTTTACCCCTTCTTCCCTATCATCATCAAATAATCCTTTGTATTCCAATGATTATAAGATTATCTTAGAATAGATCAAAGAGATCAATCAAATAGACCAATTACTCATCTCCGTATAATTATCTGTATTTTATCAAGAATGAATAAAATTTTCTCTTATTTTCATAAGGAACAACATAAAGATATCAGGATACATCATCATTATAAAATACACTTTTATAGGACACTGAATATGCTATATTAATTTGAATAGAAATATACACTCACCATCGAGCTCAATAGTAGTAGGAATTCATGTCATAAAATTTCCATTAAATCTTAGTAGTGTATCCTCATATAAAATAGTCTCCCTTCCACATGCTATAGAAACTTTATATCCATCAGATACACCTCACTGTGTAATATTTATGAATGGAGCCTATTTCTTTAGAAAAAATAGAGTATTTTACAATCTAAAATTCGATAAATCATATCATAATTTTCACCAAATATGTAAATTAAATATATATATATATATATTATTGTTGAAGAAATATCCCATAAAATTATTTTTGACATTTTCATTGTGGAACACGTCCGTCTCTCATTATGAGGAGGATGAGCAACTATTTCCCCGAATTCGTGATTTCTAAAGGTGGGTGGCATTTCTCTCTTATTCAGGGATGTTTTTCTCCTTGATTTAGACAATATGATAGGACATTGAACCCTTCTTCAATGGATTCCTCCTCTTATCTCATTACCTAGTCTAGGTCTCCCTCATAGACTTAAGATGTTGTCCGTAAAACTCTTCCCAGTGAAATGTATTTATAGATGTTGATTAAGTATGCTTCTTCAGTCAGGACATTCCCAGGGGAACAGCTAGGGCCGCAACATTCAGTTAGTGAAGTAGTCATGCTAGACATCACTAGCATTTCTTGATGCTAGAGCATAGATGCATCTTGGTTTCATCCTCATATTATAGGGCTTCTCGATGGTGCAGAAGCCTGAGGCATCCCATATCGAATGTGGGGAATTTTATGCCATTAGCATGTCTCTGAGGTTTTCCTCAGCATCCAATGCTTAACATAGGGTATTCCATGAGTTTAACGTCTAGTGGATATGTTTCGAACTGACCATAACACTTATAAGAGTGGATGATATGGGTGTAATCCCTGGATGGAACACTGATACTAGGTATAACACATGTTTAGTAGTCCGATTTCAACAAAATTCAGCGAGAAAGTGGGTGACATGATCTCCCCGGTATGTGGCAGCCTGAGTAAGAATCCATATGGATATGGATTGTCGATAGTGGTTAGAGAATGAGGTGGAACCATCATGAAGAAGATGGTGATGTTTGGATTGTGCCGAGGAGTGACTTCTTATGTATCACTATGACTAGGAATCAATTTCTGCGTTGTTCAGTGAGGTGATGGGACACCTAAAGTGGCAACCAATGAGAATGGACGCATCGATAGGTCTTGGAAGAAAAATAACCTTTGGGATAGGGAATGATCTTCTCAGGAAACATAGTCTCAAGGGGATGGCCAGGATAATTCATGAGTGATGGGATTGAACCTTGTGGATGCCTCTTATGTATCACCATGGTATGGAATCAATGTTTACATAGTTTAGGTTGGTTGGTGAAATTGGGTTTTACACATAGGATAAAATCTTGATGATATGTAATGGGGCTTACACACGATTATTATCCTAGTTTGGTCTGACACTCGAGGGGCGGATAAAAAATGTGGCTTTTAATAGGGGACTAAAACTCCATAGCATCGATTACGGACAACAATGGCTTACCAGTGGTTGGGTGCAATGGCTTACTATTGAATGGGGAACAAAACAGTGTACCATCAATTTGTGATTATAATGGCTTACCATCAGGTGGAGATCACAATGTCTTATCATTATTTGGTGATTATAATTGCTTACTGTCATATGGGATCACAATATCTTACTATGAAATGGGGATCACAATGGCTTACCATCAGATGGGGATCACAATAGCTTATCGTCAGATGTGGAACACAATAGATTACCATTTGATGAGGATAATAATGGATTACAATCATATGGGGATCACAATGGAATACCGTCGGATGGGGATGAACCTCATCGAGGCTTCCATTGTACCCTACCTTAGAGATAGGGATCGGAGCCCACATAGTTCGAACGAATACAGTTAAGGTCATGTAGGAAAAAAGGTACATACAGTCTAATATCATGCATGTTAGGGGTTGACCGACGTAAAGTGGTCTGGACCGATGTGTGTTGGGCTTGATCCTCATGGAGGATTCCTATGTACCTTGCATATGCAAGGATCAAATTCCACATAGTTTGGATGTGTGTGTTGAACTGAAGTGATGGGTTTAGGATGAGTAGGTGTTGGGTTTGAACCTCATAGATTCTTCTTACGTACCATGCCTTATCATCGATCAAAGTCCACATAGTGCATAATATGAAGTGTTGGGTTTGATCCTTAGGGAGGCTTTCTACGTACCACTCCTTGGCGATGATTAAAGTCTGTGTAGTTCAGAAGTCTTTGTTGGCCCGATGTGAGGGGGTCCGTACAAGTAGGTGTTGGGCATGTTCCTCGAATAGGCTTCTTACATACCTTTCCCTGGAAAGAATCAATGTCAACGTAGTTAATGATATGAATGGGTGGTGCTTGAACCATTGGGAGGATTATTACGTACCACACCATGGCAATGATCAATGTCTGTGTAGTTCAGAGATGCTTAGTGAACCAAAGTGAAGGCGCCAGGACTAGTAGTTGTTGGGATTGATCCTCAGAGAGGCATCCTATGTACCTTGACATGGAAAGTATCAATGTACACATAGTTCCGAATAAGAAGTGTTGGGCATGTAGCTCAGGGATGATTCCTACGTACCTCACCTCATCAAGGATCAAACTCTGCAGAGTTTGGAAGTGTTTGGTGAACTGACGTAAAGGGGTCAAGACCATTAGGTGTTGGTATTGAACCTCAATGATGCTCCCTATGTACCATGCCTGGGAAAAGATCAATGTCCATATAGTTCAGAATGACCTAGCAGAATACATGATAAGGCTACACAGTGAAGATGTCATTGTCGAGGATTACTCTAATCCCTTGTGAGTAATGCTCGGTTTGCGAAACATGAGGCACTAAATAAATGAAGATAACATCGCGGAAGGTGCATCTATGGGATGTGGAGTGGGGATTACATGCAGTTAGTGGCCTAAAGTGGAAATAAAGGATCATGTGTGGTTAGCCGCCCAGGGATGTGGAGATTTGGCCTTATTCCAGGGTGGAGGCTCGCGTGGAGACAAAGCCCAGTGGGAGAGGGCCAGTATAATAAATGTCCCAGTGACCATCTGTCTTATGGTCATTAGCATATAAGAGAGGACAGGGAGCAGGGATATTTCCTCATAGAGAAAATTATAGGGGCATACACCAATATGTTTTTCCTTCCCTACGAACATGCACTGCTCTAGTAGAGAGGATCTTATTACATGGGAAGATGATCTCCCTCCCGTGGAGATGAGCGGTTGTAATGAATTTTTGAGGAGGGTCACCCCACATATGTTTCATGGGGTGAGTACATATTTTTAAGTCACGAGATGTGGATGATGGTGGCTGGTAGTTAATTTTCCTACTACTCGGACGAGGTGGGTTCACTCTATACCCTTAGGACATATATAACTGATACCTATCCACCCTTGAGGGATGGAAGGCATCAACAATGCCGTTTTTAGGGGGCTGTTGTGGAGTGTTCCTCTGTGGGGGTACATGTAAGCATGTCTATGAGAAGAAGAAATAGTTGATATTGTGCATATGCGAAGAAGTGTGGGGCTAAGAAACTCAATGTAAAGCACCTCCCATGCGACCATGAAATCGCTTCGTAAATGCCAGGAGGGTCGTATGGGAGAAAGGTGCACGACACTAATGTGTATTGCATAAGAGGGGCTCTAACATGGCTCCCTAACATATGGATGGCACATGGAGTTTACAATGAGGGATGCACACAAAATGGGAGGTTGCACGCAAGATGGGTTGGATGCATGCAAACTAGAATTATTCGCGTAAAATAGGTCTAATGAAAATGGAATTTTCGATCAAGAGGAATATTTTTGTGTGAAAATTACTTGGTGTAAAAAAAAGTGGATGTGGATTATGCCTAAGAGGGCCCACCCAATGGAGGGACCTTGGGGGTCCTGTCGCAGAGGATCCAATACCTTGAGGCCAATGTTTGTTTTTTCACACAGTCGCTCAAGATATGTCTTTTGCATAGCAGAGAATCACTACGTCTTCTATAATAATCTCCAAAGGGAGGGGGTACGCATAGTTTTACAGCTATAATCCATATATGCTATTTGAAAATAATTATTTCATGTTTCATTGGTTGTGGAAGGGTTATCGCGCCTATGTGAAACTTCCGCGCTGGATTCTCTTACTTCGTTCCCTTGGAATGGCTGGTTTTTGAGAAGGTGGCCACAGAATGGTCCTTCTAACATCAGATTGGGAAAGAAATGGGTTGGGTGTCGTTTTAAGACTTATTCGATCACTTGGAATCTGACGTGACAAAGCCTTAGCTCATGTGTGGCGAGTTGCAACATAATTCCACATTAGATGTCGTATTGGGTGTGCAAGAGTCTTTCACTGAGGGGTGTATTGCATGTTTCCCCTCATTCTTGTGAGAACTTCGCTCTCCCACTATAGAATCATCCATTTATTTTAGATTTTCCTTTGGTTTCTTCAATTTCTCCCCCTCAAGGCCCTATCCAAAATTTGGCATCCAAAAATTCCCCCCTCAAAATAAGAGCTGAAGGGGGACACAATGGTCAGATTCTAAGGGTCACAGCGAATAATAGACAACGTTCTGGTCGATGCACACAAGAATTGGTTTTGGGAGTGAAAACCACTTCTCTGTGTCTGTGTAAGACCTGGTATGTGCCAATAAATATCATGATCCTCACCCTAGGTCACCACATTGAATTTTACATATGACAAGATTTTTCTCTCATGCGAGAAAATGATTCCAATCTGTGGGTATGTTTCAGCAGTTGATTTTGAGTTTTTCACATAACCCGGTCACATTCTTGCTACCAGCTGTTTTCATGAAGAGTGTCCTTCTTGCATTCCACTGACTATTTTTCACACCGAATCTTGATTTTATCGCGCACAACCCTTAGTTTTTATGGAACTTTCCCCAAATGTCTTCCCAACAAAACGACAATGAGAGGGCGCTTAATGCGGCTAAATGGAGGACTCAAATGATCACAAACACCCAGATTATTCATCCTGTGAGGGTCATGTATAAAAATAAAATGCTTTTTTCCTTTCTTACACAATATCAAAAATATTACTTCCTGAGTGATAGCATGTCGATATAGATCTTCGACATTTAAGAGGAGGTGCGGAAGCCTGACTTCGAATCGGATTCACCTCGGTCATGGGTGACCTACAAGGATAGTCTCCCACATTTCAAAATTATGAAAAATCATCCTTGTAGGGAAATACAAGACATATCCATCTATGTCCGGAATCAAATGACTATTACTATCATAAGGAGGTATGCTATCCACGAGGAATCTCCAGCACTTTATACAATCAACTTCTGAAGTAGTATTACCAATGAGACGAAGGGTTGGAATAAGTGGGATTTCAGGTACTGAGGTAACTTCCCATGAGAATGGTCAGGGGTGTATATGGTATGACAAATGTGTGAAGAGTTTTTACCAGATATGTAGTCTATCAGGAACTTCAAATCTGTTTGGACATCTTAATTTCACTTCTACCTATAGAATGGCGTGGTACAAGAATTGTTTAGTCGTTGGTCTCCTGATACCAACACCTTCCACCCCCACTGTGGGGAGGTGGGTATCAGTCTTTGGAACATTCATTTTATTGGTGTAATCCCCTTGGTGGGGGACAAATATGACGAGTTCATCCCGATATGGAATTTCTAGAGGTAGAGGATGCACACCCCATCATGAAATGGCATCTACTAGAGCGGGCTAAGGAGGAGTTGAAAATAAAACATTTTCAGAAGTACATAACTTATACAAGATGGTTTAGTATTTTCCTTACATATAAAAAGGCTATAAAGATTCCATCTTCAGGGAAGAGATGTCAAAATACATCTCATATGGGAAAGGTGAGATCATATTTGATGTTCCTAGAGGCTAGAGGGTATCCATCATGGAGATTCATAATAAATGAATGTTGGGACCCAAATTTAGGATATGTCAGGTTCCTTGCTATATTCTTGAGCAGATGGTTATTTGAAGGGAGGGATATGAGAATGGGGGTGCACCTAGGTATGCTAGTGATGTCTAGAATAATGGCGGAGAAGATCAAGGTTAACCTGAGGGTACCTATACTGGCCAGGTTATAAAACATTCTAGAGTGTTTATGGAGTATAAGTATGACAAATAGGATATGCCGACCATTTTAGATCCTTCATGGTTGGGTCACATCCCACTATAGAGGATATGACTTCCCGAAATCCATTCACCCTCCCAATGATGGTATACGACCATCAATCTTGAACATTGTTGGAATCTTCCCGCTGACGCTCTGAGAAGAAGGGATCATGCTCTATATTGGCAGCCATACCCAATTGGACTATCACCCATTCTGGACCCCAGTTAGTCAAGTGATAGATGTTGGTTGGGGCCCATTGGAGCAGAGGAAGTAATTACAACACATCATGGGTGGTGTGCAGGTAGCTCAGATTAATGGAAAAATCTTTTCGAACCATATGTTCCAACTAGGTTTTCTTGGCAGTTTGGGTGCATGAATCAGATACCAAGTAATGATTTTATAGTGGTTTGGGAAGAGAGAAATCCCTACAATATTCACTAACTATGGATTATGTTCATGACTATAGACATGGGTGATGTCATCACTCCCCCTGATGTCAGTGTCATTCTGTCAATAGTGATTGTTGAACACTATACAGAAATATATCTTGAGGCAATTCTACAGAAACACATCCAACAACTCAAAGTGGCTAGCATGGAGCCCGAAGAGTAGGGATTTATACGAAGTGCTACAGGGGAGGTTGGACGAAGAGTGGGCCAGGTGGAAAACATGATATAGGATGGAACTTCATCGATAGGAGCACCACAATTAGAAAGCGTGACTCTTCCTTCTAAGGAGGGGCGGTACCCCTGATAGACCCGTGGACCTGCTAGGGAACTCCCTGAGAAGCAGCTCAAACACCTCCTCAAGCTAACCACCGAAGTTATCATTCCATCACTCTGGTCTTCCTAGAGGATTTTGTGAAAATCCATGTCATCAAAAGAGATTTTGTTGAGACTTATGTGTAATAGGCTCAGGTTTCCATACATAGGATGCTTCTAGGTGGAAAATTGGGTTAACATTAATTGTTGGCATTCATACATGATGACCATGGATTTGTACTCCGGCCAATAGGGTAAAAATGAAGAGCCACATATCCTGCTGAATGTGATGCTTGACCAAGAACATGACCCAGAAAGGATTCCATCTGGGGATGAAGATGTATAGGAGTAAAAATTGGAAGAGGCAGAGGAGGGATGTGAAAAATATGAAAAATATGAAGATGAAGATGAAAAAGATGTGGAAGAGGTTGGAGGGGTTGAAGGGGTTGATGTTCCCATCAGTGAAGGACCATAACAAATGCACGCTCATCAACGAATCCATTATGGGAGCAGAAAAATTACAGGCTCCTATGCAGGACTGGATGAGAAACATGAGATGAGTTTAACTCTTGTCTCCACTAGCCTTTCCATTTCAACAATACTAATCTATAAACAAAATTTCATCCTTTTTTTGGAACAAATGGACAATGGTACCCAGGGATCCTTCCCTGCAGGGGCTGAGGATGTGCCCATGGAGGCAAGAGAACATCCTTAGGAACTTGTTATTGGAATGAAATGAAAAGGGAAAATGACTATAGTTATAGTAGGTGGTGGTGATCCAAAAAAAGGGATGAAATGGTGGCTTCTGAGTTCCCCACCGTTCCATTAATTCAGAAAGAAACGATGCCAGTTATTGAGCATACAAGTTTCAAGGGATCTCATGGGGGTTGCCTCCTACTATGACATAGGTACTAGATACCACTACAAGTGGATCATGTAAGCCTTTACCCTTGATAGATTTCATATTTTATCAATTTGTTTAGATGAATAAAATATTGATTCCCATTGCTGTAATTGCATGTTTGGAGGCTCAACATGCCATTAACTCGAGAAAATATGTAGGAGATTTTCCAATGGATACACTATCTCTAGCAAAGCCAACCATTCAATCTAACCTATCCTTAGTGATCGCAGAGCTGGAGTCTATAGTCATGGGCAATGATGCTTTTGGGGTGGAGCTCCAGATCGATGAGGGTGAAGTTGTAGGGGAAGAAAGAATTCTAGAAGGGGACCCTGTCGTGAAAATCCTAGCTATAATTCTAGAGTATGGACCAACCAATCTGGAAGATATGGACAACTCTCACCCAATCATGGTTCAGGAGTGACATATAACGTTACACAAGGCATGGAAGTGGATCAACATTTTCTCAGCTTGTCATATATAGAATGGCTACACCAAATGGACTCATTTCCCACCTAATTGTCCTTTTCTATGATAGAGGGGTGCATGCTCACCATCTTCATATAATGATTCTCAACTATATTTATGAGAAAATAAGGTAGAATTTCCCACAATATAGCATTGCTCGATGCCTGAAGGATTTAGAAAATACTCAAGAATTCATTAAGGCAGAGTATGAAATATGATGCCTCCAAGAGCAGAAGAAAGAAATAAAGGCATTCATCACAACCTTCTCTAAGCACATTGAACAGTTTAGCACCCAGCTAGAGGATTCCCAAGAGCAGGTAGTGCAGGTGAGTTTCCAATTGATGGATCTCCAATCTCGATGGGCTCAATTGCATGCTAGGGATAATGAGTTATTTTCTACGGTTTCTGATGAAGAGAGAGATCTCAAGGGGTGGGAGGCAGTCCTGGAGGCCACATGCCAGAAGGTGACAACCCATGTGCAATCTATCAAAGATTCTTATCCTTAAGGGACCTGTTGTGTCCATAATCATGAAACATTCTAAATTTTTTTGTTATCCTGAATTGCTTACATATATTTATTATCTTTTTGATTTTTTATTTTGATTATCACATCTCTGATGTAACTGTGGGGTGACTAGAAATAAATCCCTAAGCTGACATGGGTCGTTCCCATTGTGAGAAGAAAGGGATGGAATCACCATTACTACTTCTAATCTAGAGCAGGTCGACCATGATTCAAGCATCCAGGATGTGAACAACCAACCTAGATTTCTGGGGAGAGATTGAGTGGTCTGACCAGAGAATAAGGTTCTCATAACATTCATGTTTACCTTTTTCCAATATGATCTAATTCATGAGTGATGAAAAACCATAGGCATTAAATTCAATCCGAACATAGGGGAATTTAAAGTGTGAATCATGATACCCAAAATTCGAAACACAATGGGTGTGGTGCGACAACTAGTATAGATGATGACCATGTTCAAAACACAGTATCCCTAATATGTTTGGCTGAAATGGGGACAAACAAATGAGGTTTGACTATTGACCATGTTTGAAACATAGAACCGGACTAAAAGTGTCATAAAAAGTCTTCCAGAACGATGGCCCAAAATGGTAGGTGAGCTGAGGCAGCCTGGGACCTTGCTGTTATGGGGTTCCTTCAGACATAAAAGAGTATGATGATCTGAAAGGAGGACATGCAAACCATGGGGTGGAGTGATGGAATATTTGACCGGATTCCAATGCTCATGAAATTATGCCACTGTAATCATGGCATGAGGCATCTTATTCTCATCACATAAGGCTTCTCTTATTTGGAATAAGAGGCATCCTATTATTGAATTATAGGGAATACTATAGTTTAAAGTCATATAGAGAGGACAATTGGCATCTTATGCATGGTTCATAAGGCATCCATTGTTTAGAGAAAGAGGAATCCTTTGTTAGTTGTAAAGGGACCACTATTGTTTAAAGTCATGTAGAGTGGACTATAGGCTCTTATTTTAAGGTAATTGAGACTGGACTAAGTTTAATAGTTTAAATTCATGTTACATGGACTGTAGGATCCTATTTTAGGGTCATAGATGTTGAACCATGATCGGGTTCGATGGTCCAGAAGATTCAATGACCCTTGACTGGGCCCAAGGAGAAATGTTTGTGTGTGTCTATGTATTCCATATCAACAAGAATCAAGCCAAATGTAGTTATTGAGAGTAGTTTGGTAGATACCTACCCATGTTGGGGGAATACTATCTATTGATGAAGCTGGAACATCCCATAAATATCATGGGGCATCCTGAACTTGTTTAGGGTTGGGGCCATAGTTTAAAGGATTACGTCGATGACATGGATACAAAGAAAGGATAATTGTGGTGTGATACATACCCCAATGTGGAAGAGGACCATAGGAGTCCATGTTGGACCACACACTCTTGGGATAATCCTTATGTCAATGGAATGAAGGTGATAATTGGTTTGGTCCTAAGAAGGGTTGTTTGGGTGTTCGTATGTATCCAAGGAGGATGGGAATCAAGGCACACATACTTTTTAGAGTGTATTTTAACATCATGCCGGACAAAGGGAACATGTAGTTTTATTACACTAATACATATCCTACCAAAACCACTAATCCAAAGCAAGTCATGATCCATATAGGAAATAAGGAGTAGTGATGGGACTTTTCTAGTACTGGTAGGAACACATTAAGGGATATAGGATGCTTGGTGAATGATGTCCCAATAATACTGACCTGCCTACTTAATGAACCTAGATGCCCGAAGGGGTAAAGCTGAGTATGTTTGAATTATACTTGAACGTAAGGGAGTGGAAAGACGTGAATAATGATTACTGAGATCTAGACCACAATGATATCAGTGTGATGATATGGGATAACCTATGACCATGTTCAAGACACATTATCTGTTTCATGTTATCATAGAATGGGGATAGAAAAATGAAGGTCGACCACTTACTATGTTCGAATCATGTGACCTATTGCAAATGTGGGCTAAGTTCTTCAAGGGCGTTGGCCCAAAACGGTATGTAATCCAATGTGACTTGATACCAGGCCATAAAGGGGGAATGTTTCAGACATGTATGTGGAAGGGGATCCAAATTAAGGGCTCAAGAAGCATGGAAATGGTACGAGGTGATCTTTATGTGAAACTTCCATACCCTGGGAACTTTTCCACCCCGCATTTGAGTATGCCAATGACACGTGTCAAATAGAGGATGTTGAATACCCTTCCAAGGACGTGGTCCTGAGATCGCACTCTCTTAGATTATGGTCATAGAGTGGACCATTAATTGGGGACCATGTTTGATGGATTTCTCACAGGGTGGCAAAGTAGTCAAAACTGATACGTTGTTCCTAGAGGGAGATCTTGATTTATGGTCATATAACTCATACCAGAATGGAAAGAGTCATTAAAGAAACAAGGTGTGGTTGTCACTAAGCATGCCATTAATGAGAACCCTTAAAGGTGACCACAACACCATATTCTTCTAAATGAGTTTGGTCCAAGTGGACAAAAAGGGGGAAGGATGTAAGATTCACAGGGATGGCCAATAGATAAGATGTTTGGGCGTTCCTACGTATCCCATGATGATGGGAATCAATCCACGTGTAGTTCTAGATGATGTTGCACAGTATGATGTCCTATGAAAAGTGAGGTAGGTTCATAGTGTAAATATCATAGAGCTCATAACATAGATGGAATAGAGGTAGGGAGACACGTGGTGCGGTGATTGAAAAATGTGATGTGAATGAGGATGGTAGGAGTCCATATCACACCATGTTCTACATGGGGAGGTTTTAGATTGAGGGACCAAAAAAGAAAGTTAGGGTGGGCCCGAAGCAAAGTGTGTGGGCTATTTACAAAACTGATTATGATAGAGATCAAGCAATACATAGTTCTAGAAGTTGAATGGTAGTATACGAATTCCTGAGATAATACTATAATACAGGTCTGTCCCACACCCCAATAGAAGCATAATTTGATAGAACATATTCATTCTTTAGGATGGATGTGTATTTTTTTCTGAATCAACAATCCTAGGATGGAGAGTTCAGGCATCACTACAGAAATCAAGAAACAAGTATCCCTTGAAAAATGGAATGGAGGATGACCGATAACCCGCATGATGTCCTCTTGAGTTAGGAAATCACAATGTTGTGCTATTTTTCATTGTGTGATCAGGATGATGATGTCATAGTTTACGGTCGTATGATAGGAACACCCCATTTGGGCGGGGGATGTGTGTGGTCATATAATGAATACATGACATGATAGGAGACAAGGTCCACACTACACCATGAATTATTCGTGGGAAGAAACCTTGGGATGAGGGTCTAGAAAAGGTCATAAAAATGCGGTTGAACCTATGGACAAAAAATTGAAGTGTTCCTATAAATCCCTTGAGGATGGTAATCAAGAGATACATAGTTCATGAGGGTTCTGTTTAACGTCTTGCGGGACGAGGGGTATGAGATACTAACTCCTAGAAGGGAAATACGTGGTGATATTGGAAATCAGCTGTGAATGAGGATGTATGTCCTAAACCATGCTATGAAATTTCGTGAACGTCTAAACCATAAGGTCGAGAAGACGATGTAATTAGTAGAACCTGATCTGGTCCAAAAGATGAGATGCCTGGGCGTTCTTACAGATCCGATGAGCATGGAAATCATGTTATACGTAGTTCTGAAATTTACCATCATTACGCCTTACAGAAAGGATGTGGAAGGAGATCCTAGTTTATAGTCATAGAGCTCGGACCATATAGAATCGTAACTCTTCCATGTGAGTGAAATCCTCAATCTGATCCCTAAACCCACATGATCTATGCTCGATGTGGGAAACATGGGTGCAGAAGGTCTTTGCAACATGTGGAATTTATGAAAATGGAATCAGTGTAGAGCCCTGAATGATGCCTTAACGTGGCTTTGTCCTCCTAACATGAAAATGTGCACTGAGGTATAATACCAAGATTTTTGAAATTCCATGTGGACATGATGGTGTGGAAATTGACAGGAATTATTCAACCAACATTTAGGGATTAAATGGGTATGCGTGAAGATGAAGGATAATAATCAACAATGTTCAAAACACATCATCCATATCGTGTGACCTGAAATTGGAATAAAAAATTGAGTGTTGACCCCTGACCAGATTCATAACGCTAGACTTTTATCAATTTGTCACTCAAAATCCTCAAGGACGTTGGTCTGAAATTGTAGGATATCCCTTGGGCCTAGGAACCATGTCATCCAGGGGTCCTTTTGGTTGTTAAATATGATTAATTCCCAAATTAAGGGGAACAAAAAGCCTAAAAAGTGGGCGAGAGCATGCCTAAGAAGAATCTTATACTCCATGTATTGAACCAGAGTTCTCTTGGGAACATTGGTGCACTATCAATAATGGTTGAGGGGACCTATTCAAGAGTATCTGTCTCAAAGAGATTAGTGTAGAAAAGGTGAAGGGGGGTCTCTCAGGAGGGAGTGGTAAGTGGCATGGATATAAAAAATTCGACGTTACTGAAGACACAGAGTCCATACAACATTATATACCTCCTCTTGAGGAATTCAGGCCGAAGGGCCAGAAAGGTGAGGAGGTTTCTACGAAACAGGGCTAGACCTGAAGACTATATGTTTGGGCAGTTCTACATATCCCATAATTATGCAAATCAATCCATATATAGTTATGAATTATTCATATAGTTTACCTTCAAGTGGCAAGGATGTTATAGATCATATTTTATGATCATAGACTTTGGACTGTAGATGCCTATTTTAATGTCATATGCATGGGACATGTGAGTGAAGAGGGTGAATCACTGAGCCTGTGGAAGAACACTAAATAAATAAGTGGTATAGGATAACTGTAGACCTTCTTCATAACACAATATCCATATTTTTGTGACTAGGGTTTGGGAGAAAACAATTAATCTTCGACTATTGACGCATTCTCGGCACAGAACATGTATCCACTTATCACTCTAAATCCTTGGGGATGTTGTCCCGAAATGGTGTGAGAGCCATAGGGAATTCAATCCATTCCCTTCGGGGGTCCTTTTAGATGTGAATGATGATGGAAACCCAAATGATGGGTCGCACGAAGCCTGGTAGGACCTGTTTTTGTGCAAAAGGACAATAGATGAAAGAGGGATGTCTCAATGGGATATGTGTGGAATGGAAAAAATAGCCCGACATGAATGAGGATGTAATTCAATACCACACCATATAATCATATATGAGAACATGGGCCAGGGGGCCGAAAGAGTCAAGGGACCTGAGGCTGGGAGTCCTATCCAGCCATAGACACATATCCCTTAGGTGGGTATTTCCAAACAAAATCTCCTAAACATACATGATTCTTTATCAATATGGGAAAGAAGGAATTTGATCCGGATATCCCCAACACATGAGTGGATGACAATTAATAAAAAAAATAGGCATGTTTTATCCTTACTATATCCATACTCTTGCCCGAAGTGGACAAATGTTTCAAGAGGTAGCAGGACTAATTGGTTCCCTGCATCCAACACATGGGACTTATGTGGATGGTGATAATGATGGAGTATGGTCATTTACCACATTCCAAACACAACATCCATATCATCTGAAGTATAATGGGAATAATTTATGAGTTTTGACTGCAAACCAAATTCGTAATGTGGGACTTGTATCAATTTTTTCTCGAAACACTCAAGGATGTTTGCTAGAAATGGTAGGAGAGCCCTTTGGCCTAGCATCCATGTCGTTCCATGGTCCTTTAAGATGTTAAAGGTTATGAAAACCCAAATGATGGGGATGCCTGAAGCATGAATAATCCAATGTAGTTTTATGTCATGGAAGATGTCGAAAGGGGAAGTGATATCAAAGGAGGAAAATGCATGGTGAAATCATGATGAACTCAATGTGAATGAAGGAAAATACTACACCATAACATGTGTTTCACCCCAATGGGAGATTTCTATATTGTGGATGTGCTTACGAACAAAATTTCTAGAATTTCTACACATCTCATAAAGATGGGAATCAATCCCCACATAGTTCTGAAAGGGGTGTAGTTTAGCATCATGCATTGAGGATATGGGAGGGTAGAAGAATAAGGAAGGGCACATGGTGTGATCATCGTAATCCTGACATGAGTGGGGGAGAAAGAATCCTACACTACACCATGTGGGACCCTCCCTGAGAACATCACGTGATGGGATAACCAAGGATAATAGTTTGGGGCTGGACTCTTGACAAGACGACGAGAGATCCAACGATTCTCATGGGGATGGGAATCAAGCCATAAGTAGTTCTAAAAAGGGTGTAGTTTAACATCTTATGTGATGAAAAAGAAGTTTAATGTCTTCGAGGATGTATTAGTTTAATTTCAAGTAGGACCGCATACAGCTTAACATCATGAAGACCTACAAACAGTTTAATGTCATGTGGTACATAACAATTTAAGTTCATGTACGACCCCTTTTCTCAGGACAATCAATGCTTGGGGAACTTGGCATTGGTGAGAGGAGTTATATGCTCACCATCCATGGTAACAAGGGATTATGTTCCATAGGGATAAACCTTGTGAATGATATATGGTCCTTCCCAATTGGGATCCCACTTGTATGGTTTCTTACCAGGCATCATTGGAGTTCTCAGAGCCAACACCAGGTCACCTTGCAGGAAATAGTGGAGGTGAACCTTCTGGTTGAAATCTCTTTCTATATTTTTCTGATGCCATCCTAGATAACGTAGGGCATGAAGCCTATTCTCATTATGTGCTTCCAAATGAGGAAAACTAATTTCAGCTACCTTATATGGTGCTTGTTGATCATAGACTGATTTTTTTAATGATGCAAACTAAATCTCGTTGTGTAGGATGGCCTCTATTCAATACACCAGGGATTATGGGGTCACATGTGTGAATTTCAAGTCATTTTTAGATAAGCCTAGAGGGAATTGGTGAGCTTCTTCAACAACCTCTTCTTTTTTTGACCTATAATTTTTTGTAGAATGTTAGAGATGGTTTTCATGAATTCCTCATTCCACCTATCTGCTTGCATGTGATAGTAGGAAGTACAGCTAGAAAGAATATTGTACATGGTGTACAATTTCTTAAACTAGGTTTCCTGAAAGTTGGTGGAATTATCGGTGATGACTGCATGGGGGACTCCAAACTAATAGATGATGATTGATCACAAGAAGTCAACATTAAAATGGGCCTTGACATCTTTGAATGATACCACTTCTGTTAACATGGAAAATAAATCCATAGAGGTTATGATGAACCTAAATTGGTGAGCTGTCGCTGGTGGATATGGTCCCACGACATCAAGTCCCCAGACCATAAAGGGGAAAGATTACAAGGTAGCATGGATAGGCTACCACGGTTGATGAACAATGATGGCAAGAATTTGGCTTGCATGGTTCCTATTGGAAAACTCGATGCAGTCACAGATCCTGGAAGAACAAAAATACCATAGTCTGCGGATCTGGTGAGATAGTTTTAGCCTGGCCCGGTGAGCCATGAAGGAACAAGCATGGGCCTCTTACATGACTTTAGAATTCTCAACTCCTTGAATTCAATGGAGGAGAACCCCATCCAACATGCACTTTTAGAGGATCCTCTCAAGTCTGGGACCGCTCTAGAGAATAAACTGCAACGCGTGACGTCGAATTCATTCATTCTATGCTCGATATTCTAGGAGATTACCATGATGGTGGAACTCGATAAAGAGGGTCCTACAATCGATAATTACATCAAACATTACATTAGGGGGACATGAGGGTCCTGATTTGGAGGCGTCGATGGTATGGTGGATTACCTGTGGGATGTCATCATCTTCCGAAGTGACGGGGTAGATGACTCTCCATTGTTCCATGGGGACAATCAAATCATCCCTTCAAGGATCTTAAAGTGATGTAGCTAGGCTGGCCAAGCCGTCAGCTCCACCGTTCTAGGATATAGGGAGATGAGTATCTTCTACCTGAGATGGGAACTGGTCCATCAGCTGGACGGTGCGATCCAACAGTGGTACGATCTCTGGATTTCTGATTACATACTCACTATTGATCTTCTTGATGACTAGATCGGAGTACCCTTTTAAATGATTGTGGGGAATGTCAATCTCAAATCCAAATCGTGGCCAGTAATGAGGGCCTGATATTCTACCTCATTGTTGGTACAATCTTCTGACAAATGGAATAAATATGGGAAATTAGATTGTGTTGGAGTGATGAAGATGATACCCAAGCCCACATTGTCGAGTATGAGGTCATCGAGAATTATGCTGTTAAGGCTTAGGGAAGTGACATAGAAGTGAATTTTCAAACATGGAATGGATAGGTCTAACAAGAGGATTTTCACATTAGGAAAATCAATGTCCATAGACTGTTCATCATGAGCTATATGGGCAGTGAGGAAATATCCAAATGATTTCCCCTTGATGGCCTTCTGAAGGAAAAACATGATGTTGAACTCCTAATGGATCACTGCCCACTGAGATATATAGACGATTAACATTGGGAGGTTCAAAATGTACATTAGCATATCCACTTGTGATGCCAAATTCACCTCGTGCTGCCACCTGTATTGTCAAAATTTTTGTACTGTGAATACCAGCACAAGGCATCTCTTCTTGATAGGGGTGTGTATGTTCTCCTTATCAAAGAGTATGCGGCTGAGATAGTAAAGACTATTATATATTCCATCATTGTTCTTTTACATGAGAAAGGAACTTATAGACTATTATAGGGTTGTCACATAAGGACACACGATATTTTAGAAATGGGTGGCATCAAGAATGAAGGATAGAGTATATAAGACTTGATTTCCTTGAAAGAAGTATGACATTATTCATCCCACTAATAAACAATGAATTTCATCATGAGACTATATATGGATTACACGTGGCAGCCAAATTCATGATGAATCATCATATATTGGCCATGTGACCTTGATAGCCTCGAAGCTCCCAAATGTTGCTCTGGGGGGACATCTGGCTAATGGAATTGATCTTCTCTGAGTCAATCTCAATGCCTCGGTACCTAAAAACAATGACAAGAAATATCCTTAAGGTGACCTTAAAGGCACACCTCAATGGGTTCATCATTAGATGGATAAAATGGAGGAAGTCTAACACATTATCATGGTCATTGAGATGGTCCTGAAACAAGTATGATTTGATCACTAGATAGTCAACATATCATTCCACCAATGTCTTGAGGATTGGATTAAATATGCGATGCATAGCCCGCTTATAGGTGGTAACTTCATTCTATAGACTGAAGGGAATTACCTGGTAGCTGAAAGTACCTTGTGGTTCCCTGAAGGCTATAGAATCATCATCCATGGGAGCCATTAATATCAGGTTTTACCAGTAATACCCATCCATGAAGGAGGGGGATTGGAACCCAACAGTTGCAGTAATCAAAAACTTCGTCACGGGAAGTAGAAACTCATCCTTTGTAAATAGACGGTTGAGATCCTAGAATTCCATGTTGATTTTGATCTGTCCTTTATTCTTATCTACATTCACAATATTGGATAACCATCTAGGGTACTGGACCTCCTTGACAAAATTTTCTCTTCTGATCATATATTCATTTTCCTCGACCATGGAACCGTGACAAGGGTGCATATTTCTAGGAGGCTACATAAACCCACAGTGATTTTCTAGGAGAATGAGGCAGTGGATGACTACTTGGGGATCGAGTCCTAGAATCTCATCATAAATCCATGAAAATAGATCACAGTGCAACTATAGGAAGTCTATGTACTACTTTTTCTCTTCAACGGGCATATCGACACTGATTAATGTGGGTTCATATCATACTCACTACCGAAGCTCTCCTATACGAGTTCACCGACCGTGGGGGATACACCCTCTTCAATGGCGATAAGATAATCCTATAAATACTCTTATTCACTTATGGAGGATGGATCCTCGGTGGTAGGAATTTCCATTGAGTCAACAGAACCCGATGGGAATCTAGTGCCATCTTGAGTAGCAGTAGACAATTCATTGGGGGGATCATGTGCTGTTGAAACCGTAGCAATGAAAGCTATCGATCGGATCCCATCTGGCCTTCGGCCCAATGTGCCAAGATAGATGATATCAAATAAATAGTGGCATGTCGGCTTTTTCCATTTTATCCCAACCCAATGGAACAAGGAATTATGATGTATTGAAATTACAATGGGTTGGACATCCTGATACCTTATTGGGGTAGGGGAATATAGGACCACCTGAGCCTGATTTGTGTTGGAATGTGATGTGATGTTTCGATATCTCTTAGACTTGGGAATGTGCTCCCCCCCCTCATTCTAGAAACTACAAACAATTGTTCCATATCTAGAGTCATAGCCTCCAATCAGTGGATTGGAAATATATAGGCATAATCTAGATCTATCCATGGGTCAATCGCAACCATATCATGTTCAACATTGTTATATTGAATCTTCTTGTCCATGCTCATGTAATACTCAAAATTTAGATAGTGGGTTTCACAAGAGGAAAAGGGAGATGATTCACCTTTAGGATTCCCACTGAAACATTATGGGAGTACTTAAGGCACTGGTTATATGAATAAGGGACTGCCGCATGTAGGTGAAGCCATGTCCTAAATATCAACACATTGTAATCAGTGTCCTGTAGGACATCCATGAACTCTATGCTGTATTCCAGACCATCGATCAAGGTATTTAGGTAGATCTTACTGACCGATGTCTATTTCCTCTGGCCGTATGTTTGGATTTTTAGGTTATAACGATTCAATTCATCCTTATACAACCCCATATTCTGATGTGTCCGGGTTGGGATTAGGTTGATCCCCGAGCCATTGTTAACAAGGCAGCGACAAACCTCCACGCCATTGAAATGGTCAGTGATATACAATGTGAGGATGTGAATTTGTATTGGAGACCATTCACTCCACCAGATAATGATATAATGTACTGGAATTCAGCATGCTCGACTTCCTCAGCCAATAATACTTCTGCAGTTGCTACCTCTATCTCGAACTAGTGGGGGCTTCTTAAAGATTCTGCAATGGATTACCGAATATCTATCGCTTTTCCATGGGCCTCAAGGATGGAGAGACATTCTTGAATTCTGCAAATATTCATGATGAAATCAAACTTCCATGCCATGTGGGAACTCATTCTTAAAGGAGTTCGTTCTGCGGTAGGTGGAATAACTGGTCCTTTCGGCAGAACCGGTGACTAACTGGTGTTGGGAACGTCCAGTTTCTCACTAGTTGAAGCTTCTAAAGTGGATACAAAATTAGGACCATATGATTGAGATTCTTCCGTAACAGGGAATTTCTGATCATAGTATGGTTAGGACAGCTCTGCTTGATCAAGAAAAAAAATGATGGTGAAGTTTGGCCAAATGACCCTATATGAGAATGTTGTGTGTGCTGATCTCTACACTAGGCATGCTGTCTTGTTTTGGTGGCATGCACAACCTGACTGGAAGTATTGACTGAGGCACTCTGATGACGCATATAACAATAGTACCATCGACACTGGAGATGGATGGGGATGTTGGGAGGATCTATATGGAATTCTTCACCTTCAGAAATTGTGTAGGGGTTTACCAGCTCCACGGTGTTAACTAAGGCGTACCCTTGATCGTCACTTGAAGTATCCTCCACTACTGGACTGATTCTGGGGGGAATTTCAATTTATAGGGTCATGAGGGTCGCTGAGAGTACAGTATGAAGATGATTCCAATGAGGTACAATGTTTTCCCTTGAATCATTGATGCATTATCTTATTGGAAGAGGAATACTAATCCGTTGACATATAGGAACTCATTGCGAGCGACACGACATCTTCTAAAGGCTCAGGTCAATTCGTACATGCCCAGATAATACCATGGAAATTGGAAACTATATTAAGATCCATCTCGTTGTCATAATTCTAGGGTCCATGGTTAGAAACCCGATGCCACCCACCTTCATTGTCATTATCGTTGTCTGTATTAACGAATACACACACCACTTGTGCTGGAGCTGGGCCCAACCAGACTATGTGGTTTGCATCCTGATCTTTAATCCTGTCTTTAAACTCATTACATTGTTTGAGTGTGTTCCCTAGGATCCTATGATAGGGTTTGTTGTTATTGATATCAGTGAGATCGACCTCTTCTAGTCTTCTGCAATCAAGAAAATATAGAAGTCTATGTTCTAAGGCACTTTGGAAATAACCAAGGACCTGATCCTTGTTGAATTTGTAGGTCCAGTTTCACTTTTCCGGGAAGGGGGCTCTAGGATCATGGCCCTGAAGAGGGGTTATAGGATGCTATCAAGGAGGTAGGACGTGGTTATCACACCATGTTGGTGTAGGCACATAACGCGGGGTCACCTATCAATTCTGATGTGGGTAATGGTGGGCTGGAGGGTGTGCCTGAGGTGGAGGGCCTCTGCATGGCTGTAGAGATGGCTCCACAAGTAATAAGTCCAACATCTTGGGGGGCCTCTATTTGGCCTATGTGGTGGGCTTAGCCATAGCATATCTTCTTGTAGGAATTTCACAAAGCAATTAATGTGTCTTCTTGCCCTGCTGTAAGTCTTCCTCTTGCGGTCGAGCCATATTAGAGAAGTCTCAAAATCCCCTGGGGAAATTATGAGTAATGAGAGAGCCTCTGGTTCATTCTTCACATTCCCTACACACATCATCATTAGCTATTACAAAGTCAGAAGTATATCCAAGGAGAAGGTAAGGCCTTTATACTAGGTGATAAAGTCTATGATACACTCGTTAGGCCACTTCTTACACTTGAAGAGGTCTACAATACTCATCTTCCATGTGGTAGAGTTGAACTGGTAAATAAACTTCCAACAGAGATCTTCCCAGTTAATAACTAACCAAATGGGTAGCTGGTTATACCATCCCAATGCAGGCCCTTCCAATGTTTGTAATAAGCATTAGAGATTGGTGGCATCTGGATGTGCTACAGTTCCCAGTATGGGTCCACACCTTGTGATGAAGTGGGTGAGATGCTATAGTGGATCTAATGTCCCATTGAAGGGGGGGAAATGTGGGATTTTCGAAACCCAGAGGTGTTCGCATATCATCCACCCATGCTATATAAAAATTAACATCAGGCCATATTTCTACCTATCGAGTCTCAAACGCATTGAGGTGGGCAATGAGTGCTGCCATTGGAACATCTAGATGATGGTTCCTATCATGATGGGGATACCTAACCATTAGTGCATTAGTAGGTTCTTCAATATGATAATCTGGTCTAACGACATGTGGAGTAGCCAGTGGGATGACCAATGGAGTAGCTGGGGGAACCTGAGTTGGGTCATGAGGACAATCACGATGATCGAATGGATTTGGTGACACATACTACTTCCCATTCCATAAGTTCTAAACTCCATCCTTTCTACATGGATAGAATGGTTAAGGTCACCATGAGGCAATTTTTCTTTGGAATATTGTTCCTACCCATACTACACTAGCTAAGTATCACAGTAGTCTGGTCGTCACTCCACAACATGTTCAAAAAAGAGGTCATCGATCATCTACATGTGCTCCATGAACTGTTGACACAACAGAGATTTTTTGGGATCATCCTCCGCCTTCTACACTAATCTAGACGAGTCTGAGGGTTTTATGGATCTGAGGTTCTATTTTCCTTTATTTTTATTCTACCTAAGGATTAATGACTCATTAGGTACAAGAATAACTTGAAAATACATTTTACAATGATTGATACGTCCCAACAGATATAATAGTTGTGAGACTCCATCAAGGGGTAGGTTATCTACAAGATGATATATTTCATTGTCTCTGCCTAGTTGGTTGGCCATGTTAATCACGAACCTACCTGGAGGTATATCTTCTATATCACCTAGAAACTCTGGCTGGTGCCAGATAACACTGAAGTTTGGGGTAGTGTACCTCCCACAACCAAATATCTAAACGTTGGGGAAACCTCCTTGAAAATTTTGTGGAGTACCTTAATGCTCTGAATGCATCATTGTTGGAGGGTTCGGTGGAGACCGGGTGACATAGGACGCTGGGCCCCAGGGATTGCAACCAAATAGACCAAACGAAAATGTTGACCAATGTCTTCTAAGTTCACCTGAATGTTGGGGTAAGCCTCTCACCAATGATGAAGATAAATGTGCATTGCTCAAGGGGTCTGGTGAAAGAATCCAACTTCCTCCTTGGTGAGTTACTTTATTGCACCTAAATGATTTCACTATCCAAAACATCTCCAGGAAATTATTTACTGCAAGAATATCCCACAAGATCCTCAACTTAGACTCGGGGTATATACATTTGTTTCAACACTCATTAAATAGAGGTATTTGGGGAACCAGTAGTGGTAGTGAAGCAGACCAATGAGATGGTAGGCTGTCCGGTGAAGAATAAGATGACCAAGCTGACAAGTTGAGAATCTCTGAATATACTGCAATGAATGCGATGACTGAGCCACTACATCTTGTTAAGATGTTATGGTGATCATTATTTCCACCATGGAGGCTTCAGTCACTAATGGTGGGCTAGGATGTTGTCCATCCTTCATTGGTCACTAGAATAGCTCCCCATGGTCCATGGTCGAATTAGAAACTGACCATGTGGGTGATAGGGTGGATTGATTCGCCAAGCCTTGGGAAGGGAAAAAAAATTCATCCTCTTAAATGTATCACCTGAGGGATAGAGGAATCTAATGAACCTCACATTCTAGAAGGATGAGACTGATATGCCTCATTCATTCCCCAGATCACGATACAAAGGATCTATGTGAGGGTTCCATTACTAAGTCGTATTCTGACTCGTAATCTGAGAAGTTGATAGGCTTGATGGAACTATGAATCATTTAAACACTCATTTTATGGCATTGGAGACCTGCCATCCTACCCCAGGATAGCTCTTCAGGACAGGGTAGATTTTTGGTGTTAGGAGGAACTTCGGTCGAACTGGTTCAGGGGTGAAGATGTCATCCGCCCGGGTGAGCTGGGCTGTGAGGAGCACCCGGATGAAGTCAAAGGGAATATGGGGAGGACCTTTGTGTCCACTAATTAAGGCATGAATTTAATCTCCACGGGATGTTTTGGAGCAAGTAAAACCTCCACTGGAGGTGGTGGGATCATGGGTAGGTCTTCAATGCTTATTAATTCTGGCAACGTCGATGCGAGGATGGTTTTCGTACTAGTCGACCAGCGCACGGGTAGGACCTCCATGTTGGGTGTCCATGAAATGAGGAAAACCTTCTCTTTTCTGGTTTTTGGGAGGAGGAGAACCATCATCATTTTTGTAATGTACTAGGATAAGACCCATACCCGGACGGTTAACCAGATATGTAAAATCTTCACACCGGTGGAGAACTATAACAGGAGAAACGACTCCATACATGAGGTTCTGGGTGTTGAGGAGACTCCTGTATTATGTGTCAATACTGCAGGGATGACCTTAATTTGGATTTTAGTTGGAACATGGGTTACCACAATGCCGATCTTGGGAGCAGGGGATACTTACACTCTCATTGGTGATGGTACATGGAGAACCTCCGTACCAGGTAGAATTACCACGGGTCGTCCTGCGGTGGGTACTACCTATATCAGTGGCCAGGAGGGTCGACCGAGCCTACCCATGGGGTGGCTGGTGTAGAGACCCAAATCTTGATGTACATGCACATTACATTACTTTTTCGGAATACTTAATAAATAACGAAAACATACACATAAGAACCGTAATAGTTTAGTGTCTTTGCAAACTTGTAAAATAATCTTCTAATCGTGGTCAAAGATCTTCACCATCTCCCATAAAGATCTTCCCCTTTTTGTTTTCTTACCTAAAACCTTTCTTTAAATCCTAGGTAAAAGAAAACATATAAAGGGTGAGCTCAAATGCTCAGTAAGGGTATGCTTAGAGAACATAAAACAATCCATAAACATTTGAATGCAAAAACATGAACATAAAATCTAATCATCAAAATCATGAGTGATGACATAAATCTTGGATGTTCACGAAGCATAGATCATAAAATAACATTTGTCATGATAAAGTATCATTGTAATAAAACATGTAAATGTGGAATCCATTAAGTAGATTTTATGATTTCCATAGTAGCCATGGCATTGCTGTCGAGACCATCTTAGAGGACAAAGTCCAATTCTGAATCGAGTTCACTCCTCATTCCAGTCCTATAACACTAAATCGAATTAACTTACCATTCTAGCCATGTATATCTCATGAGATATAAATATTTACCCAATGCATTGGATGGAGATATGGGTCCCACCCATCTCATATTGAAATCATTCTTACCTGTGCCACAAAATAATCATAAATCATTCATCATAACCCAAAGAATAATTTGGGTTTCATAAACATCATTCCTTCATAACATAATCCATATAAAACAAATAGATATCATTTAATCCTAAGTAAAATGAACCATATAAATCATAGAGACATTATACTTGACACATACACATATGAAATAATGTCATCATAGATGGAAAATGGTTTTGATAAAGATCTTGAAATGAATTCTTGAGGAAAATATCCTTTCTTCTTGAAAATCATTTTCTTTTTCACAAAATTCCATTCAATTTTAAAAGTAAAGGATTTTGTTGAAAATAGTCATGAAATCTTGTAGGGTAAGCTTCATGAAAATAAGGCGTTATGAAACCGTAAAAATATGTTCACTCCGTATAAGTTAAAAATAATATTCCTCTCGTAACTTTGTCAGAAAAGTCAAAAAGTACCTCGTATGGTAAACAAAAGAAATATTCCTTCCATATGATTTGGTAAAAGTAAAAAAAGGGTAATAATGACTTTAATCATATATAGAATAAAATTAAACATTTTCTGAAAACATTTTGAGAACATATGAACTTGGATAGTAAACTTAACCCCACTAGGCTATGTCAACACCGCTACCCAGCCCCATGAGCTATGCAACAAGTATACTATGCACCAGCACCACTGGTCCCAGTCCGGTTAACCCGAAACCAGCGTTAGACGCAGGCTAAAGAGGATGCCCGCTGTGGGGCATCAACGTCAATGTCCATAGTGTCCAGTTCCACCACTGATGTATTCTATTAGTCCCCAGATGGTATGCGATGAGTTTAACATTTTACATAGATAGATCAGATTGATTAGACAACTTATAAAACTAGATAATATGGGTGCAAACACTAGAGGTAACACTCATACTAGGGATAACATTTGGTTAGTAGCCCGATTACTACTAAGAGAAGCTACAATGTAGGTGACATGATCTCATCGGGATGTGACTGTTAGGGTGAGAATCAAGATGGATATTGATTGTTGGTATTGGTTATATAATTAGGTGGAATCGTTGTGGGGATTATGGTTATGTTGGGATTGAACCTTGAAGAGACATCCAACATATCACTGTGGTAGAGAATCAAAGATTGTGTAGTTTGGTGAGGTGATGGGACACCTAAAGAGGCGACCCATGAGAATGGACACATGGATGGGTCCTAGAAGAAATAGAAACATATGGTTGGGGCATGATCTACTTGGGACACATATGATCTTGGGATAGACCAGGATGAGACATGAGTGATGGGTTTGAACCATGTAGAGTCTTCCTACATATCCCCATGTTAGGGAATCGAAGCTCATGTAGTTATGGTTGGTTGTTGAAATCAGGGTGTACACATAGGAAAATGGCCTGACGATATGTAATGGGGCTTACGTGTGGTTAGAAATGTAGGTTGGTCTGATCCTCAATGGGAGGACCAGAGATGTGGGTCCCAACAGTGGACTACAATGGCTTGCCGTTGATATTGGACTAAAATGGGTAACCATTGGTTGGGTGGAATGGCCTACCGCAAAATGGGGAACACAATGACATACCATCGATTATAGATGTCATTATCTTACTATCTGGTGGCGATCACAATGGCTTACCGTCAGCCATGGATCACAACAACATACCATCACAATGGAAAAACAGGGTCATATCATTGAATGCGGATCACAATTTCTTACCATCAGATGGGGATCACAATGTCTTTCTGTCGGATGGGGAAAACAACAGATATTCATCAGAGGGGGATCACAACGACTTACTGTCGGAAGGGGATCACAATGGATTACCTTCATAGAGGGGCCACAACATCTTACCGTCGAATAGGGATCACAACAGCTTACCATCAGATTTGGTTGAACCTCAAGGTGGATTCCTGCATTCCCTTCCTTGGAGATAGGTATTAGAGCCCACATTGTTTGATTGGGTATAGATTAATGTCATGTGGGATGAAGGGGGAATACATGTTAACATCATGTAGGATGGGGGTAGACTGACGTGAAGTGGTTGAGGCATGATTTTTTTGTTCTTGAACCTCAGGGAGGATTCCTACGCACCATGACTTGTCTAATATTATTGTCCACATAGTTCGAAAGTGTTTTGTGAACCAATGTGAAGGGGTTGAGACCAGTTAGTTTTAGTCTTGAACATCATAGATGCTTCACACATACCTTTCCTTGGAAGGGATCAAATTCCACATAGTTCGGAATATGATGTGTTGAGATTGAACCTCAAAGAGGATTCCTATGTAACTCATCTTGGAAATAGTCAATGTCAGTTAAGTTCGGAAGTGTTTGGTGAACCGACATGAAGCGGTCGGGACTAGAAGGTTATCAGATTTAACCTCAAAGAGGTTTCCTATATACCCTTACTTGGAAAGTATCAATGTCCATGTAGTTTAGGATAATATGTCTTGGTCTTGAGCCTTAGGGAGGCTTCCTACATACCTCTCCCTAGCAAGGATCAAAGTCCACATAGTTTGGAATTGATTGGTAAGCAGACGTGAAGGGGTAGTAACCAGTAGGTGTGGGGCATGAACCTCATACGGGAGTCCTGCAAACATTACATTGGAAGAGATAAAATTCTATGTAGTTTGGAATATGAAATGTTGGGTTTGAGCCTCATAAAGTATTCCTACATAACTTTTCTTGACATGGATAAATGTATTCATAGTTCAGATGTGATTTGTGAACCCACAGGAAGGGTCGGTACTAGTAGGTGTTAGGCTTTAACTTCATAAGGGCATCCTACATACCTTGTCTTGGTAAGTATCAATGTACACATAGTTCATAATTATTTAGAGTCTTAAATTATATGTTGAACCAAAGAGGATTTCATGGTCAATGCATACTCTAATCCCATGCGAGTCTTGATCGGTGTGAGAAATTGGAGGCAACAGAGTCCGGAAGATCACATCATGAAAGGTTAATCCATGGGAAGTGGAGTGGGGATTACACACGGTTAGTGGCCCAAATAGGAAAAAATGGATTACGCATGGTTAAAATCCAAGGAAGATGCAGATTGGGGCTTACTCTAGGGTGGATCCCCGAGTGGAGAATAAGCCCAGTGAGAGAGGGACATGATAATGAATGTCCTAGTGCACATATCTCCTCTGGTCTTTGATAGAAAAGATAGGAGGGGGAGAAAGGATAATACCTTCGGCAAGAAAGGCTAGGGTCATACACCAAGATGGTTACCCTTCCCCGCAGTCAGGTGCTACTCTAGTAGAGAATATCTCATTCCATTTGAGGAAGATCACACTCCTATGAAGACGAGTGGGCATAGTGAATGTCTGAGATAGGGCAACCTGAAAATGATGCATGGGGGCAAGGCCACATTTTAATGTCATGTTCTATGGAATATGGTCCTTGGTGGTTTATTATTCTACATCTCGGATGAGGAAGGATCACTTCGTACCCCTAGGACTTACATAACATATAGATGTCCATCATGGAGGAATAGAAGGTAGTAAAAATTCTGTTGTGAGGGGGTTTAATAGAGTGATCCATGAGGGGTCCATGTTATCATGGCTATGATAATCAGAAATAGCTATTAGCATGCTGATGAGAAGAAGCATGAGGCTAAGAAACACAATGTAAAGCACTACCCAAGGGACCTTAAAATCACTTCCTACAGACCTAGAGGGTCATATGGGAGAAAGGTTCACGACATAGACATGTCCTGAATAAGGGGGGATCAGACATAGTGACTTAAGGTATGGACAACACAAGGAGCGCACAACAAGGGTCGTGCACAAAATGGGAGGCTCAATGCAATATGGGGTGATTGTGCGCAAACTAGAACGATGAATGAAAAATTGGTCTAATGCAAAGGGAATTCATGTGTATTAGGTATCGTTTGTGTGAAAATGACTTGGGTTAAATGAAAATGGATGAGGATTATTCTCAAGATGGGATAACCAAAGGATGAACCTTGGAGGACCTAACATGCAAGATTAAACTCCTTGAGACCATTGTGTGTTTTTTTGCACAATCACAGAAGATATGTATTTCACGCAGCAGAGCGTCAGTTTATCTTCTATAACAATCCAAAAAGGGTTGGTTTATATTGAATTTTATAGACTAAATCCTCATATGTGGCACACAAAATGTGTTGGGCACAAGTGACCGTTTAATGTCGCATTAGGCCCGCAAGGCTTTGCACGCCTGGGTGAAATTTTACTGCCAGATTCTCTTCCTTTGTTCCCCTTCCATGGATGGGTTTTGCAAAGGTGGTCACAAAAGGGTCCCCTTGATATCTCATTTGGAGAATAAGGGGTTTCGCATTGTAGGAAGTCTTGCACACTCTCCTGGAATATTACGCACTACTGCCTTGGCGCGTGCGCGGCGGGTCACCACTTAAGTCTGCATTTAATGCCTCATTGGGCATGAAACGGTTTGTGTGCTGAGGTGAATCTTGCACGTGTCCCCTCATTTTTGTATACACCTCCCACTCCCTTGGATAAATGATCCATTTATTCTCGATTTGACTATGGTTTCATCAAAAGATCCTCTTTAGGAACCTATCCAAAATTCGGCCTCCACAAAAGTAGACAATCAATATTTTCAAACATCTCTATCCATACGTGGTCTAAATCACATTAATAACCAATGACTATCTTGATGTCCTATATTACACATCAATTTCATTCTCTATGACAAAAAAATAATGTCATAATATATCAATATCTCAGTTTTATTATTGTACATCTTTATTCTCAATGATATTTCATCATCGGTCATAATCCTTTAGTAGATTTTGACAATCAGTGCATCACTCTAACAATTTTAAATAATTGACTGCTGAAGAAAGATTACGATGATGTTTGAAGTTCAAGAGAAATGGAAACATGAAATATTTCAAAGGGTTGATGAAAGAGAGTGCATTTGGAATTGTATTTATGTTTGATTTTATCAATTTATTAATTTTTATCACAAATTTTAGTAAAATAAAAATAAAGAAGTTAAATTAAAAAATTAATATACAAATAATTGAACTCGTAGAAATAAAGTAATATAGACTCCACTGGTCGATTCCCAGTGGTGGATCTCTCTTACTGTGGAACACTAATAGTGGATCACCAATAGTGGGTCACTAGTGGTGGATCCCCAATGGAAGATCACACAATGGGGAATCAGAGAATAGAGGATCACTAATGGTTTTTCATCCCATGGTAGATCACCATTGGTGGATCACCAACAATGGATCACTGATATTGGATGACGAACAATGGATTACCAACTATGGATCTTCTAAAGGTGGATCATCCAGTGGTGGATCATCCATCTACATATCCTTTAATGGTTTATATTTTATGGTTATGGATTATTTGAAAATATTTAATTTTAGTTCATGTTTGATGTAGTTTAATATCATAGAATTCTATAGAATTGTATAAATATCAACATGCCAAGGTTTTTTCCAGTGAATTCAATTATTATATCACTTTTTCCAAAATGATCTCTCATAAAGTGATGTCATTAATTAATATTCTATTTCTTATAATGAAAGATAATATTTTCAGAAATATATATCACACTTTTGTTATAACAATTTATAGGGAGTTACATAAATTTATATACGTAGTCTATCAAAGTGTGTTTTATCCCCAAAAACTATGAAAAAAAATCATTTACCTATGTAAGTAGCTTTAGTAGTGGATTGTGACAATGGATTTTTCATTTTAATCATCAAAGGCATCAGTGACATTCCAAAAAGGTGATTTGTTCTTGAATTTTATTTTTTAGATAACATTGAACCACCAAATTCTTTATCTAAATTACTCACTCAATCAAATTTTTTCTCTAATGGATAAAAGATTCCTAAATTGGTTGTATACTTTAGGTATTTTAAAATTTGTATAATTATATAGAATGAGACTCATTATGATTTTATTGAATATGATCACAGATAAACAAACTAAAAATAATATATAGCCTTCTATATTTTATGTATACCATGACTCTAACCAAATCTCAGTAATTGGTTTGATCTATTGAAATTATAGTTTCTTAATGATCCATCATACAACTTATAATCATGGGGCTATAACTAATCATACATTTATCCAAAAACAATGTTTTATAAGATCTATAATATAAATAAATTGGTTTTATATAATTCCATATTTAACATGAAATTTTTTAAAACCTGGAATTTTTTTAATCAAAAATTAATCACATTTCAAATTAATTTTCATCATTTTTAAAAATTTGTACTTAAATAATTTCTAGATGAACCAAAAATAATATCACCAACAGAAATTTAAAATACTACAATAAAAATTGAAATTATTTTCATAAACAAATTTAGATAATATAGGAATTTTGAAAAACAATTAGACATTATAAAGAAGTATTATAATGTTTTTAATCCATTCCACAACTAAAAAGGTTTACCCAATGTCAATACACTCTTCCTGACGATATCCTTTTTCAAAATATATATCTTTATTTATATATATAGTGCATGAATCATTATATTTTTTTTTCTAAACACAAAAATATTGTCCATAGTTGAACCATTGTTATTTATATTTTCTACTTCCAAAACCTTATTTATTTCAAATTGATTATGGTCATATAAAATTTATATCCTTCATAATTTATCAGTGACTTCATCATCAATGTTCTTTGGTTCAAGCTATTATAATATTGTGTGACCATAAACTTAATTTCTATAATAATATCTAGCTTTTGTACCTCTATCTATATTTACAAATATGGAATCTAGAATATGGTATCTATGATTCATAATGATTCTAAGAAAATAAGTTCTAATAATCTCATTTTATTCATTTCGTTTAAGATTATGTTCACGTTGTTCTTTAGAACTTGATGATTTTTATTCTTATTAAAATGAAATATCAGATGGTTTGGAATTGATATTAATATTTGAAAGATCATATTCATGATTTCCGAATGTTATATTATTTTAATGTGACCGTATTTAATGAAATTTGGTACGAATAGATTACACAACTATAATTTTTATTTTAAACAACACCTTATGTGATTTACTAGATGTTGAATAGCTAATGAATATTCCTCCATCCCTATTTGATGAAAAATTGTGACTATTATACCATTTTTTAAAAATTAGGACATTACAACCAGAAAACATAATTTAATTATCCATTGGTTTTCTTATATTCCATAATTATTAGGGGTTCTTCTTTAATAGATCTCTTATTAAAACTCTATTAAATAAATAACATGTTGAATACATATATATTTCTAAATTAATATGTAATTTATACTCATTAAGCATTGTCCATAAAATTTAATAAAGGTGTCTATTTCTTGTATTCACTACATCATTCTACGATGGGGGTCCTATGGGGAGAAAAGACAGTATTATTGAAATTTTATGATAAAAATGATTCAAAATCATCATTTTCAATCTCACGACCATAGTCCCTTTGTATGATATTAATTAAAATTCCACTAGGATTTTCTTCATATTTGTTATTATAGTTAAAATAAGAAAAATCATAACAGTAGTTAGTTAAAATTAATACCCAAGTATATCTATAAAATTTATCTACTAGAACATAAACATACAGTATCTCATTTAATGTTGAATCCATATAAGGTCCAATTAATCAATGTGAACCCACTCAAGGGGTTGACTATTTGAAACTTCATTATTATAATTGAAATAAATTTTTTGATGTTTCCCTCTTTTTCATGGCTTATAGACTTTATTATTTGGTAATTTTAGTTTAGGATGATTTTTTATTAACCATTTTATAAATATCATTCTATGTAAATGAATATTGTAATGTCCTAGTCTTCAATGGAAAATTGAATTTTCATAGTGAATTTCAATAACACAATAAATATTTTCAGAAAATATTGAATCTATATTAACAACATATACATTATCATATAATACTACAATGAGTAATAAATCAATTTTAGAATAAAAATACTTTTATACTTTATTATCAAACATAACCTGAATAAAATTATCACAAATAACTCATATAAAAATGATATTATAAAATAACCCCTCAAAAAAATATTTAAAAATTATTGTAATGTTAGATTCACCAATTTGACCAAGTCTAATTTTTTTCCTCTCTAATTTTAAAAAAAAGTGGAATATCCACCGGCCACCTCGATCAGGTTTTCAAACTCCAATATTCCCTAGTGATATTTCTAGAACAAAAAATGTCTATATATAATAGGTTTTTACTATAACACTACAATCTTGTTTCATATAAAAAATATTATACAAAAAAATTCCTTGGATCCAAAATCTTATGGGGTCCAAAAATAATATTGATCAATGACATTTAAATACATAACTTCTTAACATATTTCATATTAGTAGATTGTATACTTGTTTACATAAATAACATTTATAGGTTTAGAAATATATAAATTACATACAGGACTATAGGTACTACAACTAGGAATAAAATTGTTTTTAATGTTCCTTTTTTGTCTAATTTGATGGAATATCCTTATAGTATTATTAGGAGTAGTTTTTTTATGAATTTGGGTAATATTGTTTATTATACTTGTTATAATTACAAATATTTATTTAATTGATCATTAGATAATTTTAACTCATTTAATCAATTTTAATTGTTGGTAATTTTTATCTTTTTCGGAAGTATGATCGGTCTTAAAAATCACAGTAAAGGTATGGTACCTTTTTAGAGTATTATATTCATCATTAGGTTCATTATAAGTAAATTCCAACATATTAAACTAATAAGAAATTTCATTATTATAACTATTTTCTTCACCTTTTTTCAATTTAAGTATGATTACTCATATGAATATGAGTTTCATTAAATGCATTAGATACCTCAGATATATTTAAGCGTAAAACACATATCAGCTCTCTCATGGTTATCTACTATGCTTCCATTAGATTCAGTTAAGGTATCCTCTCAATAACTCCATGTCCCTTTCATATATTTCTTATAACTCCTATCCTTGTCATTATATTTCACCTTCATCATTATCTTAGCAATGCCAGCTTTTCCATGACCCTTTCTTTTTAACTCCTAGAAAACTATTCCATTCAAAGTGCCATCCTTTTTCCAGTAATTTCACCAGTTTCCTCTCTTATAATGTTATCTTTCATAAATGGGTATCCTAAATAACTAATTTTTCTTGTTGATAATAATGAATATTTTATCCACATGGTTCATTTCATCATCAATGTTAGTATGTGACCCCACATTGCTTTAGCTTGTTACATTGAGCAACTCCTTATTTTTGAGTAAATAGGTTTGAAGGCTAAATATTTCCTATTTTTCCAACATCATCATCTCTATATAATTGATGTTCCACCTCATTAATTATAATATTTATTAATTGATCCTTAATTGGAAATATGCATAAAATGAATGATTATCTAGTTGAGACTAAGGTTCTTATCTATATGTCTGGTAGAACCTCAATAGGTGAATTACATTATATTTTTTAGGAATAGGTTTTAAAAATCAATGAATCATAATCCAAATATCCTTGATCCAAAGATAGAAAAAACAAATATTTATATCATGATTCATTATAATATTATAATATTAAATAGTATAAGTATTTAATCATCTTTCATTGAAACATTATGTTTCTTAATGAGAAACAACTAATGTACCACAAATTACAAATGTAGTAGTTCATGAAAAAATTATTGGAAATTGTCTATATCTTGAATATTTGTATAAATAAATTTCTTAGTTACATCACTATTATATTCTTCATCAGTAGAATCACTCCATTAACATCTACTAGTTTTGGGTAATTGATATTTCTCTTCAATGATAGTGCATATTTCAAAGACGATTATATTAATATGTGTTATCAATTTAATCATCTACTAATCAAAGATTATTGAATTAAAATAAAGTGGTTTTTGTAGTAGATTATTATTTTATATTATAAATAAATATTTAAATTTACAGATATTATAATTATATGATATCTAAGTGAATTCAAATTAACGATTGAACAGTTAATTTAAAAAAACTCTAATACCAAATATTGGTCGGAGTGAGTAACTCAAGATGGGGGTGAATTTAATTCCAAAAAAAAATTCATTGAAAAAAATTAAAATGAGATCCCTAAAATTAATTAAAAATTCCCAATTAATTAATACAATATAATAATATTATTTGGATCATTCATAAAATTTTTCAAAGTGGTATTAGGGCTAAGCTATATAATATTGGCAATTTTTTCATATTTTAATACCAATTTATTAATCAAAACATTATATAATAATAGGTCAATACTGACTATAAAAGTATGTTTTTACATATTTTAATTATAAATACTATTTTATCATTACAATAATAAAATAAAAAACATATAGTAAAATAAAAAAGTGATTCAGTATCAAAGTGGGAAATTACCCCCGACCTCAACATAGAAATCACCTACAGTCAAGAATATTATTATATAAACAATAAAATAAATATCCTATATCATGTTATACAATCAATAGCACACAAAAAATTCAAGCTCAAAGACTATTTCACAGTTATATATTGTATGAATAACAATGAAGGCCATACAGGAACTCTTCGATAGTTTTTAGGGAATAAAAAAACGAAATATGAGTGACTGTGTCTAAAATAATCAATTTAATGAACATGAGATAATATCTTTATAAAATAATAGTAATACCAAACAATAATCAAATGAAAAGAATAAAAAATGTACAGGACATATGAAAAGATGATGATGATTTTTTTGTGATGATTTTTTATAGGTCCTCAGATATTTCATTTAAATGATCTTGAGCAAGTTCTTAAAAAAATGTAGGAATACAGAGTATTGTATAAAATGATAGAATTGTCACCTTTCAGAATATTTATGTTATATAAAATTAATTTTAGTTCTGATGATTCAGTATGTGAAAGGATATTGTTATTAATTGTGTTCCATAATGTTAACATGCATGTTTATCAGTACACATATATCTTCATGAATTTTGGATATCCTCAAAATATATATCACTCCAGAACCATTTATCCACTAAAAAATAATAATAAAGATATCATGGATCCTTTCGTTGATCACTAAATTTAGAAACCTATTTATTTTTCTCAATTCATACATGGTGTGGTTTATGAAAATGATTAATAAATCAACATGATATAATATACATTTAGTTCTTTAAACTAACCCCTATAGGAGTAAAATTCAACTGAAAACGGAAATGGTAACACACTCGTGGTGGATCAAATTTGATTGTATAATATAATAATGATATATTAGGATAATGGTATCATAATACATTGGTATTGATATTAATTGTGTATCATATGACCTTGTAGTAGTGTTGATCAACCGTAAATTTGATATGGCAGATGTTATGGTTGGAGGTAGATCTTGTTTTACATAGAAATGAATGGGGGGTAGATCTGGAATGGGGTATATATGGTGGGGGTAGACTGAGAAGGTGATAGATCTAGATGATGGTAGATATATATAGTGGTAGATATGGCTAGTGGAAGAAAAATATGACTGAAATATTGGATTTGAACTAATGGTGAATCTGTTGAACTAATACTGGATGTGTTGATATAATAATGGATATTCTCAATTATAGAACAATCACAGGTAGTGTTTTTTGGTAGATTTAGACCACTAATAGATTTAATTTAACTATTGATATATCATCACATCCAATGGTAGATCTTTATAATGAAAGGTAGATATATACTATGTTAATTTACACTACAAAAATATATTCAATCATAAAATTGTAATCTCCATAGAAGCATATTAATCATAATTTTTGTGAATTAAAATGAAGTGATTATAACATATGATATTATAATTATTTATATTTTAAGATATATAATTATAATAAAATTAATTTATTTATAAATGATGACTCAAGCACGTATGAATAAATTTGGACTTGAGATAGGGATTTCTCATCTTAGTGTTGTTTCCATGAGACATATATTGCATTTTCAACTTGATTCATTGATTTAGTACATATATTTTCACTTTGAGATGATATATCTTGAATCCATAAATATTCATGTTATTTAAGGTTTCATTTTATGTTATTTATTTCATGAGGGTAATGTTTCTAAAAATAAAAAACCAGAATGGTTTTATTTAACAAATTCATCATTATTTTGGCTTTTTTATTTAAGTACCTCATAGGGGAATTATATGATTTTTCTTTCATAAAACACATCAATATTTTTCTCCTCTGGTAAAATATAATGATTAAATGTTTTCATATCACTAATTTATTTTTATGTAGCCAAAGTATAGAAATGTTTTTTCAAATAAAGCCGAAATTTTGTATTCATTCGTGAATCCTTATATTCAAAATCAATATATTCTCTAAAATTTTCCAGAAATTATTTTACTATTTTCAAATGATTTATTAAATTCATTTTTACTAATGTATTAATTTTTATAAAAAAAATTTAAATGAATCTTCTTTTAATTTCTCTAAATGAGGAATCTTTTACAAAAGGTGTGAATAAAAATTTCATTTTAATGTACATGGTATTAATCGAATTTGACATTTCCAAAGAAACTAAAATATTTGAAAATTCCATTACATGTTCTAATTATTCATTTCTGAGAAGGTGTTTTCTATATTATTTGGGGTGTTTTTAAATTTTAAATTAGGTACTTCAATGTTCATAGTGTGTTTTACATCAACAAATTTTCTAGTGAACTATTTAAATTTTTTTATTTAATGTCAATATCCTTTGATGAAATATTCTAATCATACCATCACCCAAATTAATTATGTTGTTTTATGATCTATTTGAAAAGGGTAATTTTAAAAACTATATATTAAATTTCTTCCATGATGAATAATTATCAATTTTTTAGGATAATTTATTAGTTTTAATTTTTATTCATATTATGAATGATTTGGACTTAAAATGTGAAGCATGGGGTATAATATTACAAATTCCTTCAATGAATTTAATGGTATCTTACAAAAAATAGGTTGGTACATTGTACAAGGCCAAACCCCTTTATATAAAATATCTTCATAAGGTGTATTGTTTGTATGTTTATAGTATCTTGTCATGGGGCCTCTATGGTAAGTATATGGTGTCCAGTAATACACATTCCATAATTATGAACAATATTATTGATTTTTTTATGAATATTTTAATAGGTATGATAACCATAGAGAAGATTAATAATCACATGATTACTTATATAACATTTATTTGATCCTGATTTATTCCCACTATATTATAATTCATTCTCTAGTTATTGATAATGTTGAATGTTTTTTCTATTTTTTACCATTATATAATTAATGTTCCTTGTTAAACCATTATATGTATTAATTTATTTAACCCTTACAGAGAATTTATTCTCAATACTTTCGGATGTGTCCTTTCCCCAAGATTTTATGAAGTGTACTATGATCGATATAGAAGGATATTCTAGAGAAATTATTATTTTTAAAATAATATATTGTATTGTATTTAATGTATTAAAATATAAATTCTAATTTAAGCATGTCTCTTTTTTATCATAATTAATCCAATATATGGTTCTTTTTGGATGTGTTCACTTGTATCTTTTTTTAACAGAACAAATCAACCTTCATCTCTATGATACTAGGGACAATTTATTTACATTCTGAATCATAGGAACTTTTAGAAGATACCTTGGGAACTTGATTTAGTAAAAAATAAATTAGAGAACATATCCCTATGAATTATATTTAGCAGATGTATAATTATAGAATTAAATTATTTATTTTTATTAAAATAGATATTATGTGATTTTAAAAAAGTACATGCTTGTCTTTATACTATAAGTGGATGACGTATGAGAACCAATGCAGTGAGGGGTAATTAATATAAAAAAGAGTTCGTTGAGAATATTTTAGTGATCATTCTGGTGCATAGTTGTTGAACCCTTACTACCAGACACGCGAGACACTGTCAAGGAATAATCATGGGATAATTCACATATTGTCTATAATAAATTATGATTAATTTAAGAATTAAACCTAAAAATCCAATGACATTCCATAGTGATGTGGGTAAATATAAATGTTATTTTGAAATTATATCTATGGTTGATCATATTCTTAAAAGTAAAGATTCCCTGTTAAGGTTTTATGTGATGATAGTTTGACATTATTAAGGATATTTTGTGATAAAAATATGAAATACAACACTTTGGTTAGAATATTTTTTAGTGAAAATGTTATTTAGGGAATAATTATTTCATATTTTTTGTACATAAATATAAAATTATTTATAATTCTTTGGGTTAACTTGATCAATGATGTTGAATTAAAAATGGTTGATTGGGATAGAATAGTTTGTATATATTAGGAATATATCATATATATGACCATGTCATTATAAAGTGATTTTGTAACTAATTGATTAATGTTATGAACACTATAATAACAATATTATATTATTATTATAAAAATAATTTAAGGAATAATGAATGATATAATTTGTGGAAGAATATATGATTTTATTCAATATTGTTTCTGATTTATGATATTTATTGAAACAATTAAATATATTTTGGGGTGTATATTGTTTGGATATACACTTTTCTGTGTATGACCTTATATGAAATTTATATTATTCAGATATAATAGTTATGGTTGTTCTTATAAAATAATATATAATAAAATATTTAATATTTGTTGGTCTTGAATTTCATCCAATGTATTATTAATGATTTTAATGGTTCTATACTTTAGGAATGGTTTATATTGATCTCTAGTATTTTGATATTAATGTGTGGTTTGCCAATATTGAAAAAATATTCTTAACCAATTTGTTTATAGATAATATAAAGTGAAATATGGAATGAATTCTTATCCTTTGTTAGATCTCATTATATATTAATAATTACATTTTGAGCGTCAATCATTAAAAATTAATTTTGAATATTCATTCCATTGAATAATGGGTGGAGTGGAAATTGATCAAATCACATCCAAATAATGAATTTTTACTTATGAAATTGGAATTAACTCAGTATTTTTATTTTCATATTTTCACTATATTCATTGTAAAATAATCCAACTTATTTTGGAAAAGGTTCATGATATAATAATGCTATACTTTTACCATTATTTTTTATGAATTTATGGTATATTCTCCCAACAATGATATATGATTTACTGGTCATTAACATTCCAAAGAACCTATTCATTATTACCATATATTATTAATTAGATTCTAGTTTTCTCCTCCCTATCATTGTATTAACTACTCATTAATTTTTTAATTATTTGGGAGACCAATTAATATATATTTTTGGTAACCATTATGTTTCCCAATTTTCCTTTTCAAATTAGGTTTCACTATCCCTATGTGTAGTTGGGAAAACGTTTTTGTGATTTGTTTGGAATATGTTGGTTGTAACAAATATTTATTAAAGTGTTTTATTTTGTTGATCAAAGAATATTGATCTACATTTTATTGTATATTAATCACATTATAAAAAATGATTGTAGTTGAACTATTATTATCATTAAGAGACATGTTCCACATAGTGTCTTCAAATAATACATATACTATAAAAATGAATAAAAATGTTGATCCATATATTTTATTCATGATTCATATGATGAATATTTCTTTGGAATGTGTATTTAAAAAAATAATGTTGAATTTGAACAAAATATGATTATTCAAATGATTATTTTCATGAAGAGACATTGAAAATGAGTTTGAAATGAATTTGATGCTTGAATTTGTTTTTCATGATGCAAATTTGCATATATATTATTGTTTTAAAGGATTATAAAATATTTCTCCAACTACTAAAAAAACAAATGGGACATCCCATTAGACACTAATAGGTCTAATGGTCAACCATAAGAGAGTTATAACCCATTCAATGTTTCATAGTAGAAGAGTTGGGTATTTGTATTCATATTGGATACATGAAGTAGGAATGAAAACATATAAGACCTATTAAGAGAACCCCTAAAGACACATAGTGGATGGGATATAAAATTTCAAGGTCATTACTCGGCGGTGTGTGATTGGGTTTTGATCCTACATCACCAGCGTAGACTATTGTGGAATGGATTGTGTTATATGTAAGTGGAAAGAATTCTATGGATCAATGTGGGATTCTTTGTATATGATAATGTTCTTTCAATATTAAAATGATATATATAATCATGTGTTCCCAATTGGTAAAATATAATATTTCTAATTGACCCTGCATAAAAAATTCTACCTCATGCCTTTGAGTGTTGGATATTTCATTGGATGGAAGTGTTGTCCATTGGATATCTTGTCCACACCAGTGGCGATTGAAATGATCTTTTGTATTAGAAATTTGTTTCATCTACATTAATTGAAAATGATAAAATCATCATGCTACATTTTTTAAATGATCAATAAAATGATTTTTCAGCCAAATTAAATATTCAAATTCATTGTGTATGTGTGTGTGTGGATGGGTTTGTTTTTAAAAAACGAGTTGTTGAATGTGATGATTTGTATATGAAAATTAGAATATTACCATATAAGAATATGATCCATGATTTTTAGATTCAACGAATAAACTAACACACATTTTATAAATTTAAATGATTATATATTAAGCTCTCTAATTGATTCATCATAACACATTTTTATCAGTGGTTGAAAATGGTATAAAAAGTGGATAATTCATTAAATTCAATGTAGTGGTGACCACCATTACATATTGATGTATAGAGGTAAATATAAGCTGATTATCTTTTATTAAGTACACTTTTTCCTCAAAGAAAAACATAGGAAGATGAAAATAGTGTTTTCTGAAGATGAGTTTCTTCAAACCTCTTTGTTTGTGAAGGTGTTGTTCTATGATCCTTTATATTTTGTTTCACTTTTCATGAACTATGATCAGTTTTAAATACATTCATGAATACCCATATCTCTTAAATTAAGGTGCATATACCATTTAAAAATGTTGTGGATATTTGGGATATCGCAAACTTAACCACTATATACACACTTTTCGATGATGAGGTAGGGAAATTTGGAAATATTACGACTGATAGTTTCACGCATACTGTAAGAATTATGTGTATAAAGTATATATGTGGTCATAGTGATATCATACGAAACATTTTTAGGATGAATATTCTAATAAGTTGAGAAGATATAATAAAATAACATCAATGTGATTCATGGAAAAACCCCAAAAACTATTATGGGGATATCAGAAAATTTAATTCACAAATATATATATATATATATATATATTTGGTAGATAGGGTTTATGATTTTTTCTGTAAATAAGAGTTTTTTTATTATTTTTAGTCATGAATGTGATAAAATAATAGTTACTTTAAATAAGTGAACTTCCAGTTAAAGTATAAGAAATAGTGTTACAACTTACTGAACACTATTTTGGAGGATTCTATGTTTGGTACATAAAAAATTGCATCATTTACCCATGTTTGGAGAACATGAATAGAAAATTTATTAACAAGAATAATTTTTTCAAAGGCATTTCCAAATAACATTAACCACAATTATGGATTTTCTCATAGTGGTTTGTGTGGATTCCATCATTTCCAAACCATGCCATGGACTGGATACACTTAATGAATAGAGAACCTTGTAAATACATTTGTTTTCATGGCTATGCTGTTTTACATATTTTATAGAAATCTCATATTCATTTTACATGATGTGAATGGTGTTCCTTGGGGACTAAATATAAATATAGATAAATTAATCCCACATTCCCCACACAGTGATCAAACTAATCGAGTTTGTGCCTTTTAAGTTTTTCAATGTGAATGATCCCTTCATTGACTCTTCCATGAAGTTCATTGAAACATAAATATTATATGGTAATACATAAATATAAAAACCTGAGTATTTGTGAAATATAATTGTTTGAAATAAATTTAATTTAATTTAGTTATTTTATTTCACCAAAAACAATTTAAAGATTTCACTACATGAAACACTTGATGATCCTGTGTTACACGCAACATTGAGTATTAACAATACAATGAAAATAAATTAAAATATATAAACATGACCATTATCTCATATATTTCAAACTTTGTGATAAGAATAGGAAAAACTATGTATTTTAATATAATATTCATTGTAATTTTATAAATAAATCACTTTGATTGAAAATACATAATTATTACATAATGCCTTTATATGTTTTGAAAATATTTTTCCCTTAAAAAATAATCTTTTAATTTAATTTCTGATTGTCAGTAAAAAATATTTCACACTTTTATAAAATTAAATTAATAAAATTAAATAAAAAAATTTCAAAATAAATCTAATATTTATCTTAGGGTGATTGTTTGGATTTTTTTGAAAACATTTATTTTTTGATGAATACTGAAAAATAAAAATTTTAAATTGGAAACTGAATTTTGGTTTAATTTATTTATAAATTTAAAATATTTTTTGAATTGGTTTTACAGAAAATATAATTAAATTATACAACCATAAATCTAGTATATTTTATATTAATAAATTTTATATTCAAATTATATATAATAATATGGTAATTTTTTATCCATTTTCATTGGAAAACATGGTTTCTCATCACATCTATTGGATTTATTTTGAATTAATTTTTTTACATTCTGTGAATATAATTTTGAAACATTTATTATATATTTTTAATAATCCTAAATTTTATGGTCAAATATGTTCGACATAATTTTTGACTAAAATAAATATGGAATGTAGTTAAAATTAATTATTGTGGTTAAGTTAAAAATAAGTTTACCAGGGGTCAAACTAAAATGATTATGGTAAATATTACCTATAATAATTTATAAAAAGAATTTTCATGAAATATATATACCATTATACATCTTATTTACTTTATATTTAAAATTTATACCATTTTGATATTTTTAAAACATGGGATCACATATTAATTTTCCAAAAAACTAAGTGTGTCCTATTCTCATTTTATAAAGGGTCTCCCTCTATCCGCCCTTATTGACACCATAAACACTATTTGGATCCACAAATACCTACCCAAATATGTTAAATACATCCCTAACCTCTTCTTATAATCCATTTTTTTAGAAAACTAAATCCTAGGAAGGCTTTGGGGGAAAACTATAGATGATTCCAAAAGATGTATTGTTCATCAATGATCATTTTTGTTTAATTTCTTATTATAACACATTAAATACTCATTATAAAATTATTATATAATATATTAAATATAAATCATATTATTATATGTTTTTTTATTATACTTATCTGCAATCATATCCACTTCAACTATTTTTGTTACAAAATCATTATTCGTGTGTACAATGGACTACAACCTCCCAAACTAATGTCATCCATTTTTTCATTACCAGTTATAGAAGAGGGTTGTAATAATTTATTAATATTTTATAAATTAAATATATTAAATATATATTATTTTTATTATTATTCAATTTTTTTGTCATACATACCATATATATTCCATATTGGGGCATATTATATTATTCTTCGTGTGTACGTTGGACTACAGGCTCCCAAAGCGATTTGAATCATCTCTACTTATATGGAATGTAGTATGGTCATGTAAAATAATCATATGTGACATATATTGAATAATAATGATTCTATAATGCTAATATATATAAATAATTTTATTTTATTTCTTTAAATCCAATAAGAAAAGGGATATATTGTTCACACATACATATAACCAATCATCTCTATAAATGATTTATTTTATTTTCCATTAATAAATTGTATAGATTTCAATAAATAAATATCCATGGAATTTATATTATATTTATATAATTATTATAATTCAATATAATATAGTACCATTATCAATTAAAAAGAAACAAATGTACCAAATCAAAACTTATACAAAACCAAAGTGGTTGTAACCCAAAACATACTATTAACATGAAATCGTTAATAAATGGGTGAATAATTGTTATAATATCATAATATATGGTATGATATATATGAATTTGTTTATGATTTTTTTAAAAAAAATATATTTTTATACGGTAGTTTTGACTGAGTGTGATGTATGTCAACACTTCGGGTAAGGGATTTCTATCTTGCTTTTACTTTTTGTGAGACAAATGCCATATTCACCAAAATTTTTTACTGTATGTACTTCTCATTATTTTATTTTTGCACTATAATTCATTAAATTATTTTCATTTACATATCATTTTGTTTAACTATCTTTTGTAGGGTTAATGGTTCAATAATTACTATAGTGGTATTGGAGTTTTGCGTCATTTTATCTTCTTTGAGTCATACATTATGTTATGATTATATATTATTTCAAGATAAGAATATAAATACCATAAGAAATGTAATAACATGAATTTATTTATTTTCGTGATATTTTTACTTCCATTTTATGTTATTACTTCATGGGGATTATGATTCATTATTACTAAAGTGGTAATAATTTTGTGTTGCAGTCTCATCAGTTATTTAGATTTATTATTATTATGTTTATAATGTTTAAATTTCATGATCTAAATATCAAAAATTATTATTAATTTTATATTGTTATGGTAATACTAGATATATTTAGGTAATATAAACTTGTTCACTATTTCATAATTAATATAAGTAGGAAAATGATTTCAAAAAATTTTCTTAAGTTCACTCTTTGGTCAGAAATATTCTTTTTCCCACATTTTGTTTTCAAAAAATGTTTTCAAAAATATTTTTAATAAAAATTTACGATTATTGTGAAGGAAAATGATATTTAAAATTTATTATCATTTTAAATGTTTTTAAAATTATTTTCAAATATATCTTTATGGGTTTTAATTTTTTTTCAAAGATAAATATTTTTAAATTTTTTTCTTTTAAAAATTAATTTTTCAAAAAATAAATGAAATTTTCCCCAATTAATGATTTAAATGAACATTAATTAAAATCCATTCTATATGACATATTTCAGTGTAAAGTATTCCTAACTGGGGATATAATCCAAGGACACCATTCATATACCCTCTTTTAATGGTTTTTATTTTTATGGAATGATTTTTAAAAAACCTTTTACGTTTCCACAGGTTATAACATGAAAAGATAATTATGAAACCCATTCCTTATCATTGGTTTTCTAGGAATAAATTATTATGAAACGATTTAATCATCAATTGGCTGTTATATACTAATATTTTATTAAATACATCTCATTTCGTGGGTTATGATATGATGGATGTGATTACCATATGACACATAAACATAGTATTTTCATTATTGGGGTTGTAGGAACTATATCCCCATTTAATGAATTGGGGATTGATTAATGTAATATGAGCTTAAAGGGTACATGGTAGGTTCTCCCATTAATAAAATATCGTACATGATATTTCACCAAAAACATTAAGTACGTACATAGGTGGTTAACCTAAGCCTATCATGTTATAAATTTCATTGTGGGTAGCCTTAACATTGGATTTTTTTATACTTATGTATATTCCACATATTCCATGTCTTATTTTAATTTTATAACTTCAAATATATTTTTATATGTTTCAAATATTATCTATGTGTTATTATCATACAATCATTATAAAATGACTCAAGAATATGATCTATATTATGCATGGTGTGGATGTAAAATGTTATTCTTATGTTATCATACAAATTTGAGATTTTCATACATACATATCTCCCTTTTCCGATTCTAAGCACTTACAATAAAAAATTCTTATGTTTTATACTACTATTTTTATGTACATGTTTGTTCTTTTTTATATGTATAATTATGGTTCTTTTTATAATGAATGTAGTGGGAGGTGATTTATCATCATTGGATTTGTGTTTATGCTTCACTGGTTTCAAAGGCACTAAAAAATAATGGTCCTCAAGAATGTTTCTGTTTAATTTAATTAATATTTATAAAACAACCATTTCATATATATGAAAGATAATCATGGGTTTCTATATAAATTATAACAGGATAGTATTTTTTAACATTTGGAATTCAGGATGAGAAAACATTAGTGATATCCCTAACAACATGTATCATGATAACTTTAGGGATGAGTCAATGAATTGAAAAAGGTCATAGAATTTTGATAACAGATGGGGTGAGTGGTGTTTCAAGAAAAACAACCCATTGTGGATACTAAAATTTTATTTTTATTTGGAATGGATTTATGTAGGTTCAAAAAAACCCAAAATACTATATTGGGATAAATTCGATCATGAACTAGTGCAAGACAATGGTCCTTGTTGCAGAACTGGTTTGAAAATACTAGGGGATATGCTTTTGAAATTCATGAAATATTTATGTATCATCATGAATGATATAAATTTATGATGACTATGAATAAAATAAGATAAACATAGGTTCATGTTGATTAAAAATAATGTTTCAGAATTTGGAAATACTATTATAGTTTTCTAGAATTATGCGGTCCCCCATACTAATTATTGTTTCTTACAAAAACAAATTTTTTTTAGACTATAGATGTAACCTAAAGGATCTTCATTAATACTGATTGAAATGGAAAATGAAATTATTTTCTCCTAGATCATCAAAATTTTATGGGTTTTGGAAGGAAAATTTGCATTACTATACACAAATATGATTCTCAAGATATAAATAATATAAGAATTTTAAATTAGAAAATGATGGAACAATATACTATTGATTCTATTATGACTCAATATCCAACTTCGATGAAGTGAATAATTGATACTAATGTTTCTCAAAAAATGAATCATACCACTGAAAATACCTTTTACATTATATGGTTCTTTAATCTTTAAAATATCATATTCGAATTCTATAATTTGGAAGTTGAAGCATATCAACTGTGAATACTACTCAAGAATTAGATGAAACATGATGGAATCGACTCAATGGATAAGGATGATATTAATGAAATATATTTAAATAATATTATTCTTATTATTCATTGTATAATGATGAATTTCACGGTAATGTATAAATATCATGTTGAGGAAAAAATGATAATTAATTTATTCTCAATGATTGGGAAAAAGAATATGTTAGATTATTTTAGGTTAAATAATGATTATTTTATATATTGAAGGGATGGTCATCAGACAATTGATTATCGAAGTGATTAGAATAAATTAGCTAATGATGTGAATAGAGAGAAATATGAAGAGAATTCACCTCCAACACTTCCAGGATTCCTGTTTAAGGACTATAGGGCTTATTATAACCATTTACTAAACATGAGTTTAATGATAATAATGAACATCAGCAACATTTTATGTCACACAACTAGGGGAAATCTAAAAAATAATTATGCATGACAAGGGCTGTGAGAATGACATGGTGAAAGTACATTTACCAATCCCTATAGAACTTATAATTTTTTATTTTACTCTATATTTTCCCATTATTTCATATCTAATGAACTTTACAAGGGTATAAAAATCCCCCAAAATCATTAGATGTCAAATTATTAGTGAAATCCTCTAATGGTATAATGATTGAATCTCATGTATATGAATCATTATTAGTTGAAATTGGTGGGAATGTGCTTCCTCTGAATTTTATTATTATTCCTCTAGTATAATGTAATTAAATCCTTGGCATCGATTGTATTTCCCTACCTAAATCCCGTAACAATTTATCATATAAAGGAAATCAAATTTGATATACCAAACTATCTAATGATAGATTATCAATGTGATGATAGGTGTGAACATATGATGGAGACCACATCCATTTTATGGGTATTAATTACCATAATAAAGTGTGTTTATCTAATATAGATGGGTAGAAAAATAAAATCAGTGATATTCCTATTGTGTGGTAATTTTTTTAAATAATTATGGCAGAGCTTGATATTTTTTATGAAAACGTGATGTTTAATTCTAAAAATAACTCATACCTGGTAGAAAAAAATAAAATACTATCTACATAATGGCCCTAATTGTATTTTTGGAATTAAAAAAGAAACACAAAATAAGTATTGACAAGTTTTTCACTTTGAAAAGTGTTTCACAATGTGGCTCTCGTATTCATTATGGTAAAATTAATGATAAACTGATGTAACTCTACAATGATTATCTGGAGTTGAAAAAAATCACAATTAATAATAAGTATCCTCTTACCCATATTGATGACTGTTTTGATCATTTATATGGATCTTAATAATACCCTTAGATTGAAAATCATTTTTAATATCACTAATTAAGGGCCTTGAATGAGGATATACATAAGATTACATTCTGTACAAGGCATGGAATTATAAATATATAATTACGGGTTTCGATCTTACTAATTACTATTCTATATTAATTGAATTAATGATTAATGTTTTATATATTACCATAGTTAGTTTTCATTAGATTTTATTGATTATGTTCATATCAATTGAAACACCTGAGACTTTTATAAGAAATATTTTGTTTTTATATAAATCATCAAAGGAATCTTTCACTACACACAGCACTAGATTGGCTGGCCTTACACGCAATCGTGACCTTCCTTGATAGCTTGCGTCGTACGCAATACCGAGTTTCACTAAACAACGATATGCTATTAAAATATTAATAAAACTAGCCGTTATGAATAGTAATAACCACCTTTTGAAATTTTGTAAATTTTATTTTTCAAAATGGACTTCATTTTTGGATTCGGAATATCGAAATTAGCCAAGGGTAAATTTTTTTTATTTTTCTGGAAACTTTCAATTTTTGATGAATAGTGAAAACACTGGGTTACTATTTAAAAACTGACTTTTTATTTAAATCATTAGTTATTTTATTTAAATTTATTTTAGGTCAAAATTGACACATAATACCTATATATGTTCAATTCAATTCATTGGTGTCATTTTATAAAAATTTTAGATATATAAAAATATTATTGAACTTTGGACTCTCTTTTACCCACCTCCTAGGAGAATTTGCAAATTTACATAAAACTTAATTTTAACACTTCTGTGAGTGGAATTTCAAAAATACAATATGCACGGTTGATGTCAGTAAGTAAAATGTGGTTCAATGAGATGAAAATAATTTTTGGTGAATAGTAACTTTTAACATTTTTTACCACAGTTAAAAGCAAATAGGGTAATTAAGAGTAATAATGATATTATTATTACTCTAACACGTCTCCTAATTCTATTGGATAAGTGTAATTGGACAAAAAAACCTTAGGAATAACATATTTCAATTTAGGACCACTTGGATTAGATTAGGACATTTATTATTAATTTTTTTAAAGTAGGGTTAAAATAGGTAAAATCAATGTTTAATAAGTAAATAATTTTTAATATAGGTTTATTCATGAGATAAATTAGACTATAAATTTTCATTATAATGATAAAACGATTTCCTACATAATGGTATTTTATTTTTAATTTTTAGTCATTGAATAATTTAATTTATTTATGACACAAAGATGATGCGGTAATTATCTTATTAATGAAATATTGACATAATTGATGTTATAAATACCCAAATAAATGTAATTTCAGACTTTTTAGGAATTAAACTAATTTGATAGGTTAATATTACATGCTAGTATTGATTTAATTAACTTTTTTTTAATTAATCATTCTGTTATGATTTTCAAAAAAATCAACTACTAAATAGTATCAAAATTGACATAAAATATTTTTTAAAACAAATATTATATTATTAGTTGTTATATTATTCCTAAAAATCTAAGGTTCAGCCAAATGACTTAGATAAGCTTATATATATATTAATAATAAACAACTTGGGGTTCTTTTAGCTTGTTATTGTAAGATTATTAATCTTATAGTGTAAGAACACAAAAAGACACGGTAAAAGTAAAATTTTCTAACTTATCGTTAAATCTAAATGATAATGTTAAAATAGGAACCTAAACATGTCAAAATTCTATTGGATGAGATTATTTCGACCCATCCCCACCTTAGATTTTAAATAAATCAATTTGGAGCTATTTAAAACCTAATATGTCTTTATAATAAAATAATATTTTTAGTTTTTCCAAAGGTGCCCCTCTCCTCCCTTATAAAAGGGCACCTCATCCCTCTCTTCCTCACACCACTTTGAGCCTTCATGCTCGGAAAAACCCTGCCAATTTCTTCTCTCCACTTCCATAGAATCACCCTAGTGGTCCCGGTCTTCTTAACGTACCAATTTTAGTGCCCTAAAAGGTGGTCTCAAAGAGGCGCTTCAAAGAAGAGGTAATGTTCATTACCGATTCATTCAACTTTATTTCTTCTTCCACTTCTTCTTCTTTTGTTGTTTCATTATTAATTAATATCATCAGTATCACTCATAAACTTATATTATATTATATATATGAAACAACACTATTTCACCATCTATCCATCCTACGGAAAACGAAATCATTACGTGTGCGTACACACCGAATACCGTCTCCATGCCGTGGTGTAATCTATTTTCCACCACCAACTTACATGGATGGGTATAATGGTGTAAATAATAACTATATATGGTTATAGTAAACTGATATTGATTCTGAAATAGTATACATACACTCCAATACAATTCCACGATCATGGGAATGATATCATCGCTCGTGCGTACGTACGACCTACCGTCTCCATGATGTGATGTGACCCGTTCTACATGATATTAATTTCTTAATGATTATATAAATGAATTGAATTAATAAATATGATATATATTACACTAATACCATTCTGGAAATGAGTTATCTACACCCTAAAATAATAATAAGAATTTATTCGACAAAACACGCATAAGAACAAAAAGCAATAAACACCCGAATAACAAGTAGCAATGAAATATTACTAATAAGAAGCTAAGAATATGATCATATATGATATCATAACAATGAGTATCATTCTGTAATAAGTCAATGACATTATTTAAATCAATATACAAGAGGTTCAGACACTTACGAAGCAAATCATACCTAAGGTAAGGGAAATTCTCGCAATCTCAATTTTTATCCGAGATTGTTTATACTTCAGAATTTACTGGGGAATATTTATCATCCACATCCATGTTTCCTCAATATATAATATTTATATCCTTCTACAATATTTTATATCCAATTTTACCCTTCAGTGAGTTTTTAGTAAAATATATGAAAAGAATCTTTTTTCGTTTTTCGTACGAGGTACTTTTTGGCTTTTCTGACAAAAGTACGAGAATAATTTTTTTAACTTATACGGAATGAATTTATTTTTAAAACATTATTTCCAATAAGCTTACTTTACAAGTTTTAATGTTTTTTTAATCAAGTTCTTTTAGTTTATAATTTTATGACATGTTAAGAAAAGAAAAGTGTTTTTGAATTAGAACGGATATTTTCCTCATGAATGGAGTTCAAATGTTTTATCAAAATTAATTTTCATCTGAGATAATAAAGGGTTCTGTTTCTATCCCTATTATTACATTAATTTTATTATGTTGTGATGGATTTATTTTTATGAATTCATTTATCTTATATGAATTTTTTTATGGTGTCACGATGTTTAAGAATCCCATTTTTATTACATGGGTTATGCTATGATGTATGGTTTATGATTTTGTGGAACACATAAGAATGGTATCATTATTAGATGGGTGGGACCTATATCTCCCTCCAATTCATTGGGTAAAGATTTTATATCTCATGAGATAGACATGACTGGAATGGCAGGTTAAACCGGTTCAGTGAAACAGGACTGAAACGAGGAGTGAACTCGGTTCAGAAATGGACTTTGTCCACTAAGATAGTCTTGGCAATGCGTCTTGAATAATAAGAAATAATTCTCTATGATTATGTGTGTATGACAAAAATATTCATGTTTTATGTTATGATTATTGTGATTACATTTTACTGCCATGATTTATCCCATGTTATGAAATTATGATCTCTTTTGCAGGGTAAGATTTCCAAAATGTTATGTTCTTATTAATATGATGTGATTGATATTTATTTTTCTTACCCTTACTGAGCATTTGAGCTCACCCTTTTGTATGATTTCTTTCCCTAGGTCAGGAAGAAGGTTATTAAGTAATATATTCCAAAAGGGACTATAGATATGATGAAATAAATGGGAGACTGTGTAGATGCTTTATGAACCAGTTGTTCATGTTTCCCAGTTTCTAAAGACACTATACCTATACAGTCCTCTCATGGTTTTGTTTTATGTTTTAATAAGTGTACTTCAATTTTGAAGTACTAACAATGTATGTAAAGTATGGGTTGTTATAGTTGGTATCAGAGGAAAGGTATAGTCAACCTTTGGAAACTAGGATGTGAAAGCCTTAATAAGAACCATAAGGATATGTCTAAGCATAGAACACAATATTAGTGTCTTAGAAATGGCCATGAATAACCTATTATAAGACATCAAATGTGAAGTTTTATTCTTGATTATGTGGTTTTCCTATTATAATTAGTGTTTCTCACAGTATTCTTCTTGGTTTTAGTCAATGGATGGAACCCAAAGGAACCATGTTAATGCGGAATGCGACAGGCAATGCAATGATTGTCCCACTAAGGAACCAAACATTGTGGGAGTTGGAATGAAGAATCTTATAGCCATGCTCACACAACTTTCTCAAGATATGAATAACACAGGACTTCCAAACAAGAAAAGGAAGGAGAAACATTTTGTTGAATCCTTCATGAGGCAGTGTCCAACTTCATTCAGCAGGTCTACTGATCCATTAGTTGCTGAAAAATGGATTAGTACTACTAAAAAGATATTTTCAGTTCTTCAATGTTCTGAACATGATAAAGTCATCTTAGCAGTGTATCGTTTAGAAGGTCACACTGATCAATGGTGGAATCCTATCAAAAATACGAGGCAAAGAGATGAAATTGAGTCCATAGAATGGAAAGAGTTAAATAACATATTTTTCAATAAGTACTTCCCTTGTATTCTTCGAACAAATATGGAGAAGGATTTTCTTGAACTAAAGCAAAAGGATGATGAATCTGTTGGTACCTACAAAGAAAATTTTACAAGACTTGTAAGGTATGCTTCTGGTATTATTATCCAACCTGAGACTAAGATCGATCGATTCTTTAGTGGCTTAAAACCAATTCTTAGAAGGGCGTTAGCCATAAGTGACTTCAATAGCTATGAGGAAATCGTTAGATGTGATCTCAAAGTTGAGATGGAGATTAGAGTAACCCATCAGTCATATGGGTTTGATAAGAAGAGGAAAATGGAATTCAAAGGAAAATCTAAATAGCACACTGAAAAGAAGATGAGTTTTTCCTTATGCTCAAAGTGTGGAAAGAAAAACGGAGCGAGTTGTCTTAAAGGGACATGTAAATGTTTCAAATGTGGAAAAGAAGATCATCAGGCATTTGAATGACACAATTATGGGAAGAAGATGTCTTGTGATGCAAACAATGAAAATTCCACACAGAGTGCACCTCCTACACTTTAATGTTACAAGTGCCAGGAGATGGGGAATTACGCCAATCAATGCACTAATCTATGGATTTTTGATGATGATCGATGTCAACAAACTCTTCAGGTTAAAGACAATGGAAAGTCACATGAAATTTCTATCAGCCATGTGGAGTATGATAATGAAGTGGGGAAAGGTACACTTACCATCCACACTAAAGTAGAAAAAGATTTATTTGATTCTGGATCCACCCACGCTTTTATTTCTGAAGAATTTTCTAAGGGTATCACCGTATTACCTCAACAATTAGATGTTGAGTTAGCTGTGACAACCCCTAATGGCACAACAGTCGCATCAAAAGATTATAATTCTTCTCCGATTAAAGTTTGTGTGAATGTGCTTCCTACAAATCCTGTGATCCTTCATATAGTGGAATTTGATGTGATTCTTCGCATGGATTGGCTTTCTTTATATGGAGCTCATATCAATTTCCAATGAGGGGAAGTCACATTTCATATTCCAGATCAATCTATGATCGTCTATCGATGCAAGGATGAACATAACCTTACAGTGGAAATTTCTTCCATCTTATGGGTCTTGATTCCACTAAATGAAGGTTATTTATCTCAAATGGTTGGTGTGAAAATCACGATTAAGAATATTCCCATTGTATGGGAGATTGACGATGTCTTTCTGGAGGAATTACCGGGTCTTCCACCAAATCGTGAAGGTGAGTTTTCAATAGAACTCATACCGGGTGCTTTACCTATTTCAAATACACCTTATAGAATGCCCCAATTGAGTTGCAGGAATTAAAGAAGCAACTCCAAGAGAATCTTGATAAGGGATTCATACGCCCTAGTGCGTCACCTTGGGGAGCACCTGTTCTTTTTGTTAAGAAGAAAGATGGATCAATGAGACTCTGCATTGATTATCGAGAACTTAACAAGATCACTATCAAGAACAAATATCCTCTCCCACACATTGATGACTTATTTGACCAACTACGCCGATCTCAATACTTTTCAAAGATTGATCTTCATTCAGGGTATCATCAATTAAGGGTCAAAAGGGAGGATATACCAAAGACATCTTTCTGTAAAAGGTTTGGACACTATGAATTTATAGTGATGCCATTTGGTCTGGCTAATGCCCCTACTATCATCATGTATCTAATGAATAGAGTCTTTAGAGACTATCTTGATCAGTTTTTGGTAGTCTTTATAGATGATATTCATGTCTATTCAAAGAAAAAGGAAGAACATGAAGATCACTTGATAATTATATTGAAGACCCTGAGAAAGGAGAAGATTTCTGCCAAATTTACCAAGTGTGAATTTTGGCTTCAAAAAGTTGAATTTTTGGGTCACATAATCTCAAAAGAGGGGATATCTGTGGATCCAGCGAAAATAGAGGTTATCGAAATATGGTAGAGACCAACAACAGTAACTGAGATCCGAAGATTTCTTGGTTTTGATGGATATTATCGACGTTTTGTGAAAGATTTCTCACGATTATCTAATCCACTCACCAAGTTGACTCAGAAAGGAGTTAAGTTTGTTTGGACTGAGGAATGTGAAGAGAATTTCATGAAGTTGAAAAGATGGTTATCCAGTGCACCTGTGCTCACACCGCCTTGTAGTGGAGAAAGGTTTGTGATCTACAATGATGCATCCAAGAAAGGATTGTTGTGTGTTCTTATGCAAAATGACATGGAGATAGCTTACGCCTCATGACAATTGAAAATACATGAGCAAAATTACCCAACTCATGATTTGGAGTTAGCTGCAGTAATATTTGCATTAATGATTTGGAGGAATTATCTTTATGAAGAAAGGTGTGACATTTATACTGATCATAAATGTTTAAATTATATTTTCACACAAAAGGATCTGAATATGTGCCAAAGAAGATGGTTAGACCTGATTAAGGATTACGACTGCTCAATTCATTACCACCCTGGGAAAGCAAACAATGTAGCAGATGCATTAAGTCGACAAGACCATGACAGTTTATCCATGATGAGGATCACAAACGATCCAATATTTATGGATTTACAAAGGATGGATCTTGGAATTATAATGGACTGGAAAAAATATTATCTTTCTCAAATGAATGTTCAACCATCTATACATGTGAAGATTAAAGAGGCACAGAAAGGAGATGTAGAGTTACAAAAGAAGGTGAGAAATGTTCCTAAATTCAACCTTGATTGTGATGGGATAATAATGTTCAGGAATCGAGTTTGTGTTCCTCCCATCCCTGAATTAAATAAGGAGATGCTAGATGAGGCTAATAGTTCTTCATTCTCTATTAATCCTGGAAGCATGAAGATGTATAGGGACCTGAAAGAGTACTTCTGGTGGGATGGCATGAAAAGAGATGTTGCTGAATATGTCTCTTAATGCTTGGTTTGTCAGCATGTTAATGCTGAGAGATAGAAGTCTAAGGGGATGTTACAACCATTACCCATACCCTAATAGAAATGGTAAAACATCACTATGGACTTTGTCACAGGACTTCCTAAAACATCCAAAGGTAATAATTCTATCTGGGTCATAGTTGATCGTCTTACAATGTCTGCACACTTCATTGCTATTAGAGATTATTTCTCTCTGGATCAGGTTGCCAGGATATATGTAAAGGAAGTTGTAAGATTTCATGGTGTACCACTTTCTATTATATCTGATCGGGATCCAAGGTTTACCTCAACGTTCTGGCGAAGTCTTCAGCATACTATGGATACAGAGTTGAGTTTCAGCACTGATTATCATCCTTAGACAGACGATCAGTCTGAGAGGACGATTCAAAATCTAGAAAATATGTTGAGAGCTTACTCTATGGATTTCAAAGGTGGTTGGGATCAACACCTACGTTTGGTGGAATTTTCTTATTATAATATCTTTCACTCCAGTATTCAGATGGCTCCTTATGATGCTCTCTATGGAATGAAATGCATAACTCCAACTTTCTAGGATGAAGTTGGGGAAAGAAAGCTATTAGGACCTGATCTTGTTGATGAGATGGTAGAAAAGGTCAGATCTATTCAACAACACATAAGAGCAGTTCAGAGTCGACAGAAAAGTTATGTCGACAACTGAAGAAAAGACTTAGAGTTTGAAGTGGGTGATAAAGTGTTATTACGAATATCTCCCTGGAAGAGAGTAATGAAATTTGGAATGAAGTGAAAGCTGAGCCCCAGGTATATCGGTCCTTTCGAAATACTGGATCATGTTTGGAAGGTAGCTTACCGATTAGCACTTCCACCAAATCTCTCTCAAGTTCACGATGTGTTCCATGTATCTCTCTTGAGAAAGTACATACCTGATCCTTCACATGTACTCAGCTCCGAAGTTTTAGTGCTGGAACAAGATCTTTCATATAAAGAATAGCTGATAGAGATTCTTGATCGTAGCAAAAAAGTCTTACAAATCAAGACCACTCACTTGGTGAATGTTTTATGGAGGAACCAACAATTAGAAGAAGCTACATGGGATCTTGAGGATATGATGAGGGAGAGGTATCCTCATCTGTTTGTTACAAAGTGACGAATTTCGAGGGAAAATTTTATTTTAAGGGGTGTAGAATGTAACACCCGAGACTTTTATAAGAAATATTTTGTTTTCATATAAATCATCAAAGGAATATTTCACTACACACAACACTAGTTTGTTTTCTTTACAAGTAATCATGACCTTCTTTGATAGCTTGTGTCATACACAATACCGAGTTTTACTAAACATTGATATTCTATTAAAATATTATTAAAACTAGCCCTTATGAATAGTAATAACAACTTTCTGAAATTTTTTAAATTTTATTTCTCAAAATGGACTTCATTTTTGGATTCGGAATATCGAAATTAGCCTAGGGTGAAATTTTGGTATTTTTCTGGAAACTTTCAATTTTTGATGAATAGTGAAAACACTTGGTTACTATATAAAAACCGAATTTTTATTTAAATAATTTGTTGTTTTATTTAAATTTATTTTAGGTAAAAATTGATACATAATACTTATATATGTTCAATGAAATTCATTGGATTCATTTTATATAATTTTTAGATATATAAAAAATTTATTGAACTTTTGACCGTCTTTTACCCACCTCCTAGGAGAATTTGAAAATTTAAAAAAAATTACTTTTACCACTTCTATGAGTGGAATTTCAAAAATCCAAGAGAGAAGGTTGATGTCAGTATGTAAAATTTGGTTCAATGAGATGAAAATAATTTTTGGTGAATAGTAACTTTTTACTTTTTTTACCACGGTTAAAAGTAAATAGGGTAATTAAGAGTACAAATGATATTATTATTACCCTAACACATGTCCTAATTCAATTTTATAAGTTTAATTCGACCAAAAACTACCATAGGAATAAAATATGACCATTTAGGCCCACTTGGAATAGATTAGGACATTTATTATTAATTTATTTAAAGAAGGGTTAAAATAGTTAAAATCAAAGATTAATAAGTAAATAATTTCTAATATAGGGTTATACATGAGATAAATTCGACTATAAATATTTATTAGAAAGATAAAACGATTTCCTACATAATGGTATTTTATTCGTAATTTTTAGACATTAAATAATCTAATTTATTTTTGACACAAAGATGATGCAGTAATTATCTTATTAATGAAATATTCACATAATTTATGTTATAAATACCTAAATAAATGTAATTTGAGAATTTTTATGAATTACACTACTTTTCTAGGTTAGTATTACATGTTATTATTAATTTAATTAACTTTTATCGAATTAATCATTCTGTTATAATTTTCACAAAAAGCAATTACTAAAGAGTATCAAAATTGACATAAAATATTTTTTAAAACAAATATTATATTATTAATTGTTATTTTATTCCTAAAGATATAATTCTAAGCCAAACGACATAGATAAGGTTATATATATTAATAATAAACAACTTGGGGTTCATTTGGATTGTTATAGTAAGTTTATTAAACTTATATTTTAAGAACACAAAAAGACACGGTATAAGTAAAATTATCTAACTTAAAATTAAATCTAAATGATAAGGTTACAATAGGAACCTAAACTTGTCTAAATTCTATTGGATGAGCGTATTTCGACCCATACCCACCTTATCTTCGAAATAAATCAATTTTTATCTATTTAAAACCGGATATGACTTTGTAATAAAATAATATTTTTAGTTTTTTCCAATGGTGCCCCTCTCCTCCCTTATAAAAGGGCACCTCCTACCTCTCTTCCTAACACCTCTTTTTGTCTTCATGCTCGGCCAAAACTGGAAAATTTATCCTCTCCACTTCCCTAGAAACACCCTAGAGGTCCTGGTCTTCTTAAAAGACCAATTTTAGTGCCCTAAAAGGAGGTCTCAAGAGGCGCTTCAAAGAAGAGGTAATGTCCATTACCGATTCTTTCAACTTTATTTCTTCTTCCACTTCTTCTTATTTAGTTGTTTCATTATGAATTAATAACATATTTATCACTAATATACTGATATGTTATTATAAGTATGAAACAACCCTATTTCCCCATCTATCCATCCTACAGAAAACGAAATCACCGCACGTGCGTACATACAGAATACTGTCTCCACGCCGTAGTGTAATCTATTTTCCACCACCACCTTACATGGATGGGTATAATGGTATAAATAATTACTATATATGATTATTTTAAAATGATATTGATTTGGAAATGGTATACATACACTCCAATACAATTCCACCATCATGGGAACGATATCATCGCTCATGCGTACGTACGGCCTACCATCTCCACGATGTGATGTGACTCGTTCTACATGATCTTCATTGCTTAATGATTATATAAATGAATTTAATGAATAAATAGGATATATATTACACTAATAACATTCTGGAAATTATGTATCTATATCCTAAAATAAGAATAAGAATTTATTCGACAAAACACGCATAAGAACAAAAAGCAATAAACACCCGAATAACAAGTAACAATGAAATATTACTAATAATAAGCTAAGAATATGACCATATATGATATCATAACAATGAGTATGATTCTTGAATAATCAATGACATTATTTAAATCATTATAAGGGAGGTTCGGACACTTACGAAGCAAATCAGACCTAAGGTAAGGGAAAATCTCGCAATATCAATTTTTATCCGAGATTGTTTATACTTCAGAATTTACTGGGGAATATTTATCATCCACATTCATGTTTCCTCAATGTGAAATATTTATACCCTTCTACAATATTTTATATCCAATTTTACCGTTCGGTGAGTTTTAATTAAAAGATATGAATGGAATCTTTTCTCATTTTTCGTACGAGGTACTTTTTGACTTTTTCGAAAAACGTACGAGAAGAATGTTTTTTTAACTTACACGAAATGAATGGATTTTTAAAAAATTATTTCCAAGAAGATTCCTTTACAAGTTTTCAAGTTTATTTTTAATCAACTTCTTTTAGTTTAGAATTGTATGACATGTTAAGAAATGAAAAGTGTTTTTGAAGTAGAAAGGATATTTTCCTCAAGAATGGAGTTCAAGTGTTTTATCAAAATTATTTTCCATCTAAGATAATAAAGGGTTTTGTTTCTATCACTATTATTACATTGATTTGATTATGTTGTGATGGAATTATTTTTATGAATTCCTTTATCTTATATTAATTGTATTATGAAGTCACGATTTTTAAGAATCCCATTTTTATTACATGGGTTATGATATGATGTATGGTTTATGATTTTGTGGCACACATAAGAGTGGTATCATTATGAGATGGGTGGGAACTATATCACCCTCCAATGCATTGGGTAATGATTTTATATCTCCTGAGATAGACATGGCTGGAATGGCAGGTTAAACCGGTTCAGTGAAACAAGACTGAAACAAGGAGTGAACTCGATTCAGAAATGGACATTGTCCACTAAGATAGTCTTGGCAATGAGTCTCGAATAATAAGAAATGATTCTCTATGATTTTGTGTGTATGCCACATAGATTTATGTTATATGTTATTATTATTGTGATTACATTTCATTGCCATGATTTATCCCATGTTATGAAATTATGATCTCTTTTGCAGGGTAAGATTTCCAAAATGTTATGTTCTTATGAATATGATGTGATTGATATTTCTTTTGTTTACACTTACTGAGAATTTGAGCTCACCCTTCTATATGTTATCTTTCCCCAGGACAGGAAGAAGGTTATTAAGTAAGATATGGAAAAAGGGACTATAGATATGATGAAATAAATGGGAGACAGTGTTGATGCTTTATGAACCAGTTGTTCATGTTTCCCATTTTCTAAAGACACTATACCTATACAGTCCTTTCATGGTTTTGTTATTTGCTGTAATAAGTGTAATTAAATTTTGAAGTACTAACAATGTATGTAAAGTATGTGTCATTATATCTATTCAAAGAGAATGGAAGAGAAGTATGACCACTTTAGAATTTTACTAAATAACCAATGGATGGAAAAACTATATGAAAATTTTGAATGTGTGAAATTTGGATGATTATTGATTATTTTATTATATAATCCCAAGAGAGGGTATATAAAAAGATCCATAAAATATACATGCTATCTAATGTTGGACTACACCAACCATAGTGACTTTGACATGTATTTTTATTGGTTTATAAAGATATTATCGATGGATAATAGAGAATGTTTCCTAATTATCAAATCCTTTCAACAGGTTTACTTGGAAGAGACCAATGATCCTATAGATATATGAAAATGAGGAAAATTTCAGGGAACTAATGATAAGATTATTCAGTACACCTTTTGTTTATATTACACTATATTTTAGAGGACTTTAAATATATTATGTTGCATTCAAGTAGGGATTGTGATGCTTTCATATACATTATGTCATAGTTATAGCTTATGCCTCATGATAACCTATTATTTAGAAGACAATTTTCCCAACTAGTGATTGGGAGTTTTCTATGGTATTTTTAAAATTTAAAATATAGAACTATTATATTTTCATAGAAAAATATAATATATATACCATTAAGACAAGTTTAAACTATATATTCACATAAAATGAGTAAAATATAAACCAATAAATATTATCAGAGTTGATTAATGATTATGAATACTAAATAAATTTCCACCTAGGGATATCGTACAAGGTGGATGATGCTCTGATTCAAAAGGATTATGATATATTTTCTCTGATGAGGAACATAAAAGTTCTAATATTTTTAGATATAATAATTTGATGGATACAGAATTTCTGAATGATGTGGTTAAATCGTAACCCTCTCTATTGAATTTCTAACCATCAATCCATGTGAAGATTCAAGTGGCATAGAAAGAATATGTGCAGGCGTGAAAGAAGGTTAAAAATGTTTACAAGATTATCCTTGATCATGAATCATTGTAAAGGTTCATGAATAGTTTATATGTTCATCCCAAATTAAATTTTAAGGTGTTTTAGTGGAATCACATTTTTATCATTTTTTCATCCTAGTTGTATGAAGATTAAAAGAGATTTGAAATCGATATTTTGTTTGCATGTCACTAAGAGAGATATCATAGTGTTTTTATCTCCCTACTTTGTTGTCAAAAAGATAAGGATAAAATATAACAATGTATGGGGATGTTGCATCCATTACTCATACCATATGGAAAAGGGATAACAATGAAATTTATTTTTTCATGGGACTATACCTAATTACTAGAGAGTATATTGGTTGTAGTTTATCACCTTACTAATTTAGTTCAAATCATTTATATCCATAAAGGATTCTCTTTGAATTCTATTTCTATGATATATAGTATTGGTGTGGTAAGGTTTCAAGGAGTACTTCATTCTATTATATCCGATCATGATCCATGTTTTTCTTTAATGTTTTGAAAAGTCCTTATAATGTTCCTGTTATGCAGTTGAGTTTTATCACTACATATCATCCATGGGTCAGTATAACAACATAAAGAGAGATCCCATCAAGGGTGAGTATAACAACACCTACTATGACTCACAGAAATCCCCAAGAACAATGCATCAAGAGTATAATTTATATATATATAGGTATATGTCTTTAGAACATGTAATAATAATATATATATACTCAAAAAATATACAAATACTAATGATAAGGTCTCAACCGTAATTTATCATAGGATTCCATCTTAAATAAACCATATAGTATTAGTGTGGGAAAACACACTATGAGTATGATAGAACTAATGATTTCCAACCAAGATGTAGTTACCATTGGGTTTAGCCATCATAACTATTCACTGGAAGCCTAAAGAGATATGTTACACTAATGAGGATCCCAAATGCGGCCACAAGGGATACAAAAAACTCAGTCTGCATTAACCCTCTTTATAGATGATTGATAACCACATAGTGTTGCTCTCAAAGATACCAAGAACACAACCTAATTAATGCTGATGATAAAGGATCTCACCCTAGTCCTTAATTAAATATTCCAACTACTCTATAAATGAAGTTCTATTGAAAATATCCCCATCCTTGGTGTAGGAAGAAATTATAAATGTACCATCATGGAAAAGGATACATAGAAAACACCTTGAATGAATCTTATCCCACTTTCAGAGGACAGTGATCCAATCCAACTACGATGGAGTGCATGACATGTAATAGGAGTACATGATGAGCCCCATTTTCTCTGGGTCCTACTCATGTGATGAGGTCTATTCACATGATTTTGTATAAGAACATGGTGTGCCTTTAACCATGTACTTCAGCTAGTATCCTAGTACACAACTATTCTATTGAATCATTATTTTGGTTGTATCTATGGAGGATTATATGGAATGATCATGTCTATGTACCTCAATATGTGCATATTTAGCCTTTGTGGTACATGTAGATATAAAAAAAGAAAACCATATATCATATGACAAGGTCGCATTCCATGTGATACTCAACTCCATCTTGAAGACTTACCACTAATGGAAGGTTCCCACACAACTTGTAGCTCAACATTACATCCCTTTTAGATTGAAAATTTTCAAAATTATAGATCTCTAATGATGCATCTCCTTCACTACATCTGAATCCAATCTCAACACACCACATGCTAAAAATAATGGAGTACCATCAGTTGGGAATTGAAATCATCATATTACCCAAAACTGACAATAAAATACATTTAGAAAAACACCTTTGAATTTCATTCTTTTTTGTGAACTGAAGAACACAAAAACTATGTATAAAACCATATTATCCACCAATTATTCCATCATTGAAAATATTTTTCATCGTTCCTAGCTCATTCCTATTATTTCAAACCATTTTACCATGAAATAGGTGTGGAATGTTTTATTTTACAGTATACAATTAATTACATGCTAAATAATGATTCTAGTGATCAAAACAAAAATAATGGAGAAATTCAAAACCGCAAACTTGATGAATGAATCATGGAATTTATTCATGTTACCATCGATCCATCATCTTTAAAACAATGAAAAAATAATTTAAAATAAATATCAAAAATCAATTCCTCTATACCAAACCATCATGCATCGTGACTGATCCATGAATCAATACATTGGTCAATTTATACACATTCATATGATAAATTAGACACAGGGATGAAATCAAAATAAACAAATGGCCTTCTTCCTTTTGGACTGATATGTAATAACAAATAATCTGCATCATTGTCATTGGAGAGATCCATGAGAAGAATTATTGCAAAATCCTTGATCTAATATCTATACATCAACATTAACTATGAATTGTCTCCTCCAAAATCACTTAGGGCTCTAGTGATTAGCAGAATACCCCATGAAAAAATTTCATATCCATATATTGAAATAATAATTGTTCTCTACATTAAAAATAATATTTAAAATATTTATTTTATTCATTTACTCATGTGATTAATTTTTCAAAAAAGTCCCACACCAACAAATATTATGTCATGCCTGTGTGAAAACCCACATTTTGATTTCAATGGTTCCATCATATTGTTAAAATGGTCCCATTTTTAGGATTTATTCTATTTTGATGGAGAAATAACAGCACAAGATATTTTTTAAATTTGAAAGATTATTTCTTGTCACACCAGATCTTAGAATCAAAGTTCGTATTAGTTCCTGACACCAGAAATATTACATTAAATACTAAAATGTCCTACACACTGAAAAATATAATATAAAATAATTACCTCCTTCATGAATTTTTTTCCCTAAAAAAAATATGAAATTTTTTTGGGAAATTGATCTCTCGACTCCATAACCCCTTGACAAGATCTCCCCTAACAACTTATGGTTTGGCGAACAAACAGACAACAAAAGAAAAATAGTCACCCAAAACATGTATTTTTCCTACCAGTTCTCAATGATACAATCATTTAGAAAAGGAAACGCCACTCCCATGTATTGCACACCAAATTTGGTATCGTACAATTTTTCATGAACATACCTCCTTAGCTCTAACATGTGGATATCACCAAGAAAAAAACCATTGATCATCGAAGGTTTAAGAGGAACACCACCTTACTAAACTGATAAAATAGTTACAAATAATTATCCTATGATTCCAAGCGATATACCACCATCCAATCCAAGAAATTGTAACTGTCAAAATATATGGGCCTTGATCATTATTTCAATGTGGAATCATGATGTTTATGAGACTATAATCATCCTCCCCTATAGTAACTGTACCCTTTATAATGATCAATATAACCAAAACTAGGACCCATGAACTTTTACCCACCTGCCCGGACAAGAATAACAGTCTCCCAAAAGGTTCATCGTTCATGGCCTCAAAAAGGTAAACATTAGTGGTGTATTTATAGTCAAGATTATATTAAACCACAACAATTTTTTGTGATCCTTCACAATGTTGACCAAAACTGACATGTAAACCTAAATAATGATCACCATAGCCTAAACATTCAATTCATCTTGGCCTGCTTGCAAGGATAGAACATTTTTCCGGTGAAAAATGAGTCCCAATGAGATTCCTTCACCCTCTCCCTAAGAATACCAGGAATAAAGAATCATAGTCAACAAAAATCAATGTGGTAAGTCAAAAAATATTTTCCAGCTTCTATAAAGAAAATTTTTCTAAACTCTCAAAAAATATTTTTTCTTCATCAACCATAAATAGCTAAAATATTAACAATTTATCATTGAACCTTGCTAAAACCACCTCTATTTCTCAACTGATTCCAAGAGATATCATTACATCCTCACCAATAGTAGAAACACTACATATGGTAAAAGAACATCATTAGAACCTTTTATCCCATCAAGAATGAAATAACATCCCTTCTAAAGATGAAAACCTGATAACCTCTTTCAAATGAATTGGCATTGAAAATGTAACTAGAGGATATTTGATCACCAAGTATCTTCTAGAAGATATTTCCATATAGGGATTCTCTAACTTATTAAAAAATATAGGGGGTATCAACCATTTATTAGAGGTACACTACACCACCCTCACCCCAAAAAGGGTAAACTGTATAGTGGTTAACAATACTAATGCATCTTCCAACAACAAAGAATATGATCACTTTTTGGAAGTGTTTTCCCCTAAATTACCCTCCCTAGTAGTATATAAAATATTAATGTCATAGACCTTGAGTGACACTAGAAATTTTCTCTAACAAATTTTGTTATCTTAATATGATAAGATATACTTGAGACTCAATTTGTTAGATTAGATGATAAATTTCATACCTATCAGGTAGTTTCTACACATATTCAGATCAAAGAAGAGTTATGCTAGATAAATATCATATGTCATGTAATTTTTCTCATGTGGTCTCAAGTGACATGAATGATGGGAAAAACTACATGAAACTTCAATACGACACAACCATATTTGTTCCCTGATGCATTTATTAACACTATATAATTGATATAGTCCTCTAGAAATCATATTATTGGATATTTTAGCAACTTCTATCATGAACCCAAAAAATATTGATGGCCCATTTTAGTCCATATGAAAGGAATCCACTTATGGTTCTATGCATTCAAGTGTGCTGCCACTCCATATGAATAGTGGAAAACCCTTTGATAGTAACATATAACCCAAAGGGAAATTTGTACCTTGGTAACACCCTTGTTTGGCTCCCAATCAAAAATTTCATCAACCATCACCGGGTGGACTATTAAACCAACCTCACAAATTATTCTTCCTTGTAAGTGTTACTCAAAAATCCAAAAATGAAACTTTAATAGATTCTCATAATGTTGAATCTATTAGAGTGTGTTTAGTACCATCAAAATGTATCCCATAGGCCCATCCTCAAACTCTTACTAAACATGGATTTCATCGACACAAACTACCATAAATTGATCCAAGAAGGGTTTAAGGATCCATTGCATAATTATATTAATTCTATTTTTGAATACATATCTTCAAATGGTATCATGACCAACTCAAAACAACAACATTATGATTATAATGATACATCTGGCATAACCATCTCCCAAACTAGAGCTAGTGGTAACCCATCTAATGTATAACATAGATATGCACCCTCACTTCATCCACTATGTAAAGGGGTCCTAAATTCCCAAGAGTGGATAAACTTTATCTTGTCCCATGGCCCAATTAACCTCATTCGAAACCCAAACTCAATCACTCATCATCCTCTTAAGCTAACAAAATGGATTCCCTAGAACACTTAATGGGTCTTATGAAGGACATGCTTCCTATATTAATGAAATTGCACCTCCATCTCTCTTAGAAATATAGGGTCGTCTAATATGCTAGAGTAAATATCGGGTCATCATAATTGCAAATCAATGTAATGAAAAGTCTAGATGGTGAGGTAAACATAGAACATCAACATGAATTATTCCCTAATACCCCTCTACTTTAACATAAATAGAAATATTATATCATCTCCTTCTATAAGGTAAATATTATCCTACTAATATGGATGTTGTTGTATACATTTATAAATTATCTTATCCTACCATTTTTAGGATCACTCTTTATTAAAGGAGAAAAAACACCTTCCCAACCCATGAGATAATTTCTACTCTCACTGGTTAAAATCATCAGGGAACGCTTTTTATAAATTTGATCCATAATTAGGATAACATCATATGGCCCCACAAACACTATTTAAAAATTTCAATATGAGTCCCTCTATCGCCTAAGAGAGTCAGGACAAACTATTGTTGAAGCCTGAAAAAATTGAAACTTTATAAAGAAGTCCTAAGAATAAGGGTTGAGAATAAAGGTCTCCAATGGAATTACTATGTTTCAAATAGGGGATAGGTTGATGGAATTTTATCTCACAACATTGTTTGAAAACTACAACTTACAGAGAAACGACAGAGGTCGTACCTCAAACTATACACATGCCTCAAAAATCACTCACTACTTAGAGCTCATTCTTTTCCTCTACCAATTACTTACCACCACTAGGTTTTTCTTCAACACATTTGCACAACTAAAAACCAGAAATTAACAAGTTATAGAATCTCATACACCACACCTTAGTGTTATCATATTTGGGTGGCACTGAATCACCCACACAGTATTGCATCATTTATCAAAGAACTATCTCTGTGGGGGGATTGTCACTTTTCACTGTATGTCCAAATTCTTATGAAACATTAATAAAATAAGTTTCTCCAAATTCTTGTGTCAACCTAAACAAGTGACCCTTCCTAGACCACCATCATTGAGGGGCCTCATCATGAGGGACATCCACGAAATAGAATTATTGCAGTCATCCACGATTCGAGAAGGGGGTTTGCCCCACCATAAAACATCGGTGATCTCTAAACATTAAAACCTAGGATGCCCACTCCACAATGGTGTTTCATATATCAGTAACATTTGATTAGACTGCTTCTCTATAGAAGAAATTTGTCATAAGAATAGTTGTCATATTGTTGGGGTCCTCCAACGTAGGAAACTTGTACCACTACCTCGAGTAAAATCTCTACCACCATAGGGTTTATCACATCATGGGAGATTAGATATTCTAATTTCTTGAACTTGTGTAACACTTCAAGACCGCATGTACCATAATCCATTTCTACTTCATCAATTGAATACTCAACACACTAAGGATTATATTCTTGATCCGTGAATGGATTCATACAATGGTCAACAGGTGGACGAAATCCTCTGATCCCACCTAGTGAAATGAACATCATGAGTGGGACCCTAATTTGAAACCGCATCACTCATTTGTTCAATATCATGGAATTCTCTTGAAATAAAAAATTTCTATTATCTTAGAGGCATCATCGATGTTATCAATATGTACAATAGTTGATGAATATATGGGGTTATATGAATCAAAAAGACATGAAAAAAATCAAAAAATCATATATTACTTATATACCCATGTTTTCCCTCCAACCATTGTCTACATATAACAAGCCAACAAGTCAGTTATCAAGGACCTGATGAGTGGATATGTCTACCCCCAAATGAATAGTTGAAAACATGGCATGAGATCCATACACAACACCCATTACTACTATTTAAATAGTAACCCAACCCTACCTCATTAATAGACAAAAGAAACACAAACTATTAACCTAAATTTGGGCATTGTCATAACACTTCTTGCTGGGTAGAACACTAATACCATTCTGTCATGTCATGATTAGATTTGGATTGAATTCCAACTATCACAATCAAGATTTCAATAGGCCATGGGGTATGAAATATGGACATGAATTAATATCACACACATGGGAATCATTTTCATTAAAAACCTATATTCATGAACACATAACCATGATCATATAGGGCTGAAATGTAAAACATCATATAAATGAATTCATAAAATATTAATCCCATAAACCTACTATGAAAAAAATGTAATGGAAGGAATAATAAGAGGCCCAAAAAAACGCCAAAAAAAGGAAAGTAATGACCAACCTTCTCAAATGTAGGGGACCAATGTCAAATGAAAACATTATATAAAATTCAATATATATTTCTAAAACAAGATCCACATGATCCAAGCAAATAAATTACTCTGAAAAACAATATTTAATCTCAAAAAGACAAGGCATGTGAAGATACATCCCATGATGGTTTCAATATAATAATACACAATACGACACCCTGAAATCTCCCAGCATAAAGAATCAAAAGTAAAAGTCTTCTATAGAAAGGAATATGTTTACAAAAAATATAATAATAAAATATAGATATACATAAAAAGACACAACATTATTATAATATCACATCCAAAATTATATACTAGGATTCTAACTCAATGATTCAACATATCACTCTTTAAGGAGAACACACTTTACGATTCATATAGCACTAATAGCATCTATCTAAGGGGTAGTTCTTATCAGGTCTTTCCATTATGAGTATACAATTGATGTTTGATGAGGTATAATACAATTAATAGGATCCCTCCCATGGTCATGGGGGATACCAACAACTCAATCAAGATTAACCCACTAAGTAGTGGATCATCTCCCATATATTGATTCTCGTGAGGATGATAAAAACCCACATAAGAAATAAATATGATAGAGGATATCACTCTATGCCGCATGGATGGATTCCAACAACTCTATCTAATAATTCTTTGTGAAATGAGAACTATCCCAAGAGTAGGTTGTTTTTACAAAACCACCATCATAAAAAAGGATATGGGGTTCGATCCCTGAATAAAACATGTCCAAGATACAGACGAAAAGGGATCTAGGCTGGCTCTAAATGAGTAAATGGTGTATAGTAGGATTAAATAATGTGTCCTCATAGCCCCATGTCCTACCCTTGTAAAATGGACCAGGCCTATATCCATGTAGACGTACACAACTTGCCTTTTCTTGTGTACTTCATCTGATGTCCTGGTATATGGTTATGCCTGTGTATCCTCATCATGGACAAGTCCTCATAAGATTTCATTGTATTCCCAAAGCCATGTAAATTAAACCTTTTCCACATACCCTCTAAGGTACATAAAAAGATAATTAATGTTAACCATGAACCATGTGTCAATGTCACATGACATGTGGTTCTTAACTCCCTACTAGAATCCAAGACACCAATGGAACTGTTCACCATGGAATGTACCTATGGAGTTCAAAATATGATGATTATAAATTTCTACATATCTAAAACTGCAATCATGTGTCTCTTTTGCTACTCTGGTATCCAATCTAGCTGCACCCTATGTGAAAATCAAGGATTGTAGTTGGATGAGAATTCCCATCGTCAGATCAACAAAAATTTTCCATCAAATTATTTCCTGAAAACATATTCGAACATCATTCATAATTTCACACTGATTAAAAACAACATGGTAAAACAATGACTTATCCTCATCTTATTCCATAGATGCACAAACACTATATCATGCTATGTTTGATTCTACAATTTCGAATTTCTGCACTTAGAAACAGGTTTTTATCATTCAATTTAACAGTACATGACGAATCACGGGCCAGAAAAAACATCCCCTGATAAATAAAGAAACATGGGAAAAATAAAAAACCACAAACATGAGGAATTATTCTCAACCAATGATCATGTTGGATTAGATTGAACCCATTAGAACAATGAATTACAAATAAAAAATACATAAATAAATGGCCCAAAATATCCTTAGAGATAAACCAATCCCATTACGTAACCAATATTTGAATCAATTCCTTGATTTTTTTATTTTATTTCATATTATAAATAGAAAATGTGGAAGAAATAAGGAGAAATAAATATCCTACCTCTTTTTATATCGATAGATGATGAAAAATGAATCTACAACATTATCATTGGATAGGTCCAAGAGATGTGTTGGCATAAGGTCCCTGTTCTAATATCAACCTGTCATTATTTCCCATGAACTTTTTCCTCCGATAGATCTTGGGTCTCCATGGTTTAGCATCCATCCCAAAGAGAAAACCAATAAACATATATTTAATGTTTAATTTGATCAATGCATCCAAAATTAATAAATAATAATTCTATAATTAATATTTTCAGTTCACTTCTTTGAAGAATTTCTCATAAATGGTCCATGATATCAAAAATAATTCCATTCATAGGGTAAAACATGAATTCTAATCTCAAAGGTGCCCTTGGATTTATGATATAGGCCATGATTACGAGTAATTATACTTTTTTAGTGAAACTGCATTATCGTGTTAATTAATAAATTTAATATATTTCAAAAAATAATTTTGGGCACACTAGGACTTGGAATCTCAAAACATCTTAGTTCCTAACTCTGGGAATATTTCTAAAACTATTCTATTATCATACATAGAAGAAACTACTAAATTAATATATCCAAATTAATCACTATGAGGTATAGAATATTAGCTATTTTAGAAGAAGATATATTCCCACATTAAATAGGAATAATAATCATAGATGAAGGAATAATATTCTACCCTATATCCTATCACTAATCCTGGAGCTGGTACTTTGTGAAAAAATGGTATTAAATCCCATTTTTGAAGGTTCTTCAATGAAATATATTGATAATAGGAATATTACAGTATATGTTAATTCACAAAAATATTTTTTTTATGTCATCGTCAGAGAATGTTTACACAAAGTTCATGGGCCTATATACTAATAATGATAACTAAGAACAATAAAGTTGTGGAAATAAAGGTAATTTCAAATTCAATGTAGCCCAATATAATGTTTATAGAAGAAAATTTGATGACACCAAAATGGATGATAATGAGACAATTTTTTGGTATATTACAGTGGTCAACGTGAGATTAAAAAATTATAGTTGGTTTTGAGGATTATATATGATTCCATTATTATTAAAAAAATTATGTTAAATTTCTAATATTGGTATGATTCAGAAATATCATCCAATAAAGAGAAAATTCTACACTAGATTATTTACAAAACATACTCATTTCTTAAAAGGTGAGAAAAAATATAGCGCTCAAGAAATAGAAAGAATAGGTGACTATATTTGATGAAATGATAGAAAAAAATTTTATAGATGAATATATTATTCAATCACATGATTCATGCGATATGAAAATAATATATTACTTCTACATGATTGTTTCAATTCATTAATAAAATAACAAAATCTATCAAGAATGGAAGAAGAAAAAGAATAAAAAAACATCTAGATTTGGTATAAACTTTTAAACATTTCTTATAATTTCCGACTAAATATTGAATTAGAATCTATATATGATAATGATAATGAACAGATTTAAAAATATAACACTGATATGAGGAATGAGAAAAAATTAAATAATAATAAAATTCCATTGATTTCCTATCATGGGAAATTATCTTCATCATAATGTAGCTCATTATATATTGAGATCATCTTTCTAATATAGTTGAAAAGGGTTTTGATATGTCTTGTTGTGATGTTGATGGAGAATAAAGGGAAATTATGGAATCATATTTTAAGGTGAGGTAAAATAATTTAACAAGGAGATTATAGATATCAAAAAAATATAATATTTTTTTAAAGCGAAAATAGAGGGGTATACTAAGAAAGATGAGTATATAAATAATAAATAACATACAATAATGAGATCATGTAATAAAATTTGACCATTTTAGAGGATAAAAATAAATTACCTTATCTTGATGAAAATATTACTAAGAAAGATGTAAAGTAATTCAAGACACATTTTGTTTTGGTCAGTAGTCATCATGAGATGAAAAAGGGGAAATAATGAGTTAAATATCAGTTGAGATCAACAAATATTCTTCTCAAAATTGATAATGATTTTTCCAACAAAACAAGGTAAATATATATGTATATTGATTGAAAATAGATATTTTTTTCCATAAAGTTTATATAATAGGAAAAAACCAAGGATATTTTCATCAAGAATATTTATAAGAAATATCTTTTGAAAAGCACTAAAGTTATGCTCCTAGAGTAAAAGCACACCTCCTAATAAAATATGTCTTACTTTTATATATGAAATATTAACAAAAATATTTATATATCTAGATCCAATTGGGAGTAAAAATGTTTCATGGGTTTGTATACTGTTATTGTTTGATTTTATACATATCCTAATATTTTATTGTTGCATTAGTCTTAAAAAAGTGTGATTTTTTATAAGAAGAAGAGGACACAACTTATGACTAGATTTACCACAAAGAATTCTACCAAAAAATTTTTTTTTGTTGAAGAATTATGTGTTAAATCTATATTAGGCGGTAATGTGGTATTATTTATTAGGATTGGAGGATAATTACTCTATTTTATGAAATGAATTTTTTTCTACATGAAAAATTATTATATTTCATTTAAAAAATAATATGTGATTTGGGATGTTAAGAAATAATAGATGATGGTGTTTCTATATAAAATGACTAATACAAAGAAATATATATTTCATAGAAATTCCATTTGAATATTGAAGTCATATGAATAAAGGTTTTGACTACTAAAATTTTTGATTTGATGGTTCTTCAATATGTGTTGACATGATAAATAAAATGAAAATGTGTTAAATGTGTGAGTAAGTGGGGAATGATTCAAAGGATTTTATAAATATCTTACCTTCCTAGGAAGAGTGTATTAGGAGGCTGATGAAGGAAGAATACCATGATTTTTCATTATTTTATGAGGTTAAAAAAATTATTCTTCCTATACAGGTAGTTCAATAGAATAAATTGAGTTGGCAACAACTCCTTTAACATAATTATTATATGAATTATGAGATTATTATTTCCATGAATTACATATTGAGAGGAAATTAAAATGAAATGTTAATATTTTATAGGATCACCGATATTCTCTCTTTATTTCATGTTCTTATTTTTCGAAAATTTTTATCCAATGAATGGAATAGAGAAATGGGGATTGAGTGTAGCCACAAATGGACTGAATAGAAGATGACTTATCTAATGGAGTGATTATAATGAATTTTATTCCTAATTTAATTGAAAAATTCTTATCACGTTATGGGGATAATAACATTGTTGGGTGTTCCTAGAAAACTATTTCCATAAAATGTATACTTCCCAATAAGATATAAAAATAAAAAGGGGATTTTTATAAATTATTTGTAATATTCTTGAATATGGGTGAATTAAATAAAATTTTTTAAGGTGAGTTTTGGTTATTAAAAAGATGTGAGATTGGTGGATTTTCAATTCTATTTGTGTTCCCTATATATAATTTTTTAATGTAGATTAATATCTATTACATGTGTGTCTATATATATATAAATTTGTTTCACATACAAATATATTCATGATGCTTATACATCCACTATTTATATAGTAATGTATAATGGTTATATATTTTAATATAATTTTATAGTATTACCCAAATTAAAAGGAGATACATAGGATACTATGATTGTAATATTAAACATTTTTTCAATGGCCTAGAAACATAATACCATCAAGAAACATATGATATATAACCATCAGGTCATAGGGGAACAAAATCATTGGGAATTATTATCATGATTTTCTTACATTGTGATCTTTATTATATGATAATATAAGGAATGACACTCTAATAAGAACACTAAATGTTAATGGTTTCCTTCGTTAATCATATTTATGATAAAATGTATTAGAATCTTGAATTGTGGTTATTATCTATTTTTACCATTTTGTTGTGTTCTTTGATGCTCCATAAAAACCATAAAATTTTTATTTTTGAGTGGCAACTTGTGGTGGGTGTGTCATTAGTTGTATGGAATTCACTGAATGATTAATATAAAAATATTCATCCAAAATGAAGGGTAATATTTTTCATAGTTGAAAATGGTTGGAAATATATTTATTAATACAATTTCCATGTTAGTAGAAGGTAATTCAACCTATATAGGTAATAATATAATATTTTAATAAAGTTTGATGATATGATGTGTTCTTCCTACTTCAAGATATATCTCAAGATAAATAATTGAAAATAAAAAGTGTGTATTCATAGGATGTTTTATTGAAATGACTAAGAAATTAATACATAGAGGCCATGCTGGGTTGTTAGACTATGCTCATTTTCTATGAGTATAACAAAATATAATTGATATATGTTCCCAAAGGGTAACACACAAAGTGTTTTCAAATAATTATATAATTTTTGTTTTGTACATGGAGGGGGGTAGACCTTGGGTCAGGATATACTTAATCTTAAATTATCTACTGAAATGATTAAAACCAACAATATTCATGTTTTGAATTTTATGTATTGAATTGAATAAATATATTAATAAAAAATTACTTTGTGAATATATAAAAAATTATTTCTGAATTAATATTAATATATACAATGTTCAATTAAAATTTGATTAGAGAAATAAAGAGACACATGCTTCACATACACAGATTTGAAATATTTTTATAAAAATATTAATTATAATACACGAACACATACCTATGGACCATAATATATTATTTCATTTAGAAACAATAAAAACAATATTCTTATCTCATTGATGATATTCAATTTCTCCCATAATGTTCATCCCGTTTCATATTCCTACTTAAAAAAACTTTCATCGTAACCTAGGAAAATAAAACATCAGAGTGGGTGAGCTATGATAAATATTAAGGTTATAGAAGGGAGATAAATAATAATAAAATGAGAATTATAATATGATAAAATGATCATGACTTGTAAAAATGATACACTACATATACAGTATCTGAATCATGAGCTATGATATAAATTTTGGAATTTCATAAGATATGAATCATAGGGTAATCAAAGAACAGAATCAATTATTACATAAAATTTTAATTAGTTATATATTTGTTTCATACACATAATCATGGAAAATACTATGTCAATATAACCCACCAAGACATTAATATCATGTTTGTCAGGGGCTATCCATCTGTATACCTACTTCTAAATAGGGATAAACACTCATGTATCATATTTTTTAGGCATGAGATGACCACCTATGTACCATAATTTTAAGGATTAGGATAACCACAAAAGTTATCTTTTAACTCATAAAACATTTATCATTGAAAAAATCATTGGAGAGATATATAGGTTCAACATTTCACCTAATTAAAATAATACACATTATTCGTCCACCATCATAAAACATTCAACATAACATAAACCATGAAATGAAATGTATTTCATAAATATTTCTTTATTCCAAAACCTATGGAAAATATTCAAGTTTCACATTAAGTTTATTATTTAATTATTGTATAACCCTTGAAAAGAATAAGGTTTCGTAATATTTTTATCAGGGTGTAGCCCATTGAAGAGAAATGAGTTTCATAAACATAATTCTAACATGAACATACACCATCAAGAGTTGTAATAAGAATTGTTTCATTGGATCATATCCCTGGTAAATAATTCTGACCTAAAATGATATCATGTAATGTTGAGAAGTGTTTTTAATGATGACATGGAAAATAAATTCATGGAAATAATATTTCTCTGATGATCATTTTTTAAACATGACACATTTCAAAATAAGATTATTTGTAAATAACATTGAAAATAATGAAATATGTTTTTGAAACATTATTCAAAACATTTCCTAAGGATAATATATTATTAACCTTGTAAAATGATTTTATAAATATTAACGAAATAAATTTATTTTAAATAAAAATTAAAACATATAATGGAGGGTTTAAAAATATTTCAAATTTTTTCCTTTGGAATATATCATTTCTGCAATCAAATACACTTTTTAAAGAAGTAATCTTATTCAAGATACTTTTTATTTTGATATAATTTTAATAATGAAAAATAAATTCCAAAAAATATGGGAAATTTTTTTCTTTGAAAATAAATTTGAATAATTGTGATGTAATACTGAAATTATATAGTGGAAATGACAATTGAAAATACTATTTTAAAAAATAATGATTCTTTCAATATATATATTTTATAATCCAAAAGGGAGTTTATTTGAAAAAGGCGTGAATATTCCCATAATTTTTTAAAGGAAATTAAAAATAGGAAATAATATTTTATAAATATTTTTGGAAATGTTAAAACATTTTTTTGCTTTTGATAAATTATTAATTTTTGGTCAAATGGGGGTTTTGACTAAAGAGTAAAAAATAATGATGATTCTTATAAATAACTTTTTGTTAATAATTTTAAATTCCAATGAATATAAAAATGGAATAATTACATTTTAATATCATTAATAATTATAGGATAATAAATTTCATTAGTTAATTGAGTGACAAATCATGAGATTTAATCATTACTAGAATAATCATAAACTATCTGTATAAATGATGATATTGTAACATTAAAATATTTCCATTTTTGTAATTTTATTCATAAGGCCAATTAAAGAATAACAGAAACTGAGATCTAAAATATTACGAGGATAAATAAATTCATTAGATTATATGCTAAATGGGATGTATATACACCACTAATGGAATAGAGGGTCATAACATAACATGTGTTTTAATGAATGAATGTTGAGATGAAATGCACTTAATAATTGCATTTCTTTTGAACATTACTCATTAATTAAGAGAGATCATAAAGTATTTATTTAAATACAAATAATTTTCACTAGAACCATCAGAAAATAAATTTATAGGAAGCTTATAACCCACCTAAAAGAGCTAAGTGGTGAATATGTAATCCATCTCATAGAAATAAACAGTGACATGAAAATCCCTTACCACTTTTTTTAATATTTTAATCATAATCATAAATAAAGAATAAAATAATAAGACACATCAAATATCATGAAATAAAGGATATTCATGATATATCATTTCAAATTGATTGTATATGCACCCCAAAAAATAAATGAGTGTTGAAATTTCAATATTCTACTAGAAATAAAAGAGAGACTATAAATATATAACCATAAGCCTTAACATCAACAATACATATTAAATCATCCTACAAAATAAATATTTGTTTATAACGCTTCTATTGAAAAAAATATTTACATGAACTACATTGTTTAGATTTTATTTCCTCCATGAACTTCTTTATTGGGCACATCGAACATGAGGCAAACTACCTTTCTGGTTTTCTATAAAATAATAGAGTTAATGTTGTAGTTTTCTATCACTCTAACTCCCTACATAGTAACAATATTCCTAATTTTCAAGGGGGAATATCTAAAATACCATCTTTTTTCAATTATGATATGTCTGCATTTATTTTATAACATTTTTCTAACTTTTATCAAAATAAATTTTACATATATCAAACATCATATGACTTTATAATGACATTTTATGGACAATTTAACAAAAATTCAATGTTAATGTTATATTTTAGGTAATAACCACTTTTTTGTTTATGTTTTGAATTTTCATTTCATTTATATTTATTTGATTAATGTTTATTCATCACAGGAATATAAACCTTTTTATTTGTATCATATATATTCATTATATGTGCATTTAGAGTAATCTATAATGTTGAGTGATAAAAAATGAAGTACATTGTTCTTGGAGATGGTATGTTGTACATATATATGAATGTTATCTATAATTCCAAGCCAGATCAGAAATAAATTGAGGTAAATGAAATATTATAGTCAAATAATCATTTTTATGTCCTATATATCACATATATTCATTAAAAAAATACTTATTGTGATCCATGTAAATCATTAACAAATCACTTAACTTCACGAGGCAGTAGTCTTCCATACACACGTGCGACATTATCATAATCCCAGAAAACTGAAAGTATGATGATTTTCTTGAAATAAAAATTAAAAACTCTTAATAATATAATAAATATCACATATAAAAAATATTTCCATAATTGATTCCAATATTGAGAGGTGGTAATGGAAAAATTAAAGACATTGGTTTAAGAAGTGGTAGTCTGTCGTACACATGAACGATGATTCGATAAACATTTCGATATAAGTGGATATAATTGGAGGACATTACCGTAACATTAAAACATATTAGTATTTGTTATATATATATATATATTATATAAAAACTGTATATTAATAATTTATGTGGCAGGATAAAGATATAAAACAAAAATGTTTATTGATGAATGTTACCTCTTCTTCGGGTATCCTTCACATGTTTATATTAATACCCTTCATATGATGGATTAATGTAAAAAATAAGCATTATAAGACTAATTAAAGATTTTTTGGAAGTTATTTGTATATGTATTGTATAATAAAAATGGGTTTTAATAATTAAACAATAGAGGATAGTTGGTGGACTTTTGAAAGGAATGTGAGTGGCACACTTATAATTTTTTGAATGAAATAATTCCTCCCACATTTTTTCATTTTCAAAGGATAAAATAAAAGACCATATATATAAATTAGGAAACCACTTCCATGTATTGAAATTAAATTAGTTTTTGAATTATTATGGGTTATCTTTTACAATTAAGTTTTTAGTATAACCCCCACCGTAATCTAGTGTTTACAAGAATCATGGTAAATATTTTTCATATTTTTCTATTAATTATGTTAAAAAATAAATTAAACAAATTATAAAATAAAAAAATTTTGTATTCCAACAATAGAATATATTTTTACAAATTATATTCATATAAATTGAAAATTATATTTTAGAACTAAACCCGCCGATGCGACATGGATGTAGGTTTTCAAAGAGAAAATGTCAAAAAGTTATATTGCTTTCTTATCAAAACATAATATGAAATTGATTCCAATGACATAACATGTATTAAAAGAAAATAAATTGGACTAATTTTCATTTAAAAATAACAAAATATAATTTTTCTTTATGATTAATTTAATATAAAAGGTAATTTCAATTAAAAATCAGTATTTTTAACTATTCATCAAAAATAATTAATCGTTTCAAAAAATTTTAAAAAATCACACTATATATATTTTAAATTATAATTCAAAAAGTTATTTTAAATTTGAAAAATATATTTTCAAAATGTAGGAAAAACTATATTTGAAATTACACAAATTAAGGCGATGAAAAATCATTTTTTGATGTTTATTTTTCAAGAAAAATTTAATTTTATAATAACTATGTGTCTATTAATAATCATTTGATACATATAAATAAACTTACATTAAATCATTTAACATAAACATAATTTAAATTATTCTTTATATTGTATTATTTTAATTAAATTAAAAGTAGAATCATTATTTAATTTAAAATTGTTTTTGAAAAAACCATATTTAATACCCAAAAATAAACTTATACAAAAATCCCACATAACGATGATTAACAATTGTTAATGTGTGATAAATATAACAAATTAATTATTATTTAACATTAAAAAAACTTTATAATTTATTTTATTAAATTCATTTTAAATAAATGAATGTTTTTCAAATATTGATATTTTTCACTATTCACATTGAAAATAAATATTTTTAAAAATATTCATAAATTTCATCAAAATTTTTTTTTTATATCATGATTTAAATTAATAATATATTTTTAAAATATAAATTTTATAAAATCATTTTATAATAAATATAAATATTTTTATAAAAAACATTACAAATAAATTTTAAATAATATACTTTTAAAGAACATAATTACTTTACTATAAATTTAATTATTGTATACTATGATTTATAAATAAATTAATATTTTTGAGGAAAATATTCTGTATATTTCATAATGTTTTTAAAAATATTTATATCTACCTCTTTGATGGCTAATTTATGTGTCCAAATTTAAAATAATAGTATTTCATTGTTCATTGGAGGTCAATTTCATATGTTAAGAACACATTAAAATAAACACATTATTGTGATTAACACATGATAATAACGGTTTTGTGTATATTAAAACATTTTAATATTTTTTTTGTATAATTATAACTATCAAAAATAATGAATTTTATTTAAAATTATTTCAAAAAATCTCATTTTGTTACATTGTGCCCCATTAAAATTAATTTCTCACATGGAAATAATCATAGTTATTAGAGGTATGACATTTGAAGAATTCATTAATAAAACCCAATTTGTAAAATATTGAGTAATAAAACATCCTCTTGAAAAATTGAAAGGGATGTAGAAATTAAATTTAGAATAACACATAATATGTTTCCAATTATAATAATATATGTTGGAAGTTAAAATATAGACATAGAATTTAAAACATATGACTAAATACTGATAGAGAGTTTTATAAAACATTCAACCCACGAATGTGGGTGATCCAAGGAAGGTTGATGAACATAAATCCACAAATAAAATAAGTTATAAATATTCCATTGATATCCTAAAAAATGATTATAATATTAATAACTTTTATTTCAATTAACATTTTCAGATTTTTGGGAATTTCATTTCCATTTAGACTAAGACTAAATGAAAATGTACATAATTGATAACATTATTTCAATAGAAAATTTTAATCCTCTAATTGTTCCATGATCAAGATACACATAATCTATTAAACTAATCAATGATTTTCATTCATGTTTGAATCCCTAAAAAATCTATAAAGAATAAGAAATCATTACTTCTATATCTAGTTAGAAAAATAAACACCATTTATCCCTTATAGAAAAATATTGATAAGGTGATGTAATATGTTAATCTCTAAAACCTCATCAAAAGATCTACATAAAACATTCATGAAATGGTTATGTTTATAAACCATCCAAAATTAAAAATTTAGTCAAATGCCATTGAATTTTTTAAAATCAACATAACATTTATCCCCCATATGTCATAATGTATCTCTTTATTGTCACATACTAATCATGTGGATACCATCAATATGTATTCTCTTGAAACATGGTAATTACATGGATTTCCAAAGAACCTTAATGAAATATTTCCTGCTTCCAGATTCCGTTAATAAAACCATATATTATTGAATATATTCCTCATATCTATTAATGTTATAATATGAATATATGATAACATAAAAGGCATTGTCCACCAATCATTAATCAATTGTAGGGTATTTAATACTATCTACTGTACTTTATCCAAATTAAACATCTCTTTATCCCAATATCGTAATATCAACATAAGGAACATATTAAGAGCTATTATTTCCTTAATCATGGGTTTTCCATGATTATCATATTTCCATTAAATCACTTTTCTTTTTCATTTGAATATTTAAACAAATTATTTCAAATCCATAATGAAACTATTACACAAAGCAATCTTTATATATTTCACAATTCATAAAATGTAATTATTTAATCCAAATACATCAATACTTGAATAATTACAAATCATTTATTTTCATCATATAGGTAATTACTTGGTCTTGAATTTGGTTGTTTAGTCAAGTCATAGTTTGGTAATTCCCATGATACACACACAAAAGACATTGACCTTCTTGATAATTTATCACTATTTGACTATATTTTACACAGATTTATCATCTTACCCTCCATTTTAGATATTCCACATTGTTCTTATTCTCACCTTTGTCACATATATTAATATTAATCTTCCTTATACTATGTTCATTATAGTATAATCATTAATAAAATTCCATCATCCTAATATTTTATGTGTTAAGAATCTCTCCGAATATCACAATTTTTATCAAATATTTTTATTGATGATAAGGTATAATTAAAATAAAATTATCTCCAATAATCGTCAAATTTGGTTTTACATGGTCACCATATTATCAACAATATTTAATTTTAAAATTATTTAATCTTTTTCAATCAATTTTTCAATACCAAAATTATTACTGTGAATCAAAATATTAATAATGGGAACCCACATAATCAAGAAAAAACACTTATATGATGTATAAATCCAAAAACATTATTTTATAATATATGTATCCTTAGGTATATACTTGTCTATCTATATTTATCATCCATTAAACCCTTCATGATAGTGAATAAAATATTTTTGAATTTCCAATGCACATCCCTAAATAGTGTAAAACTATGTGTAATGATTCTCCTTTTATCATACACCTATGGAAAATTGATTCAAAATAAATATTCCCTTTCTAGATTATTACCCCAATGTACCTATACTCTAATTCCATGTCCACTTATTGTTTCTATTCTACAATGTAATTTATTGCAAATCACTTTCTCTATCAATTAACAAAATTCCTGGATAGTTTTCTATACCTTTATTCTTTCTTAGATATATCCAATAGATATCACTAATTTTTTCTCATCATAGTTTCCAATGGTTAGATAATCCAATCCTCTCATATAAATTATAGAATCCCAGAATTCTAATACATTGATAATACATATTTTTAGAGGAATATTAAATACATTACATGACTAGACACATGAGGACCATAATATCTTTTCTCCTTCTGAATCACAAAGTTCAATCGTTTTAATTGATGAATGGTCTTAAATTTATCCTAAAAAATACTTCCCATTTAGTAATCCTACATAAAAAAGTTTCTATATAACACAGGGAAAGGAATCATATGAATGAATTAGATAAAATTCAAATTAAGGGTAAAAAAGGAGATATGTAATAATAAGATACGAATAAATGTATAAGAACATGATCCCGACATATAAAAAACAGACACTACATATCAATGATCGGAATATTCAGTCATGTAATAAATATTTGATGATCATAAGACTTGAATCATAAGGTAATCCAATAACATGGTCCAAGAGATAAAAAAATCTGAATAATACGTGGATTTTTGGTATACACATAATCATAGAAACTTGTATGTCAATGATACCCACCAAGACATAAATAGTATTTTCAACTTGGGATAACCACCCATGTACCTGTATAATTCATGGGTTTACCACCTATATACCTTTTTTTAGGCTTGGTATGACCACCCATGTTCCCTCATATTTAGGCTTGAGATCACCACCAATGTAACATTTGAAATTATAAAACATTTTTCATTACCCAATTCATTAAAGGGATATTTACATCCCACTAATCACCAAGATAAAATCATATAATTGATTTAAATTTAATCAAAAAAATTATTCATATCCTAACCCATGAAATAAAATGTGTTTCATAAACATTTAATCATATCATAAACTATGGAAAAGATTCATGTTTTATAATCATTCGATCATTTAATCATAGAATAACCCTTCAAAAGTATTGGGATTCATAATAGTTCTATCAGGGTATAACATTTGGAAATGAAATGTGTTTCAAAAACATCCTCTCATCATATATATAAACCATTCAGAGAAAGAAGAATAATGATATCCATATATCATATACCGAGTAATGCCTAAATAACCTATTTTTCTATATTATATTGGATAGTACCTAGAAAGATCACTCTGATCATTTATTAAGGGAATAAAAATTCCTTGAAAATTATATTTAAAAAAATGACACATTTTTTAAATCCCTTCCATTGAAAATAACAATGAAAAGTTATGAATTAATATTTTAAAAACAAATTATAGAATATTATGAGGAAAATATCATATTTAATTTGAAAAAAACGTTTTGAAAAAATAAAAAATAAATTTATTTTAAAAATATGTAAATTTATAGAACATGATTTAAAAAATAATTTGAAACTTATATTTAGGAAAATATCCTTTCTTGTATGAAATTCTGTTTTTGGAATAGAAAATATTTTAAAATTTTATTTTATTTTGAAATCATTTAATTCAAATATAAAAATATCAGAAATATTATTTAATTATTTTTAATTAATATATCATTGAAAATATGTAAGGGAATCATAAAAACATTTAGTGCTCAAGATCGTGTGAAATATTTTTCATGTCTTTCATGTTAGAAAATGATTCCTTTCACATTTTAGATAAAAATAAAATGGACATTGTTTTGTAAATTAAATGAATATTTATTACCTAAAAAATTTAAGAAATTATATTTATGTAAAAAAGTAATTAATAATTCATTTTAAAAAATTTTAAATGTTTTATGAAAATCAATTTAGAAAACCTGATTTTGAAACAAATTGATTTTCGACAGAATAGATATATTATGGGGACTTTTCTTCAAAATGGGTTTTCAATAGTTTTAAGTAAAAAGGGTTTAAAATTTTAATATTAATTAAAACTATCATAATTTACAATATTATAATAAAATTTATGAGTTTCATGATATATATATCATAATATTTCATTATTGGAAGCATAATCATAAAAATCTCGATAAATGATTTGATCGAAACAGAAACTACTTACAATCATTAGTAACATTGAATAACAGTCCCCATTAAATATTAATATAAAAAATAACATAAAATATCTCGAGGATATATAAATTAATGATAATAAATTTCAAATAGGTTTTTTATATACCTTATTGAATAATATAAATGCAGAACCTGATGTACATCACAATGAATGAAAACTGAGGAAAAAATCACTTACCGCTTCGGTGAAATTTGAACCATAAATCCAACAAAAGAGAGGTTATAGAATGGATATGTAAATACCAAAAATTTTCAACAAAGGAATCATAACATTCATTCAAGTATTTTATATGAACTACATAAGAGGAATATGTGGTGAATGTGGCATGTATCACCAAGAAGTATAATATGAGAAGGAAATCTCTTACTTCTAATATATTCTTTTGAATCAAAATATAAAATAAGGAATAAAATAAAAATAAATGTTTAATATAATTAAATGATGAATATTACTAATACAATATTTAAAATTTGAATTATATATACCACAAAAATGAAAATATTGGTGACTTTTCATATGTATCATAGAAATTAAAGGCATACTAGAAATATCATACCTTATATTTTCCCATCCATTGTACTGATTCAATGCCACAATATATTTAATATAATATTACTATAAATATATTAGATAACAATATTTACATATTTCAAACCATATTTTATTTAATTAAGACACTTTATTACCAATTTGTTAACAATTATATGTTAATGTTATATTTTGGGTAATAACAACTTCATTTTTTCTATATGTATAGATTATTTATTTTTGGACTTATTACATTGGTCATGGTTTCATAATCTCCCTAATTTTATCCATAATATACATGTCATATTTAATTTAATAATATAAATAATTTTATAACTCTTTAATATTTAGCAATAAAAAGAAAAACTCATATTCATGGAGACAGTAGGTCGTAAGTATGCTAGAAAATTATTTCAACATTCATTTTAGGAATTGGGAAAGAAAGGGAGATGTGAAATTATCAAAAAATAATATTTTTTATATAATTCATATTTTCCTAAAAACCATCCTTATTACGTTCCATGTAAATGATTAATTAACCATATCATTTCATGGGTTTGTAGTTTTCTCTACACACAAGCGCCATTATCATATTCCCACAAAATAAATAGTATGAATATATGTGTGTTTTTATAATCAAATAAGCAAAAAAATATCATATATATCATATATAATTATAAATACATCATTAAATATAATTGTTATAGGTGGTAATGGAAAACATTAATGAAATCCGTTCAAGAAGAGGTAGTCTACAATACACACGATCAATAATTTCATAACCCATTTGATTGAAATGGAGATGGATTTAGGTCTTTAAATAATGATAAAACATATATTTATTTGGAATATGTTTTTATTATATCATTATTATATACTAATAATTTATGGAGGTTTAAGAAAGGATAAAAAATTAGTTTGCATGAATATTACCAATTCTTCTTGTATCCTCCTTAGGTTTCCACCAAAATCATTACTAGGATTGTTTTTTAAAAGGATCATGGGTTGAGAGGAGTGATTATGGGAGGTAATTTTTGTTTTCATTGTTTAAAAAATTGTTTTATTTTGTGAATACTGTATTAGAAGGAGTGGAATTTTATATGTGAGGTGAGCGGAAAACCTGAATTTTTTTGAATGAAATAATTCCACCCATGTACTATTCATGTCACAATGAAGCACTGTTGGACCATTATAGATCCTAGAATTAATAATATATGTCCATGCATAGAACAGTTTTTTTTGCATATTCTATGGGTTATTTTTAATGGTTATCATTTTATTTTTCACCTCATGTAAACCCATTTTCACTTTAACAGTGGTAAATATTTTTTTTGTTTTTACATTTAATTTTGGTAGAAATAGAAGTTGAAATAATTAAAAAATATAATTTATTATGCTTCCAAATTATTATATAATTTTTTCTAATTCAATTTACATAAGAGAAAATATGGAATTTATAATTAACACTATAGATGAAATGAGAATACTGATTATGAAAGATTAAATTATCAAAAGTTTACAAATCATAAATTTCAAATTTCAATATAAGATTTATTGAAATTAACCATATATTATTAATTGATATATAATTAAACTAATTTGTTGTTAAATTATTAAAAATATACATTAGAATTATAAATAATTGAAATAAAAAATGAATTTTTCAATTAAAATACTTTGATTTTTTCTATTAAAAACATATATTTTAAATAATAAATATCATTAATGATAATATAATTTTTAAAAACAGATATCAAAAATAAATTTTATCATGTAAAATAATTTTTCTATAAGAGGATACAAAATTAAATTTAAAAAAAATCTCACAAATGAGATGAAATAAATGGTTTTTAAGAAGTATATATGCCAAAAAACATGGATTCATAATAACTATATAGGTAATAATAATAAATGTATGAATATAAATTTAAATTAATTGACATATAATCTAAAATTTTAATTTATAAATTTCCACATTAATTTTAATTTTAAATAATTAAAATTTGGAAGCAGAATTCAATTTAAAACTATTTTAAGAAAAATTATTTTTCAAACCAAAAAGTAAACATATAGTAAAATAAAACATAAAATAAATTAAAAATTAATTAAGTGGGATAAATAAAACTGAATATTACTTATTTTAATTTAAAAAATAATTTAGTGTTTAAATTACTTAATTTAATGAAAATAAAGTATAGATTTATGAAAATCTATATTTTCACTATTAACAGAAAATTCAATATTATCGGAAAAATACGAAATTTTCCCTACAAGATAATATTTATTAGATGATTTATAAAATTAATTTCATTTTATCAAATAAATTTTCAAATATCTATATGAATAAATTATAATATTTCACCATAAAAATCAATAAAAATCAGTTCTCATAAAAACCAATTTTGGAAGAATATAATAATTTATTAAAAATAGATTTATAATTTAAAAAGACGTTATAAATAAATTTATTTTGAGTTGGAAATTTATATACAAATTTTAAAATGTAGTCAACACTATTCATTCCTGCCTACTAATCATCTTGGTTATATTGGTCATATTTTAAATTATATTATTTTGTAGATCATTGATTATCGTTATCACGTGTGATGGATGATTTCTATGAAACCCATTACTGTGTGTAACATATGTCAACCTAGGTATTAGGTATAATGCATGGTATAATAATTTTTTTAATAAAAAATATATAAAAGATTCAATTATTTGAAAAAATATTTCAAAAAATATCACGGTTTTACCATTATAGAGGAAATATAATTGAATATAATTAGTAATTTATTTTTACATTTATTTTAAAAGTATGTGATAAAATATTAATGAAATTTTTGGTTGTTTTGAATTTCATTTCAATAATATTCTCTTCTATTTGAAGGGATAGCATCCATAACCATCTAAATCAAATTTATGGATACTATAACCAAGGAAATTAAACACTATAAGGAAAATTTTTAAATGTACAGGAATTTTCATAAATACTATCACTTATAAAAATATATATCCATTTATAGAAAGAGAAAGAAACTGGGTTTTCAATAATAGGTTGATCTATGTTTAAATGTTAACAATTATGATAATTTATAGTCATGAAAAATTTCAAATGTGCCTTTTATATTTCCTGTTATCACCTTGATATCGATGTTCAGCATTTAAGAAATATTTTAAATCTTGTATTAATTATTTATATGGTTATGGATTCAAGTCCCACAATTAATGATATTTAGTAGAGCATGAAACCCATTTTCAAATCAAAATATACTAATTGTTTTGATTTTGTATTACAGATTAATTTTTTTATTCATTCTAAATTGAAATAGTTATGATCCTCAGATAAATTTGGATTTGGGTAGACAAGATTTTGTGTATTTTAATGAATCCATAAGTGGAAATTTTAAAATAATTTATACAATTCTTCAATAAACCCTAGTTTCTATCAATTGGTATCATATGTACAATTAAAATATTTTATTCAAAATTTAGATTAAACATGATATGCTTTATAAATAGGGTTACAATATGGTCCCAACTTAAATGATGACGTGTTGATCTGAGTTTGTATGAAAATGAAATAGAAGAACGAAGATCTATGGGATTATTTAAAATAAATAACTATTTAATGATATAGATAATATATTTTTTCATAAAGCTAACTGTATAGAGACACACACACACATGCATAGGCATTGTCATTCAATCATGATCTTACTTGCCTGACCCAACATGCTACCATCATATCTAAATTAATATATGGGTGCCTTCTTAGGGTATAAATAGACCCATTAAATTATAAAAAAAGAATCATAAATTTTATTTTATTTTTTAAAATTTAATAAAATTATCATGTTCCAATGACCAAATTGATAATTAACTGAAATTATTTTAATAGGTTTATTTCATTAAAATTACAATAAGTGAAATTTTTGGAATTTTAATTTATATAACAAAATATAATTTCTTTTAGACTGATATTCTACTAGGGTAGAGTAATGAATGATTGGTATTTATTTAGTAACTTAATAATTTCATTTTAGTTTTAATATATAGTAATTATTTGTTGATTTTTATATCTATGTATCCTCCCAAATTTTTAAATTTTATAAGAGCATGTGTGTCGAAATTTTTCAGTTAAAATTTAATTTACATCAAAAAATCTAGTCACAAAAATTTAATTATAAATTCTATCAATGGGAAGAATTCATGATAAATATTTGCGATTGAGTATCCAATGTGAAACCAAAGAAGATATATTCACATGAAGTTGGATTCTGCTATAATATGAGCGAAGATATTACTCAAGTTATTTACCTATGGTTTCAGTTGATCCATTGTGCACTAATGGGATCAACCACAATTTAACATCTCACGATCATGTCATTATTTATTTATTTATTTTATTATTATTATTTTTAGGGTTTATTATTTTGTAAAGGTGATCTTATGTGATCACATAAAGTACTATTTAGTGATCATCCGTAGATTAAAACCTAATAATAAATAGAGATTCCATTTTGTTTGTGTGTGGTAAGAAGAGATAATGATAAAATAATTACATAATTATATCCAATAAAACAATTAATTCACTAATATATATTATAATACCTCAAATTAATTGTATATCTTATCACATACAACACTTCCATGTGAATAAAACCATATGGTTGAAGTGCTCATTATCCCTAGTTTATGGTGAATAATAATACTAGGGAATTATTAATAAAATAAAGGGTCTAGTTGATTAATTTTTTTAGTAAAATTGTATCCAACGATTTATTATTAAGAATTTAAAATCAAATTGTTGAGTAAATAATGTTTATGATTTCTAAATGCTACGACATCAGTAAATAGTTCTATGCGACATTAGTTATTGTGGTTGGCATGTAAAAATTACAACTGGAAACTCTATGATTTTTTGTGTACCCACAACGTTGAATGTGAGGAATGGTTTCAACGATCCCTTAAACAAGAATACTTTCGAACTTGTGTATTATAACTCCAGAATTTTAGGGCTATTAAGGTTTGATAAAATATTTGGAGGCATATAAATATAAATTAATACATAATTTCTATAAGTAATTAATAGAAAAAATGTACTAAATATATTCATTATAGAAAAAATAAAAAACATTATCATTAGTTCAATATCGTCAAGATTAATAATCAATAACTTGAATAACATGACCATCAATAACTTGAGATTGTGGCATTGGTGCATGTTCATAGTACTATGCGAAGAGAGAAATATAGCCCTCATGTAATCTAATATTATAGTATATCTATACATGGGAGAAAGTAATAAAGATAAATACATGTATAAAAATCATTTATATGATTCACTATATATACATTAAATCAGGTTTTCTTTTATATTCAGTTATCTACAAAAAATGGTTAAGGATGATGATGAATATAAAAATGTGTCTCATATCTAGGAACATTATCATGAGAGAGCCCTATAAGAATGATATGAGATATCTGATGCATTATAAATGTGATGGGTTTTATAAGGGAGTCATTCAGGACCTCATGTAACAAACATGATTGTGTACATCATGTGACCATAACAATTTGGGTTCTTGGGGATCCAAAAAATTCAGAATCATATCATTATTTCTTATGTACTGTCAATCTTCTCAACATTTATAATTAATTATAAAAATAATTATATTAAAATTTCACACCCATATCTATTGGGATTAGTTCATTGAGTTTATAATTATATAGTGAATTGTAACTGTTCTATCATTATATAGAAAAAGATGATGTTAGGAGAGTATATGTTGTCTAAGGATAAGACTAATGAAAATATGTAAATACATGACCCCTCCCTGAAGAAAAATATGTAGTGGGAGTGAAACTAGTATGTGGATGTCATTATTTATTATAGAAATAAGGTCAATTAGAAGATGTATATAAAATCATGGAAGAAATAATTGGGTGATTCTTCTAGCTCATGTAAATTTTCTCATTTAATTCAAAATATCATTATATATAATATGGTTATTGGATAAATTTTATTATCATCTTTTTTTATACATGCACAAAAACCATGTATATTATAGAAGATAAGATGGGTAATAACGGATATTCATTCCACAAATGGTGCCAGACTTGCAGCCTTAGTGGTGAGAGATTACAACATCACTTTTCCTTGTGTTTTGGTTGTTATATTAAATAATTTTTATTGTGTTTTTTTATTACTAGAATCATAATATGAGTTCCATTTTTAGAAATTATGAGTTATTATTTAATGTTTAGAAATAAATTTTTCCACTTTTATAATGACATATAATGTTATAGTATAAAACATATTTTTAATGAATTGTATATATTTGAAAAAAAAGTTATTTCAGAAATTATTTATAAATATATTGATAATATCTTGTATCCTACCCTTCTATTTCTCTTTTTTATGGGTCCTGTAAATGAAATGCATTTATGATATTTAAATAGAGAATGTTTTCCAGATTCTATTGAGTTGACTGCTTTAAATTTTTGTTATACTTATCTAGAAGGTAAATTGATCAGGGGACCCTTTAGTGTGAATGGTAAAATGGTTATAGAACCGCTATAATTGATCCTTGATGATGTATGTTATGTATTACTACTATAGGCTAATGGTGGATTTTCTTGCATCCAACCTTTTACTGATAACTGTTGTTGGTATGGTTTTATCAACAAATTGAGGTATAAGTATTAATCTGGTAACAATTTTATTTAATATGGAATGAAATTATAATACCATCTTGGTAATAAAATTACGAAACACCATAAATTACATAGTTATAATATTTAAACAATTATTTCATCCTTTACATGCAAGAGTGTAGGATTTTCTCCATAATCATTACATAATATACTCCTCAATGGTATGATATATGTTAAGGTAATAAATATAACTTTCATAGAAATGAAAAATTAATGGTGTGTTAGGAAACTCAAAAATTATCTTTCTTTGGGTATGCACTACAAACATTGGATTACACATTTAATCGAGTACTGATAAAAGAAGTACTTGGGATCCATTAAGAGTTAAGGTATTGAAAGAAACCCACCCAATATCACATATGTTTATTGGGATGTGAGGTATTTTTCATTCCAATACTAAATCAAAATGGGATTCCAAATTGAAAAAATTCATCATCATTTGTTATCCTTAGTATAGAAAGGTTTATTACATATATAAACATATAGATTTAAAATGTATTATACATGGCATGTAATGATTATATTAAATGTAGACATTTCAAATATAAATTATGGGAGAAAGATATAATTCCATGAATTTGATGCTCTAGATTCTCAAGAGTTTGTATGGGAGTAAAATCTAGAAGAAAAAGTTGGAGATAAAGATGATTTTGAGACAAAAGTACTACATAAGTCTTATAGAGTGTCTAGAGAAACCTAGAGTTATGGTTTTCATCTCACTGATTCAGTTTCCACATTTATAAATGAAGCCATAACAAATAAAGAAATAGTTTAATGCAATGATTCTACTAATTTGAATGAAACCATGATTTCATATATGGAATCCATGTATCCAAATAAAGTATTTATTTTTGTATACCATCCAAATAATTTTATTTAATGGGGTGAGGAAAGAAAAACAATACATGCATAAAAATTACATTATTTTAGATTAATTTTACATACATATCAATATAATATATTATCTATAAATTTAAAAAATTAGTGTATTTATAGACTCGATACTTTATCATCTTACTTCTTGAATGATCTAATACATATCCCCTGATGTTAAAATCACACTATAAAATTCATAGATAATCCCAACATAGAACAATTATTCATAACATGGTGAAAGGAAATATAATAAGTGGTGAGCTTATACGCTCAAGATGGTTAAAATGGAATATATTAGTTACTGATCATGTATATGTATAATAAGAGCATGAGATTATGAGAATATGAGTACAATAATTTAAAATAATACCTAACAATTCATGGATCATAATCATTGAATATTTATTTTTCAGTTCATAATACATGAGTGAGAGAATAATTAAAGATCATGACCCATGAGATCATATCATAAGCCTACGAGAATATCATAGTGAGTGGCATAAAAAATGTGGAATAATCAAAATCATGGACAGATTATGTGAAAGCTACCCAATAAAAAATATATCACAAGTGTAGCATACCAAAACTAGTTCACTCGCTTGTAACCAAACCTAGTTGAACAAATGGCCTCCATTATTTATCCATATATTCCCAAGGGTTCAAAATAAGAGTAATGTTATGTAATAGTGCTATGGGGAGACTATAACCTCTTTTATCAGATTTACAATACAATGGTATGATATCTAATAAAACAATGGAATCTTTATATTAAACTAATATGGAAAATATATTATCCAGTCATAACAAATAGAAATTCTTATTCCATATGTAGGAAAATAATCAAATCGTATATATTAATTGGTGTCATTTCATGATTATATATTATATGGGGAATGAATGAGAGATGGAGTAGTAGGAAAAGACCACATACTATATAAAAATGAAGAACTATCCAAGAGTTATCACGAGTATAATTATGAGAAAAATAATAGTCTTATGCTCATGTAATCTACTCATGTTTATAAATTTTGACTTCTAAATTTGGGTAGATCCCCATGACCCTAGCTTCAATAATGAAGTATGTTCAGGTACTCGTTGCGAGTACTAAAAGTGTGTGAGATAAATATAGTAGTCCGACAATAATGGTGTCAAGTATTGTACAGTATATAAATATATAATGAGAAGTTTTCATGCATAATTTATATAGAAAGTAATTAAATTTTGTAGAACTCATGCCATCTTGGGATCTCATGGGACACCCCTCCCAAATTACAATCTTTGTACCAAACATGAACTCCAATAAGAATTTATTATATTAAAAAACATTATAGGATCCATTTAAATTAATTGGAAAAATTAAGCATCAAATAATATGTATTAACTAAAAAAAAATAGATGTACCATCATTCCCATTAGTTCGGAATAGTTACCAGGAAAAATTATGTTAATTAATTAGAAATAATCCTAAAGGAATGTTGTATCCTATATTTTGGAACATCATGTTGATTGTTACCATTTTTAGTAAGGGAAATCATCATTATAATGTCAAATTGAATAATAATAAATTTTGTCTCTATAATCATAAATAACAATAAGGAAGGTCTGGTCGAGTACGTAAGGCAAGCATGATTTATTCATATCCTTGTAAAATTATCTTAATCACTAATGAGAATCATGTAGTACATTATTCAACTCATAACATTATTTAATCCATATAATTGATTGGTAATATGAAGGGTTTGAGGTATGTAATCCATGAAACCACATCATTCTATTAAATCACATTATAACATTTCATCAACCAATGCCAATCTAGTGTCACACTAGTGGTGTTTTTCTCCGATGGAAAACATAAGTCAGTATGGAATCTAATTGAACCCATCTAATGAGATATTTTAGTTGAGTTAATCAACATAAAAAATATTAACCAAGGAATCATAATATGTCTATAAATAAACATTCAAAATAGTTTTGGGTTTGATTAATTATACTATATGGATTAGCACAAAGGTATCATAACTTAAAAATTCAACAACTTGGGAATTGTATGAGACCACCTACAATATTCCAATAGTCAGATCGTAATCATTTATTTTCCATTATCTCATGAAAGAATGGAATAAATTAATATATTTTATAAGTAACCTAAACATGTGCAATAGTTTCTCCCACGGAATATTCATTCCATATGGAAGAAGATATGGAGAAAAATTCAGGAGACTAGGAGAGGTTAATAATCGTGAACCGTCATGATGAATGTTGAGAGATGTGGAAATTGTATGAAGGAGGAGACTCAATTTCTAATAAGAGGAGAAAAGGGATCTCCAACATGAGGAGGCTAATAAAAAATCGTAATGGAGAAGATTGATTAAAAGTATTAATTAATATATGTTAATAAGTTCATTTTATCCATGTCAAAGGGGGATCTTGATGTAACGTCCTGACCCAGCTTATCACTGAACCGATGGTTGGAACATTCACCACATGACCTCAAGCACATATCCCCATACACCAGAGGCAACAGACTAGCAGCGTGAGTCTATGGATAATCTGTGGGGATACTATACCCCCGTATCAGAGTTTAATAATAGAAAATAGAAATATATAGTAGAATAAGTATATGAAATGGTAACGTAGGAGAAGGAATATTTTATAAATCTTGTAAAAAATAAATGGCCAAAGAAAATTATATTGAAGATGCATGCATGACATGCTAATGATACAAAATGGAATACAGTGAACTAAACAACATGCTTTACATTCAAATACGGACATAAATAAACAATGACTCAAATCCCCGAGGGCGGTCTCCTAGAACTTCATGAGCTTCCATTGGGACCTTTGGTCCTATATCCCAAGTAAATAAAAATACCACATTCTGTAATCAAATAGGATCTACTTTGGTACCCTGGAACAATGACAGACTGAGTAGTGTGTGAGATATAAATCACAGTAGGTTGGGACCACCGGTGTCAACCCCAAATCCATACATTAAATAAACAATTTAAAATATGTGAAAGGATGCATAAATAAATATGTACAATATAACTATATACCCAAGTACTTTATTCAGGCCTCAACTAGTGTCTGAACCTGCAATATATATTTTTCATGCACACACAACAATAATTACACAATCGATTTTATTTTTCAATTATTCAAACCCCAATAAATTACAAAATTCTCATGATCCGTCCTAAGCTAGACATCCCCTGTATAAGTCACTCACCACAGACGTCTCTAAAAACATCAATGAAAACAATGAAAAGTCTAAATCCAAGATTGTTCTTTGGCTTGGATAAAGCATCATAAGATATTAAATTTAATATTATACATACAATGTCTGATCCAGTCCACTAAAAATAGTGATTCGCTCCTACGTCTGTCCACTATCAGTGATTCACCCAATTCCTTGATATGTTAGAACCATTCCTCTTATTTAATTGAAAAATCATTATGTCACAATAGTTTTCATTAACCAATTAATTTATTTCATGTATTACCAATTTGACCCACAATCCAATGTCAATTAATTGGTGCAGAACATCATGTCTAGCACCCAAATGAATATTTGGAGTGTCAGTCCTTCTCTGACAATCCATGGTATTTGTAGCATCAGTCCTTGTCCCATAAAATAATATTTTCATGAAATATGGGTGTATAATTCCATGTCTATCACCCCATGAGTAATTAGATCATAAGTCTATATATAAAAACCCAGTTATCAGTCATAAATATATATTTATCAATGATACCGAATTCCATATCTAAGTCCCCAAAACCATCAATTAATTATTTCATAAATTAATTCATCCAATACATTATTTAATTGAACAACTAATTAACAACATAATTCACCTGCCATATAGGTCAAAAATTAATTAACCACTCAACATCTCAATAATTAATAATTAATTAATGATTAATTTTTATACTAATGACAACTAAATAATTTACTCTACGTTTAATTATCGAAATTATTTAACAAGTCTGTACCCATCCACTAAAATAGTGATTCATCCAGGGTTTTAATAATTTATATGCACATCATAATCATCTCAAAACATAATGAACATGACCAAGATATTTAGAAACCATCTTACATAGCATATCATATATTAAAAAAATCCATCCTAAACAACTTAAGCCATGGAAAAATAAACAAGCACCCAAAGGTATTATTAGCCACCAGTCATAACAATCAATCAATTCTTAATCTCAAATCAATGCATGAAATTTAATTAATTCAACAATTAACTAATTAAATAATATCACATTCACAAGTTCATTAATTAATTAAATATTTTCCAAATATCACGTAAAAATAATCCATCCATTAATTGTTACTAGTTTGTATTTTATATTTTGAAATTTTCAAAATATTTAACACTCACAATACTCAGTAAAGGTCATTAACATCATCCAATAGATAATATTTAATCATCATTAAAATAAAATATTGCAGTATAATAGTCAAACAAACTCATAATCTAAAATTATTTAAAAAAGAGAACTAATTATTAAATATACTGAAATAGATTTGGGACCCTACCTCGGGGTGGAACAAAAACAGGCCGCACGTCGTCACACGTCAGAAACCAATCTAGAACTGGTCTGTAGTCACACACATACACATTCATATATATATATATATATATATATCTATGTGTGTGTGTGTGTTGTCTACATTGATAAAAAAAACATAATTAATAAAATGGTACCATGAATTAATGTAGTAATGATAATTACACATCTACCTTGGTAACAAGGACTCCTAAACAAATAACAGACCTTAATTTAACCAGTGAAAAACCAAACAGTGAATTTTAGAAGCATACATGGACCAACATATTAATAAGAAATCGAGCTCATATGCCCCTACCGTAGAGGTGGATGTCAGAACATGGACCAATATGTCTCTAAACATTAATAAGATACCCTATATGAAGAAGAGCAAAATAAACGAGTATTATACCAAAACAATAAAATCGGCCTAAACCAAATTGGGTGCCAAAAGAACATCAAATCACAAAAGAAATGATGGATAAAATGACAGTAGACCTCACCTAGAACAACCCGACCCTAACCATGAAGAAAATAGAAGGAATAATCTATCTATGGATGACCCAGAAAGGGGGGGTGGGGGTCGTGCGACGGGGGTCGCACAATGCAAGATTTCCGCCCAGGGTGTCGCACTACTGGTGTATGTAATCTAGGGTCCTGCAAACCTGGTGATGGTCGTGCCATAAGCTGGAGGAGGTCTAGATGAGTTGTGGAAGATGTCAGTTCTGTGATACTGTGATGTGCCTGAGGGTTTCCACTAGGTGAATTTTTGTGGCTACAGTATGGGGCACGATGCAGGGGAAAGACCCCTCGGGAAAGCCATCCATGGGAGAGATAGAAGATGGTGACTCATTAAAGATCATTCATCGTGCATGGAGGAAGAGATGTAGGGGGTCATGCCTCTTGGGAGAAGAAGAAAAATTGTGGGGTCACGTCTCCCTTTTATAACTCCCCCACCTTTAAAAAAAATAAATTTTTATTATACAATATATATTAAATAATAATAATAACAATAAACATAAAAATAATATAAATGATAATAGTAATAATATTATTATATTCATTTAAATATATATTATTAAATCAAAAGCACCTAATTTAATAAAAACACTACTTAGATAAACCCCATAATTAAATTTCATTTAATTTATTCAAAATCATTTATGATAATAATAAAAACCATTTTTATTACCACCCCTATAAACATTTATTTTTTTCCAACAAAACCCTCCAAAATGTATTATTATTATTAATTATAAAACAATAATAATATTTTAATAACAATAATAAAAATAATCATAATGATATGTATGACAATAATAATAAAAATTATTATTATTATTTAAATCATCCTTCATTTATTAAGACCACAACTCCCAATTAATCCTTATTAAAGAAAAATGATTCTTTGAAATGCTCAAAGCTACATTAAATTCTTTTCACATTTATTTAATTAAATAATCCTAATAATAATAATAACATTATTATTATTATTCCAACTTTCATTTAATAAAAACAAAAAACAACAAATTTATTACAATATCATTAATATGACATTGATGATAAAAACTCCAACCCATAACTTCCATTTAATAATAATGTGTCTTTTAATAATTATAAAACACTTAATTTAATTAAAACTGTTCATCGATAAACCAATAAGAAAAATTAATTTCTTCCATGGTCATTTAATTAATTCTTTATCATTAATTTAATTAAAAACCCACAATAATAATAGTAATACTATCTTTATTATTATTATTAAAACCTACCATTAATTTATCACAATATCTCATATAATCGTATTTAATTAAAATAAATAATTTATGAAACACGGTAAACTGCAGGTGTTGGCCAGAAACTTTGTGCTACCTGTGCAGATCCATTTAAGTGGACTTTTTCAGATACGGTGCTCCCAAGACTCATCTGGACACCCAATAAAACTATAGGGTAATTGTGAAAGTCCATAAAACAACACATTTTGGTGTTGCAGCACTTAGAATAAAATTCTAGACCACGGTTTAAAAAACTGACCTATAGATAAACCGAAAACAATATTGAAAACCCTCATATTTAAACCTAATTAAAAAGAGGTACATTACAATCTACCCATCATAAAATCTTCTCATGCCCTAGAATCCATCGAGAACCACTATTAAAACAACTACCCAATCAAAGACACATAATCTCATTAGAAGAGACGAGTTTCATTCCCAACAACAAACAGACCTTTTTGCCATCAGAAGTCTAAGGGATAAGCCTTTAAAAATAGAGCCAAAGATCTCTTTATAGATTAATCATCGATACAGTGCTTATATTTGAGGCTATTATAGGGACCTTGACAACCAAAGTGGTTGAATCTCGATCAAAAATCTAAATAGGTTTCTAATGCATCCCTAGAAAGATGTTGTAGAACCAAAACCCACATTTTCCGTTTATCTAATGACATGCCTTTAAAACTATTACAAATCCATATGCATATACAACAAACTCCTTACATGACCTCCGGTGAAATTTCCACATCAAGCCATCACAAGGATCTATTGAAAACAACTTTTCCCCAACATGAATGAAGGAGAATCTCCAATAAACCACATATCTTGCGTACCACCCATATATCAACCACTCATCAATCCCAACAACAATTAAATTGTACCACGACTTAATACCAATATGATATTAGTGTCTCCATGGCATGGTCAATATAGAGGACATGCTCGTCGTATTCAAAAGAGCTCACTAAGATAAAACCAATGTCATTAAGAAGATCAGTTGAACTACTATCGGACAACTCTGTTAAAAAATCTCAGCATCTATTGTGGTTACGTTTACCAAAAACAGTGCAACAATATCCACTTTAGGACTGTCAATGAAGATGAAATAGAAGACCATCAACTCACCAGAATTCTTTTCCAGAACACGTAAATCATTCACGTGACATTCCTTGAATCATGATCACCACATAAAAAACTGATCATAAATGGTGTATTGTAATCTTATACGCATTCCATAACACCAAGTTACCCTGAATACTTCCTAAGAATTGGGACAAATTTACTTTAAAAGTCTAGAAAATTCTATGGGTACTTCCTAGCATGAGTTAATCCTTTACAAAACATAAATTTCGACCCTTTCTCATGTTCACAAAAAACCAAATTCATGATGTTCAAAAGCCCCTTTTTTGGAATTTTAATTAATTCCTTTCTACCTTTTAATACAAAATCGCATTTTCACAACAAATCACTTGGTTTCCAAAATGGCGTCCTATGGAAAAATATGCATTCTATCAAAAACATCCTCTTTAAACATTTAACATTTAGTGTTATTCAAATATAATGTGGTAATTTATCGTCTAAATTCCATTTACCAAAAATGAGACCTCCGAGGGTCCCATTTATTCAATCTGGTTTCTTCAAAAAGAAACCCAAAAATAGTACATTTAAATCAGAACTCAGTAGTTTTACATTTATAACCATTTTCAAACAAACTATGGTTATATGAGGGTCAAACACATAGGTGGACATTTCACAATCGATAAGGAGCCCATACGAATTATGACTAGAATTTGTCTCTCATTGCAAACAATTAACCTTCATTTAACATTTTACCTTTAACTTCCCTTTCACACATTAAATCATCTCTACCTTGTTATCATAAGTAGTAACACAACAAAATGTTATTACATAGAAGAATGGAACTACAATAAAACATCCTAATAACTGAGGCAGTATGGAATATAATAACCCAATCTTGTTAAATCTATCTCTAAAACATGCTATCTATAGAGGCATACTAAAGCAGATCAAAACATGGCATTGCATCCAAGGCACACAGTATCAATTTGCAGGAATCCTACTAAATAAAATACATGGCATGTTACGTGCATGTCATGTGTATCAATATGTGCTTAAAATGATTCATTTATGAAACTTCCATTCCTTATTAGAGCAAAGAAAATAAATTTCAATATTATAAATTTCATTAAGCAGCGAAAAATACAGCAGTCACTCAAGGTGAAAACATATCATATGTAACCTCATATACTACAAACATCAATTCTCACCCCTAGCCACTTGTTCATTTCCCATACTTGAGGTGATTAGTCCCAATCATGTATATTAAACCAAGATTTGATTAATTACTAGTCTCTATTATACCAAATAAAAATATAATTAAAATAAGAAAATATCCCTTTGATGCCACTTTATAACATCCTGATCGAGCACACCCCTAAAATGGTGGCCAGACCGGTCACCACATTACCTGAAGCATGTCTCCCTACAAGTCAGAGGCTGCCTACTAGTAGTTAGGGTATATGGATAGTCAGTGGGGAGACTATACCTTCATATAATTGTTTAATAATAAAAAAGAACAATAAATAGTGGAAGCAGTCTAACAAATGATAAAGTAGTAGAAGGATGATTTTATAAATCTTGTACAATACAAATTGCCAATGCCAATTATACAGCAGATGCATTTATGTCATGTTAATGATACAAAATGGTAATAAGTGAACAAAAAATCATGCTTTAAATTATAATAAGTACATAAATAAACAATTACCCAAATCCCTGAGGGCGGTCTCCTCAAACATACCGAGCTTCCGCTTGACCCTCTGGTTTTATCTACCAAGTAAATGAAAATAGCACATCCTATACTCAAATATGATCTACATGGGTACCCCAGATCAATGATGAACTGAGTTGGGTGTGAGATATAAATCTCAGTAGGATGGTACCAACAGTGCCTAACCAAAATTAATATATTAAATAAAGAATTTAAACTATCTGAAGGCATGCATAAATAATGTAGTAAAATGTAAATATATACCCATGTACTTTCTTCATCAATCAACATGTGTCTGAACCTGCAATCTATTTTTTTCATGCACACTCAACAATCGTTACACAATCATTTTCAATTATCAATTATTAAAACCTCAATAAATTAAAAAATTCTCATGATCCGACCTAAGCCATACATCCCGCGTATAAGTCACTCACCAAAAATGTCTCTAAAAACCATCCATGAAAATAAATAAAATACTGAATACAATCTTGTTCTTTGGCTTGGATAATGTATTATAATATATTCAATTTAATATTTTATATACTATGTCCAATCCAATCCACTAAAAATAGTGAATTTCTCCGGGGTATTTCCACTAACAGCAATTCGCCCAATTCATTGATAAGTCTGAAACCTTTATCATATTCAATTCACAAATCATTATGTTAGAATAGTTTTAATTAAATAATTAATTCATTTCATGTACAACCAATTGAACCCATATTCCAATATCAATTAATGGGTGTAAATCATCAGGTCTAGTTCCCTCGTGATTATTTGGACCATCAGTACTTGTCTCACAATCCATGGGTATTTGGAGAATCAGTCCCTATCCTGTAATAGAATATTTGCATGCAAGATTGTTGTAGAACACCATTCCTAGAACCCCATGAGTATTTGGAGAATTATGTTAGGATGGTATGACTCTGAGTATGATATACACGGTGATACTAAACGTATGATCGAAATAAGAATGAGATTCTCATATACCAGGGGGGTGCATTGTACCTTTTAAAAATTCCATTAGGAAATTTTTAGGCTTGTTATGTTTAACATGGTTAAACAAGATAATTTAAAAGACCTTTATGAGCACTAAAGAATTTCTAGATTCCAGAAAAGTGATTCAAAAAATGGAACTTAACAAAATTTACAGGGACTAAGATTCTATCTTAAAGCGTATAGAATCTGACTATATCAGAGTACAAGTAAAGAAGTATAAGAAAGTTATACTTTCCTTAACACTACAAAATGTTGGGGAAAAAAAGTATTAAAACAAAAAATTACAAACAATAACTCTTTTAACCAAAAGGTAATGGTATCCAACAACCTTGGATAAAGGTCCCTTATTTTATACTTTCAAGAAAGTTTGTCTTACCGACACTAGGGTAAGCCCTCGATACAAAGATCGAAGTCTCTCTTTATATCCCCGCAAGCCCTCAACTATCAGGTAGTCAACACCTCTGTCTTCCTCAGCATGGAATCCCTCAACATAAAGGTGTTGGAACCTCTATCTTCATATACCAGGAAGCCCTCGATTATAATCAACAATAATCAGAGTCGCAAGAAGCAAGTCTGCATGAAGAAATGAATGAACAAGATATTCAAACTTTCTGCACGAATCTTTGAGAATTGATAATAGCCTGTCTCTCTAGAAATCACTTTAGGAAGTTTTGATCACCAAAATTCCCAAAGATGTGTGCACGTTCATATGAGCTCTTATTTATAGGCGAAGCTCCAATGATCGGCTCCCTTCTCCATCAGTCATATTTTTCCTTCAATTTCGAAGGGACCTGTATACGTGTCACTAAACCAACTGTTAGTCAATAACTGAAATCATGAAATCATTTTTTAATAAAACAAGTTGAAGTATAAGAAAAACTGATGCTCGGAATGTAAGCAAACAATAGTTCGGAGTCTAACCAAAATGGAATTCAGAGGTTATAATTAAGAGATATTCAGATTCTATTTTGATGGAATTTGAAACCTAAATTCTATAGAAATCTAAAGTCTGAATTTCTAAAGAAATTTGGAGTATGGTTTCACTAGAATTTGGAATCTAAAAATATAGAGTTCGGAGTCAAACTTTTAAAAGTTCAGTGTCGAACTAGTAGATGTTTATATTCGAAATCATAGAAGTTCGGAGTCGAACTAGTATAAGTTCAGAGTCGAACTAGTAGGAGTTCGTATCCATAATTTGGATTGGTACATTGTGAGAGTTAGTATCTAGTATTCAGAGTGGAACTTCATGAGAGTTCGTATCCATAATTTGGAGAAAAAATTCATGATATTTCGTACTTGGAATTCAGAATGGAACGTCATTAGAGTTTGTAACTAGAATTCGGAATAGAACTTCATTAGAGTTAGTATCCAGAATTCGAAATGGAACTTCATTATAGTTTTATCCAGAATTCGGATCCAAAAATAGAATGCTTCATATCTAGGTATTATATGATTCTGAGTTTTAAGATGTGAATCTGATTTTTATACTTAAGAAAAATATTGATATGGGAAATGAAAATATTGTAGGGGTAAATTCCTTTGGGAAGGAAATTTTCCTAATAAAAGTAAAATATATATTTTCTTAAGTATAAGGTGTTTGTGATTTTCAAAACAAGAAGGAATGGAAAATTCATAGGGAAAACCTTATTGAATCAACAATCTCCCCCTTTTAAGAAAGCACAAACAACCTTTCGAAAATGAATATGAGGACATAGAAAAATTTCTTTGGACATTGAAATTAAAACTTATCTCTCTTTGCTCATTGATGATGGTGAATACAACTAACTCCCCCTTAGTATTAGGAACTCTAAGGATTGTATTCTAGATTTCTGGAATTGATTTTTCATTATCATGGGAATGGGAAACATCATAATGAGAAACTCCCCTTACTTAAAGATAGTTCTTCACATAGAAATTTTTCTTCTCCCTTTTATATTTTTCTTTATTCCCATTTTGAGTAGTTATTTTACCTTCTCCCCCATTGTGATTTTCAAATGGAATTTAAGGGAATGGAAAAGAAATATGGTATCTGAAATATTATTAAATACATGTAAGGAAAACATGCAACCATTGTTCTATTATAATTGAATAAATTTTTACAAGGAAGGACATTACAACAAAAAATAGGATTTGTCTATTTGTCTTCATTTTCATTTGGAATTAACTTCTTCAACAAGGTTTTCAGATTCTTTATGTCTTTCTGATCCTCCTCAACATGCTTCTCCAAAGCTGTGATCTTTTATTCTTAATCATTCAGGACCTCTGCCTGAGCCTTCATGACCTCTTCTTGCATCTTTAGTAATTCATCTTACTTTTCAAGCTTCTCTTTGATCTCAATCCGGATATCTCTTTCCCCTTTCCAGTTTTGAGCAGCTATGTTAAGCTTCCCATTTAGATCCATGACCTGTTGATTCCGTGAATTTTTCTCAAGGGTTAGATTATCCTTAAGATTCGTCATCTTTGCATCCTCGATGTCAAAATATTCATTCACATCATTCTGAATGGTACCAAGCTCTACCAAATCCTCATCAATATTCATTAACCATAAAGTCATTTTCCTGCATGATTTTCTGTGAACATCATAATTGATAATAAAATTTCTATGCTCAGCCTCAATCTTCACACACTAATCCATCACCATGGATAAGGATTTTGACTTCTGATTTTGGATGTGTTAAAGCATATGACATCTAGAGTCTATGATGGGAAATATCGGAATTTTTTCCACCAACTTCTTCAAAGACTCAACAAAAAATCATGACCGAGTGTTGATGATTCCGAATCAGACACCTTGCTCGTGGATTTTTCTTCTTCAATCTCCACAAACATTATTCTTAAAGAGACACCAACATCCTTCTTCCTAATGATATATTTTTTTGGGTGTCCATAAGCACTTCCTTCCCCTTATCAACTTTTAGAATGGGTACTTTATCAAGAGATTCATCCACACTATCAGATAGTTGAACTATCTTATCTTCATCTAGTTTCTCATTCTCTTCTCCTTCTTCAAGAAAGTTCTTCTCAATGCTTTCTTCCTCATATAATTAATTTTCTTTTTCTTCTTCCTTGTCATCATCTCTCTTACCATATTTCTCATCTCCCTTTCCCAGAGTGACAAGCTTTGAAGACTCGGCCTCAGAAGTTTGGAGTAGTGGTTTTTCTGATGTGTTTTCCTTCTCATGATAATCTTCCACTTGTTTAATCATGTAATCTAGATAACCACTTACTTCTTCTACTTATTAATCTTCCTCTACTTCATCTTATTCTTTTATTTCTTCAACAAATTCTTCCTCTACTTCTTCACCAGCTCCTTTCCCTACTCATTCAACAACATATTTCAATTTATACTTTTCCGAAGTGAAGTAATTTTTTCCAGGGTTGTCCGGTAATGGATCAACAAGAATGGTTTTCCATACAAGAATATTCTGAGAGGCTACTTCAATGTCTCTCAAAAGATATTGTACATCTTTAGCTTCGTACATCTTATTCTTCATCTTCTTCTCCTTTTCTACCATCTGAAGGTATTCAATTGTCTTCTCCCTTATGGATTTCGCTTCAGTAGTGTCCAATCCAAACTGGGGTTCCCCTTCCTTTCTTCTTCTCCTTATCTTATCTCCATCTAGAAACCACCTCATCTAGATATGCTTTCTGTTTTTTCAGATTGGGAGGTGCGAATTGGGTTTCCTTTGATTTGGTGGTCTTGTCCTTAGCATCCACTTCTTTTAATTTCCTCTTCCTACCAACCTTCTTCACTCGCTCATCGTTCTCCACATATTCCATATTGGTTTCAGCCTCTTCCTCTGGATGATTATAAAACTATATTATTAACATTGAATATGTGATATTCATCCTTTTTATGGTATCATCACTAACAAGCATAACCTTGCAATTTTGAGCCATATAATTACATGAAATCTTGAAAGAATACAGACACAAAACTATCACCTTTGATAGTAAGGTAGGTTACATGATGATTTCAGCTCACAAATTTCCCTCCTTGATGTTCTTGATTGTCACAAGACCATGCCTCATCAGATTGATTTTTCTTAGATTCACCAATAAGTCTAAGAAATATATATCAATTTTCTTTAGGGTATCTTTTTCACCCTTTCTCGGAACCAAGAAACCTTGTACCCATAGTTGAAAGATCTGATTATTTAAAGATAGGTGAGAAATCGTGGCTGTCTTTACATCATCAAGCCCAAGACACTCCAAGGCCATCACCTTAACAAAACTACCATGAACATTTGGCAGTTTGTGTGAGAAATATTATGCTTCTCCATCACATGCCAGTGCCACCAAGCTTTCTGACTTGGTGTAAGTTTTTAAGTCTTCCCATAAGTCTTATAAGAAAATTTTTCTCTTTACTCTTCTTCATATAATCATGATGATTCATCAAAATCTACAAGTAACCCCAGATATAGCACATCTTGAACACCTGTCTTAGATATACGTACATCTTCCCAACTATTCAACATGATGTTCTTAGAGTTGATAGAATCGTACTTGTAAAATTTTGGATGGACTAGTCTTTCTCTGTACACTTTCCATTTTTAAATTGGACTCGTGGAAGACATATCTTGGGATGTGTCTTCTACAGACATTCGGAATAGAGGGTCTATGAGATATTTGAAACGGGATTTAAGAAGTGAGGCAGAGCTTCAAGACATGAGAGCTTTGAAATAGATGTGGGACAACTATGGGGGAATCCTTTATATAGGCGATGGAGGTGACCGTTGAACATCCAAAACAAATCTAACGGTTGAAAAATTCTCTGATCTGATATGATGGTTGAAATCATACCTGAATGGAAATCATGAATCCAAACTTTTGAGGTTTTAAAAACATTCGGATTTAAGAAGAAACAAATTCGAGAAAATTTAAAAGAAAAGGAAACTACCAGTAACTAAAAAAGACTGTGAAAACCTATGTATGGAAATCATACCTTTTGGATTCGCTAGGAAGTTTATTCGTAATAGGTAATATTATTCTTGAAGAAAATTTGAATATGAAAAACACACTATGAAAGACTCACTATGGGAAACATAATGTTGAAAAGTTTATTGCATAAAATTTGACTATCTAATTTCTAGTACGAAAAGTATGAGTATGAAAATTCCATTATGATAATTACACAAATTATCATTAAGAAAATTATCAGTACGAAAACATCATTACAAAAATTTCCAATACGAAAACATCACTACGAAAATTCTCAGTACGAAAACTTCATTACAAAAATTCTCAGTACGAAAACATCATTATGAAAATTTCCAGTACGAAAACTTCATTACGAAAATTTCCAGAATGAAAACATCATTACAAAAATTCTCAGTACAAAAAATTCATTACTAAAATTTCATGTAAGAAAACATCATTACTAAAAAAATTTAAACACTCATTATGAATGTTTTTTGAAATACTAACAATCAAATGTACTCCCCCTATGAAAAGGAGTTTATTACTGTAAGGATAATGGTTCAAAAAGACGTTAATGAAAGTTGATTACCACATGGATATCATTCCTAACATTTTTTTTAATTTATTCAAATCTATCAGAGGGTAAAGATTTTGTGAAAATATCAGCAAGTTGATCTTGTGTTCAGATAAATTGATGAATGATATCTCCTTTTAGTGTGTGATCCCTAAGAAATTGATTGCTAATATCAATGTGCATTGCACGGGAGTGTTGTGAGGGGTTTTTACTAAGGTAAATGGCACTTTTGTTATCATATAAAATTTGAGTCTTAGTAAAAATAAACCCATAATCTGTGAGTGTGTGTTGCATCCATAATACTTGAGCACAAAAACTTCCAGCTGCTACATATGCAGCTTCAGCAGTGGTGAGTCCTACAGAATGTTGCTTCATGAATGACCAAGAAACTAATGAATCTCCTAATAAATTGCATGTTCTGGATATACTTTTTCTATCTGTTCTACATCCACTAAATTCAACATCTGAAAAGATCTTTAAAACCAAATCATTTCCAGATGTATAAAATAGTCCTAGATCCATGGTTCCCTTTATGTAGTGAAAAATTATTTTCACTACCTTTAAATGAGATTCCATAGAATTGGATTGATATATTACACATAAGCATACTGAAAACATAATGTTTGGTCGACTAGATATCAAGTAAAGTAGGCTTCTTATCATACCTCTAAAAGAATTTGGATCTACTGGTTTCCCAGCTTCATCAAGATCAAGTGTGTTTGAGGTACCAATAGGAGGACTTATAATCTTATTGTTGTCATACCCATAATTTTTAAGAAGATTTATAATACAATTATGTTGGGATATGTATATTCCTTCTGGTTTTTGAGAAATCTGGAAACCAAGGAAAATGTTAACTCACCCATCATACTCATTTCAAACTTAGATTTCATTGGATCTATAAAGGAATCAGTTCACGATTTCTGATTTGAACCAAATATAATTTGATCAAAATTAATTTTAACAATCAAAACATTTTTCTTATCTTTCTTTATAAAAAGGGTTGGATATTTATTTCCCTTAACATAGTTATTTTGAAGAAGCAATCCTGTAAGTCTATCATACCATGCTCATGGGGCTTGTTTAAGACATAAAAACATTTGGTAGGTCTAAAAACATGATCAGGATGTTTTGTATCTTCAAATCCTGGAGGTTGTTCAAAAAAAAAACTTCCTCTTGAACATAACCATTAAAGAAAGCGCATTTCACATCCATTTTAAAAATCGTGAAAATGAAGAATGCTGTAAAGGTGAGTAAAATATGAATAGATTAGATTCTAGCTCCTGGAGAATAGGGTTCTCTATAGTCTATTCCTTCTTGTTGATTATAGCCTTAAGCAACTAATCAGGCATTATTTCTATGGATGACTCCATTTTCATCACACTTATTTCTGAAAACCCATTTTACTCCAATAATAGAAGTTTCCTTAGGTCTTTCAACCAAGGTCTAGAATTTATTCCTTTCTAATTAATTTAGTTCATCTTGCATGGATTTAATCCAATAATAATCACCTAAAGCTTCATAAGTTCTTTTTGGATCTAAATGGGAAAGGAATGCAAGATATTCTACTTCATTTCTTAAGGAACATCTAGTCCTTACGGGTTGATTCACATCACCAATGATCCTAACACTAAGATGATTCTTTATAAATGACTGATTTGGGTTTTGTAAACCATGTTCATCAACCTAGGGTAGGAAATCTTATGGGGTAATTGTTTCAGAAATATATTCTTGAACATCTTCCATATCAAAAGGATTTTCAATCAAAGGTTGATAATCAGTTTTTGAAAACACATCAGAGGATGTAGGTTGGGGTTGTTTGAAAACAAAAGGATCAGTTTTATCAAATTTGACATGTACTATTTCACTATAGTGCAAGTGTTTTTGTAAAAAAATTTATAAGCCATAGAAGTTGTGGAATAGCCTATGAAAATTCCGTCATCCGATTTTCGTGCAAATTTGTGTATGATATCTTTATTATTCATAATGAATACATTGAAACTAAAAAACATAATGTAAGAAATTCTAGGTTTTCTACCATTAACTCATAAGGATTTTTATTAAGAAACGGTCTAATTAAAACTCCATTTATAGTATAACAAGAATTACTTATAGATTTATCCCAAAAAGGTTTGGCTACATAATACTCACTCAACATGGTTATTGTTATCTCTTGAAGAATTATATTTCTTCTTTCAACAACACCATTTTGTTGAGGTGTTCTGGGTGCTGAAATTTTGTGAGTAATACCTTTTCTACAACAAAAAGTTTAGAAATCAGAATTTTGAAATTCTCCTACATGATCACTATGAACAGTTTTTAATGGATGGTTTTCCTAATTTTTGACTAGGTCTCTATACCTTTTGAAATAATAAAAATCTTCATAATTCTTTCCAAGAAAATAGTCCCATGTAAATCTAGTGTAATCATCAACTAAAACAAATACATAGTACTTTCCCCCAATGCTTCAAGTTTGTGTAGGACGAAAAATATCCATGTGCACCAACTATAGTGCATCAGTTGTTGAGACTTCACCGATTGATATAAAACATGATCTATGTTTCTTGACATATTTACAAGGTTCACAGACTTTTTAAGAATCTAATCTAAGCTTCAGTAGATCCTTAACTAAACCTTTAATAGAAAGTTTGCATAAGTTCCTAAGGTTTCAGTTTCCTAACCTTCTATTCCACAACCAAGAATGATCTTCCATTGCACTAAGGCAAGGTAAGTCTTGGATCCTAAAGTCTTCTAGATTTAGTGTGTAAACATTCTCTTGCCTATTGGTGGAAAAAATAAATTCTTCCTTGGAATTGATTACTAAGAACTTATCATTCCAAAAATTCACAAGCTATCCATCATCACATAATTGACTTATGCTGATGAGATTGTGCTTAAGACCTTTAAAAACAAAACATTTTAAATAAATGTTTTTACAAGAAGAATGATGTTACCTATACCAATAATTTCTCCCTGAGAATTATCTCTAAAAGTTACTCTTCCTCCTTTCATTTTCATAATCTTTTCGACATAGTCTTTATTACCAGTGATATGAAGGGAAAATCCACTATCCATGTACCATGTATTTTCATTGGTACTTTCCCTATTTTCTAAAAATTAAGAAAAAGTTAGGTTTTTGGAATCCAGATTTTCTTGGATCCAGAAATTTCAGAAAGTAAAATATTGGGTACCCACATCTTCTTAGTAAAATAATCCTTATGAAATCCTAAAGATTGGGTTTTGTTTAAGGAACAATTCTGTGCCTAGTGACCACCACATTGACACTTTGTGCAGAATGGGGCACATTGAGGAACAAAGTAGTTGTTACTAAAAATTGGTTTAGAACTAGTGTAACGAAAAATAGAAGTATTCGTTCGAGGTCGAATTTGTGAATACATTTTATCAAAATGTTCCTTACCATGGGTAATGTATGATAAACACTTCCTCAAGGAAAATAATTCAGATTTGTGTTTGATAACTAAGTTATTATCTCTAAAAACATTTGAACTAGAGTTAAGCTCGAAAACATTTTTCATAGAAATTACATTTTCATGATCTTTTGAAATTTTATTCTTCTCAGAACATACTTCCTCAAGATTTTTTGAAATACATTCAAAATCAGTATTTTTCTTATCAAGATCTTTAGAAAGATCTGATATTTCCCTAGTAAAAATATTATTCCTATAGGTTTCCTTATCAATATTTTTCATGAGTTTTGAGTTCTCAATCTCATTAATTTTAGAAAAACTACAAAATTCCTCAAATGTAGGTAAAGTATTTTCTTCATCAGAAGATGATTCTTAATCAGAAGAGTTATAATATTTACTATCATTAGCATTTAAAGAAACGTTGGTCAAGGATTTAGCATTGTGTACCTTATCCATAGAAAAATTATTATCAATAGGTATCCTAGATATAAGACCAAGATTCTTCTATCCAGAAAATTCATCTAAAGAGTCACCACCACTGGCACTCCAGGTGTCATTAGCGTTTAGAAAATTCTATGCTTTGGATTTATAATACTTCTTACCGTTCCTTTCAGAATGCCTTTCTTTTCTTTCTTTCTTCGTGAGCATATGGAAATCAGGTATCATGTTTCCAGCTCTCTTGAATTCATAGCATGTGACCTCTATATCTTTCTTATCTTTCCTTTCCTTCTTCTTATACTGGGATTCGAAATTTATCTGTCCAGCTATCTTGATCATCCATTGAGAAAGATTAGCTCACTCATTTTCTAAGACTTCACTCTCACTTGATTCAGATTGGATAATGACCTTCTTAGATTTGGATCTAGTAACTCTCTAAGGAGTCTTAGATTTCATGTGATTTGATGTTGTAGTAAAATCAACACTACCATTCTCATTATTGTTCATTATGATATCAGCATCTCTCTTCATTATAGTATCATGTTGAAGAAGAGTTCAAAATAGTTAATCTAGTGAAATCTGATTACCCTTTATGTTTTCATCGATATAATTTATCTTCAATTCCCACTAATTTGGAATGATATCTATGATCTTTTCAACAAGAGCATCATCATCTAGACCTTTATCTCCCATTGATTGTAAGCTATTCAAGATATTCATGAATCTTTATTGCACTTTACAAACTGGTTCTCCATAAAGAAAATTAAAACCATGATACTCATCTTTGAGCATGGCTCTTCTAGTCTCAATAACATTAGATGTACCAAAATGTGTAACTTCATGTTTCTTCCATATACTGTTAGCTATTTCACAAGAAGAAATTTGGATATATATGTTCCTAGTCATTGAACAACGTAAAGTATTGGTTACCGTATATTTGAGTTGGTATTAATGATTTTTTTTGATTAGTAAAAGAAATTACTTCCTTATCATGAATTTTGTATCCTTTGTTATGCATGACAAAGATATCTACCCCAGTATTGATAATAAAAGTCTTCATACGATCTCTCCAATATTCGTAATCATTACCATCAAAGATAGATGGTCTAGTAGGATTTATGTTGTCGATAGAACCAAAATTTAAAACTTCCATCCTTAAGAAATTCTTTGGCACAATGACTTATAAGAATTATAAGAATGTAAACAAGAGAAAATATTCTAAGAAAGAAAAATTTTATCTCTAAGAAAAAGTGAATCCAAACTATTATTATGAAAAATAGATTCCGAAATATATGAATTTGGAAGTGTGAATCCGAAAATGTGGATATGAAAAATCAATTTTGAGAATCCTCTCCTGAACCTAATCATGAGATTAATTCAGATTGAACCAGATCCTCTTATACCAATTGTTAGGATGGTATGACTCTGAGTATGATATACTCTATGATACCAAATGTAGGATCAAAAAAAGAATGAGATTATCAGATACAAGTTGGGGGAGGGTGAATTTTACCTTTTAAAAAATCCATTAGGAAAATTTTAGGCTAGTTATGTTTAAGAAGGTTAAACATTATAATTTACAAGACCTGTATGAGTACTAAATAATTTATAGATTCTGGAAAAGTTATTCCGAAAATGGAAATTAAAAAATGTTAAAATGATTAAGATTCTATCTTAAAGAATATAGAATATAACTATATCAGAGTACAAGTAAGGAAGTATAAGAACGTTATACTTTCCTTAAAAATACAAAATGCTGCGGAAAAACAATGTAGTAAAACTAAAAGTAACAGAAAATAACTCTTTTAATCCAAAGAGAAGGGTATCCAATAGCTTTGTATAAAGTTCTATTGATTTATATTTTCATGAAATTCTATCTTACCCACACCAAGGTAAGCCCTCAATAAGAATATCGGAGTATGTCTTACTATCCCCGTTAGCCCTTAAATATCAAATAGCCGACACCTCTATCTTCCTCAGAAAGGAAGCCATCAAATTCAAGGTGTTGGGACCTCTATCTTCCTATCCCCAGAATCCCTCGATTGTAATCAGAAAAAATCGGAGTCAAACGAAGTAAGTTTGCATGAAAAAAAGATTGAACAAGCTATTCAAACTTTCTTCACAAATCATTGAGAGTTGATAAGAGCCTTTCTCTCTAGAAATCACGTCAGGAAGTTTTGATCACCAAAATTCCAAAAGATTTGTGCACATTCAAATGTGCTCTTACTTATAGGTGAAGCTCCAACGGTCGGCTCCCTCCTCCAACTGTCATATTTTTCATTGAATTTCAGAGGGACCTATACACGTGTCACTAAACCAACAGTTAGTCAGTAACTGAAAGAATGCCATCATTTTCTAATAAAAAAGTTGATGTATAAGAAAAACTGATGTTTAGAATGTTAGTAAACAAAAGTCCAGAGTCTAACCAAAATGGAATTTGGAGTCTATAATAAAGGGATATTCAGATTCTGTTTTGAAGGAATTTGGAACCTGAATTCTGTAGAATTCTGGAGTCTGAATTTCTAAGGAATTTCAGAGTCTTGTTTCACAGGAATTCAGAATCTGAACTTAGAGTGTTCAGAGTCGAACTCATAAAAGATCGGATTTGAACTAGTAGAAGTTCAGAGTCGAACTCATAGATGTTAGGAATAGAACTAATAGATGTTCAGAGTTGAACTAGTTGGAGTTTGTATCCATAATTCAGAGTGGAACATTATGAGAGTTTGTATCCAGTATTTGGAGTGGAACTTCATGAGAGTTTGTATCCAGAATTCGGAGTGGGACTTCATGAGAGTTCTTACTCAGAAATCAGAATGGTACATCATTAGAGTTCGTATCCAAAATTAGGAGTTGAACTTAATTAGTGTTCATATCCAGAATTTGGAAAGGAACTTCATTAGAGTTCGTATCCAGAATTCGAATCCTAAAACAGAATGCTCCATATCTATGTATTATATGATTCCAATGATTAATATGTGAATCTGATTTTTATACATAAGAAAAATATTTACTTGAGCAATGAAAATTTGGTAGGGGTAAATTCCATTGGCAAGGAAATTTTCCTTATGGAAGTAAAATACAGATTTTCTTAAGTATAAGGTGTTTGTGATTTTCGAAATAAGAAGGAATGGAAAAGTCATAATGAAAACCTTATTGACTCAACACATTAAAGCTTATCTCAAAACCCATTTATCAATAATACATATATATTTATCATTGGTGTAGAATTCCATGTCTAACACCCCAAAACCATTCATTAATTAATTCAAAAATTAACTAATCCAATCTGTCAATTAATTCAAAAACTATTTAAAAACAAAAACCACCACTCAAATAAGGAAAAAATTAATTAACCATACAACATATAAATAGTTAATAATTAATTAAAAATTATTTATTCTTAATAGGACAACTAAATAATAAACTCACCATTTAATTTCCCTAATTATTTAACAAGTCTGAACCCATCCACTCAAACAGTGATTCGTCGAGGAATTAAATAATTTATATTCTTGTCATAATCATCTCAAAACATTATAAACAAGGAACATATATTTTTAAACAATATTATATATAATATCATAATTTTAAACAACTCCATCCTCAAAAACGTATGGCATGGAAAATTAAACACGCACCCAATGGTATTATTGGCCAACGGTTATAACCATCAATCAATTCACAATCTTAAATCAGTGCATGGAAATTTATTAACTCAATAATTAATTATTTAAATCATATCACATTAACCAATTCATAAATTAATTAACCATTAACCATTTATCATGTAATAATTAATCCATCCATTAATTATTACAAGTTTCAGATTTATATTCTGAACATGTCAACATATTATATATTCAATATATTCAATATATGTAATTACTATCATCCAATAGTGTTTCTTTAACATTGTTCAAAAAAACTATAGTAGTTCCAAAATAAAAAAAACTCATATTCTCAAATTATTTCAAAATGAAAATAATTCTTAAATAAAGTGAAAGATATTTGGGACCCTACCTCAGGGTGAAACCAAAACATGATGCACTTCCTCACACGTCGTCAACAAATCCAGAACTGGTCCGTAGTTGAATGTGTGCACACCTTCATATATATATGTGTGTTGTCTATGTTGATCAAAAAAATTTAATACATTAAATTGGTTACCAAAATTAAAGAATTAATGATCAACACACATCTAACTTGGTATTAGGGAGTCATAATAACATTAAAACAAATTGATTTAACCAATGAAAAATCAGACAGTGGATATAGAAAGCTTACTTAAACCAACATATCAAGGAAAATAAAGCTCATCCATAACACCCATGGCGTAGGATGCCATAACATAGGCCAATGGCCCCCTAAATATCAAACGAATTTCATATTGGAGGAAGAAAACAATAAACAGGTACTATCCCAAATCCCTAAAATCATCCAAAACCAAATCGGGTGTAGAAACAACGTCAAATCACAAAAGTGATGATGGAGAACATGAGAGTAGATCTAAAATCAAGTAATAAGATCTTATCCATGAGGAATATAAGATGAATAATCCATAGATGGAGGACCCATAAAGGGGGGGTCACGCCACAGGGGTCGCGTGCTACAGGAGCTCTACCCAGGTCGTCGCGCTGCTGGTGTATGTTGTTCGAGGGTCCTACACGACTAGTGATGGCCGCACCACAAGGTGCATGATGTATATAAGTGTTTTAGAAGAAGCTGGTCGCACACTATAATGATGTCCCCGAGGGTTTCATCCAAGTGTGTTTGTGCGGCTGCCGTATGGGGTGTGCTGTAGGGGAAAGATTCCTTGGGAAAGCCAGCCATGGGAGAGGGAGAAGAAGGCTGCTCATCGAATCTCATGCATCAGACATGTAAGAGGAGAAGTTGTGGGGTCACGTCACTTGGGAGAAGAAGAAAAATCAGGGGGGTCTTCCCTCCCTTGTATAACGCCTCCCCTTTTAAATTTTCTTTTATTATATTAAATACATTAAAAAATAATAATAATTACAGTACTCATAATAATATATTAATGACACATATCATAATATTATTATTTACATTTTCTTACATATCATTAAAACCAAACTCCCCATTTAATAAAAACTACACATTGATAAAACACATTATAAAATTACATTTAATTTTTTCGAAATCATTTATGATAATAAAAAAATTTATTATTATTACCACCCCTTTTAACAATTATTCCTTTCCAGCCAAAAACCCCGAAATATATTATTACTATTATTATTTAAAACACAACCATAATAAGTTTAAAATAATAATATATATAACCCTAATAATATACATTATTATAATAATCATAAATAATTATTTATATTTACAGCAACCTTAATTTATTAAGACCATAAATCCCAAATAACCCTTCTTATTGTAAAACATTTATTTGAAAATCTCAAAAGCCAAATTTAATTCTTTGAACATTTACATAATTAAATAAACATAGTAATAATAATAATAACATCATCATTATTCTTATTCCAACATTGATTTAACTAAAACGAAATATAACCAATTTATTACAATATCATTAATATGATGTTAATGATTTAAACTTCAACCCATAACCCTCATTTAATAATAAATGGTATTTTCATAATTCAAAAACTATTAATTTAATAAAATATGTTCTTCGATAAACCCAAAAGACACATCAATTTCATCAACCATCATTTAATTAATTATTTATCATTAATTAAATTAAACAAACACAATAAAAATAATAATAACTTCATTATTATTATTATATAAATTTTATTTTAATTATTCACAATCTCTAAAATAATATTATTTAATAAAATTAAATAATGTATTAAACAAGGTAAATTTCATGGGTTGGACTGGAACCGTGTGCTTCCCGTGTAGATCCATTCATTTTTTCTTTTTTGGATACGGTTGTCCCAAGACTCATCAGGACACCTACGAAAATTATAGGGTGATCATGGATGTCTATAAAATGACATCTTTAGGTGTTCCAACAATCAGAATAAAATTTTGGAGCTCTGTTTAAAAAACAAACCAGTAGATAAACTGAAAAAAATTTGATAACCCTCGTATTTTTACCCAATTCAAAAAATAAGGGATTTGACACATGATTTAGAAACACTTTTTCATATTCATGTTCCACAATTTTATGATTGCATGAAACCCATTACATTTCATAAATTATGGCTAGGAAAACATGCATGACTCATGAGCATTATTATTCCAAAATCCATCCATTCACTCATAGTTTGGCATAAGTCTAGAAAAACCATGTACTAACAAAGTGTTCCGTCTTTTAAGTGGGTATATTCCATGTATCATGGTCATGCATCCTCCAATAAATATTATTTTAAAATATTATCCTTTTCTGTTTGGCCACAAGTTTTAGCCACATGGTTAGTACTAACAATCTGTCAATCACATTCCTCTACCTTTTTTTTCTATAAATCAGTGCTCTAGGCTCTAAACTAGCCCTAAATGATTCAAAACACTTCTTTTAACTTAATGGTGCTTCCAAATAGATGAAAAAAGAAGTAACATGAAATTTGATGTTTCTTTACCTTAAAACCCAATTATGTTACAAAGTAACGTGTTTAAAATAACTCAAACTTTTGTTATCCCTTTTGATGTTATTGGATAACACACAAAACATATAATAATCTTATTAATAGTGAAAAAAACTAAACGAATAACAACAAGGAAAAAAGAAAGAAATGATAACGGGGGCCTGGAAAAGTGAAGACGAAGAGTTACCGTAATTACAATATCTACCCTATCCAAAGGGAATGACATAGTAGAACAAAAATCGATAAGAGGTGCCTCATGAGATTATTTGGATGCCCAGATGTCATCCATGTGATTTCCCTCACACCACATGTAAATAATTTGGATTCCATTATCAATGAATGTCTTTCATTTCTAGAATGTATAAATAATATAAAAATAAGTGTATTAATATCCTTTTACAGACCTCCAAAAAACCAATGAATCTATCCTTATGTCCATGGAATCTCATGTCTATGGTAATCATTTCAGACTTCTGGAACCAAAAGAACTAACCTTCTATAATGTTCATTGCTGCTACAATAAATAATATGTATTGAATACTCCTCAAAAGAAGCATTATCCTAAAAATGAATTTCCAAATGATTAAAAGAATGATATAGGTCAAAATTATAGGGATTATTCTATGATACACTAGAGACATCATGAATTACATTATATAACTAAGTACATAGTAACCAATAATACAATTTTTTAGACCCCAATAATAACTCAAATGTTCTTCTAAATTGAGGTGATATTTTTCTATACCATCACATATGTGTATATCACACTATAAGAGAAACATGAAAGAGTACATGATATCCCAAATTGACATCCATCATTTGAAACTGAATATCAGTATAACATTTATTCTTATACTAGATTGTTTCTATATACGTCTTGACAAGTTGAACCTACTATAATTTCTCCTACATGAGATGAGGTCTCAGAAGAACCGACTCACCAACCTCTAATATATATGTTGGTATAGTCAATGACCTACAATATAAGGCATGATAAGGATCCATTTAGATAAACCTGGTAAATTATTATTAGAAAGATTAATTTTTATCCAAAGAACATCAAAATCAAGGACTCGTTCTTAGAAAATTTTATCTAATAGATATATATTATACCCAAATAACCCATTGGTCTTAGGGTGATACAATGTACTAAGAACCACCGATGAACCACATAATTTCTATAACCCATTCCTAAATCATGATGTGAACAGTGTTCCCCATTATAATATGATGGTATATGGAACTCCATGAAAGATTATAATATCCCTAACATATAGTTTACTTTTATTTATTGTTCCAAATATATCACGATAAGGAAAGTTGTTGGTGACCTTTTTTAATCTATTGATGAACACCTATAATGTGTCACTACATCAGTTGATCATGTTAATCCTATTATAATATCCATAGTGAAACCATCCGATTTACACATCTGAATGGTAGATGGATGTAATAGTCTTATTGCATTTTGGGGTTGACTCTTTACTAACAAGTAAGTGGAACTATGAGTACTGAATCTCGATATCTCCCTTTACATACTAGGCCACCAATAGTAGGAGTGAAAATCAGGGTATATAACTATGAGTCTATGATGTATTTCATGAGGGGTGTCCTGATAACCTCACATCAAATCCTCCAATATGAATTAGTTTACCCAAATACAACCATGAATATGCACTATCTCATCCCAATCTATGACACAACTAGGTGGTGGGTCTTTTCCTAAAACACTATTACTTCAGACTAATACCATAGTATTCAAAAATTTACTTGACATCACTCTATCAAAAATTGAATATGTCAATGATAAAGAAGTTCTTATAGGATTCCCATGATATTCCTCAAAATCTTATTTGATCTCAAAAAATACGGCCATCAACATCTATTCATTATTTTCCTTCTACAGTTCCCTTTTATGAGTCTTCCTACTCAAAAAACATCCCACATTATTTAATTTTTCTGTCTATATACAAGATCAATGTCAAATGAATATACATATTAAAAAAATATTCAATGAATGATACCCAAATCATGTGGCTTGAATATGTATTTTAGTATTTTAGAGTCAATGTTTATAATGAGCCATTCTTCCAAAAAAATTCGTATAACAACAAAATTATTAAACAACTATATTTATATCAAGATCATGTGTTAGGTAATTATACTTATGTGGTCTCAACTGATGATCCACAATCACTACCAGTTGCCCTCCCTACATCATAATTACTCTCTAGTTGATCCTTGATTAATCATATTATAAAAAAATATCTACCCATCTTTAGAATAAATTGTATCGACACTGAATTCAATTTTCCTTTCAACTAATGAAAGGCATTCATAAGAGAGTCAAACAATAAAATATTCACATTCTTCAGGGTCAATCCCATAATGGGTGATACAAGGTATAATAAATCAGGAATTAAATTTATATAATATCTTATTTTCCTTAATAAATGTCATGTATAGATGATGTTCTAAGGTCACCCAAATCAATCCATATCTCTCGTGAACTATAGGTCCACAAATACTCTATATTATGATATAATTTGACTTAGGATATAATAATTTTCAATAATAAAGTGGAATTTATAGATATTTGTATATATATTGTTCTCACCTAGTGTACATAAATTGGTTCAAATATATTTTTGATGATCATGATATTTACTTGAGTACACCAATATGCCATCCATTAAAATAACCAAAAAATAGTCAAAATAAGGGTTAGAAATACATTCTTATTAGATTTGTGATTTCATTCACTTATAATTATTTTTTTAACTATAACCAATAATTTTTTTAAAGGAAATTCTCATAATTGGTTTAAAATTCACATGTTTTAATATTAAATGTAATTTGTGAGCATTGTTTAAAATAGACCATATTCAAGTATAATTAGTATTTTAATCATAACTCTCTCCCTTTTGATCCAAATTATATTATTTCTATTTTTTTTGTTTTTATTTCTCAAAAAACATAAAATTACTAAACTGGATCATTGTATAATTTGGTCATCTGAATGGAAATTTACACTATATAATAAGACACACTTAATCTGTGATGATAACAGGATCAACCGTGATGATTAAATTTCATCGATTAATATAGAAGAAAAAATATTTAAAACTCCACATTGTTTTCCAGGAAATCCAAATACGTCATGGATAAAAAATACTAGGACCATATCAACTAATAAATAGAAAAATTGATCAATTTATATCCAAAAATTGATTCTTTCTGGGATATGGATGAAGTACACTGTTGGTCGGAGTGGACACTCAAGAGGGGGGGTGAATTGAGTTCCAATCAAAATTTTCTGTTAAAAACAATTTCTAATAAAATCCCCCAATTTCAAAAAAACAATTAAACTGTAGTGAATTTATATAGAATATAAAGGTTCAATTAGTTTCTCAAAGATTGATTAATTCTCAGTTAACTTAATCTTATGATTAAATTAACTTTTGAAACCAATTTACTGATTTATAATAAATATAAACACTTGCGAATTTAATTATCAAAGTAGCTTTGAAGATAGATTATATCTCAAAGTAATAGCAGCGGAATATGAAATAAATATGTATAGTATGGATATAGTATAGCTATAAACACAGAGAAGTAACCAAGAGGTTCAGTCTCAAGCCGAGACTTAGTCCTCTCAAAAGATTATATAAAAGTGATCCACACCTTGGATCGGGGTTAACAACAGTGAGCACACTGTCCAGGTCACAAGACCTCTACCACAGTTCTACGTGGGAAAACAAACAACAGCAGCCAGCTGTCCAGGTCACAAGACCTCTACCACTATCCACAGTGGGAAGTGAAGTGTAAAAAGTTTGCTGAGGATTTACAGATCCTCCAGTGAAAGTACAGGAGTCAGTGTGTGTGTTTAATACAGCAGATAACACACACTGCTCAAAATGTAGAATAAATAAATCACAGAGCAGAGATGTAGAGTTTAGAAATGGCTCTAGTGATTTCAGTGTAGCACTGGACTCGTTTTGGAATTAATCAGAAGTGATTCTGAGTCCTCTTCTTGATTTTGTTTGAGAAGCAGAGTGTCGTATGCTTCAGGTTCACAGGCAGTGAGATGTAGTCGATGAAGCTCTTCAATGATCTATTGTATGCACACCACTCTTCTTGTGTAGGCTTGATTGTATGTTTGATTCTGTCTTGCTTGGTTCTTCTTGTATGCACAGAGCTCTTCTCGAGTATGTCGTATGCTTCCTTGTCTCTTTGTATTGTCTCACACTTCTTCGCAGCTCTATATATCTTTTTCAGCAGAGTCTTCTTGTATTCATATCACGTGCTCCGTAGGATAGAAAAGGTTTCCTTTCCGCAGGTACGAGGTACGGTTTCCTGACATCCGACAGCCTTTATTAATTAATTGTCAGTGTATTAAAATATAACTAATATGACCGTTGGTTAGAATAAATAAAGATAAAGATAAAGAAATTCAAACAGTTGTTTATGACTGTTCAAGAGATCGGTAGGTCATCAGCATTAGAGTAAAGATCGGTGACTCAGATAGATCAGCATCGGTCTGTCATCTGATCGGTGAGTCATTTTGATCAGCATCGGTCTGTCATCTGATATCTGATCAGTGAGTCATTTTGATCAGCATCGGTCTGTCATCTGATATCTGATCGGTGAGTCATTTTGATCAGCATCGGTCTGTCATCTGATATCTGATCGGTGAGTCATTTTGATCAGCATCGGTGAGTCCTTGGATCGGTGACTCATTTGCATCAGTGACTCATTTGCATCAGTGACTCATTTGCATCAGTGAGTCTGATGGATCGGTGAGTCTGATTGATCAGTGAGTCTGATTGATCAGTGACTCTGATGGATCGGTGAGTCTGATGGATCGGTGACTCTGATGGATCAGTGAGTCTGATTGATCGGTGACTCTGATGGATCGGTGAGTCTGATTGATCTGTGACTCTGATGGATCGGTGAGTCTGATTGATCGGTGACTCTGATGGATCGGTGAGTCTGATTGATCGGTGACTCAGATGGATCGGTGAGTCTGATTGATCCAGAAGGCTTCCAAACATACTTTGTAAGTTAATAAGCATAGTTAAAAAACATGATAACTGATTCATTCATAGATTGGAATTATGTTTATGGGACATCAAACCAGATTAAGCATCAATGAGTTGTGATGATTTGTGATTATTAAAACATCAGTTATAAACATGAAATCAGCAATCTTCCAGAGGGCTCAACAGTCTCCCCCTTTTTGATAATCACAAATCTTCATATATATATATATAAAAATAAAAATAAAAAAAAAATCTCCCTCTTAAGATAACATTCCCATATATATAATATTCAGATTTCTCCCCCTGAGATATTGATCTCCCTCTTCATATATAGAGTACTCCCCCTTAGATATATAGTTCTTTCATTATATATCTTTCTCCCATTATATATCGTCTTTCTCCTTATATATATCTTTCTCCCATTATATATCTTCTTTCTCCCCCTTTGGGATGATCAAAAAGGAGGGAACATAGATAAGGGAAAAGAGAAGCAGGGTGCAGGCAGGATAGAACATAACACAAAGGAAAAACAAAATTTATCAAGGCACAGAAAAAGACAAGCAATACATAGAGCACCCCATCAAAAATAATACATGGCTATTTGGTGGGATACAAAGGGGCTTTCCCTTTGTCCTTTGGATCAATTGTAGGAAAGGAAGAAGGCTTGGAGGCAGGCTGTGGTTCACGGAGCTGAAGTGGTGGCAGGACAACTCTGGCAGGTGCAGTTGGAGGTGTCACAGAAGGTTGTGGAGAAGGAGCAGGAGCTGGATGAGAAGCTTTCTGAGAGACTGGCCGCAATTGAGATAGGGCTTGGGCAACAGACAGCTGATTTGGAGCGACATCAGAGGCACTTAGAGGTTCGGATGTAGGGAGTACAATGGCAGTGGCCTGTGCATCCAAGTAAGGCTTCAACAGATGAATGAAGTCCTGAATGACTTCTGCTCCATACTTCATAGCTTTTTCAAAATCATCCTTGTTTTCCATGAACTGTGCCAAGGAAGGAACAAAATCTTGCAATTGGCGAACTTGAGTGTTGAAGGCCTGAGTGACTGGAGGTAATTTCAGATTCTCTGCCAGAACTTTGAAGTTTGCAGCCATCTCATGTTTTGTATAAATCTTGGAAAAGAAAGCATCAACTTTTTCCTTGATCTCTTGCAGGGCATTCTTAGCATCTGCTGAATATACTAAGGCCATCTTATGACTATTATCACAGAGCTCTTTCATCCTCCTCAAAGATTCTAAGTCAAGAATATTTCTAACAGCAGCTAGCTCTGTATGCACAACTTCTCTGAGAGCTTCTATCTCACGAGTAGTGATTTTGGTTACCTTGCCTGTACTTGCTTGGCTGACTATATGAGTTAGTTCAGCTTTCAACTTCCTCAGATCAGACTTGTTAAGATGTTCAATCAGATTTCTTAAAACTTCCATCATACCAGAGATGGTTGATCTGAACTCATTTGACAGAGAAAGTAAGCTAACTTGGAGATCCTTCAAGGTTTGATTCAAGGAGGCTATGTGCCTACCAACAAATTCACCCGTAGCAGTCAAGTCTGGCTTGAGAACATCTGAGACTGCCGTTGAAAAAGCTTTCAAGGAGTTTTCAGAAACTTGTAGAGATACTTGATGAAGGGCATTGGAAAGTTCTTCTCTGACTATATCTCTCACAGTGGTTAGCAATTCAGTCTTAAACTTATCAAGATCAGCTCGAGAGATTTCAGAACCAGGTAAATTCACAGTTACAGGATCATCAGTAGGAATAGACCTTACTTCTCTTGGAGGGTTCCTTTTCACAGTTGCAGAAGACTCTGGCAATTCGCCTTCTTCTTCAGAATAGTCTAAGCCCAACACAGCATATCCAGGGTAGTCATCCCACACAGCAGCACACAGGGTGTAGTTGGGTTTCTCATAGCATGCTGTTCCACTGATTTTTGATGAGTCAGTCTTGCCACTGATATGGATTTCTGGTACTGACTGAGGTTGTTCTACTTGAACTTCAGCAAGACCATCCACCGGTCTGTTGATACTATCAGCAGCAGCTTCAACATCATCAGCATCATCATCATCACCATCATGATTGTCTTCAGCATCACCTTGCTCATTATTACTCTGCTCAGAGGCTTCACTGTGATATTCCTCAGTATCAGAATCTTCTTCATCATCAAGAATAGGTTCTGACTCTGGTAGGGTTAAGGGTGGACTAGCAGGTCCAAATTCTATTCTTTTCTTGGGGCTAGCAGTGTCTGGATCACTCCTATCATCCGGAGAAGACACACTTCCTTCTTCAGTTGCAGCTTTTTCTTGCTCATCATCATCAGAATAAATTGGTTCCTCATCTGGTTTTAATCCAGGATCTCTCACATCCTTTGGCCTCTTGCCATGATCTATGGGATTGTAGGCTTCATACAACTTATCTTCATCTGCAACCCAGCACTTCTTCCATGGGTTCCAATTGATTTTCATCCTCTTGCAGATCTCTTTGTTGAGACAGAAGGAAGGATCTGTTTCAACAACTTCATCATCTTTATCAACACATTCCAGATTCTGGAGCATAGTAGATATCATTTTTGAATAAAACAAAGCCGTGGCTTTCTTGGAAGGTTTCAGCATACTAGCTATGTGGACCATCACATATCTACACAGATTTATCTTTTCATGGGTTTTGAGCAGAAACAATAGAAAAACATCTTAATACTTAACAGCAGCAAAATCTCCTCTTCGAGGGCAAAGTTGGTGCTGAATAAACTTGAATAGGAGTCTGCTTTCACCATCTAATTCTGACGCTATGATTCTCCTCGATTCTTTGTTTCCAGTTAGAAGCTCTAGAGCTAGCTCATAAGAAAAATAGTCAGTGACTGGGGGTATATTGCCAGCATAGTCCTCATATCGACCTTCATGAGGTACGTTTAAACATTCAGCCCACTGCTTAGATGAGAAATATATTTTCTTTCCTTTCACAACCGATGACATCCTAGCAGCTTCCACACCATCCAGCGTGATTTTCAGGTTCATGTAAAACTCATGTACTAGCTTTGGATAATCTATTCGGGCGTTGTCTGAAAACCAGTCTATCCATCCTTGAGATTCAAGAACTTGTAGAAACAGGGACTTACTTGACAGAAGCCACGCCGAGTTTACTTCTTTTTCTGCAGCTACAATCCGAGTTTCCAGGTCCGGATTTACTGAACGTTGAGAGGTACTGCTCGACTCGCCTCGAGCACGCTTTGAAGGTACAGGGCTATCTGGTCCTTTGCTCGGTCTCTTTTGCTTAGCCATTCGAGGATTTGGAGAGGCAGGAGTTCGAAGGTTCGAAGGTTCGAAGCAGAGGGGAAGAGAGGTTGAGAGGTTCGGCGAGAAATGAAAGGTCAAAGGTTTAGGGAAGATAAATAGCCGCGTATCATTTACTTTATCATTTAGGGTTCCCATAAAAAGTAATTTACTAATTAATAAAAAGTAATTAATTAATTTTTTTTTGTTTTTTTTTTAAAAAAAAATCGGATTGACAGAACAGTGTGACAGATCGGTTCCACAGATCGGTTTCACAGATCAGTTTCTCAGATCGGTTTCACAGATCAGTTTCACAGATCAGTTTCACAGATCAGTTTCACAGATCAGTTTCACAGATCAGTTTCACAGATCAGTTTCACAGATCAGTTTCACAGATCAATTTCACAGATCAGTTTCACAGATCAATCATACACAATCCTTGTTTAATAAATTTCATTCTTTCAGAGCATAAGGGCTTTGTGAAGATGTCAGCTAATTGATTTTCATAACTAACAAATTCTAGAGAAATATCACCCTTCTGGTAATGATCTCTTAGAAAGTGATGTCTGACATCAATGTGCTTAGTTCTAGAGTGAGACACAGGGTTCTTGGATAAGTTGATTGCACTAGTGTTGTCACAGTTAATTGAGACATGTTTAAGATCAAATCCATAATCCAATAGAGTGTGTTTCATCCACAAAATTTGTGCACAGCAACTACCAGCAGCTATGTATTCTGCCTCGGCAGTAGACAATGCAACTGAATTCTGTTTCTTACTACACCATGATACTAGGGATTTTCCAAGCAAATGACATGTTCCTGATGTGCTTTTTCTATCTAACTTACAACCAGCAAAGTCAGCATCTGAATAACTCATTAACTCAAAGGATTGTTCTTTTGGGTAAAACAAACCTAAATTTATAGTATACTTAAGATACTTAAAAATCCGTTTAACAGCTAATAAGTGAGATTCTTTAGGATTATCTTGAAATCTAGCACACATACATACACTAAACATAATATCTGGTCGACTAGCAGTAAGATAAAGTAAGCTTCCAATCATACCTCTGTAATTGGTTTGATCAACTGGTTTCCCAGTTTCATCGACATCCAATTTACAGGTAGTACTCATAGGTGTATTACTTTCCTTAATACTATCCAATCCAAAACGTTTTAAAAGATCCTTTGTATATTTACTTTGATTTAAAATAATACCATTTTTAGTTTGAAAGATTTGAAATCCAAGAAAATACTTAAGCTCTCCCATTAAGCTCATTTCAAATTCATTTTGCATAACCTTTGAAAAATCAGTACATAAGGAGTTTTTAGAAGATCCAAAAATAATATCATCAACATATATTTGTGCAACTAAAACATCTTTAGAAATTCTTTTAATGAAAAGAGTTGGATCAGCAATCCCTTTAGTAAAACCTTTTGAAATAAGGAAATTGCTAAGTCTATCATACCAAGCTCTTGGAGCTTGTTTCAAACCATATAAAGCTTTAGAAAGTTTAAAAACTTGATTTGGAAAATGGGGATTAGTAAATCCAGGTGGTTGTTCTACAAAAACATCTTCAATTATAAAACCATTTAGAAATGCACTTTTAACATCCATTTGATATAATTTGAAATCCATATGTGCAACATATTCAAGTAAGATCCTAATGGCTTCTAGTCTAGCTACAGGTGCAAAAGTTTCCTCATAGTCTATACCTTCTTCTTGACTATATCCTTGTGCAACTAGTCTAGCTTTGTTTCTAACTATATTTCCAGATTCATCTATTTTATTTCTAAACACCCATTTTGTGCCTATTGTCAAAGTGTCCTTAGGTCTGTCAACTAATTCCCAGACTTTGTTTCTTTCAAACTGATTTAATTCTTCTTGCATAGCCATTACCCAAAATTCATCATTGATAGCATCATTGATATTTTTAGGTTCTGACTTTGAAAGAAAGGCTTGATGTTCAACATGGTTTCTTAGAGAAGCTCTAGTTTGTGTTCCTCTATCTAGATTTCCTACAACAGCATCTAAAGGATGGTTCTTTAGAGTCCTAGATGGTCTTGAAAAGATAGAGCTAGAAGTTTCAGGTTCATCTAGAGATTGAGGTTCAACAGAAGAAGATTCTGGAGAATGTCCAGAACTGGATGCTTTTATAACAGGTTCTTTAGATTTATCATTAAGGTCCAGAATAGACAAATCTTCTTCAAGATTCCCAAGAGAGGTTTTAGGCTCATGTGGATCAGTTTCATCAAATTTGATGTGAACAGATTCTTCCACACATTTGGTTCTCTTATTGAAAACTCTATAGGCTTTACTAGAGATAGAGTAACCTAGGAAAATTCCTTCATCACTCTTGGATGCAAATTTATCCAGATTATCTTTAGTATTCAGAATAAAGACTTTGCAGCCAAAAACTTTGAAGTAGTTTACCTTAGGTTTCCTATGGTTCCACAACTCATAAGGGGTTTTCTTTAGAACAGGTCTGATCAAGACTCTATTAATGACATAACAAGCTGTATTAACAGCTTCAGCCCAAAAGTAAATTGGAAGGTCATATTCATTGAGCATGGTTCTAGCAATTTCTTGCAGGGTTCTGTTTCTTCTTTCTACTACACCATTCTGTTGGGGTGTCCTAGGGGCAGAAAAGTTATGAGAATAGCCATTGTGAGAGCAGTAAGATTCAAAATCTTGATTTTCAAACTCACGACCATGATCACTTCTTAGGGTCTTAATCTTGAGTCCACTAAGATTTTCTAGAGACTTGGAGTATTTAACAAAGGAAGAGCAGGCTTCACTTTTGTGAGCTAGAAAGTATACCCAAGTATATCTAGAAAAGTCATCTACGAGAACATAGACATAGTGATTCCCATTTAAACTAGAAACTCTTGAAGGTCCAAACAAATCCATGTGAACCAATTCAAGTGGTTGAGAAGTTGAAACTTCTTTCTTTGATTTAAAAGAAACTTTGTGTTGTTTTCCCTTCTGACAGGGATTACACACTTTGTCATTTGGGAATTCAAGCTTAGGTAAGTCTCTAACCAAGTTCTTCCTAGAAAGTTTTCTAAGTGAGTGCACATTGCAGTGTCCTAATCTTCTGTGCCAAAGCCAAGACTCTTTATGAAAAGCATTTAAACATGGAATGTTCTGTTTAGCTAAAGAATCTAAATCAACAGCATAAACATTTTCATTTCTTAAAGCAGAAAATACTAAAACATTTTTAGAGTTAAAAACATTGCAAGAATCATTTTCAAATTTACCATGAAAACCATCATCACATAACTGAGAAATGCTTAATAGGTTATATTTAAGTCCATCAACAAATAAAACTTTAGAAATCAAAATTGAATCAGTGTTACCAATCTGGCCTAGGCCGATGATTTTCCCTTTTGAGTTATCACCAAAGGTGACAAAGCCTCCATCAACTTTTATTAAGCTCTTGAAGCAAGAATAATCTCCAGTCATGTGTCTTGAGCACCCACTGTCTAAATACCATATCTTCTTGTAACAGCTCTTCAAGCAGGTCTCCTACAAAACAGATTTAGATGGAAGATGATTTTGGTACCCAGATCTTCTTGGGTCCAGACAGGTTAGCCAATAACACTTTAGGTACCCATATTTGTCTAATGGGTCTCATATAATTTGTAGAAATAACATCCTTTGAAAGATAAACCTTATTAGATTCATAACTATGAATATAGCTGGATGAGGAATAAGAAGTTCCAGAATTAACTATCTTCTGTCCAGATTTAGGAATGAATCTAGTTTTGGCAACTTTCCTTTGTCCAGGTTGGTATCCTATACCAATAGTGTATCTAGGTGCAACTTGCTTTCCTAGCATTTGTGTTAGAGTATTTTTACCATTGGTGAACTTCTCTAAATCTTTCTTGAGTTGCTCATTAGACAATTTCAGTTCAGTATTCTCTTTAAGCAGCTGAGCATTCTTTTCTACTTCTATATCCAGATCAGATTTATGCTTAACATTTAAAGCATACTGTTTCTTTAGACCTTTATATTTATCTTTAAGCTCATTACATGTTTCTTCTAGCATATCACAGTATTCAAACAGTTCAGATTTAGACATGTTATCACCTTCAGAATCATCTCCAGAATAATATGACTTTGAAGCAGGAGTTTCAGCAGTTACCTCAGAAGTGTTTGCCATAAAGCACATGTTGGCTCGATTCCTTTCAGAGTCTGAAGATTCAGCTTCACTTGTGCTGTCTTCTGAAGCACTCCAAGTAGCTTTCATAGCTTTCTTAAACTTATTGTCCTTATATTCATATTTCTTTTTATATTTCATCTTTGGACAGTCAGCTTTAATGTGTCCTTTTCTCTTGCACTCATAGCAGACAACATCATCTGATTTGTCATTCTTCTTCCAGTCCTTTTTCCATTTGCCTTGTTGGTCATACTTTCCCTTGTAATTTGGTTTCCTAAAAAATTTCTTTTTCCTATAGAACTTTTTGAATCTCCTGGCTATTTGAGCCATCTCATCATCGCTGTCAGAATCATTTCCACTGTCTTCACAGCTTGAACTTTCAACTACAGCTTGAAGCTTTTCCTTGTCCTTATTCTTTGAGGTTGAGGATTTGAAAGCAACAGACTTTCTTGCAGGTTCATTGTCTTCCTCTTTGTTCACTTTAAGCTCTTCTTCATACATCATCAGCTTGCCAATTAGTTCCTTGACAGGTAGAGCAGCAATGTCACAGGATTCTCTAATGGAGACAGAGGTTCCTCTCCATCTTTCAGGTAGACATCTCAAAATTCTCATAATTTGTTCCTTTGCTGGAACATCCTTTCCCAGAGAGGTCATTGTGTTGACAATTTCATTGAACCTGAGATACATATCAGAAATGGGTTCATCAGGCTTCATCTTAAAATTATCATACTTAATAGTATAGGTATTCAATCTCATCTCCTTAACATTAGTTGTTCCTTCATGAGAAACAACTAAGGTATCCCAAATTTCATATGCAGTTTTACATGCAGAAATTCTATTAAACTCTTCATCTCCTAGAGCACAGTACAGAGCATTCATAGCTTTACAATTGTTATTGTAAGCAGTCTTTGTAGGTTCATCCCAAGTAGATCTAGCAGTAGTGGGAATTTTGTATTCAGATTCAATAGCAGTCCAAATATCAAAACCTATGCTTTCTAGATGAATTTTCATTTTCAGTTTCCACTGAGCATAATTTGTTCCATTGAAGAAAGGTGGCCGGTTAGTAGCAGCACCCTCAAGTCTATTATCCATGATATTACAAAAAGAATTTTAAAGAGATAAAAATTTAGAAATAACAGAAATTTTAAGAACTTTAAAATACAACTAAAATCACAGTTCAAAAGCAGAGCACTTTTAGAAAGTATTTACCACCTCTGATACCAAGTGTTGGTCGGAGTGGACACTCAAGAGGGGGGGTGAATTGAGTTCCAATCAAAATTTTCTGTTAAAAACAATTTCTAATAAAATCCCCCAATTTCAAAAAAACAATTAAACTGTAGTGAATTTATATAGAATATAAAGGTTCAATTAGTTTCTCAAAGATTGATTAATTCTCAGTTAACTTAATCTTATGATTAAATTAACTTTTGAAACCAATTTACTGATTTATAATAAATATAAACACTTGCGAATTTAATTATCAAAGTAGCTTTGAAGATAGATTATATCTCAAAGTAATAGCAGCGGAATATGAAATAAATATGTATAGTATGGATATAGTATAGCTATAAACACAGAGAAGTAACCAAGAGGTTCAGTCTCAAGCCGAGACTTAGTCCTCTCAAAAGTTTATATAAAAGTGATCCACACCCTGGATCGGGGTTAACAACAGTGAGCACACTGTCCAGGTCACAAGACCTCTACCACAGTTCTACGTGGGAAAACAAACAACAGCAGCCAGCTGTCCAGGTCACAAGACCTCTACCACTATCCACAGTGGGAAGTGAAGTGTAAAAAGTTTGCTGAGGATTTACAGATCCTCCAGTGAAAGTACAGGAGTCAGTGTGTGTGTTTAATACAGCAGATAACACACACTGCTCAAAATGTAGAATAAATAAATCACAGAGCAGAGATGTAGAGTTTAGAAATGGCTCTAGTGATTTCAGTGTAGCACTGGACTCGTTTTGGAATTAATCAGAATTGATTCTGAGTCCTCTTCTTGATTTTGTTTGAGAAGCAGAGTGTCGTATGCTTCAGGTTCACAGGCAGTGAGATGTAGTCGATGAAGCTCTTCAATGATCTATTGTATGCACACCACTCTTCTTGTGTAGGCTTGATTGTATGTTTGATTCTGTCTTGCTTGGTTCTTCTTGTATGCACAGATCTCTTCTCGAGTATGTCGTATGCTTCCTTGTCTCTTTGTATTGTCTCACACTTCTTCGCAGCTCTATATATCTTTTTCAGCAGAGTCTTCTTGTATTCATATCACGTGCTCCGTAGGATAGAAAAGGTTTCCTTTCCGCAGGTACGAGGTACGGTTTCCTGACATCCGACAGCCTTTATTAATTAATTGTCAGTGTATTAAAATATAACTAATATGACCGTTGGTTAGAATAAATAAAGATAAAGATAAAGAAATTCAAACAGTTGTTTATGACTGTTCAAGAGATCGGTAGGTCATCAGCATTAGAGTAAAGATCGGTGACTCAGATAGATCAGCATCGGTCTGTCATCTGATCAGTGAGTCATTTTGATCAGCATCGGTCTGTCATCTAATATCTGATCGGTGAGTCATTTTGATCAGCATCGGTCTGTCATCTGATATCTGATCGGTGAGTCATTTTGATCAGCATCGGTCTGTCATCTGATATCTGATCGGTGAGTCATTTTGATCAGCATCGGTGAGTCCTTGGATCGGTGACTCATTTGCATCAGTGACTCATTTGCATCGGTGACTCATTTGCATCAGTGAGTCTGATGGATCGGTGAGTCTGATTGATCAGTGAGTCTGATTGATCAGTGACTCTGATGGATCGGTGAGTCTGATGGATCGGTGACTCTGATGGATCGGTGAGTCTGATTGATCGGTGACTGTGATGGATCGGTGAGTCTGATTGATCGGTGACTCTGATGGATCGGTGAGTCTGATTGATCGGTGACTCTGATGGATCGGTGAGTCTGATTGATCGGTGACTCAGATGGATCGGTGAGTCTGATTGATCCAGAAGGCTTCCAAACATACTTTGTAAGTTAATAAGCATAGTTAAAAAACATGATAACTGATTCATTCATAGATTGGAATTATGTTTATGGGACATCAAACCAGATTAAGCATCAATGAGTTGTGATGATTTGTGATTATTAAAACATCAGTTATAAACATGAAATCAGCAATCTTCCAGAGGGCTCAACATACACAATTTTTGACAACTGTCCCTATCTATACATCACATTGATCTGACATTTTTGTTGAAATCCAAGATTTATAACCCCATTTTTTTTAAAGAAATTATTTTGATTATATGGAATATTATTGACTAAAATAAATTCACATTGTGACCTCTAAAAATGTATAGATACAAAATTGGGAGCATAACATTATTTAGTAGTACAACTTTAATAATGGCTAAAGAATTCCAATGGATGAAAACTATGGAGGGTGAACTCCCAAAATTAATATATAAAACATTAAAGACTAATATATCTCTATATTAATCTTTAGAAGTTATAATATTGTAAATAAAATTGGAGGAGTAGTTTTTGAATTAAAATAGTCCTCCACCTTCGGATATAAATTCACTCCCCTATTCTCCAGGAATGGTTTTTCATTTCACGACTAATAGAGGAACGTTTTCATGACTATATCATTTACATGGGAATGGGGGTACATTATATAATATTTTTACAATAAGAGATACCACAACTATAATTATAATAATATGTTTTTTTTATTTCTTGTTTTCAATTTTTATCTTGTTATTTTGATTCCATTTTAATTATATATAAAAGAATCTTTATTCATCATAAATTACAATTCTCATCCACATAATGTTTTGTAATATTAACATTAATTACATATTTTAAATTATGTTAAAATTCAATCACATATTTCACATTCTTATTAGATAAAAAATGTGTTTCTAACTCACTTCATCATTTGTGTGTGTGTTAAACCCACAGATCTTTTCTTATCCAGTTATTTTCTTTCTCATTATAATTCATGATCTTAAAAATATTAAACCAAATTACTAAAAATTTCAATGTATGAGTAAATATACCATTGGGGTGATTCATAATTTTGGAATCTTAAGTGATTAAGATATTTTTCATTATTAATACTCATTATGATTATATTGTGTATATCGAGATTAATATATCAGGAATTAATGACATTATTTGTTTTAAATTTGTATTAAATGTATTATTAGAACACAATTACACATGGGTTCATGAAATATTCATCCTTCCTTCCCCAAGAATTAGTGATATCAATACCCTAGTTGAAGCATGGATTAAATCTGTGACATTTTGATATTCTACTCAAAATTATTCTTTTGATGTGGGTGTTAATATAAAAAATTATAATGAAAATCTCAAGGATATCAAAATATTAAATCAATAATTATGAATTAAAACCAATAATAATTAAATTTTAAATTCAAATCTGATCCATAAATCAATTTATTAACTCTATATAAACAACGCCAATTCAAAATAGAAATCATCAAAATAAATTGAATCCAAAAAAGTTCTATCACCTTATATTTAACCCATGTACGACTATACACATTATCAATGAACTAGAACATTGAATGGTAAATATGAGGTAATCGGTCATGCTTTGAATTTACCCTTTTCTAGGTATGGTTCAACTAGTAGTCAGTAGTTTTACAATTCTATAAAAAACCATAACAATCAAAAATAAAAAGAAAAAAACAAAAAGATAAACCATCCTACCCAAAAAAATCATAAATCAAAAAAATGATGAAATCTCACCTTGTTCATCCATAAAAAAGTTAACTAGATGCTTTGTATCCTTCCAAAAAATACATCAGAATTGTTTAACCTTTCAATCGAGTGAACTCTTAACAATCATTAGTAGAACAAGAGATACAATAAAACAAACAAAGACCCATTTATTAAAAATTCAATTGAACTGTATATGGACAATCTTAGGAAAAAAAACCATCAAAGAACATCCTTCCCCTGACATGAGTTATTAAACCCTTGGAATTCAATATCAAAAACATTGAGGGTGATTTCAATATCGAACTGGGTTTGATTCATACTCTAATTCATTTATAAATGTTTTTTTATTGGGATCCACATCTTCACATCAATGAGTTTGAAATGGTATGATCTACCATGATGACTTTGGTGTTTTCTGAATGGAAAATGAACCTTTAATTTTTCCATTTCTACCTAGATTAATCCTCAAATTAATGGTTCTAATACCACCCTCCTAGTTCCATAACCTCATGGAATGAAATGAAGTGAATCTTCTTAGAGAAATTATACCCTACATAAAGAATTTATTATATCTTAAAGGAAATAAGTGGTATCTAAAAATGCTCTATTGAATTACTAAAAAAATATTGGGAGTGGTTCAAAATGCTTGTTAAAACATTCCCAAACAACCAAATACATAACCAACATATGATTCAATACATTTATAAGGGATCATTGGGTATGGTGTGGATTCTCATCAATGCTTGAAGTGGTGGTTCTCTTGTTGGCACAACTCTTATAGATTCACATGATATCATATGAAACATGGATTAAAACAAATGTGAATTCCATACTCAAGAACATTTTCACACTAAACATGTTCTAGAGAATCAATCAATTGATCCAAACATATGACCTATTGTGTGAGTGAAGACATAGGTCATGTGTGACAACTATGGGTAGCTTCTAATGCCCCAACCTCATCTTCCCCACAATATCTATTAAAAGGAACTATCAAAAATTAATGAATCTATAGCTAACCTACTCATCCCATTGAAACAAGTCTACATCTTTATAATAATCCATAAAATTCAACTAGGCTATTGGAGCTCAATGTAGCATATACCGAGAGGAACACCAACCCTCAACAGTCGGGTATGTTTATTAGAAACCCCATCCAACCACACTATTATCCATTATATACAACTTATAACCCTAATTTGATGTATGGTAATCCCATTTATCACCCCCCTCTATCCCCTCCACAATATCCAAACCAATGCTTATATCCTAAATGATTTTGTAACATCTAACAAACATATCATTTTGTACCTCAACATTAAAGTAGAAATCATACCCATTGTACTCCAAGAATCCACTATCAAAGTGAGACTCCTTAATTTCCAACCGAATAGAAGCACTATCCCAAGAACCAAAAACAATGAAATCCCAATGGGGTACTTGAATCTCTTTCTAGGAAATCATGGGAAACTCTTGTGGAATATCTACCCTCTCTTAGACATTTTACCCTCACAAAAAATTGAAAAAATTGGTCCACTTGCATTCCATCTCATTTTGTAGCAACAATACTATTCCTCTAAACTATCATCTCATCCATTTCCCATCCCTATGGGGAATGTAATTATAGTTTCACAAATATTGAGAAAGAAAATCACTATGCTTCTTGATGAATCCTCTAATTTATATTTAAATATTGATCTGGAAGTATAAAGAAACAAAATTCCAAAAAAGGAAAATGAATTCCCTCATGTTCCTCCTTCCATTTCCCAATAAAACCCCATACCATTTTCTTCTGATTACTATTACACTAATAATCCCTTTAGATCCTATTATAAATTTATTATCATGTTTAAACATGTTTAGGAGAATATTACCCTCTTATATTTCATCAAAAAAGTCCCGATATATCAAATGTTTCATAAGGAAATGTGCACCCATTTGAGAAAACATAAGACCACTAAAAATGCTTCATCCCAATAATAAGTTTTTATTAAGTTCCAAGATCATGGTACCCTTTAGGTTCCATTATAGAATATTATACTTGAAATTTTACTAACACCTGGTCATGTTCAGTATTTTTCCTTCCATGTGATACCCATCAAAGAATCACTTTGTATTCGTTATCCATTATTCTTAAAGTCTCTATAAGAGGGTACAGATCCATAATCCATCTTGTTATTACTTATCTAGTGGAATAGTGGTTTATAAATATTTCATTCACATTATCCGAGTCTTAAATGGAGAATTTTATGTTGACCATTCACATGTAAATTTTATCATTCTAGAGGATCTTGAAAAATCTTCAAAATACCATTTAAACTATGACATCCACATGGGTGGTAATGAAGAAAATTATCTAGCACACACATTTCATGATTAAAATCACATTACACCACATTAATCTTTTCAAATCCATGATTAAAAATATTATATTATATGTCAACAGAACTCTGAAATAATTTCCTTATTATATTCTAATTGAAGAAATGTTTTTGAGATTTTTTCACAAATTAATAACGAGAACGATTTTGTGGTGGAAATTAAGAATTAATTGGAAAGTAACATTTATATTAATGTCCTATAAAATGAAATCCAATTGCAAGTCCTTTTTCAAACACATTACTCAAAATTTTAATGTGATGAAATAAATTATTTAAAATAAATTATGGTATCATTATATAATTTCATGTAATCTCTATTTTAATTAAATTCACCATATTAATTGAAAAATATTCTAGTATTTCCAAGAATATAAAACAAGTAAATTATAGGTAGTATCATTTCTCTATTTGAACACCAAATGGAGGATACTCACATTCTCTTCCCACCCCAATTTTATTTTAAGAAAAACAACAAATAAGGTTTGAAGTTATCCAACAAAATATCAAGCCTCCAAAAGAATATTTTTATAGATTCACAGTGGTGTTGAGAAAATATATTTGAAACCATTGGACTATGGGCAGTTCACTACACGTATCGAGTTGTAGAAAAAAATAAATGCAGCACTTCTTAGGAGGTAACCCATGTTTTCTCTTTCTATTATTGGAATTTCATTTATTTCTTGTTTTTTGGAAATTAATAATGATGTTTTTATTTTAGTAATAGAAATTTTCCATAGCATAAACATATTGGACATATTCCCCTGGAAACACATTGGCATCTACTAACCCACTATAGGGTTGAATTAAAAATCCAGCAAATCAAAACCAAGGACACCACATTCCCTTTAACTCCCTCTCTCTCTCTTATCTCACACTTCCTATATCTCTCTTATTATTCTTATTCCTCTCTCATTTAACTTTTTATACCACTTTCTATATCAAACCTTTTTTTAAATTATTTTCTTTAACATGCATGTATTTTAAATAAAACTAATATAATAAAACATATAAAAAATTGACCTAAATACTCACCATTAAATTATGAAATTTTTTACAACCATTTTAGGGACTCATAATAATTTTTTCATCTGAAATTTTTAGTATTTTAATCAAAATATTGGGTAAATAATTTATTGTTAAGATAAATATATCTTTCATGAATATTTAGTAATTTGGAAATTGATTAATCTTGATTAGTGTGAAAAAATGTTAGCTTTTATTCAATGGTCACCAATGGTCTGACTTCCCACAATTTATATATATAACTATTCATTACATTTTACAAACAAAGGATCTTTATAGTCTAGTGTCTTGGAAATTAGGAACAATAAAACACGAATAAAACATAAAAAATTATTCTAATCAACTTTTAAGGCTTCATAATAAGATAATCCTAAGCACAATTACTCCCTTTCATATCCTGGTGACATACATCAAAGTAAAGGGTGAGCAGAAAACCTAGTAAGTGTAAAAAAGGGAGTCAATGTACTTGTGATATCAAAAATAACTTGAATAACAACATAATGATATGAGAAATGGAAGTATAGGTATATCATAATGAAAATAACTTGAAACATAACTTGAATATGTGGCTACAAAATTTCATTTATACATTCATGAACATATCACCCAGGTCCATCCCCAATGTGTCATAAAAATTGGCATGGTTATTCACCAAGGTATCGTGAAACTTGTCATCTCTATAGATTAAATTTTTACCCAATTCATTGAGGCTCTATCAGGGTGAACACTTAGTATGTATTAACATACATGTGATCCACATAGATCTTAATAAAACATTTCATAAATAACTGATAGAGAATAAAAAAATGGGATTCATTTAAAAATCGTGATGTTTTAAAAGCTCATAAAAGTAAGATCATTATGTCATTTATAACCCATGGAAAGGGAGTGAGGGTTATATGTATCTCAATTACAGAATCAAATGTATAATATTTATATATTTATAAACACCCATATAAATGAAATAGGTCTGAGTATTCAAATAAACAAATAAGGTAGTTTCATGAGAGAAATAGATAGAAATTTTGAGAGGAAATTTCTACAGCATAATGTCTATATAACAGGGTTTTATAAAACATTGAAAAGAGAAGGTAAAAGGTTCACCCACCCATTAATAATTCCTAATATAGTATGGGTTCTGAATAAGATAATGATATGTGTATTTTAATGACATAACACATGAAGAGGAAACATGAAAGAAAAGAGTAGTTGTGATTTCTTTTACGAGAAATTCGGCAGACTAACGGCGTCACAAAAAAATTCAGAAAACAATTTGATGAGAGAAGAAATAGTATATCATCATTTGGACATAAAATGTACAGTAATAATAACATATAAGAACATAAACTCAACATAAATAGATGGATAATATTAGACATAACATAAGGGAGTCATGAATTAAAAGTGGAGGGTTAAAGAATCCCTTACCATGAAGAGTAACTTCGATAGCTTGATGTTCGAGACCATGTGAGGATTGAGGGAACCTTGGGAGGACTTCTTGGGAGGTAAGGAGACCAGAACATTTTTGAGGAGTATTTGGAAATAAAAATAATGAGGAAAAGGCTTGGTATTTATAGGAGAAGTGAGGGGACACGTCATTAATGGCCAAGGGACACCTCATCGATGGTATTTGAAAAACAATGGGCATTCCCATGGTATTTTTCCATGGAATTGGCCACTTGGGACACCTCATAAATTATATTACTATTAATAAGTCGACCAGAATGATTACATAATTATTACATCCTTAATAATGTCAATAAACACCCGAAACTAAAAACTGTATTTTCACTATTCACTGAAAATTGATTTTTTTTTTCAGAAAAATCCCCAAAAATCACCTTAACCTCATATCGATGCTCTAAATTCAAAAAAATGAACACCATTTTATAAAAAAAATTAAATTTTTTGTAATTTAATATTTTATTAAAAAACACTATTCACCTGAAAAAACTAATATTTGACTAATATTTCATGATATAGTTATTTACCTATTTTATTGAATCACATTACTTAATCAAGGTGCCTTAATTATATTAATACTTTCTTAGGTGAGGTTACTTAATACATTTGATCAAATTACTAATCATAATCGTAAAATCACTATTCATAATTAACTATTCACTAAAAATTAAGTTGATCTTATTAGACTCTAAATTTACTACTGAACACAATTGTAGAAAACCATTTTTGAAAATCGTTACGCATTATTAATTATTTAAGGTTTACATATTTTTTTTTAAAATATCCCTTTTTTACAAAATTCATCAATATACATCCTATATTTATTCAGTCATCTGAAAAATCACAAACTTCACCATAGGAAGAAATCACAATTTTATTTATATCAAAGGATTACACAAAGTTGATATGGTATCGTTACATAGCCCCTTGTAACCCCAAATTAGGACCTAAGTGTAAGGTGTGGTAAGGTGAGAGAATCTGAGAGTGGCTGGGCTAACATTACATGAGTAGGGATTTCAATTATGTTGAACTTCTCCCAAAGGAGATTCTTCTCCAACATCACATGATGAAGTTCGTCTTGGGTTAGGTCCAGAGCAAAGCCCAGTGGTGCTACCTCCTACCCATGTTTTTTCAGATCGGCTTCAATCAGCCCGAGACTACTGGATGAGGCAATCAAATCTTCTTTCTGTATTAATTAACCAATGTCAGTTTTATTAAGAGATGACAATCTCAACATTTAGTTTCCAACAGTCATATTGACCAACAGTCATATGGAGCAATGGTCATAAAACAGTCGAAACTCAATGGTCTCATTTTGATTATACTCAAATCATTAATTAAATAATATAGTTTTGTTGAGTTTAATATAAAATAACACACAATATTAAGTAACCAAAACTCATTCAAAATTTCGGGTCATTAATTTCTTCCCCGCTTAAGAAATTTCATCCCCGAAATTTTAACCTGTATCCTCAAAAAAGAAAATGTGTGGGTACTTCTACCTCATAGAATCTTATGGTTACCCTGTGGCTTCTTTATATTTGTGGTTTCTCCACAACACCTTAACGATGCGGGTATTCTTATTGCGTAGAACCATGTCTCTACGATCCATGATCTCCACCAGGTTCTCCTCATAAGATAGGTCATATATAAGTTGTACCACATCTGAGTTATTACATGTGGAGGGTCAATTATATACTTCCTTAAGAGGGATACATGGAATAAATCATGAACTTGTTCTAGATTTGGAGGAAGTGAAATATCATAGGCCACTTCTCACACATGATCAAGGATTTTATAGGGTCCAATGAACTTATGGATGAGCTTCACTTTCTTCCCAAACCTCATGTCTCTCTTCCAAGGTGAAATTCGAAGAAAGACCATTCCACTAACATCAATCTCAATGTCCCTTTGATGGTTGTTGACATAGCTATTTTGCCGACTCTGAGCAGCCTTAATGTGTTGTTGGATGACATGTAATTTCTCTATCGTATCTTGCGCAAGATTAGGCCCAAGAAGTTTATCTGACCCGATTCATCCCAAAAAGTAGTAGTTCAACATCGCTTATCATATAGAACTTCATAGGGTGAAAATTTAATGATCGAGTGAAATCTGTTGCTGTAAAAGAACTCAACTAAAGAGAGATGTTGATCCCATACACCTTTAAATTCAATTGAGCTTATTCTCAGAATTTCCTCGAGTGTTTGAATAGTCCTTTCAGATTGGCCGTAGGTTTGGGGGTTATCGGAAATACTGAAAATCCATTCAGTGCTCAGAGCTTGTTGAAGAATTCTCCAGAATTTCGACGTGAACCATGGATTATGATCAGATACGATAGAAAGTGGAACTCCATGCAGCCTTACCACTTCTTTCACATAAATCCTGGAAAGTTGATCAAGAGAGAAATCTTCCCAGATAGAGATAAAATGTGCAGTCTTGGTGAGATGGTCCATAATAACCCATATCACATTGCTTTATTTGGAAGTTCTGGGGAGACCAGTGATGAAGACCATAGTGATATTTTCCCACTTCAATGCCGGTATGGGTAGAGGTTGCAATACCCCTTTAAGAAGTTGTCTCTCTGCCTTCACTTTTGGACATACTAGTCTCCTTAAAGTGTATTCATCAATCTCGATTTTCATATTATCCCACCAATAACTATCACGAAGGTCCCTATACATTTTTTTCCTTCCAGGATGTATAGAGAAAGTAGGGCTATGAGCTTCATCCATTATTTCCTTCATTATTTCTAGAATATATAGAACACATAGTCTTGTACGAAATCTCAGTACACCTTCTTGATTGTAACACCCCAAGCTTCCACAGTATGTTTCCCTTGGAATAATGCAATGACGTGCATTGTACGCAACTTTGAGATTCTAACACAGAACAACCAATCAAACTAGCCGTTATGAATAGTAATATCAAGTTTTTGAAATTTTAAAAATTTTATCTTTCGAAATAGACTTCATTTTTGGATTCTTAATATCAAAATTAGCTTAGGGTGAATTTATGGTACTTTTCGGATAACTTTCATATTTTGATGAATAGTTAAAATTACTAAATTTCAATTAAAAACAACTTTTTTAATCGAAATAATTAAAAGTGATAAATTATTAATTTGAGTGGTTTTAAAGTATATCTATAATATATTTTTACAATTTAATATAATTTTGTTCATTGGATGTAATTTCACATATAAAACAGACATAAACAAGTGTCATCATTTTGATAGTTATTATCTTTTAAAAACAATCTATTTGTTTTGACGACGAGAATTATTTTTTAAATCAATTAATGAAAATGATATGCTTTGAATTTGGTAAAATAGACATCATTTTTGAATTCATAATATCAAATATAGCTTTGGCTTAATTTTTGGTATTTTTCTGGAAAGATTCATTTTTTTGATGAATAGTGAAACCACTAAGTGGTAGTTAAAAAAATAAATTTTTCATAAAAAATAATTTTAACGCTTTTGTGAGTGGAATTTCAAAAATCTGAAAGACGTGGATAATATCAAGGAGTAAAATTTTATTCAACGAGATGAAAATAATTTTTATGAATAGTAACTTTTTTACTTTTATTTACCACAGTTAAAAGTAAATAGGGTAATTAAGGGTAAAAATGATATTAATATTACCCTAACACGTGTCCTAATTCTATTGGACAAGTGTATCTCGACCAAACACAATATTAGGAGTATAATATTATCATTTAGGTACACTTTGATTAGATTAAGACATTTTTTATTATTTAATTCAAAGAAGAGTTAAAAGAGTTAAAATCAATGTTTTTTACTAAAACTTTTTTAATATAGGGTTATACATAAGGTAAATTTGATTGTAAATATTCATTAGAAATCTAAAAATATTTCCTACATAATGATATTTTATTTATTCTTTTTAGACAATAAATAATTTAATTTATTTTTGACACAATGATGATGGAGTAATTACCATAATTGTGGAAAATTAAAATAATTGATATTATAAATAAATAAAATTTGACACATTTTATGAATTACACTAATTTTATAGGTTAATATAAAATTTTAGGAATGATTTAATTTACTTTTTTCGAAGTAATCATTCTTTTATGATTTTCTAAAAAATCAATTTTCCAAATAGTGTCAAAATTGACAAAAAAGAGTTTTTAAAACAATATTATATTATTAATTGATATTCAATTCATAAAAATCTAAGGTTCTTCCAAAAGACTTATATCATGATAGGTGTATCATTAATGGACCAATTTGGGGTCACTTTGAGGTATATATTATGTTTATTAACTATATAATATAAAAAATAATGTGACATGGTAAGTGTCAAACTAATTAACTAAGAGTTAAAACTAAATGATATAGTTAATATAATGACCCAAACCTGTCTAAATTATATTTTCTGCATGGTTTTCGACCCATATATACCTTATCCTTTAAATAATCCACTTCGTAGCCATTGGAAACCGAAAATGAATTTATTATAAAATAATATTTCTAGCTTTTCCAAAGGTTCCCCTCACCCCTCTTATAAATGGGCACTCCACCTTCTCATTAATTCACACCTTCAAAGACTTTTGGTTCAGCCAACCCCAGCCCAAATACTCTCTCAAATTCCCTCACTACAACCAAGAGGCTGTATTTTGATCATAAATCCAACCTGAGGAGCCATTTTGATCAAATCAAATTAAAAACCCGAAGAAGAGGTAATGTTTTCACCACCCTTTTTTTCAAGTTCCTTTCTTCTTCCACTTCTTATTTCCTTATTATTACCATTATAAAATAATAACTACAGTATATTATATATACCTTGATGCTATTATAAACATGGTACAACCATATATCAGTATTCTATCCATCCTTTGAATGGCATGTCACCATACGTGCGTACGTACGGCTTACCGTCTCCACGTCGTGGTGTAATTGTAATTCAATAAATTATTATTTGAATGGGTATAATAATGATGTATAATTCATGTAAATAATAAATATAACATGATAATTATTCTTTCTATATGATATAACATCCAATTATATATTATTTTAACATTAAAAGAATGATATTGTCGCTCGTGCGTACGTACAGACTACCGTCTCCACGAACGTGATGAGATTCATTCTCCATCGTATCCATTCAAGTATAATTATCATTTGATGATTAAAAATAGTTTTTAAGGACTTGATATAATTCTGGATATGAATAAGATACAACCTATCCATAAAAAACACGGCTTATGTAACAAAGAATATAAAGGAAAACGAGTAAGTTAACACCCGAAATGATGATAATACTAAGATATTATTAAAAAATCAATGTTAAAAGATTATATATGATATAATATTAATGTAAATTATTCTTGTATAATTAATTAACAATTATTTCACCATTATACAGGAGGTTAACCTACCGTCGACCAAGGAAAAAGTACAAAGTAAGGGGTTTCTTATCTCACTTCTAATTCTGTGATATTTCCATTGTTCACCACTTATTTATTGCATGTGGGTATATAATTCTCATCATTGTATTCATTGTGTAATATAAAATAATTTATGGATATTTACATCATCATTTTATTATCCTTATTTCATGGTTTAATGTTTCATATGTTACTAAATCGATAAGGAAATTTGAACTTTCAATTTCTACTCATTGGGCTTTACGCATATTTCATTGATTATTTTACTCCATGATTATGTGTGGAATCACTATTCATTTGATTATGTCATAATTTAAACTCCCTTTTCTGTGGATATAATTTTTATATATATAATCACTCCATTGATAAATTCTCAAGTCATCGGTATGAACTTGATAAGTGTAATTTTTACTCAATCTCATTTTGTTGAGATAAAAATTCAATTCATTGGTGTTGTTTTTACAAGAATATGTGTGAATTTCCTTTGATTTTTTTACACTGAATATACAATCATATTTAGTGTATTTATATTTTTCACACATAATTATGTCATTTATTTATCCTTGACCTAAGGATACGGCCTTTATGAGAGATGTCATCTCAATTTACATTCCCTTGAAACATCTTTGTTGTTATACACCAAATCACTTTTATATGGTGTATATAATGTACTTTGTCATAGTATATCATGAATCCATTTATTCTCATGATATTATAATGTTTTGATTACCTCAATTATTTGTATTGAAGTTTCTTTATTTTGGTTAGTAACTCTAACTAAAATATCATTTTAAATGTTTTAAAGATTTATTATTCTAAATATTTCTCATCAATGTCAGTGTTTTAAAAATGTTTTTAAGGATTTATATATATGGACATTAATGTTTTAAAATTATAATTCCTTTTAAGTTTTTCAAAGTGGTATGAGAAAATTTGATTCAAAAAAATCTAGTTTAAATTTCTTCATGACAAATAGTGTGAATTTTAAATGTTTTTAAGAAAAAGTGGGATATTTATCTCAATATTTTGATGATTATTTTAATCTATGTCAATATCCTACATTATTGTCAATTGAGGTTAATATGATACAATACAATCTTCCATATTTTATCGAATTAGCTATGTTTGACTGTGGATGTGCCATTTTTATACCATTCATGGTTTGTGGATCAAATATTGACATTTCGTATGCTAGTTTTTATACGAATGTTTATGTTATATTTCAAACTTTTCACATGAGGAATGCATTGGACTTAGTAAGTGACGGGTGGATCCTGCTATAGCTCCTCGATGCATCAGAAGGTCTCATGTGATAAACTAGTGTCTTGGCACAAGGCCTTGACAAAATCTTATTTGTAGTCTTGGCACAAGGCCTTGGCTACATGGTTATGATAGTATGGAATTATGCATTCCATCATCATGAAAGTGGTTATTGATATTTCATGTGATTATTTGACTTGTAGAATATCCATGGGAATATGTAAATGGCATTATTTCATTTTATCACTACCATATTATGCTGAAGTTCAAGTTTAAAAGGATTTTTTTAGTTATACATTGCCTTAAATTTTTATGTTTATTTATGAATGTTTCCGCTATATTGTTATCCTTACTGAGCATCTGAGCTCAACCCTTTCAATGTTTTATTTTTCCCAGGATGTGAAGAAGTATTTTATGAATGACCTACAGGGATATTATGAGGGGATAGGAAGACAATATGTTGTCGTAGTTTTTCACTTATTGATGTAATGTAAAATTTATGAATATATCTAGTGTTTCCAAGGCTACTAAACTAATCGGTATTTTGAGACTTGATATTTCTTGTGATCAGACCAATGTTATGTAATAAATCACCAACTCTAGGTATCTAGGGTTGGGGCATTACAGTTTGTATCAGAGGAAGTTTAGTTCAAACCTTGGAAGCTAGATTTAGATAAACTCTGATTAGAGCACGTAGACCTAAGATGAACTTTGAGGATTAGAATAGAATAACTTCCTAGAATTTTGGTATTGTAGAGATGTTGTGAGTTTTCTGAGAAATACATCCCTGTCTGGATACGAGTAGGTAGAGGCAGCTCTAGCACAGATGTACCTAGTGGTAAACCCCAAAAACACTGCTTTGAGCTAGAATCGAATGGGAACTGGTGCACGGCAACAGGCCATGCTGCACTCTTGGTTACGACACTCCCGGGGGATATGCTTAGGATAATTTACATTTTCTTTAAAAACAAATTTGAAGTATTATATATATATGATGAGAGTAAATGACCATGGTTAATCCTAATGTGTTTCAAATTAAGAATATGGTGACATGTTAATATCTAAATGATTTTATGACTACTATTACTCGCACAATGCTTTCTAGTTTTCGTCAATGGATGGATTCCAAGGAAGTCATAGTGACTTTGAGAATGATATACAAGGTGGGAACGATTGTGGTAATGATCAACAAAATGGAATGTTGATAGGCGTAAAAGATATCGTCTTTATGCCAAATCAATTTTCCAAAAATATAATCAACGATATATCTATAAACCAATTCCCGCACTCATCAAAGAATATAAAGGTGATGAATGATAAGAGCTCCAGCAGTGGAGACCATGGAGAATGGAATTCTCAATTTCCATCATGTAGGAAATGTGGAAGGAGACACCCATGAAAGTGTCTCAATGGGATAGAGAAATGCATTACGTGTGGGAAGGAAGGACATAAAGTGAAGAATTGCCGAAGATAAATGAAGTGTACTATGGAAGAAGATAAAAATGTTCCCAAGAATCCATTTACATTCCTTTGCCGTAAATGTAGGGGACCTGGCGATTACCCGAGTGAATGCCCTATTCTATAGGATATTTTCATGGACAAAGAAGAAGTTATGTATAAATAAATGGTTGGAGAAATGTTTTAAAAGTATTAGTGCTCCTTGTTGATGGGTTTACTTGGGAATAATTTTCTCTTGTATTTTTAACCACGCAGTTTTCCATGTGAGAATGATATTTGAGGAAGAATTATCTTTTCTCTTGTAGATATAGTTATAAACAAACATTTGGTTTTATATGAATGTTGGGTTTGAGGAAATTAAAAGTTAATATAATTTGAGATGAAATTGCAAGGTATGAGATAATATTTGTAGTTAAATTATGTTATGGTTATTTTGAGAAATTTATCTCATTTTGGTAATTTTATAAAATATAGTTTTTGAAAAAGGACAACACACAGACCGTGTGACAACCCGTCGCGTCAGACAAAGCTGTGGGAATCGAACCCACAACCAAAGTGCGATTGGGATTTATCACCTACCACTAGACTACGTGAAGTCCCTATTTAGTGTCACTATTGTTTTTAGTTAAATGAATTTTTTGATCAATAATAATTTGATTCGGGATCTTATGTCTTATCAAATTTATACCATTAGTATAGGAAAATGATTTGGTGATTAAGTGATAAATGTTATTTTGGAAGTTGTTTTCTTTGTTTTGAACACTATATGCCAAAGGAAAATAGAATAGTATGGGATTTCATTTGAGGTTTAATGGTGGATTTTTATCTATGTTTTTATTGTGGATTTATAGTGATTTGGGTTATTTATGGAAATGATTAGGTTAATTACTTTTAAGTATATTAATTTAAGAGTAATTAATGTCATTTGGAGATACAATTTAACGTGGAAGACTAAATTCTTAAATGTTTTGGGTTTCAATATTAGTTTGGATTATATTGAAGGATTTTATGTACAAATTATTATTGAATGGTATTTATATAACATTGGGGTATTGATGGTTTAATTTGAGAAATTAAGATTAGTGTTTTTTTTTTCTCAAATGGAATATCCATTTGGGGGATCATCAGATATTATACTAACCATTTTGGTTTTGATTAATATCTAAAGACAAGGTAAATATATAGTTTATCCTACATGGATCATGAATTTTTATAGAAGCTTATTCTTGATCTTCCATTGTGACCAAGTCTTCTTGAATACTCGCTGTTCAGAAAAATGACTTAGTGGTAAAAATAAATTAATGAATGAAACTCTACTTAAAAATTAAGCATATATCATTATGTTCATAGTCAATATCATAAATGAATTCTTCGTCCTTATGTAATGTAACTTAAAACAAAAAATGTTGTCCGTTTACTTTTCCTACTGGGAGACTAATGGCCATTTGTCCCAACACAAGTTTGTGATTTTCTTATTGTTAACTTTCTCTTGATCATATTTTCTATCCCACTCCATCGGAACATGACACTTAATTTATCGTCCATGTCCATGTTTTCGTACATGGAATCCTAGTGTGGGTTATCTTGGGTGACCTTTATACTTAACTTTCTTTATTTTAAAGTGATAGTTTTATTGAATCTTTTTCCAATGTGGGACTTTCCATTATATTCTCAAGCCCAATTTTAAAAAAAAATTTAGGACACAATTTATTGAACGTGTGGAGAATGTAACACCAAATGCTTCCATGGTACGTTTCCCTTTGAATAATGCAATGGCATGTATTGTACGCAACTTCAAGATTCTAACACCCCACAACCAATCAATCTAGCCGTTATGAATAGTAATACCTACTTTTTGAAATTTTATAAATTTTATCTTTAGAAATGGACTTCATTTTTGGATTCTTAATATCAAAATTAGCTTAGGGTGAAATTTTGGTACTTTTCGGATAACTTTCATATTTTGATGAATAGTGAAAATTACTAAAATTTAATTAAAAACCACTTTTTTAATCGAAATAATTAATAGTGATAAATTATTAATTTGAGTGGTTTTAAAGTATATTTATAATTTATTTTTACCATTTAATACAATTTTGGTCATTGGATGTAATTTCACATTTAAACCAGAGATAAACAAGTGTCAATCTTTTGATAGATATTATCTCTTAAAAACACGCTATTTGTTTTGACGACATGAATTAATTTTTAAATTAACTAATGAAACTGATATGTTTTCAATTTTGTAAAATAGACATCATTTTTTAATTCATAATATCAAATATATCTTAGGCATAATTTTTGTGATTTTTCTGGAAAATTTCATTTTTTGATGAATAGTGAAACCACGAAGTGGTAGTTAAAAAACTGAATTATTCATAAAACTTAATTTTACCCCTTCTGTGAGTGGAATTTCGAAAATCCGAGAGACGCGGTTAATATCAAGGAGTAAAATGTGGTTCAATGAGATGAAAATAATTTTTATGAATAGTAACTTTTTACTTTTATTTACCATCGTTAAAAGTAAATAGGGTAATTAAGGGTAAAAATGATATTAATATTACCCTAACACATGTTATAATTCTGTTGGGCAAGTGTATCTCGACCACATACAACCTTAGGAGTAAAATATTATCATTTAGGTCCACTTGGATTAGATTAGGACATTTATTATTATTTAATTAAAAGAAGAGTTAAAAGAGTTAAAATCAATGTTTATTTACTAAAACATTTTTAATATAGGGTTATACATATGATAAATTCAATTGTAAATATTCATTAGAAAGATAAAAATATTTACCACATAATGATAGTTTATTTAAACTTTTTAGACAATAAATAATTTAATTTATTTATGACACAAAGATGATGTTTTAATTACCATAATAGTGAAAAATTAAAATAATTGATATTCTAAATAAATATAATTTGAGACTTTTTATTAATTAAACTAATTTAATAGGTTAATATGACATTTTAGGAATGATGTAATTAAATTTTTTCGATGTAATCATTCTGTTATGATTTTCACAAAAAACAATTTTCCAAATAGTGTCAAAATTGACATAAAATAGTTTTTAAAACCAATATTACATTATTAATTGATATTCAATACCAAAAAATCTATGGTTCGGCCAAGAGACTTATATCATGATAGGTGTATCATTAATGGACCACTTGGGGGTCTCTTGGAGGTATATATCATTTTTACTAACTATATAATATAAAAATACAATGTGACATGGTAAGTGTCAAACTAATTAACTAAGAGTTAAAACTAAAAGATAAGGTTAATATAATGACCCAAACCTGTCTAAATTCTATTATTTTAGTGGTTTTCAACCCCTACCCACATTAACCTTTAAATAATCCACTTTGGAGCCATTATAAACCGAATATGAATTTATTATAAAATAATATTTTTAGCTCTTCCAAAGGTGCCCCTCACCCCTCTTATAAAAGGGCACTCCACCTTATCATTAATTCACACCTTAAAAGCCTTTTGGTTTGGCCAAACCCTACCCATATACTCTCTAAACATCCGTAACTATAACCTAGAGGCCTTAGTTTGATCAGAAATCCAACTTGAGAAGCGTTTTTGATCAAATCAAAAGGAAGAACCCGAAGAAGAGGTAATGTTTTCACCACCCTTTTTTCATGTTCCTTTCTTCTTCCACTTTTTCTTTATTTGTTATTACCATTATAAAATAATAACTCAAGTATATTATATATAATTTTTTGTTATTATAAACATGGTACAACCATATTTCAGTATTCTATCCATCCTTTGAATGGCACGTCACCATACGTGCATACGTACGGCTTACCGTCTCCACGTCGTTGTGTAATTGTCATTCAATAAATTATTATTTTTATGGGTATAATAATGATTTTTAATTCATGTAATGAATAAATATAAAATGATAGTTATTCTGTATATATGATATACCATCCAATTATATATTATTTTAACATCAACGGAATGATATTGTCACTCGTGCGTACGTACGGACTACCGTCTCCACGAACACGATGAGATTCATTCTCCATCATATCCATTCAAGTATAATTCTCATTTTATGATTACAAATAATGTCTAAGGACTTGAGATAATTCTGGATATGAATATGATACAACCTATCCATAACAAACATTACTTAGGTAACAAAGAATATAAAGGAAAACGGGTAAGTTAACACCCGAAATGATGATGATACTAAGATATTATTAAAAAATCAATGTTAAAAGATCATATATGTATCATATTAATGTAAATTATTCGTTTATAATTCAATAAAAATTATTTCACCATTATAGAGGAGGTTAACATACCGTCGACCAAGGAAAAGGTACAAAGTAAGAGGTTTCTTATCTCACTTTTAATTCCGTGAGATTTCCATTGTTCACCACTTATTTATTGCATGTGGTGTGTATACTACCCATGATTGTGTTCATTGTGTAATATAAATTAAATTATGGATGATTACATCATCATTGTATTATCCTTCTTTCATGTGTGTATGTTTCATAAGATACCTAATCGATAAGGGAATTTGAAAATTCAATTTCCACTCATTCGGCTTTACGCATATTTCATTGATTATTTTACTCCAAGATTATGTGTGGAATAAATAATCATTTGATTATGTCATAATTTACACTCCCCTTTCCGTGGATATAATTTTTATACACATCATCACTCCATTGATAAATTCTCAAGTCATCAGTATGAAATTGATAAGAGTAATTTTTACTCTATCTCGATTTGTTGAGATAAACATCCAATTCATTGGTGTGGTTTTTACAAGAATATGTGTGAATGTCCTTTGATTTTTTTACACTGAATATCGAATCATATTTAGTGTATTAATATTTGTCACACATAATTATGTCATTGATTTATCCTTAACCTAAGGATACAGCCTTTGTGAGAGATTTCATCTCAATTTACATTCCATTGAGACATCTTTGTTGTTATACACCAAATCACTTTTATATAGTTTATATAATTTACTTTGACATATTATATCATGAATCCCTTTATTCTCAAGATATTATAATGTTTTTATTACCTCAATTATTTTTATTCAAGTGTCTTTGTTTTGGTTAGGAACTCTAACTAAAATATCATTTTAAATGTTTTAAAGATTTATTATTCTAAATCTTTCTCATTAATGTCCATGTTTTAAAAATGTTTTTAAGGATTTATATATTTGGAAATTAATTTTTTAAAATTAAAATTCCATTGAAAATTTTAAAAGTGGCATGGGACACTTTGATTCAAAAAAATCTATTTTAAATGTCTTTTTGACAAATAGTGTGAATTTTAAATGTTTTCAAGAAAAAGTGGGATATTTCTCTCAACAATTTGATGATCATTTTAATCTATGTCAATATCCTTCATTATTGTTGATTGGGGTTGATCTGATACAATAAAATCTTCCATAGTGTATCAAATGAGTGATGTTTGACTGTGGATGTGCTATTTTTATACTATTCATGGTTTGTAGATCAAATATTGACATTTCGTATGCTAGTTTTGATACGAATGTTTATGTTATATTTCAAAATTTTCATACGAGGAATGCATTGGACTTAGTAAGTGATAGGTGGATCCCGCTATAGCTTCTCGATGAATCGGCAGGTCTCATGAGACAAACCAGTTTCTTGGCATGAGGCCTTGACAAAATCTTTTTTGAAGTCTTGGCACGAGGCCTTGGCTAAGTTGTTATGATAGTCTGGAATTATGCATTCCATCATCATGAAAGTGGTTATTGATATCACATGTGATTATTCGACTGGTAGAATATCCATGTGAATAAGTAAATGGAATTATTTCATTTTATCTTTTCCATATTATGCTGAAGTATAAATTTAAAATGATTTTGTTTTAGTTATACATTGCCTTAAATTTTTATATTTATTTATGAAAGTTTCCTCTATATTGTTATCCTTACTGAGAATCTGAGCTCACCCCTTTCAATGTTTTATTTTTCCCAGGATGTGAATAAGTAATTTATGAATGACCTGCAGGGATAGTATGAGGGGATATGAAGACAATATGTTGTTGTAGTTTTTCACTTATTGATGTAATGTAAACTTTATGAATATATCTAGTGTTTCCAAGGCTACAAAACTAATTGGTCTTTTGAGACTTGATCTTTCTTGTGACCAGGCCAATGCAATGTAATAAAGCACTGACTCTAGGTATCTAGGGTTAGGGGGTTACATTGATCAATACTAAACTTAGGAAAATTTCCATCCTTTACAGCCTCAATCTTCTCTTGTAACAAAGGATCTTCTTTCTTAGAGTTCTTGATCCTCTCTAGTAATGACGGCTAAGAAATCATTTGGGTTTTGGTTGATGATTTCCCTTACCTAATAATTACCATGTCCAACATTACTAGGTCATTGATCAAGGTATCTTTTTAATTCCTCTTCATGGAAAGAACAACTGGGTCTTTCCTGATTAATGCATCAGTGACTTTGTTTTCTCTTCTAGGGTGACAATGAATTGAACAATCATAGTCTTTATGAAGTTCCAACCATCTCCATTGTCTCATGTTCAATACTTTTGTTTTGTTAAAATATACATCAAACATTGATGGTCTATGTATATATCACATTTCTCCCCATAAATATAGTACCTCCACATCTTCGGAACAAAAACAACAGTAGAAATCTCCAAATCATGTGTAGGATAATTCTGCTCATTAATCTTCAATTGTCGAGATGCATATGCAATGACCATGTCATTGTTCATGAGGATGCACCCTGGCACTTTTAGAGATTCATCACTAAGATTAATGAATCCTTCTCTACTTAAGGGCAGAGTTAATAGAGGTGCAGTAACCAATATATTATTCATCTCTTAGAAACTTTCCCTATACTCCTTTGTCCAGATGGACTTGACCCCTTTTGAGTTAACATGTTTAATGGATTAGAAAGTCATCAAAAAAATTTAAAAAACCTCTTATAATATCCTTATAATCCATGAAAACTACGAATCTTAGTTATTGTTATAGGATGGGTCAAATCTTCTACAAATTTTGTCTTTTCAGGGTCCAGCATGATTACATCATTGGTTACAATGATCCCTAAGAAAGAAACTTGTTGTAACCATAAATCACATTTACCGAACATTCCAAAAAAGCATCTCCTTTCACAGAGTTTGAAAAATAACCCTTATATGATCTTTATGCTCCCCACGAATTTTGGAATATATCAAAATATCATTAATAAAAACTAAAACAATGTTATGAAGGTGGTCTTTAAAGACTCTATTCATAAAATCCATAAAAATAGCAGGTGAATTATTCAGTCTAAATGGCATAACAACAAACTCATAATGCCAATATCTTGATCGGAAGGCACCTTTTAGAATATCTTCTTTCTTCACCCTCAATTTTTGATAACCAGATCGGAGGACAATATTAGAGACGAATTGAGCCCCATGAAGTTGGTCAAATAATCCATCAATTCTTGGAAGAGGGTATTTTTTTCATCACTATGATACCATTCAGTTGTCTATAATCAATTCATAGCTGCATCGATACATCCTTATTCTTCACAAAGAGAACATGTGCTCCTCAAAGAGACACACATGGTTGGATAAACCCCTTCTCTAAAATATCTCGTAGTTGTTTCTTTAATTCCTCCAGCTCCACATTTTCCATCCTATCGTGGGTCTTTGATATCGAATGAGATCCAGATACGAGTTCGATGGAGAACTCCACCTCTCTTTCAGGGGGAGGTTCAAGAAAATCCTTTGGAAATACACCAATGTATTCCATAATGATGGGGACATTTTCAATCATCAAACTCTCATCTCTTTCTTCTTCTTCACCGATCAACTCCATAAAGAATGATATTGGGGGTTCTTTTAGACAAAGATGAGGTTGAGATATTTCACCTTGGATGATAATTGTAGGTATTACATTCAAAACTATAGATATTTCCTTTCTTATCCAATTGATCTTAGCATTATTATTTGAGAGCCAGTCCATACCTAGTATAACGTCGAATTCCATCATGGGAATGACTACATGATTCGTGATAAGAATGTGCTCACTAATGTAAATACTAATGTTTCTAAACACTGATGATTCTTGGATAGTCCCACAAAGAGTCTTGACTAACAACTATACTTTTATCAATTCGTTGGTTGATTCTAAATTCCTTGAAAACATATAGGATAAAAATGAATATGTAGAACTAGAATGAAACAAATTACATGCTAGCTTTGAGAGAACAACAAGAGTACCTTCTACAACATAATTTGGAGCATCGACTTCAGCTGTCTTGATAGAAAAAGAATGATATTGATCCCTTGGCCTTTGTTGAGGCTGATGGGGGTTCCCCTCCACTACCCTCAGATTTGGACAGTGATTAGAAAAGAAACCACATTGCCCATACATGAAGCACGGGACATAAAGTAGGGCCTGCACCATCTTCCCCTTGTCGTTTGTGTTTGGAAGTTGTGGTTTCACCTCACCATGAACATTCCTTGCAATGTGACCATCTCTTCCACACTTGTTGCAATTCCCACTCCCGAGAAGGCAGTTCCCCAAATTCTTCTACCCACATTTATTAGACATGGGAAGTTTCACTTGAATTCCTCCTCTTCCCTGATCAAAAGTCCTCCCTAAGCATGGCTCCATCGATCCATTCTTTTCATTGGATTTATGAGACCACTTCATCTAACCAAACTCTAGCTCAACTTTCATCGCACTCCTCACGATCACCTCTAAGCTATCATAATCTCAGGTGGCAAGATTCTTTGGGAAATGATGTCTCAGTCCATCGAAGAATCTATATACGTTACTATATGGATCCCTGAAAAATCTAGAGGAATATTGTGAAGGACTTGTGAAGTTCATCTCGTAGCTTCCCACAAATTCATTATCCTTCTAATTCAGCTTGAGAAACTCCTTATCCATTTATTTTCTCATGGAACAAGGGAAATATAAACTGAAAAAGATCCTTCTGAACTATTCCCACTTCATAGATTCAACTTCCACTCTTTTCCTCATGTTTTAGATCAGTTCCCACCACTGATCAGCTTCTCCCTCTAAGTGATAGACAGCTAGGGTGACCTCCTCTTGCCTTGAACAACGTAACACAGAAAATATCTTCTCTATAGAGATGATACATTGCTCATAAATCAATGCGTCAGTCAATCCGCTGAAGGTTGGTGGAATTTGGCACATAAAGGACTCAATAGAATGTTTTTCCCTTTATGGTGAGATCATAATCTCATCTTGATTCAAGTTATTACTCATAACTTGAGTCATTTGGATCATCATTTGCATGAATGTTTCCATTCTGGCCTCCATCAAAAGGACGTTAGTGCATGGTCCATTGTGGTCACCATTTGCATGGTTCCTCCTCTTTCCCACCACTTTCTAAAAGAATAAAATCTTAATGAGAAAATTGTTTCATTTATGAATATATTACCTATGATTTATTTTACGCCATAAAACTTCATGCTTAAACAATTATATTTATCTATAATTCCATCAAAATGATTCATAAAAACCTTGTGATTAACAAAACATATCCCATGGGAGTGTCATAACCAAGTGTGAAGTAAGGCTCGTTTTCGTGCACTAATTCCCATTCGAGTATAGCTAAAAGTGTTGTTTCCGAGTTTTACCACTTTGTACATCTGTGCCAGAGCTGCCTCAACCTGCTTGTAACCAGACATGGATTTATTTGTTTGACAACCCACTTACTCAATACTCAAAAAAATACCAGGATGTTTTCCCTACATTTAAACTTTTCAATAGGGTTCTTCCTAATGTTTTAATTTCCTAATTTACATAAATAACGAATCTATCCTTTGATACCAACTCTGACATCCTACCCTTTTAATACATAACGTTTCATTACATTTTTCATACAGAGGATCTTTAAAGTCTATTGTCTTGGAAATCTGGAACAATAAAACGTGAATACAACATAAAAAATTGTTTTATTACACTTGTAAGGATTAATAATAAGATCATCCTAAGTACAATTACTTACATTCATATCTTGGAAACATACATCATAGGAAAGGGTTCTCAGAAGGCCCAGTAAGGGTAAACAAGGGAGTAAATGTACTTGTGATATCAATAAGAACATGAATAACAACATAAATATATGAGAAATGGAATTATAGGAATATCATAATGAAATTAACTTGAAACATAACATGAATATGTCGCTACAACATTTCATTTAGGAAATCACGAATAGATCACCAAGGTCCATCCACAAGGTTTCATAAAAATTACCAAGGTATCATGATTCTTTTCATCTCTAGATATTAAATATTTACCCAATGAATTGGAGTGATATAAGGGAGAAACCTTAATATTTATTTACTTACATGTGAGCCACATAGATCCTAATAACACATTTCATAACCCATATAGAATAAAATAAATGGGTTTCATTTCAAAATCTTGATGTTTTAAAAGCTCTTAAAAATAAGATCATTATATGATTTATAACACATGGAAAGGGAGTGAGGGTTATATGTATGTAAATTCAAGAATAAAATATATCATATTTATATATTTATGAACACCCATAGAAATGAAATATGTATGGGTATTCACATAATCAAACAATGGAATTTCCTGAGAGAAATAGTTAGAAATGTTTAGATGAAATTTCTCCAGCATAACGACAATATAACATGGTTTTAGAAAACATTGATAAGGTAGTGAAAAAAGGACACCCACTCATAAATAATTCATAATATAACATGGGTACTTAATAAGATCATGATATGGGTATTTGAATTACATTCCACATAAAAAGGAATCATGAAAGAAAAGAGTTGCTGCGATTTTGTTTATGAGAAATTCAGGAGCCTAACGACGTCACTTATAAATTCAGAAAACAAATTGATGAGAGAAAATGGGTCTCTCATAATTTGGACATAAAATGGTATGTAATAATAACATATAATAACATTACCTTAAAATAAAGAGATGGTAAATATAAGACACAACATAAGGGATTAATGACATAAATGAGGAGGGTGAAAGAATCCCTTACCCTTAAGAGTAACATAGAAAGATTGATGTTTAGGACCTTGGGAGGCTTGAGGGAACCTTGGGAGGACTACATGGGAGGTAAGGAGAATAGAACGTCTGTGAGGAGGATTTAGAAATAAAAATAATGAGGTAAAGGATTGGTATTTATAGAAGAATTTAGGGGACAGGTCATTAATGGCCAAGGGACACCTCATCAATGGTTTTGGAAAAACCATGGGATGGCCCCTGGTATTGGCCACATGGGACACCTAATACATTATATTACTATTCATAATTCTACCAGAATGATTAAACAAATTATTACATCTTTAATGATGTCATTAAACACCTGAAACTAAAAACATTATTTTCACTATTCAACAAAAATTCCTTTTTTAAGAAAAATCCCCAAAATCACCTTAACCTAATATCGATGCTTTGAATTCAAAAAAGAACTCTATTTTATAAAAAAATTATAAATATTTTTAATTTAATTTTTAATTAAAAAATACTATCCACTAGAAGAACCTAATACTTGATTAATAATTTATGAAACAATTATTTACCTATTTTATTGAATCACATTACCTAATTAAGGTGCCTTAATTATATTAATACTTTCATAAGTGATGTTACTTAATCCATTTGATCACATTACTAAACATAAGCATAAAACCACTATTCATAATTTACTATTTACTAAAAATTACGTTGTTCACATTAGACTCTAAATTTCATACTGAACAGAATTTTAGAAGACCATATTTTTGAAAATCATTACACATTATTAAATATTTAAGGTTTATATAATTTTTTTCAAAATATACCTTTTTTCAATAATTCATCAATATACATCCTATATTTATACATATATCTGAAAAATAACAAACATCACTATAGGAAGGAATCATAATTTCATTTATCTTAAAGGATTTCACAAAGTAGCTACAATCTTTTTACAGAGCCCCTTATAACCCCATCATAGGACCTAAGTGTAAGGTGTGCTAAGGTGAGAGAATCAGAGGGTGGCTCAGCCAACAATACCTGAGTAGTGATTTCTATAATCTTGAACTTCTCCCGAAGGTGATTCCACTCTTGCTTCACATGATGAACTTCATCTTGGGTTTGGTTTATAGCAAAGCCTAGTGGTGCTACCTCCTTCCCAAGTTTCGTCAGATGGGCTTCGATCGGCCCGAGACTACTGGATGAGGCCACCAAATCTTCTTTCTTTATTAATTAACTAAGTTCCCTTGTATTTAGTGACAGAAATATCAACATTTAGATTCCAATGGTCATATTGACCAATAGTCATATTGGCCAATGGTTATATAACAGTCGAAACCCAATGGTATCATTTTAATTATACTCTCATCATTAATTAAAGAATATATTTTTTGAGTATAAACTAAAATAAAAAAAATAAGAAACAAAAATACATTCAAAATTTTGGGTCGTTAAAAATGGAGAATTTTCATATTGTTAGTTCACCCCTGGTTTTGGGACTTCAGTTATTGGACCTTCGTTTAGAATTTACTTTGTTAGAATAATTTAAATATCAATGGAATTAAGTAAACAACATGAGAATCCCAATATCCCAATAACATCCCATTATCCTTATGTTGATTATCCTTACGAAATTCCTATCAATACTAATAAGAACTATTAATTATAACCACATTAGAAGTGTTGAACCATTTCCCACCCAACAACTACATGGATTTTCATTGCCTAAATTTAGGATAATTTAGTGTGGGGGAAAAGGATTTAGTTTTTGGAATTATTTTGTTTATTTTCACCATGTAATCATATTCTTGAGGGAAAGAATCCATTTAAATGTAGTGATTGGTTTTTATTTAGTGATTATTTGTATTGGAATAATTTTTATGTAATTTTGGACATGCTATTTAAAGGTGTTAATAAATTTAGAAATATGAACAAGAAATAAAAAAATAAAAAAACCAACTGAAAAAAATGATTATCTTATTTATTTTTTTGGTGAAACTTAACTCTTCATAAACCATTATTGTTTTTAAAAATATTATAATTTGTGTCATGAGAAGATAAAACATGGGTTGGGAGATTGGTGTGAGAATTTTTTCTTGTTAAACATTCGAAAAAATAGAAATAGAAAAGGAAAACATGAATTGTATTTTCCTGTGTCATTAGGAGAAGTCTTGTGTTATATATATATATATATTACATCATTTAAACCCCATCATATTTTACACATATCTTTTCTTCTTTAAAACTTAATGTCCCTTGAAAACAGTTCTTTCCACTTCCCTCCATGTTTCATTTCAAAAAATTTGGTATTGCTTTTTCTGTTTTAATGATTTACCCCACTATTCTTATTTTTGGACCTTATATTCCAACCATCACATAGACACAATAAAATCACTAAAAATACCTCTTTGGGTATGTTAACATTTAGATATGGAATGTATGTTATGATCACTTAACAACATTGTTATTTCACTTTTGGATGGTTAATGAGTGAACATCCCAAAACAAATTTTTGTCATCTTGAGACTATTATGTTATGAGTGCCTAAATTTTCCATTTCTAATTTTTAGCATGAAAATATACTGTATTTAGATAATTAATGTCATTAAAATAATTTTGAGAAATTATTGTTTATTAGTTAAATATTAAAGACTCCCTGATTGGATAAAAAAATTATAATATTTTTTGATTGGTGAAAACATGTTATTTTTTCTTTCAATATTTTATTTTCATAAGTTCCTAAACAATCCTGTGTATAGGGGAGTTAGTGTTATTTACTTACTAATTATTTTATCTACTCCCAAAACTTGTTTTCATAGAAATTTTCATAATTAGTTTGAAATTTAGATGTTTTAAAATTATAAAAAAATTGGGATCATTGTTCGAAATAATACAGAATCATGTCCGCTTACTATAATTATCATAACTCTCTAACTAAATATCCAAATTTGGTGATTCCTAATTTCTATGGTTCCATATTAAAAATATTAAAATCGTACAATTGGTGCTTTGGCTAATTCATCCACATTAAAGGGCCTGATAAACCACACAAGAATACACACTAAATTTCTGATGAAAACTGGACCCACCCGGATGATTTATTTTTTAGGATTAATAAAAATGAACAAATTTTATGAAGCTATATATTGGGATTGAGGATATCATTATACATCTTTGATAAAAAATTTATCTCCCATGTAAACCAATAAGGGTATCAACTAATTCATGCATGTTTAGCCCACAAATCTATACGTGATTTAAAAGAAAAACACAATCATTGACATTTATCCCAAGATAGACATAAAAGTTATCTAGTATGTTGTGCTAAGAAAAATAGGATGTAGTATCCCAACGTTTTTACATAATTTTTTCAGATTTTATTGAACCATCATGTCCAAAAAACAATTCACATTGTGAAATCTGAAGATGTTTGGATCCAACTGGGAAACAACACATTGTTTTAGTAAAAAAAATCATATCCTTGGGTAAAAAAGACCAATGGACACAAAATATCAAGGGTGAAATGTAAAAATCCATATTTGAAACTTTAATGATGAATTTATCTCCATAATTTTCATTATAAATAATCTAAATTCTATGATAAGTGTTGGGTTAGTTTTGCAATTCAAAGAGTCCACCTCCATGGAGGTATAAATTCACTCCCCTCTTCTTTGTGTAATGAGTTGGAATTTTATCACTTAAGGAAGAGATTTTCCCTGAATAGATCCTTCCCTGGATCCTTGGAGCACATTCCTTAATCAGGTTTCAATTAGAGATACCTCTCCTCAATGTTTTATTTTAGGGTTACTTATGCTTGTTTTCAATTTTAATCATGTTAGTTTGATTCAATTTCAGTTAAATATTGACGAATTTTTCTTCATCATAATATTTAATTGTCATCCAAATTCTATATTGAAACAGTAATGTTCTTGAAATTTTTATACTCACTTTTAAGATAATTTTGTTCATTCAGTTTCTTTTTCAATAAAAATTGCATTTTTTCTCTTCATTATTCATGAATATGTTAAATGTAAAAATATTTTAATATCCCCTTCTTTTCAATAAATTTATAATTAATCACCTTAAATATATCAAAACATATTAATAACCATCTCTATAGATGATTAATTATACCATTAGGGTGATTCATAATTTTTCTATGTTAAATTATTGAGAGATTCTTCTCGATTAATATCCTTTAAATTGATATTGTTCATGTTGAACATAAAATGTCATCGCTTAATAAAATGTTTTGACTAATAACCGTATTCCATGGATTATTTTTACTAAAATTGTACATGGTCTCTTGAAATATTGAATATTCCATCAATAATAAATTATTGAGATCTATACCCTAGTTAAAGAAAGGAGTAAATCAATAACCATTTGGAAATTCCGTTCAAAAATCATCTTGTAAAGTGGGTGTTAATTTAAGGAAATATATAAAAAATATCTTTCATATCATAATCCTAACTCCATAATGGCGAACAAACCCAAATAATTAATATCTTTTTCAATCCAAATAAACCTATTATTAAATTCGTATAAGCTCTATAACCACCTACTCATATGGAAAAACAATTTGACTCCAAAATTTGTATCATAACTGAGGATTCAACCCGAGTATTGTTATTCACATTCTAGTAGAGAATTGGATCATTGAACTTTTGGTATGTAAAAATCATATTTTCCTTAACTGGAAAATTTCTATTGTGTCATATATACTTAATGGCATGACCAAATAATCATATAATATATTTCGACTATGGACTACTACAAGAAGTACACCTACTCAACTAACACGCCCCTAATTGTCGATTAAACAAAAATATAATTTTGAGAAAACTCTATCTCCTCATAAATAGTAAAAAGGTCATTTTTATGTGGAAGAATACACCAGTTAATTGTACTATGTTAATTGAGTTTTTGGTAATAAACACGAAAATACACATCCTTGGTGAAAAGTGTAGTTGAATCCAATGGGGAAGTAATTTGTTTTAAAACCCCCTCATTGTCCAAATACTCTTACTACCTCTTGAGATATTGAATATTAGTAGAATAAATCCTTTACGGAGGAATGTACATCAATTTATATCTATGGAAAAATTGTTAGTATACTATGATTCTCTCATGGGAGTTAGCCCATATAATATTTTCAGGATGACTAATTTGAAACTATCAACTAAAAGAGGTAAATATACCATACACATCTTTGATAATCAAATAAAATGATAGTAATAATATATGATATTCCACACATCCCAAGATGGTCTAGTCCAACTCTATCTTTCTAGATATCCCATTAAACTTTCTGAATATAATTACCACACTAAAGTTATGTGAATGACACACTATGATGATAACAATCAACGAGAGAATTTTAAGGAATTCACTAGTCCATCCAAAGTATGGTTTGAATGCATTATGTCATGAGAAATAGGGTATTACTTTTTTAACGATATATGCCTATCTTAATGGGGATCTCTTTTTACTAATTTACACATTCAAATTAGATATATAGTGGAGTTTCAAGTGTCATCACTCTAGATAAATTCTTAATTTCATTCCCAAGAATCTCTAGACATCCAAAAATATATGTCAATAATTTTAAACTATGTAAAATAAATAAGAAACTATTATATAAGATACAAAAATAATACCTCAAAAAAAATATGGACTATGATTCTTTATCAAAGGTTTAATGTTATACTGCATATGTAAAGACCAAATCACAATCTTGAGGTACTTCCTGACTACCCCATACAATTCTACTATTTTGGAATTATATTTCTTGTATAGGGCTACCCAATCCACCACCACCACTACATACTTAATTACAAGTAACAATCCAACTCCTTCTCTAGTGTAGACTTCTTTACCTAGGTATTAATTGTGATTTTAGTGAAAAGCCTCTACCATTATGAATAGATTGGATGTTCTTGAACACCCACTGATGATTTCGCATCCCTCCTCAGGATCAGAACTCAATTGTGTGTTATTTACACTGAGGATTCATGTGACCTATCATTCTATACTAATTTCCAAAACCCTAGAAACAAGTATTATTATACATAACACCAATTCCCTCAAAAGAACACTATCTGAAATGGAACATTAATTTGTAAATGAACAGGTAAGTATTTGGGGGAATCACCTTAGAAATCACCCTCATCCAATCTCAAATCAATTTTAGTGATAAGGTTCTGAATCACTATCCCTGATAGAGTATTCAATTTGAATATGTTCCCTAGTGATTTGATATCATACCTAAATCCATCATCAAATCACCTAAATCTAGAAATCTCATCACCAAGAAGAATTGATGATAATTTGTTAATATCTATAAACTAATCTAGATTCTCTATAACAGACCTAGATCCCTTCATCATGTTCATAAACTCACTATCTCTATAATCTTTGAAAGACTCGAGATACAAATAATCATAAATTACTGTATGGAAATCATCCTATAAAATAAACTGGTCATTTTCTTCCAGTGTGATAACATCCAAAATTCAATTTGTAGATCTGATAAGCATGTATTTAAATATCTTAACTCTCCTATCAGAAGGGGTCTCATGATACTTGAACATAAATAGCATATACTCCATCCCTAACATACATTACTACTGATCACCTCCCCTTAAAATTTTGGGTGTTTCGGGGTGCTAGAACTTCGTTGGCAGCACTAAAATATATAGAAAATATCATGGGGCTCCATATACAGGATGGAATATTTAAATAAAACCCTCTTGAGACAATGCATCAGTTCCTAGATTATGAATAGAAGGATACTTAATAGGTGTTACTTCTATAGGTAATACTAATTGCATATGGGCCACCACCTGAAGACCATGATTGTTTCCACCTTCCTAGAACATGACCCAAGGACATCATGGTGGAATATTGTTATAATTCTAAACACATACTACTAAAATAACGGGAAAGGGGAGAACTACCCTTTTATCAACACTAAAAAAAGCACTGATAAAGGCCCCCTTTATCAGCACTTTTTTGGGCTGATAATGGCCCCCTTTATCAGTGCCTTTTTATCAATGATAATGGGGACACTTTATCAGCGCTTTTTTTATTAGCGATGGTAATGGGGGGATTTATCTGTGCCTTTTCCTACTGGTGATATATTTTTTGATTCAAAAAAAAATCATGAAAAATAAATGGTTTTTATATATGTATATTTATATTGTTATAAATATAATATATATTTTTTAAATATGTTTTAGATACGTATAAAAGGACTATTAAATTTAATATATAAGATATTTAGTGAAAATGGATTTAAAATATTTTAAAAAATATTATTAATTAATACTTTTCTAATTATTATAATTTAAAAATCATTTAATAAAAATTTGATGCCACAAAAAATGTAAAAAATTAATAAAATATCTAAAATAAGATGAAAATGTAACTCAAACTTCAAACGGCCATAAATTTTGATCCAATTGTCCGTTTGAGATCTAAAGCATATCAAATAAAAGCCTGTGACATGCTCTATGCATTTGTGACTGAATCAATGCTTCTGTCACATTTTTCGAAGCCAAAAAGGCCCAAAAGTCCTTCAAAACTGTGTTTTTAGTTAGGATACTCTGATTTGTTAACATTCAAACAAGATAACTTCAGATCCGGATGTTTTTTTAGGACTATACGACATATCATATCGAATATTGTTTCATTTTCTTTAATTTGACTAGTTGTGGAGTTGAAACAAGCTTCTGGATTATAATTTATGGTCTTTTAAACATTCTATGTCCTTTCAAATACACATATATATGTATTTATTGGTAAATATATATGTGCTTGTGTGTCTGTGGGTGTCTCTGTGTGTGTTTGTGTGTTATATATATGTAAGAATGTCTGTATTTATTTATTTATATACACACATAAAAAACAATTTTTATCATAAATGTATCTAAAACTAATCTTATAACTATAAATTAATATACAAATAAATATATGGATAAAAAATTAAAACTAAATAAATATATAAATAAATATAAATATATATTAATATACGAATGAATATATACATATACTAATATATGAATAAATATATTTAAATTAATATCAATATATGTCAACATAAAAATAAATATAACTATATATATAAATAAATAGATATATCATTAAATAGAGATAAAAATGAAATAGCTTAGTGGTAAAGGTGTAGCCGTGAAAGGGGGAGGTTGTGGGTTTGAGTTCGGGTGAAAGCAAAGTGATGCGCACCTGTGAGGAAGTGTTGGAAGGGAAGCACGTGTGACACCTGCTAGCGCTGATAGGGGGGGTTCAAGCATTGTTAAAATCTCTACCATCATTTTTTAATTGTTTTTTATTTAGTTTTTATTTAGTTTTTTTGAATTTTATCAGCAGATTTGAAAAGTGCAGATAAATGACCCTTTTATCGACGCTAAATAAAAGAACTGATAAAGGGGTCTTTTATCAGTGTTTTTTTGCACAGATAAAAGGGGTATTTATCAGTTCTTTTCAGAGCACTGATAAAAGGGACCCCCTATTTCAACAATGATCTTTACAGAGCTTTTCTATCAGTATTAAATCCATTTTTTAGTGCTGATACAGGTCGTTTTTTATGTAGTGACATGCAAAAAAATATATAATTGATCTTATCAATGATAAAAGTGATAGAGTATGTACAACTCCTTTTTACCAAGAATTAACTCCCATCACAAGCTCCAAAATCCATTTCTAGGTTATATAGAATATAATGATTCATCATAATAATCACTCCCTACTTACAATAATTAATGTTTGTTCTGGGGAGATTTCTTTGTTCCATTCAAATGGATATAGTATATTGATTCTCAATTAACTGTAATGGATTAAAACAACATTAATATTTCAATTTTCTTCCCTGTATAATGGTAACCATTTCAGTATAATATCATGAATCAATAATTTCATATTCATATATATGTATATATATATTTGTTTATTAAGATGAGTTTCCATTCCCATGTTATTAAATAATATTATTTATAATTTAAATTTGGCACTTCATGTAACTATTACTTGATATATAGATCTAATATCAGGATGTAAAAAAGCCATATAAAATAGGAAGATTTAGTAAATCTCAATTATAAATTTTATAATGTACTATATTTATAAAATTTAATTGTAATTCATGTAATAAAAATCAAATAAGTTTTGTATCTATATGACCATATTTTGACATCTCAAACAAAGAATAGTTGGGTAAATAAAGTCCACTACATGCTATGTGGGGAAAAACATTTTGGATGATGTTGAAACATTAAAAACTCATTATTATCTCATCAATCCACCAAATTAATTAGTATAAAATAGTTTTATCACTAACGGTGGATATTAAATACTATAGAAAATTCTTCTAATAAGGTAAACATGACATGTCATTTGCAAGACATTTAAATCCTCTTATACGAATAATGTTGTGTGAACGAGTGTTGAATTGTCATATTAGGAAAATTTTAAAAAAAATCAAAATTTTTTAAATTAAAATTAATGATAAAAAAATATTCATATTCTTCACCCATTAGTGATATTATTATTTTTATTTTAGGCACAATGAAGAAATATAATTCACATCTTTGGATTTATATTTTCCCTCTATTTGGGTTAGCTACATGATTGTATAAGCTCATTACTAGATTTAATCCCATTGCTAGACTCTTTCCTGGAATCATGAAAAGGTAGAAAAAAAGGAAATCTAAGTTACCACATCATAGAATTATAGTAATAGACCACACATAAGTAACTGAAATCTGTTTACAATGTGACCTCAAGTAGTCCTCCCTATACACTAGAGGCTATAAACTATAATTGAGGTTCTGTAATGCAATATTAAAGTTATTATACCCTATTTTATCGTAAAGTCCATACTATGGAACAATAGTTGATGAGTATACGAGGAAAAATAATAAACATTATTTGATAACAAATAATATAGATATAATAAACAGATAGGTATAAACCATAGGTTATACCATAAGGCCGAAACATTTTCAAAAAACATCACGTCGTGATGAAATAAAAAATGGGTAATATATTGGAGACATGGAAGTATGAATATAAAAATTTTATAAAAAATAAACAGGATAAAATCTATCTCTGGTATCATCCCATGTACAAGATCAATCCTCTACTCTCTTCCTCTATCATATTATAGAAAAATAAGCATCCAAAGCTGGGAACCTCACCCTTTCCCTAACTTTATCCTTGAAGTCATTCTGGGTATCAACTAGTATCATTACCATGATGTAATATAATCCCAGTATTCCACAACCCATACATCCCAATAATATCTTGTATTTGAATTTATAATGTGTAGTGTGTAGGAATAATTGATAATGATAGTGAATAAATTTTGTAAAATCCATGTCAACTCAGGTTTCTTTGTGGGATTCTTATCTAAAACATCCTACTTCATATTAATCCATAATAAATCTGAAAATTCATCAATTCATGAAAATTAATAGATTCCATGAATATTAATTAGCAACCTTATATATGGAACATCATTTTTATATCTTTAAATAAATCTTTTTGAACTTTGTTTCCATTAGTTAGCTATAGATTCCTTAGAACATCAAGTCCATTATTTATAAATTATAATGAAAAAATATTGTTTCCTTGAAAAAAAATACATACTATATATTTTAATGTCCATTATTACCACTCGACTATTATTAAAATCACATCCATATTTTTGAAGTAAATATCTTGTAATGTCATATCAATAATCACAAATAACAAGAAGGAATTTCATGTCCAGTAATGAAAGAAAGCATGATGTATTGACATACTTGTTAAAATATGTCTAATAAGTATCGAATCATTATTTTTTTTAGTCGACTCATTTCAAAATTTAATCCATGAAAATATTAAGTAATATTTTAATGGGAAATGTGACATAATCTATGAATCTACATCATTCTATCAATTCACATAAGATGATTTCATTAGAAAAAACCAATGAAAAAATGCCTAAATATTGTTTTGGTCACAAAAGAAGCCTAAGTCATTATAGAATAAAATAGAAATCCCCCATGGGGTAGATCGAGAAGAGTTCATCAACATAAAACTAGTTTCCAAGGTCACCTAATAGGTCAAGAATTATTCTTCCAAAATAAATTTAAGGTTTCATAAATTTTAATAAAAACCCCAGGAATGTTTAGTACCTGGCATAATGGAATGATTACACAATCATCCGGAATATTCATAATTGGAATAAGAAAAAAATCTGTATACATATATTGAAATCCACAACCTTTTATATCATTTTATTCATTCCATAATATATAAAATCCATTAAGTATACAAACACACTGAAAATATTTCTTATTATCTCACAAAAATTAAGCATGCCATACGGAAGAATAAAAAATGAAATGATGTAATAGGATTGAAAAGCATATCAATGGAGATCCAAGATTATAAATAGTGACATATTTTGACAATATATGATAAAGGGGGATCAAAACCTATGATGATGATAAAAATGGGGCTCGGATTTTTTGTTGATTCAATATATGATGTAGAGAGAAATAGATTTAGAAGTTTTATACAACAGAGGTAAGACATCATATCACAATTTTTAATATAGGAATTGTTACAGACAATCCTTGGTCGACCACGAGCTAGGAACCCAAAGAGATCCCTAGCATCAACTGAAGGGCGTTCCTAAAATCCATAGGCTGGAAATTAGTGTCAGATATCAATTGTGTACTCCGAGAAACTATTCCACTAAAATATAATCATGAACTAATCAGCAGAAAGGAATGGACATCCTCATATAGATTTATATAAAATTTAACTGAACATTATTTATAAAAGAAACCAAAAGTAAAACTAAACAGTAAGACCATACACCCAAAGCTAATGAAAAAACTAACACCATGTGACCCCACTGGTCACTCTCCAACACAATGAATACTCGTCACCCAAAGATACCACACTCAAGTTGAAACCTGCACATGGGATAAAAACAAAAGAAAACTATAGGCAAGAGATGAAAAATTCTCAGAATAAAAGAAACATAAATTTAAAGTTTGAGGAATAATATATAAATATATTTTTTCCAAATGAGGTCTCATTCTCTAATAATTACAAGAAATAAACTTTCATGTTTAATAAACAAAAATTCTAGGAATGATTTTTCATAGAGGTGAAACATCAAAATGAAAATAATTTTTTAAGAGGGATTATTAAAAAATTGAAACTTTTAAATAAAACACACACACTGATGAATTGAACAAATAGAAACGTCCTATTCCAATGATGAGTACAAAATGGCCAATGAGAACAAGTCACTGAACACCTTAGGAACTAGTTTGTTGTGGGCCCTTGGTACCTCATATCTCAGTGTAAAAGTAACCATAAAAAATATTAATTCTCTAGAACATGAGCCAGAAGTTGGAGAATCATTCATAACCTATTGGTCCCCAGCTTCATCATCATCAACATAGTCTAGTTAGTGTTTTCATCTTCAAACATGCTACATGAAATAGGCACAAACCCCTTCAAATCAATAGCATACTAGTACACATTCGGGAACCTATATACCTGAGATTCATTTTTTTGCCCAAAAAATTTACACAAAAATAAAATACCATTTTCTCATGTAGATTCCATTTAAAATCATACACACATCAATCATCCCACACACATCTCGCATTTCTTTTACGGATCCATAAACAACATAAATTGTCATAAAACAATTTCATGAAATATAACGAGGTCTTGCACAAAAAATCTATTCAGAAATGCTATTTTAAGGACAAAATCCCCCCAATACCAAATAAAAAAATATTTAAAAGCCCCAAAACCATTTAGTAAATCAATTTTATAGAACATAAAATGGACCCAAATGACACAACAAGAAATACACTTGCAACCCATTTTTACAAGAATCATTCCAAATGGGCCAATAAGCATTTCTCAAAACAAACTTCTTCCAAAGTAAAAAATTTTAGATTTAATAAATAGGTTTATAAATACCATTTAAAATAAAAAAACACTTTCCAAAAATCTGTTAAAAACATCATGTTACACATCCTATGAACGACAATTTTTTTATGGATCCCAAACGGGCCATTTTTCTAGCATCTCTGGCAAAAATTTATTTACAACAAAACCCCAATTCTTTATAAAACCAAATCTACCTTATAAATCCAAAAAAGGACCCAAAACATCATTTTTATGTTAAAATTGTATTTATAAATCCAAACGAATCATTTTAAATTGCACTAAGCACATAAAATCCAACCATGCAATTTACCGAACACATGGTATGAACTTTTAAACAAACAACATATTTAAACTAATTGAAAAAAGATAAAATAAAATATTCATGCAATAAATTTATTTAAGCTACTAAAAAATGTTCCTAATATGACAAAAAAGGGTTCTTATATTAATAGAATATTTATATAGGTAAGTGGTGTACTTGTCTGAAACCAATCAACACTGTTTTTGACCAAACAAGGATTAAACTACTATTTTTCACTCTAATAAAATTATCCAAAAGATAAAAATACTAACAATATTTATCCGATGGTAATAGAAGAAATATTTTGAAACATAAAAGATACAAGAATGTTAAATGGATATCCTACTTCAAATCAATGGCAGAAAGGTTCCAAACACCCAATATCACCCGTGGCAATTCCCTACACTCTAGATATACAAATACGATACATAAATGATCCCAAAACCCATAAAAACATGGGATAACATAATACTAGGCCTTTAATTACTAGGTGAGAAGAGTAAATCAATATAAATTGGACAGATATGGAATAGATATGATAAATGAGATGAAATCTCACCATGGAAACGAGATACCTCTTCATCTTCCCTCAGATATACACCCTTAGAGGAAAGGGAATAGATTGTAACTTATTGGAGAGTCTCATTGTGTAGTTAAGAACAATGTTAATAAATTTTTTGGGGAAAAAGAAAACAAATAGTGATTCATTAATGAAATAAATTACCTTACAAAATCATGATCATTGGAGAATCCTTGAGAAATGTTTCCCTAATCTGCAACTATGATGAGCACCAAAGAAGGAATATGGAACTTTGGGGAGATCCTAGGGTTCCTGGGCTCAATTGAAAGGTTTAATCACTAAAAAATATTAAATTATAATATATATAAGATATAAGTTATTTTTCTAAATACAAATTGGCTCATAGGCTAGCCCGATTATTGATTAAATAAACCATATCAATTGTGATTATGGATTCCTAAGAGGTTATAAATAAATATGGTTGTTATAATAGATCAGGGGAGGAAAATTTTGAAGTATAATGTTGAAAAATGAATAAAAAATACGTAGTTATTAATGAAAGAAATTAGAATTCTAAATCTGGAAATAGACTCACGGTTGGCCCAAATATTAAAGTAACCACCATTTTCTCCAAAACCACCTAAACAAGGTATGGGGAACCCATTGTTGTATAATTACACATACATTTTTCTTTGAAACTCATAATTATTAATAACCTAAAACAAAATAAATAAATCAGTATTTCCAATGAACCAAATCAACAATGAGACAAGAAAAAAATAGGTGTGATAATTCTCTCCACCATTAATGCTTTCTGCCCCCAGAAAGCCACAACAAATTCTTGATAATTGATCAACACCTAATTATTATTTATCAATATGATCAATCCTATGAATCCAGTGAAACCTCATCCACCATTAATGTAACTTATTCCACTTACCTAATCCAATACACCAATTCTCATCCACATCCCGATAATCAAAAAAATATCGAGTCACTACCTCCTCAACAAAACCAAGAACCGGATTACTGGGTCTTCTCCCAATGAACCCAACGATCATCCGAACAAATGAGAACTCACAAAAACCAATTATTCAAGTGGATTTTATAATTCACTCCCTTATATTAATAAATGTCTATCGTTCGATGAATTCTCATGAACAAACTCTATGAGACCAGTGGTGGTTCTCCCCCACCCCCATTAAGAACCAATGATCAATGACCAAACAAGAATTCAACATGGACTTGAAATGTGTCTCTCCCACATATTACATGATAATATCTCCCACAAAAATACTTCCTACCCATGTAAAGAGGAACACAACACTAACATTTAAACACCCCCACTCCCAAACGGAGGGGATAAAAACTGGGCCCACACCCTCTACAAAAATCCAAACCCCAACCACATGGGGTGAAGAGGGAAAGAGACCCAATAATTTGGCCACTGAAACCAAAAATTAAATAAAGGAACTACTACATAGTAATGGTAGAGACACAAGCCTAGAAATGCTACCCATAGTCCTGGGACTCCTGACCACATGGAAGCTTCACTCCAAGACCTGTGGATAGAGCTCAAATGGATTAATCATATCTTTATTGGTAGCCAAGCTTTGATAATCCCTAACTTGAACTCTTTCCATTAGATCCACACAGTGACACATAATAGTCCTAGGTCGAAATAACAGATCAAATGACAACATGGAACTATCTTCCTAAAACAACACACTTTTACCCAAAAAAGAACTTCAAGATATATAACACTATTTTATTTCACTCTAAATGATGAGAATAATGGACAACGTACATCAATAATCACATCAACCTCCCCAAGAACAACTACCACAACTGAGAGGGACACCATGGTAGAAATGCACTCTAATCTGAGCCCAAAAATCTCTCAATTACAATAAATGGGATGAGGCCTCATTCGAAGAGGTGGATTTAAAATATTGAATGAATCTTTATGTCGATAACATCGAAATCATTCCAATGAAGAACCATCCATGGCCGGATCACAACATCCAACACACCTTTAGAAAACAACTAAACAATGCTCCAAAACTGAGCCACCAAAGAGATCCCATAGAAAGACACAACAATAGTATGACAACCAAATCACAACGAAGAATACCAAATAAACAACACTTCTAATATAGAAGAGAATCCAGACACAAAACCATCAGTTTATAACAAGTATAATATTTTTTCAGCTTAAAAAACTTTTAAAAAAACAAACCAACATGGTGTATTTACAGAGTACCCAATGAGGTTTCATCATGTCTCACTAATATGATCGTTTTTGGGTCATCCTAGGCATCCAACCACCAATCCATACGGGCCATTAATCTATATATACATAAAACAATTCATTTGAGAACACATGAAAACAACAAGGACAAAATAAAATAGTCATCACTCTAAAACGAATCATATACCTTACAATGGAACATTAATCGTCAAATCAAAAAACATATTCAGCTTTCCAAAAACAACGAACACTTACTCAAGAACATATTGACTAAACAAATCCATTTCTTTCAATAGAACATCTAAAAACCCATTATATTCCAAATATCCCTTTCCCATTTTGAAAAATTCCGCATGGAGTCTTTTCATAATCAGACAACCACAAAGGCCAAAATCTATTTCCAGATGAACATGAGCTTCTCAAAACCAAATTTCCAAAACCATTTCCTCATATTCAAACACTTTTCAAAAGACCAAAAAACCACTTTTAAAACAATGTTCAAAGTCACTTTAAAAAAATCCAATCCTTAAAAACTTTTCATTTCATGAAACCATAAGTTTATATTAAGGAAATTCAATCCCGTTAAATCATATTCTCTTTATCCTAATGATTTTTTTTCAAAAATCATAAAATTCGAAAAAATATCTCATATTAAAATTTTAAAACCCATTTTCACAATTACCACACAACTATTTTCAAAACAAATCTGAATTCACGAAAATTCCAAGAGACCCTCAAAAGGGAACTAGTGTTGGTGTGTGAATTGACCATATGGTTGGAGGCCATATGTCAAACACACCACAAAAACAAAGAGCCCTATCAATAACATGATTTAGATACACATGGATTTCTTGTCTTAGCGCTCTCATAGAGACAATTAGTCCAACTACCCTTGTCGTATCCCAACACCAAAAAATCAATAAGAAATAAAGAAACTAATAAAACCAGACATCTGATGGACACCTGAGGGTTGGAACGAGATTTTTTTCATCAAGATCTTCCTAAAAAGACCCCTAAAGTCCCTAAAATACTAATCCATATACTTTTACATTCCCAAATAATAAATGGTTCTCTAAAAAGAAAGGTCCTCTAGGAGCCATCCTCATATGATAGCATTTTGTCACGAACCCGTCGAGGTTATCCTTGAAATATATACAAAAACAAATATATGGCATTGACCAAAGGGAATTACCGATACCCACAGGATGGAAACTAGTACCGCGAATCAATAGAGTATTCAAGGGAATGATTTCACTAAAATATAATCAAGAACTATGCAGCAAAAAGAAACGGAAATCCCAACATTCATTTATATAAAATTGAGCTGATCATTATTTATAAAAGAAACTCAAATTAAAACTAAACATTACAACCAACAAACCAAACCTGATGACCAAACTAACACCATGCTACCCCACTGGTCACTATCGAACACAATGAATAGTCACCGCCTAAAGTGACCAAACTCATGTTGAAAACTGCACTATAGATAAAAACAGAAGAAAAATATTGATGTGAGTTTTAAAAATAAGTAGGCTCGCCTGATATTCTATTCCATGTATATATCCATCAAAAGAAAATAAATAAATATTTAATGTTTGATAAAAAATATATGAATATATGTTTTCAAAATTTGGTGTCATGCTATAACAATTACAAGAAAATAACTTTCATGTTTTACAAACTAGAATGCTAGTAACAATTTTTCAAAGAGGTGCAACTAAAAAATGAAAATAGTATTCAAGAGGGTAGATTTAGAAAATATAAACATTAAAAAATATATGTATGCTTCTCAATTTACCAACTAAAAAAAATTTATAACTACATTGTGTACTAAATATCAAATGATCACAAGTCATGGGAACACCTCTAAGCACTAGTTCGTTGCGGGCCCCATTTAACTCGTCTCTCGGTGAAAAAGAAACACCAAAAATATCATTTTTCCTAAACATGATAAAATAGTAGGATAATAAACCATAACCTAATGGCCCCCAAAATCATCATCATCATATTTTATTTAGTGTTTTCATCATCAAACTTGCTATTTGAAATAGGGGTAAAACCCCTCTGGATTAGTAGCGTACTAGTACAGGTCTGCCCACATAGTTACCCGGGTTTTTCTTTTCGTGCCTAAACATGTTACACAACTGTAAAATACCATTTTATCATGATTATTATATATATAAATAATACACACATCAAAGAACCTACACACATGTATCACATTTCATTCACGAGTCAATAAACAAACTAAATTTTCATAGACCAATTTCAAGAATTATAATGAGGCATTTCATGTAAAATCCATTCTAAATTGTATTTTAAGGCTAAATAACCACTAATAACAAATTAATATTGATTTGGAAACACCAAAACCATTTATTAAATCAATTTTATGGACCATAAAATTCCCAAAAATGATACAACGTGACATACCCATGGAAACCATTATTATAAGGAAAATTACAAACGAGCCTTTACGTATTTCTCAAAACTAAAATTTTTCAAAGGTAAAATTTTCAATTATTATAAATAAGTGAATATACAACTTTTACATTAATAACATTAATAAATCCCTTAAAACAGTCTGGTTACACATCCAAAGCATGACTATTTTTATAAGGTTTCCAAAGGGGACATTTTATAGCTACTCGGGCCAAACCATGTTTACCATCAAAATCCCATTTGTTTATAACATCAAATATAAATTGGAAATACATTTAAGAACCCAAAAAATACCATATTTTATAATTAAAATTTATTTATATATACAAACGAATCATTTAAAATATCTCTATGCACATAAAATCCAACCGGGAAATTTAACGAACACATGACATGTAATTTTAAACAAATAACTTATTTTAAGAACATAAAAAGGGATAAAATAAAATTTACATTCCATATATTTATGGAATCAACATAATCATGTTCAAAATACAATAAACACAGTTCATAAGCTAACAAAACATTTATGTAGGCAAGAGGTGTACACATTTATAACAAAACAACACTACTTTTCACAAAACAAGTCTTAAACCACCATCTTCCACAACAAGAAAATTATCCAAAGTCTAAAAAGAAACAGTAAACATATACATCAGATTTTAATATAAATAAAATAATGAGACGTAAATTGTATAGGCATGTTCAAGGGATATCCTACCTCAAAACCAAAACGAAAAAGAACTGCACACCCGGTATCACCCGGCATGGTTCCCCACACTATAGATCTATGAAGACTAACCTTAAAAGAATCACAACCTCCTAAAAACATAGGATACCATAACTATAGGACATTCATGACCATGGGGGATGTGGAAACCAAAATAAAGAGGAAGGATAATAAAGAGGGAGGAGAATGGTGATGGAATCTCATGTTGGAAACTAGAGAGCTCTTCATCTTCCCTTAGGTCTACACCTATAGAAGAAAGAGAATGGATCAGAAATTCTTGGAGAGTCTCCTTAGGTCTGTAAGTATCGTTGAAATAATATTTTTGGGGAAAATATAAAACAAATAATTAATCATGAAATAAACATATTACATTACCAAATATGGATTATTTGAGAAGCCTTTAGAATTTTTGCCCTAATACATGAAAAAGATGAGCTCATAAGAGGGAAAATTGATCATGGTGTTGTGCTTAGTGATCTTGGGCTCTATTGAGAGGTTTATTCACTAACCAATATAAACAATATATATGATATAGGAGAAAAAATTTATTATATAAAATAGGAAACTGGCTCACGGGCTGGCCTTATACCTAAATAAATATCACAAATCCACTATGATTGTTAATTCCTAAGGGGGTACAATAGGATATGTTGGTTTGAATGTGATAGGTGAGGGTAAGTGGGATTTTTAATTAGTAAAAAATTATGGAAAAATATAGAGTTATAAAAGAAAAAAAATTAATCTGGAAATGGGACCACGCTTGGCCCAATTCATTAAGTAACCACCCTTTTCTTAAAAAACTCTTAAACAATATATGAGGAACCCATGGTAGGATTGTTATAAATATATAGTAGTTAAAAAATCAACATTCATCTCACCAAAAATCCATGAAATGAGTTAGTATTTCCAATGAACTAGATCAATACCAATACATGAAAAAAACCCAGGTGTGATAGCAACACAGTTTGGAGACACTATTTTCCAACCCATTTTCCAACCATGAGCTACCAATACGTTATTTTAAGAACCAATCATATATCCTAGTTAATGGTTTAGAAACCATGTAATGTAACATAACAATCTTCTAGGGTATGTTTCCCTTGGAATAATGTAGTAGCTTGCGTTGTATGTAGCTTGAAGTTTTAACGCACAACGACCAATCAAACTAGCTGTTATGAATAGTAATACCCAACTTTTAAAAATCTATTCATTTTATTTTTCAAAATGGACTTTTTTTGGATTCATAATATAAAAACAATCTTAGGATGATTTTTTGTATTTTTATGAAAACATTCAATTTTTTATAAATAGTGAAAAACACTGTGTTATAGTTTAAAATCAATTTTTTTTAGATAATTATTTATTTTATTTTTTTAAGTCAAAATAGATACATAATACCTATATGAGTTCAATGAAAATAATTGGATTCATTTTTTTTAATAAAATTAGATGTCTAAAATTTTATTAAACAATTTACCCCCTTTTACGCATCTTATAATAGCATTTGAAAATTTGCATAAAACCTAAATTTTCCACTTCTGGGAGTTGAATTTCAAAACTATGAGAGACATGGTTGACATCAGTATGTAAAATGTGGTTCAATAAAATAAAAATAGTTTTTGGTGAATAGTAACTTTTGAATTTTATTTACCAGAGTTAAAATTAAATAGGGTAATTAATGGTAAAAATGATATTATAATTACCCTAACACATGTAAAAATTCTATTGTATAACTATAATGTTACCAGAAACAGCCTTAGGAACAAAATATGAACCTTTTCATCCACTTTTATTGGATTAGGACATTTATAAAAAAAATTAAAGAAGAGTTAAGCGTGTTAAATTCAATGTTTAATTAGTAAACCATTTTAATATAGGGTTATACGTAAGATAAATTCAACTATAAATTTTTCATAGAAAGATAAAAATATTTCCAACATAATCGTAGTTTATTTATAAATTTTAGAAATTATGTAATTATATTTATTAATGACACAATGATGAAGCAGTAATTGACTTATTAAGGAAAATTTAAAATAAATGATATTAAAAATATCCAAATAAATGTTAATTTATAATTTTGATGAATTAAATGAATTTTAAAGTTTAATATGACATGGTAGGGTTGATTAAAATAATTGTTTCTATGTTTACTAGCTGTTTTGACTTTAAAAAAACCTTGTACTAGATAGTGTCAAAATTGAAAAAATTGAGTTTTTAAAACAAATAATATATTAAGAAATGATATAATAGTCCTAAAAATATAAGGTTTGGAAAAAGGACATATATAATAATATATATAACATTAATGAACAACTTGGGGTTCTCAGGGAATTTTATAGTTTGCTTCTTAACAATATAATTAAAAAATACAAGGAGACATGGTAAATGTAAAACTATTTAACCAAGAGTTAAATCTATAGGACAAGGTCAATATTGGGACCTAAAATTGTCTAAAACCTTTTAGATGATCGTTTATCGACCCATACCCACCATAGACTAAATATAAATCATTTTAGAGCCATTATAAACCAAATATGATTGTTTAATAAGATAGTATTTCAAGCATTCCTAAAGTGACCCTCACCTCTCTTATAAAAGGGTACTTCCCCTTCTCTCAAATCACACCTCCAATGTCATTTGTCTCAGCCAAAACCTTCCCAAATATCCTACCAGCTACCCTCTATTCAACCAATAGGCCTTAATTTGATCATAAATCCAACGTAAGAAGACCTTTTGAACAACTCAAAAGAAAACACACAAAGAAGTGGTAATAATTTCACCACCTTTTTTCAAAGTTATTTTCTTCGTCCACTTCCTCTTTAGTTGTTGTCTCCATACCAAAATAATTACTCCAGTACCTTATACATAATGTGATGTTATTATAAAAATCCTACAATTATATTCATTATTCAATCCTTTCTATAAATGAAAAAGTCCCCATATGTGTGTATGTGCAGCTTACCGTCTCCATGTTGTCATGTAGTTTTTTGTTCAAACACATCATTGTTTCGATGGGTATAATAATGAGTATAAAAAAATTAAATAATTAATATAGCATTTTAATTATTCTTTATATATTATATAACATCCAATCACATACTATTTCACCATCCATATAATGATATTGTCGCTCGTGCATACGAAAGGATTTTCGTCCACACGAACATGATGAGATTCATTCCCCATCATAATAATTCTTGAATATTTTCCATTTTATGATTACAAATAATTCTTAAGAACATAATATTATTCTGGATATGAATCAAATAAATCCTATTCATAAAAAAAATAGCTTACGTTACCAATAATATAATGGAATATGAATCAGTTAACATCCGAAATGATGATACTACTGAAATATTATTAACATAGAAATATTGAAGGATCATATATGATATCATATTTAAGTGTATTGTTCCTGTATAATTTAATAAATTTTTTTTAGCTATTATACTGGAGGTTAACATACCATCGACCAAGGAAAAGTAAAAGGTAAGGGTTAATTTTACAATCTCATTACTTATCTGAGGTTGTTAAAATGTAAGTATCTACTAGGACATCTTTATCATCCACATCCATGTTTTCATAAAACATTATTTCAAAACATTTTTACTATTTACATGACTATGGGTTAATGTCATTTATACCCTTATTTTAACATATATGTCTTGAAAGGAATCTTTATGTCGTTGTCCAAACAAGGTACTTTATGGCCTTTTGGACAAAATTAAGGTAAGAATGTCTTTTATATCTTATACGGAAGGTGCAGCTATTTTTTTCCATTATAACATCGTCAAAGCATCCTATACAAGTTTATAAGATTATTTTCAAAATAAATGTTTTCAATTATAATTATGTGACTCTAAAATGATTACAAAATAAAAAGATATATTTCTCTAATATATTTTTGATTTCATTTAAGCCAATTTCCCTTTATAAATTTTAGACTTATTTGATGTTGATTTAGAATGATACAAATCTTCAATATTTTATTTAAGGTTTTATGATATGTTGAACTCTGGATGTGTTATGTTTATACCATTCATGGTTTATTGTTAAAGTATAGACATTTCATATGCCAGTATTAATATGAATGATTATGTTATATTTCACCCTTTTCATATGAGGAATGTATTGGAATTAGTACGTGACGGGGTTAGCATGCTATAGCTCCTTGGTGATTTGTTAGGTATCATGAGATAATTAGACAATTAATTGGATGAGTCCTTCCCCAATTTGATATATGGTTTTGTCCAAGGACTTAATCATTTTTAGAAATCTTGGCCGAGGCCTTGAGAAAATGTTTTAGAATTTCTTACATTCTACATTCCCTAATTATGAAAATAATATTGATGGTTCATGTTGTTATTAGACTAGGATAATACCCCTGTCTTATGATTCATTTTCCCAATATATGAAAAAGTTATTTATGAGTGAATTTAACACATAATCAAGGTGGCTTAGATGTTTCAAATGGAATAAATTAGTGTTGTATTTCTTTTCAAGTTAAAATGTTGAACTTATGTATGTGTCTTGTTTCCAATAATACTAAACTACTCAGTCTTTCGTGACATGATTACTTATATCATGCTAATGTTACGTAATAATTCACTGACACTGGGTAACTAGGGTTGGGTTGTTACAATCGGTATATATGGACGTTTAGTACAAACCATGGAAACCAGATTTAGAAAAACTCTGATTATAGAATGCTACCCAATGATATAATTTGAGGATTAATATAGAAGATCTTCGTATAATTTTGTAAATGTGGATATTTTGTGAGTTTTCCAGAAAATATATCCTTGTCTAGATACGAGCAGGTAGAGATGGATCTGGCTCAAATGTAACTAGGGGTAAAACACGAAAAAACCGCTTTGAGCTGGAGTCGAATGGGAATAGGTGTACGACAACGAGCCTTGCTGCACTCTTGATTATGACACTCCGCAGAGATATGCTTTGGATAATTCTAATTTTCATTACAAACCATTATGAAGGATTTATGTGTATATACTTCCTCAAGGAAATATTTTTTTATGATTTGGATTATATCCATAAAATATTGAATTTATGTTAGGTGTTTTACATGTATAGAATTATGTATTGTGATTCAATAACTAATCTTGTGTATTCCATTGTTTAAAAATTGATCCAAGTGGAAGGAATGGAAACTTTATCAACACACATAATCCATGTAGAGGTTTTCCTCCTTCTGAAGATAATTATATTGGAGATGGGGAAGCAACTAGTTCTGATTAGCTTATCAATATACTGACACAACTCACATGGGTTATGAATAATAACCTTACCCATATAGAGCACCCAGATCCACAACGTGGAAGATCAATGTTAGACCGCTCAATGAGGCAAAAACCACCAACATTCATTGAGACTACAAATCCATTTTTAGCAGAGCAATAGATATGTTACTTATAGAAAATGTTTCATGATTTGGGGATTAGAAAAAGGGAAAAAGTGTTCATGGAAGTTTATCTCCTCATGGGAGATGTAGATCAATGGTGGTCATTAATTCAAAACACAAAAAGGATGAAAAAGTATCAAATATATAATGGAGGGAGCCTAAATAGCTTTTCTTAGAAAAATAATTTCTTTGTGACCATCAAGCAGATATGGAAAAAAATTTATGAGCCTAAGGAAAAATGAGGATGAGAATGTCACAAAGTATAAGGATAACTTTACAAGGTTAATAAGGCATGTAGTAGATTATATATGTAAATCAGTTAGTCTGATAGATAGATTATTTGATGGGTTAAAACCATTTCACTATCAAACATTAGTCTCACAATCCTTCCCATCATACGAAGATATTTTTTCATGTGCTATCATGATAGAAAATTAATTGTCTATGTATTTATACCTTAAACCAAAGTAAGAGAAGAAGAGATTTTTTGAACACTCTGGGATAGGAAATAAGGAAATAGAGAAGTATTAAATAGTTAAATTTCCACACTGTGATAATTGTTGAAGTTAGCACCCTTGTGCCTGTCTAAAAGGAAAAGGTGTATGCTACAAATGTGGATAGAAAGGCCATCTTGCTGGTGATTGTAAGGGGAAGAAAAAATATCACAATGTTTAATGTTACAATTACAGGGAGATGGGACATTAGGCTCATGAATGTCCTAAGCGCCATGGAAACTTACCTTGGAAAAGTAAAATAGAGTAAGGCCAAGGTTATGTGATCACTACAGCTGAGGCTAAATCTCTAAATCACATAGTGGCAGGTGATTTATTTGTTTCCTCAAATTTAGCCAATTATTTATTTGATTCTGTATCATCACATTGTTTCATATATTCCCAATTTTCTACAAAATGTGGAGATATTAAATTTTACATAACTAGGGAGTTGTTAGTGAATACTATAAAGAGGCGTATCTTTTCAACAATGTTTTTTGAATCAGTAACGATTAGGGTACATAAATGTGATTTATTTGCTTATCTCTTCATCTTACCCATGATTTAATTCTATATAATCCTCTGTATGGATTTTCTTTCAGACCTTGATGAAAAAATTTATTTTAAGAAGAAGGACGTTACAATTTTTGATGATGATAAGGAGTACGTTATCTTTAGAGTAGAAACGTCACCATTTGATTCTTATCGAGATGTGCCCCTGTATCTCGACAAAATTCAATTATTGGGGTGGGGAATTAAATAACTAGGGGTGAGGAAAGGAATGTTCAAATAGAGGATATACCTATTTTAGAAGAATATGTTGATGTTTTTCCAAAAGAGTTACCTTGACATCCTCCAGAATGTGAAATTGAGATTTCCATTGACTTAATTCCTAGTTCAAGGCCCATATCAAAGACCCATTATAGAATGGACATTGTAGAATTAGTGGAAATAAATAATCAACTAGAGGAATTGAGTAATATGGGATTTATTTTCCCAAGTTTTTCTCCATGGGGAGCCCATATCCTTTTTGTTAAGAACAAAGATGGATCTATGAGTATGTGCATTGACTACAGAGAGATCAATGCTATAACATTAAGGATCAACTATCTCCTACCTCGTATTGATTATTTATTTGATCGACTTCATGGAACTTAGTATTTTTAAAAGATTGACCTTCGTTCTGGATGAAATTGTTTGTGTGTGAAGAAGGAAGACATTCTGATGACACAATTCAAACTAGGTATGGGCATTGTGAGTTTATAGTAATGCCTTTTGGGTGGACTAATACACCCTATGTATTCATGGATCTAATGAATATAGTTTTCAAGGAATATATTGATGACTTTGTAGTGCTATTTATTGATGATATCTTGGTATACTCCGAAATCAACAATGATCATGAAAATCACTAGCGCAATATTCTGAAAACTCTTAGATGAACTGAACTATATGGGAGGTTAAGCAAGTGTGAATTCTATCTTCAAGAGATTTATTTGCTATGCCATATCGTCTTTATGGATGGAATCTCTGTTTATCCTTTAAATACAAGAGCATTCCAACAATGGTCAGCACTGATGAGTATAACCGAGGTACGTTGTTTTATTGGTTTTGTAGGTTATTATTGAGATTTAATGTATAATGTTTCCCGATTGGCTAACCCATTAACCAAACTCACATGTAAAGGGGTTAAATTTATTTAGAAAAAAGAGTGTGAAGAATGTTTTGAATAACTGAAGAGATTATTAGTCAATTCTCCAATCTTGACTCTACCATCCAAGAATTATGGGTTTTTTAATTTTTATCGATGCACCAAAGAAAGATCCTGGTTGTGTTCTTATGCATAATGATAGGGTTATTGCCTATGCATCACGATAGATAAAAATCAATGAAAAAAACAATCCAACTCATGATATTGAGTTCGAAACTATAATCTTTTCTTTGAAGATATGAAGACACAATCAATATGGTGAAAATTTTGAGATATATTCTGATCATAAGAGTTTAATGTATATTCTCCCATAGAAAGAACTCATCATGAGGCAAAGGCAATGGCCTGAACTACTCGAGGATTATGATGTCACAATACAATACCGCCTGGGGTAGGAAAATATGTTGGCAGTTTCTTTGAGAAGAAAGGATCATGGAGTTCATAAAAAATAATATTAAAAGGGATCCTATGTTCATGGATCTAGTAAAGATGGATATGGGAATAATCATTGAAGGTGAAACATCGATACTCTTTCAAATGGTTACTAAACCATCTATACTAGAAATGAAAAAAATTTCTCAGGCCGACGGTGAGGAGTTTCAATAAAAATTAATGCTTTGAATGATGGGAGATTGATCAACATCGTATATGGAGATGGGATTTCGAAATTAGGGAAGCTACATTGTGTTCCTGACATACCTGATCTAAAAGGGGAATTGTTGGATGATGATCATAGCTCCAATTTCTCAAAACACCATGGTACCACTAAAATGAATACAGATTTGAAGGAACATATTTGGTGTGATAACATGAAGAGGGATATTGGTGATTATGTTTCATGATGTATTTTTTATCAATAGGAGACGGAAAGAAGACAACATCCTGGAGGAGTCATGAAAAATCTTCCTATACCTGAGTGGAAATGGGATGATATAATGATGGAATTTTTCATGGGGCTACCAAAGACTCCTAGAAGGAACAATAAAATATGGGTCATTGTTTATCGTCTTACCAATTTAGACCATTTTCATGATATAAGAGAAGATTTACCACTTATACTTTTACAAAGACTATTTATTAATAAAGATGTAAGACTTCATGGTTTACCCTTATCTATCGTTTCTATTCATGATCCCCGTTTTACATCAATATTCTGGAAAAGTCTTCAAAAATCCCTAGATACCGAACATCTTTTAAGCACTGCCTACCACACCCAAACTGATGGAAAATCAGAACATACTATTCAATCCTTAAAAGTCATGTCGGGACCTTTCTCACGTGACTTTTAAGGTATGTGGGATCAGTATTAACCTCTGGTTGAATTTTTCTATAATAATACCTTCTATTCAGGTATTCAAATGGCATCATATGAGGCATTATATGAGAAGAGATGTGGAACACCAACTTATAAGGATGATGTTGGTGAAGGAAAACTTGTAGGCTCTATACATATTGAGGAAATAATGGAAAAGGTAATGAATATTCAAACACACATCATAACAGACCAAAGACGGAAAACAAGTTATACCAATATTCGAAATAAATATTTGGAATTTTAATTAGTTGATCATGTTTTCATAAATGTATCTCCTTAGAAGGGTGTTATACCTGCCTGCAAGTTACATTTTATTATTATTCAGAAAAAAACTACAAAACAAGAGGCCTCCCTTCAAGGAGTTCGAAAGTGATGGAGTCCAAGGGAATATCCCTGCACAATAGTAAGGCACTCATTGGGTAGGGTGTTCAAACATCCAAAAATGACAAGAGACTCTTCCTATCTGCCAAAGCGATCTAGAGCATCTTCCGCAAAGTTGGATTCCCTCCAACTGTGGTGAATGGCCCTTCCATGGTCCATCTCCGCCTTGCATCTACGAATGAGATAAGTCAAATCCCACGGAATGCAGTGACCTCCCTGTAACATCTTCACAAGAAACTCAGAATCAGATTCCACCTCTACCACATGCATTCCTCTCTGCCTACACACCACCAACCCAGATACAAGCGCCTGGACCTCTGCACCCAGCGAGTTCCCTGGACCGTAAAAGGCACTAAAATCCAGAAGGACCGATCCCCAACTATCTCTGAGCACCCCACCACCCCTCATGACCCCCTCCATGCAGGATCCATCGATATTCAGCTTCAGACCCTGGTTCGGTGGTAGCCACCTCACCCATCTTCCTCTTCCTCTATGCTGAATGAGGGGTTGGTTGAGCAGGTTGCACACTGTCTTTGAGGTTAGCCCTCCTTTGACAAGATATGCAAGCTCGACAATGAGTGACTTCAAATGGACCTGGATAGACACCAAAGACCTGTTATTCCCCTGCCGAACCTGGTTCCTCACCTCCAAAATAACCCAGAAAATAGCCACCAAGATGAGCGTTCTGATAGTCCGCTCCATTTCCCTGCTTTCGCTACCTGGAAGCCATACGTACATGTAGTCCTGGATACAGAAGGACTCACCAACCAGAAAGGAAGGATGGCTGAAGAGAGACAAGATGTAAGAGGCCCATTGCCCTTGAAAAAATAGATGGGCCATCATCTCTGATTTCAGATGTTCACAACAGTAACAATGCAAAACCATGCAGACCCCTTTACTCTGTATATTATCCTCCGTCGGGACTGCTCTGTTTTACACCCGCCACACCAAGAAGCTCATTCTTATAGGTAGCTCCCTACACCAAACAGCTGGCCACCGTTCCCCCATATTGCTTTCTCCCTGTAGGATTTCCCTGTAGCCCCCTACAGTGTACCTTCCACTGCTTGTCTTCGTAAAACAACACTGGTCTGGCTCCTAACTCATCACGATGCCACCAAACAGTTCAAGCTGGCTGGGAGTAAGAGTTGCCTGTATTAGATCATACCTGTCACTTTCCTCGCTGAAAGAGATCCTCAGTGAAGGGAAACCTGCGTAAGAATGTTTTTTTCTAGCCCAGTTATCCTCCTAAAAGCTGATCTCCCACTATCCAACGACCCACCTGACATAGCCAGAAAGCCTCTCAATGTGAGAAAACATGCTCTTCGCTAATGAAATCACACCTTGGATGAGAAACTCCCCCTGCCAGCCATATCTTTCTCTAAAAATCCTTGCCCAGAAAGTCTCCCCCACAATAACTTCCCATGCTAACCGAGCATGCAATCCCAGAATAGTGTCCTCAACATCGCGAAGGCCAACTCCACCTTCATCCACAGGACGAGCCAGCCGCTTCCAAGATGTCCAATGGAATCTTCCTTCCCCTTTAGCATCCCAAAGGAATGAATAGAAGACACTCTTCACCTTCGCCACCGTGCCTTTTGGTGGGTGGACAATAGAAAACACGTGCATGGGAATGGACAAGAGAACACTATTTATGAGCATCACCCGACCTCCGAATGACAGCAATCTGTTCTTCCAACTGAAAATCTTGCTCCAAATCTGATCAATTGTCTCATTGAAATGTTCCTTTTTGATGCGCCCACTGGACAATGGAACCCCAAGGTAGAACATGGGAAGCTGTTTTTGTTTGCACCCCAAAATCCCCTGGATCACCTTGCGTCTCCTTCCGGAACACCTGTCCGAGATAATGTTTTGGCTCTTCAAAGGATTAATATGTTAGAAGGGTGTTATACATTTCAGTAAGAAGGGTAAATTAAGTCCCAGGTACATCGGGCCTTTCAAAATTCTATACTAAATTGGAGTTGTAGCTTACCAATTGGAAATTCCTCGAAGTCTCTCCAATGTTCATGATGTGTTCGATATATCACTGTTGAGAAAATACATGCCTGACCCAATGTATATAATAACCTATAAATAAATATAACTAGAACCTGACCTGTATTATTATGAAGACCCTATCAGAAATTTTGATACTAGAGAAACAGTGCTGGGAACCCGAATGACTCATCTGGTAAAAGTTCTATGGAGAAACTATACGATGTAAGATACAATGTGGGAACCACATGAAATTATGATGAAGAACGACCCGAATCTTTTTATGTAGTAATATTATAGAAATTTCGAGGATGAAATTATGTGAAGGAGGGGATAATGTAATACCTCAGGCTTCCATGGTATGTTTCCATTTGAATAATGCAGTAGCTTGCGTTGTACGCAACATAGAGTTCTAACACACCACGACCCATCAATCAAGTCATTCTGAATAGTAATTCCCAATTTTAGAAATTTTAGAAATTTTATTTTTCAAAATAGAATTCATTTTTGGATTCTAAATATCAAAATTACCATAGAGTGATTTTTTTTATTTTTCAGAAAGATTTCTATTATTGATGTACAGTGAAAAACACTGGGTTATTGTTTTAAACAGACTTTTATTTAAATAATTTTTTACATTACTTATGTTAATTAAAAATAGATACATAATACCCATATTAGTTCAATGTAATTCATTGGAATCATTTTTATAATAAAAATAGATGTATAAAATTTTATTGAACTTTTTACCGTATTTTACCCACCTTTTAGGAGAATTTTAAATTTTGCATAAAACTTAATTTTACCACTTCTGTGACTTGAATTTCAAATATTCGAGAGAAACAATTGATATAAGTATGTAAAATTTTGTTCAATTAGATGAAATTATTTTTATGTGAATAGTAACTTTTCACTTTTATTTACCATGGTACAAAGTAAATCGGGTACTTAAAGGTAAAAATGATACTATAATTACCCTAAACCATGTTTTAATTCTATTGAATAATTGTTATTCGAAAATAAACAACCTTAGGAATAAAATTTGATCCCTTTGGTCCACATGGATTATATTAGGACATTTACTACTATTATATTTAATGAATAGTTAAAAGTGTTAAATTCAATGATTAATAACGAAACCATTTATAAAATAGGGTTACACATAAGATAATTTAGACTAAAAATATTCATTACAAATCTGAAAGGATATCCTATATAATTGTATTTATTAATAATTTTTAGACATTAAATAATTAAATTCATTTATGAAATATTGATAATGAAATAATTACCTTATTAGTAAAAAAATTTAAATATTTTATATTATAAATATTAAAATAAATGTAAATTGGGACTTTTGATGAATTAAGATAATTTTATAGGTTAATATGACATTTTAGGGTTGGTTATATGATTTTTCTTCAAGGTAATCAAGTTTTTAGGTCTTAAACCAAAATCAGATACTAAATAGTGTCAAAACTGACCTATATGACTTTTAAAAAAATACTATAATGTTAAATGATATAATAGTCCTAAATATCTGAGGTTCGTCCAAAATAGTTATATAATTATATATATGTCATTAAGGAAACTCTTTTGGTTCTCATGGAATTTTATTATATGTTTATTGACTATATAATATAAAAATACAAGGAGACATGGTAAATGATAAACTATTTAAACAAGAGTTAAATCTAAATGAAAAGGTCAATATATTGACCTAAACCTACCTAAAACCCATTTATTGAATTTTTTTACAACAATACCCACATTATCCTCAAAATAAATCATTTTTGATCAACAATAAACAATATTATTGTATAATAAAATAATATTTCATGATTTCCTAAAATGACCCTAACCTCTCTTATAGAAGGATACATCCACTTCTCACAAAATCACACCACCAAATCCATTTGACTCTACCAAAACCTGCTCAAATATCCTCCCAATCTACCCTCACTTCATCGTTGAGGCATTAAATTGATCAGAAAGCAAACATAAGAATCCCTTTTGATCAACTCAAAAGGAAACACCAAATGAAGAGGTATTAACTTCACGACATTTTTTCAATGATCTTTTCTTCATCCACTTCCTCTTTCATTGTCGTTTCCAAAACAAAATAATAAATCTAGTACTATATAAATACTATGATGTTATTATAAATATGGTAGAACCATTTTCGTTATTCTATCAATGAAATAATTTTTAAAGTCACCATACGTGCGTACGTACGGCTTACCGTCTCCACAACATGGTGTAGTTTGTTATTCAAACACTTCATTATTTGAATGGGTATAATAATTAGTATAACTTATGTAAATAAAAAATATAACATGTCAATTATTAGTTAAATTTGATATACCATCCAATTACACATGACATCACCATCAATATAATGATTTTGTCACTCGTGTGTACGTACGGATTACCGTCTCCACGAATGAGATGAGATTCATTCTCCATAATAATGATTAAAGAATAATTATAATTTTATGATTAAAAATAATGCTAAAGAACATAATATCATACTGTATATGAATCAAATACATCTTATTCATAACAAACATGGCTTATGTAACCAAGCATATAATGGAAAACGAATCAATTAACACCTAAAAATATGATACCACTGAAATATTATTAACAATGAAATATTAGAGGATAATATATTATAAAATATATATGTAAATAGTTATTTTAAAATTTTATAACAATGTTTTAACTATTATATAGTATTTTTACATACAATCGACTAAGGAAAAGTACAACTTAAGGGTTAATTTTACAATCTCTTTACATATACGAAGTTATTAATATGTAAGTATCTATTGGGACCTCTTTATCATCCACATCCTTGTTTTTATAAAAATTTATTTCAAATAATATTTACTATTTACTATAATATGGTTTAAATTCATTGATAACCATATTTTACCTTATATATATCTAAAGTAATCATTCTGTCGTTTTCAGAACAAAGTACTTTATGACCTTTTCGACAAAATTATGGTAAGAATGCATTTTTTAACTTATTCAGTGGGTGTACTTATTTTCAATTGTTATAACATCGTTGGAGCATCCCTTACATGTTTATAAGAATATTTTCAAAATAAATGTTTTCATTTATAATTATCTGACTCTTAAATTATTTCAAAATAGAAAGAGATATTTACCTCAAATTGTTTTGATATCATCTATGTCAACATTCTTTGATAAATTTTACACTTGTTTAAGTTGATTTTGTATGATAAAAATAGTCTCTATTGAATTTATGGTTGTGTGATATTTTAGACTATGGATGAGTTATTTTTATACCATTCGTGGTTTACGGTTAAAATATTGAAATTTCGTATTCTAGTTTTATTATGAATGTTTATGTAATGTTTCATGCTTTTGATATGAGAAATGTATTGGACGTAGTAAGTGACGGGTGGAGCCCACTATAGCTCCTCGTTGAATCGGTAGGTATCAAGAGACAATTAGATGTGGAATTGGTTGAGTTCATTCCCAATTTGATATATGGTTTTGGCCGAGGCCTTAATCATTTTTAGATGCCTTGGTCAAGGCCTTGAAAATATGTTTCAGAATGTCCCAAATTATATATTCTATCATTATGAAAATAATATTGATGGTTCGTGTGGTTATTCAACTAGTAGAGTACCCATGACTATGTTTTATTATGGAATTATTTACTCTTTTCATATTCCTGCAATAAAGTGTTCATGTTTTATAATTTTAAAGGCATGTGTTTTAAATTATTCATCATTGTTAATGTTTATGATATCTTCCACTCTATGGATTACAATTACTGAGCATTTGAGCTCACCACTTTGTAATATTTCAATTTCTGAGGATATGAAGAAGTTTGTTACGAGTGACATATAAACATAATATAGGAGTCTTGGATGTTTCTAATGGAATAAATTACTGTTTTATTTTTTAAAAGTTGTAATGTTGAACATATGTTTGTATATTTTTTCCAATAATACTAAACTTATCGGTCTTTCCAGACATGATTTCTTGTATCATGATAATGTTATGTAATAATGCACTGACTTTGGGTAACTGGGTAGGGGAGTAACATGTAATGCATGTCAAAACACTCTATCCTAAATCAAATTTGTATTTCCTGGTATGTCATATACTTAGAAAAATCATTCCATAACCTTGTGTTTCAACTCTGCAACAGGTCAGAAAAATTTGAAATAAACATATATCCACTCATCCATAATTTGTTACACCACAAATTTATTTATAGGGACATGTGGTTGAGTTTCATGGATTCTACTAACTATGCACCAACCGTTCACATGTGCAAGTTTCTTTAAAAACTAGTGGTATTGGCTACCAAAAATCCCCAGAGGATTTTGAATCCTTTAATTTAAAATTAGGAACACTTATACAGATTATAAATGCATAAATCTATGTTGAAAAGGTATCGACCATCAAGAATAACTGAAAAGTTACAATTTTCTATTCTTAGGATAAAAACATTATATCTGAATTTGTATTATAATAACCCCTCATGTTTACTTGTTGGGATTGAGAATACCACCAATATACCTTGTTTGGGGCTTGGTCTGACAACCCATGTACCCTTTGAGATCATGAAACATTAATCATTTCCCAATGAATTGGAGGACTATATTGAATTAGTCTTTCACATAATCATAATCCATTCATGTGAATATCACAATATCATGAGAATATTTACCCTATATATATATCGATGAATAAATATAAAAATTGGATATAATAATATTTCTTTTTCATAATCAGTAACAATCATTTGAAAAAGTCGGGTTGTTAAAATTATACCATTTCCCTAGTAAAGTGTATATTACAAAAAATGGATGACATCATTGATGAATATACCATAAAAACATCATCGGATCAATTATTTGGAAAATTTATATTTAATTTTAAATTCACATATTTAAATAAAATGTCTATAGAATATAAAAAAAATGCATTTTCATAAAAAATTTACAAGTAAAATTATAAATTAGGATTACAAAATAGAATTCATTAAGGTAGGGAAATCAATATTTTCGGTATATGCTAAAAAATATTATGTTCACAAATTTATTTAAAAATTACTTATTAAAAAATGGAGATAAGTATTAAATTATATTTAGAAAGGAGAAAATGCTTAAAAATTACACTAACAAATAATTTTATAATAGTAACAAAAATTTCAAAACAATTTTAAATAATATATGGACATAAAGAGTATGTATCCAAAATTAAAGAAGAATTAATTTTGTTTACCTATAAAACGCCAATCACAGTGTTTGCTGCATATTTAAAGGGAAATGAAGGGAAAATAATTAACCTACAAAAATAAATATAGGATAATTAATGGAATTATATTTTTTAGATATAGATCATATAATTTCACCATAAACAATATATTTGTAAACAATCAAAATAAAAAGTGAGATTGTATTGAAAAACCCATACTACTTTGCTACATTTGAATGATAAACCCCCAAAAATTAATAATATCATATGATATATTAAATACATTGAATCTTAATAAATTCTTTATATATCATATCATTGGGGTATTATGTAGAAAAATTATAGAATGAAGTTGTGAATAAATATTATTTATCAAAGAAAAAAATGTTAGACGAGAAACCCTTACCTTTTGTCCAATTTACTTCATATGTACTTTTAAAATCCCATATAATAATCCAAAATTTAATATAATTATAAAAAAACTATATTCTTACATATAATATAATTTATTATAAATTTATGACATATGATCACCCATTTTTTAATAATTATTCAATAAAATTGAAGTTCATGGTGATAAAGTTTTAATTTTTATTTTATGTTTTGATATGAAACATCCAATCCTTGAAAAATTTTCATGGTTACATAATATATTGAATGTAAATTTTGATATAAATTTAATATTTATTCATTGTATATAATTTTATAACAATCTACCAAAGGATGATAATGGAAATAAAATATATCACTGTTGGGAATGATATTCTTTACACGCATGAATGATATTTCAATTTACAAATGGAAAAAATGAAAATAAATTATATAACATTTATCATATAATAATAATTATATTATCATAAATATATTATATAATTATTAAATTAATAATTAAGAACATCTAATAAGTGTGGTTATGGAAAATGAATCATATTACAATGTGGATAGGGTTGATTTCACATATTAAAAAGTGGTACATTTACCTACCATTTGATGTAATGGATGTGAGAACATGTTACCGTATAATCATAATAACTACTATAAATATTGATAATATTAGTTTTTTTTAATGAATATTGATTCAGTATATTAATTTTAATTCAATTATGATATAAATATTTAAATATACAGGGTAGACAATTTCCTCTTATTCAGGATACCCCTTTGGGTTACACCTTAATCATTTTTATGGTGGTCTTACAGTAAGAGTAAAAGATCAATAAATAATTGAAGGAATATGAGAATGTTTTTGTGAATATTTTATCAGATCTATATGGATCATATATTTTGATTAATGTTGAATATTAGTTTTCCCTTTATTTATTAGGGGATGTACACTCATGGAATTACTTAATATATTTAAATAATATAGTTTCATTTCCTATATAATGTGTCCATAATAAATAGTAAATAGACATTATGATATTGTAAGGTTAAAATATTTTCATGAATTTTGATTTAGTAATGTTTATTCATAATTGTTACACTTATCAATTAGTTTAACCTCGTTCATTAACTAATTTTAACCCTCACTGTGGTGAGAAATTATTATTTTTTATTTCGTTATAACCAAAATTGAATGTGATGTATTTAGTAATTTTTTATGTGGATTGTATATATTTAATCCATTTTCTTGATTTCTTTATCTTAAAAAATTATAATTAAAATATTTTCACAAAATGTCACGAGAACCATTTTTAAAAATATGTATTTTTAACAATAAAAATGAATTAATTTAATTTCCTTCCAAATAAAAACAAATAACTGAATATTAAAATGTTTGATTTAATAAATAATATATATATATATATATTTCATTATCATAATTTATCAATCACAATTGATTTAATTTATTAAAATAAAAATAAATTGTTTATATAAATTTTTTTTAATTAATACTCCTACATTAAAATGATTTTATCATCATTCTAAATCACTATATAACTATTGGATGAATAAATTTCATTGTAAAATTTCAATTTAATTCAATAAATTTTTTTATAAAATTTTAATTTGTAATCACATAGTAATTAGAAAAAATAATTTTGTTATAGAACAATTATATATACATATTTCATAATGTTGTTAATCCTATTCATGCCAATTAATAAAATATAGATTTTATAAATATTAAAATATATCTTAATTATTTCAATATAAGTGTTATATAAAAACTAGGATATTAAATTCATCATAATTATTTCAATTAAATAGATATAAAATCTCAATGTGTATCCTTTAACACCCATTAAATGTCATTTTTCCCTCAATATTTTGTCTCTCTGATTCAAAAAAATGAGAGTTATTCATTTTCATCAAATATAAATTTTACAATTTATATTCCTTGGATTTATGATTCCTCAAATGAAAATTGTTTAGGTGAGTAGTCTTGACTAGAAAAACATTTTCTCTATGATCCATGATTTTCACTGGTTGTACTCCATTATAATGATTATACTCTAGTACCGTAGACTATGTATTTAGTACTTTTGATGGATCAGGTGTTTACATACTCTAAAGTGATACATGGAACACTTAATGAACAAGATTGAGGTTTTGTGGAATCACCATGTGATAAACTACCATCCCTTCTCAATAAATAATCTCAAACGTTCAAATTTACCTATGCATCAACTTATCATTCTTTGTAAATATTATAAAATTACTCTAGGGTGAAATTTATTGGAATACCATGTCAACATATTCATATTAAAAATATAAAAAAATGTTAGATGCATAAACTATATATCTATTTTTTTCTACATGGATGTGATGAAGAAAGGATATTATATTCTTTACCATTTCCTTAGTTAGCTCAGGTCCAAATAGCATTCATTCTATAACATTATCCAATCATTTTGGAGTTATAATGATTTTATCATAGAGTTGTTGATAATGACACGTCATAATTCTTGATTAAAATCCTTTTTTATAATATAATTTTATAAGAAAAAGTTTTTAATCCCAACCAACTTTGAAATTGAGAGAACATGATCATAGAATATCCACCAGCGTCTGAAGTTTTCTATCAAAGTGGCTATCTATATAAGGATTATTAGTAGTACTAAAACGCAACTATGTCTCAATATCACACTGAATAAAATACTAAAACATTTATGGAAACCCCAAGTATTTATCAATCAAATTATAATTTGGTACTCAATGAAGCCTTACCACTTCCTAAAACTCTATTTAGGAAATCAGGTAAAGAGATAAATATCCTTTGATAGAAGGGACATTTTTTTACTTTGTTACGAGATAGACTAAAATAAAAATATCATTATTACACTTAGATTTTTTGGTTATTAATTTAATGAAATTCATGTTTATGTCTTCCCATTTCAATACAAGTTGGGGTAGTTTCTGTAAAATGACCTTATAATTATACCAACAAACATTAACACTTTAGTTTACCATGCATAGAGATCCATAGTTCACATTATCTATCTACATATTATCACAAAAACAATTCTATTTAAGGTATCTATAGATGCTCAGACTTCTAGGATTAAAAGATAATGATGTTTTGTGATCATAATATACATATAATTTATCAATTATTCTAAAACAGAGACACACACACTATTCCATAACCTTATCATTTCATCATAATAATAGTTGGTTTAAAATAAATTAATCACCTTCTTTTCACACTCTATATCTTCATTATATTAATATTTAATATTAAAATGGATATATACATTAATATATATTTGTGAAAAATATGATTTGTCTCATTCCTTATGAAATTCAATGTCCATCCTATATTAATCAAATACTATTGGATATTTTTCCCTAATCATTGATAATCCATAATATACCTTTTAACTCAATGAATCATCCACATAGTTCACTTTTCTAGGGTTATAATTTATTGAATAGTCATATTCATTATTCATATTTAATCATATTGTATGGGATGTATTCAAATATTTTTGGATGAATATGTACATTAATATTTTATGACCAGTATATATGTCTTACTATTCCCTATAAAGTGAAAAAATTTATATAATTAATGAAAAGAATACCATTTCAAACTCCAAGTCATTTGTTATTTAATATAATGAACATTTAATTTATTTGATTCATAATATATAACCATGTGATTTTATATAAGAGCACATCCTAGTCCCTTCATTGAAACATCATTGTTGATAATAAACCATATCCCTTCACAGTATAGTGTGTGTAAAAGACCATATATTGTGAAACGATATCTTTAACAATGTGAAATATTAGTCACATTAGTTTTTCAAAAAAATAGGAATATCATCTGTGTAAACATGGTGAGCAGATTAAACATCCATGATAAATTCTTTACAATGAAACGATGATATCTGGACAAGACTTGAAAACAATGGATCCTAGATACAATGGTGATTCATGTCTAATGAGAAATGAATTTAATAAAATAATACTATACTCATATACACATTCATGGGACCACATGTCCAATAAATTATACTTTCAATAATTACAATCCATACTTTTGGAATTTGGAATATTGTATCTCCTTTATTATACTTTGTAACACATTTCTCATATATTCATCATCCTCTTACATAAATAAATATTCTATAACAACATCATCTATAGTGTTAATCATAATACTATTGACATCAACTATAAATACATTATTCATTAATTCTATGAAGATAATACAATAATTAGGTTGTCCAAATGGAATCACTATATTTTTATATTGTCCATGTTTTATGTGGTATTATTTCTTATATGTGACTTAAATTTTATACCATAATTGATATTATATTGAATAGGGTATAATATTTGATAGATGTTGATCTTTTCATATTGATGAAACAAATAAATAATACGTGATAGTGGATAATTATTCTTGTTCATGATCTTTCTATCTTCCGGATTATCAAACCAGAGTCACATTGATCAATCAGTATCTATAACTAAAAGAACTATTTAACACAATGGGGAAGAACTAGGATGAAATAATACCTTATCTAATTTCACATGGGTTTTATTTTTTAATTCTAACAACATAATTAGTTCTATTCTATAAGGATTCATCGAAATAATTATAACTCCTAGTATGAGTTCTATTAAAAATTCCACATCATGATTCAATGGATGACCATGAGACTCCTCCAAGAATATATCAAAAAAATAGAGTACAAATGTAATGTATTTGACTTTGAGTTTCCCCTAAAAATAGAGATAAATTCCCCTTATGAATATGAATAATCTCCCATATGAAAGATTTAATTTAAACTGGATTCTCATATCCATCCTCAAACAAATAAATGATCGATGATTTGTTTAGAATTATAAATTTGACTACCCATTCAAAGAAATTGATCTGATGTATATATAAATAAATCTGATATATTCCTAGGAAAACAAAAAATTGTACTAGGGGAGTATAAAAATAATATTATGAAACACATTCCCATGAACATAAATTTGAAATGAATCATAGAATTTTTTTATCATTGTACCCTTTGAAATTTTCACTATTAATATAACATGTGATCATTGAGTATTTTAAAAAAATTCCCTAAATACTTATCATGATATTAATAAAATATTTTTTCTAATAAATAAGGAAATTATTCAACATTTCTGTATCACTTACCCCACCTCATCTTCATAATTTTTCTCTATTCCCTTTGTGAAACCCAAATGGTTAGTTTTTTTAATTAAAACTCATATTTAGAAATAATATTATCATGACAATCATTCAAATGATGTTTAAATAATGAAAACTTCTTTAAAACCAATGACACCATATATTTAATCTAGAATATACATAGTCATTATCAATCTAAATCCATCATGATTGTTTTTAAAAGAAGTATTTATTAACTAAATCACAACCCCAATGAGTATACAGCTTGGTGTGTAGTCTTAAGTTCACTCATCGCGGATAAATGATGATCGAATTAATACTCAATCCACCCTTTAATGAAATTTTACCCATGGGTACATCCATTACAAAACCACATTAGCTTACTAATATCCAAAAAGGGATTTATTTCCATGGAAAACTAAACTCCATTCATTGTAATAATATTGGGTTTTCACCTATACATATTCTTATCCAAAGTGACCTTAATAAATATTTCACATCATAGTTTTGAAGAATAATTAAACATTGCACTGATATAAATTGTGTCCTCTTAAACATTACATAAATAAATATTAAGTCATTTTATATTCGAATTAAATATATCTTAGAAAAATATATTCCCTAGAACTAGAATAGTTTGGAAACTTTGGTGATTAGATATATATATATATATATCTTATTTCATGAGTGATCTAAAACATCTACTAAATAGTTTTTCCAAATTTATAAAAGTATATTACCAAAACTACATAAATTATTTCTTTATTACAAAAGGTTTTGAAACCAATGTACGGGGAGATAAGTTTTTTTTCACGGGTAAAAATAAAATATATCCTAAAATAATCGTTTAAATTTATAACATGTTCACAATGGTGTGAGACAATGAGAAAAAATGAAGATATTGCCAAGAAATTCATTGATCATAATCATAGAATATGGATATCACAGTTCACAAGAAATGATTCATATATGGATTAAAGACCATGATCCATAATATAATATCATAAGAATAAGAACATTTTATATATAGTGGCACAAAAATTTGTGGAATAATCATAATCATAGAAATAATATATCAAGGGTAACCAAAAAGACATTCATCAAAAATTAGTCTTGGATAACCACTCATATACTGTAATTTGGGATTGGGATAAACAATCATGTACCCTTTTCTATCATAAAATCTTAATATTTACCTAAATCATTCCATTGTTATAACAATACCACCTAACAAAAAATCATAATCCATTCATACATATTCCCTAGAATCATGAATATTTTTTTAATGTCGTCAGAGCCTAAAAACTAGAATTTAATATTATTTTCATCATGATTTCTTCATCATAATCAATAAAAATATAGTGATATTATAATGATTTAATCACCAAATCACATCCTTATTAAACAATAAGTAACATCATTGGATGTTTTCATTGTTAAAAATGACCTCAAAATGTCACATGAAATTACCTAAATGAATATAATTTGTTTTTAAGAAATTATCAAAAATATAAAAAAACATTTACCGAAAGAAATTATTAACCTAACCATGGAAAAATTTAAGGCAATCTTCAAATAAAAGAGTATTAATGAATGAAAAAAAATCATCCATGCATCGTATGGTAAAATTATTATTCTATTAACACCTTTAAAAAAACATACATCATAAAAAATAATATTCCTTTTAAAACAATTTTAAAAAATTCATTCATTCGTATTTATGACAATAATAAATAATTTAAGATTACAAAAAATAATCATGAAAAAATTTTAATTAAAATCTTGACATTAAAGGAAAAGAATCATGTATGAAGTGAAAAATAATGTTAATTTTCTGTAAAAATATTATTTTGGATATTTTAGTACATAGACTAATAAAAATGAAATCAAAATATCTATTCTCAGAAAATATGTATCCAATAAAAACAGAAATGATATTTTTTATAGATGGGTCATATAATTTCATCATCATAAATTTAATAATAAAAAGTTCCATAAAAATTGACAATATAGCATAAAACCATTACCACATTGGAAAATTTTGAATCATAACACACATAGAATAATTAAAATAAAAAGAAATTTAAATAAGATTATAATTAATATATACATGATATAAAATATATAAGGGGGTTATATACACCAAATAAAAGCGATTAGTGGGGAATATGTAATAAGTCTTACAGAAAGAAGGTTAGATAAAAATCTATTTCTTCAAGTATGTATTGCTTCTTATTTTCCTTAAAAATAATATATAATTAATATAAATTAAATATTCATACATATAATATTATTTATTATTCACTTATAACATCATATCACATTTTTATTAATATAATTTCTTTAAAATCAATATTTTTGGTTATTAGTGTCTAGGTTTTCATGCATGTTTGGTATTTATGACCTTCATCATTGCATATGGTTCCATCACATCCATAATGTTAAAAATTATATAAATATAATATTAATTCATAATATATAGTAATATAACTATCCAAATAATGTGGATATTGAAAATGAAAAATATCACTCCTTGAGATGGTATTCCATGCATACAAATGAATGATACTTACATTTTGTTAATGAAAAAAGAAAAGAATGTATATAATATTATTTCATTAAATAATAATTATTATATCATAAATATCATAGCTATTTAGAAAATTATTCATTATAACCATCCATGTGATAGAGTGAAGGAAAGTGAATCATATCACAACATGGACGCAGTAGTCCACATGTACTCAACTGCGATACTTTTATTCCCCTTTAATAAAAAATATGTGTGAAATGGTTGTTCCATGATCATAATAAAATTTAAATATATTAACCTTAATTTCTTAATTATGTTATTATAGATAATATAGATTTACTAGATGTAGAACAATAAATAAATATATAATGACTCGAGTAAGATGATTACCTCTTATTTGAGAGGCTTCCATTGGTTTACAACATAATCATTTTTATGGTGGTCTATAGGTATGAATAGGTTATCAAGAAGGAATAAATTTAATCTGGAATGGATTGGTGAAGGGTTGTTTTTTATATAATTCTCAATTATTATACATATTCTTAGAGAAGAAATACCCTTTTATAAGTGAGTGAATACACACATATTTAGTGTCTTAAAAATATTTAAATATCATAATGTCGTTTTGATGAAAAATTGAACCAAATAGAAAATACATAGAATTTGATATATTATATTGTATTTATTTTATCATTCTATACAATTTATATTATTTATTATGTATTTTTACCCAAGTCTCTTAGTTGAACTGCCTTTGTTAACCCATTCAAATCCTCCCATGGGAAGAAAAGTTGTACTTTTTTAATATTAATTATGATCAAAAATTAAAATAGTCTCATTAAAAAATTTATACATTATTATTCAAAATATATAATCTGTTTTATCAAATTAAATTTCAATAATACCTAATCATAAAATATAGTATGCACCATATTCATTCAAATAAATATATAGCATAATGAAAATTGATTCATTCAATATTGTGATTAAAAAGTAATTTAGAAAATTTTTCATTTTAATAATTTAAGAAAAATTTCATTTTTTCAATAATTATTTTAAAAATTACCTTTATATGAAATTTCTATATGGTTATAAAATAATTTCATTTCAAGTGAATCTTGAAAAATTACCCATTTTTTAGAAACTATAAAATTTATGGCATTATAATGATGTAATAAAAAAAATAAAAGATCATAAACAAATTTTAGTATAAAATATATATATTTATGAAGAAATATAATCTATAGAAAAATAATGATTTATATTGAAATATAATATTACCATTTTAGAAATATAAATATTGTTTATTTCTAAATAAAAAATGTTTCATATTCATCCTTCTTAGCCATGTATATACAAGAATATTTTAGGTTCTTTTCTATTTGAATGTAAAAAGGCCCATTTTTATTTAACATAATCCCATTCACTCCAATTAATCTAATTTGTATTAAATTTTCTTTAAAATTACTTTTATTCCTAAAACCATCATTTTCTAGAAAAGAGTTTTCATTATTTTGAAACATATATTCAAAATTAATTTCTCTCACTTCTTATAATTTAATAAATTTCTAACCACTATATATTTTGAATCAGAGTAATTAATTTTTTGTAATTTGTTAATCATAATTTTGGTCCACAATTATTACTAAAAATTTTAATAGTATGGTAGCACAATAATGGATGTAACTATTTTTCCATTGAATTAACTAAGAGTTAATGGTAAAAATGACACTTAACGATACCCAGATAATATTTTTTAAAATATTTTGAACAAATATTATATAATGTTTGTTTTGTTGGATATTTTTTAATCATTAAATATTAAATGAAATTATATTATTTAAATATGTTATGTAGTTCCATGAACCCCATTCAATTAGAAAAGGTGTCATATTCCCCTCCCTTATCACCTAGAATTGAGCACTCATTCTTAGAAAATACATAATAATCAAACTTTATATATTATTTCCCTTAATTATTGAGTTTATTTTCTACTCCTTATACCATAATAAGAAGGGTTAAGGAGCATGTTAAAATATTTCCCTAAAATAATATGTATTCATATTTTCATAATCTTTCAGGGTTTATTTTTTCTTATACATTCTCAAAATATTTTATATCCATCCAGACATAATTAACCAAATATTATAAATATAATAAATTCTATTATTATTATCTGGAATCCATTTTCCACCACAATTATGTCAACTTTGGATTGAATGTATTACTTATGTATATGGGTGGCCAACCTCTTCCAAAGAGTAATGTGGTTCAAAATCCACCATAATATTTTGATGATTGTTTATTATGATGTTGTTAAGGTATATATATTATATTTATGACATTATTATTAATATTATTTTATATAAATAATATATTTTGTACATAAAAATGATCACATCTGTTCGAAAATGAATAAATTGCACATGCATATGTATGGACTACCACATCCACGAAGCATTCTAATTTGTTTTTAATTTTCGTTTCACATTAATGTTAATGAGGACATATATAATGAATATATATAATTTTAATGATATTCTAATTATTTTGAAATGTTACTTATTATTAATCATTATTTTTTCCATAAATAAAAAAGTTTAAAATCACACATGTGTACACATATACAACCATCTTAATAAAGTGATACAATTAATTTTTCATCACCACTTTTAAAAATTGTTATAAATTTATAAATAATTATTAAAAATTATACTTATGAAATAATAAATATTATGGATTTTATGGATCCATGAGCAACATTTATGGAATAAAACTACTATACTGAAAAATATATTAAAATGAAATACATAACACTCAAAGATGGTGATTTTAATAAAAAAATATTAATAAGTTTTTGATGATGTTATATAAGTGGATCATATGTTATTTTATAAGTAATTATATATTTCTAGTATAAATCTATAATAAATGAAATTTTACACATGTGTTTAAATGAATTGACAAAGAAATTGTGATATGAGGTATGTGTTAATTTCAAAATATCATCTTTATTCAATATTGTTCATGTTTATGTTTCTATTTGAGGAATTATATGATATTTGTATTTTAAACACCATATATTTATTACTCCTTGATTTATTTATATAAAATAAAAATTATCCATTAATTTCCAAATCTATAAGAACTAATAATAAAAAAAATTATGAAAAACCACCTTTAATTTTCTATCATTTTGGGAATACTTTCATCTATAAGAGTATTTTCATTAAAATGTGTTGAATAATTTCATTTTGAAATTATTGTATCCAATTAAATACACTGTTACTCATGTTTTACATTTTATAAAGAACATCTAAAAGAATCTTCTTGTTAGTTTATAAATGAGGATCTTCTATCAAAGGTGTGTAATAAATAATAGTGATAACATTTATAATACTAAAGACCTTTACAATAATTATAACTATTATTTTAATTTAATATTTCTTTACCTTTTATCATTTTTTCTTTTAGAGATATTTTTTCACAAAATATTTTAAATATGTTTTTATTTTCATAATTTTATTTTTAAATTGAAAGTGTATTATCCTCAATAAATATACCATTTATATTTTAAAAGGATTTTTCAAATAATTCAGTATACATTGATTGTTATTATTATTTAATATGGTTATAATAAAATTTTTCCATAAAAATTAACACTATGGATTACATATGATCCTGTATTTATATTTATTGACTAGGGATGATGTTAACAAATAATATGTTAGTTTTTTCAATTAAAGGTTTTATTTTGATTATTTATTTAATTATTATTCATTAATTTCATATTTAGAATACATTGGACTTATTAAATTATGGGTGGGGACTATTATAGGCCGTTGAGGCATCGACGTGACTAATGAGGCAAACTATATTGGGTATTTAGTGTATATCGTAACAATTTATACATGATGTATTTGTATGAGGCCTTAATGAAAATATTATGATTACCAACATTATATATTCTAACATTTTTAAATTACAAACTATTTTCAAGGTCATATTTTTTTATGTCATCCATGGATATATTACCTTTTTATGGTATTATTTATCTATAATAATTTATTATTTTTCATATAATCTATATTATTATTTCTTCATTTGTACCATTTGAGATTTTTTTGTATGAATTCCATTACTATGAATCTAATATAACCCTTTATTTTGTTTTTTATTACCCAATATACAAAGAAGAGTTTAATGATTTATTTTAGGGATATATCATAATAAATGATGATTTTTTCAATAGACTATTAATTTGTATTTATTTTTTTCTAATGTCATGGGAGAATCATGTATATAGCTTGTCTCCCAACACTGCTTAAATTTTTGATCATTCACAAATATATCACTTGTCTATTTTACTAATTTTGGAAAATAATGAATAAAAATATCTTAATAGAGATGGGATTTTTTCTTTGGTATCAGAAAATGTTTTGTATAAACCATGGAAACAATATTTTTTGATAATATATGTTAAATAATATAACACTTTGAATTAATATGTTTATATTTATATTTATATGATAATATAGTAATTTTTTAATAATGAATGGAGTTTCTGGTTTTCCTTGAAAAAAAATCTATAATGATACTATCATGTCGATTTAATTGTTTCCTAGATTCACCTAGGGGTATAAATTATAAATTGGGTTGATTGGGTATGAAACCAATCATCACCTATGCATAATGAGTGATCCAGATAATGAAAACCTAGTAAGACACACCCAATGGATAATTTTTATTTGATCCACAAACTGTTTATGAAACCTTATGAAATATTTGGAAATATTTTTATAATAATAGGATATTTCCAAATATATTATGTTTATGATTATAATATTAACTACATGTACTTTTTTTATTTATCTCATTTTTTAAAATGGATTTAAGAAATATATTCAATGATTAAATATTCATAATGTTATGATCCAATTTAGTATATTCCATTGATTATAAATTTTCCTAGAAAAACCAATGGATAAAGTACCAAATGATAATATTTCTCTCTATGGGATAAATTGAAAGAGACAATGATAAAATGGATGTTTAAAATCTTATTGGATATGTTGATCAATGATGGTATTTGATCTAAAAATCTACGGACTAGTAAGAAATATATAGTTTAGATTGAAATAAATAAAATGATATATTATTTGAAAAATACATTCTCAACAGAAAGAATATTATATGGAGTGTAAATTAACCAATCTAATGAATAAGGATGTAGAATTTTTTTCTAAATATATAGAGTGTTTTAAAATGTTAGTATATCACTTTTTTGATTATGTATGTAATATAAGTCGTAATATTTATCATTTCATTGATAAGATAAATTATATTCATTAGAGGGTATTATATCTACAAATATTTTATTAAATGAAGATATAACACTTATTTCTATCATGATAGATAAAAAATTATATAAGTCTTATAATTCTTAGGGAAAATTAGAAAATAATTTTTCGGGTAAGACGTATTGAAAAAGAAATTGGGATAAAGGTAATAAGGTAAGGGTGTAATTTACAAAATGAAATAATTTTCTAATTAAAATCCATTGACCATGTATGATTGGAATGATATTTTTCTCATCGTTTAAAAAAAGGTCCAGATGATCATGATATTATGTGTGTTAATGAAGACTTTAATCTCAAATTTTTAACATTTAAGGAAAAGGTGATTTATTTGAATGAATTCCACTGTAATCAAGGTAATATTCGACAAAAAATCCCAAGGTAATATGGTTAATATTATAATATATTATTAGCAATGGATGACGTTTCAAAGGATATATTGGCATGTACAATGATCAAAATATCAATTTTAGGAAATTAATCATTTGATTATGGATCATCATTGACTTCAATATCTTCTTGATTTCCATAAATGTTACATATTTATCTATATCCATTTGAAGTGATTTATCTATAAAGAGTCCTAGTGGAAGTATTATTATAACATCTATGTTTCTATTTTTCCCTAACATTATGAAATATACAAATTGCAATCATGGTCATTATAAAATAATTTTACTTTTATATAATTTATATTTGGAGTTCAAATTCAAATTTAAATGAAAAATACATACTATGGAAGGATGGAAATTATTATTATTATTATTATAGAAATTAAATATGTTTCCATTAGAGCAAATACGACATCATATGAATCATGTCTAGATTCACCCCTTTTATCTCACCATAATAATGTTCCTGTAGAGGGTGCCTTGAAAAAACATCTGAATAGTAAATGTATCCCTAGAATATAATGTGAAACTATTGTTTAGAAATTCATTTATGTGATTCCTGAAGAACTACATGGGCACCCACCAAAGCACGAGTTTGAGATATCAATTGATCTCGTATCTATTACAAAACATTCATCTAATACCCTCTACATAACAGATATAATGTAATTAGTGGATTAAGAAACAACAACATTTTTAGTGTGATCGGGTACATGTACACCCTTTTGTTTCACAATAGTGATCTAATTTTTTAATTGTTAAAAATAAATATGGGTATATGGGGTTGTAGAGGAATTTAATGTTACAAAATTCCATTAGTATAAATAACATTTTTCATATTCCTGTCATTGATGTCATATTTTTCCAACATCAAAGAGTATAATATTATTTAAAATATTTATCCTCATTCATTTTATCATCTACTATGTGAATTGAATGAGAATATTCTAATGAATAAATTCCATATCAGTTAAAAACATTATTAATTTATAGTAATTAACTTTGGATTGGATAATACAACATATGGTTTTATGGATATGATGAATAGATTATTCATGTATTATCATGGTAGTATCATTGTGGAATCAATTGATAATATCATAATGTACTCTAATAGTTATGAAAAGTAAAAGAGGCATTTTTGAGTTATTAATAAGACTCTTTGAGAAAATGTGTTATATGGAAATTTTTGTAAATATGAATTATATAATTAAGAAATTTATATTCATGGCCATGTGGTCTCTAGGTATAAAATATCAATTGAAATTTCAATGGAAAATGGGATTATGGATAGTAGAATATCATAACATATAATCAAGGTATGTATTTTTCTTTTAATAGAAGGATACTATCGATTATTTCTTCAAAAAATATCTTGATTACTTTTAATAAAGTAAATACATAAATTGACTAAGTCCATATGATCATAATATTATAAATAATGTTTTCCATAATTAATGAGGTTTATTTTCAAAGAACCAATATTATCTTTTCCATGGGGAATATAAAGATTTTTGAAAAAATGTGATGTAATAAATATACAATCTGGTTATACTAGTATAAAAATGATAAACTTGGTTCGTATGAAATAATTTTGTTAAAAAGTCATTAATATAATTATATATCCCATGATCAGGAGTTTGAAGTTCTAATCCTTGCTTTAGATATATATGGGAATCACATTTTTGGTGAATGATGTGAAATTTAAACATATCACAAAAGTATTCAATAAATTAAATAAAAATAAGAACTCAACATATGAAAATTGATATGGTTATGAATACTTAAGGATTTTTATTTCTCGATACACTAAAACCCTAGTAAGGGAAATTAAATTATTATTTTATTGAGTAGGAATGATCCTGGAGTTCTGACTGAAATTTTTATTTCCAAATATCCTAAATTCATGTATTAATATTATTCCAGATCAGAATCATTAAGGAAGGGAAAACCTCATATATTGTCAAATTTTATTTAAAATGATTCTTATTGGATAAAAAATGTATCGTATGTTAACATAATAAAATTTAAAATAAAATTCAATCTATGAGTGTTGTGAGGTTTGTAGAAATCTTTTATGAATATAGTATTTTGAAACATCGGATGTGGTAATGTGCTCTATCCATGCATGAGTTGAAAATTAAATTATTATATGAATTTCTCATCTCCAATTTTCATATACATTCATCTAACACCAAAATGTATTGTGATTTTGAATAATATTTTTAATAGGAAATACGAATTGGAAGAAACTGACTATATAACATGATGCTTGGTTTTTCAATAGGAAATGTTAAGATAAAACATCCAAAAGGATTCATGCAATATATACATGTTATTATAACAAAATGGGATAACATTACTTTTGAATGGTCGCTATATTTCCATATACCCATTGATTTAATGATTTCATATGGATTATTTTTTATTACCGTTCCTAGTAAGCACATTTCAATGTTATAAGGGATGATTAGATGCTTAATAAATTCATATGACAATAAATTCATATAGATTTACTTCTTCATAGTTTACATATTTTAATTTTATCTGATTGTGATCTATATTTTAAATCAACATTTTGAATGATTCATCATATTATCTATACAATAATATATATATGATCACCCCCAATATGATAGAGTGTTGTCCCTATAACCTAATTATTTATTAATTGATTTAATGGATTTCAAAAAAATATTTCATCTTGATTATTCTTCTGTATGATATTTGAATGTGATAATTTCCATAGCAAATATGTCATACTAATATTTCATAACAAGACCCTAATAGAATGTGAACATAGTGGTTCCAAAAAGTTAATATGGAACATTATTCTATGAAAGGATGGTATTATCTATGGGGGAATAAACTTTATAGGGTATTAGGGGTAGGAGGAAAATAAGACACTAAGACACCCTCTAATCATGTTTGACCTTTATAATCTCTATGATATGAGGTTCTAAGAACAATACCATCAATAAGTAATCCACATTTCTTTCTTTCATTAAATGTTACTATATATAGAAATGTGTATTGATCCTTAGACTTATATAAAATAATTAATGGATATTATGACACACATACATTGATGTAATACTACAAATTGTGATGAAATATGTATGTTGTTAGTTAGAAAATTTTTTGTGTGTCACGCATGATATAGTATTAATGGATAATGGAAGAAATCATTTTCCCATTTTTTCTTATAAACAAAAGTTAGTATCTCAATCCCTTTTTTGGTAATGAAAATTCCTGAATAAATCTACAACCATAGTGTTCAATATGTGAGTGCATTTCTAGAACATAAATGAATGATACATCAAGCATATAAGTTAATGACACTAGTAAAAAACTTGTTTTATTTGATATATAGGGTTAAAAGGATTAAATTACATGATTGAAAATAATAAAGAGGATAGAGTTTATAAGAATGATATCATATTTCTATATGGATTATATGCTATTTTGTTGTTGTAATAACTGTTATTTAAGTGGTTATGTCAAATGACACTGAGAAAGATGCCTAGAGGTTCCGAAAATAAGTGTATCTATAATATTATTTACATATTGGTGTTGAATTTGACAAGTTGGAATAAGTAGTATTTTTAGGGCATGAATAATCACAATAATTTAATAGAAAGTTATTAAATAAAATAATTGAATTAATTAATAATTAAATATTTTTTTACATCTTCTAAAAATGTATTATTTATAAGGATTATCCTATTATTAAATAGTGACATTTATTTATTAAATTTTAATTGTATGATAATCGATAATCGTGGACATGGGTAAGTAGACCAAGCTTACTGATATGATTAGAAATAAAAAATATTTAATTATATTCATGTTTTGTTTCACATATCAAGTGAATAATAATAATATTCTTATTATTAATAGAAATGGGGTAAACTATGATCATTAAACATGGATAAGGGGATGGGAGAATTCTTACAACTCCAAATCTATCACATTTAAAATCTAATTATGAAACTTTCCTAAATAACTTTTTTATTTTCACAATGAATAATGAGATATTTAATTAATCCCTAGAGTTTTCTCTATCTTATGTATATATAAAGACTTATAAATACCCCCAATGATTCTCCAACTATCATGAATAATACTTCTACGATCAACCATAAATAATAGAAGTAGTCAAAATAGGTCACGCTAGAACACGGTAATTTAATGGTGATGGTCCAATATTATGGTTCAAGTTTAGATCAACCCATGTGTGATTATGAACATTAATTCTGATGTGAAATGATTATGTGAAGAAAAATATATCTTATAGAATTATTATTGAATGTTGAGTTACATGTTGAGTTAATTTAATATCTTCTCATAAGTATATTATTAATTTCAATTTAATGACCCCTAAGAATAGTTCTGATATATTAATTTATCATATTAACTCTATTTTTTCATGAGACATTACAATTTTATCATTTAATCCATTTATTATACATGACTTTTGACTACATAATGATTTATTGATACCGAAAAAGGATACTTCCACATGCGACTAAAAAATACTAGTGGTATTAGTGTGGTCATATGCTTAATTTATAATTAATTATTAGTTACTAATTAATTAAATGAATTTTCAATTTCTTTCTCATAAAATTATTATTTTTCATAATATTACTTTTTGGTCTCTTATTTTCTTTATTCTAGACAGCCAAACCAAAAAATAGTTATGGATTAAAAAAATAATCAACTAGATACTTCCATTTAGAGGTTCCAAAAGGGAATTCCTTGAGAAAGAAAACTGCACATCAATAACTCATAGATTTCACGTTGTGTATTCATAGAGTACACAAAATTTGTGTTATGTTCATCTTCATATAATTATTTACCATTTCAAATATAAAAATTCAAATTTAAAATCAAAATATTTCTTATTAAAATGTTGATTTAGACATACTGGAACATGGAATATAGAACTATACTCATTGTAGGTAGGCTGTGAAAAATATAATTCCCAATTTATCACTTCGCAGAACTTAGGGTGTCCAGGTTGGTCATGAATTTAATACATAGAAAAGTGGTAGACTTCTCATTAATCTCTAACAATTAACTCTATGTATTCCCAGTACACATTTGTACCTCAATCACCTCCAGGGTAAATGACAAGGCCAAATCAAGTCATGCATTATAGACACGATAAGAATAAAGGTACACACCATATACTATTATGCACACTATATTGTCAAATCAATGGTAGATTTTCAAAATTTTAACCGAAATTAGAATTAAATTTATAATATAACCTTTTTATTATGCCTTTCATGTGTTTTTCATTATACAGTGCACACCATGACATATGAATAGTAATATAATAATATATTAAATTTTATTTTTAATTTAGATGAAAACATTAGGTTTCATCCAAGTGAACATGTTTACCATATTCAATTTAATTGTAATAAATTTCTTTCAAAATTATAGAATATGGTGGGTAAAATATCATCATATGAAATAATGTCAGATCAATTTTTTTATAGAAAATCATTGAGAAATATCTTAATTAAATAATGAATCGACGTAATTGATTAAAATATTAAATGTGTATGTTGTTTTCTTGAGGTTTTTGTTGATCATGATATTATCCAAGATTTAATGAAGGATTTTATTTTTGAAAAACAATTATGGTAAAATGAGTATTGATGAAATGTGTGGCATACCTTTTCAATTATTTTGTAAGGTCCTATGTGCTCCTGGTTTCTTTAATGTAAAACCCTTTTATAAAATCCAGTGGATCCCATAACCTCTATGTGAGTAAAAAGTTCTGTATGGATTGAGACCTAAAGCATGTTATTGTAGTTTGGGTAAAGGATATGAGGGTAAACACACAAAGTCGATTCAAAGGAAGAAAATGATTAATGTTGCAACTCAAAAAAATTGTGGATCAAGTTATTTACCTTATGTCAATTGTTAGTTTATAATCCTTGAAAATATCAGGATCATTCCAATAAAATTTTATTTCTATCAGATTCATTATTAATTATTAATTTTTTGTAATGTTATTTGGTCACATAATAAATTAATTAACAATAATTCGTGATGGAATAAAATATAATCAAATAATGTTTACATGTTTTTTCATACATTTTTATAGACACAAATAAAATCAACTTAATATTAACAAGTAATGTAAAATGATAAAATGGACTTCACTTATATGGATAAACTAACTCAATTAAAATATTAAGTCAACTTATCCTTCAACTACTTATGATTCAATCAACCTCATTATTCAATGAACCTGTTAAATCCAAATTTCGATGCAGATCTTGTTCATTGAAATTTAACCACGATGTTTTTGGTTGACATAAATTATATTACATAGATGATTTGTTTAATATGTATTACCCTATATAACTATGAGGAAAATTTTAAAGAATTCATAAAAGGTGAATTCAGCACTGGGGAGCCCTCAAAACAATTCAAGAAACTATGAGGTAATGTAATTGACTTGTTATAAATACATAAAACTATTCAAATATATTTATAGACCCATGATTGGGTTATGAAAATGGAGTATGGATCTATTCCACTAAAATAAATAATAAAAAATATATTTTGAAACTATTTTTATGTGTTTTAGGTATTTTAATAATCCTGATATATTAATATGTTTTTTATTGAAATTAAATTTATTACACTTTTTATGTATCCATAACATGTAAATATTATCATCTCTTAAATTTTATAAATGTAAAATAAAATTTCATAGAAAATATCAGTATGACATATAGTATAGAAGGTAATCCTTATAACTAGCTAAAATTCCCATAAATTTTAAAGGCACCTCTACTTTATACTTTTCCATGAATAGAAATTGTACTTGTTGGAAGCCCCACAACCTGAGTTTCATCCCGAAGAGGTTTTTGAGGAAAATGTATCTCTATATTTTAAACATGTGGATGATGTAGTGTATGTTCACTTATTTATGTTATCCAGCTTTTTGAATGATATTTTAATTTAATATGAGGACTTGGATGTGTATAAAATTATTTTTCACATTCTGGTTCCCTATTAATGGAAGGTCATATCAATAAAATATGAGTTCCCAATGCACCATTTAGGTGATATATATGAGATTTAGTTCCATCAATAGAACATGTATTTTATATTATTTGATGCATTGAGTTCATATACACCACGGGATTTGACATTCCTATTGAGCTACACTCATATCTCATTCTGTATTCAATACCCAAAAAAGTTTTCATTTTTATTCAAATTACAATGTTATAAATAATTAGAATAAACTATCATAAAGTCTTACTATCATCATATATGTTGATAAATACATGGGTTGGGAAATAACCACAAACCTTATGGTGAATAATAACATGAATAATAAATAATAGTGAGCCAAAAACTCATTCCATGTCAATTCCTAGAGTATTGTTCCGATAAAAATAATAAATTCAAAAGAAAATGAAATAAACATGATGTTGTGTGTTTTTATGTCTCTTGTAGGGTAATTAGAAGATAAATTGAACCCATCCAAAGATAAATGTGGAAAAGATTGGTACACTATTTATCAAGTGTGTTCTTTCGATAACTAAATGATGGTTATTGGATATTACATATGTTGTGAGCATTTTTATCCAAAATAGAAAAAACAAGTATATTCAAGGAGATTACTAGGTATGAGGAGGACTTATATGTGGACAATGGAGTGTGTATGGTCACTTTTTCCATAATAGTCAACAATATCATATTACCAACACAAATAATTTTGGTTTGAAATTACTTTTATTATGCACCTTGTTTTAACATGAATATTATATATATTTCATTCCTATATTTGGATAGATTTATTTTCAGATTTTGAAATAATGATTTATTCATTTGTAAAGATAACATATGTTATGGTATGGAATAATTAAATAATAAAAATTATGTATCATATTAGGAAAACTAGAATTTTGTAATTCATAAAGAAAAAATTATGCACGACTCATAAGACCCCAATTTGTGGAATCAATGTCATGGTCCTATAAATGAAAATAAATTGAAAAATATATAAAAAATGTTACTAAGAATATTTTGAGATTAATCCACAGAAAATATGTCACACATCTTTCATATGGTATTTGAACATAACCATTATTTTTTTGACAATGTGAATGGTATAATGATATTCTATAATTTGAACACATAGATGTGTGAGGACCATTTCATAAAGAAGCAAATATAGGATTCTAATACATTACTACACATATATGTAACTTTAGTTATTATGATCATATAAACATAATGAGGTACAACTATGAATCTTTTATGAGCATAGGAACACTTCCTTTTTATAAATGGTTTTTTCATAGAATATGTCATGAAATTATTCCCTTATTCATTTTGGGATATGAATTACGAAGAGAATTATACCTGTGAAGCCTAAAACAAAAATAAACAAAAAATTGAATCCCCTTAATTTTATGGTGTGGAATGGAACCCATGTTATCACTTTGTAATGTGAGGGGTATAAAGGGATTTATTAAGGTTTTTATAGTAAAAAATATCAAGTTGTAGCATGATGTGTATATTTTTTGTGTATCCCTTGTAAACAATGGGTAAAACACATAAAACACATTACAAAAAAATATTAATTGAAATATAGGTCATATTACATGATAGGTAATATATTCTAAAGAAAAATTTTGGGGGAGGTATTCACTTTTATAAAGTTTATTATATAGATATAGAATATTTGTTACACAAACAAATTCCATGTTTCCCCATGGATGATGTCATTCCTGGTACACTTTTACTGCATATGAGTGATATAAAGAAAAGATAACTGTAGAGATATAGGATTATGGTCACTAATGGTGTAAAATAATTATTTTTTATAATAATAATCCTATATGCTTCAAGGAGGTAGTAGAGAGATCAAAATATAAAATAAGGAAAAAACCCCTAAAATATGAGATAAATTCCATGTATCAAAAGGATCTTTTTCTTCAAATTCATACACTAGTTGATGTAAATCATTATGGTTGTAAACAGTTATTCAAGAAAAATATGGACATGGAAGGTAATTTGAATACCTATTATTCATTTCTTAGGTCCAAAATTTTTAGAAAACATTAAGGCATTTACTATGATGAAATGTTTTCCCCAATTTCAATGTTTAAATCATTAAAAATATTACTTTGTATATCATCTTAACATGAATATCACCTCCATAATCTTTTTTTTAATTTATTACAAGAAACTTTTTGGAATAGTGGGAACCAAAAAAGATCCATTGCATAAAAATAGTTAACAAATAAAATCCATTAACACAACATAACTGGTTCAAAATGAATGATACTACTTTCAAATTTTAAAACAAAATTCTGAAATACCAACAAAATCTACATTGAACCACCAGCAACACAACTCGATCCACATCATGGGGAGACCTCTAACTTGACCACACCACCCTCATCATATCTCCAGCCTGACATCACATCACCATCACATCCATCACACATTCACATAATCAAAGTCATCGTCTTCATCTGCGTAACACTACCGACAACATCTCCATCATCCACCTACAAAATGTAAAAAATCATCACAGTAGCGTTGCATCATCTTTAAAACCAGACCACCACCATCATCATTGTCAGAGACGAACGCAACCTCACCATCGACAATCTAATAATCATCACCATCAACCTCTTGAAGCTTCCCTCTCTGACACACATCCCAAAGACAATGAAGACCACCACGCAGCTCCACTATAGAGAGAACAGAGTACTCGTTGATCCAGAGCAGAGAAAAATTAGCTATTTTTAGCATGAAACAGTGAGAAGAACCTCTTGGAATCATCGACACTGAAGAAATAGAACACAAGCATAGCCGTCACAAACAACCTCAAAGCAACCAAACAACCAGCAGCAAAAAGCAATAGACCATACCCATACAATGACATTCCCAACATGGATTGAATACCTCCTCAAGGAAGGAAGCATATATGGAAATAATACCATGGAAGAATCCCTAAAGAAAAAGGAAACCATAAGAAAATAGGTAAATGATCAAGAAAAGGAGAGTAAAAAGGGTGTCAAAACACTAAATGAAGAATAAAAAGATGCTAGGAGATCCACGACTTCTAAACTGTAAAGTCCAAAAACACATTGAATCTAATTCTCCCAATCCGACCTAGAAGTGAGTGGAAGATTGTGAGATCAGAGTGAAAAAGAATATACCAAGAAGGAACCATCGTGCCATCACTGGAGCCAAAATGGGGATCAAACCCGGGAACAAACCTTAGGGGTCCAACCATAAGAGATAACTGGGGGATAAACCCTATAAGTTCCATCTAGAAGGAAGGAATGAAGGTCGAGGAAAATCCAAGTGGGGAGAAGGAAACCTACTAGAGTGAGAGGGCAGGAGAGAGCTGGGAGCCAGAGGATTGCAGATCCATTACATTCCAAGAATTTTTACCATGACTATGAGATTTGAATAAATTATTGAAATGATAGTCTACTATATCAAAGCAGTCAACCAATTGTGTATATGGCACAATAAGGAGGATTTGGGACTCCAAAATAAATTAACCAAAATTTTCATGTTTTAGAGATTCATTTTTGTATTAAATATATATTCTAATTTCTAGAAGATTTGATTCAATCAATATTTTAAATAATTTTCTTTTATTAAGAACTAATATGATCCATGTGTTTACAAACTGTTTCTTTGGAATATAGTTGTTTTCATAATATTTTATATTAATGATATATTAGTAATAGGAAATGATATAACAGCCATGAAATACTTTAAGGATCTGTTGAGAATGTACTTCTTGTAACGCCCCGACCCTAGTTACCCAGAGTCGGTGCATTATTACATAACATTGGCATGATCACGAGAATGATCAAATCTCGAAAGACCGATTGGTTTAGTAGCCTTGGAAACACTAGATATATTCATATGTTTTACATTACATCATAAAATGAAAAACTACTACAACAACATATTGTCTCCATAATCCACACTCATATCCCCACATAATATCCCTGCTGGTCATTCATAACTTACTTCTTCACTTCCTGGGAAAAATAAAACATAGAAAAGGGGTGAGCTCAAATGCCCAGTAAGGATAACAATATAGCGGAAACTTTCATAAATAAGAGTAAACATTTAAGGCAATGTATAACTAAAACAAAAGCCTTTAAAACATGAACTTTCAACATGGTATGGCATAAATAAAATGAAATAATTCCATTTAATTATTCACATGGATATTCTACTAATCGAATAATCACATGAAAAAATCAATAACCACTTTCATAATTTTGGAATGCATAATGCCAGACTATCATAACCACATAGTCAAGGCCTCGTGCCAAGACTACAAATAAGATTTTGTCAAGGCCTTGTGCCAAGACACTAGTTTGTCTCATGAGACCTACCGATGCATCGAGGAGCTATAGCGGGCTCCACCCATCACTTACTAAGTCCAATGCATTCCCATATGAAAAGGTTTAAACATAACATAAACATTCGTATTAAAACTAGCATACGAAATGTCAATACTTTCACCATAAACTATTAATTGTATAAAAATAGCACATCCACTGTCAAACATATCACAAAACCTTCAATACAATATAGAAGTTGTGTATCATAATAAATCAACTTCAAATAATCTTAAAATCCATCAAAGGATGTTGACATAGATGAAGTAAAAATTCTTTTTAAAGAAATATCTCTTTTTATTTAGAAATCATTTAAGATCCATATAAAATAAAACATTTTCTTTGAAAATATTCTTATAAGCATGTAAGGGAAGCTTTGAAGATTTTATAATGGCGGAAAATAACCGCACCCACCGTATAAGTTAAAAAAAACATTCTTACCTTAATTCTGTGGAAAAGGTTAAAAAGGACCTTGTTTTGAAAACGACGGAAAGATTCCTTTATAAACTTCTCATAAAAAGTCAAAAAAGGGTATAAATGACTTTAACCCATATTCTTGTAAATAATGAATATGTTTTGAAATACATTTTGAAGAAACATGGATGTGGATGATAAAGAGATCCCAGTAGATTATTACATATAAACAACCTCAGATAATGAAGAGAATGTGAAATAACCCTTACCTTGTACTTTTCCTTGGTTGGGGTGGGTTAACCTCCTGTATAATGGTGAAATAATTGTTATTAAATTATACAATAATCATATATATTAATATGATATCATATATGATCTTTTAACATTGATTTGTTAATAATATCTTAGAATTATCGTCGTTTCGGGTGTTAACTTACTCATTTTCTTTTATATGTTTTGTTACATAATCCATGTTTGTTGTATCTTATTCATATCCAGAATGATATCAAGTCCGTAAAAATCATTTTTAAATCATAAAATGATAATTATACTTGAATGGATACGATGGAGAATGAATCTCATCGCGTTTGTGGAGACGGTAGTCCGTACGTACGCACGAGCAACAATATCATTCTTTTGATATTAAAATAATATATAAATGGTTGTTATATCATATATACAGAATCATTATCATGTTTTATTTATTATTTACATGAGTTACATATCATTATTATACCCATCCAAATAATAATATATTGTATAACAATTACACCACGACGTGGAGACGGTAAGCCGTACGTACGCACGTATGGTGACATGTTATTCAAAGGGTGGATAAGATACTGAATATGGTTGTACCATATTTATAATAACATCACAGTATATGTGAGATAATGGAGTTATTATTTTAGAATGGTAAGAACAAAGGAAGAAGAAGTGGAAGAAGAAATGAACTTAGAAAAGGGTGGTGAAATCATTACCTTTTCTTTGGGTTCTTCCTTTTGATTTGATCAAAAGGGCTCCTTAGGTTGGCTTTCTGATCAAACTAAGGCCTCTAGGTTGTAGTGAGGGATGTTGGGAGAGTATTTGGTCAGAGTTTGGCCGAACCAAAAGGCTTTGAAGGTGTGAAGAAATGGGAAGGAGGAGTGCCCTTTTATAAGAGGGGTGAGGGGCACCTTTAGAAAAGCCAGAGATATTAGTTTATAATAAATTCATATTCGGTTTCCAATGGCTCCAAAGTTGACTATTCAAAGGTTAAGGTGGGGATGGGTCGAAGACAACTCAACCAATATAATTTAGACAGGTTTGGGTACTTATATTAACCTTATCATTAAGTATTAACTCTAAGTTAATTAGTTTCACTTTTACAATTTCTCTTTGTATTTTATATAATATGGTTAATAAACATACTATATACATCCAATCGACCCCCATGTGGTCCATTAATGAGGAACATATCATGATATAAGTCTCTTGGCTGAACCTTAGATTTTTAGGAATTTAATATCAATTAATAATATAATATTTGTTTTAAGAACTCTTTTATGTCAATTTTGACACTATTTAATAGTTGATTTTTGTGAAACTCATAACAGATTGATTACTTCGAAAAAAGTCCATTAAATCAATCCTAATATATCATATTATCCTAGAAAATTAGTTTAATTCATTAAAAGTGTTATATTATATTTATTTGGGTATTTATAATATCAATTATTTTAATTTTTCACTATTATAGTAATTACTACATCATCATTGTGTCATAAATAAAATACATTTTTTAATGTCTAAAAATTATAAATAAAATATAATTATGTAGGAAATCTTTTTATCTTTCTAATTAATATTTATAATCTAAAATCAAACATATATAACCCTATGTAACAATTGTTTTTCTAAAAGATATATGCTTGTGTCATTTTTGTATTCATTTTGACTTAATTAAAATAAAGTGTCATTATCACTTACTAGTGGATCCATGGGGTCCCAAAATAGACCCAAAGATGCTCAAGGTTGACCATGTATCAACCAATAGGGTTAAGACACGTTTTAGGGTAATTTAGTATTATTATAATATTATTTTTTAACCCTTATTTACCGGATTTACCCTTAACCATGGTAAATAAAATATTTACCGCAGTAATTATTCAAAATGTCTAAAAATAAAAGTTACCTATTTACACAATTTGAACATCCTGATTCCAAAAATGGAATCCATTTTCCTAAATTCAAAACACAGAAGTGGCAGAAATTAATTTAAAATTAATTCCTGCTGTCAAAACAAAAAGCGTGTTTTTAAGAGATAATAACTATCAAAAGATTGACACTTGTTTATGTTCGGTTTAATTGTAAAATTATGTCCAATGACCAAAATTATATTAAATGGTAAAAATATATTCTAAATATACTTTAAAACCACTCAAATTCATAATTTATCACTATTAATTATTTTGATTAAAAAAGTTGTTTTTAATTAAAATTTATTAATTTTCACTATTCATCAAAATATGAAAGTTATCCGAAAAGTACCAAAATTTCACCTTAGGCTAAATTTGATATTCTGAATCCAAAAATGAAGTACATTTTGAAATATAAAATATATATAATTTCAAAAATTAGGTATTACTATTCAGAACGGCTAGTTTCATCGGTTGTGGTGTGTGTTAAAACTCGAAGTTGCGTACAACACACGCTACTGGTTTATTCAAAGGGAAGCGTACCATGGTAGCTTGGGATGTTTTATTTTAAATTTTTTGATGTCCCCATTTAGTCAAAAGATTAAAATATTTTATTTAAAAAGGGTTCACTATTAATAGTTGGTAAAACTGCAATACTGAAAATGAATTTGTTGTTACATTATGTCTAAGAAACTCATAATATGGATTCTAAAATTATAAGGATTATATAAAGTTTAAAATTTAGTTAATACTATTCATAACCACTTTTCAACGGCTTGTTTGGTAAGTCATGGTGCGCTTGAACTCGGTGTTGCGTGTAGTGCAAGTTATTGAATTATTTTGAAGAAATAACACACTATGAAATCTTGGGGTGTTACATTGTCCCCTCCTTCAATAAATTGCGTCCTCGCAATTTTGAAATTGTTCTTCGCTAATAAAAGGTTGAAAATAGAAAATATATTTGTGGGAAAACCCACATCGAAAAATGAATTAATGAGGCCTCTATTTAAAATAAAGAGTCGAAAGTATGAAGATTACCGAAAATAACACATACTAGGGTTCCATGTAGGAAAATATGGATATGAAAGAAAAATCTAACAATCAATTATCTGATGGATAGTGGTAGAGAACATGGCTATGAAAAGGCCAACAATCCCAAAGAAATAAATTAGTGATGATTTAAGGTACCATCTAGGAAAACATTTTTGTTCTAAGTTTCTTTTCTTAATATTGAGGAATTTATTTATGAGATTGGCTAAGATCATAAGGAGATATACTTACTTTATAATTAGAGTTTTATCCATTAATAAATTTCTACCACAAACTCCTCTTTCACTCTAAAAGATAATAGAATGTAAAAGAATTCTATTTACACTATTCATATAGGGTTCCAAAATAAACAAATTTATAATTCATCTATAAGATCTTTTAAATAAAACTACATTATTTAATCCAGGACATCTCGTGGGCTAGTGGTAGGTGATACACCCTTGTCGCCCTTCGGTTGCGGGTTCAAGTCTCGCAGCCTTGCCGGATGCGACGGGTTACCGCCCGACCTCCGGGTTGTCCTTTTATGGAAATCCAAAATAATCCAAACTAGGACTATCCTAAATACTTCTGTCCAAACTCACAGTCCAACATTTATAAGGAAGGTAAGCATAATGTAGATCCTTTTTACCCCGTAATAGCATATGAATACCTTCATCATGTATTATTTTAATACATTGAAACATCCTGAATTACCATATTCCTTATTGATTACATTCATGCTCCCTTATTCCATATAGAATGCTGGATATACTTCATTAATCCAAAAATGTTTTAAACCCCAACAATGATGGAATATACAAATCATTAATCAGTTCCAAGGTAGTCAAGAATATCCAATATAATTTATCCAAAACAATCATGTATTATTCTAAAATCACTAACTCGGTATCAGAACCATATTATGGTTTATCTTTCTCTCAACCATATATTTTCCAAAAATTTAACCTCCTATTGAGTCACTTTTCTTTGTTCCACACAATCTCAAGTCCTTAATGAAATAGTACTGTAGTACAATCCTTATATACTCCATAATTATTATAACAAGTACATTGTTGATACAACACTCAATTGACATAATCAACATAAGAACTCTAATCATTCCTCTTCATCTTTGGTAGTATCATAACTTGATTATTATCCAATAACATCATTTGCGGCATAGTCTGATGACTGGGACATAGGTTCGCGTAGTGTCCAAACTCCTTGCAAATGAAGCATTGTACATTTGAAACCATTTTCTTACCCTTGCAGTCATGTACATTGTGCCCTTTTCCTCCACACTTATAACAAACTCCCATTCCTTTCAGGCAAGTTCCAGGGTGTTTCTTTCCACAGTTACCACATATGGGAAAATTATTCTTTTCCCTCTTCCCTTTATCCATCTTTCTCTCTTCCATCCTTTTCTTCTCTTGCTTCCCTTCAAAGCCATAGGACTCAGTAAAATCTTTACTTATCTTATCAACACATGATATTATTTCTTCATATGATGATAATACATGGGAGACTATTTCTATTATAAATTCTAGCTTAAGACCATGAAAGATATGATCCTTCCTTCTCTTTGAATCATGTGCATTTCTGGAGTTCTCATTCCTTCTACTGGGCGCCATTTCTAAACGATGTCATAAACTAGATCAGTTTATGAATCAAAATACATAATCCCATACTTATAAAACACTTAACATAAATTGAACTATTTATGGATATAATCCATAATCATAAGAATTTTTTCTTTGAGGAAGTATATACTCATAATCCCTTCAAAATGATTTGTAAAGAAAATGAGAGTTATCCTAGGCATATCCCACGGGAGTGTCGTAACCAAGAGTGCAGCAAGGCCCGTTGTCGTGCACCAGTTCCCGTTCGAGTCTAGGTCAAAGCAGTGTTTTCGGGTTTTACCCCTAGGTACATCTGTGCCAGAGCCGCCTCTACCTGCTCGTATCCAGACAGGGATGTATTGCTCGGAAAACTCACAAAATCTCTACAATACCAAAATTCTAGGAAGTTCTTCTATACTAATCCTCAAAGTTCGTCTTAGGTCTACGTGCTCTAATCAGAGTTTATCTAAATCTAGCTTCCAAGGTTTGTACAAAACTTCCTCTGATACCAACTGTAACGCCCCGACCCTAGTTACCCAGAGTCGGTGCATTATTACATAACATTGGCATGATCACAAGAAAGATCAAATCTCGAAAGACCGATTGGTTTAGTAGCCTTAGAAACACTAGATATATTCATATGTTTTACATTACATCATAAAACGAAAAACTACTACAACAACATATTGTCTCCATAATCCACACTCATATCCCCACATAATATCCCTGCAGGTCATTCATAACTTACTTCTTCACTTCCTGGGAAAAATAAAACATAGAAAAGGGGTGAGCTCAAATGCCCAGTAAGGATAACAATATAGCGGAAACATTCATAAATAAGAGTAAACATTTAAGGCAATGTATAAATAAAAAAAAGCCTTTCAAATATGAACTTTCAACATGGTATGGCATAAATAAAATGAAATAATTCCATTTACATATTCACATGGATACTCTACTAATCGAATAATCACATGCAAAAATCAATAACCACTTTCATAATGTTGGAATGCATAATGCCAGACTATCATAACCACATAGTCAAGGCCTCGTGCCAGGACTACAAATAAGATTTTTTCAAGGCCTTGTGCCAAGACACTAGTTTGTCTCATGAGACCTACCGATGCATCGAGGAGTTATAGCGGGCTCCACCCGTCACTTACTAAGTCCAATGCATTCCCATATGAAAAGGTTTAAACATAACATAAACATTCGTATTAAAACTAGCATACGAAATGTCAATATTTTCACCATAAACTATGAATTGTATAAAAATAGCACATCCACAGTCAAACATATCACAAAACATTCAATACAATATACAAGTTTTGTATCATAATAAATCAACTTCAAATAATCTTAAAATCCATCAAAGGATGTTGACATAGATGAAATCAAAATTCTTTTTAAAGAAATATCTCCTTTTATTTTGTAATCATTTAAGATCCATATAAAATAAAACATTTTATTTGAAAATATTCTTATAATCTTTTAAGGGAAGCTTTGAAGATTTTATAACGGCGGAAAATAACCGCACCCACCATATAAGTTAAAAAAACATTCTTACCTTAATTCTGTCGAAAAGGTTAAAAAGGACCTTATTTTGAAAACGACGGAAAGATTCCTTTATAAACTTCTTATAAAAAGTCAAAAAAGGGTATAAATGACTTTAACCCATATTATTGTAAATAATGAATATGTTTTGAAATACATTTTGAAGAAACATGGATGTGGATGATAAAGAGATCCCAGTAGATTATTACATATAAACAACCTCGGATAATGAAGAGATTGTAAAATAACCCTTACCTTGTACTTTTCCTTGGTTGGGGTGGGTTAACCTCCTGTATAATGGTGAAATAATTGTTATTAAATTATACAATAATCATATATATTAATATGATATCATATATGATCTTTTAACATTGATTTGTTAATAATATCTTAGAATTATCGTCTTTTCGGGTGGTAACTTACTCATTTTCTTTTATATGTTTTGTTACATAATCCATGTTTGTTGTATCTTATTCATATCCAGAATGATATCAAGTCCTTAAACGTCATTTTTAAATCATCAAATGATAATTATACTTGAATGGATACAATGGAGAATGAATCTCATCGCGTTTGTGGAGACGGTAGTCCGTACGTACGCACGAGCGACAATATCCTTCTTTTGATATTAAAATAATATATAAATGGTTGTTATATCATATATAAAGAATCATTATCATGTTTTATGTATTATTTACATGAGTTACATATCATTATTATACCCATCCAAATAATAATATATTGTATAACAATTACACCACGACGTGGAGACGGTAAGCCGTACGTACGCACGTATGGTGACATGTTATTCAAAGGGTGGATAGAATACTGAATAAGGTTGTACCATATTTATAATAACATCACAGTATATGTGAGATACTGGAGTTATTATTTTAGAATGGTAAGAACAAAGGAAGAAGAAGTGGAAGAAGAAATGAACTTAGAAAAGGGTGGTGAAATCATTACCTCTTCTTCGGGTTTTTCCTTTTGATTTGATCAAAAGGGATCCTTAGGTTGGCTTTCTGATCAAACTAAGGCCTCTAGGATGTAGTGAGGGATGTTGGGAGAGTATTTGGGCAGAGTTTGTCCGAACAAAAAGGCTTTGAAGGTGTGAAGAAATGGGAAGGATGAGTGCCCTTTTATAAGAGGGGTGAGGGGCACCTTTGGAAAAGCCAGAGATATTAGTTTATAATAAATTCATATTCGGATTCCAATGGCTCCAAAGTTGACTATTCTAAGGTAGAGGTGTGGATGGGTCGAAAACAACTCAACCAATAGAATTTAGACAGGTTTGGGTACTTATATTAACCTTATCTTTAAGTATTAACTCTAAGTTAATTAGTTTTACTTTTACAATGTCTCTTTGTATTTTATATAATATGGTTAATAAACATACTATATACATCCAAGAGACCCCCAAGTGGTCCATTAATGAGGAACCTATCATGATATAAGTCTCTTGGCCGAACCTTAGATTTTTAGGAATTTAATATCAATTAATAATATAATATTTGTTTTAAGAACTCTTTTATGTCAATTTTGACACTATTCAATAGTTGATTTTTGTGAAACTCATAACAGATTGATTACTTCGAACAAAGTCAATTAAATCAATCCTAATATATCATATTATCCTAGAAAATTAGTTTAATTCATTAAAAGTTTCATATTATATTTATTTGGGTATTTATAATATCAATTATTTTAATTTTTCACTATTATAGTAATTACTGCATCATCATTGTGTAATAAATAAAATAAATTATTTAATGTCTAAAAATTATAAATAAAATATCATTATGTAGGAAATCTTTTTTTATTTCTAATGAATATTTATAATATAAAATCCAACATATATAACCCTATGTAACAATTGTTTTGCTAAAAGCTATATGCTTGTGTCATTTTTGTATTCATTTTGACTTAATTAAAATAAAGTGTCATTATCACTTACAAGTGGATCCATGGGGTCCCAAAATAGACCCAAAGATGCTCCTGGTCGACCATGTATCAACCAATAGGGTTAAGACACGTTTTAGGGTAATTTAGTATTATTATAATATTATGTTTTAACCCTTATTTACCGGATTTACCCTTAACCATGGTAAATAAAATATTTACCGCAGTAATTATTCAAAATGTCTAAAAATAAAAGTTACCTATTTACACAATTTTAACATCCTGATTCCAAATATGGAATCCATTTTCCTAAATTCAAAACACAGAAGTGGCAGAAATTAATTTAAAATTAATTCCCGCTGTCAAAACAAAAAGCGTGTTTTTAAGAGATAATAACTATCAAAAGATTGACACTTGTTTATGTTCGGTATAATTGTAAAATTATGTCCAATGACCAACATTATATTAAATGGTAAAAATATATTCTAAATATACTTTAAAACCACTCAAATTCATAATTTATCACTATTAATTATTTTGATTTAAAAAGTTGTTTTTAATTAAAATTTATTAATTTTCACTATTCATCAAAATATGAAAGTTATCCGAAAAGTACCAAAATTTCACCTTAGGCTAAATTTGATATTCCGAATCCAAAAATTAAGTAAATTTTGAAATATAAAATATATATAATTTCAAAAATTAGGTATTACTATTCATAACGGCTAGTTTGATCGGTTGTGGTGTGTGTTAAAACTCGAAGTTGCGTACAACACACGCTACTGTTTTATTCAAAGGAAAGCGTACCATGGCAGCTTGGGATGTTTTATTTTAAATTTTTTGATGTCCCCATTTAGTCAAAAGATTGAAATATTTTATTTAAAAAGGGTTCACTATTAAAAGTTGGTAAAACTGCATTACTGAAAATGAATTTGTTCTTACATTATGTCTAAGAAACTCATAATATGGATTCTAAAATTATAAGAATTATATAAAGTTTAAAATTTAGTTAATAATATTCATAACCTCTTTTCAACGGCTTGTTTGGTAAGTCATGGTGCGCTTGAACTCAGTGTTGCGTGTAGTGCAAGTTATTGAATTATTTTGAAGAAATAACACACTATGAAATCTTGGGGTGTTACACTTCGTGATGATGAAAATAGGTGTATCAGCCTAAATTATATGGATCAAGATTTTATGTGATATATCCAAGTGGATACACTGTCAAATTTTAGGAATATACATTTACCCATAGATTAATAGGTCTTCAATAGATCAATCCTACATGCTATTAGTTATAATATCACATTTTATACATTCTTCCTAGAAAATGTTTCCACTGAAGAAATAAGAAAGAGAGAAAAAGTGTAACGCCCCAAGCTTCCACGGTACGCCTCTCTTTGAATAATGAGATAGCGTGTGTTGTACGCAACCTCGAGTTCTAACACACACCACAACTAATTAAACTAGCCGTTGTGAATAGTAATATCTACTTTTTGAAATCATATATATTTAATATTTCAAAATGGACTTCATTTTTTGATTCGGAATATTGAAATTAGCCTAGGGTGAAATTTTGGTACTTTTCGGATAACTTTTATATTTTGATGAATAGTGAAAATTACTAAATTTTAATTAAAATCATCTTTTTTAATCAAAATAATTAATATTGATAAATTATGAATTTGAGTGGTTTTAAAGTATATTTAGAATATAGTTTTACCATTTAATTTAATGTTTGTCATTGGACATAATTTCACAATTAAACCAGACATAAACAAGTGTCAATCTTTTGATAGTTATTATCTCTTAAAAACACGCTTTTTATTTTAACAACGAGAATTAATTTTAAATTAATTTTTGCCACTTCTGTGTTTTGAATTTGGAAAAATGGATTACATATTTGGAATTAGGATTTCCAAATTATGTATATAGGTAACTTTTATTTTTACACATTTTGAATAATTACTGCGGTAAATATTTTATTTACCATGGTTAAAGGGTAAATCCAGTAAATAAGGGTTAAAAAATAATATTATAATAATACAAAATTACCCTAAAAACGTGTCCTAACCTTATTGGTGGACACATACCTGACCATGGGCATCCTTGGGTCGATTTGGGGACCCCTTAGAGACACTTTTATGTGGTAGGGACACATTATATTAATAAAGTTAAAATAAAAATAAAAATGGCATAAGCTTACATCATTTAGATGAACAATTTTTACATAGGGTTATACATGTTGGATTTTCGATTATAAATATTTATTAGAAATCTAAAAAGATTTCCTACATAATGATATTTTATTTATAATTTTTAGACATCAAATAATTTAAATTATTAATGACACAATAATGATGCAATGTTTACCTCATTAATAAATCATTTAAATAAATAAGATTACAATGATTAAAATATTATCTAAATCCTGTCCAATTATTATTGGTTGATGTTATTTAGTATATGAGTCATCTTATATTCTACCTCAATGATTTTTGGACCATTATAAACCGAATATAATTATATTATAAAGTAATACTTTCACTCTTTCCTAAAGAGCCCCTCCTCTCCCTTATAAATGGAGACCACTTCTACTCATTTCCTCACACCTCTCAAGCCACTTGGCTCGGAAAAACTCTGCCCAAATACTCTACCAACTTCCCTAAATACAACCTAGAGGCCTTAGTTTTATCATAAAGACAACCTAAGGATCCCTTTTGATCAAATCAAAAGGAAGAACCCGAAGAAGAGGTATTGTTTTCACCACCCCTTTTCAAGTTCCTTTCTTCTTCCACTTATTCTTTACTTGTTCATACCATTCTAAAATAATAACTGCAGTATCTCACATATACTGTGATGTTATTATAAATATGGTACAACCATATTCAGTATTCTATCCACCCTTTGAATAACATGTCACCATACGTGCGTACGTACGGCTTACCGTCTCCACGTCGTGGTGTAATTGTTATTCAAGATAATATTATTTGGATGGGTATAATAATGACGTGTAACTCATGTAAATAATAAATATAACATGTTAATGATTCTGTATATATGATATAACATCCATTTATATATTATTTTAATATCAAAAGAATGATATTTTCGCTCGTGCGTACGTACGGACTACAGTCTCTACGAATGCGATGAGATTCATTCTCCATCGTATCCATTCAAGTATAATTATCATTTTATGATTTAAAAATGATGTTTAAAGACTTGATATCATTCTGGATATGAATAATATACAACCTATCCTTTACAAACATGTCTTATGTAACAAAACATACAAAAGAAAACAAGTAAGTTCACACCCGAAACAACGATAATACTAAGATATTATTATCAAATCAATATTAAAAGATCATATATGATATCATAATAATGTATATGATTATTTTATAATTTAACAACAATTATTTCACCATTATACAGGAGGTTAACCTACCCCAACCAAGGAAAAGTACAAGGTAAGGGTTATTTCGCAATCTCTTCATTATCCGAGGTTGTTTATACGTAATAATCTACTGGGATCTTGTTATCATCCACATCCTTGTTTCTTCAAAATGTATTTCAAAACATTATTAATATTTAAAAGAATATGGGTTAAAGTCATTTATACCCTTGTTTGACTTTTTATAAGATGTTTATAAGGGAATCTTTCCGTCGTTTTCCAAACAATGTGCTTTTTAACCTTTTCGACAGAATTAAATATAAGAATATTTTTTTTAACTTATACGGCGGATGCGGTTATTTTCCACCGTTATAAAATCGTCAAAGCTTCCCTTACAAGATTATAAGAATATTTTCAAAGAAAATGTTTTATTTTATAAATATATGTCTCTTAAATGATTTCAAAATAGAAAGAGATATTTCTTTAAAAAGAGTTTTGATTTCATCTATGTCAACATCCTTTAATGGATTTTACGCTTATTTGAGGATGATATATTATGATACAAAACTTTTATATTGTATTGAAGGTTTTGTGATATGTTTGACTGTGGATGTGCTATTTTTTATATACCATTAATGGTTTATGGTGAAAGTATTGACATTTCGTATGCTAGTTTTAATCCGAATGTTTATGTTATGTTTAAACCTTTTCATATGGGAATGCATTGGACTTAATATGTGACGGGTGGAGCCCGCTATAGCTCCTCGATGCATCGGTAGGTCTCATGAGACAAACTAGTGTCTTGGCACAAGGCCTTGGCAAAATCTTATTTGTAGTCTTGGCACGAGGCCTTGACTATGTGGTTATGATAGTCTGGAATTATGAATTCCATCATTATGAAAGTGGTTATTGATATTGAATGTGATTATTCGATTAGTAGAATATCCATGTGAATAAGTAAATGGCATTATTTCATTTTATTTATTCCATACTATGTTGAAGTTAATGTTTAAAAGGATTTTGTTTTATTTATGCATTGCCTTAAATTTTTATTCTTATTTATGAAATTTTCTGCTATATTGTTATCCTTACTGGGCATTTGACCTCACCCCTTTTCTATGTTTTATTTTCCCAGGATGTGAAGAAGTAAATTATGAATGACTTGCAGGGATATTATGAGGGGTTAATAGTGTGGACTATGGAGACAATATGTTTTTGTAGTAGTTCTTTTTTTATTTTGATGATGTAATGTAAAACTGATGAATATATCTAGTGTTTCCAGGGCTACTAAACCAATCGGTCTTTCGAGATTTGATCTTTCTTGTGATCATGCCAATGTTACGAAGTAATGCACCAAAATGTATAGAGATTTGAAGGAACATTTTTGGAGGGACAACATGAAGAGGGAGATTGCTGATTTTGTGTCAAGATGTATGGTTTGTCAACAAGTGAATGATGGAAGGCAACAGCCTGGAGGAGTCATGCAACTTCTTCCCATACCGGAGTGGAAATGGGACAATATTACGATGGACTTTGTCATGGGGCTACCAAAGAATCCTAGAAGGAACGATGCAATATGGGTTATTGTTGATCGTCTTACCAAGTCAGCACATTTTCTTGCTATAAGAGAAGATCTACCCCTGGAACGTCTAGCAAGACTATATATTAATGAAGTTGTGAGACTTCATGGAGTACCGCTATCGATTGTTTCTGATCGTGATCCTCGTTTTACTTCAAGACTCTGGAAAAGTCCTCAGAAATCCCTGGATACTGAACTTCATTTGAGCACTGCTTACCACCCTCAGACAGACAGACAATCAGAACAGACTATTCAAAACTTAGAAGACATGTTGAGATCTTGCTCACTTGACTTTCAGGGTATGTGGGATCAATATTTACCTATGGTAGAATTTTCTTATAACAATAGCTTCCATTCGAGTATTCAGATGGCACCATAAGAAGCGTTATACGGAAAGAGATGTCGTACACCAACCTGTTGGGATGACGTCGGTGAAAGAAAACTTGTAGGTCCAGAACTGGTGGAGGAAACGATGGAAAAGGTGAAGGTAATCCAAAATCACATCAGAGCAGCTCAAAGTAGGCAGAAGATCTATGCCGATAATCGAAGGAATTATTTGGAATTTCAAGTCATTGATCATGTTTTCCTGAAGGTATCTCCATGGAAGGGAGTCATACGTTTTGGTAAGAAATGTAAAATGAGTCCCAGGTACATCGGACCTTTAGAAATTCTAGAACGAATTGGGGCTGTAGCTTACTGATTGGCAATGCCGCCAAGTCTCTCCAAAGTTCATGATCTGTTCCACGTATCTCTATTGAGAAAATACATGTCTGACCCAACGCATGTACTCACCTATGAGGAATTAGAACTGGAACCCGATCTGTCTTATTGTGAAGAGCCTGTCAGGATTCTTGATACAAGAGAACAAGTACTGAGAAACCGGACGACTCGTCTGGTAAAAGTTTTGTGGAGAAATCATAAGATGGAAGAGGCAACGTGGGAACTAGAGGAACTTATGATGAAGAACCAACTGAGTATTTTTATGCAGTAATACCCTAGAAATTGTGAGGACACAATTATTTGAAGGAGAGGAGAATGTAACACCCCAAGCTTCCACAGTACGCTTCTCTTTGAATAATGCGATAGCGTGTGTTGTACGCAACCTCGAGTTCTAACACACACCACAACTAATTAAACTAGCCGTTGTAAATATTAATACCTACTTTTTGAAATCATATATATTTTATATTTCAAAATGGACTTAATTTTTGGATTTGGAATATTGAAATTATCCTAGGGTGAAATTTTGGTACTTTTCGGATAACTTTTATATTTTGATGAATAGTGAAAATTACTAAATTTTAATTAAAATCAACTTTTTTAATCAAACTAATTAATATTGATAAATTATGAATTTGAGTGGATTTAAAGTATATTTAGAATATATTTTTACCATTTAATTTAATGTTTGTCATTGGACATAATTTCACAATTAAACCAGACATAAACAAGTGTCAATCTTTTGATAGTTATTATCTCTTAAAAACACGCTTTTTATTTTAACAACGGGAATTAATTTTAAATTAATTTCTTCCACTTCTGTGTTTTGAATTTAGAAAAATGGATTACATATTTGGATTCAGGATGTCCAAATTATGTAAATAGGTAACTTTTATTTTTACACATTTTGAATAATTACTGCGGTAAATATTTTATTTACCATGGTTAAAGGGTAAATCCGGTAAATAAGGGTTAAAAAATAATATTATAATAATACAAAATTACCCTAAAAACGTGTCCTAACCTTATTGGTGGACACATACCCGACCATGGGCATCCTTGGGTCGATTTGGGGACCCCTTAGAGCCACTTGTATGTGGTAGGGACACATTATATTAATAAAGTTAAAATAAAAATAAAAATGGCATAAGCTTACATCTTTTAGAAGAACAATTTTTACATAGGGTTATAAATGTTGGATTTTAGATTATAAATATTCATTAGAAAGATAAAAAGCTTTCCTACATAATGATATTTTATTTATAAATTTTAGACATCAAATAATTTAAATTATTAATGACACAATAATGATGCAATGTTTACCTCATTAATAAATCATTTAAATAAATAAGATTATAATTATTAAAATATTATCTAAAACCTGTCCAATTCTTATTGGTTGATGTTATTTAGAATATGAGTCATCTTATCTTCGACCTCAATGATTTTTGGACCATTATAAACCGAATAAAATTATATTATAAAGTAATACTTTCACTCTTTCCTAAAGAGCCCCTCCTCTCCCTTATAAAAGGAGACCACTTCTACTCATTCCTCACACCTCTCAAGCCACTTGGCTCGGCCAAACTCTGCCCCAATACTCTCCCAACTTCCCTTACTACAACCTAGAGGCCTTAGTTTGATCAGAAAGCCAACCGAAGGACCCTTTTGATCAAATCAAAAGGAAGAACCCGAAGAAGAGGTAATTTTTTCACCACCCCTTTCAAGTTCCTTTCTTCTTCCACTTCTTCTTTCTTTGTTCTTACCATTATAAAATTAAAACTCCAGTATCTCACATATACTGTGATGTTATTATAAATATGGTACAACCATATTCAGTATTCTATCCCCCCTTTGAATAACATGTCACCATACGTGCGTACGTACGACTTACCGTCTCCATGTCGTGGTGTAATTGTTATTCAAGATAATATTATTTGGATGGGTATAATAATGATGTGTAACTCATGTAAATAATAAATATAACATGTTAATGATTCTGTATATATGATATACCATCCATTTATATATTATTTTAATATCAAAAGAATGATATTGTCGCTCGTGCGTATGTACGGACTACCGTCCCCATGAATGCGATGAGATTCATTCTCCATCGTATCCATTCAAGTATAATTATCATTTGATGATTTAAAAATGATGTTTAAAGACTTGATATCATTCTGGATATGAATAATATACAACCTATCCTTTACAAACATGTCTTATGTAACAATACATACAAAAGAAAACAAGTAAGTTCACACCCGAAACAACGATAATACTAAGATATTATTATCAAATCAATATTAAAAGATCATATATGATATCATAATAATGTATATGATTATTTTGTAATTTAATAACAATTATTTCACCATTATACATGAGATTAACCTACCCCAACCAAGGAAAAGTACAAGGTAAGGGTTATTCCGCAATCTCTTCATTATCCGAGGTTGTTTATACGTAATAATCTACTGGGATCTCATTATCATCCACATCCATGTTTCTTCAAAATGTATTTCAAAACATTTTTAATATTTAAAAGAATATGGGTTAAAGTCATTTATACCTTTTTTTGACATTTTATAATAGGTTTATAAGGGAATCATTCCGTCGTTTTCCAAACAAGGTGCTTTTTAACCTTTTTGACAGAATTAAAGATAAGAATGTTTTTTTAACTTATATGGCGGATGCGGTTATTTTCCGCCGTTATAAAATCGTCAAAGATTCCCTTACAAGATTATAAGAATATTTTCAAAGAAAATGTTTTATTTTATAAATATATGTCTCTTAAATGATTTGAAAATAGAAAGAGATATTTCTTTAAAAAGAGTTTTGATTTCATCTATGTCAACATCCTTTAATGGATTTTACGCTTATTTGAGGATGATATATTATGATACAAAACTTTTATATTGTATTGAAGGTTTTGTGATATGTTTGACTGTGGATGTGCTATTTTTTATATACCATTCATGGTTTATTGTGAAAGTATTGAGATTTCATATGCTAGTTTTAATACGAATGTTTATGTTATGTTTAAACCTTTTCATATGGGAATGCATTGGACTTAATATGTGACGGGTGGAGCCCGCTATAGCTCCTCGATGCATCGGTAGGTCTCATGAGACAAACTAGTGTCTTGGCACAAGGCCTTGGGAAAATCTTATTTGTAGTCTTGGCACGAGGCCTTGACTATGTGGTTATGATACTCTGGCATTATGCATTCCATCATTATGAAAGTGGTTATTGATATTGCATGTTATTTTTCGATTAGTAGAATATCCATGTCAATAAGTAAATGGAATTATTTCATTTTATTTATGCCATACTATGTTGAAGTTAAAGTATAAAAGGATTTTGTTTTAGTTATACATTGCCTTAAATGTTTATTCTTATTTATGAATGTTTCCGCTATATTGTTATCCTTACTGGGCATTTGAGCTCACCCCTTTTCTATGTTTTATTTTCCCAGGATGTGAAGAAGTAAATTATGAATGACTTGCAGGGATATTATGAGGGGTTAATAGTGTGGACTATGGAGACAATATGTTGTTGTAGTAGTTATTTTTTTATTTTGATGATGTAATGTAAAACTTATGATTATATCTAGTGTTTCCAAGGCTACTAAACCAATCGATCTTTCGAGATTTGATCTTTCTTTTGATCATGCCAATGTTACGAAGTAATGCACCGACTCTGGGTAATTGGGGTCGGGACGTTACAAAAAGAGTTAGATCCCATATGATTTTTTTAGGATCAATCATGTATGTATTATTATTTTCAAGGATTGGGGTATTATATACTTTGATAATGTTTTGAAAATATCAATTAGATATATTTTGACAACATTGGAATTTTATTTAAGGCTCTCCTTATGTTTATAAGGACATTTAAGGACATGTTCTTTCTATATGGATGAGATGAAGATCTATTCACTAGGGGATACAAAGATTCTAGAACTAGGATCGATCATAATGATATGAAAGTGAGGTATGGATATGTCATCTTAAAAAAAATGACATGTGAGTTGGATGGGATTAAAGAATCTTATTGTTTCTAGTTTTAGAGAAGTGGTAGAGTGCATTACATATTTTAATGTAGATGTGTAACAGCTTGAATTCACAAATTTCTCTAAGAGATTGATGTTGTACTTATTTGTAAAGATCGTATAATTTATTACACCAATAACACTATAGTTTGTGGATCTCACCATAAAACTAATGACACACCAAATAAAAATGAAAAAAATTGTATGTTTATATTCTTTAGTAATTTTTTCAATGAGTTGAAATTACAGTGATCAATGTATCCATTGAGGAAAATTTGGTGGACTACTTATTAAATGATTTTTTATTATAAAATATTTAGTATCATGTGAGTGAAAGTTATATCATACATTCTTTTAATTAAAAAATAGAATCCATTTCAATGAAAAAATGGAAAAATATTTTAATGTTTCATTTATTGAAAATTAGGAACACATTTCAATATTCCACATAACATTATTTTAATATATGTGAAATTATACTTCATGGGTTCAAATTTAGTTACTTTTACCATATCTCATATCCTAGTAATATACATAAATTTACAAGGGTGATCATGTTCCATGTAAGGGAATAAGATATAGTAATATTTAACATGTGATTATGTGGCATATCAATAAGAAAAAGCGGTAAACAAATGCATAGAAGATGAGGCATATAATGGTAAATAGAGCACAAATCATAAGATTGGAAATGTGTCTACAATAATTGAATGATTAATTTATAAAAATATCACCATTGGTTAACTCCAATGTGTCCTAACTGAATATTACTATGGTTATTCACCAATGTATCATAAAACATATCATCTCTAGAGTTTATGTTCATTACCAACTGAATTATAGAACTATCATGGTAAATTTTTAATATTTATTAATTTTATGTGGGTGACATTGATCATAATAAATCATTTTTTCAATAACCTAAGGAGAATAAATTATGGGATTCAAGTCAAATCATTTAGTATGTAAGATCTAGAAGGATTGATCATAAAGTCATTTTTAACCCACAGAAAGGGAATGTGGGTTACATATATGTAAATACAACAATAAATAAATTTTATTGACATATATTATAGTTCTTATGGATAAATAAATTGTTTTGGTATTCAAAATATAAAAATTTATTTTGTAAAAGAGATGAAATTGTAATGTGAAGTAGATAGAATGGTGGATATAAAGAGTGGATTTGGGAATGGATAAAGTGAAAGAGATTGAAGGAATCACATTATTAAAAATTATTTTAACAGTATGGGTATGATCAAAATCATAAGAAACGAACTAACATACCCTTTAGAATACATTCCAAAAAACAATTGCATGAATGGGTAGGATGATAAAGAGAATTCACTTACCAAGAAGAGTTGTTCTTAAATTATATGGATAAGACGTTGCAAACCAAAGGAAAACAGGTGGGTTCATGAGGACAAAAATTTAGCATAAAAATGCGATGTTTGAATTTTGAGTGATGTATAATTATTAAATGGGTGGGTATTTATTGAAAAAAGTTGAGGAATTGTTTAAAATATTATATATATAGGTTTTGAACATCTAATTTTGTGGAAATGAAAAATAATTTCCATACTACTGGGTTTTTCTTATGATTATTCACATTGGATTCACATTTTATGATAATTTAATCCATTATAACTGAACACATTTTTTAATAATTAATTTGGAAATGAAAAGTATATATTCTAAAATATAATGTTTTATAAATAAAATATTCAATATTAGATTTTGAAAGTCACTTATTGGTTTGGGAATTGATTAAAATATACTAAAATACATAATAATAATAAAAAAAAATATTTATTTAATTGATTATGGTTAATTAATTATTTAATAATTAAAAACTAAATATGATGTCCCAAAACTAACTGTAATCCCTAAATGACATTTTTAATATTTACGGGAAATATTTTATTTTATAGGATAGTCCAATATTCACCCTAACCTAATTTTGAGATCTTAATTTCAAAAATAATATTTATTTAATGAAAAATCTAAAAATATTAGAATTTAAAATTTAAAATATTAAAATCCTCTATTATTGAAAATTAGAAATTTTGTGATATGCAGTCAAATTTATGATACGTTTAAAAAATTTCCTGTTCACTTATAAAATTATATTATAATTTTTATTTATATAATATTGTTTTAATAGATTGTTTCAATAAAAAAATAATCAAAATATATTAGTTTATAGAAAAATGTCGATAACTTTTTTTTTAAAATATATTAGTTTTACTTGCATCCAACAATCAATGTATTAATTTAGAATTATATAAAAAAAGATGTAAATAAATTAAATCATTATAAAAATAGGATTTATTGAATAAATATTTAATTTATTCATGGAGAATTACATTATATATAAATATGCAAGGTACATTTAACACCTTATTAAAAATGTGTTTTCCCTACCTGTATGGTGTGTGATGGTTTTAGTTTTTTGGGGTTTCTATGATAACATCAACCTAGTGATATTCTCAACTAACTTGATCTTCCCCCTTATCCGATTTCATTCAATATTCACTTATTTAATCATGAAATGGGGGTTTTCAAGAGAAAACCCTAGTGATTATACCTCCCTCCCAAGTTGTTAAAAATGGGCTTCAAATGACACGACTCTACTAGTTGAGGCCATCATGTTTCCTTTCAGCATCCATTTTTCATTATCCATACAACTTTTAAAACTAATTATTGTGGTAAAATTAATTCCAAAGGATATAATTCTCAAATATATGATAGAACAATGGCAATATTGACCAGCAGTTATATTTGACCAATATTCATATAAAAAGTCCAATGGTTGCAATACTACCTATAATTACAACATCATTATTTCACTCCAAAATAATTATAATTACTCTTAAGGTTACATTTCCTTTTTAATCATATTTTTATTTGTTTTCTATTTTTTTATTTCTATAAATTGTTTTGTGCGGGAGAAGACAATAGAAAACATGGAAGATTCAAATTTTCATATTTCATATTTCACATTTTATATATTATATAATTGTAATGTTTTACATTTTAATTGCTTTAATAGTTTATAAATTTAATGATTCCTATTAATGAGATATGTTTTTGTTAGTTATTGTATATTTTAAATATGTATAATATTATAAAATATAACATACACATTTTCTCAGGAAAAATATCATTTAAAAAATTATGGTTCATTGCATTATTCATAACATCAGAAACATCGTACCAGAAATTTCCACACATATTCTCTGTATAGTGTAGTTGAGGGTAATTATATTACATTTTTACCTCCAATTATCATGTCTCCTATTCGTAGTTATGGTTCCTCCCTGATACATCGACATGGTTGTTTTTATTTTCTCTTAGAACAATATCTATACAGTCAAATATCTCAACTGGATTTCCCTCATAAGGGAGGCCATGATCCAATTGCACCACCTACAGATTAAGTAAATGTCAAGGAATGGGTATGTATATCCACAATAGAAAAAAATGAAACCCATCATGAACATTCGTTAATTTTTTTGGAAGTGATAGAAGATAGGCCACTTGTATTATTTGATCAATGATTTCATATGGGTCAATGTACATAGGAATAAACATCCATTTCATTAAACACCACATGAATATATTCCTCAAAAATATCTGAAGGAAATTATTTTCGGAGTCACCAAACTACATGTCTCTTCAATAGCTTTCACATAGATATTCTGTCGACTATGAGAATCGTGTATATGTTTCTTGACATAATGAACCTTTTCTATCATCAGTTTCACAATATCTATCCAAATTATAATTCTATCACCTACGTCATCCAAATAAGTAGGGGTTTGTTCTTTTTTCCCTTATAGATATTCCAACGGTGACATCTGAAACTCGTGTTAATCTCTTTATTTCATGATAACTCATCTAATATGTGGTTATCATCCAACATTAAATTCTTTTGACAATGTACTCATCATTTCCTAGAGTGTTTGAATAGTCCATTAATATTGACCATATGTTTTGGGATGATAGGGTGTACTTTTGTTCAATTCAGTATTTATATCATGTTTAATACATCTCTAAAATTATGATTTGAACCATGGATCATTATCAAAAATTATATATTGTGGTTCTCTATGTTTCCTAAGCACTTCCTTTTCATATATCATGGAATTTTTTCTAGGAGGTAGTTCTTCTTTAATATAAATGAAATGGGATGTCCAAAGGAATAAATCCATAATAACCTGTATTTAATGAATTCCTTTGGTTTTTATTGGGAAACTAGTGACGAAATATATAGTGATATTGTCACTGATCCTTATTCATGTGGGACGTGCTTTCAATACACCATTAGGAAGTAATCACTCCACGTTCACCGGTTCACATACCAAACAACATGTAGTTTTGTCAATAGTATCCCATTTCATATTATCCCAACAAAAATGAACATGATGATCCCTATTCATTTTATTAATTCAAAGATGTATAGAGAATGTAGATATATGAGCTTCATCCATCATCCCCTTATTTATATTCATGAAATATAGGACACATATATTTTTATGAGATTTTAATACATATTCATAATAAATAATTTACTCAAGAAATATGTCATTCATAATAATGTCAAAATTCTTCTTTATCAAAGGATATGGTCATTGTAAATACATTATCTTTTGCAGAAATGATTTTAATAAATCACTTTTGATAGGATTAATGATTTACCTTACTATATTATTATCATATCCTTCCTTAATAGCTCCTTTAACAATCGATCTCATTAATTCCTAATTATTTCCGTCACGATGGGTTCTTTACTAATTCATGTGTGAGTGAGTTATTTTATCATATATGAAGAAACATAAATGAATAGTCATATTCTTTAAGAATATAAAACCATATCCTTTGTCTCATGCTCAATTAATTTTTTCTGAATATATACTTCAAACTATAGTTGTCTATGAATATATCAAAATTCTCCTTATAAAGATAATTCTTCCATATCTTCTACGAAAAAATAACTATAGCTAACTCCATGTTATACATGTGACAATTCTATTCATGTGGATATACAAGCTGAGATGTACAATCAATCAACTTTTTATTTTTCATGAGGATGTATCCAATACATTTTTGGAATGGATAGATATAAATTGAAAATTATTCTCTTAATGATGATATAGTTAACACATATTTAGAAGCCAAAATTCTTATCTATTTTTTAAAACATTATTTACACTCCATTGTCTATATGCACATTACACCTTTTATTGTTTACTGGGTTAGTGCATTAGAAATTTTTGAATAGTTTTTCATAACTCTGTTATAAGATATTTATAAAACTAGAAATTTTGAATTAATTATTATCTAAGAAGTTCATACATGGATATTACTTCTTTTTTATGTATAGTCAATATGTTAAAAAAAACTTTTCTGATTTCCATAATTGTGTAGTGCCTTTAGAAACTTGGAACAAAATATTCAAAAAAAATTAAAATATTTTTAACATCCACCTTATTGATATCCCCATGTTTTGTCTTTACAAACATATACTACTTAAAAACATTCCCCATAACCTCTAGAAAAGGAAAATAATAACATCTTATCTCTTATTATCATTAATTGTTAAAATGGGAGACATATGAGAATAACATGAAAATAATGGTATGAGGACATTGGCCTGACATATGAATACTATAACCTACAATCAATGATCATTAACATGGTTAATGGAACAAATATTTCTATTTTATAAGACATGATTCATCATGTTATAGTGAACTTGAGTCACAAGAGCATAAAATTTCCATAAAAATTTGATTTTTGGAATACAGATAAGTGTAAAAAACTTTATGGTCAAGGATGTCCTCTAAGAAATTCATGACATTCAAGGCATGGGTTAACCCCCAATGTACTTACATTGGGAATTTAATGAACTAACATAAACCCAATTTTTCGCATGGAATAACCACCTCCATGAATTAATTTTTGGGATTTTTTCTAGTAACATGTTTACCCTCTTATCTTAGACAAAATTTATCATTAACCAATGCATTGAATGGAAATATATATCACAAAATTATAACAATGAAAACTATATTAATATTTTTAAATAACACAATAATTTATAATATCATAACAAAATAAATGAAAAACTTTTCAAAAATATTTCATCACACCATAACTTTAATAAAATAGAAAATTTTCAAAATCATTTTATCCTAGAATCACCCTAGATTGTAGGTGGCTATCATAATTTGATTATCTTAGTATATTTGTAGAATACAAATGGGTTTAAAAAAATCAATCATAAACATAAACCATTTAGAGATAAAATAATAATTTTATCCTGAGATCATATCCCAAATTGTGCATATGAAACATCAATGGGTGTCATCATTGCGGGAGAACAATTTTGATCATTCACATAAAATATATCATGAGAAAAATTGAATTTCCACTTCAAAAAAGACTTATTAAAACCTAATAGTTTTTTAAACTATTTTATTTAAAATAACCTTGATAAATTATAAATTAATACTTATAGAAATTATTAGTAATTACGTTTAAAAATTAATTCATGTCTTACATGTTAAAAGGAATATTTTATTCAACATTTTGGTAAAATACGTACATGAATTTTTTGGAAATGACACGAGGATTCAATTAAAAACAATTTTCAAAATATTAATTTAGGATTAAATTTTATTTTAAAATTAGTAAGAGTTTAATAAAACATTTTTGATAACCTTTTCTAAAAAATGGGTTTTAATGAAAATTAAAACTTGATAGAAGATTGAAATAAATTTATTTTTTCTTAAAAATAATTTTTAATTATATTCAGTACGATATAATAGGAAATGGTAGTATTAAATGATTATATGATGAGTAATGATTGGAGAGAAAAATTACACATATTTTTTTGTAGGTAGATCTTTAGAGTCCCACAATAGATATATAGTCATAAAAAATCCTTATAAATGATAAAATATAAACATAAAATCATTACGATCCTCATAATAGTTAATAATAATCCCCCTAAAGGAATAACATAAAATGAAACATAAAAAATCATGAAGATAATTAAATTCATAATATTACACAACAATGATAAACTATATATACCTAAAAAAAGTAATATAGGTGACTAGAGTAACATACTCCTAAATAAATGAAAATTGAGACAACAATCCCCTTATCGATTTTTTAACCTTGGAACCATAAATCCCATGAAATATATATCCACAACTGGATATATTAAGCCTTATAATGTTCATGATAAGTATCATAAAATATTTTTTTGGGCAAAATATATACCAAATCAATGAAATACATAGGGAATATTAAATATTCCTCATAAGAAAATATTGCTAATTTGTAATTCCCCTACCTAAAGTCTTGACTTTTGTGATAATCATTCAAACCTCCTATTCATTGGGTATCATCATTAGGTTTGAAATTGAGCATTTATTGGAAAGATTTTTGTCCCAAAGAGGATTTTAAGTGAAGAAAGATAATTTGGGATATTGTTTGGGTATATCTTGTTCAATACAAATAGCCTGATAGGTGATAAGAAGTGGGGGGAGTGAGTCCCATGTTATAGGTGAGGAGGACTGGCATTCTTATAAATATCTAAAATAATTCCCAATTGAGGGTATATTATCACCTCCATTGTTTGTAAATATGAAAATTAAATATGTGGATGGATGATATGGTCATTGAAAACCTAAACCACAAAATAAACTTATGTTTTAAACATTGTATTCTTTAACGTATAAGAATGCCTATTTTTACCATTATATTTTCACGATGGTAACTCGTTTTGTAACAATTGTAATTTATCCATGAAGAGTAAGTTAGACTGATAGAGTTTACATTCTTTAGACACACTGATTATAAATGTAGTATATAATATATATAATATAATTCTTTTGTCATTTGTAAATTAATATTAATATAAGAGAATATAATGTCCAATGAACACAACATTAACCATAACTGTGCTAGAAGAGATTTTAATATTTATGGGTCTATATATTCATTATATTAGATAAATGTATTCATTAATGGGACATAATTTGTATTTATTTTTATATAAAAATATCTTGGAATAAGGTAGTATTTTTAGTAATTTTAATTCATATAAAAAAATTCATTAATCATTAAATAACATTAATTTCGATTCTGACATTATTCATTTAATTTCAAATTAAAAAAAATATGAAAAAATATTGAATAAAAATAAATTATTTTCAAACATGTGTATCATAATATATTCTTCTAAAAAATTATAGGAACATAATAATACAATCTTTTTACTTAACATTTAATATTTTTACAGTTTTTTATTCTTTTTAATTGCCAACTAAACAATTGTTGTGTGGGAATTTAAGGATTATTAAATGTAATTAATTCATCTCAAAAAAATGTGAGAAATTATGATGATAAATAAATTATTCTTTATATTATATAAGGATATATAAAATGGACATATTTTATTTTTCCATATCCCATGGTTTTATATATATCAAATGAAGTGAATTGTCCTGGTTATCTTTATCTTTACATAACATCTAATGTGGGTCATATTCATTGATAAGTAGAATAAAATTGAAATGTTTTAGATAATTTTATGGAAATATCAAAATAAAATCATTATAAAAGTTAAAATAATATTTTAGGTTATTTTTAGGCTTGTCATTATTTTTTAACCACTAGTAAATCACTTATTACCTAAATCGAATAAATTATATTTTACTGTATTCACCATTCATTTTGGTAAGTAATTAAGACTCCTTTATTAGTTATTATAAATAATGATGATTATAAATATAGAATCTATTTATACATATTCAAATCTTATAAATGAAAAAACATTTTTAATATTAATACTTTAAATGAGATGTGAAAGACAGTATTTAAACAGAAAATAAAAAAATGTGGACAAATATTTTCAATCTATTCTCAATGTGAAATTGATTCCAAGACCTAAAGATTATTAATTCATATACATATATATACATATAATTTAAATAATAATACATTAAAACTAATTTACAATATAATTTACATTTTTTAAAAAACTAAACGAAAAGAATGTTTTCAATTAAAATTTATATATTTTCACTAATCATAAAAATGAATCATTTTTGAGAAATACTAAAAATAAAATCTATTTTAATTTAGACATTTGTAATTCTAATATGATTTTATTCTCTAATTTTTTTTCTAAAATTTCAAAAAGTAATATTATTATTTTCTAAATAATAATAGATATTTTTTTTTCAGATAATGGTATTTCTGAAACAAATAATGACTATATCAAAAATTATGAATTTTATTATTAATATATTTTATTTATATAATGGAAATATAATTAAATTTTAAATATTATTCATTACTATTGATATCACTATGTTTAACCTCTCAGTTAAAATGGTGGAGTTTAAATAATTACATTAAAAATTTAAAACATGTTTTTAACTAAGTGTTTTGTGTAATGCAAGCTAACAAAGTGTTTCATGTAGAAAAAATTTTACATGGTGTTTCTTATAACAGAATATCAACCTGGTTTTGTGTTTAAGAATGTACATCAATAAAATACAATTTATTTAAAAATTATAATTCAGAAAAAAACAATGTTGTTACATTATTCCCCATAAAATTAATTTGTCCCTTGAAATTCCCATCAGACATAAATGGTTTTATGTATGAAAATTCATTCATGGAGTCCTTAATAAAAAATGGATAATAAAGCATCCTATTGAAAATTGTAAATGTAAATACCCGGATTTTCTATGTAATTGTTTTTATTAAATGGAATTATTACGAGTCTGCAAAAATTGACAGCGCATGAATCCAAACCCCTGTGTGCTTGGAATTAATTTCTAAATTTTCTAGACACATTCAGTAAAAGTGTGAGTGTCATTTTATAACATTTGAATCATTGATCAGATTAATAATCTGAGGGCACCGTTGAATCTTCAGGGTCGGGATTCGCTTAACGGAGGCTTTACATTGACTATAGTAGGTCCGAAGAAAAAGTTATTTTTTGAAACATTTTAAATGAAATGAAATAAAATTATTTTGATATTTTATTTCACAAACCTCCAACGGACAAATTAAATGGAGAGGTCGGTGTTATTTCAAGCCATTAAATGGCTTGACCTTTGAAACTTATGTAACAATGGCTTGGGGAAATTAATAATCATGTTAATAATTAAGCCCTATTATTTCCCCACGTGGTTACCTACCCTCCCCCTATCCTATATATATGGATATAGGGAAAGGGTATCAGAGAGCTTCACTAAGAAGAAAATAGCTGAAGGAACACCACGATGCCATACCCTTAGAAGACAAAGCTGACCCAGTGGAAGGTGATCGACGACAAGGAACCTAAGAGCAACGTGTGAATGGCGTCTCTGGGAACTGGTTGTGGGAATGTAGAACATGATCCACCTTCAAGCATGGATGTCCCTACGATGTTTCAAGGTAGGGGGTTTTCATTTATTCCTTTCAATTTTTTAAATTTTCCCTATTCATGAAGTTATATGAAGAATGTGTGACAACCGAATAATGGGTTGATCCGTGATTCATTCGTTTTGTGGGAGGTAGTATGTGATATTAATGTGTGGGGTTTATCATGTTGTATAATTAATTTTATTGTTAAACCATTAACCTCACATGTGTTTATGAGTTAACACGAGGGGAACAAACGTAATGAACCTAGCATGAACCCTCCACTATATTTTCTACATCCTTGAACCTCCTTATAAGACAACGAGCATGTCGACGGAAGCTATAAGAGGATGGTCACGGCTCGTCAGCCGCAACAAACAGAGGAGGAGGCTGGAACGATGACTAGCCGTAGGAAGGGAGGTGGCACAACCATTGTTCCGCCAGCAAATGGAAGACGCATCAGAGGCTGAACCCACCTCTGGCATGTTCTACAGTGACTGAGTTGCGCCCACGCAGTGTTGCCACCTTACCAACTGAATGGCCTTCAGTCCTTTTGGGAATCCAGGAGACTGTGGGGTTACACCACATACACCGGACCAAATAGGGCCACCATCTTCATGTTAGGCCGCTACCCTAAGACCGGGTCGTGGCCCTCGAGCTGGGTCACTGCCCTCAAGCCAAGCCACCACCATTAAACCGGGCCACTACCCTCAGAGAAGGCCCCAGCCCTTACAGTGGGCTGCTGCCCCCAGACAAGGCTACCACCCTTGGACCTGGCTGCATCCCTCGTAAGAGGCCACCCCCTTTGAATGAGACCACCACCATCCGATCTGGACACCGCCCTAGGACATGGCGGCCATCCTCAAATTGGGTCGTCACCACAGCAGGCTACCACCCCCTGCCTGGGCCGCCGCCCCACATGGGTCAATCCGCACCTTGTGGGATGCACTATTATGGTCGGGCTACCCCTCTTCCAGGTCAGACTGAACATCGTCCAATCTGGCCAAGACCACCTCGGCCCATCCTAGACTGGGTCGGGCCAAGTTGGTCGACAGGGCCAGACCGGACAAAAACCTTGCCCAACCGAGCCCAAAAATAGTCAAAGGGCCTTATCTTGGGAACCGGACACTTGTTTGATGACCCTAATATGGAATTGGGACCCTTTGAGAGATATGGTCTTTTTGACATACTCCATTAGAGTTTCGAAGTAACATGGATATTGGTTGAGTTGGATCGTACCTGAATCCAACCGGGCCATTGGCACTGAAATGCCAATAACGAATAGAACAGGTGTCTGATTGATATAAAATCTATTTCATTGGAACTATTATGACATGATAGATCATTGTGTTACTTATTTTATATAATTCGTGATGATTAAGATACGATTAATGTCTCTGGGAGCAGTTCTCCCAAATGAACTACGTACGGAACCCTCCTACTAGCTGAGACCTGATGATAGTTGACTTTTCGAATCAGAGTGACTCGACAGCCATAGCGCGGAGAAGTCATGGTAAATGATTGGGAGTAGAACCTTAGAAGACCACGTTGGAGGGGGGCACTGTGTGACCCTACAGACCCACAGTACGTGATGGGGTGGCGAACCATAGTTGACCATGTTGGGGGGGGGGGGCTGGCTATGTGTGACCCAGAAGACACACGGTACGTAATGGGGATAAGTACCTCAATTGTTCAAGGTTAGTGGGAAGTTCCTTTATGTGACGTGGAAGTCCCACTATACTCGATAGAGGAGGAGTTCTCTAGCAGCCGAGGCATTCGATGATGTGATTGTGGATGTTAATTTTTACTACTTCTATAATAAATCATGGTGTAAGCTGTCATTAGTATGTTCTTCTGACTGAGGTTATGCAATGTGGTAATTTACATGTGTGGTACTATACCTTTATGTTGTTACCCTGGGGTATTTATTTGTGAAACTCTAGGATACCATCATGGTCTCATGGTCCCTAATGAGTATCATTATACTCACCCCTACACTGGCTTCTCCCACACCTTGTTGTGTCCTGTGAAGATGACGAGAAGATGGGATGAGGCTTGGGGGAGCCATGACATTGCTGTATGCAGAGGAGACAAGCATACATGGAGTTAGGTGGTGCTGAAATGTACATAACCTGTAGGAAGAATCCTCGGATTATGATCTAAGAGATTTTTCCCATTTTAAGTTTTATTGTTCATTTAGTTATACTTGTTCTGTTACAGTTGGGCTTGTTTTCCGACCAATTTTTACTTTCAACACTATTTTACAATAGCAGTGTACTTCACATTTGCTTCATGCTATTTTCTCGGACTGTGTAATTCTACAGGTTAAATTAAATGCCTTCCTATTTTAGGGAATATGCCTTTCGGTGTTAATCACTAGCCCCTGGCCTATGGAAGGAGGGTTTGGGGTTGTCATGACATGGGCCCTAGGGGATGGGTTGGGACAAAGTGTTATTAGATGAATTGGTTCTAAAGAAGAACTTGGACTCTGATCCATTCTATGAGGAAATACTGATAAGTGTTTTGAGTGTGGTTTTAAGTTCGGGGATTCCAATGTTGGTGCGGCGGCTGAAATATCCATACACCAGGACCCTGATTTCTGATTTCTGACTGAATGCATGAAAACACTGATTACGTGTGTTTTGAAATTTCATTCTTCTGTTTTCATGACTCAGCTCACCAGGGATAACTTTTAATAGTGGAAGACCTGTTTCTTTTTAGGATTCCTCCTCAAAGATAGCCACCTAGGTTCCCTAAGAGAGTACACGATGACGGTCGACCAAGCGATGAGGCCTCGGTGCAGGGCCCCATTACAGCATTGGCACCTTTAGGTGGTGTACCAGTAGCACCACTACCCATTGGACAACAATTTCCACCATCCCCATGAGTGGAGGGTGCACGCTAACAGAGAATGTTGCGTGAGTTCTAGCGGATGATGCCATCGAGGTTCTGAATAAAGATAGACCTGCTGGCAGTTGAGGACTGGCTGAGGCTATGGACAATGTTTTTCACTTAGTTGTGACACCACCTGATTTTATTGTGATCCTCCATGCCATCCTACTTTCAGGCGGCAGCAGGGAGATGGTGGAACCTGATTCTTTGGATACAAGATGAGGTGGACCTCATCTAGGCGGACATCGAGGGCCTTTCCAGGGCAGATTTCATCCCAACGACATTATGCTCTATGCGTATAAGGGAGCTGCCACACTAATAGCAGGGCATCATGACTGTGGCCCAGTACTCAATGAGGTTCACTGATATCTCCTGATACTCCACCGACATGGTATGTGACCCTTTCGTCAAGGACCGAACCTTTGAGTAGGGTCTCTGATGGGAGATCAGTTCATTGATGGTATCACTTAGTATTATGACACTAGCTGGTGTTCTTGGGAAAGCACTTCTAGTGGAGAATATCGTAGTAGGGGAGGCACCGGCAGTGAGAGATACCATTGGAATATAGGTAGCTAAGTCATCTGTAGGAGGCAGTAGGCAGATGACATAAGGGTCCATGTTGACTTGACCTTCTAGCTGACGGCCCCGTGATGCAGGGTCAGAGGTGTGAGGCTCACAATGCAATGAAAGACGGGTGAGGGACACATAGTGTTACAAGTGCGATGGGTAGGGTCATATGGCTCGCGACTGCATGACCTGGTGTACAAACAAATAGAAGAAGGTCGAGTGACCTTCGAGGAAGTGGTTCAAGAGAGGAGGTCCACAAAGTGATGGATGTTGTAGAGAATCCGGTCATGCAGTAGGTAGTGGGAAGTGTTTCAAGATTCTACCACCACCACCACAAGGTGGTCCACCCCAACCATAGGGAGCAGGAGGTGAGGGACGAGATCAGCTCCAGGATGTTGGGGCCTATAACCATGGCGCTCCAGAGATGATTAGAGGTACGATGTGTGTCTACTCCACCTCAGCTGCAGTACTTATAGATGTAGGTTCTAGTCACTATTTTATTGTCATGACCCTCTTTAGGATCTCAGAGATTCCGGTGGAGTCATTGGCTCGATCCTTATATCTAGATACACCAATGGGAGTGGATTTTATGATAACACACTGGTGTTAGTAGTGTAGGCTTACTATAGGAGGCGAGTGCTTTGGCTAGGATATCCTAGTTGTAGTGTCGATCCCTTATGACACCATCTTATATATGGATAGTTTATCCATAGTCCATGCTCAGATATAAAATATTAGGTGCAATGTGTGGGGTGTACGGATGGAAGGGATTGGGTACTATTTCACCAGTGAGAAGAGAACCTTTTCAGCACATGATGGACTTACCCAGAGGAGGGTGCAGCCGATTACTGATAATATGGTAAGCCATACCCTTGGAGCAGTTGATGTTGAGAGTCTGAGCTATCTTGTATTTGTGGACTACTATGTCTATGTCTTTCCAGATGATGTTCTGAGACTACCTCCATGCAGAGAGGTAGACTTTTACATCGACCTGTACCCAGGGACGACACCAATATCTACACCAGCATATCAGACGGCACCAGTGGAGTTTTGTGAGTTATGTGTATTGTTGAAGGACTGTCAAGGAAAGGGGTTTATAAGACCTAGCATTTCCCCTTAGGAAGATCCAATTTTGATCACCAATAAGAGACAGGGGAGATTGAGATCTATGTGGACTATCAACACCTAAGCCAGGTGACCGTTATAAACATGTATCCACTCCCAAGGATTGATGTTCAATTCGATCTGCAGATGATATGCCACTGGTTTTCAAATATAGACCTCCGATCAAGCTATCATTAACTCAGGATACGAGATGAGGATGTGTAGAAGATGGCCTTCAGATGTCAGCATAGCCATTATGAGTTATCGATTATGCCTTTCATCATGAACAACACCCAAATAGTGTTCATGATACTCATGAACAAGATCTTTCAGCCATACCTTGATCACTTTATGGTGGTGTCCATCGATGACATTTTTATATACTCAGAAATGGAGGAGGAGCATTCTTATCGTCTACAGATAGATCTGGATACACTCCGAGAGCACCAAATTTATGGTGAACTCTTGATGTTCCAGTTCTAGATACGTGAGGTCCACTTTCTAGGACACGTTATCTTAGAGGTGGGAGTTGCAATGGATCCAGTGAAGATAGAGGGTGTGCTTTCTTGGGAGCCACCCATGACCATGAAAGAGGTGCGAAGTTTCCTTGGGTTGGCTGGATACAACTGAAGATTCATGACTGATGTTTCCAATGTTGCAGCACACTTTTCATCTTTGAAAATGAATGGTAAACCTTTCCTATGGTTTTAGAGATTCCAAACAAGTTTCAAGGAGCTGAGGCAGAGACAGAAGAGTGCCCCAATCTTGAGGCTATCAGAAGAGGGTGTTGGGTCTCTAGTATACTACGTAGCATCAGGGTTAGGGCATGGATGTGTCCTAATTTAAGAGGGAGAAGTGATCGCTTATGTTTCCATATATATGAGACTACATGAGTAGAACTACGATACCCATGACCTGGAGTTAGCAATAATGGTCTTTTACTTGAAGATGTGGCAACATTACTTGATGGGAGAATGTTTTACAGTCTACTCTGATCACAGGAGTCTTAGGTATATATTCTCTCAAAATGACATGAACATGAGACTATAGAGATGGCTAGAGTTCCATCAGGATAATGACTTTGAGATAGTCTATATACCTGGGAAGGGAAACGTGGTAGCAGATGCACTTAGTAGGAGGTTTGGTTTACAGTTTCTTAGTGAGGCAACAGGGCAGCTAGCCGTGTTTCTGATATTCTTCGTGGATAGAGATGGAGAAGCATACCTCTGGTCTATGATAGTAACACCCCCACTCCATCAGTGAGTCGGGGAGTCACATATTGGGGACACTGACTGCGAGGCTCGACATGCTTAGGTAACCTTAGGGCAGGAACCTGATAGATTTTATGAAGGTAGTGAGAACGACATCTTCTTCAGAGGACGTACCATGGTACCAGTGATTCTATAGGAGGAGGGGTTTATGGAGTTCCATATTTCCCCTCTTCTGGTATATCCTGGTGTGGTGAAGATATACCAGGACCTCCAGCGTCAGCACTTGTGGTCAGGGATGAAGAAGGTTGTTGTGGAGTTTGTTTCACGATACCTCACTTTTCAGCAAGTGAATGCCAAGAATCGGGTTCCAGTCAGCTTATCTCATCCACTATAGGTTCCTGGTGGAAGTGGAATATAATCTCCATGGACATTGTGATAGGGCTTCCACATACATCCAGGGGAAATGATTTCATATGGGTGATCACTGACTAACTCAACCAGTTGTCCCAATTCCTACCTATTAGAGAGCATGGATTAGTAGAGAGATTTGGATGCCCATATGTACAAGAGATTTTGCGACTTCATGGGCATCCATCGATGATATAATCTGATGGGGACTCATGTTTTACATCCTGGTTGTTGAAGGGATTATAGGAGGTGATCAGGAATCAGCTGCGTTTGAGCACTTCCTTTCACCCCCAAATGGATGGTCAGACAGAGCAAACTATTCAAGTGCTAGATAACAATCTTTGTGCATGTGTCCAAGATTTTGGTCGTAGTTGGGAGGATCACATCCCCTTGGTAGAGTTTTCTTACAACAAAAATTTCCACTCTAGCATTGGTATGAAACCATTTGAGGCCCTATACGACAAACCATGCAGATCACCTCTATGCTGGACATACCCGAGGGTGTCAACACTTATGGGTCTAAAGTAGGTATAGACAACCACTAAGAAGGTGCAGATCATCCAAGAGTGGATGAAGACTGCAAAGAGTAGGCAGAAGGCATATGCTGATAGAATAAGAAGACCTCTAGAGTTCTAGGAGGGGACCAAAATTTCTTTTAAGTCTCTCCCCGATGGGGACTATAGAGATTTGGTCGAGGGAAAATGTTTTCATCGAGGTTTATCAAGCATTTTCTAATACTTTGGAGGATATGTGAGGTGGAATAGAACATGGAACTTCCACCATAGTTGGATAAGATGCATGAGTTATTCCACGTATCCATGCTGAGGAGATATGTGCACGACTCATCTCACACCATCAACCATGCTGAGATTGACATAGACGATGGGGTGATGATTACGAAGGTTCTAGTAGAGTTTTAGGATTGATAGGAGTGGGTCCTATGTGGGCTGTCGATACCTCTGGTATGCATTCGCTAGTAGCACATGAACCTCCAATAGAGAACATGGTATTAGGAGACTCAGATTCGTGCTCAGTACCCCCATTTGTTTCATTAGTCTATGTTGTGGCTTTAGGGGACGTAATTACCAATGGTGGGTAGAATATAAAGACCCAGACTTTCCATTTAATTTTTTTAATTATATTGAGCTATTACGAGTCTACGATAATGGACAGAATGTGATCCTAAGGCCTGGTGTGCCTAGAATGAATTCATGAACGTTTTTTGGGTACATATAGTAAATACGTGAGCATTGTTTTCCATCTTTTTAATTGTTGCTTGGATAACAAATCCGAGGGCACCAATGAATCCGCAACAATGGGATACACATACAAGAGGATTTACATTGACTGAAGGAGATCTAGAGAAAAAATTATGTTTAGTGATTTTTTAAATGAAATGAAATGAAATATTTTTCTTATTTTATTTCATAAACCTCCAACCGACCAATTAATGGGTGGGTCTGGTAGTGTGTCAAGCCATTAAATGTCTTGACCTGCGAACCATAAGTAATGATGGCATTGGGGAAATTAAAAAGATTCCTAACTATTGAGCCCCATTATTTCCCCACACTATTACCTACCCTCCCCCTCTACTCTATATTATGAGTTAGGGAAATGTTATTGGATAGCTTCACCAAGTAGTGAAGTGCTAAAGGAACACCATGACACATGAAACATAGAAGATGTAGCCATTCGAGCGTGAGGTGATGGGCGACATGAGAGTGACGTCTCTAGGAAACAATCGTGGGAATGAAGTATGTGATCTACCTTCAAGCATAGACATTACTCAGATGATTCGAGGTAAGGGGTTTCTCGTTTAATCCCTTTAATTATTTCCCACTTCCTTGTTCTTGAAATTATACGAGCAACGTAGGTAAACCAACTAATGGTTTGATCAGTGATTCATTAGTTTTGTGAGATGTTGTATAGGATATTATCTTGTGGTGTTTATCTTGTTGTTTAATTCAGATGATTATTAAACCCTTAACCTCCCTTGTGTTTATGAGCTAACGTGGAGGGTGAGGTCTTAAATAACTTGGACCAAACCCTACGCTATATTTGCTACATACATGTGCCTCTTTGGAAGACTGGGATCACATCAACACACGCCACTAGTGGAAGGTCGTGGCTTGTCAGCCACGGCTAACGAAGGAGGCGGTTAGCAAGATGGTCGGCCGCAGGAATGAACACGACACGACCACTATGCCACCACCGAACGGAAGCCGCAACCAATGTCATGGAAGAGGCCGATCCTGCCTCTGGCAGGTTCTCCGGTGATCGATTAGTGCCCACACAGTGCCTCCACATTGCCAACCGAATGGCCTTCGGCCCATTTGGGACTATGGGAGAGTGGGGGGTTACACCCCCCATGTCAGACTAAACCGTGTCTCTGCCCTTGGAGTGGGTCACCACCCTCAGACCGGGGCACCACCCTCGAGCCGGGATGGCGCCCTCGAGCCGGATCGCTGCCCTCGAGCTGTGCCACCTCCCACAGATCGGGATGCCACCCTCGGTGTTGGTCGCCACCGTCACACTGGGCTGCTCCCATCGTCCCGGGTCACTGTCCTCGGAGAAGGTCGTTGCCCTCGAGCCGGGTCGCCACCCTCAGACTGGGTCTCTTCCCTCGGAGTAGGCCACGACCTTCAGACTGGGCCACCACCTTTGGAACAGGCCACCCCCCTCGGATCGGGCCGCCACCCTCGAATCGTGTGGCCGCCCTAGTCGGCCACCGCCACACAAGAGCTGGGCCTCCCCTTATGGGTCTCCCTATTCTGGTCAGCCACCATTTCGGGCTTCCCCTCTTGAGGGATAGACAGAACGTTGGCTCAGCAAGCTGAGACCACCTTTTCCTAGCACAGACTGGGTTGGGTTCGGTTAGTCCGGCGGGGTTGGACCAGACCTGGGCCCAACCAATCCCCGAAACAGTCAAATGGACTTATATTGAGAACTAGACGGTCATTTAACAAACCGTTTGCAGCATTGGGACACTTGGAGCAAGACAATCCTTTTGATTTACTCTATTAGAGTTTAGTTGAATCTTGGAGTTTGGCTCGGTTCGATTGAACTCAAATCCAACTGGGCCCTTGGCACTGGAATGCCAATAACGAACAGACCGGGTATCTGACTTAAGCATCGTCTGTTGCATTGGATCACATATGACATAGAAGATCATCATGATATATTCTTTTGAGACTTCATACTTGTTGAGATATGACTAATGTCCCGGAGAGTGGTTCTCCCAAGCACACTATGTACGGAACCAAATGACTGGCTGAGACCTGACGACTGCTGAACTTTCAACTTGGAGTGTCTCGAAGAACATATTGGGAATAATTCACGGTATTCGATGGGGAGGATTACTTTAGCAGACCATGTTGGTGGGGGGTGGGGTCCGTCTGACCAGACAGACCCACGATATGCGATGGGGAGGAGTACCTCAACAGGCCATGGTGGGGATAAGCTACGGTATGCAATGGTGAGGAGTACCTTAGTAGACCGCATTGGGTGTGGATTTATCTTTGTGACCCAGAAGACCCACGGTACGCGATGGGGGGAAATACCTCAGTAGTTCAAGGTTATTGGGAATCACTTCTATATGATGTGGAAGATCTATTGTACTTGATAAAGGAAGAGTTATCCAGTGGACGAGGCATTCGATGATGTTACTGGGGATGTTACTTTTTAATACCCATAGAATAAATCCTAGGGTGAGATGTCATTACTTTGTGATTGTGACTGAGGTTATGCTATGTGGTACTTTTCCTTCGTGGTGTTACCCTGTGGTGTTTCTTTGGGGAACTCTTGGAGACCTTCGGGTTATCAAGATCTGTACTGAGTATCATTATACTCAACCCTATATGGGATTATCCCGCACCTTTTTGTGTCTTTTAGAGATAATGAGCAGCTCGGTTGAGGATTGAAGGAGCCAGAAATAGGCAGTACGTGGAAGAGACTAGAAAATATGGAGTTCTGAGGAGCTGATCTTTACCTACCCTTCAGATATAATCCTTGTCGGATAATCTAATAGCCATTTTCCCTTCTTCGGTTCTATTTTTATTTTAGTTGTACTTGTACTCTTTCATTATGGCATGTATTTTGGCCCCTTTTTACTCTCAACACTCTTTTATTATAGCAGTTTACATTAAAGTTGCTTCTTGTTGTGTTATCAAACCTTGTGTTTGTAAAATTTAAAGGAAATGTCTTCCTGTTTTAGGGAATAAGCCTTTAGTTGTAAGTCCCCATCCCATATCCTATGGAAGGTTTGCTTGGGTTAGTCCTGGAACAGACCCTGGTGAATGAGTCATGACAATAAATGAATTGTGTGAACGTCCTTTGGAATAATTTATATTATGCTTCCAAATTGGAGGACATATGTGGGGAATGTGAACATTGACATATATAAAAAAACTAACACCAAAATGCTGATATACATTGATAGAATGAATGGTTAATAAAATATTAATGATTACAAATCCATAAAAAAATGGTATTGAAAAGGTTCAACGATATCATCAAAAATGTTGATAATAAGACAATATTTTATTGCAACACCCTTTTCTTGAAGATGAATAATTTTCATGAGATAATATAATTACTTTATTACATTCTATTTCATAAGAAAAATCTCACCCTATGGTTGTGCCTTGATCAATTTTTACTTCATATCTTACTCCAAGAAATTAATGTGAATATTTTATTCCTTATGTAGAAATAAATCCTAAGATCCATATATAGAATGATAATCCATTCAATCCATATTTAGATATAATCAATACAAAATAGTTATCATACGTCACCTAATATTCATAATTATTTGTATTTTTAAATAAAATATTATTATCTAAAACCTCATTAAATAATAAATATAAACCATTTAAAAAATGATTAATCTCTAGACCCTTTCAATATATTTAATCTAAATCTTTAGAAAGACATCCACTAATTTTATCAAAATCATCTTAACACTAATCCCCCATATATCATAAAGTAGCTAATTATTTTCACAAAACAAAAAATTAAATACCTTTATCAATTATATGTTTCAAATGTGGTAAAACCATAATTAACATAAATTCATTTTAAAACAAATACATATTAATTCATTACAGAGATCGTATATTTTCTGATATATTCCTTAAATCTAAAAATATTTTAAATGTCATCCATGATAGAAGAAAATTACTTAGTCAAAAGATCCATAATCTGATCCTAGGTAATCAGTACTATATAATTCCCATTATTCTTATCCCACATTTATTTTTACAAACTAAACACTATTTCATCAATATCAGGAACATATTTATTGTTTTCATCCCTTAATCTAGAGTTTTTAATAATACTGCATTTTTTCCAATTCAATTATTGGCATGTCATTAGTACATCTTTGTCCTCATAGTTAATTATATAGTTAGGGAATTTAGTTATGTAATGACCATGTTATCCATATATAATAAATTTAACTCATTGATAGCATGTCACCCAATGTCCACTTTTTCTACATAGATATAATCATCTCCTCGATTTGGAATATTACATTACCTTTTTCTTCAAACATAATTTAATGTAAGAATCAAACTCTTCTTTCCTAAATGTTCATTTACACATGATTTTTCATAAATTTTAATCTTTATCTTTTTTAAAATGTTAGGGGTCTCATTGAAGTTCATATTGTTAATGATATATCACAATAGATTATTAGGAATAATCACAATATCATTCTCTCCTATAATCATCCAATTTAAATTCGTATGGCCACTAAAGTACCCACCAAATTCACTATTAACATGATGTCCTCTAGTTCCATAAAATTGATTAAATCTATAACTAATAGGGTAGGAAATTATAATCATATTGGGGAACCACATAATCATGAAAAATAGTTATATTATGTCATTATAAGTACATATTAATTAACTCATTATATATTATATTTCACCTAGGATATTCAAAATCGTCTTATTTTAATATATTTCATAATTTTTCATAAAGAGTTCTTGAATTTCTAAAACATATCCACTAGGTCGGTCAATACAGGTGTGGAACAAGGCCTATTTTCTTGCTGTAGTTATTGATTGATCCTAGCTTAGTATTCTGTATTTAGGGTCGTTTTTCCTATGTAGATCTATTGTAGAGAAATATCCAATCGTACTATTTATACATGGATTTAATTTCTAGGAAACTACTCACTCCATGCATTACCAAAATTCTATTAAATGTTTTTAATCTTTTTCTTATCTTAATACTTATCCTAAAAGACATCACTAGACATTTCCTTATAAATTTCCACAGGGATATCTCAAAATATATCTATTTTAATTTTCTAAAGGTTAAATATAAAATTTCTTTGATACCAACTATAATGAACAAAGATTTTCATACATGGGTGTCACGTATTTTCAAAATATTTATTAATACATTACAAAAACACACACATACATTCCATAATAGTTTACTAACTATGTAATCTCTAAATACAAGCCTCCTAACTAGTGAATGATCATTATTAACTCCCTTAAATTTGCACCCCTTTATTACTATTCAAAAACATAGCTAGAATAAAAACATTCTTCACTTCCATGGGAAAAGAAACATAAGAATGGTTGAACTCGGACTCTTATAAAGGGTAATAATGGAGATATATAGTCATAACATAAACAAAAGGGTATGAGGATATGATAATATCATTTTAATATCATATCCATATATCAAAGATGATAATCATGTGTCATGAAAATAAATATTGGGAGTATATAAGACATGAATTATAGGGTAACCAATAATATTAACCATGATAGAATAACATTTCCATAAAATATATATTAATGCCATGTACATATGAAAAAAAAAATTTAGGTCAAGAGTACCCACAAATTCATTAATATAATATTATACCTAGGATAACCAACCATTGATATAAATTTTGCTCAGGATGACATATCATGTATCCGATTTTATGGGCATGGAATGACCATCCATGTACCTTATATGCTCATGAAACATTTATCATTAACCAATGTATTGGAGGGATATATAGGTCCAAACCATCTTATAATGGAAACCATGTTTATGTATTTCATAAGATTATATATATTCATCAAATAAAAACCCATGAAATGAAAAGGGTTTCATTAAAATATCATAATATCATAACCTTTGTAAATGAGATAAGTTTAATAATAATTTTATCATCGAATAACCTGTGATAATAAGTAGGGTTCATAATTATTTAATCATTGAATGAACCATTGAAGAGAAAGATATTTCCTAAAAACCATTTCAATGTATGAGTAAACCATTTAGAGAAATAATAATAATTGCATCCTTGGATCATATCCCAATTAAGGAATAAGAAACATGAATGTGTAACATCTTAATAGAACAATATTTTGATCAATCATTTAATATATTTTTTAAGAAGATATCATATTCCCATTAATTTTTTTAACGTAAAATCATTTTTGAATATCATTTTTTTCAAATAACATTGATAATTAATAATGTATTATTTATATAAGTGATTGGTCATGCTATTAGAAATTGTTTTTCGTGTCGTATATGTTAAAATAGAGATTCATTTCACTTTTTTTCGTAAAATTCAAATGGTTATTGTTTCGATAATGAAATAATTATATCTATAAAAATAATTTTGAAAACATAATTTTTTTGTAAAAACTTATTTTCAAAATCATAATAAAATAATAAAAAAATTGATAATTATTTTTACAAATTATGGATTTTAAATTAAATATATTTAAAATATGATTCAAAAAATATCATTATGTTTCCATAAAAACCATTTTATTTATTAGATTAAGTACCAATGTAAGTATATTTGGTACCATTACATAATAATGTCATGAATAACCATAGGATCAAAAACGTCATTATAATTCATGTGTTTTATATTAATAAATCCTAATAAATGATGAGTTTTAACATTAAACATTTTTCATCGTGGAAGAATTGATTCTTAATCCCCTTGAAGGAGTAACATCAAATGAAACATAAAAGATAACGAGGATGAATATATTCATGATATTATATGTAAAATAGGTTTTATATACACATCATTAATGAATATAGGTGCATATAATAATGTAAATCTCATATAATCCAAATTGATACAAAAATCCCCTTACCAATTTTTTATCTTTTTAACTATAAACACTGTGAAGGAGAGATCCTAAAATCGATATCTAACCCCAAAAAATATTCATAAGATGATTATTTAAAACATTTCATGGGTAGTATAAACACCACATAAAATAAATATGTAGTAAATTTTGAGTTTTCCTCATAGAAAATAAAGGTGATATGGAAATCCCTTACATTATGTTTTAACTTCTATCATACATGTTCAAACCTCCTATTCATCAAGTATCATTATTACTTTTTCACTAGAAAATGTGGTTTAATTTATGACAAAAATATGTCTTTCAAGATGAGGGTATTGAAATTGGGAATTTATTTTAGTTGATATTGGATTACCCAAATGTATTTAGTGGTGTGATGTAGACCAGAGAGTGAGTGGAAGTTTATAGTTGACCAGTAGTGTCATACTTTTATATACTCAAAAGTATTCACTATTGGGATGTCAATAAATCCTAAAGTGGATAAAAAATTATAATGTTTTTATTGAATGATATGGTTGAGAAACACATACAACACACAATGAAACATATGATTCAAACATTTCATTCCACCACTTCTAACTATCAATATTTTTTAATTTATATTTTTTACTATAGTAATGGGTTTTTAAAAAATTTAATGTATCATTATAAATAAATTAGGGTAACAATTACTAGATAATGGGGACCCATTGATTCTGAATATTACATAAAATTAATAATATATAAAACATATTTAATTGGAAATTAATTTTAACATAAGTACTTGTAAGCTAAAAACACTCTGATTTAACATTGATAGTGTTAAAAGAGTTTTTAATACTTTGAGATGTAAGACCCCAAGATTTCATAGTGTGTTATTTCTTCAAAATAATTTGATAACTTGCACTACACGCAACACCGAGTTCAAGCACACCATGAAATACCAAACAAGCCGATCAAAAGAGGTTATGAATAGTATTAACTAAATTTTAATCTTTATATAATCCATATAATTTTAGAATCCATATTATGAGTTTCTTAGACATAATGTAAGAACAAATTCATTTTCAGTATTGCACTTTTACTAGTTTTTAATAATAATCCTTTTTAAATTAAATATTTTAAACTATTATATATTTAATTTTACTAAATAAATTTACTTTTTAGAATGGGGACATCAAAAAAATATTCAATGAAACATCTCAAGCTTTCACGGTACTCTTTCCTTTAAATAATACAGTAGTGTGTGTTGTACGCAACATCGAGTTCTAACACACACCACAACCAATCAAACTAAATGTTATCTATAGTAATAACTACTTTTTGAAATTCTATAAATTTTATCTCACAAAATGGACTTCATTTTTTTATTCAGAATATAGAATTTATCCTAAGGTGAAATTTTGGAACTTTTAGGAAAACATTTATATTTTGATGAATAATGAAAATTACTAAATTTTTATTAAAAACAACTTTTTTAATCGAAATATTTTATATTGATAAATTATAAATTTGAGTGGTTTTAAAGTATATTTAGAATATATTTTTACCATTTAAGAAAATTTTGGTCATTTTACATAATTTCGCAATTAAACCGTACATAAACAAGTGTCAATCTTTTGATGGTTATTATCTCTTAAAAACACGCTATTTGTTTTGACGACATGAATTAATTTTTAAATAAATTAATTCAACTGATATGTTTTTCATTTTTTAAATTAGACATCATTTTTGAATTCATAATATCAAATATAGCTTAGGCCTAATTTTTGGTATTTTTCTGGAAACTTTCATTTTTTGATGAATAGTAAAACCACTAAGTGGTAGTTAAAAAAACTGAATTTTTCATACAACTTAATTTTACCACTTCTATGAGTGTAATTTCGAAAATCTGAGAGACATAGTTAATATCAAGGAATAAAATGTGGTTCATTGAGATGAAAATAATTTTTTGTGAATAGTATGTTTTTACTTTTATTTACCACGGTTAAAAGTAAATAGGGTAATTAAAGGTAAAAATGCTATTAATATTACACTAACACATGTTCTAATTCTATTGAATAAGCTTAATTCGACCAAAAACAACCTCAGGAATAAAATATTATCATTTAGGTCCACTTGGATTAGATTAGGACATATATTATTATTTAACTCAAAGAAGAGTTAAAAGAGTTAAAATCAAAGTTTATTTACTAAAACATTTTTAATATATAGTTATACATAAGATAAACTCGATTGTAAATATTAATTTGAAAGATAAAACGATTTACTACATAATGGTATTTTATTTATAATTTTTAGTCATTAAATAATTTAATTTATTTATGACACAATGGTGATGCAGTAATTACATAATTAATGAAAAATTAGAATTATTGATATTATAAATATCCAATTAGATGTAATTTGAGACTTTTTATAAATAAAAACAATTTTATAGGTTAATAGGACATGTTAGGATTTATTTAATTAACTTTTTCCAAAGTAATTATTATGTTATTATTTTTAAAAAAATCAATTATTGAATAGTGTCAAAATTGACATAAAATTGTTTTTAAAACAAATATTATATTATTAATTGATATTAAATTCCGGAAAATCTAAGGTTCGGCCAAGAGACTTATATAATGATATGTGTATCATTAATGGACCACTTTGGGGTCTCTTGGAGGTATATATTATGTTTTTTAACAGTATAATATTAAAATAAAAAGTAACATGGTAAGTGTCAAACTAATTAACTAAGCGTTAAAACTAAAATATAAGGTTAATAAAATGATCTAAACCTATATAAATTCTATTGGACGAGTGGTTAGAGACCCATCCCCACCTTAAACTTTATATAATCCACTTTGGAGCCATTAGAAACCGAATATGAATTTATTATAAAATAATATTTCTAGCTATTCCAAAGGTGGCCCTCACCCCTCTTATAAAAGGGTACTCCCCCTTATCATTAATTCACACCTTAAAAGCCATTTGGCTCGGCCCAACTCTGACCAAATACTCTATAAACATCCCTAACTTCATCCTAGAGGCATTACTTTAGTCAATAATCCAACCTAAGGATCCCTTTTGATCAAATCCAAAGGAAGAACCCGAAGAAGTGGTAATGATTTCACCACCCTTTTTCAAGTTCCTTTCTTCATCCACTTCTTCTTTCTTTGTTATTGCCATTATAAAATAATAACTCCAGTATCATATGTATACTGTGATGTTATTATAAATATGGTACAACCATATTCAGTACACTATCCATCCTTTGAATAAAATGTCACCATATGTGCGTACGTACGGCTTACCGTCTCCACGTTGTGGTGTAATTGTTATTCAATAAATTATTATTTGGATGGGTATAATAATGATGTGTAATTAATGTAAATAATAAATATAACATGATAATGATTCTTTATATATGATATACCATCCAATTATATATTATTTTACTATCAAAAGAATGATATTGTCGCTCGTGCATACGTACGGACTATCGTCTCCACGAATGGATGAGATTCATTCTCCATCCAATCAATTCAAGTCTAATTCTAATTTGATGATTAATAATAGTATCTAAGGACTTGATATCATTATATATATTATTAAGATACATCATATACATGACAAACATGGCTTATGTAAAAAAACATATTAAAGAAAACGACTATGTTACCACCCGAAACAACGATAATACTAAGATATTATTAACAAACCAATGATAAAAGATCATATATGATATCATATTAATGTATATGATTCTTTTATAATTTAATAACAATTATTTCACCATTATACTAGAGTTTAAACTACCCTCAACCAAGGAAAAGTACAAGGTAAGGGTTTATTTCGCAATCTCTTCATTATCCGAGGTTGTTTAAATGAAATAATCTTCTGAGATCTCTTTATCATCCACATCCATGTTTCTTAACAATGTATTTCAAACCATTTTTATTATTTACCAGAATATGGTTTGAAGTCATTTATACCCTTTTTTGACTTTTTATAATAGGTTTATAAAGGAATCTTTTTGTCATTTTCCAAACAAGGTGTTTTTTAACTTTTTGACAGAATTAAGGTAAGAATGTTTTTTAACTTATACGGCGGGTGCGGCTATTTTCCACCATTATAAAATCATCGAAGCTTCCCTTACAAGTTTATAAGAATATTTTCAAGGATAATGTTTTATTTTATAAATATATGACTCTTAAATGATTTCAAAATATAATGAGATATTTCTCTAAAAAGAGTTTTGATTTCATCTATATCAACATCCGTTGATGGATTTTACACTTATTTGAAGTTGATTTATTATGATAAAGAACTTCTATATTGTATTGAATATTTTGTGATATGTTTGACTATGGATGTGTTATTTTTATACCATTCATGGATTATAGATTAAGTATTGACATTTCTTATTCTATTTTTAATACGAATGTTTATGTTATGTTTAAACCTTTTCATATGGGAATGCATTGGACTTAATATGTGACGGGTGGAGCCCGCTATATCTCCTAGATGCATCATTAGGACTCATGCGGGAATGAATTGGATTTAATATGTGACAGGTGGATCCCTCTATAGCTCCTAGATGCATCGGTAGGACTCATGAGGCAAACTATTTTCCTGACACAAGGCCTTGGAAGAATCTTATTTGTAGTCATGGCATTAGGCCTTGGCTATGTGGTTATGATAGTATGGAATTATTCATTCCATCATTATGAAAGTGGTTACTGATATTGCATGTGATTATTCGATTAGTAGAATATCCATGTGAATAAGTAAATGACATTATTTCCTTTTATTTTTTCCATACTATGTTGATGTTCATGTTTAAGTGGATTTTGTTTTAGTTATACATTTCCTCAAATGATTATTCTCATTTATGAATGTTTCCTCTATATTTTTATCCTTGATGGGCTTTGAGCTAACCCCTTTTCTATGTTTTATTTTTCCCAGGATGTGAAGAAGTAAATTATGATTGACCTACAGGGGTAGTATGAGGGGATAAGACTATAGACTATGGAGACTCTGTTGTTGAAGTTTTCATTTTTATGATGTATTGTAAAACTTTATGAATATATCTAGTGTTTCCATGGATACTAAACTAATCTATCTTTCGAGATTTGATCTTTCTCGTGATCATGCCAATGTTATGTAATAATTCACCGACTCTATGTAACTGGGGTCGAGGTGTTACAGTTGGTATCCAAGGAAGTTTAGTACAAACCTTGGAAGCTATATTTAGATAAACTCAGATTAGAGCACATATATTTAAGATGGAATTTGAGGATTAGTATAGAAGAACTTCCTAGAATTTTGGAATTGTAGAAATTTTGGGAGTTTTCCGAGCAATACATCCATTTCTGGATACGAGCAGGTAGAGGCGGCTTTGGTACAGATGTACCTAGGGGTAAAACCCGAAAACACCACTTTGAGCTTGACTCGAATGGGAACTGGAAATGACAACGGGCTTTGCTGCACTCTTGGTTACGACACTCCCAGGGGATATGCTTAGCATAATTCTCATTTTCTTTACAAACCATTATAAAGTGTTTATGAGTATATACATTATCAAAGGAGACATTTTTTGATTAGGGATTATATCCATAAACTATTTAATTTATGTTATGTGTTTTATAAGTTTGGGATTAGGTATTGTTATTCATAAACTAATATAGTGTATCCCATTGTTTAGAAATGGAACCCAGTAGAATGAATGAGAACTCCAACAATGCACATGATCCAACGAGAAAGAAGGATCATATCTTTCATCGTCTTAAGCCAGAATTTATAAGAGAAATAGTCTCCCATGTATTATCATCATATGAAAAAATAATATCATGTGTTGATAAGATAAGTAAAGTGTTTACTGAGTTCGATGGCTTTTATGAGAAGTAAGATAAGAAAAGGATGAAAGAGAGAAAGATGGATAAAGGGAAGAGGGAAAAGAAGAATTCTCCCATATGTGATAACTCTTGGAAAAAACACCCTGAAACTTTCCAGAACGGAATGGGAGTTTTTTATTAGTGTGGACGAAAAGGGCACAATGTATGTGACTATATGGGTAAGAAAATGGTTTCAAATTTACAATGCTTCATTTTCATGGTGTTTGGACAGTACGCGAACCTATGTCCCAGTAATCAAACAATGTCGCAAATGATGCTATTGAATAATAATCATATTATGATACTGCCACAAATATAGAGGAATGATTAGAGTTCGTATGTCGATTATGTCATTTGAGTGTTGTATCAACAATGTACTTGTTATAATATTTATGGAGTATATGAGGATTGTACTATAGTACTATTTCATTAAGGACTTGAGATTGTGTGGAACAATGAAAAGTGACTCAATAGCAGGTTAAATTTTTGGAAAATATATGGTTGAGAGAATGATAAACCATAATATGGTTCTGATGCCGAGGTACTGATTTTAAAATAACACATGATTGATTTGGATAAATTATATTAGATATTCTTGACTACCTTGAAACTGATTAATGATTTTTATATTCTATCATTGTTGGGGTTTACAACATTTTTCTATTGAAGGAGTATTTCAATTATTCTTTAAGGAATAAGGGATCATCAATGTAATAAATAAGGTTTTATGGTAATTCAGGATGTTGCAGTGTATTAATAGAATAGATGATGAAGGTGTTCACATGTTATTATGCGGAAAAAACGATCTTCATTGTGTTTACCGTCCTTGTAAATTTTGGACTGAAGTATTTTGGATTGTAATGGTTTGGATTATTTTGGATTTCCATAAAAAGGGCAACCCAGAGGTCGGGTGGCAACCCGTCGCGTCCGGCAAGGCCATGAGACTTGAACCCACAACCGAAGGGCAACAAGTGTGTATCAACTACCACTGAACCACATGATGTCCTGGATTGAATAATGTTGTTTTTTTCATGGTTCTGCTTGATGATTTATAAATTCATTTCTTTTAACCCTATATGAATAGGATAAATAGAATATTATTTTTAAGTTCTATTATCTTTTAGAGTGAAGGATGAGTTTGTGGTAGAACTTAGTTAAAGGATGAGACTACACATGTCAAGTATATATTTTTCTTCCTCTATTATTCATTGAAAAAAGTTAATTCTTATACTTTAGTGAAGGAATCTTAAATCAAAAAAACCATGTGTCATCCGAATACCATCGGTCTTGCTGAACCGAAGGTAATTTATATCATAATAGATTGATGAATTTAAGGCCATCAATTTTACACTTGGTTGGGATTGATAAACTCAATCGCTACCTACAAATATATAAGATTTTTCTCCAATTATATGTCTCTAATTTCAACCAATGTTCTCCGAATAGAGATCATAATTTTATGGTGACCCTTTCATTTCTCTTTTCCTCTTATTAAGACTATATTTTATTAACCCAATTTCCGATGTGGGTTTTCCCACAAAACTATTTTCTATATTAAAAATTTTATTTTTTAGCAACAATTTCAAAATGTTAGGACAAAATTTATTGAAGGAGGGGAGAATGTAACACCCCAAGATTTCATAGTGTGTTATTTCTTCAAAATAATTCAATAACTTGAACTACACGAAACACTGAGTTCAAGAACACCATGACATACCAAACAAGCCGTTCAAAAGAGGTTATGAATAATATTAACTAAATTTTAAACTTTATATAATCCTTATAATTTTAGAAACCATATTATGAGTTTTGTAGACATAATGTAAGAAAAAAATTCATTTTCAGTATTACAGTTTTACCAACATTTAATACTGAACCCTTTTTAAATCCAATATTTTAAAAATTTATATATTCAATTTGACTAAATAAATTTACTTTTTAGAATGGGGACATCAAAAAAATTTACAATGAAACATCCCAAGCTTCCACGGTACGCTTTCATTTCAATAATACGGTAGTGTGTGTTGTACGCAACTTCGAGTTCTAACACACACCACAACCAATCAAACTAGCTGTTATGAATAGTAATACCTACTTTTTGAAACTTTATAAATTTTATCTCTCAAAATGGACTTCATTTTTGTATTCAGAATATCAAATTTATCCTAAGGAGAAATTTTGGAACTTTTTGGATAATATTTATATTTTGATGAATAGGGAAATTTACTAAATTTTAATTAAAAAAAACTTTTTTAATTGATATAATTTATATTGATAAATTATGAATATGAGTGGTTTTAAAGTATATTTAGAATATATTTTTTCCATTTAATTAAATGTTGTTCATTGTACATAATTTCACAATTAAACTGGACATAAACATGTGTCAATCTTTTGATCGTTATTATCTATAAAAAACACGCTATTTGTTTTGACGACAGAAATTAATTTTTAAATTAATTAATGCAAGTGAGATGTTTTGAATTTGGTAAAATAGACATCATTTTTGAATTCATAATATCAAATATAGCTTACGCATACTTTTTGGTATTTTTTCAAAACTTTCATTTTTTGATTAATAGTAAAACCACTAAGTGGTACTTAAAAAAACTGAATTTTTCATAAAACATAATTTTACCGCTTCTGTGAGTGGAATTTCGAAAATACGAGTGACACGTTTAATCTCGGGGATTAAAATTTGGTTCATTGAGATGAAAATAATTTTTGGTGAATAGTAACTTTTTACTTTTATTTACCACGGTTAAAAGTAAATAGGGTAATTAAGGGTAAAAATGATATTAATATTACCCTAACACATGTCCTAATTCTATTTCATAAGCTTAATTAGACCAAAAAAACCCTTAAAATAAAATATTATCATTTAGGTTCACATGGATTAGATTAGGACATTTCTTATTATTTAATTCAAAGAAGAGTTAAAAGAGTTAAAATCATAATTTAATTACTATAAAATGTTTAATATAGGGTTATTCACAAGATAAATTCGATTGTAAATATTCATTAGAAAGATAAAATTCTTTCCTACATAATGGTATTTTATTTATAATTTTTAGAAATTAAATATTTTATTTATTTATGACACAATGGTGATGCAGTAATTCCCTAATTAATGAAAAATTACAATAATTGATATTATAAATACCCAAATAAATGTAATTTGAGACTTTTATTAATACCAATAATTTTATAGGTTAATATGACATGTTATTATTGATTTAATTAACGTTTTTCAATGTAATAATTCTGTTATGAGTTTTAAAAAAATTAATTATTGAATAGTGTCAAAATTGATATAAAAGAGTTTTTAAAACAAATATTATATTATTAATTGATATTAAATTCCTAAAAATCTATGGTTCGGCCAAAATAATTATATAATGATAGGTGTATCATTAATGGACCACTTGGGGGTTTCATAAATGTATATTGTATGTTTCATAACTCTATAATATAAAAATAGAAAGTAACATGGTAAGTGTCAAACTAATTAACTAAGAGTTAAAACTAAAAGATAAGGTTAATATAATGACCCAAACCTGTCTAACTTCTATTGGTTGAGTGGTTTTATACCCATCCCCACCTTAACCATTAAATAATCCACTTTGGAGCCATTATAAACCGAATATGAATTTATTATAAAATAATATTTCTAGCTTTTCCAAAGGTGCCCCTCACCCCTCTTATAAAAGGGAACTCCCCCTTCTAATTAATTCACACCTTCAAAGCTATTTGTCTTGGAAAAACTCTGCCCAAATACTCTCTCAAATTCTCTCAATTCATCCTAGAGGCCTTAATTTAGTCAGAAATCCAATATAAGGAGCCCTTTTGATCAAATCAAAATGAAGAACCCAAAGAAGAGGTAATGATTTCACCACCCTTTTTCAAGTTCCTTTCTTCATCCACTTCTTCTGTCATTTTTATTACCATTATAAAATAATAAATCCAGTATCTTATATACAATGTGATCTTATTATAAATATGGTACAACCATATTAAGTATTCTACCCATCCTTTGTATAACATGTCACTATACATGCGTACGTACGGCTTACCGTCTCCACGTCGTGGAGTAATTATTATTCGAAAAATTATTATTTGGATGGGTATAATAAAGTTGTGTAATTCATGTAAACAATAAATATAAAATTATAATGATTCTGTATATATTATATACCATCCAATTATATATTATTTTAATATCAAAAGAATTATATTGTCGCTCGTGTGTACGTACGGACTACCGTCTCCATGAACGCGATGAGATTCATTCTCCATCGTATCCAATGAAGTATAATTCTCATTTGATGATTAATAATAGTATCTAAGGACATATTATAATTCTATATATGATTACTATACAACCTCTCCATGACAAACATGGCTTACATAACAAAACATATAAAATAAAACGAGTAAGTTAACACCCGAAACAACGATAATACTAAGATATAATTAACAAATCAATGTTAAAAAAATCATCTATGATATCATATTAATGTATATGATTCTTGTATAATTTAATAACAATTATTTCACCATTTTAAAGGATGTTAACCTACCCTTAACCAATTAAAAGTACAAGGTAAGGGTTTATTTCGAAATCTCTTTATTATCTGAGGTTGTTTATACGTAATAATCTATTGGGATCTCATTATCATCCACATCCATGTTTCTTGAAAATATATTTCAAAATATTTTTACTATTTACAGGAATATGGGTTAAAGTCATTTATACCCTTTTTGACTTTTTATAAGAGGCTTATAAAAGAATCTTTCCGTCATTTTCCAAACAAGGTGCTTTTTAACCTTTTCAACAGAATTAAGGTAAGAATGGTTTTTTAACTTATACGGTGGGTGTGGCTATTTTCCACCATTATAAAATCGTCGAAGCTTACCTTACAAGCATATAAGAATATTTTAAAAGAAAATGTTTTATATTATATATATATTAATCTTAAATTATTTCAAAATAGAAAGATATATTTCTCTAAAAAGAGTTTTAATTTCATCTATATCAACATCCTTTGATGGATTTTACGCTTATTTGAAGTTGATTTGTTATGATAAAAAACTTCTATATTGTATTGAAGTTTTTGTGATATTTTTTACTGTGGATGTGTTATTTTTATACCATTCATGGTTTATAGATGAAGTATTTACATTTTGTCTGCTAGTTTTAACACGAATGATTATGTTATGTTTAAACCTTTTCATATGGGAATGCATTAGACTTAATACATGACGGGAGGAGCCTGCTATTGCTCTTCGATGAATCAGTAGGTCTAATGAGGCAAACTAGTGTCTTGGATCAAGGCCTTCGAAAAATATTATTTGTAGTCTTGGCACGAGGCCTTGGCTATGTGGTTATGATAGTCTGGCATTATGCATTCCATCATTATGAAAGTGGTTATTGATATTGTATGTGATTATTCGATTAGTAGAATATCCATGTGAATAAGTAAATTGCATGATTTAATTTTATTTTTGCTATACTATGATGAAGTTCAGTTTTAAAAATCTTTTGTTTTAGTTATACATTGCCTTAAATTTTTATTCTCCTTTATGAAAATTTCCGCTATATTGTTATCCTTATTGGGAATTTGAGCTAACCCCTTTTCTATGTTTTATTTTTCCTAGGATGTGAAGAAATTAATTATGAATGACCTGCAGGGATAGTATGAGGGGATAAGAGTGTAGACTATGGAGACTATGCTGTTGTAGTTTTCATTTTTATGATGTAATGTAAAACTTTATGAATATATCTAGTGTTTCCATGGATACTAGACTAATAAAACTTTCGAGATTTGATCTTTCTTGTGATCATAACAATGTTATGTAATAATGCACCGACTCTAGGTAACTGGGGTCGGGGTGTTATAGTAGATCTATATTTACATTATAAAAGATAAATTTTTCCATGAATGGGAAAAATTTATTATTTTTTAGAATTTTAAAATAAATTGCATGAAAATAAGATTTTTTGTGATTTTAATGCATTTTATAAAATATCATTTATCATAAATTGACATTAATGATAATTTGGACACTATTCAGTTAATTTTTATGTTAAAAATAACTATCCACTAATGGAATTAAAATTTATTATTATAAAATTTATTAAATATTATATATTCCTCTACAAAAATAATGTAACATAATAAATCATTCAATTTACTTACCTTTTCATATTTTTTGTATCATTTATTTTAGTTTATCATTAACTAAAGATTTTTTGTGTTGGTGTTTCTTATTAATTTAAGGTAATTATATCATCCAAAAAAACTAAAAATATATTTTTAAGATAAATACACATTTATATTTCATAACTATATATATATAACATAACATATGATTTTTTTCATATCATATGTCTTTATAGATATTAGAAGTATAAAAACAATATTTTTAGTCTTTCATTTTCAAAACATATTATATGAATCATATTCAAAGTAAAATGTAATTTAATTTCCCTAACTTTTTGAATTAAATGTACATGTTCAAAATAAAATTATTAATAAAAATTTATATAATATTTTATTTCACTCTTATCATCCAACATTAGCCCAACGGTGAATCCAATTCTTCCTTAACAGTGATAAATAATTTTTCTCACATTCAGATTTCATTTTGGTTAAAGCTTAATTTGAATATATTAGACAAAATAAATTATTATTATTCCAAATATGGATTATGTTTTCCCAAATTAAGTTCACTTAATTGTAAAAAATATATTTAAAATTATTCCCACATATGTGGTGAAAAAGAGGTTTTTTAATGTGAAAATGGTCAAGTTTTTATATTTTTTTATCAAATTTTCAAACTAAATTGATCAAAATGGCGAAAAATGTCTAAATATATTAATAATAAAACTAATTATACATTAAAAAAAACATAATTTTAATTTTAATTTATAAATAAATTATTCAAAAGTGTTATTTTCATTTAAAATTCATTATTTTTCACTATTCATAAAAAAATCATACTTTTCATAAAATCCCAAAAATTCACTCTAAATAAATTACAAAATTATTAAATAAAATATTTAATTTATTTTTTCAAATTAGTTTTATAATAATTTCAAATTTTTTTTTATTATTATTCAAAAAATGACATAGAAATTGTTTTTTTTTCTGAAAATGTTATTATTGAAACTTATAATGACATTAATGAAAATTATGTATGTTTTTATAAACATGTTTTATTTATATAAATATATTATACTTTATATTTAAAATTATTTTTTACTTTTCCTATCATAATGTATAATGTAATGTTTATAGTAGTCACATTTGAATAACTATATTAATATTATATCATGGTTTTATTAAAAGTATTTATTGTGTGTAGTTAAAGATTAAATGGTGAACATGTATCACCCCCTTAACAAGGTGTTGTATATAATGAAATATTTACATGGTGTTTGATGTGATGAAATTTGTCCAATAAATATAATTTTTTTACAATAATAATTAATAAAAACTCATTATGTTTCAATATATCAGTTACTATTGTATGTCGAGTCTACTCTTCTATGATATTTGTATTGGTAGGGTCATCTATGATTCATCATTTAGTTACAATATTCAATAGGAATGAAAAATATTGTCACTAGAATTATAATTTTCTTAATTTTATATATAGAATCTCCTTCTTCAATGTTTTCTATATAACCATAATATTATCCTCGAGATAATTGAAAATTTTGGAATATATTAGAATATCATTAATATAAACTACCATTAATTAATCAACAATGTACTTAAAGACTCTATTTATAAAATCCATATATATACTAGAATAATTATTTATGACAAAGGGAGTAACAATAAATTCACATTTCTAATATCTTGTTTAGATGGAAAAAAATTTTATGTGTGTATTATATCCCCTATACTAATGATACCCATATTGGAGGAAAATCATGGAGAATAATCAAGCCCCATGAAGCATATCAATTAAATTATCAATCCTCAAGAGACGATGTTTTTTAACTATGATATCATTGAGTTCTCTATAATCAATTCATGGTTGCATTGACCCATCATTCTTTAATACAAAAAGAACATATTCTCTTTAAAGAGACACACATGGTAAGATAAATAGTTTTTATAAAAAATCTTTTTTGTTTCTTATTAAACTCCAAAAACCCCACATTTGGAATTCAATACAGGTTCGTCGATATTGATTTTGATCTAGTTATGTTTATAATTGATGACTCTATCATACTTTCAAGGGCATATATAAGAAACTCTTAAAGAAATACACCAATGTATTCCGCAATAGTGGGTATATTTGTTATCCCAATTCTTTTATTCCATTCATCCTCTTTAATGACTATGTCAACAATGAAGTCTATGGGAGATGATTATATATAATTATCAATCTATGATATCTCTCATTTAAAAATTTAATTTAATTTTTCCACTCAAGACATATGAAATTTAATTTCTCCAACACTTGATCATAGAATTATTCATTATGATCCATTCCATCCCAAGTAAAGAGTCATATTCCACCATGAGAATGACTGCTTGTTTTTTGATGGTATTGTACTCTCTATTTTAATATTAGAGTTTCTATAAACTTTTAATTCAAGGAAAATACCTCCAAAAGTCCTGATTAATAACATAAATTATAGAAGTTTAGGGATTGATTATATATTCCTTAAAATCAAGTATGAAATAAATGAATGTGTAGAACCATAATCAAAAAATGTACTTATTATCTTTGAGAGAACAACCTCTGCACATTCCACCATATCATTTGGAACCTCCACTTCATCTGTTAGGATAAAAAATTATTGACTATTCTCCATTTTAATATTTTGAGGTTGATCACTGTTTCCCTCTAATATATTATGATTTTAAAATTTATATGAAACATTTATAGTAATTCCACACATGAAGCATTGAAGATCAGTCTAGGCCTACACCATCTTCCCTTTTTTGTTTGTACTAAGAAGTTATAGCCTCACCTCACACTGATAGTTCCTAGCTATATGCACATATCTTTTACACTTGTATCACATTACATTAACAATAGTGTATCTCCATAAATTATTCTTCCTATGTCTATTCAATATGGGAACATGAAATTTCAATCCACCTCTTATGTGATGGAAATTATTCCATGAATTTCGATCCATTTATCTATTATTTTAATTCATACTATTGACAATAATGTCTCTCCAAACATCAATTCTAAATTTATATCACTCCATACTATCTCAAAATATCTTTCATAGTCTTGATTTTTTAAATTCCCTTATATATAGGGTGTTAGTAAACCAATGAATCTATCAACCATTCCATAGGGATCTAATAAAAAGTAATAGGTTTATATAGAATGTCTTGAAATGTTCATTTAATTTCATCGAAGTAATTCATTTTACTTATACATTCATTATAGAATATATAACACCATTGTTGATCACATATAATCGGGAAATATGTATTTAACAAGACTCCCATAAACTATTCCCACTCAATAACATCATTATCCCTTCATGAATTAATGTTTTTAATTAGTCTCCACAAAAGATCAGCTTCTCCTTCCAAGTGGTAAACCAGATGAAATTACCTCACTTAGAATAATGTTGTATAGAAATAATATTTTCTATAGAGATAATAAATTGTTCAGAAATCCCTAGGCTGGTAAATCCGTAAGATGGATTTGGTTATTGATCCATTAAGGAATCAACGACAAGAAGTTCCCTTCGGGGTATATTTCGTCTCTCAATAGGATTGAATTAATTATTCATTACTTGAGTTACATGAACCATTATCCCCATGGAGTATTCTATTCTAGAATTCATCCTAATGTCATCAATTCATTATTCATTTTCACTCAGGCATTGTGTGGTTCTTCCAATTTCCCACTATTTTTTATATGTAGAAACTTTTAATTTTGAATTTGTTATATTTAAAAAGAATAAAATTATAATGGGATATTATGTCTTTTAACATAAATCCCATAATATTTTATTAATATTATCTAATAAAAATTTCATTCTATTTATATTATTTCTAATTGTTCATAAAAACTTTTGAATAAAAAAAAATATCCCCTAGGAGTGTCAAACAAATTGCGTCTCAAGGCACCTTTTCCAACACTACATCCAAGGTCATTCTTTATTAATGAATTTTTTTCAAGTGTAACCACTATGTATATATTTTTTAGAGAGAAATCATTTTGTATTATCCATATGCGTATGTATTTTCTTAGAAAAGACATACTTATTTCACCCAAAAATACCATAATATTTTACTATATTTAAAAATTAATCTATGGTTTATACTAAGGATGTAAAAACCTACATTCCGAAAATATATAACTCGCCCTTTGATACCTACTATGGTATCCTTCCCTATAATTAGATTAAATTTTCATTGTATAGATCAAAAATAATGATAATTTACTGTTTTATTTTATGGAAATAAGGAACATAATTCAAAAAAGTATCATGCATTTTTCTAATCCTTGTGAAATTAAATTTCATGGGTTCACCCTAAGATACTTTTATTACATGTAATATCATGGGAATCAACAACATAGTAAAGTGTTGAGTATAAAACTAGTAATGGAATAGGAAATAGAAATATTTATTATGTGATCTGGAGGTATATCTATAATAACAAAAGGTATAACAATATAACATGATCAAGAGTACATGGGGAATTTCATAAAAAATAACAAGAATTGTAACATGGAAATGTGGCTACAATATTTGAATAATACTTTTATAAAATTATGACCAAGGTTTTTCAAAAAGGTTTCATAAATCAAAATTACCATGGTTATTCACCAAGGTATAAAAAACATGTCATCTCTATATATTAAAATTATTACTCAATTAATTGGGGAGCTATCAGGTTCCACGCTAAATATTTATTTATTTATCTTGGGAGGTGTTGATAATAATGAATAAAATTTCAATAAATCAACGATAATAAAGTAAAGGTTTCATATGAAATCATTAAGTATATATGTTCTTAAACGATTGAACATAAAATCATTTTTAACCCACAAAAATTGAAACTAGGTTTCTTAAATGTAAATAACATAATCCAAAAAATATTAACCCCTATCTTAATACCCATAAATAAGGAAATATTTTGTCTATTGAAAATATAATATTTTCTAATGTAATGTAGAGAAACCTGAGACGTGAATTCAGCATCCGGAAAGGTATAAATAGAATATTTTTATCAGTGTAAATTCAAGAAAAAATAGGGATAACATTGATAAATATTTATTTAAGTCGTATGGCTATGATTAAAATCATAAAAAATTAAAGTATCATACCCTCTTAAAGATGTAAAAAAGACTACAATGAATGGAAAGGAATATGAGGATAATTTCCTTACCATGAAGTGTTGTTCCCAAAAAATAAAGAGGGAACAATGGGGGATTAAGGATACATTGAGGGGACCCTCAGGAAGAATGTTGAGCATAACTTTAGGGTTGGTAAATATTATTAAATGGTAATGGTTAAATATAGGGTGATTTATATGAGAAGTGGTATAATTTTTTAATAACTTGCAAATCTAGGTCTTGTAAGTCTTGGTTGTGTAAAATGAAAAACCACTGTCTTTACTAGGATTTTTTCAATTCTTTTGGGAAAATTGAGTAACAGTTTATGAAATTTTATTCCATTAGTACAGAAAACTATTTTTTAAAAAAACTTTTGGAATATAAAAGAAAATAATAATCAAATTATTGTTTTTGAAACTAAATCATGAATTTTATACTTTGAAAAGTCTTATACAGGTTTGGAAATTAAATAATTTTTTTAAACTCATAAAATTAATAAAATTCCCGATTCTACATCATTTATTAAAATTATTTAACTATCACATCGTCATGAAATAAATATTATTTCATAAAACAATTTGAAAATTCAAAATATTAGCTTTATTATTCATTGAAAAATAAAGTATTTTGGAAAATTATAAGAATTTCAACTTAAACTAATTTTGAGGAAATTATTTCACATATAATATTTATTTTATAAAAAATTTTCCAAATATTATAATTTTAAATATTAAATATAAAAATAGCTATTTACTAAAAAATCATTTTTTATTAAATAATCAATTTTATAACAAAATAATAAACATTAAAAGATGTTATATTTTTTCATTTATTTTTATGTATGGGTGTTTTCAAAGCATATTTCATTAAAAAATATTATTCAAAATACTTGAGTTTACTATAAATGTGACTATATAATTGAAAAATATATAATTATTCTTTTTTCTAACAAAAATCATTCTATAAAATTGGTCTTAGATAAATATAAATTTCATAAAAAAATTTATTCTCCAAATAGGATTAATGGAATAAATATTTTATTTACACAAGGGGAATTAAAATTTTTGTGACAACAACATGGACATGTAACCCCTTACTACACCCTCGTATGCCCTAAGGTTAAGATATTCCACGGTTGTAGTTTCATGGTGCGGCTCTATTGACATCGAATGAGTGGTAATACTCACTAACTGGAACATATCTAATAGTTATTTTATTTATTGTTATCTTTTTAAATATCATCATGGTATTGGTCTAGGGACAACCCTATTGAATCATACTCTATTCCATGTTCTGACAAATGGGCATCAAATATCATGACTCTACTAGTTGATGGCATCATTTTTCATTTCTAATATAATTTTTAATTTTTATTAATTCTTATAAAGAATAATTATAATGGTAAATTGTTTTCCAAAAATTTATAATTACCAATTTTAAAATAGAAAAATATTTATATTGACTAATGGTCATATTTGAAAAATGGTCATATTACTATTCCAGTAGTCAAATTTCATTATTTAATGAAATGATGTTAATTAATGAGTTAAGATTTTATTTGGTTTCTCCTCATTTTGTACATGTTTAATATTATATAATATAACAAAAAAATTCACAGGATACAAGTAAAATTTAAAAATCTAAGTTTGTTACACTAGTGGACTGATAGCAATTATCAGTTGGCTCTAGTTAAAGTATGAGACAATTCGAGTTATTAACTTTGAAACAAAAAATTTCGAAATAAATTACATATTTTCTAAAGAAATTTTTTTCATAGCACGTAATGAACATATTTCATCATGGTATTAGAAACTGGAAATCTCCTTAGAATAAATTTCCATCTGAAATGTCATATTAGTTCCCCACTATGATGATAACATTAATGTGTCACATAATTATTCATAAACAGTATTCTATGGTTAGAGGATATTTTCTAATGGGACATAAAAAAATATAGGCTATTAGGTGTGGAGTCGCAGAAGACATTTAAAAATACTATAATGCTACATTCCCTTAGTAGTCACTAACATATGTGGATTTGGGTATAGGAACATCGATAAGAAATCAAAATTTCTATGTGTTATTATATGTTCCTATTATCAAATGATTGTGTTTATCCTTAGACATTAATATTAATTTTAATCCCTATTATGACTTAAGTACATTAATTTATTTGAAAGCACCCTAAACACATATATTTTGTTTAAAGTATGATAAATTAGGTGTTTTACAAATGATATAGTATTAATGGATAATGTGAGATATGATTTATCCGTTTTTGCTCTTGAATAAGGATAATTTACTAGGACCTTTGATGGGAATTTAAATCCATGAATAAATATATGTCCATGGGGTTTGACGGGGGAGTTAATTTCTCAAATTTCAATAAAAGATACATTGAGTTTATTAGTTGATGGAACTATTATGTAACCTTAATGATTTGAGAATAGTGATAAAATTGTTTTATTGCATGGCTGACATTTATAAGAGGTTGGACATCATTATTACCTTAAAAAATTACTCAATGGATTCCTTAGTGAGTATTTAGATACCAACTTTGGAAAAAATTTATTCATGGATAATTACATGGAGAAAGGTGCCTATTGGAATAAAAACAAAGCATATATTCTATCTCAGATAAATTAGGGTATTAAATTTAAAATTTTAGAATAAATAATATTTACAACGTTTATATTGATTTCAATAATGTAATCCTAAATCATAAAAAATTATAACATTGTCAAATCATTATAAATTATTTATTTTCATTTTAGTAAAATATAATATTAATTATATATATAAAATAATATAATAGTGTATTTACTTATTAAATAGTAATTATTTCTGAATTTATAAATGTAAATAAGGGGAAGTGGAAAGAGGGTAATGTTCCGACTAGAAACAACGTATATTTATTTATATTAATTTTTGTAGGACATGTAATGATATTAATAATATTATAATAATTTTTATGGGAAATGGGTTTGAAAATGAATATTAAATATGGTTATAGGGGTGGGTGTCATCTCTCAACCATATAACTATTGCAATTAATATTTGATTATGAATCTTTCTTAAATCTCATTTTGGTGTGCATAATGGATAATGAGAGATTGGTTGAATCCCAATAGTTCTCTCTACATTCCTCCTCTCTCATTAATTTTAGAGAATACTAATTGATCATCCTCCTTCATAAAGAATACTACTATGATCAACCAATAAAAAATAAGTGATCATGATTGGTTATTCTAGTACATAGTGACACTATGACATTTATCCAAGATTGTGGTACATTTATGAATAACCTATAGAGGGATTCTATAATTTATGATTAAGGAACAACCATGGTGTGATTAATTTGACTCCATTATGTTATTAATGAATTATGAATTTCATGTTTTAGGTATTTCTATATCTACACATAAATTATTTAAATATTATATGTTAAGATCACCAACCTATTTTTCTTTTATATTATGATAATATAATTAAATGAATACTAATGATATATGAATACTATCCAAGTTTTTCATACCATTAATGTATTCATCTATATTTTCATAGAACCTACACAATCATCCTCACACTGATGGGTAGTTAAAAAGGACAACATGAATATTATATGTCATGCTGAGGTCATTCTAACTTGACATTCATGGTATGTGGGCTCAATATTTATGACTTAAAAATAAACATGCAGAAATAAGATATGTTTAAGAATTCATATCTAGACAAATGGGGTATTTTATGGAAATCAGTGTCATCATCCAACCTGTCCCCATGAATTTAGTGAATGTAATCTTATGGTATTAGATTTGGATTAGGAGATAACGATGGAAGTTATTATTGTTCTAAATCATTTTAATGTATTCAAATGTGTAGAAAAATGTTGTTATGATAACTAAAAGAATCATTTACAATTTCATGTGGGAGATTATTATAAAATTATGGTTTCATTGATTAATGGTGTAATACGTTTTGAAAGGAGATGAAAAATTCATCCTAGGAATATTTGGAATTTTTCAATTATGGAATAAATTGGAGTAATAGAATGCCACTTGGAAACATCACATAGACACTATAAGGTAATGTTCTACATCTCTTTATTAATTAATTATATTCTAATCCCAAAGCATGTTCACACCTTTTAGGAAATATAATTGTATCTTGATTTATCTTATTATGAAGAGACTATTTATATTCCTAACACTAGTTTATATGTGTTGTAAAATTGAATAACATTAATGATTAAGGTACACTGGGGAAATAATAAATTAGAAAATTCCAATTAAGAACCTGAATATTTTATGATGAAAAACTTCAAATAAATTTTTATATGGTTATATTCAATAAATATAAAGGATGGCATTTTCTTTGCTGCATGTGGGTGGTTAATGTATCACATGTGATTAAATTATAGTAGGTACTCATTTTAATATAATAAAACTATGGAACAATTCACATAGATTTATTGAAGAATTTTATTAAACCTAAATTCTAAATTATTTTTAATTTAGTTTATTAAAATTAAATTTATTTTTTGATTCATCATTATAAAATTTCTTTATGTTAAATTATATATAATATTCTATAATAGTTGATGTTTTAGTAAATATTGAAAAAATAATGATATTTTAGAAAAAATCAATATTGAACCATTATAATGATATATTATTAACATAAATGATCAAAATTGTTCCATGAAAAAAATATATATTTCATAATTAACATAATTTAGTTTAAAATATAATTATGAATTTTGATGTGGATGTATAACATTTTAGAAATCTACACAAAATTTTAGTTCATTTCTTTTTTATGTCATTACCTATCGATCAAGTATATATATGGTTCTATTATTTTTTTTAATAAATAATATGTTTCCCTTAGTTAATAATAATATAATTAACTCCTTTGTATTCAGTGTTATTTTAAATTTTATTTTTGTAAAATCAAATATATTCATAAAACTATCATTTTATGAAAAATTGTATTCATTGATATTGGTGAACTTAATTTAAAACATAAAGTCGTCCAATTATAAAAATTGAATCTTGTAAAATGTATTCAACATTTAGAATAATAATAATTATAATTATATAACAATTTCAACATATTTGGTTATTATAATAATTATTAAAAAAACTAAATATTCACTACCACGTTTAGGGTCAAAACGGATTTACTGATGCTTAAACTATTAGATAAGGGTATGAATTACACATAAAAACATATAAATGTTATATTATGATTATATTTAGAACTTATAATATATAAAAATTTATTTATATCCTATTTTTTCACATTGAAATTTTTTTATTTATATTATATAAATCTATTTTTTATTTCCATAAATGTTCCTCCCCTCAGTTATAAAAGGGAACAATTTTTTCCTCCCTTATTAAAACAAAATTGAGTACTCAAGATCATCCAATTACTACAAAAAATCATTATATCTTATTTTTTTCTCTTTTTATTTTTATCTTCCCCAAATACAGTTTGAGGAATGATTAGGAAGTAATCCAGTGGTGGTCTCTCAACGAATAGGTAATTGTCTTTACCGAATCTTTTAATTTGAATTTATTGATAAAATTAATAAAAATATATTGTATAAATACTTATACAATGAATAAAAATTATAAATACACATATATTATAAAATTATTATGTTAGAACTATTTTTATCTTCATTACCATCAAAAGTGAATTGAAAGTATACCTCATTCAGACGTGTGGACTACCACCTCCACATAGCCTAATTATTATTTTTCAATACCCACATTAAATGGATTAATATTTTTAATTATTTGATGTTTATATATGAAATTTATGATTTAATTATTATTTTTTAATTATAATATTAAATTTACCTTATAATATTTCTATATTTTGGAAAATTTTAACATTGTTGATGCATACATGTGGATGACACCTCCGCTAAGTGATTTGATTCGTTTTTAATTGATTTATTGAATAGGAAGTAATAAAGGTACATTAATGAATATATAAGATATTAATAATATAATAATGGTTTTATAAAATTTAATTATTATATATCATTCTTTCATAACATCCATCATGTGTTTGTACTGACAACCATCTCTATGATACGACATGATACAATTTTCATCACTACATTATATGACTGGATATAAATTGGTATATAATGACTAAAGTTTATGCATATAAAATAATTAAGGTTCTTGATATGATGGATCCATAACCCAAATTGGAGTAATGAAACTACCAAGCAAAAAATTACTTTAGAAATGGAATAGTTAATACGTGAAAATTACAGTTTTAAAAATGAATTATAAATAAGAATTTTTTTTAAATTTTTATACTTTTTTGTATATGATTTTATAATTATTTATATATTTCTATGTAATTATAATAAAATTATTTTTATGGAATTTTATTAACAAACATATTAACAAATTCAGATATGTTGTGAGGTTTTCTTCACAATCTCGTCCTTATTCAAGAATGTTTAGGATTAGGATCCCTTTAGATGAAATTTATGATATTTTTATCTTAAAACTTATATATATTTTTCTCCTATATTTATTTTTAATATTAAAAATATTCCTTTTATTTATCTCTTTTAAACTACTCTATAACATTAAAAATGATATTTATGGGAAACATATATTGGTTTTCTATGTGATTGGGAATATTTTTTCAATGGTCATTTTTTCATTAAATTTTTTTCCGAAATGTTTTTCCTAATCTCCCAAAATATATTAATGTAATTTTTACCAATGTGTAAATTAAATAAAAGGTATTAGAAATAGTATTATTTTTATTTTTTGAATGAGTTACATTTACTGAAGGATTGAACAGAATCATTTTGTTTAAATTTTCTACATGAATGACATTTCCCTTAGTTATGTATATTATTTTCCATTAGTCGTAATTTAAAAGTATCAATTTTTTACTTTCCAAGATTTTCTTCCCAATGATCATGAATTATTTTGATTTAAAATAAGTGATTTGAAAATTGAAGGTTCAATTTCCTCGTGAATGTTTCCCAATATATTTTAAAATTATTTTAGTATAAGTCAACATAATTTGATAAATATTATACTTTACTGTCCATATAAAATATTGAGGCATTCCATTGTATATATATGATGGTGTCAGAACATGTTTTTATAATTACTAACCTGGTAATATATTAACATTTCATATTCTTGTTTTCTATTATGAATGTTTTTAGTATTGAACTCTTATTTAATTATTTCATTTGATGGATCAATTGGACAAAGTAAGTCATGGATGTGACATATTATTGACCATGTTTATATCAATTATCCATGGGAGACAAAACATTATTTGTATTTTCTCTACACCTAACCTATTTATCTATGAATTCATACCATGGGTCTTTGATGGTAAAACTATGATTTCATATATTTTCCATTATATAATTATGAAATTAGTTGTTGTTTTCTATATGATTATTTCATTTATTTTTTAATACATTGATATATTCCCCTTTATAAGATATTTGTTATATGGTGTGTATTGTTATTATTTATCTCCACCATGTGATTTATCCTTTATTTATCCTATGATATGTTTCATTATATAATGTACCTTATTATGCATTTGATGTCACCCTTCATTTTGTATTCAATTCCACCTGTAACTAATAAGATATTGATTATTTTTTTATTATAGAAGAGTAAATTAGTAATTTATCAAATGAATATTATGTTATATTTCATATTTTCAAATGGAATGTGAGAATAATAAATGTATCTACTCTCCCAATGTAGCATATCAGGTTTTTTAAAGATGTGAAACAATTATTTTTTGTTTAATATCTTTTGATTCACCCTAATAATGATGATTTTGGTATTAAATGAGTGCAACATATCGACTTCCGGTTATCTTAACCCATTCTTGCATCTGGTTTTTCCAATGGCCTTATGCGTGCCTCCCTGATTAATAGATGCTACCTACTTGAAGATGGGGTGTGAAGGTGGTACGGTGGGGAAAATATACCCTCTAATTAGTGTGGCATAGTAGACACAAGAAAAACCATTAAATAGTGGAAGTGTATATGAATATACTAAATTATTTAATAAAAATATCCAAATCCTCTATGGTAGTGTCATTACATGGATGCATGGCATATAGATATAGAAAAATGGTAATATGGGAACATTCCTTGAATCATTCAACAGAATAGTATAAAATGTTTCAAAATATATACTCCTCAAGAGTCTTAATTGTATCCTTGGTCATCTTATCCTATGTTCCTTCTATATATAATAATATCAAGAGAATATTGCAGCGTGCATTCTTATATCAATACCTGAAAATAAAAATTCTTCTTAGGTACCAAAGGTATCCTAATAAGGGTGTCAGATAAAAAACATAGTAGGACACCACCTACAGTGTCTAAGTGTAATCCATGTATTTCACCAAACTAAATAGTTTTCAGGATTGAGTATTTAATTAACAATATTGAGTAAATAAATACCCACCTACTCAGGTTCATAAAGGACCCCATATAGTCAAACAGTGTCGGCTCACGACCAAAATATATGTATGTAGAGTTACTATATATTTTTATAGAAATATACTATATCGACGTATATAATAAAACTATGTTTGGAAATAAGTGGACATATACCAGGACTATTAGTTCCTAGACAGATTGGGGTGTAACTCAGAAAACCATGACTAGTCTAACGAGCCTATAAGATCAATAAAAAGTTTATATTCCATATATCCCACAAATAGTTTGAGGCATCTTGAGTAACACTCCGGTCAGTGAGTGAGCCATCATTTAATAATTCTAACAATGGAATATGTAGAGTAAAGACAACTATACTAATAGTGTTAATGGTGTGAGATATCATGCTCAAAATCCGATGTTAGGGATTACGATACATCATTTCTCAACTGATCTCTTACCATCGTACCATAGCCAAAAAAATGTGTATTTATGATTATAATTTAATACACGCGGAAAAAACCAATCATGTGCCCCATTTTCTCAGTTCCTTTACATACAAGGTCATACCATTTTCAATAAAAATTTATGTAATCATAAATGAAGGTGTGGTCCTACCAACCTTTACAAACGATTACTAAGAATCCATTTACTTCTAAAGCATTTTAATTCATTTACGAAAAATCAAACTATCATGTGTAAGTTATCCCATGTAATTCCAAGTCATTGAATCACTAAAATATGGAATTTAATTTATATGGGTATATGGATCATTTAAAAATGTGTTATGGCCATTAAGGGAATTTCCAACTTGGGAAATGCTACGACATTGTTTCTCAACCACATGATCAGAACCCTTGGTTCATTTAAGAAGAATCAATTCAAGGGAAATTCCATTTAAAAGCTACGTTGAATGCTTAGAAAGTGAATTGGTCTTATACTCAATTAATTATAACGTGAATATTCAACATGAAACACCCAATGGGTGTCCAAAAAATTGATCAACCACCTCTAATATGCTAAATAATGATCAATTGAATTGTATCATTAGGAAATATCAATTTAATATGTAGAACTAAATAAAAATTGGATTCATCAAAAAATCATGCATTCATCACAACAACGTAGATACAAAGAATAATAAATCAAATGGAAAACAATGTGACCACCAACCTAATGTCCATAGTAAAATCCTCAATCGATTTTAGCCTCATATTTGAAGTATGATAGAAGAGATATATAAAACTGTCCTACACCCTTAAAATAGGAAAAATAATATTTCTCCAAAATAGCATTATGGATCATAATATAGACATAGATAGAAATGAATAACATTGTAGAATTTACCATGGTGAATCCAATGCTTTTTATGATTTTGAACTGGACACCAGAAATGTGAGATACCTTAATACCTTGTTGAGGAAATTTTTGACCTCAATGGGTGGGAGAATCCATTTTATACCACAAGAGGGAAAATGCTAAAATTTAAAAATAGGATATATGTTAATGTAAGGGGAATAAATAATTTAACCTCAAAAAATAAGGGGCCACTGTTCATCTGAATGGTTAGAAAGCCATGCACCAACCATGTTCCATTTCACTCATACTTATGGGCCCCCACATCGTTGGGCACATATTATAACTAACCATGAAAAGACCTTGAAACAACTACTCTTCCCCAAATCATATTATCATTTAATATCTGTGAACCTAGGATCACATGGTTTTAGAAAAAATAAGAGACTCATAGATACCCATTGTCTACAACTGCAAAACATCATACTAACTGTTTCGGTTGGGCAGAAATGTTTTCTATAACTATGTGGCCTATGCATTTCATCACATTTCAGGCCACTTGGATTTAAAAAATCCTCAGATGAACCCATGACCACCATTAATTATTTATACATCATTATTAGGGAAATATATGGAATTAAAATTCAAAAACTATATCATCATTAAAAGACATATCGTTACAACCTGCCATATATTAAGGAACTCATCCTCAAGTTGAAAATCTTAGGCTAAAGAGGTAATGTCTGTAAAGAGTTTCATGCATCTACTTCACCTTAATAGTTCGTATCATGTATCTGACTGTGTTTCCATAGTACCCATACCCAAGGAATTGACATTACTTAGGGTGTCTTCACTATCTGATCAACAACAGGAATAGTATACACCTTGATGGAATATACGACATCCATCTCAACATCATAATGGTAAAATACATATGGTGGTTCATGATAATAACATAAAAGTTGAGATACATGAAATACGTCAATCATATACTGGTAATTATAATAATGTCCATGTTGGAAAGCCATTAGTATGATCCATTTCACAACATCAATGCTTTCAAAAAACATTAGTGGGAGAATATCCTACTTTTGAATACGTCTATACCCCCAAACTAGGCGACACTCACATTGGAACCCAATATCCATCCTCAAACTCGATTGGTCACAAGAGTATTTTGGCATTTGACCAATTTTTTGGCTAATCTATCAAAATGTGTTTTCTTATTATTCAAACCTTATCTATAATCTCATAAACAAGATGTGGTCCAACAATAGCTTCTTCTTCTACCTATCATCACTATAGAGGTGAGTGGAAATGACTACTATTTAAGTCAACATAAGTAGTTGTCTAGATGGTATCCTAAAATCTATTATTATAAATGAAATCAATGGGGGGATTGTTTTCTTCTAGGAAGCCCCAATTTCAATGAGATATGCATATAAAATTTCCTATAGATCCTGGATTTCATGATCTATCTATCCATCAGTTTTGGGATGATTGTTTATGCTCATATACACAAATGCACACATGGCCTTTGGTAACACCTTCCAGAACCATGACATGAACCGAGCTCCACTATCAGAGTTGATAAAGTTTGGATCTTTATGAAGAAATAGAACCTCCCTGATGTATATCCTCCATAGAATTTATACTTATATGTTCTATCACATAGTTAATAATTGTGTGACCTTTATCAAATAATCAATGAAACCAAACACTATAAAAGTTTTATGAGGTAATCTTGATAGACCAGTCACAAAATACATTGACACATCATCCTATTTCCTATAAGGAATGAAAAATGGATATAGAATCCTTGTTGGACATTGATGTTCCGTTGTCACATGGTAAAATACATATCAATGAGTGATGAACCATGATATCACATATTTTATACCATTCCACCATTATTGGTTCCATATATTTCGCTACATTTTGGTTTCACTAGGGTGAACTGCCCATACTAAGACATGTAATTAAAACATCACCTCATATTTTATTTATATTGGGACCCAAACACAATTTTCTAACAATAAGATTCATTCTAATCCACTTTCTAATCTGAATATATATCACCGTCTAATAATCCTTCCCTTAATAATTGGCATTCGTGATTAGATAGTTGACACATTTTCACCTCTTCCAAAATAGTAGTTGTCACAGAAATGGTTGATAGGATTGTATGACCATGGTCATAATAAACCTAAATATTCATCTATGAGAATAAGGCCATAATATTTCATTCTCCACTGGCCTCATTAACTTCATGTATTAGAGTCTTCCAACTGAGAGCATTGGCCATTGGATTTCTTCTAACATGCCTATAGGCGAGTTCAAAATCTAATGAATGTATGTACTCAACCCACATGCAATTCTTGAGATTCAGATCTCACAGTGTAAATATATAATGGAGGATTTTTTGATCATTGAAGACATATAAACACTCCTGAAGTACGTACTGGTTTTAAAAAGGTAGTAATTGCATAACATTTGTTTTCTTATGGTCTTGCATCGGGAAATTTAGCTATTGAGGCCTCAACGGATGAGACCAATATGTGAAGACTCACTCATCCCAAATCACAACATCTCCAAACCTAATAAATAATGATTCAGATTATAATGTCTATATCATGACATTATCTTTAATAATTATTATCATTACTGAATTGAAATGGCCATTCAAATCCTAAAATACTACTTCACATGCTTCTGACCATAAAAATTTCACACCATTCCTTTTAATACATATAAGCAGTGATGTAAGCCATGAGAAATCTTGGATGAATTGTCTGTAATATCAGGCTAGCCCCATGAATATCTAGATTCAATGGATGTTCTTGGGATTCTCCTAGGAATCTACAGCTCTCACATTCTATGGGTCTACTTATAATCTTGACTCCAAGATGATGTGACCTAGGAAATTGACTTTATTGATCCTAAAGTTGAATTTATTGTGGATTGAATATATCGGATTCTCTTTCTGTAAATTCATCATGATATCACGATGATTGGATTGGATGTGTCTGGAGAGTAAATACACAAATACGTATTCAAAAAATAATAACACATTTTTATATAGATATGAGTGGAAGAATCGATTCATAATATCCAAAAATAATGTAGGTGTGTTTTTGAGTCCGAATGAAATATCTAGGTACTTTATAGACCATACCTTTTTCTGATGGTTGTGCGAGGTATGTATGAGGATCTATCATGCACTTGGTGATAGATATACCTAAAATTAATCATTTAAAACAATCTCACTCTATGGAACTTATCTAAGAGGTCATCTATTCTATGTAGTAATTACGAATTCTTTCTTATGAGAAAGGTCAAATAATGGTAATATATGCGAAGCCTAAGGGGACTGTCTTCCTCCTTGGAAAAAAGAACTGGTGAACCCCAATGATAAGTGTGGGGGAACATAAATCTATTACCATATGAATCGTCCAATGACATCTTGTGCTCTAGAATCTCCTTAGGTTTAACCATATAATGATTAATGATCAGTACTTCTAAATCTTTCATAAGATGACAGGTTAAATCTACCTCTTGTACTAAAGCTAGAACAAACAAATCATCTAGAAATATGTCCCTAGAATTCTCCAATATAGATAGAAACACAATAGGTTATAACCCCTTGGATTATAAGAAAATAATGGGGATGTATGATATAACACTACCCATCTTTACTCACACTGACATCCAATTGTTCCTTATGCACATTCCTAACACCCTCTGTTGATGTAAATGTCACCCTTTAATGATAATAGTCAATATTGGATTGATAGGAAACTAACCCGACCATCTAGATGATTATATAAAATCTTTTCATGTCATGGATGAAAATATTACATATGAAAAAGTAACCACCTTTCTCACTAGGACAATCTTTATAATAATGATCACCCTATGATCTAATGCCTAATAGTGTATAAAGAATTATAACGCTATGAATGTATTGATATCAAGGACCCTTCATGTGATAATATCCTACGATATAAAACTATCAGCTACCCTTGTGATATGAAAATAAAAGACTAATGCAGAGGCTACTAAAATAGTACCTCATATAGTAGAATGTATGGATCTAAGCTCCCCCATAGTTGGCTAGACAACATGTAATTAGCATGAACCATTGCCTTGAGTCACATCCTAACATCCTTGAGTAACACCTCCCTATTGGCACTAACAATCGTATGCCTGACAACCTCTTCTTTGACCACAACCTCATCATGTTCCACTGATGGTGTTAAAACTATGATCATAACGTGATCTTATTACCCCCACTATTGACCAAGGAGTATGAATAAATTCCCAGTCACTAGAAAATAGTGGGGAATGTCCTGCCAAATTTATAGATATTCCACACCAAGATGTATCCTATAAACTCTATTGGATCACACAGGCACTGAGGTACTATGTGTCATAGATTCTCACACTTGTGAAGTATCATAAATATTTTATCATGAGGGGCCGAATTTATTCTACCACCATGAATATCATCAAAAAGCCTCTTCTCTTAGAAGAAGAACAAACTGGTAACTCAAGTTTCTATCCACACTCACTCCCAACATTAGATTCCCTCAGGTTTCATTATGTAATTAGGTCCTTATTGAAAATTTATTAAATTTTAGTAATCCTAAAAATTTTGAGCTATGGTCGGATAACATATATTAACCCATCCTCAAATTATCTAGAACTCCAAATATCATCACTAGCTAGAATAGGACTAAAATACTAAATCACAATGAAATAGACATTGTATTCCATAACTAAAAACATCCCCTATTGTTGGTTCCTAATTTCTCTAACTTTATCATCTCTTTGTGTCATGAGAAGTATGTAGTCAAACAATATCATATAGAAGTAATCTCAAACCATATCCCTATGTTGATCCTCTTATGTGATAATATCCCACAACCACATGGCTGAATCATGTGTCATATATGTATCTATATTGACCCTATTCTCTGGTGGATTCTCCAAATTCTCAAATATAGATATAAAAAATTGATCCAAGTCTCTAAAGCATGTGTTCCACCATCCCCTGAAAAGGTGGGAGGAAGTACTCTTAGATTTCTCAATCAACTCTACCATGCTCATGATCAGTCAAAAAACCCCTTTCCTAGAGTACAACATATATTATAATCCCTATAAAAACAAATCATTAATGACTATATTCATAATAGGAAGAGTTTCCATTGGTGGAATTATAGGAGGAATCACTGGATGGTCATGGCCTGCCACCACAAGGACATCATCGTCATCACCTTCCAGACATGTGAAAGTGAACATCTTTGTGTAATAATGCTACAATTCTAAATTAACTCCTCTTAATATGTCTAATAAATAGAAACAATTTCATATAATAAACTATTACATGTATAAATCCTTCCTATATAAAATATAACACCACTCTGTATACTAAAAGTGACATTTCAATGTGGTAGAAGTGACTGTGATGGACATAATAACGTAATAGGTTCCCACTACCGACTAATAAAGTTGATCTCGAGTCTATGTATCTATATTAGATATATATAATATCATGATTTCAATTTAGGATTCATATTCATTGAAATAATAGTTTCATTTAAAATATATATCATATTTATATTTGTGAATTTAGTGGCTTAACATTTCTAATTAATGAGTTCCAAGTCTCCTTATGAACCAGAAGATGTCATCCATTAAACCCACACCACAACATGTTCTACTTAATGTGACCAATGGTCCGTTGCTAAATGTTCCATAATCGACATCTTATGGTGTCTTAATAAACATATTTATGAAAAATTGATTATTAAGTTCGGATCCTTATGTATCAATAATATTTTACAATACCACTAAGAATTGTAAACACATTTCAATGCATGTCAAAGAACTATCAATATGAAACAAGTAAATAAACACTGATGATAGGTGTGACCAAGAAAAATGTATTTCATATTAATAAAATTTTTATTATGGTGCTCTACATTCTAACGAAAAGACCTCATTTTATCAGGCATAGTTAATGAAATCATCATATAAATAATACCAATATTAATAATATAATAAAACAATTGTATCACCCACTATCAAATTCGCATCAATAATAAATGGAATAACTAATATTTATAATTTCCCATCCCAGGTAATTTTTATTTTTTCCAATTCATGGGTTATTTATGTTTGAGCACAAGGTCAAATCCATATTCAATTAACTCATAGACTCATATGTAAAACCCAAATAATAATATAATGGAAAAAAGGATCAAATACAACTTTTTAATGTCTAGAACCGGGGTCCACTTAACCATGACCCAAGATAGTGGGTCACATGGCCTCAAATACACCACCCAATATGCTCGAGGCTACCGACTAGCAATGAGAGTGTGAAGGTGGTATGGTGGGGAGATTATACCCTTTGATATGTGTCAAATGGATAATGAAAGAATAAATATACAACAAAGAAACCATATATGAATAAACTAAATAACATAATAATAATATCAAATTCCTCTCTAGTAGTGTCATTAGATGGATTCAGGGTAGGATGTCCTAAAAAGGGGTACATGGGAACATGCATACATTAATGCTATGAAGAAGTTAAAAATTTATGCACAGTTAATCCAATAGTATCTTGAGTGTAAGGACGTTCCTCTAATCCAATGCTCCATCTATAGGTAAACATATGAACAACATAGATTAGGGGTCTTTCTCTAATAAATACCTGTAGACTAATAAAATTCTCAGTTACCAATGGAATCTCTTGTAGGGTGTGAGATAAAAATATTAGTAGGCTGCCAAAAATGTTGTTTATGTATAATCCATGTAGTGTGCGTAACTATAGAGTGTGACAGAATGAATAATTAATTAACAATGAAAAATAAATAAATACCCACCCACCCAGGTTCCCAAAGTACACCTGGCAGTCTACCCACTTCATCTCGTGGCCTGAATGGAAGTCTAAAAAGTTACTATATATTGTTTAGATATATATCACATCAACCTATATTAACCATGTACGTTTGGATTTATGTGGCCATATACCATGAATCCTAGTTTCTAGATTGACCTAGGAGTAACCTATACATCCATGATTATTCTAACAATCCTATAAACTCAATAAATGGGGTACATTCCCTATATCCCAATGAGAGTGTGTTATGTCATGTATGACACTTGGGATGGTGAGTGATTCCAAATGTCATCACTTGAACAATGGAATGTGGCATGTAAATCTGACCAGCCCAATAACGTTAATGGTGTGAGATGTCACACTCAACACCTACTGTATGGAAGAATTATACCTCTATTCTCAAATGATCCATTTCCATCATACCACATCCATAAAAAAGTTAATTTATGATTATAATAAAAGAAATGAGTCAAAAACATCCAATTTTTCGCATTATACAAATTCCATTACATACAAGGTCTTACCATTTTCAATGACCATTTTTATAAGAATAACAGAGGGTGTTATCTTACAACCCATTACAAACAATTAAAATAATATATATCATTTAAATTTTTTATACCATTTATTGAATACAAAACCATCTTACCTAATATATCCAATTTAATTCCATCCCTTTCAATTATTAAAACTTTGAAGTTTCATTTATGAGGAACAATGGGTCTTTTAAATAGTTTTCAATTCCATTATATGAATTGGATACATGGGAAATTTCAAGAATTGGTTGACCAAAGACAAGTTAGTCACCCTTGGTTCCCTAAAGAACTATAAATTCTAGTGAAATACTATTTAAAATCAATTTCGAATGCTTAAGAGGTGAATCTAGCACATATAAATTTGATATAATATGTAAATTATACTTTCAACACTATATGGGTGTCCATAAATGATATCAAACGCCAATAATACTATAAAAAAGGATCAATATGAATTTTTCATAGTGCAAGGATCAATTTGATATGAGAAACTTAATAAAAAGCGGATTCTCAGAAAAAGAACGCAGGTGGCACAAAGACTTGTCTACATATCATAAAAAATAAATAAAAAATGACATGACATCATACATTAATTCCATATATGACTCCCTACTTGATATGATCAGTATATCTAATGTAGGTCGGAATAGATATGAGAAATAGTCCAACACACTAAAAATGGGTAAATTTATATTGTACCTAAATAGTGTGATTAATCTGAAGATGAACATATATTTTAATGGATCAGAATATATAATGTATTGAAATAGATATACTGGTTCTATCAAATCATGAATCAGAAACCATATGTGGGAGAAACCTCAATTCAGAGTTGATGATATTTTTGATCTCAATGGGAGGGAAAATCCATTTACATCCCTACATAAAGAAGGTTAAAAGTGAAACATTGGTTATAAGATTATATTAAAGAAAAAATGTAATTTCAAACCAAATAAAATAAGATCCCATGGTTCTTCCACATAGTGGTAGAACCATTATCTAACATTGTGCTATTTTACTACTACATAGGGCAACCTCGCATTGTTAGGAATACGGTTTGACTAACTATTTGTAAAGCATGAAAAAGGCTCTACCTAAAATCTCATCATCACCACACAACTATGTATTTGGGATCACATGGTTTCAGAAAAATCATATCCTATAAGTTATCATTATATGCAGCTACATGGTTTCACAAAAACCTTGCAAGTCGTGCAGCATAGTTTTCTCTAACCATGAAATCCTGCCTTCTCTCTCCATTTTGGTGCTAAAGATGAGCCCTGAATGAACCCATGACCACCTTTAATTGATTATGAATCATTATTAAAGAAATTTAGGGAAATTAAATTGAAAAAACCAACAATACATATCTTTTTGAAAATATGGGTAATATCAAGGAGATCTCAGGTGTGTCTGAGGCTCATTTGGATCTTGGAGACACAAAATTTAATGGGGCAGAGTAGGCTTCCTATTTTGTAGAAATAATAAAGGCCACCCCTCATGGTTTTTATAACTTCGTGGTTTTAGTCAGTGGGGTTATGAGGGGTTTATGGTTTGTCTGCAATCGTATGACGCCCAGTGCATAGTTATGAATGATTACAGACCATTGTTATAGTGGGATTTGGCATGGATTGTTTATATTTACACAAACCATGTTCCTATCCATCAATGGTTCCCCTTTATAAGTATAACATAGCACATTGTTGGAACACTATTTGGAAAATCATGTGGTCAAACCACTTTCCCTTACCTATGTGGGGGAAATTATGGTTTCCCCCCTCATTAAATATTTTAACCCATTTCTATTTCCTCCTTCCTCTCAAATGGTTGTTTTCTCCACATTTTATCCAATGAAATATTTTCATCTCCTTTATAGGTTTTTTGATAGATCCTTTATATGGGTTCTGTTTTTTTGACCAATCAAATCCATTAGGATGCAAGAGGTAAGCTTCTCTATCCTCTCTCTTCTATTACCTGTACAACTTACCATCTATTATGCTATCTTTTTGTAATATCATTTTCCTCATTTGAATATATCTTTTATATAATCTATTCTAGTAACTATAAAAGGATGAAATTGGACAAGAGAATCACTAAGAGTCTATGTTAGATGGTCAAGGTTCTTTACCAAAATTTCATTGCACCATATTTAATTAGTCATTATGTCATGAGTTGGCCCCTTATAATGTCATCAAATGTTTTAAAATTAAATTTAATTGAATTTCTGACCTTTCGAATTGTGACATGAGTTAGTGGAGAATAAATAAATTGGGTTCATCTCCTTGAGTTATTCCACACCTTTTGTTGTGCTTTACATTTGAGGATTCTTTTCCCTTTCCCTAAATTGTCTAAACACTCTTTAAGGTGTGTTTCCCTATAACTGATGTATGTAATAAATGAATTGATCTGGTCTAACTAAATATTCAAGGGGATTAGGTGGTGTTCTTAATTCCTTATGACATAGATGGATCTACCAATTAAAATTCCTTATCTAATAATCCTATTATGATAAAAATGATGGAATTAAATGAAACAACCTTTACATTGAGACATTTTATAATTGATTTTTAATTAAATATTTTTACCTTTGTGTCGACACTGATACAAGGGGTTCTAAACAAAGGAAATATTGGTTATATACTTCATGCATTCTTATTAGAATTGTAAATTATTTGTAAACATGCTAGGGGAGACACTAAATATTCCTGGGATGGGATTTTCGAATGGTTTGTATTTTACCTATAGACGTGTTACAACAATTCCCTAGGCGAGACCCCATGGATGGTCATGATGGCCTGATGGTTGTACAATGTTATGAGATATATTGAGGACCCTACATGTGACACCACAAATAAACCCATTTTTAAGTTTATGTTTTTCTCACACCATTCCAAGAATAACACCTGCATATACATTCTTCAGTCACCATGGATTGAATCCACTAGAATTGGACTCATACTGAGCCCCTAGAGGGATACATGGCTTTCGATTACAACTTCCGGGGATGAGCTCTGGGTGACTCTATATTAATAAAACGAGATTAATTGAATTAAAAATCATGAGAATATTTTAATTTATAAATGATTATTTGGTTATAATAACATATGGATGTTTCCTCTAGGACCAATCATAAAAAAAGGTAAAATATACTTCCATTATAGAAATCCCACTCACATTACCTTTGGAAGATACTTTGGTCCATACTCACGGACATAGGCTGAATAAGTTAATTAGATTGGTGTCTAAGTGGAACCCAATGCAATGTACTTATTTATTTCCTTCTTTTTTCATTTATTAATTAAGACACATTTTTTATTTATTATTACACATATGGGTTAATCTAGACACCATTGTTATGTACTATCTTGTATTTTATATCACATCCTACTCAGGAATATTTAGGTACATCTGCTGACTTTATGACTATAGTGATAGATATAAAGAAGCATTTGGCTTCTCATGATATATTTTCAGCTCAAGTTTGATGTATTGGTGAAGAGGACTGAACTTATATTATATATGCTAGTTTTATAAATTTTTGGTCCTTTTGGTATTTGTATAGAATGTAATATATTTATGTATCCCTTTTTTCATTAATATTCACATTCGTATATCATCCTCATCTATTCTAACTATTTATTAAAATGCTTCTGCTTATTTTTTTTATACTACATGTTTTTATATTATCATTATAATACATTATTTTGTTAATACTACTACTTCTATAGTGACTTATTGGTCTAGTAATATAGACTATGCTTAAGGGATTTTTTATTTCTTATATAATATTGCGCTCTACTATGATAAATGATGGAATAGTCTTCCTATGGACACACAAATGGACATTAATACTTTTTAGAATCCTCTTCTATTTAGATAGGTGTGTATGATGTCTTGTGGTTGTTATCTTAGGGCACATTTAAGTGGAATCGGAGGTAGAATGCAAGAAAAATGTATTAAAGGTCAATTTCATTTTGTCTGACTATTTGTGTTGAGATAGAAGACTAGGATATTATAATTTTTTTATGATTATCTTCCTAGTATTAGATGACCGGTGTACTAGAGAAACCCAAATTCCCTATAATGGGAAAATTTTGTTATTGTTTATATTGTTACCATTTCTTGTTTTTCACCATTTGGTGATGCACTTGATTTGTGCTGTTATTAATTTTATTGTAATTAATATATGATGTTTATCATTATCCTAATAATATGAGTTCATACTAAGAACATGGATCATACTAGTAACCTTAGTATTATAATTCCATACAATATTCCATGAAATATTTATTTATCTACGAATTTCATGTTTTTCTTGTGAAATTTTTATGTTGATTTATTTGTATGCTATACAGGGCTTCAATTATTATAAACAAAAATTTATAGAAATTTATAAACAAGACCAAGGAAATAAAATTATAAATTAATATGTCTTCTTTAACCAAACAGTTTTTTCCTATATAGGTTAATGTATATGGATTATTTGGCCAATTATCACATGTTGTTCCATAAACCATTGGTCTAATGGGATAGAACGTGTTCTGTCTTCGATTAAGTGTATTCTATTTTTCAAATAATAAGGTGTATGTTCACTTATAAATTCAAAGTGGTGATACTAGTAATTCAACCATTAAAAGTGTATTTATATTCCTAAATAAAATAAAATAAATAGAACCATAAAAAAAGAAATCATTATCATACATGTGCAACATGTGACCATGAACCTAACCCCACCACAGTAGGGGTAAGTAGTTCATGTCTCCAATAATATTTATACAACCAATTCAAATCACCTAGAAATGGAACTTGGATTAGGAAGAAGGTTATTTTGTGTTTTAGGTAGTATTTGTACCTGCCCATCTATAATTATTTCCAGTTAAAATGTAATTTCAATCTCAGATATTCAATTAGAAATTATAGAGTTTTGTCCTCATGATGACTTCATGTTATATGTCTGGAAAGTGGTGATGAGAATAATTGATAAGTGGTGTTTCATGATCCACCCATGGAACCTCCTATAGTGCCACCTAAGTCACCTTCTCCAAATCTTCCATTGGGTGTTGATCACCTATTCTTTGAAAGTACCTTTAAGTACATGAAGTCTCTTTAGGGTGCTCCCAGACCTGCCCCTACATTGGTAGAGTTAAACAGGGATTTCCTGCAGAAGCACCCTAGGACTATTTTAGGGGATGGAAGACCTCATATTATTGAATCATTAATAGAGGTCATGTTTTCTATCTTCAATCATATCAATATTATTATGGATTGTAGGGACAATATCATGACTAATATTCTATGTTGATCATCCAAGAATTGGTGGGAGTTTTTCACTCATGAAGGTAGACATCTTGATATGGTTTGTGAACACTTCCATACATCCTTCTTCTACTAATTTTTTATTTAGAAATTGAGAATAGAACATTATTGGGAGTTCGTACAACATAAAAAAGGTGTCATTTTATTGATGGAATACTGATAAAATTTCACTAAACTACATTGTTTCACACTAGCCTTGTCTAGTGATGAGATGACTACTATGAAGAAAATTCGAGGAAGCATCTGCCTACACCATCCACTCATATCAGAAAAATATCTACATAACCCCTAATTTAAATGTGGTAAACCAGGATCTCATCACTGAGTGGAACCTGAGGGAATCAGGTGACATGAAACATGATAGTTCATCTTTTTGGAAAAGTAGTAGTTTATCAAGTGGGGGGAGAAATGATTCGAGGTTACCCATAGGGGTAGTACCTGCCAAGTTCCATGCACTGAGAGCTATGTGATGTTTCTATCATGTATTATGAGATTACATAAAAATCCCAAGTGTTTGATGAACCCAATCAATAGATGATTTTTCAATAGGATGTGTCACATCCTTCGTTTCTTCCAATCCTTTCCACCTGTGGAAAGTGAACAAGGTTATATTCTATCATCGCCTTTAGGTGTAGGATCAATGACATCATGCTTCAGAATAATTTGTTCTTCTTCTAGCCATTTGGTCTAAGAAGGTATTCATTTCCAAGGTGGTCATTCCTCAGCGTTTCATCATCAATAGAGTGGACTAGGTCAGGCTACTCAGGAAACATCTTAGGGCCATGGTTCAAGACATATTTAAGTAGTGAATCCTACATAAGTGGAGAAGAGACAAGGTCTATATAATGTTTGATGTACTATTCTAGTATCCTCTTCTTTAGTATATTCCTTGTTTGATACAGGTGTATCCCACGCTTTTCATTATAATAAAACTATGGGAATTCCTGACAGACTGCTAGTGTACTTCAGGGACACTATGAGCACTGACACAAAGTTAGGTGTTCGACATAAGGGTATGCATAATTTTATGGAGGTCCCCTTGAAAAAGGTGGTATAATTCTATATATATTTTCTTCATACACGATAAGACAAGCATTGATGACATTTTTTGTATAGACTAGATTTTATCTTATTGAGCCAATGTGTATTGCTACTATGAGCGAGTATCCATTAAAACACCCTAGGGTGGAATGTTTTCTCAAAAGGTGGAATGTGATATCTATGAAATTTTATCTTGAATTAAACATACTGGGGTATAAGGAGTAATATCCTATATGGATATCCTCTTTATGATCAATTAGGGAATAAAACAAGTGGAATTTTCACTATTGTTGATCATTTCATGTTTGTATTCCTTGAATAGTTTCCCATCATACTACATGGAAGAGAGGTTTTATCCCCCCACTGATCATGTCCAAGGTTCAACCCTAGTGTCCATTAATCAATATAGGATTGAACATATAGTGATCCATGAAAATAAGAAGAATTTGGATGATCTACTGATTAAGGGTTCTATCAAACCCAACACATCGCCCGAGGGTATTCGAGTCCTCTTCTCCATGAATACTGATGGTTCCCTTAGATTTCCCATGGATTATCTCCAAATAAACCATATTATGGTAAAAAAATTGTATCCACTTCCTTTGATGGATGAATTCATCAAACAAAAATATGGACTAACATTTTCCCAATGATTTATTCAAGGTCGGTCTACAGTCAGGTGTGTGTGTGTGTGGATGTGTGTCTTCAAATCAGACGCACAATATACAATATTCCAAAAACATTATAGCTTATATGATTATCAGGTAAAGTTATTCAGTATTATAAACATGCCAAGAGTCGTCATGTATTTGATGAATTAGGTTTTCCAAAAATATATAAACTCTACATTGGTGGTCTTCATGAATGACATCTTTGTGTACTCATGCACCGGAAAATACCATTCAAATAATCATGATATCTTGCTGAGACATTGAGTGAGCAGCAGCTATATGTGAAGCTCAGTAAATGTCACTTCCTGAGCACCAAGGTTCATTTCATGGGTAATATCATATCATAGGTAAGATTATGAGTTTACCTAGACATGGTGAGAATTCTGGTTTCTTGGTATCATCCCATGAATTTATTTTATATATGATGTTTCATGACTAACTATTACATCTGATTTATACAAGTATTCTCACTCTTATTTGAGCCACATACAGGCTTGTCCTAGAAGGGTATGGACATTGATTGGACTGAAGATTTTGAGTTATCATCTTATGAGTTAAAAGAAAGAATCAATTCAGCATCAATATTGATTTTTCTTAATCCATCTAGTAACTATACGATTTACTCCGATTCATTAGGAATCAGGCTACTGGTATTGTTGATGCATGGTGATTGGGTTGTAGCATATGGTTCACTATAGATGAGACCTTATGAGGGGAACTACCCTTAACATGACCTTGAGTTGCCATTCATGGTTCATGATCTATGAAGTAGGATGATTTACTTGTCATTTGAGTGGTTCAACTTTCACACAGACCATAAAAGTATGAAATACATCACCACGATTAATGAATTAAACATAAGATAGTGAATTTAGGTGGAATATGGGCAATCGTTTGAAATTAATCTTGATTAAATTCCTAAAAAGGATAATATTATACTGATTAAATGAGTTGGAAGACTTAGACACTAGCCATCAAGGAAGCATGTAATGAGTGGTTGTAGAAAGTACCATTTTCATAGGTTCATTTGGTGGTTCACGAATTGCACGATCAGCCAGTTCTAGCAGATACAGTGACGACATCATCCCATCTAGTGTAGGTATGGATGAGGTAAATATTGTGTTCTTAGGAATTCATTTTTTGTGATCCTCTCACAGGTGGGAAACCACCTTTGGGTTAGGTAGATGATGCAAGTGTGGTTTTACTCTAATGTGGGAGTTTTTTATGCCTACTTATATATGGGATGATTTTACGAGGGAATCATTATCCTCTGTATGGGAAGTCCATCCATGTATTACCAAGATGTACTGATACAAACACAATCAGTATTTTTGGTTTGGCATGAAGAGGTAGATAGAAGGATTCATCACTTTGTACTCCTCCTTTTAGCAGTTGAAGGTAGTGCACTAGCGACCATTCAGACTTATACGATCTCTCTCCATTCCTAATAGAAAATTGAATGATGTCACATTGGATTTCATGAAGGACTTACTAATATCCCATAATGGTAATGATGTGGTGTTTCTGAGAATTTATAGGTCAACCAAGGTCCCAAACATCCTAATAATCTGGTAGGCTATCTATATTGATGAACTAAGAGGAATTTACATTTTTGATCGAGTGAGACATAATGGCGTTCCTCCTTCTATCTTTTTGGGCTGATACATCATCTTTTCTTCAATGGTTTTGGAATGCGGTATGGAAGGTAATTTGTTTAAAGGATCTATTTAGTAAAACATATCACCATCAAACTGATTGGTAGTTCAAGAAGATAATGATGGAATTGAAGGATATGCTTCTAACTTTTAAGATTTATTTTGGGGGTCTATGGGAAAAAATATTCCTCTTGTTTATTTTTTCAAAAAATAACATTATGGAAATGATTTAGATGGGTCAGCATGACACAATATATGGTAGGTCATTCCCATATCCTTTATAATGGTTATAGGCAGGTGTGGTAGTGCTACTAGGTCCTAATCTTCTTCAGGTGGCAACAGAGCAAGCCCTGATGATTCAAAAGCATATGGATAGAGCTCTTCCTAAGTAGAATTATTATAATAATCATTATCATAGACATCTAGAGTTTGAGGTTGGACATTTGGTATTTGTGTGTGTATTTCCTAGATTGGTTCATTGACGAATTAGGAGATATGGGATGTAATCACCTTCATATGTCGGGCCTTTTGAGATAGTGTTGATACTTATGACAGTAACCTATGGTTACATCTACCTCAGAGGTATCATTCCATGAATGATGTCTTCCAAATATCACATCTCCAATAGTATCATTCAAAACAATCTAATTCATTCGACCCTAATGATATTGAGCTAGTGGTGGATGCATCCTTTTATGAGAATCTGGTTTGTATTATTTATCGGAGTACAAAGGCCCTCATTAATAGGTTAGTTCCATTGTTAGAGGTACATCTTCAGTGCTCAGAACTATTCCCAGATGACATTTTACCACCCTCATAAGGGAAATATAGGGATCAGTTTTTCTTAAGGAGTGGTGGTTGTGATATCTTGTATTTCCAAAAAGGTACTGAATGATTATTTTTTGTTTAATATCCTTCTTCTATAATAATGATTCCCAAAGGAGTCATGGGGGTCTAGAGTGTGTCTAGGGATTGATTGGATCATCAAACATTAAATAGGGGAATTGGGAATCATGGTTATTCAAAACTATGCCTCCCAACCCACATAGTTTCTCTAACTGTATAGTTTCCAATAATGAGATACTGGGGGGTTTCAATTTTTCTTAACATGTGATACTCCAAGTTCAAGGCCATGCATGATTTTAGACACTCTGGAAATATACATTGTACACATTATTCACATGGTTAGACAAACTATATTCCTAGTAGTGCAGGGTTCCCCTTTAAAGAAGAACATGGTGCATAGTTGGTAGATGATGTGGGAAACCACATGGTCAGACCCTGTGCCATTAACTATGTGTGTGAAATGGTGATTTTCCCCTCATTAAATATTTTAAAACATATATTTTCCCTATTTATTATCCAATGACTATCATCTCCACATTTTCTCCCATGAAGGTTTTTCCACCTCTCTGTATGTTTTGGGATAACACCCCCATCTAGCATCTATTTTTCTCGATGTTAGATCCATCAGGAAGAAAGTGGTATTATCAACAATCCTATCTCTTCTATTTCATGTTCATATTACCATATATTGTTCTATCATGATAAAGTCCTACATTCCCCATTTTTAGGTAATATTATTATTTCTTTGATATATTCCATTCAAAATACAATCAAAGGCGGACACATGATGAGTGAAGAACTATGAGGCTAATGTTTTTTTCAAGGTTTGTTCCCTACATTTAGTTTCAACTTATGAAATGTTCCTTTTTTTCATGAGTCAAACTCTTCATTTGTTGCAAAAACTGTGTTAATAAAATTATATTAAAATCCTCACCTTTCCAATTTAAACCCTATTCAGCAGTGAATATACCCCTTGGGTTGTTCTCCTTGATTTATGATGCCCCTTGGGTGTGTTTCACCATTGAGTCTTATTTTTTCCTTCACTAAATTGGATAAACACCCTTTCATGTGCGTTTCCCTCAAACATATTATTTTATTTTATGAATTTAGTTAAACTAATTAAATTGGACATGATATTAATCCATGTGCCTTGTCCTTTGTGACATAAGTAGATCACCCAATTGAAATTCCACATCCAATGAGGAGTTTATGATACAAATTTTCAAATTAAATGAAACATACATTACATTGAGAAATGATATAATTTAATGGTTTGATTAAAAGAATTTACCTTAGTGTCGTGGGTGATACAATGGGTTTTGACTTAAGGACCCATTAGATTTACTCTTCCATACATCAAATTATAATATTATATTTATTGTAAACACAACTAAGGAAACACTATATTTTCCAATGATGGGCCCATATAGTGATTTTTCTCTATAAATGAGTTACACCTGTTACATATAAGACATCCCTTGGATGGGATCGATGGAACAATGGTTATAGCTCTAAATGAAAGAGAATCAAGACCCTACGTGTGATATCATGGGTGAAATTGAAGGATTGTTTGTGTTGTATTCACACCATGACTAGAGTGACACCTGGTACATCATTCATAGTTCACCTTGGACATAATCATTTGGAATTAGACTCAAACAATTCCCTTAGAGTGATAAAATATTTTTTTTTGAATTTACATGTATTGGCTCTGTGTGACTCTCTATATTTTAATAAAAATGGTTTAATTTAATTAAAAATAAATATAATGTTTGTAATTAAAAAATGATCATTTGGTGTTTAAAAAATATGGATGTTCCCTCCAAACCCAATCATAATCTTTGGGACAATCCAAATTCTCTCTTATCATCCCAAAAAATGTATCTTTCTAGTTTCCCATGGTTCATACTCAACATGTTAAATCAAAGCATGTAATTGTATGTGTGTACAAGTGGAATCCAATCCAATGTCCATATTTATTTGTTTCTCTTTTCATTTATTAATAATAATGAACTATTTATTTATTATTTCATAAATGGATTGAGATAGACACCATTTTTTGTGGCCAAATAGGATTTTATCTCAAACCATACTAGGGTAGGATTGTTACCCTAGTAGAATATAAAACCAAATGGGTAGATAAAGGGATGAAACTAGCTTCTGATTCTTGATTTTCGGTTTTAGGATGCAGTATGGGGTAGGAGACCAAACCTATGCTCATTTTGTTAATTGTTCCTGTTTTTGGTCTTTTTGGAAAAAATATTAGCATGTATTATATCCTTATATCCCCTACCCATTGGATATTTTTTTATATTATCATAATTAGATATATCTGTTAATTTATCACCATCCTCTTATTGTTTATTTAGATTGAGTTTTTTATTATTATTTTCCCACTTCTTTTTTTATTGATATTTCTTCTGCTATGATGGGTTAGTTGACTTGTCATATAGTGTTGAATTATGTGGTTTATTTTTTCTTATATAGTAATAAACTCCATTCTAATCAATGAGGGAATATACTCTCTATGTACACAACACATTCCCCCTCTTCTATTTGGAATCCTAGAGCATTTGGGAGGCACACATGAGGTCTTGTGTACACCATCTCGAGGAACCATTAAGTGACATGTTGGTCAAGGCATTACACCAAAAAATATAAACTATTAAATCCTTTGGGATTTGATCTATTATATCTTATACCAATTTATTTTAATAACCCCCATCATTGGGTTAAAATATTATGGTTGATAAATTTTCAACACATGGATGAAATTTACAATTAAATATCTTTACAAAACGCAGTGAATCCTGTTTATGGAAAATTTCATATTTAAGAATATAATAAAATTTTCAATCATTCAATTATTTTTAACACTATTAAATGTGTGATAGAGTCTTTTTTGTAATTTATAAACCATATATTTAATTATCATCATTAGTTCATAAGAATTTATTTAATTTATTAAGTTACAAAAACATTCAACACAGAAAAGATATTTTATGAAAAAGTAACTGTTTGGATTTCCAATGATAGTATTATCCTGGCGAACGATTATATATAAAATTTATGAATAAATTTCATTTGATAATATTTATTTTAATAATGAAATTATTTTATTAAATATTAAATTTCTACCTCCTAGTAATTTATCAAAAAAACAACTAAGGAAAACATTTAAATATATTTGATAATACGGTTAATTTAATTTGTACCTTAACAGCCAATGGATATGTTATAAATGATATAATATGTCAGGGTTCTTTTAGACATTCATTAGCATGTAAATAAATATATCATATACTTAAAATTAATTTATATGTAATACATATAAATTATTAGGATGTTTGAGTTGGATTTTAAAAACTGATGGACATGGAGAGTCATGTAAATATTAATAAATCCTGAATCATTGTAATAGATTTCAAGAATCATCAAGCCATAGACTATGAGGAATTATTATCACATTTTTTTATTCTAAAAACTATCATAAAATGGAATGTAATGTTATCCTACCATGATTATGAGACTTATAAATTTGATATCAAATTGAATTTTCAAAAAGAAATGATTTGTTGGAAATATATATATCACACAATAAGTTTTTTTTGTCATTCCAATGTATTATAATATATTGTGAAATATGAATTTCTTTATTTATCTATTGAGTAAGGAATCATGATCAAGAAATTTTTATTTTGATGATGTAATAAGTGATTTGGTTTTTTCAAGAGTGAATATGAGGAATGATTATATTAAAAGGATTGTGAAAATTTCCTCATTTTCTTAGTATTGTATGTTAAAGAAATATTGATTTTGGGAAAAAGAGTAAGTATTACACTTAGTTAAGACATTATTAAATGAATTCTTCCACATGGATTACATAATATAAGTATCCTATATTCAAGGAATCATGATTTTTAATGATATTTCTAAAACAATACTTGTTGTACGACAAAGAAAATATATTGACAAGATACCAAAAAGTTGAAATATGTGTTAATCGAATATAGAATTGTTTACAATTCCACCAAGTATCAATATATATAAGGTATGTTATACATAATGATATGATGATATTTAAAGATGATTAGAATACATTATTTTCTAAAAGTGTGTCCTATATACTATTATATATTATGTATTAATCTTTATGATTCTTTTTCTGTAATCAAACTGGCTATATATAAAAAAAAATTGGAGAGATACAATAGGTAAGAGTGAAAATTATCCTAGATTACTTATGATATACAAATGTATATGTTCATTTTGTATGTAGGACATCAACAACTAATAAGGAGGGGATACACTAACACTATTTCCTAGAAAAATCAGGATGATTAGAAATCACAATTATCTAATATCCTTTTCCATACTATTAGTGCAGTGGGGTTTATACTCTAGAATAAGGTCATGGACAAAAATTCTACAGTAAAACCATTTATATAGTGGCTATAGATGCAGTTAAGCCGGCAATCTAGATATATTCCATTATTTTAGATATTAGTGTTATGCCTATAATTGCATACCTTATTAGAGTTTGTTGTGACAATACTAAAATAATGGTAATTTCAAAGGTTCACAAATCACACTGAAGGAAAAATTGTATAAATCATAAATATAATGTAGTAATATGATATTTTAATATTAAATTATTTTATATTTTCAAAAAAAATTTGATGGATTTCTACACATGAAATATCCAAAATAAAAAAATCGTGATATATTTAGGGAAAAGTATAAATATTATAGTATGTTCATTAAAGTATAATCATTGAATTAGATTGAATCAATAGGAGTAACTATACTAAAAATATATATTTATAAATTAAAAAGGGAAAATATTGTATGAATCTACATCAATTATTTTTCCAAAAATGACTAATAATATCATTTCTTTTTCTGAAAATTATTATTCCTAAAACTAGGTTTTATACAATATGAGTATCTATTTCAAGAAAAAAATAATTTATGATGATAAATTGTGTTTCCAAATCATAATTTGTTAACACCATTTTTTTGTAAATGATATGTAGTCTGAATAAAAAATTGATAATATTTGAAATTATCATTAAAAAAAAACCATTTTCATTATATTTTATCACTTTATACAATAATATAATTTATAAATTTTTGAATTTAAATTTTGAAATATGAATATAATAATTCATTTGAATAATAAAATTACCATATGAAATTTTTATTTTATTTTGTAAAAATATATTTTTTTAGGAGGATAGTGAAAAAATACTAATTTAACTTAAAATATAACTTTTATGACATTATTATTGTATAAAAATGAAGTAAAAGTTTTTAAAAAATTTACCACTCAAATATATATATATTTAATTAAAATATAAAATATATTTTTTTTGTATTTTTAAAACCTATGTATATAATTTGTGAAACACTAATAATGATATATTCTAAAAACATTTTATTTTTGCCTATATTTTAAAAAACAATTATTCACTTGTATAAATTAAATATATAAAAATTGATTTCATATTTTAGATTAATTTTATCATTTAATAAAATAATTTCAATTTCAATTTTTCCTATTAAATTATTATTACGAAGATTAATGTTAATGAACGTTATAATTGTGAAACAATTTTTTCAATGAAATGTTTTATAATATTCTTGTAATTTCTTCCAAAAAAATAAAATATCCCATTAAAAATAAATAATATAATATGATGATTTAATATATATATATATATAAACTAATTTATTTTATAATCAATGTTATATAAGGTTAATAATATTTATTGTTGAAATGAAATTCCTATAAAAATAACTTTTCCACAATATAATTGTTGAAATTTAAATGGTAATTTCCCCTTATTTAGAAAAAAATATATTAAATTATGATATAATACTGGTTGATCACTTCTATATTTTTTAGTAATGGTAACATTTTCATTTTAATGAAATTTAAAAATACATACTTAAAAAAGTTACATGAATTATTTTTAATTTTGGAAAAAGGATAAATGTAAAAATAATATACTAAAATCACCAAAATATTTCTATAAAGAGGCTGTATGTGATTATTTTATACCATAAACTATCCCAAACTCCCTATTACTCCATGTTTCTTTTCATTTAAAAATTAATATCTTCACCACTACATTAAAATGTAACGAATATGTATAAAAGTGCTCTAACATTCACTTACAAAAGGATTCCACTTCTTAACATCCATGTTGCACTTACCAATCTAATTACTCTTTGAATATATTTGGTTATACTCTCCCTATATCCTTATCCCATGATAATAATCTTATTTTAAAACAATTTTATCTTAATCCATGAAATTTCTATAATTATTCAGTAAAAATATCAACTCTTGAACTTGTGTATTATCAACTACATATCTTTATGTATTTGTTTTTCTCTTTAACATTTAATGTCAAAACACTAATATAAATAAATTATTATCATAAAAAAGATTCAATATAAATACATTTATTCTTAATTAGTTAAATAATTATATTTTTAATCCATTAATAAAAATGAAATAATTGTTCATGTAGACATGATGACTACCATCTCCATGATACAACACATTCCATTTTTCATCACCACCACTCATTTAAGGTGATAATGTTATTAATAATGAATAATTATCTTTAATCTAATATAATTGTGATTATATAATTTAAAATTACCATATACCATCATTTTATCAATTACATAAGAAATGGAATCATTAATTGTGTGAACATGCATACTACCGAATCCTCTAGCAACAAATTTCATTTATCATCACCACCCAACATATATAATTATAAGAATAATTTTAATGGGTATATATGATACATATAAAAATAAATATATTAAATTTTAACGGTTTTGAAAAATATAAATTAAAAATGTCAAATATCATGTTCTTATTCATTCAATGTTATAACACTCTTGTTTTGGTCAATTTTAAAACACACATAAACAATGTAAAAATATGTATGTAGTGTATGATTAAGTATTGCAATGGAAATGAAATATAATAATAATTTTTTTATTAATCAATATGGTAATAGTAATATCTACTCAAGTTATTAACAAATCATCTCTTTTCATTTGAAACATTTAAAAGAATATTGTCACTAATTACATCTCCGTGAGCCATAATAAATAATATCATGTATTGAAAGTGGAAAATTATAAATAATTTGGAAACATATATTATATTAAATTATATAATAGTGAATATATAAACTTGAATCCAATTATTGATTATCAATCCCTTCTTAAATAAGTTGTTATGAAACAAACAACAGAATGTTGTTACACTCGATAATGAAATTAAAATAAAATTAAAAAATATTTCTCTAAAATATTTTTATTAAATAATTATAGAAGGATATTGTATTTAAATTAATTATCATAGATATTTTATTAATATATTATTTTCTAATATATTTTATGCAATAGAATGATTGATTATGCAGAAGTACAAGGTGTGGGTTTTCCTCTCAAATTCATCTCTTTGAGACAAGATTGATATTATGAAGAAAAATTAATTTATATGGTGAAAATAGTTTGAATTTTAATTTTTATAACATTATTTAACATTTAATAATGGTATTTAAAAATCAATTACAAACACTCTCTATTAACGTGTTTTCATTATAATGATATTAAATTCGTAAGGGTTATATATCACAATAATTAATTCCTTGAGAGAAGTTTATGTTGTACACAATATTTTTAATTGAATGGTGTATTTAATACCCATGGATGTATCTCAATCATATATTTTTGTTATTAATAATAAAAATGAACTCTACTCTATTATCATTCATTGAATATATTTTAATCATTTTTACACTAATTAAAATGTTTTTTGTTAACTCAATTTTTAGTAATTGTGTTATGATCATTCTCATGGTCTTAAAAGTACATTAGATTATACGAATATATTTCATTATTTTATATTTTATTTATTTAAATTTATAACAAATTAAATATTTTTTAAAATATTTCATATTTTCATGCGTACATTTCTCCTAAGGGATATTAATAACACGTCTTTTCTTTTGTTGGGTTATATTATTTTGTTTTGTACTTATTTCCTCTATGCAGGGGTATTCCATCCAAATATTTTATAATATATTAAATTTTTTCCCTATAAGTGGTAAAATCTATTTGGATACAATTTATTTTTTGTTACTCTTTTCATAATGTTTTTCTTAAAAATGTTTTTTGTAAATAATAATAAGTGGTTAATCTTTCACATTCCAATTATTTTCTTCACTCTCTTATTTTCATAATGATTAGCCATATGTGTTCTGAAGACAACATTATTTAATAATATTTTTATCAAAATTATATTATGTAGGTTTTTATTTTTTATTTTAATTAAATTATATATTATTTGAATATCGAAAACATAATGATTTCTCTAAATCTAATCAATTTTATGAAATTATCATAATACAAGAACACCATATTTGGTTTTAAAACCATTTTCTATAAATTGTATATTTAAATTTTAAATAATATCATTTAAAATTACTAATTTTTTATTATAAAACCCATTTATATCAATTTGGGAACAAAATTAATATATTATAATAAAAAGTCCTTTTATTCACTAATATTATAAATTATTTTTCTTATCTTATAGAAATTAAATATTTAATATAAGATGTCATATTTTATATCAATATAATCTTATTATTGAATTTTTTTCAGTTTCAATTTTTGGTATAAATTCATGATTACTAAGGCCAAATTCATTGTCCTTAGTATTGGTGAAACAACAATTTTCAATTAAACGTGATATAAACTACGTGTAATTTATAAATAATATGTTAAATTAAATTATTAAAAATAATGAATAAAATGAGTTGTTTTGAAATATATACTCACATATATATATATATATTATAAATTATTTAGTTGGAAATAAATTCTAAATAATATTAAGAACAATTAATGGAGAAAACCATATTTTCCCAATATAACCAATTTTCTATACTATTTTATTTTTAGCATAATATATATTTAAATAATGTTTAGAAGTAAAATTATGTTAAATGAAGATTAAATTTTGGATAATAAATTTTAAATTTTTTATGAGAGCTTTTATTTTAATTTGAAAAAATATAAAATTACTAAGTTAATTACTAGTTACCATAGTTAAAGTAAATTTTAGAACAATATCAAAAGTGAAAAAGTAAAACCCTAAAATGATAATAATATGTAGTTAAACTGAGTGTATGTGGGAATTATCAAACTTATTTTTTCCAAAGCTTTATATTTTACCTCCATTGGTACAATTGGTCCTTGAATATAGTAACCACAACCCTGAAATGTAATGGGAACGTACAAAGGTGACCTTACATTCACTAATAAAACTATATCATATCCAACCATCCAAAATACATTTATTCTTTGAATTAATACTGGAAATACTTCCATTTTACTCTCCCTATATATTTATCTCATGAACATAATTTTCTAGTTACAATATGTTAGTCTATGACTTTCAATTACAATAAGTATTCCAAGGAAATATCAAGTCTCCTATATGAGTATTGCAAAAAAACCATTATTTTCTTCTTAATATTATTCTTTAAAATTTGTCCTAAACTCGATAATATTATAACAATAGTATAGTTTATATTCTTTAATGTTATTTTATAGAGTATCATCTCATAATATATTCCTTTTTATAATCCATTAATAAAAATATAATCATTTTTCTATGTATGTGTGGACCATCACATCCATGAAATGATGCTTTAAATTTTTCATAACCCCCTCTCATGGATGGTCATGAGGATGGTATTTTTAAATAAATATAGTTTATAAAATATAATATTTATTTTTAACTTTAAATATATCCTATACCATCATAAATTCTATTAGTTGAGATGGATATAAGAATTATTAGTATATGTTTCATCCATATTCTATAAATCTATATTACTAAATGGTCATGGGAATTTATGATTGATTATATATAATTTGTATCAAGTATATTATTTGAATTATATTCTTATGTATAAATAAATAGTATCACGGGTCTAGGGAATCACATTTAAACTAATGAAGGATTTTTCTCAGAGATGAAAATTCACAGTTTGTATAGTTTCCACAAATAGTAATAGGGTAAACCCTTAACTAAATACAAATATAAAAAACATGATTCCTCTGTGATATCTAGTGGATCCATGGCCATTATAAGATCTCTCTAGTTCATTGGTGAGTTATGATAGTGGGTACCATAGACCCAACTCCAAAATGTAATTTTATTACCATTACATGTTTACAGTTATATACATATAGATATATATGCGTGTGTGTGTGTGTGTGTTTCGATTACTGTTATAGAGTTGATACATTTTTAACCACAATATTATTATAATTTTCATATATTAGCTGTCATATAAATGGTTTCTATCAATTTATGTGATATAATGGGAACCTAGAGTTATTATGAAAGTAATATTAACCATTTTTTCTATAGTCGAGATACATCATACTTACAGGAAAAATATGTTAACATCCCAAGAAGGATATTTGTGTTCACTGATAGGGGGACATGTTGAATTAGGGATATTATTTTAATTTATATTTTATTTCATCTGAAAACCCCTTCACATCAACATAAAGTGTTATAATATTACTAGAAAAAAACTACCAACAACAACCATAGAAGAATATATTTTATAAGGATAACTAATCAACGAGAGTGGTCAATCTTTGGCATGATTTTTAAATAATCCAACACCACACAATCTATGATAATGTAATCCATATTAAAAAGTTATTATATGTAGGGAATATCCATTCTCATGTGTTTCATTATTAGAAATACTATATTTATTTGTCATTATGAATAGATATGATAAAAAAATGAAGTTGTTTCAACTTTTAAAACCCACCACCAACCGCTCAAAATATTTTCATTGTGGTTCTTGTACTTCATCACTTTTCTATTCTTACAAAAACACATGTCCAAAAACTTCTTTCAAAAAGTCACATATGAAATTACATTTTCCCCTTCAATGAAAAACTATATGAAATCCTTGTTTGTAAAATTTTTATTGACCTAATCTTTTTTGATTATGTACATTTTAGTATATACAGATAGTTTATTTGACACATTCTGATGATCAAAAAACATTAGATAAATTAATTCAACTAAATGTACATGAAATTGATGTTTTTCCTTTGATAGAAAAATATTTTATTTTTCTTATTAGAAACCTATTTTCGATATCCAATTCATCTTCAATCTAATCCAAATGATTCCATTGTTGGAAATATCTATCTCAAAAATTGTCTAAAAAATCATCTCTAGCAACAATTTATGAAAACAATTATGTAGAACATAAAATTTTAGCACACGTGTGTATTAAACTATAATACATCTCATACATGCAACATTGATATATGAACATTTTGATGAAGCACAATCTGGAATTCAATTTTGATATCCCTCTTAACAAAATCATTATATTTGAAACATGAAATAAAAATATTCCTTGAAATATTCTTAATAATTCTAGAGAATTTATCAATGCACAGGATAACCATAAAAAACATCACAATTCTTAAAATTTCCTTAATACTTAGAAGGACTAAAAATTATTCGCATGATATTTGAAATATTAAATGACAATCTTAACATCAGAACATTTTATATCTTTGTGAAAAACTATAATGAACTCCAAACCAATAAAAATATCATACTAATAAAGAAATTACACAATATGTGTCTCTAGTGATGCAATATTTTCTATAGAGAACCATTCCAAAACATATGTGAGAATATAATTTTCGTCCAATGGTTTCTTTATAGTTACTCTATGAAATTCTTAAATGTATTATTATTGAATATTATTATATATGTTTCCTTGCATTAGAAAAAATATTTAATAATGACATTGAACATCAGATGGACTTAGTTTGTTAGATGGAATCTTTAAGTCTGATGGACTTCGTATGTCTGATGGACATTGAACATATATTAGACATCATCTAATTCAAACCATTATAAAGATCTATTTAGGTCAGGAAAAAATTTGTTATTATATTTTTATAGGTCCATATTATACACATTGTACTTCCAATTCCTCAGAATAATCACTTCATGCATCAGGAAAAACACAAACTCAAATTCCATTTAATTATCTTATAAAAACAAATCCACCGTAATTTTTTTCCAAAAGACCATATTTAAAAAGTATGTCTGATGAAAATATATCTCAATAATTTTATAGATTGAATATAACATGAATTACACTTTTTATTATTTTGAAATCATCCAATTTCAATCTTCAACATCACCCTTTATAGCTTAAAATTTTATAATATTCACCACACATCATAAAAATTAATCATAATATACATAAAAATTCACATTCAATACTACATATACTTTTATTTAACCGTTTTATAAAATATGGAAACATGGATGATTTATTTATGTAGATTCTTAGAAACAGTTTAATAGATTAACCTACAAATAATCAATGTTATTTTTTAATAGGATTTTTGATAATCCTGTGGGATCCATAGAACATCAAACCAATAACATTATATGCCTAAACAAGTTTAACCCCTTTCTATAAAATTATTTTATCATCATATCATTATAACGCACAATGATATGATCTTTTAGAATATCATACAATATCTATATTTGGTTATAGAACATTCCATCTGATGTAACTTTGGAAAATTTGGATGATAAATCTTCTACAAAAAAACATAATATATTATCCTTAGTTACAAAATTTGATTCTACTGGTCTTAGGTTAAGAAACTTTTATAGAATCCTCTCTACATAATTAATTATCCATTATATTAATTTTTTTGTCAAAATTTACAATTAAATGTGGTGTTTATTATGACTAAAAATTAAAACCATTTCGTAGAAACCAAATTTTTCTAAATCAATCAAACAAAAATTCATTAAAATAACTTTTATATACAACACGAACTCCTTCATCCAATATGTTCTCCACAGTCACCAACATTGGATTTTATTATAAACCATGAAATGTAAAAAACATTATATTTTTAACTCGATATAATTATTAAAATCCAAAAATTTTAAGCCTTGATGAATGAACTCAAGGAATGAAATATGAATTATTTTAATGTAAAACCTTTATTTCCAAAAGTAGTGACATAAAAAAATTATTATTCTATATATCCAAAGAACTATTATTCTTTAATTCTTAAAATTCCACAAATTTTTACCTTTTCCTACATAAATAAAAGAGTCATTGCATCCAATTCAACATATTATTAAAATAGTTCACACATGATGAAATCAAAAGCCTACACATTTTATGAAACTCTCAGTTAATACATTCTTTCCTTTTATTTATATAACAACCGACAGATTTATGTTATAATTATTCCTTCACCCCCACCCCTTAACAACATTATTCAATGAAAATAAGAGATATGGGATGGGAAAATAAATACCTTATCTTTGAAGAGGTTGAGGATATACACCGATATTAAACATGATGTTATAAAATGTTTCCATCGACAATGGTTTAGTGAATATATCAAAAACAATTACAGTATAAAAACACACTCTTCCTTTATTTCATTAATCTCCACATTTTATTTGATAATGTGTTATTTTATATCAATTTTTTTCTGACAAGAATTTTCCACTTGAATTTTTGTGATATTTATAAGAAATTATTATCACATCCCAGTAAAATTTGTAACATTGCATCTATTAAAAAAATTCCAAATCAATATTTATCCACATTAGTTTTATTGAGGATTTACTAGTTGAAACGTATTCCTCATAATCCTTGCTAATAGTGGCATAATTTTACTTCTTTTTACGTCAACATACATTAAATTGCCGTAAAAAAGAAAACCCAACCACATGTCAATATTTTATTATCAATACTCATATCCCATTTCTAATCAATATAACTAATCATATTAGTCATTCCAAAGATATCATATTTTATACCAATGCCTTTTGTCCCTTTTATATATATGATAAATTCTTTCTCTACCGTGATATGATAGGATTTTGAATCACATTGAAATATTTTATATAATGTAAAACTATATATAATATATGTACTTATTGATGTTAGATATAAAAAACTTACAACTAACTTCTTGAAGTCTTTTTCATCAAATTACTTTCCATAATCATATTTTAACAACACCGTTTCCGTATATATTGTTGGGGAAACTGGTTTTTTTATCATTTCTTCCAAACATCCATAAAAGTTCATTGACATACTTCTCTTGATATAGGAGAATAAATTCCGTATTTTATGAGATTTATATTAAATGTAAATATTAATTTTATCCAAGAATAAAAATATTAAAAAAATATTCATCTCTTTAGAAATCATTTCTCATGTTTCATCATCATTTCTTTTAAAGATAATATCATCATAAAAAATAATCTTAATGAGAATAAGCACTTAATTTTCAAATATATAGTGGTTTTTATCGACTCTTACTATACTAATGATTATAATATTTATAAATGTATCCAATCTTGAATAACACATTTTTGTAGCATTAAAAACCCATAAAACCCTTTTAACATATAGAAATAATTTTCATCATTCCCAATCACAAAGAAACTCTTTTTTTCAATAAAAACAACATCATTAAGTTCTATATTTATAAAATATGAAATTACATATATAAAAAAATATTTAACCTAATTTTGTAGTGAAGAAGAGGAATATTATGATGGTTTCTAATCATCAATCTAAAAAAAGACTCATTAGAATCAATGACCTCATATTGTGAGTAACCATTTCAAAAAACCTGTTATTTGTTTCTTATCACAACACCATCCCCCATTTATCTTGTTTTATAACAACCACTTTGTAATAATGTTTTCGTTTTTTTGGGTTAATGATATAGTGTATCATTCATCCCTATCTGATCATACTCTTAATTCATAGCATTAATCCACTTCAGATGCATCTATGATTAATAAACACCTATTTTCTAAATATTTGAACATAATTATTTACGTAAAATAGACATTCAAGGTCGTATGTTTTGAAAAAAAAATTTTCGATCTCAAATATTGTTATGAAATACCACCTATCTGTTCATCTTAGGATGAGATAAATAAATTCTTGTTCCTCATCGATTGAGATAGATGAGTAAGAATCCTCATCTTGGGAAACGTAAATAATGTAATAATCAAGCAGAACTTTTTCATGGTTTTTTACTATAACCCCCTCATCAACCCAATATTCTAAATATTTACCATTTTATGAAACATTATTATCATATTTTTTAAGAAATTTTACATCTATAGAGTCAAGTAAAAAAATTTCATTAATAAATCATATGTATCCCCAACGATTATATCCATTAACTCCTTTTTTATCTGGAATCCCATGATTTCCACCATTTAATTTTATAATGAATGGACTTCCAAATACCTATAGGTGATTAAAACATAGAGTTTCATTTTAATTTTTTTTATAAGAATCCATATCATTGTTCAATCTATAAAAACAATGATTCATTAATATAAAAAACTACACTGATATCCTACATAAAAAAGTAATGATAATTTTGGATTTTGATCAACATTGTTCATTCCATATCCATAAAAATTTTATTTCTTATTTGAGTAACACTAATTTGATATGTTGTATATAGTTCACTAAAATCATGATTAATTCCATTCATTTTATGAAATCTCAAAAATATAATTTTAATATTATCCACCATTATCAATTCATAAATGGTTCAAAAAATACATACATTATATTTATTATATTTTCTTTAAAATCATAAACAATTTTCATTCCACTTATTTATATATTAAAAAAATAATACATGTAATGTATGTAAAATAATAAATGAATTAAAAAAGAAACTTTCAAATATGTGTTTATTTTTCACTCTTTATCAGACATATATTAGAGTTGATCATATATGAAGGATGAATCGAATTAATTTTAATTTTATTATGTACATAGTTAATAATCATCTATTTTAGATAATAGAATAACACTAATCTATCATTCCTCTCATTTTAGTAATATCATGAATACTATCTCTCTTTGTATATTATCTCATATTCCAATGACACATATTATCCCAGGTATAATTCCATAGAAGATTTTATTTTATCAAACATTAATATAAAATTATGTACTACCAACATAAAATTGTATCCCCTTTCTTCAATGGACATTCATAAAAACATTTCCCTGATTAAAATGTTTTAAAATAAAATCATATTTGAAAAAAATTATACCTTCATCATATATTTTTGAAACACTTCATACGTTTTTTTAACCCTTCAACATATAGGGCATATTTGGGTCTTATACTTTATTATCCAATTATGGAATATGGAATAACCTTTTATTTATTTGACTCATCATTTCCACATAATATATTTACTTATTTAAAATATTATTCATTCTCTAATAGATTCAAATATTTTATCATATGTGATGGGAACCCACTATGCAAAATACATGGTTTTTCTCCATTTGTATGTTAGAGAGAAAATTTAAAAAATAAGGACATTCCCGTATATGTTTTATTCTTCTCACCTGAATGTTTTTATTTTTTTTACCCAAATTTTTATTTCAATATCATAAGAAAATAATTTCTAATTGTGTCTAGGAATATCACATATTTCATAAATATTTTTCAATGGTTTGAATATAATTTCAACATTCTCACTAACTTTAGCAATCTTTTTATTTTGAGAGTGTAGGATACCAAACAAAAATTTTCATCTATTTTCATATACATTTACTATAATTATTGTGGTTAGACCAAATAATTTATTTTGTATGCCTTAATCCAACTAATTTCTAGTAGTAACTACATAAATCATATCTTCCTCTATAAATTGTTTATTATTCGTAGTCTTGTTTCTTATTATCGTTAAATTCATTACCATACATTTTGGTATTTTATTGCACACCAATTTTTTGGGTACATTCTAAGACATTATTTTTCTACATATATATCTTTTTTAACTTCAATAGATTCACCTATAGTAGTATATTTTCATTCAAACATACTAACCTTTGAAATTTCTTGTTTTTTCATTCAACTGATTTTAGCTACATGAATGGTTTTTAAAACATACATTTCATTCTAAGTATCATAATTATTCTTATAATCCTATTATGATAAATATTTTTGATCCATATTAGGATTAAAATTCTAGAAAAAGTTTTAACTTCGGTAACTAAGCTTTTAAAAATTTTAGGTCCATTCCCATCATTAACAAGTTTTTATAAAAATTTATAATTCTTCATCCTTAACCATCGAATTTACATCAATATAAATTTTATGGTGTCTCTTTTCATCAAAAACAAATTAATAATCTTCAATATATTTTAGATAATTTTATTTTTCATTAAGAGAATAGTCTTCATTTTTTTATGAAAATATGTTATTTGTTCATTCATTTATTATACCTTTCCATTATAATTATATTTTAAATTCATTCATTCAAATCTGATTTTATCATGATTTTAATTAGAGACCATTATTATTATAAACTATTTCTGTCATCATGGGGGAAATTTTATTAATTCAATTTTGAAATAAATGTACTTTTAGAATCATTATAACATATGTTTTTATCTTCATATTCACTATTTTTATGTTTTTCATGTTTATTCCAAAATATTATTCTTTTATGTTTAGGAAACAAGTTCTCATTTCAATTAAAATGGTATTTGGATTTTCATCATTATTATTAATGTATCATCTTAATTTTTTATCATCTCCATCTATTTCTTCATCTTCATTACTCTGATATAAGTTTAAAACAAATTTCCCAACTAATTTATAGAAAACAAATCAAAAGGATATTTCCTTTTATGCCTTCATATACCCCTATTCACATTGTTAGATAACATAGAAAATAGTTAATAGAAATTTTTACTAAACATTATTTTGGTGTTGGGGTTACAGACATCTTCATCTTTATGAATATTCACGGATTTTCGTATATTGGTATACATAAAAGAAATTTCATGATTATTTTTTTCTTAATTCTCCATAACTTGTTCTCTTAAAAATTTATAAGTAATGAGAGTGTTGTTTACAATATCAATATATTGAGATTCATGATCTATATCTCCAATAATGAATCATTTGCCTCAAATTTATTAGGAAAATTTTGTAGGATCATTTCAACCATGGTTGATTCTTCCGATTTCAGTCCAAAACATATTTTGGTTCTTACAATGTCATTCACCCTTATTAATATGTCACCAATAGATTCATAACAATGCATATTAATATTATCAGAAATCAAACTCTAGATTTTTTTCTTCACATTCAAAACATTCTTTTTAACTAAATGATGTTCTTTAATATATCATAGTTAACATTAACTATTATAATCACATTAAATTAATGAAAATAACTATTATATAGTGTGTAAAGTATAATATTTATTTAACACCCACCATTATAAAAATTCTTATTATCAATTGTTGTTATGAGAAAATTATTACTGTGAGGATTAAATCAATATGTACCAACATAAAAACAATATAACTGAAGGAAATGAGAAAATGAAGCATTATACTTTTTTAATTATGATTTTTATTTACATTAAAAATAGAACTTAAATTGTTCATCATATATTCATGAGCATAAAATACTACTTTTCTATTCTCCAAACATAATAAATGAATCAAGGAAGGAAACCATTTCTCTGATACTAGTTAAAATGACCAAATTAAATATTTATGATAACTGATATGGGGATTGGGTGAATCATTGAACTGTTTTTCTTTTATGTTTTCATACTTAAGAAATAAAAATCATCTTTGATTAATGAGTATTAAAATTTATGGAAAAAAACTCACAAAAACTCCATAGTGAACCTAATAATTTAAAAGATTCACAACTCAACAAGAGTAGCTAGTCCTCAATAGGGGTTGGAAGTAATCAAATGCAACACAATCCACCATAAAAATATACTTATATCAAGTTACCACAATATGGGAATATCCATAAACATTTTTAACACTATTAATTAGGCTAATTTCATGTTCTCTTTAGACAGATAAGATGAAAAAAATTAAATGAATTTTAGAAGCGTTCACCAATAGTCTCAAAATGGTTTCCAAATACTACTTGTACTTCATCATTTTTTATATCCTCAGTAAACACTTACTCAACACTTTCAAATATATTATAAATAAATCAATTCCATTTTTACTTCGGTATAAAACACCATATTCTTATTGTTTTCCCAATTTCTTTGTATAAATATTCATTTGATGAGTGCAACTTATATGTTCTTCCATGTGGTTCGTATGGTTCCTTATAATATTCACGATAAACTTTATTAAACTTTTTTCAGCCAACTCCACCAGATACTAATGTTTCCCTAGGGAGTAAAAAATATATCTCTTCACTATTCAGAAACTACTAGTCCATATCAAATTATTCTAGTACCCCATCAAATAGAATTCATGGGTGGAAATTTCCTACTAAAATAAATTGTTACCAAATTTCATCTTAAATATTTGTAAAAAAAAATTTCTATTGCACTTAAACATTTATCATGTGTAAAAACTACACTATATTCAATAATCATATATTCATCCTTTATATTGAAACATATGAGGAAGTATGATTGTGAATTGATTTTTTATTTCCTTCATAAATAAAACATCAAATTATGAATTCCCGCTCAAATAATTCTCCCAATACATATAATCACCTATAGAAAATTAGTGAATACATATGAAAACCATCAATGACATCACTATTAATTAAATTTCATTAAAAGTTATATATAATCATGATTTTCATCCCTGATATTCATAACATTACATGAAAAACACAATAGCATCACATTAAATACCTCTAAACAATTACTGTATAAAACATTGAACCAATCAAAATATCCTAAAATTAAAAATATCTCACCACATAATCATCTGGTAGAATTATTATTTTATCTAGTATTACATCATACTGAAACCTCTGTCAGAATAGAATCCACATCTGATTGTTCCATATAAATGTTTTTTAATAACTCCTTAAAATTATACTTCATGAAATAACATCCGTGAAATTTTGTTCATTAGGAAAAATTTATATAATGACTTTTGATGTATGATAGACGTTATATATCCGATGGTATTTTTATGTCTAATGTATTTCATATGTATGATGGCCATGATACATTCACTTTCCTTTAGTTGATTGGAACCTTTGGAATCTTGTGTTTTTTACACGGGTAAATTTTATTCTTAAATATATACATGCATATTAGATAGATGATATATGTCAGTTTTCTCATTCAATACCCTTTGAACATCAGTAAAAAAATAATCTCAAATTTCATATCATAATATTTTAAGAAAATCAACTTATTGGATGTTGGTATGTCATAAATTGAACAAAAATTATTTTTTATAGACTCCATCCGAACAATTTTCCCTATTGAATTTCATATGAATTGGACATTTTCTAATTTGGAAAATATCATATTACATTATACTGTATCTCCTTTTATAATTCAGGAACACTATTATTATCACCAATTTCACAAAAAATTATTTTAAGCATATTAAAAAATCATATTCCAAACTTATTATATTTAAAATGCGACGTTATATAGAAAATGAAAATCATGATAATTTCTTTACATAGAATCTCATGAGTATTTTTAAATTATAACCTAAAAATCATTTAATCCATTCGTATTTCTAATTTTATTTATCTGATGGGTTCCATAAATCTTCATAATAAGAAAATTTTTTCCCTGAACAATTTTATCACCCTTTCTATGAAAAATATTGTATCATGAGATATTTATAACTGATGGTGTTGGAAACTTATGAATTAAAAATCATTAATATATTTTTACATAAAACATTATGTCTGATGGGAATTTGGTAACATTAGAAGATAAAAAATCATCCCAAAACAATATCTATTATTCTTTGTTGAAAAATGTTCATCTAATTGAATCTTATTAAGAAACCATCATCCATTACTATTTGTTTGATTCCATATCAATTTGATTAATTTTGTTTAAAAAAATTACAATGTGATGTGATTTATTTATGAAAGAAGTAGAATACCATTTCTTTCAAATCAACCTTTTCAAAACTAATCCATCCAAACTTCTTCAATACAACATGCAGAAACCTCATAAAAACATTAATCCAACTTATTCCGAAAGAGATGATGTCTTAACAAAAGATGTTGGGGTCGTAATAACTAATACATCCCCTAATGAATTATTCACTTGACTACCTCAAATATATGACATCAATATGGCTAGACTAATAATTGGAATACTTAATGTCAAAACGTATCATTTTATTTTTCTATCTATGAGAAAACATTTTGGTAACATAACATAAATAAATATAAATATGTCAAATTTGATTGTTTACATCGATGTTAGATGAAAATAATTACATTAATATTTTGGTGAGGTAGTTGTATAGGGTTCATCAATTGAGGTTTATAATTAGTTGAATGATGAAGATAAAATTTTTCTTTTCCAAAAGGAGGAGATAACTCGAGCCTAGTAAACCATGATGGTAATACAGTTTTAAATCTATGTTCATGGTATAATAATTTTTTCCATATGGTAATGTCATAATATTTTAATAAAATAAAGTATCATTATAAGGCATCATCCTTAAACAATATATAATCTTTATTTAAGTTAAAAATTCACTTTAATGATCTTTTCAGGTTTATATCTTTATAGAATTTGGTCACAAAATATTCAAGACATCTTTAATATTAAATGTAGATACTTTTACTCTGTATCCATTTTTTCATAAAATAAAAACACTTAAAACAAAAGAAACATATTTAGTTCTATGTTTTAAACAGCATGACTTTTCCTTGATCTTGTCCTTGTACCTATTCCACCTTCAGTCCTGGGAAAAACATTTCCAAAACTTGGACTGAGCATAAAAATATCATTAAGGGATTCACAAAGAAGTAAAGCTATTAGTTTTCAAACGAACTTGTAAACTGTGCATAAATAATTTTAAAGTAATTCTTTTCACTAAAAGAAGAATCCAAAATATGTCACTGAATATAATCTAATTTCTTATCCTATTGTAACAAAAATATTACAGTAAATCCGATAAGAAACAACGTATAACATATAATGGTATCTTGGGAAATAACCATACATAAATAGATTAATCATACGGTCAACATTCACACATATCACAAAATGGAATAATAATAAGGAAAACTTCTATACCAAATGCATTGGATGTTAAAACATAACCACACATCCTCGGTTTATCATGGAACCACCAATTATTTTTTTATCAAGCAACCACCCATAAAATTTCCAAGTACCATTACATAATCAAAACACATAAAATTTTGGAAATATCAGCATTTTCGTAATAACATTTTATTTGAAATCACAAGATATCATTTTATGATATTGAAATACTCAGTATATTTAAAAACCCATTTTCAATATGGAAACACCGAAAAGGTAATAAATGATTTTTTCCTTTTAAAAACCTTAAGGATTTTGACAAAGCCAAATAACAATTACGGCAGTGGAGAGGTCATTGTCACCCCAATCATTTAGTAAAATGATTTTTTGATAAAATATTCACATTTAATGATTGTAAAAGTAACATTTTTTATTATATATTGTGTAAAAAAGGTGTATATGATCAAAATAAGCCACAATGAAAGGATATTGAAATGAAGTCCCTTACCTCATGTCCGACTTGACTCATTCATTATTTAATTTCCTGAATATTAACATAAGTTAATTTATAATTTCTTCAAAACCTTTTCCAAGTTTTTTATTCCTTTTATGTCTCTTATTAGCTTTCTATAATAATTAGTTAATTATTTGAGTTCATATCAAACATTCTTTCGATGTTCGGAACTTGAGTCAAAATTGAAGTTTTATAATTATAAATTGTCCATTTGGTCAAATTACATTATATAAAAAATAATTTTAATGATTTAGATATCATATATATCATATATATCCTATATATATGTATTTATTATAGTCCATAGAAATTGGATATAAGAGATGAAATGCACCGTTCATGGAAACGGTAAGCCATAGGTAAACATGAACGCTAATTCCATTTCTATTTCCTATTCAAAGGGATGAAAACTAAATGATACATAGATATATTATAATTAAATTTTATTATATATGTTATATATGTTATATTAGTTCATTAATTCCATCCATTATATGTTCCATGTTTAGCATGAACGAGTCATATCACTTTGAGTGGGCGGTAGTCTTCACTACCTCAAATGAAATTATTGTATTCATTCAACATGAAAAGAATAAAGTAATGCTCTAAATGAGAATTAAATAATCATATAGATAAAATAAATTTCGTCAATATCATATATTATTACATTTCAATCATAATTTCCACCATGAGAGGTGGTTGGAGAAGATTGAACAATCAACATTTTGTGAGGCAATAGTTTAACGACCACAGAAACTATTTGTTCAATACCCATTAGATAGAGTATTGAGTATGTCTAGTTTTAATAATTCTCATAAAAATAAACTAGTATATTTATGATATTGGTTTTGTTATGTAAACATTTAATAATAAGATCACATAGTGTGGATAAGGAAAATAAATGAAAATAACTTGAGAGAAGACATTACCATTAAATTGGGTAACTCCTATTCGATTGAACCAAAATGATTTACTAAATTGTCTTTTTCCTAAGGGAAGGATTCTAGCAGTAATAGAGCAATGTTTGGATCTTATTAAAGATGATTTTGGATGATCCAAGTGGCCTTGAGAGGTGGGAGTAAGGGTTAGAGGTGATGGCCTTTTATTAGGAGGAGGAGGTACTATTTAGAAGAGTCTAGAAATATTATTTTATTATAATATCATATTACTATTATAAAGGCTTAAATGATAGAATATGTAAAGAAACTATTAGGATGGATCGAAAAAATCTCACATAATAGGATTTAGACAATTTAGGCCAAAAATTAACCTTAACCTTTAGAATTGGAACTTAATTATCTAATTTTACTTTTACCATGTCTTCATGTATATTCATTTTATATGGTCATATAGATAATATAAATTGGAAAATGAACCTCAAGTGGTTGATAAATGATATTTTTATCATTATCTACGTCATTTTTATTAATTTTATATTATTATTATTATATCATATAATAAAATTATATTTTTTTAAAAAAAACTCATTTATGTCAATTTTGACACTATTTAGTAATTGATTTGTTATAAGCTGATAAAAATGTGATTTAATAAAATCAAATTCTTTAAAAAAATATAATATCTCATATCTACCCATAAAATTACTGTATGGCATAAAATGTTTCAAAATATATTTATTTTAACATTTATAAAATTATTTTTTTAAATATTTCATTAACGAGGTAAACACTACATCACCATTTCATCATAAATAAATTTATTATTTTTTCTTTATAAATTATAATTAAAACACCATGATCTAGATAATATTTTTAGATTCATAATTACTATTTATAGGATAAAAATATTTCTTATATAACCCCATTTGAACTTTGTTATACTAAAAGATATATGTTCATGTTAGGTTTTCCTTAACTTTAAATTATCTTTTATAAAATGTCATTTTCCCTGACAAGTGGCTCCATGGTGTCCCAAAATATTCCCAATGATGCCCATGGTCATAAAAGTATCATCCAATAGAGGTAGGAAACTTGTTAGGTTAATTTAATATTACTATAATATTATTTGTTACCAATATTTAAGAGATTTACCCTTTAACCAGGGTAAATAAATTATTTACTTAAATAACTATTCATATTTCGTAAAAATAAAAGATAACTATTTAAAAAATATTAAACTACTGATTCCAAATATAGAGTCCATTTTTCCATATTAAATATACTCAATTTTTAGAAATTAATTTAAAATTAATTCCCGTTGCCAAAACCAAAAAAGTGTGTTTTTAAGAAAAAATAACTATCAATAATTCGGCATTTGTTTATATCAAATTTCCAAGTGAAATTACATCCAATGACCAACATTGGATTAAATTATAATAATATAATCCAATTACACTTTAATACAAACTAAAAGCTCAATATAAATATATAAATGAATCATATGAAAAGAAAGTTTACACTAAAAATGTAGAATTTTTTACTATTCCGTAATAAATGAAATTTATCAGAAAAAACAAATAATTTATCCAAAATAAATTCTGATCTCCCAATTCTAATGGATAAGTTTATTTTTTCAAATGGAGCATATAAAATCAAAATAAAAATATTTAGAAAGCATTTTCCACAAAAAGGTGATATAACTACCATTAAAAAAATTTTAGTGTGTCTATACTTAAAATAAGATTCATTCTCATTTTATGCCTCTAATTTTTTTTGATAAATGTAAAATCATTTATCAAACATGTTTTTTTATATTATGGTTATTTCTTTTCATTCCCACCAATTAAACATCTAGGCCTTAACTACTATTTTAAATAATAATATTATTATATTATATTTCGGTATAACTCAACATTGTGTGCAACATAAGATTTTGGATAAATACATTGTTCAGTGTTGATTATGATATCAGAAAAAGTGTCCCCATTAACATAAAATTAATATATTATTAATTAGCATTAATAAAAATCAAATTTATTAATTTATAAATACTTAGGTAGTTACAATTATTAAATAAATTGTGAATCATTCATTATAGTATATAGTAATTTAAATAGAATACATTACACTACATGTATTCATTGGATTTTTTTTCTATGACTATAAATTGTCTTCATATGGTCCCTGATGAATTGGTGGTTTACAGTCCATGACTATGACTATCTGGCAATGCAATTAAGATAATGTTTTAGATAGTTACACACAATTCATATTAATCTGGTTTTGGGATTTCAATAGATGACATGGTGGGCATTGTGGATGAGGAAGGAATATATATGAGACATAATGATTTTATAAAATTAATAAAATAAATATTATTCTTGTTTATATTACTAATTATTTATTTTATTAAATTAATGTTTCCACATGATATTATGTGAATACTAGAATGAAAATATGAATGAATAATAATTTCTTCAAGGATTAATAAATTTTCAATGGGAGAAGTGAATCAAGATATTGGATTGAATTTTATCATGTAACATGATATTTTTCATAATATTATCTGATAATAAACTCATGTCGTTTAAGTAATGTTTTTTTTATTATTTTTGTTATATTGATGTCCATTTACAGGGTTCAATAGTGTAATGACCATAACATTGATCAATGAAAATTCCTCATGATCTAATTAAATGTCTTATAATTTAAAATGGTTATATAACATATTCACTTGTTTAGTTTTAACATTTTAGATCTTAATATACCGTTACTAATTGTGACCATAGCTAATAAATCAATTGAATAGTGATCACATGATTTTTATCAATTTAGGTCTTAAAAATCAAATTTACTGAGACAAAGGAAGCGATGGCCTCATCCATTAGACATTACCCATACAAAGACCATTTGTCGAAGATCAGAATGGAGGTGGAGTCATTGGGATTCGCTATTGACCAAGCCCAAGTTGTGTCTTATCATGTTATGCTCGAATAAAACCGCCTACGGGAGAAGTAGATGTTGATAGAGATTTCCACCCGAGTGATGTTATCCAAGATACCCCAAGAGTCTATCACCAACTCACACCATACCCTTCAGTCTTATGCGAGTGTTATAAAGGGTTATGTAACTACACTATAACACTGTGATTATGTGCATTATTTTTGTATATAATAATGAATATACATTCACTTTATTATTGTTACTTTCTAAATATTTTTTAATCACAAATAGTATTTTTAGTTGATATTCAACAATAGAATATATTTTGGTAAATTAAGGGATTTATGAATTTAGTAATACTTTAATATAATATTATTAAATTACTTTTGTTGGATTATAAATGATCTTATAATTTTTATCAATACAATTGTAATTTTTTTAAGGTTTGAAAGCTGTTTTTTCCAAATACGATAATGGACAGTTTTTATTTTAAAAATGAAAATTCTAATTTTTTTAAAATTATTTAGTTGAAATTAATATTATTTTTTTAATCCAGATGTCTAAATTATATAATGGTTAATTTTTCATAATTTTCTGAGAAAGATGAATTTTTAGGTAAAAATTAAGTACCGTTTAAATATATAATGTGTTTATGACATCATAATGACCTTATAGTGATGAAATAAAATAAAATAAACAATATGTTCGTCCAATATATGTTTTAACATTAAAATAATTTGATTTTAATTTTGGTTTATTTATTTTACAATGCTTTAGTGAACCCTCCAAGAGTTATAAAACATATTAATTTTTTATTTAATTTCTTTAATTGTGTGACTAACCTCTACATAAGAAACCATTTTATTTTAAAAGGATCATCCATTGTCCTTATAAAAGAATTTTTTCCACTCCCCTTTTTAATTATCCTTCTGAAAACCCAGGGGATGGTTTTTAGTTTTTGTTAGTTTATTGTGTAGGGTCTAAAACCTAAATAATAAATAAATCACTCTTTTTCCAATATAATCCCACCCAAACTCCCACTTCCTCTTCAGTAAAACCTATTGTAGTTCATCCAACATATGACCTACTTGTTCTAAAATCTTCCCAAGGAATCCAATCTCCCATGAATCATCTCTCAATCCCTTCCTAACCCTATGGGATTACAGTTCCATGTAAGGGATTTCTTCCATTCTCTTTTTTTCCAAATTTCATTATGTTGTTATGCAACATTGTTTTCAATTAAAAATTTTGTGGTATGATTTTTTACCTCTCCCATACTGCCCTCTTAATTTTTTTTTAATGTTGGTATAACCCTTTCTCTCTCATTAATTCCTTCCATGTACTCTAATTAACGTATCAAAATTTTGTAATGAATCTATCTCTCTACTCACTTACATTCATGAAATTATTTTGTATTATGTATCTAAATTCCATTACTTATCTTGGGAAAAGTATCTATATGACACCATTTACTTTACATTTAATTTAAATATGATAAGGAACCAATTTCACACACATCAACCATTTTATGGGTTTTTATGTCACACTTTTACGCTCTCGAAATTGCACCGTGATTTTCCATGCCAAAGTCATTGTGAAGTGAATACCATGATCATTTATCTATCAAGGATATTCACCTTTACTCACATTTACTTATTGATTATAGAGTTTGATTTATGAATTAAACATTATTTTATCGTGAAATAAATTATTTTCTAATGAATCCATGTTTTAAGATCCTTGTGGCACACTTATGAATGAAATGAAATGATTAATAAGGGTGCGCCCTAATAGCGCTCCAATGCATTGGGTAAAGATTAGTATAATTATTGTAACATCCCCGAATGATAAAGGGTTAAATGACTAAATGATATAACTCATGTAAACAAGGTGTACATTCTTTTCTGGGAGCCTGTCTGATTAGAACTCCAGAGTTAAGCGTGTTTGGCCTGGAGTAGTGATCAGGATGGGTGACCTTCTAGGAAGTTTCCCAGGGTGTGTGTGAGTGAGGACAAAGCACACTGGAAAGGAAATGTGTTGGCATGTGGGGACTATCATTAGTAAGATGACCCGTTCAGGCACGTGGGTGGACCCTGGGGTGGGCCCCACGTGTCTATGGGGAAACTGGTGGCACCTGGTGGGCCAGGACCCGACGACCATGTTTAAGGCGGGGTGGTTGTGCTGTCACCGGGGCCCGGTTGTCACAATTATACTTCACGTAAAATAAATATTTACTCGGGAATATTTTAGTGAAATGAGGATTTACTAATCCTAATTCAATTTCTATGAGGGTTTACTTTTTCTCCATGTGCAATGAGCCATTGCTCATGTTAATTCCATGTTAAGTGTTGTTTCTACATTTCCATATTATGATAATCATGCTATATCATGCCTCCATGATCATGTTTCTTTTATTCTCTATTGATATTACTATTTCATAAAATGTATTTTATTCTTCATGTTATACCTTTTTTACTCCTTTACCGTGATTTCTATATCACTATTTTCCTATGAATATCCTCAGGTAATCAGATTAAATGATAAGTATGAGGGAACATAGTGGTCATGTAAAGGATGTTTTCAATAAGATGTTTCATTCTATGTTTTAGTTTTTTATGTAATTTTCCCAATCCCTAATTATCGTAGCCCTCTTAGTCTTCTATGTTGTATCAAGTGACAGTTTATGTAATAAATCATGTTTAATTATGTAATAAAGTGAAGGTTAGTTAAAAATTCTATATGAACATAAATAAAATTTATGGATGTTATAGGAAAATTATTTTAAAACTTTACAACCCAAAACTAATAATCCTAATCATATATAAGATATCTATCATAACTCAACCACTATATTAAATTTAAGATTGATAATGTTAGGAGAGGTTCATAAATGGTTTGATATGAGTTTTTGTATTTGCTAGTATCATATCTGATGAGTGTGACAACATCAAATGTTCCTCTAATTCTCCATTCTAGTTCCTGGATAGAAAAGGTCATTTTTTAGAAATCATTCGAAACATGTTTGGGTGATCCAAAATGTTCTAGTACTGGTCCCTCATGTGATGAACAATCTTATATAGAACAAAAAATGTTCAATTGTTATCAAACAAGCTATAGTTTAATTTTTGTCTTAAATATTAATGTTTTAAAATATAAAATTAATTTCATGTATCCTTTAATGAATTTTGGAAATGGTATAACAGATTTTATATTTCATAATGAATCCAAATAATGAAATTTTTAAACACATATTCCCTTGATTCAAAAAATCTTTCAGTTCTATAAATAATAAAACATTTTCATGGTTATATTTTATGTTACATTAAGATTAATCATGGATATATATTTCTATTATAATAATCATATTTATAAATTCCTTATTTGTGAAATTAGGAAATTTTGAGAATTATTTCACATGTATGTCTGTGTTTTTACAAGATGGAAAATCCAGAAATAATATCTCTTATTTTCTACATTATACTAGTCAACATAAACATAGTGTATAATAATGAAACTTTAATTTATAAGTCATCTAGGTAGAACCATCCTTCTCTTAAATAAAAGTAGAATAAAATTTTTAATTCCTTAAAAGGAAAAAAGTTAGATGAAAATAACCTTATATTTCTCATTGAATATGTGTTTTAATAATAGGGATAATGAATAATAAATTATAAAAAACGCATTAACAGTGTGTATCTATCTTATTTACAAAAAAATAACTGGGGATGATTATTAATATTTACTCCCATATGAGTTCTTTATTTATTTTAAATAGTTTCAATATTTCTTTAGTGTTTTGATGATGATAGTTGGATGATTTTTATGGATTCAGGTCCTGAAATTTTATTTGATAATTTATAAAGAATACATATATGTCGATATTATTTTTTAGGTTCTTTCATAATTTATTAGAAAGGAATCCTAAGATGACATGTTGAATAACTTGATTAGAGAAGTTCATGTAATAATCAAATTCAATTACTATGATGAATATTGTGGTGGCATTCAAAATAATAAAATACATGTTTTTATGTTTGATGGTTCACAATATAGAACATTTTGAGGAATTATAAAAGTGATTGAGAATAATTCAAATTTAATTCAATATGAGATGAGTTTTTTATTGAGAAGTTTGGACACACATAATGGACATATAAAACCAAATTAAATCCACATAAATGATTATACAGGATAGAAAAATATCTATAAAAGATGAAACCACAAGTATTAAAAATTAAAAATGCAGGAAAATCTACGTATCTGAATGCTACATTGTATGAAAAATCAAAACTCGTGTAGGTAGTTGTGAAACCTTAAGGGAATTTTGAAACACAATAAAATGATGAATTATTTTTGAAGTGAACTACATTGATGAATTTAGTACATGTATGGGATTTACATAGTTTTTGAAAATTGGGTAAGGGATTTTATCATTATATATTAGTCAAGTTTTTCAGAAACTAAAATTCTAGAAAATTGATGGTATATGTGGTCGAGATTCATGAGGGAATGAATGCGGAGATCTAGAATTATTTTCAAAAGTCTGACTTGAGTATAATAATCTATGGTGTGTTGAATACATAATGGAAACAATATATGATCTTTTTCAATATGGTTTCTAACAACTTTCTAAAGAATAAGAGTTTGTGACTTGCATCTATAACTACATGTTAAAGAGGCTTGTGGCTAGGGTGTCTAAAAAGTTAGTGAGAAGTAATATAGATGGTGTGTCAAACCAAATTATCTTGATTATTTTGTGGTTATAGGGTAGAAATAGGGAAAACTTGATTATAATCTATGTGTATAGTTAGGTAGTTTTTTCCTACCCAACTGAATTGCCTAATATGATTATAAAATGGAACCTGAGTTAGTGTCCCAAACTAGAATTGAATGGATTGTTCATATTTACTTATATTTGTAAAATATGTGTGTGTATTTCATTCATTTTTATTGAACATGATGTGATGTTGTGAGATACTATTTATTGTAATGGAACTCAAACTATTTCAAGAGGTTGAAATATGGGGGAGTAAAATTTGTAACAAGTGAGAACCATGATTCACCACTCCAATATCAATTGAACTATACATATCGCTAGGACATACACTATACATCTCATTTAACCTAATTTTCTTAATAATACTCTATGTTCAATTTTTTATTTGTAGTTTTAAGTAAATCTTATGATTATTTATTTGAAATATATACTATTTATATATAAAAAATATCATGTACTTGATACATTACATGGTCTCTATTGATAGCACATTCTAGAGTCCCCATTGCTATCCCAAATATGATTTCACCCTTTTAAAACACTATAGAGCTTTTAATCACATTGTTTGGTATATAGAAGTACATAATCAACGTTCCCAATCCTTTCTTTTTGATATATTCTATAATACACATGTCATGTAATTGGAAGTATGCTATATTCCACATGTAACACTACATAAATGACGTCTTTAGATCTATAAGTAGACCAATATTATTTTTAACATACAAAATGATAGTATATAATTCATTGTAATCATTATTTTATATTCATTTCTTTTTATATTTTACATGTTCATATAAATGGTGATTTATGTGTATGAATGAAGAGATCAATAATGGGATTTATAACCCTCTTTTGTAATATGTGTCACCATGTTCTCATCTATATGTATAGTGAACTATGTAACTCTCCTATAGTGGTTGATTATCAGTAATATATTATTAGATTTAGTAATCCACTCGGTCAATGTAAAGTCTTAATGTCAAGGTACATGTCCTCCATATTCATTAGTTACACTTTCAGCTGATCTGGCTTCCAATTGGGATTGGGTTATACATTACATCAACTATATAAAGATGTTCAGGATCATACATCTACTATATGGTTCATGTGATTTAGTTTCTACAATTATTTTAGAATTCTAAGATCATTCTTTTCTATAATACTGTGGATTTGATCTATTTCAACTTATATCATTCTTTGTGTTATGTTAATTACATATGTTTGTTTGTTCTGTTAATATAAAAATTTATCATTGTAATTATTTTTAATATTGGAGAATCCATTATTATATTTATATACTACCCTTCATAAGAATTTTGGAAACACTTGTTTTGTATTAACAGAGGATAAATTATTCAATCATCTTTTTGAAGGACAATGGGATTATTGTTCTGGTGAATTATACGTCATTATATTGTTTGATTCATGTAATGCTCATGTTGATGATTTCATGGAATGGAGATTTTCTTTTGAATTCTTTGTGGATGGTTGTTTTCATTGGATATTGTTTTTTGTATGTTTCTCAATTTATATCATTGATTTTAATTGCATTATAGAGATATTTCATATGGTATCATTCATTCTGAACATATTTTTTAATATATTAATATAATTTATTTCTTATTTATATACTATATATGGGATTCAAATGGATATTTATGAAATTATAGGCTGACACATATAATTCTTATGATATCCCATCTTGGATCTTGTTGCCAATCGGTATCTTATTGGATGTCACACTGCAGTTGAACATATGACCTAATTCTGGTCTATGTGGTGCCATAGAGGGTTATGTGGTTGCATTAGGGTGGTATAATTTTTTGTGTTATAATATCGAATTCTTGATTACACTATATTCCATACGTTAAGAATAATATTTTCCAAAAAGAATTTGTAGGTCAGAAAATATATGTTGCGTTATTGATATCATGTTTGCAATCTATATATATATTATCAACTCTAAGTCCATACCATAGGGAGGTGTAGTGGTCCAATTTAGGGGTTTAATCCTACCATTGAGTCAGTTTTATTTTATAATAACGATTGATCAACATTTATAAAAACAATTTGTGATTAATAAAATCTATAAAAATAGATTAAAATATATTTCGAATTACTAATATATTTTAAATCACATTTATCTTTCATGATCTAGTCTAATTGATTAGTTTCAATGATGTTATAAAATTAGAAACCACCTATGGTAATTCTCATTGATTTTACAAAAGCAAGTAAAAAATCCTTAGTTTTGGAAATCCTCTAATACTGACATATTAAAATGGAAAATTTATGATATATATTTATATGTATATAAAAATTACCCATCAATATCTTATTTAATAAATTGATTTAGGATTATTCCTTAAACACTACTCCGGGTCATATTCTTGTCCAATTATTATATTTAATTATGTTCTAAACTAATAATTACTCAAGATGAATATCTATGAATTAGAGTATAACTAATTTAATGATGAAATTATTTTACTCCTGAACTATCTCCCCTTAATCAACTAACCACATATGATATATATATGTTCGATAACATGTGAAGTATTTTTCCGAGGAGATTATTTATATAAAATAAAATTTAATTTCAGGTGAGGAAGAATTAAAAATAAGAGATTATTACCTTAATTATCAGGTAAACTTTTCAAAGAAATGTACTAAATTTGTTCAGATAATAAAGGGACTTCAATTAAAACAATAAAACATGTAAAAAATATGAATATTCAGAACCCTCCAAAAAATTAGATGACCATTTTGTTTTTATAAAAAAATATGTCATGGAACAACAAAAGTCATTGTTTTATTATTGACGGGGGGCATATAAATATTTTACAATTTATTTATTTTTTTAAATACGACACGAAATTATTTGTACCTTTATAATGTGATTGGTTAATTCTTTCTTTTTAGTAATAAATTCATTAAAAGATTGAAAAATGAGATCTATATGAATCTAAAAGTGATTCATTCTCTTAAATCTTTTATCAAACCAATTTTTATGTATAAGGACTTAGTTGAATCATTGACTCCTATATAATTTAAGAATTACTATAGTTTCATCATTTTATATCATCAGTTTCGTTACTAATATAATACCATATTTATATCCCCATAAATGTATTATGTATGTATAAGCATCATAACACAACACCCATATTCAAAGTGAATCACTGAATTCATTCCCTGGAAGCTATGTAAAATATCCTTCATACCCATGGTGGAACAAATTTACATTATTTATCCTGAAATATTTTTATATTCATCTTATGGTGTGGAAACCATTGACATGATATGGTTATATATTATTATTTCAAGAAATAATAAGTACCCAAAACACTGTATTCAAAGGTTCCCTATCGTACATATAACTATGTTTCAAATTTTGGGGTCATAGTATGAGTGAAGTTGATTTATAAAGACATGGAATCATCATATATTCCATGTCACATTATTTCTATTAAAATATTTGAAATCATACCAAAAAATAATTCTAATATGAAATCCCACACTTCATTGTCCATGGATATACGGGTTTTGTTTTTGAGAAAAGGGATCTGATGACCTTTGTTATGATCCTTAAAAAATTTAGATGAACCATAACATGTTTGTACGACAAATCCACCTTTCATGGTATTAGTTAACATTATAGAGCATTTATTATAGGGAAAATAAATTTTAGTTTCAAATAATTTATGACTACCTTATAAGTATTCAAGGAACACTGATCTAGGTAATGACACATATCTTTTAATATTTTTTTATATTAATCTATCTTCACATCAATAAAAATGTGAAATCTCATGTCATGACACAAAAATTTTCAACATTTCCCAAAACTTCTAGTTATCAATGTAACTCTTCTAACAATCAATACATCTATATTTCATCATAAAAACACCAAATAATAAAAAAATTACATTCAATTATAAAAATAATTGAATCATGACATTCATGTTTCAAATTACCCAAAAATAATAAAATTCTCAATAAGAATTCCAAAGGAATGTAAAAATCAACAAGAGATGAACCGCTCTAGGAATATTAGTAGAAAAAAGAGTAAACATGAGGTCAGTATATTTCAATAAATATTTATTATATGGAATCTAGTTATACTTCATCATTAATTTATTAATCTAACTCCTCACTCCTACAATCGTCATTTCTCACATTTCCCTCAAACATTCATGTCCTTATAGATATCAATATTTTTTTCAAAAAATCACTCTTCACATAAGATAATGGTTAACTACAAATATATTTTAATCTCAAATTCACACTTCCTATTCATTGGCCTACGTGAATTCTCAATATTGACTTTATATAAATAAAATTTCACAATACATGACGAATTTTTCTGTTAGAATCTATTGACTATGAGGATGAGGTTGGTTGATTTGTTGCATAAACAATGATATTTTCCTACCATGGAAGTGTGAAACTATTTACAAAACATTTCATTATATTATAAATAGACATAATATAAAAAATACCTCTTATAATATATAAAAGATATATATAACCCCCCATAATTCTCCTCTTTCAATGGATATATGATTACATGAATCATCAATTTTTATAAATTTTCCCCTATTATTGTTTATCCTTTTTCCATTAATACCATTCAACATTTTTCAAAACTTCTTCTAATATATATTCACATAAATAAACTATCCTACCCATAACAATCACTTTATTTTATGTCCTTGTAATAAAAATTGTAACAGTTGCTACAATGTCAAATTTTGAAGGAGTTTGATCATCAATAACTATATAATATTACCCACTTGTAAAAATATTCATTAATAATCTTATAGGGATTAAAATATTACTATGAAAAATCTCGAGATATTTTCCCCACATCATAATGGAATCTTACATAATCCCTTATGTGGAATACTCATCTATAAGTTCCATGTATCACTACTATTTAATAGTAAGCACAATATGAAAATAATTCAATTATTCTATAATAGATAAGGTATGAATAATAAATCTAACTCTAATGTGGATTCTTATCTTGGTAGTTCATGGATTTTATGGGCATAAAAGAAGGTCATATGAAACATGTTTCCATAAATTAAGGGTATTAAAAATTGTACGTTAATTGTAAAAATAACATTTCATGAAATATTCATGATTTTATGAGATTGATGTCAATGTTCTGCAATAAACCAAGTTCCCTAATAGAAGAGGGTGCATGGAAGAATGTGGAACATTGTCTTATATGACTAGATATTCTATATGTTGGAAAATAAGTTATAGTTTATTGTGATATAATATTTAAATTTATACAATCATCATTAAATGAAAACAAAGGTAAAATTAAAATACGTAACCAAAGAACATTTCAACCTAAATTCTTATATGAAATAAATATTAATAGAATCTCACATAAAAAATTTACTTCAATTTCAATGATTTTATAAAATATTTATAGAAAATAGTGTTTTGAACGGAATATTTAATTGATTATGATAAATGTAATTTGTATTAAAATAATAGTTTATAGAGTGTCTCCACATACATAAAATCTTATATTTATCTCACTTTTTTTAGAACATGGTGAGAATTGATTCATTAACATAGTGAAATTTGTAAAAATATAGAATTAGGATTAAAAGAAAAACAAACCCCGCTAATGAAAATAGTTTCATTCTCAAAATCATATACATTCTGGATATATATATTCTTTATATTTCATGAATGGTTCGGTGATTTCTTAATTGCAAATATATAATTGAAATATGTGACTTCAATAAAAAATAAAAATAATACCCTTTTAAAAGTACAGGAAAAAATGATATTAAATGTAATATATAAATGTTATCACTACATATAGTGCAAAATTTCCAACAATAGTAATACATGAAAGACATTATAACATTAAATGTAGGAAAACTTCTAAAAACACAAAATAATATGAAAAGGGGAAAGTACAGATACTATAATGGAACATCACCTGACCCCTTATTGATCTGTTCCACATGAGGTGGATGATGAATCGAGATAGGAGTGATAGTTGAATCAATGTTATCATCAAAATTACTGGTTGTAACACCTAGATATTTTAGGTTATATCTCCCATTAAATAAATATTATTTCTATGATATATTTCCTCACATGTAATAATGAGTTTAACTAAATTGTGATAAAGTATTGAAATAATATCATTAAATTTTAAATTTATTACCTTATAATTAGAGTTGAGGGTATGAGTATGAACATCTAAATAAAAATATTTTTATTTAAATTTTATTAATATCAATTAAATCATTATAATTTTTTAATAAATTAAAATAAAATCATATGAAAGTAAAAAAATTCTTGATAAATAATATTTTTCATGAAAGATTTTTTTATCATAACACTTTAAATTAAAAATTATTTATTATTTATTATAGTGATATGATTTAATGATATAATCAATAATATATGTAATCATTTAACTAATTTTTTTACTACATAAGGATTAAGAAGAAATTTAGATTTATTCTCAACATATATTTTTTTTATAAAAATTGGTTTTTGTTGTGTTTTTACCATTTATATTATTGTTAATTTAAGAAATTAAAAGGAATAAAAATTGATAAAAAATATTATAAATTTTGAATTATTATATATACATTCGTTTATTAGGAAAATTTTATTTTTTTAATGAATAATAAATATGGAAAAAAATAACATCTGTATATTTGAAATGTAGTTAACTAGGGGATAATCTAATGGGATATGGGTTAAAACAACCTCAAAACATTTCTAAATCCCATTGGATTATTTTAATATTATCTTATTTCATAACATATTAAAACTTTAATCACATTGGATCCAATTTTCCAAAATTGTGACTTTAATATATTTTAATATTCTTTAAAATTACAAGTGTGCCACTCCACTCATTTATAAAAGGAAAACATCTCTATTCTCTTATTCAAACACCATGATCCATTTTTCTACACCTACCCCTACCCAAATAGTTTATGAACATAATTATACATGTTATATAGGTGATTATTCTCTAAAACTACAAACCCAATGGTCTTTAATATGAGATTCCATAGAGGCTTCTCAAAGAAGAGGTGTATGCTGTTACCGATTGTCTTCATGTTAATTTATCCATATATATCTAATAAATCATCAATAAAAACTACAAATATATGACATTATTATCTTTTATATACATGAATATATTTTTTTATGGTACATCCATCTTTTATCTCTTATATATCTAATGTAAAAAAAACTCACCAATTTGTACGTATGGTCAACTGTCTTGATAAAGTGATGTATTAATTTTTTTCTTCAATGTCTCTAGTGAAATGTTATATAGTGGAATTTAACCAATATTTATTATTTATATAATAATTATTTTTCTATTGTTATAATATATTGCATATCCTTATTCATTTTTATCCATTACAAAAATGAAACTTCGCTAATGTGTTCATGTGGACTGTCTCCACCACGAATCGATGTGATTAATTTTCATTTAAATTTTACATGGATGGTAATAAATAAGAATTAAATTAATATATATGATATAAAAATGATTTTATAAATATGAATAATTATTTTCCTTTAATTCATTTCAACCAAAACACCACTCGTGCATACAAAATGATGTCATCTCCACGATGTAATGTAATTCAATTTTCATCACAATATTATATGAGTGGTTATAAATATATACATAATGAATAAATATGATACTTAAAAATGAATATATTTTAGATATACTGATATATTAACAAATGTTTTATTTCTAGAACCATAAAACAAAAGTATGGATAGAGGACAATCTAGTATTGACCCTAATTTTCATTTTAATATATATTTGATTATAAATAAACTATTCAAAATTATAATATATTGTTATATAGTATGTTTTTATTTAATTTTATTATAGAATATTTATATAATAAATAAATATTAATTATACGTGATTATCAACATGTATAAATAAATATTAGACTTGAGGTATGGGAATATGTTAGAATTTAATTCCCTTTCAAGATCGCCTATGTTAAACATCCATTAGGGGAAATGATATGCACATTATCTATTAAAACATATATATTTTACTATCCAATGGTAGTTTATAGGATCTTATTTTCTTCCATTCATTCTCTTATATTTTGGAAATATATATCTTGGGAAAATTTCAATTTAATAGAAGTCAAATTTAATTCTTGTTTAGTCAATAAATGTTTCCTTCCATGTCCATGTTCATTAAAAAGTCAAAAATAATGTTTGTCTTTGTGGAAAAATAAATATTTATTGTCATTATGAACAAAATTTGACTTTCTTTTTTAGTTTTTTCATGGAGTGTAATTTTTTTTTCATTTATGAGCTACATTAATAATTTATATCAAATTTGTGAACGGAGTCGTGACATTATTATTTATGGAACAAATGGATATTTTGGATATAATGTCTATTATTTCCATTAAAGATTTTACTATAATTATAAATCACAAATTTCAATGAAAATAGTTTTTCAATATTCTATAAATCTTTTATTATAAATATTTATATAGAAATGGATATTTTAAAATTTATTTAGGGAAACGTTCAAATTCAATTTTATATTTATTTTTCTTCTATTTCACCATCGCTTGTTATCGATTAATATTCATTAGGGATATGATATAATGATAACATACATGTTATTTCTTTCGATGAATTATGATTATGTGAGAAGAAATTTTAATGAATCACTCTTATTTTACATTGGTTATTCTATAATGAATTGAGGATTGCTTTTATGAAGTTGGGAAACACATATGTATGGTTTTAATTATGTGATGAGTGGATCCATTAAATTCCTCTAACGAAATAGTTAATGATTAATATCTCATGTGATTATATGGATTGTAATAGTGAGTAAACACAATTTATTATGGGACTCTATCCATAATGATAGTATTCGTAGTGAACCTTGACTAAGGAAATAGTGGAATGGGGGTGAACACAATACACTATAGTAATTATTACACATTGATAGTCTTAGTAGAGATACATGACAAATGAAATGATTTTATATAATTAGGATTGTTAAAAACAATTGTTTTGACATTTTTTATACTTATTATATGCTCTCATGGTTCATCATTTATTAATTATGATTCTTCACTATTTTTAATCATGTCATTGAAATACTAGTTATTTATGACATGACTCATTATTTATGACCTTTTATTCATTGGTTGTGAACATTTAATGATATACTCATGATCTTATGCATTTATTTGTATCCAATTATTACATATGATCATATATTTATATTTGAGATGTTTATACTTAATGAAAATCAATGCTCACCCTTTCATAGGGTTCCATTTTCCCAATTTAAGGATGAAATAATTTAATTATGAAATATATAATAAGAATACAATTAATAATGAATATTTTGGAGGGTATTAAAGATGTTTTATAAAACAAGTTTATTATTTAACTATTATCTAAAGACAATACAAACTTAGGGTTTGTGGTGTGTATAATTTTGATACATATTGAGTATTAAATTTAAATAATGTCATATTGATGTGTGTTTTTCTTGGGTGATGTCAGTTGGTATCATGATGGGACTAAATAATTCTTAGATATTTGGTAATGGAAAATATAAGGATAGAACGCATGATAACATCTGAGGAGATAAATGTGACATTAGATTTACATAGAACAACACTAGGTTTATAAGTAGGTGACAAAATTTTTTTCCTCTTAGTAATGACATTCATGATAATATGATTTATTCAAACTAGTTATTAAAATGTGATACTTACACAATCGTTTTCAGTTTTAGTAAATTTCATGAAAAAGAAGGAATCATCAAAAAATATAATGATACGGACAATTAAATAAGAAACTGAAAGACATGTGAGTTAGGATGTAAAATTATTTCGATATTCCCCCAAAAATCTTTCAAATCGTGAATCACATTGAGATTCCAAATAATAAAAGGTGAGGCCAATGCACCATTTATTATTTCATGAGTAAATAAGTGCCATTATTTTTTCATTCACTTATACATTATTGGATATTAAATCAATCATTACAACAAAAAATAAAATTTCTTTTATCCCTTGATTAGAATATGAAAATGTTATCATAGAGGTGAATAATTTTTAAGGTGAATCATACTAGTGGTGGAATATTATTAATCATATGAAAAAAAAGATTAAAAAAATTCTCCATGTAATTTAAAGAATTTAAGTGGGTATTATTCAGTAATTAATTTCCCTAAAATGTTTACATGGAAATTTATAATAAATTCTTTGAGCATAAGTATAATTATGGGTTATTTATTTGTACCTATGAAGGAAATTTTAAAATAATTTCAATGTTAGATTTGGGATTTATCATCAAACATGAATGAGATATTGATCAGAACTTCAATGTACAAAATCCAATTCTCCAATAGATGATTTCCATATGAGAAATTATTTGTTATGAAGAAATTTTTCAAAGTGATCTCAGGGTAGAAATAGAGATTATATATTCTCACCATTCTCACACTTATGATAATAATAATAATATGTATTTTTAATAAAATTATAACTATTTAAACCCTAGAATAAATAAAATTATTATTTATTTATACCAAATTTATAGAAATAAGGATGGTAAAAATTTTCTCTAATTTACCACTAAATATTTCCGTGTGAATACTAATTTCAACAAGAAAAATAGAGAAAATGTGATTTTAATAGGCTGGTCAATATTAGTGATAACGCTTATTCTATAATTATACAAACACACCAATTCTATAATTATAAGTATTATAGATATTGTTTTAATCTATACATTAATTTTTATGTTAATAAAGACATTAAAAAACTAAAAAATCCAAATCCATGAAAAAATGGAAGTATCATGTGATAATAAAAATTGGAATGGGTAATGATAAAAATGTGGTGAAACTCACACTTACCATAGACTCTATAAATGAAAATGTTTAATTTGATTTTGAATCTACCCACATTTAAATACTGTAATAAGTTTATAATGGTATAATATGACCACCCTAATGATTAGAAGCTGTAATATTGGTAAAAATTAAAATTGGTATCATGGTCACATAACATGTCTATTTCCTATATCTGATAAATTTTATTTGGAATGTGGTTCATGAAAATCATATGATTTTTTTCCAGTTAATTTTTTTTATATTTTTTCTTGGATTAGATCTATCTATATCTATCCCATATCAATTACAACGTATGGGATGTCATATTTAATATTTAAAATCAATCCACGTGTTATTATTCATGTAATGATAAATGAAACCCTTCATTGGAAACTACATCCATTATGTGGGACATATTACCTATTAAGGAGGGGTATCTATCTCACATTATTGGAGAGAAACTCAAAATTGATGACATACCTATTTAGTGTGAGTACTATGATATATCTTTTAAAGAGTTATTGAGTCTACCCCTAAATAGTGAAGTTTATTTATTAATTGAAATCATACATGTTGTTATCTCTATTTTAAATTCTACTTATAGATTGGGTTTGATTGTGTTATAGTAATTTAATAACAAACTATAGGATAATTTTGATAACTGATTCATATTCCCTAGACCGTCATCATAGGGCGTACCTATTCCTTATTTAAGAATATTGATTGGTTAACATGTATTTTAATTGAAATCCATAACATAACAAGATTTCTATATTGAAAAGTATCATTTTCCACACATTAATGTTTTTTTGATCAACTAGGTAGATCGGAATAGTATCCAAATATTTTACATTATTCTGGATTTCAGAAATTGAGGATAAAAAAGTTGATATAACCAATAAAATATTCTTCATTGTATCAAAATTAGGAATTTATAGTTATTCCATTTGTATGTTCCTGTACATATTACATATCTATGGTTCTAATGAATATAAACTTTATTTAATACCTTGATCAATTTTTAATATTCTTTATATACGATATTATAATATATTAAAGAGTATGAAACAGTATGATGATCATTTGTGGATTTTCTTGAACACCCTAATGAAGGATATGTTGTTTTCTAAATTTAAAAAATTTAAATTAAAGATATATAATCATTATTTCTCATGTTATATAATCTCTACTGAGGGTCTATAGAGGGATACCACAAAGGCTAGTGTTTTCAATAAATAGCCCAAACAATGAATGGAAACTGATATCTATATTTCTCATGGGTTTTGTAGATAATATAGTATATTTTATAGGGATTTATAAAGAATATATATAATATAATAACAATGTTGAAATATATTGGATCCAATTTCATATAGACCGTGTAATGTGAGGAGGATATCAAAGATCTGAAAAATATGTTTGTACAAAACAACTATACTCATACTACCCTATAGTGGAAAAAGTTATATGATCAATAGTGATGCATCATGGAAAAGACTATGATGTATCATCATGTAAAATTGACATGATTATAGATTATTCTTCACTACAATTAAAAATTCTAGATCAAAATTACATGATCCCGGATTTGGAGATTGATCTTGTAACTTTTTCTTTCAAAATATAGAGGCATTATCTTTTTGGTTAATATTGTGATATATATTTATCATAAAATATTTTCGTATATATTCACAATTTTGTATTGATATGGGCCAAGGTGGTTGGTTGTAATTGATACACTTCCACCATATTGATGAAAATTGTGGTGCATGATCCATTTCCAAAGGATCATGTTAGTTTACCAATAATAATTATTTAAAGAGAATAATTATTAATTGGTATACCAAAGACATATCATGAAATAATTATCATTATGGAAAAATAATATCATTATCTGATGAATGATTGGCCATTCGTCAATGTAAGGACTAAAGAGGCATAGAATGATGTTTCTTAACATCATAAGAAGGCAAGGAATGTTTTTACTTCGACCATGATTTTGATAGACTGATATTGTTGAAAAACAATTATGTGTCTTGTAAATGAATTAATATAAAATGGAACTATTAGTTGATGTTTATAGTTCCTCATTCATTATCTATCCTATAATGATGAATATGTATAGAGATATGAAATAGTATTTATCATTGGATGATATGTAAAAGTATACTGTTGTGTTTTTATCTCAATTTTAGAGGTGTGAGAATAAAATGGTTGAGAGATATGAAGTTACAATATTTACACATACAAGAATATAACATGGAAACATTTTCATTGATTTCATTATTAGAATCTTAGAGTCATTTAAAATGAACATTTCTATTTTGGTTGTAGTCAATAAACTTATAAATTCAACCCATTTTTTTCATCAGATAATATTTATATCTCCATAGAATTTATAATAATTTCATTAAATAGGTTCAATGATTAATGGGGTACCATATTCGAATATTATGATTAGGATTTTAATTTTAATTTTTTTTTTGAAATTTTGGAGATACCATTAGGAATCACTGAATATTAGATTATTATATAACACTACATATCATCCTTGGATATGTTTTAAGTCTGTGTGGTCCATAAAAACCTATATTATACCTTAAAATCTTGTTACGAGGATTTTATAGCTGGTTTCTATTAGCACCTACCTTTATTTTAGTTTTCATACAATAGTAGGTTTTAGACAATAATTCACATGGTTCCTTATGGAGCTCTCTTTGGTCTAAGGTGAAGAACTCCAAAAATTTGGGATGAATTTGGAGAATGAAACATATCTAGACCCTAAAAATTGTGGATGTGGTAGAGAATGATAGATCAATTTAATAGCATATCAATTTATCATATATTTGATAGAAATGTTATGCTAAAAATCACTAGTGAGATATAGAAGTAAATGATGGTGATACGATGTTCCTATAAATATCAATATGAAAGAGTTTGTGGGATTTAGATATAATAGATTGATGATCCCTAGATATATCATCCCTTATGATGTTATAGAACATATAATTATGGTATATTATCTAATTAGGATCTCACCGAATCTCTCTAAATTTCATGATGTGTTTCAAGCATCTCTTCGAAGGAAGAATATAGTTGATACATAAAATTTAATAAACTAATTCTTTATACCATGGGATAATGAACATTATCACATGGATAAAAAATTATAGTCTATATCATAGAGTGATTTTTATTTTAAATAAGCACACTCACATGGTCAATGTTTTGTGGAGAAACTATACATTTTAGGAATCCAGATAGTTAACCATGGAAGATGTGATGTAGAGTTATCCTTATTTATTTTAAGTAGAAAACTGTAATTTTGGGGTTTAAATTATTATAAGTTATGTAAAATAGAAAACCTTGATATTTTAAGATATATTTTTCTTAAACTTTGTTTGATGTCAATTATAGGTTTACAAACATGCAATACTAATTTTAAATTAACTATGATGTTCTATAGTATATTATTATTAAATATAGAATTAATCACTTATTCATTAGATTTGAGGTTATGAATACGGCCAAAAAATTATGAAAAATTAGTATTTATTCTTTAATCAAAATATTTCATTTTTTTCAATGTATTAAAATTAAAAAGAAATCATTTTAGAGTAAAAAATTGAAGTTCTTTGAAAAACAGTTTTATTCATGCAATGAGAATTTTTAAAAGACAAATTAAATTGAAATATTTTGATGGATTATTTTAATGAAATAATTATAATATATATTTAATCGTGTATTTATAATAAAATACTTAATTTGAGTAAATGAATAAGAATAACTAATTTTTTTAATCATTGAAATACATTTTACTAAAACTATTTGAATTTCATTTTGAAGACATAATATTAAATTTAATTTATAATAATTATAGGAATTGAAAATGATAAACTGGTTTCCATATTTGGAATCATAATCTCAAAATTAGGTAATGAGTAAACATTCATTTTGTTCATAAGGAATATTATTTTATCATAGTAAAAGTCACCCCAATAAAGTTTAAAAGGGCCTAAAGAGGGGTTATACTAGAGAGATAAATTTTACAACGAAATAAAATTCCAAATCCTTATTAGACAAGTGTATTTCAATGTTATATCAACATATTTAATTTTTTTTTCTATTTTGTGACTTGTCCCCATGGGAGCGGTATTAATAAAGGTAAATATTATGAATTATTAAAATTATTCGACTCACTTCACTTATAAAATGAAATCTCTACCTCTCTTTTCCATACTATTCTTGATATATTTATCTCAAAAATTCCATACTATATCTATTATCAACTATGATATCCTTATCGTATATGTTCTTCTCTTCATAAAATACTAACCCAAGGGTCCTTATGAAAAGATTCAAATGAATATTGTTATGTAGTGAAATATATGTGAATATGGTCCTGAAATAGATATATAATATGCCAGTATTTACTATTCATAAGTCTTGAAAACATATGAATAATGATGTTAATTTTGGAAGGGTTCTACATTCCTATCTCAATTCATTTAAATATTGTCAATGTTAATGTCCAATGGAGGGAATTTATATTATCTTAATCCATTAATCCATTTCTATTCTAATTGTAACTTGTAATTTATATGTGTTACATGTTTTCCTTTCATTATCATATCATTAGTACGTTTAATTATTAGGAATATGATTTTTTAATAAATTTAAACCTTATTTCTTCATTAGTTGATTATCTTTTTATTCCTTGTCTAGGGTTCTTAAAAAATTTTCATGAGTATTCATTAATATGATATAATATGTATCTAATATCAAATTTAAATTTATTTGACATTATTTTCATTATACTAAAAGGAACCATCATTTTTTCCAAATTATAACTACTGCACTTTTTACCAAAATTATGAAATGAATATTTTTTATTTTCTATAAAAAATTTGACCATCATATCCATTAATTTCATTGAACCATAATTTACATGTTTTTTTGTTATATTTCAAAAATATGTTATCCAAAATATCCTATACATTTTTAGTTACAAATATATTTTTGTTAAAAGATATTTTTCTATGTTTTAAAATAAATTTTAAATTTTATCTTAATGGTATTTTTCATATGTTTCATCATCCTTTTATGATTCATATGTTTAACTATCTATATAATAAAATATTCCACCAATGTTCTTTCTATACATGTATTGTGACTACATAATGATGAAATGTTTTGGAAACTCATTTACATTCATACTATAATGATTTAATTAACTGATTAATGATTTTTGGATTATGGGGGTCACATATTTATAATTCTAACTTCATTAATGGTGGGACCATTAAATCTCACCAATGAATTGGGTAATGACTAATATCTAATTATATAATATAAAAATTATGGGAGAGTGATCCTAGTTCAGGAAGTGGATATATCAAATATGATAATCATGGGAGTGTACCAGGACTAATGTAAGGATGCAATATTCCGTGAACCCAATCCATTGTGAACAATTTCCCACTATGATAGTCTTGGTAGTGATCCTCCACTAATGAAATGATTTAATTATTTTTTTATTATAGAAATTAATTATTATAAAATTTCCTTATTTCATGATATACACTAGTAGCTCATGATTTATTAATAACGATTCCTCACTAATATGAATCTTGTATTTTGAAATTCTAATTTTTTTCTCATGAATCATTATTTGTGATTTTTAAATGATTGGGTATAAAATTTTTAGGTTATAATCATGATATCATACAATTGGGGGTATCTTACTCTTATATGTGAATATAAATTAATATCTCCCATGATTACCCTTAATGAGAATGTGAGACCCAAATTTATTATGTTTCTATTTTCCAGAGGATATTATGAATGGTTTTAATTAATAAATTCATAAAATCATAACATATGGGAAAATAATTGTATGATATATTGAATATAAATTCTAAAAAAGTTGATTTTATATATAGCCTAAAAATAATGTAAAAATCTATAGTGCGGGGGTCTGTATTATTATAATTTATATTGAATATTAATCTAAAATGATATAGTATTTAGGAATGTTATGGTATGTTTTCATTAGTTGTGGAAACCAAGGAACATATTGTTTAATGATCGATAAGGTTCTATCCTGGAATATTATTGGAGGGAGTAAAGTTAGGAGTGGATTTTTTTAGTAGTGTATCAATGGTTCCCTATGTTTTTTATTGTATGAATCTCTAATAGAAAACAATATAAATTTTTATATTGCTACAACTATCCAATATCTTAGTGAACACATGTTTATATAGTTTAGAAATATATTTTATAGTTATAGGTATTGGAGTCGATGAAAATTCCACATGTAAAACTGTTTTTTTTTGACATCCGAGTAAATGGTTGTACCAGAGTCCTCGAGAATGGAATACATAATCATTTGAAATAATACCATCAGCTGATCTATAAAGAACTATAAGGAAAAATTTTAATGATCCAAAACCTACAACAAGATAGTGTGTATTTATAGATGATCTTATTCTATACATAACCTCGCTTTATATATTTCATGGGATGTCCGAAACTGTTAAGAAACAAATGATTGGTCCACTAGTGCATTGAAAGTGTCTATAATGTATGCATAATCATTAAAATATTTTTACTTTGTTACATCTATTGTTAAATCTTCACTTCTAGAAATTTATATACATGTCTAATAACTATAAAATCCCCAATGATGAGAGGGAATGTGAGGACTCAAACACCCGTAACTTCTTAGCTTTGTGGGTAATGAAATTTTCACACATCTATGTACCTTTAGAATACTTTACATGACATCCAAAATATTGTGTATTCTTGTGGTTTATCATAATGGTTCGCTTCTATGAAATGGCATATTGTGGAGTAACTTTCCGCAAGATTACATCCCCTTTAAATTCCACTATATCTAGTTTATTATTGTTAAGTAAAAAATGGTTAATCCATATTAGCGGACCCTATATTTATGTTCTATTAATTATACGGGTGTAATGGCTACTATTTGGGAAGGTATAATCATTTGCCACCTCATTAAAGACAATCTCCTATGAGGTTTTAGAATAAACTAATATGTGTTTCTAAGAATAGAATTATATACACATTTCACCCCAATAAACTCTCATAGATTTAAAGTTGACTATTTATTTCCAAGCTATAATGTAACTTTCACCATTCTAATATAAATGATATATAAGAACTCACAAAAAATTATTATGACATAATCTCTACTGTGAAGAATATGGTAATGTAATATCACATAGTAATCATGCATGATATCCTCCTCTGTATTGATATTTCACACTATCCACAAGTGTTGTGTCATGTTTTTTTTAAATGATTCTTGTATATTATGTCTGATATGACCATTTTTTTGAAATGTAGGTAGTGTATAAGAAATTATTTTGATTTATCCTACCCCTAAAAAAATATGAACTAGAATGGTATGAACATGATTTGATATTGGAAGGGTTAATTGTGGTTTAGGGATGTATAGTTCACCATGGTTTGAATATTTTCATTGGGAACTTGGTTTGAAAATAGTTGTTGGTTTTTTGGAATGGGGTTTGGGGTAAATTGGTTTGTCACAATTCATTGTTAATGGAATGAAGTAGAGAACATGTATAGTATGGGGTTTTAATATAATTTAGTGGTAGAAAATAAATAGGTTTCCATTCAGGTTTGTGAAATGAATTAAAAATAAATTTTAAATTGTTGGTAATATTTAATATTTGATGAATAATGAATGAATAATAAAATTCCAACTCAACACAGGGAATATTGACTGGATATATTGTAGGGAAAAGATTTTCATTATGATAGGGAATAGAAATATTGTATTTTTATCACGGGTTCTCTAATTGATGAGAATTTTTTTAATTGATTATACAAATTATGATTGGAGGAGAAATTTGTATAACCCTCAAATATGTTAATGTAATTTTTATATATTTAAACTATGAACACAAATGTAGAATTCCCTAAATATTCATGGATTCGCTATAGGAAATGTTGTGTTATGGTAACCATCCACCATTTGTAAAAGAGATAAGTCCTTTTTTAAATACAACATTTCATTTTTCCTCTATACGTATTAAGGATTCTGTCACTCATATAACAACCCCTACCCTTGTATCCCATAGAGAATTATTATTTTTACACATTGTCCTAGAAAGAGATAAGGGATATCACAATTCATGTTTGATTTTCTTAGTTATAGTGACCCCATTTTGTCTTTTATGAATTTTATATCATTTTAAAGATAAACTACATAAACAAATTTCATGACCCAACCAAATTGGGAACCTACTGAAACTCCACAAGACCACCTCTAGTGGGATTGTGGTTGGATACTATTGCGGAGTATGTATATCACTAATAAGGGATTCCTTAACCCATATACCTACACACACACACACACACACACATATCTAAGCCTAAACAATTCTTAAATGTAAAAAATAGCTGAACAACCATTCTAAAAAACATCTGAATTCAACATCTTGAGTACCACATGAAGTAAAAGAATGTAAATTGAGTAAAATAAAAGCCCTAAAAAATGTCCAAAAATATTTCCTACCCCAAAGTTAAATTTGGAATGATATCAAGATACCACATGTACACACCTTGGTCTATATAGTCTCACTAATAACCGTCTTGTCTTGGTCTATCAATGACTCTATGAAAATGTCGATCATCTTCACAAGAAATGACATGTGTAGGAAAATATAGTTTATGTGTGAGTATAATAATACCGAGTAGGAAAGCCCAATACCATAAATCATAAAACAAATCAATATAGTCATATCTATACAGGTATTTTTCTAAAAATAACAAGAATATACATATATAGTAAATAGAGACACACAGTCTAAAGGTAATCCCTAACTAAATTTTCATCCTAGGATTCGATATTGAATGTTCCACAGGGAACACTTTTTGGGACGACACACTCTAGATCTTGATAACACTGATGGTGTTTTTCCGAGAGGTAATAGTCATTAGATCTCATAAGAGGAAATATAGACTGGATGTTTGAATAGATAAAATACACACATGAGGACTACTCCCAAGTCCACTCCATATACCAACAACTCAATCATGATTAGCCCACTATGAAGAGTTTCTGCAACCACATGGTGTTTTTTGTGATGATACCAAAAACATAAAATACAGGATGAAGATGAATAAAGGATCTCACTCTAGTACTTGTGTATGGATTCCAATAATTCTATTAAAAATTTCTTAGTGAAGGGATCAATGTCGTAGGTGTATGAATGTGATTCTATACTAACCCTATTGGGAAGGGACAGTTGTAATACACCCTAAAAATGATGTCCAAGATAAAAAGGAAAAGGTCCCCCAAACCATTCTTTTCATAAGGTCACAACGTGTAGTATGGTTACATTCCATGTAATATAACTATTGGTCCTCATATAAACATCATGTGTCATGTGGCCATGTTCGTGTAATATTACATAGTTTGTCAGATGCACATTAACTTTTCCCACGTGCCATTACATGGATTATTCTTTGTACATTTTACCAGGAATTTTCTATGTTGGAGTACATGGTATTCACATTATTGTGTACTCATTAATGTGTCTGTGTACCCTCTATGGTACATACCTGGACATTGGGAAGTGATCACATGCCATGTAAGAATTAAGATTCTCTAAAACCCTAGAAAACTCTAATAGGTGTCCACACATCATGTGTATCTGTGTTACATTCCTTTTAGTAAATAATTTTAAAAATCCCATATATGGAATCACCATTCATTCTGGTACCTTCATCCTTCGATCTGATGAGTGGCAGGTGGAGAAAATCGGAGTATTGTCTCGTCTATGCCTCACATTTGAAAAAAAATAGGTTTCAATCATTAAATTAGTTCTGAAACCACCATAAAGTATCATTTTTCATTGTATACTATAGAACATGAAATCAGGTATCAATGATCTCCATGTTCATTGTCACTTCCACTATCACACCACTGTTGTGTCATGCTGATCCAAGATTTAAAATATCTAATCTTGTCACTAAGAAACCTGTGCAGAATTATCAATTCATCGTGATATGTCAAACCATGGTCGAAACAATGAACTCTTGCATTGAACAAAAAATAGATAGAAAAAATAAAACGAATAGTCAAGAGGAATAGACCGGGGTTATTGTTCCTGAAAACATTAATTTGTTTTCATTATAACTATGAATGAAGATATATAAATTAATCTTAGATAATTATCCAAAATCATGAGTAATCTAACTCATCCTGAAATACACAGGATACACAGATCAATCTATTTGTTGATTGATACTTGTTCATCGTGGAAACTGAAAAGGGGATAGAAAACCAAATAAAAAAACATCATACCTCATTATTTAATGATCACTGGTGAAGAACAAAGATTCACTAGGATCATTGGTGAGATCATTTGAATTCACATCACAATGTTCATAAATCAATGATCTAAATATTGTCTTCCAAAGGGATCTCTTCCAATGGCTCCAATGGATCTCATAAATTGGTGAAATTTTTCAAATAACCATACGAATATTCTATATGAGAATATATAATGAGGAAACTTAGTTCTCCACTTTATAAACATATAAAATAAAATATTTAATTATTTTACACATTTTTCTACCATGATGACCTTCCAAAAAACATCATGTACTATCTAAAGTTATGTCACACTAATGGTAAATCATTTTTTCTAACATAATTGATTCACATAGATTAATGATGTGGTATCTCATTTATAATTTAATAATATTTATCCAGAATAATTCATGTGTGTTATATTTAAGATATTTAATATATTTTAATCTTTTATACTTGGAATGTTAGGCCTCATAATCACACTTCATCTCAATGTCTAGTCTAAAAAATAATCCATAAAATATCCAAAAATTATTCATATAAAATTAGTGTAATTAAATTCTCCCCACCTTGGAGTTATAATTCCTAGAATATAAAAAAAATTCTAAAAATTAAATGTGGGTACTAAGGATGTATCTCAGCCTCCCACTCCCATGTGCTCTCCTGGAAATTCCATTGAAGTCATTAGACACTTACCAAAGGAATTGCTCACCCATGAATAATATTATCCTACCGATCCTTGATATCTTCTTGGTACTCAACAAATGTATCTTCTATTATTAGTGCCCAAATCACTACAATCGATATCATGCATTGGGTTATGCAGGTACCTCCTCAATGGTAACTCATCGAAGATGTCATTTACCGAGTCTAAATATGAAGGTTGATCTAAGAGGTTTTCCATAATTCCAACTCGATGTATAATATGTAAAGGTCCAATTAATCTGATGGATTTCTTTCTACCCTAACCAAATCTCCATAGTCTACATTGAGGGGAAACATGTAAGAACACATGGTCTCCCTCCTAGAACTCTAGAGGCCGCAATTTTTTATTCACATAAGACTATTGATGGATCTATGAAGTCTTAATCTACTCTTGGATGATCTTAACCTTCTCGGATGTTTCTCACTCCAACTCTGGGCCTATGTCTACCAACTCTCCTATGTTAGTCTCTTTATGTGGTCACCTAAAGTGTCTCCAATAAAAATCTTCAAATGGTTCCACAAAGATGGTGGAATAGTATTTGTTTTGAACATAAAACTCACCATTGGTACATGGTCCTCATAACTATGGTGAATTTTCAACATAAAGTCCTACAACATGTCCACAATGACCTGAATGGTTCACTATTTTGGCCATCAGATTTGAGGGAAACTATTTTCTAAAGCATAACCGAGTCCCTGATTCTTCCTAAAATCCCTAACAAATTTGAGATTTGATGTGAGGATATTAGTTAGAAATTATCATCAATGGAACTCCATAGAGTCATACTATGTCATACATTTAGGGTTATCAAATTCCCTCAATTGTACTCTTTTACTAAATAGCTAAGAAGTGGGATACCACCATTAGTCGAACTACAATCAAATAGATGGAACTGTTTCTCATAGATGTCTGTTGTAAGACCATCTGCAAGCCCATGGATATCATATCCCACTTCCACACTGGAACCTCAAGGGGTTGAGCTGAACCCACTAGAACTTAGTGCCCAGCCTTCACTTTCTTACATGTAAGGTATCGAGTGATAATATCTAAAACTCCATTATTAATCCTTATCCACAAAAACTGATGTTGAAGGTTTTAGTATATCATTCACACACCATGATTAACATACATAGGAGATGTATTAAAATCTCTCATAACCTCCATCTCTAACCTAATCGGATCCAGCCTACATCCTCTTAAAATAATTATAGGATCCCCTCCTTCAGAAAATCCATCTTGAGCATGTAATCCTGATATCTGAGTATGTAGGGTATCACTGTCGGTATCCCCATGTTATGCCTCCATGGATCACCACAAGAGAAGATGGGTGAAAAACATCAACTATAGGTAATATGATCTCTATCCATCAATAATTGATATCTATAACAAGGCCTACTACTCTATTTCCTCATTCCGCAACTAGGAACAAGATCTCTTGGTGAGAGCATATTCTACCATGTTCCCCTTCATAGGAGTATATTCAATATCAAATTCATAATTCTGGTGGAACTCTAGTCATCTCCTCTATCTCAAGTTATTGTCCATAAGAGACAATATATACTTGAGACTCTTATCATTGGAATAATAAATAAACTTCTCTCCCATTAGGTATTGCTGACACATCATTTTTGTGAAAAATACCACTACAAACTCGAGATCGTGGGTCATGTAGTTAATATTATGTGGTCTCAAAAAAACATAAACCTTCAGAAGTCACTGACTAACTATGCATTAAAACACAACACAATCAAGTTCATGATGCATCAGAGAATACATCTTACTAAACACCATCCCCTAAAAATCTCAATTTGGGAACACAAATAAATATTTACATCATCTACTAAAAACCTACTAGAACCTCTCCATCCACAAAAAGGTATACCCCTTTGTGTTATAAGATTTCATGGATGATGATATACTATAAAAATCATGTATGAATAAATTGTAATGGTCTGATAATCGGAGGAATCCCCACACCTATGTCACACACTTGGGTGCCTCCCAAGTGTTCTTTACATCAAAATAGTGTTGTCCACACCCACTATATCTACTAATATAATGTATCCCAGAAAGTAGACCTACTCAGTCTATAATTGACACATCAATTGAATTCCCTAAAAATGGTCCTCTCTGTGTATGTCAAGAACCATCCTCAAGTGTCTCAGGTTCTCTTCCTCAAACACTGAGTACACAAGGATAACATTGATAAAGACTACCATGAACTGATATAATAAAGGCTAAAAGATATTTTTCATGATTTTTATGAACATTTTTGTGGTGTTTATCATACCAAAGGGAACACCATGTACTCATAGTGATAGTTGAAACATTTGAATTCTTTCTTCAGTATATCTTCATCCCACATTCACATCGGGTGATAGCCTGACCTAAGGTCAACATTTGAGAACCATTTTTCCCCTATCACCTGATCAAATATGTCATCAATCCTCATTAGTGGATAATTTTACATCACGATCACCTGGATCAAGCGTAGGTAGTCGACACATAACCTCTATATTTTGTCCACCTTCTTGGAGAACAAAACTAGGGCTACCTAGTGAGAAAACCTGGTCAAATAAATACCTTCCCCAAAAGACCTCCCAATACACCCTCAAATCACGATGCTCTATGGGAGCCATACTATATGTTGGTGTATATATTGGTGTTGTGATAGGGTGTAAATCAATGAAAAAATATATCTCATGGTGAGGTAGTAAACATGAAACACCCATAGGGATTACATCATCATACTTCACCACCACCATAAGGAATTAGGAACTCATAACATCCAATACATCCAATTGATGAGTAATATGGTGTACATTTCTATGAATTTTTTCATTCTACCCTGAATGGGTTTCCATTTCACATATAAAGAGAAAATGGTTCTATAACTAAAGACACACCAAATATCCTCATGAAAAAAGTTATTATGGGTATGAACTATGGATAACCAGTCAATACCTAAGATAAAAACTTAAGGAACCATAGTTTCTATAATGATATACAAATAGAATCTCTCACCTATAAGATTATGGTCACACTATAGGCACAAGTTTGTGATTGTCGATTCATCTCACGTTTGATTCTCTAAGAATATGTCATGAGCCTAGGGCTCAACCATAATTTATAATTCTTGAATAATACATGTGGAAGAAATAAATTACTAGAATATTTGTATATCAGAACTACAACCTCTATAAAAAAATTCATTGATCATACATTGAATCATTACCGATGCCACTAGTTTGTATTCTTTAGTAGGCTACCACCATCCTCACCCCTTTCCTCCAACTCCATGATCTCAGTTTATACCACATAGGGATGGTGGTGGTAGCAATAAAAATCATCTACCACCTTATAATTCTATTCCAACTACACTTCCATTCCCTCTTCCATGCATAACTACCATCTCTTATTGCTACCTCTGCCTTGGGGACCCATTTAAGGTATCTATATTAGTCATATAGAGGATTAAAAAATCTTTATCAACTTGTTCCTTGTCATCACAGAAATATCATTGCCTCTCCCTAGGATAATTGGTCCCACCATGTGATCCCTAAACGATTGATATTTCATATTTCAACCTCTTCCTAAAATATCTCTTATGTTCATCTCCCTGATTGTGATGCCATAAACCTGCTATTGAGGTCTCTTCTCTTACATTCCCACAACCGGAAACCGCATGTTGTATCTTCTCATCAAAGAAACTCTCAACCTCCAAAGCTATCTCTCACAGCCCAACATTATTATGATTTCATAGAGTGAAAATACTGACATGAATGTCTCAATGATGTCCTTTATCACAGGTCCGATCCTTGAAGAACTGGTCATGACACAAATTTATAGAGTTCACAAAAAGGTTGGTAAATATCAATGAATAATTGTTACCATCATGTTGACCTGTGGATTATTTAGAGTCTCACTAATACGTAAATATCCTAATGTATCTAGATAAGACTCCTCTTTATAGAGATTCTCATTCTATGACCATGCTACAGTCACCTATTCATATGATTGGTTCACCAAAATCTACCCTCATCCCACTGATCCAAGAAGAATACATTCCTCTAGGAACACCATCTCTTATACAGGTGTCCTGACTAGATAAAAACTCATGTCACCTCCTCAAGATATACCACAAACACCTGTGGGTCAAGATCATATTAGATCCTTAGGGTTCTCTATCACTAAAACATGTAATGTGTTCTTAACCTAATCACCTCATCCACTGCTTCTGCAGGTACCTTGTGTTTCTCTATAGGGGGTTGTACATCTGGTACAACACCTAGATGTAACATATCTAAAACATGTCCCAGCATCAACGCCTCATCATTAAGGGGATTGTCCCTATGGTCTTGTTGCTGAACCCAAGTAGGAATACATTGATGAGGAATCCTAAAAGTAAACAAAATGTACCATGGTCAATGAGTATATTTGGAGAGCTAACTGAAGAAGGGTGTAGAAACCACAAACCATTCTTATGTGATGCATGTACTATTGTTTTCCCTTCAACCAATACTATCATTTACCAATTCAAAAGGTAGGTGATCAGAGACCTAATGTATGTATACATCAGATTCTACACCAACATTGGCATCTTAGGCCTGAAATCAAAACATGATACACTTAACATGGTTTCCCCAAACCAATCTCATAGACATTGGTCCTATAGTAGAAATAAATTCTTGAATACCACTCTATCATGACCCTTCCCAATGAGGCCTATATTTTGACTCCAGAATCCCACCTCTAATAGGATATAGTTTACTAGTTCCAAGTAGGATTATCAATATGGGAGGCCATTGCCTAAGTACCTACAAACATACACACATATCAAACTCAATAAAATAATTAAATATAAAAACAATTGAACAACCATGTATACATACATATAAATCCCACAACTATAGTGCGTCGGGCAGTAAAGTGATGTAGAAATAGAAAACTAAAATACCACAACAATGATTATCATACCAATTCCAGCAGGAAAATGAAATCAATATTGTTGTCAAGATACTACAGGAATACACCATGTTTTGTCTAGTCTCATTAAGCAACATCTGGTTCAAATTAGTCTATGAATCCGTCAAAAGTATGAGAATCTACAAAAAACGTGACACATCTTGGAAAATACCTTATAGGGGTGATTACAAAAATACCAATTAGGAAATGATGAAACTGTAATGTAAACAAAAAAATAATATTTCTAATTATATATAGGTATATATCTACAACAAATATAACAATAATACCAAGATATACTCAACAAAAAAACATAGTCTAAAGGTAATTCAAATCATTATTCCAGCCAAGGACTATAGATCAAAGGGTCCACAATACACAACTCCGGGAGAATATACTATTGAATTTGAGAACAATTATCACATATATCATATATGTAACACTCTTTGGTTATAATCATAGGAAATACTCACTCATAGTACAAATATATATGATACAGAGATGAGGATCACTCTTGGGGCCTTAGGTTATACCAACAACTCAATCTGGATTAACACACTATGTAGAGGATTGGTACCCATGTAGTGTTTGTCATGACAATACAAATAACCCTACCCAGTGAACAAAGATGAATAAAGGATCTCACTCTAGGCCTCATAGAGGTACTTCAAAAACTCTATCAAAGATGTCCTAGTGAAGGGATCATCTTCATATGTGTTGGAGGCGATTCCATATAAAACATAAAGAATATGGATTGGGTGACCACACCCTAATGAAAATTTTCTATGATATAGAGGACAAGGTATCCATGAAATATTTTTAGGACTACACTCTGGGTAGTCGGGTTACACGTCATATCCCATGACCTCGGGTCTTGCCCGTGCAAATGGATCATGTCTCATTGACATATTCACGTAACAACACATGACATATCAGTTGCTGATGTAAAATCACAATTTACTTATACAAAACATAGCGCGTGTACATTTTCCTTGGCTGTGTCAATGTGGGATTAAATGATGGTCCCTTGTCCATCCATATCGTGTCTTTGTACCCATTGAGATGCACACCAAGACATTAGGGAGGGATCACATTCCATGTGATATGGTCAACCACTATGGGATAAATATCTTTCTTTTAAACCCTAACTGCACTAGGAGGGGCTGACATGACATGTGGCTCTGTGATACATGTTTTTTCCTACATGAATTTCTAGAATCCCTTATCTAGAATATGCATTCATTTTTGTACCTTCTACTATTGATCTAGTGACTATCAGACTAGGAAATTCTAGGAACTAACTCATATTAGCCTCTACATTGTAGAAAAATAGGTTTATATAATCAAATCCTTTCAAAAATCACTATCAAATTTTGCTCTTATTTACATTCTAGAGAACGTATAATTTGGTATCAATGAGCACCTGATCTTTTTCTACATCCATGGTTGCACCACCATTGTTTCATGAAAATCAAAAATCTAAAATATCATATCATTGTGCCAAGATATGGGTGTGAAATGATAAAATACTATAGATACGTGGAACCATGGTACAAACAAATAATGTCCATGATGAGCGAATAATTGGGACATAAAATCAACAAAACAATCCATAAGAATAGACATTGGTCATCATTCATCTAGACCTCAATTTTCATTCATTAAAATGAATAAAAATAGATGACAAATTATCATGAAAAAAATACTCCCAAATCCATATTAATCTGACCCATAAAAATATAAAAATGCTGTTTGGTTCAATTTGTTGGTTGATTAAATTGTATTCAACGTAGAAACCAAAATAAGGAAAGAAAACCAAATCAACCAATCTTCATACATTGATTTGGTTTAATCATTGATGAGGAACATAGTTGTGTTGTGATAGTTTGGGAGATCCATTGAATTTTCCTCACACAAGTCATTGATCTATGGTTTGGTTGTCATCTTTGAATGGGATCTCCTCCAATAGCTCCAATGGAACTCATCAATTCTTAGGGTTTTGTGATTAACCATGAAAATGTACAAGAAGATTGTATACAAATAAGATAAAAAGATAACTTTTCAACAAACAAATAAAATATTTTATTTTGTTATTTTATTCATATTACTCTCATGATGAACTTTACATAAACATTATATCCTCCTCCACATTTACTTTTTTTATTTTCTAACACTTTTAAGGGGATAGTGAGAAATCTCTCAAAATGTTCAATCAAAAATGGAAACTACTAGCTTATGAATCACTAGTTTAAGGAGATTAGAATCTCCATCACTCAATAGTTTCCAAGGGAGAGAACATAACTAACTGTCTGGATCTTTCTCTATGTTGTCTTCATAGTTCTTTGTATGGTATTCCAAAGAATTCATATATTCTTCTTTAGTTATCTTCTCCATATTGAATCCTCTAATAAATATACAATATTTATTGTAAATCTATTCTTCTTGCTCGCTAGAAACTTCTACTTGAATCAATATTTCCATCATTTTGTCAATGTCTTCCCTCTCTACCATTATCACAACGACATCCACTTTCATTTCATTGACATAATGAATGAGTGGTATCATCTCAGTTCATGGATCCTCATCCTTCAGGTACTAAAAGAAATCTAGAGAACCTACCTCACATTGTTGTCCAGGGGAAATAACATCCCTCTTCAATAGCCTTGTATCCTCAAAATGCAGATGCACCTCCACTTCATCATTCTTTGAGGATCTTTTCACCTGTAATTGAGGCTCTACGAAGCCATCCTATTGAGCCTCATCTCCTGCCCCTAACTAAATATCATGACCCATGAGTGTACCCTCTTTTTTGGCCGACCATGTCTCCCTCAGTTTAAAAATATAGCAGTAGTCCTTATGACCCTTTGGTTTTGGATTTTTGAGAACTATATAGCTCCTCAGGTCCCTATTTTCCTTATTCCCTTTCATTCACCTTTTTTTGTGTAGACCATTACTTACTCCTCTCAAATCAGTATCATCTATGGGTTGTACATCTACATCTAACTTAGCCTCATCGGGATAATTGGTGTTTCATTCAATCTCTCTGGGACTACTCAAACTCTCAAATTGGTTGTTTTGGTTGAGTGCGGACAACGTCCTCTCTGGGTAGATTATCTGACTGGTAATCAACTTTTTGTTGACAACATGTGCAGGATTCTCCCACACATGACTATCGTTGAGATTATCCTTTCTAGTAGAATGCACTACAGTGTAATAGTTGGTACAATCATCCACAATCACTACCTCCGCATAGGTACCAGGATTAAGACTCTCCGCACCTTTGGATTTTAGACCAACAGCTCCAGTAGTGTACCCCGGGTCCTGAGACTATGAATTGTAAAAATCCATAGATGCCTCGACCACCACACTAGTTTGGGAACCTTGACTAAATGATTTTTTGTTTGGAGGACTCACCAGATCACTCCACAACCTGTTGATGATATCTGATACACTGGGTTCTGGAGGTAAGCTCTTAACGGGTTTCTACATTCTTGCTCCATTTGAACATTGGATATCCTCATCATTTTCTGTCCCCTTTCCAGAACTGGCACAACCATCTCTAGACACTTCAGTGGTCCTAACTGGGTGCTAGTATTGAATAGTTTTATTGAAACCTGAATCACCATGCCCTTCAACCTCACCGACTTCTGGATTGCACGTAATCAATTCATTCTGAACAAAGTAAGGGAGGCCATCCCCACCTCTTCCTTGTTGACCCATCTTGTTTTCATAGGCCGCAACAACCATGACACTAGAACAACTTCGACGTCCTCTGTATGAATCATGACCAAGTCAACAACAACAAATATAGAAAAGAACCCAAGAGTTGTAACATAGGTTTTGATTCCAACAGAGCTCTCCTTCAATATCAATGAAAATGGTGTCCAATTGTCCTGTTGAGAAATCAACTTCTGCACAAATTATCAGGGATACTGGATGAAACATGGTGCTCATCCAGGCATCTAAACTAAGGTAGAAGCCGATCATATTTCTGATTAATGGAATAATTTCTGAATTCTATCGAAGGCATCAACCAAGGGGCGTTGCTTCCCAATACGAGCAACCCGGGTAAGATCCCACATTGTCGAATAATTCATGAACACCAATAGAGAAATTGTAACTGAAAGAATAAAATTATTACAAGAGTGGACTTTAAATCTCACTTCGATGGGAGGAAATCAAGGTAGATAATACAGTTTACTGAATGGGGAAAATGAAAGATCACGGGAGGGAAAATGGATCGAGGGAGGAGCGTCAACCCCACCCCCCGGCTTGAGTGGGCCGGGGAGGGGAGGTGGGTGCACGACCATGACCTACTCTATAATCACAATGGAATATTGTGGAGGAGTTTATCAAAATGTTTTCCCCAAAAGATTATATGTTGATGATGGTTATGTCACACCTAGGGTAAACCCTGCATTCTGAACTCAACAGTTTGCTCAGATTTTTTATTAGGGCTTCAGTTTAGATTTTATTTCACTTATTCTAAAGAAACATGTGTGTTTTATCGATGACATTTAATATATTTCAAACATTTATTCCAGGAACTATGGGCCTCATATATTCATGTTATCTTTGTACCTGTCTTTGACAATAATCCATATAATATCCAAAAATAATTCATTAAACTCTAATTCATTATAAAGCATTACAATCTAGGATCCTATGGTCTAGAATAATAGTAAAACTATGACCATACATAACATATACATAGTTAAACATAACAATTTATTTAAAATAATCTTCATTGTACTTCTAAATCTACCATTCTATTTAGTACTACTAGTCACTTGAGGATATACAACAATGAAACATGTGAGTTAAAATCCAGTTAAGATGATAAATATTGGACATTATTCAATATAAAATGGGTTGTAATAATCATTATCATCATATCATAAGAACTGATTCATCATAAACAACCTGACTAAAACATGTGATAAAGACATAGAATGTTGAAATTCATAAAAATGAGACAACATGTCATAGTGGAAAAATAACTCACATAGTTGTGAATAAATCTAGCATCATTTTCATGCACAACATATGTTCATAATCACAAAATCATTATTTTTAATAAAAAAATAATCATGTACACAAATTATATATAGAATATTTTGAGATTCATTACATTAACCTATGAATTGGAGGGCTATATAATTCACGGACCACTCGCTACATTAAAATAATTACATAATCATGCATGCAACATAAAACATAAAAAAATCATATTCATGAAACAACATATGAAAATGAGTGGGTCTCTTATGGATTTAATCAAACAAAATTTCATGAATTAAATTGGGGTTCCCAAATGAATAAGGTAAATCATAAGTTTCATTAACATCATAATTATTGACTATTGAATAAACAACTCAAGAGAAGCAAAAGATGTTTTTTAGAAAGAAGGTTTCTATTGGAAAATGATTTTTTATCATAAAATAATTTATGAATAATGCATACCATAGAAAAAAAGGTAACATTAATTTAATGACATTTATGGAATATTAGAGTAGTTTTAACACCAAATATGTCATGAAAGGGAGATAAACCAATGAAAATGAGTTGGGTTTGAGAATCCCTTTACCTTAATTCCTTCTTTACTTTGTCATTTTTTCTCCTCCTAAATAATAAAATAATATATGTTACAAATTTATCCAGATGTGATTTATAGAAATTTATAAAACTAAATATAAATTATTATCATTGGATTATATTTCTTTATTTCTATTGAAGGATTTTATAGATTTTGATATCATTTTTTTCAATAAACTTTCTTGCTTCACTTTGATTTATCTATTCTCATTAAATATAACATATAAAAATCAATAATTTAATCTAAAAGAATATAATACATATTATTATGAATTTATTTATATATATATTATAATATCCACCCATGATGATGGATATATGTGTTGAAATGACAATTTTTCCATTGGTTTTTAACTGTCCACTAAAGGGACGTTCCCAAAAGAGAGGAAAAACATGGTAAAAATTTAATATTTTTCATAAATATGATATTTATTGTATCCTAAAATCATTAATATAATTTTAATTTATTAAATAATTAATTTCATAGTATATTTTTTTGAAATTAATTGGTAATAAGAATAAATATAATAAGAAATGAGTGAAGAGTTATTATACACTTACTCTCTCCCAGGCATAGTATCTCTTGTATGATAATATAAATACCATGGTGATTGGAGTTAGACTACTCCATAATGTACCTAAGTATTATAAGGAGATATATTGGTAGTATTTTAGCTGATTTTGGGTCTTTTTAAGGGTGGGATGAGTGGTTTACCAAGTGATGGTAGAGGGGTTATTTAAACCTAAAGGGAGGTGTAGTTTTAGAATAAAATATTGAATTAATAATTATATCTAAGGAAAACATTTTATTAGTGATTTTTTGACATTATAAATCATATATAAACATTATATCATAGTTTTAAGTCTTTAAAACCCATTTATAACTGTTATTAATTACATTATTAAAAAATATTGTGCAAAAAAAGAGAAAATTTTCTTTTCAGAAATCACTTCTGACCTTAGGATTTAATATATATTTTTAGGTTCTGAAATTATGTTTATTGTATTTTAATGATTAATTTATGAAATAAAATATATCATTACCTACAATATTTTTATATAAGTATTATGTTATCAATATATCATGAATGATGTAATTTAAGATGAACTAGCTATGTGAAAAAATATATTTTTATTATTCACCAAAAAATTATAGTATTTCATAGAACTACCAAAAAAATTACATCGGGAAAGTTTTGATAGTAATTTTTTCAATATATTCCTCTAAATTAAATAATTTTATTTTTTGGTATATGAATTATGATTTTTATAAAATACTTCAAAATATACTTTATTAAAAATGTTATTATGATTTCATTGGGTTTTTAATCATGATATTAATTTTATTCATAATTATATTTATATTTATATAAAATAATATTATTAAATATTATTTATATCATAATTTTTGTATTTTTAGGTCATGTTACTATTCCAAAATTCTGGTTATTATTCCCAGCCATCTGGTTACTATTCCCAACATTCAAATTACTATTACAATGGTCATATTAATTCACTAAATACCACTTATTATTTAACACAATATTCAACTAAATTACTCTCAAGGTTTAATATTTCCATATTATAATATTATAATTGGTTTTCTAATATATTTCATGTTTTTTATAGTGTTTGGAGTGGTGTGAGGATTCTAGTAGATTGGCATTATCAATATTTTCACATTTTATCTTTTCTATTTTAAATTTTGTTTGAGTTTTATTGTTTTTAATTTTAATTGGTTTCATTTCTTATTAATGAATCATTATTTAATAGTGAGATAAATTTTTGTTTGGTTTCTCTATATTTTTTATCTCTATAATATAATATAATACAACAAACACTTATTTAGAAAAAATGTTACTGAAAAATTTATTTCATAACATTCTTCCCCCTTTAAAATTTTTAACCCAAATATTTTAAATCATTTTCTCAAATGAGAATAGTTTATGGTACTTTTGTTTCATTTTTTCTTGTGGTTCCCACAACACCTCTATAAACATGTGGTTCCTACACAACAGTATATCATGTTGTGTTTCAATGTTTTATAGAAATTTGACTCTATATTCTATGATATTCACCAGATGCTCTTCATATGAGAGGTCATTCCCTAGTTGTGCCACCACTAGATTAATTACATGTGAGGGATCAGGTATGTACTTTCACAATAGTGATTTGTTGAATACATCATGATGTTGATTCATACATGTTGCAAGTGAATACCGATAGGCCATAACTCCTATGTTATCAAGGATCTAAGTGGTCCAATATTCCTCGATAAATATTACCATTATTGACAAGTCACATGACTCCCTTCTAGGGTGATATTTGAAGGAAACAAAATTCACCAAACACATACTCCATGTCCTTTTGACTGTTGTTAACATTGATTTTTTTCAAATATTTTTAAATTTTAAATATTGTTGGACAGCTTAACCTTCACTACCAACTCTTGTAAAGGTTTAGGTCCAAGTATATTTTATTCAACAACATCATCCAAATAAGTTGCAGTTTTGCATCAATTCACAGACAAGGCTTCATATGGAGCCATTTGAATACTCGAGTAGAAGCTGTTATTATATGAGAACTCAACAACTATGATATGATGATCCACCTTCCATTAAATTCCATTGAATTTTTTCTTAGTTTGTTATCATGTTTTTAAATAGCTCTTTATACTTGGATATATGTCCTAGTGAGATATACCATCCTAAACATCAATTAATTACTCAAATCATGTTGAATACTTCTCCATAATTTTTAGGTGAACCTCGGATGCTGATTATAGGAGATTAAACGTGGATCCTCATGCACCCACACCACTTCCACAACATATATCATAGAATGTTTCTCACGTGATAAATCATCCCAAATACAGATAATGTATGAATTCATTGTGAGTTAATCCATAAAAACCTATATCAAATTGTTTCCATTGTATTTATTTATAATATAAGTGACAATTTCCATAGTGACATTCTCCCATTTCCATGTGTGTATTAGAAATGATTGCATCATTACATTGGATTTTTTTCTCTATGATTTAACTTTTTGACATATGAAAAATCAGGATATATACTCCACATTATTATTTTTGATGTTGTCCTACTAGAAGTGTTCTAGAAGATCATTGTGTATCTTCATACATCTAGGGTGGATAGATAAATATGATAAATATGAATTATCCAATAGCTCCTTATTTATCTCAAGTGATTAAGGTAGACAAATCCTTATTCCAAACTGAATATTTCAATCATCATTGATGTGGAACTGAGGTAGCTTCCCTTCCTTTACATATTTCACCTTCTTTTTATCTCAAGATCATCCCTTTGTTTCTCCTTGATCATATGTGTGATAGATGGTTAGACAATCATTTGGGAACGATATCATGTATTCTTTGGAATTATAATTTTAGGATTCGTCCATTTCATATCCTAGAAGATATTATATCTTTTAATTCACTTCAAGGGTAGATTAGAATGTTTCTTTCCAGTAATATCAGTTGTTTCTTTGTTTAAAACTACCCTATTATAGTGACTATAAAAATCGTAATCCTTATTTATCTGTAATTGTCTTAATTGATACATGTTGATATCCTTTAATGTGAATATATACTTTATCCTCTTGTGAAAAATAAATAAATATATATATATAATACACATTAACTATATGGATAGTGTCTCAAATTATCCTAGCACATATCATACATTCAAAATTTAGATCATGTGTTACATAGTCCTGCTCAATGATTTTCAACTATTTGTGAAGAATAGGGCATCAAATTATAATTATTAATGAGAATGAAAACCAATACATTCATTAAATAATAATTGTACATCATAATAAATTATCTACTTGTTGGTACTGTGAGTATGAGTGCACTAATTAGCCTCTTCTTGAGCTCCTTGAATCAATCCTCACATTATTCCATACAGACATACTTTATCCACTTCAATACTTTCATTGATAGTGGCTAATAAAATCATGAGAAATTTACCTCAAAACATCATTATTTCCCTATTACGAAATGAATAATATAGAATTCCATGAAACTAGTTGGTGTGGTTTGTTCCCTAATATTCATCGCATTTTAAGGGTCCACAAATATTTTGTCATGTGTCATCATGGTCCCCAATAAGGAATCATGTTGCATAAAAAATCACATTTTCAAAACATATAATACACATTCTCCATCATTAATTTCACCAGCACAATCCTTAGATCCTATTCATGTTCCCCCTTTCTTTTAGAGTAAATTAGAATATAATCGACAAACACTGCCACAATTATTTGAGGCAGTCTCTAAATAATATACTCATTAAATCCATGATGATTTTAGAGGAATTATTATGTCTAAAGGGATAATAATGAATTCTTATTTCCCATACCTTGTATGAAAAGTAGTCTCCTGAATATCTTCTTTCTTCACCTTAAATTTATCATTTCTAGAACAAAGATCCACCATTGATAAATATTGAGCTCTTCATAGTTGATGTAACATGTAATAAATCCTTGTGAAAGCATACATTTTCTTTATGGTGATATTTTTGAGAACCTGGTAATCAATACATCTCCACGTTGATACTTCCTTATTCTTAAAAAAGGGAACTAGCACACCCTAAGGTGAGGAACTAGGGTATATAAACCATTTTTTTATATTATGTTACAATTGATTCATTAACTACTCCAGTTTTATCTGGTCTACCCCATAGGAAAATTTTCAGATAAGAGTGGAATTGGGTATAAGTTCTATTGATAACTCTACCTCTTGATCTGGGGGATGTCTTGGTGGATACATTCCATTGAATCAACCATTTTGTTATGGTATGCTTACTCATAGTGTGTCAACACCCATGCCACTGAGGGATCTTCCAAAGGAAATTCATGATAGTCCTAACATTTATAGATGAGAATTTTATGGTTAGAAATATGAAAGGATATATCATTATCTAAGTAGATTATGTGTGATCTATATAATTAGATCATATCCATTTCTAGTATAGTGTAAAATTTCATCGAGAGAAGTAGTACAAGATTAACTATAAGAATCATCCCATAGACACTTACTAGATGAGTTTCCAACACTTGCGTAGAAATTATTGAACCACTATGTGTTTTGTAGATATCTCAACATCATGATATCGGGGATTTGATTCAATAGTTCAAGAAAACTTCTAGGTTATAGTTGAAAGCATAGAACAATAATTGAACAAAAAAATTCCATTATTGAGTGAATAAGTAGAGTTTCACATATGACCCTGTTTTTCTACTCCATATCAGTAGTTGTTTTGGAATAATTTTTTCCTTTCCCCTTTGGATTTGGTGGTTTCTAACACAAATAACACTCAAGGACCCAAGGTTTAGTGCACTAGACTGCATAGTCCCTATTCTCCATACAGTTTAACCATTTAACCATGGGTACTCCATTAAAAGGTTCTGTTCATTCCTACATCATGTTTACTGACATCTTTATGCCTCTTTGGAATTCATGAGCATGGTGGCATTTTGTCCAATAATTGATCTTATCCCTGTCCCTTTTAGAAAATTAACAGGATTTTTCTTATGTCATGTTATACATATAGTTAGTGAGATACTATTTCTTGATTTTTCATTTGACCCACCTACATGAAAATCTATTCTTCTAATCATATAAGAATAAACATGGGACCATTCTGTGAAATCCAACACAACTTTTAAGGAACAACGAACCACTTCTTTATAACTACAAAAGTATAGGACAACTAGATCCTTTTGATGTTGTTTTGTAAAACCACTAATGAATATAACTATATTTACTTCATAAAATATTAAAAAAACTCAAGGTGTATCTGGAAATCCTTATGATGTTTTCCTCATAATCCATGATATATTCACCTTCCTTTTTCTTCAACTCAATTTATTCTCTCTCCATATCTTATCAAACACTTCTAGGAAAATACTTGGTTTGAAATATTTTTATAAATTCTTCCCCGTCAATATCCTCTATTCCACCATTCTGATTTTTTTTATTTATAAATTCCCTCAATTTATTATACTATCCATCTAATCGATAAATGGAATAATTCACCTTATACTTCACAGAACAGTAGATCACCAAAAAGATCTGCTTTAATGAGTTAACCCATTGTTCTGTGGTTAGTGGATAAAAAGTTCTACTAAATTTTGATGTTCGTTGTCTTATAAATGAATAATTGGATAGTTGATTCTTTCCAGGTGACTTCTGATGATCCATATATTTCAAGTTATTATTCATATCCTGATACTTTTTTTTTGAATTTAAATGAATTTTTAAACTCCACGTCCCATGGAATTGGGTATGTTCTTTGGAATATCTTTGCATTTCCCCTCAAATGGTTTGTTGGACTTGTTTCCCTTGGTTCACACTATTTTTTAAATATGAAACGGTTCGAAAAAATGCAAGTCAAAAAAGTATGTATAATTTTTTTTCTTATACGCAGTTTACACTAAAGGAATATCTTATGGTAACCCGATTTTTATCCTTTTATAAAAAGACTCTTATTGAAAGTTTTTTATAGATTGGCCGATACATATAGTATTTACTTTTAATACTAATTCCAAAATTAATTATACCATTATCTAAAACAAAATTGTGACACTAATTTTTCATTCCAAAATATTACATAATTTTTGAGAAAAAAACATAAAATCATCATAATGTATGATCCAAAGGTTTAGTATCTTCGGAAAATGAGGACCATACATCACTTAAAAATTATAAAAACAATTTATTTAAAATATTCTTCATTATCCTAATAAATCTCAAATTCTATTTTTTACATGTACTCACATGATGATATATATCAAATATAGGGGTATGAAAAAATCCCAGTAAGGGGATAAATATGGGAAATGAATCAATATAACATGGTTGATAATAATAATAATAATAATAATATCATGATCATAAATCATCATAAATATCATGAGAGAAACAAGTGATTAAAGAATTTAATGTGGAAATTAATTAAAATGAAACATCAATTCATACTGGTCATATAGCACACAATGTTGTGAATAATGCAAGCATCATGTCCATGAAAAACATATGTGCATAGTAATAACATCATCATTATGAACAAATATATCATTATTTTCATGAAAAACACATATCAACTCATGATATTTATCGTATTACCAAATCCATTGGGGAGATATATAATTCTAAGCCTAGTCATCACATCATAATATTATGTTATTCTTGAATGCAGTAAAGAATATATAACTATAACAATGAAGAAATAACCCATGGAATGGAATGGGTTTCAAAAGGATTTATTCAAACATAATTTCGTGAATATAATTGGGGTTCCCAAAATAATAATGGAAAACATATTTGAAATAATCATCATTATTCATAAGTGAAGAAGAAATACCATAATAGGACTAATAGATGTGTCTTTTGAAAGAATAATTCTCTACAAAAAAAATTAGTTTTCATAATATTATGTAGGAAACATGAATATAACCAAAAAAATTGAATAATAAATAAATTATATTAGAGTAAAATTTTATGAGCATGCATACCAAATATGTTGTAAAGCATAGATAACCTAACGAAAAGGTGTGGGGTTTGAGAATCACATTACCCTAATACTCGTTTTTTATTTTATCTTTTTCACCACCAGAATAATACACATTTTTTAATAATAAATTCATATAGATGTGAATTTTAGTCATTCATAAAAATATAATCATTTATAATCATTTTATTCTATTTTTTAATTTTAGTTGATGCATTTTAAGTGTTTTTTATGATGTTTTTCATAAATGTTTTCATTTCACATTGATTTATCTATTTCATTAAAAAAATTTAATACATTAGTGTAATTAAATATAGTACCTTATAATACATATACTTAAAGATTTATACATTATATGTAGGTTATAATATGAATCCATGATGATTTTTATATGTGTTGAAAATGAAATTTCATTGTTGTTGGTTAACAAACCTTCAATGGGATGTTGTCAAAAGAGCGAGAAATGGATGTATGTCCCTAATGTTATTCACAAGTATTATAATTAAAATATGTAAAAATCGTTAATATAATGTTAAATTATATCCCAATTAATTTTATATTAAATGTATTTAATTTAATTTCCAAAGGGAAGTAAACGAAAAATAATATAGGGAAGATTTAATAGAGACTTACTCTTTCCTCGGTGTAGCTTCTCTTGTGTAACACCATAGATACCATTGTGATTGGATTTGGATTCAAAATAATATACCTAAATATTCTAAGAGTATTTAGTGGGGTTTTATTGGAATATCTTGGGATTTTTAATGGGTGGTAAAAATAAATTCCCAAGGTAAGGGGGAGGTTTTATTTAAACATGAGGATATATGTTTTTTAGAATAAAATATTAATAAAAATATTAACCCCAAGATAAAACATGTAGTATTGATTTTTTGACATTTTAAATCATTAATAAATACAATATAATGGTATTATAACATTTAATTACCCTTTATAATTATAATTCTTTAGTTTATTTAAAAAAAATTGGAAATAGAGAAATTTTTATTTTAAAGAATCTGTTATAACTTTAGGTTTTGGAAAGTTCATTTAAATTATGGAAATAAAATCTCATATATTTCAATGAATGATATATAAAATAAAATATATCAGGGAATAACCTCATGTTCTATATTGTATTATGTCACCATTACACAATGAATTATATAATTTTATATAAACTAGTTATGGGAAAACATTTTATTACTATTCACCATAAAATTGATGTATTTTAGAAAATTACCAATAATATAACCATTACCAAATTTAGATGTGATTATTTCAAAATTGATATAAATTATTTAAAAATAAATTTATAAAATATGAAATATTACATTCTAATATGAAAATTATTATTTTTGAAAAATCTATTAAAATAGAATTCATTAAATATGTGCTTATATTTTCTATGATTTATTTAATCATGATATTTATTTTATTTCATTATTATATTTTTATTTACATAAATAAATATTGATAAATATTTTTTAAATCATAATTTTTAATATTGAAGTAAAATTACTATTCCAGCAGTCATATTTGTATTCCCAAGTGTCTGGTTACAATTCACTATGGTCAGGTTAATATTCCCAAGGGTCATGTCACTATTTCGAACAGTCTCTTTACTATTCAAGTGGTCCCATTACCTCCCATATATACAACATTTATATTTAATTCAACATTAAATTCATTTACTCTCAATGTAATATATTCACATTCTCCTAGATGATGAGTTTTTTACAAGTATTTTTCTACATTTATATATTACTTTCAATGGGGGAAATGATTTTAGTTGATTAGGGTGATCAATATTTTCCAATTTTAGCTCTTCTAATTTCTATTTTGTTTTTTATGTTTTTAATTTTAATTGCTTTTATTTCTGATTATGGTAAAATTATTTAATAATGAAAAAATATTTTTTGGATTCTATATATTTCAAATGGGTGTCCTATAATATTACTGGACAGACAATTATTCCTTAATAAGTGTTTCTAATAATCACAGGTACAATACATTATTAGTCTTGTAAAACAAGATACATGCATAATTATCATATAACATATTGAATAAGAAATATATATCATTCAAATAATTCTTACATCCTTGATATTATTCATAATATGTGTATTCATATCCTAGGTAAAATATAAATAATATAGTGAGATCAGATGATTGGTAAGGGCTACATAGAGTAGAATTTATCATGAGTTAATACGGTATAAACTATATGGGGTTGTTAATAATTGGAAACAAATTACATTTAATTAATACTTGAGAAAAAATTCATCCATGTATAATAATAATATAGATACCTAATCGATAATAATAACTAAACTCTCAATGAAGGAAATTCTTATTATTAAATGGCATGATCTTGAACATCATTGCATATATACCATCAAGACTTTTTGTTAAGAGATATTAAAAATATCATTATTAATACACCAAAAACCCATTTAATTATACCATTCTGATTTTTTTGAGGATACATGTCAATGAATCTAAGTAAAATATAATTCTAGGCCCTAGCCATCACAACATGTTCATTGCATTCATCATATATCAAATAGTCAATTTAATTCATGAATAATATTCCATATCAGTAATTAACTGTAATTAGAACATGTTACATATTTATAAATAATTTCCTAATAAATAAATTACATTCAAACTATTTCACGGATTTTAGAAGGGATTTATGTATTTAATAAATAATAATATCCTCCATACAAGAAATATGGATATTTAAGAGAAATGTAAAATCCAATGGTCATACGAAAGTTAATGTTTCAAACAATGGTATCTTAAAAACATATCCCTAGTGGATAATAAAAAAAAATATAGGTCTTTCCATTAATGGATATAACTTCAATTTAAATTTCAATAAAATTTATTGAGAAAGATAATGTTTCCATTTTTAAAATTTTGTTCTTTAAAAAAAACCCACAACACTATAAGACAAAAAATGCATTGGAAATAATATTATAAGCCTATAAAGTAATATTTGAAGAAAATATTAGCCATTATGGTTGGAAAACATTCCCATTATGTATAAGTTAAATAAATTTATTTTATACATCTATCAAAATAGTCATAAAGTACCTCATTTGGAAAATGAAAAATTGATTAATACTAAACAGTTTTGTAAAAAGAAAAACAAGGGTAGAAAAGTATTTTGTTAAATCACTATATAAGTTTTCAAAAATTTATATCATTAAATGTAAAATTCTTCTATGAAATAAAAATATATGTTATCAAAATAGAAATTATAATTTCTTAAAAACAAATTTCTTTACTTTATGCAGGTTCCAATGCATGGAAAAGTGGGAAGAATATATCGATACTCATTGGGAGATTAAACATGAAATTATATTTATTTAACACGAATAAATAAATATATTCATGTTAATTAATTAAAAGAAGTATTATATACATCAAATAAAAATAAATACTTGTATAATACCATATTTTCTTCAATGGAGAGAAAATTGAGATAAAATTATTTACCTCATATCTGGCTCGTCATGTTGGTGTTAAAGCCTCATGTATAATAATTTTTTATATATTATAGTTTTATAAAATATAAATATTCATATCTATGATATCATATATTATCCATTTATATAATTTTATCACTTGTTTATTAATAATCATTTTTTGTTATCATTATTTTGTTTATTAATACTTTATTTTTCGAGAATTTTTTTAATGGTGGTCTCAGTCCATGTAATCTTCCAGGGCGCCATAATATCCATAATAATATTAAATATTTAAATATGAAATAAAATAAATATATTTATATTTATATTCATCGATAGTATATAGACTGAAAAATTAATTACATTGTTCAAGGAGACGGTAGTTCGTACGTATGCATTGAAGTTTTATTGACTTTTTAAATAATTGGATGAATGAAATGTATAATTTTATTCCCCTTGAAAGAATCACTATTATATGATTTATATTATATATATTAATAAAATACATAATCATTACCTTTATTTTAAAATATAAATGAAAAATGGCTTGCATCGCTTCATAGAGGTGGTAGTCCACACGTACACATAACTGATGTTAACATTTCCCAACAATTTTCAATGTAAAAATGTAGATATAATATTATCATTATTGAAGTATATTTATGTAATAAATATATTCTATAAAAATTAAACATGTCATAATTCCCATCAATAAAAAATAGTTATGAAAAATGGATTGCATTGCTACGTGAAGACTGTACGTCTTTTATACACATGTGTGATACTTTCACTTCCCATTTGAAGGGAAATAGGGTGGCTAATAGTGGTTTCATTATAAATATAATATTTTATTTAACATAGGATACTTTTTTCCTTTTCATGAAAATTACAACATATTTAAAATATTTATAAGATGAAGTAAACAAATAATGTGATCAGTTAGGGAGATAATCATTTCATTCAAAGAACTTATTTCGATCTCCTCAAAAGGATGCTAGATTAGGCATTTTGAGGATTCCATCTCCACTTTAATGTGAATAAATAAGTTGATAAGGTATTTCTTCTAGTAATGGTTGTTAAATAAGTCTTAAGGTGGTGTAATTATGTGAGTTAGGGGGATTCCTTTTATAATTGAGCTATGGGGTAATTTTGGAATTATATTAAAAAGTTGTAATATAATAAGAATATTCTATTTTCACATTCATTATAATGGTCATTAATTAAAATAAAATTGGATAGTTTTGAAATAAAATAATACAATTAAATTTATAAATGTTTTTATTTCATTTTAATCAATATCATTTTTATTATCCACTTGGATATTCCTTTTAGACCTTAATTATGGTGACAACTATTTTAATGAAAAATGGTTACTGGTGTTTTTGTATATGGAAAATGTAAACATAAATGGACCATTGATGATTTTATTAACCATATTAAATTTAATGTCATAAGATAATATTTTTTTTATTTTTATATAAATTATAAAAAATTGATAAAATATTATTAATGTGAATTTTGAAGATATTCATTAAATTTTACATTTTTTATATCTAGATAATGTGGGAAATAAAATATAATTCTTTAGATCCTCTCCAACATTTCTGGAATTCTTCATCACTAACTCTTTACATGGAAGGAAATATAGATATATTTAATCAATAGATGTGATATAAAATAAACAATAATTACACTAAAAAATTTATATAATTTTAACCTTTATTTCATTCAATCTGTCGATAAAATTGAAACATTGTTCATTCTTACATACAACCTACCATTTCAATCAACTGTATATTTTATATTCTATATAAAAATTTAATCCATTAAATATATATATATATATATATATATATTATTTTTATGATATTTATATCATGTATAAAATCCTTCAGATGATGGAACCATAAAAAATGTTAAAGGACCAAAAATACCAAAACAAAACTTGCCTGATAAACAAGGAAGTTAATTCCCAAAGCTTGTTTTTAATATGGAATTTCTAATAAAAAAGTAATAAAATGTCACATGTAAATAATACATGCGATGATATATAACATTTTGTTTTAGGAAAATATTTATAATAAAGTTATATTTATTATATTAGGATGGAATGTGTATGGAGAAAGTCATGTGTTAATGTAAGACATGTTTGAACTCTCTGTTATTTTTGGGAGACACATTCCTTATTCACCACTATTTAATTATATGTGGTGGATATTCATTATCATTGGAATGTTGCATCATGAATTTATTTAATATAATGGAATTTAAAGTTTCAACTAAGTTTATTCTTCCATGGGTGTTTTGATTCAAAAGTTACTAAATTGTTATTGGAATTTCATTTCAATTTTATTTATGTGGGGAAGATGTAATATTCACCATAAATTATTTTTTGTAGTCTATATAATAACAATTAATGTATTTTATGACTCATAAAATGAAAATATGGGATCCAAATAACTATTTAATTTTATTTTTTTCATGGCGATTATGATTCAAAAGATACTGAAGTTGTAAAATTTTTATTTTACTATCAAATTTTCTTATTGCGATTTTATTTTATTTTATTTTTTATTAAGAATTCTAATGAAATATCTCTCTAGAATCAAATGAATTATATATTCTGATGCTTGTGTCACGAAAAAATATATGGTATATTCATTTTCCACTCTTTATAGACTCAATATTTCAAAATAATTGTTTATGTGAAGTCATATTTATTATCTGTTCAGTCAAAACCCTTTACTTATATGTCCATGTTTTCCAAAAAAATTATAAATAAATTTTTTACTATTCAAACAAAATATTTAATGAAATATTCAACTAGGTTTGAATTTTCCCAAAATGGTTTTATAATAATATTTTTGTGTTTTCTAAAGGAGCTACTTTGTACTTTTTACCGAAAATGTGAATGGAATCAATATTTTAATATACACTACATGAATGAAATATTTCATCATAATTACCACCAAATTATTTGAAGCATATCTTACATTTTTACAATGTTATTTTAAAATAAATAGTTTTAATTAATATTTTATATATTTATATATTTTAGATAAGTGGATTCAAAATAGAAAGTATATTTTCTTCAAGAAATTTTCTATTTGATATTTCAAAATATATTTCCTTCTAAGATGACATTCTTCTATGTTATATGTGATTTACTGGGGTTATAATCAAAAGATGCCTTCCTTATTATTTATATTTATGGTTTATGTTTATGATGAAAAGATGTTTATTAAACCCATTCCTTTTTTCCATGTTTATAATATAATGAATTGATGAAACATGTAAGAATAATATTTCTCAAACATTAGTATCCTATGATGAAAGGTTTTTGAAAGCCCATTTTATTGCATGTGTTATGGTATAGTGAATGTTTATGATCATATGGAATGAATGAGTATTGTATTCATTATGTGATGAGTGGGACCAATATTTCCATCCAATTAATTTGGATTGGATTAAAATCACATGAGATATACAAGAATGGATTAGGGAGTGAACTGCACCTAGTAATGGACTTTGTCTATATGATTATATTGTGAGTAGACCATAAATACTCTAATGGTTTAGGTTGTAAACCCACTCCACTATAATACTTTTTGGAAATTTACCATCACTAGTAATGAAGTTATTTACTATGATTATGTGTATTATAAAAGGAAATTTATTATACCAATGTTATTATTTTATGCCTGATTTTTTTTCATTCCCTAATTTTTTTATTTCATATATACTATCAATAATTAAATCCCTGACCTATTTTTATGATCTATGATATGAATGGTATTGTTTTCAATTGTAATTCTCATGTTTTTTTACCCTTAATCATATATTATATTCATATCTTTCTTGTATAACCTTATAGAAAATCTAAGATAAACCTTTCTTATGTTTCAATTTTGCAGGTTGTGAGAAAAGTTATTTTGTATGTGATCTATGAAGGGGCTTGCTATGAATAACTCAGAGAGAGATGATGTAGTTAACCAAGTCACCATTTTTTGTTTGTATCCATGTTTCCAACGGAAATAGACCTAAATTATTCATGCATGGATTTTTATGTTATATACTTAATATTCATTTATTAAACTTTTATACTTATATATGAGATTATAGCATCTTTATTGTTGCTATGTGAAAAATGTTTTGGTTATCCTTAGGAAAATACGTTTATAAAAAATTAGTGAGGTCTCTAAGGATATTTATAGGGATATATCTAAGTATATGTCTAGGTATATGTGTAATTATAGAAAATTATCAAAGAATTTTGGTGAAGTGTGGTTTGAATGTTTTCTATGAAATTACATCACTATATAGATAATACTAGTGGATGTGGATCTAGTACAGATGTACCTAGGAGTAATAAATTTAGAAATGGGACACTTATTTAGGTTAAATCATTACCTAGTGCCTGAAAACATGCCTTATTGGACATCATATTTGACCCTAATGGGTGATATTTATTGAAAATTGAAAAAACCATTACTAACCTTTAATCAGAATCTAAATACATTATGATCATGGATGAGATGGGTTATCCTATTTATTATTTCATTAAAAATGTATTTTATTGATTTTGAGAAATTATAAACGATTTCTCATTATTACGTTATTTTCTATTATGAATATTTTTTCTCAAACGATGATTTTTTTACTATAGTTAATGGCATGAACAAAATAGAACTAGGTTATTATTGAATGTGATCACCCATGTATTAATAAATAACAAAATGGGATGACAATTATGATAATGGTTGTTGTTATTATTCCTAATATGTTATTAAAACATATGATTAACAACTTGTACTTTAGCCAATTCTTAGACTCACCAACGAATATGAGGATAGAGTTATCTTAGAGCATAGGTGGTGGATATCATGGAGTAAATAACATTTACTTTTTTATATGTCAATAATGTGGAATAATAACTCTAGAGAATGTCTCAATTGAGTGATAAAATATATAATTTTTCTCAATAATGTCACGGAGTAAGAGACTTCTCAGAGAAAATGATAACATTAGTCAACATAATGGATTGTAATAATGGTTTCCCTAAAAAATAATTTGTGGTTGAATGTTTTAAATGTCAAAAGTATGTGAATTATAGAAATTTACTTATTAAGGGGTGTTATCAATAATATTATTAGAAAGTATGCATGAGTAGTTTTTGTTATATTGATGATGATGATACATCAAACAGAATTTGAAAGTGGGTAGGTATTATGGAGTAAGATTATGAATCCTAAGTGATGGATTGACAATTATGTGGACCAATTGTTATTTTATTATTTTAATTTGAAACTTATATTATATAAATCATGAAATATATTTGGAATATTCTGTAGAAGGTTTTACATAATGGTTTCAAGAATTTGTCAAATGGTATTGATGACCTTGAACAATGATTTATTGGGATAGTGATACATTATGTACAAATACAAGATTAAGTAAATTATAACTCTGAATATGTCTCTGATGTTGAGATAATTATGTTTATGTGGGTAAAAGATAAAGTTAATTAGGATAATGTAAATTGGATAGTGTTGATGACCTTGGAAGATATTACTATTTTCATAATTAAGTGGGTTTTGTTATCATTGGTTGATTTTACAACATTTATTTGAAATATATTTAATAAATTGAGTTTTTATTTATATAATTATAAAGAATGTATGTTTTCATTGTGGTTTTATGGTAATTGTGGTTAATATAATGTTTTTGGAGAACATGTAACTTATGTAATCATATATTTGGTAAGTTAAAACTAATAAGTATTTTATCACATCTAGATTAATATTAGTCATATTTTCAGAAAATTCTTTATAATTTTCCATTTTTTGTAATGGTTGTCAATGTCAACCAATTTTGTAATGTATTTATTTGATCAGTGGATAATTTTTTAGGTTTTAATGAATTATATCATCATATGAATATGTGAAAATTTTGAAGAACTTATTTTAACTGTTCTTTTGATAATAACAAGTTATAGATGGAGTGACTTACCATTCCTTAATGGATATTTTGATCTGTTAGTGCTCCAAGAATAGAAAATTCATCTTCATTTCATAGAGAATGAGATGAAGTGAAAATTTATCAATACAAAACCAAAGGATTATATTTTCCTTCTGAAATGGAAATAAATCAAGTAAGAATGTTTTCTCATGTTCTTTATCATGATAGTAAAAAATACTCAAATATAGAGTAAAATAATCCATTAGAAATTAATTTCTTATTACTTTAATTTTTTATGAATCAATGGTTATTTAACTCATTATAGATTTGTGGTTTTTTTCAAGTTAACATTCATCGGAATGTGATTTCTATAAAAATATACTAATCTATTTGTGTTAATATACTCTTTTATGTCTATATTTTCACTTCTGACTTATTTTCTCATAATCCAATACCTAGTTTTTTGTTATTTCATGATGAATGTTATATTTATATTTCACTCTATTTAATAGAATTTTTTTAACCATTTTTATGATAAGGGTCTTTCATAAATTAATTTTCAAATGTAAAATTCTTAATTATAGAGATAAATATAAAACTATGAGGGATAAAATTATTTATGTTTGTTAGAATGTAACACCCTTATATTTTATTAAATAAATTTTCAAATAAATTTAATTTCATTAATAGATTACATTACACACAATTATAAGTTTATAAAACTATATTTAACTATAAATATTATTATTTAAACCAAACCATTAAAACCTAGATATTGAATTGGTGGTTATGACTATGAAATACAACATTATTAAAAATATACTGTTTAAACATGAATAAAATAAATTCATTTTTTAATTATAAATAAAAATAAAAATCATTTTAATATAAAATATCTTTTTCCTAAATAAAAATTTTTATTGTGCATGAAGTGTTTAAATATTAATAAATTATATTATCCAATATTATTAAATAAATTAAATGAATTTTAAATATTATATATACAATATTTTTTAAAATTAATTATATAATTTTTTTTCTAAGCAAGGATAAGAATAAATCTATTTTTAAATATAAATTATATTTTTCATAATAAATAGTTTCATCCCATTCATAAAAGTTATTTTTAAATGAATGTTTTAAAAATTTAAAAAATTTATTCTTTAAAATGATTTAATTCTGTAAATTTAATATTCATAATTATTTTTTGGTGGATTTTTTACTATTTTATAAAAATTAGATATATTAATGAATAGTAATGAATACTAATTTTTATTAAATATTTATTTTTGGTTTCATGAATTTATAATATTTCATTTTGTTTTAACATTGTTTTAAATGAACCTATAGTTTAATAATAATATAGTTAATAAAATTTAGTTGATTTGAACCAATTTCACTTCAAATTTAGATATTAAAACATTTTTTATTTATGAAAATATTTTCTATGGGAATCCATCCTTTTTACCACATCTAAATGTTTTATTTTAAATTAAATCATGCCCTTTGTTTGAATTGAATTTGGTAAAATAGATTCTATTTTTGGAATCAGTATAATTAATATTATATAGTAACTTCATATTTACAACAACTATGGCCTTTCCTTGTAATAATTTTGAATATGTTGTTGAATATTTCTAAATTTGGGCACCAAGAAAACACCAAATTATAGGGCTGGGAGATCCTCAATACAGTAATATTGAAATACAAAATATATTTTACCATAAGTGAAATTTTTTTATGTATTGAGGAATAACTAAAAAATATAGCATCAGATCATAAATCGAAGAGACCAGTCGAGTCTAGAACATACGGTTTACCAAACGAACCACACAATGTTTGTCAGCATCAGTGCCTGGTAAGAATTGACTATTGGGTGTATTAAGTGGAAAAGGTTTATTAATTAATTAAATCCTATTTAATAAAACTATACCCCACCTCCCGTTGTTTTAAACAAATGAATGTAGGGATTTGTAAACTCCTTTGCATGATATAAGACTTGAGGGAGAGAGAGATGCTATAGTATAGAACCAATTTCTTGATGGTGATGGACACCAGATGGGGGTACTATATCTTCTAGGCATTTCATTTGACCTGAAGCATCATCATTTCATCATGATGTCAGTATATTTAAGATCCTTGAATCATAATTTTCTTTTATTTTTTACCTATGGTTTTAGAGTCCTATTATTATTGTTAGAGATCCCATGGGATAGTTCTATGGAGTGTGGTTGAAATCAAGGGTTTCAAGAGGCATCTATGGATTTCACATTTATAAATTTTAATCACACTATGTGTAGTGTAGAAAAAATCACCACATGTTCTTCACATTTAGGGAATATGAAACTTTTAGGACTATACACCATGTACTAGTTGTACATGTCATGTAGTTTTCTTGGGCCACCTGGCTAAGGACATGGAAAGACTCTCCATGTCAAGGGACATTATTGTTTATCAGTACATAAATAGATGACATGAGAACAATTTTTGATCCACAAGAATAATCCAAATTACATGACCATGTTACCAGAGTTCTAATAAATGCAATGTATAGGGACATGGTTAACCATACTGTGTGTGTGATCGTAAACACCCATGTGACTGGGTGAGGTTACATATTGTGAAACTCGTGGAACATAACTTTTATTTTCCCTATTAATGTCGAGTACATGGGGACATGGAAAGAGTATGTTCTCGAGAGACACATTGTGTACTTTTAGTATATGTTATGTACATCACTCAGAAACTTATCCCTTGGGCATCTCCATCTTCATGACTCATTTTAAGGCTCATGAGTATCCTATCCTTGGTGTATTTCTGCATATAACATGATGGAATCCATGATTTTGGTGCTAGATATATAACATGAATATATTCTAGTAGGACACTTCATTCAATGATTCTTGACCAGCTTTAGTTGGGTATATTATCTTGGTCTATCTACTAGAGGGTAAAATGTGCCATTACTTCTTCAACACATGATTATGATCTTCTATACTGGATTGATTTAGGTAGGGTTTATTTTATTACTCTTTGAGATTGAGTTGGGATCCTCTATCATCTTCTATTCATTCCATGTGGGGTTTGTGGTATCAATGTAATCCACTTTCTTAGCCATTGATCCCTCACATAGCGGGTTTTTATAATAGGGTTTGTTACAAAATTGTCTATGTGATCTTATACATGATTGATAGTTTAATATAGAGTTTGGGTACCTCCATTTAGTCTTGGGTGTCTTTGTCTCAGTAGGGTTTGTAGTATTTCCTAGCATTTCTGAGTGTGATCCACTATATCATGGCAGAGACCTCCAATGTTCAATTTTGGGTTCTTGGGGTCTCTCAGTGGTCTTCGGTGTGATCCTCTAAATATGTTTTATGATCATATGGGTTCTAATACGGTTCAAGGATTTATCAATGAGATGCAAGAAAAGATCCCATTTTTGAGTACTGAGATATGTTGGGTTGTAGCGTGACTTTCTTCATCATGAGACATGATGTCCATGTTATCTTGGATTTATTCTATCATGGATGGTAGTGATGTTCTACTATATTAGTAATACCTGATTATTGAGACCTCTTAGATGGGTTCCATCATGGCTGGTAGAGCATATTGAGTAGGATCTTCTAGATGGTAAATACCCTCAATTATCGATTGAAATCTTGTGGTAGACGGTGTGGTTGAGACCATGAGACATGGAGTTTTATATGACTATATATAAGTAAATTTCGGAGTTTATCCATTATGTATTATTTGATTGAAATTCTATGGGTGAAAGGATGAAAATTTATTTATTATTGAGTTGTGGAGGTTGATACCCCTTTGATCCCTCACTTGGGTTTTCATACCCTCTTTATTTTGGTCAAGAAGACATGATTCATTTCAGTTTCCCCCTTTTATAATATGTTTTTGTGAAGAATTGTAATTATTTTTATACTAACCCCTATTGTAAAATAAGGTTTTGGTTCATTCTATTCCGGTTCTAGATAAATTCATATAAAAAAGCAATAGACAAGGAAGGGGTAGGGTCAAACAACCCATACCTGAAAGTAACTACCTATCAAAAGGGTCAACCTCCTTAGAATCTCCATAGGGGTCTCTATTAGCTCCATATCAAGGGGATAAATCTGACTCTACTATCTCCCACTCCATCGTAGATTTCTTGGTGCTTTCCATGTCAACAAAAACATTGCTATATATTCCTATAAACCTCTGGTAGTCTGCAGACTTGGAGGCCTTTGAGGAGGATCTGGTAGAAATTTCACTAAGAAGAGTAGAGTAGTCCCTCCTTGGCCTCCTCATCGAGGCTGGATAAAAATATCCACAGTCCACCTTTTTGCCTTGAAGCACACCTTAAACACTCACCACCATAGTCTTGGAGTAACCATCTTTCCCATGCTCGACAGCAGCAAGATCAACCCCACCTCTCTGGCTTCCAGATTTGGGTGAAAGTGCATTGTCAGACTTTAGATTCCTCTACTGGGGGAATGAGTCTAGTACATCATAACCAAGGTCACCCATCCAAGCCTCCTGCAACTTTATCTGATCAATATTAGACTTAATCGTGTTATCAAAATCTGCAAAGATTTACCCTAACCATGATTCTTCATCATCATTATCCCAAACAAAGTGAACATCCTGCTTCAAATCTGGAACCTATAGGATGTCATTTTGATGCTGATAAAATTTTTTTCTATACAGTCTGACATTATTATTTCTAAAAACTCAACAAATTGGGGTAAGGTCTCGTATAGAACTAGAGCACGACTCTAATCTTGTTACGCTTCAGTCTTCCTACCCAGTATTGACATTTTAGATTGTTAATCATAATCCTCATGTAGCATCAACTGAAGGCCTTCATCTGGTCTGTCCTCACTCCTAGTAGCATCGTCCTGTACCTCACCCTACTCTAGAACTTGCTGAATATCAGGTAAAAGATTTTTATCAACCTCTATTCAGCCCATCCCTTCAGGAAGTGGCACCTCCTTACGATGGTCTACCAGGTGTCTATTTTCATCCTTGACCGGTTTAGCCTACATCCCTCCCTATTCCTGCATCTCATGACACATACCCTTCTTTTCCATAGTCTCCATAGTTTCCAAACCCAAAAAATGTTTGGAAGATGAAACAACCTACTTTCCCGGTTTCTGCCTATGGGCAACAACAACTGATGTATTTTTCATCCTCTCCTCCCTCTGTATCCCTTCACAGGTGTGGCCTAGAACCACATCCTGGCATTCTATAGGCTGCTCACTATCATCCCTAGTAGCTTAAACCTGCACCTCTCCCTGGAAATTCATTTCCCATCACTATCCTATAATTCACAATATCCAATGATCTGAAGCCCCTAAAGTGGATGGAATTGGGAAAAATAGTCTGGATTTGTGGTGGAAGATTATTATCCACAGCCCCAACCTCATCAAGAGCCTCACCCCCAATCTCTCTAGAGGAAAGGGCATCACCTAAAAATCCCAAGACACCAATAAATTAATTGAAGATTTCATTTTTCTTAGCCTCTTAATTGTACCCCACTACATCCTACTTGCATAAGAATCCCCCTTCTTCCACCCTAACATCCCTCATTCCACATGAAAGAGCATCATTCCATGTTCCCGGCATTTCCTTTGAATTAGATGCCAACCCCAACCTCAGAGAGCTAACTGTCTGATCATTCCCAACCACAACACACTCACTGCCCTGATTTTTACATGACCAAGTGTGATGCATGAGCCACAATAGCTCACCCATGATTCTAACACCACAAGCTGCTTCCATCGTAGTTCCACCCCAATATAAATCCAAAAAAAATCAACCAGATCCTTCATAACATGAACTTCAACACAAACCCAGGGGGAAACCAGGTGATAGAGGTCCCCAGTTCTACAATCCACGCACAAGAACTGTCCATCCAGGTTCCACAACAATGAAATAATAAACAGATTTTTAATGGGGAGGGGGATTTCAAGAAACCTCACCCAAGTCACCACCCTCGGAGAATCAAGGAACAAATGGAAATCAAAGATGTACTAAAAGAGGGGGTAGTGAGAACCATCCCATCTTCAAGGATCCATAGACCAAGCCCGCATAATATCATCCTCGAATGAAAAATGAATCATAATGTGTTAGGTATCAACATGTCCTAAAGTTTCATGATTCCGAAGATCCTAGTGTTCAAACATCAACCTATCAAAAACGTCAACCAGAGGGTGCCAATTCAAAAACTAAGAAACCAGGGTCAGATTATGCAGGGCATAAGCCTTGTTAAACTCCATAATAGAAATTTTCAGTAGTGGATTCCCTTCGTGGAAGACAGACACCTTTGGGAATGGCTCGATATGTGGGAAAGTAGGAAGAGATTTAGGATCTTAGAATGGAATAAATGGTATATCCTCATCATGGACTAATAGTAGACCATCCCCCATGGAGGGCGGATGCTGAGGCACAAAAATCATTGATGTCTTTAAGCTAGTAGTAGGGAGTCAGTGTCTCCATTCTGGGACTGTGGAGAATCCATATAGTGTTTATAGTAGTTTTTGGGGATATTTACGGTTTTCTCTCACCCTTATAGGGGATATACATAAAAATTTAATTTCTCATTTATATGAAAGGCCTTTGAAAAAGTCCTAGGAGGATGTGGTGAAAGCATATTATATAGTGTAAGACCCAATGATTTGTGTAATGGTGGTTTCAAGTGATAGAATTCACCTTCTGCTGAGAAGTTTGTATGGTTATATACATTTCTGGTGGTCTTGTATATTCCCTTTACGTTGTTTCAGTAATATTTTCTACTCTAATTATGGGATAGTTATATCCATGCATTTTGTTATCGGTTTTATTATTATATCTATATTGTTTTGTGAATATGGATGTTAGTTTGTGAGTAAAGGTACAAGGATAAGGTCTCCCATGTCTATGTGATAATCTGGATTATCATTGTTCACTAATACATGGACTATTTGAGGTTGGAATGGGGAAGTCACACATTCTTATCATAATCTCAAATAAACCTAGTGATTCGGGTCCTAAAAGAGGGGTATCAAAGCATGTTCAACATTAAGACTGTTGATTTTATACATTATGGTTTTGATCTTGGTTTCAGATTTATTGAAATTGTTTTAGTTTTCATGATTTTAGATCTTCTTGAATAGACTATAGTGTTAGTGCGGTGGAATATGTATCCATTCACTAGTACTAGGACTACTATCATATTGACTAGAATCATGTAGGAATAGGATGTAGGTAATCATTGGTAATTTCATTATATAGAACTAGGTTGTGATTTCCATGTCTATCTAGCATAATCTCCTTAGATATACTCCTTGTATGTGGTTCATCATGATTGTATTTTCAGATTCCACTATAAATACATCCATCTATATTTCCACAGGGAGGTGCTGATGATGATCAGCTCTGTGATTGGGAATCGGGTATGGGTATCTATTGGAGGCGTTACCTATGGGTGTTTTTTCAATCGATCCACCACCCATTGAGAATCAATTTTTTTCAATGATAATAAATTATTATGCACATAGGTTAGTTGAAATGAATTAGTTTTAGTGGAAGATATCTCCATGGTTTTATGGTGTAATGATCCTCTAGGTAGCTTATTACTATTTTGAATAAGACACATGCATTTTACTCTTTATGAGGACACCTCCTAGTCAGCAGTTGGTCATATAAGTGAACTTAATTAGTACACCATGATGTGATGGATGACTATGGTGACTCATATGCATAATGAGATGGAACTCACTTGAAAATAGTTTTCCTGGATCATCAAGTTCTATATTCATCAACTGATATTTCCATTTGTGCATATCCAAGAGATTTTGTTCATTTAGTAGGGTAGCCTGACCAGGGATTATTATTCAAAAAAGTTCATAGAAGATTTTTGATATAACCTAGATAATGTTTGAATTTTTTTAAATGCATCCCATAGAGTAAGTATTATTCCAAAATATTAGGGCCCCAATGAAATGTTTTTTCATTATCATGTATTTAATAGTGTCATAGTGGGAAATTGTAGTGGATATATTTTAGGATGTGTACATTCCTATGGTTGTGTTTCTAGTGAATAATTGGGAGATGAGACTTCTCAAAATTGTAGATGATTAAATGATCAAGAATCTGGGTCTGTGAAACACAGCAAGATATTATCCCAATATAGAGTGTCTATGTCTCATGTCACTTAGAGAGGGTTTACTCAGAAACTTGATAATTGGGGTTTCACTTACGATGGCTAGGGATTACTTTTATTGGATTATCCAACACACCATATAGATGACAAGAAGATATTAAATTAACTACATAGGTAGATATAATGGAAACAATTGAGAGTTCTACAAGATGAAAGGAATGGTAGATGATATGGGATAATAAGATGTGGTAGAAGAAGGTTCAACCTATTTCGACCACCACCCCTAGTTGGACTATTCGTTTTTTAGGGAGATAGATTTGGGGGAAGGGATAGATATATGCTATAGGTTCATATTTACTATAGGATCTAAATATGATTATAGTTATGATATTTGTCAATTCTAAATTATTAGTATTAGTAATACAAATATGTTTTATATTGTATTTACTTTCCAATTCATTCTAGTGGCTTTTCTAGGGTGACACAAGGCATCAACATATCCATGTAATGTTGAGGTCTCACCTATCATTGTATTTTCATGGATGAGTGTACCCATTGAGATGTGTTCTCATGATGATATTAAAACCATTCACCAGTGCTAGTTTAATCCTATTCAGATAGTGTTGAGGAGTAGGGCATGATTTACTTATAATGTTGCATTTGGGGTATATTGTTGTGTAGAGGTATTAGAGAAGGGGTTATTTATAGAGAATATGTGCGTAATTGAAAGGATTAGCATCAAGAAAAGACTTATTGTGTTTTGGAGTATTGATTATGTTTTGAGTTATGACATGTTACTTTATTTCTTCAATTGTACATATAAAATAGTCATGGACCCCTTCTCCATGGGTGTAGCCCTTTTTTGGTCTAGAAAATCCAATGGATACTTATAGCTTGGCCCTTATTCGTGGATGCTCCAATAATGATGAATGAAGTTCATGCACTCTTATTGGAAGTGTGACACATTGAAGGGTGAGAGATAAATTCACTCATAGAATATTTCCATAATGGTAGAGAGACACTATGTTGTTTTCTCAGCGTGGATTGATTTCTTACCATCCATATTTAGTTGGACATTTCCAATGGGTGCAATAGGGTTTCTGCATTATGTGATAATGATATTGTACATAGATATGGAATTATCCTAGAATGACAAGGATAATCTCATGTGTAGGCAGATAAAGGAAAAATTTATGATTTCTTTAGGTTGACCCTTGGACCTGTGAATGTTTTGTGATTTTTATTTCTTACAAAAAGGGTGGACTTTTATGACATATTTGATGAGGAAATAACAGGTTTATCATTCCACATAGAGTATGATTTTTTCATACACTGAAACCCAAGGACTACCTTGGAATTTCTACCTCTATATCAGATGGATCTTGTAGATCAGCGTGAGATGAGGTATAGTTGGATATTTATTGATCGAGAACCTGGTATTACCATGATTGTTAACTTGGGTAGAACAATTTTGTTCTCACGTGATCCTAACAAGAGTCTTGTGAACCAGTTCATTCAAGCCTTTTTCTTTTGTTCCTTGTTGCCTTCTTTATTGGCATCATCATATTCTCAGTGTGAGAGTTGAATTTGAGAAATTTTAGCTTGGATTCTTGACATTATCCAAGACTACCATCTTATTCAGGAGGTATTATTTAATATGATCTCGATCACAGTGTACCACTTATTATGATATATATTCTCATACATTGATGTTATGGTGGACATAGTAGATGTTGCGATTATTCTAGCTCAAGAACCACCCTAGGGTGTCTTTGTAGCAGAATATTCCCACATTCAGGGTTTATTTCCATTACTATTTATCAGGGTTACATAAATGTTTTCCTCATAGTTGTTATCCGTTGTGGGTTGGGATGGAGTATCATATCTCTAACCACTGGTTGATTCCCCTTTTCATTTATAGAGAGTTAGGGGGAATAATATTGTGATTATTTTTGGGAGGTTTCATGTGACTGGATATCCACTAGACCTTTTTTGATGTATTTTCAAAAGATGGGGTTTATTTAATCCTATTATGTATTAGTGATAACACCAGTCATTCTATATGATTATGTTAAGAGTAGGTTGATTTCCCTCATTATTATACATTGGATAGTGGTGTTTGAAATGAGATCCCATGGAATTAGGTTTTTTGTCCATGTATTAGGTGAATAATTATAGGGTTATCCTTTGATATCACACTTATCAGGGTGTAGAGACCAGGATTATTGTTTGAAAGTGGAAATGGGGATGTGATTTTGGTTTCCATGATGGGGTTTCAACTATCAGAGGGAGGAAAAGATACTATCTATATGATCATAGGATTTCTTATCATGTTCTCCAACTTCCTATCCATATGAGCACATATATTAGTGGAGATTTAGTCATCTCAGTTGGAAAACCCCATAGTTCAAAGGCCCATTTCTTGTTTCATCATTATGATAGTATGTTTTCATACCTGAAAAAACTATGAACTCATTTAGAATATGTGCTATGTGTCTTTTTACCTATCACAGTTTAGGAGACATATTCACTTTTTATTGCATACTGTATATGGGGATGACCTAGGAAATGAATGAGGATTTTTCTTTTTGATGTTCATAGTGTCATTTAATTTTTGAACTAGGGATGACCATTTATGTTGATTTTATTCCCTAATTGTTTTTTTGTTGACATCATGAAGACCCTCTCAGGAGCCCACTAGAGTGGGACACCCCATTGAGAGCTCAATTTCTCTCATATGTGCATAGGATTTCACTTTTTACGATGAAAATCCTTGAAGATGGACAATGTATAGTCACTCTAGTTTATTTATGTAAGACTTTGGAATATTTTTAGATATATATTTGAACCTAGGAAGTGAGTTTTTGGGTCATTTTAGGGCCTAAAGTGACGTAGTGTGGTGATATAAAAAAATGTTAAATATATTTTCTCACATGCATATAATATAATATGGAATATGAAATAATGTATAAACATATCCTCATATCAGAAATTAGATACCAATGCTGACTCTAGAACATGTATTTTACCCTCAGAATGACATAAAACATGTTGTTGTCGGGCGCCAGGTTAGATGAGACTGTTGGAGGGGTATTAAATGATATAGGTTTATTAATTAAACAAAATAAAATTAATAACACTAACCCCTAAAACCTATGGAATAAATGAATCATATATGATATGAGGATACCCCTTTCATGATGTATAAGATGAGGTACAGAAAGAAGAAGCACCACAAGAATCCATTCTTGATGGCAATTGACACCATGTATAGGTTAAATAGCTTTTGGTTATCACATTGGACCCGAAGCTTTGGTGTTTCGAAATGAGGTATGATGATTTACAATAATAACATCTTCATCCAAATTTATAAACCATTTTATGGTTTTAGATCCCTATAATGACTTCTAGAGAACCCCTTGGGTAAGATCAGTGGGTTTTGGGTAAAAATCAGAGGTTTTGGAGGCTCAAAAGGATTTCCCATTTGGAAATATTAATCACACTGTTTGTAGTCCAGGATTACATGATTATTGATTTTCCCAATAGGGTATGATGGAACATGAATAACTACACACTATTTTCTAGGGGTACATATCATGTAGTGGACCTTCATCATATGGTTTAAAAGATGTGTAAACATGAAATTTCAAGGGGCATGGTCTAGGGTCAATACATGGCCAGATAATATGGTCACAAGTTTTGATAAAAATGCAAGAGACAATTCACATGGTCGTGTTTCTTGGGTGCTTGGACACAACGTTTAATATAGTTACATTCCATGTATGGTGACATGGACATCTTGGTCATGTTCTTGATAGATCGGGGGCAGGTGATCAGTCAACAATACATTCCATGTTTTTTCATACATTCCATGTATAATGAGGGGACCTGGCAGGGGTTAGATGTCACGATACATGTAATTTAATATGTATACACACCATTTACTCCCCTCATAGACATCTCCCTTCTGAATGTTCATATTCAGGACATGAATGGGGCCCCACAAGTAGACCAACTTGAGTAGATTTTCACATTGAAAAAAATGGTATGAATGGTTTTGGAACATGATATGTGACATGAGGTGATGAATTTAAGGTGATTCACATATAAATTCTCATCTAGTTTTCATTTGGCAAACTCCCTTGGTCCATCTATTTGATAGAATATTTTAGCATCGCCTCCTTGGAATTGGATTATTATCATATCTATGAGATTAGTTTAGATATAGATTATGGTATTCCTTCATGAGGCCATGGTGGGATACTCTATCATATCTTAATCCTTCCTATTATGGTTTTTTCATATCTATACGAACCATGTATGAAAACATTGATTCCATATAGCGAGGGATGTTCCAATAGGGTTTGTGTCATCATTTACTATTTGATCCCCTACTTGGAGGATATTTCTATACTATCTTTGTTGAATCACCTAGTGGTCTTTGGTTTAATCAACAATCTATGTATCAAGTTTATGTGTCTTAGTAGTGTTTCTAGTTTCTCATGTTTGTCTTAAGTTATGTACCACATATGACTGCTATGATCTACGGAGTTTGAATTTGGATTCTTGGTGTCCCCTGGTGGTCATGGGCCCCTCATTGTTTCTTGGTTTATTCTGGGTTCTAGTATGGGTTTTTTGGTCTACCATTAGACATGGTTATAATCCCATATTAAATTATCATTATTGACAAGGTCTAAAACTGACTTTTATTATGGCGAGGTCTAATATGTGTGTTCTCTCAGATTTATTCCATCATGGATTGTAGGGATATGCCATTGGCATAGTAATACCAACTGATTAAGACATCTTGGATTGGTACCATCATGGATTGAGGTTATCATGGAGTGAGTTCCCCCATATTAGTGATTTCCCCTCGCTTGGGTTTTTGTACCATTTGTCAAGGGGTCAATCAGACTGTTGTCTTTCTGTTGCTCTATTTAATTATGGGTTTTTAGGGAACCTAATCGGTATTGTCATACTCACGCCTTTATGGGATCTTCCAAAACATGTCATGTCTTATGAATATGATATGTATCTTTAAAAATTCCTAATAGGACCTAGTTTTGGAAGGTAATATAGATCCACACATACCATGGATTTAAGTGGCGATTTCATTTGACAACAATCCCCACAAACGAAGATGGTTTGTTGATTTTATTATTTTCTAGTGGGATTTTATTTTTCCATTATCATGATTGTAGTGCTATGGTTTTACTCCTAATATGGGATAATTTTATGAATTCATATTTCTATTATCTTTATTTTTGTCCCTACACTATTCCTTCTAGATGGATGTGAGTTTTTTCATTGAGGTACTTGGCTAAGGCCTCCCATGTGTGTGTGATATGCCATCATGTAACTAGCCACAAGGCCATTGCATATTGGCGGTAGGATTAGTGTAGTCATACTAATATTATCACTTTTTTATGGGCCCCATTGGGAATGTTATTGAAAAAATTAATTTTCTCCCACAGATAGTATTAAATATAGTAAAATCTAACTACTTTAGGAATGGTTAAAAAGGGGTTTCATGTGTTATATGCACTTGTGGAAAATTAAATTCCAACAAGAATATCATCATTAAATAATAAATAGGATTTAATATTTCAAATCAGTGGGTGTAAATTTTCTAATGTGGTTTATTTTTTTTGGTCTTAAATAATACATTACATATGTAAATAAAAAAGAATAGTTAACATGGTGAAAAATAAAATGGACGTAAACATAAATCCTACAGAATAAAATGTTTTACAGATTTTCTTTTTACAGTGGAATATCATTTATATCATTCCTCAACTCCTTTAATTATAAATTTTGGAGGCACATTGTGTGTGAGTGACTACCGAGAATTGAATAAATCTATGTATTTATTAAAATGTGACTCCTCCTCATTTATAAAAGGTTTCCTCCTACTATCACATATATACCCAATCTAAGACATTTTTCTTGAATAAAACCTTCCAATATCTCCACTGAACTTCCTTATTATTATTTTGAGCTACTGGTCATCAAAAAGGACCAACCCTATCATCATCAATATGATATCTAATTGGGTTTTTTAATGAAAGGGTAATTGTCTTCACTAAACACATTAATTTTTAATAATTATCATTCCACCTTCATTCATGTCTTAATAACTTGAATATAATAAAAAAATAGGTAACATCTAGTGATATATTATTATGATTATTGAATAACTAATACCAATCTCTAATTCCGAAAAATGGTAAATGAATCCATCGATTGTTTTTATGGCAGACTATCGTCTCAGGAACTGATGTAATTTAGTTTCCATAACCATCTCTAACTGCAGTATATAATGATTAATTTTACAAATTTATATGATATTTATGACATAATATTAATTATGAAGTCTAATATCACATATACCTTCTTACATTTCATTTTGTGGGGATATGATAACATCCCTCATTTGTACGATGGACTACTGCATTCAGAACTAATGTGATTCAGTATTATTTATCGTTTACATGGAAGGTAATAAGTATATATTTAATGAATATATCTAATATATATTACATAATAATAAATATATAGCATTGATATATTATTTTTTATTTTTTTGTATTATCCATTGAAAAAATGGAAACATAAATCACGCGTACGTACGATCTACCGCCTCCAGGAACGATGAAATACATTTTATATATCTAATTTTTATGGATTATTGTATATATATATAATGTATATTTATTATTTTTAAATAATGGATAATATTATAAATATTATAGAACTATGATAAATTTAAAAGGAAGAAAATACATAGAAAAATACATTAGAAAAAATATTTTTACTTGAAATGATATTTTAACAAAGAATTATAAATAAACAGCTAATAAAAGGTCATATATAAATGATATATGTTATGATATATATGTTTATGGATATATAATAGATTTATAACAAAAAATAATTTTTATACTAGAAGTATGAATGTCTATGAAGGAATTTTACAATAAATGTAATAGATTTATAGTCTTTTTTTATTTTTGGGGGACACATTACATCTTCACTACTCGTTTCTTTTGTGTTGTCAATATACTACCCATTTGACATGTCATATCATGAATTTATTTATTATCATGATATTTATATTTCCATTTATTATTATTCATCCATGGTGATTATGATTCAATAATTACCAAAGCAGTAAGTGATTTTCGTCTCATTTTTAATTCCATGGGACTCATTCTATATTCACCACTAGTTTATTTTATGTGTTGTATATAGCATCCATAAATGAATTATATGATTAATATCTTTAAATTATGGGATCTAAATATCTATATTTATTTATTAATTTCTTGTGACTTTAATTAAAAAAGGTACTAATTCTCAAAATGAATTTTGTTACAATCTCATAGGTTATAGGGACAGTTTATCATTATGATTCTAATTTTGAAATATTATAAAAGGTCTCTCTAAAAACCCATGAATTTTATTCTCCTCTAATTGTTTAATTATATAAATGGGTTCCTTTCACTCTTCCCCCTTTATGTTCCAAATAGTTCAAAATATTTTTTTTAAAAAATCATTAAATTACACACTTTGATTGAATATCCTTTTCTTCCATGTCTATACTTTCTGAAATTTTTTTAATGAAATACATTAATATTATATAATGATTCTTTAAATATATTTTTATCTCTGTATTAATTTTTTCAAAATGTGTTTATGTAATATTCTTATCATTTTTGAAAATATTTTCATTTTACATTTTAACAAAAATGTGAATGGAACCATTTTTTTAATGTGAATGGAATGAATAGAACATTATAGTGTCAAGACCACTCAAGTAGTTGAATATTGCTGTATATGTTTACAAGGTTATTTTCAATGAAAATTTTTTATTTAATATTTCTGATATTATTATTTTTAATTAATATTTTTCATAATAGAATGAATATTTTTCACAATAATGGTTCCATGAGATATTTTAAAATAATTTTCAAACTAAGATTACATCATTTTATATTAATTAATCATTATTGGGTATTTCATCCATTGATATCATTTTTATTATTACTTTTTATGTTTTCAATTAATGGTGAAATTATGTTTCAAAAACTAATTCCTTTTACCATTGTTTATTATATGATAAAATGATGAAATTTTTATCAAACTCATTTCACTTCCATGGGTCATGTTATGCTGAAATATTTTTAAAACATGTTTCTTTTCATGGGTTCTGATAAGATGATATTTTTTAATCTTGTGGAAAATTTATATAATATTTTAATTAATTGTTTGGTGGTATATATATACCACTATAATTAGTTATGTAAATATTTACATCACATGAGATAAAACAAACTATAATTAAGAGAGAAAAAATTCAATAATGAACATTCTCAACTATGATTTTCTTTAGAGTCAACCATGATTACTATGATGGTTTGGGGAGTGAATTCATTCCACTATGATATTTTTTGAAATGATCATTAAATACTAAATGGGTCTCATAATTCAAAATAATCACAGTGGAAAAAAGGTTTCCTATAATCATTGTTTTTAGCAATAGTGAAAACATGGTATCATAAGAATAGGTTTCACTAAAATAATAAAAAAAACATGAGATTACTCATAATTCCCATCAAAATTGATTTACCCAATTAATTTAATCATAATAGTTCAATCCATATAATCCAAGAAAATGAAAAAGTGGTTTCAATTCATATAGATTCCCATTATAATTATAGAACAAGGATAACCTACCACAATCGATTGATTATAATTAAATATGCAAGAAAACAGAGAGATAGAGAGGCCAACATGATCTAATTAACATAAGTGGACTCTAAATCATTATATATTTCACCAATATAACACGAAAAACATATCCAAAACATGCTACAATCAAAATTTAACCACTTTTGATGGTTCTAGAAAGAATAACATAAAGGGAAAGGGTGATAGATAAGAGAAAACACCACAAATTCTAAAAATTCTAACTTATGAATTTGAAGGTTGATGAATTGAATGGTACATAAACCAATGGTAATTAGATATATTTATTTTAAATAATAGTTAAATATGTTTTGATTATTATAATAGTATATGAAGATGATAATAAATTAAAATTTCTATTTTCCATATCAAATTTGTTGACTTTTGAACTTATATTAATGCTCAGAGACTTATTTTATGGATGAAATTTGTTACAAAAATGGATATATATGTAAATACTATAAAAATATTTATTTCTATATTGAATTGTAGAGGGAAATTTAAAATATTATTTTTCAAGAGTAGTATTCAATGATAAATTTGAATTATTGAGAATATTCTTTGGAATTTATATTTTATATAGCATGAGACACTTAGACATTTTATAATAGTTAACAAAAAATTTACAAATAATGAGCAGCCAAGAGAGTCCATCTCTACCACATATTAGAGAATAGAACAACCCCATGGGAAAAATCACACCCATTGGAATTGTTGTTAGAAAAATGGAATCATGCAACACACTAGGAATTTATTATACATAGGTAGGATGCATTGGGACAATAGTTGTATTCATTTATGAGAACATGAAGGTGGAATATCACTTAGAGGTGCTTTCCATGAGGCCAGTGTGGGATGTGTATATGGGTACCGACCCTACTGTTGACTCGAGTGTGAAATAATAATGGTGTGAAATATATAGAAGATGGAATGTACACCAAACATAAATCTTGGATATGGATTATCGGTTAATATATCTATACATTTAAAACTACTAGATATAAACATTGCTATATAATTCCTTTTATCAAATTTGTTCAATCACTACTAAGGGGTTGTCTTCAAAGTCATCCATCTAAGGATTCATTGTGTCACTAGAGGTTTGGGAAAATCCTTGATCGATCAAAGACATGGTCTCCATGATCATTATGAGGATGATATATTGATATAATGAGATGAATAACATTCATCAATACAATTTTAATCTTTCATGCAGGAAGTTATTAGATGAAAGTGACACCAGAAAATGATAATGATTTTATAGTAGGTATCTTGAGCATATGATTTTCATGGATTAATTAATGATTAAAACAAAATAAGGAATTATGTGATATTCATCACATGAACTATATTAGAGCATTATGAGAGATAATAATCTATTTTTTCTTTTCACAATGAAATTTACACAAGAACAAATATACTATTCTATGATGAACTAAACTCCTCATGGTAAAGTGATTAATCTAAAGTGTTGTGTTGAATCTATATTCTATCCTTAAATATCAAATACATAAAATTCACATTTAAATTATATTTTTATTAGGCACGGTCGCCTTATTTGGATAACTCAATTCATGAATGTTTAACATTTTATCCCCGGAATATCCTCATCTCATTATATCAAATTCTTAACCAAATAATAATCCTATAGATCTCATCATTAAGAAATGGAGGATCATCCATAAACAATATAAATTTAGGTAATACATGGGTGCGTGAGGTTGAAGTAAATCCCTTAGTAGTGATTGAACTTCTCAAATAAAAGAAACCAAATTCCAAATTTTATATCCATGTATTTTTAAATATGTACCTACAATAACTTCTAATACATGACCCATATTGATGTCTAGTATTGATTCATGATTCCATATATTATGATTTTTTATCACATCAAACTTGATTTGGTTCTTAGGTCAGTACCTAGATACACATCACACACCTACCTCACAGGCAGAACTTCCACATGCTAGCCCAGTAGCCCACATAAGCGCGCTCACACATGCACAACATTATGGTCCAATGTCTTCCTACCAATCAACCTATCACTCCATAAAAGAACTATAAAACCATTATTCCCCCGGAGGTTCCCATGAATCAAATATATCCCACATTGTGGATCTTTTCCCATGTATTTGATTGATATTACCTCTTTGGGTGGCCATGGATGGCCTATTTTTTGTTAACATGTAAAACACTTCAATGATAAATATTCCATAATAAATTCAGATTCGAAAAGCTGTTCTCAATAATTCAATTTTATATTTTATTACACCTCATTAAATATAGTATTTTTCATTTTTCTCTTTAATTATCTATAAAAATATGTTTTCTCATTATCTGTACTTATTTCTATATTGTTTTAAAAGATGTATCATCCTTTGAAAAATGCCTTGGGATATATGATTAATGAAATTGTCATCAAATTTGTTATATAGAATATTAATTCTCCATGATTATCATATTCATGTCCTATAATAATATTCATGACATATTTACCCAATGATTATAAGAAATAAAATTCAATAGAATTGTGTTCAAAATTCCCTTGGAATTTGTTTTCCACACCCTTAATAATTCGCAAAGTTAATATGTGAAATATTTTAGTTCTTTTCTTCTCTTATCAATAATAAATATAGAGGTGTATTTAAGTGTCATCATCTCAATTGATAATTTTTTTCCTCAAACTTATTTTTTCCTTAAAGAATGGAACCCGATTATTAATGAAGCATGAAATGTCTCCATAATGAATATTTATCTATGATAAAATTCCCAATCTAATTTTAATATATTTATTTTACTAGAAATATATATAATTATTTAAAGATATATCCTTCAAACATCATAAAAATAAATCAAACCATTCCATGTGCATAAAATATTAGTCCCTTTCTAATTAATATTTCAAATGTTCCATTATTTCCCCTTAAGAAATATTTTTAAATGATCAAGGTAGTTATTCATGGTTAATGGCCATACCTTAGTTTAGTGTTTCTCCCCCTTTAAGAATAAAATCCTCTTTTTCATCATAGAAGTACATGAACTCCTTGATAAACATCACATCTCCTCCAATTCCATGTATGATTGTTCTTATTTTCATTAATAAGTGAAATAAGATGTTCTTTAATGATTCTTAGCTACACAAATAAGGATGACATTTTTTCAACCCATAAAATCCCTTAAATATAGATTATGTTATCTTAATGATAGAACTTAATTTGAATTTCTATTTTTGACCACTTGAGAGTTCATAGTTTTACACTCCATTCTAGTATGATCAAAAAAAGAAAAATCATCATCACATCATTTCTTCTTCAATTTTTTCCTTTTTCATTTAGAATAAAATAGATGAATTTCATTGAAATATTGAATGTTTGATTGAATCCTATACATTAATTATCACGATCTTTCTAGATATTATATTTTAGAAACATTATATGGGTTTTAGAATCATGTGTTTAAATATCTAATATTCTTTTAGAACACACATTTTCTTCTATTTTCTTTATGATTATCTAATGAAAATAATTTAATTCGGTAAAATATTTAGATATAATGTATTTTATTTAGTCTTTATTTACTTTAAAATGATTTAGTAACTGCCCTATAAGTGTTTTAATAAATTATTTTTCAATGTAATCTTTTTGTTCACATTTTTTCATAACTTCTTTAGACGGTAACAATTATTCTAATTATAAAGTCTGGTTTATTTCTTACCAACAAAAATTTTCATTCTATTAATTTTCAATATTCTACATAATATACTCAATTTATATTCAATATTTAACCCCTTGATAATTTCCAATTCTAATTAATTCACATATTATACATTAAATTAAAATATTTCTATCTGAATTTACTACAACTCTTGTATTAACCTCTAAAACTATATACTTTGTAATTATATATTTTCTATTGCGGATAGTCTACTTGATGTTGGATACACTCTATCCATGATTTTTCATCAACCTTATATAACATTCTATTCTGGAAATTGTTTTGTTTGTTCTATCATTACTAATTAATATTCATTTAGTATTTATGTCACTACCTGCACCACTAGATTTACCAGATTTCACATCATTGGAATATTCGTAAATATTCTATTCCTTCTTATTTGGACTGGTATTCTAGTGTATTTTGAAGATTCAATTTTAATGTCCACTACTTTATCAAATTCATTTATCATTTTTTTCAATGTGTTCTTGGATTTATCTCACGTGGACTGTGTCTCATTTAGTTATTCCACTTTAACAACCATTTTTAAATTAATTTATATCAATATATTACCCTATTCTATAATTTTATCATTGGACCTTCTGATATCATAAATTATATAATTATCCATCTAATTTTGATTCATTTTTCCTTTCTAAAAGAAAATTTGGTTATTTTATTGATCTGTGAATTTTATTAAATATTTTACGTTATCTCAAATCAAATCCTATAATCATTTTGTCATTCAACTGTTGTCTAATCATTTATTGAGAACATCCATGTCTCTTAACTTGTGTTTATTTTTTATAATTCTTATTTGAATCTTAATCTGATAATTAAATCCATGATTAATAGTCTTCATCAACCCTCAAAACCATCCTATTTTTCTTATACATCCTTGGAAAATAATTATTCAATGCAATATATAATTTTCAGGTTCTTATATATCTTATTTTAATATTTACTTATTACTCTTCATAACTCTCAGAATCATCAAGTTATTTATTTCGAAAATCATTCTAAAAATGCCTAATTTTTCCATAATTCTATCACCTTAAAGGTAGAAGACCATTTATTTTAATTTTCTATCTTCTGTTCCTTTTGGAAATAATAGAAATGGAACTTTATAAACTAAAAATCTTACCTTATCCTCATCTGAATATTAATATTCCTTACCATTATTTTCCATAAAATGTAGAAATATAGTTGAATTAGAACCCATTTCATCATTAACATTATTCTTTAACATAAGATCAATTATAATCTCATAGTTCATATGTGTATTATGAAACTCATCCAAATAAAAGTGCCCATGTTCCACTAAATTAGACGTCTTTGGAATAAATATGTCATGAATATCATTCATCAATTTATTAGAAATAGATGAATCTTCCAAAGTACCTATAAAACCTCTGATATGACTTTCTATCTCATTTACCCAAGTAAATAGTCATCAACAATCTCATCATCATCCATTCAAATATATACAAACATAGCACTCCAGATTTGTAATTTTTCTTAATTAATCTCCACATTCCCTTTATATAGATTCTGAATTTTATCCCAAATCATTATTGCTAGTTTTATTCATAACCCATAAGGAAAAGTATTTTATCCAATGATGGAAAATATCAGTTTTTTATTTTCCATCTAATTCATTATTTCTCTTCTCAACATGTGTCATGGGATTATTTATTATAGTTTGGATAAGACCTAATGTTACAGCATCACTAACATGATTTCATTGTGAATGATGTTATAGAATAATTAGATTCATTCATCCATAATTTTCCAAGAAATTGAAGAAGACATCAAATGATATTCTTAAAAAAAGGATAAGAAGAACTATAGAATTTTACATATGTTAAATAGACTCGAAGGGTCTCATAAATAATCCATGGTATCACTTGAACATTTTGTTTCATGAAGAATATGTTATGTGAAACCCATAATTTTTTTAAGAATTTAAATGATATTAAAATATCTTTTAATGTTTATAGGAATAAAAAAAACAAGGACATTAATGATCATGAACCTCGTTGTTGAATGAATGAAGGATGAGGTTGAGTCATGAAAAACAAGCATGATATTTTTGTTCATAAAATTACAGTACACACCCATTTGTGTTTGGGTGAAGAATAAGGAAATGAAAGTATGTATACATGAAAGGATTCCAAATAATATTATAATACATGCATATTATCATGAATGTGAAAAATTTTGAAACCAAATACCAAACATAGTATATTGATTTTAATGTATTATACATGAATTAACTAAAACTAGTGAAACAAATTGGGGATAAAATAGATGAAATAATAAATTGCAAATAAATAAAATAGATCTGATTTTCATATAATTGTGGTTTCTAAGGTAGAATGTATATTCATGTGAAATATACATGACAAGTAGTGAGTCATTTGAAATAACTTCGATTATCAGTGTTTTTTGGTGTTTTTAAAATTGTGAAATCAGTTACATAGAGAAAAATAGAGAAAATCATATTTTATTATTCATGGATAATGATACTAGAAATCCATTTTTACAAGAATTTTAGTGATTATATAAGTTTAAAATTTATTATAATTGTTGGTGATCGAATCCACTAGTGATTCAAAAGAATATATGACTACATGGACATGACAAAAAGATAGCAAGGACAATACATCCATAAAAATTAGTTGTTATAGACCACCTCACAATTTTTTTGAAGGCCGTTGAATAACTATGGGGATTCTATTATAAATCACCATAGATTTTTAAGATATATCTTAACTGTGGGGATTAATAATAATGAACATTAGTGGGACACCCATTATAATATTCTAATGGGAAATAACCCACTGAAATCATTAGTAATTGGGAATTATGGGAGTTTGTCTATCTATAATTTAAGGACATTCACTACAATTGAAATAAAATTTATTTACTAGTGAAGACACTATTTTTAATGTCATCTTGAATATAGTAAGTATTTAGTCTCCCACATCGAGGGAAAATAATGTAAAAATCCTTAATTTTTTAAGTGATTTCATTTACTTTCATTTGGGGAATTTCAGACTCTATGGATTGGGTGATCAATAACTTCACCTATATTAGATTTTTATTCGAAGATAATTTTTTTAAAAAAATAACCTCCCAAATACACCCCTCCTATTAGTAGTAATATATCTAAAGATGGTCAATACAAATGGGAGTGCTATAATGACTACAAAAAATTCCTTTGTTTTATCTAAATAATTTGAGGAATGATAGAAACTAGAGGTCTTCAAAAATTTATAAATAGAATGTAATTATACACGTTAATAGATTAATAAAATGATTTATGCCATGTATATTTATGATCTAAAAAATTATGATGTTAAATCCATTCATTTTGTGAATGTCTCCAACCCAATATCCCACAAACATCTGGTGAAATTCATCATTCCTCAAATGAATTCTTTCAAGCTGCGAATATTAGTTTCACCTCATGAGTCAACTCAATGATAAAAAAACTAAACATTCCTACAATTATAACCTCAAAACATCAATTAGTGAAAGATTATTTGTCATAGAATATATTCTCCCTAAAATTAGGAACCAGTTTTCATGTCATGAACCACCCCTGTAACTAGGATTTCATATCTAAACTCCATCGAACCTTCTTCAAGACATGTTGGAAACATTTTACCACCTACACCAAAAAATTAAATATTTTATATAGAACATAATAGTTGAAGTAATGTTTTAAAATACATCCCTAATATAATATTATAGTTTTTTTTACCATCAGTGGTTTAACAAAACCAAAAGAAGAATTAATTATAATATATGGCTGAGTATGGCCACAATATAGATTTCATAAGAATAATATGATTATTATAGAATTATAATGTTGTAATTTATATTTTCTAATGTATTTAATAATATTTTACTAGAATATTTTAATGATTAAAATTATATAAGAAAATTGAAATATTTTTCATTTTAGAAGATGTAGACATAAAATACACTCATGCGTCGTCCTTGTTTTTAATTATATGTAATGAAAAAAAGTAAATTGTCTATAATTTTATAATAATAATAAGAATTAATATATAATAGTTTTTAATCAAATGCCCCCTTTTTATAATATATGTGTAGTGTTAATGAAAAATGTATCACGTCTCTTATGGTTATGATTGTTGAACCTAACATAACAAACATTTTTTTTTGAATGGTTGAGAGGAAGGTAGAAAATAGTATTCCCTTGAACATAAAAAACTTTAAGTTTACATATACTATTTAAATAATTATATCAACATGGTTATATATTACATTTTTTATAAAGAAGAAAGATTAAATGAAATTAAATAAAAAATTGGAATTTAGAATTTAATCATACTCTTTCGAAGGGAACCTTCTCAAATTGTATTACAGCATTGAGATGTGATTCTTTGGAAGACAACGAAATGTTGATGTTTATAAGAGTGTAAAAATATATTTGGGTATATTTTTTAAAAAACTAATAGGTTTGGTGTGTGTAGATAAGTGGGGTGGTGATAGATACTTTTATAAGGGAGAGGAGTATAATTTTTTAATAATATAATAGGTAAATTCACTATTGAATTTTCTTATGGATCCAATAAAGGAAAATACTTGTGCAGACGAAGAGGAAAGGTTAAATAAGCCTAAAATATACATTTTCACACAAGTTTGTATCACTTCTCTATGAATTTTACTATTAGATAATTATATTTGAAAAAGTTTTATATTTATAATGCCACCTATATTGTAGCTATGTAATTTGCATATAATGCATAAAAATAAAAAGGGTCATAATAAAAAAATTTAGAATAATCATTCAAAATATGAAATAAATATTTTCCAATAAAATTATTATGTGTGAAAAAATTTATTTATAATATTAATGAACAAAATGCGTGAAATCCTTTTTTGAAAAAAAAATATTCTTAAAATTATGAGTATGATAAATTATTAATATTGCCTAATTATTTGAAACTAAAATTTTCATTATTAACCAAATATCATTTCTGTGTAATTAATTAATAATATAATTCCACCTTTTGAAAATATAATTAAAATGAAAAGAAGAAATTATATTCTGTTAAAGTAAATATTACATAAGAATGAAAATCATAAATTTGGTTTTTCGAAATTCAACATAGTATTTTAAAATGAATATTTTTAATACATAAATAAATAATTTGTGATGAATATTTTTTTTCAATTATCATGTCATGATTGGATCATGATAATGGCATTAACATTGACATATTAAAATTTTTATTTTTCTATCTTCACCTAAAATAATCATTTTCATAAAAATACATATAATTTAACATAATGATTTTTTGACAAGAAGTATTAAACAATAATATAATTTTTTAAAATTTGAATATATAAATTTATAATATTACGTTTTATATGAAAACTACACAGAAACAAGAATACTCTTTTATTGGTAAATTATTCTTTTTGTTTTCCTAATATTATTTTATATGAATTTATAATGTAAATAAATTTAATATATTATATATTATATAATAATATTTTATAGTGTGGTCAATTTAATTTATATGGATAAAATAATAATACTTTAAAATAGTTATTTGAAAAACATCAATACTTTTTAGTATTAAATCATATAAATAATTTGTCCCCAAAATTTAATCAATTTTATCTTATTAATATCTTTTTATATTCAAGTGTTTTTATTATTTTTATATTTTCATTTAAAATATTCATCTATTATGTTGTAGGTAATTATAGATCAATGTTGTGTGTGGAGAAAAATATCAAACTAATTATATTTTTTTAAAGTGAAGATTTAAAGTAAAATCATCGGGGTTATTATTTTGGACTAATATTATAGTTCTAAGGTTGTTTGGTTATAAATGTATCAACCTTGAAGAAAATATATTGATTTTTCCTATCCAACCTCTCGAACATTTTTTCCATGAATGGTAGGAGTAAGAGATCAATTTTGTATCTTTATTTAATTTCATATAATTTAGTACAATCTCTATCCTATAAATATTCTCATTAGGTTGAGATTATTCACATCACCTTTATCAATTGTTATGTGATAGTTCATATGTATCACTTCTAAGGGACTAGAAAATTTCCATTCTATGATTGAAAAAAATAATCCATGAATCAGGTGGTTTAATCACCTATTTCTGGAAAACATCTTGCAATATTTTTTTCAAAATTATAATTTTTTTATGGTGTGGTTTTATATATATTCAAAAATAACTTTTTTGGTGGATATGGTGTGACTGATTCATTTATTATTAGTTATTCCCCAAAAAATTTCTATTTTAAACTCTTCAATAGATCTTATACATTCTACACCTTCCTCCTTGTCAAATATAAATTTATTATGATAGGTAATGTTTTTCTATATCCCATAAATAAGTAAATTTGCATAAAAAGTAGTGACATCATCTAAAGAATTAAAGGATTGATGACTAGTGGAGTGATCTCTTGAAATGAGTCCCATAATAGTGGTTCGTACCACTATTAAACATCAGTTTTAGTTACTTATTCATCATGAAAGGGAACTTATTTTTATTATTTAGTATCATAAATAAATATTATCATATTTCCCTATTCATCATCTTGAAAACTAAATATTTATTATTCTTGTAACACCCAGATATTTTAAAATAAAAGACTATGTTTGATAGTGTATTTGATATGCAATACTAAACCAAAAAAACAATGACTATTTAAATTTTACCATTTTAAATGTGACATTATATATTTAGATATGAATAGGATTAAATACATTGTGATATATGTGTATAATTTTCCTAATCTACAAAAATATATTTTTAAATTATTTTTAAATAATCTCTCAATTATTAGAAATGAAATTTTATTCTAAAAAAATATATTTTCTACAAATATTAATTTTATTTCTATGAAAAAATATTACAATTACATTATAGAACATTTAGTAAATATATATAGTAAAATTAAGATCATATTTCAAATTATAATATTAAATGTTTACAATTGTAAAATTTTAGGATTTTTACAAATAATAATAATTTTATGACCAATAGTGACAAAAAACAATTTCTATTATAAAAATATTATTTATTTTGATATATTAAGTAATGTAAAAGTTAAATTTTTATTTTTATTTAATTTTAACTTAAAATAAAAATTATATAGTTATATTTATTTTAATTAATAACAATTAAATAATATTATAAATAGATTTCAGTATATGGTTATTTTTAGACTTGAAAACACATTTCTCCCAAAACTACTTTCAAATGAATTATGTTTCTCTATTTTAATTTATTAAAGATATTCATTAATGTATAATGAATTAATTGAATTTAAAGGTTATATATCTATAATTATGTAATTAAATTCATATAATGATTATTTCTCATTATAGAGTTAATGTAAAATCAACTTTTCCTTGAAGAGTGCATTTTTCTAAAAAATTAGCATTCCATAACACTTAATGGTAATGGTTTAAATTAAATTTTTCCACCAATATGAATTTATTTTTATAAAAACGATTCCATATTTTTGTTAATAATAATTAATATTAGGTAGTATTTTGAATTTAATTTTTCGGCAATACAAATAGTAACTGTAATAATTAATTATTAGCACAGTAAAAGTAAAATTGGTTTGTTAAGGGTAAAAATAATCTAACAATAACTATAAAAACGTAACCCTAATTTTATAGATATTTATATTTTCATTTCAATTTAATGAGGATTATATTGTTTTTTATTTCTTAACAAATAATTATGAAATGATTCTGAAAATAATTGGATTTTGATACAATAAAACCCAAATTGTATTTCTATGAAAAAATAAATTTCAATTATGAAATTAATTTTTGATGAATTCATGAATATTAAAATATGTTTATTTTATTTTAATAAAACTATTATGTAATGTTTATTGATTATAAATGATAATATAATTTTTATGATGTAAAATATAATTTTAATAATTGTTCGTAATCTGTTATTATCAATAAACTAGAATTTCACAATAAATTTCATTTTTTATTTAAAAGTACATGTTAACATATTTATAGATTCATTTTTATAAGATAGATATTACTTTTTATAGTCATAATTTAAAAATTAACAAATTTTGAATTTTGAATTTTTTTAGGAAATTCAATATTTCATGTGAATATTAAACATAATATAAATATATGGTGTGTATTATAAAATCATAATGACCCAAAAAGGGATTTAATTTATTCAATAAATGGTGTCCATAGAAAAATATATCATTACCATTTAAACTAATGTGATTTTTGAGTTTATTTTATTAATTATATAAATCCAATAGTAATCATCCAAAAACTATATTATATTTTAAGGTTTTAAAATCATATATTTTAAAACATGACACATTTCCACATCATTAAGGGTAAACTTTTAATCGTTTCTACCCTTGGACTTATAAAATAAAGAATAAAATTTATTTAGTATGAATAATAGGTAAAATTTTTCTATGGTCTGTGGTTTTGATTACTATTTTTTCATATATTCTAAAACCAAAGTTTGTGAAATACTAATGAATGCCCTTATCATTTATAATATAAACCCACCTAATTTCCCATTATACATACCAAAAAGACCATTTATAATGTCTTTAATAATCCATATTGTTCTAGGATTCCAATCATGTGACTCCCATGGAATTAATAAGATCCTCTCAATCTTTTGGAATCATCCTCCCAAGGAAAGGGACCATTGTCTCCTGTTTTAAATTGAATAAAATAATTTTTAATATCATTTTAATCTAAATTAATTAAATTTTAATAAATATATCCACAAAAAGTTATTTCCCCTTTATTTTTTTATTTATAGATCATTTATCCCCTCTCATTCTGACATATACATAAGTGGTTATAATTCTGAAATATTGTAATGGATTATATCTGTCTCATCATTATCCAAGAAACTTATTTAATTAATTAATTTTTCTATCCAATTGTTGAGGATAGAAAATGAATTTTCTTTATCTGTATTACTGACATTTTTATATCAAAATAAATAAATACATGTTGCACTATCATTAATCCATTTTTTATTCTCTAATAAATTATATTATGCTTCCCAAATTATCCTAATACTTTTACATGATATGTTTTTATTCAAAAACCCTCCCTGTATTATGCCACCTAACTCAAAAAAATTAATGTTTGATTATGATCTAAAAAAATATATCATACCATCCTTTTGAATTCCACATTTTTTAGTCCACTTTCTCTATAATTGAACCATTTTATGAAACTCCACTTATCTTCTTTATGTAGGTGAAATGTAACTGCAATTTTCCATGTTTAACATTTGTGAGTTTTATACCCATATTTGTTTCCACTCAAGGGTATTCACATAGTTAAACCTATACCTCATTGATTTTGGACTTAAATTTACATAATAAAAAATTTTCACATTAGAATTAAAATTGATGAATTATGATATTATGTTAAATGATATTTTTGGCACACTTATCAATGTACATGAAATTAAAGTAATGGGTACACATAGAAATAGACAGCACTCATATGAAATGGTAAATGTTTTACTATCATGTGATTCTAGGTATGGATCATGAGATGTTATCCAAAAAAGAATTAGTTATGATTTCTTGGTGGTTAATATCGACTCTTGTGTATAATGTTATGTCTAATGTTGTTTTAACATTCCTATATTTCCTTTGTGTTATTATGTTATATGATGTTTTTTTCAAGATTATAATTCTCAAACATTTTATGTTTGATTTAAATGTCGACTGTATAAAATGTAATAATTAATTCAGGTTATTTTTTTTATTTCATTAATGGGATTTATATCACTCACTTTTATTATATATATCCCCAGGTTATCCAAATTAGTTTTTAGAGATATGAAAATTTTAAAGCATGCTAAGGATATTTTCAATCATATTGTTGAATCCATGTATCATGTTGAATATATAAGTACCTAATATTCCATAAAAACTAGGATTCTTGACCATTTGGATTTTACTATCTATATTATTAAATAATAATTCATGAACAAATGTGAAATAGAAACACAGTTTTTCATAGTTGGTGTCAAAGAAATGAATTTTTTATTTTTGGTAATAGGATTATAAAAACAAAAATGAAATTATAATGGATAAAAATATGTATGTAAAACATATCCAAGTGTTTTTAATGTATATATTTAGGGGATTAAATGAAAAAAAACCCTTTATGCATACTAGATGTGAGTATGGTTCTATTACAAATATACATATGGATGAAAACTATGAAAATAACATATTATGCTAGACTCTATCAAGAAATTATTCCAAAAAATAATCCGTGATTCATATGTTGTATGACCCTAATATGGTATATTCATTGGTAAATTTCCATGTTAATTAAGAAATATTAATGAAAGAATAAAATAAAACATAATATTATATTTTAGGGAATAGATCAAGGATATCTTATATTAAAGCTTGTAAATTCATAAGTTAAGGAAATTCATGTCATTAATAAGTTATACAATTAATTTTTTTAGACTCCCATTTCAATATTTAACAGTATAGAATTTATCATCCGTAATTTCTTCATTATTCTATGTTAATGTTCGAAAATAGGTCGAACCGAGTCAACAACCAATGTGATGGGAAATGTGATGACTACCCAAATGAAATGCCAAACATGATGGAAGCACAAGTATGAAATATTATGATTATTCAAAATTGGATATAAAAAATGAAAATTAACCTCTTGAACATAGTTAAATGTTCATGGATATAAAACAAATGGTGTCATACTTCTCACGGTATTTCATATGATAATATTGATTAATGAAAGAAGACTCAATTTCCTTCTTTTAATAAACCTAGAAACTACCACCAAGGAAAATTAAACCAATGAACTCAAGGGGGATTTAAGTGTGGATATGTAAAAATAATATATCTAGTAATCATAAATAAATTAAAAGAATTATGGAAGGAAATAAATTGCATTTGAAAAAAATTATTCTTTTTCAATGTTTTATGTGCGAAAAATGTTGTTATTATGAAAGTAAATTTCCTAATACAAGGGATAAATATTCTACAAATAAAGGACCTATATAATGAAAATCACTTAAGTGTATGGATTAATTTTTTTATGTATTAGTAATATATAATTATTTTCACGACCCGTCCTCGGAACCCATGTCATTACTACCCCAAGCTCACCTCCCATAGTCTAGGTGATGGCGACTAACACCATGGAGTAAATCCAGCCCAAAAGGGTAAGGCATATCCTTTATAAGTAAAAAACACCACAAAGTAATCCAGCAGAAGTAAACACTAAGTAAACTGAGTCAAAGTAAGTGCGGAAATTAAATGGGCCAGAATAGAAACCCAAACTGAAAGTAATGTACAACTGGAAAGAAAGTACAATAACTAAACGTAAAGAAGCAACGTCGTGCCGTCCTCTAGAGGTCCCACCTGAAGGGTGGGTACAGATAGCCACCTCAGCTCCTCTGGTCCAGCTATCCACTCCATGTATGTCCTGCCTAGTGGTCCACCTCCAGGCACTGACTGCTCCACTAGCCTCTACCACGATCAGTGTTGTTCATCGTCTGCATCCAATACAACATAGTGCGGGCATAGCCCGTGTAGGGGTGAGTATACACTACTAAGTAGGGACCCAGAGACCCCCGAAGGTCTCCCAGAATCCAAAAAGGATAATCTACAAAGGAAAGATATAGTCACGAAGTAACAACCAACACTACTTAGGTATATGCCCATACGTATACCTATGTCAACAATTCCATTTCGGCTCCAACACCTGAGCCCAAGTTTGACCACGTCCACACAAGATAGTACAACCCAATCCACATAAGAAATAAAGTCAAACATATCGAAGATAAATATTGAAAGTCAAGTCTCTGCTCAAACAGGTATACCTCTTCAGTGATAGAGATGATCAGATATAGCCACTGATTCCTCTATGCTGGGACTCATGTAGGATTCTAAACCAGCTACTTTGCCAGACCCACATAGGATAGCAAGAACAGAGTCAAACACTGCCAGACCCACGTAGGATACAAGAACTGTAGTCATTGTCGTCTAACCCACATAGGATTTCAGTACGGTCTTCATCGCTGCCGAACCCACATATGACTTCAGTGCTGTCTTAATCTCCATCGAATCCATATAGGATTTCAGTACGGTCTTCATCACTGCTTAACCCACATAAGATTTCAGTGCAGTCTTCATCTCCGTCGAAGCCACAGAAGATTTCAGAATGGGCTTCATCGCTGCTGAACCAACATAGGATTTCAGTGCTGTCTTCATCTCCGTCGAACCCACATAGGATTTCAGTACGGTCTTCAACGTCACAGCCAACTCTAGGGTTCCCACACACAACATGCTCATTTCTGGGAGGGTCCGCTCCCCAAGACAAGGGGGTCGATACATCAAATAACACGTATTCCAGAGTCGATTTATCACAAAGTTCCATCTCGTCATGAGAAACTCAACGTGACAGACGACTCGTCAATCAGACGCCCGGTCTGAGAGTTATTGGCATTCTCATTCGAGGGGCCCGGTTGGTTTTTAAGTCAAAAGCAACCTGGCTGCACTACAACTGCGTCCAAACCTCATGCAGAGTAAGCCAAAAGGTCCGTCTCACTAAGAGGGATCCAACAATGTCGACGGCAAGTCAATCGGACATCAGATGCTCAAGTTATAAGCATTTCCGCTCTGAGGGCCTGGTTGGTTTTGTGTTCGAACTAACCCGGCCGTACCCAAAGTTCTCCGAAAGCTTAATTGTAATATAACAAAACGGTGGTCTCAATCCAAGGATCGCATTTCAACTGACGGTACGTCGATCGGAGGTCCGTAGCCCATGATATGAGCAAAAGGCCGGAAGTGGTCTGAAAATGGGGGGTCTAGGCCCGGTCCGACCCCCCCCCCCTCCCCCACCCCCACGGAACGACCCGAACAGGGTTCGGGTCTGGCCCATTCGGGAGTAGCGCGGCCCGACCCGATGTGGTCGGTCCGGCTCGGGGCGGTTCGGCGCTGGCTGAGCGGGGTCGGCTCGGCGCTAGCCGAGCGGCCGTGCAAAGGGGACGGCAGCCCCGTTGATTGTCGTCGCGGCCCCCGCGTGGGGGACGTTCCTTGCCAGTGGACACGGCCCTGCGCCACGTCCCCCCCCCCCTCGGTCCCACGCGGCTGCGGGACCGGACGCCTGCCGCCGCGGCTTCAGTCATGGCGGTCCCTCCTGGCGTGCTCTGGGAGGCCGCTGCCTCTGGGCGGCCGACCGGTGTCGGCCGGGGCCGGCAGCCTCGTCCGGCCGCCGCCGCCCGCACCGCCGGTGAATTCTGCGGGCCACCATAGCTGCTATGGTTTTCCATTTTCAATTACATCTGCGCCGATGTTCATCCCGGGTCGCGCACTTTACTGCGAAATCACCAAACCACCTCTGCCGCCCATTCCATCAATGCCCGTTGATCTGCCGTCAGATAAACAATTTGCGGAGTCGTTGAATCACCGCAACAGTGCGGTGCAACGGTGCCGCGCTTCTCCGCCCGTTATTCATTGTTTCCGCACGGTGTCGTTGCACCGCGCTACCTTTGCTTGTGTCGCAACAAGTACAACCAACAAAGGGGGAGGAGGGTCGGCTGTGTTCATTCAGTCTGACCTCCTCCCATTCTTACGATAACACGCGGCCCAATAAGAAGTCGATGAACGACCAAGGAAAATTCATGGGAAAAAACAAATAATCCCCTACATCAAGGTGTCGTCGAACGAAGGTTCGTCGTGGGAAAGAATGTCGCCGAAGAAGGCATCACAGAAAAAGGCGTCGCAGAGAAGATAATCGTCAGTATCGCGGTACACAGCGTCGCATCATCGATCTTTGAGGATTTTGTGTTCTTCATCTCCCTTCGTCGGAGGCTGGCATTATTCATCAGCGACGGTGCGTTCTTCACGTTCTTCAAGGAGGAAGATGAAGTTCATGACTTGAGCAACTCCTCTCCAATTCTTCTCGCACAACGAAACAACATAATAAAATAAGGCTTTTCCTTGTTTTATTTCACATGCCAATGGTTTTTTTGAAATTTAAAAAAACAGATCATTATTTAGTTAACGAGCATTGACCAATTAAAAAGGCATTTAATAATTAATTAAATATGAGGGTTGACATGGAATTTGAGAGGGGGGTGCTGGTGAGTTACATAATTAAATGCATGTGGGAGGTAAAGGAAATAAAGGGGGATGGGGCTCGTGTTGGACCCACCTCACTAATATCCTACCTAGGAGTTAGGATATTAGTGGGTCCCGCTCCAACCACCATGCCTAGGTCAACACTACTTAGAATAAAAATAAAATCTGTCGCACAACAATTTTATTTTATTCTTTAGTTAACCAAATTAAATAATAACCTCACCCGAGCAAACGCAGCTCCGGAAAAGGCATTCATAACAAATTACTGGCACTGCTATTCCATCGGTGCCCTCTGAATTCTATTCCGAGCACCGGTTCAAAAGTTAGGATAACCCGCTCGTTCGTTTACTGCTCGTACCCGAGCAAACCTTCGTAAATTTATTCCGGGCACATCGGGCCTCAGAATCGGGTGCCGTCAGAAACTGCGTCCTTGTAAAATTTCAAAGTAAATTAGGAAAAAAATAATTTCCCTTGAATTTTATGGGTCTTTACATTACTCCCACCTCAGATATTTACGTCCCCGTAAAGATACATCATAAACTCTGGGAACAAATGTGGGTACTGTGCACGCATCTGATCCTCCAGCTTCCAAGTGATCTTATGGAGGTTCCCATGCTCCTATCTGATGCGCACTAGAGGTATCGATCGTCCATGTAGGACCCGCTCATGTTGATCCTCGATCTCCACCGGGACCTCCTCAAAAGTCTCCCCATCATCACGGTCTAGCTTCCCATGGTCGATGATATGCGTCGGGTCGTGCACGTATCTCCTCAGCTGGGATACGTGGAAGACATCGTGCACCAGGTGCAACTGAGGTGGTAGATTCAGGTGGTAAGCCACCTCGCCTACCCTGCTGAGGATCTGGAATAGTCCGATGAAGTGTGGAGATAGCTTTCCACATTGTCCAAATCTCTGTTATCCACATCGAGGTGAGACCCACAAGAAAACATGGTCGTCATCCTCGAACTCTATTGGCCTCCGCCTCCTGTCGGCATAAGACTTCTACTGGCTTTGAGCTATCCTCATCTGCTCTTGGATGACTTGGACGTTCTCTGTCATGGCTTGGACCATCTCTGGTCCCACAAGTGCTAACTCCCCAGGGTCTGTGCAGAACAGAGGTTATCTAAATGGTAGGTCGTACAATGCTTCGTATGGTTACATCCCGATGGTGGAGTGGTAGCTGTTGTTGTACACGAACTTCACCAAGGGTAGGTGGTCCTCCCAGCTATGACCAAAGTTGACGACACATGCACGAAGCATGTCCTCAAGAGTTTGAATGGTCCTCTCCATCTAACCATCCGTCTGAGGGTGAAAGGCAGTGCGTAGACGTAGCTGCGTCCTGAAAGCCTCCTGCAACCCCTTCCAAAGCTGAAAAGTAAAGCGAGCATCTCGATCAGAGACGATATATGATGGCGCACCATGAAGCCGTAAAATCTCCAGAACGTAGAGATGTCCCAAGCTCTCTACTGAGCCCTACTCCCTAATTTGTAAGAAGTGGGCCGACTTAGTGAGTCGGTCGACAATCACTCAAATGTAGTCGTGACCTAATGGAAGTACGTGGACGTCCAGTCACAAAATCCATAGATATACGATCCCACTTCCACTCTGGGACCTCCAAGGGTTGTACCAAGCATGCTGGTACCTGGGGCACTGCCTTCACCTACTGGCATGTGAGGCATCGAGAAACGAACTCTTCCACAACATTCTTCATACCTGGCCACCAGTGGTATCATCTGAGATCCTGGTACATCTTTGCCACTCCTAGATGTACCGCTATAGGGGAAGTGTGATACCCTCTCAGCACCTCCTCCTACAAAGCTTTTGGTACGTCCTCTGAAAAGGATGACGTGCTCTCCCCATACAGAGAATCCATTAGGTGCCTATCCTAAGGATATCTGTGCATGCCGCATCTCACAGTCAGTGTCCCCACATTGTGCCTCTCTGACCCACTGTAGTAGTGGAGGAGTGACAGTGACTGACATAAGAAAGGCTTCTCCATCTCTATCCACGAAGGATATCTGCAAAGCGGCTAGCTGCTCCATCGCCTCCCCGAGTAGTTGAATGCCCATCCTCCTGCTGAGAGCATCAGATTATATGTTCCCTTTTCCAGGAGTACATACTATCTCAAAGTCATCGTCCTGGAGGAAGTCGAGCCATCACCGCTGTCTCAGATTTAGGTCCTTCTACGAAAAGATGTACCTAAGACTCTGTTGGTCAGAATAGACTGTAAAGCGCTCACCCATCAGATATTGTCGCCACATCTTTAGAGCGAAGACCACTGCTGCTAAATCCAGGTCATGGGTCGCGTAGTTCTATTCATGATGCCTCAACAGACGTGATCCAAAGGTGATCACGGCCCGCTCCTACATCAGGACACATCCAAGACCATTACCTCATGCATCGTAGTAGACTACGTACCCTTCTCCATCCTCTGGTAGCCTCAAGATTGGTGCGCTGGTCAATCTCTGCCTCAGCTCCCGGAAGCTCTGTTGACATCTTTATAACCACACAAAGGGTTTCCCCTTCTTCATCAAAGCTGATAGTGGTCCCACAACTCTGGAGAAGTCTGGAACAAATCTCCGGTAATACACAGCTAGACCCAAGAAACTACGCACCTCTGTCACGCTCCTAGGTGGCTCCCAAAACAGCACTTCCTCAATCTTCGCAGGATCCACCGTATCTCCCGCCTCAGAGATGATGTGTCCCAAGACGTGGACCTCATGTAACCAGAACTGACACTTCGGGAGATTTCCATAAAGAGGGTGCTCTCACAGTTTGTCTAGTACAACCCGCAAGTGGTAGGTGTGATCCTCCTCAGTGGTCGAGTATATCAATATTTCATCGATGAAGACCATGACAAATCGATCGAGGTATGGCTGAAAGATCCTATTCATGAGACTCATGAACACTTCTGGAGCACTGCTTATGCCGAAAATCATAACCAAGAACTCATAGAGGCCATACCGACATCGAAAGGCTATCTTCTTCACGTCCTCATCTCGAACTCGGAGCTAATGATAGCCTGATCTAAGGTTTATCTTTGAGAACCACTCTGCTCCCTTGAGCTGATCGAAGAGGTCGTCAATTCTTGGTAGCGAATACTTGTTCCTCATGGTCACCTGGTTCAGGTGATGATAGTCGACACAAAGTCGCAAGCTCTCGTCCGCCTTCTTGGCGAACAATATCGGGGAATCCCAAGGTGGAACACTGGGTCGAATGAATCCCTTGCCCTACAAGTCCTCCAACTGTACCCGTAGCTTTCAAAGATCAGCGGGGGCCATCCGATATGCTGGAGTGGATATCGGGGCTGTCCCGGAGTACAGGTCAATATAAAAGTCTACCTCTCTGCGAGGAGGTATTCCTAGAACATCGTCAGGGAAAACATCCGCATACTGATCCACCACTACAGGAAAACTAGGACTATGCATGTCAACTGATCCTCGGATGAGGCTAGCCAACTGATGGGTGTTGGGTTGTCCTCTCCTCTGTGTGAGTCTATCCTATGCTGCAAAGGCTCCCTTCTCGCATGTGAAGGTGAACCTGCTCCCATCGGTGTGAACACACTACACCTTGCGCCTAATATAGTCAATATGAGCATGGACTGTAGATAACCAATCCATGCCCAAGATGACGTCGTAAGGCCTTGATGCTGCTACAAGATGATCTTAGCCGATGCTATCGCCTCCTAGAGTAAGCTCACACTACCGACACTAGTGTGTAATCATCGAGTCGGATCTTTTAGGAGTCTCTAGCTGTAAGGATCGAGCCAACGGCTCTATCGGAATCTCCGAGATCTGAACAAGGTCAGCAGCAATAAAATAATAACTCACTTCTGTGTCTATAAGAACTGCAGTAAGGGTGGAGTAGAGATAGATCGTACCTCAAATCAACTCTGGCGCACCGTGGTCGTAGGCCTCTACTCCCTGATGTTGATCCTGTCTCTGCCCGCCAGCTCCCTATGGTCGGGGTGGACCTCCTGGTGGTGGTTGTGGTAAATCCTCGAAGTGTCCCCCACCACCTGCTGCTCAGCCAACTCCCCTGCCTCGTCCGCCTGCTATTGGCGGACCGCCACGGTCGACCCTCAGCCTCTGCCTGGGTGGCCCCTCAACCGTACGTTGCTCCTCTGCACAGCGGGTCGGGCTGTCACGAGCCATGTAGCCCTTCCAACTGCATGTGTAGCATTGTCTGCTCCTCGGAAGGCTGGCTCTGCGCCCTGTGACCCGCACCTCTGAGCTAGTGTCCTAAGGTCGTCTGCCTGATGGTCCGATCTGCCTCGACCCCTGTGACATCCGTCGACTGCCAGCTGCAAACGACTCTTCTATGTGCGGCCCTGTGGTAGGCCTGGCTGCTAGCGTAGGCTCGGAAAGAATGATCTCTATGAGAAGAGCTCGCTCTAGTACTCCTTACTATGTCAGAATGCTGAGGGAGATCATCGACGCCCTGATATCATGCCTTAGTTCATGTTCGAAGGTCCGGTCCCGGATGAATGGGTCTCATTCCATGTCCGTCGAATAGAATGAGAGATCGGTAAATCTCGCCGAGTACTGGGTGATTGTCATGCTACCCTGCCGCAGCTGTAGAAGCTCTTGGATGCGCACCGCTCTGAGGGTGGTTGGGACGAACTCCGAGCGGAAGAGGCTCTCAAAGTCCATCCAGAGGAGTGATGCCTCGTCATGAAATTGGAGCATCAAGATCCACCATATTCCTCCTACCGCGTGTAGGAGTCTCGCTTCGAGGATAACCATGAGGTCAGGTGGTGTCCCAACTATTCCGAAAACTCGCACAACCACCTCCAGCCAATCCTCGGCCGCCTGAGGGTCCCTCACCCTGCGGAACCTGGGCGGTGTCTGATGCTGAAACTCATGCAGCGCACTAAGGCGACGTTCACTATCAGCGGCTGGGGCTGGTAGCATTGGTGGCTCGGTGGGTAGAGGTACCGCCGGTGTCTCCGCTATCAAAGGGCCCTGCACCGAGGCCTCGTCACTCGGTGGGTTGTCATCTCACACAACGCTTGAAACCCTAGCTGGCTGCCGTCGTGGGGCCATCCTGAAAAGAAACAGGTGTCCCACTGTCAAATAGTATATCTGGTGAGCTGGCATAATGTAATCAAAATGAAAATTTTTGAAACACACATGCAATCAATGATTTCATGAATTGAGTCGGAAATCAGAAGTTAGGGTCCTGGTGTATGGATACTTCGGCCGCCGCACCAACACTGGACTCCCTGGACTGATAAACACACTCAATACCCTTAACACTATTTCTTCACATAGAAGAAAGATCAGATTCATGAGTTCTTCCATAGAACCGAACTCCTCTGATACCAATTTGTCACGACCCGTCCTTCGGACCTGTGCCGTGACTACCCCAAGCCTGCCTCCCATAGGCTAGTGGCTGGCAACTAGCACCAAGGTGTAAATCCCACAAAAAAGGGTAATTCATTGCCTTTATAAGTAAACAAACACCACAGAGTAGGCCAGCAGAAGAAAACACTAAGTAAACTGAGTACAAGTAAGTGCGGAAAGTAAATTGGCCAGAATACAAACCCAAACTGAATGTAAAATACAACTGGAAAGAAAGTAAAACAACTTAAAGTAATGTTGAATCATCGAGCCGTCCACTAGAAGTCCCACCTGAAGGGTGGGTACAGATAGCCACCTCAGCTCCTCAGGTCCAGTCGTCCGCTCCATGTACGTCCCACCCAGTGGTCCACCTCCAGGCACCGACTACTCCACTAGCCTCTACCATGATCAGCACTGTTTGTCGTCTGCATCCAACACAATATAGTGCGGGCATAGCCCGTGCTGGGGTGAGTGTACACTACTCAGTAGGGAACACGAGACCCCCGAAGGTCTCCCAAAATCCACAAAGGATAATCAACAATGGAAAGATACAATCACGAAGTAACAACCAACAATACTTAGGTATATGCCCGTACATATACCTATGTCATCAATTCCAGTTCGTCTCCAATGACTGAGCCCAAGTTCGATCACGTCCACACAGGATAGTACAACCCAATTCACATAGGAAATAATGTCAAACAAATCAAAGATAATGATTGAAAGTCAAGACTCAGCTCACACAGCTATACCTCTTCAGTGATATAGATGATCAGATATAACCAGTGATTCATCTAAGCTGGGTCCCACGTAGGATACTAAACTAGCTACTCTGCCAGACCCACATAGGATAGTGAGAACAGAGTCCAAAACTGCTAGACCCACGTAGTATGCAAGAACAGTAGTCATTGTCGTCGAACCCACATAGAATTTCAGTACGGTCTTCATCGCTGCCGAACCCACATAGGATTTCAGTGCAGTCTTCATCTCCGTCGAACCAACATAGTATTTCAGTACCATCTTCATTGCTGACGAACCCACATAGGATTTATTTGCAGTCTTCATCGTCGTCGAATCCACATAGGATTTCAATACGGTCTTCATCGTTGCTGAACCTACATAGGATTTCAGTGCAGTCTTCATCTCCGTCGAACCCACAGATGATTTCAGTACGGTCGTCATCGCTGCCGAACCCACATAGGATTTCAGTGTAGTCTTCATCTCCGTCAAACCAACAAAGGATTTTAGTACGGTCTTCATCGTTGCCGAACCCACATAGGATTTCATTGCAGTCTTCATCACCATTGAACCCACATAAGATTTCAGTGCGGTCTTCATCGTCACAGCCAGCTCTACGTTTCCCGCACACAACATGCTCATTTCCGGGAGGGTCCGATCCATGAGCCAAGGGGTTCGATACATCAACGAACACGTAGTCCAGAGTTGATGTATCCCAAAGTTTTACCTTGACAAGAGGAACACAACGTGACAGATGGCACGTTAATCGGACGCCCGGTCTGAGAGTTATTGGCTTTTCGTTATAGGGGCCCAGTTGAGTTTTAAGTCAAAACCAACCCGAATGCACTCCAACAGTGTCCAAACCTCGAGCGGAGTAAGAAAAAAGTTCCTTCTCACTAAGAGGGATCCAACAAAGTCGACGACATGTCAATCGGACTTCCAGAGCTCACGTTATAAGTGTTTCCGCTCCGAGGGCCCGGTTGGATTCGTGTTCGAACCAACCCGGCTGTACGCAAATTTCTCTTAAACCTTTAGTGTAATATACCAAAACAATGCTCCGGATCCAAGTATCTCGTCACAATAGACGGTGCATTGTTCGGAGATCCGTAGCCCATGATATGGGAAAAATCCCAGAAGTGGTCTGAAAATGGGGGGTCTGCGCCCGGTCCGACCCGGCCCACCCCCCCCCCCCCACCCCCCCCCCCCCCCCACGGGTCATCCCGAACAGGGAGACCCAAACTAGGTCAGGGTCCATCCCATTAAGGTGCGGCCCGGCCCAACCGGTGCAGCCCGGCCCCGCCTAGGCGACCCGGCCCAGTGCGGCCTGTCCGGCCCGGGGCGGCTCGGCGCTGGCAGAGAGGCCGCGCAAAGGGTGCGGCTGCCCCCTTGATTGTCATTGCGGCCCCCACGTGGGGGCCGTTCCTTGCCAATGGATGCGGCCCAGCACAGCGTCCCCCCCCCCCCTCAGTCCCACGTGGCCGCTGGCCCGGACGCCTGCCGCCGCGACTTCAGCCACGGCGGTCCCTCCTGGCGGGGCGTCAGGACGCCGCCGGTGAATTCCGCGGGCCACCAGAGTTGCTCCGATGGTCCGTTTTCAATTCCGTCTATGCCGGCGTTCACCTCGGGTCTCGCACTTTACTGCGGAATCACCAAACCACCTCTGCGACCCGTTTCGTAAATGCCCGTAGATCCGCCGTCAGATAAACAATTCGCGAAGTCTTCGAATCGTCTCAATAGCGCGATACGACGACGCCACGCTTCTTCGCCCGTTCTTCATTGTTTCTGCGCGGTGCCATTGCACCATGCCACCCTTGCTCTTTCCGAAAAAAGTACAACCAACAAAAGGGGAGGAGGGTCGGTCGTGTTCGTGCGGTCCGACCTCCTCTCGTTCTTATGATAACAGGTGGCCCAATAAGAAGTCGATGAATGGAAAAGGAAAATTCATGGGCAAAAACAAATAATCCTCTACCTCAAGGTGTTGTCGAACGATGGTTCATCGTGGGAAAGAACGTCGTGAAAGAAGGTGTCACGGAAAATGTCATCATGGAGAAAAGAATCATCGGCATCGCGTTACACGGCGTCGCGTCGTCGATCTCCGAGGTTTCTACATTCATTGTCGCCCTTCGTCGGAGGCCGGCGTTCTTCATCGGCGACGATGCATTTTTCATCGTTCTTCAAGGAGGAAGATGATGATCAAGACTTGAGCAAATCCTCTCCGATTCTACTCGCACAACAAAACAACATAATAAAATAAGTCTTTTCCTTATTTTCTTTCCCATGCCAACGGTTTTTTTGAAATTCAAAAAAAAAACAGATCATGATTTAATTATCGAGTGTTGACCAATTAAAGAGGCATTTAATGATGAATTAAATGCGATAGTTGACTTGGAATTTAAGAGGGGGTGAGGGTAAGTCACATAATTAAATGCATTTGGGAGGTAAAGGAAATAAAGGGGGTGGGGATCATGTGGGCCCACCTCACTAATATTTTACCTAGGAGTTAGGATATCAGTGGGTCCCACTCCGACCACCATGCATAGGTTAACACTACTTAGAATAAAAATAAAATCTGTTCCACAATAATTTTATTTTATTCTTTAGTTAACCCAATTAAATAATAACCTCACCTGAGAAAATGAAACTCCGGAAAAGGTGTTCTTAAGCAATTACTGGCACTGCGATTCCATCGGTACCCTCGGAATTCGATTCCAAGCACCGGTTCAAAATTAAGGAAAACCTGGTCATTCGTTTACTGAACGTACCCGAGCTACTTTTCGGAAATTGATTCCGGGCACATCGGGCCTCGGAATCAGGTGTCATCAGAAACAGCGTCCTTGTAAATTTCCAAAGTAAATTAAGAAAAAAAAATTCCCTTGAATGTTACGGGTCTTTAAAATTATATTGTAGATGTATTATTTCAATTAAATTATATGTATAATAATCATGAAAAAATCTAAAGATTGTTATACATTAGTTTTTCATTAATGATTTGAAACATATGTTGAATGGTACTAACAACCTATAAAAGTTACTTTGTGATAAAGTGATATGTTACAAGATACATGATTGAGGAATTTATAAACCTTACTTTATGTTAGATGTTGGGATAAATATAAATAATATTTGGATTATATATATAAGGATATTATTATTTTTGAAATAATTGATTCCTAATTTAAATATTTATGTTACATAAGAATAGCATGATTTTGGATATTTTGGGAAAATATTAAATGATAAAATACTTTTAAGAAAATTAATTACATTTTATGAGATTTTTTATTAGGTTGAGGTATATATACCCATTAGGATTAATATAATGATTATTAGAGAAGAATTATATAATGATTTTGTATTATATTATAATGGTTTTGAGATAACATTATAGGTTAAATCCATCCTTAATATTGAGGTTATTGGTGTAATTTTGGTTATAGGGTTATTTACATTGGGAATTATCTATGTGAGATATCTCGGATTCTTTTTAATTTTTAACATTGATTTATTATGGTTTCTGTAGTTTCAATATTATCTTACTTAATGATATCCAATTTTTATTTATTGATGAAAAGAGGAAAATATTATTATTCTTTGGTGGATTATGTGATCGGTTAGATGCTTCTTCTTGTGATTGAGGCATTAAATTTCATGTTGAGTTATCATTATTTCAATAAAACGATGATATTGTATTTGAAATTAATTAAATGATGAAATTATAATTTTTAAGAATGTGTATTTACTTTTGTTCCAAGTATAAAAATTAAAGGAATTGTATAACTCAAGGAAATGAATACTGAAACTAAAATGTAGTCATATTAGGATCATTTATTTTGAATTCAAAATATTTTCATCCATTTCAAATTTATGGATTTCTAGTCATTGAATTTTTCCGAACCATGTTCTCTATATCTTTATATTAGTTAATGGGAGTTTTTTTATTCCATGTCAACTTTTACATCCCACTATTGTTCACTACTTGGAATCCTAGGTATATAAAGATAATTTTACATCCCTTTATATCATTTCAAGTGCATTTTTTTTATTAAAAATTTTTTAAATGTGGGTATTAAATAATGATATTTTCATGTGTCAAAAATTTTGTTACCAATATAAAGTACAAATTTGGAGGACTCTGTTTATCAAAGGGGGAAAATGAAACACCTCTAGGTTTTAATAGATAAATCTAGGCTCGAAACATACATGATAAAGAAACACCTAACTTAATAGAAAAATTATTATTTAGATATGGCTATATTATCATAGATACAAAATTTTTATATATGAATAGGATTTTCCAAATAATGAAATATATGAATAAATTTCCTACTCAACATAATTTTTTTTTTATTTTGGATTCAATAATCACTCAATTATTTGAAATTTAAATTTACTCTTTGAGATAGATTTTTATTTCAATAAAAAAACTAATATAATTAATTTATAAAAAATGAAAAAAATATTTGATCAAATTAACATCAATATAGAAATCAGTATATAAAACTACTCTTTTGATGAAACTTTATGTATTTTTTTCGTAAAATATTTAATTTTTCATGAATAGTGTATAAACTAGATTCCATTAGTAAAATAGCATTTCTTTTGATAAATTAAGTAAATCAAATTTACCATTATTATTTTAATTTTATTTTATAGTGAAATAATAATTATTTCATTATATTTATTCCAATTTATTTTTTTTGAATCATATTTAACTAAGATTTAAGTATAACATTGTTTTAATGCATGAAAACACATATCTATTTAAACTATTTTAAAATGTGTAATATATATTATTTTTAAAAAATTAACAAATATCAATAATGGAGAGTGATTTAATTTTATTTATGGGTCATATATCTATCATTTTTAATTTAATTTCATACAGTGAATATTATTAATTATAGAGTTAACCTAAAATAATATTTTCCATTTAAAATGAATTTTTCCAAAATACCACATTCTATTACTTTCGTCCGATTTATTTTATATAAAATTCATCAAAATCGATGATTTTATTTTGATAAAATGAATTCCATATTTTTAATAACAATAATTAATATTAGATAATAAGCTCAACGTTGTTTTTGGATAATATGAATTGTAGTAGTAGTAATTATTTATTACAATGATAAAAGTAAAATAGATTAATTAAGGGTAATTTTTTTAAAAAATTGACTAGAAACAATGTAAACCAAATATTATGAATACATATTATTCATATATATAAAATAATTATTATATAAATTGTTTTAATTTATATACAATTAATATATAATTGTGATAAAAAAAATAGATTATGATATGATAAAAAATTATGTTATAGTTTAATATGTAATATAGGTTATGTTATTCCTTTTTGATGCATTCATGATTTATTATAATATAATATATTTTATAAATTATAATATATAATATATATTTTTTGAAGGGAAATATAATTGTTAAATGGGTTTGTAAACTGTTATTGAATAAAAGCCATCATTTTCCCATAAATGTCAATTATTGATTCAAAAATGTAAATTTACAAATTTATAAAATTATTTTATGAAAAATATAATATTTTTTCAATTATCACGTCGGAATAATTCTATAATAAATATTCCATTTTTTTGATATAATAGGATTTTTGAGTAAAAATGAAATTTAGTGTAAATATACAGTGTGCGTTATGACATCATAATAAACCAAAATTGATATCATATATTATATAAATGGTTAAAAATACCAATTATTTGTCTTTAAATTAAATTAATGTGATTTTGGGTAATTTTATTATTTATATAAATCCTTTATATATCTTCCATAACCTATATTATGGTTTAAGGTTTAAAATTTATTTTATTATGAACATGACTCACATAAAAACCACCATGGGTAGTGATTTATTGTGTTTTTCACTTGGAATTATAAAATAATTAAATATGTTTATCTCTGTTATAGACCGTAGGAAAATACCATGGGTTGTTTTTTGGTTCAAATTATTTTATTATATAGATTCCAAAAGCTATGTTTGGGAAATGATAAAGAACTCCGCTATCATTTATGATATAACCCCTATATCTAATTCATCTTCACTCAAAACCCATGAATAGAATCTGTACTCATCCCTTAACTCTAAATATTCTTCCCAAGGTTCCCCTAATATTTTAAGCATCTCCTCTAAACTTTCTTGAACCACCCTCTCCAAGTTATGATGTTTTCTCACCTCTTTTCAATTCATGCATCGTATTTGTAATCGACATTTTGAATATCAACTATTCATATTTTAATTCATTTATAAAAATTAATTTAATATCCAATTTATGATATTTTATTGAGATATCGTTTATCCTCTCTCATTTTCACCTTTACTTAAGATGTTACCATGTTGAAATTTAGTAAGGGGTCCCCTCTTTCTCCTATTTATTCAAACAGCTTATTTATATAATTTTTTTTTATAATTCATAATATTGAGATATTGTTTTCCATATCCCTATAAATTACATTTTTGTATATAAAATATTATACACCCCTTTAAAAATTATTAAAATAATTTCAACATCATTAAGTACAATAGTTATGTAGCCAAAATTATTGACGCACGCCTATCGTAGGGCTTTTCAAAATAATTATTTTCTAAGTTAAAATGTAGTAATGTGGTTGACGTAGGATGTCTTCTGAAAAGAAGTGCACACAAAATGGGTTGACACATTAAAATGAGGGTAAAAATGGTGTGTTTGATAATAAAATGATTGAATGGAAATTCAAATTCAAATGATTGAAAAAACTATGATATTAAAAATGGAGATTATGTTAGGGTTAGTTTCCTAATTTTAATGCTATCCTTGTTCAATTTTATTCAAACCACTACTTCTTTGTTGATTAAAGTGATTTTCCAAAATCGTTTCCTCTCACTTCCTTGGTGAAATTATGATGGAGAGAGAAAACCTTACAAAGATCTCTATTTGGTCAACTCTCTTTCTAGGTGTAAAATCGTTGTATTTAATATTCTTAATTTAAATGGTCAATACCCGATCGGGTTTTGTTTATCCCAAAAAATCATGAACATTCACTTCTCTTTTTACATGTACTGACGATTGTCGAGTACTCCACCAATAATCTTTGGTCTATTCCATCGCATATAAACTATAAATTCATGGGGAAATATTATGATTATTTTACCATGGAAAAAATAAATAATGGAATTAATATTCAAGAATTATCACACTTGATAATAAAATCCTCTATAAAAAATTGAAAACAACTTTGATGAAGAAATAAATTTATTCAATTGCGTCCAATAACTCAAGCATTACAATGTAGAAAACCAACTCTTCCCCAATCACTCCAAATTCTTACCGCATCATGTTAAGGGTAATAGAGATTAATGGGGTTGAATAAGGAATTACAATACTATGAAAAAGAAAATAAATAAAATACACATCCAAAAATTTCTCCTCCTTGGTGTCCCAGAAAGAATGGGATGGAATGAGAGATGCTTTGAGAGGGTGAAGCTCTCCTCCTTTTATACCTAGAATTTTTCCTCCAAATGTTGATGCGTTTTAGCCCAATTAAATGTCATATTCCCTCATTTAGCCATTCCTAAATGCTGTTCACAATTCTCTTGGGTGTTTCCCCTCAAAATAGCAGCAGATTTGGACATGTATTCTGAGAGTTATGGCCTTTTTAATCTGGTCATTTATTCTATCCAGTCATGCTCTTCTAATCAAAAACCCCCTGACTCTGGTGATTTAATGACCTCTTAAACGGCCATTTCACACGGAAATTCCATCTTTAAATATTCTCCAAAACCCCTTTCACGTACCCCAACCGAATTTCACAAAAATTGGGTTCTCAATTAATTAGTTATGGAGACAACACCAAAACTAGGTAGAATTTCAAACAGTTTTATTGATTTAACCTGTGAGCTTTTTTGGGGCATCCATATGGTTGATTCAACTATTGGTTCAACAATATTATATAAAGCCCTTGATGTGTATAATATTTAAAAAAATGAATTTTGCAATTTGGGTTAGCATAGATAATGTTATCTCCAAACTATAGAAATAATTTAAAACTGTTAAAATTGCGAAATGGCCCATTTTTACTATTCAGCTCCAAATAACACCAATATCATAAAAATGAATCAATTAATCTTAGAGGAACAATTTTGTGGGTTTAAAATAATAATATAAAATATAAATTAATTGAAAATATTTTCTATATCAATTCCTCCACACTTTCCACTTGGACTCATGGACAATTAAACATCAAAATAAAATAAAATCAAATCAAAAACACATACTAATGGGATCTACCAAATCCATACTAAGAAACAAAAAGATATCATGCCTCATCAAAAACAATTATTTAAAGTTCTCCATTTTATAATTCAATATATTTCAACTTCATTTCTTATGCCATGAACACAAAACACCTACCTCATATGAATTTTCTCTCATCTCACAAATGTAAATGCTCAACAAGGTTTTTCTCATCCAAACTCACACAAGAGTAACCATAGGCTTGATAAATTCATACTTCTCCACCTGATATGAGTCAAAGACATGTGTTTCTCATTAGTACTTTTCAGGGTTGTTTTTTGGATTCCAGTTGGTAGTATTTAGATGTTAAACTTTCTGAAGCCGAAAATGGAGGGCTAGACACTTTCTGAAGAAAAATTACAGGAATATAATTTTCACACAAATATGGTCTCCTTATCTTCCCCGATATAGAAAATAGGCTCCATCATCATTCAATAAGCTCATGGTTTAATCATTGAAATTTTCAATCTTTTCAATCATGGTTTTTCTTCAAAGCTCTAGATAGGCACAACTTTCTTTTATTACATCAGAATCTTTAGAAAGGCATAACATCTCTTATCATGAATGATCCAAAAAAGGCACAGCTTTCAACATAATAATTTTTCAGCATCACACACATCTCTTAAAAAATTTATTTTCCACCGAAATTATCACAAAATGAGGTAGTTCATCGCAAGACATCTTCCCCCACACTTATGTTCAACTAGATCATGAAATTTCAATTCAAGAGCAGGTTGGATAGGGAAATTTGTCTTGTAATGTGGCTAACCTAACATGATATTCATGGATAGTAAGGGATTATGAAGTATAAATTAAAAGGTGAGCCAAAATGAAAGCTATTATTTTGAAAAGGGGGCTTCAAACCAAATAAATGCCTCTATCATTTAAAACACACGTACCCCAGACCTTCAAATTTGAAAGGAATTAATCAAATTCTAGTTAAAGAAAACATGGTCTGGTTCTCTCAAGAAATAAGGTGAATAAAAAGAATATGACAAAAAAGGTTTATGAACCCTCATAGGAAAGTGATTTCAATGACATAGACAGTGAAATATGGCATGTGTTTCAAAAATCAGTGTACTTTTAATGAAATTCAAAAATATTTGAACTCGAAACAAAGTCATTTTAGCATTCATTTATGCTCAGTTTCATGGAATATATTGGTTCACTCATTGAAATAGGTTTTGAAAATGGTAATGATAATAATTTCAGCTCAAAATTTCCAAAACACACCTCAAACTGAAAAATAAACACACAATAATTTGAAAACAAAATTTAATGATTTTTTTCAATTTTTTAAAAAAACACAAAATGAAAATCAAAAACTAAAAAGGTTCCCTCCCCACACCTAAATGATGCTGTTTCTTCAATGAATTCTTGTGGATTTAACATGTAAGACAATTTTCCAATGAATCACAACATCAAGAATGTTTGAAAGAGAGGTACAACTTATCTTATAGGAAATCCATCATTGATTTAAGTTCTTATGTGTTTCTCTTTGATAACCTAAAAAAAGTAAAATTATAACATAATAAATTTATTAAAATAAATAAAAATAGAAATTGAATAAGAAAAGAAGGATAAATATTGGTTTAATCCCCAAAGTGGGCCCTGGTTTTTGACTGCCTCCAGAGGGGCAGTTCTAATAGTTTATCCCCAATCTGATGGTGGGTGAGGTTTCTTGCTCATGAACCAACAAAAAAATTTCTTTCCAAGATGAACTTCTTCATTTTTCTTGAGGACTCCAAGTATATAGCACAAAAAATCCACCCTTATGTGAATTACTTAATACTTGAAAGGTGGGGACCAGATAATGAATGAGTCATCTTCCTTCATGTTTTCCATTTTCACAACATCTTCTTTATGCTCCAGTGGTTGTTGAAGGTATTCTAAATCAGTAGAAAAATCAATTGGAATGTTAGAATGTAATTCAATTTGAAAATGATTAAAGCATCAAGTGTTAATATCAAATTCTTCCCTTTCAATGTCTATGTATTTAGTCTCTATTTCCTCATGAAAATTCACTTTGATCTCCTCTTGAACACACTCTAATAAATGTTCAACATGTTCAGGGAGCTCCATATGTTCTTAATCAGGTGCATTTTCTTTTTCATCATCTTCCTCCAAGGAAATAAATTTAATGTATGAGTATGAAAAAGAAAACAAGGGGAGGTAGTAATCAATTTAGTTTCGACAAAATCAATAGATAATGAGTTCATAAAAATATTATATCCCTGATTTTTTTCATCATCAATCCCTTTTTCAATGGAAAACACCCCTTAGAGTTGAGTTGTATTAGGTAGAGGAAGGAATTTAGTCTCCACTATATCTTGGATCTCCATAGAAAAATTAGGGATGGCTAATGGGGGGTCCTATTGGACCTTGGAAACTTCATAAAATTCTGGAAAGTATTGGGAGAGATCAGTTAGCTTTCGGGCCATCGCTTCAAAAACAACTTCGTTCATGTCCTCTCTTAGTCCATCTATAAATTATTTGAATGTTTTCTCATCATTATTTGTTTTCCAAAATAAACTCGCCTTTCTAGAAATATAAGAAACTACATCTTCGATTGAAAAGGTTGAGTTAATAATTGGTTCATTTATCAATGGGTAATTGTTCCATGAATTAATGAAATAGTCATTTGAAAACAACATGGAATGTGTTTTTTTTTGTTTTTTTAATTTGAAAAGAGTCAAATATTTAAAATTTGATTGTGGAACTACCTCTCCGGCAACGGTGCCAATTTGATGAAGTGTAGTCATGTGAGCTCTCAAAAATATTTATAACTAAGTGTAGCACAAGGTGTGACCAAGGTCGTTCTCTTGACGAGCCATTTACAGTCAATAACTCACTAATTCTAATTCAATATGTATATATATATAATAAAATGGCCAGATATGATATTTTGGAATTTAAAATTCAAAACTAAAATTAAACATGCAAATTCAATGCAAACATAATTAATGCAAACATAATGATGTCAGAAAGAAAGAAGTCATTCACGGGAGAATCACCCAGGTTGAACCATCATCATCCCATTATTAGTTTTATATTTAATTAATAGACACACTCCATCATATGTGTTAATATACTCTTTTATATGTGGTTTTCAATATACAGTGCTCTCAATGATCACTGAGAGACCACACATCCACCTCCTCGATCAAGGGAAAATATTATAAAAGAGAAATTTTAGCCTTGGGTGGCAAGTGGAGACACAAAGGCACCTTACCCACTAATATCCCTCATGGCCCAAATCTAATAAAATATGAAACATTAGACATTAATATTCAATGACTTGGGTTAAACACTAGATTGATCCCCCGGGAAGTTCCATAGGTTAGCTACTCGTGATCACAAGTAGAAGAGATCACAGTGGAGAAGAATGGGGTGTAAGAAAAAAAGATAAAAAAAATGAGAATGATAAGAATAAGAAAAAAATATATTAAAATGAATAATACTATTTCAAATGAAAGAAACTACAAAACAATGAAAAATGGCCACACAGAAGTGCAAATGCTTTGAGAATGTGCGAGGATACGTATTTATAGGGGGGAGATGAAGAATTCACACCCAAAACATTTAATCTTAAATATTCTGAGTGTATGTCACACTAAATGACCGAATTTGTAATAGATGTCTTCATAAATGATGTTCAATAATAGTTCCCCCGTTTTCTCTCAAAATTTTGGCTTTATTTTCCATCGTATGTAGAAGTTATGGCCGACTTTATCCACGCTTTTTAATCTGTCCATTTGACTGGCCAAATTCAAATTCTTCTACTTTCCGGACCATTATGACCATCCACAATATAGGTTCACACATTTTATCCTTAATGAAAGTTGTTCCCCACTTTATTAAGCTTCTATCCACAAAATAAGACCTATTTTTGAGGATTTTTAATGATGTTATCAATTTATTACTCAATGGAAACATTTCTTCCTGGTGAGACATTTCGTATTCCACATGTTTGGAGTGTTCCAATAATGCCTTAATGAGGGTATTTTGACTTCAAATTCATCATGGACACGCCTTAATAAATCCTATTTCTATTACAGCTGGAATAAATTCATTTGAATTTGTTCGCGCCGAGTTATCTATGTTTTACATCAGTGGGTCTCATTCTGTCCTTCCAAAAGTATCTTCATCTTCATTGATTTTTTACGGCCTCTAGGTGATCTATTCAGCCCCTAGTTCAGAAGACAAAAATGAATTAAATTAAATAAGGATTTAAAAAAAATTAAGCATATAATTTGGACATATATTTAAAGGGAAATGACCAAAATATCCATGTGATAACAATCTGTTAAAATTGTAGAATTTGGCCATCTTTGCATTTATGCTCAAAATAACACTAAAACCTAAAAATGTGAAAATTACCCGTATAACAACACTATGGTGGGATTATAAAAACTGATTTATAATATAAAATATATTAAAATTTGATCTTCATCACTCCCCCTCAGATAAACATTGCACTCCTGGGCAATCATCTTACATCCAAATCAAATTCCACACAACAATCAAAAATGTGAAAATATCAATGATCGTATCCAAAATAGAAGTCCATCATGCATTATTTATTAAAAAAAAGCCTCTATAATTTTCATTCAAATAGTTAAAATTTTTTCAACCTAATAAATCAATCCATGTCCCAATCATAACCTACCTCACATTGAATTTTATGTCACTCTTCACTCAAGAGAAATTGAATCTAGAGTTATACTCATACTTGAAAATTGCATGTATCACCATAGGTTTGTGAAAATTCTCATTTCTGCACAGCATGAAAAATGAAAATGAATTTAATCATAAGATATTTAATTAAAGGTTCAAATGATTCTGTGTCTTAGGTTTTGTGGGAAAATGATTGAAAAAGTTTCAGGCTAGAAAGAGGAGGATGGACATTTAAGTACAATGCATAATTAAATCAAGGGAAACACAGGAAATTAATCTCCCAAACCCAATTCAAAATGTGGAAAACAATACCACCCCCTTTTTATGATATGTTACATGAGGCAAGAAGTGATTATAATGAAAGTTTTCATCTATGTTATCTGCTTTTTTTAAAGCTCCAGAAAGGTGGAGCTTTTTTTCATGGATGATTAGCTGAATATTGAATACAATGAATGAATGAAAATTCATTCCCTTGATTTTTGAGATGAAATTGAGTCATAAAATAATTTGTAATGAGGAATTCAAGCTCATCTTTATTTTTTTTCAAAAAACAATTTGTAGGAGAAACGGATGAAACAAAAAAGCACAATGAAATGACGACACAAGCCAAATTCTATTATTGTACACTACCCAATGTATTGAAACACTCCTCGCACAGCCCATAAATAATACACATCCTAATTAACCCACGCAAAAGGCCCTTACCCCACACTAAAACTTGAAATAACCATGCAAAAATACTAAAATTGCGGGTAGTTAAGGAAAAATTGGTTAGTAATGTGTCTTAATGATATAAGGAAATTCATAGAATCTAAGGGATTAAAAATGATAAATGTATAGGTGGATCTCAATATAAATGGTAGCTAGCCAAAGAGTTCCTCAATAATTTCAAATACATTCCTTTAAATCCAATGCTTTAAAGAGAATTATTCCCAAATTCTGGTTCTCACACAAAATTCAATTTTCCCTCAAGAAAGTGTGGGTATTAGGAAGATTATTTAAAAGTGGTTTTGAATACCTCTGAAGATTAGAAAACTATTTTGAGTCAGTGTTTCATGGGAATGGATTTCAAAAATCATTCAAACTCATTAAAATGCTTGAAAATACATTTCAAGGTAAATGAATTCATATCAATAATCATTTAAAATCCATTATTTCAAAAATCATTTCAACACTTTCAATATAAATTTATGTGTAAAAAGTGATAAGAATATTCATTAAAGCTCAAAATTCCTAAAAATATAATAAACAAAAATTAAAAGCACACAAGAAGAACTAATAATGTTGACACTCCAGAACACATAAATTTAACTACCCCTTATTTCAACTCCGCAAAATATAAATATAAATGTTGAAAATCAAAGGGAAGTAAAGATACAACCTGAAATTATTTTAGAAGTGGTTTCATTGAGGTAAGATCCTATAAGCAGCCACCTTAAGACTACAAGAAAGTAATGAAAATACATTAGAAAAATAAATAAAAAGAATGATAATTGGAAAAGAAAATAGATAATGCTTTGTTTAGACCCCCAAGCAGGTTATAGGTTGTTACTGACCCTAGTGAGGCAGTTTTAGTGGATTATCCCCAATCAGCAAGTGGGTGTGGTTTCTTTGATATGAACTACCACACATGATTTTTCCCAATGTCCATGATTAAACACTGAAAGTAGAGAACACCAAATAAGATATGAATTTTCCCAAACCCGGAGATTGTATAAAGAAGAAATTTGAGGTTCGAAGTGGGAGGGAATAAAAGATAAGGGTGCTCACTATTAACTTTGGTGGTGTCCTCCTCCATATGGTATGGAAAGTTTTGTTGAGGAGGTAGTCGCACCACCATCTTCTCCACCACCACTTGAGTGGTCTCTTCTTTAACATCCATAGTCTTCTCTATTTGTGTTATATCAAAAATTTCAACGGAAAAGATGTCAGAAAAAAAATTTCTTGAATAAGATTAAAATGTGAATAATTAATACAGAAATATTCCCTTTCAAGTAATTCATCTTGGTAATTGATCTCTTCATGCATGACCATTGAAAACTAAATCTCTGTAGGTGCATCATCATTATCATCTTCCAAATAAAGAGAGAGGTATAAAAATTATGATGTTTCATCATCAAGGATGGGAAGATCATGTTTCAAGTTATCTTCACCAAAGTTATTCCAATATTCTTCCAAAATATATTGACCTCCCATCAGTGAATCAATTGGAATTTGTACTTCTGGGACCTCCTCGAGAAGTGGTTGAGTGCTGGATGATATGATTAGTTCCTTTAGAAGTTCATTCTCACCCGCCTCAGGTTCTTTAGCATATAAATGATGGGTGAAATCTCTTACACAACTCATTTTGGTTCAGGTTCTGGTTCAGTTTCAAATTTCCCTCTAGGATGTGTGTACATATTCAGAAATCCATTCTATTTGGCTCTCTAGGTTTTGAACTTTATCACTAATACTTTGAAACTGAGCATCATGTTCATTACAAACATTTTATTTCACTTGATATTGGTCAGTACATGCATAATAATCATAATTTGAATACATCATGAACGAAGAATATTTTTTTAGTTTTTGAAATTTGTGATTTTTGTTTTTTTAATGAAAGGAAAATTCTTTAAAAAATGTGAATAAAAGTAGTGAATGAAAACCACATGGATTTCCAGAAATGTCACCATGTTTAACCCATGCCTGTCGTAGGGTATGGAAAAACAATTATTTTCTATGTTAAAATGTAGCAATGTGGTTGAGCTAGGATGTCCCCCTAAGAGGAGTGCACAAAAAATGGGTTGTCACTCTAAAATGAGGGTAACATGGTGTGTTTGATAAGAAAATGATGTAATGGAAATTCAAATTCAAATGATTAAAAAACTATTATATTAAAAAGGATGATTATGTCAGGGTCGGTTTCCTATTTTTAATGCTACCCTTGTTCAATTTAAATCAAACCACTTCATCTTTGTTGATTAATGTGAGTTTCCAAAATTGTTTCGTCTCACTTCCATGGTTAAATTATGATGGTTAGAGAAACCTTACCAAGATCATGGTTTGGTCAACTATCTTTCCATGTGTAAAATAGTTTTATTAAATATACTTAATTTAAATGGGGAAAATCCAATCAGTTATTGTTTATCCCAAACAATCACGAACATTCACTACACCGTTTACACGAACTGATGATCATCAAGTACTTCACCACTAATCCCTTGTCTATTCTATAGTATATAAACCCAAAACTAGTGGAGGGAGATTATAATTATTTTACCACGAAAAATCAATAATGGAATTAATATTTAATAATGATCGCATTTGATAATAAAATACACTAAAATAAATTAAAAACAAATTTGAAGAAGAAATAAATTTATTCCACTGCGTCCAAGAACTCAAGCATTACAATGTAGAAAACCAACCCTTCCCCAATCACACCAATTGTTTACCCTACTATGGTAAGGGTAATAGAAATGAATGGGTAAGAAAAAGGCAATAAAAACTATGAAAAGGAAAATAAGTAAATGGGAGAGATGAAAAGTTCTCCTCCTTGGTGTCCCAGAAAGAATGGGATGGAATGAGAGATGCTTTGAGAGGGTGGAGCTCTCCTCCTTTTATAGATAGAATTTGTTCCCAAAATCTTGACGCATTGTAGCCCAATTAAATGACATTGTAACGTGTTTATCCCTTCTTAAATGTTGTTCAAAATTCTCTTTGTCGTTTCCCCTCAAAATCTCAGAGGATGTGGACATGTATTCGGAGATTTATGGACGTTTTACTATGAGAATGTATTCTGTCAAGTCAGATTCTCCAAATCGGAAACCTCCATATTTGGGTGATTTAATGACCCCTGAAACGGCCAATTCACACAAACATGCCTTTATTAATGATGCTAAAAAACTCCTTTCTCATCCCCCCACTGAAGATCACAACAATTGGTCCCACCAAGAATGAGTTATGGAGCCCACACCAAAACTAGGCAGAACTGCAAACAGTTTTCTTGATTTATGTTGTGAGCTTCTTTAGAGCATCCATGTGGTCGATTCAGCTATTGGTCCAAAAATAGTAAATGAATCCCTAGATGTGTAGAATCTTTAAAAGAAATAATTTTGAAAATTTGGATTAGTGTATATAATTTTATGGCCAAAATACAGAAATAATTTAAAATTGTTAAAAATCAGAAATGGCCCATTAATACTATTCAACTCAAAATAACACCAATATCATAAAAATGAAACAATTAATCTTAGAGGAATAATTTTGTTGGTTTGAAAAATGATATTAAATATAAATTAGTTGAAAATACTTTCTCTATCAATTATCCTTTTATTTTTCTATTACATGTTTCTATTAAAGCACCCAATTTGTTATATGGATATTAATTCCCAAATTTTCTTATTGTAATGTGTTATAAAATATCGATCATGTTGTTATTTTTTTAAAAGGTTACTATTGTCCCCTTTATCTCTTATTGAACAAAATAATGAAACATCGTGTATTATCATTACACATTAGAAATGTTCTTTTAATTTTCCATGATGAACATTTATAAGCTATATACATGTACCAATTCGCACTCAAGGGTATTCACCTTGTTTTTCAAATACATAATTTATGGATGACTTATTTATATTTAACCCATAGTACATAATATTTATATTAAATGTGATTAAATATGCTATTATGTAATATGATATTTTGGAAAAATCATTCTTTTATATGATATAAATGTGACACGTATGCTCATAATTATACAGATATTCCATAAATTTGGTCATGTCTTAGTCTTATGAGATTCCATGTATAGTTCATTAGAGTTTATCACGTTATTTTATGATTTCTTTACAATTATACTTGACCTATGTTTATGAAGTCATGATTAATGTTGTTAAAAAATTACTATGTTGCTATAATGTTGTCATGTTATATCAATCATGTTTGTTTAATATTATGACTCTCACACAATTTATAACCAATTTAAATTCCTATTTTATAAATTTTAATACTTTATTTATCTTATGATTTTCTATTCCCTTTGTAGTCTTTATAAATCACCCCCTACATATGTCTTGTCTATGTCATCTTGAGAAATTTTAAATGATATGGTATTTTAGAAGCATGTTAAGGAAGTTTTCAATAATATTATTCTATCCAAGTGTCAATTTGATGTGTTACATAGCTAATATTCATAATAAAATAGTATTTTATATCTTATGGGTTGTATTATGGGTAATCTTATGTAATAAATCATCAATTAATTTTAACAGATACATGGGTATTCATAGATCATCTAGTTTATCTTATTTAAACAAAATATCCTAAAAATCTTGAGAATTTATTCAGTATTTAACTACTTTAAAGTGACGATACAAAAAATTTCCCCCCTAAATTATACAGGTAGGCCTCCTTTTGATTATTATTATTAGTGAAATCTCAATCTAAAAGGAGGATCTTTCCAAAAGTATTGGTACATCCACTAATTCATTTTTCTCTAGGATCAGTGAATAATCTAGAAAAAAAATTTATAACTGCCTTGGGACATCATTAAGGATATGTTTGGGGTTATTTCCCTCATCATTATACAATCTATAATGGATGTTCAATAGAGTTTGTCCTATTTAATCTTATCTTCTTAAATACAATCATTCTGATGAGGTTGGTTCTTTCACCCAAATTGCAATATTTCTTCTCTAAAAGTTCATTTTAAAATTATACTTAGAATTAAGAACCAACTAGGGTCCCCTATATTCATTATGATCATTATTTGTGTTAATACTGAGTAATATTCACTAAGGTAGACATCTCCCTGGCCTTATTACATCAATTTATTTTAAAAAATTTATTTTCTATTTATTTCCTAATATTGATTTTGTAAATATATTCAGTATCATAATATTGACCTGAAGCTATAAAAATATATATAAATACTATTTTCATTGATCTCCACATTTCCCATACATAATTCTGTCAATTTATATTAGAGGGGGTATATAGGGTTTTATATTTCAATATTAATCATATCTTACCTCTTCATAGACCTAAGGTGTATCTCCTTATTCTTTATCACTTTTCATCTTCTTTGTGATCTTTTCTATATCATAGTCAACTTTTTCCCCATATATTTACTTCTCATATTATTTATTATATTTCTCAACCATAACTATCTATAGTTATCAAATATATTATTTTTTCTTATCTTTATGTGGCTTCATATCTTCTATTTATCATTCACATCATAAAATCAAGTATTACACCTCCTTCCTAGCATATAAATAAATTTTTTCATATTATGCACCTTGTATCAAGTTATATAAAGCCAAAAAAATTTAATCCAAATTTAGATTTAGGTTCAAATATGATTTCATTTGATCCATCAAGTTATTTTATTTACCAAAAATTCATTGACACTATCTATTAGTAAATTCTTGGAACATAGCCTCAAAAAATGATTATAAGGGTTGGGTAGGATGTTGTTATCTGAGTTAGAACTATTTCTACTATAATTATTATTGTGGACCACATTCCAAATGTTATTTGGTATGTAAAAGAGTTAATGGATTGTTGGGTTTTACATAAGGGGTGTTTGAGTGTGTATATGTATCTATTAAGGTTATTATTTTCTTCATATATTTCTCAACACTTGGTTTTTCAATTTCCTAAAATTTACTGGTCTTGGAATGCTGTAAGAGTTTTGAAACTACTTTAGAACTCAATTATAACTAAAATAAATATATTCTACGTGATAATTCTTTTATAATCCTCCTTATAACTTCTAAGAGGAATTTGGACCACCACAAATCTCAAAAATCACCAATTCATCTATGAGTGTTGTTCATGATGGATACTATAATGGAAATTGAAAATTACAAAACCTTTTAATAATATCCTCAACATGAGTGCCCAATAGTGAATGCTCGTATTCTTAGTGAAATAATATCTTTGATAGCCATATCTCACTTTATAAAATACTTTTACGATGAGATATTTCATCAATAAGGTCCCTACCAACTCTTTGTATCATCATCGTAAGGCTTCCATCTGCTTAAGAATCAACCAAAACTCAATATTCAAGATATAATCTACAGTGAAATGTTTTAATTGACATCGAAACATAAATAAAGATATGTTGAAATATATAATATCCTTATAAATTTATAATTCCTCAAAAGTGGATTCTCTCTCAATATTTTTAGTGGTTTTAATATCACTCCAAATATTATATGTCTGAGTTGGTGGGAAATATTTATCCTCTAAATTTATAGGGATCTCATCTCATATAGGGTTTGATCTCTCGAGATGAATCATTTTCCAATCCAAAGTGATAACCCAAGGGTGGGAAATGGAAAACATATATTCTATAAGATTCTAGAAAATCATTTTCCATTAGGAAGGTGTCACAGGTCTACATTATATTCGTGATGTATCCATAAACATCCTCACTCTACAATCTGATCACTTTCCCCATATATTGAATCTTTTGAATCATTAAAGGATATATATCAGATATTATCTCTTGTGTTGGGGGAAAAACTCAACTAGAAAGATTATCAGTATATATTAATCCTTATTCCAGGTTGGTGTGCTCATAATACATCAATTGTTCTATAATCTATTACATCAGGTGTTAAAACAACACATTATTTCCATTGGTAGGGAAGTGATTTTTTCCATGAATAGACATCATTATGAGAAATGGGAATATTTGATATATATTTTGTACTAATTTTCCTCTCAAATATCTATTCTTATTGATCTAGTGGCTGGTATCTTTCTCATACATTGGATAACCTACAAAGGAAAAATCAAAACAACACACCATTATAGAAAGAGTAAAAATTAAAAAAAAGGAGAGAATATTTTATGTCAACGATTATATTTTTTTAACCTATAATGTTCACCTTGACACCCCAAAAATGGTATAAAAAGCATGGTCTACCAAAGGGAAACATTTATTACCAATAAATGACTATAAAATTATATATTTATAGTGTTACTCTATCTGTCACATTGTTGATAAGAAAGAATAAAATAATTATGAGGTTAACCCATTGAATATAAAACTAAGACTCTTGATATATTTAATCCTATTGGTGACTCAATTTTAAATTATGAATAAGATTGTGGTAAATTTAAGTAATCCACTTTGTGGTGAATGAAATTAATATAAACTAGGGTTTCTGATTAATTTATATTGATGAATTAAGGTTACATTTCATTTCTTAGTCATATATTTGTAGATTTTAATATTAAAAAAGTCAATCCAAAATTACCAATATCTAATTATTAATTATTTTATTCAACTTATGACAGTGAATTTAACTTGGTCAATGAAATCCCCGAATATATACTAATTATAATTATATAATAATGAAAAGGATAAATATAGACTATTGAACATAAACCAATTCTCTAAATTTATCTAGGGTTCAACCCTCAACACTCTTTTTTATCATTTTCATATATAGTGATATTACATAATTGTTATCCAAATATATTACTGATCAATATGAATCTCTATTAATGTGAATAAAAATTATGTAATTCTTACATACCTCTACACATGATCCCTCAAACCTTAAGAGACTATCCAATCATGATAGAGACAATCTCCATCACACAGGAACCATTAATCAAGTGGTTTTATTTAGAGAAAAAAATTAATTGAATTTAATGATCAAATGAAAAAAAGGAGAAACTTAAATGAATTAAACAATGTCATTTGGGAAAAATTAAACTATAATAAGTAATGGATGAACAAAGTGAATTTATTGAAATGATGAAATAATATAAAAAATAGAAAAACTAGGTACCCCTAACACTCTCTACTAACCATTCAATTTATAGAAAAGTATAAGATGTTGCATTATAGAATATTTTACAGTGAGATCCCCCAAGTCCCATAAAATATTTTCCTATTTTATTTATTATATTAAATATTTCATGGTGTGCCCATTACCATATATGTTCAAATTATTCTTTTCTTATTTTTAAAAGTTGAATCCTTTGAATATCATTACACAATATCTTTGTGAATTTATTTTATTTATTTCATTTATGTCTTTTCTAATCCCATAATAATATAGAAGCTCTTCTTCATGGATGCAACTGCTATAGTCTTCACTGCTCAAGGAAGATTATTTTTTTGGTTTCTATAAATATTATTGTTTTACCCTATGAGCTCTGAGTAACACCACATGAGTTTTTTGAAATATTTATCTTTAAATAATTGGATTTCTTTGATATTGTGTTTCATTAAATAGTTAGTTTAAATGATCCACACAATATTATTAAAATATCAGGAATGTGTTATTATTGTTTTGTTGGATTGGTGGGTATGAATAAGATTAACATATATCTGAAATAAATATAATTTTAAAAATAAATATAAATTTATTGAAAAATTATGAGAAAATAATCATACATTTATAGTAATCTCATTTTTTATCCAAAAATACATTTTTTAAATAATTATTTATCAAATAATTAATTTCTAAGAGTTTTAGAAAACTTATTTTCAATATTAATTTCATTTCATTAATTAATTATTTCAAAATCATCTAAATAATATTTTTTTGAATTATTTGAAAATATAGATTTTTCAACGAATAGTAAGAAAACACAAAATATTATTGAAAATTTTATTTTCGTTTAATGTATTTAAATAGTCAAATTATATAAGTATTAATATGTTATTAGTTAATTTTGATTTAAAATAATTCAATTAATATTTTTAATTGGGTTTTATACTTGAAATTAGTACATAAACATTTTATACTTAAAAGGATTTATTTAGAAAATCGAGTTTTCATTAGCATTTTATTATTTAATTTTAATTTAAATTAAAAAAATATGAATTTAATTTTTAAAATTAGAATCCATATATTTAATAATTAGATCAAAATTTATTAAATTTTTCCATTTTATATTTTGGACTATAAGAATTTTAATCATATTAATTTTTGTTCCCATGGTAGTGGGTAAATCGAGAATGTAAATATTAAAAATAAAATGATATGAATTATTTAATTACTCTAAAATTGACAAAAATATTATTGGTTGAGTATATCACAAAAATAATCATCCAAGGGTCATGTTAATAAAAATTTTGACCCATTTGGATAAGATTGTGACATTTATAATACATTATTTAATACAAAGTCAACAATGTCACACACTTATTTTTAGTATGTGAAATGGTTTTAATATTTTGTTATCCAAATAATATTTTCAACTAAAAATATTATTTTGAAACCTCTAAAATTTATCTTATTTATGGAAATTTGTTTTTAATTTTTGGTCAAGAAATAAATAAATTAAATACTTCCACTATGGTAATGGGGGTAATTATTAATTTATAGAATAATGAAATAAATAAAGATAAAAATATTTTAAAAAATATAATTCCAATTATTTAAGGTGATAAAATAATTCACTTGATTACCATGATATTTATTGTATATAATAAAATATGTTTTTTGAATTTATCTTTTTTATTGATTTTTTTATGTTAAATTAATAAACTATATCTAAATCGAAAATAAAGATATTTTATGGGATTAATAATTTTTTATGTTATATAAAATTATAAAAATATTAAATAATAACTTAGAAAATATATGGATGAAAAAATCTTCCCATATTAAATTAAAGTACATTTGGATGTTTTTTTATCAAAAAATAGTCTTATTGTAAATTAATCTTTGCAGAAATTCCAAAGGGCCCCACATTTAAATTATAAATGGTAACCTCCTCCATAAGTTCATTGCATAACTTTGATCCTTATATATTAGATATAATCATAAAAATTATATTATCTAATTAACTAGCAACATTCAAGATGTTCTTTTAATCGCAAATGACCATCCTTAGATCCCTTTAGATGACATATAATGGGGTAATTCCAAACAAGTGGTAATATCCCTACCCGTCACATTCTATTTTATAATATTATTTTATTCTACTAAATAACTGATATTAAACATAAAATAATAACTTATGTATCATAAATATGCTTAAATTTTATTAAAATTAAATAAAACCCCTTAAAAACAACTTTCCCTATTAAATAATCAGTGAATATATCGCTCGTGTGTACGTATTTCATACCATCTCAACATAGAGATACAATTAATATTTCATCACCTTCTTTTATGGATGGAAATTATGGTGGGAATAAGGACTATATATGATATTTAGGATATAATTATGATGGTAATAAGGTTTATATATGATTTTTGATGATAATCCTTGTCTAACTTCTTATCATCAAATCTTTTGGGAAACTATAATATCTCTCAAGAATATTTATAGACATCCATCACCACGATTCGATGTGATTCGTCCTTCACTAAAATTTCATATAGATTTTAAATAGGACACATTTTATGAATATATAAGTTACATAATATTCATAATAATTATTATATGAATGCTTTATTATTATTTACCTTTGATTTATTCCATGTGATTAATAATTGGATCAATATTCATGCATATGTACTACATATTGTCTCCACGAATAGTTTAATCCATTTATCAATCCTAAAATATAATTAATGATTATAAATATTTATATAATTGATATATAATATATTTACACCATGAATTAAATTTTTTAAATTATGGGACCATGATAAATATTTTATGGTTGAGACTACCGAATTGAACAATTCTTGGAATATTAAGAAATCATAACCAAGAACAGTGATTTTTATAAAAAATAAATAATAAATAGGTCAGACATCTCTTAGTCTAAGTATTCGAGATTTATGTTATGGATCATTTAAATTGTTGATTTTTATCCTAGAGTTCACCGATTATACCACTTTACTACACCAGATGCTGATTACATGTTCCAAGCATCCCCGTTTGTTGGTGGATTAATTCTACCACCTAATTTTTTGATCTAGGGTTTTATAAAATCATGCGATAGTAGAGATCCCCAACAATAAGAACATCATTGTCAGAATTCCTTAACATGATGATTTAATCTAGGCTTGGTCGAGTTCATCTTATACCTATAATGGGTCTTGATTTCTTCTCTTAAATGGATATACAATTTTTATATGTAATGTGATTCACCAACCATGGTGATATGGGTATGGTTTCCAGAACATCTATTTCTTATTCAGATTCCTCCAATAATTTCTATTATTGGAAATCAAATATGTTTTTAATTCTATTCAGATTGTTGGAATAGGTTTGTAGGTCATCTGATTTTACACAAAATATGTGTTGAGGTTATTGTTTTGAACCAGTGAGTTGAGTATTTCTGGGTCACTGTTGGTGAAGAATTACAATATAAACAATCAATTTTTTAACCATATTTTGACTACTTCCCCTTGTGATTGAAAATATAGCATATATTATAGTTATTTTGGCATGGGAAATCAATGCATAAGGATATAAAATTTATTGAAAATTAGTTAAATTTGGTCCTAGGTAAGGTGATTATTGTTTTAGGAATATATATGTATCTTATTTTCAATGGACCAATTTATTTTCATGAGTCGGTTGTGTCTAATCAACAACATATTAAGATGATGGTTTTATGACTGCATATGAGACAGACAAGGTGATGTCAATGAAATCAAAGGCTCTACCTCTAGAACCAAAAGTAACTCAAAGTAAAGACATGTTGAAATTTGATCTGATAGTGGTGATTTCTCTAGAGTTTGTGGTGATTTAGGGTGCTAAAGATTATTTGGGTGATGGCGATGCAAGGATTTATAATCATAATGAAGGTTTGGGGAAATTTGTCTATAATTAGGATGTAACAGACACCTTTGACACAGAACTGAATATAAGTGTTTCTTAGACTAATTTTGTTGAAAATGGTGAGGTAGAGGCATGTTATCTAATGCTCTTGTGGTGAATGCATCTACTCCTATTGATCAAAAATTTTAAAAAGATACTTAGTGTGTTGCTCTGGAGGATACTAACTAGAAACATGAGTTTATGGTGCATGGTTTTATTCAACTGAGATATTAACATTAGTTAGTAAAAGATCCAAATGGTGTCTTTCATCCTAGTTCCCAAAATAATATATTACAGGATTAGATCCAGAAATTGTATATATCCTCAACAAATTTCATAAAAGTGTGTAATTCCTATAATGATAAAAAAGTGATGGATAACTCCCACCCTATACTTGTGGGTAGTGGTAAAACTTATTTCAAGTATATTTTTACACATGTAAATTATAATATCATCGAAAATGAGGGTATTATCTATGACCCTGTAGAGAAGGTTGAGGAAGGACCACTCCAATATGCCAAATATTGTGACTAACAGATCATCCTATAATGATTGAAAAATTTCCAATGATTATATCTTCAAGATCATTTATCATGTTAACTATCAATATAAATGTGAAACTTATGATGAGTATAGTTATGAGAATGACCATGCTTATTATGATATGTAATTATTATTTTTCTAAATGGGGGAAAATTTTGTCTCCCCATATTCTCTATTTTTTCACTCCTTTTCTTATTTTTAATAAATGGTTCCGTACAATCCAATTATTAATAATGGGTGATAATATGTTATTAATAAATCCTACCTGGAAGGATACATTCATGGTTATTTAATAAATTTATAATCAATCAATATTTTTTATACTTGTGGTGTGAATGTGAACAAGGAAAGGCGATACTTGAGGTAACAGTTTGTTCTACCATATCATTATTATTTAGTGAAGTTTGTTTTTATATCTCCATTAAGGAATATTTAATTTCCTTGTACGTTATTTTAATTTTTTTAATTTTTTTATATAATATAATATAATTTTTAAAGAAATTTCAAACCCTTTTTTATATTTAAAAATTGTCTTTAAAGGTCCTTTTTTATTTTCCTAAAAGATGATCTCTATGATATCTTTAATTAAAACACGGAATTAATTTTACACATATATAATGAGAATATTATCCCTCTATCATAGATTCTTAATGAATTTAAGATTCATTTAAAATATTATAAGGGTGCTTTCAATGAAAATGGAATCCTTTATAATTATGAGGATTAAAAATGATTTCAAAATGGAAAGATATTTTCATCAAGAATTATTCTAGGTGATTGTTCAAAACCATTTTCAATCTATGAAGACAACATTTGATGTTACATAATATTTATTAGGGGTATGAAAAAGTATATAATCCTTATTCTTATGGTGTAGGATTTATGTTTATAGTAATAATATATTGGAGAAAACATTCTCTATTCCATTATTTATAATTTTATGAAATGTTTAAGAAAAGTGCATCATTTCATGAGTATTGATATGATAAATGTTTTATGATATTATACCAGACATATGTACTATATTCATTATGTGATTGGTTGAAATTATATCTTTCTCTAACTTAATTGGTAAAACATAATATCTCATGACATAACAATGGGAAATAAGTTCATGGGATTGATCCTCTATAGAAATAGAATTGTACATACCCACTATAAGAAGAAGGTTATCCTAATATACTATAGATATCGTGTGTATCTTGTTCTACATTGGTAAAATGGTGAATCCTAATTCACTATTTAAAATATGTTTTCTTTGACCCTTTATGGGAATAAGGTGCATTTCAATCCACTATGGGAAATATGTGTGTTCAGATCTACAATGGGAAATAGGTTGTACGTCCAGATTTTCTATATGGATGATCCTTGTAGTTAACCTAAAAATATGAACTAGTTTTATATATTTTTAATGGTACTAGAATTTTATTTAATGATATTGTGATTCATAATTTATTTATGGTGATTTCTCACTTTTATGTCCCATGATTGTTTTGTAATGATATTGTTTTTTTCATCACACATGATTATGATCTATGATAGGTTGGGTGTAAATTTTTAATTTTATGGTCATGACCACATACCCTTATTATTAACTTATGAATATATTTGATCATATATTGATGTCTCCTATGTTTATAATTATTGATAATATAGCCTTTCCTTTTATTATGATTCATTCCCCATGATAAAAATAAATTTTTACAAATGGAATCTCTACAAGGAGTATTATCAAAGAAGATATTTTTTAGCAAAATTTAAGATCATTCAGTCTATTAGAAGATTGTTTCTATTTTCTATAAAGACTCTAAACTATTAAATCCACCATGTATGTGTTTATGAAATGTATTGTTTATTTGTCTAAAAAGATGTTATAGTTACGAATAAAAAATATTCGGTCATTATAGTTGGTATCATAGGATAACTTTGGTCAATATTTGGATATTTGTATTAGATAAAATTTAATTATATACCATTGGACATGCCTAAGTAGATTTATATAGAGATGTATAGTATTATATCTAAGGATATTCCTCAACATATTTTTATGTATATTAAAATGATTTGGAATTTTGGTGGAGGATAGAGAAATGCATTTCCACAAAATTATATCCATCTATAGATAAAAAATGTATGTAGATCTAGTACAATATATCATACAGGAAAAAATACATAAAAGGGGTTATTGATATCGACATATTCATGACCCTGTGAATGATAATGATTCGTATTACACACCTAGTTAAACAATCCTATGGGATATACATTGAAATTATGAAAACATTTTTTCAACCATAATGAGTGACATGAATAATGACCGTGACTAAACAAGGATTAAACTAAGGTACCATAGATTAAAAATAATGTCTCATGATTTTGACAACCTATAATAAATGTTTCATAATTAGTTGTTTTACACTATGATTATTATTACTATGATTTTTTTAGAGTTTATAGATAGGCCCTGAAGGAATCATGTAAACCTTGAATCATATGGAAATTTTTTTTATTATGAGTAAATAATTTTAATGATGGATAGATTGAATGATATTATGATTATGAACAATAATATATAATGAGATATGATTAAAAAACATGAACCTTGGTGAGTTACCTAAACATAAAATAAGAGAAAGGTGGAATTTTATGAATGTTCATGTGGTAATGAACCTATATGAATGAATATTTTAATACAGAAATGTCAAGAAGGTGGGAATAAGAACATGGAAGAATATCTCAAATGTTAGGGAAGGTGTTAACTGTGTGTCAAATAAGGTCATATAGTGAATAAAAATTGACAAGTTAAATGTATTGTATGTGGTGAACATGGGAATTATATAACCCAATTCCCTACCCAAATATTTAACATCTAGACCAAGGAAGGACCTATTCTGTGTTAGTAATTGAAGTGAAATGATTTAATAATTTATATATGTTTATTCAAGAATTATGTTATAGATGTATTTTACAAATAGTATTTTTTATATAATAACATGAAACATTTAAGGATTTCATTATTTTTTTGTGACAAATTTATATATTTATGTAATTGTAACTAAATAGTTTTTTATACCATTATTGGATTATGATTTCATGGTTGTTCAAAAGTGAATAATCATAAATACACCTCTTGAGGTTTCTTATGATTAGTTTTTTTCAAGACTAATGATATTCTAATAGAAATTTACAGCATAAAACCCTTTTGTGTTTTTAGTGAAAATGATATTTTAGGATGAATTCTGTTATGATTTATGTACATATGATAAAAGGTACTAATGACCATTAAAATTATCTTCCCTTTGATGTTGAGGTAATTCATTGTTTTAATTTATCATCTTACGATGTTAGAACACATTATCTCTATCATATAATATTTATCTCTGGATATTATTTCTAGAATATTGATAAAAGAAGTTGTATGATTTCATGGGTTATAACATTTAATTGTATATGATTAAGATCCATTGTTTAACTTGAAGCATTATGGATGTCTTCATAATGTTATTGATAAGGAGCCTAGTTTCATAATTTTGTATCATCCTCAGACATATGGTCAGTATGAGAGAACAATTCATACATAGAGGATATGATGAGATCCTAGTCAATGTATTTTAAAGGATGATGGGATAAAAACATACCTAATGTTTGGTTTCTAAAAAAAGATATTTCACCTCATTAATAAGATTACTCATTATAAAGTCTTTATGGAAATAAGTATAGAACTACATCATAATGGAATTATGTTATAGATATAATTCTATTGGGACTTGATATAGATGAGGAGATTGTAATTAAGGTTATATCCATTCAACTATATGTAAGAGTAGTGTAGAGTCGACAAAAAATTATTGTGATAATTGTTGGAAAGATATCGAGTTTGAAGTGGGTGATGTGGTATTCTTATGAATCTCTCCAAAGAAGAGAGTGTTGCGATTTTTAAAGAAGGTAATGAGAGGCCCCAAGTATAACAGTCAATTTAAAATTACTAATCATATCAGGACATTACCTTATCAATTATATATTCCATCAAATCTCAGTCATGTTCACTATTTCTTCCATGTATATCTCTTGATGATGTACATACTTGAACCTTCATGTGTCAAAAACTAAGAGATCATAATGATAGAGAATGAATATACCTATGAAGAACAAATGGTATAGATTTTCGATTGTAGATAAAATGTTATGAAAAACAAGACCACTCGGCTGGTTAAAGATGTTTTGGAGAAACCCTCAAGTTTAGAAAGCTATGTAGAACCTGAGGATGTGATGAGGAAGACATAACCACATATGTTTGTATCTTTGTGAAAACATTTAATAGATAATATTCTTTTAATGGTTGTAGAATTCCCAACCCATATTTTTTTACTAATTATTACTCTTTAAATAATATGATTTCATAGATTCCATGCATTGCATGCAATAGAAATTATAAATGAATTGAAAAATATTATTTATATATTATTTTTATGTCATTACCAAACTATTGAATTTTTGGGTATGAATATGATTAACTGATTTATGAAATAATGAAATGGTCCAAAACATTATAAATTTATTGAAGAATTCACTGAATATAGTCACAAATTTTTTAGTAAAGTCATATTATTCTTCAAAAATAAGTTTTCTCCAAAAATGTGTTTTCATATAATTAATTTATAAATGTTTTAGAATTTTTTAAAAAAAAAAATTTAGTATTTCAGTACAAAATGTAAAAATTATCATAAGATTAATTTGTTATAATTTTCTTAAAATAATGATTTTTAAATAAATACTGAAAAAACACATATTTTTAATAAAATATCTATTTTCATATAAGGTATGTATAATGTAAAATAAAATTATTATTATAATTATATTATATATTTATCATTTAAAATAAAACAATTATGGTTATTGAGATTTATTTTATACTTGATTTTTTAATAAAATCATTTTATAGTTAATGGGAATTTTTCCAAAAACTATATTTTATTTCCTTTTTCAGATTTAATTTTATATTAAAATATGAAAATTATATGATTTTAATTTACAAAATTTATTAAATATTATTAATTTCAAGTTATAATTTTTTATATAGTCCCCCATTATTTTGGGACTATATGAATTATAAACATAGTAAATTGTTTTACCAAAATAAATGGTATTTGTTGTAAGTAATGTTTAAAAATAAAATGGTATGTACTAATAAATAACCCTAACACTTAATTAAATCTTATTTTAAAATTATATCTAGGCCATAATCACCAAATTATCAATGTTATGACATTTTTTGGAAACTAGAATAACATTATGACCTTTACAATATTTTATATAAAGTCAAACATGTCGCACTCTTATTTTTAATAAGTGAAATATTTTTCATATGTGGTTATCTAGAGTATATGTTTCACTATAAATATTATTTTGAAAAATAATATATAAATTTTATTTTTTTTATTTTTTTTATTTTTTACTGATTTCAACATTACCTTAAATTCTTGAACAATGCTGCTGTAAGTATTATTCAGTTAATAGAATGATTAAATAAATGATATTAAAAATATTTAATGTAATATATATTCTAACATTTATGGTGATACACAAATTATGTAGTTTCCCATGATATTTTTAGGAAATACTCAAATTGTTTTTTCTAATTTAATTTTTTATGGAAATTGATAGTGTCTATGTATTGAAAAGTGTCAAAATTGAAAAAAATCATATTTTATGGGATTAATAATTTTTTAAATTATTAAAATTTAAAATAATTTTAAATTAGATAAAATGTGAAAATATATGGAAAAATATTATCTTATTTGAATTTATAGTCCATTTATATTTATTTGGATCTATAATAGTCTTATTTTAAATTAATGTTTGGTGAAATTATAAAGGTTCCCATCTCCATAATTACCTATGGATACCTCGTCCTTCATTAAACTACACCACATTAAGCCTTCTATATCTACCAAACTTACCCAATTTACATTCTACACTTCAAAAACAACATTCTTGAGGTGTTGGTTATCCCAAAAAACCAACCCTAGAGCCCTTAAGAGGAGATTTGAAGGAGTCAATCAAAAGAATTACAAATAACTCCATCTAATCATATTCTTTTTCTACTTCTATTTACCTCATCAAAATCTACGATATTCTTAAAAAAATTAATAAATTTAGTATCCAAAATTTCGTTAAAATATATTATAATTATTAAAATACCCTTATACAACATCTTTCCCATCAAATAAGAATTGAATGTATCGCTGCTGCAGACATATGACTTACCATATCCACATAGTGATGCAATTAATTTTTCATCCCCATATATTAATAGAGGGGATTATAATGGGTATAATGATAATATATTGTACTTATGACATAATTATAATTATTTAATGATAATACCATTTCTTTATTTTTATCATCCAATCTCTTGGGAAATGATAATTTCATTTGTGTGTATGTATGGATTAACATATCAACAATGAGATGTGTTTATTTTTTCTTTATATTTGAAATATATGTTAATTAGGATTATTTTATGAATAGATATTATATAGGTAAATAATACTGATTATATAAATATGTATTACTAGTTACCAATATTTTATTCCATCTGATGAAAAAGGGATACATCGTTCATGCTTACGTATGGCCAACTCTATCCACAAATGATGTAATTAATTTTTCACGACTAAATTTTATGAAGTATTATAAATATCTATATAATGATTATATATGAATTTTATAATATCAATTACTTCTTTTAAATTATGATACCATGATCAAAGTGTATGAAAAAAGACTCTCCAACTGAAATATTCTTGGAAAATGGATCATTCATCACCCAGAAGAGTGATTTTAATAATAATTAATTAATAAAAATGTTTTAAGATATTATATATATGTAATTAAATTAATTATAGATATATTGGGATGTAATAAATGTAAAATAAAACCATATTTATTATATTATTGTAATGTGACCAAGGAAAGGTGATACTTGAGGTATTGGTTTATTTCAAAATCCCATCCACATTCATGAATATTTTTATTTAACTGTCCACTAGGGAATATTTATCTTCCATATACATGTTTTCTAAAATGTTTTTTTAATATTTTTTAATATTATATTAAAATAATTATTGTAATTTTTAACCATTTTTAATTTTTAATAAATGGATTGAATGTTATTTTTTTGTAATTAAAGTTTTTTGTGGATATTCTGATATAAATACGGAAGAAATTATTTTTTAACTTATATGGATTAATGGATTTTTTCCACTGTCATGGATCTTTAATGGTTTTAATATTCCTATATAATATTAAAAGGTTATTTTCAAATAAGTTGACAATATTTTCAATTTTGTTTCTTAAAAAATGACTTCAAAATAAAAAGGATATTTTCATCAAGAATATTTCCATTTTATCCTTCAATATCAATTTTAACTAATATTACATCTTTTGATGTTATATAAAATTTAATATGGAAAGTTAACCAAGGACGCCTTCCTTATTCATTCTATTGTTGGTGTAGGTTTATAATAACATGATTTTTGTCAAAATAATTTCCTTTTTAATGGTTTAAAATTTGATGAAATGTTTATGAAATATTTTTCATATCATGAGATTTGTGATGAAAAATGTTTAATGATATGAATCTACAAATATTTATAATTTTATTTTTATGATTGGTCAGGCCCATATCTCCATTCATTAAATCCCACAATCTCATGAGACAATAATGGGAAACAAGTTTATAGTCTTGATCGACCATGGGAAATAAATACATCCAGATTGACTATGCTGAAAAGGTGTTCCCTGATATACTATGGGAAATAGGTGAGTCGTAATCTACTATGGGAAACAGGTGCATCCTAATCCATTATTAGATATAGGTGAATCATTGTCCACTAATGAAAACAGATGCATATTTATCCACTATGGGAAACAAGTGTGTCCGATCGACAATGGGAAACATGTAATATTTATAGATCTACAGTTTTGATGATCATGATACATAACCTTGAAATAGGAAATAATTTTTCTATATTTATGAAGGTGCCACACATTTATGACATGAAACTATAATTAATTATTGATTTATTATGACATCTCACTTTCAAGGCCCATGTTTTTTTAAATTTAATGTTTTATTCTATAAATCATGTTTATCATCTATGAAAGTTTGGGTGAGGACATTATATGTTATGTTCATGGTCAAATACCCTTATTCTTAACATGTGATTTCATATGATCTTATATTGATATATCCTTTTTTACCATTACAAATCATGTGAGATAATCCTTTCTTATATTTCATTCACAGGATTATGAAGAAATAATTAATTATGGTATCCATGAGAGGAGTAATATGTGAGAATATCATTGTGAGAGGTATTGAAGATCATCCATACAATAAGAAGATTGTGTTTTTAGTATCCAAAGAAACTAAACTATTATGGTCCTTGGTAATGATTTTATGAAATATATTTAATATTATTCAAAAAATATTCCTTATTTATGTATAAAATACACAATCATTAAATCCATCCTAAAATTATTCCATAACATCGATCACTGCATGTCACACTTCATCGTGGTGTTTCATAGATTCTCTTATCCATTGGATTATTAATATATCATTTGTATCTATAGAGGACCAAAAAATAATATGAATCCAAATATAATAAGAAACTCATTTCATTGAGTGATATAATCAAGAGTAGTTTGGGAATATATTATAATCTGAAGGCATCGTATGAACCCTAGACTTCCACAATACAGTTCAAATTCCTATTAAAGACTTCAAAATAATAATATTTTATGGTCATTGTAAGAATGATGTTTCCACTACATGAATAATCTATGTGATCCAAAAAATAACACTTGTGAATTAAATAGAATGGTGTTACTTCTTATATCATGGAATGGAAAAATATTTTATTCTAAATCACATTTAATCAGTAACAAAATATAATATTAAACATAGAAAATAATTTTTTTACACATTTCCCTACCTTATGGTTGATGGCATAACAAATACTTGTGCACCATGAATGAATCTAAAGAAATTTGGAATGATCCTTATTGTCATGACCAATCCCAGAGAGGCCTATTTTGTAACTACCCCAACACCGACTCTGATATGATATGAAATGGTTATTAAGATAGAGTAAACATATCACACAAATGGGATGAATTTTACTAAGTACCTGTAAACATACACAAAACTCCATTAAGAAAATATTGAAATGTAAAAAATATTAAATAAACTAGCCTGCATACCACTAAGATACCAACAAAAAATTATGATAGTATAAAACTAGAAAGTAAATAGGGCTAGAATAAAATCCCACCAAAAGTAAGTTCCTATAAAATGGAACACAGAAGCTCATTAAACTCATCCACAAAAACCCATACCTAAAGTGTATGTACAAGGATAATTGTATGAAGTTATAGGATCACACCTCGACTATCTAATCTCTCTAAAAACCACTTGGTCCTAGTAGACCTAAGACTCCATCATACTAATGAACATCAGTACAAGACATGACATGTGGATGCAAATATCGTGCATAGGTGAGTAAAACAATACTCAATATGACACCCTAAAACCACAAAGGAATACTACTAATAATTGCAGAAAGTGTACCACAATGAAATAAACAAGGTTAATTCATCTCCACAATGATAGATGCATACATCACATATATCAAGAACATGAAGATATTCTCAGGTTATACATTATGTGTCATTAGGATCTAACCTCAAAGCATGCAAAACGATTCTCATCATAGACTCAAATATTACCGCAAAAATTAGGAGGGAACACTCCAAAATCTCAGCCATCCTAGATAGAACCCATCCGAGAGATATACTCCATCGGGAACATCATACATGGTCTAGTACCATGGGACTAGTATTTACCACCTTGCACCCAGTACAAGCTATGAAACCCAAGCAAAGAGTTTCATACCTCACCACTTCACACAGTTGAGGGAGAACTTATCCACACTATGGACCACGTGCATCCCCTCTAGAAAGATAGATCATAAGGACTCACCCCTCTCCACTACCCTATAGTCTAGGGGATATTTCCCCTAACTAACCCATGAAACATCTATTTCTCTTGAAAGGATTGTCCTATTCCTCAGTCCATCAAGGGGGATCATACTCCAATCTTGGTATTTTCACACCATGAAAATAGAACCTCTCCTTGTAATTGTTTCCATCAACTAAGGAAGATCCAACTCTAATGGAGGACCCTCACCTGTATGATAAGACACATAGTCACAGTAAGATAAACAGTCTAAATAAGACACTCAGTCATGAAAATACACTGAGTCTAAATAAGACACTCGGTCAAAAGGTCCCATACCCTTACTCTATAGTGGAGTAACACTCAGTGACTAGAGGAACTATAGTCTTGTAGGACCGGGGAGTATTTAATCTGTCATGATAAGACACCATGTCTTAATAAGATACATAGTCTATATAATACACACAGTCTCAATAAGACAGATTGTATCTATAAGTCACATAACCTCATGGTTACAACAAGTCACATGATTCTACTCATAAAATGATCATTCAAGGAGAAAAACTCCTCAATCCATTAGGACATATGTGAACATCCACAAAAACCAACTTATATTATCAGAAAAGTATTTTCTCATCTCATGGGTCCCAATGCTGAAAACGAATAATCAAACAGACACATGGTTTGAACATTATGACTTTTTATTAAAAGGGTTCGAATTGCACCTAGTCTGGATCTAATCCGACCCACTATACCTAGCCCAACCAATTGGTCGACCCAGTCATGTATGGATGACTGGAGATGGCCAAGTCTAGAATGGCCTAAACTTGTCCTGCCCACTGGAACACTGGGTCCATCCCAATAGGCCAGCTAGATCGCGGCCTGTTGGGCCTCCTATACAATCCATTCTCTCCTGATCCGACCTTCCAAAGGTGGGAAAGACTCTTTCTCAACATGAGGTCTAACCTTACCCCATCCACCACATTTTATTGTGGTGCCACCAAGTCCCATGTGGTCAGCCTGCTGCCTCTATGTTTGCACCACACGCCCCTGTAGCTTGCAGCTTTGCTGCCACCACAGGACATGTTCTCCCTCCATTTTCAACCTCCCTACCATCAAAATCATGCTCTTACATTATACCACCATCAATTAATGACACCCACAACCTTCCACTACACCTGGTCATGGCCGCTACCACTCTAACGACTACTAGCATCCACTACTGCTCTAGCCGACATCGTCTTACCTCACCATTGTTGGTGCCATTCCTCACTAGACCCAGATTTGTGGGATTTTCATTTGAACAACAGGGAACCTATGATGCCCAAAATTGGGTTTTATTAAAGTTTCAATTTTCTTGTGACCTAAACTACCCTGTTGCGGCCTCTGCTATCGGTTATCCAAAAATTTGGGGGTCTGATCATTCTCGGATCCACCCGAGAACATCAAGTCGGGAACTGCAAGATTGCAATGGAGAAGAACACAATGAACAGAGGGATTGATGCACATAGAAAAGTTTTAACATCATATTACAAGAGTTCATGGACATAAATCATGATTCAGGGGATTTGGGTTAGAAAATGTGACAACTGGGCCCCAGTGACAGCACATACACCCCGCCATAACATGGTCGTCGGGTCTTGGCCTACCAGGTACCACCAGTTTCCCCGCAAACATGTGGGGCCCACCCCAGGGTCCACCCACAAGCCCGAACGGGTCATCTGACTAATGAAATCCCCCATAGGCCAACACATTTACTTTGTAGTGTGCTTTGTCCTCACTCACACACACCCTGGGAAACTTCCCAAAAGGTCACTCATCCTGATCACTACTCCATGCCAAGCACACTTAACTGTGGAGTTCTAATCAGACAGGATCCTGAAAAGGAAGGTGCAACTTATTGACATGAGTCATATCATTTATTCATTTAACCCTTTTACCATTTAGGGATGTTACAATCACCCCCTTTTAGAGAACAACACCCTCATTGTGGGCCCTAAATCTCAACCCAGGCAGTGCACCGCACTTAAGGATGGGTTCCTCCTATGATACCAAATTTGACAACTGGGTCCCAATGACAACACAACCACCATTCCTTAACACGGTCATTGGGTCCTGGCCCACCAGGTACCACCAGTTGCCCCGCAGACACGTGGGGCCCACCCTAGGGTCCACCCACATGCCCGAACGGGTCATCTGACTAATGATAGTTCCCACAAGCCAACACATGTCCTTTCCAGTGTTCTTTGTCCTCACTCACACACACCCTGGGAGACTTCCCAGAAGGTCACCCATCCTGATCACTACTCCATTCCAAGCACGCTTATTTGTGGAGTTCTAATCAGACAGGCTCCCGAAAAGGAAGGGGCACCTTGTTGACATGAGTCATATCATTTATTCATTTAACCCTTTATCATTTGTGGATGTTACAGAAAACATATTAAATAAAATACTTTTAACCAACAATAGATTCCTCATAAAACATACGATCGATCTAAGGGATAATTTGATCATGGACGAGTCTATATTCCTCGTAGAATTCAATAGTGTGGAAAATAATTGCAAAAAAATAGACCTGCCTTTAGTTTGGAAGGGTTTTTGGGGAGGAACAGTTGTGTTGTCATAGTTTATGAGATTCTCCTACTCCGTTGGTGTGATGATCCACAATCTGATCCCCAATATATCATTGTTCACTTGAGATGATTCTTTCCCCAAGCACTCCCTATAGCTTATAAGGAATTCCTTGGGTTATGCGACTAAACTGAGTATATTTTCACATAAGGATGTTTTTAATGGAAATCGTTGCTGCGTGAACAAAATAACTTATCGTTAAATTATTTAATGATGATTACGACATTTTCAGGTTTCCTATAAAATACTCACACCGACTTATATTAAGACAAACATAGATATAAAACCACATCTGAAACTCAATAATGGTCTGAGAATCCCAATATGAATCTCTGTCAAGAGTTATTAATATTTGAAAATAAAATAATTTTTATTTAATTATTTAATTTCCTGTTATATCCAAAAACAATATTTCACAATCGGCCCACGTCAGTTTCTTTTTGTCCTTTCCTAAGGTAAAGCTACCACATTGAACACAACAGTGACCTCACAATATGGATGTGGGATATTGTTTAAGAATTATTCCACTTTTTCTAGAAAACTTCATGTGTTCCCTATAAAAAACATAACATTTTTTACAAACATTTACGGGAACACTGGGCCTCGGAATCGCACCCTATCTAAACATATTCTTTCAAAATATTCCAAAATAATTTCTAAAAATAAATTAAATAAAATTATTGTCATGAAATTTTCCCCATTATTTGGATTTACATCACCAAAATCCAATCCAAAAATACCAAAAAAGATGAAGGTATTGAACACAGATTTTTGCATCATGCTCCCTTAGCACTCTTCTGGCGATTCATGTGATTCCACCTTGCACACACTAGAGGAATCACTCAACCATGAAGGATCACATCATTCCAGTCCTTGATATCTAGGACCAAGTTAAAAATTGAGTATCATGATATAAAACTATCATCAATGGAATACTATATATTTAAACTCTCTCCTACACATAGATGCTTCACATGTTCTCTACAGAACTCTACTCTTGAATAGATAGAAACTGGTTAGAATTGGTGATTCCATATATTATCACCCAAATTCTATTGTTCCACATTTAATTTAATGGAATCCCAGCCATAAATTCCATCAATATCTTTTACACTTCTATATTGGCTCCCCCTTGAATGAAAAGGGAAACCCCTTCCAAGAAAAGGGGGCTTGACATGGTGAATTCAAAAACCAAAAAACTGATTCTAACCACCACCCAGATTTTATATCAATAGGTAAACCCAACTACAACGCGTTCTGTTATCCACAGTTTCCTCCCCTAAACCCACATGCATATCCTAAAGCATATCACCACTCTAGGAATCCACTGGTGCCACATAAACCAGGCCTACCTACCCAGCGTATAACAACTGCCTTCCATGGTCAGTCATCATAGGCTAAGGTCACTTCATATCTAGTAGGAAGAAAAATAGAAATTGAGATCTTCGACCTAAAACAATGAAATCAGCCTCCCCACACAATGTTACCTTGTGGTTCCAAATGGAAAGTACTGCCTAAGTGTAATGTATAGAAATTCCTCAGAACCTCCTCCCTCAACATCTCTAGTACTACCATGAGTCCCCTTAAAAGAATGATGTGATCATCTATATTAAAATATCCACCAAGGGCATTACCTGGGGACATATGATCATATAAAGTCTTATATTTTGTATCTCTATGTTGTGCCTCCCTAACTCACTGTAATAGTGGAGGGTTAAAAACCATCGAATGGAGGTAATATGTTACATCTAGACCCACAAGGCAGAACTACACTAAGTCCAACATCATTGGAACCTTGTTTAAAATCTAAAAACTAGATCTCATGCTGAATGAATCTATCACCACGTTACCCATTTATGGATTATAGAAAATATCAAAGACATTATCTTGGAGAAACTCTATCCAACACTTCTATCTCAAACATTGATAGATCCACTACAATTATACCACCACGTCAGGAAAATGATCACTCATCACAACCAATAAATCAAGGGCCATGATATAAACATAATGATTAATTGGATGCACCCTCCTAGGAATGGGCCCATCATGTACATCCTAGGATCCTGTTTCATTAAAAAGGAAAAACTACTTCCGCCAGTGCCGACACCGCTCACTCTTCACATAAAATAGTCAATCTGAGCATGAATTGTGGGTAGCCAGTCCTTATCCGGAATAACTTCGTAAAGACTCGATGTTGCTACTAATAGATCCCATTCAAAAATCACACCTATAAGATTTAGTTCACATTATTGGTAATAGTGTATGATCACTAGGACTCCTAAAATAGGAGTCTCCAAATTTGAGGGTAATTTAAATTGTTCAATCAGAATCTATGCATCTCAAAAGTGATTTTTTCATGAAATGAATGATTATTACCTATGTATATCAATATGGAATCCATGCTATAATAGACACAATTTCTACCTCTTACATTCCTAGAGCCCTTGTTTCATCCGTCTCGGCCATATGTAGTTTTCCCCTTCCCATTCCTCTATATCTTTGAGAATAGTGGGGATCACATGTCGGTGGTGTTCATAACATATAGAAATGTATACCACTTCATGATTCTCTCCTAGATCCTCTACCAAATAATCCACCCTGTAGATATATCTATTCTTATCACATTATATGTATCGGTGGTCCATCCACTGTTTCCCTATCAGTAGTATGACTGGATGGAATATCATTTGTGATATTTCTCCTAACATTGCATGAAAATAATTTCCCCTCTCTAGGCCAAATAGAATCACTCTATGAGCCTTGAGTTTTTGATCCCCTATGCTGGGACCTCAACATAGAATGTTTCAGATATCCATGTCTCTAATACTGATATCATATTTTCGGTTCCATGGTCTCTGCTCCTAAATTCCCATTGTTGACTACCATTTAATGTATCTTCCCATCCATGTACCTATCAACCAAAAAGGTTCTCTCTAGAACCAAACATAATTAGAATGCATGAAGGGATAATGATTTCTTGAATTCCCCTATTCAAACCTCACTCGAATGTCTGACCCTGATGCACTGGTCATGTATCATATCCATCAAGTACCACCAAAGGTTTTTATGCCTTGATAAACACTAAGATATTGACAAGTCTTACTGTTGGAGCTGTAGAAGCTCCAAGACATGCATAGACCATAGAATATATGGTCCAAAATCCCTGATGAAAATGTTCTTAAATGACATCCATGGAAAATTCTCCTCATCACATGATCTGGTATCCAAACCCCACCATTTCCATTCTACGCCATGTTGAAATCTCACTATTAGGACCACTATCTGATCCGTTGGTGCCCTGAATAACCAGAAAAACCATATCCTCACCTCATGCTAGTCCTTAGACTCCCCTGTGATAGGCTCTCCTTAGAACATCAGTGGTATGAATCCCCTAAACTCATGAGGCATGCTTCTCCTCATCTTTTAGTACTACATGTACCATGGGTTTCTCTATAGGTGATGGTATATCGTTTTCATCACATGGAGGATCTATATCTACTAGAAATCTGTGTATCGATGTCTTGTCACCCATTTGATCATCCCCATGATCTCAGAGTGGAATCCTATATGGCTATCTACATAGAGGCATATTGAAATATTACAAGATGTATCATGATCTATAGATTATACCTGGTGATCTCACTCAAAAAGGACATGAGAACTCACACAAATCTTATATGATGCATGTTCCATTTTTTTTCCTAAAATCTATGTTTTAGTTTACCGAGTTGAATAGAAGAATTCGGAGGCCTACTGTATGGATATTACAAACGCTGCAACGACACTAGATTCCCTGGACTGAAAGCCAAACTCAAAACACTTAACACTATTGTCCCAAACCAATATCATAAACTCTTTATATTTTAGGATGAACTCACATCATTTGATACTCATCTTTCACAAACCTTCTAAAAGGGTCCCATTTCATGAGTACCACAATCCAACCTCTAGCAGGCCAGTTGTTGGTGACTAAAACCAAGTAGGAATATCCCATAAATAAGTGTTATTTTCCTATTTACCTGTACACATTCACACAACTACATGCCCAAAATAATGTAATATAAAATTTCTAAATAAATAAGAATTCATACAACTATGATATGAACAATTGAGTAAGATTGAAGAAAACCAGAATGTAAATAGTACAAGAATACAAGCCCACCAAAAGTATAATTTTGTTAAATTTAACACACATAATCTTGAAATTCCTCCACAGAAAATCTTACATGAAGGGAAGGTTTAGGGATTGTTGTCTGAAGCCATAGGATCACACCTCGATTGTCTGATCAATCTAAGCACTACATGGTACTTTTCCACTAAGGAGTCTATCAGAGCATCAGATATCTTCACAAGACATGACTCAAGTGCGAAACGTCCTTGTAGGGTTGAGTAAAAAATACATAGAAGGAAACCATGAAACCATAATTTAATACTAATAAGAAATACATGGAGTACACCAAAATAAAATACATTATGTACAATCATCTCAACATAGATATATGTCCACAACACATATATCAAGAGCATCTAAATAAAATCATCTCAGTCACTAAGTATCATGAGGTTCCAACCTCATATCTTGTAAAATGATTCTCATAATAGGATTTAATATTAACAAAAATAACCAGTAGGACACACTCCATTAGCTCATCTATCTCATAAGGAACCCATCTAAGAGATGCACTCCATCGGGAACATTTTAATAGGTCTAGCTCCAATTTCAAGCACCAAGGGTCCAGTCATCAATGCCATGCACCCAGAATAAGATAAGAAACCCATGAAAAGAGGTCTCCCTCTCACAAATTCACGAACATGAGGGTGTACATCTCCAAAATATGTACCATGTGAATTCTATCTAACAAGAGAGAGTGGAGGGAATCACACCTCACCACTTCCCTAATGTTGAGGAAGTACCACCCCTAACTAACCCACCAAAAATCAATCGCTCTTGAATGGAGATGCCCTCTCCTCAGTCTGTGAGGGATCTCTAACTCTTATATAGGTATTGTTCACACCATGTGAATGGGTCTGCTCCTCATAATTATTTCCAAATGCTGAGGAAGATCCATCTCTAATAGAGGAACCACTCCCGCTTCATAAGACACACAACCTCGATAAGGCACCCAGTCTCAATAAGACACTTATTCTCGATAATACACCAAGTCTTGGTAAGATACACAGCCTTTATGTCCTACACCCAAAATCAGTATGGGAGTACAACTTTGTGAATATAGGCCCCAAACACTAGTAAGATAGGGGAGTACTAACTCACTCATGATTAGATACCCATCCTTGATAAGACACATAGTCTATATAGGGTACTCAATCTCGATAAGACACAAAGTCTCTATAAGTCAGGTAGTCTCAAGGTCAAAACCAACCATATAATTCCTATCTTTTAATGCTTGTTTTGGGAGATAATTTCTTCAATCCATTTGGTTATATGTGAACTTCAATAAAAACTCTCTTATGGTACCTGAAAAGGACTATCTCGTCACAAGGGTCCCAACACCACAAATGACACTTCAAAAGGAAAAAACTATTTGAAATTAATATGTGTTTTCATAAAAAAACCTATAACATGGGTATGGTATGAGTCTGATCTCACCCACTTGCTGACCCGACCCAGCATGCTCCTCTCTAGCCCTATCTGGTATATCCCGAATTGGTCAAGCCCGCTAGCCTTGCTGGACAATGACCTACTTGCCGCTGGGTCCAGCTTGCTTGGAATCCTATAGAGGCTTGAATATCCATGACTGAACTCCAGTATGTGGGATGGATTTTCTCTCCACATGTGGTCCACCATGACTGCATTCTCTGTCGCATCCCATGCGGTCAACATGCTACCACCTCATGCGCTTCGCAAGCCCTGCCTTCCAGCTGCCTCACCAGCAACACAGGCTCATACACAGTCCTGCATGGACAGATTCTACCTACTTTTCCAGCCACCTTGATTCCATATCACAATCCTACATAGTACCTCCATCATAATTAGTCTCATTGTGACCTTCCTCTACACCCCATTGTGGTGGTCGCCACTCTAGTTGCCATCTCCGGCCACCACCCCTCCAACCGCCACTATCTCTCCTTGCTGTCACCACTACCTTGACTCACCAAACCTAAACTAGTTGTCCCTCACCTACACCATCTGGGATCCTCTGATGAGTAATATTTATCATGATCAATGTTCCATGTTTCTCATGACCCGGTAAACCCTTATGCAACTTCTACTATCGGTTCACATCAAATTTGGGGATCTAATCGTGGTCGGAACCACCCAACAACATAGAGTTGGGAACATCCAGGTTCGAATGTAAAATGTTGTCAAGAATAGAGGAAGAGATAATAATATTGGTGAACCAACCTAGGATATTATATAATCCAAATCCTAAACCAATCCGAGACATGACACGAGAGACATTCCCAAATCTCCCAGGTTGTCAACACACACTAGGGAATCAACAGAGTACAAATGGGAATGAATTCACCCAATGAATATAAAATAAGAATAATAAATAAATAAACCAACACAATATTAATAAATTAAAGGAAAATAAAAGAATTGTCCACAATAAAACTAACCCATCTCAGACCAAGAATCCACATAACCCCATTTCTTTCTATATGAGACTGAAACCAAATGTCTCCCAAGGCGATCTGAACAAAATAAAAACCTACACCATGGCCAAAAATAAGAAACATGATATAGGTTTGAGTATTAAAACTAATTAGATAGAAATGACTAATTCTATTAATATTTCACATCCTTTAAATAAATAAAACATTTATTTCTGGTCTAAATACAATCTATAAAAATGTGTTTTCCATAATTTATATTCCAAAATAATCAAATCACAACCCATTACCCTCATATTTTTAAAACCAAGCTCATTCAAGGAGGTCATGTGGGTTTCTCAAAGGGTTGATAAAATGAAAGAAGTCCCAAATAAGAAGATTCCACTATTAATAAAATGAGAAAACATTTATTTTCTCACAAAATAATTCTTGAATCCTTTTAAACAAAACTGCATTTTTGAAATTTTTCAAAGGATAAGAAAATCCATGAACAAGGGAGTACAATTAAAAATAGGGGAAATGGAAAATTATACATGTTCTAATGTAGCATGGGAATACCTAGGAACTCAGAGGAAGACTAGAACATACTATACATGTATCTCATCTAAAAGGAAATCCCCACTCGAAGAAATCATAAAACCCTAACGCCCAACTGTCTCCCTAAATGGCCTGGTCAAGGGTCCTAATCCCATAGTAATAATAACAAAACAACCCACTACTATGGGCCACAAGCCAATTCATAATATAATCTAGTGAAACAAATACTATTAGTAGTCCCACTAGCTATGCTAGGTTCACATGATTATTTCACAAGGGAGTGTGCCACACCATTCAAACCACAAGTAACATATATACTATAACATACACCACACAATTCAGCACCACCCTGGCCACCTCATGGTTAGTCCCCATCCTTAATGTAATTACCAAGCATGGAATGTCCCATACTAAGAACCCTTCCAACTCATGATAAACCAATAAGTTTGGAAACAAAAATCATGATGGGTTTTCCAAAAAACAATTAAAAGTTCAAAAGGGGCCTTACATAATTTTTACAAAACCATACATTAATAAAAAACGACACACACAAATCATTTTAGTCAATCCAAATTACCATTCAAGTCTATATCATTTTTCCCAATTCCCAAAATGGGCATATACCAAGAAGAAATCAACTTTCATAACTCATTTAACGACATAAATCACCATTTTGAACTTCACATACAAGATTATAAAAAACAAACCATGCTATAGTAAATCATTAATCATTTTAAAGAGAAAACCATGACATTTACGGAAAATACATAGTCTGCGGAACGTGGAAAAAATGCAGCACACATAAAAATCCACTTTTAAAATCATGTGGACCATAAAACATTTCTAAAAACCTATTTCTCACTTCTAACATAATATAATAAACTACAAAAAACTTTTATAAATCAATTTTAAATAACACCCCATGGATTTTATATCATGAACACACCTAAATCCATCTTTAAAACCCAATCAAAGATCGACGCCTTATCAAAACTCAATTTTCATCCCATAAATAATTTAATAAAACAATTTCATGATATATAATATAATTTCAAAGGACATATCCAGGGTTTATACATGTAAAACATCTATGTTTACATAAAAATAACACTTTAGATTCCAACGCATGTTTAATTTCAACATTGAAACTATTCTGACTATATAAAAAATCAAGAAGATGTTAAATAAATTAAACATGAAAATTAACCTTAGTATGCAATGTTTTTCCAATTAAACAACCTCATTTCACTGGATAAAACTATTCTAAAAACAATATAATTCTATTTAGTAGTTTAGGGGTGTGAGAAAATCATGAAATAAATATAAACGAAATTTTAATGGTTACTTGTAAAGGGTACTACATCATTTACAAAAAGAAATGCACACCCGAGACTAGTGAAAAACCTCTAATATACTGTAACTACACCTAATGGGAGTCAAATCCAACCCCAATGCAATAATATTGAACTAATCATTTAAAATTAAACCCTAAAATCATATCCTAACATCTATGGTTTATAAAAAATTCAAACCCCCCATCAAGGATGACTCAATCCACGAACCCTTAACTAAGGGGAAGACCATCACCGGATGGAGAGGACATCGGCCGAGGGCGGCAATAGTGTGGGGTCGACGTTGGTGTGGCAGCTCACCGGAGGCCACGGGACAAGGTCAGCCGAAGATTGACCAAGATGGTGGTTCATTGAAAAGAGGATCTCCAATAGCATGGGCATCATGTCGCTGATAGATGCCAGATATGAGGGGGTCACATGGGAGATAGTCGGTGAGAGAGGAGGCCTACACGTATATAGGTTCAAGCAACATGTAGTGCGCAGTGATTTTTTTGGGTCACGTAAGAGGGGAGAGGGAGAGAATATTAGAACAAATATAAACATAAAATTAAATAAAAGTAATAACCTAATAATATAAATGATATAAAAATAAAATTCATAATTATAAAAATAAACATCATAATAATAATAACTATAATAATAATATAACATAGTGATAAAAATATTGATAATAATTTTTTTCCATTTTCAATAACAATAACATTAATAAATTTTTTCTTATAATAATGATAATAATATAATATTTATATTAACCATAGTATTGAATTAATTTTAATGAATATAATAAAAGGAACAAATTTAATAATAATAATAATAATAAATGAAATTTAATTTTAATAATAATAACCCCCATAAAATTTGATAATAATACTAATAATATTATTATTAGAGTAAAATTTAAATTTTTTACTTTATTTCTAAACTCCCATTTCAGCATCCTTTTAAATTTTAATTCACCCTGTATATCTGGTAAGTTGTAAGGTGACTAGGGAATTGCTGTATGGCCTATGAACCATGTCACTCTATCGGAATTCGAAATGCTACCATGCCCAAAACACACAGTTTCAATGGTAAGGATCAAAAATATAAATAGGGACTCACTCAAATCCTAACCTGAGCCAAATCCATGAGAAAATAAACTTTGGGTGTGGAAATTATCCCCACCATATGGTTTCCTTACATGGAAATCCATAACAAGGTCGAACACCAAACACAAACTGATGCCCCTTTACAGTTAACAGTGACCTCTAAAGTAAGATAAACAAAGAGGTCCTGAAACACTACCAATGAGGGGAAGAGTAATGATATATACTCTGGAAACCGCACCAGACACCCCTCTATGTGTCACCCCAAGCTTCGACACCTCTAGTTGATCGATCCAAGAAGACACAGGTTATCATTACACCAAATCTAGACTTATCATACAAACACCTTAAACAATATCAAACAGAACTCATACCATGGATGAATTTGATTTGTTGACAAGGGGAGGCCTGGGCGGACTCTGCACACTAAGAAACTTTCCAAAACTGAATTTAACGAGACCTACGTTGGGTCTCCACACCATAAGAACTGACAAAATTAAAGGAACAGGAATAATTTCCTCGTGGACCAAAAACCCCACCAGAATAGGAAGGGAGGGAAGGGGTTCATCTAATAGAACATAAAAACTACATTCATCGTTATACAAAAAACTTCAAACCCTCAGATGAAAAAAAAATCATGTCATGTTAATGATTGACATTAAGACAATGTCTTATTTTACACTACTGGGATTCTCCAGACTATGTGACAGCTTCACTTTAGGACCAATGTTTGGAGCATTGATTTTTAATGCATCTCTTACTTCATAGTCAGGATTTAGAAACCCTTGTACATAAGCACATATAAAAATTTCAAAAAACAAACTTCTAATAAAATAAATGTTTCATATGGGGTTTTAAAAAAACCATTCGTAAAACTGAAAGAAAAATAAACACCACAAAATTCCACCAGACACGATTATTACATCCACTTACATTATTGAAAGATGACCCCAAACTAATCCCACACATCACCCTACTCATGCGGACATGCTAGGGTGACATTCGAAAGGTTAGTTCTAGATTCTCAATGCTTCTTGGATACACCCCAATAGAAATATTACTAGTAACCCATGTGTCCATAGGTGTGGAATGTTCTTGGAGAACTCAAGAACACCATATTTTTGTGACCATTCTTATCATACTGATGAGGGATCACGATATTGTGCTCTAAAGAAGTTGAAAGGAGGTCTGAAGGGATTTTAATTTCCCTAACTACACCACTGAAATCATGATACCTCTCATTCTTTTTAACAGCATCCTCTAAACCACTTTCAAAGACCATAGAAGGATTATCCATCCCAAGTCCTCTTTCTAAGTCAGCTTTGGAATGAAGGGCTTGCCTCACCACATTAGATAATGTGGTCAAGTGGAGTTCTTCCACCAATGACCGCAGTTCAGGTTGGAGTACAAATTCAAAATTTTGTACTTTATTAGGATAAGTTTCAACATACAGCGGTTCATATAGAACTAGGTCTATGAAATGTCAACATAATTCCAAAACTAGACTGGCACCTAGTTTAAGACCGAACAAATCCATCCTCTTTATCAGCTTTGTCATCCTAGAGAAATATTGCTGGATGAACAATGACTTGAAGAGCTCCCAAGTAAAATCTTCAAGAGAATTATTTGATACATGGTTTTCCATTATATCCAGGATGGACCTTCGAGCATAATGGATAAAAAATTTACCATTAATGACTCAGGATTCTCAAGGAAACTGATGTCTCTCCCAATATTCTGCATCCACTCCTTTGATTCGAGAGTATCCTCTTGATCATAAAATAGTAGAAAGTTAAATATATGAAGTTCAAGGACATAGTATATAGGTTTATCAAGTCAAGTGTTTTCCAAATATGCACCACCAAAATCTTTACATTGGGGTTTCATTGATCCTTCATGGGAGAGGAGAATATAAAACAATGAAACAATGATATTGATTAAATAAAGTCCTTAATATCATAAATTAAATGCTTTACAATTTTCCAAAACGATACGTTAAAATCTAGTTTTAGGATTAAAAAAGACCCTAAATGATTTAAATAGGGAAACTAGCATTGATGGGTGAATTAGACATATGGTTGGTGGCCATACGCCTATAAATCCACCATCACATAGAGAATTGTAGGACAATGTCCAGGATTCCACATTAATTTCTAGGCCCTATGAGGTCACAGAGACAACTTTATAGCTCTAATTCATTTACCAATACTAGAAAACCATAAGAATTGAAGGACACCGTCAAATGAAGATATCCCATGGTAAATTGAGGATCAGAATGAGCGAGGATTTTTGACTTCCTTCTTATTCCAACAACTCAGGCCCTGAAAATCCTACTACTTCTACCTTCACTTCCCCAAATAATTTTGGGAACATTGAAGATAAATGTCCACTAATGACCTGAATTCCTATGATACTATTTTTTCTCAAAACTACCTAGGATTTCATACAATCAAACTCCCAAACCAATCCAAGATAAAACATTAGAGGCCTTCCCGATTCTCTCGGGCAGGTGACAAATTCTAGAGCATCAATAGAGTATAAATGAGAACAACTTCACTGATGAAAATAAACTACGTATTTGAAATAAATAAAACAAAATAAAATAAATAAATGTAAAAAAAACTAATGATCAATAAACAACCTGACTAACAGATCCACAACCAAGACTCCACGTAACCCTATGGGTTACTCACTAATACATAAACCAAATGTCATCCAAGGAAATCCTAACCTAGTTGAAACATACACCAAGGTTAAAATCCAGAAACATGATATAGTTGTGAGTATTAAAACTTAGTTGGTAGGCCCGTCTAATTCTACTCCCAGTGCACATCCATTAAATTAAGAAAACATTTATTTTTTGTTTGAAATACAATCCAAAAATATAATCTTCTCCATAATTTACATTTAAAAATAAACAAATCCCAACCCATTGTCATTATATTTTAAAAACCAGTCTCATTGATGGAGGTCAATCAGGGTTCTCAAAGGGCTGAGAAAAAAATAAAGGGACAATTAACAAGCTTCACATGTTATTAAAAAGGAAAAAAGTTTATTTTCTCACAAATTCATTATTGAATCCTTTTAAACAAAACAGTGTTTTATCAATTTTCAAGAAGGACATGAGATGACAAAAACAAGTGAGTACAATTGCACAAGGAGGAAAATGGCTAATGGTAAAAGTGTTAGAGCAACACAGTAACACCTAGGAACTCATAGAAAGACCAGAACATACTATAGATGTTACTCATACAGAAGGAATTCCAAAATCAATGACATCAAAATTCCCTGAAGCCCAATCATCTCCCTACCTGGCCCGGTCGAGGGTCACTATCCTAAAGAAATAATAACAAAAAAACCCTCTTATTGGCCACTCGCCAATGTGTAATCTAAAAAAATGCATCAAACATTATTTTTAGTCCTTATAGCTTTACTAGGTTGGCATGTATATTTCAAAATAGTGTGATTCGTACCTTTCAAAAAACAAGTCACATATATAAAATCACACAAACCCCATAATCCAGCACCACCCCAATTACTTCAAGATAAGTTTTGTTCCTTAAAATAATTACCAAAAGGGGAAATTCCTATACTTTGGACCCTTCTAACTCACGATCAACCAACTAGTTAGGAGATATACCTGAAGAGGTTTTTTTTAAAATGAAAATTAAATGTTTCAAACAATCCTTACAAAATTTTTACAAAATAATAATTTCATAAAAAAACACACATGAAAATAACTTTATTTAATCCACATTACTAGTAATGTCTAAAACATTTTTCCGAATTCCAAATGAGGCATATACCACGAAGAACTTATTGTTCATAACCCATTAAAATACATAAATCACCACTTTAAACATCAGAAAATTGTTTATAAACACCATAACATGATATAATAAATCATTAATCATATTAGAGAGACAATCTAGTCATTAAGAGAATACACATAGTGTTTCCAATTGAAAAAAATATAGCACACATAAAAATCCACGTTAATATCTTTTTCACCATAATAATTTTCTCAAATCCCATTTCATACATCTTCTATGATAATATATACCATTATGACATTCTATAAAATAATTTTAAATAATACCCTAAGGTTTTAATAACATGAACACACACAAATAAATCTTTAAAAACCATGAGCACACAGATTCCATATAAAAACACAATTTTCAACCCACACATAATTTAATTAAACAATTTCATGACTTATAAATTAATGCCAAATGACACAAAAAGGGTTTATACATGAAAACTATACAATTTTATATAAAATAACCACTTTAGAATCTAACATACATTTAATTTCAACATAGACCATATTCTCACCAAATAAAAAAATCAAGAACATACTTAATAAATTAAACAAGAAATTAAACATTACCAAACAACATTTACCAAACAAATTCACCTCATTTCACTTAATACAACTATTCTAAAAACAATAGAATAATATTAAATATTGTAGGGGTGTTCTAAAATCAATAAATCAATATAATCAAAATTTTCAAGGCAACATGCAAAGGGTCATAGCTCAAAACCATAGATGAAATACAAACACATGCCCTAGGCCAGTGACAAACCGCCAACACACCTCAACCGAACAAAATGGGATTCAAATACAAATGTAAAGAAATAATATTAAACAAAATATTTATGATTTAACCCCAAAAAACAAGTCCTATCAATTAGTTTTTAGCCAAATACCGCCCCCTGTAAGGAAGACTCAAGCAATGATCCCTTGCCGAAGGTTAAGGCCATCGATGGAGTGGCATGACTCAGCAAGGGGACGGTGCCGGTGAGGGGGTGATGCCAATGAGGCATATTGTCAGAGGTTGTAGGTAAAGGGAGGCCAGAGATTGCCCTTGCTAGTGGATCACCCGAAAAAGGGTTGTGAGAAGTAGGGGATTAACTTCAGTAAAAGATGTATGAGAGGAGGTGGTCACATTAGAGGAATCTTTCCAGAGAGAAGGATTTCATGTAGATCTGGTCAAGAAAAGGGCAGCACGTAGTGACTGTATGGGTCACATATGAGGGTATAGTGAGAGAAGATTAGGGAAAAAATAAAAACGTAAAACAAAATAAACTAATTCTCTAATAATAGAAATGATATATCAATAAAATTATTAATTATCAAAATAATTATCATAATAATAATAATTTAACATAGTTATAAATATAATAATAATATATTTTCTATTTTCAATAATAATCACATTAAATTTTTTTATAATATTGATAATAATATAATATTTAAATTAATCATACTATTCATTTCATTTTAATGACACTAATAATAAGGAAAAATTTAATAATAATATTACTATTTAATTAAATTTAATAGTATCTATATTAATCCCCAAAATTCTAATAAGTTATTATTATTATTATTAGAGTAATATTTAATTTTTTACATTATTTTTAATCTATCATTTCATTATCCTTTTAATGTTAAATTCACTTTGTATACCAGGCAGGCCATGTAGTGACAATGGAACAGTCACACAGTCTATTAACAGTGCTTCTCTGTGAGAGCGCCAAATACTACGAAGCCCAAAAACCCATTTTTCATAGTAAAGATCTAAATTTAAACCAAGAATCACCCGAACCATGAACCAAGACAAATCCAAGAAAACAATACTACCTGGGTGTGACACACATAGAAAGGATTTAAAATCATTGGCCAATAATTCTTAGCCAACTATCAATATACAAAGGATTTGGGTTATAAAATAGATTAAATAGAATCCCGCATGTAGAGACCCGAGATTGATATACATGGAAATTACATTACTTTTACGGAATACTTTAATACATGAAAAAAAACAGACACCTAAAGACCGTATTAGTTTAGTGTCATTGGAAACTCAGATCATAATCATTTAGTTATAGTGAAAGATCTTCAACATCTCCCTTAAAGATCTTCCCCTTTGGTTTTCCTACCTAAAACCTTTCTTTATATCCAAGGGAAAATAAAACATAAAAAGGGTGATCTCAAATGCCCAGTAAGGGTAAACATGGAGAACATAAATCAAACCATAAACATTTGAACGTTAAAACATGAACACAATGTTTAAACCTCAAAATCATAAGCAATTACATAATGCATGGAAGTACATAAGGCATGGATCGTAAAGGAACATTAATCAGGATAAAATTTCATGGGAATAAAACATGGAATGTGGAAAACCATAAAGAAAATAATATGACATCCATAGAATCCAGGAGAATGTTGTTAAGAGCGTCATAGTTGACGAAGCCCATCACTGAACCAGGATTACTTGTCATTCCAACCCTATATTACTAAACAAGATTTACCTGCCATTCTAGACATGTCTATCTCATGAGATATAAATCTTTACCCAATGTGTTGGAGGTAGATATATGACCCAACCATCTTATATTTAAATCATTATTATATGTTCCACATGAACATAAATCATTCAACATAGAAAAACTCATGTAAAAAAATTCGATTTTTAAACATCTTTTCATCATAACGTAATCTATATAAGAAAATTAGGCTTCATAAAAATAATTCAATAATAAAAAAATAAAATAAAATTAATAATAGGGATATAAAAATAACCCTATGACATCTTAGATGGAAAATAATTTTGATAAAACACTAGATCTTAATTCATGAAGAAAATGTCATTTCTTCTTCAAAAATGTTTTATTTTTTCAAAATGACATCCAATTTTAAAAGAAAATAATTGAGTTGAAAATAAAAATGTAAACATTTAGAGGAAGATTCATGGAAATAAGGAGTTAGGAAGAAATTAAAACATATTCATGTCGTATATGATAAAAACATTCTCCCCATACTTTTGCTGGAAAAGTCAAAAACGAACCTCATATGGTAAACAAAAGAAAGATTCCTTCCTAACCATGTAGTAAAAGTAAAAATAGGTAAAATGACATTAAGAATAAATAAAAGAAGAGTAAATATTTTATGGTAATATTTTAAGAAAACATGGAAATGGATGACAAATATATCCCGATTATGTACATATGAATAGACAATCTCAGATAAAAAGAGATCAGAAAAGTTATCCCTTACCTTTGGTCCATTCTCATCTGTACACATATAAACCTTCTATATAGTGGGTTTAAACAAATTATTAACTTATAAAAGATCCATAAAAATATTTTTGATATCCTTTATTGTTCACATACGACATTGTATTACCTGTTACTTTGTCAATTCCATGTTAAAGCAACATTTTGAGTAATAATCGTTTTATTTATCGTACGTGTTTTGAATTTTTATTCTTGATATCATTAATTATATCATGATTTACTTACATAAATAATCTAAAACATGATTTATATATTATATATATTCATTATATAAATTTATATATAATGTATAGATAAAAGAAGTGGAATACACCATTCATGGAGACGGTAGATCGTATGTACGCATTAATGTTGTTTTTGTTTCCTTATAAAATCGAATGGAAGTAATTAAATGTCATATATATATATCCATTAGAATTATTATGTCATATAATTAATGATTATATATTATATATACTTTATAATCATTCTTTAATGGTTAACCTGGAGAATGAATCTCATCGTGTCATGGAGACGGTAAGCCTTACGTATGCATGAGCGATTATATCATTCCCCTTATTGTTGAATGGGATTGAATTGGATGTTTTATAATATCTCATAACTAGTATAATATTATAATAATCATATATAGTATTTATTTCCCCCATTATACCAATCAATGTATGGTGGTGGTAAATAACAGATTACACCACAGCCTGGAGATGGTAATCAGTACATACACACAAGTAATGGTTTCATTTTTCTTATGATAGATAGAAGGTAAAATATGGTTGTTTCATATTTTTAATTTCATATCAGTATATTATTGATATTGATGTTATAACTTTATAATGAAACAACTAACGAAGAAGATGTATATGAAGAAATAAATTTGCAAAAATCGGTAGAAGAGATTACCTCTTCCTCGACATGCCTCCTTTAAATTTCCCCTTAGGGCACTAGAGTTAGTCTTTTTAGAATACAGTCACCTTTAGAATTTAGTTAGGTAAGTTTATAAGAAAAATGGGAAGAGGATAAAAAATATTTAAGGGTTAAAATTTATTTAATAGGAAAGGGATGAGGTGCCCATTTATAATAGAGGAGAGTGTCAATTTAGGAGAGTAATGTTAATTTTTTATAAATTCAATTTTGACTTAAAATTGTCCAAAATATATTTAATTTTACAATAAGATTATTTTTTTTGAATACACATCATCCAATAATTTTTTTACAGGTTTTTAATATTTTTGTATCTTTTTGTTTTGGTTTTACCCTTATTTCACACTTTTTAATCTTACAGTGATATCATTTTATTTAAACATTGTGGGTTAATTTAGTTAATATATCATTTGAAAAGAACCAAAAAAATTTATTTATGACATATTTGGACATATATTATCCATTTGTACGACACTTATATTTTTAGGAATTTAATACCATTTAATAAAAAAATTTGTTTTTTATGTTATAAATCATGTCAATTTTTGATACTATTCATACATGCCATTTTAAAAAATTCATAAAAATATTTTTACTTAAAAAATTAGAAATTAACTAAAATATAATTTGTCAATATAATCCATAAAATTTCTAGATGACATCAAACTAACCAAATAACATTTTTTTAATATTTATAAATTTATTTATTTGAATATTTTATTAATGAAGAAATCACTGCATCATCCTTGTGTCATAAATAAGTATATTTATCCTTTGTCTAAAAATTATAAATAAAATAACATGATGTAATAAATCATTTTATCTTTCCAATTGATATTTATATAAATAGTGATCAACTATATAACTCCATATTACAATCAATATATTAAAACATATATGTTTAGGTTATAATTATTCTTTGAATTAATTCTTATTAATTGTCATTTTCACATCCAAGTTAATCCACGGGGTACCAAAATTGACCCCAAGATTCCCCTGTTTGAACAGATATCATCCAATAGGGATAGGATACAAGTTAGTTTAATTATAATATAATATTTTACCCTTATTTACCAGATTTAGCATTTAACCACGGTAAATAAAATATTTACTAAAGTTACTATTCATAATGTCTAAAAATAAATGTTACATATTTAAACAATATAGACAACATTATTTAAATTATGGAATAAATTTCTCCAAATTCAACAAAAATATGTTGTGGTAATTAATTTAAAATTAATCATGTTGTCGAAAAATTAGGTTTTTGTTTAAAACATCTCAATTGATTGAAATATTTTTACATATGGATTCAATGTAAAATTACTGAAAATGTCATAAATTGTTTTAAAATGTAAAAATATTTTCTTTTTATAGTTTAAAACCATTAAATATTATATTTTAACAATTTAAATTATGTCGATAAAAAAATTTGTTTTCAATTAATCTTTAGCGTATTTTCATTATTCATCAAAATGTGAAAGTTATCAAAAAATTATCAAAAAATATCCAAAGTTCATTTTTATGTCCAATGTCCAAATAATAAGTTTATCTTATCAAATATAAATTATAAAATTGTCAATAACTATATTTAAAATGGGTGCGCCATCAAAATGTTGTAAAACTGTACGTTTTGTTTTGGAAAAAAACTTCTTTTAGCCGAAAATTTGATTTTTTTCTAATATCTTGTGTAAGATGAATAGTAATGTTATATGAAATTCAAAATATGGAAAATACTATTCATAACTGAGAGTTTATATCCAATTTTAAAAAGAATATAATAATATATGATTATTTATTGAAACTCAGTATCACGTACAATGCATGTTATCAAGGAAGGTCACCCTTGCACGTAATGTAAGCCAAGTCAGTGTTACGGGTAGTGAAAGATTTCTTTGGCGTTTCTTATGACATAATCCAAATGTAATTAATTTATAAAGTGAACAAAATCTGTACTCAATATTTCATAGAATAATTTCTATCAAACGAACTTGATATTGTGTGTAACACAAGCCAAAATAAGTGTTGTGTATACTGCGAGCAAATATAGTGTTGCATATAGAAGAAGCTAATAATAGTGTAGCATACAACAAAATACATCAATGAAATTAAAATAAATCTATCTCATAAAATATTAGGGTGTTACATTCTACCACCATTAATATGATTTTCGCCCACAAAAATCGTCGGGGTTATAAATGGTTTACTACTTGAAAGTTTTATTAATGGAAACCCACAACATACATAGGAATAAAAAACATAATTTTAAAAATGAATGATAGAAATATAAAAGTTACCCAAATTAACTCATCACTGGGTTACCATAAAGGAGAAGATGGGTGGGAATTGAAAACATGGATATAGAAGAAAAATCTATCCATCATGTTCTGATGTATAATGATAGAGAATATGGTTTGGAGAAAGGTATCAACCAGAAAGCCATAAATCTGCGATGATTTAAGGAATCATATGATTCATCAGATAAGAACATACTAGGATAACATTTTTTGTTTCCAAGATCCTTTCCCTAATGTTTTTTAATTTTTCATAAATACTTACTTGATTTTGGTATAATTTCACTATTGTTTGGTCTACAAACAATTTCAACTTCATCTCTTATTTAAATAAATGAAGTATAATTTTTCATTCATGAAGTGTTAGAAAATACTGCGATATAATGATGGGTCATTCCATATGTATCTATCAAAAAAAGGTTAGAACAAGTTATTAAAAATACATAAGTCCATCTATGGTGAGATTATTCATATTTGGTTCCAAAAATGGACATAAAAGTCATTTATAATACCGATTAATAAAATAAAACTAAATTTTACAAACCTGGGACTTCCTGTAGACCCATGGAAGGTGATAAAGGCTTGCCGTAATTCAGGTGTGGGTTGAATTCCCACATCCCTGTCTGACGCAATGGGTTTTCACCAATCCTGCGGGTGGTCCTTTTTCCAAAACAATGCTATTATAACATTGTAGAAATAATATCAAAAGAAAAGTTATATCCTTAAACAATATTATTTAATTTCCAACTTAATCCATTCCAACCTTTCGGTTTATCCAAAACGATTTTTTTCAATCCGACATTACAAAGAAAGCAATTACCTGAAAGGTCATATAACAAGAAAGTGAATACCATAATTTATCACCCACATATCAAATGATATATCTTTTTGGTTACATTCCAAACATGTAAATACCTTAATCATGTCTTCTATTGAAACATGAATTAAAATTGAACATTACTGAAAACATGAATGGTGTCAAAAGTTAACACAGTCCACATACCCAAATCCCCAAAAATTATATATACTCAAATCATGATATCACTTTTTCCTTATAAAAGTTATTAACTCATTAATAATATCAAACATCTCATTAGATTTTTATCGCATAATTATGCTCATATCATATAGTTTCAAAAAATATCTGAATTAACATTCCTCGTTATCGGTACTATTCAACATATACATTCAAATACTTGAGTAAAAACAAGAGTGTAAAAATCCTAAGATGTTTCTTTAATTTATAGTACCATTAAATTACTTATACAAAATTACTCTTGATAATCATTGAATCATTCCACTACCTTCTTAATCCATTGACTGAGCTTCTTCATTTTATTCCTCAACAATTCTTTCATCTCACAATCGGTTGTAGTCTCTTCATCATCATCAACATAAATACTAACCATACGACCATATTTATTCTCTGCATGATATTTTCCATTAAGGAATGGATTTGTATAATGCAGGTACATTCCATATTTAAAACATTTAACCATTCTTGAAGTCTTATTAACACCATTATCGTTGTCCATTACAATAACTAAACCTTTTACTTTGCCACTATTGGCTTTGTGTCCTTGTCTTCCACACCCAAATTGTCATCTGGTTCCATTGAAACATTATCCTTGATGCCACTTCCAATAGTATTTACATGACTAAAATTAATGTTTCATTCCTCTATGATCATCATGAAAATCCATCTTTCTCTAATTAGCTGAAGCAGGAAACACACCAATGTTGAGATTGATGATCATATTATGAGATTGCTGACTTGGAATAATAATGAATCTCTTCTTTCCAACATCCATTTAATTTTTTTCTCATGGAGAATATCATTCTATTTTCCATCATATTCTCTATTAACATGAATCCTCATGTTTTTAGCCATTTTTTAAAACCCAAAAATAATATTTTGAGAGGAGAAAGTAATACTAGGAAAACAACATAATCTAGGGTCGGTACTTTCAATCTCTAACATCGTAGGTTTAATATTATGTTATCCATGATGATAACCATAATTCTAGGATTGTAACCTATAGTTAGACCTAAACATTGGGGCATCCGTATACATGCCTTAGAAACATCTCTAGGGATCTCACTAAAGTTTTTATATCTTAGTTTCCAAAGGTTGACTAATCCTTCGCTCTAATACCAACTGTATAGCCCCATGCATGACGTACATGGAAATTACATTACTTTTTAGGAATACTTAAATACATGCCAAAAAAGACACCCAAATACCGTATTAGTTTAGTGTCTTTGGAAACATGGAGCATAATATTCTAATCATAGTGAAAGATCTTCCAAATATCCCATAAATATCCCCCCCCCTTTTCTTACATAAACCCATTCTTTATATCCTGGGGAAAATAAAACACAAAAAGTGTGATCTCAAATGATCAATAAGGGTAAACATGGGGAACATAAAAAAAAAATACACATTGGAACATAAGAAGCTTGAACGTAATGTTTCAATATCAAAATCTTGAGAAATGACATAAATCTTGGTTGTACGCAAGGCATGGATCTTAAAGGAACATTAATTGTGATACAATTGCATGGGAAGAAAACATGGAATTATGGAAAACAATTATTCGCATAATATGATTTCCATATTATCCGATACATTCCTCCCAATATCATCATAGTGGATGAAGTCCATTACTGAATTGGGTTTACTTATCGTTCCAGGCATGTATTACTGAACCATATTAACCTTCCATTCCCTCCATGTCCATCCCATGATATGTGAATATTTACCCAGTGAATTAAAGGGATATATAGGTCTTACCCATCTCATAATGAAATTATTCTTCCATGTCCCACAAGAACATAATGAATTCATCATAACATAACCCATGTAATAAAACGGGATTTTTAAACATCATTTCATCACAACATCATCCATAAAATGTAAAAAGACTTCATAAAAAATTCCATCATAAACAGAATTTAATAAACATAATAATAAGGATATAAACATACCACTATCTCATCATAGGTGGAAAATAGTTTAGATAATACACATGAACTTAATTCCTGAGGAAAATATCCATTATTCATAAAAAACGTTTCCTTTTCTCAAAATGTTGTGTAATTTTAAAAGAAACAAATAGATTTGAAATTACAAATGTAAACATATAGAGTAACCTTCATGGAGATAAGGAATTTTGATGATTTAAAACCCCATTCATTCCATACATGTTAAAAAACATTCTCCTCGTACTTTTGTCGGAAAAGTAAAAAAAGTACATCGTATGGTAAACAAAGGAAAGATTACTTTAAAAAAATATAGTAAAATTAAAAATGGGTAAAAATGACTCCAATAATACATAGAATAATGGTAAACATTTTATGGGAATATTTTTAGAAAACATAGAAATCGATGAGAAATATATCTCTAGTAGATACTTATGAATAAACAATCTTGGATAATATAATATTGGAAAAGATATCACTTATCTTAGGTCCATATTCTTTCATAGGTGTATGAAACTTCTATATAGTGGGTTAAACCATATTATTAACATGTAATATAACCATAATAATATTTATGATATCATATATGATTCACTTATTAATTTATATTACCCATTTATTTTTCAATTCAATATTAAAACAACATTTTAGGTAATAATCGTTTTATTTATCATACATGTTTTGAATTTTTATTCATGATATAATTACTTATATCATCATTTACTAACATTCATAAATTAAAACATTATTTATATTTAATATATTGATAAAATAAATGAAATACAATGTTCCTGGAGACAGTAGGTCGTACGTACGCCTGAACGCTATTTTCATTTTCTTATTAAATTTAATGGAAGTTTGTATATGAAATATAGATATATAAATACATTAGAATAATTTTTTAATATATATAATTATTAGTTATTTTATATATTTTATAATCATTCTTTAATGGTTAACTTGAAGAATGAATCTCATCGCTTCGTGGAGACGGAAAACCGTACGTACACACATGTGACGATATTGTTCCCATAATTTTTGAATGGTATTGAATTGGATGGTGTATAATATCTCATAATTAGTATAATTTTAAAATAATCATATGTAGTTTTTATTTCCACCATTATACCCATTCAAGTAATGTGGTGGTGAAAAACATATTACACCACGGTGTGCAGACGGTAATCTGTATGTATGCACGTGGATGGATTTCATTTTTCATTGGATGGATAGAAGGTAAAATAGGGTTGTTTCATATTTATAATTACATATAAATATATTATTTATACTTATGATATTAATTTAGAAAAAAAAAATGAAATAAGATAATGTAGAATAAGAAATAAATTGGAAATAATCGGTATAAGAGATTACCTCTTTATCAACATTCCCCTATAAACTTCCTCATAAGGAACTAGATATGGTATTTTGAAAAGACCAGCACCTAGAGAATGTATTTAGGGATAAATGGGAAGATTTCATTTGAGATTTATGGCATAAAATGGAGTTAATATGAAAGGGAGGAGGTTCCCTATTAAAATAGAGGAGAGGGGAACTTTGGGAAAGTTCCAAAATATTAATTTATTTTAAATTAAATTTCAATTTAAAATGGTCAAAAACATATTTAATACTATGAGATGATTTTGGTTCGAATATCCTACATACAATAATTTTTGGACATGTATTTAATATTTTTGTATCGTAATATTTTTTGTTTTACCCTTATTTTACACTTTTTAATCTTACTGTAATATCATGTTATTTACACATTGTGGGATAATAAAATTACCATATCATGTCAAACGAACCAAAAAAATTACTTAGAACATATTTGGGTGTATATTAAACATTTTTCCAAATATTATATTTGAAGGAATTTAATATCATTTAACAAACTATTTTATATTTTAAGTTATCAATTAAGTCAATTTTGGATACTATTCATACTTGATTATTTTAAAAAACACATAAAAACATTATTAAAACTAAAATAAGGGATTAACTCAAATATAATATGTCAATATCATCTATAAAATTCTTGTATGACATCAAAATAAAAGATTACAATTGTTTTAAAATTTATAAATTCATTTATGTGAATCCTTTATTAATGATGCAATGACTGCATCATCATTGTGTTAGAAATAAATATATTTATCCTATTTATAAAAATAATAAATAAAATACCATGATTTAGGAAATAGTTTTATCTTTCCAATGACTATTTATAGACATAGAGATATGTTATATAACACCATAATAAAATCAATTTAGTAAAAGATATATGTTTAGGATATAATTATCCTTACTATAAATTAATTATTATAAATCATAATTTTCACATCCAAGTGAATCCATGGGGTCCCAAAATCATCCCAAGTATTCCCATGTCAGGAATTATCTCCAATAATAGGTTTTGGATATGTGTAAGGGTAATTATAATATTATTATTTACCATTATTTACCAGATTAACCATTTAGCCTTGGTAATTAAAATAATTACTGAAGTTACTACCCATAATGTCTAAAAATAAAAGTTACATATTTAAAAAATTTGGACATACTGATTTAAAATATGGAATCCATTTTTCCTAATACAAAACACAGAAGTTGCAGTAATGAATTTAAAATAATCTCATTATCGAAAAAAAAGCTTTTCTTTTAAAATATTTCAATGGATTGAAATTTTTACATATGAATTCAATGTAAAATTAATGAAAACGACCTAAATTGTATTAAAATATAAATATATATTATATTTATTCTTCAAACCCATTAAATAATATATTTTAATCATAAAAATTATTTAGATGTAAAAAATTGTTTTCAATTAAAAGTTAGCGTATTTTAAAAATTCATCAAAATTTAAATGTCATCAGAATAATATCAAAAATTTACCTAATGTCAATTTTTAGGTCCCAATTCCATATAAGAATCTAATCTTGTCAAATATAAATTATAAAAGTGTCAAAAACTAGATTTAAAATCAGTGTTCCATCAAAAGGTGGTAAAACTGTATTTTTTTTAAAAAATACTTATTTTATCCAAAAAATTGATTTTGTTCTCATATCATGTGTATGAAGAATGAAAATGTTATATAAAATAAAAAAACGTGGTTAATACTATTTATAATGGCTAGTTTATATCCTAGTTAAATAATAATATAATAATATATAATTTTTAGTGAAACTTAGTATCTCATTCAATGCCAGAAATCAAGGAAGGTTGATCTTGCGTGTAACGCAAGCCAGGTAAGTGTTGCGTGTAGGGAAATATTACTTAGGTGTTGATTCTAACATAATCCAAAGATAGATCATTTATAAATTAAGAAAATATATACTAAATGTTTCGTAGAATAATTTCTATCAAACAAAATTGAAATTGTGTGTAACATGAGCCAAATGTAGTGTAGTATATACTACAAGCTAATACAGTGTCGTGTATAGCCAAGCTATTCTCAGTGAAGAATACAACAAAAGACATCAATAAAATTAAAAAGAATGTATCTCATAAAATATGGGAGTGTTACATGACTAACCCACAACATATCCCTCCCACAACATATGATCGATTTGCCGACTACTCTATTCATGTATGAATCCCACGTTAATCACAGATTTCCATAATGGGGAAACTCATAGAGAAAAAACCATGTACACTGAGTTTGGAAAATTTGTTGACAAGGAACAGTTGCATTTCCATCATTGATAATGCCGTCCAACTCCATTTGCATGATGATCCATGATCAAATCTCTGAACCATCATTTTTCACTCGAGAGGATTCATTATCCATGATCTCCCTAGCGATTATTTATCAATACTAGTGTTATGTGGATAATGTTGTTATTTATTAATAATTATTTTTTAAATTAAATCTTCACTACATCAACAAAATAATTTAACATTAAATTATTTAATGATGATTACATCCATTTTAGGCTTTTCCAAAGAAGACTTCTGCCGACTAACATTATCTCGTGCCTAGGGAAAATACCATATTAAAAAATCAAAGGTGGTATTGTATTACATATCTAAGTATCCATTCATGAGTTATTAGGATATAAAAATTAGTGAGTTTTATTTAATTATTTTAATTATGGTTAGGTCCAAAAACAATATTTCATACTCGGGTTGCACCAGTTGTTATTAGGCCTTGACTAATGTAAATGTGCTTCTCTATACAGAAGGTTGCACTCAGATTTCTGATCTAGGCACCCATTTATGTGTTACTCCACATTTTCGGTCTAACGTCTCATGGGCAATTAAAAACATAACATTATTCAATGAACTATTTTGGGCACACATGGCATCAGAATTGCCCACCCCTTAAGCGCCTGGTCTTAGAATTTCCCTAAACATTTTATAAAAATAAATTATAGAAAATATGATTCATTACACTTATTAATTGATCAATTGTATATGATGTATAAATTATTTATCCATAATTTCTCTTATGTGACACTCTATAAACAAAGAATTATAATTTGAATTAATCTCTACACCAAATACTTACCTTTTGATAAGAAATAATTCATGGAGAACCCCTCAAGGAATTAGTGAATCTCTTACATGATTTCATATTTTCCCATTTTTTTCCACGCTGGTTATATTGCAAAGACATCACTTAGTTCCTATTTTATATTTATTTCCCTAAATGTTTTTCCAAATCATAGAAACTCTTCAAATAATCAATACGACAATATTTGATTTTACAAACATGAAAATTTGTAGTATTTTGTATATAAATAAATATGATAGATACTAACATCATTTGAATGAGTTCCATATTTTAATTATTCTTGTTCCACCAATGTAAATTATGTTTACATGGTCCATGATTATTATATTATTATTTCACACTCATATTTCATGATAAATGTATATCTCTTTTAATGATATTTTAGAGTTTAATTCCCATATTATATGATATATAACCATTTAATAATTAATTATGATAACATAATATTATTCTATATTATTATTCTATTAATTATTTATTTCTCTTATATAAATTCTTTCAACCATATTTATTATTTAATGATAAATCCTTATTGACTCATTTTTATACATTGAATCTTAAGGATTGTTTGAGATCAACACTTTCTTATTATCCCTCCTTCCCCAGAAACACATATAATGGTTTATGTATATTAGTAAATCTTGTTTGGAATATTTTTTGGTCGATGATAAATAATTATTATATGATAAAAGGGTCATATAGATAATATCATTGACACTAAAACATTGTGTTATGAGTGTGTATTATAGTTTTCATAAGTAATGAATAATATTATAAAATTGTTTCATATCTATTTATATAGTTTTAAGGATACTATTAGTTATATTAGTGTGGGGATTCATTTTTTTAGAAATTTGGATAAGAATAATAAGTGAAATAGTCTTAAAGAATCCTCAGTTGATCTAATAGTTTTGTTGGTTAAACTAATGGTATCATAGTTAAACCATTGATTAATAGGTTCAAATGAAGGATTCATTAACTACTGAATAATAAGATTAATTTATTAAATTAATATTTTTTCCAAGCCTAATTTTAGTTATTTTTATCATTATTCACTGTAATATTTTTTTATCAGTGTTTGGTAGGAAACATTATACTGTTAATTAAGTAGTATAGTGTGTCCCTAGAGAATCTTGAGTCTTGTTACCCACTAAATGATCATATTTTGAATAGACATTTTATTTTATTATAAAAATATCAAAACATGCATATTATGATTTATATAATGAGTTCCATTTTATTATACTAAATTATATTACAGGGTTTTTTAGTGAAATTCAGGTCTATTTTAAGTTTATCCTCACATGTTTTTCTTTCCAAAAAAATTCAAAATTGATAGGTATATTTTTTATGGGTCATGGGTGGGGTAGATTGTGAAAATCCTAGTGTTGAATGAATAATTTTATAATATTTATTCATTAAATTATAAATGAATATAATAAACTAAATATTTTTTAAAAAATATATATGAATTATAACAGACCAACCCCATAATAATGACTAGGGAAGGTCTATAATGGTACTAACATTCAGTGCACTCCATAAACAATAATGGAAGGAAAAAAATCCATGATTATAAAATATATTTTTTTGGCATTATTTACCATATTAATTAGCATAAATTGTATTAGAATAATAATAATAGAACAATATGAATAATAAGCATGATATAAAAACAAATAAAATTCCACTAAATAAAACATAAAAATAATATCAGTCAGAATTGTTCATAATAAACCACTAAGGTCTAGTAATCTCGTTTCCCTAGTAGACATTGAGATATTTAATGATTTATTACTCCATGATTCAACCCATAAACACATCTATGACCTACCATCCATCTACCATGACCACATTATCACGATACTCCACTAAACACATAATATATTATCCCCTTACCAATATCATGATGAGAAGAATATAAACACTCACGAAGGCCCATATTCATGGAGTGAGAATAAAACCCAATATAAAATCCCCTAAGATCATCCGACATACATCAATAGGGCATGGAGAAGTTATATAAAACTAATATATATGAATGATAAGTGAAATAGAAATCATGATGAAGAAGATATATATATAATAATGTAAGGAAATAACCATATACACACCCACATAATGTACATTCACACTCATTCAATGCACCAACCCATATCATCTACGAATAATATCCCCCCCCCCAACACACATCCCCCATTCAACAGTTCCCCTGAAATATCAAAACACATGAGCGAAAACCAATCCATCCTAACCCAAGTCTCACCTTGAGGATACAATTATTTTTTACCCCACATTAGCATGACAACAACGTAAAATTCCACATGGTCCTATAGTATGAATCATGATCACACGCTATCCCTTTCCAGTACCTAATTTACAAACACCCAAAAAACCTATTTATTTTGAATCCAAAACACCACTTGTTGTATTTTCAAACCCATGATGGGAAATTTCTATAACATTTTATTTTCAAAACCAAAAAAAAAAATAATACTACTACTAAATTGAATCCAAAAAAAATCATAAGTATTAAAATAATATAATAAAAATACTCTATATCTAAGTTGAAGAAGGAGTGATAGAGAATTAAATTATCTCCAAAAGACACTCTTAATGAGTTATATCCCAAGAACATTGATTAGGGATATCCAAAGTTTTTTGATAATCATTTACATAAATATAATATCATTTTTTATGAATATTGAATACATATCATGATAATACATCCATAATAATTGTACATATTTATAAATAATCTATAATATCTCCCATAAATATTGTTCCCATGTGGTACCTTTCAGGATTAATTTTTCATAATTTACTTTATAATTTCCTTTTCAAAAAAGAAACATAAAAAGTGGATGAGATAATATCATCAATAAAATTAAATAAGAACAAATCAATATATGATCATAAGTGACTATATTATGAGCACACAAGTATGAAAAAATAATTAACATAAAAAATTGTCGTACACAATGAAACAAATCAGAAATCATCAATTAGGTATTAACACATCGACACAACAGTGTAACTCAGTATAATGATTTTAAGTCACTAAAAATATATAGGTATAAATGTATCTGATGCTAGATTGTTGTACAAACATTATTATATGAAGCATATGACAAGCATATGAATGAAGATATTCATTAAATAGTAGTCTTGAGATAACTACTTGTATACCTTCCTAGGATTGGCATAACCATCCATACAGCCTATTGGTAGTGGGATAACAACATGTGTACCCTATTATTATATGAGATTTTAATGGTTACCTAATTCATTTGAGTGATATAATTCTCATTCCACTACATAACTAATAGAAAACATATATTATTTTTCCAAAATAAAATAATAACACACATCATTTCATCATTGCATAATTGACACATGGAAATGAAATTGATTTCATGATAAAATTATCAGAAAAAAATCATCATAATCCATATAGAAAAAATGTGGATGGTATCAGAAGAATAAATCTGGATTAAAATACGATAAACATTAATGGATATTGATAGAGTTTAAATACACCAATTTATGATTATTGAATAAATAGAAATGTAATGTAGCATGGAATTATTATTTATTTTCCAGACAAATTAAGAATATAGATTATTCATAAATCCATTTTGAAACATGTAGAAAATGATTACGGATTTAAAATCATCATGATAGAATTCTTTCACATATAAAACCATTAAAATGTATTACTTTCACACTTTTTAAAAAAACACATGTGGAAAACATAAAATGATTTCCCCAAATAATATGTATCGATTATAAAAATAGTATATAATGTCGGTAATAATGTAATAAATCATTTATATAGACATATATTGTCACGACCCATCCCATTGGGGCATGAGCTGTGACTCCCCAAGCCCCCCTCCAATAGGCCAGGGGCTGGTGACTAGCACCGAGAAGGCATAACACTAACATGGGAGGCATTTCCTAAGTACCTGTACAGAAGCACACATCTCCATCCCCCCAAATGGTGAAATCTAAAACACTAAGGAACAAAATGCATGCATACAACTAAACCCCAACCAACAGAGTACGGCGAAATGTAGAGTACTGTAAAAGTAAACTAGTCTAGAATACAAGCCCACCAAAATAAAACAATCAAGAGTATCAAAACTACAAAGTCCAACCTGTAAGCACAAAAGGTACTGGTACTGCTACTCGTAGCCGCAGGAACACCTCGGCCTGTAGGGAACTTAGAAAGCTCGGTCATGTCCTGGTCCACCCTAAACTCTGTCAAAAGGCTTCTTGTCTGCACAGGACACCTGCCATGTGGGAAAAGCCTGTGTAGGGCTGATTATAACAATACTCAGTAGAGGACCCTGAAAACCACAAAGCAGTACACAAAGTAATGGTACAGTCGGATTTGCACAGTATTTGTCTGTAGAACATATAGAACAAACCAGATATACAAAAAACCCAGACCGTAGTCTAGAGACAAGTCACACAACAACATACCCCGTTAGGGATTCTTTTCTACGATTCTGTCATGCACTCGTTCCGGGAGAACACACTCCATGAGTCTTATAGCTCTGATGATGTCCATCCGAGAACTATTGTTCGTCGGGAACCGTCATGAGAGGTAGTTGTACTCATTACAGGATACACACTCTTGAGTGGGAAGGCTATGGTAGATAGAAAGCACTAATTACAGGAGACACGCTCCTGAGTGGGAAAGATCATGATATGCAAATGAGGATCACTGCTAGGGCCATTGCAGATACCACGACTCATCCAGATTCACCAGTTAGGTGATACACCAGCTAGGTAGAGGATCAACACCCGGTAGAGTTGGTCACATCGATGCTTAAATCTACCTAGGGTTATAAATGGATATAGGATCTCACTCATGGCCTCTCAGAGGGATGCTGACTCTATCACAAAAAGTCTGGCTGAAGGAATCATACTTTTGTAGAAGGAAACGATGCCTGGCCTTCCGGGAAATGAGAAGAAGGGGCTTTAACCAAAACAAAAGATGTCCATGATACAGTGAACAGGAGGACCATGTTGTTTTCCAAAAATTACAAGGTGTGTATAAAATATTCACGCCGTGTTGTCTAACCCCAGTTACTGCTCGTGTACAATGACATGTGTCATAAGATGGTCATGTAGAAAACCCGAGTACATGGCGTCTAGTGAAGTGTACACACCGTGTCCGAGTGACTGGGGTTAGTCCCATGTCACTGGAAATGTGCCCGTACATGGTTTCCAACCCATGTGTTTCATCATGTGTCTATGTATCCCCAAGATACACGCTTAGTCCCGCCTAACCGCTTCTGCCATGATGTACACGCAGTGTTGCCTGAAGCCGTGTAGATCATCTTGTGTCTGTGTACTACCCAAAGTACATGTCGAGATTTGGAGGAAGTCTAACACACCGTGTGACTAGGTTCACACACTGTGTTATTCATCTTTGACCCTGAAACCATCGCCGCCACTACCAGTACAACACGGCGTGTTTTTCGGAAGTACACGTCGTGTATTCTTGAAATTTCCAGAAATGAAGCTCTCGCTGGCGTGCCTCCTGTGCTGCTCCGATATTCGTTCTCGTTGCCTGATTGCCACGAAAACATCACGATTTTGTCGCCTTGATACCACGAAGCCACTTCTGATGTTTCCGGGCCTCTGATCGGCTTCGGAAACGTGTTTTGATCTTCCTGCGCGAACAACGCTTGAAGAAATCCCTTTCCCGATCTTATCGGATTCGTCATCCTCCATCGTCGCCGAACCTCAAGAAGGTCGTTGCGGTGTTGAACATTTGATTTGGGATCGTTGCATCGCGGAACGGATGTGCAACGATCCGTTTTTCATCGCCCCGCGAAGAATGCGAAGAACGTGCTACAAAAGAATGGGGAAGGAAATCCAATAAACAAATCATGGAACGAACCTCCATCGTCGTTCGTCAGGGCATTGATCTGCTCCCGTTAATAGGTTTAAACGGAGCAAAGAACAGCATAAACAAAATCATGGGTTAATTACCCAAAATCAACCGAACAAAAACCCTACCACAAGAACGTACGAATCCGCAGATCAACCTGTTCGTGGTTAATCCGTGTTCATCATTTAAACTAAAAAATGAGGAAAATAAATTAAAATAACAAACCCCTACCTCAAACCGGTTGAAGAGCGATCACCGCGATGCGTCCACCGAATGGATTCTTCAAAATCCAAGAGGTGTCGATTGCTCATGTTGTCATCGTTCGCCAACGCGTCCTCCTCCACCCATGCTCCATGAAAAATCACTCTCTCTCAACTTGCAGGGTTATGAGGCTAACCCTGTGAATTTTCCATAAACATGTATTTATAGTGGAGTATTAGGTTGCTTCTCAAAAAAAGGATGCATTTTAAAATAATAAATTAAATCATTAATTTATTTTATTCCTTCTAATGTTCTTCCCTTTTTAAAACAACCAAAATTTAACTTCACAGTCGACCTGCGCCGATCGAAGTTAGAACCATTCTTTGGTAAAGGAATCATCCCGGGCACAACAGTGACCTTAGATTTTGAATTCGGGCACCCGTTTGGGAACTGCCACAACCACGTGCGAGTTCTGACTCACTTAATTTAAAAAAAAGTTCAAACCACCATTCCGGGCTCACTGGACCTCGGAATGATGTGTTTTCTTCAAGCCCGGTCTCAAAATAATTCCAAATAATATTTAAAATAATAAACGGAAAAATATGAGACATTAAATTCTCCCCACCTTGGGGCTTTATGTCCCCAAAAAGCCAAAACAAGGGCTACTCAAAATGATGAGGGTACTAGTCACAGATCTGAGACTCCCGGTCCCACGTGATCTCCTGAAGATTCTCATGCAGCCAACAGATGCGCACCAAGGGAATCGATTTCCCACAAATGATTATCTCCTGTCGATCCTCGAACTCCACCAAGTACTCAGCGAAGGTCACTCCATCATCGATGTCCAGTTCACCCCAGTCGATGACGAGCAACAAATCGTGCATGTACCTCCTCAGCTGCGACATGTGGAAGACATCATGTACTCAATGAAACTGTGGCAATAGAGCTAGGCGTTACACCACCTCTCTAACTCTACAAAATATCTGTAAGGGTCCGATGAACCACGGAGATAGATCACCGCCTCAGCCAAATATCTGTAACCCTCATTGAGGTGAGACCCGAAGAAAGACATGGTCTTCTTCTTCGAACTCCAGAGGCCTCCGTTGTCGGTCAGCATATGACTTCTGCCAACTCTGTGCAGTCTTCATCCACTCTTGGATGATCTGCACCTTCTCTGTTGTAGCTCGCACTAACTCTGGACCCATGATTTCTGACTCACTGGGGTCGGTCCAACAATGCGGCGACCAAAAGGGTCACCCGTACAAGGCCTCGGATGGTTCCATACCAATGGTGGAGTAGTAACTGTTGTTGTACGAAAACTTCACCAGTGTTAGGTGGTCCTCCCAGCTATGACCAAAGTCCAAGATACAAGATCGCAACATATCCTAAAGAACCTGAATGGTTCTCTCCATCTAACCACCAGTCTGGGGATGAAACACTGTGCTCAAGCATAGCTGATTCCCAAAACCCTCTTGTATACCTTCCACAACCGAGACTTGTGGCATGCATATCTATCCAAGACTATAGTCGAGGGGATTCCATGAAGCCGAACTATCTCCTGTATGTAGAGGTGTTCCAATAATTCTATATAAATCTCCTCCCTGATAGCCAAGAAGTGGGCCGACTTGGTGAGTCGGTCAAAGATCACCCAGATGGAATCATGCCCCTTGGACGTCTGTGGTAAGCCTGTCACAATGTCCATCAATATTTCATCCCACTTACACTCTGGAACTTCAGGGGGTGAGCTAAACCTGCAAGAACCTGGTACTCAGCCTTCACCTGTTGGAATGTGAGGCATCGAGAAATGAACACTGCCACTGCCTTCTTCATGAATGTCCACCAGAACTATCGTCACAGATCCTGGTACATCTTTGCCACTCCGGGATGTTCTGCCAAATGGGATGTATGAAATTCCCTTATGACCTCCTCCAGGAACTCCACTGGTACAATAGTGCGTCCTTTGAAATGAAGTATGTGCTCCCTACCATGTGAATATACATCCAGAGGATTTCTTGTTGATAACTGAGCACGTAAGGCCAAACAGTAGACATCCCCAAGATGTACCTCTGTAACTCACTGTAAGTGTGGAGGGGTGACAACCATTGACTATAGGTAAGCAGTATCCTCTCCATCGATGAAGGATAACTGTAACACGACTAACTGCTGTGTCGCCTCACTCAAAAACTGTGAGCTCGACTTTCTACTAAGGGAATCTGCCACCTGGTTCCGCTTTATAGGAGTATAGATGATCTCAAAATCATAGTCCTAGAGGATCTCTAGCCAGTGCCTCTACCTCAGATTCAGATCCTTCTGTGAGAAGATGTACTTGAGGTGCTTGTAGTCAGAGTATACAATAAACCACTCACCCAATAGGTAGTGTCGCCACATTTTCAATTCGAAGACTACCACTGCCAACTCGAGATCATGGGTCGCATAGCTATGCTCATGTGGCCTATGCTGGCGCAAACCATAAGAAATCACTGCATGCCGCTGCATCAGGACAAAAACGAGCCGAGTCCCTGATGCGTTGTAGAAAACAATGTACCTGATACCCCCCTCTGGAAATCTCATTACTGGGGCACTCGTCACACTCTGTCTCAACTTCTAGGAAGCCTGATGGCACTTTTCTGTCCACATGATGGTTTTCCCCTTCCGGGTCAATGCTGTCATCAGTGATGATATCCGAGAGATCTCAGGAATGAATCTCCGTTAATATCCTGCCATCCCGAGGAAGCTCTGCACCTCCTTCATGCTCTGATATGTCTCCCATTCTAACACAGCCTCCACCTTGGCTGGGTCCACAACTAATCCATATTCTAAGATGACATGTCCCAGAAATGGCACTTTGAGAGCTTCCTATAAACCTGGTGCTCCCGAAGTACGTCTAGAACCATCCATAGGTGTCTCGAATGCTCCAATTCTGATGCTGATTACATGAGGATGTCGTCGATGAAGACCACCATGAACCAGTCCATGTATGGCTAGAAGATCTAGTTCATCAGTCCCATGAACACTATGGGGGCATTCGTCACACCAAAAGGCATCACCAAGTACTCATAGTGACCATAGCGGCATCTGAAATCCATCTTTAGTATATCCTCATCAAGCACTCGTAGCTGGTGATAGCCAGATCGAAGGTCAACCTTTGAGAACCATTGTGCCCCTCTTAGCTGATCGAAGAGGTCATCGATTCTTGGTAGTGGATACTTGTTCTTTACTATCACCTGGTTCAGACGCCGGTAATCCACACACAACCTCATACTCCCGTCTTCCTTCTTGGAAAACAAGACTAGGGCCGCCTAGGGTGAGACAATGGGTCTTTCGAAACCCTTGCTCTGCAAATCCTCCAATGACACCCTCCGATCGCGAAGCTCTACGGGAGCCATCCGATAATCCGATGAGGAAATTAGTGTCGTCCCGGGGTGTATGTTGATGTAGAAGTCAATTTCATAGTGGGGAGGTAATCATTGAACATCTTCGGGAAAGACGTCCTCATACTCCACCAACACTGCTGGGAACTGAGATCTCACAACATCTACTGCTCTGAGGGTAAGGCTATCCAACTCATGAGTGATCGGATGCACCCTCATATGCAAGAGCCCATTTTGTGCAACGTGGGTTTCCTTTTTTTGACAAAGGAAAACCTCATTCCATCATGGCAGACACACCGCACTCTTCACCGAAAACTGTCATCTGGGAATGGATCGAAGATAACCAATCCATACCATGAATGACGTCGTAAGTCCTTTACTCTACCACCAAGAGGCTCCAACCGAAACTCTCACCTCCAATGGTAAGATCACACTGTCTGCAAATGTGCATGATCGTCGAGTCTCCTCTATTAGGTGTCTCCAATCATAAGGATCGAGTCAACGGTTCTATGAATATTTAGAGTTTTCGTAAAAGACATGTTGCTAAAAGGAAATGACTGGCACCCATGGCTATGAGTACGGAAACTAAGGTATAAAAGAAATAGATCGTATCTCAAATCATCCCGAGAGCCCTTCGGTCGTATGCCTCGACCGGATGCAGTTGTCCTGGTCCCTGTACCCCAGCTCCCTGAGCCTGGTGTGGACCTCTTGGGGGTAGTGGTGGAAGTAAGTCGAAGCATCTTCCACCACCTGCAGCTCTCCCTGCTCCTCTGCCACGTCTGCTGCCTGGTGGGTCTGCCTAGTCTGTTCGCTGCCTCTGCCTTGGTGGTCCATCCACCGCTTCCCTCTCAGCTGCTCAACGGGTCGGGCAATACCTAGCGAGATGTCCCCTACCATCACATGTGTAGCATCGCTTCTACCTAGGCTAACTAGATCCAGCTTGAGAGCCTTGGACTATCAATCCCCTATCTTGGATCCTCCTCCGACGTCTCTCATGTCCTGATCCCTACGTCTGACACCAGCTCCCTGCCGCCGAGGTCTCCGCACCTGTCTACCTGCTGCTGACTACCGGAGGCTGTCTCGGTTACACCAAGAAGATCTCGACCAACAAAGCTCACTCAAGCACTCTAGTATAAGTAGATATGAATAGAGGCACGAAACTATCTTAGATGTCTCGATGTAAACCTCTCTTGATGATCTGAGCTCTGATGTACTGATTTCTGACCATATTCATCGAGTACCTGGCGAGGCTGGTGAACCTCGATGAAAAGTCAGCCACTGTCATACTGCCCTCCTGGAGCTGGAGTATCTCCTGGATGCCTACATCTCTCAGCATAATCGGAGAGAAATCCTCCTGGAAGAGTTGCTTGAACTCATTCCATGAAAGAGTCTCCTCGTTGTGATTCTGCGTAGTCAGACTCCACGATCGTCCCACCAAAAATTTAAGAAGGCTCGCTTCTAGGACCACCATATGGTCTACTGGTGTCCTCACTAGACGGAAAACTCTTGTCACTGCCTCAAGCCTGTCCTCAGCCGCCTGGGGGTCAGTCTCTCCTCGGAACCTGAGGGGTCTCTGTCTCTGGAACACTAGGGGCACGCTAAGCCTTCGCTCCTCACCGGTCAGTACTGCAGGAACCGATGGCTGCTCCACTGGTGGTGGCATAGCCTGGGGAACAGATCCCTGTACTGAAGCCTCGCCACTGAGGGGGTTATCCTCGTGATCGTGCTGCTGAATCCTAGTGGGTATGCGTCGTGGAGGAATCCTGTAAACAAACAAGATATACTATGATCAATGACTATATCTGGATAGCTAACACAAAAGACATGGAAAAGACAACCAATTCCTATATGAGGAGTGTAGATTTTATTTCCCTACAACCAGTGTTTTTGTGTACCGAGTCGAAAAGCAGGTTATCAGAGTCCTAGTGTATGGATACATCATCCGCCACACCAACACTGGTGTCTCTACCTTGAAATCTAAGCCCTAAATTCTTAACACTGTTTCCCCAAACCAAACACAAAAACTCTTGGTCCTAAGGTACAAATGATCGCCTCTAATACCACACTTTCATGACCCATCCTAGTCACGGTGAAAGCCCCACTGGGAAGGGTCATGACGTATATAAAATAATCATATTAATAGGTGCATAGAGGAGGAATATTTCAAACTGAAGTGAATAGGTGGGGTCAGTTTCTCTCAAAAACATCACATCACTTATATTATTTAATAAGAGCAATTAAATTGGAATGCGAAATATTATAACCCTATAATAAAAAAATTTCATAAAATGGATTTAGTTTTAGAGATTTAAATAACATATTTTTCCCAAGATGTATATTTTGTCATAAAAATATCAATTTTGAAATGATATTGGAATGAAACAATTTCCCTTTCTCTCGATATACATATAATCTATTTAACCTCCATTATATTAAAAGTAAAAATATTAATCACTATTTTAGTAACATTATTCTACATAATACCATTAATATTATTAAATAATAATCATTCTATAAAAAATTACTAGTAAGATAATGTTTATGATCATCATCATATGTTATAAATTTTTTTTGTTCCTGGAATATTTTGTATTTCTGATGTTGAAAATGATTATTTAATAATCCATTCTTCATTACTATGCCACAATAGATATTTAAGTAATTACTTATCATCTATTTATGATCCCCCATGTTTATGGGATGGAAATTATGTGCATGGTTCACATAAACCAGATACTTGATAAACTTGTTTGTTGTAACATATTAATTTTAACAGATTACATTATAATAAGATTAATTGTTTTGTACATTAATAGTAATATTCATAAAATATATTATCCCTTGATATCATATATATATATATATATATATATATTTGTTCACCTATGTGAGTCTATGTGTGTCAAATATATATTTGAACCATCCATGTAGGGGTTTGATGGAAATCATAACACATCTCTCTAAGAAGGTGGTAGTCCAAACCTACACAGGGAAAAAACATTTTCCATAGAAGATAATGATGGCGGAAATGTATTTATATTTTCTAAGAATTAATAATGTTATAAATATAATATTTCATCATCAATTTTTCCTTTATAACCATCCATATAAGTCAGTTATGAAAATTAAAATAGGTCGTTCATGGAGACAGTAGTCTACACATAGCATCATGATGTTTTTTTTATAAGGAGAATAGAAAATGGTAAATAATGATTAATATATATATATATATATAATAACATTTAGTAAAAAAATATATTCCAATTTAATTATAGTAACATTTTTTATTATAACTAGAGGACAATGGATTATAACGATATCAAAAATAATTTTAGATAGTGAGTAATACTCACTTAGGGAGTTTGAATCTTTTTTAATGTAAAAATTTGAAATAGAGGATTTATGGACTCTTGATTGAAAAGTGGAGATGATAAATTAAAAAATAACTATATTTGTTGTAAAATGTATAGTGTTTTAGTAAAATATTTAATGATAGGTGTGTCTTAATATGGGAGGAAGTGATCTCCTTTTATATGTGAAAAACAGGGTCATTTCCTTGGAATCGAATAATAGTTTTTAGGTAAGAATAAAATTACCTTAGTGTTTGGGAAGTTAAGATTGCAATGTTTGGTTAAAAATGTGTCTATGAGTTTAAATACATCAAAATTAATTATAAAATATCAATTTGTTTAGTAATTATAAAATAATCGAGCCACTTACTTTTCCCATTTTTAAATCTTAATATCCTTGAGAGAAAAGTAACAATTATAATATTTTTTACTAACTATATAAGATGAATAGTAATAAAAAATTTTAATTTTCTGATTTGAAATTTGTATTCCTTTTAATATTATTCAATTTCTAAAAATGAGCTAATTAACATTTAAATTGAACATTTATATATATATAAATAACTATTTCTGTGGAAAATGATTTCATATACATAAAATTTAATTATTAATAATTTTTATTAATTACATGGTAAATTATTTTTAATATTTTCTTCATCTAAAAAATGTAAATTTTTATCATTTAACCCAAACATATTTTTTTATATGAAGTATAATTAAATTTTTGTAGAAATTTTAATTTTATTTAAAATATATAATATGATTTTATTAGCTTCTCAGCTACACTAATAATGTTATCAATTATTTAATATAAAAAATCACTATTATTTTACCTTATACACATATTTTATAATGTGATTACCTTTATTCACACTCAAAAAATAATCATTTATATTATAATTAAAATATCATTGTATTTTTAGTTTTCTGTTTCCTATGAAACATGTAATTAAGCGCATTAAATTTATTTAATAGAGACATATATTCTTAAATCATAGGGTTTTAAATAATTATTCCAGTATAATAATTACCCACACAAAATTAAATTATTTAAATTAAAAAATTTGGATACTTATGCCTCATTACATCCTCAATTTCCCAAATTTATTCTTCAAATTTGTGGTTTCACTACAAAATATTGACATGGTGAGCACTATTATTCCACTGAATATTATATCTTTGATCCATAATCTATACTACTTTTTATTGAAATAATGTATTATTATCTAACACTATAACCTTTGAGTTCAATTCATGTAAATGATTAAGTTTTTACTTCCTCAAAAGAGATACATTGAATACATAATGAACTTGGGAGATGATTGGTGGATGTTGAAAGTAGAAAGTTACATTCATGATATGATAAAGAATATAAATATGACTAATATATATAAGGAATGGTATCCCCTAGTTTTAAAATCTTATAATCTTATTCCAAGGTCATATATAAGGAAATATAATGTCACAAAAATTAAACCCCATATCTCTTCAATGATTTTTAACATAAACCTTTTACTAACTCTAATCTTCCATGATGTGTTGGTGAATAATTATATCATTCCACTCTATTTTATATTATACCATGGGAATTGATATATATAATTATCCAACATCATTCCAATATTTTTTTTTACATCTTTTTATATAATGAATCATAAAGATCTCGATGAATTCTTAATTTGAATGTATGGTTGTATTGAAATTAAACTGGAGGATGGTGTAGATCCCTAGAACCTTTAAAATACATAGATCAAGTTATAAAAATATTTTATATGGTTTTGATAGTCCCCATATACTATAAATCACTCTAATGATGATAATTATTTCAAAGATAATTTCCATATTTGATGCTTGTTGAGGAATTTCCTAAAATAATGAGGTCAACCTCAGATCTCAATCAATTCCAATTGAGAGTGGTACTCTATGAAACCTTACAACATCTATAGTCTATATCATTATAATTTTTTCACGAATAAAATATTCTTATATAAAAATGAAATGGTATGGATTCATATGGATATAGACTAAAAAAATATAACTGTGTCTTATAGATTTCTAGGGGTGACCAGTGAAAAAATCCATTATGGAATTTGTCCATTTCTATATATGTGTTTGTAATGATTTCATCATTACCATATACATGTAATGCTCCACATTAACCACTTGAAATATTAAACATTACGATACACAATTAGAAACATATATTTTCATGTTCTCCAATCATTAACTGCATTTTAGAAATTTATATGTATTTGTACGTCATGAATGGGTATAGAAACAAGAGATATGTGCCTCCTCCAATAGTCCCTTATTTATTTATCATATTTAAGGGAAACATATTTATATCCTAAATCTTATTATACAATCATGGTCATTTTGAACTCTATAACTTATCATAACTTCTATTACATCTCCATAGCATCCTTATATGCTTCTATAATTTTTTACATGGATGGATGGATGAGTAATAATTGAAGAAATATTGCATCTCCCACATTCCTTATAATTTCGTGGTCTTTTTTTAAAAAATCAATAAATACTTGATACTTTTCAATCATCAACATATCCTGATCCTTTGACTTTGTCATCATCCACTTTTATCACCTTCCCTTGGTGGTAATGAATTGAGTAATAATAATCATCAATTAACTCCAACCATATCCTTCGGAAAATATCCAACTCTTTCTATGTGAATATATACATAAATATTTTACTATTAATATATATATATATATCACAATTTTCACTATATATATAATGGAACTATATTGTCAATGTAAAATTTTAAACTGTCATATTTGAATAATGAGTCGACTAGCGTTTCTTCTGAATCATCAATTAGTGTGAGGAATATGCTACACCCATTCCATAAAGTCGAACAACACATCCTAGTCACATATTTAATGTTTCATTATAAATAATAATTACATAATCATAATAGATTAGTCCAAGTAAAAGACTAACATTCACCGTTCATTTTTTCAATAAAGTTTCCTCCCATTCACCTATCAAATAGAGCTTACCTCCCTTCAATGTCAACATTGTTATTTGATATGATAATGATTTGGTTTATATGAAAACGCACTGGTCACTACAGTAATTTTAGTACATTTCTCAACATCCTATATCTTTTAAAAATTTAAAAATAAACCATAATATTTAATTACAAGACCCATGAATGAGACATTCTATTTCAATAATACACACAATCAAAATTTCACATTTAATTTCACTTTTCTTAATTTTTAAAACATATTCCTCACAGGAACTTCTTTTTAATACTTTTTCTTGGAATATTAGATAATATTATATTTTAAGACTACCAAAGAGTTATCATGGAAATATTTAGTGTCTTTATTTTATAAACCCACAAGGATAATAGTTGTATCGGTATGTTCGAGGGGAATCACTATAAATTCATAATGTTTACACATTCTATAGAAGGATTTATTTTATTATCCCACCATTTTGACCCATAGTGGATGTTATCTAAATCACTGGTCAATTATTAAAAGGCTAATATAATTTTATAGCTAATCAGATAGGTAAAAAAATGGTGTATAATATATTTTTTATTGATAGTTATCTCATAATGTTCTTGATAACCAATGCATATATGCATTTACCAGTCATTATTTTTATAAATATAAAAGGTGCATCCCATGGTGACACACTAGTGATTATTTAATAATTTTCTATGTTTTCTAATAGTTTTTGTTCATGTATTTTAACTCAATTGGGGACACATTATAAGGAGTTTTTGAAATTGGAACAGCACTAGGTATTAGTTATATTGAAATTCAACATTTTAATTCTGGGGATGACTAAAAAACATTTCAGGAAATGCATCATAATATTCCATGAAATTATGAATAACATAATATTTTATCTTCTCCAGAACATTTTGGGACAAATATCCCATGAGAATAGGGTGTAAGACTCATGTAAATAAAGTAATTTCAATTAGATGTTCATGTTCATTATCACATTGATAGATGATCACATTTTTATTGGTGATATAAAATATGACTTCCCTTAATTGGAAATTTACATGATATATATATAATGAGAGTTTATAAATTCCCAAAATCATATCAAATTCAACTAATGGGAAAATTATAGGACATTAAGGAAGCATATTCCCACAAACATCTACTTAAGAGGGGATACAAACATGACATGAAATCCCCACTCCATTAGAAGTTATCACTGATAATTCAATATAAAATTATCATTGTGGTGATGTATAAAACAATGTATATTATTTATATAAGAAATTTTGGGTGGTAAAAAATCAAATAGGAATTTTCTGTTTTAAGAGTTTATATTAAGTGTTGTAGAATCCTTTGCTCAAACTCAAAGATCTAGTGCTAAAAATATTACCATCATGTGATATCATTGATAATAAATGATGAGGACAAATGTGACTTTAAATGATTAAATATATAAAACCAATATTTAGTCACTTATATACTGAGGAATTATTTTCAAGGTGAACTAAACTTAAAATACATAAATATTACAACATTTTAGATAAATATTAAATATATCTCAAAATTTTAAAGGCCATTGAAATATAATGGTGTAGTGTATTTGAATATTAGTTACATAATCAACATATTTAGTGAATGATATTAAACATATCCATTATATTTTCTCTCACATAGAACCCTTATTAGACACACCATAATTCATATAATTCTTCATAACCAGGGGAATATAAATCATAAAAAGGGTGAGACCATTTGTATGTTTAATCATGGGAGACATAAATCAATGATTATAAGTGAGCATGAGCTACATAAAATGGTATCAGAACAAAATCATTCAATTCAAGAACAAAACCTATATATCATAGACCACCAATCATTACTTCGTTTTGAATTGGTTTTAATATCAGAAGTCATGAGTTATATGAGTATAGAATCATTAATAATCTATCTTGATCCCTGTGAGAATATCAAAATCATAATAAATATGTTCATGGAATAAAAAATCATATGAAATCAATTTATTTTGTAAGTATCATATAGAAGACGATCACAATGGATAATGTCTCATAGTGGATTGGGTTCAATCCCCATTTCTAATATATTCTTAGCCAATGATCACTATAAAGGATATCATATCGAATAAATTCCCTTTGTATCACCCTGAACCTACACTCCCATATCTATTTCTTATCGTGATCTATTATTTATATACATAGATATTATATATATTAAGTTGAACAATCATTTGGTTAGACATACACATTCTAGAGGACTATATTATCTTAGTTCCATTAGAAAAATGGAATCATTAAAAATTCGTCAATGTTTTATCGACAACAACTCCCACTATGTTCTTCATAATTAGCTCCCATATTAGAAATATCATACATAATAAATTTTTTCATATGATGGGAAAATGAAACATAATAATGGGTTAGCTTAATTGCACAGTATTTGTAATCATGAGAGATATGTATTCCTAATATTTATATAAGTGTATTAGAATATGAGCATCACACGTGAAAACTAGACCCCTCATATCAAATATCAAAATCATGAGTTGTTGATTAAAAATATCCAAATTATAAGACATGAAACATATCTGAATCCAATAAAATAAACCATAAGAGCATAAATTGGAATTATACATAGTTTCTTTTGTCCATATTATCGTTGAAAATCTTATGTCAAGACTACCCATCAAGACATTCATTACCTGTTAGACATGGGCAAACAAACCATGTATCTACATTAGGGTTCACATAACCTCCAGTGTACTATATTTTTTGGGAACGGGATAACCACCCATGTGACCTATGATCTCATAAAATTTCATTCTTTACCAAACACATTGGAGGGAGATATAGGACTCACCCTTCACATAATAAAATCATACAATTATTTTCCAGAACATCATAAAATGTTAATCGTATCTGAACCCCTGAAATGAAATTGATTTCATAGATATATCATTATTAAATTACCAATGAAAATGAGGAGGGTTTGATAATAATTTCATCATTTAAAATTTCTATAACCAATGAAAAATAATTGGGATTCATAATAATTATATCACTGTATAAATATTCGAAGAGATTTAGGTTTCACAAAACTATTTTCATACTAAACCATTCTGAGAAAAAATAAGAATGGTATCTTTGGTTTATGTCCCTAGTAATGAATAGGTAACATCAAATAATTTCAAATTAGATGGATAATTATTTTGAAAAATAATTTGAAACAATTATTAATGAAATTAAATATTCATTGAAAATAATTTATTTAAAACAAAAAACCTTTAGAAAAATCATTTCATTGAAAATAACATTACAATATTATAAAGAACACATTAATAATAATTTAAAAAATTTCATGAAGAATAAAAATTTTATTTGAAAATAAATTTTTAAAAAACGTAAAACCATTTTAAAATCCATTTAATTTTAAATTACCTTGAAATAATTTAATGGATTAATTAAAATTCATAAAAAAACATTTATCAAATAAAATATTCGTTCCTCCTAAAAAATAATATATAAAACATAAAAAATTTAAAATAATATAAATTGAAAATAAACTAGAAACAATATAATGGAATATTATAATCACATAATAAACTATATTTCTAAAATTTATCTAAATTTCATAAAAGATAAAACTAATATTCCTTACAAACTTTTGATAAAATCAAAATGAGCGTCGTTCTAAAAAATACATGATGATTCGTTTAAAAATATTTTAAATAAATATTCAAAAAAGGTAAAAATATATTTTAAATATATTGGGGGAATAATAATTAATTTTTTAAAATAATATCTAGTAAAAAAAATTTGTATAAAATATATTTCGTATTAAATAGGGAATTAATGTCATATATTCTTCAAAACATTTTCACAATAATTTTATGTATAAAACAATGTGAAAAGAGTAATATTATTTGAAACTATAATTAATAATGATGGGATAAAAAATTAAATATTTTCTTGAGACATTTATAATAATATTTAATTATTAGAGGCATAATCATAAACAATCTCTATTAGCAATGTGATTTTAACATAAAATCATTAACTCTTTGGTAAATTTGATTTATAATCCACATGATGAGATAATTTAATATGGAAAATAAAATTTCATGAGGATAAATAAATTCTTGATATTAAAATTAATAGGGTATTAATATACACATAATGAAATAATACAGATTCATAATATATCATACCTCTCAAGGAAGACATGTTATGACAAAAATCCTCTACCCCTTGGGTAACTTTTTAACTACGAAAACCATGACTTAGAGATCCTAAAAATGATATGAAAATCCAAATTTTTTAGTATATTACTTATAAAATAATTACATGGATATCACATACAAAATAAATTAAATAGGTGGTAAATATGAAAATTGTCTCTAATAATCTAAAAAGTGAGATGGGAATCCCTTAATGATTTGGTAATATTTTTAATAAAAGGGAAAAATAAATAATAAAACAAAATTAAACTATAAATATAATTAAATGTAGTATATTAATTATATAACCTGAAAAACATTAAGTATATAAACCACATAAATGAAATGAGTGGTGAATTTTATATGTCTCCCATAAATAAAAGAGAAAACAAAAACTGTGTCCTTTAAGTCTAGAATTCCATCGTCCAAATTAAAAACTCCTACATAATAAATATAATTGTATTATACATATATTATTGAAACATTAATATATATATATATATATATATCAAACCATATATTTTTTACTTATGATTTATTTTTCATGTTTATTGATAATTCTATGTTAATATCATGTTTTAGGCAATACCTACTTTATTATTTATGTAAATTTTGGTTCTTTACTTTTGGTCCTCTTACATTGATCAAGGATTCATAATTTAAATAATGTTAACCACAATATAAAATTAATATATATTAATTATATATATATAATAATTTATTAAAATTATTTAAAGGAAAAAAATACATTATTCATCTATATGGTAGATTGTACGTACGCATGAACATCGTTTCAATTTTATTATCATATTCAATTAAATAAAGTTAAATTATATATTATAATTATAAAATAATTTTAATGTCATTTATATCACATAATTTTATTAAAAAAATACATATTCTCTCCCATGTAATGTGTGAATGAAACCCGTCACTTCAAGAGGTGATAGTATGTCGTACAAAAGATCGACGTTATTGTATTCCTATAAAATAAAAAGTATGAAGGTACATGTCATATAATAATGTCAAATGAATATTAATATTTAACTATAATATATAAATAATAAATCCATAATTATATCTATCCTTGATAGGTTATAATGGAAAATATAATGAAATCGGTTCATGAGGTGGTAGTCCATCATACACATGAACAATGATTTCATAACCCATTTGATGAAACTAAAGATTGTTGTTGGTAACTACCATAAAAAAATCTTGGTATAAGTAATACATTTATTTTATTATATTATCATTTGATAATAAGTATTTTAGTATGTGGAGGAAGAAATAAAATTAAAATTAAAGATGAATAACGTTACACGTTCCTCGAGTAACCTCCTTTTGTTTGCACGAAATAATTTCCGAGGCCAAATTTACACCAAAATAAGGATTACAATAAAAGAGGGAAAATTTTGGGAAGTTATTTTTTTATGGACTGGTTGAGTCAAAATTATTTTCAACTTTTATTATGTGAAGGGTTTTGGTGGCCTTTTATAAGAGGGAGAAAGAAACAAACTTGGAAACTACTTGGAATTTTCCCAAACTTTTCTAAAATAATACAATAATTACCAAGAAAAATGCTTCTAAATGACCATATATTAAAAAATTTGAAGTAAAATATTTAAATATTTCCCCCAAAATATAATTTATACATGTTTTTGGTCATTTTTATCCCTCATATTTTTATTCCATCCCATGATAAACTTATTTTTACATTAACCTCATTATCAAATTTATATTATTGTCACTATTCTTTTTTCTCAAAAACTATGTTTAAATTTATAAATAATATAAATTATTATTATTTATAATATGGAAGATATTTTTCAAAATATCATTCATATAAGTGGATATATATAATTTAACATTAATATGATGAGAAATTGGGTTTTTAAGAGAACATATTCTCATGATTACAATGTTTTTATATGAAAATTTAATATAAAATCTATTCCAATTACCAAAATTTGGTTAATTCATATATAATTAAAATATTTGTACGTAAAAACCGATATATAAAATATATTTCTTTATAATAAATTAAATAAAAGGCGTTTTTGTATTTAAATTTAGTATTTTTCACTATTCATCAAAAAATGATACTTTTTACAAAAATCCCAAAAACCCACCCTAAGAGAATTTTAACAATATTACTTCAAAATTTAATATTATTTTAAAATAAATTTGGTTAAATTGGGAAAAATTAATTTTAAAAGTAGTTATCCAATAGCAAAAAAACCCCTTTCTTAAAAATAAAATTATATAGGTAAAATTGGATTTATTATTATCTCTTATCTATAAAACACATAAAGTGAATGTACAGAATTTTATAGTCTATATAATATATAAATTTTGTTAAAATGATTCAAAAAAAATTATTATATTAATTTATATATATGAATCATTTTTATGTTCCTAAAAATGGTTTTTAGAAAATAATTTATTTTATTTTTAAATGTTCTTATTCTCTATTATAATTATTTGGTCGCCAATAAATTCAATATATATAAATGTGAAAAAAATGTTTTCATAATTTATTTAATCCTAATCATACCCATCATTCCAATATCATGTTGATGAATATCATATTAAATAATAATTTTTTAGTAGTGTGTCATTTTTGTTTTAGTCTCAATGTTGCTGGTAAGGAAACTAAACTCGGTAATGTGTTTATCACTAGAAAAAATAGTGTTTTTATTTAATGAAAGATAAAATTAGTGTTGGTTGTAATGTAAAATATCATAATCTTTATATTAATTTTAACAAAATAATATTACACAAAATCTCATGGTGTGAAATTCAACCCCCCCCCCAATTGATTTCTCCATCAGGATTCGTCTTAGTAATCAATGGTTTAAAATTTTAAAATTAATTCATAGAAAATTACATCAAACTAGTGAACAATATAACATTTCCTAAAAGGGAAATATCATAAAAATTAATGTTACTTAATGTTACTCATAACTACATTTCCACATTAAAAAATATAGGTGGTAAAAATATATTTGGACATTGAAGAATGAAGTAAATTATTATAGAGACTAATAGAGAATATTGATCAACAGAAATTGAATGATCAATTGAATGATAAGAGCGTCAAAACCGTAAATATTAAATGCTTTTAAAGACCATTATTTTAAAAAATTATGTTATTAGAATAACATTTTTTCAATATGATTTTCTATTTTTTGAGAAAATGTTTTATTATCTAAAATTATAATTAATATAATAACTTGATATGTTTTTATTTCATAAATAAAATTTCAGTCGGTGCATCATTCATTATAATATTCATTATTTACTCCAAGCAAAAAATTACAAAAAATTGAATTTCTTTATCTTAGAAGTACTAAAACTCAATTTTAATGGATCATAAGATCCATAATATAATTAAAAGTTATTCGTTTGGTATCTAATTATTATTAAAAAAGTTCACAAGTTATTCATAATTAATTATATTCTAAAATACTATAATAATCTCTAAAATGTCCCCCAAAAATAATCTTTAACAATTTTATAAATATTTATCCTTTCAACCCTTCCAAAATTTAATATTCCTAAAGAAGGTAGATAAATTTATCAAAATAAACATAATAGTAATATAAAAAATATCCTACAATATATGTTTATTTTCATGTTCCAAATATGTGAATACCTTAGTCATATAGTGTATTAAATAATGATAAAAACTAGATTTACTATTAAACCTTATTTAAAATACACATTGATAATCATTACATGAATAAATTCATATATTATTGAATATATTATATAAATCCAATAACATTATAAAATACATCACTGATAATATAAACCACTTTGTCCACAAATCATTAATCAGTTTCATGGCCATCAATACCATCAAATTTAATTTATACATATAAATCATATATTTATCCTAAATTTAGTACATCAGCATCAAAAAAACATATTATGGGTTATATTTCCATTAATCATTTCTTTTCCATAAAATAATTCCTTTCCATTAAATAAATTTTCCTGGTCATAAACACCATTAAACATCTTGTATCAAATCTGTAATGAAAAAATTATACAATACAGAAATTTCATAATTCAAAAATTCCAATACATAGATAGTTCAATAATTTTACTTCCCTCTCAAATAATTTACTAGGATTCATCATCTTTTTTATTCATAGTTCATTCCTTTCATATATCATTTTTATTCTCCTTATCATCATAAATATAAAAATTAATCCTATAACCTTACAGATTCTCGCCAAGATATTTCTACATAGAACATTGATTTGAATAATTCAATTACTTTGTTCATTTAAAATAGTTAATATCTAAGGATACCTTAAAGAGACAATTATTATCCTCCCTTGATTTAACTAATCTTTTCTTTTTTCTATTGTATTTGATTTCTTTGTTTCCTTCTTCTATCGACCTAAACAAATATTCTTTTCTCTATGAGATATTCCCTTGTGTTCTTATTTCCAAATTCTCAACATATAAGAAAATGAATCTTCTTTCTTATATGGTCGCCACTACACTAACTCTTATAAAACTCCATCCTTCTCTTTTTGGGTGAGTCTAAGAGTTATGCAATGTGAATGTTTTTATTTATGTTATGTGCTTACTGATTAAGCATAACCATAATATAATTCACTCTATTTGTCATCTTATTTTATTTATCATCAAAAAAATTTCTATAACATTCAACATTAATCTATATCATTCTAGTTTAAAAGAAACAATATTAATAGTGGTGGACCACATAATCATGAAAAATCACTTATAAGATGTTTAAATCCTGATTTTTTTAAAACCTATGACACATTAGGTTTAATGTAGTTCATTCATATTTAACATCATTTTAAATCCCGTGTGATTGATCATAATGATATTATGAATTTCAAAAGTGTATCCCTTTGGGGTGTCAAACTGTGTGTGAAGCAAGGATTGTTTTCATCCACCATGTGATGATCGAGTCTATATCAATATTATATTTTATGATTTATTACCACAAGTTAAATCTATGTTAGATCTAGATCAACTATTTTTATTTAGAAAGAAATTTAATTACATATAAACCACTTTATGTATCCTTTACCAAAATTTTAAAAAAAATAATATACATTGACTCGTCGATTGACTTATCCATATATACATCCCTAAAAAAATCCTAAAAAATACCCCAAGGTATTTCTCTCAATATTTCTCCACATTTTTTTAATGGTTAACTAAAACTTTACTATGTTACAAACTATATAAATCGAGGCTTTTATATATAGATTTTATATCTTTTCAGATGCACATCCATTAAATTACAAAAACATATTCCCAAGGAATGTAATAGTTTAGATCCTTTATAAACATGGAAATATAACAATTGTTCCATATGTTATCTACATAAAATCCATATATTTAATTCCATCCAAATATAAATTTTCATTAATCCACTTCAAGGGCATTTGGGAATCCATATTTTACATCACAAAGCCCACAACGTGCTGAAAGAGCACAAAAAATTATTAAACACAAGACTAAGATTATTTGAGTCATACGCTCTATAAAATTCTTAGTGGAGAGTACTAACTTTTTTGTCTAGTTCATTAATAATTTGTTCATCGAGGAGTAAAAATTTTATTTCCATAGTTTGAAAGAATTCCTCTAAGGTGATTTTTTCTTAGTTGAAGCCTTGGGTGATGATTCAGCCTTGCTTGTCTATCGACGCTTCTTACTCCTTAGTGGATTTAGCCTGAAATATTATTTACTAAATTCTTAAAATATCCTCATTTGAGGCATTTGGCCGAATCAATTTTTCCATCATCTCTTCCTTGGAGTGGAATATGAGCCTCACACACTCCCTTACCTATTCTTCTATCACCGTTGGTTCTTTTCATGGATCACCACATTCCTCATCTTGAAGGCCTTTGATATATTTATTTCAAACTTTCTTAGATGACCTAGTTTCGATCGGTTTAGGCAAGTGAGAATTGCCTTTTCATCCATTGGGTTTTCCCCTAGACCACAATGAATTTCCTTGAGTCTTGCATTACTTTTCTCCCTATCTTCCTTCTTTGGTTTGTGGGGACCATTCCCTTGGAAAAGGTCCAAAATATCCTCTGATATTTGTCTAAAACTATCATCACCTATCATGCATCAATGTTTGCTCTTGAGCCTCCATGAGTTCAAAACGGTTATTCAACTCAACCCTCATGCCTCTTTGAGAGGACATGTCCTGTACAGAGAGTACACATTTCCGACTTTAACATCCATGAAATATTCCTTCTCCCCCTAACTCCTAGTCTTCTAAAAGGAAGATAAATTAGGAATGACAGGGTTTGGATCAAATGGTCCCAAGACACTAACCCTATCTTTCCTTCCTTTTACACGGTAAGAGTACGTAGCTACAATGAAATATATATTTCCCTAAAGTGAAAATATATATAACTCTACCTTCTTTCTGTATTCACCCTTAGGTAAATAACTACACGGTAATATACCTATGGGATGCTCATATCATCGATGCATAAATTGAGATTGTTTTTTAGTGTCCTCCCAACCCCTACCTTGAGGACCCCAGGGCCATGGACATTGCCGACTGAATTGTTTTCCATGTCGTCATCGATATTGCTGACTGAGATCAGATGCTCCACCACATCCACATGAAACAAGACCTCTTTATTAATTTCATCCATGTTCAATACCTCTACTCCACTCTATTGTATGGGGTATATCCAGAAAGCATGCCTTATGTGGAATAGGATATCCACAACTCACGACTCGGGTGCCCCGATCTCAGTATCATTTACTAAAACTAGAACCACTGAAGATGTCCAATACATAAGCCGGACCTTCTAAGAACTACATTTTAGATCAGAACTTAGCTCCTCTCCTGTACATTTTCGAATCCTACCTAGTTCCCATTCATCAAATACTACCCCCATGCACCTCCCCAAACCTATCCAAACCAGCACTATTAGACTGCGGGAGTACAACGGGGTCGACCTGCACCTGAGATCCTTCTAGTTGGGGGTTTAACATTTACAATGCTCTTTGTCCATGATGGAATCCATGGACCAGATGTCCTAACCATTGAAATCATGGGAAATATGATGGAAAAGGCTCAAAAACCACCGTTTGTTTCCAGCTGAATTCTGCACCAACTAAAATCTAAATCCAATCTGTAGGAGGATTTTAAACATTATCCTCAACCCAAATGCATGGGTTGATAGCGTGAAAAACCACAGAAGTCCTACTATTAGAAAAAATATATACCAACGAAGTTCTCTAACATGCATATAATATAAGGATTCTAAAAATGAAGCATCAAACATGGGTAACATAACCACACCATAATCATCATCTATTATTGATTCATATTTAACTGGAAGGATTTTTGAAGGAGGTAAAAGACGCATCTATTGAGAACTCGGGGAGCACTGGACCAAGAAGCAATAAGATCTTCCTCCATGTAAAATTTTACCATCAAATGACGCCAGTCTAGATAACCAACAACTATGCACTATTGAATCCCACATGATTCAAACATGAATCTATCAAAGGAATCTACCAAGGGAAGGTGGTCCCTTAAATGAGCTACCAGCATCATCCAGAAGAGGTACGAAGTGGAATTGAATTCTGTCATGGCAATCATCAGCTGATGTGAACCCTTTTGTGGGCTGGGAACCTTAGGGAACAAAGGAATCTCTAGGAGAAGAGGAAGGAGATAAGGGTTGGTAAAGGGGAGAAAGCACCGAACGTTTCCCCTTCCCTCCGTCAGGGAGGGAGGGGTCAGCACATTGGGCATCACCACTAGGGCTTTGCTATCATAATTTCTCCGAAGAAGATCATGCTCCCTTAAATTCCCTCCCACTCTGTATTATAATACTATAAAAATTATTATATATATCATACATACTACATTTCTTCATATCTTGGGGAAATGAAACATAAGAAATTGTGATCTCAGATGATCAATAAGAGTAAATAGTAGAGATACAAAAATATAACATGAAGATAAGTTTATGATAACATGATAATAACATTTGATAACCACACTGAACATATCATTGATTGTAATATAAAGTAATTGAATAAAGATTTAAAATACTTAATTCATGAATCATATGGGAATCAATGAACATTATTCCTAAGAGCATAAAATTTTCAACCCGCAAATATTTGTGGAATAAACATGAGCATATAAAAAATAAGTTATGTATTCTCACTAAGACATTCATAACATGTTGGGATTAGGACAACCGCCTGTGTATTTATTTGAGATTGTGCAAAACAATAGTGTATCCCATATTTCAGAATCAGATAACCAACTATGTACCTATGAGATCAATAATTTTTTATATTTACCCAATTCATTCGAGGGACATATAATTCCCCCACATAATATAATAAAAATCATACATATTTTTTAAAAAATATAATGAATCATTTTATCATATCATAATCCATGAAACGAAATGGATTTCACAATCATTTGAACCTATCATAACTAGTGAAAAATGTAAAGGTTCCATAATCATTTCATCATTTCATCATATTATATTCCATGAAAAATAATTGGGATTCATCATAATTTAATCATTGTATAACACATTGAAGTGAAATGAGTTTCATAAAAATACGTTCATATTAAACTATTCATATATATAATTAGAATTATATCCATGGTTTATATGCCCATTATACCATAAGTAACATCAATGGATGACATCATATAAGAAAAATGTTTTTCAAATATCATTTAAAAATTTTTTTGAGGAAAAATAAAATATCTTTGAAAATCAATTGTTTTTAAATCATAAAAGCTTTTGAAAATCCATTTCATTGAAGATAAAATTTAATGATTATAAATAATTATTTAAAAAAAATATATTAAATTTCACTAGGAATTTAAATATACTTGAAAATAATTTATAATAAAAAAATTTCAAACCATTTCATTAAAAGTAACATTGACATCATATAAAGCAAGTATAAAAAATAATTTAAAAACATTTAATGAGAAAAATATATATTAAACTCTGAAAAAAACTAAATAATAAATAATTTTTAAAATAATTGTATTTTAAAATAACTTTGAATGAATATAAATTAATATTCAATGTTAATAATGGTCAGAGATATGAGACATTTTTTTCACATTGTACGCATTTAAAAAACTATTTCATTCGTATTTTTAGTAAAAGAAAAAATGGGCACTGTTAGGAAATGGGCATGAGTATTCCATTCAATTGTTATTAAAATGTATAACATTGGTAAACAAATACATTTGAAGATCATATTAGAATTATAAATAATTCTTTGAGAAATTTTTTTTAGATAACAAAAATTTGGAAGAAAAGAGTGTTTAGTCCAAAGAGAGAAATAATGTATGATTTTCAATGAAAACATTTCTCATTTGTTTTAATTACCAAATAGTTTGAAAATTGAATTATTACTTGAAAATATCATAAATATTAAAATAATAATAAAATTCATTAGTTTATTGATATATGGATAATTAATTATTATCCTCAAAAACTTAATCACAAACAATAACGATAAGCGATGAGATTGTAACATAAAATTATCACCTATTTGCTAACATTTAATTGTCATAAACATAAATTAATAACATAAAATGGAACTCAATATATCATCAGTATAAAAAATATTCATTATATTACATGAAAAATTTGATTTATGTACACCTAATTAATTAATATAGGTTCATAATGTAAAATATGTCTCAAAGAAGGAAAAATGATACAAAAACCCAGTACCTCTTGGGTAATTATTGAACCCTAAACCCCATGAAGAATATATCATCAGATAGATATTTAAATAAAAATAATTTTAAATATTTTATACATAAATTACATTCATTGGAATCATTGCACAACGTAAAATAAATAGGTTTTTAGTATGGAATATATCTCCCAGAAGTTAAAATTGAAATAGAAATCCATACCATTTCAGTAATAATTTGAATTATAAGTACCGATAAATAATAACATAAAATTAAAAATTATGTATATTAAAAATTATTATCTTAAAGATATAAATTTTCAATAAGGGAAGTATATACACCACTTAAATTAAACATCTACTGAATTTTATTATGTTTCCAAAAAATAAAATAGAATATAGAAATCCTTTACCTTAAGACTTGGCTTCATTTATACCAATTAAAAAACAATATAATAAATATAAGTTTATTATGAATATTTTATATGTAAAAATGTGTATGTATATATATATTCAAATAAAATATTTTTATGACCTTTTATTACCCATTTAATTTAAATTTCAGGTTTATGTCACATTTTAGGAAAAATATGCTTTATTATTTTTGTAAATTATTTTTTTATAGTTCGTCCTCTTAATCAGATCATATATTCAAAATAAAAATAATTTTAACCATAATATAAATATAATATATATTTATTATATTTGTATTTATATTTATCTATTAAATATTGTGATAGAAAATGAAATATATAGTTTGTGGAGACAGTATGTGGAAAGTAGAGATGAATGTTTCTTATATTTTCTAGTAGGATTAAAAGAAATTAATATACATGGTATATTATATTTCATGAATAATTTTTATTTAATATATATAATCTATGTTCATTAATCCCATCCACATTACCTTCCCTGCAAATGTTAACGAATAAAACCAGTTCGCAAGGTGGTAGTTTGTCGTACACACTAGCGATGTTATCATATTCAAAAAAACTAGAAATCATGAAGGTATTTGTGATATTATAATTTTAATAGGATTATAATTTTTTAAATATCATATATAAAAAATAATTAAATCATTCTGTAAAAACATGTGAGGTGGTAATGTAAAAAATAATGGCATCGATTAGTGAGGTGGTAGTATGCTATACACATGAATGATTATTTTATAACCCATTTTAAGGAAGTGAATGTGGTTATAGATATGGAATTAACATAAAAATATTATTATATGGATGATACTGAGTATATCATATCATCATGGAATAATAATATTTTATGGTGTCTTAGGAAGAAATAAAAAAAAAATTAATTATAAAGAATGACATCTCATCATCACGTAACCTCTTAATGTTTTCTCCAAAATCCTTTCAAGGATGAATTTATATACAAAATAAGGATTATAAAAAATGGGAGGGAATATTTTATGTTATTTGGATAGGTATTGTGAAATTTATCAACCTAGAATCCACTCAATGGATCCCCCATTCGGTGGGCCACGTGGCATTAAGGTCGCATCCACATATGTTGGAGGCTATTGACTAGCAGTGAGGGCATATGGTGTGATGGTGGGGAGACTATGAAATTTGTTCATGGTGTAGCATAGTGGATATAATAACTATCAGTTATGATTAAATACCATAATTAGTATACTGAATAAACTCAAGGTGAATGAGAGAATAATCAAATAGATAATAATAATCAACTCAAAATCGGAATAGTATCATATATGAAATGATTGCGACATTGATGTTCTCAAAAACTTCTAGTAAACAATGATATAGAGAAGTATAATGTAGTAGTAAAAAATCTATAAAAAATAATCAAAATAAATAAAAACAATCTAGGTATCTTGAACTCCTAATCGGATATATGATACCAATATCTATCCTAAGAAATCAAGAAGCTAACGTTTCAAAAGAAGGATGTATCCCCTTATTAGCTACTGCAATAATAAAATCTGTATAGGTTCCAAAATTGTCCATGATTGGGCATGAGATAATTTTCAGTAAGAAAAAACAATTGAATATATACAATCCAGTCTACGAATTTAAACTGACACTCTTTAGGTATATATATAAATGTTTAGAAAATGAAACACAAATAGATCATACCTCCTTTTCCTAAAATGGTAATGTCTCTAAACATGATGTCATTAAACATAATTTTTTTAAACTCATTTAACATAAGTAAATAATTTTAATGTTTCAATAAAATTCGAATAGATAATATTAATAATAATGAAGGATACAAGGTGTGATAAAATAATTATTTCACCCAAGGGTCATCTAACTCATAGTAGTAACTCATACAGTCTGGAAGTTAAGGGTTATGAGAGTATTAAAAGGTGAAATTCCCAAGGTATTCTAATATAATTTACTTTAATCAAATCCATGTATCACTTCTAAGGTAAGCATGAGCTAATCATGTCTGAGCCTATTTGGGTGAATCCCTGGCACCACATTTTCAAAGTCATAAATGTGGATCAATTGATTGTATATGAAGCATCCTAATATCCATAGAGATATTGAGAGATCAAATGGAAAATTATTGTTCATCCAATAGTTAGAAAAGAACCCATTACAATCTGGGTATCTCTCTTGGAAACCATCTCATTGAATCATAATAGAATCTTTTATGTGCTCAAGTAATTCCCTTAGGAAACCAAGTCCCTCTCATGTATGGCCATTACTATATAGATAAAAAGGTCTATACGTAGTAAGTACATTATGAATAATTCATTATTTAATTAAGACTTGTAACATTCATTCCAATAAATAATCCATTAGGTTCATTCCATTAACATAAACCTGAGTGACACATTTAATTTATAACATAGAACCAAGTTTCCTTAATTATACGGAAAGTGAAAGTGATATATATATATACATATATATATGATTTCCAATTGTGAATCCATGAGGTTTATTTCTTTAACGTGTAGATAAGGTGACAAGGTTCAATTGGACATTCAACTAATTCAACTAATCATAATCATTAAGTAGGTTCAATCCATTTAATGTTATTAATCATAACATGGAAAATCAGAATGTGAAACTAGTTCACATTATATTTTTCAAGGCCATGTGATATCAATAAATATAATTTTTAAATATAATTCCTTAACTTATTTGAAACATGTACCATATTGAGGAAAATTCATAGCTCACTTAATTTATGGTGTAGATAGTCATAAAAAATATACTATGGGAATAATAGGTTGTACACCCTACATATGGTAAATGGTCTTGAGGTCAGAACCTCTAATGGAATATAGATAAATATATGAATAGGGATCTAGAAAATTTGTTCTATGATTATATGCAGGGAATACAATTTTAATATGAAATCCCCTACAAACCTATCATGTACAAAATGGTGATAGTATATTTAATGTAGAGGAATAGATGTATGAGTTATATACAACATACCTAGATCCTATTTCACTCTCCTCGTCTAGTATTTTCCCTTAGATGGTTCTATATTTGATTAAATAGTAGAACATACAAAAACCAATAAAAGAGAGAAAATATTCTTACATCATGATAGATTCCCCGAGGGAATGGAAGATGATGAACTAAGACTAAGGGAATAAGAATGTATTGGAAATAATCCTTTGTGATTATCGGATCTCTAATTGGAGTCTATATAGAGATACAATTGATGAACCTATATTACTACAATGAAGGGAGAATCCAATGTGAATGGGAATCTAAGTTTTTCTGTTATAGGAGAAAATGAGGTGGTGGGTGAGTTTAAATGATTTCAACATAAAATTAGTAAACATTCCCAAAACATAATGGGTCACATAGATTGGATACATGGTTGGAAATATTGTCTGCCAACCATGTTACATGATCTACCTTAAGAGTGAACCTATATGGTTCCACCACATGGTTTTAGAAAGGACGTTCCAACCATGCTATTTGGATTTTCTAAAATTAATATACCTTCAACACTGTATTGAGGCCCCAAGAAAATTTTTATGGAAGTTTGTTCACTCTACCTACCCTTTAAATCCATGTATTATTACGGTAATCCATGTGGGATAGGTCTCATGGGTTTGACTAACCATGTGGTCTAATAGTTTCTTCCACCAACTAGGGTTCTAAACTCTGAACATGCCCTGAACAACCATGATACATTAATGACATCATTAAGAATCCATAATAGGCCTAAAAGTAAAATTATTCAAGAATTTACTGTATGCATAACTCTATGAAAACCTAGATTCTAACAGTCTTCCCACTAAAACAAACTTCTCTCCATGGTTACCTTCCAACGGCTATTAAAACATTATCTGATAAAAACTCCAACCACATGGCATATATGTCAGACTCGAACACCAAGGTATCATCATGTACATGGTCCTTCATCAATAGCACCTATACTAAAGAGATATAATTTCCACACAGATCCTTCATTCTCTGGTCAGTGATGTGTATGGGATACTTTTTAAAAGAATAAACAATATCTAATTCAACAAAGTTTGTATCAAAAGTTTGACAGAAGTCGGCATGATATCGATGAAGTTATGAAATGTAGAACATGTCATACAAGTAATGGTACTGCTATAGTAGTAGAAACCATTTTGTTAATGGACTAACTGAAAACATTACCTCATATAGACGGAAATAATAAGGTGATAGCATTTCATGCCTCTATATCATTCTATGCACATCTCTAGGGATACTAGTAGGAAAAAAACATCCCTAACATCCACACTATAGTGTATATATTGTTATCAGTAAGTGTTTTACATATTGAACCTTTTGTAGTTATATTATTTCTAATATATTGGACCTTTTATTAAGTATCCTTCATGATATGAGGACATTTGAGCACTGACACTCTAACATCTAAGTGGAATAGGGGGAACAACACAACTTACCATACCAGGCCTCATATGGATCCATCTAAATCATCCCCTGATAGATATTGTTGTAATAAAACAAAATTAAAGGAATATTATTCTCTAATGAACCACCCAAAACAAGGAAACATTCACAACACATGTCCTATAACACCTTTATCATTTGTTCTAATTGGCCATCATTCTGTGGGTGGAAATATATACTCTGAAGAACCTGTGTACCCATATCTCTCTCTAACCCCTATCCGAACCTCAATGTTAAATTAACATCCCAATTTTAAATGAATGTACTATGGAATCCATACAATTATATTATCTAATATAAATACAGTCTTACAATCTCAATAGCTATTAAATTATCTCAGATTGGAAAGAAGTGGGGTATTTTTCCCTCTCAATCCATAACTACCAAAACTACATCGTTGTGTCCACACGACCACAGTTTGTAGACTATAAATTTTATTTCAACATATTCCCATTTCCACTACAAAAAATAAAATGGTTATAATAAGACAATAGGTCACTAGTGACACTAAATTCACCTGCTAACAGGTCGAATACAATGTCATATAACCATCTATCATACATTTCATCCTATGCTACTAATACTGGAGATGCATATTATGATTTTTCATAAAGATTCCTGGATGTATTGTCCACTGAAAAAAGTGGAACTCTCACAATAGTTCCTCACTCGTATCGGTAGAACCCATAAAAGAAGTTGTATATGTTGGATGTCATCTATATCAACTGACTAATCCATAGGTAGGTCATCAATAAAAATTATATCTTTGATAAAAAATTATTAAACGTCTAATAACTGCCTTCACTTTACCCTATATATAAGGAAATAGGTAGTTAATATGATTTTAATATTATCATGCCTCTCATGAAACTCTTGATGCATCTTAGAAATTACAGCCATCAATTTCCATTCATCATTGGAATCATGAACATCACGTTCTTCAATTTTTTTGATCATTGCACCCGTTACCACATTTCCCTTTCCATGCATAAAGGCTATTTCATAGTAGTAATACTAGAGGTATTGGACACATCATCCATATCTAAAGTTAAATTCACACCATGTAAATATATACTTCAGTATATTGTCCTTCACATACACAAAAAAATTATCTCCTATAAAAAACATTATCCAGTGGTGTATGGCATAGAAAATTGATGCTACCATAAGGTCATGAATTCGATTGTTATTCTTGTGAGGTCTCAATTACAGATACCCATATGCAATGACTCTATCCTCCTAAATCATAGTTGAACTTAGATTGATTCATGATGCATGAGAGAAAACTATAAAACCTATACAAATATTTTTATGAACTTGAATTAGTATGCGATAATCCTTCATTTCATGTCCTGAAAGGATTTATCACATGCTTGAGGCCATAATAATTTCACAGCTTTTTTTGTAAGACCAATAATATATGTATGAATGGATGAGAAGTCCCATATGAAATGACTATCATATCCTTCTAAACCAAAGTAATTATTTCTATCATACATGTTCTTAGGATGCTCCTAGGAAACCACAATACATACCTTCTATGGGTCAAATAATACTCCTGACACTACGAATATATTAAACATGAAGTGAAATTTTTCAATCCATATGATTATCATACAAATAATATAAGAAACATGATACTCTCTTACTGTATTCATAATGTCCTTAATGTGTTTGTCACTATCTCATTGAGTATGATACTATAGAAAGATTTCATCCATGAAAAAATTGAAAAATGAATTTAGGTAGGATTTGAAAAACATATTCATTAAATCCATGAAAATGGAAGGTGAATTCATAAGACAGAACAGAATAAAGAGAACCTACTATAAAATATACCTACTATGGAGAGTCATATGTGGTATATCTGAAGGCCCGACATGTACCTAATGATACCCCATACATAGGTTCAACTTCTATAAAAATATATCTCCTCAAATCTTTTCAAATCGATCATCTATTTGAGGTAATTGATACAAATTTTAGCTACATGCCAGCTCAACTATCTATAATCCATGCATAAAAGAAGAGTCTCATCCACATTCTTGGTAAAACCCATGGGTGAACAACGAGAATAATTCTGGGTTTGGATAAAACTCTTTGATTTTAAATCATCCAACTTTCACTTAAAATCATAGATCTTAGTAGGCACCATTATGTATAGAGTAATAGATATTGGATCATCTCCAATATTTGGTTCAATTGAAAACATTACCTCTCTCTCATGAGGTAAGATATAGAAATCAGTGAGAAAGACATCCCAAAAAATGTTCAACTACTGGAGAAATTTTTGTTTGATGTATTCCCATATCCACCATAAAATAAATAGAAATTTGGGCTATCACTCCACCCAACCTAGGATTATTTGGTCCTTATCTACCATCCATGAAATTATAATCTCCCTTTTAGAGATTTATACCACCCTATCATGAAGAAAACAGAACCCTATGATGTTAGTAGTCCACAAATAAGTGACATTGAACAAGCTAATCCATTATGAGAATGTTTTAAAAACATATTATCTATAGTAAAAAGATGCCTTATAAGAAGGGATAACTTCCAAACACAAGGGGGTCCCATCATTTTAGTATTCCATCATAACCTGCACCCAATGGTGAGTCAAGGATCATCACACAAGAGAATTATGGAATCTTAGGACCAATACATTCCACATTCAAAATATATATAATGGAGTGAGAGGAACTAATTTCAAATAAAATTGATTAAATTGTATAGACCACTAGAATAGTACACGTAATGTTGATAGTTTTAAACTCTGATCCTTGGGTATCGAATTTAATGCATGAAACAAACATGATCCTTGGTCTTGTGTTTTTACAGGTGTACCCTGAGCTGGTATTTATTATTAGTGCTGATAATAAAAATTTATGATACCATATCCACAACCTCATCTTCATATTATCCTTTTAATTCTACTCTAACTCCCATCCTAACACTAGGTACTATATCCTTCCCCTAAAGTTGGAGTGGGTGTCTGTCCTATTACAGAAGTAGTAAGTGGAAAGGGTTGAAAAAATCTATAAATAAAAACTATATGGCCACAGGCAGAGCACTGAAGACGGTCTCTCTCACATTGAGGCCTTATATGACCTTGTCCTTAACTGTAATGGAATAACATAGGGATACTAGTGAAAATAATATTGCTTCCATTGATCTGAGAAGAATACTTTGGGCTACACTTCCTTCTATCTGAAGAACTATCTCCCTAACATAGCACTAAATCCCTATTCCATGTAATATAAGCCTCTCTTGGGTTCCACTGAGTGAAAAGATACAGATTAACATTATCATAAATGGTACATTAGATGAGGAAATTATCCTCTGAGAATATGGAATACTTGATCCCATCATAAACAAGATGTTCATGTGATATATCATCGTCGTCTAGAAGATTTGAAAATGAAGGTAACTTACATTAACATATTGAATAGTCCATGAGTGACATAACACCCAAATATCGATTAATGAAATATTTATCTTGGTTATCTCTCATGGTGTTTTGGGACATATATTCATCAGAAGATGTCTTAATATCCTCCTAGACCATGCCTTGAGGACGACCAGCCCAAGTAATCACATCCCACCAATGGTTTGCGAAATCACGCAACATATAGGTAGATCGAATTACCCTCTTCCTTGTTGGTGTATAAAGATTCTCAAAGATAGAACTAATGGCTTATTCCCATGATTGAATAGATTTTGGGCCATTATCCTCTAAGAAAATGGGAATATTCTACATCTAGAACTCATGAGTATGATCAATCATAGTTGGTGTAGGTTGTGGAGCTCCCTACATAGTCTTCATGAGATGAATAAAAACTCACGAAACAGAGAATCAATACCCAGTTATGGTATAATAGGTGTTATCGATATTACATCTAGTAAAGGGATTAATGGTCTCTCAGGGGCCACCAAAATCATAGTGTAATCATTGCTACCCTCTTATCGCACCACTATAAAAAATTACGGTGGAATACAACAAAAAATTCAAACAATATGCCTCAAAACATGTTTAAGATGATGAAAACACTAGTAAAAATAATAATAATGGAAAAGGGACTGCTACCCAAGTTATACTACACCATATAATCACTTGTAATGAAAAGGTATTTTTAAGTGATCAAATATTATCCTTATGGGGTCTAGTTGGTTAATAGTTTATTGTACATTGCATCTTCATTTACTATAAACCATGTTATTTTATAATTAACGATTTACATTTAATGATTGTATTTACTTGTATACAAATATTGTTTTTTATTCAATGGATCTTCATTAATAACTAATAAATGATTATACACTTTATAAATTATATCGACACCCATTTAATATTAATTATCCCCCATTAAATTAGTCTCAGAATGTAATAGGTAATATTCAATGGCTTCAATTGGTTAATTAACTATTATTATTCCCAAGGGGCATACACCTCCTGAATTAAAACTAGCAGTCACTCGATCATAGCTAAAGCCTTTCACATGTAAGAATAGGTACATGGTTTACATGGATAGAAACCATCTATTTAAGATACCATCACCAACCTATATATAAAAACACTATATAGATTGATCTTGACACATTAAATAACCAATTAACTTTCCATTATAGTGATTTTATAAGAAATTTATTAATTATAACATTCATCACTCACTCAAAAGTCATGAGAGAAAAATGAAATGAAATCCACTAAATTCACCTATATGGAATATAATTTTCAATTAAGGTGAATTGTTAGTTCCTATAATAATGCACGCAACAATTTTCTTTTCCATACCAGGAAAAGGTAATATGTACATAAGTCATATAAAATACTAAAATTCGTGTGCATCACCAAATAGGGAAATTACATAAACTATAATGGAAAAAATATAGAAAAAACATTTTTTTATTCTAATGAATCTTTGTATTTACCCAGAACATGGGTTAGACACTCCATGTTATGGATTACAACCATGTTCCAATATGTTTCTAATCTCATGTCTATAGTCACAAAAAATAAGACAAAAGAAAAACATTAGAGCTCTGATACAACTTTTTGATGTCCTAACATGGGTTCCCCTTAAAGGTTCCCCGATCCCATGAGCCATATGGCTTCAAGCACACCTCCTCGTATTCTAAAGGCTATAGATTAGTAGGTGGGGCATTGGGAGTGATAGTGCGGAGACAATAACCTCCATTTAAAGTGGAGTATAGTGGATATTATAATGATAATATATTAATAAACAATGGAAGCACTGTAAAAAATAAACTGACACCTAATGTAAGCACAATCACCCAGATAATAATAATTATCTCAAAAGATTAACTGTATCATATGAAAAATAATGACAGAATTTCATGTCTCAAAAAATATGGAAAACATGGAGAAAAATATATTGAAATTTGTATTATACAAGATATAAAAAAAGAAACAAAAAAAACATAAAAACAATCTAGTAAACCCGATCCCCTACACTGTTATCTTCTACCAAGCACCATCCTATGAAAGAAAGAATGGCATGTGGATAAAGAATGATTCTTAGCCTTTTTCAAAACATGCTATCATTTAAAATTCTTGAGTTCCAATAGTGTAACAACCCATGTAAATAAAGAATAAAACATTTTCATATTTATTAATATTTGTTAATTAAATATTAATTTTACTTTAAAGGGGTGGCTATGTTCGATAGCATACATGATACGCAACAAAGAGTTTCTTTGAAATCATACGTTACACACTAGTAATAAAATAATATTATTTTAAATGGTAGTTAACACGTGGTAGTTGTATTAGAGGGAATAAATATAAATAACTAAAATATGATTATATATGTTTTTTAAATGTTTTTATATTTATCCAATAAAATATAAAGGCTTAAAATAAGAAAACAATTCAATTTTAAAAATATATACTCTAATTTTCACTAAATAGTTGAACTATCGCCTTTTGATGGAGCACCCTCTTTAAATATAGTTTTGGTAACTCTTATAAATTCTATTGTATCAAATAAAACTCTTCTATAGAATCAAGATATCAAAATTTACTTTGTGTAAATATTTGGTATTTTTCTGATAAAGTTCATTTTTTAATGAATAGTGAAAAATGTTGTATTTTAATTCAAAACCTCTTTTTAATATAATTTTTTTATATGATTAGATTATTTTTTAAATAGGTTTTAAATTTCATTTAGAATATATTTTTACCATTTAATCTAATGGTGGTCATTGGAATTAATTTCACTTTGAAATTGCACTTAAACTAGTGTCAATCTTTTGATACATATTGTTTCTGAAAAACACGCTATTTGAATTGGAAGCGGGAATTAATTATTAAATTAATTAATTCAACTTATATGTTTTTCATTTCGTAAAATATACATCATTTTAAAATTCGTAATATCAAATATAGCTTAGGGTGATGTTTTGGTATTTTTCTAAAGAACTTTAATTTTTTATGAATAGTGAAACCACAAAGTGGTAGTTACAAAAACTGATTTTTCGTTTAAATGGAACGTTAACACTTCTTTGATTTGAATTTAAAAAAATCCAATATAAATTATTTTTCATTATTAAGTTAAATTTGGTTCAATGGGATGAAAATAATTTTTGATGAAAAGTAACTTTTACGTTTTATTAATCGCGATTAAAGGTAATTAGTGTGATTTGAGGTAAAAATGATATTTAAATAAAATTAAAATATCTTGAAACTTGTCCTAACCCTATTGTATGAGTCATGGATGACCAATAAACCCCATTGGTCAATTTTTCAGACCCCATGGAGCCACTTGGGTAAGATAATGACATTAATGCCTTTTATTAAAAGTAAAAGTAAAAATGACACAATCATGTATTGTTTTACCAATACAATTTTTACATGGGGTTATACAATTAAGATTTTTGACTATAAATATTAATTGGAAATATAAAAATATTTCATACATCATAGTATTTTTTTATAATTTTTAGACATTAAATAAATTAAATTATTTATGACACCATGATGATGTAGCAATTACATCATTATTTAACGATTTAAATAAAATGGAAAGATTATGTAAAATCTATGACCTACACGTGTCAGAAACCTATTTTATGGGTTTATTTCGAACCTTTATCACCTTATCCTCGAAACACATCATTTTGGGACCACTAAAATCCGAAACTCACTTGAATATAAAGTAACATTTTATACCTTTCCCAGGGTGCCCCTCCTCTCCTCTTATAAAATTCCCCCACCTCTACCTCCTTACCCAAACATTTCAAACCTTTGGATCATCCAATCTCTGATAATTTTGTCTCTCCACATCCCTCTCCTAATCCTAGAAGCCTTAAATTAGGCAGGAAGCTCTTCAAGAATCCCTTTTGGTTCAAACCAAATAGAGTTACCCGATTTTAAGGTAAAATATTCTCTAATGTTCTTTTGTTTTATTTTGCTTCTCCAACCCTATAAAATCTTTTTATTCATTTATTTTGTAACAAATCCATTATCTTAAATATACTAGTATGTTTTTATAAGAATTATTCGAGCTAAACTTACACACACCTATATCTAATGGTTAAAGAACATACTGTTTATGTGGATGGTGAATTTCTGCCTCATGAAACGATGAATGTTCAATATTCTTTTAACACCTTAAAAGGTGGCCATTAAGAAATCACTATATTTATATATGATATATAATATGTTTATGTTTTCCTTAAGCTTCTGTATTTTTCATTTATGTCATACCTTTATGGTTTCCATTATGGGTAAACGCGATATCTTCTTTTTAGGAAGTGCGGACTACCGCCCTCACAAAGTGATTTGATTTGATAATACCGTATGTGGTACATATAAAGGATATATTTAATGATATTATATATGATATTATACTGGAATTATAATATACCTTTATATAATTATTATTTCTTTCCATTATAGTATGAGATATAAATGAATGTAGCGTTCATGCTTACGTACAGCTTGCCGTCTCCATGAACGTTGCATTTCATTTCTTATCCCCAAATGTAATGTACTATTATAAGTACATATATATAATGGATATATATGATGTATGTTAAATCTAAATGATGAATATAATTCTGTAATTAAAATATACATATCTCTCATTTAGTTTTAATTCCATTAATACGACATTGAAATGAAAGTAGCATTCATGCGTACGTACGGCTTACCGTCTCCATGAACGGTGCATTTAATTTCTTACCTCTAAATGTTATGTAATATAATACACTCATGTATATAATGTATATATATGATATATATTATATCTACATAATGAATATAATTCTGGATATAATGGATATTTTACCCCATGAACAAACTTTTAATTATAAAGAGTTTATTTTTTACCCAAGTAGCAATGATCGAGAAAACAACCATTATTAAATTAAATAATTAAATAGTGTTCATAACATGGTAATAAGTGATATAAAAGGAATAATGAACATGAAAAATGTTATTATTAAAGTAAAAATTAACTCATGATTATTATTCAGGACATTAAAGAACGGTCGTGTCAAGTCGGACCCAAGGTAAAGGACTTCATCTCAATCTCCTTTCATTGAGGCATATTTTGTTTTATACACAACTTTATTTTATATGGTGTATAAACCCCTTTGACTTTAAAGTTTATTAAAAAGGAATCTTTTTCTACGAAGTGTTTTACTAAACGACAAAACGGAATGTTTCTTTTAACATACGCGGTGACAACGACCCTTTTCTGCCTCCGCGAGTATTATTTGGTCATTGGCTTCCTCAATAAGCCGTAATGTTTTTTAAATGAAATAAAAACCATATACTATTTTATATATTTTGGTATTGAAAATGGTTTTTATAATGGATTTGTTGTGTCAATATATTTATGTTATATACCGTAATCAAAGTGTGGAAATGTTTTATTTCCATTATATTTGTTTTATGTCATATAATTTTATAATGGTACTTGGACATTTGACGGGTGGTTACGTGATAAACCATATGATAGGTGGTGCCGTGAATACCAGGATTGGTGGTTACGTTATAACCCCTAATGCATTGGGTATAGAAGTTGGTCGTATGGGTATTCCATTAGGTGATATGTGGGGAAGTCGACCGTATGATTATTCTATTTAAGTATGTTTATGTCCCAAGTTACCTTTATATGTTATGTGTTCTTTATATGGGTTTTATGGTAATCTTTTGGTTTAAAAAGGGTAAGTAATGATCTTTTATTCAGTGATGAGTTTTTACTACTTCATAAAGGTGAAAAGTATTACTTTGATAAAGTATACATGGTTTACTTGTGGTTTTGAAAAAAATAACAATTTTCATTCCTTGTGTATCCCTTACTGAGGTTTTTATGCTCACCCCTTTTTTTGAAATTTTATTCATAGGACTTAATGTGGAGTAGGGTCAAGGATGGGATCATGGGAAAGTCATGCTATATAAAATGTTGAACTAGACAAGTTTCTTTTTAAGAGTTTTTTATGGAAACTTAGTAGAAGTGTCTACTTTGTAATCCTTTTAGATGTAATAGTTACAATCTAATTCTATAAATCTCTAAACATGAAAAGATCCTCAATGGTAATTATTCATTTAATTCAATATTAAGTAGTGTTTAAGGATGGGGCCTTATAGTTGGTATCAAAGGAAGGTTTAGACAACTTTAGGAGTTAGAATTCTATTAAATTATTATCCAAAAATATTTTTCTATGGTAAAATTGAAATGATATATCATTTGAAGAATACCATGTTGCTTCTCTTAAGATATTTCTGTGTTAAGAATGGTTTTTCATAGAGGAAACAGAACATATTTTCTGGGAAGGCATACAGAGGGAAATGACCTTTCAAATCAGTATCCTTAGATGGTCGGAGTCAGAACTAAACAGTTTGTTGCAGTGATGGCTCAGTTGACTCAGGTGAAAAATGTTGGTTGTTTTAATTGATGATATTTTGGTGTTTTCTAGAAGTAAAGAGGAGCATGAAAGTAATTTAAGGGGTATTTTGAAAACCATAAATGAAAAGAAACTGTATGGAAAATTTAGTAAGTGTGAGCTTTGGTTACAACAAATTTCTTTCCTTGGTCACGTTGTTTCAACAAAATGGCATGACTGTTGATCCTGCTAAAACAAAAGTTGTTGAAGAAGGGCCAAGAACAAAAAATGTAAATGAGATCCGTAGTTTTCTTGGTTTGGTAGGTTACTAAAGAAGGATTATTGAAACTTTTTCACAGTTATCTAGTCCAATGACTTAGCTAACTCGTAAGGGTGTTATGTTTATCTGTAAAAATGAATGTGATGATTGTTTTTAGGAGTTGAAAAGAAGATTTGTGAATGATCCAGTTTTGAAACTTCCTTCCAGGAATGGTGAGTTTGTTATCTATAGTGATGCTTCCTTGACGAGGCTTGGTTTTGTCCTTATGAAGAACGATCAGGTAATTTCATATGATTCATGTCAATTGAAAACTCATGAGGTAAATTACCCTACACATGATTTGGAATTAGATACTTTTGTTTTTGCTCTAAATATTTGGACTTATTATTTGTATGGAGTAATGTGTGAAATATATACTGATCACAAATGATTAAAATATATATTCACTCAGATAGAATTGAACATGAGATAGAGGAGATGGCTAGAATTAATCAAGGATTATGATTGTAAAATTCATTACCATCCTAGAAAATAAAATAAAGTGGCTGATGCTTTGAGTCGAAAAAGTAATTCTTCATTAACCATGCTACGTTTGGAATGAGATCCTTTGGTTTTTGATTTGATGAAATTTGGCATAGAATTTGTTGGTGCAGGATGTTCTTCTGTTTTGTTTCAGGTATCAGTGAGATCATCCCTATCAGACATAATTAAGCAAGCACAGAAGAAAGACAATGGGTTGCAGAAAAAGGTAGAGCTGGTTCAAAAGGGTAAGTTTCCTGAATTTGACATTGATAATGATTGTGTTTTGAGGTTTGGGAAGAGATTATGTGAGCCTGGTGATTTATAGTTGAAGAATGAGTTGTTATGTGAGGCTCATAGTTCCCTATTTTCAGTTCATCCTGGCAGTACTAAGATGTACAGAGATATGTGGGAGTATTACTAGTGGGACAGAATGAAAAGAGATATTGCTGATTTTATTGTGAAGTGATTGACTTGTTAGTAGGTTAAAGCAGAGCAGTAGTTACCGAAAGGGATGCTTCAACCTTTACCAGTTCCAGAGTGGAAATGGGAAAATATATCCATCGACTTTGTTGTGGGATTACCGAAGACATCTCAAGGTAATAATGAAATCTGGGTTATTGTTGATCGTTCGACTAAATCTGCTCATTTCCTTCCAATTCAAGATACTTTGTCTCTAGATCAACTTTCTCGGTTGTATCTTAAAGAGATATTCATGTTGCATGGAGTTCCCCTATCCATTGTATCTAATTGTGATCCCAGGGTTACTTCTAACTTTTGGAAAGGCCTTCAGAAGTCATTGGGTATTGAATTAAATTTTAGTATAGCTTTTCATCCTCAGTCAGATGGGCAATCAGAACAAACAATTCAGACCTTGGAGGATATTCTATGTGCTTTCTCTATGGATTATTAGGGATGTTGGGACCAACATCTTTCTTTGGTTGAGTTTTCATATAATAACAGTTTTCATTCTAGTATACAGATGACACCATTTGAGGCATTATATGGTAAGCGGTGCCAAACTCCAGATTTTTGGGATGAAGTGGGTGAAAGGAAGCTGATGGGACCAGAATTGGTAGGAAGAGATGGCAGAAAAAGTTCAGTTGATTCAAAAACACATGAGAACAGCTCAGATCAGACAAAAAAGTTATGCAGATAATCGGAGGAAGGATCTATCTTTCTAGGTAGTTGATCATGTTTTTCTCAAAGTTTCACCATGGAAAAGTGTGATGCAATTTTGTTAGTAAGGAAAGTTGAGTCCATGGTTCATTGGACCATATGAAATTTTGGAGAAAGTTGGATCAGTTTCTTATCGAGTGGGATTACCTCCGAGTTTATCTCAGGTACACAATGTTCTTCGTGTTTCGATGTTGAGAAAGTATATTCCAGATCTATATCATGTTTTGAGACCAGTGGTAGTTTAGTTGGAAGAGAATCTCTCTTATAAAGAACAACCAGTCCAGATTCTTGACTGTAGAGAGGAAGTGTTGCAGAATAAGGTAATTCACCAGGTAAAGGTTTTATGGAAAAACCATATGGTTGAAGATGCAACTTGGGAATTAGAAAATGCTATGAGTGATAAATACCCCCACTTATTTTGATAAGTGAATAAAATTGTGAGGATGCAATTCCCAAAAGGGGGGAAGGATCTAACTTCCCAGGTAAATAAAGAATAAAAAATTTACATATTTATTAATATTTTCAAATTAAATATTTATTTTACTTTAAAGGGGTTGCAATGTTCGATAGCGTACTTGATATGCAACATAGAGTTTCTTTGAAATATTTTGTTGCACACTAGTAATAAAATAATATTATTTTAAATGGTAGTTAACACGTAGCCGTTGTTTTGGCGGGAATGAATAAAAATAACTAAAATATGATTATATATGTTTTTTAAATGTTTATATATTTATCGAATAAAAGATAAAGGCTTAAAATAAGAAAAGAATTCAATTTTACGCATATATACTCTAATTTTCACTAAAAGGTGGAACTATCACCTTTCGATGGTGAACCCCATTTAAATATATTTTCGGTCACTCTTATACATTCTATTGGACCAAATAAAACTCTTCTTTATAATCAGGACATCAAAATTTACTTAGTGTACATTTTTGGTATTTTTCTAATAAAGTCCATTTTTTAATGAATAGTGAAAAATGTTGTCTTTTAATTCAAAACCTCTTTTTAATATAATTTGTTTATATGATTACATTATCTTTTGAATTGGTTTTAAAGTGCAATTAGAATATATTTATACCATTTAATCCAATGGTGGTCATTGGAATTAATTTCACTTTGAAATTGGACTTAAACTAGTGTCAATCTTTTGATACATATTGTTTCTTAAAAACACTCTATTTGATTTGACAGCGGGAAATAATTATTAAATTTATTAATTCAACTTATATGTTTTCAATTTTATAAAATAGACATCATTTTTAAATTCAGAATATCAAATATAGCTTAGGGTGAAGTTTTGGTATTATTTTTTGAAAAATCATAATTTTTTATGAATAGTGAAACCATAAAGTGGTAGTTACAAAAAATGATTTTTTGATTAAATGAAACTTTACCACTTCTGAGATTTGAATTTCAAAAATCCAATATAAATGATTTTCATTATTATGTAAAATGTGGTTCAATGGGATGAAAATAATTTTTGATGAAAAGTAACTTTTAAGTTTTATTAATCGCGATTACAGGAAATTAGTGTGATTTAAGGAAAAAAAGATATTATAATAAAATAAAAATATCTTGACACTTGTCCTAACCCTATTGGATGAGTCCTGGCCGACCAGGACAACCCATGTGTTGATTTTTGGGACCCCATGGAGCCGCTTGGGTATGATAATGACATTAATTCCTTTTATTTAAAGTAAAAGTAAAAATGACACAAACATGTATTATTTTAACAAAACAATTTTTTAATGGGGTTATACAAGTCAGATTTTTTGACTATAAATATTCAATGGAATGATAAAATGATTTCATAAATCATTGGTTTTTTTTATAATTTTTAGACATTAAATAAATTAAATTATTTATGACACCATGTTGATGCATTGATTACCTCATTATTTAACGATTTAAATAAAATGGAAGGATAATGTAAAATCCAATCCCTAAACATGTCAAAAACCTATTGGATGGGTGGATTTAGAACCCTTATCACCTTATCCTTTAATCACATCATTGTGGGGCCACTAAAATCTGAAAATCATTTGAAAATAATGTAACATTTTATACCATTCCAAGGGTGCCCCTCCTCTCCTCTTATAAAAGGCCCCCCCACCTCTACCTCCTTACCCACACTTCTCAAGACTTTGGCTCGGCCGAGCTCTAATAATTTTGTCTCTCCACATCCCTATCCTCATCCTATAAGCCTTACCTTAGGCAGGAATCTCTTCACGAAAGCCTTTTGGTTCAAACCATAGGGAGTTACCCAATTTTAAGGTAAAATCTTCTCTAATGTTCTTTTGTTTTATTTTGCTTCTCCAACCCTCTAAACACTTTTTATTAATTTCTTTTGTAACAACTACAGTATCTTCTATATACTAGGATATTGTTATAAGAATTATTAGAGCTACATTTACACATACCTATATCTAATGTTTAAAGAAGATACTGTTTATGTGGATGGTGAATTTCTGCCTCACGAGACGATGATTGTTCAATATTCTTTTAACACCTTCAAAGGTGGCCATTAAGATGTCACTATATTTATATATGATATATACTATGTTTATGTTTTACTTATGCTTATTTCTTTTTCATTTATGGAATACCATAATGGCTTCCATTATGGGTAAACGCGATATCTTCATTTTAAGATGATTGGACTACCGCCCCCTCAAAGTGATTTGATACGTTAATACCATATGTGATACATATAAAGGATATATTTAATGATATTATATATGATATTATTCTGTAATTATAAGATACCTTTATATAATTATTATTTCTTTCCATTAAAGTATGAGATATAAATGAAAGTAGCGTTCATGCGTATGTACGGCTTATCGTCTCCATGAACGATGCATTTCATTTCTTATCCCCAAATGTAATGTACTATTATAAGTACATATATATAATGGATATATATGATGAATGTTACATTTAAATGATAAATATAATTCTTGAATTAAAAAATACATATCTCTCATTTAGTTTTAATTCCATTAATATGACATAGAAATGAATGTAGCGTCCATGCGTAAGTACGGCTTACCATCTCCATGAACGGTGCATTTCATTTCTTACCTCTAAATGTTTTGAAATATTATAAACACATGTATATAATGGATATATATGATATCTACATATTGAATATTATTCTGGATATAATGGATATTTTACCCCATGAACAAACTTTTAATTATAAAGAGTTTATTTTTGACTCAAGTAGCAATGATCGACAAAATGACCATTATTATCTTAAATAATTACATAGTGTTCATAACATGGTAATAAGTGATATAAAAGGAATAATGAACTTGAAAAAGGTTCTCAAGAAAGTAGAAATTATCTCAGTTTGTTATTCAGGATATTAAAGAATGATTGAGTCAAGTCGGACCCAATGTATGGAACTTCATCTCAATCTCCTTTCATTGAGGCATATTTTGTTTTATACACAACTTTCTTTTATATGGTGTATAAAGCCCTTTTACTTTTATGTTAATTCAAATGTAATCGTTTTCTATGAAATGTTTTACTAAACAACAAAAAGGAATGTTTCTTTTAACGTACGCGGTGACAATGACCCTTTTTCGCCGCCGCGAGTATTATTTGGTCTTTGGCTTCCTCAAGAAGCCATAATGTTTTAAAAATGAAATAAAAACCATATAAACTTTTATGTATTTTGGTATTGAAAATGGTTTTTATAATGTATTTGTTATGTCAATATATTTAAGTGATATATTGTGATCAAATTGTGGAAATGTTTTCATTCCATTATATTTGTTTTATGTCTTATTATTTTATAATGGTACATGTACATTTGACGGGTGGTTACGTGATAAACCATATGACGGGTGGTTCCGTGAATAAAAGGATGGGTGGTTACATTATAACCTCCAATGCATTGGGTATGGAAGTCAGCCGTATGGCTATTCCATTAGGTGATATGTGTGGAAGTCCACCGTATGGTTATTCAATTTAAGTATGTTTATGTCCCAAGATACCTTTATATGTTATGTGTTCTTTATATGGGTTTTATGGTAATATTTTGGTTACAAAAGGGTAAGTAATGATCTTTTATTCAGTGAAAAGATTTTACTACTTCATAAAGGTGGAAAGTATTACTTTGATAATGTATACATGGTTTACTTGTGGTTTTGAAAAAACTAATATTTTTCATTCCTTGTGTATCCCTTACTGAGCATTTTATGCTCACCACAAGTTTTTTTGAAATGTTTTTCACATGACTTAATGTTGAGTAGGGTCAAGGATGGGATCAAGGAAAAGTCATGCTATATAAAACGTGGAAGTAGACATGTTTCTTTTGAAGCGTTTTTATTTTTATGGAAACCTAGTAGAAGTGTCTACTTTGTAATCTTTTGAGATGTAATAGTAATGATCTAATTCTCTAAAACTCTATACCTGAAAAGATCCTCAATGTGAATTATTCATTTAATTCAATATTAAGTAATGTTTAAGGCCATGTCCTTATAAATAGTGTCCATGATTTTGTGTTAGAAAAATCTATGTAGACCACTATCAATGATGTCTATACAATTTCATCAGTGAATGTAAACTGAAAGTTTTAATGTATATATATAAAGGAAAATAAATGCCAAAATAAATAGATCATACCTTCTTCTGCCTCAGTTGGTAATGTCCCTAAATCTAAGATAATTTAGTTCATTCATTTAAATTTATTTTATGTAGAAAAATCATATAAATGTGTCAATGAAATAAGAATATATCATAATAATAATAATGGTGGATCATCCAACACATAGTAGTAACTCATGAAGCCTGTCACTAAAGGGGTCGGAGTTTAATCCTAGGGGAAATGCCCTAGTAATTCCACTATAAATAATTATAATTTAGTACAAGGATATCTTCCAAGGTAAGAACTTTCTCAGAATGACTATGATGAATTGGGAGAATCCATGGTGTTGCGTGTTCGAAGGCATCAATCGGGATATAATGACCGTATTTGAGTCACTTAATTATCTAGAGAGATAGTGAGGGATCATGAATAACCATTTTAAGCATCCTATAGTATAAAAAGATAATTTTATAATGTTGGTATCTCCCTTGGAAACCAGATCCTTCAATCAGAATGGCATATTATAAGTACTCGAGGACTTCCCTCTGGAATCCAGTGATGGATCATGTCTGACCAATCCTATAAAGATAAAAAGGTACATATTCAATAATAACATTATATATAACTCTCTATTTAGTTTTCCAACATACTAATCATGAAAATAAATAATACATTTTGTTTATTCCATCTCCTTTCAGACCAAGTGAAAATGTCACTTAAGGAAATGAAACCAATTTCAATTAAATATAAAGAAAGTGATACGTGACTCTATACATGTAGAAATATTAAAAAAAATTAATTCAATAGGATTATTCAAATTCCTTTCATCTATGGTGATATGTTTTGATAGGACATTCATCCAATTGAATTAATCCTAATTATGTAGTAGGATCATTCCATTTCCTTTTATCAAGAATAACAAGGCAAATAGGGACATGAAACCAATTAACTTTATTTAATTCAAGTATAATTGATATCTATAAATATAATTTCAACTAATAATTAATTAATTAATTTAAAATAGATACCTTACCAAGGACCTGTCAAAGAACACCTGAACAGTGGTGCAGATTGTCATAACAAAGCGACTAACGGCATAATAGAGATTACACCCTTCTTGGGTTGAAAGAAATTAAGGTAACATCTTCCATCAACATGGAGATCATGTATTAATAGGAATATAAAACATGATTTATATGATTATATTTGTGGAATAATAATTAAATAGGCAATGCAATATGAAACTGGAATGCACACAACGGTGACATTTTATAGAATACAGATACATTGGGGGATGAATCATATACCACCCACCTCTAGCCTATAGACACTCCTAATACAGTGTCATTACTTAGTTTTTCATAGATAATAACGAAATGGAATAACGAATGAACTCTATAAAAATAGGGAATATGAGCTAGCATCAAGTTATCATTGTTGAGGGGCATACAAGTGAATAACTATGCCTAATGACTAAATCACTTACTAAGAGGAATCCAATGTGATGATCAGATCTGGAATAGGTGTCTGGAAAGAGATACCATTTATGATCCTTTAATAAATCCATGGATGGAGGATCCAATGTGAATGAATATCGCATTCTATCTGTTAGAGGACAAAATTAGAGGGTGGGTTGAAATAAAAGGATTTTAGGGGAAAATGTTAAATTGAACTAAAAGTTATAGGGTCACATGGTCTGGCCACATGGTTTCATAAACTGTATGATAATAGTGACCTAAAGTCTACCTTAAGTGGGAACCTACATGTTTAGGCTTCATGGTTTAAAAAAATATGTACCAATCATGATATTTGGATTTTCTAACAATTTTATTCGTCTAGCATGGGCATGCGGCCATGGGTGTATGGTTAGGCTAGTCCATTTTCTACGATCTACCCTCTAAAAGTCCAAATCAATAAGGAAAAACCCTGATTTTTACATTTTTTGCTTCGAATAACCATGAGGCCAAGTTGTTTCTTCTACCTTCTGGTGTTCCGAGCTATGAACTATCCCCTGAAACCATTGAAACATCCACAACCACATTATAAATCCATAATAAGTCTAAAATAAATATTAGATAAAAATTTAATGGATCCACAACTCATAGAAATATTGTGTTCTTATATATTGGTGAAGATAAAATCATTTTATATTTGCATGAATGGATGGGTGGTGTTGGCCTTTAATAAGTGAGGTAAAGGAACCCACTTGGAAACTACTTCGAAATTTCCCAAAAGACACCAAAATAATAGTCATTAGGAAGACAAATTATTTAAAATGAAACAATATTATAAATTGTAATTGATAATATGGAAATATTTCAATATAATATTATTCATATATATGTTGGGTCACTTTTAACAATTATCATTTTATATTAACACATAGTAATCTCATTTTTTACATAATTTTGGTAAATAAGTTTTATATTTTTTACAATTAATTTTAGTAATAATATATTATTATCTTTTTAGATAATAATAATCATTTTGATTCAAAATATGGAATCTATTTTTCAAAATTAAATTCACGATATTTGAGAAATTTAATTTATAATTAATTTATCAGATGCAATGAGAAATCGATTTTTGCAAGAGAAAATGTTCAAAAAGGATTAAAAAAAATTTATATCCAAATTCAAAATGAAAATGATTAAAATTATATTAATTATATTAATGGATTCATAATTGGACTAATATTACCTCAAATCCAATTAAAATATAATTTAACATTCAAAATAAATTATAATAAAATAAAACATTTAATTAAAATATTTTTTTTTCAAAATTCAACAAAATATAAAAAAAATTTGAAAAATAAAAAATCATTATACTAGGATAATTTCAATGTGATGATTTAAAAATTTATGTTCATTTTCGAAAAAAATTCAATTTTTTGTAAAAAATAATTTTCAAATGAGTCAAAAAAAGAAAGAAAACTACTCTTTAAAAAAATAAATTTATATGTATTCATTTGGATTTATTCTTATCTATAGTCTATGAAAAAAATATGAATGTTTGATATTTTATTGAAAATTTAATATATATTTATATATATATTTATATTACATTAAAATTATTCACCAAAAAGGGATTCATTTAATTTATTGAGGAAAACACATTTAAGTGTATAAAAGTATATTTTCAGAAAATTATTTTCTTTATTTCAAATGGTTTTTATTTTCATTTCAAATTAATTAGTGAAAAAATCATCATATATATATGTTTCAAACATATATTTTCTTATGTTATTTAATCAAATTGATACCCACCATTCCAATGGATAGGTGATAAATGTCGTATTATATAATAACCCTTTAAATATAAGTATCAATTCATTTAAACTCTGTGTTTCATGTAGTGCATGTTAAAATTAGTATTGTGTGTAAAAAAATACAAACTTGGTGATATGTTTAAAATATGCTAAACTCATTGTTAAATTTTATGAATAATATGAAAAATACTACATGCTTTTGTGAAAAAATATTTCCCAAAACCTCAGGGTATTACAGTGATTTTTGCACATACATTACAAACTATCATGGATACCACCTATAGATTGACAGAAATAAATATCTCATAATTTCTTTACTTAATTAAAATTCTTCCTTATATGAATTCACAATAGCTTTTATTCTTCATAGATTTAGATAATTAAATAAAATCATAAAATAATGAATCACATATCATTCTAACCAAACGTACATTTATAACAATATATATGAATTTAATTAATTTAATATATGTCTTAACTCTTTTCCATATATCATACAAAAATATTATTCAACTAGTCCTATAATATTTAATACATCCCATAATAAACATTGGAACAGTTAAAATAATATGGTTGAGTTTAGAGGCTTAGGAAGGAAAACCATACAGCTAAGGGAATATTTTTATAAACAAGGCATTATTATTATATTATGAACCCATAATAATCATAATTATATAACCAATAGTTTGAGAGAATAATATATCCATGTATATAATTTAATATTAATAGATAACATCGATATCAATAACAAAATTCATAGTGTGGTAATGTATATTGTCAGAAATCTTTATCTTTCCAACCTAGCATCCACCAAATTATAAAGTTTGTCAAAAATGCTGATGTCAATACATCATAATGAATAAGGAAAGAATTCACTAAATACCAAAAAAAAAATTCACATGATACATGTTGATTCATCAAGAGGCTATATAATCTTGAGCCCCACCAATAACATCTAAAATTCAATTCACTCATCATATGGGATAATGAATGTGATATATATAATAAACTTTTCTAGTAATAATCTATATTAATATTTTTATATATTAAATGATAATAATTTTCCTCATATCGACAAATGGATAACAATATTTTAACCCATCTAGTGAAATAAGGTGGATTATTAAAAAAATACATAGTTTTTATTCATGAGTAATAAAATAGAATCTATATTAGAATAACAAATATAAAAATTAAGAAAAGTTACTCAAAAAATAAATGGAATGGATTTTTATCCATGCCTCTCTCAAACTTACAACATATAAAAAAAATGGTTGATTGTTATGTCAATAATATCACCAATAAATCAATTTGTGGAACCTATTTAAATATAATTAAATAAAAGAAATAGAAATTAGGGTATTCAAAATGTAATTGAATTGGATTAATCTTTTTGTCAATTCATGGTGCATTTTTATTCAAGAGAAAGGCGGTAATGGATTATATATTTTATAGAGAATAATGATACATAATCAATTCATATAAATATTTTGTATAAAACCAAAAAAAATCTATTTTTGATTTTAAAATATGAACTCGGAAGGATGTTGTCATAGAATAATAACATCCTTCCACAAATTATTCGAAAGGTATCAAAAAATAAATGAAAAATAATCTAATTTTATTGATATAGAATGTTCAATCCCCAAAATTATTAATTTATATATTTATTAGAGAATGAATAAGGTGACATAAATCCCATCAATTTTAACCCATTATAATAAGAAAACCAAAATATATTTGATAACTAAAAAATATATTTTTTTAAAAAAAATCTACATTTATCTAAAATGTAAAAAATCTATTCCATTTCAAAAGTAAACATTGAAATAGTGAATTGAATTACTTTCAATTAATATACATTTCAAAAAATATAATAATGGAAACCTAAGAATTACATTCATTATTATATAATATGTTTTCAACCAATGGGAAAACATTTTATTATGAAATGAACCATTTTAATACATTGAAATTATCTTTGTTGAAAAAATAAATTGTAAAAAGAGGTATAAATAATTTTTTTTATAAAACATTAATTTTACAAAATAATAATATAAAATACCATATAATGAAATATTTAGTTTGGCGAACCCCAGAATTTAAGAATAATGTATGCCCATGAAGATATTTCATCAAAAGACTAAAACAACGAGTTTAGATGTACCGATAATGTAGGTTACCCCAATGGACCATTCAAGAGTCAATTATCATGTTGCATTCATGTTCTTATGTCTATTCAAAACAACCTCACTTCATATGCACTGTCCTTATGCACCAAGGATGATTATAATTTTCATGTCCCCCTCCAAAGATGATACGGATTCCAAGACTTGTGAATGCTAGAAAGAGGGGATGCGTGTAAAAAATTAATGTGGCATGTAATATACATTTTTTCATAAAATATGCCATCATATTGGGGAATTTTTCACTTCTAGAATCTCACAATAAATCATGGAGTTGTGAAAAAGGACCTTTTTGTGCCCAAGGACATCTGTGCCCACCGCAAAAGATTTCATCTATAAATAGAATATCACAAAAACCCTACATGTGGATCTCTATAAGATGAAATTTCAATCTCATTCACACATGTGATTCTCCTCCATGACAATTTCAAATATGGAGCACCCAAAATAGAAAATATTATGCAATGGACCTCCTACAGGCCAAAAAATGTCTTTTCCCACGGTTGGGTAGTCCTTGTGAAACTATAATTAAGGCTAGTCAGCTATGAACAATGAACCTTACATCATGAAACATTTTCCATGTGTGAAACCCTACACCTTTCACACACATATTCCTCTACAATTCATGTCTACCATTATTCTAGATCACCCTAGTCACATATACACAACACTCCAAACTTTTGAGACAGAATTTTGGTATCCCCTACATGACATCGCATATGACTTAAGTGGACCCATTACCTTACCTAATTCTTCTGGGAATGGGTAATCTAAGCCCATTTTCTTTTGACCAAGGGGACTCTTATGTACACCTCATGATTCACCACTCATAAATAGTAGTTTCAACTCCATGTCCCTCCCAATGATGAATGAGTGGTGGTCACATAATCTCTATGGGTAAGAGGTGTCTACCCCCATGTTCGAGCAACATGAAGTATAAAATGAGAAGTTAAATTCCCTAGTAATATGACATTTAACAGACTAAGAACATCCTCTACAGACAATGTAAAACTACAGCCTTACCCAGTGCAATGAACCAAATATACCCGATGTATGCTCATCAGTGGATGCCACATTCTCTCCCACCACAAGAATGATTTCCCAGAAGGTAATCTCAATATATAATCCCCAATCTAATCCAACTAATGTAAATCCTATTTCAAAGGTAAATATCAATGGTTATCCCCACACCATCCCTCATCAGTGATCCTATCGCATCATGGGATCTCTTGTTTTGAGGTATTTAGATTCAAGGATTGGTCATGTCTAATGAACCAAAATTATGGCATAAAACTAAATTTATTTTGATCACAGTCTTCAAAACACGGTCTATAGGAGGCATCCCTGAGGTTTAATCATAACCAATGGTAAACATAGGTGCTCTCCCCTTGGGACACACCTCCCTGGTCTTCCTCTAGGGGAATTCTGATCAACCATTTGGGTCTGCCTCAAGAAAAATTTTTATCTATCAATCCATGTGTGACTTCTTCCCTCTGAGGGTCACACCTCCCTGGTCTTTCTCAAGGAGTGTTCTTATCACCCTTTTCGGTCTGCCTCAAGGGATGTTCTGATTAGTCCACCGAGGTGTGGAATCTTCTCTCATGGGGCCCACATCCCTTGTCTACCTCAGGGGTCATTTTGATCAACCCTATATGTTTTTTACATGGGGAGTTCAGATCCCTCCAGCTAAGTGTGAAATCATCCCCCTATGGGAAACACCTACCAAGTCTACCTCAAGGGTAAATCTGATCAACCATTCTGATCCACCTATTGGTTCGTTTTGATTTATACACCTAATTATGATATCATCCCACTCCGAGGAACACCTCCATAGTTTTCCTCAAGGGGTTTTCTCATTAACCATTTATACCAACCTTAAGTTGTGTGATGACCCATCCAACTAGGTATGACATATTCCAACTTAGCGACACACCTCCATATTCTACCTTAAGGGGTGTTATAATCCACCTTTTAGGTCATCCTCAAGGGGAGTTTTAATCTATAAATCCTTGTGCTATATCATGTCTCCTAGAGACACACTTCCTTGATATGCTAGATGGGGAATTGTGATCAACCTCTTGGTAATTACTCAAGTGGTGTTCTTCTCCATCCACCCATGTGTGACAACTATCCTCTTAGGGAAACACATATCTAGATCTTCTCATGTAGCCTTCTGATGATCCTTTTGTTTCTATCTCAAGCATAATTATGTTCCATCAAACCATGTGTGGCATCTTCCCTCCTAGTGACACAACTTATTGGTCCACATCAAGGAGTTTTCTGATTAACCTTTTGATTCCTCACCATGGGGTATTCTAATATATCCACCCAAATGTGGCATCATCCTTCATCAGGACACACCTCCCTAGTCCACCTCAAGGGGTATTCTTATCAACCTTTTAGGATTGAATCGAGGGTAATTTTGGTCTATCCACCCATTTTTGACATCTACCCTCCTAGTGGCACACTTCTCTTTCCTTCCTCAAGGGGTTTTCTGATCAATCTTCTAGATCCACTTCCACATGGCATTATGATCCCTCATTAACGATAAAGGTTTTACATATTCCATCATCAGGATACACATCATAAATTCACCTCCATGGGGCATTCTAATCCCTCTATCATGTCCCCAAAATATATTAAACATTTATCCATGTCCCTAATAAGTTAAACTAGATGAAAAACATGTCTCATCCAAATGTTCTGATATGCCTTCACAAGACATATAATATGCGAACTAATTCGAAATATATACACATGTACTAGTATAGTATTTTTAAGGTAAAAATACTTGGATAACATACACCTAGGGTGTCATTACATTGTGATTGACATGGAATTCCTTAGATTTCATGCCATAATATTCCTCACATGATATTTCCTGCAAAGAAGAATAATACCTGTAACCAATTCACCGAGAATCCAGACATAACTAGAATTTCGTAGCCTAATAGGTCTCCTGACAAAAGGTTTTTTCCATATCAATAAGAATGAAGTATGTCATGATAAATGTATTTAAATTAACTGATTTCCAATCAACATGGTATCAATAATTAGTTCCATGATCCTGATTTAAATCTATGGGGAATACCTAGACTAGGGGATGAGTTCCAAGGAAGAATCTATGGAAGCATGTATTGGAATCACATCATAACATTTTGAACAAGAATAAAACATTACCATTTAACGTTACAAAATCTTCTTCACTTTGGAAAGTGAGAATGCGGGGAAAGGAAAAATTACAACATCTGTAGCTATGTTGATTTGAATAAGGGACATAGAAAAAATGTCTGAAAACCAAAAATGATGAAAAAACATGAAACTCTTCTCCTAAAAATGGTGACTAGTATCATTGGTACATTATTAGATTATAATGTCACTGAATCAAGATATATAAAACCATATCCTACTACGGAAATAGTAGAACCAACATGGAACTCACTAGAAATTGGGGCAATTAGCAATTGGCAAACCTCAATATGTAACATTGTCTATGTAGATCTGTATCCTTATTCAGATGATTGGATGGTGTTGGGGAATTTGAAATCTATTTACTTATACATGTACTAATATATGAATCTAAATTCCATACAGAACTCAATATTATATAAATGAGCAACCCATCACTAGCATGTTCTGTGGTTGGAGGAATATGTATGTGACAACCCCACACAACTCCAACTCTACCTCAAAATCTTACATGACATTATATATTGGCTGTCCACACCCTGTCTCATGATCATAGGTTATCCATGGATGGATGATCCATTCCCACATTCTTTAGAACAAATAGGAGGGGTTCATTATCACATGGGATATGGATTTCTAGTACCTAGAGGCATTAGTGACTCATCAATACTACCACCCCCAAGGGATGTGCATGGAACATACACTACCCATTGTCATGTAAAAATAATTTGGGGGCCTCTCCATAGAGTGATAATATTACATTATACCATAAACAATAGAGGTAAAGTATGTCTGTGTCTCCCCAATAATGAAAACTACTTGGGATCCACCATATATGGCTCCCACCCAGCAGCTTCAATTCCAGCAATGACTGAACTCTTAGAATAAAAAAAAAGTGTCATTTACCCTTTCTCCTCTAGTCCTGGTCTGAATCTCATGATTACCACATTAGATAATGTATTAGCATAATTACCCAAAATGGGTATCATCTTCAATGGATAACGTTTCCCCTTACTCCAGATTCTTATTCGTCCAGACCCCTACAATTTTACAACACGGATCTGTCTTCGCCTTATTGGGATCGAGACCCTAGCCACCACATTAGTATGCCTAGATGATGAATTCAATCACTCAGTACACCATGAACTAATATAGTCAACCCATAATGATGATACACAGTGTATAGGTTACCCCTACACCATCAATAATAAGAATTGAGGTCCTCCTTGTCTTCTAATTTATCTGATTCGTGGTCATACCCACTCCACCAACAACAAGTATGAAGTCCTAACCATAAAATTGATTCTCAACCCAAAGGTTGTCCTTGTATCCATTCTATCTAGAATAATGGTCCTTCTCATTCCCCAAACCAACCAAGGTGGAGGTACCCCCACATTGACGTGATAACCTACTATGAAGAACCATCTCAGGGTAGTTGGTCAATCACTCTCCACCGAAGCTAAAATCCTGGGAAACAAAACGTTGTCATAATCCTCATATATGTTTCATAATTTGAGGATATAGATGACAAATTAATGGATTCCCACCATAAATAGTAGATTTTGGGTGAGGATCCTAACTATTGATGTTTTCCAATCTATAAGCGATGGTCAACCAAATCCCCATATCCCTCCATTGTTACATGCAGTTATAGGATATTCTGTCCCACTTACAGGGGATCAAGGTGAACACATCCTCATCTCCAGTAGTTTCCCACCCCTATACCTCTACCCAAAATATTGGATTGTTGGTATAGTCTATACTAACTCCTTCATATAGAGAGATCATTGTTGACTGATATAAATCTTATAAAACGAATAGAACTACCAAACATCCACATGAGTTAATGGTGAAAATACTATCCTATAGGGCCATGATCACGTAATTGGAACCACCCAAAAAGAATTTCCCTTAATTAAATGTACATGAGAACTTCACCATGGATCCTCTTTTGGGAAATCTTCTATAGAAAAATCCACATCGGTGCTGCCAAATATTTCTCATTTAGTGCTAATCAGATCTTGGAACAACAAAGAATAGGGCACTGAGAATGAGGGTATGTGAGAGGTTCTATCGGATAACTAGTTGATTGTGATATCTAGGCTACTTAAAACTCAAAAATTCAATGTCCTAGAATCCTTCATTTTGGTCTAGGAAATGTATTTCCACTAGGGCGATGCTCCACCACATTTGTGATCATCAGTTGGTTTATCCATGAAGCTAGGGGCTCGTCGAGGATATTGATTACCAGTTTCAAAGAGTTTATTTGGAGGCACTACTACTAGTGAAGTTCCCTATGTTGCCCAATAATCATCATACCATCCAACAATGTTTCATTATGTTCAAAAAATTTCTCTACTGAAATTATTAAGTGGAGTCTCTACATGTGAATATCAGATCCTGGGGTTAATATGAGTCCCTACACTTCATCCATATATTGTAACATCATAACATACTCATTAACCATGAAAATTATACTCCAGGTATATTTTTGGTACACATTGTAGTTCTTGAGTAATCCAAGAATAGGGTCACTGACATAGAGTTTGATAAGAAAGATCATCCCTAAGGGGAAGTTCAGTGCATGAAAACTATTTATACATGTGTCCTCACCAACTAGTAAAGGAGGGAATTTATCCTCGAGGATCCCATTGAAAACTTTACTGGTAATCAGGATACTGAAAAGGGTAAGGGGATTGTTGGGACCTCAATCCAACGGCGGTTGCACCAAAATCAGTGTAAAATTCATAGTTGAAGCCTTACTTTTGAATATCCAAGAGAATAAAAGGCTCATCACTGAGCTCATGGATAATCGACATCTGAATTATGGTGTATCCTGATGAGATCGTATTTCTATATTAGTGGGGTAGTTTGTAAATTTTTCCCTATTTCACCTATTAGAGCTTGATAACCTTGTATATCTAGATACATAATAATAGTATTATATAGAAAGATCTGAATGTATTCATCCTTCAACCCACTCAAGTAGCATAATTTTACTCATTGGGATCTAGGTCATGGGGATCCAAAAGACTATGAGCCCACCTGTCAAATTAATAATCCAATCAATGAATTAGTGCTTAGGAATCATCATCAATACAAAGATCCTCTCCAAGATATTTGAAAGAATCTCTCACTACACGTCTCAAGGAACTAGAGACATGATATGTGGTGATCCCGGCTAATGGGAATCGTTATACAGAATAGGAAGATGTCATGCAAGTGCCCTAATGTTGGAAACCATTTATTTTCCCCATTAAACATGATAGGTGAAAATTTATATAATTCATCCCACTTCATATGAATGTGTGAACCTATGTTGGGAACCCCATAGTAGTAAGAGGATTTAATGAATTGTTTTTTCATCAAGACATATAAAATACATTTATTCATCTAGTATAGTTAGCTACCAATAGGGTCTATCAATAGTAACAAAGACCATCATTTACTATTACACATCCATTCCCACTCGAATATGCACAAGAAAGGAATTTCTAACCTTCTCTAGAGAAAGGAAAAACCTACTGACGTGTCATATACATTGTCGGTTGGTGGAAAGGCCTCATGTACTCACTCTTCATTATGTTGAATCAAGAATAGTACCTAATGATGTGTATGGAGAATTTAACGACTGATCTAGTCCCTACCCTCATTACCAATATATTTTTAGGTGAGTTTCAGGATATTTTTTATAAGGCCAAGAATATGGATGGTTCATTTTATTAGGACAAATTGTTTTGCCATATGTCTCTTTATGCACCTATGTGAAGTAATTTCAAAGAAAAAACTAAGTCTAGGGTATAGGTATAGGATCCATGAAACTATATTTGTTGGACCCTTTTCATTATGATCCTTATCGAGTGCATAATTTCTACCAGGAATATCCTTTCTTGGAACAAAACCATGAGGAACCTCCGCACCAGGTACAACTGCCTAGATGAGATAATATTGTTACAACCCCTCATTGGGATAAAAGACCCCATCAAGGAATGTTTCCTTGAGTTCCTTTCCTATATAGAATGAACTAGAACTATTGTGCCCTGGATGGAATGTTCCCTGTACATTTCATTTGTTCCCTTGAAAAGTGGATTATGAAGATTCCAGAGTATAGGAGAACCAAAGAGGCCTAACACACTGACAATCCGGACCATTTCCATTTCAAAATGATACTATGACAAACCATCCGGGAATGTTATGTGTTTATTTATTGTATCTAGGATGATGTGGATAATGGTTTGGTCATTTTTGGTGACATCCCAACATAGGTTACACATATCTTTTCAATGATCAACAATGATATTGAGGTTTCAAGTGAATGGAAGAAAGCATCCAGCTACGGGACCCATAATTATGATGATTGGTTGGGTCACAATGTAGTAACTCATCCCCATGGCATCATATGTGCCCACCTATGTAGACCATATCTTTTTATTTTTACTGAATCATCTCTAGATACATCCTATGCTTCAATGTAATAGCCCTCAAAATCATAGTAAAGTAGACCCCTATTGGGAAATGGAATCCAATGTCCCATGCCAATGATGATGTTTTCCAATACTCCTTATTATATAAAGGCTCTTGAGTTGGGAATCACCCTCGGGTACTTCCTATCCTGGGAAGACAACTATAAAGATGAAAAGGAGTAGCCTCTATGAATGTCATCTAGTTGGTCTAATGCTTCACACATTTTGATGATGAGGAATGTCATGAAAACCCCTACTTCCCTCAGATTATAACATCAATGGAGGGGTCTAGTAAATGAAAACTGATAGAATTTCTAGGACATCGCCTCACACGGATCCATGTATACATCAAATACTAGGTAGCAGGTTTTGTGTTGACCTCACCAATAATGTTCATACCTACTCTATCCATTAGATATGCCATTATATGATACCTTTATTGTAACGCCCCGACCCCAGTTACCCAGAGTCGGTTCATTATTACATAATATTGGCATGATCACAAGAAAGATCAAATCTCGAAAGACCGATTGGTTTAGTAGCCTTGGAAACACTAGATATATTCATAAGTTTTACATTACATCATTAAACAAAAAAACTACTACAACAACATATTGTCTACATAATCCACACTCATATCCCCACATAATATCCCTGCAGGTCATTCATAACTTACTTCTTCACATCTTGGGAAAAATAAAACATAGAAAAGGGGTGAGCTCAAATGCCCAGTAAGGATAACAATATAGCGGAAACTTTCATAAATAAGAATTAACTTTTAAGGCAATGTATAACTAAAACAAAAGCCTTTTAAAATTTAACTTCAACATAGTATGACAAAAGTAAAATGAAATAATGCCATTTACTTATTCACATGGATATTCTACTAATCGAATAATCACATGCAAAAATCAATAACCACTTTCATAATGTTGGAATGCATAATGCTAAACTTTAATTTCTTTTCAAGGCCTCATCCCAAGACCTTGGGGCTAACTGTAATCGGAACCCAACCCGAAGTGCCTCTAATAACCGGACACCAACCCGGAGTGCCTCTAATAACCGGACACCAACCCGGAGTGCCTCTAATAACCGGACACCAACCCGGAGGGCTTACTTTTTCCAGTCCCTAACCTGGAGGGCTTACTTTTACCAGTCCCCAACCTGGAGGGCTTACTTTTACCAGTCCCCAACCTGGAGGGCTTACTTTAACCAGTCCCCAACCTGGAACATACTTGTCCAACACATTCATATGAAGTAAAGGTTGAAATGTAACATAAAAATTCTTATTGAAACTAGCATACAAAATGTCAATACTTTCACGATAAACTATGAATGGTATAAAAATAGCACATCCACGGTCAAACATATCACGAAACCTTCAAAACAATATAGAAGTTTTGTATCATAATAAATCAACTTCAAATAAGCTTAAAATCCATCAAAGGATGTTGACATAGATGAAATCAAAATTCTTTTTAAAGAAATATCTCCTTTTATTTTGAAATCATTTAAGATCCATATAAAATAAAAAAATTTCTTTGAAAATAATCTTATAAGCTTGTAAGGGAAGGTTTGAAGATTTTATAACAGTGGAAAATAGCCGCACCCGCCGTATAAGTTAAAAAAACATTCTTACCTTAATTCTGTCGAAAAGGTTAAAAAGGACCTTGTTTTGAAAACGATGGAAAGATTCCTTTATAAACCTCTTATAAAAAGCCAAAAAGGGTATAAATGACTTTAACTCATATTCTAGTAAATAGTAAAAATGTTTTGAAATTCATTTTTAAGAAACATGGATGTGGATGATAAAGAGATCCCCGTAGATTATTACGTATAAACAACCTCGGATAATGAAGAGATTGTGAAATAACCCTTACCAATTTGGTAACATATGAAACATACAACCCATGAAAGAGGTATCATACAATGAATATGTAAATACACATAAATTAGAGTGTATTACACAAAGAATATAATTATGGGCAGTACATACACCACACAAAAGGTAATGGTGGCAATATGGCATGAATCTCACGGGAATAAGGAGTGAGATGAAAACCCCTTACCACGTTAATCAACTGAGTCGTATGGCCAAAAGTTAATAACCACCAAATGATTTACAGAATAACATGAATATAAAGAGAATCATGATAATATATATCAAATGGCAGTACACAATACACCACTTTCAATAATTTAGTGGCGAACAATGGAAATCTCACGGAATTGAATGTGAGATAAGAAAATCCCTTACCTTGTACTTTTCCTTGGTTGGGGTAGGTTAACCTCCTGTATAATGGTGAAATAATTGTTATTAAATTATACAAGAATCATATATATTAATATGATATCGTATATGATCTTTTAACATTGATTTGTTAATAATGTCTTAGAATTATCGTCGTTTCGGGTGTTAACTTACTCATTTTCTTTTATATGTTTTGTTACATAAGCCATGTTTGTTTTATCTTATTCATATCCAGAATGATATCAAGTCCTTAAACATCATTTTTAAATCATCAAATGATAATTATACTTGAATGGATACGATGGAGAATGAATCTCATCGCGTTCGTGGAGACGATAGTCCGTACGTACGCACGAGGGACAATATCATTCTTTTGATATTAAAATAATATATAAATGGATGGTATATCATATATACATAATCACTAACATGTTATATTTATTATTTACATGATTTAAACATCATTATTATACCCATCCAAATAATAATATATTGAATAACAATTACACCACGACGTGGAGACGGTAAGCCGTACGTACACACGTATGGTGACATGTTATTCAAAGGGTGGATAGAATACTGAATATGGTTGTACCATATTTATAATAACATCACAGTATATGTAAGATACTGGAGTTATTATTTTAGAATGGTAATAACAAAGAAAGAGGAAGTGGAAGAAGAAAGGAACTTAGAAAAGGGTGGTGAAATCATTACCTCTTCTTCGGGTTCTTCCTTTTGATTTGATCAAAAGGGCTCCTTAGGTTGGCATTCTGATCAAACTAAGGCCTCTAGGTTGTAGTGAGGGATGTTGGGAGAGTATTTGGGTAGAGTTTTGCCGAACCAAAAGGCTTTGAAGGTGTTAAGAAATGAGAAGTAGGAGTGCCCTTCTATAAGAGGGGTGAGGGGCACCTTTGGAAAAGCTAGAAATATTAATTTATAATAAATTCATATTCGGTTTCCAATGGCTCCAAAGTTGACTATTCAAAGGATAAGGCGGGGATAGGTCGAAAACCACTCAACCAATAGAATTTAGACAGGTTTGGGTACTTATATTAACCTTATCTTTAAGTATTAACTCTAAGTTAATTACTTTCACTTTTACAATGTCTCTTTGTATTTTTATATAATATGGTTAATAAACTTACTATATACATCCAAGAGACCCCCAAGTGGTCCATTAATGATGAACCTATCCTGATATAAGTCTCTTGGCCGATCCTTAGATTTTTAGGAATTTAATATCAATTAATAATATAATATTTGTTTTATGAACTCTTTTATGTCAATTTTGACACTATTCAATAGTTGATTTTTTTGAAACTTATAACAGGTTGATTACTTCGAACAAAGAAAATCAAATCAATCCTAATATATCATATTATACTATAAAATTAGTTTAATTCATTAAAAGTTTCATATTATATTTATTTGGGTATTTATAATATCAATTATTTTAGTTATTCACTATTATATTAATTACTTCATCATCATTGTGTCATAAATAAAATAAATTATTTAATGTCTAAAAATTATAAATAAAATATCATTATGTAGGAAATCTTTTTATCTTTCTAATGAATATATATAATCTAAAATCCAACTTATATAACCCTATGTAACAATTGTTTTTCTAAAAGCTATATGCTTGTGTCATTTTTGTATTCATTTTGACTTAATTAAAATAAAGTGTCATTATCACTTACAAGTGGATCCATGGGGTCCCAAAATCGACCCAAAGATGCCCATGGTCGACCATGTATCAACCAATAGGGTTAAGACACGTTTTAGGGTAATTTAGTATTATTATATTATTTTTTTAACCCTTATTTACCGGATTTATCCTTAACCATGGTAAATAAAATATTTACCGCAGTAATTATTCAAAATGTCTAAAAATAAAAGTTACCTATTTACACAATTTGAACATCCTGATTCCAAATATGGAATCCATTTTCCTAAATTCAAAACACAGAAGTGGCAGAAATTAATTTAAAATTAATTCCCGCTGTCAAAACAAAAAGCGTGTTTTTAAGAGATAATAACTATCAAAAGATTGACACTTGTTTATGTTCGGTTTAATTGTAAAATTATATCCAATGACAAACATTATATTAAATGGTAAAAATATATTCTAAATATACTTTAAAACTACTAAAATTCATAATTTATCACTATTAATTATTTTGATTAAAAAATTTGTTTTTCATTAAAATTTAGTAATTTTCACTATTCATCAAAATATGAAAGTTATCCGAAAAGTACCAAAATTTCAACTTAGGCTAAATTAGATATTATGAATCCAAAAATGAAGTCCATTTTGAAATATAAAATATATATGATTTCAAAAAGTAGGTATTACTATTCACAACGGCTAGTTTAATTAGTTGTGGTGTGTGTTAGAACTCGAGGTTGCGTACAACACACGCTATCGCATTATTCAAAGAAAACATACCGTGGAAGCTTGGGATGTTTCATTTTAAATTTTTGATGTCCCCATTTAGTCAAAAAGTTTAAAATATTGTATTTAGAAAGGGTTCACTATTAATAGTTGATAAAAGTGTAATACTGAAAATGAATTTGTTCTTGCATTATATCTAAGAAACTCATAATATGGATTCTAAAATTATAAGGATCATATAAAGTTTAAAATTTAGATAATACTATTCATAACCTCTTTTGAATGGATTTTTTTTTGTAATTCATGGTGTGATTGAACTCGGTGTTGCGTGTAGTGCAAGTTATTGAATTATTTTGAAGAAATAACACACTATGAAATCTTGGGGTGTTACATTTATAAATGATTGATTATATCAACAAGGACCCCACTGTGATTTTATATGTTTGGAAAGATCCAAAACTCAGTAAACTGAAAGTGGTTCAAAGTGGGTCATCCAGATAGTAGCCGAACATTTCTTGTACTATCCATAACTCGTTGGTATATCCTACAACATCTATCACACCCCCAATGAATAATTGACCCCTCATGGGAATAAAAATTTATTTACAGTGGTTGTATGACATGATTAATCGCCTTACTAGAATACCTATATTGAAATTGATCCTTGAGGACCTCCACATTTTGACGGAAATACCTGAAGCCCTTTAAAAATTCTTGAGAATCTTCATCTAGTTTGAAGCAGAGGTAGAAACCATATAGGACAACAATACTAAGGTGGTTGAGTGATAGAAATTCCTATCCATCATCTCACTCTACATAATGATTGAAGGTTACATAATTTTGGGGCACATAAAACCATTTTTCATCAAAGGATAATTCAATGCCATGGTGATCCATCACTTCTTGGTAAAAATAGGTTCGAGTAATAATCTCATTCCAAACCAAATGCACCACATATAGGGGATGACAAGAAAATATTTGGATCCTTCCAACCTATTGATTCAATGTTTTGATATGACTGAGCAAAGACCATATGGTAGAATTTAGTTGATGATGGTGTTTTGGGTCTTTATATCAAGTGATAAATTCATGGAAGTCTTTTAGGATACCAACTACAACACATTTATGGGTAGGTTTTGGTTTCATTTTAATATAGAAGTCCCCTTATAATTTCATCAGTGATTCAAATAATCCATCAATGGTTTTGTATAGATTCTCTGGGGTGATGTGTCTCCCTTTGACTCATGTGAATCCCACTACCTAAATTTAGGTTATTACAAAAAAAGAGGGGTATTAATTTCAGACCAATGTGCTTGATCACAGAACCACCATGAAATATATTTCAGTATTCCTGGATGATTATTTCAAACTCCCATTCCATTAGTGTGATCTCACAACACGTGATCTTAGAGGTTTTCTTCATGTCTCTAATAAAAATGGTTCCTATATTCCTAGAAAGAATGATTTCCTATATGTTACCACTTCATCATAAAAAGGAATGGATTGGGAAGAACCAGAACCCCCAATCCTTTAAGGAATCAAGGGGTTCTTCATATGGACAACATTTTTCGTCATTATCATATGTTTTTCAAAGTAGGTTTGAATCCCTAGAAGCTGAATCACGTCCATTTATTTCACATAAATCATGGTCCTCACGACCAATGGATAATTGGAATTGGATCAACGTCCTCTATTTATATGGTTTATACATTGTATGAACCCCTTTAGTATAGATTTTGTATCTTTACAGACCCGAATATTGACGTAAATGGACAATACATTACTTTTGTGGAATACTTAATACATAAAAAAACAAAACTCAAGGACCATAATAGTTTAGTGTCTTTGGAATCTCGGAACGTAATATTCTAATCTTGGTGAAAGATCATCAACATCTCCCATAAAGATCTTCCCCTTTTGTTTTCATAACTAAAAACATTCTTTAAATCCTGGGGAAAAGAAAAAATATAAAGGGTGAGCTCAGATGCTCAGTAAGGGTTAGAATAGGAAACATAAAATAATCCATAAACATTTGAATGAAAAAACATGAACATAAAATCTAAACATCAAAATCTTGAGCAAAGACATAAATCATGGAAGTACATAAGGCATAGTTCATGAAGGAACATTATTAATGATAAACTAGCATGGTAATAAAACATGAAATTGTGGCAACCATTCAGCACATTTTATTATTTCTATAGTAGCCAAGGAAATTCTGCCAAGACCATCTTAGTGGACAAAGTCCCTTTCTGAATCGAGTTCACTCCTCGTTTCAGTCCTGTAACACTAAACCAGATTAACATACCATTCTATCCATGTCTATCTCATGAGATACAAATATTTACCCAATGAATTGGAGGGAGATATATGTCCCACCCATCTCAGAATGAAATCATTCTTACATGTGCCACAAAATAAACACACAATATTCATAAAAACCCAATAAATAAAATGGGTTTCATAAACATCATCTCATCATCACATAATCCATATAAAAGAAATAGATATAATTTCATAATAAGAGAAATGAAACCATTTAAATCATAGAGACATTATAATTGAAACATACACATATGAAATAATGTCATCTTAGATGAAAAATGGTTTTGATAAAACACTTGAAATTAATTCTTGAGGAAAATATCATTTTTTCTTCAAAATCATTTTCTTTTCACAAAATGTGATGAAATTTTAAAATAAAAGGATTTTGTTGTAAATAGTAATGAAATATTTTTGAGGAAGCTTCATGAAAACAAGGCTTTATAAAATAGTAAAAATACTTTCATGTTGTATATGTTAAAAAAACATTCTTCTCATACTTTTGTCGAAAAAGTCAAAAAGTACCTTGTAGTGTAAATAAAAGAAAGATTCCTTCCATGCCATTGGGTAAAAGTCAAAATGGGTAAAAAGGAATTTAAACATACATGAATACACTTTTATAAAACATTGATATGGATGATATAAATAACCCTAGTAAATACTTACGAATAAGCAATCTCGGATAAAAATGAAATTTGCAAAATTATCCCTTACCTTAGGTCTGATATGCTTCGTACGGATCCGAAACTCCAGTATAATGATTTTAATAATGTCATTGACTTATTAAATTATCATATTCATTGTTATGATATCATATATGTTTCAATGATGACTTTATATTACCCGTTCTTTTGTAAATTCCATGTTAATGTAGCGTTTTGGGTAAACTCATTTCATTTATCGTATGTGTTTCGACTTGTCGTTTCTTGATATTATTACTTATATCCTGATTTACATAATTCCAGAATGTAAATCAGGATTTATATATAATATATATTCATCATATACATATATATTGTAGATCGATAAAAAGAATGAAATACGCCATTCATGGAGACGATAGGCCGTACGTACGGATGAACGCTGTTTTCGTTTCCTTATTGAATTGAATGGAATTAAGTAGATGACATAAATATATACATACATAAATCCATTATCAGTATTATTTCATATATTTCATGATTACTTTTTATATATATACTTTAAAATCATTCATGAATGGTTAATCATTGACAATGAATCTCATCGCGTCGTGGAGACGGTAGTCCGTACGTACGCACGAGCGATGATATAATTACCATGATCGTGGAATTGTATTTAAGTGTATGTATAATATTTAAGAATCAATATCACTTTACAATAATCATATATAATCATTATTTACACCATTATACCCATCCAAGTAAGGTGGTGGTGGAAAATAGATTACACCACGGCGTGGAGACGGTATTCCGTAAGAACGAATGCCCGGTGATTTTGTTTTCTGTAGGATGGATAAATGGTGAAATAGGGTTGTTTAATAATTATAAAAACATATCAGTATATTAGTGATACTGATGTTATTACTTCATAATGAAAAAACTAACAAAGAAGAATTGGAAGAAGAAATAAAGTTGAACGAATCGGTAACGAACATTACCTCTTCTTTGGAGCGCCACTTTGAGACCTCCTCCTAGGGCACTACAATTGACCTTTGAAGAAGACCAGGACCTCTAGTATTTTCCTAGGGAAGTGGAGCAGAGAATTTTGCATGGTTTTGCCAATATTGAAGGCTCAAATTGGGGTGAGAAAGAGAGGGAGGAGGTTCCCTTTTATAAGGGAGGGGAGGGGCACCTTTGAAAATATTAAAAATATTAATTTCTAATAAATCTAACCCCACATAAAAACCACCAAAAATGACTCATATTAGAATATTAGATTATATAGGGTTATAATCTCATCATCCAATAAAATTTAGACATGTTAGGAAATTATTTTAAACATTATCAACTTGATTTACCCTTACTTAATCAATTTAATTTTATTTGTGGTAATAACATTCTAAATTTTATACTATAACAAATAATTACATATTTTTTGTGAATTGCCCATAATTGGATACTTTATAAAATTTTATACTATATAAATTTAAAATTATTTTATATATATATTTTTGTGATTTTTAAACTATTTTATAATATATTATTTTTATAAAATAACAATAGTGTCAATTTTGACAATATTCATTTATTTGAATTTAAATAAAATATATACAAAAGATATGTTCGAAATAAAAGTTTTAATAGATTCATAAAAAGTCATAGTTATCTCTAAAATTAGTGTAGAACATTAAATAGTTCATATAATATTTATTTTATTATTTTTAAAACCATTTATTTGGTTTATCTCTTAATAAAATAATTACTACAACATTTCTGTATAATTATTTAATATAATTATTTTTTGCATAAAAATTAAAAATAAACTTATATGATGAAGATAAATATATTACCTTTCACAATAATACTTTTACTAGAATTTATCATCTTAAAATCACAATATTTAAATTGTAATATTTATTAAATTACGAAGGTGACAACATTGGCATCATTTAAAATAAAATAATATAAGTGTCATAATAACTTTTATAAGACTCATAACGGTTATATATTAGATCTTGGGATGATTATGGTGTATATATACACTAAAAATAAGTTTTGGTCAGGTTTGGGGGCCTTTTAATGGGTATTATTATTTCAATAAAAACTATATTACTGATTTTTCACTTAATAAATAATTTCTGCATCATTTATATATCTTCATTAATGACAATTATGTAATCCCTAAAAATTATAAATAAATTATCATGATGTAGATAATTTTATTAGATTTCTGGAGACTATTCTTGTTTGAGGTTTTATGATGTTTATCACTAAATTATAATTATTATACTTTTAAGATTTAAGAGAGTTACATGTTGTCACATTCTTTGGTTTTAATAATAATTAAATTATTTTCATGGTCAAAAGTCCATAAATTGAATCTAATCCAACCCTTCGGTGATATGGGTCAACGTTTAGCCATCCAATTGATTTTTGGCATGTGTTAGGGTAATTTTATAATATTATATTGACCCTTAATTACCCGATTTACCTTTAACTATAGTAAATAAAATTTACTGTAGTTACAATTCATAATTCCCAAAAATAATGTAGACAATTAACATAATTTGGACCCACTGATTCCAAATATGGAATCCATTTTTTTAAATTCAATACACAAATGTTGCAGAAATTAAATTACAATTAATCCCGTTGTCGAAAGAAAACGGGTTTTTGTTTAAAACATTGTAAAAGATTGAATTGATTTAACCTACGAATTCAAGGTAAAATCAATGCTATTGTCATAAATTATATAAAATGGTAAAATTATATTATATTTATACATTAAAACAATTAAATATTATAATTTTACCATATAAATTATTACGATGATAAAAATCATTTTTAATTAAAATATAGCGTGTTTTTACTATTCAAAAAAATATGAAAGTTATCAGAAAAATATCAAAACAGTATCCAATGTAAATTTTTATATCATGATTAAAATGAAGAAGTTTATTTTTTAAAATTGAATTTATAAACATCTCACATACTAGATTTAATGTGGGTGCGCCCTCAAAAGGTGGGAAAACTGCATTTTTTTTAAATAATTATTTTACCCAAAAAATTTATTTTGTTCTAATACCATGTTCTAGAAAATGAGTAAGATTAATAATAATGATACAAAATTCAAAATTTAGTTAATACTATTCATAAAGGATTGTTTATAATAATATTATAATAATATATCATTGTTTTGTAAAACCCGGTATTACGTACAACACACGCTATCGAGGAAGGTCGTGATTGCGTGTAATGAAATCCAAGTCAAGGTTTCATGTTGTGAACAACTTCTTTGTTGTTTAATATAACAAAATACAACCATATTTCATTAATACATTGAATATATATATACTCAATGTTGCGTAGAATAACTACTATCAAACAAACTTGAAATTGTGTGTAACACGATCCAAGATTATTGTTGCATATACTGCAAGCTAATATGGTGTCGCGTATAGCGCAAGATATTATTGGGTTATCATACAACACAATACATCATATAAATTAAAAATAATACTTCTCATTAAATCTCGGGGTGTTACATTCTACCCCCCTCAAAATGAATTCCGCCCTCGAAATTTGTCGGGGTTATAAATGGTTGACTACTTGAAAGTTTCTTTAATTGAAACCCACATACTAAAAATTAATTTCAAAAACTGATGTATGAAACATAACGGTTACCCAAATTAACTCAACACTCGGTTTCCTCATCGGAGAACATAGGTGAAAATATGGGCATGGAAGAGAAATCAAAACATCATGTTCTGATGGATAGTGGTAGAAGACATGGCTATGAAAAAGCCAACAATCAAAAGGCCATAGATTTGTGATGATATAAGGTATCATCTGATTCATCATATATAAGGGAACTATGACCGATTTTTTTGTTTTCAGGATCATTTCTCTAATGTTGAAAAAATTTTGAATCAAAAGAAATACTTACTTGATTTTGGTACAATCTCACCGTTGTTCATGCCTTGAACAATTTCCTCTTCATCTCTTAAAGAAATGAAGTTGAATTTTTCATTCATGAAGTGTTAGCAGGTCATGTGATAGAATGATGAGTCATTCCATCTGTTTCAAACAAAAGGTTAGAACAATTTATCAGTCCATATTATGGTTAGATTAATCGTATATGGTTCCAAAAATGAACTTATACTTCATATATAATAATTCTTAATAAAATAAAACTAGTTTCTACTAACCATGGACTTCCTGTAGGCCAGTGGTAGGCGATAAAGGCCTGCTGCACTGCAGTTGTGGGTTTGATTTCGACAGCCTTGTCCGACACGATGGACTGTCGCCCATCCAGCATGTTATCCTTTCTCTAAAACTACATTACTATAACATCCCATCAATAATATCGAAAAAAGTTATATCCTTAAACAATACTAACTTATGTCCAGCATAATCCATTCCAATCATTTGGCTTATCTAAAATACTTTGGTCCAAGCTCATAGTATAAGGAAAACAATTACTAGAAAGGTTATCAACCAAGACTGTGAATACAAGAATTTATCTCACATATATCATAAGATATATCTTGTTGGTTGCATTCCAAACACATGAATACCTTAGTCATATATTTTCTTGAAAAATAACTTACCATAGAGCCTTAGTGAAAACATGAATACTGTCAAAAGGTAACACTTTCCACATACCAAAATCCCAAAAAATCTATATAATCAAACCATAATATCACTTAGTCCTTATACAAGTCATGAGCTCATGAATAAAATCAAACATCTCATTATCTTTTTATCCCTTCATTATGCACATATCATCTAATTTCCAAACATATATGAATAACCATTCATGGTTACCAGTATAATTCAACATATACTTTCAAATACATTAGAATAAACAATAGTTTAACAATCCTTAGATGATTCGTTATTCCATAGTACCATTAACTATACAACATAACTCTTGTTAAACATACAATCATTCCACTACCTTCTCAAAAAACTGCCTGAGCTTCAACACTTCTTTCATCTCATATATCATTTGTAGTCTCCTCATCATCATCCACATAAATACTACCCATATGACCATGTTGATTATCTTCATGATATTTTCCAATAGGGAATTGGTTTGCATAATGCCCATACATTACACATTTAAATCTTCTAATCATTGTTGATGTCGTAGCAATACCATTATCTTTGTCCATGCTGTTAACTGACCCTTTTACTTTTCACTTACCAGCTTTGTGTCCTTCTTTCCACACCCAAAGAATCTTCCAGTTCCGCTGAAACAATCTCCCTGATACATCTTCCCACATGATTTACATGAGAGAAATTGAACTTTCTTTCCTCTATGATCATCATGAAACACCATCTTTCTCTTATTATTTGTGTTAGGAAACTTACCAAAGTTGAGATTATTGATCATATTATAAGATTTATGATTAGGAATAATAACGATGTTTAGACTTCCAAATCCCGTTTCATTTGATTTCCCATGAAGAATATCATTCCATTGTCCGTCATATCCTATATTATCGTGAATCTTCATGTTTCCTGCCATTTTCTAAAACCCAAAAAGAATAGTATGAGAGGAAAAAATCATGCTCGAGAAAACAACATTGTAAAGGGGGAGTACCCTCAATATCTAACATCTTAGGTTAAATTCTAAGATGGTTACCGTAGTTCTAGGACTATATCCTTTACGTATACTTATCCTTAGGTACATCCCTATAGAGACCTTAGAAATATCTCTAGGGATATCACTAAAGTTTTCGCATCCTAGTTTCCAAAGGTTCACTAAACCTTTCCACTGATACCAACTTTAGATACCCAAAGATTGACGTACATGGAGAATACATTACTTTTGTGGAATACTTAATAGATAACAAAAATCAAAACTCATGGACCGTAATAATTTAGTGTCTTTGGAAACTCGGAATGTAATCTTCTAATCTTGTTAAAAGATCTTCAACATCTCCCATAAAGATCTTCCCCTTTTGTTTTCTTAACTAAAAACTTTCTTCAAATCCTGGGGAAAAGAAAACATATAAAGGGTAATCTCAAATGCTCAGTAAGGGTAAGCATAGAGAACATAAAATAATCCATAAACATTTGAATGCAAAAATATGAACATAAAATCTAAACATCAAAATCTTGAAAAAAGACATAAATCATGGAAGTACATAAAGCATAGATCATAAAGGAACATTAATCATGATAAACTAGCATGGGAATAAAACATGTAATTGTGGAAACCATTCAGCACATGTTATGATTTCCATAGTAGCCAAGGCATTTCTGCAAGACCATCTTAGTGGAAAAATTCCCTTTCTTAATCGAGTTCACTCCTCATTTCAGTCCTGTAACACTGAAACAGATTAACTTACCGTTCCAGCCATGTCTATCTCCTGAGATATAAATCATTACCCAATGAATTGGAGGTAGATATAGGTCCCACCCATCTCATAATGAAATCATTCTTACTTGTTCCACAAAATAAACATACATCATTCATAAAAACCCAATAAATAAAATGGGTTTCATAAACATCATCCCATCATAATATAATCCATATAAAAGAAATGGATATCATTTCATAATAAGAGAAGTGAAACCATGTAAATAATTGAGACATTATACTTGAAACATACACATATAAAATAAAGTCATCTTAGATGAAAAATTCTTTTGATAAAACACTTGAAATGAATTCTTGAGGAAAATATCCTTTTTTCTTCAAAATCAATTTCTTTTAAAAAAATTCATGCAATTTTATAATAAAATGATTTTGTTGTAAATAGTCATGAAATATTTTGGTGGAAGCTTCATGAAAACAAGGCTTTATATAATAGTAAAAATCCTTCCAATCCGTATATGTTAAAAAAAATTCTTTTCGTACTTCTGTCGAAAAAGTCAAAAACTACCTTGTAGGATAAATAAAAGAAAGATTCCTTCCATACCATTGGGTAAAAGAAAAAATGGGTAAAAATAAATTTAAACATACATGAATACACTTTTATAAAACATGGATATGGATGACAATAATAACCCCAGTAAATACATACAAATAAGCAATCTCGGATAAAAATGAAATTTGCAAAATTATCCCTTACCTTAGGTCTGATATGCTTCGTATGGATCCGAACCTCCTGTATAATGATTTTAATAATGTCATTTACTTATTACATAATCATATTCATTGTTATGATATCATATATGATTCACTTTTGACTTTATATTACCTGTTCTTTTGTAAATTCCATGTTAAAGTAGCGTTTTGGGTAAAATCATTTCATTTATCGTATGTGTTTCGACTTGTCGTTTCTTGATATTATTACTTATATCCTGATTTATATAATTCCATAATGTAAAAAAATATTTATATATAATATATATTCATCATATACATATATATTATAGATCAATAAATGAAATGAAATACGCCGTTCATGGAGACGGTAGGTCGTACGTACGCATGAACGCTGTTTTAGTTTCCTTATTGAATTGAATGGAATTAAGTAGATGACATACATATATATATACATAAATACAGTATCATTATTATTTCATATATTTCATGATTACTTATTATATATATAATTTATAATCATTCATTAATGGTTAATCATTGAGAATGAATCTCATCGTGTCGTGGAGACGGTAGTCCGTACGTACGCATGAGCGATGATATCATTCCCATGATCTTGGAATTGTGTTGAAGTGTATGTATAATTTTTAATAATAAATATAACTTTAAAAAAATTATATATATTCATTATTTACACCATTATACCCATAGAAGTAAGGTGGTAGTGGAAAATAGATTACACCACGTCGTGGAGACGGTATTCCATAAGTACGCACGCCCATTGAATTTTTTTATAGGATGGATAAATAGTGAAATAGGGTTGTTTCATACTTATAATAACATATTCTTATATGAGTGATACTGATGTTATAACTTCATAATGAAACAACTAAAGAAGAAGAAGTGGAAGAAGAAATAAAGTTGAAAGAATCGGTAACGAACATTACCTCTTCTTTGAAGCGCCTCTTTGAGACCTTCTCTTAGGGCACTATGATTGGACTTTGAAGAAGTCCAGGACATCTAGGATTTATCTAGGGAAGATTAGAAGATAATTTGGCAGGGGTTGGACGAGCCTGAAGGCTCAAATTGGTGTGAGGAAGAGAGGGAGGAGGTTCCCTTTTATAAGGGAGTGGAGGGACACCATTGGAAATCTTAAAAATATTAATTTATAATAAATATAAACCCTCTTAAAAACCTCCTTAAATGACTCATATTAAAATATTAGATGAGATAGGGTTGTAAAAGCATCAACCAGTAAAAGTTAGACATGTTAGAAAATTATTTTAAACATTATCAACTTGATTTCTCCTTACTTAATCAATTTTAATTTATTTGTGGTAATAACATTGTAAATATTAAATTATAACAAATAATTACTTATTTGTTATGAATTTTCCATAATTGGATACTTAATAACATTTTACACCTTATAAATTTAAAATTTTAATTTTTATATATTTTTGTGATTTTTAAACTATTTTATAATATGTTATTTTCATAAAATAACAATAGTGTCAATTTTGACACTATTCATTTATTTGAATTTAAATAAAATATATACAGAAGATATGTTCGAAGTAAAAGATTTAATTGATTAATAAAAGGTCATATGTATCTATAAAATTAGTGGAGAACATTAAATAGTTCATATAATATTTATTTTATTATTTTTGCAAACCATTTATTTGGATTATCTCTTAATAAAAAAATTACTACAACATTTTTGTTTAATTATTTAATATACTTATTTGTTGCATAAAAATTAAAAATAAAATTATATGATGAAGATAAATAAATTAACTTTTAAAATGACACTTTTACTCAAATTTATCATCTTAAAATCACAATAGTTAAATTTTTATATTTATTAAACTATGAAGGTGTCAAATTTTGCATCATTTAAAATAATATAATATAACTGTCATAATCATTTTTATAAGTCTCCAAACGGTTATATATTAGGTCATTTGATTATTAATGTGTCTATATAAACAAGCAATATGTTTTGGTCAGGTTTTTGGGCCTTTTAATTAGTATTATTATTTCAATAAAAACTATAATACTGATTTTTCACTTAATAAATAATTTCTGCATCATTAATGTATCACCATTAATGACAATTATTTAATCCCTAAAAATTATAAATAAATTATCATGACATAGATAATTTTGTTAGATTTCTGGAGACTATTCATTTTTTACATTTTATGATTTTTATCACCAAATTAAAATTATTATACTTATAAAATTTAAGAGAGTGACATGTTGTCACTTTCGTTGGTTTTAATAATAATTAAATTATTTTAATAGTAAAAAGTCCATAAAATGAATCTAATCTGACAATTAAGTAATATGGGTCTACTTTTAGCCATCCAATAGATTTTTGGCATTTTTTAGGGTAATTTTATAATATTATATTCACCGTTAATTACCTGATTTACCTTTAACTATGGTAAATAAAATTTACCGTAGTTAGTATTCATAATTCCCAAAAATAAAAAGTAGCCTATGAACATAATTTGGACCCACTAATTCCAAATATGGAATCCATTTTTTTAAATTCAATACACAAATGTTGCAGAAATTAAATTAAAATTAATCTCGTTGTTGAAAGAAAACGGGTTTTTGTTTAAAACATTGCAAAAGATTGGATTGATTTAACCTACGAATTCAAGGTAAAATCAATGCAAATGACATAAATTATATTAAATGGTAAAAATATATTCTATTTAATCATTAAAACAACTAATTATTATAATTTAACTATATAAATTATTACGATGAAAAAAGTTGTTATTAATTAAAATATAGCGTGTTTTTACTATTCATTAAAATATGAAAGTTAACAGAAAAATATCAAAACATTATCCAATGTACATTTTTATATCCTGATTCAAAATAAGAAGTTTATTTTGTAAAATTGAATTTCTTAACATCTCAAAAACTAGATTTAATGTGGGTGTGCCATCAAAAGGTGGCAAAACTGCATTTTTTTAAAAATACTTATTTTACCCGAAAAATTTATTTTGTTTGTATACCATGTTCTAGAAAATGTGTAAGATGAGTAATAATGTTATAAAATTAAAAATTTAGATAACACTATTCATAATGGCTAGTTTTTAATAATATTATAATAATATATCATTGTTTATTAAAACCCAGTATTGCGTACAACACACGCTATCAAGGAAGGTCGTGATTGTGTGTACTGCAAGACAAGTCAGGGTTGCATGTAGTCCACCACTCCTTTGTTGTTTAATATAACAAAATCCAACCATATTTCATTAATACATTGAATATATATATATATACTCAATGTTTCGTAGAATAACTATTATCAAACAAACTTGAAATTGTGTGTAAGATGATCGAAGATTAGTGTTGCATATACTGCAAGCTAATACGGTGTTGCGTATAATGCAAGATAATCTTGGGGTATCATACAACACAATACATCAAATAAATTAAAAATAATACTTCTCATAAAATCTCGGGGTGTTACAGTATCCACCCAAGTGGGGACTAGTTCCACTCCTTTGTCATCTAGCCTAGATGAACCTGTACCTATAAAATTGTCTTCCATAGATGATGAAGAGAATTTGGAAGGTTATCCTCTAGAATTTGAAGAGGGTTTATCCAGTAATTTGGATAATTTGATTCAAGTAAACCTTAGTAACGAGGGATATATGAGGACGACACTAGTTACTATAGATATTCCCTTAGAGGAGGAGTAGAAATCTGTGATTTTCTTATGACAGCACCACGATGACTTTTCTTGGAGCCATGAAGAGATTATACGACTACAGCCTTAAATCACAATCCATTATCTTGGTCTCCCAAGAAGTCTTCATGGTTCTAAAATACACCTATAAAAATTAATCCCTCTCGTGCTGCCATATTTAAGGTCTAGTTTGATAATATTACCAAAGACAACATTTTCTGGAATTTATAATACCCTAAGTAGCTATCCAACAACGTCCCAGTTAGGAAGATGAATCGGGATATCATAGTATGTATCAAATTTTGGGATCTCAACTTCCATTTTATGAAGGATTAATTCCCCCATTTAGTCTAAAGTATGTTTATTGATGTTGTAGTCATGTTTCAGTATATATTATTTATGAATAGATACTCTGGGTACAATCAGATCTACATTTCCCTTGAGGAAGATGAGTCAACCTCCTTCCATGCACAACAAGTGATATTTTTGTATCAGGTTATTCTCTTTTGTATTAATAATATTATAGCCACATATCTTATAGACATGCACCGTCTCCTCAAACAGATCCCCAGTACATTGGTAGAATTATACATGGATGACTTGGTGGTCAAATCCCCCAAGTTTTATGACCATCTCAGAGACCATGAAAAATTATTTACATTCCTTCATTCATAGAATTTTAATATGAACCCAATTTTTTTTCATTTGGGGTCAAATTTGGGTGGTTTATTGGATTCATCATCAAACACAGTGTCATCAATATCATCCCAGAAAAAATCAAGGAAATCATCGAAATTCCACCCTTGAGAAAAATCCCAGATTTATGAGGCCTCTAACACCACTTATCATAAAGGAACTGCTTCATCATGAATCTATATTGAATGTGTAATCAATTTCTAACGCTCATGAAGAGTGGTACATCCTACCAATGGGATCAAGAATTTCATTCTATGATTGATGAAATCAATTAGTATCCACTACATTCTTCAGGTTTGATGATACCTATATCTGGGATACCTCTGGTCCTCTATGTTATTTGGCTATAATAGAACATTAGTTCTTTTATCACATAGAATAGTAATATATTGGTCATATTCTTCTAGACATGGAGACTGTATACACACCCATTGAGATGTGAAACCTCGCATTGGTTTTAGTTATGTAGAAGTGGTTGAATTATCGACATCATCATGAGATACAGTTGGTGTCCCGTGAATATTTACTAAAGTATATCACAAATCTCCCTATACTAATGGTATGATAGAAACATTTTGAATTGATCTTTAAATAGTTTTAAATCATACTACATCCATAAAAAGAAGTAAAGTGTCGGGAATTGGTGAAATTCCAATCCACCCATCTGTCATTCTATGAATTTTCCCTAGATTTCAATTTCAAAAATGAGGCGACCCTCTAAATGGACTAGGCCATGCTGTGTTGCTATATGAACATTGATGGTTCCTCCTAAATCCAAATAAGTAGAAATATCAACAATCCAAACTTCAATGGAGTGAACCTAGGGATTTTCTTCATCACCCCAACACAGGTTGTTCTGCACTTAATGTTCCTCTTTTTAAAAGGTTGGACGAACAATGAGGAAGAGTATCAGGCTATCATCACTAGTCTCATGATATCTCTCAAGATTGATTTCCCTTTCGTTCATGTGAATGGAGACTCTATGTTGATCAAATAATATATTAATGGTGATAATATCTTCAGAAATCTAGATATGAGTCCGCAACTGCACCAAACTCATCAGTTTATGGCCCAATTCCTTTATCTGTGGGAAGTGACTCATTTACCTTTTTCAATGAATGGTCTAGATGATGCCCTATCCACTTTAGTCATATCTATTATAGAGGCTGACTAGTATGACCTATTCATCAATTTGGTGCATCAAAGGTTTATATATACAATCATTTCAAATGATAATTATTGGAAGCAGGTAAAACAATTTTTCATACTCTACTTCAAAATTTGGACACTCAGGTTCCCCCCACAACAAAGGAAACTCCCTATTGAACATATCCTTTCATTTAGTATCTCCAATGTGGAATTATCCTCCCAGGATGAGCTGATCAAGAGTATGTACATTGGAAAGATGTTTATTTCAACCTCTAAAGGAGTCCTATTCCTCGAGTAAAATCTCTAAAGACATGGGTCTAATGGAAATATCATCTATTTAATCTATGGAGATGAGATTACCTATGTTATGTATGAAGTTAATGTCAGGTCTTTTGGTTCCCATCAGGTGGGTTTGAATCTCTCCCACTATATATGAAGTTTGGGATACTTATATCCCACTATGTTCTATAATTGAATATAATATTCCAAGTGGTTTCATTCATTTTAGATACATGAAATCTATGTGCATCGACTATTGGAGCTTCCCTATATAACCATGTATTATTGGACGTTTTTAGTATGTGGACTCGAGGTTGTAGGACCATATCATCTAGAAATATATTACATGTGTAAGTTCATTCTATCCATGATGGAATTCATCTCTAACTGGGAATATATGATTCCAATTAAGTATGTCAAAGCCTGATCTATGATTGGGTTTTTGAGATCCCACTTCATTCATCAATTCAAAGACCCTAACCCCATTCTCACCAACAATGGTACCAACTTCTGTGTTATGGAGTTAAAGAGATTGTACGAAAAGTGAAATATCTAGTCAAACCCTACAACCTGATATCATGCACAAGAATATTAAAAAATTATGTACTTAAAAAACACCTTATATATATATTTTTTTGGATTATTTAATGCATGAAATAGAAAATTTATCTAGACATGCAGACCAACGCCCATTGGGTTTATTGTAAAATGACTTAGAATTCTACATAGTTGACTCCACATTCCCTAGTTTATATAATATTGGAATTTATTTCCAGTGTGGTCTACTTTCCATTTCATATATAATTGGTATATGAACACTAGATTCCAAACATAATAGTATAATTCCACCTCAATCAGATAGAATCCCTCAAAGATAAAATGCTCCAGACCTCACATAATCTTAAGAAAAACCAGAAAAGGATATCAATATAGTTTATGAAGAAGTTTCTCCTCTACTTGATCCTACATGGTGATACCATATTGAATCTCAGAATTCCAATGATATCATGAAAGAAGAAGTTAATGTAGGATTCTCTGTGGGAAGGAATATGCATCATTTACACAGACTATTGTAATAGTTCATACTCTCTGATCACCAGGGATGGAGTGCAAATCACACCTCTTACAAACTCCAAATTTCATAAATAGTAATATATATATGGATATTGTCTACATCATGATCACATGAAACTAAAATATATGATTCCCCTTCACCACCAAAATATGTTAAACTTCATGTATGTTACCCTATCAAATAATGTTAAACTATACAATTGATTTGAACTTTACATCCATAAAATAATGTCACAGGGTCTGGACTCTTTAACCAAAATTTAGGAGATGAATTCCAATAATCATTACTGTTAACTATATGGAATTCTACTCAGTAATATGTGGTGTTGAATTGGCCCTCCATGGACTTCATTCATGTTTTCTTTGTCACTCTACTACACCACACATATCTTCTTGGGGTACTCAAAATCTTCAGTTCATGATGTTAAACTGCAATCCTACCACATGTAAAATCTGTATTCCTCTTAATGAGAGATGATTTTAACCCAAAATAAATTTTGATTCCCCATGTAAAAAAACATGGTATGTATGGACTTTAACATCCTTGGTGCATGACATTAAAATGAGGAATTACTCCATTCTAATATAAGTATCCATAGAATAATATATTACCATTAACCCATCATCTGAACATGGTATTCCCCACAACAACCATGGGTGCTTTAATTCCCTCAACAGAGAGGATCATCCATAATATAGTTAGTCTATTACCATGCCACATTTTATAACTACATGTGGGATAATTATCATACTCATGGGAGATATAGAGATTACCATACTTTTTATCGCTGGGCCTATCCATGATTTTTAATGTACAAATCACATGATGTTAAATTGTGTTCTTTTTATAATATTTATGAACATAATCTAATATCCACCCTCAGTCCAATAATCATGAATTTAAACTATGTAATGGCCTTCTCAAGAATGATTTTTGTGGTAGTGGGCCTCCTTGGACCTTTACTCGCATTAGGTTTGACACTCTTTCATGGTACACATATCCATTTGTGACACTCAAGATAGGTTCAAACTCTATGATCATAAAATGAGAGCTCATGAACCAATATTTATGAACATTAACTAATATTAAAGTTATTTACAATGAAATGTGACCTTAAAATATTTTCCAAATAGAGGTTCGTTACCCAGGATCCACTCGAGTTTATACTCAAGGTCAAATCGGGTCATTAGCTCCCATCAAGAACCCCAATATTCAGAAAAAATTTTATTTATACTTTTTGATATTCCCCATTATCAAGAAAAAATGCGTTGTGGCATGGATCCTAGAGTGTTAAATCCATTATAGATATTTCCTCAATCCATTTCCAAACATTCAATCATTACTTTTCTGGATTTACAACATCTTTCAAATCTCTATGGACCTTATAGCATTTATGGTGCCTAGATAGAATGGATTTCCTCCCATCTTAAGATAATTACCTAATGGATGTATGGAATACATAATAGATCATGTGTTTCAAAATTGGTCAAAAATTGATCTTTCATTTTCTCACCCCATTCTTCACTAGTGTTGTTGTGGTCCCAATGTTACAATCATAGTCAACAGTTGATCCCTACCCATCAGTAACCCCTTATCTAGATCATGGAATTCTGGGCTTACCTTCCCTCAACCACCTTATGTCTTTGTGGAATTCCTAAACAAATGGTTTCACCTCTTTGTGAATCTACATTAATTATGTAGGAAGGTTAGTTTCACTAAGAACTTCTCATCTCATTATCTCATTTCCCATTATATTCACTTCTATGTGTCGGGGAAATTCCCTCAATAATCCTTGTTTCCCACATTGAGCATGATGTGTGTGTTCTTAGGAGTCTTGATATGGTTTTCATAAATGTTGTTGACCTACTGAGGTTTTTGGTCTGAGGTATGTGACAATAAAATAGGATCCAAAGTCCATGAATCAATACATTAAACTATGTATTAGTCTTCTCATGAATGTATTGTGTGGTAATGGGCCTTCCTTATAACACATTCACATCATGTAATACATGACACTACACAACACAACACCATTTGAGATGCCCACCATATGGTCCAAAATATATAACCGTAAACTAAGAGCCTTCGGTCCTAGATTAAAGACCATCAAGTAAGATCCCCACTAGTTATAGATAGTATGATTGTAAAATATGTGAAATTGGATTTAGAATCACTTCACCTAGTGCATGGCCTCCATGGATCATTCATGTTCGGTTTTAACTCTTTCACTGGATAAGAATTATCAATTCCCCCTTCATCACATGGTCCAGACCACATGACTATAAATGTTATGAATCCACCTCAAAAACGTTATGTTCCTTGATTCCCATCATCATGGGACATGTAGTGATACTGAGACATTCGATAACTAGTCCATCCTATAGATTCACCAAAAAAACATATGTTATTTATAGTTAAATCACTAAAAAAATAACTTATAGGCCTCCATCTATGTGTAATACTCATTTAATTACCATTACACATTATTAGTTTGAGAGTCACTTATATCCTGATATGAGGATAGAATGACCATATTGTATGATGTCAATCTCCTTCTTCACAATGGAAATGTTTTTTATTCCTATGAATAAGTGATGATCCTACTCAATATCACAACAGGATGCTCCGTATGACAAATATGAAATGGACATATACCAAGGTCCGTAGAACAAAATGTTAAACTATATCTTTACCCCATTTGTGTTTGGGATGCCTCATTTCTAAGTATGAGAAGATTTAGTACTCTTTTTCAAGAGGGTGTCCCCTTTTTAATGTCCCAAAACTCACCAGTCCATTACATTAAGAAAATATGGTGATTGAGGTGTTCTAGAAGGTCAAAGAGTCTTATTTCTAACACTTTGAAAAAATTTAAATTCTATCAATAGTGTTTCTAGGACAGTGAGTCTTCCAATTATAGGTTGAATAGTGTTTCTAGGATGGTGAGTTATGAAAATGTAGGTTGAACAGTTTTTCCTGGTTGGTGAGTCATATAATGGAAGGTTGAATAGTGTTTCCATGATAGGGAGTCATCCAATGGTTGGTTGAATAGTGCTTCTATGATGGTGAGTAATCCAATGGCAGGTTGAGCTGTATTTCTTGGATGGTATGTCAGTTAATGGTAGGTTGAATAGTGTTACTAATGTTGGTAGGTTGAAAAGTGTTTTTAGATTCCCACAGTTTTCCCCTATGATATTATCATTGATGTAAAACTCATTCAAATCCTTTTTAGAAGGATTTAAGGCTGATTCAAATCCCATCACTCCAATTTAAATTTTATAAAGGGTCCAAGTTCCATACTCTGTCAAAACATGTAATCATGACCAGATCATCATTTAATGGAAAATATAAAATGTATCTAAACCACTGCTCTATTTGGATTTTCTAAAGACTGAGACACCTTGTGCCTTGTTAATTCATCTTGTTTTTTCCAAGGTACGAGATACCCATAGGTCATACTAACATAGGATTCATGTGGTCATATAACATTCCTTGTATAGTGATTCCCCTAGAGTTTTTCTCTTTCATAAACACCCCTATTTTAGTTCAACCAAGAAGTGTTGATCCATCTTCTATGTAAGTTATATTCTACCTCTGTTATTCTGGGTTTATCAATATGTTTATTCTCTTCATTCCTTTCTGTGTGATGGAATGTGATCTCCATGTTTCTAATGGATATTTATCGGTTGTTGGTTGGTGCGGTGGTGCGACAGTGTCCTCAGGTAGATAAAATCATTGTGGTAGAGGTAATTGTGATTTGTTATGATAACTTGTTCTCATGAAAAGAAAATTTAAGATGATTTTATTTATGTTTTCATTTCATCTCAATTTATTTACATAATGTTTTATAGATTTAATGACTTATCCCATTGTATTGTAGTAAAATTGAAAAAATATTTATATGAACTGGATTAATGAATTGTTATCGATTAAGTAGCGATTTTGTTTCTTTTTTACTTCGATAATGCTTTGCCTCTTTTTTTCTAGATAGTATGATATATTGCATTTATTTTTTTGGATTCCTTTCATGATTGAAATTGGTAAACAATGTAATTCCAGAAATAATTGATAATTAATTTTCTAAAGACAAAGAGGCATGTTTAATGAATCTAGTTGTGGTTGTTGTATTTTCATGATAATCGAAATGATGCAGATATGTATGTTTCGCTGGATTGGATAAGAACTGGTTGTATAAATTAAATATAATGATTTTATGGTTCTTGAGTTTCACACATATTGTAAAATAAAATGACTTGTTCTTTGGATCTTTGAGAACCCATTGTGTGGGATGGTCAGATGCCACATTTAGGGCCAAGAAACCAGTTGGTATGTTGGTTTCTTTTTGGCTACTTGTGATGTGACGTGAGCCTGGGATGGTGGAACCTAAATTGATATTGTAATATGTAGAGTATGTAGGGTGTGTTTTTATGGAGTTGGTTGATGCCTAGAGAGGTGATATGCATCTCTTTATGCATATGGTTATCGGGGAGGACAAAAAAGAAAAAGTAATGGGTTAAAGTTATGCTTACCCTTTGATATAATTGTTGGATCCTTGTTGAACCTATTGTTTTTTATCTACTTTACCTTCCCCACTACTTGGAGAAGAATATTTTTTTACTATCCATTCAAGCGAGGTGAATACTTGTGTGTTATTCGACATGTTTTATGTGTTCATCTTATTTAGGATATATGTGTCCTTGCTTCTTCTATCAAAGGTGAATACTCGACAGGTAATGTAACGTCCCATAAATTTCAAGGAAATTTTTTTCTGAATTTTCTTTGAAATTTTACAAGAACGCAGCTTCTGACGGCACCTAATTCCGAGGCCCGGTGTGCCCGGAATCATTTTCTGAAGTTTGGCTCGAGTACGTTCAGTGAACGGACCAGCGGGTTTTTTCTAACTTTTGAACCAGTGCCCGGAATCGGATTATGAAGGCACCGATGGAATTTCAGCGCCGATAATTTCTTAGAAACGCCACTTCCGGAGTTGCGTTTTCTCGGGTGTGGTTTTTAATTTTTGGGTTTAAAGTTATGAAATAAAATAATTTCTGAGACAATTTTATTTTAATTTCACTTTAAGCCTCTTGAAAGCCACTTAAATCTGCTTAAGCGGAGTTGTTACGGATAGGGTGCTATCCAAAATATCCTACCCACTTGGTAGGATATTTGTGGGGTGGGGCCCGCATGAGCCCCACCGTTTCTTTTCTGCTAAGTAACGCACCTGCGAAAACCCGTCATTATGAAAGTCAACTGACGCATTATCTTAGATTCTTAACGCACCATTTAATTGGGCGGTTTTATTTGTTGAATTAAATGGGTGGTTTATTCATTGAAATTAATTCTATGAATTAATTTCATTCGTTTCTTAACACGTTTTCATTTTTTTGGCATGTTAATAAAATAAGGCTAACACAACCTCCATTGAAATGATGTGTTAAACCTATGAAGAACCTCTAAGAATTCTTCATCCTCCTTCGTGAAAAACACGAAGAACGCGAAAAACGTGAAGAACGCGAAGAACACAGGCCTCCGACGAAGAACGCCGAAACCGCGGAAATCGACGACGCGACGCCGTGTGCCGCGATGCAAACGTTTCCTCTTCCTTAACGTTCTTCGGCGACGTTCCGTTCTCCGCGACAAAAATCCTTGATCATCAGTTGAGGTGAGAGTTTTCGATTCTTTAAATTCATTTGTGGTTTTTAACTCAAGATGGATTTAATTATCAAAATTAAATCTGTTGTTCTTGAACCTCAGAGTTAGTCGACGCACACCGTTTTCTGTAACAACGTGACGCCCTTCCGCGACGACGCGACGCCTTCCGCGACGCGACGATCACCTCCTTCCGCGGCGATCAATTCCGCGAAGAACGTGCGTGCGACACTTTACGAGGTAGGGGTTGTTGTGAAATATTTTATATTCCCATGAACATTTATTTTAAATTAAAGAACTGGTTTCATAAGAACAATTTTAATTTATTAAAATTGTTGTTTCATGTGTTGAAAAGTTCTCCCGTCTGTTATTATCTAACGCGGAGGGTGCGGGCCAAACGAACACGGCCTGACAACCCTCCACCATTCTTCGTTGTTGTGCGCATTTGGCGGGCGATGACAAAAGGTGACGCAAGCGCGTTTTGATCATCCCGCAGTAAAGAACGGAACCCGGGAGGAACAGCGGCGCAGACGGGAAGGAAAACGGACCACCGGAGCAACTCCGGTGGCCCGCGGAAGTCTCCGGCGGCGCGGGTCGCCAGCGTGGCGGTGCCCCAGAACGCCGCCGGACAGGGCCGCCGCGGTTGAAGCCGCAGCGGCAGCGGCCAGTGGACCCCCAGCCGCGTGGGTCCAGCTCACCTTCACGGGACACGGCCGAAGCCGCGTCCGTTGACTCCAGCACGGCCCTTTGAGGGTCGCGACTTCTTCATCCCGCGGGGGCAGCGCCCTGCGGCTCCCTCGGTCGGCCGCTCGGCCGAACAAAGCCAAGTAGGGCCACGCCCTAGCTGTACCGGACTGGGTTGGGTCGACCCGGTTCAGGTCGACCCGGTTCGGCCGACCCAGGGGGGGTCGGGCCGGGTCAGCCCGGGCTCAGACCCCCGGTTTCCGGATGTTTTTGGTCTTTTGACCATAACGTGAGCTAAGTTCCTTTGAACGACACTCCGTCAGAGGAAACACGATCCTTGGATCGAGACGGTCGTTTCGGTATATCGCACTCAAGGTTTCGGAATACTTTTGGTTCGGCCGGGTTGGTTCGTACATGAAACCAACCGGGCCCTCGGAGCGGAAACGCTCATATCTTGAGCTCCGGACGTCCGATTGACGTGCTGTCGACTTTGTTGAATTCCTATAAGAGAGATGGATCTATTGTCTCACTATTCCCAAGGTTTGGACATAGGTGGAGTACGGTCGGGTTGGTTTTGCCTTAAAAACCAACCGAGCCCATGGGATGAAAAGGCCAATAACTCACAGACCGGGCGTCCGATTGACGCGCCGTCTGCGACGTTGAGTTCCTGTTGATGATACAGAACTTTTGGATACATCAACTACGGACTTTGTTTTAGTTGATGTATCAGCCTCTCGGCTCGTGGAGCGGACCCTCCCGAACGAGCTTGCTGTGTGCGGGAACCCTAGTGCTGGCTGCGACTTCAACGATGACGACTGTGCACAGATCCTCAGTCGACTGCGACGATGAAGAGTGTCGGTCTTGTATCCTATGTGGGTCTCAGCTGTGTTGGTCTTGTATCCTATGTGGGTCCCAGCTTAGATTACTTAGTACTGGTCTTGTATCCTATGTGGGTCCCAGCCGTGCTGGTCTTGTATCCTATGTGGGTCCCAGCTTAGATGATTCTGTGCTGGTCTTGTATCCTATGTGGGTCCCAGCTTAGATGATTTAGTGCTGTTCTTGTATCCTATGTGGGTCCCAACATAGATGAATCAATGAAGAGTGCTGGTCTTGTATCCTATGTGGGTCCCAGCTGTGCTGGTCTTGTATCCTATGTGGGTCCCAGCTTAGATGATTCAGTGCTGGTCTTGTATCCTATGTGGGTCCCATCATAAATGAATCAATGAAGACAACTGGTCTTGTATCCTAAGTGGGTCCCAGCTTAGATGATTCAATATCTATATCTAATCATCCCTTTCTCCTTTTTGACGAAGTATACCTGTGTGAGCTGAATCTTGTGTTACTCACCTATGTTGATTGTGTTGAGCTATCCTATGTGGATTACTTTTCTCTCTTTTGTTGGTTGTGTTGAACTATCATGTGTGGATTTACTGTTTACTCTCCTTTGTGGATTTTGTTGAGCTATCCTATGTGGATTACTTTGCTCCCCTTCGTGGATTGTGTCGAACTATCCTGTGTGGATTTACTATTTACTCTCTTTTGTGGATTGTGTTAAGCTATCCTATATGGATTACTTTGCTCTCCTTCGTGGATTGTGTTGTTCTATCCTGTGTGGGTATACATTTTTTACTTTCTTGTGTGGAATGGGTTGTGATTGGGCTCGGATGTTGGAGCCGAACGGGAATTGATGACTTAGGTATATGTATTGGCATATACCTAAGCACTGTCGGTCGATACTTCATGATTGTATATTTCCTTTTGGTTTATCCTTTGTGGATTTCGGGAGACCTTCGAGGGTCTCGGGGTCCCTACTGAGTAGCTTATACTCACCCCTGCATGGGCTATGCCTGCACTTCGTTGTGTTGGTTGCAGACGACGGACAGCACAGCGGAATCGTGGTGGAGGCTTGCAGAGCAGGACGGTGCCTAGAGGTGGACCAATGGGCGGGACGTACTCGGAGCGGACGGCAGGACTGAGGAGCTGTGGAGGCTATCTGTGGTCACCCTTCAGGTGGGACTTCCAGAGGACGGCTCGACGCTGCGGCTTTTCTTTTCAGTTTCTATTTTCCCCTTTCAGTTGTACTTTACAGTTGAGCTTGTATTTCCAGCCCCTTTTACTTTCAGCACAGCTTCTTACAGTTTTTTTACATAGTGTTTACTATTTCCACTTTCTTACTCTATGGTGGTTTTTTACTTTACAAAGGCAATGCCTTCCCTGTTTATCGAGATTTACGGCTTGGTGCTAGTCGCTAGCCCCTGGCCTATGGAATGTGGGCTTGGGGTAGTCATGGCACGGGCCCCGAGGACGGGTCGTGACAGGCAATTCAGCTTCTCACCGTGTTTATACCCTTGTTTTTTGTAGCATAATTTTTTTTTCTTAGAATACATAAAATTATAGAATCTATTGACGTTGTTAATAAATTAGTGAATATATATTTAACCCATGGGGTTGGAACTTGCTGGGATGCAATGATGACATGGTATTTCTGAGAATCCGTGGACCCAGTTTGGTTATGCCTGGACGGCAAGGATCTTCATTTGGAATGGTAAAGAAATAAAATTTGGAAAATGATAATGGTTAATTAAATGTTAATCAATTAATTAATATAAAGTGAAATTGATTAAAAGTTACAACCTGATGTAATTTAATGTGGATCTTTAAATGGTTGTTTTCATACAGGATATCTACTCTTTACAGTGGATGTTGGGTGTTTGAGAGACATTAGCTGTAGATGATATTGTGACTAGGTTGTTCCCATATTGTGGTTATGACCTATATTATATCATGTAATTTTTTTCTATACACTACTCCACACTATAGGTTAGAGTGACTGACATCTTGATGATTCTAATCCCTGGGGGATTTTTTCCCCAAAATCCCATTAGGAAGATAGATGACTGACTACTCCTTCGGCCCCACTTTCATATATTGGTAGTTACCTGTGATTGTAGTTAAAATTGTCAGTTTTCCCTGTTTATGTGTGTTGATGGATATAGTGGCTTGTGGTTTTTTCATACACAAATATTCTAGATATTGTTTCATATGGACTACAATAGGTATAACATGTGTTGAATGTGATCGATTGAGGATCCTTACAAGCTGTATAGGTTGTGATGGTTTGAGATATAATACTCTGTATATGATACACATTATAGGATATGTGGTGGCTCCAAAAACATCCTAGTTCTATTAGGTTATGTGGATGTGGAAGTGAGTTTCATGAGGTGAATGTTGTGGTGATTCACCAAGGTGTCTTTGGGTTGTCCATTTTGGAGAGAGATTCACAGGACTTGCAATGTTGGGGAAAAGAAGAAAACCAATAGGGAATTGGTAGAGGGGTACCCTTGATATTATTTAATATATTCTATACACTTTTATGAGATACTTGGTGAGAGTATGAATATTGAGGTTGGGAATATAGTATATTTGTATAAGTTAAGAGTTAGTATTACTTGATGTTTTCGGTGCTTTATCGAGATTTTTTTACTTTTTAATTAGAGGATCTTGGGAGGATCCTAGTGAGTATGTTTTTATACACACAATATGTTACATAAATTCTTTTTCCAGTCACATGGTGTAGGTTAGAGGTCATGCTGGTTACTACTATCTTGGGATTTTCATGGAGCTTTTTAGGATTCTTGGTCACTTAAATATTTAATTTCTTTTGGTACTTACAGTTCTCACTTTAATTTATTTAGCTTTTTATTGACATTATATATGGGTACATTGAATTTATTTTATATTATAGTCTCGGCAGGATTTGGTTGGTGTCTGTATTGTCTTTGTCATTTGTATATGTTTCCCTCAGAGGTTAAATCCACCTATCACTTTGTTCATTATACCCTCAATTGTAGTCTCCAACCTCAGACCTATGAGAGGTGGGACACTGGGCGTTACTATCTCTCTTCTCTCAATTCTGGATCAAGAGGGGTACACAGTGATTGGATGGATTCATGAAATTTTGGTATTAGTGGTTTGGTTGAGGGATATGATGTAGTTTGGAGTTAGGTATAAGTGATTTTTCATTGGTTGGTAGGTAAACGGTCTCAGCTATGTTTATTATGTGTTGTAAACAAAGGAGATTCGACGAGACATTGTTATTTAGCCCCCCCCCCCTATGATTTCTATCATATTCCATAAACATACAGTGTGTAATAAAATAGGTTATACTAGTTACATGGTAAAGACCTAGGAAAATATCTGTCCACATTTTTCATTGTTCCTGTGTCTGAATGGGATGACCTTTTGATAGCTTAACCTAAAAATAATAAAACAAAAAAATTAATTATTGCTAATGTCTTACATATTTTTGTATTAGTTTCTCTAACTATTTTTCATTTTTCATGTATGGATCTTAGAAAACGTAATCATAAGGTTCTCACGAAATATGTCTAGAAGGTTATGCTAGAATATCTACAAAGAGTAGAGGTTAATGACAATGAATCTTAGAGGAGGAAAATTAGAGAATTTCAAGGACGCAGTAAAAAAAGTATGAGGGATCTATTTCAGATATAGTCACATAATACTAGTTTGAAGAGGTTGATATAGCGTTATATTTGATCCAAGAAAAAAAAAGGAGCGCTGGGTAACGCTGGTAGTGATGATGTTGTGTGGGGCGGTGAGACAGTGGTGGTTATTCTTCCTTGGGGATCCTGAGGAGTTGGAAGTCTCATGGGAGAAGATCCAAGACTAGGTCAGGGACGAGTTTCTTTCTTTGACTGTGAAGGTTTCTAATCTCTACGAGCTTTTTACCCTTTGGCTGGGATACTCAGGTTTTCTAGAGTTTGAGATCTGTTTTAGGAAACTTCTATGATATGATTTGGTTCTATTTCTAGATGAGGGGGCTAGGTTGAGTCATTTTGAATAGGCTTTGAGTCTGAATATCTATTTCCAAGTCACACCATTTACACAAACAACATATCTCAATGTGATGGTAAGGGACTAGGCCATTGAGAGGACATTAGAAAGAACCAGATCATCACGAGAGGGTAGTCATCAATATTCCTCATGAAGTAGAGCTATGGTATGGTGTTCTAATTTTTCAGGGCAGAAGAGTTTTCATTAGGGTAGGGGTAGGTCCTAGCACTCAATATCTCATTTCTCTAGAGGTAGAGACCCTGAGGCATGTGTTAAGGGATCATGCGCTTGTTTTTTTTGGATTCTAGGGTCATCAATGACATGGCTTCCCAACCATTTTGAGTAGAAAACATGCTCCAGTTATTCTGCTCCAGGTTCCTCTGTTGAGTCAGTTCTACCCAAGGAAATATTTTTTTTTGCACTAGCTTTTGATTAGAAGAGAGAAGATGGGATATGAATAGGATAACCTTGGGATACTCTCTCCCATTAAATAGTACATCACAACCATGGATTTTTTCTTTATTAGGGTTATAGAGGCCATGGACCAAGTCGTAGTCAGCTTTATGTGTTATCATTTCCAACTCCAGGTGAGCCAGATATCGTTTGAGGTACACTTTTCTGTTTTTATACATGGGTTCATTCTTTATTTTATTCATGGTTAATTCAATCCTTTATATCACCTTCCCAAATCAATTCATTGGGACTTGAAGTAGATAGGATTCAAGTTCCATTGGCATTGACTATGGAAGTTGGAGGTTGAAATAACTTGTATGATGTATATAGAGACTATGAGCAGGTTTTGGGGAAGAATCTCTCCTGGAGAGAATTTATATAGTTTTTTGTACGACCATATGATATCATCCTCAATATGTATTGGTTGTATTTGGTGCCAACTATTTTGGATTGAATTCAGAGGCATGTAGTGTTCCTTGATGCTAATAGAGATCCAGTAGTGTTTGTATGTGAGAGAGATACTCAGATGTCTCAGAGAATTGTTTCTTCCTAGTTATTTTTTATATATATACTAATCTTGAGTAAGTTAGAGGATCAGAAGTCTATGTTTCACAGTGTCATATAAGAACAACCTGATGTATTTTCAAAATAAGTTGTAGAGTTACACCCTAGAGAGAGATCAAGTTCAGGATTGAGAATCAACAAGGCACGTCTCGTATCTCGATGACTCCGTATAAGATGCTGAATTCCAAGTTGACAGTGTTATATATATATATATTGGTTGTATGTTGCGGTGTAGTTTTATTTCCAGAGTGTATCAGTGGTGTGCAATAGTTTTTTCATGAATAGAACTAATAATATTTTGTTTTTGTGTGTCTATTATCATCGTTTGAACTGGGTGACAGTGAAGAACCACTATCCTCCTCTACTAATGAAGATTTCTTTGATCAAATTATAGGTGAATTTTTGTTCTAAAAGATAGATTTGAATTCATGGTATCATCAGATGTATTTGAATGATGAAGATATCATGAAAATTCCATTCTATTGTCTTCATGGGTATTATGAGTTTTTTTGGATGAAATTATGTGTGATGAATGCTCTATCTGTGTTCATGGTGTTAATGAACGTGGTGTTCCATGAGTTCCTGGATAATCTCATGGTGGTCATCATAGACGACATCCTTTTGTACATAGTCTCTGATGGGGAGCATATAGAGCATCTGCATGCCATTTTGGGATTTCCTCATTGATAGTAGTTGTTTAAGATGTTTTGAAGTGTGATTTTGGGCTTTAGAAGTCCATTTCTTAGGGCATGTTGTGTCTCATAATGGATTATTCATGGACTTTTCAAAGATAGAACTATCTGTGTCTTCAGTATTACCCAAGAAAGTGGTATAGGTGCAATTTTTTCTTGTCCTCAGTCTATTAGAGGAGGTTCTTAACGATTTTTTTTGGTATTCAAATCCTATGACAACCTTGACTAGAAAAGATATGGCTTTCATGTGGACTGATTAGTGTCAGAATACTTTTTAGTTTCTAAAGGAGAAGTTGGCTAGTGGTATGATTATTTTTCTATTAGAATAAAGTGTTTAGATTGAGTTTTTATGTGATGATTCACCTATGAGGTAATGAAATTTTCTTATGTGGCTAATATTATTTGTTTCATGTGGGACTTGGTACTTTTTTCACCATGAGTGTAATTATTCCAGCCACGATCTTGAATTGGAAATAGTGGTGTTTTCCCTAAAGTTGTAGAGACATTGCCTCAACAACGATATTTATTTGGTATCCACATATCAAATGGTCTAAGGTATTTTTTTAATCCAAACATGACTTAAACATGGGATAACAACATTGGATGAACTTCATATAGAATTACAACTTCAAAAAAATTTATACACCAAAGAAGTGTAATATTGAAGCTGATGTACTGAGAAGGAAGTTGTGTAGTGATGAAGTGAGTGAATCAGATGTTTCCTAGATTGTGATGTAAGATCATTCTGGATTACATCTAGATATGGGATAAGTCAGGGGTAGAGGTTTTCTTTTTCACAATACAGTGTATTCATATCTCGTACAGCAGGTGGAAGAGTCTTAATTAGAGGATCATGAGGTGGAGGTCTTGAGAAATCAATTTGATTGGGGTGAAGCCCCCAACGGTCAGTATGAGGATGAATAAAATAGAGTTTTGTTTCTGGGAAGGCATTTTCTTAGTTTTTAAATGTGTGAGATTCTTCTTATAGTGTTCTATATTTCACACTTAGTGGTACAGCCTTGCATTACAATGATTTATCTAAATTTTAGAATTCCATTTTGGTTCATTGGGTTGAAGAATGTAGTTGTAGAGTTTTTCTCTTAGTTTTTCATTATCCATAAGTTTAAGGGAGTGCACTACAGTTTCATTGGATTTCTCAAGCTGGTAGATGTTCCTCAGTGGAAGTGGGATGATATCTCGATGGTCATTTTTACAACTTTTCCTCAATCTCAAGGAGTCTAAAATTCTATAAGGGAGGTAGTGGACAATTATTTGAAATCATCCCACTTTATAGAAATCATAGAATTGAGATTAGAAGAGGTTTTTTCGAGACAAAATGTGGATGTGGTGGTGAGACTCCACGAAGCCCTGAGGATGATAACTTTTGATTAAGATCCTTGTTTTACCTCTTGGGTGTGGAGAGGTCTCTTGAATGGTTTTGGTTATCAGATATGACTTAGCACTAATTTTCATCCATGGATGTAGGGTTAGATAGGGCAGACCATCCAAACTATTGAAGTCATGTTTCATTCTTATGGCCTAGATTTTTTATGTTTGTGGATGAAGAAAATTCCCTCGGTAGAGTTATATTACAACAATAATTGCATTCCACTATCAGTATGGAATCATTTGAAGAACTTTTTGGCCGACATTTTCATTCTTCATTGTGTTGGACTGGGGATGGAGTGTTAGTAATTCTCAAGCTGGAACTGGTGGAGAGTACGATAGAGATGGTTCAGGTGATTCACAACCGGATGAAGGCAGTAGATGATTATCAGAAGTCCTATAATGAACAAATGAGGAGACCATTGGAGTTTTAAATTGGGGATCATTTTTTTCAGAAGGTGAATCCCCATCATGGGAAGTGAAATTTTGGTCATCAGATTAAACTTTCTCACCAGTTTGTTGGGGATTTTGATGTGTTCGCTCATGTTGGTGATGTGGTGTATCAGGTAGAACATCCCCCATAGATGAACCATTTATATGAAGTTTTTTATGTGTTGCAAATATGTATTTATCTTCAATATGACTCTCACATCATGTATTGGGTGAGATCGATTTTTATAATGATGTGACCTTCGAGGAGCGGCCTGTAGAGATCTATGACCATTAGAAGAAGTTGTTTCATGGGTGTTTTATCCCATTGGTATGAGTCTTATGGTGGCATGGTGGCTTGGATAATATTACCCAGGAATGTGATTTGAAGATTCAGACTCAGAACCCCAAGTTGCTGGATGTTTAGTTCTTCCTTGTAATGTTGTTTGTCTGGTGGTTATACACCCCTTTATGATTAGGAGATGATCGTCCCTTGTTTCTTATTATTTCTTATACTCTTTTAAAATGTATCTCCTTCAATATAGTGTTCAGAATATGGATTTATTTGTACCATGATTTCGAATTGTACCTTGATGATGTTGCTCAACTCCTATGGTGGAAAGTGCTTTGAGAGGTATCTCGCAGGGTGGTTGTTCGAACCCATTTTTATCTTTCCTCTCTAGGATTGTTTTGGATTCTAAAGGTTGAATCGATTTTTATATGTATCTTATGTAATTCCTTAGATATCTTTGTCCCATTTCTTTGATAAAATATGGTGTTTGAGGTGTTTTCGGAGGCCTAGGTGAATTATTTCTAACACATTTTTTAATTTCCTGTTCTCTGAATTGTGTTTCTAGGAATGGGAGTCATCCAATGGTAGTTTGAATAGTTTTTCTAGGACTATGAGTCATCTAATAGTAGGATAATATGTATTTCTAGGATACTTATCATCCAACGGTAGGTTGAACAATGTTTCTAGGATAGTTAGTTGTCTAACGGTTGGTTGAACAGAGTTTCCAAGCTGGTGTGTCCTCTAACATTAATATGAATAGTGTTTCCAGAATGGTGAGTCATCCAATAGTTGGTTGACTAGTGTTTACATGATGTTGAGTCATCAAATGATAGGATGAAACATGTTTACAGTATGATGAGTCATCTAATTGTAGGTTGAATTGTTCTTCAAATATGGTGAGTCATCAAACAGTATGTAGAACAGTATTTCTATGATCGGTAGGTTGAAATGTGTTTCTAGCTTCCTATAGTTTTCACCCATTGACATTATTTTTGACATAAAATGTATTAAAATAATTTTATGGGATATAAGGCCAATTATAACCACATAAAATCTATATAAATTTTTCTAAGGGTCTGAGTACCTTACTAACTTAAAACATGTAATCTTGATCAAATCTGCCATTAATGAAAAATATAAACCATATCTAAACTTCTACTCTATTTAGATTTTAAAAAGGCTGAGATACCTTTGACCTTATTCATTATTTTTGTTATTTTTTGTTATAGGATGTCCAGCGTTATTCTTTCTATAAGAGTTTTTTGTTTCAACTAAAATACATGGATCTTTTTTTCCTTGTAGTTTTTACTTCTGCATTGAAACCCCCTGTTTTAGTGCAACAATGAAGTGTCTATACCTCTTTTATATAAGTTATCTTTACCAAAATTCAACAAGTTTTTTCAATATATTTCCTCTCATTTATTCATCATATTGGATGGAATGTGATATCCATGTTTCTAATGGATATTTATAATTTTTTGGTTGGTGTGGTGGTGTCACGACATCCTCAAGTGGACTCAGTCATTGCAGGAGAGGTGATAGTGATCTTTTGTGTTGGAACATTCCCATGCAAAGAATGTTGAAGAAATTTTGATGTAGGAGATTAATTTATTCTCTATTTATTGAGATGAAATTGTAGATATATCATGATTTATCCCTTTGGACTAGAATGAGATACACAAAATAATTATTTGAACAAGATTAAATAGTTATTATTCATCATGTAGCGAAGTTGTGGCATTGTTTCAAGATAATAGTATAACTATTTTTTCATAGAGAGTGTGATATCTATTCCATGAATTTTTATCATGTCATCTATGATTAAAATTGGTCATGAAATTAATGCATATTCTATTATATAATTAATCTTTTTATAGATAAAGAGGCATTCTTAATTAATCCAGTTATTGTTGTTGTATTGTTTATGATAATAAAACATATGCAGACATACAAGGTTAAATAAATTGGATAAAATCAGTTTTGAGAATGAAATATGATGATATTTTGGGGATTTTGTTTCCTTCTTGTGGTAATGTCCAAGCTCCTTGGCAATTGGAGCAGTGAGAGCTCATTGTGTGGGAAGGTTGGATGCCTTGTTTAAGGAAAAGAGCGTAGTTGGTATGTTTGTTGGATTTTTGACTGCTTGTGATGTGACATGATCCTTGGATGGTTGATTCTAAAGGGATATTGTGATATATGGGGAAGGGAGGCCTAGTTTTTGTATCATTATTAGATACATCGTGTGGTGAGATGCATCGGTTAATTCATATGGGTGTCGGGGATGACACTAGAGACAAAGTAATTTGTTGAATATGGGTTTACCCATTGATATAAATTTTGGATTATTTTTAACCGATATTTTTGTTTATCTGGTTTAACATCCGTACATATTTTTGAAGTTGTTTTTTTACCTTCCTTTCAAGAAACGTGATGATTCATGGGGTATTCCAAGTTCTTTTTTTTTGTTAAACTTCTTGAGGATGGATGGGTCTATATTCCTGTTATTTGTGGCGAAGAGTCGATGGGTAGTTCATCTACTCTCCATGTTTCTCCCCTAGTGTTTGGTAGCTTATTTTATTTTATTAGAATACCTATATTTATGGAATTTTTTAATGTTGTTAATAAATTAATGAATAACCCATAGGGTTAGAACTTTCTAGGACGTAATACTGAGGTTTTATTTTTGAGAGGTCATGGAATCGATTTGGTTATGCCTGGATGGCGTGGATCTTTATTGGAATGGTAAGAAATGAAATGTGGTAAATGATAATGGTTAATTGATGGTTAAATAATTAAATAATGTAAAAAAAAATTGATTAAAAATGATTAGGTAATTTAATTTAATGTGGATATTTAAATGGTTATGCACTTATAGGATATATAGTGTTAGCAGCGGAAGTAGGGAGTCTGAGAGATGTTAGCTACTATTTATCCTCGTACTAGGTTGTTCCCATTGTGTGGTTGTGAGCTATATTATATTCTGAATTTTTCGAGTTTCTATATGCAACTCCACGCTATTAGTTAGGGAGACTAACACCCTAGAGATTCTGGGCCCTATGGGTGTTTCCCCCAACATCCTGATAGGAGGATGGATGACTGACTACCCCCTTTGGACCCACTCTCTTCTCTTAGTAGATACTTATTCCAGTATAAAAGATGTTTATTTTCCCCATATATGTTTTTAGATGGATGTAAAGGCTTTTGGTAATGTCACACACATATATTCTGGATATAGTTTTCTAATGACTACTATAGGTATAACATGCATTGGTTATGATGGATGGGGATCCTTAAATAGTGTATGGGTTGTGGTGGAATGAGGTATAATACCTAACATATGAAACATGTTATGAGATCTATGGTATCTCTCAAAAACAGCCTAGTTTCATTTGTGATGTAGATATAGTAGTGAGTTATATGGGATGCATGTTGTAGTGCATAGACCAGGTGTCTTTGGGATAGCCTTTTTGGAGAGAGATTATCTTTAAATATGAGGTCGGGGAAAAGTGGGAAACCGATGGGGAAGTGGTAGTAGGGAACCCTTTATATTATTTATTATATTAATTACTCTTGTATTCGAAACTTTTTTAGAGTTTCCATGGTGAGGATGAGAACTTTTTATACATGTTTAAGTGATGGGTTAGTTTCCCTTGTTGGTCACTATGATTTAGCATGATTTATTTAATTTTGCACAAGAGCCTCTAGAGAGAATCTGACTATGTATACGGTAATACTCACCCAATATTATATAAACAAATTTTCATGTCAGTGGGGGTAGGTTGGATATCAATATGGTTACTAATATCTTGGGGTTTTCTTAGAGCTGTTTGGGATTCGTGGTTACTTGCATGTTTACATCCTTTTGGTACTTGCAGTTTTCCCTTTCAATTGTTGTAGTTATTGCATGAAATTATATATCTTTACTTGGTATTTATTTTATATTTTATTCTGAGTATAATTTTGTTAGTGTCTATCCTAACACTCCCTTTCACAGTTATTTCTCTTAGAGGGTAATTCCTCCCATCTAGGTGTTTATTATACCCTCTATGCTAGTCGCTAACCTAGGGCCAACTGTAGGTGGGACTTGTATAGTCACTATCTATCCTCCTCAATTACCAGCCATGTAGGGGTAAACTTTGATGGGAGGGTTCTCTTACACCGTTAACCTCATAATTCATCTATTCAACCATGTTTCATTTGTCCAAGTAGCACAACTATAATCTATTTCCACCTTCCCCTTGCATTTTCAATTAGCATGTGAACCTTCCTAGATTCCTTTGACATTAGAAAATACCACTTCATGCCTTGTATAATTGATGAGGTACGCCCATGGCTAAAATTAAATTACATTAGCATTGTTTCCCTATTCCAATCATCATGACCCTAAACTAGATGTGTCCCACTCCAAATTCTATTTCTTGAAATAGGGTCCCCCATTATGCTACCCTCTTTCTCCCTTAGTTCCCACAACCAGTTTTGTTTCATGAACCTCAGTTCAATATTCCCAATTTTCTATGATACTTAATTTGGAATCTACCACATGTAATGTACATGGTATTCCCTTTTGACTAAACATGATGATGAAATGTTGGGAACCTCATTGCATAATCCCTACGTACCACATCCCTTTTACATGACATTAAACAATGTGATTCTTTCGGATCACTTGACGTTAAACTATATGATGAAACATCCTAATCTTTCAATGTAATAATATGTTTACAACATTCTTAACATAAAACATAAAATTATGTGATTATATTCTTCATTGAATGATGTAAAACATAATTCCATCATAGGAACTCACATAAGAATCCCCTTCCACCAGTTATAGTCATCTACCACATCGTTTCATTGATTTTCATTCTGAATCTAAGATGTAACATCCCTAAGAAGAGGAATGTTAATATTATTCCCATTGAATCACTAATACCAATGTGCTCTAATACATGGTGGTTTAATTACATGAGTAAAAGAATCAATTCAAACACTACATGGCTTCATTTCAGTTCTTTTTATTCCCTTTATTGAGGTCCTCATACTCCTCCACATCTGAAGGGATCCCTTAACCACATGGTTCCTGGACACACAGGCTCAACTACCATCCAAGGACAATGAACCGAAGGACAATTTATGAAATCCATAGATATGATCCTTGTTTTGAATATGTTTGTGGTTAGGCCCTCATTTATTTTTTCCCATACCAGGCTAATAGTACAGATCATTGTGTTTCAAATATGGTTAGCAGTCATGTACTATCATAAGTGTACCATCATAGTGTTCTGGGTCTTGGGAATTATGATTCACTCTCAACATTTCCCTTTGTTCTATTAGAATTAAATTCCTCTGGCATTAAACCATTTTTCTACTAAAACAATTAGTAAAAGAAAGATAATTGTTCCAAGAGACTTGTTCTTTATGTACATCCTCTTTCATCCCAGACAATCTTATATGAAGGATTAATTTAATGGTTTTCTCTTGTTTATAGATCTAAGAATTAATCATGTGATTTGAATATTGATTGTTCCTTGTATCATAAATAGGATCGAATTGTGATAATAAAGAAAAAATATATATTTATACATGAAGATTAATCAATGAAAATAATTTTCAAAAACTGATGCAGGTCATCCACATATTTAATCCTCTCTTAATTCCTAGAAAATCCCCCCCCCCATGGATCTACCTTAGAAATTTTTCAATTCATCTATTCTAGTCTCTAGCGTGTTTCCTTGAGGACCAGTTATCACATATCAAGTTCAACATCCTACTGGAACTGGGAGAAGCTCATCAACCCCAATCTATTCTTAGTACCTCTCATATTTGATCCACGATATCCGATAAATTTCATTATTATCTTGATTCTTGTCTACCTATAGCCGAACCTTTATATGGTTGATGAAATCTGAATGACTGGAAAGTAATGAAACATGATTATAAACCTGCTCATCCAAATGAAAAATTTTATTGTTTAATTGCTGAAGCTTCAGAGTGTGTCTAGATGGATTATGATGTCAAAAAATCATAGATGTTTTCTTTACTCATGAAACTACATTTAAAGGAAATCATAAACTAGTTCATGGGGGCTACAGGCATCCTACCCTTTATTTCCCAGGTTCTGTAGCCAGTGGCAGAGGGACCCAATCAACATTACTAGATATGGTTCTGGATTCTAGTTTATGAAATTCTGTATGCTTCTCCATTACTTGTGCCAAACTATGTGATTCACTTCACCGCCATCAGACTAGGAGTATTATAGCTTTTTAGGATGTGTAAGATCATACTGAATGAAAGAAATAATGGTCGAAGGAGTAGGGTCTACTTTTTGGATCCTCTCGTATAGTTTAGGATCCATGTAAAGTGGTTGTTCATCAGTATTTTACCCCTCCTCAATAGCCTCTCATCTTCTAGCCTCATGCTACGCCTCATAAGCGGCATCACCTTTGACCATGGGAGACTATTCCCCCAGGTCCATGGTTGGTTCGGCATGAGCAACTGGCTCCTCAATGACATGTGTGGCCATTAGGGAGGGGGCCTTGAATGCTCCTACCTTAGCCTCTTTCTGTTTTTTCAACATTTTGTGTAGTACATGGAATAGGAACATGTTGACCAATTTGATAAGGGAATCACTATTTTAACATTCATAAGTGTTAAATACATACAAGATATGGGAACTTGAAAATTAATTCCATCAATATCTATAAGGACCTCCACCAGAGAAGATCCCTTAACACATGTCAGTACTTCAATGGTTTGAACCAATTACTTTTTCACTGATAGAGTTGGAGCTGTTTGAAAATAGACAAACACATTGACACCAATATCTATGATGATATGACAAGGGTCAAGTGAATCATGATTCTCTATTATCTTGAGGTATGTTAATTTTGATGATGATCTATCCTAGGTGTGCCACATCCCATGTAGTTGGTTCCACCATTGTCATATCAGGTTTTGGTACCCCATAGATGACAAGAAAGACCAGATACTCTTAGTTCGTCACTCTGACTTCCTCAGTTGGCTCACCAGCTACTTCATCCTCTAGCATTATCCATAGATCATTCTCCCCAGCACCTGGTGGTTTACCTTTTACCCCCCCAACAAGGGTTCCCTTCCAAATTTTGAGTTTCTCATGTACAAGGAAAACCTCATTTAAATATTCTGGATAACAAATGGGAATGTCATGCCCGAAAAATATACTGTAGGATCATTGTATTCAATAGTATGCATGACACGCAATAAAAAAAATGTAAGGGAATATAATATCTCAAGATATTATAATATATTTAATATTTTTAAAAAATAAATTATAGATTTAAATTCAGGAGATAGTGAGTCAACATACATTAAATGCAACAATGAGTTTCTTCAATGGCTTGTGTTACACGCAAGACTAGGGTTTATAGAACAATAATATCTTGTTAAAATATTATTATAAACTGATATAATATAGCTATTAAATTAGGTGTTATGAATAGTATTAACAAACTTATAAATATATATAGTTCACCAAAATATGAAATTTATTTATTGGTTTATAAATAATTAGTAATATAAGAACCAATTTGATATAAAGGGAATGTTTTTATAAAAAACTTCATTTATGCTCACAAATTCATTTTATCCTTATAAATTAAATTAATTAAAATTAGTGAGTGATATTAATATAAGATATATATATATATATATATATATATTAAATATTCTTTCAAATATTATCTATATTCATCTATTAGATTTTATAGGCCTGAGATAAGAACAAACCCAACATTACACATAAATAGTATTGTTTTTATAAAAGTTATTTTATCACCATTTAATGGATAAAATATTTTAAAACAAATTTTTTGAAAACTTATAAATTATATATATCAAATAAAAACTTAATATTTGAAATTTTAATATAAAAATTAGTTTATGGTGAATTTTTTATATTTTTTGGTGAAATTTCATATTTTGATGAATAGTGGAAGAATTATATTTTTACTCAAAACTAATTTTTTGTATAATTTATTTATTAGATTAAATTGTAATATTTTCATTATAAAGATTAATTAGATCAATTTTTTATAATTTAAAACAATTTAGGTCATTGTAATAAATTTAACATTGATATTTTATATAAAAACATGTAAAACATTTGAACATTTTTACTTTAAAAACCCCACATTGTTGGCATCTGTGTGGGACTAAATTTAAATATAAATCTACCAGTTAAGAGAATGGAAATTGAAAAAATGAATTACATATTTAGAATAATAATATTTTATAACTTTTAGTAATTTTAAAATATTTTTTGACGAAAAAAGTTTAGTAAAAATTATAATAGTTAATTACCACCATTTAGAAAAAAAATTAGTTCTACAATGGATAAAACCATAAAAAATCGCCAAAATGATCTAAACACTTATCAAATATAAATTGTATGGAAATATTTTGGCTGTATCAACTCTTTTAGCAAATTGAAGCCATTATTGGATCCACTTTACTTGGTAATAACGTTACTGTAATTCCCTTTAAAAAATTTACAAGAGTGTCACTCCTCCTGCACTATAAAAAAATCACTCGCCCCTCACACTTCCTCACACCTATAAAGACACATTTCCTTGAACAATAAATAACCAAATAGATCCTTAAAATCCATTTAATCATCCTATAATCCTCAATTTAGTAAGGAATAATCCAAGGAATCTCATTGGTTATAACCAAAAAGAGTTACCCATAGAAGAGGTAATGATGAGTCATCTCAATTTTTTTTTGAATAAAACACAAATAAAAAATTATAATGGGTTATAGATTCATAGAAAACATGTATAATGTAGCATAATGTTTTTAAATTCTCCCACCCATGTTTACTCCTCTATCAGCCCACCTGGATGCTCTGACGATGCCCTCAAATGCACAAGCTTCGACACTGCTTTCTTTTACACAGGATGTCCTTTCCCTATATCTCAAAATATTACCTCGGCGTATTCATATGATTCAATCCTCACTAGAAAAGTATTTGGTTCCCCTAAAGTCTTATCCTCCTTGGAATCACATAGATTTTCCATTTTATCTTGGATTTTCTGATATGTTTCCTTTTGATTCTTATACAATAGCTATGAGAACTTTGGAAGGTCCATCTCTTATGGAAGTTCTTCTTAATTCATCTTACAAGAAAATTTCTTTTTTCCAATATCAGATATTCAGCTATCTAGTATTAAATAAAACACATTGGTTAGAACCCCTTCAATATATTTTACCTTATAATCATTCAAGGAGCCTATTGTCTTCCAATAGTAGAATATTTTGGCTAGGTTGGGTGCAGAAACTCCCCCTCTACCATTATTCAGGAACATCATGGACTCATGGGGACTAGAGCCTCTAGGTCATGTTTCATCTCTTAATCGCAATTCATTATATGTGGTGACTAACTCTATATTTTTTTAAATCATGGACATAAATCCATAGATCTATAGTAATATATAATTTTAATATGTCTCTAAGGTATATATGATTGCATTTCATTTTAGATTCACCTCAAGCTACACTATGGATAAATCTCCCAGGCCTCCAGATTACCTCTACGATGTTTCTTTCATGTGAAGGATATGTGATTCTCTTGCATCCTTTCTTATTACTGATGAATGGAAAAATTAACTCAAAGATGTAAATATAGACAAGATATTAATGTAGATGAATTAATAAATTACTCTTACATCTCAATTTCTTATTAGAGCTGCTGTAGAAGTGTCTTGGTGAAAACCTTTTATTTTCCTTTCACCAGTTTAGTTTTTTTCAAAATAGCATATCTATGGACATTCTATCCAGTTATATCAAAAGATTCATGCGATGATTTCTCATGAATGATTGAAAAATCCATCAGTCGATTATCCATACCCTATGAATTTTAGTGGTTCATTTATAGAAAAAAATTCCAATCCATCCATCCTTGGCCAATTAGTGCCCCACCTCATGAAACCCCAACATTTTCCATGAAGAAGGTTCAATGTGGGGAGAACACATGCACTGACATAGGGGATTTCTTTCCCCATAATCATGCCCAGTACTAGCTACATAGAGCATAACAGTGAGTTGAATTAGCCTTCGCACATGGTATCAGATCCCTCATGTTCTGATGTAGTTTTTTCAGCCCAAAAGAAGGAAATTATTATAGAATGTTCTCAAATAAGCACCCATGATAAACCCAAATCTCGATCTTCTGTCTAGATAGAATGTTTTATCTCTCACATGGGAAATAAATAGTTAATTTGACAAGAACTAGCCTCATCCACCAATCCCCTTTAGTGCCTTCTCCTATTAAGACTCAAAATGGATTCGTCCTTTTAGATAATGTAGATCCAAATGAAGAATTTATTTTTCCTCAGCCTCTTAGTAAAAAATTGGATGACCATTCCGGGGGGAATATGAGATATATTCTACTCTGTTTTAATAAAACATCCTTCCAGCACTAGGGTCCAATAAAAATCCCCTTATATTATAATTAATACCTTCCACATATAAAATTTTAGGGGATTTAGAGACAAGGTTAAGACGGATTTATTGGCTTTTGAGGATTGTCATATGAAATTATGTGGGTGTAAGTCTTAGATGTCATGAAACATACTTCTTTCATATGTGACATTAGTTTCATGATTGGGCTTTGTAATTGTATTAATAGAGAGCCAAACAACCATCATATCAAGATTTCAAGAATGATATTATTTTTGTTGAGCTTATGTAGGCATCTAATCAACATGTTTCCATGAATGTTAGTTCTAATTAATATTAATTCACCTTTTCCTTCGTATATTCTAAATGTGATGTGATGGAATGGGAGACTCTCTGTCATGATCTTAATAGCTTCAATCTGAGTGATGATCCATGGATTGTAGGATTATATTTCAATTACATTTTGGATTATTCTAAAAAGAAACCTAGTGGATTGTACACTATAAATTATAAAAAGGTGTTTGGATAATTTTCCCTTATAGGGTACTCTTAGATTTGGGATATTCAGTGGACAAGTACACATGTTGTAAAAATAAGAAATAAAATCATTGTATGTGGTGCCAACTAAGAAATTTCCTTGCCAACCTCCATGTCATCTCTTTCAATCCAAATACTAGAGTGGATCATTTAGTTCAAGAAATTTTAGATCATTCTACTCTTCCTATTCAACTCTCATGTTGTGGGAAATAAATGACTGTTTCATATAATTTCTTAGATGGGAAGCCAACCCCACATTTAAATAGGTGGTTCTTTAATCTTGAAAAAAACAAATGCAGAAGGAGTCTTGGATTGGATTTAATAATAAGATAAGGAGACTGAAGGAGGATATTCATATTTGGAACCACAAAAAATCTCAATTCTAGGATGTGGATGCCCTCAAAGCTGACATTGATCTTATAGAAATATATATGGAATCATTATGGGATGAAAATATGTTAAATCACATTGTTGAAAAAATAATCGCTTGGTAGAATTGCTTCTTAAAGAATAAATAGTTGTAATATATTGCTCTTGTGTGAAATGGATAAAAGTATGAGATCATAATATAGCATATTTTTATGCATGTATTCAGGATATGATGTGGCCTTTTGCTCCTAATATTATTAATGAGTATTGAAATTTCACTATGACCCTCATGGGTTTTGAGGTTTGGATGCATCTTTCTCTCATTCCATGTTAGTGGATATTAATCCTTGTATACATGTAGGCTATCCTTGAGGGAAGGATGTTCTTTTTTATTCTGTTCCTCATGATATCTCAAAATCTACCAGTTATTTTATTCAAGAAAATTAAGATCAGGCAAGAGATCTTGGGGGATTTTAATAGCATTAATGTGGGGAGTTCCCCTGGACACGATGGAATCCCGAGTTCTTTCTATATTTCATCCAATGATATCATAAAAAATGAGTTGGTGGAGATTATTCAGGAGTACTTCAGGGGGTCATTTATCCAGAGTTCAATGTGCTTCTACTTTGATTATCTTACCCAAATTCAAGGATCCATCATTTTTGAAATAATACCGGCCAACATGTTTGTAAAACATTCCCAATAAAATCCTCATAGTTTTTTTGAATAGATTACTTGCATTCCACCTTCATTCGTAGTTCTATGAAGAGGAACAAAGCCTCATTGAAGGATAGTCCACCTTCATTCATAGATCTATAAAGAGAAACAAAGCTTCATTCAAGGCAAGTCCACCCAAAATTGTATTTATTTTTCTCATTAAATGGTTAACGATATCAATATGAAGGTCATTGGATCTAACATTTCTGTCAATCATGATATAGATAAATCCTATGAAAATATGTAGTATAACTTTGTTGTCTATTTAATAAGGTTCATCTGATTCTATAAATTGATGATTTATCTTTTCTTCAAGAGTATCAAATCTCCATGGTTCTCTATCACATTCATGGTAAAATGTTATGGATTATTTATAGGGGATTGGGTTGTTATACCAAGAAACCCCATATCGAATAGTTTCTTCATTATAGATCAATATTCTTTCATTAGATATGTTATTCAAAAAAATGAAGTGGAGAGTGTACATCTATTGGAAGCCTAAATTCTCATGGATTACACATATATTATATGAATATGACCTTATTTTTTCAGTAATGGCAAAAGTAGTTCAATTAAATATGTATAGAGAATTATAAATGATTATAGTTAATGGAGTGGGAAGCTTATCAAACATGAAGAGAGTAGTTTCTTGGTTTTAGAATAGTTCCTTGAGAGTTGGTGTAAGAAGATTGAGGATAAGTTGGGACTTTTTTGAAGTAAATTTCTAATTATTTACTTAGTAGATCTATTATCCCAATGAAGGGTACAGATTTATCACATTGAAAACATTTCTCACAAGTTCTCCTTACGTATTCTGAACTGGAAGAATAATTTTCATTCAATTGGATGGCGTATTACCTTAGTTAATAGTGTTATTTTATAAATAACCAATCATGTTATATTCGTACTAAATTTCATTCAAATGGTTCTATGTAATATAGATAATATCATCGTTAAATGTTTCTGGGATTTCCATAAGGAAGGTAGGTTTCAATAGGCTTCATGGGATTGGTTTTCCCACAAGGTGAGAGAGGGTGAAATCAATCATTGAAGCATAGAGGAAACCCTGAATTTTATTCAGGAAAAAATATACTGAGATTATATGTATGTTCACTTGTTATTTGATTTTTACCTATAAATTATATGGTTGGGAATTATTCGATTGGGGAGGCCACTGTTCCAAGATCTTGGATGCAACATGTCGGCATGTTATTACTATTTAGACGCACTCATGGTAAATTGTGAATGTACAGGAGGATCAACTTATGGTAGGATAACTATCTAGGGGCTGAAATGTGTTTTATAGTTCTTATACATCCCAAAATCTCCTTTTCTCACAACAATGATTTCACCAACATCCTTCTAGCTATCCTCAAACAACAATAGTTCAATTTTTCTATAGACATCATAATCTCTACTGAACCGGGCAAGCATATATACACTGGCTTATATTCTGTTTTTTCATATAAATATTATATGTGGTATTATATTTTAAATATGGGTCTGGACCATTGGTGGTTATTTTATGAGGCATGGATATTACAATTAAACTGAATTTTCTGATCTGGAACCAACATAATCGTGTGATCTCTACTAAAAATGGGGTGTAGTGCAAGGAAGTTAACACAATTTATAAGTGCATCGTTGATCTCAGTCCTAAAGAAGAGTTTGTGAAAATATTATTCATTCAAGAGGACTAGGTGGAAGCAATATGTAATCGTTTCAATGTAATCATATGATTTAACATTTTAATCCATTTAGGTGATTATTTCCACCTCTCATGGTTTCTTAGTGCGGAAGGTAGCTCTCCTGAGTGTGACAAAATATCATTATTATTTGAAAAAGGCTATTTTGCAGATTTGGATGGCTCACATCAGGGAAAGGGATGCTGTAATTTCTAGTTAATAGTTGGATATGAAGTCTTGGGATTGAAATATTCTATCATGTCTCACTCATATCATTAAATAGTGAGACCTTTATCGATTATTATGGAATTTCATGGATGAAAATTGATCTAATTCAGACTCCATAGTTACTACTCAAGGTAAATGGGTAAACTATAATCCCTTTCAAAGAGGAGAATAATTGAATGTTGATGGATCATGTAATGAAGGCTGCATACAAGGAGGGGGTTCTTCCAAAAATAGTAAGGATTTATTTTTTTCTTCTAGTTAATTTATTGTATATGGAGATTATCTCAAGGAGGTATCCATCACTATGGTTAAAGGGTTGAAGTTGTTCACTATTCATGGTATAAATATGAATTGGGTGGAGGTAGAATCATCTATTATTCATAGGTCCATACAGTATGTGATAAAAATCCCTTGGACTATCATTTACCATATTCATAAATGAAAAAGGCTACTTTCCAGCAAAATTATGTTTACCCATATTTGGTGAGAGAAAACATGGTTTTAGATCATTTAGATTTGGTGGTAAATCCACATAATCCTTGTATTATTTAAATTAATATTGGATTACTTTTGTTAGAGTGTGATAATCTTATTTTTTAGGATACCCTAGAACCATATTATTTCATAACTTCATGAATGTTTTGTCTTGTCCCTCCACATATTTTTAACGAAATCTTCTAATGTTGGATGGAATAAGAGGTAACATATTTCATCAAGCTCTTTTGTCCTATTTATATTCTCCTACCACCTCATCCCTCCTTATTAAATGATTATATAACAACACCTGTATCCTCAAAATAAGGAGATATTTTATGTTAAATTATTAACCTACACTTATATAAAATTTTTATAAAATGGGTAACTAACATTCTGTTTATGTGTATGGATAAATAACACCTCATTAAAAATTGATTATTCATTATGATTTTACCATCACTCATTGTGGGAATTATTCTGGAAATATATTTTATATATCAGATATATCATATTTATAATTTATTTATTCTTCTATAATTTTTATATAGAACATACCTTTATGTTTTCCATTATGTGTATATATGATAAAATCATTTGTGGAAGAGTGGTCTACCACCTACTAAAAGTAGTGTGATTAGATATCACATTACATGGAATGTATAAAGGATTGTTTTATTTAAACATATTTGGAATACCCAATATCTATATTATAATCACAATATAATTACCTTTCAAGAGAAATAATATATATCATTTTCTTTATTACCCTTTCACCCACATAAAAATGATAACGTCGTTCGTGGACTTGTGGAATACCACCTCCTCAAAAATATTTTATTATTTTTACATCGCATGAATTAAATATATATATGTATATATATGATTAATATTATATTAAATATTATATAATTATATTTATTGAAATATTAATGTTACTTACCTTCATTCTGGGATGATCATTGAAAAAATGGAATTTTACTCAAGCGTATGTATGACCTACTGTTTACATGATTATAATGGTGGTATATTTTTAATAAATAGGATTAATTATTCGATTGAAAAGTATAATTGAAGTATAAATATGATAATTATGTCATCATTATTATTATTTTTATATTATATAATAACCCATTTGACTTTTTTTTACCAAGGTTGTTTTTGGCACATACACCGAACATGGTCAAAACTCCTGATGTAAATTTAATTGTTTATGTAGTTTTATAAAACATGTTAATAACTGAAATAAAATTTCTAATAAATGTGGAAAATGATGTAAAGTAATTAAATAATAAAAGAAAATATTATTCAGTAGTATAAACACACATGATATAAGTCAGAATCAAGGTTAGAGATTTCCATCTCACTTTTTACAACTATGAGATAAATGTCATATACAAAATAGAATAATTGTTTTCATTGTATATACTACCCATTTTTAGTGATATTATATCATTAATGTATTTATCTATATATTTTTTTAAATTTTATATTAATTTTATTCCTCTATGAGGATTATTATTTAAAACATTTCAATGAGGTATGTGACACTTTGGAAACTTTAAGGATAATTTTATGAAGAATAATTTTATTGATTTGTCAAAAGAATTTCCATTCAAAGAAATTATATGACCATTTTTCAATAAATAACTTAATTCTACTCTCCTATTGTTCTCCATGACTTTGTTCAAGTATTAATTCTATTTTTACACTCTTTGGTACTCTAAATGTATTATAAATTTTTTTTAAGAAAAACCGACTTTATTTCACTCTTTACTCAGAGAAATTGTTTTCTTATAAATGAATTATTTTTTATAAAAATATTCTTAACCATTCCAAAATTATTTATTATGTTCATTTTTATCATTTTTTCTTTTACCAATTCTTTTAAAGGAACCTTGTTGTCTCTTTCTACACAATTAGTTTTTCTATCATTTTTACCCTACAAAAAGTAATGTTATTTTACCCTATATAATATGTATGGATTTACATGTCGTCATTTCATTTAAGATTCCATTTCATATATAAAAAATTTATTTTTAAATAATATGGTTTCAAAAGTGATTTTCAATGAAAATTAATTAAAAACAAATGGATATTTTCCTCAAGAATGTTTTTAAAGGAACATTTTATATTATCTATATTCATCTGCAAGAAAACCAATTGATTCTTACTTTACATAGGATATAATTTATTTATACCATACATATTCCTCCTATATATGGATTAGGATATATATTTCAAAAAATATTATTGACATTCACTTCCTTGATTATTTCTAGTCCCCTTTAAATAATCAATTTCCTATGACTATTTAACATTGAATTTATTATAATTATCCATATCATTTTTCATGTATAAGATTACAACATGAACCATATAAAATTTTTTATACGGTGTCTAATTTAAAATTTATTTTATTATTTTGGAAATTATTCATAAATATGTATAATTTATCTAATATGGATATTTGATAAGGAACATTTTTTGAATTAAATTGAATTTTAAATATATTATAAATTCATTGGACATGAAATTTATAAGTTAAGGACCATTTAATATAATCCATACTGGTTAGAAACCTTGTAATGTATTTCTATCAATGCATTATTAGTCTCATGAGATAAAAATGGTTGGTGATAAAGCCTTTGAGTATGTTTCCAAGAATAATAGATGAGTTTCTTTCCATAGACTTATACTCTCTTAAGGATAAACATGGAAAATATATTAGTTCATATCCTTGATACATGACATCCTATAAAATAAATATTTCCATCAAATTTATTTATTTATTATTCATCCATGATATTTTTCATAGATATATCAATGGATACATTTCATTTTCTATTCATTGATTATATTGAATGTGTTTCATTTTCTTACATTTCCATATTGATATTTCTTTATCTAGTTATCTGAAAGGAATGTGTTTCTCGTTAATTAACATTCCATATTGTTTATGCGCCACCTTATCAGTTTTTTATTACATGGTATGTGTGTAAATTTATTGACCATGAAATATCTATTATTCTCTTTTAATAATTATTACTTCCAACGTACTTTTTCCTTTCTGAGCGTTTGAACTCACCCTTATTTTTTTTCTTTCCATTGGATTTTGAGAACTATAGTAAGAAAGATATTCAAGGATATGCTAGATGGAATGAAGTTATTATACTCAAAATAGAAAACAATTATGTTGTAATCAGTGTATTAATTTGTAATATAAAACTCATGTATGTATCTGGTATACCCATTATACTAATCCATTCATTACTTTTGGATGAAATTTACTTGTATGGTATGCCAATGTAATTGATAGAAGACACTAGATCAAGACTCTCTAGGTTTATGTATCTATAAATAGCATTAGGTAATGTTTAGTAGAAACCGTGGGATCTATATTTATGGGAAAATAGATTAGTGAACATAACCCTATGATAGACATAAAAGATATGTATAGAGGAACAGTCAAAAGTGTTGGTTATATATAGTTTATTTGGTTATTCAGTGAAATAAATCAATGTATAGATGCTACATGTGGACATGGTTTTGGCACATAACATAAATGGTTAACAACCCTAAAAGTGTGTGTCAGGCCTGACTCGGTGTAACCTCATAAACAGAATCATGCATTACTATGAACCTGATTTGACATTACCATGAAATATACTTTGGATTATTCACATTTGGATTAAAAACGACTACCATGAATTTTGACAATAAGTAATCTTAGTTCATCCTAATATTTTTTAGATTTAAAATTATTTTTCATGATTTTGATATCCTATAAATGGTCATATGATTTTATCTGAATGAATATTGTCACTCACAAATTTCATTCATGCTTTAATCAATTTATTGAACCTGAAGAAGTCAAGAAAACATTAAACATGTAGGAAAGTGTGGTGACAATGAGAAACCAAATAAGGTGTTGATAAGAGTGAATGGTATTTTTTCCCTAATCCATTCTACCAAAATAAAAATAAAAAATCATACCTCAAAAAACTCTCATACTCACCATAGAAAATAAGAATGGATTATTATAAGAGATCATGTGGTAGAGACGATGGATAAAATAATGGTCAATTTCCCTCATTTAATAAATGTGGATGGAGACACCAAGTAACGCGTCTCAATAAAATAATAAAATTAATTATGTGTGTGAATGAAAGAAACATTTCATATAATTATGGAGAAAAAAATGAAGAGTTTTATGGATGAAAATGACACTCATCCTAAATAATCCATTCTAGTTTGTTGTTCTTATTGTGGGGAACCTGGACATTACCTAAGTCAATTCCTTTTTCAAATGGATAAACACTATAACAAGGTAGGTTCAATGTGTAAATTAGTGTATAATGTATTTATGTATAATCGTTTTATGTAAAACCTTAGCTAAAAGGATATTGATTAACTAAACTTACTTCACGGATGCCCGTATAATTTTTTTTGAAAATTATAATAATATTGTTTTAAATAAGGACTACATATATTATTAGTGACAAAAAATCATATCTAGAATGGTCGTGGGTCTTGTACCCGTGAATGAATAATGATAAAGGGTTTCATGCCAAAAACTGACCTATGTAGAATTTGAGTTAATATGTAATTATTTTTAGTTAAAATAATTTTACGAATAAGTATTCATGATGATTCAGTAGTGTTACTACTTTGGATAAGAGATTAATTTCTTAACCATATTGGATTTGAAGAATAAGTAGAGAAAAATGTAAAGACATATCACTCTTCTATGGGCCTTATGATTGGTTAAATGATCATTTTAGTGCTTCAGGGATCAATGTTAATTTTTGGATTTCCATTTCCTTATGTAATAGATAAATTAGAATTTAATCAAAGAACAAACAAAAGAATGAATTTTTTATATGAAATTAATATGTATCATATAAGTTAATGTCATTATATGATAAGGTAGTTAATTAATTTGTAAACATGAGTATAAAGATCTTAAAAATAATGTTTCAATAATACCTTAAATTCGTATTGAACCAATGGTATTCTAAATCAATGTAGATTTATAGCTTTAAGGACCTAAAAATTCCATTTATCATTCAATTTTCTATTATTTATGGCTTAAATCACCCCTATAAATTTTTACACATTCATTTTAAGTATAAAATCTCTAATTTACACTAATGTTCTTCTACTTAGAGAACTAGTTATATGATATTCCATTTGACCTTTGTACTTTCCATTTTCCCTTTTCTAGAGGGTTTCTTATTAACCCTTATCATGATGTGTTATTTCAAACATAATAAATATCAAACAATGTAACCCTACTATTGAGTTCAAATTATTATTAAATAATTTAGTTAATGTATTAATTATTTTACCACATGAAAATTTAAATTATGAAAATTATATTTGATAGTGTGTATTATATGAAACATCTGGCACATGAGGGAATATAATATCACAAAAATTTATTAAATATTTACTATTTTAATTAAATTTTATTTCAAGAAATGTATGTGACAATGATTTAGTGTATATCAGTTTCCATAACAATTTTATCCACTCTCTTTTGTTAAATGGAAGATCGAGTTTAGCTGAACAATAATATATTATTAAAATATTATTATAATAAGATATAAACTAGCACTTAAATTATAAATTATGAATAATAATAACTAAATTATTAAAATATATAGTTTACACAAATATGAAATTAATTCATTGGTTATTAATTAATTAGAAATGAATTTAATAACCAATTTAATATAATGGGAATGTTTCTATGGAAAACTATTTTATGAATATAAAGTTGTTTTATCCTAATAAATTATATTAACTAAAATAAGTGGCTTATATTAATTTAATATATATATATATATATACAGTTATATAAAATATTTTTTATAACCATCTGAAAGATTATAAAGGTTTGAAATAATAAAAAAACCCAATATTACACATAAAAACCTATACTTTTATAAAGACACTTCTACCACCTATTAATGGATAACATATTATAAATCCAATTTTTGGAACATTTATATGTATTATATATCCTAATAAACATAACAATTTAATATGTAAAATAAAAATTTGGTTTTTGATATTTTTTTGGTATTTTTCTATGATGTTTATTCTTTTTGTGAACAGTGATGAATACTAAATTTTATTTCCAAACTACTTTTTAATAAATTTTATATATATGGATAAATTATATTTTCAATTGTTTATAAATACTAATTAGATACATTTTATATAATTTAATAAAATTTAGGTCGTTATAATCAATTTAACATTTAAATTTTTTATGAAAACTTAGCAAACATTTGACTATTTTTACTTTAAAAACATGAATTATCTCCCCTTTTGCAGTATTAAATTTAAATTAATTATGTCACATCTATGATTTTAATTTGAAAAAATGGATTCCATATTTGGAAAAATTATAATTTTTAACTTATAATAAGTTAAAATTAGTGTTCGACTAAAAATATCAGTGAAGATATTTAAAATTATTTACAATGATTAAGAGAAAGATTAGTTATACAAAGGACTAAATATCAAACGTAAGGGAAAAAAGGACCTAAATATTTCCTAAATACATTTTATAGGAATATTTACACCATATACCATATTTTATATAATTTTTATTATTATTGGATATATTTGAAATGGAAAAAACATGTGGGTAAATCCTTTTCCAAAAATTTATAAGAGTGCCACCCCGCCTCCATTATAAAAAAACACTCACCACTCTCACTAACTCACACCACTCAAGAAACATTGGGAAGAAAAATCACTGAAAAAATACCTCCTAAACATACATCCCCTCATCCTAGAATCCCCCAATTGGTATGTAATCTATCCAATGAATCCCTTTGGTGTAAACTATAAGGGGTTACCCAAATAAGAGGTAACTTCTTTCCTCAAGATCTTTTGTTTTATTTCTATTATCCACCCCCTCATCTCCCATTATTCCATTAATATATAACAAAACCAATTTCATAAATATACTTAAATGTTTTTATTTTACATTTTTTCCACACAAAACTATTTTGTTTTTATGTTACCAATTATCTATACGTCGAACTACCAACTCATGAAACAGTGATTATTCATTCTTCCTTTACCACCTCTCATGGTGTGAATTACGATGGAAAATCTATTTATATATTATATGTATTATATGTATAATTTATTTATTCTTATTTAATATTTATATATATCACACTTTTATGATTTCCATTTTTCTAAATACAATAACATCGTTTGTGGAAGTTTGTGTTACCGCATCCTAAAAGTGATGTGATTCAATCACACGACACATGGAATGTGTATATGTGGATTTAAATTAAAAAAATATGACATACACAAAATATATAAGATATTATTGACATAAATACATTATATAATATAAAATATATCATTTTATTTATTAACATCTCACAAACATGAAATTTTATAATGTCATTTCTGCACGTTTGGACTACCCCTGCTCGACACGATATGATTCCTTTTACATCACAATATTTATATATAATATTAGATATTATTCAATAAAATGTTGTTTGTGATATAAATTTTTTATATAAAGATAAATTTTACTTACATTATGTACATAATGATCAATGGAAAATGCAATTGTTACTCATGCATATGTATAACTTACCGTCTCCATGATAGTAATATTGGTAAATTTTCCATAACTATATTAAATGATAGGTTTTAAAAGATTAATAGAAATATAAATATGATAATTATTCCATTATTAATTTTTATTATATGTTATATAATGACCCATCAGACCGTATTTTTCCAACCAATGTGTTTTTGACTCCTAGAACAAATATTCTCCAAACACAAAACGTAAAGATACTAGTTTATGTTGTTTTGTACAACATGAAAATAAGTGAAATAAAAGTAATGATAAACATGAAAATTTTTCTTAATCATGTAAATAATTAACATAAGTATATTATTCATGAATATAAATATGCATATGAAAATTTAAACTAAAGGTAAAATATTTTAAACACACTTTTTACTTTTGTTAGATAATTTTTATATTTACAACTGACTTCTTTTTCATGGTGTATATACTTCCCCTTTTGATATATATTATATATTAAATATTTTTTTCTTAATGGTATTAAAACATATTATTTACTTTTATTCATTCATGAGGCTTATTATTTAAAATATTTCAATGTGGTACACTTTGGAATGTTTAAAGATTATTTTCTAGGAGAATAAATTTAATGAATTTTAAGATGTATATCCATTCAAGGAAATAATATGAAATTTTATCAACAAATTCTTTCGATTTCCTCTCCAATGAATATTAATTTCGTTTTTATGTATTGGAACAATTTTTCTAATTAATTTTACTCTAAATGTTTTATAATGTTTTTTAATAAAACTTGAATTCATTTCTCTATTTAGTATGAGAAACTATATTTTATATAAAAACACTATTTTATCAAATGGATTTAAATTTTTTTTCAACATTTCAAATTTATTTATTAATCAAAATATTATCCTTTTTTCTTTTACCAATTCATTCAAAAGAATCTTCTGTATACTTTACGAACAAGGCATTTTTCTAAAAATTTTACTATGAAAAAAGAATGTTATCTTACCTCATACAACATGTATGGATTTATCAACCATTATTTCAGTGAAGATCCCATTTCATTTAAAAAAGGGTAATTTATAAATAATTTTTTTAGAAAAGTGTCTTTTAATGTAATGGTTTTTTAAATTTTCTTTAAAACAAAACAATATTTTCCTCAAGAATGTTTTTAAACGCACTTTTTATATTATCAAAATTCATGAGTGAAATAAATCCATCATTCTTACTCCACATGGGATAAATGGAATTGATACCATCAAGGTTACTCCTTTGGATAGTTTATGAATTAGTTTTCCAAATATTTTATTGAAATTTACATTCTTGATTCCTTCTAGTTCCCTTGAAATATTCAATTTCCTATAACCTGTTAACATTGAATTTCCCATAGATATCCATATCAATTTTTATAAATATGATTATTTACTGAACTGCATACCATTTTTCAAATGTTTATTAGTATTAATGTTATTTTTTTATTTTGGGAAATATCTAAAAATATATATCATTTATTAAATATGGATATTTGACAAGGCACATTGTTTTGGAATTAAATTGATTATTAAATATATTATTAATGCTTTGGACATGAACTACATAAGTTAGGGACCGTTTAAAAGAATCCCTATAGATTTTGGAGTGGTTAACATAAGCCCAATGATGTATCAAAAGTATCATGAGGAAAAAATGTTGATGAAAAACCCTTCATGTTTGTTTCCATGAAGACTTGATGGGTTTCTACCCACAAACCTAAATCCCCTTAAGGATAAATCATGATAGTATAGAGGTTAATATTGGAGATAAATTATTTCCAATAAAGTACTCATTTCATTCATTTTTATTTATTAATTATTCATCTAAATGATTTTATAGTGAGATACCAATTTATACATTTCATCTATCAGTTCATTGATTAAATGGAATATGTTTCATTTTTATTGCCCTCCCATATTGATTTTTTTATCTGGTTATCTGAATGACATGTGTTTCCAATTTATTAACTTTTATTATTATCTATACAATGAGTAATATTTTTTATATTTCATGGTTTTTGTGTTCAATTTTTTTCAATGACATATTTATCATTATCATTAATGCATTATTATTTCCCTTGAACATTACCCTTACTGAGAATTTGGCCTCACCTAAATTTTATTTCCTTTCCCCAAGACTACAAGAACAATACATAGAAATATATTCAAGGATATTCGTATATAATAATATTATTATCCTTAACATAAAAAATGATATTTTAATTGGTGTATTAATCTGTAATATAAAACTCATGTACGTATATGGTTTATAAGAACTACTAAATCATTCAGTCTATTGGGATGCAATTTAATTATATTTTATGCCAATGTAATTGATAATAGACACCATCTATAGGATTTATGGGTTTGGGTCTCTACAGTACGTATCAGAGATTATTTAGTAGAAACCTTGGGAAATATATTTAGTGAAAAATAGATCAGATAACATAACCCTAAGATAGACATTGAAGATAAGTATGGAAGAACACTCTAAAGTATCAGTTAGATAATGTTTGTGTGGGTATTCCAATAAAAATATCATTTTTTTGAAAATATAAGTGGTTGTTGTATTCGAAAATATGTACCTAGGGGTAACAACTCAAAAAAGGTGTGTCAGAACTGACTATGATTAAGTTGGTACATCACAACATGCCTTATTGTGCACCAGGTTTGACACACTAGGGGGGTATGATTAAGAAATTCAAATATTATTTAGAAAACAGTATTATATTTTTTGAAAATGAATAACCTAGATTATATCCAAGAATTTTTAGACATAAAATAATTATTCACGTCTTTGATATCCAATAAATGATCATAAGATTTTCTCATAATGAATACTGTGACTAAAAAAATTCTGGTTTTAGAAAATTTCTTAAACCTAAAAGAGTCAAGATAAAATTAAACATGAATAAAAATGTTGTGAAAATGAGAAACCAAATGAGGTCTTGATAGAATGAAATATATTTTTTTTATTCCTACTCAGGATTCATGAAATATAATTATCAATTTGTACAACAAGCAACTCCCAAAATCACCAAATAATAGAAAGATGAAATTTTCTAAGAGTTCAAGTGGTGAAGATCATGGAGAGAATAATTCTTGAGTTACCTCATGCAATAAATGTATATGGAGACACCTAGAATAGTTTCTTAATATAATAATAAAATTTTATAATATTGGGAATGTTGGATGTAATGTATAGAATTGCAGAGGAAAAATAAATAGAGAGATGGATGGAGATGACACTCATCATAAGGAATACATTCTAGTTCGTTGTCATTAATATGGGGAACCTATAAATTACCCATGTCAATGACATTTTTAGAGGATAATATGTATATTAAGTAAGGATATATGTGGAAATTAGTGGATGGTGTATTTATTTATTGTGAATGTATTGAAAACAACAGTTAATATGAAATTTTGTGGCTAACTTTATTTCAAGAACGTTTATAATAATTATTTAAAATATTATATTAATAAGGTTTTAGAAAATGACAACATATATTTATGGGGTCAAATAATCATATCTAGAGAATTCTTGGGTCTTGTACCGCTCAAAAAATTACAATAAGGGTTTCATGCAAACAAATAACCAACATAATGGAAGGGTTAATATGTCATTGTTTTTAGTTAAAAAAATTTGAATATTAGATATTAATGATGAACCAGTAGTGTTAATTTCTAGGTTTAGAGATTAATGAATGAACCATATTGGATTTGGAAAATAGTTAGAGAAAATTGTTAATACTTTTCACTCTTTTTTGGGCCTTATGATTCATTAAATGTTTATTTTAGTTTATTAGGAATCAAGATAATTTTTTGATATCCATTTTTTTATATAAGGGATGAATTTTAATTTTATCGAACCATAACCAAAAGAAGGAATTTTCCTATGAAATTAAAATGTAGCATGTATGTTAATTTCCTTATATTATTAGGGAGTAAATAAATTTCACAACATGTGGAAAATGATCTTAAAAACAATGCTTCCCTAATATAAGGATTTATATTTACCTGATGGTCTTGTAAATCATTGAATGTTTATTTCATTGAGGAACTCAAAATTCAAATTATCATTCCCATTTTTACGATTAATGTCCTTAGTCACACCTATAAATATTTACACTTTTCCTTCATATATGAGTCCTTACATTCCACTAATGTTCTTCTAAATAGATACCAATTTATTGGATATTCCTTTTGATATTTGTACTTACCAATATCCATTTTCTAAAGGATTTATAATAAACCCTTCTCATAATGTGGAATTTCTAAAATATTAAATACAAACAAATATCACCAATATTATGTTTAAATTGTGACTACACAATTTAACCAAGGTGGTAATAATGTAACAAGACCAAAATCTAATGTATAGACATTGTATTTAATAGCGTGTATGACATGAAACACCAATTGAGTGACTGAATATAATATCCTGAGAATTTATAATATATTTAATGTTACAATTAAATTTGATAGCTTGAAATGTATTTGATAGTGAGTTTGTGTTTGTCACATGAAAAATTGAGTATCTTCAATGGCTTGAATTACATGCAAGATCGAGTTTTATTGAAGAATATTATATTATTAAAATATTATTATAATAAGATTTAACCTCGCCAACAAATTAGATGTTATCGATAGTATTAAATTACTTATGAACATATATATCTTAGACAATTATGAAATGACATCATTGGTTACTAATTATTTAGAAATGAATATGAGAAACAATTGAATATAATGGGAATGTTTATATAGAAAATTATATTTATAAATAGAATGTTGTTTTATCCTAATAATTTTAATTAATTACAAATAGTGAGTGATATTAATGTAATATATAAATATATATATTATATATTCAAAAAAATAATTTTTATATTCATCTAATAAATTTTATAGGAATGAGATAAAAACAAACCCAATATTACACATAAAACCTATATTTTTATAAAGTTACATTTACCACCTTTTAAGAGAAAACATATTTTAAAACCTATTTTAGGAACATTAATAATTATTTTATGTCAAAAAAAACTTAATCTTTAAAATTTTAATATAAAAATTCAGTTTAGGTTAATTTAATGTATTTTTTAGGTTTCTTTTATTGGTGAATATTGAGAAATATTGAATTTTTACTCAAAACAATGTTTTAATTCTATTTATTTATAAGGTTAAATTGTATTTTTTTTATTGTTTTTAAAGATTAATTAAATAAATTTTAAATACTTTAACAAAATCTAGGTTCTTGGAATCAATTTATCATTGAAATGGTATATGAAAAATATCATGATTTTGAGCATTTGTACTTTAAAAACAATCATTTTCTTCCCCTTCTACTAGATTAAATTTAAATTATTGTTTTCCACTTTTATTATTGTACTTTGGAAAAATAAAATCCATATATGGAATATTTATATTTTATAATTAGGTATAAATATGTTTCAACAATAATTTATGTGAACTAAATTTTAATTAAATATAATGATTAGTAGAAGATTTAGTTTTACAATGTACTAAACCTCCAACATAGGGAAAAATATGACCTAGAAACTATTCCAAAATCCGTTTTATGGAAACATTTAAAAACTATAAGCAATTGGATATAATTTTTATTATTATTGGATCCACTTAACATGATAAAATTGTGTGTGTAATTCCCTTTTAGAAAGTTTATAAGAGTTCCGCCCCTCCACCAATATTAAAAGGCACCCACCTCTCCCACATACTCACACCTCTCAAAAAAATTTGAGTATATCAATATCGTAAAAAATATATCATAAAAATCCACCCCTCATCTTTTAATCCCCCCATTTGGGATGGAATTCATCCAAGTAAACCCTTTTCTAACAACCAAAAGGAGGTACCTATGTAAGAGGTAACATCATTCCTCCAGAACATTTTTTTTATTTCTATCCCCCACCCCCATCTCCCCTTATTAAATTAATATATAAAAACAATAGTATCATAAATATATTGAAATATTTTTATGTTATGTGTTTTACCTACACTTATTCAAACTTCCATCTAATAGGTAATAAACTTACCATTTATTTGTACAGTGAACTACAGCCTCACAAAATGATGATTGTTCATTCTTCCTTTAACACCTATAATGGTGGGAATTATGATAGAATGACTATTTATACATTATTTATATGATATTTATAATTTATGTATATTTATTTAATTTTATATAGATTGTAACTTCATGATTTTGATTTTGTCTAAATACGATGACGTCATTTGTGGAAGTGTGGGCTACTGCCTCTTAAAAGTGATGTGATTCAATCACACGATAAAAAGAATATATTAATGTTGGTTTTAATTTAAAATATGTCGCATAAAAATTTATTGATATTAATAACTAATTATATTTCTATAAATATAATATATATCATTTTCTTTATTACCCTCTCACAATCGTAAAAATTCATAACATCAGATGTGGATATGTGGTCTACCACCTCCTCGACATGATAAGATTTCTTTTATATCATAACAATTGTATATATAATTATATACTATTAAAAATGGAATTTATTATATAAATATTTTTTGTAATTTTAAAATTTACTTACCTTATTTCCATAACAATCATTTAAAAATTGGAACGTTACTCAGGCATACGTATGACCGATTGTCTCCATGATTGTAACATTGGTTCATTTTCCAGATCCTGATTCAATGATTGGTTTTAATAGTATATTTGATTTATATATAAGAAAATTATATCATTATTAATATTCATTAAATGTTATATAATGACCCATATAACCATTTTTAACCTACCAATGTTGTTTTTGACACATAAACTGAATTATGTCAAAACACCTGATGTAAACATACTAGTTTATAAAGATGTATACAACATGGTAAAAAGTGAAATATATGTTCTGATAAAAACTAAAAATTTTATTAATTAGGTAAATAAGTATCATAAATTTTTTATTCAATAATATAAGGAGACATGAGAAAAGTCAGACTCAAGGTAATTGATTTTCACCTCACTTATTTCATTTGTTTGATAATTTTTGGCATTTACAACTTAATTATTTTGCATGGTGTATCTAAATCCCCTTTTTATATATATAATATCATTAATCCTTTTATCAAAAATTTATTTAAATGTTTTATTTAATGTTATTCCTTCATTATTCTTATGATATAAAATATTTAAAAGTGCTATGGGACACTTGGGATTGCTTACAGATTATTTGGAAAAGAATAATTTTAGTGATTTTTTCAAAGTATTTCCATTTGATGAAATCGTGTGGCCATTATTCAAAAAATGATTTATTTTCCCTCTCTTATGGATTTTCATTATCATTTTTATGTATTGTTACCATTTTCAACGTCTTCTCACTCTAAATGTTGTAGAAAGTGTTTTTAACAAAACCCAAATTAAATTTTCTCTTTATTTGGAGACTATATTTTCATTTAAAAACCTTGTATTCTAAAATAGTTTTTAAAAACATATTTTTTACCATCCCAAAATTATTTATTAATCACATTTTTACCTTTTTTTATTTTACCAATTCTTTCAAAATAATCATTTTGTCAATTTCAAAATAATGAATTTTTTTAACCTTTTTAATATAAAAAAGGAATGTTCATTTACATCGTACGACATGCATATATTTAACCACAATAATTTAATTCAATATTCCTTTTTAATGTATACAAGATTAAATTTTAAATAAAATGTTTTCAAAAGTGATTTTAAAAAATAAGGTTTGTAAATAATATTTTCAATACAATAGAATATTTTATTAAAGAAATTTTTTAAAATATCATTTTATAGTATCTATATTAATCAATGATAACAACCCTTTACATTTAATCAACTAAATATATGTTGTATTGATATAATCCTTATTCATCATCCTCGGTGGCCATAATTTTTCTGCATTCTTTAGAATTATCCTACTCATCAGCAAATCTACATGATTCCTCATCATTATAGCCCCATGAACACTCATCTTTTGATGCCTCCCCACTTTAAGCATTTATGGGTGATGTCTTCTCACACATTGGATCACCACCAAACATCACCCACACTATGGTGGATGGGATATCTACATCTCCTCATTGGAATTTGAATTCATCCCTGGTAGTCAGGTATGGGTACCTCTCATGGATGCCCCCTAGGCCAGGATCTGAGAAATGAAAACCTATAGAAGATTGATTCCATCCTAGTTAAGCTTTCTCTATAGGTCCTCCATCGAATTGGACACCCACAACATCCTCCATGAGATCAAAATTATGGTTTGTACAACATCGACAGCAAGTTACAGTATGTGTTTTTTATTCTTCACAAAAACCTTTCTAACTCTACTCATCAGAACCTAGGAGCCTCCTAATTGGTCCCATGACCACTTTTGGTACACCTCTCATCCAGGGTGTGGATGTGTGACAGTTCCATGTGACATACCAACCCCAACTCTAGTCTGAGATTCTCTAGGGGTCTGGCTCACTCCAAGGAGTGCATCCCAACATCCACCTTGTGGTTTTAATTCCACACTCACTATCTCAATCACCTATGAGGTAATCCACAATATTACATCCAGGTATGATTCCACCTAGTTTCTAGCACAATTTTTCGACTCACCATCATCAATGGTGTTCTATGGAAGTGTGGTCATCTCTCCAGAGCTCATTCCTATCAATATCCATTTTATCTGACAATATAAATATGTATATTATTACTAATAAACTCCCATGTAGAAAATACTCTTCACCTATTTCAGAAAACCGAACATCCAAGATAATTGGGATGATGTGTACAGTTTGAAATAGATTTGGTTGTCCATCCAGACCACTATCACACCACCCCTAAAGCATTGTAGGTACTCCTTATTATCCCATTTCCCATGTAGTTTTCCCACTATCAAGGCACTTGGGGTTTAAAGTTTGTTAATGTTGAGTTTTCTGAGTTATCTGATCCCTATTGTTACTCAAGTCCCACCCACTGTTGTTTTTCGTACCCCAATAATGTTGAAAAACGATGTCCAAAAATCGTCATTTGGAGGGATGATGGAATTAAGGAACTAATAACCCCTAAAATGTACCCTAATCAAGCCATTTATGAACTAAATGTGGAAAATCCTCCTTATCATGATATCCCTCACCCCAAGGCGCAAATGGCTATATAACTAGGCCAGCATGGGTATGCCCATGTTTACTTTGTTGTCATCCACTAAGATTTTTTCCAAAAAATCATTCTTGGGTGGAGTCTTATACATGTCTCCACCACTGGAATTATCCAAATTATTATTAATGTAGTAAGGAATGTGGTGAATTATCACAATGGTTCCCATCCTTCCACCATATTATATCCAGACTACTCAAACATCCCCACTTCCAGGATCAACCGATATGATCAAGGCCTCATAATCTATGGTATAATTATTCTCTTAATTACCCACCTAAGATAATTAAAAAATATATCAAACAAAATATTGAATCGGACATCCAAGTGAAATATGGGAGAATGGTCCATATTTTTCTGCAATGGATCCAAAAGGTGTTGCGATGTGAGAGAATTCAGTTACTTATAATCCATGGTGTAAGGATATGGAAAAATCATCGCACTGGAACCCTTATAGTGGTATCATACTTATGCAATGAAAATACCAAAAATGGGTGTGACCCCTCAGGTGATGAAGATTGAAAATATCGGTATTTCGGGATCACCTACTGAGGAACTATGGCACTAGCTCCTTTTGATTATAGAAATGAAACTACAATGTCCACACTACCTCAAGCTGTATGATGTAGTGTGGATAATCCCAATTCTACAATAATTTATAGTGTAACGAGTATTCCAAATCCCATTCACTAGTTATGTTTAATCTATAATGAAAATCCTTCTCCTTGTGCAAACACTTGTTATTGTCCAGCATTCAACCCCGCAAATTGTTGACATAGTGGTAGGGTAACTATTTGACCTTTGGTTCTTCCCCCATAACTTTCTTGGTCTACTCTTTCTATACATAGATGGACATAACTTTATGCTCCCTTGTAGGGTGTCCAAGAATAGTGATGTTCCAATGATTGAGATTATCCTCATGTGGGAACTAGGATCACAGTGTGTTCGCCTCGTATCCTAGGATGTTTGCATCATCAAATATCCCAAGATTTTACCAAGGAAGGTGTTCCCTTAGGGGATAGTTCTTCTGTTCCATAGTCATCATGACCATGATCATTTGGGAATTTGAAACAACCCACATCGCTAAAGGGATATAGGGTTTTCCCACTATTAATATTCTTTGGGATGCGACACCTCTTAAATTTAAACTCGATTCAATTTGTGGACAATTAATGATGATTCTAGAAAGTTCCAAAGAAGAGTGAACAAGTGTAGGTATTTTGTCTTGAATTTAGAGTTGGCATGAATTTTTCGGAGAGTTCATGAAAAACAATCCCCTAGTCAAAAGAATATGTGTATGAAATGATATTGTTTGAAAGTCATTATCGAAGCTTTGTTTTTTCATGTATGAGGCTAAATTATGAGAATGAGAGAAAATATTATCCTACAAGGTAGTCAACGTACCAAGAATTGTTCCACATAAACCTATTTAAATCATGGACCATGGGATTTAATGTTTTCAAAACAATATATCTTGACTGTTCGAAAATGTTGCACGCACCCATGAGAATGACCCCCACCCTTTGGTTTTTCCTTTAGAACCTTACCTTCTAATCAGTATTCAACTCATATTATGAGGGGGGGGGGATTTTTGGCACTAAAATTTCCTTTGAATCCATAAATTTCATTTTTAGTATAATCTGCCCATGTTTTCTTCCACAAAGTACCATTCCATTGTCAATGAGTAGAGTGTGCGCATGTTGTAGAGGATATGCGAAATAGCCCTAATTTTCACATAAAGTCCTTACATGTTGAAGATGGTAAGATTTTTCATGTCTTTAACCAAGAATAGAATGATTCCATTGATAGTTCATTTATGAATGAATTTAGTCATATAATAATGTAATGTGGTGTGCAATAGACACTTTTTAGGCCAAAGATGACATTGACCGTGTCATTTTGCCCAGCCAAACTCCCACAATAATGGATGTTGTGTCAAAATCCCCATATGTTTCCAAGGTCTTGTGCACCCACTACAATGGATTTTGTCTAAAATAGAATATCCACATCCCTCGCATCATATTAGAGGCTCTCCAGAAGATGGAAAACCACTCCTTTGTTTAAAAGTAATACTATTTCATGATGGTTCACAACAAGGACAACCAAAGGTAGAAAATACTACATGATATGCCTCTTATGGACTCATAATTGGCATGGCCTGCAATTGAGAGATCCTTTAAAAAATATATCTAAAGCTCTTTGTTTGTATGAAAATAAAATACTAGTAATTAACCTTGACATTGCATTAATCCCTCAGCATTGTGCACACATATTCCCATAAAATCCAGGGTATTCCTTTGTTTTAGGGATCCCCTTTCACAAAAATCTTGCCCGGAACACACCAGACATACATTAAAAAATTTATATATCCCCTACATGACGTCCCCTATGCCTCTAGTTCATCTGTTCCAAGAGAGACATCTTCTAAACTTTGGTGATGTAACCCATTTTTCCTTTATGAATGGGGACCCTAACAACTACATCGTGTTTAACCACTCATCGATGTATATCCAACACCATGTCTCTCCCAAAAGAGAATGAAAGGTGGTATCATAAGCCATACGGTTAAGAAGTGAGTCACCCCACGATTGAGTGGTATTATGAAAAAAATCCTAGTTCCACAAACGAGTTGTAAGATATTGAACTGCTTAATAATTTTCCCATTAGATGATATGAAAATGTAGTCGTACCAAGTGAAATGAATACAAGATTCCCCATGTATGCTCATCATGGGATTATGCCTTCTCTCCCACCATTTGGAATGAGTCCCTAAAATGGAAGATCAATGCATAATCCCTAAACCATTCAAACCAAGAAAATACTTCTATGATTGGAAACATCAATGAATTATCTCAACATTATCTCTCATCATATCTCCTTTCATGAAATGATCATTGTTACCACATGACATTAAACTGCATGGATTAGTCCTATCATCTGACCTAAAACTACCACATCGAACTTTGTGGGTGTTAATAATTATTTCTAAAGATGGTATGTAGGAATCCTCCATTAGGTTGAATCCTGATCAATGGTAAACATTGGAAATCCCTATGAGGGAAACACCTATTTATTCCACCTCAATGGTCATTCTGATCAACATTTTAGTTCTTTCTCAAGGAGTGTTCTGATCCATCCACTAAGGTATTAAATCTTCCCACCTAGGGATACACCTCCATGATCCACATCATGGTGAATTATAATCAAAATTCTGGGTCTTCCTCAGTGGTAAATATAATATATCCACCCATGTGTGACATATTCTCTCCCAGGGACACACCTCCATGGTCCACCTCAGGGGAATTTCTGATTAACCTTTTGATTCTGCCTCAATGGGAGTTTTGTTCCATCCACCTAGGTGTGTTATATTCCCTTCTAGGGACACACCTCTTTAGTCCACCTCAAGGGGAATTTTGATCAACCTTTTTTTTCCACCTCAAGGGGGTTCTTCTACAACCAAAAAAGAGTCACATCTACCCTCCTAGGTAAATAACTCCATATTCTACCTCAAGTGGATTTTTGATAAACATTTTGTTTTCACCTCAAGGGGTGTTGTGATCTTTCCATCCTTGTGTGACCTATTCCCTCCTAGGGACACACCTCCTTGGTCCTCCTCAAGGGTAATTATGATCAACCTTTCAATTCCACCTCAAGGGGAGTTATGATCCACCCATCCAAGAGTCTCATATTCACTCCTTTGGAAACACCTCCATGTTATGCCTCATGAGGTGTTCATATCAACTTTTAATTCCTTACACAGTGTGACTTCTAATCCATCCATGTATGTATAAAATATTCACTTCATGGGAAACACATCCATGCTCCACCTCTAGGGTAAGTTTGATTAACCTTTTGGGTCCTCTTTTGGGACATTCTGATCCATCTACCCATGTGTGACATATTCCCTCTTAGGGACACACCTCCCTGGAATAACTAAAGAGGTTTTCTAATTAACCTTTTCAGTCCACCTCAATGGGTGTACTAATCCATCCACCCAGGTGTGAAATCCTCCTTCTTATAAACCCACCTCCATGGTCCTCTTCAAGGGGAATTTTCATCAACTATTTAAGACCACCACAATGGGAGTTCTTATCCATCCACACATGTGTGACATCTTCCCTCTTAGGGACACACCTCACCAGTATTCCTCATTGGTAATTCAGATCAACCTTCCAAATTTTCCCCCATCGGTTATTCTGATCAGTCGGTAAACTATCCATGTGTGATATATTCCCTCACAAGGGAAGACCTCCCAAATCATCCTCCATAGGGAATTCGGGTCCCTTTGTTTTGTCCCACTAAGACATTAACCATGTTCTTGTCTCTATAATATGTTAAACATGTTCTTGGATCTATCTTAACCATATATTATAATCTATCTTCATAAAATATAGAACTTGTGATCAGACTCAAAATACACACCTCATCCATATGTCTAGGTTGAATGCGGTAAAAAACACTAGGAAAAATTTCCCATTTGGTGTTGTTTCCTCATGATTGACATGTGAATCCTTAGTTTACATGAATAAATTTGTCTCACATGAGATTCCCACCTAAGAGTGAGGATAAAAATTACCAATTATCCTAGGGTCCAAACATGTCGAGTGATTCACAACATGACAACTGTCATGACTGAAGATTGTGTACCTACCCATATGAATGTTGTATTTCAACATAGATGTAGTGTAACTAATCATTTCCAAAAATTAAATGGCACTAAGACTGAGTTTCATGTGAATCATTTAAATTAATAAGGGAGATATATACTAGGCAATGAGTTGAATGGAGGAATCTATGGAGGGATCTATCGATATCCCATCATCCTGATTCCATCAAACAACATACATCACCATTAAAAGTGATTATTATTTCCCACCATTGAAAAGTGGGAATGTAAGGAAACATAAAAATCTATTTCTTCAAATTTTTATGATTTATAGTTATGCCCCATCTAAATCACCAAATAATGTTCATGAAAGGACTTTGTAACTCAAATAAATGAGATTTGAGGTACCAACATCCCTTATGGAAAACATACTACATAAGCTAAGGAATATTTGGTTAAGATTTATGTCTTTGTAATATAAATCCATATAATACACTAATAAAATACTAAATAATACAATATAGTGTACAATTCACTCAACTTATATGAAATAATCTCTGGAAACTAATCATAACTCAATAAGAAAAAGTTTATTTTTCAAATATTCTCACTACTATGATGAAAATCGAATCAATATATCTATGAAGAAGGGAAAATAATTTGTATAATTATATCCCAGGATGTAAAATAAATTATTATAATAATATATCCATGGAAATCTAATAGACCATGAATGTAAAAACAAGTTCACAAATATTTATTATGCCCCAAATAATATTAATTCTAACAAAAAATACAATAAAATATTATAAATGATTGACATTACAGCCCTTGAAGGATAATGTTTATAATAAAACAAAAAATAATAATTAATAATTTTATGATCATGTATAAAATATTTAAGTGGTTTAAGATACACCATTCCAAATAATATATGGTTTATAATTAAAATAATTATCAAAGGAATTTAAATTTGAGACAAGAAATGCTATTAAGTAACTTAATAATTGAGGTTAGAATCATTAGATAATGATTCTATGAGGAATAATGATAAAGTAAAAAATAATCAAAAAATACTATAAAATATATTCATTATGTACAATAAATCAAACATTAAGTAACAAGGTTCAATAAAAAATTTTGTAACTCAATTTATAATAATTAAGTTCGAAAAAAACATTATATTTTTCCTAATTTTTTCTATTCATTCACCTAACTACTTACGTACCGAAAACATTATCAATAAATTAAAGATTTAAATTTCATAAATAATATTTGAAAAATTGAATTGATTCTTCTAAATAAGAGATATGTTTCTATGAGGTCAAAACGGTATATTATTTAGAAGAAATTACATGTGATAAGTGTGGTATGAAGTGGAGAAATCTTATTAGGTGATGACATGGTATGTTTTGGAATAACCTTTAATTTATTATTATATCATCCAATTTTTCATGGGTAAATAAATACAAAAGTTGTAAATTAACTTTTGTTGGTTTTCTTGTGTTAATAAAATTCCTCTTACCCTTTTTGAGGCCTTACCCTATGTGGTATTATGTATTGTCATGCATTTTTACCCCACATTCCACTATTTCCAGTGGTAGGAAGAATTCATCATATTCAATTTTGATGTATTTTCCTTTATCAAAATGTGAGGTTTGGATGTTAATTCCGTTTTGCATTGATTCCTCCTTGGTACTCATCGCCTAGTCTTGGTCTCTATCATTAATTTTGTTGTGCTCATGAAGCTCATTCCTAGTTCCATGTCTTTATGGGTGAGGAATTTTTATGCCACCTCTATCTGGACATTACGAGGGGTATTGAAAGGGAAAGATCATTTGTGCAAGAGAGTAGTCACATTTGGCATTGCAGGAATGTAAAAATGATAGGAAAATTGGTCACATGTATTCTTTCTTATAAGAGGTAATCTCATTGAGGCATCATTAGACACGTAACCCAAGGAATCATGTGTTGATCATGAGTTATTTGATGTTAGATACATATCTTACAATAATTTCACCTCAAGAATCTAATGTCTTTCTTGAGGTAGTTGATCCCATAGGTTCATATCTTTTATGACTTTCACTTCTTTCATCCAGTGATTGACATGGGGTAGAATTATGTAATAGGTTGGGATTTTAACATCTTCAGGAAAATATGTTCATTGATCAAAATTACTAATGAATAAATAATAAGGAGGTTTTCCATAAGGACGAGGAACCATGGTTGTTCATATGTATGGATGAGAACATTCTTGGAGGCATACCTTGGAGGTGAGTTCCTTAATGTGAATACTTCACACTCTAGAAGTTGATCAGAACAGCCTTCAAGTAAAATTTTGGTGGTTCACCCCTATGAGGGGGCACAAATTTTAATTTTTGCTAGGATTTAAACTCATAGAGGAATCTAACAATTCCTATATGGAGAAATTTATCAAAACCCATGTAGTTTAAAGAAGTAGTTTATGATCATGTTATAGGACCTGTCCATTATGTCTAACTTCATGCGTTTAGGACGCTCACATCACAAATGGATCATTAATGTGGGATGTTATAGGGACTTATCATGGAATCTTCCCTTCATATCAGGAGTGTTCATGGTTTGATTTTATGGGGATTATGCGTACGAGATGCTTGGGTACTACAATGATCATTGTTGTTGTGGATGTATATTATGTGTGAAAGATACCCAAAGGAACCCAGAGGAGAAATGGTCTATAGGTAGGGGTAAGATCTTTCTGGGAAGTCTGATCCTAGGAAAACATCAGGATTTATGTGGATGTAAAGTTGTATTGTTGGTTGAAGTGAATGTAGTGGATAAAGTGTTGGTTTTGGACATCATAGAGACTTCTTACATATCTCATTTATTAGAGTTCAAATCCCATGTAGTTCAGAAAAGAAAATTGGGGATTACACCTAATGATGAGTCTAATTTGGTTAGGGGTTGTGCATGAAATATGCCATTATAAGGGGTCATGGTTACACTGAAGGAGGACACCCATGATTAATGGATGGTTTGTGGTATACAAAAGGAAGATAACATTGTAAGGTGGAAGATAAATAATACTTCAAGAGGGATTCCCATACGATTGGAGGTTAGACACTATTCATGTTCTCTACTAACATCATAGCCCACACAATTATTTCTCCATGTGAGAAACAAGAGGAATTAGTAGACCTGAAGATCTTGTCATGAAATATTCGCCAATGATAGTTTTTATGTGTGTTACTCATGGAAGGTTCTTGGTGAGTATTTCATTCCATGCAAAGTGTATCTAATTCCATGTGAGGAATATAACATTCTTTGTGAGTCATACATGGGTTATCCCATAAAGGGTGTTTGGGGTATACACAAGAATTCTTCTTGAGTACAATGATCTCTCTATAGGTGAGGGACAGGGTGACATACCATGATGAGCGTACAAGGGGAATCATATGTACAAAACATGGGGTAAGAATACAGATTAGCATCATGTGATATAGATGTTGGTTCTAGGCAGTTTTAGGTCATGTAGAGTGGACATGGGGGACTCACTCCTCACTACATGGGATTACATAATAGTACACCATTCACCATTGGGAGGGGCATGGATTTAAAAATGAAAAGTTGTAATGGTGTAGAAGATAGTTCAATCATGAGGACCACATTATCATAAATATGAAGAAAAGAAAAAGGAATTAACATAGATTTTCTGAGAAGAAGAAGTTATGGAAAAACATGCACTAGAGGCTTAAGGGATATTTAGATAGGGACCAACAAAATGATTCATACATGTTTTGAGGGATTTACACAAGAGGTGTCTGTGAGGAATATGGGTTGTACGCAATGGGTGACCATAAATTTGATTTGAAATAATGATAATCCATGTTGATTTGAAGAAGTGTCGCATGCTAGATTATAAGATTACACTCAAGGGTCAGGGGTTCAAGTATGATTAGGTTTTGTTCACAATTTCAAGGGTTCATATAATAATAGAATTTTCATGCACACAATGTAGGTTGAAAGGGGTTGGGCGGGAATTACACAATTGTGGTCCTACTTGAGGGAGGACCTATATGGAACCTATCATTAAATATCACTACCATGTGGGTTCAACTTCCTTTGGGGTTTCTGGAATATCTTACTTACATACAATAGAGTGGTGGTTTGAATTTTAATGGATCAACCTAAAGAATTGGGGTTGCCTTACTATTATAGATGGAATCCTTTGTAATGTTTCAGAATTTTTTTTCGTAGAAGTGGTCTTCTTTGTAGCTTTATCTATAGACATGGAATTTGAGCGTGCAAAGGGATGGGGGATGTTTCATTGGGTGTGTATGGTTCTTGTTCATGAATCATTTTTTTGTACACTATGGATATCTTATCCTCTCATAACATATCTATTTTGAATGGGATTTATAGAAATAGAATGAGATATGAAATTTTGGCACTCACGGTTCTAACAAGTAAATTTAAATCTTGCGTGTATGTGTAAAAACTTGTGTGTCCCTTCTTTTTCCTTCTTGGAATATTATGTTGAGTCAGATGATGTTTATGTTTTACCAAATCTGGCATGTTTTCACTCCATGTGTAATTCCGCACCAACAAATTTCCCCCTCATAATATGATCTATATGGGGACCATAAGGTTGGGTTCTATTGGAAATGCTGAAGAAATGGGTTGATTCCAATGGGTGCAATCAAAAAATTCCAGTATCTACATAAGTGGCTGGCGTAGGAATTAAGTCTAGTTACAGTTTGTTTTATAAACCATGGGGGCCCTTTATATGGGACCATTAAATTCCATGTGATAATAAATTTTCTATATTTCTTCTATGTTCAATCCTTCTCCAGGGAAATCTGATATTTGACCCACCCTTTTACACAACTTCTTCTTTTTCTATGATTTGGTATTTGCATTAAATAAGCATTATGTTCAACAAATATTTGATAATGTGAGCACACCACACATTTCATTCCAAACCTTGAATCTTGGGTTATTCTTCCCTATTACATTTAGTCACATTCAAAATGGATAATCAACATGATGTTTCATTGATCAAAGCTGATGGTACCTCTCAAACTGATGAGATGACTAGAAGCCCACAAATTCTTCATCATATGAGTATTGTATCAGAAAAAAATTCTTCGGAAAATTATGATGCACTCTCCAATGGATTGTCCCTTGAATGACTATCTCCCCTTATGGATCTTCAAGCTGACAATCAATGTGAAAATCATAGCGTTGGGGGTTGATTCACCGAGGTCTTGGTTCAAACATCAAAGTGGTCTTAAAATTTTGGAACATCACTGATCACAGTCATGCCTCTAAATATCAATGGTACATCTCCGAAAATTCAATGAATGTACAGACCAAGATGATAACAAGGGAACATCCTGAGGTGGAAGAGTTTTAAACCTATTATGCTATTACTTTCTAGAGTATCATTAGATTCAATAATAAGTATGGAAGATGGATTTGGAATTGACGTCTGGTGGAAACATCACCAGAGAGTGGGTGTGGATGTACTGATTACGATACTTGTTCCAATGATATGGGGTAGAGTTGTGAACCATTAAGTTGTAGAAGTTATGTGGATGTCACAATTACACTTTTACCATCATCATGAGTTAGTTCTTGAGTTGATCAACCAATTTTCCCTAGATATGAACACATTCCACCACTATCATTAGGGGTCAAAATCAGTATTTGGAACATCCACTGAATCATGGGATTCTACGTGAGGGGTTCAAATATGATTAGTTCCTCCCAACATCTATTGCTTTGAAAAATAGTGAGAATACTCTTATCCTGGCATAGTATCTCCTTGAGTCAGTCAAGGAGATACAGAAATTCACACCAATTTTCCAAATGGGCATTATTTGCATGGTATAGTTAGACCTATTACTCAATTAGGACCCAATGTTAAGGATGACATGTCATGGAAAATAGTTTCCAATCACATCACATAGGGTGGATGGAAGGATCATACTGGTTCTTCATAGAATAAGTAAAATACCAGACATGGGGGTACAACAGGGTAGGTGGTTGGGATATGTTGGTTCACATTAAATCATTACATACTACCATTATGAGTACTTGAGTGCTTCCGGTGAGGGATATAAGGTTGAAAATATTTTGATGGATGTTGGTGATGGCAGAAATCATGGATGCTAGAAAAAATGTCAACCTAGGAGTGCATATGATGGCCATACTCTATAGTATACTAGGCTACATTGCAAGGGGAAACACTCTATGAAGGATAATTGTGTTGTCCCTATTTATCCATGTACGTATTTTTTCACACCTCATGGGATATTAATTCCCAAACTCTATTAGTCATCTGAACATCATTATATGGTCGTCCCTACTGAACATCACTGGAGTCTGTCTTTTAAGACATGATGATGCTGAGATCATGGTTCTTATCAAAAAATGTGAAAAAAATAATCTTCCTTCACTTTGTTACTCCAAAATTTATGATGGTGGATTACATGAATGGTTGGGGGGGAATGGAGTACATGTAAATCTTTAGATGTGGGGTTCTCATAGCTTGGATTGGTGGAAATGTTTACTACAAAATGTACACATTTTCGACTTTCATCAGGCAGTTTAGGTGCCTTTAGTGAGTGGTTTATAGAGTTTACAACTGGGAACATGAAGAGTGGAACCCATATATCCAACACCAAATGTGGTTAGTTCTGGTGACTATGGGATCTAGAGAAACCATCATGCATCCATAAACTAACATTGTCATTGGCATGTCGACGGAATTATCTTGTAACTAGGAGGCAACATATCTAAAGGCAATCATGCAGAAGTAGAATAGTATGATTGATCTAGTGAGTGGGGGTGAGGGAAATGGTGATGAATATGGTTGGACCCCTAAGATGAAAGATAAGAATTTGTGGTGGATCATGTTGGAACTGCAACAGTGGGGATGTCACAAGATGTGGTCACACCCCTTCCACTAGGAGGGGACTTGTCTTGGATGCGACCCAAATGACATATAAAGGAGGATCCTAGGAATAATTTGATGCAACATTTTCAACAATAAATTGATATTATATTTTCTTCCCTATGGTATTCTTGGAAGACATTTCAGATGCCACTGTTGATAATGACTTATGGTGGAAGCAAATAGAGTTTGGAATCAAACTACCAGATGTAGGGGGAATTTTAGATGTCGATTGGGTGGAAAACCATCTAAGACATGTATACCTGACAACTATTGATGTTTACACATGCCTAAAGGGGCAGTATAAAGCACCCAACATCTTCATAAATTTTATTCCTTGTCATGATTTCAATTGGGAGTAGATGTCACCCGAGGAAGAAGTTTATAAAGAAGAAGAAGAATAGGGTTCATGTAAAGACCCAATGCTTTGACAATTTAAATTCTGTTCTTAAAATTATATCAAATAAAATCACATTAGGAAACAAAAATTACATTCATAAATGAGGAACTAAATTATATAGGACTATTAAACATAATTTTTCCACTTATTTGATTTGAATTTTGAAAACATGACATACATAGTTGTGATCAATAAGATGTTTGGAATACGATAGGAAAAACATAATTTCTAGTGAATAGTTACGTATCATTATGAATAGTAAAATTACCCTTATAAATAGTAATATGAACCTTATTAATAGTATATTTACAAAGTGAATAGTAACCTTACCATTGATAGTATAAATAAAATTTAATCATCCCATAAGTGACGATATGATATTATAATATTATAGTGTTGATATCATTGAAAGTCTTGAATATTTGTGATTAATTTAATAATTTAAAATTTAATTTAATTTCATAAAATATTTTTATAAACATGTATTTTTATGTCTTATAGTTATATGATAATTTTTCGATACCATAATTAATTTTTCAAATTGCTAGAAAAAACAGTTGTAATTTTAAAATTTGTATTTTTCATTTAAATTATGATTTTAATTGAAAATTAAAATACATATATTTAGAAAATTATTTTCAGAAAATAGATTTCATTTTTGGATTCTACATTTAGAAATATGTTTAGGGTGATTTTTTGGGATCATTCTAAAACACTTGAATATTTGGTGAATAGTGAAATTCGATAATTTTCAAAATATGCTAAATAAAAATATTTCTTCATCATGCGTGAGTCTAGGATGATGTAAATGGCCATTGATTGAAACTCACATGACCTATTTAGTTTATTTATTCATGACATTATAATTATTTATTATCTTTTGGAGAAATAATAAATCGATGGTTGTAATATTGAGAACCCCCCCCCCACCCCCACCCCTCCACTATTAATTCTACCCCTCACAACCTCATTTCATCACACCTCTCAAAATTCAATACTTGTCCAAATTCTACCAAAAACCCTTCCATGTCCTCTCTCCTACATCAAGTAGTGTTTGGTCTCATCAAAAGACCAATCCTATTTTCCTTAAGGAGGTTCATAAGAGAATAATTCAAGTGATTATTTCATTCTCCTTTTTCCTTCAATTTCCATTGAAATTTAATTTCTTTTATTCTCTTATCATCGAAATGCCTAATAAAAATGTCATGACAACACCAGTATAATTGAAATATTTTAATTTTATATTTTTAATTCAATATCATTAATTAAACAATTTTCTCTCCCTCTCTCTCTTTTAATTTTTAATTGCAATCATTGCCTGTGAAGTGTTAATTTACCATCATCATGGGCGATGCAGCTTCATTTTCATTCAATTCCATAAAGTATGTCAATAAAAACATTATATTCATTAGAAAAGATTATAATATATATTTTGTGACCATTTTTATCTTCTATAAACAAATTTTATACATAATACTAAATGATAAAACAAAAACATGTTCGTTCTATTCCAAAAACCACCCAAATTAACCTAAACCAATCATCGTTAAATTTTATCTAATGATTCATCCCCATGGTATATAACCAAATTTATTATAAGATAATTTAAAATACTAGGAAATAATTAATATCATATAATTTCATGTTTGAATTCCTATCCATGTTCTACATGACTTCCATTCATGTCTACAAGTGAACTGTTCTTGAAAACAAAAAAAAGAACACCCACAAACAATGAATTTAAACCCTATAACTCATCCAAAGGCCCATAAAAAACATAATGAAACCATAATGACCCATATTAATCTATAAATGGATCTATATCAAAAATAATGAATCTAATTTCATTATATAGTACATTAATGTGAAGAAATTTTTCAGATACAAGGTAAGGGGAATTCTAGAACCTAACATTCTTTCATCGTGTTTTCCAACTTTCACAACATTTTCAGTATGGTTTTTCTTAAAATTTATTTATTTATCATTATATTACCATTTATAAGATATGCATGGTTTCCACTGGAGTTTATTTCATACATGATATTTTCCAACACAACTCTTCTTTCAAAAACACACCATTTGCTTCTCACTCAAGGTTGATGGTCCTTACATTAGGTATGTTACTCCCTCTTTCATTTGGGAACCAAAAGATTATGAATTTAATATTTATGAATTGAAACCCATTCCTATAAATGGGTTTTTAGGAGTTCACTATTAATATATATTCTATTTGGAATTCATGATAGTGCGAATTTTATGATGAGATTAGTGTGCCCAGAACTATATATCCCAATGAAAACGTTATGATGTGATGGGTGCACCCAAAATTATGTTGAGATGAAATGAATTAGTTAATGTGAATAACCTAATGAGTAATTTTAATTATTTATGAACATGAAACTATGTTTTTTTACAACTATATGTGGTATTTGACTACTAAGACATGATGTTTCATTTTTATGCATCGCCACATTCCAAGTCTTTTCTTAATTCTTCCGCTCATGATTATGATATTATGCCTATGATATGATGATGATAATTATTCTTTCCCCATGTTATTTTGTTTCATGTTCTTATATATCCTCTTGTTGGGATTTATATCACCTTTTTTTATGTATATCCTCAGGTGACTATTGGTAGTAAGGAAAATTCAAGAGCCAATAAGAATCTAGAGAAGAAGGAATTAAATAAATTTTCTGTGTTGTAAAATTTTTGTATGGCCCGATCTTTCCCAAGACACTAAACCTTTGGATACATGTGGTGAAATGTTTTTATGTCATTTTCATTATAATTATTTAAATGTAATGTAATAATTGTAGGGTCAATATAGTTGGTATTATAGGAAGGTTTAGTTAATTTGGGGATTAGGATTAGATAACCTATGTAAAAAATCCCTAGTACATGACTATGTATATGTAAGCACATAATATGATTTGATAATCCTAGGTATATGATTAGATATGATTTTAGTGTTAATTTCACAATGGAATAAATTATTTATTAATGACTTATTGACTTATGTTAGGTTCGAAACTATTATATTTTAGAAAACTGTTGGATCTATGACATATAATAACAATACCCCATGTGAGGGATAATGAAGTGATTTCTCGAAAAACATCCCCAAGGCTTTGGGAGGTGGAGTTCAAAAATTCATTGAAATTATTACCTAGAGGTCTCGGGTATTGTATAATAACCTGAAAAATGTTGAGTGAATTCCTTCCCTAATAGGGATAAGCGTGCTGTTGTGTGTTTTGTGTGACAACGACCATCGATGATTAGTGTATCTTCCAATACACTTGTTTCAAAATAGTGGGTCAAATAAATGGATAATATCTTTTCTATGCATCATTGTTCTAAGATAGAGAAATTGAATCAGGTAGTTTAACCTCTCGATGGAGAGGTCGACCAATGGTGAGATATTATTATGAAAACCAAGCCAAAAGATGAAATTGAAGATATGGTGTTATAAGACATTAATATAGAGTTTCTTAACATGTATTTCCCAAAAACTCTTCATACGATTATGCAGAGATAATTCACTGAGAAAAATCAAAAGGATGAAGAAGATGTCATCGCATACCAATTGAATTTCACTAGGATTTCAATGTATGCATATTTTTGTTGTCAACATTGATGGAATAATTGATAGATTCCTAAGTGGATTAAAATAAATCTTTTTAATGGATAATTAAATTTATGAATTTGGGAGTTATGAAGAATTTGTTTGATGTTCTCTCAAAGTGGATATGAATTATGGAGAATATTCCCATGTCTAGGGTGATAAGAAAAGAAAGATGATGTTTCATTTAGGAGGATCAAATGAGAAATACAGTGAGATAAATCAACCACCCACATGTCAATAATGTGGGTATAATCATAATGGGATCTATCTCAAAGGGATTGGGAAATGATTAAAGTATGGGATTGAAGGCTACTAAGATTAAGAGTGTCGAAAATACATGATAAGGCAGGGGAATTTGGTGGAGTAAATGAGAGATACACCCATGGTCCAATGCTAAAATTGTAAGGAGAAAGGGCACTATGAAATCTAGTGCACTAAACCTCAGGTCCTTGAGGGTAATAGTGTTAGAATCCACCAACTCTAATGGAACAAGGTAAGGATTCTGCTATCACTACTACGAAAGTAAGCAAGAAAATGATATTGTAAAAGGTACAATTCATATTTACTCAAGAATAGAAAAGGTTTTATTTGATTTTGGATTTATTAATTCCTTATATCATGCATGTTTTCTATAACAATCGAATCAACTCCTCAAAAACTTGAAGTAAAAATGTCTATAAAAAAACCAAGTTGTGAAATAATTTCAATCCATGTGTTTGACTCTTATCCTGTTAGTGTATGTGGGAATATTCTTCAAGTGAGTATCATGATACTTCCCTTAGTGGAATTCGACACTATAATGAGAATGGATTGGATTGTGTTTTATAGAGCACATATCAACTATCGATAATATGAAATATCATTTCATATTCTGAAAATCCCATGATCCTCTAAAAATGCTAGGAATATCATGAATCTCCTTTGAAAAAATTTCTAATGGTGTCGGTGTTGATTCCCTATGAGGATGAATACCACGCTCAAATTGTTGATTCAAAGGAAGTCGTCAACCTAGGTTAAATGACCATTGTGTGGAAATACAATAATGTATTTCTCAACAGCTTACTCGGACTTCCATCAGATCATGAGGAAGAGTTATAAATAAAACTCATACTAGGAGTTACTCCTATCTCAATGTACCCCTATAGAATGGCTCCAATCGAACTGAAGAATTTAAAGAAACATCTGAAAAAGAATTTGAAAAAAGGGTACATATTCTCTTGTGCATCACCTTGGGGTTCTATACTTATCTTTGTGAAGAAGAAGGATAGATCATTTCAGTTGTGTATCGATTATTGGGAACTCAACAAGATCACAAAAAACAACAAATTTCCTCTTCCAAGGATTGATGACTTATTTGATCTGTTATGTGGATATCAGTACTTCTCAAAGGTAGATCTTCATTCTGGATTTCATCAGTTATAGGTGAAGAAGGAAGTTATTTAGAATAATGCCTTATGTACATGGTATGGGCACTAGGAGTTTTTAGTGATTCCCTTAGAACATACTAATTCCCCTACAATCATTATGGATTTGATGAATATAATCGTTATAAATAACCTTTAAAAAAATTTGTTACTATTTATCTATGATATTCTCATCTACTCCAATATCAAGGAAGAACATGAAGATTCACTGAGGCAAGTTTTGGGTACATTGAGAAAGGAGAAGTTGTGCACCATGTTCATAACGTCTGAACTTTAGTTGACGTAATTTACATTCTTAAGATAGGTGATCACATGCGAGGGAATTTCTAAGGACCCATTAAAAGTAAAGGTGATTGAGGAATGGCCTAGACCCTCTTGTGTCACTAAATTCCGTAGTTTTCATGGATTAGCTGGGTACTATTGAAGTTTTTTGACAGATTTATTACAATTGTCAATCATGCTAACTATGTTAATAAATACAGGGTTAAATTACATCTAAATGGAATAATATGAGGAATGATTCAAGGAGCTAAATAGAAGGTGGATCACTGAACTTGTAATCACATTGACAAACAGTAGAGAATATTTTTTTAATATACAGTGATTCTTTAAATAAATTCTTGGGTTGTTTACTCATGAAAAATGACATTGTGATAACTTATACCACACAGAAGATGAAGATACATGAGTGGAACTACCATATGCATGATCTATATCTAGAAACTATGATTTTTCCTTGAAAATATAGCATCATTAACTCTATGGTGATAAGTGTCCTATACATATGAATCAAAATATACTAATGTATATATTCACACAAAAAGAGCTCAAAATGCATCAAAGGATATGGTAAGAGTAAATCAAATACTACGAATGTTATATTCACTGTTATCTAAGGAAAAAAAGGTAGATGATTCTCTGAGATGAAAATAAGATGATGCCCTATCCATGTTGCAAATTCAGAATGACCCTCTCTCAATGGATATGCAAAGGAAGGATTTGTAAATCATAAAATAATGTAATACATCCTATCATATCCAATTTATTATGAAACCATTTATCCAAGATATGATTAAGTATGCACAAAGCGATGATCTAGAGTTATAAAAAATGTGAATGTAGTAATGTAAGGGAAGCTTCAAGAGTTCTATATCGATGATGATGAGTTGACTCGGTTTGGAATAGAGATTTGTGTTCAATTATCACCCAAGATAAATACTGAGAGATTGGAAAATGCATATAGATTAATTTTCTCTATCCATCACGGGAGTACACATATGTACCATGATCTCTAAGTACACATCTTGTTGGACAATATGAAGAATGATTTTTCTTAGTATATCTCCAGGTGCTTGATATGTCGGTAAGTTAAAGCAGAGGGACAAAATTCCTAAAGGATTATGAATCCCTTTCCTATACCCATTTGGAAATGGGATAATGTCACTATGGGATTTGTCAAGGGGATCCAGAAGACATCCAAAGGAAGTAATGTGATATGGGTTATGGTGGACAGGCTCACCAATAATTCCCACTTTATCACTATTTGGAAAGATCTCTTTCTTTAATAACTTGAAAATATATATGTGATAGAAGTGGTGATACTACATTGTGTTCCACTCTCAATTGTCTCGGATCATGATCCTAGGTTTACATCTCTATTTTGGAGGAGTCTTCATCATTATTTGAGTACTGAATGGAATTTCAGCATGACATATCAATCCCAAATTGATCGCCAATATGAAAGGACTATTTTGATGATCTATGATATTCTCATATCCTAGTAACTAGAATTCAATGGTGTAAGGTATCATCATCACCAATTGATTGAGTTTTCATATTAAAATGTCTTCCACTCGAGTATTCAGATGTCTCCATTTGAAGCTGTTTATGGAAATTGATTTAGAACTCCAAACCTATTGGGATGATGTTGGAGAATGAATATGAATTTTACCTAATCATGTACATGAGATGATAGAGAGGTTCAAGTCATCTAGAAACATATCAAATCTCCTCAGTGTCTTAAAATAGAAACCTTCAAAGGGACTTGGAGATCAGTGTTGGAGATAAATTCATCCTACATATATCACAATGAAAGAGAGTCATGTGGTTTGGAAAGAAAGGGAATCTTAGCCCAAGGTACATTGTCCCCTTTAAGATCCATGACCACATAAGAGTCATGACCTCTCAACATTCCCTTACACAAAATATGGATCAATTTTATGATGTGTTTAACATATCTCTCCTTATGATGTACATAACAGATCTCTCACATGTACTGAACTCACAGGTGGTATAGCAGGAATATGATCTCCCTTGTGAGGAGAAATAGTAAGGATTTGGGATCAGAGAGATAAGGTTATATGCAATAAGAAAACCCAATTTTTTAAAGTGATGTGCGGGAACCATAGGTATGAATAAGTAGCATGGGAACTAGAGAATGGGATTAAGGAGATGCACCCTCACCTGTTAATGTAAAACAAAATTTCTAGGGTGAAATTTCAAAAAGGAGGGGAATGTAACGACCCAATACGTTATTAATAGAAATTATCTTCTTATAATTATATCACATAGAATCACATTAAGAAACAAAATTCCACATCATGATTAGATGATATACTAAATTCTATGTTACCTTTAAAAATAATTTTTCCAATTCTGTGATTTTAATTTCAAAAATCTAACATACACGGTTACGATCAGTAAGATGTTTGGGGTTTGAGAGGAAAATAATAATTTTTTTGAGTAGTAACACACCATTATGAATATAAATATTATCCTTATGAATATTAATATGACCCTTGTTGAATATAAAATCATCCAAGTGAATATGAATGTTACCCATGATAGTATGAATTAATGTGATCCATCCTATAAGTGAAAATATGGTATAATTATATTATGGTGTTTTATTTTTGTAAGTTAAAAATATTTAACGATTAATTTAACAATTTAAGATAATATTTATTTTCAAAATATTTATTAATAATCAAGTATATTGATGTCTTATAATATTATAATACATTAACAAATTTTTCAATGTGTTAAAAAATTAGTTATAATTTTAAAATTTATATTTTTCAAGTATATTCTGATTTTAATCAAAAATTAAATTACTCATAGTTTAAAAATTATTTTCATAAAATGGAGTTCATTTTTTGATTCTACACATCGAAAAATGATTAGGGTGAATTTTTGGGATTTTTTCTGAAATACTTGATTTTTTGGCTAATAGTGAAATTAGATTAGTTAGATTCGATAATTTACATAATATGTTAAATAAATTAATTTCTTCATCATTCATGAGTAATGGATAATGTAAATAGCCATTGGTTCTAAATAAAATTCCCTATTAATTTTATTTTGTCAAGGAATCATAACTATTCCTTATCATTTAGATAAATAATAAATTAATGATTATAATATTTAGAAAACCCCCCTCCCCTCAACCACCACACAACCTCATTTCCTCACACCTATCAATCTTAAATCCTTTCCCAAATTCTACTCAAACTGCTTCCCTATCACACCCCCCATGATCCAAAATGGATTACCCTCCTTTTAGAGGATTCATTGAGAATGTTACGAGATCCAGAATGATCACTTGGTCCCATCAAAAGACCAAATCTAGTGACTTTAGGTGGATCCCAATAAGAGAATTCAAGAGGTAATTCCTCTCCCACTTTTCATTCAATTTCCTTTCAAATTTCATTTCATTTCTTCTCTTGTACTCAAATTATCTTATCAAAATGTCATGATAAATTCAATATGATTAATATATTAGAATTATATTAATTAATGGAATATTATTCATTAAACTACACACACTCTCTCTTTTATTTCTATAATGAAATCATTGACTGTGATGCGCCAATTTATCATCATAACGAGTGATGCACCTTCATTTTCCATCAACTTATTAAAGGATGATAATAAAATTATTAATTGATTGTAAAAGGATTTATATATATATATATTTTAACCATTTTTATTTTCTATAAAAAAATTATATACATAATACAAAATAAAAAACCAAAACATATTTGTTGGGATCTAAAAACCGCCCAAATTAACCTAAAATGATCATCATTAATATTTTATCTAGTGATTCATCGTCAGAATATAGAACCAAATTCAATAAAATATCATTTTATCTCTTTTAATATAACTAATAATGTGTAACAGAAATTCAATATGTTTATTCGTGTTGTACACAAACTTCAATTCATGTATAAAGGTGAACCCTTCATGAAATCTAAGAAAAATAACACTCTTGAACAATGAATTTATACCCTATAGATAATCCATAGGCCCATTAAATACCTAAATGAAACCATAATGATCCATATTCATGCATAAATGTTTATGGAAATGATAATTAATGAATATAATATCATTATACAGGAAATTAAAGTGGAGAAAGCATTCAGATACAAGGTTAGGGGAATTCTCAAACCGAACATTCATTCTTCGGGTTTTCCCTCATTAACTCTTTTTACAATATTCTTTTTCCTTAAAAATAATATATTCATCATTATCAAACCATTTCTAGGTTATACATGTTTTCCACTATAGTTTACTTCACACATAATTTCTTCCAAAATAACTCTTCTATCATAAAAACACCATTTACTTCTCATTCAAAGTTTATAGTCCTTGTATCAACTATGTTATTCACATGTTCATTTGGGAACTCATATTTTGTAAAATTATTATTTATTAAGTGAAACCCATTCCTTTCCATGGGTTTCTTATGGCCAATATTGATATATGTCTTATGTGGCATACATGATTGTAACAACTCAAAAATTCATTAATGAAAATTCATCTTGGTCAATTTAAATGTCTTCTTATGGTTATGTTAAATGTATGCACTTATTTGGTTTTATGTTTTGGATTTTTAAAATACTGTTATGAATTGTGGTCATTGCTAATATAGCTCTTGAAATGTGACCACATGATTAGTATAAATATAGGGCTTTAACAAATCCAATTTACTCATACAATGGAAGTGATGGCCTCATTTAGTAGACTTTACCCATATAAAGACCATTTGATAGAGCTTATAAAGGAGTTTGATTCATTGGTCTTCACTCTTGACCAAGCCCAAGATTATCTTGAACATGTTAAGCTCGATCGGAACCGACTACGGGATAAAGGGAAGTTAATAGAGATTTACACCCGTGCGATGTAATCCGAGCCACTCCAAGAGCATGTCACCATCGCACAACTTACCCTACTGACATAGGCAGGTTTTATAAGGGGTTATATAAGGAGACCCTAGTACTATGACTATGTACATTATTCTTGTTTAGAGAATATACATTCATTTTTTTGTTACATTGTAAATAGTTCTGAAAGAAAAAATATTATTTTTAGATAATATTCATCTAAGAAATATATTTTGATGAATTAAGGATTTTGAAATTAAACAATATTTTAATTATTATTATTATTATATTTAAATTCATTTTTATGAAATATAAATAATCATATAATTTTATGAAAGCAATTGTAATTTTTCTTAATCTTTGAAAGCTATTTTTGTCAAAACCCATGAATTTTCAATAAATATTGGTTTTTATTTTCAATATAAAAATTCAAATACATAGAAACTTATTTATATAAAATGAATATTTTTTTGAATGAATATGTAAAAATTATCCAATGGTGATTTTTTCATAATTTTCTGATACATTCGATTTTTTGGGTAAAAAGTAAATATCGTTTGAGTATATAATGTGCTTTATGACATCATAATGACCCAATACTGATTTAATAAAATACTATAAACATTATGTTCATCAAATATATGTTTTAAAATTAAAATAATCTGATTGTATATTTTTTTGAATTATTTTACAAAGCTTTAGTGGACCCATCATGACATATAAAACATTTTGTCTTTTTAAAATGTTTTACTTGAGAGTGTGACTTACCTCCACATAAGAAACCCAATTATTTTAAGAATTTAGTCCATTTTCCACATAAAATATTGTTTTCCTCTCCCATTATTCTAAAACCATGGAAAAACCCATCGTCTGGTTTGTGGTTTTGATTAGTTTAATGTGTGGGGTCCCAAATTTAAATAATAAAGAATTCCGTCTCATTTCCTATATAAACCCACCAAAGCACCCAATTCATTTTCACTAAAATACTTTGGAGTTCGTCCAAATTATTCCCTATTATGTCTAGAATCCCCCCAAGGCTCCCCAAGATCCCAAGAAACCTCTCCCAAGATTCTCGCAAACCATTGGAAGCACACTTCCATGTAAGGGATTTCTTCCTTTCTCATTTTTGTCCAATTTTCATTAAGTTGTTATACCATTTTTTAAAATTAAAAATGTTGGGGTATAATTTTTCACCTCCCCATAGTACCCTTTTTATGTTTGGATGATTTGAGACCCATTTCCCTCTCATTAATGACTTCCATATCCACATGTTACTATGCATAAATTCTGTGGGGGGATTTCTCTCTCCTCTTCTATATCCAAGAAATTCTTTTTTGTATACATCTAAATTCCATTAGGTTTATTGGGACATGTAACTATTTTACCCCATTATTTTCCATTTAATGTACATATTATGAGACACCCATATCTCTCCCATGAATCTTCTTCACGAATCCTTATGTCACGCCATTATGCAGTTGAAATTACACCACAAGTTTTCAAGCTAAGATCATTATGTAGTGAATATCATACCCATGTATTTATCCAAGGTAAGAACATTTATGAACATATACATATTTATTGGAACATTCATGTATTATTCCACATTACATAATTGTGTAATAACATTTGATGATGATTGGCTTCATGTTATATGATCCATGTGGCACACTTACACATGAAATGAAATGTTTAAGAAGAGTGTTCCCTGATAGCACTCCAATTCATTGGGTAAAGTATAGTATCATGATAGGTCATGCGAAATTAGTGTTAAATCATGATAATTCATGTTAAATTAGGGTTTACCCATGCTTCATGTGCTATCAGGGTTTACTCATGCTACATGTGCAATGAGCCCTGACTCATGATAAATTCCATGTTAACTGTTGTTGGCACATTCCCATGTTATGATTATCATGTTTATCATACCTCTATGTTCATGTTTCTCTTGTGATCCATTGATATTCTGATTTTCTAAAATGTATTTTATTCCTTGTGTTATTCAACGTTTATTCCCTTACTGAGCTTTATATCTCACCCTTTTCTTATGCATACCCTCAGGTTGTCCCATGTAATGCTATGTATGAGGGAATGTAGTGGTAATGTAAAAGAAGTTTCCAACAATGATATTGTACTTAATGTTTTAAGCTGTTATTTAATTATCCTAATCGCCAAATACACTATACCTCTTGATCTTATATTTTTTATCAAGTGAAGTTTATGTAATAAATCATGTTTTAGTGTGTAACAAAGTACAGGTTTGTCATAGTTGGAATCTGAGGATAGGTTTAGTTATTTTTACAATTAGGATTAGAAAACCCATGTGAAGCCTTAGGAATAAGAAAAAGTATAATAAAAACATCCCTATGTTTTGGTGAGAATTGAGTAAGTGGTTTATCATGAAAATACATCCCTGTCTGGATACGATCAAGTAGAGGCCGCTCTGGCACAGATGTACCTTGTGGTGAAAACCCCTACAAGGTGTTTCGGGCTTGACCCGAGGTTTCTGGGTACATGTCAATAGGCCTAACTTAAATCTTCATTATGACACTCTTGGGGGTTATGCATTGTTAAATTTACAATATTAGTATGAACAATTATTAAGGGAATTAAAAAAAACCTACTAAGAATATATGTTATAATGTATATCATGGATAACATAGATTGAAGCCTATAAATTCATATCTTAAAGAAATAAAAGATATTTATAAGTCATCTGTTTATGGATTACCTTTTATGTGTTACCCCTAAATTTCCTTTTATTCGAGCCAATCATCGGTAAAAGAAGGAATCGAGGTAACAACCGATGTGAAGGTCAATGTGACAACTGTGCAAATGAGATGACCAATCCGATGGGAGCGGGAATCATGAACTTTGTCAATATTCTCTCCCAGTTAACTCAATATTTGAATAGAATCATGGGTCAAGAGGAACATTCAACCCCCCCCCCCCCCATGAATGAACAAGTCACTATTGAGAGATTCATGAGACAAAGGCCTCCTACTTTTAATGGATCACCTGATCCCCTAATCGCCAAACAATAGATCAACTCCTTTGAAATGATCTTCTTCACCTTTCAATGTTATGAAAAAAGGTTATTATTTCTTCTTATCATGTGGAGGTTGAAGCGAATCAATGGTGGATATTGATAAAAAATCCAGATCCTGTGGAGGATATTGAGCTGTTGAAATGGAAGGATTTCTAAATGATGTTTTTTTATAAATATTTTCTGTGCACCCTCATGCTTAAGATGGAAAGGGACTTCCTTGATCTCAAGAAAAAATACGAGAAATTTGTCAGAGTGTATGAGGCTAACTTTACAAGTCTTGCACGATATACCTCTGTCTTTTTTTTTTACCCCTGAATGCAAGGTTGACTACTTCGTTGGTGGGATGAAACCTAGCCTGCGGAAATCCCGGGCGATCTATGACTTCGAGAGCTATAACGAAATTTTATGATGTTCCCTCAAGGTTGAAATAGAGATTGGAAAACCTCAAGTGTATCAGGGGGATATGAATCATAAGGTGGACTGCAATTTTGGCGGTCCGATGGATAAATCCAGTATTTCTATGAAAATTCAGTACCCAATTTTCCCAAGCCGATGAAAAAATCACCCTGGAAGTTTCCTGAAGGGTACAAGGAAATACTTTAGGTGTCGAAGAGAAGGGCACCTAGCCATTACCTATAGACAAGATAACCCCACAACTGTGATAGTGGAGAGGAATTCTCCATTATAATCTCAACAAAGTTTTCATTGCTTCAACTGCAAAGAATCAGGGCATCTTGAAAATTAGTGCCCTATGTCAAGGGTTTTTTGAGGCTACCAAAACCTCCAAGGTAGAAAGGGAGAGCTTTTTTCATCACTACTATAGAAGTGAACCCTGAAAATGAAGTGGTGACAGGTACACTAGTTATTCATTCATGAGTAGCTAACATACTTTTTGATATAGGTTCAACACATTCTTTTATATCCCAAAATTTTAGTAGAACAATCCCAACACCCCCACAAATCATGGAACTAAAGATGTCGGCGAGGACAGAAATTGGGAAATCATTGCATCCCATGAATATAACTCATCCACTTTTCTAATAAGTGGATTTATATTCCAATTGAACCTCATCATACTCCCTATTGTAGAAAATGATTCAAATCTTTTCATGGAGTGGGTTTCCTTATACAGAGGCAACATAAATTTCCATGAGAGGGAAATCACTCTCCATGTGGAGAATCATCCTGCGATTCTGTATAAGTATATGGGGGAAGATTAATATTATTTTGATCTATAATCTCAAGTGTGGATATTGCTGCCCTATGAGCATGAATATCTGGCTCAGATGATTGAGTCTAAGGAGGAAACCAATTTTGAATACATGCCTATTGTGAGTGAATTCACTAAAGTATTTTCTATGTAATTTCCTAGTCTTCCACTAGAATAGATGTTTATTTATCAATTGATCTTATAATTGGAGCATTTCCAATATCCAAGACTATGTATAGAATGGATGTTGTGGTGTTTTAGGAGATGAAGAAAAAACTACAAAAGAATATGGATAAAGGGTTTATACACCCATGTCCATCACCATGGGGTGCATCAGTCATCTTCGTCAAGAAGAAGGATTGGTCAATGTGCCTTTGCATCGATTATTGTGAGTTTAAAAAAATCATGATAAATAACAAGTATCCTCTCCCACAAATTGATGACTTGTCCGATCAGCTATGTGTAGAAAAATACTTCTCGAAGGTGGATTTTTGGTTGGGATATTATCAACTAAGGGTGAAGAAGGATGATACCCCCAAGACTACTTTGCGTACATGATATCAGCACTATGAATTCATTATATTTCCTTTTAGACTCAGAAATGCTCCAGAAATCTTCATGGGCTTAATAAATAGAGTCATTAGAGATTACCTCAACAAATATTTGGTAGTCCTAATATATTATATTTTCATATACTCCAAAATAAAGGAGGATCATGAGGAGTATCTAAGAATTGTATTAGAGACCTTCCAAAAGGATAAGCTCTATGCAAAGTACAGAAAGTGTGAGTTATGGTTGATGGAGTATCATTATTGGTCCATATCATCACAAGAAATGTGATATATTTGGATCCCTCCAAGACAGTTTCAATAGAGGGATGAAGGAGGCTAACATCGGTAAAGGATATCTGTAGTTTTTTGGGGTCAGCAGGATATTATCGATGATTTGTGAGAAATGTTTCACAATTTTCCAACCCTCATACCAAGATAAATTAGAAGGGAGAAGTGTTTTTTTGGAGTGATGAATGTGAATAATCCTTCAAGGTGTTGAAAAGGAGGCTTACCACTTCCCTCATGCCCAAATTACCCCCAAGTGGAGAAATTTTTGTTTCATTCAGTGATGCTTCGAAAAACGGATTGGGCTATGTGTTGATGAAAAATGAAAAAGTCATTTCCTATGATTCAAGCTAATTGAATGTTCATGAGAATAATTATCCAACACATGATTCAGAGATGGTTGTGGTGATCTTCACATTAAAAATTTGTCAGAATTATCTCTTTGGGGAGAAGTGTGAAATATATATGGACCACAAAACCCTCAAGTATATATTCACACAGAAAAAGTTTAACATGCGCCAACAAAGATGGTTAGAGCTAATCGAAGACTATGACTTATCAATCTGTTACCACCCTCAGAAAGTGAACAAGGTGGAAGATTCTCTAAGTATAAAGGACCCAAAATATTCGATCATTGATTATAAATTTGAAGCATACAATCTTCTTAGATTTGATAAAGATGGAAATGTGAATCATAAATATGGGAACATAATCAATCCTTTCACAAATCATTTCCCAATCGTCTCTTTTGGAATGGTTGGATGATGCTCAAAAGGAAGATGTGGGAATTAAGAAGAAAGTGGAAGCTATAATAAAATGGAAATCCTCGGAGTTCAATGTTTCTTGAACAAGGAATTGTGATATTTGGGAAAATAATATGTTTTCCATCAAGTCTGTAGATAAAGAAGGTACTTTTGGATGATGCACATAGATAAAAAATTTCTATTCACCCAAAAAACACAAAGATGTATCAAGATCCCTAAGAACAAAATTTCCGGGATAATATGAAGAAGGAGATTGATGAGTATACATAAATGTTCTTGATGTGTCAGCAAATGAAGGTGGAGTGGCAGAAGTCTATAGGGATGATGGAACCATTGCCTATACCAGGATGGAAATGGGAGAACATCACCAAGGACTTTGTCACCGGACTTCTAAAGACATCCAAAGGAAACAATGAAATTTGGGTTGTTGTAAATCATCTTAGAAAGTTTGTAAACTTCATTTAAATTCAGGATGATTTTTCATTAGATCAACTCGCATAGATATACATCATGGAAGTGTTAAGGCTTCATGGACTACAACTATCTACTGTAACCGATCGAGATCCAATATTCACCTCTATGTTTTGGAAGATATATCAACATGATATGGATACTAAAATAAACTTTAGTACGTCCTATCAACCTCAAATAGATTTCCAATCTGAGCGAACTATTTAGAAACTAGAGGGTATGTTAGGATCATGTTCTATAGACTTCAAAGGAGGGTGGGACCAACATCTTCTACTATTTTAATTCTCTTATAATAATAGTATCCACTCGAGCATCTTAATGGCACCTTATGAAGCCCTTTATCGGAAGAGTCGTAAAACATCATCATGTTGGGATGAAGTCAGCGAGAATAAGATGCTAGGAACAGAAATGGTCATAGAAATCACTATTGGAAAACAGGTCTATAAGCACAGTTTTCCAAAACTGTGGGTATAGGGATAGTATATGAACCAATACCTATGGTTTTCCAAACCCGTGGGTATAGGACACATATGTAGAGACCCAAAGCTTGACGTACATGGATATTATATTACTTCTGTGGAATACTTAATACATGAAAAACATAGACACACAAGGACCGTAATATTTTAGTGTCTTTGGAAACTCAGAATTTAAGCTTCTAATCATGGTGAAAGATCATCAACTTATCCCATAAAGATCTTCCCCTTTTATTTTATTACCTAAAACCTTTCTTTATATCCTATGGAAAAGAAACCATAAAATGGTGAGCTCAAATGCTCAGAAAGGGTAAGCCTAGAGAACATAAAACAATCAATAAACATTTGAATGCAAAAGATTGAACATAAAATCTAAACTTCAAAATCTTGAGCAAAGACATAAATCTTGGAAGTACATAAGGCATATGTCATAAAGGAACATCAATCTTGATAAAATATCATGGAAATAAATCATGTAATTGTGGAAATCATTCAGCACATGTTATGATATCCATAGTAGCCAAGGCATTACTGCGTAGACCATCTTAGTGGACAAAGTCACTTTCTGAATCGAGTTCACTCCTCGTTCCGGTCCTTTATCACAGAACTGGATTAACTTAAGATTCCAGCCATGTCTATCTCATGAGATATATATATTTACCGAATTCATTTGAGGGAGATATACGTCCCACCCATCTCATAATCATATCATTCTTACTTGTGCCACAAAATAAACATACATCATTTATAATAACCCAAAGAATAAAATGGGTTTCATCAACATCATCCCATCATCACATAATCTATATAAAAGAAATGTATATCGTTTCATAATAAGAAAAGTAAAACCACTTAAATCATAGAGACATTATACTTGAAACGAACACATATGGAATAATGTCATCAAAGATGGAAAAGGGTTTTGATAAGACACTTAAAATGAATTCTTGAGGAAACTATCCTTTCTTCTTAAAAATCATTTTTTTCCACAAAATGTCATGAAATTTTAAAAGAAAATTATTTTTTTGAAAATATTTATGAAATATTTTGGAGGATGCTTCATTGAAATAAGGCTTTATAAAATTGTAAAAATCATTTCATGTCGTATAAGTTAAAAAACATTCTCCTCATACTTTTGTCAGAAAAGTCAAAATGTACCTCGTAACATAAACAAAATAAAGATTCCTTACATACTACATAGTAAAAGACAAAATGGTTAAAAAGGACATTAAACATACATAAAAACACTTCTATAAAACATGGACATGGATGATAAAAATAACCCAAGTATATAGTTACGTATAAGCAATCTCAGATAAAAATGAGATTTGAAAAATTATCCCTTACCATAGGTCTGATATGCTTTGTACGTATCTGAACATCCTGTATAATGATTTAAATAATGTCATTGACTTATTATAGAATCATATTCGTTGTTATTCTGTCATAAATGGTTCCCTTATGACTTTATATTACCCGTTCTTTTGTAAATTCCATGTTAAAGCAGCGTTTTTTGTAAAATCGTTTTATTTATCGTACGTGTTTCAACTTGTTGTTCATGATATTATTACTTATATAATGATTTACATTATTTCAGAATGTAAAACATGATTTATATATAATATATATTAATAATATACATATATATATATATATTTGGTAGATTGATAAATGGAATGAAATACACCGTTCATTGAGACAGTAGGTCGTACGTACGCATGAACGCTGTTTTTGTTTCCTTATGGAATTGAATGGAATTAAGTAGTTGACATAAATATATTTATACATTAATCCAGTATCATTATTATTTCATATATTTTATTATTAATAATTATATTTACTTTATAATCATTCATGAATGGTTAAAATGGATAACGAATCTCATCACGTTGTGGAGACGGTAGTCCGAACGTATGCACGAGCGATGATGTCATTCCCATGATCGTGGAATTGTATTGAAGTGTATGTATACTGTTTCAGAATCAATATCACTTTAAAATAATCAAATATAGTTATTATTTACACCATTATACCCATCAATGTATGTTGGTGGTGGATAACAGATTACACCACGACGTGGAGACGGTATTCCGTATGTACGCACGCGGGGTTATTTTTTTTGTAGGATGGATAGAAGGTGAAATACGGTTGTTTCATATTTATAACAACATATCAGTATTTAATATATATTGATGTTATTACTTTATAATGAGACAACTAAAGAAGAAGAATTTGATGAAGAAAGAAACTTGAGAGAATCAGAAGAAGAGATTACCTCTTCTTCGACACACATCCTTTAAGCTTCCTCTTATGGAAGTAGAGTTGGTATTTTGAGAAGACCAGAACCTTCATAATGTTTCTAGGGAAGTGTAGACGATAAATGGGCAGGGTTTGGCCGAGCATCAAGGCTCAAAAGGGTGTGAAGAGAAGAGGGAAGTGGTTCCCTTTTTATAAGGGAGGAGAGGGGCACCTTTGGAAAAACATATCATATTATTTTATAATAAAGTCATATTGGGATGATAATATCACCAAAAAGATTTATTTCTAAGCTAAGGAGGGTAAGGGTCGAAATTCTCTCATCCAATAGATTTTAGACAAGTTTAAGTTACAATTTTAACCTTCTCATTTAGATTTAACTATAAGTTAAATAATTTAACTTTTACCGTGTCTTCTTCTTTTCTTACACTATATGGTTAATAAACATATAATAACAAGCCAAAAGAACCCCAAGTTGTTCATCATTAATATATATATCCTCATCCAAGTCATTTTGCAGATCATTATATTTTTAAGAATAAAATTACAATTAATAATATAATATTTGTTTTAAAAATTATTTTATGTCAATTTTGAAACTATTTGGTACTAGATTTTTGTGAAAATCATAACAACATGATTTGTTCAAAAAAAGTTAATTAAACCGATTATAACTTGTTATTTTAACCTATAAAATTATTGTAATTTATAAAAAGTATCAAATTACAATTATTTGGGTATTTATAATATCAATTATTTTAATATTTCATTATTTAGGTAATTTCTACATCACCATTGTGTCATAAATAACTTAAATTGTTTAAGGTATAAAAATAATAAATAAAATACCATTATATAGGAAATCTTTTTATATTTATAATGAATATTTATAGTCTAATTTATTTTATTTATAACCCTATATTAAAAATGAATTAGTTATTAAACTTTGATTTTAACTATTTTAACCCTTCATTAAATAAATTAATAATTAATGTCCTAATCTAATCCAAGTGGACCTAAATGGTCATATTTTATTCCTAAGGTTTTTTTTGGTCGAATTACACTTATCCAATAGAATTAGGACATGTGTTGTGGTAATAACAATATCATTTTTACCCTTAATTACCCTTTTGACTTTTAACCGTGGTAAATAAATGTAAAAAGTTATTATTCACCAAAAATTATTTTCATCTTGTTGAACCACATATTAGTCCTTGATATTAATCGTGCCATTCATATTTTCGAAATTACACTCCCAGAAGAGGTAAAATTAAGTTTTATGTGAATTTATAAATTCTCCTAGGAGGTGGGTAAAAGTCTGTGAAAAGTTCAATAAACTTTTTATATATTTAAAATTATTATAAAATGACACCAATGAATTATGATGAACTTATATAGGTATTATGTATCAAATTTGATGTAAAATAAATTTAAATAAAATAAATAATTATTTAAATAAAAATTTTGTTTTAAAATAGTAACCCAGTGTTTTCACTATTCATCAAAAATCGATAGATTTCTGAAAAATACCAAACATTTACCCTAGGATAATTTCGATAATCCAAATCCAAAAATGAATTCCATTTTGAAACATAAAATTTATATAATTTCAAAAAGTGGGTATTACTATTCATAACGACAAGTTCATAATAATATTATAATAATATCTCATTTAGTGAAACTTGGAATTGTGTACTACACACGCTATCGAGGAAGGTCTTTATTACATGTAATGCAATCCAAGTAAGGTTTGCGTGTAGTGAAAGCTCTGTTTGGTGTTGCGTATAACATAATCAAATGATAATTCATTTATACATTAAACAAAATCTATACATAATGTTGCATAGAAAAGTTTCTACAAAACGAACTTGAAATTTTGTGTAACACGAGCCAAAAATATTGTTGCGTATACTTCAAGCAAATACGGTGTTGCGTATATCACAAGCTAACACCAGACATAAATGAAATTAAACAAAATCTCAAAAAAACTCAGGTTGTAACACTCTACCCCCATAAAAATTAATTTCATCCTTGAAATTTGTCGGGGTTATAAATGGTTTAATATTTGAAATTTTCTTTCATAGAAACCCACATCGTAAAAATGAATAATAAAACTTCATTTTAAAAAGGAAAGTTAGAATTGTAACGGTTACCCAGATTAAATCATCCCTAGATTTCCACATAGGAGAACATAGGTGGAAATATGGATATGGAGGAAAAATATAACCATCAAGATCTGAGGGAGAGTGGTAGAAAACATGGCTATGAAATGGCCAACAATCACAAAGACAAAAAAGTTGTGATGATCTAAGGTACCATTTGATTCATCTGATATAAGGGCACTACGAAAACATTTTTTGGTTTTCAATATCATTTCCCTAATGTTGAAAATTTTGAATTAGATGAAATACTTAATTTATTTTTGTACAATCTCACTATTTGTTGTTACTTGGACAATTTCCACTTCATCTCTTAATGAAATGAAGTTGAATTTGTTATTCACGATGTGTTAGAAGATCAGGTGATATAATGATGGGTCATTCCATCTATCTCAAACAAAAGGTTAGCAAAAGTTATCAAATATACATAAGTTCATCTATAGTGAGATTAATCATATTTGGTTCCTAAAAAGGACGTATACTTCATATATCATACAACTTAAAAAATTAAAACACATTTATACTAACAGGGGACTTCCTGTAGGCTACTGGTAGGTGATAAAGGCTTGTCGCACTTCGGTTGTTGGTTCGATTCCCGCAACCTTGTCCGACACGATGGGTTGTTGCCCGTCCTGTAGTTTATCCTTTTTCTAAATTAATAATATTATAACAAAAAGTTCTAGCCTTAAACAATAATATCTGATGTCTTACATAATCCATTCCAATCTTTAGGCTTATCCAAAATACTTCTTTCCAAACTGATAGTATAAAGAGAACGATTACTAAAAATGTCATATAACAAGCACGTGAATACCATCATTTATCCCTTATATATCTTGTTGGTCAAATTCCAATCATGTGAATACCTTAATCATGCATTCTCTTGAAAAAATATTACCAATTGAACCTTAGTGAAAACATGAATGTTGTCAAAAGTTAACTCTTTCCACATACCAAAATCCCACAAAATCTATATACTCAAACCATGATATCACTTAGTCGTTATATCAATCATGAGCTCATGAATACTATCAAACATCTCATTATCTCCTTATCCCTTCATTATGTGCATATCATCTACTTTCCAAAAAAATATCTGAATATCCTTTTATGGTTACCGGTACCATTCAACATATACTTTAAAATACTTTAGGAAAACAATAGTGTAACAATCCTTAGATGTGTCTTTATTCCATTGTACCATTACCTATACAACATAACTCTTGATAAACATAAATCATTCCACTACCTGCCTTACCCACTGACTGATCTTCGTCATTTATTTCATCTCATATATCATTTGTAGTCTCTTCATCAACATCAACATAAATACTACCCATACGACCATGCTAATTCTCTTCATGTGATTTTCCATTAGGGAATTTGATTGAATAATGCCCATACATCTCACATTGAAAACACTTAATCATTTCTGATGTCGTAGCAATACCATTATCCATGTCTATGGTGTTAACTGAACTTTTACCTTTTCACTTACTGGCTATGTGTCCTTCTTTTCTACACCCAAATCATCTTCCAGTTCCTCTGAAACACTCTCCCTAATGCATCTTCCCACATTATTTACATGAGGGAAATTGAACTTTCTTTCCTCTATGATCATCATGAAAATCCATCTTTCTCTTATTATTTGAGTCAGGAAACATTCCGATGTTGATATTCTTGATCATATTATGAGATTTCTGATTAGGCATAATAACGATGTTTCACCTTCCAAATCCCATTTCATTTCTTTGATCATGAAGAATATCATTCCATTGTCCATCATACTCTCCATTATCGGGAATCTTCCTGTTTCCAGCCATTTTCTAAAACCTAAAAAGAATAGCGTGAGGAAAACATCATGATAGGGAAAACAACATAATAAAGGGGGAGTACCTTCCATATCTAACATCCTAGGTTTATTTCTAATATTGTTACCATAATTCTCGGACTATAACCTATACTAATACTTAACCTTTGGGATATCCCTAGACATACCTTAGAAATATATCTAGGGATTTCACTAAAGTTATCGCATCCTAGTTTCCAAAGGTTAACTAAACCTTTCCTATGATACCAATTGTAGAGACCCAGAGCTTGACGTACATGGATATTAAATTACTTTTGCAGAATACTTAATACATAAAAAACATAGACACACAAGGAACATAATATTTTAGTGTCTTTGGAAACGTGGAATTTAATCTTCTAATAGTGGGGAAAGATCTTCAACTTCTCCCATAATGATCTTCCCCTTTTGTTTTCATATCTAAAACCATTCTTTATATCCTTGGGAAATGAAAACATAAAAATGGGTGAGCTCAAATGCTCAGTATTGGTAAGCATAGAGAAGATAAAACAATCCATAAACATTTGAATGCAAAATCATGAACATAAAATCTAAACATCAAAATCTTGAGAAAAGACATAAACCATGGAAGTATGTAAGGAATATGTCATAAAGGAACATCAATATTGAAAAAATAGCTTGGAAATAAATCATTTAATTAAGTCAACCATTCATCACTTGTTATGATTTCCAAAGTAGCCAAGGCATTGCTGCCAAGACCATCTTAGTGGACAAAGTCACTTTCTAAATTGAGTTCACTCCTCGTTCGAGTCCTGTATCACTAAACAAGATGAACTTACCATTAAAGCCATGTATATATCATGAGATATAAATATTTACCCAATGCATTGTAGAGGGATATAGGTCCCACCCATCTCATAATGAAATCGTTCTTACTTGTGCCACAAAAGAAACATACATCAATCATAATAACCCAACGAATGAAATGGGTTTCGTAAACATCATCCCATCATCACATAATCGATATAAAAGAAATGGATATCATTTCATAATTAGAAATTTTAAACCATGTAAATCATAGAGACATTATACTTAAAACATACACATATTAAATAATGTCATCTTATATGGAAAATGGTTTTGATAAAATGCTTAAAATGTATTTTTGAGGAAAATATCCTTTCTTCTGAAAACTCATTTTCTTTTCAGAAAATCTCATGCAATTTTAAAAGAAAATTATTTTGTTGAAAATATTCATCATATCTTTTGGAGGAATCTTTATGAAAATTAGGCTTTATAAAACTGTAAAAATCCTTTCAATCGTATAAGTTAAAAAAACATTCTCCTCGTATTTTTGTCGGAAAAATCAAAAAGTACTTCGTAACGTAAACAAAATAAATATTCCTTACATACTATGTATTAAAAGTTAAAAATGGATAAAAAGGAAATTAAACATACATAAAAACACTTTTAGAAAACATGTACATGGATGATAATAATAACCCTATTAAATACTTACGTATAAGCAATCTCGGATAAAAATGAGATTTGCAAAATTATCCCTTACCATAGGTCCGATATGTTTCATACATATCTAAACCTCCTGTATAATGATTTAAATAATATCATTGACTTATTACAGAATCATATTCATTGTTATTATTTCATAAATGGTTCTATTATGACTTTGTATTACCCATTCTTTTGTAAATTCCATGTTAAAGTAGTGTTTTGGCTAAAATCATTTTATTTATCGTACGTGTTTTGACTTGCTATTCTTGATATTATTACTTATATAATGAATTACATAATGTAAGAATGTAAAACATGATTTATATATAATATATATTCAGTATATACATATATATATATATATGATAGATCGATAAATGGAATGAAATACACCATTCATGGAGACGGTAGGCCGTATGTATGCATGAATGTTGATTTTGTTTCCTTATGGAATTGAATGGAATTAAGTAGATAACATACATATATATATTTATATACATAAATATAGTATCATTATTATGTCATATATTTCATTAATATTCATTATATGTACTTTATAATCATTCATGAATGGTTAACATGGAGAATGAATCTCATCGTGTCGTGGAGATGGTAGTCCGTATGTATGCACGAGCGATGATATCATTCCCATGATCATGGAATTGTATTTATGTGTATGTATACTATTTGAGAATAAATATAAATTTAAAATAATCATATATAGTTATTCATTATACCATTATAACCATCCAAGTAAGGTGGTGGTGGAAAACAGATTACACCACGGCGTGGAGACGGTATTCCGTACGTACGCACATGCGGTGATTTTGTTTTCCGTTTGATTGATTGAAGGTGAAATATGGTTGTTACAAATTTATAATAACATATCATTATATAATTAATACTGATGTTATTACTTTATAATGATACAAATAAAGAAGAATAAATTGAAGAAGAAAGAAACTTGAGCGAATCGGAAGAAGAGATTACCTCTTCTTCGATGCACCTCCTTTAAGCTTCCTCTTATGGAAGTTGGGATGGTCTTTCAAGGAACCAGAACCTCCATAATGTTTATAGGGAAGATTAGAGGAGAAATGGTCAGGGGTTGTCCAAGAATGGAGGCTCAAAAGGGTGTGAAGAGAAGAGGGAAGGGGTTTCCTTTTTATATGGGAGGAGAAGGGCACCTTTGGAAAAACAAAACATATTATTTTATAATAAAGTCATATTCATTTTATAATATCTCCAAATTGATTTATTTCGAAGCTAAGGTTGGGAACGGTTGAAATCCACTCATACAATAAATTTTAGACAAGTTTAGGTTGCTATTTTATCCTTATCATTTAGATTTAACTCTAAGTTAAATAATTTAACTTTTACAGTGTCTTCTTGTTTTCTTACACTATATGGTTTATAAAATTACAATATCACGCCAAAAGAACCCCAGGTGGTTCATTATTAATATATATATCCTTATCTATGTCATTTGGTCTAACCTTCGATTTTTAGGAATAAAATAACAATTAATAATATAATATTTGTTTTAAAAACACGTTTATTTCAATTTTGAAACTATTTGGTACTAGATTTTTGTGAAAATCATAATAGAGTGATTATTTCTAAAAAAGTTAATTAAACCAATTATAACTTGTCATATTAACCTATAAAATTAGTGTAATTCATTAAAAGTCTCAAATTACATTTATTATGGTATTTATAATATCAAATATTTTAATATTTCATTATTTAGTTAATTACTGCATCACAATTGTGTCATAAGTAACATATATTATATAATGTCTAAAAATTATGAATAAAATACCATTAAGTAGGAAATCGTTTTATATTTCTAATGAATATTTATAGTAGAATTTATCTTATGTATAACCCTATATTAAAAATGAATTAGTTATTAAACTTTGATTTTAACTATTTTATCCTTTCTTTAAATAAATTAATAATAAATGTCCTAATCTAATCCAAGTGAACCTAAATGGTCATATTTTATTCCTAAGGTTTTTTCCTCGAATTAAACTTATCCAATAGAATTGGGATATATTTTTTGATAATAATAATTTCATTTTTACCCTTATTTACCCTATTTACTTTTAACCGTGGTAAATAAAAGTAAAAGTTACTATTCACCAAAGATTATTGTCATCTCATTGAACCACATTTTAGTCCTTCATATGAACCGCGTCTCTTGGATTTTCTAAATTCCACTCACAGAAGCGGTAAAATTATGTTTTATGTGAATTTAAAAATTCTCCTAGAAGGTGGGTAAGAGACGGTGAAAAGTTCAATAAAATTTTTATATATCTAAAGTTTTTATAAAATGATTCCAATGAATCCCATTGAACTTATATAGGTATTATGCATCAATTTTGACCTAAAATAAATTTAAATTAAATAAATCATTATTTAAATAAATAGTCGGTTTTTAAATAGTAACATATTGTTTTCACTATTCATCAAAAATTGAATTTTTTCAGAAAAATACCAAAAATTCACCCTAGGATAATTTCGATATTCCGAATCCAAATATGAAGTCCATTTTGAATGATAAAATTAATAAAATTTCAAAAAGTGGGTATTACTATTCATAACGGCTAGTTCATAATAATATTATAATAATATCTCATTTAGTGAAATTCGGTATTGTGTACTACACACGCTATCGAGGAAGGTCTTTATTGAGTGTAATGCAAGACAAGTTAGGGTTGTGTGTAGTTAAATCTCTGTTTCATGTTGAATATAATATAATCAAAGCATATTTCATTTATACATTAAATAAAATCTATACATAATGTTGCGTAGAATAGTTTCTATAAAACGATCATGAAATCGTGTGTAACACGAGCAAAGAATAGTGTTGCCTATAATGAAAGAAAATATAGTGTTGCGTATATCACAAGCTAACACAAGACATCAATGAAATTAAAAAATTAATTCTCATAAAATCATGGGTTGTTACAACATATACCCATGGTTATGCCAAAAACCATGGGTATAGTTTTCTTTTAAGTCCTATACTCATGATTTTGGAGAAAACTATGGTTATATGGTATTTTCCAAACACCTATACCGACGGTTATTGAGAACCATAGGTATTGAGGTTTTTTAAGACATATACCCACGGTTCTCTAGAACCGTGGGTATAGCTTTCCTGCATTATGGCAGGGAAAGAGAATTATGCGGGGCATGAAAAACAATTGGTGAGATGACATTTTTTCACAGTTTAGATTAATATATTTATAAAAATATAAATATAAACTATCAAAAGTTATTTAGCTCAGATGGTAAGCCCTTCTCCACGGGTGTTGTAGGTCGCCGGTTTGAATCCCCCTAGCCACATTTTATTAATTTAAATACCCCATGTAGATCATATTAATCTATATACGCATATGTATGTATATATAACAAATATCAATCCCAGCTCAGTTGGTCTGTTGGTGTGGCGCCGCCGCGAGGCTCATCGTGAGGTACGGGTTAAAAACCCCCCAGCCGTTTTTTTGAATTTAAGTACCCCATAATAATATATATACGCAGATGTATGTATATATAATAAATAAAAAATTATAGCTTTGGTTGGTCTGTTGGTGGCACACGGCCGCGAGTTTCAGCATGAGGTGCGGGTTTGAAACCCACTGGGCACTTTTTTAATTTAAACACCCCACGGATTGAAAACCATGGGGTTTGTTGTGTGCCACACAAGAATAGTGGTGTGCCACATATGACTCCCCTATACCCATGGTTCTCCAAATCATGGGTATAGGCTGAGACCCCTATACCGACGCCATTCCAGCCCATTGTTCCGAAAACTGTTGGTATAGGCTATACCCAATGTTTTGGGGGTTATACCCACGATTCTGAACCATGGGTATAGGTCATTTTTTCAGTAGTGAATGGTGTAGAAGTTGAAAATCATTCAATAGAATATCAATGAATCCAAGAATGAGAGAAGAGTTATGTAGATAACCGCTGAATAGACCTTGAGTTTAAAGTTAGAGACATGGTATTTCTACGCATATATTTGTGGAAGAATGTCATAAGGTTTGGAAATAAAGGGAAGTTAAGTCCTTGGTATATCGGCCCCTTCGAAATTTTTGATCATGTTGGGGTTGTGGCCAATCGACTATCACTTCCACCTATCATGGCCATAGTACATGATGTGTTTCTTGTATCCCTCTTATGGAAGTACATACCAGACCATTTACATGTACTCTCTTCAGAGGTAGTATAGTTAGATGATGATGTTTTTTATGATGAGAAACAAGTAAAAATCATAGATCATAGAGAAAACAATTCTATGAAATAAGACAATTCCCCTCGTCACGTTGTTGTGGTGAAACCACATTTTTGAAGAAGCAACGTGAAAATTAGAGGAAGTGATGAAGTAGAGTCACCCGCTTTTGTTTTAGAGTGGGATAAGGAAATTTCGAGGGAGAAATTTATTAATGGGGAAAGATTGTAATGACCCAAAAATTCATTACTAAAAATTCCTCCAGGTCTATTTAAATGCCTTCTTATGTTTAAGTAAAATGTATTCACTTATTTGGTTTGATGTTTTTGTTTTTTAAAATACTGTTAAAATTGTTACCATTTCAAATATAGTCATTGAATCATGATCACATGATTAGTATAAATATAGGGCTTTAACAAATCCACTTTACTCAAAAAAAGGAAGTGATGGACTCATCCAGTAGACTTTCCCCTTACAAATCCCATTTTTCAGAGCTCGTAAAGGAGGTGAGGTCATTGGGCTTCACCCTTGACCATGCCCAAGCCAAGCATTAACACATTATGCTCGAGTGGAACTGACTACGGGAGTAGTGGATGTTAATAAAGATTACCACCCGAGCAATGTTATCCAAGCCACCCAAAGATTCTGTCACCATCGCACACCTTACCATTCTGTCATTTACGGGTGTTATAAGGGGTTATGTAATGAGACCCTATCACTATGATTATTGACAATATTCTTGTTTAGTGAATATACTTTCTTTTTATTGTTACTTTTTAAATAGTTTTTAAAGAAAAAATAGTATTTTTACTTAATATTCAACTAAGAAATCTATTTTGATGAATTAATGTATTTTTTAATTAAATAATTTTATAATAAATTATTATTATTATTAAATTAATTTTTATTAAATATAAATTATTTTATAATTTTATGAATGCAATTGAAATTTTTATTATGGTTTGAAAGCTGTTTTTGTCAAAACCCATGAATTTTCGATAAATGTGAGTTTTTATTTTAAAAGTAAAAATTCACATACATAGAGAATTATTTACATAAAGTGAATATTATTTTTGGAATTAGTATGTCTAAATTATCCACTGGTAAGGTTTTCATAATTCTCTGAGGTAGATGAATTGTTAGGTAAAAATTAAATATTGTTTCAATATATAATGTGTTTTATGAGATCATAATGACCCAATAGTGACGTAATAAAATAATATAATCATTATTTTCGGCCAATATATTCTTTACCATTAAAATAAAATGATTTTATATTTTTTTGAATTATTTTACAAAGCTCTAGTGGACACTCCAACACTTAAAAACCATTTTCTATTCTTAATTTGTTTTCCTTTAGAGTGTGAATCACCTCCACATAATCAACCCTATTATTATATGATTTTAGGTCATTTTCCTCAAAAAAATGTTTTTCCACTCCCCTTTTGAAAAATCCATAGGAAAAACCAAGGGATGGTCCGCGGTTTTGATTAGTTTAATGTATCGTGTGCCAAACCTAAATAATAAAGAATTCCCTCTCCTTTCCCATATAAACCCACCCAATCTCCCACTTCATCTTCACTAAAATACATTGGATATCAGCTGAACTATTCCCTCCCCTATCGAGAATCCTCTCAAGGCACCCCAAGCTCCCAAGAATCCTCTCTCAGACTTCTCCCAATCCTTTGGAAGCACACTTCCATGTAAGGGGTTTCTTCCTTTCTCATTTTTTTTCAAATTTTCTATAAGTTTTTATGCCCTTTTGTTTTCAAATTACAAATGTTGGCATATTATTTCTCACCTCCCCCATACATCCCTTTTTATTTTTGGATTATGGAATACCCATTTCTCTCTCATTAATTCCACCCATGTACACCTGTTATCCTGCTGAAATTCCATTAGGGATTTCTCTCCCCTCTTTTACATCCAAGTAATTCATTTTTATTATGCATATCAATTCCATTATGTTTGTTCAGACATGTATCAATATGACCCCATTAATGTCAATTTAATGTACATAATATGAGACACCCATTTCTCTCACATGAAGCTTTTTCATGAATCTTTATGGCATGTTGTTGTGTTGCCAAAATTACACCGCATTTTTTTAAGCCAAGATCGTTGTGTAGTGAATACCATACCCATGTCTCTATCAAGGGTATTCCCCTTTATGAACATATACATATTGATTGGTACATTCATGTATTTATTTCACATTAAATATTCGTAGAATAACTTTTTATTTTGATTTATTTCATGTTATATGTTCCATGTGGCACACTTATGAATGAAATGAAGCATTTAAGAAAGTTGCATGTTGATAGCACTCGAATGCATTGGGTAAAGTATTGTATCATGATAAGTTATGTGCAATGAGTGTTGAATCATGATAATTAATGTGAAATGATGGTTTACTTGTGTTTCATGTTCAATGAGGGTTTACTCATGCTCAGTGAGCAGTGAGCCATGGCTCTTGCTAAATTCCATGTTAAGTGTTGTTGGCACATTTCCTTGTTATGATTATCATGCCTTATCATGAATTTATGTTCATATTTCTCTTGAGATCCATTTATATTCCTATTGTCTGGAATTTATTGTATTCCTCATGTTATTCCATGTTTATTCCCTTACTGGGCTTTATAACTCACTCTTTTCTTATGCATGTTCTCAGGTTATCCCATGAAATTCTATGTATGACGGAATGTAGTGGTCATGCAAAAAAGTTTTCAATAATGATGTTGTATTTCATGTTTTATGTTGTTATGTAATGATTCTAATCCTGAAAGACACTAGAACTCTCAATCTCCTATGTTTTATCAAGTGAATTTTATGTAATAAATCATGTTTAGTGTGTAATAAAGAACAGGGTTGTCATAGTTGGTATCAGAGGATAGGTTTAGTTATATTTAGTATTAGGATTAGAAAACCATAGTAAATCCATAGGGATAATACTAAGTATAATAAAAACATCCCTATGTTTTGGTGATAATTGAGTAATTGGTTTATCAAGAAAATACATCCATGTCTGGATACGATATGGTAGAGGTGGCTCTATTACAGATGTACCTATGGGTGAAAACCCAGAAAAGGAGTTTCAGGCATGACCCGGGGTTTCCTAGTACACGACAATTGGCATTTATACACTCATGGTTATGACCCTCTCGAGGTATACACATTGGTAAATTCACAGTATTAGTATGAAACATTATTACGGGAATTAAAAAACAATTTCCCGGAGAATATATGTTAGAAATTATATCATGGATAACATAGATTTAATCCAATAGATTCATATTTTAAATAATTAAAATATATTTATAAGTCATATGTTTTTGTATTACCCTTTATTTGTTACCCCTAACATTCCTTTTATTCCATCTAATGGCCAGTGATTGAAGGAATTGGGCTAAGAACCGATGTGATGATCATTGTGATGATTGTGCTAATGAGATGCCCAATATGATGGGAGCGGGAATCAAGAACATTATCCTGATTCTCTCTCAGTTAACTCAATCTTTGAATAGAAACATGGGTCAAGAAGAACGTTCACCCCCCACCCAATAAATAACAAGCCACTATCAAGAGCTTCATGAGACAAAGGCATCCTACTTTTAAGGGATCATATGATCCCTTAATCTCGAAACAATGGATCAACTCAATTGAAAAGATCTTCTTCATCCATCAATGTTCTAAAAAAAGAAGGTTATTTGGCTTCTTATCGTGTGGAGGGTGAATACAATCAATGGTGGACATTGATCAAAAATACAATGCATGAGGAGGATATTGAGGCATTGGAATGGAAGGATTTATAGAAGATGTTATTTGATAAATATTTTCCAAGAACCCCCCGGCTTAAGATGGAAACAGATATCCTTGCTCTCAAGTAAAAAGATGACAAATCTGTCAGAGCGTTTGAGGAAAACATCACAAGGCTTTCATGATACGTGTATGGCTTTGTTGTTTCCCCCAAATGAAAGGTTGACTAATTCTTCAGTGGGATGAATCCTGGCCTGCGGAAAGCCCTGATGATCCATGACTTTGATAGCCGTGAAGAAATTTTCTGATGGTCCCTCAAGGTTGAAATGGAGATCGGAAAACCTCAAGGGTATCATGGGGATATGAAGCGTAAAGTTTACATCAATTCTGGTGGTCTGATCGATAAATCGAATGGTGCTAAGAAAATACAGTAACCCACATTCCCAAAGTGTAGAAACAATTACCCCATAAGATTCCTGAAGGGGATGAGGAAATGATTTAGGTGTAGAAGAGAAGGTCACCGAGCCATTAACTACCGACAAGAAAAACCTATAGCTATGACAGATGAAAGGAATTATATGTTCAACTATCAATGCACTGTTCATTACTTCAACTGAAAAAATACATGGCATCTATCAAATCAATTCCCTAAGCCAAGGGTATTTTGAGGAAAACAACCACCTCCAACGCAGCAAGGGAGGTCTTTTTCCATCACTACTACAGAAGTGAACCCTGAAAATGAAGTGGTGACAGGTACATTAGTTATTCATTCAAGAATATTTAATGTAATTTTTTATTCAGGTTCTATACATTCTTTAATATCGTGAAATTTAAGTAGAACAACCCTAACCCACCGCAAATCAGGGAACTGAAGATTTCGGTTAGTACGTAAAATGGGGAAATCATTGCATCCCATGAATATAACTCCTCCCCAGTCATAATTAGTGGATTGAACTTCCTGGTGAACCTCATCATACACCCTTTGGTGGAATTTTATGCAATTCTTGGAATGGATTGGCTTTCCTTATATAGAACTAATATAAATATCTATGAGAGGGAAATCTCACTCCATGTAGATAATCGACCCCCGATTATGTACAAGTTCAATGAGGAAGATTAATCTTCTTTAGATTCATCATCTCAAGTGTGGATATTACTGCCCTATGACCATGCATATAGAGCTTAGATGACTGAGTCTAAGGATTCATCCTTCCTTAAAGACATTCCTATTTTGAGGGAATTCAATGAAGTGTTTACGAAAGAATTTTCTAGTCTTCCTCTTAGAAGAGATGTTTATTTCTCAATTCATCTTATACCTGGGGCGTTGCTAATATCCATGTTTCCATATAGAATGGATGTTGTGGAGTTTTAGGTGCTGAAGAAGTAACTACAGGAGAATCTGAATAAAGGTTTTATATGCCTATATGCATCACCATGTGGTGGACAATCCCTCTTCATCACGAAGAAGGATGGGTCAATGCGCCGTTGCGTTGATTATCGTGATCTTAAGAAAATCATGATAAAGAACAAGTGTCCTCTACCATGAATTGATGACTTGTTCGATCAGCTGTGTAGAGCACAATAATTCTCAAAGGTGGATTTGCAGTCAGGATATTATAAAGTTTGTGTGATAAATGAAGATATCCCCAAGACTTATTTTCGTACAAGATAAGGGAACTATGAATTCATAGTAATGACTCTCTAACTCACTAATACTCTAACAATATTCATGGAAATTATGAATAGAGTCATTAGAGATTACATCGACAGATTTATAGTAGTCTTTATAGATGATTTTCTCATATACTCCAAAACCAAGGAGGATCATGAGGAGTATCTAAGAACTGTACTAGAGACCTTACGAAAGAAGAAGCTCTATGAAAAGTAAAGCAAGTGTGAGTTCTGGTTGAAGGAGGTATCATTCCTGGGCCATATCATCACAAGAAATTGGATATCTTTGGATACCTCTAAGACAACTGCAATAGATGGATGGATGAGGCCAACATTGGTAATGGATACCCATAGATTTTTGGGGTCACCTGGATATTATCGATGATTTATGAGAAATTTTTCATGATTTTCAAACCCTCTTACCAAGATAACTCATAATGGAGTAATGTCTTCATGGAGTGATGAATGAAAATAAAGCATCATGGTGTTGAAAAAGAGGCTTATCACTATGCTCGTTATCAAATTACCCACAAGTGGAGAACATTTTTTTTGTATTCGGTGACGCTTTAAAGAAGGGATTGGGCTATGTGTTGTTGCAAAATGAAAACGTCATTGCCTATTCTTCAAGGTAATTGAATGTTCAATAGAATAATTATCCAAAACATGATTTAGAGTTAGGAGTGATGATCTTCTCTTTAAAAATTTTGTGGTATTATCTCTTTGGCGAGATGTGTGAAATATGTAAAGACCACAAAATCCTTCACACTTCATTGCAATTCGGGATGATTTCTCATTGGATCTACTCGCATGGATAAACATCAGGGAATTGGTAATACTGAATGGAGTGCCACTATCTATTGTATCTGATCGAGATCCAAGATTCACCTCTATGTTTTGGAAGAGTCTTCGACATGCTCTCAATACTGAATTGAACTTCAGTATGGACTATTATCCTCAAACAGATGGCCAATCTAAGAAAACTGGAGGATATGTTAAGATCTTGTTATATGGAATTCAAAGGATGTTAGGACTAACATCTTCCACTGGTTGAAGTCCCCTAAAATAAAAGTTTCCACTTGAGCGTTCGAATGTCACCTTATGAAGCTGTGTATTGGAAGATGTGTAGAACATTGTCATGTTGGGATGAAGTCGGTGAGTGTAAGCTTCTAGGACCAGAAATGGTTGAAGAAATGGTGAATAAGGTGAAAACCATTCAGTAGCATATCATGGTTGCCCAAATTCAATAGAAGATTTATGAAGATAACTGTGGATGTGTCCTTGAGTTTAAAGTTGGAGACATGGAATTTCTATGTATATCTTCATGGAAGAAGGTAATGAGGTTTGGAATGAAAGGGAAGCTAAGTCCTAGTTACATCGGCCCCTTCAAGATTTTTGATCATGTCGAGGATGTGGCCTATCGACTAGCACTTCCACCTTCCATGGTCAAAGTACATAATATCTTCCATGTATCCTTCATAAGGAGGTACATATTGTACCCTTCACATGTACTCTCTTTAGAGGTAGTACAGTTAGAGGATGATCTTTCCTATGAGGAGAAACCTGTGAAGATCGTATATCGTAATGAAAAAGTTCTACAAAATAAAATAATTCCCATCATCAAGTTGTTGTGGAGAAACCACATGTTTGAAGAAGAAATTTGGGAATCGGAGGAAGTGAGGAAGTAGAGTTTCCTGATTTTGTTTTAGAGTGGGAAAAAATTTAGAGGGATAAATTTATGAAGGGGGAAGATTGTAACGTCCCAAAAAATTCATTAATGAAGATTCCTCTTGCCCAATTTAAATATCTTTTTATGGTTATTTAAAACGTATGCACTTTTTTGGTTTTATGTTTTGGATTTTAAAATACCAATATGAATTGTGATCATTGCTAATATATTCGTTTAATAGTGATCACATGATTAGTATAAATTTAGGGCGTTAACAAATACAATTTACTTAGACAACAGAATTGATGGCCTCATCGAGTAGACTTGCCCCGTTCAAAGCCCATTTATGGAATCTAGGAATGGAGTTGCCTTCATTAGGCTTTTCTCTTGACCAAGACCAAGCTGATCTTGAACACGTTAAGCTCAAGTGGAACCGACTATTAGAGAAGTAGAAGTTAATAGATATTACCACATGAGCGATGTTATTCAAGCCACCCCAAGAGTCTTTCACCATTGCACACCATAACCTTCAGTCTTATGTGGTTTTTATAAGGGGTTATGTAATGATACCCTAGCACTATTACAATGTACATTATTCTTGTATAGAAAATATACATTCTTTTTATTGTTACTTTGTAAATAGCTTTTAAATCACAATGAGTATTTTTAGTTAATATTCAATTAAGAAATCTATTTTGTTGAATTAATGGATTTTTTAATTAAATAATATTTTAATAAAATATTATTATTATTATTAAATTTCTATTTATTAAATATAAATTATCGTATAATTTTACGAATGCAATTGGAGTTTTTATTAAGGTTTGAAAGCTGTTTTTGTCAAAACCCATGAATTTTCAATAAATGTTGGTTTTTATTTTAAAATTAAAAATTCACATACGTATGAAATTATATAGATAAAATAAATATTATTTTTGGAATCAGGATGTTGAAATTATCCAATGGTGAATTTCTCATAATTTTCTAATACAGTCGAATTTTTACGTAAAAATTAAATACCATTTTAATATATAAAGTGTTTTGTGACAACATAATGACTAAATAGTGTTGTAATAAAATACTATAAATATTATTTTCTTCCAATACATGTTTTAGCATTAAAATAATGTGATTTTATATTTTTTTCTTTATTTTTCAAATCTTTAGTGGACCCTCCAAGACATATAAAGCATTTTGCCTTTTTAAATTGTTTTCCTTGAGAGTGTGACTCTCATACACATAAGCAACCCAATTATTTTATTAATTTCATCCATTGGCCTCATAAAATATTTTTTTATACTCCCCTTTAGAAAAAACCATGGTCAAAAACCATTGGTTGGTTTTGGGTTTTGATTAGTGTAATGTGTGGTGTCCCAAACCTAAATAATAAATAATTCCCTCTCCTTTCCTATATAAACCCACCCAGGCTCTCACTTCATCTTCACTAAAAAACATTGGTGTTAATCCCACATCTTCCCTCCTCACTCTATAATCCTCCCAAGGATCCCCAATTTCTCAATAATCCTCTCTCAAGATTCTTCCAATCCATTGGAAGCACACTTCCATGTAAGGGATTTCTTCCTTTCTCATTTTTTTCCAATTTTCTTTAAGTTGTTATGATATTTTTTTCAATTAAAAATGTTAGGGTATGATTTTACACCACCCCATACTTTTATTTTCTTTTTTGGATGATTGGAGACCCCTTTCACTCTAATTAATGGCTCCCATGTACACCTATTACCATGGTAAAATTCTGTGAGGGATTTCTCTCTCCTTTTTTACATCCAAGTAATTATTTTTTTTTATGAATCTAAATTCCATTAATTTTTTTGGGACATGTATCTATATGACCCTATTACTATCCATTTCATGTACATATGATGTGACACTCATTTCTCTCTCATCAACTATTTTCATGAATCCTTCTGTCACGCCATTATGCTGCCAAAATTGTACTGCATTTTTCCAAGCCATGGTAATTGTGTATTGAATACCATACCCATGTCCCTGTTAAGGGTATTCACCTTTATGCACATATACATATTGATTAGTACATTCATTTATTTATTCCACATTACTTAATAATGGAATAACTTTTTATGTTAATTTATTCCATGTTATATGATCCATGTGGCACACTTATGCATGAAATGAAATGTTTTAGAAGGGTACGCCCTAATAGCACTCCAATGCATTGGGTAATGTATAGTATCACGATACATCATGTGAAATGAGTTTTGACTCTTACTAATTCAAGTGCAATGAGGTTTTACTCATGCTTCATGTGCAACGAGGGTTTACTCATTATCGAAGAGCAATGAGCCTTGGCTCATGCTAAGTTGCATGTTATGTATTATTGGCACATTTACATGTTATGATTATCAGGATCATTCATGCCTTTATGTTCATGTTTCTCTTATGCTCCATTTACATGTCTATTGTCTAACATGTATTTTATTCTCCATGTTATTCTATGATTATTCCCTTACTAGGATTTATAGCTCACCCTTTTCTTATACATGTCCTTAGGTTATCCCACACAATGGAAAGTACGAGGGAATGTAGTGGCCAGGTAAAGGATGTTTTCAATAAAGATGTTGTATTTCAAGTTTTAAGTTGTTATGTAATGGTCATAAGAACCAAATACACTATAACTATAAATCGTCTACGTTTTATCAAGTGAAGTTTATGTAATAACTCATGTTTTTGTGTGTAATAAATAACAAGGTAGTCACAATGCTAATATAAATGTTATGATGTGATAGGTGCGCCCAGTATTATATAGCACAGTGAAAATATTATGATGTGATGGGTGCACCCAGAATTTTATAGCTCTCCAATGAATTGGGTAATGTAAATTTCCTCATGATTAAAGTGAAGTATGTGTGAACATGATGTTATATTCACTCACAACTACTTGTGCTAGTAGACCACTAAGACATGATGTTTAATTTTTATGCATTGGCACATTCCAGGTATTTTCATAATGCTTCCTCTCAGGATTATGATCTTGTACCTATGTTATAATGATAATGATTATTATAACGCCTTGTTATGTTGTTTAATGTTATTATATATACTCTTATTGGGATTTATATTAGCCCTCTTTGATGTATATCCTTAGGTTATGACTAATACTAAGGAGAAATTATGATCCAATAACAATCATGAGAATAAGGAATTAAATAATTTTTTTGCGTTGTAAAAGTTATGTATGGTCCATGTTTTCCAAAGAAAATAAATCGTTGGATCCTTATGGTGTAATTTTTTTATATTTTTTATCATTAAGTTGATGTCAAAGTAATGTAAGAAAAGTATGGCATCTATAGTTTCGGTGATGGGGAATCGTGGGGGACAACTGCATATCATGGTATTCCCATGTAATGTTATGAGATTATAGAATCAATGTATAATTTGGATGATTATCTCATTTTTAGATTTACATGATCATGTCCTTCTTTGATCCTTCCCATTAACTATTTAAATCCATTGACCAAAACATTTCCTAATAAAGAGATTCATAATAGTGATGAAGGGTATCCAATTATAGAGGGGAAGATGTGATAATGGGTGAAGGGGGGCATTCTCCCAGGCTTCAACTTGGGAATGAGGAAGTTAGTGAGACAGTTGAAGTTGAGGTAGTCATAGTGAAATATTCAGATCCCCATGTCCTCCCTATCATCTACGGGGGATCGTGCATTGGTATACCCCTAAAGGCACACACTAATATGGAGGCATTTCACCTGAGGTGGATTATCTTCAAAATTTATCTTCTTAGAAGTAAGAAAATATTTGGAATCATTCATCCAAAATCAGATTTTCATGGAGCATCAGCATCAACGTGTTTTCCTATAATATGTGGATTCTACCAATAATACACCAGTGGAACTAGTGATAGTCTCTGAAATAATAAATGTTTATGGGTCTCCCATAGTGTAATTTGTTGTAGTGACCTAGGATCTCATTCTATTGATGATCATATCTATTAATTCTCCCATCTCTCAAAGTCACACATATCATTTGTTAATAAGAATAACTAAGGCATCCCCATTCCATGAAATTATTGAGAACTTGTGTGGATGGAGAGTGGAAGTATATTGGGTGTCTGGTGAATCTTTTAGGATGGATTCTTCGATTCATAGGGAGTCAGACATTTGAGATGATCTGACTTTATTGGTTCTAGATAAATAGGTGTCCACATATAAGACTGATTCCATTGGTGGGGAAGGACTCAAAACTGGTAGGGTTATAGGTGCTGAGGAAGAATCATGTAAAGTTATCCACAATCATGATCTTGATCCAATCTAAAGGAAAATGGTACTAGAGGATGATCACATTGTCATACCTCACGCAGACTTTCATGATTACAATCCTTTACCACCCGAATAACTAGAGGATTGTGACTTGGACACAGCTGAAGAGAACTGAATTATATATCATATGTCATGGAAATTAATTTATCTTTTTTATTAAACAGACTCTAGATCAAAATATAGTGGTTTAGATGGGGTCTCATTACCACTGGTTGCTCAACCTGTTCACTAGAGTGTTTGATGCTTGTGGACTTCATGCAATGTTTCACGACTATCTTTCTGATCAGATGTAGGATGGAATCCAATATTTTAACATTTCCTTGATCCAGGAGAATTCTAACAGCTTCTGGAATCTTTAACAAGTTATCCAAGAGAGAAAACAGATGTAAGAACAGTCAGACCATTCTTCGTCCTTCATCAATGCTCAATCATAATTCACCAATCAACTGAGGGGTCATCTGGAGGTGTTTAATGGGAAGATAATGTAGGGGAAAATTCAATTATCTGATCATTGAGTTGATCATGACTAGGCACATATTAGGGATGGAAATCTTTATCCCATGACTGATGTGGATGAAAGGGAACTCAAGAAGTGGTAGAAGACTCTAGAGGCCACACCCCAAAAGTTATCGGAGCTACAACACTCGATCACTAGGGAATATCCAAAGGTGAAATATTTCCTAGAATCATGAAATTATCCAAAATGTGGATTTCTCCTAATGCTTAAAAAACTGGCATATTTTCTTTTGAAACATTCTTGTGTTCATAGACACATTTATTTCTTCTTGATTAATTACTAGACTTCAATCATATTTGTGAGAGAAAAAATCACCAATCCCTAAGATCTTGTGGTTCATGCACAGTGCATGAAACAAGGGGTGGAAAATTGTTTTCTCATTTGTAAGATAGTTCCAAATAATAATCGATCACATATAGATTTCAATTGATGACTGACCACCTAGAGTGTTCAGGCTGAGAGTGGTTATTTCTAGAGCACGTGGATTGCAATGCGACTACTTTTCTTTTCAACTGTGTTCTAATGCACAAATGATATAAAATTTGGGGTGATGGAATATATCTATGCAATAGGAAATGAAAATTTTGAATCAAGATTCCAAAAATTTAGAACACAAGGATAATGGTATGGAGATGCATGATAAATAATGATTTTCGTTGAAACACATCATCCATACCATTATCCTGGAATGGGAAAAAAATTTAGTGTTGAATGCTGACCATGTTCGAAACATGAAACCCATCTCAAAATGTCCCCCAATGTTTTTGGGGTTGTTTGACGAAGATGATAGGTAAGATAAAAATAAAATGAGACTAGGTTGTCTGGGAGTCTCTTCAAACATGGAAGAGTATCAGGATCCAAACATGGGGAACATGAAGAATGAAAATGGGGGATGGAATGTTCAAATGGATTCTAACACATTTGTAATTACACCATCATGGATTAAAAACATTGGTATAATAATATTGATCTAAAAAAGATCAATACCATAATATAGGGGAGTTCTATATTGGATATCATGCGATAATGAAAAATAAGAACAACGTGGTTGATGATTGGCAATGGGGAAGAGGACCTCTCAGGTGGTGGCCAAGGATGTTTTGTAGCTTCACATAATGCAACTGAGGATGATAGACACACAGTTTTATGTTCTATAGTAAGGAGGTTAGAAACATAGTTGAACATCATGTGGTAAGGACAAATCATTTTACTGTTTAACATCATGTGATCAGGAAACATCATACATTTTAGAATCATGTGATCAATACGTTTCACAATATTTAATGTCATACAACCTAGACCTCAACCGACATTTTTTCTGGTTTTCTTGGACTATATGATCTTATTTTATTGTCATAGATTTTTGACCAAGGTAATGGGGGATTCTCAAGATAAGAATATGTTTCTTGGAAGAGTGACGAAATCGATGTGAATAAGGACCAAAGGGGCCCACGATTCACCACACATTCCTAGTAGGTCTCTTAGTTTATGTACCTAAAGTATGAACTTAGAGTTCCATGTGTGGGTTGACTACATCGATACACACCCCACCAGGACTACTAATCCCACATGATCCATTCTTAGTGTGGGAAACAAGGAATGGTATAGGGGGTATACCAAACATGTGAGAGAACACATTAGTGGTGATATCAAGGGTGTAATTCCACTGAGATATAGGTAAGTGGAAAGTAAGTAAGCTATGGTGTCCATGTTTTGGTAAAAGGGGAGATTGGTGAGTGATAAACAAATGTCATGATCAAACCAGTCATGAATGGGTAGAGAAAACATAGGATTAACCATTGACCAATCTCAAGAAACAAGATCCACTTTTTGGTCAAAAAATATCAATTTGGACATAGGCCCAAGAAGGTATGTGAGACAAATGGGATGAGACCAAAACTGTTAGGGGGTTTTTATTTATTTTAAAGATTCTAGAAACCCAAACTGATAATTACCCAAAGTATGAAATGGGGTGTGTTAAAAAATGGAATTCAAATCCAGGATTTTCAAATAGTTTATGTTCATATTGTGTGGACCATAACTAGGGATGATGTTCTATGAGTTTTAACAAATTTGCTGTTGGAAATGAAAAAAAAGTTCAAGTCACCATTACATATCCAATGGGGATGTGAATCAATCCATATATTGTTTTATTACACAGTTTGGTGAGAGACCGACACTGGTGGGAAAAATCTCCTCAACCAAGGGATCTAACGAATCCCATGATTATCTTTAGGTAGCATGAACTTGTTCATGGCGGGGTTTTAGTTTAATGACATCCATTACGGATGTTAAATCCTAGTTTAAGGTCATAGATTTTTAACCATCATGGGGGAATGTATCAAATGGGAATGTGTTGTTCGAAATATTTACAAACCCATTGTGAATTAGGTTGAAGGAGACCCATCACCACACCACACACCCCATTTGAAACCAGAATAATGTTTAAATTCATGATTATTAGACATGGTGTGAATAGTTTAAGGTCATGCTTCATGGACCAACAGATCTTAGTCTAAGGTCATATATTTTAGACCATGGGGTGAGAACTCCAAAAGGGACATGCATAATGTGGTGGCATAAAAACCTTGATGTGAATGATGATAAAGGGTCCCAAAACCATATACATGTTCTTAAGGATGTCTAAATACCATTTAGAGTCATGAACCATGGACTAGTCTGAGGCCAAGGGGCCTAAGATTTGAATATAATGTGTCTAGAACCAAATAAAAACTGTTAGGTTATCTTTATATATCCTATATTGATGGTAATAAATCCAAATTTAGTTCCATAAATTCCATATATTTTAATTTTATATGGAAATTAAAAAGATTTAACAATGTAAAAGAAACGAAAATGTTTTTGATGGGCTCTATAATGAAGGTATGGGCATCACTACGTATCTTATTGTATTGAGAATCAATCTATACATTGTTATGGAAGAATAATATCACTACATATGTATGATCTGTGCATAGAAGTGTGTATTTTTTTGGATGTTTGGAGTAGGATATAAATATCTAGGTGTCACTACTTATACCCTAATCATGGTAACTAAGCCTTATGTATTTCTAGAACATGGAATGGTAGATGGCCTATGTTGAGTGAGAAACCATCTCATGTCAGGGAATTATGGTGCTATGTAATTTATCATTAGTTGGCTAAGATGATGATTATTATGTAGTTTATCATCATGAATCCTTTAAACTAATAGCACAGATTTATGTCATGTTGTAGGGATAATGGGGAGAAATCATTACATGGGTGATGTGACTTGTTTATCATCTATAACCTGAAACGAATGAGGACCAGGGGGACCATTCCACCCCACACACTCCCAAGTAGAATGGGAAAATAATATAAATTGATGATGAATGGACTTGAAAATATAACATAGGTTTATAGTTCTCGGACCATAAGACAAATATTAGTTTACGGTCTTAAAGCTCCGACCAGGGGCCCGATTTAACGGCATGTGCTTGGGATGCATGTGCATTTTATGGTCTGCAAAAATGGACCATAAATGCTATGTAGTTTATCATCATGAAACTAAGATTATATTACTATAAATTTTAATGTTTTACAACTTGGATAGTGGGAATGAAAATTGATTAAGGTCAAAATTCTTAGCACTACTGTAAATAGTATATGATCTTGTCACCTAGATGATAATGTTATATATTAAGGTCCTAGAGGTTGAAAAACTATCACATAGTTCGTGTTCTTGGATTTTGGACAATAAATTTGAGGATTCCAAAGTGGATATATGTAATGTCCGAGCATGAAAAATCTGATGTGAATGAAGCTAAAGGAGGCCCAGCACTGCACAACACATTCTTGAGAAAAACACTCACATAGTTTAAAGTCTTGATTCATGGACTAGGGTTATGTAGGTTAAAGTTTCAAAACTCATAATGTAGTTCCTTACCCAAATTACTTCTTGAGAAACATGGAATTGGTTGGAGGAGTGATGTTCTCTCCATTGATTGTGATCAAAGAGAATGAACCTTTGGGATAAACCGTGGGAATGATGTAAGGTCCTTCCCAATTGGGCTTGAACTTCAAAAAATTCATACTGGGTATCATCAGTGTAATGAGGTCCAATACTGTGCAACCCTAGAAGGGGTGGAGATGATTTTTATTACAGAATGCATAGGTTATCTTATTCTGATTCCTTTATAGATTGTGAAAGGACAAAAACATGCTTTCTTTGAGGGTTTCCAACTAAACAAGATGGATTCATCCATTCTATCTAGTGTATACTGGTCACATATAGTTGTTCAAAATGATGGTAACTAGATCTCATTGAGAAGGACTACGTCTATTCTCTATAACCGGGAATATGGAGTCACTAGGGTGGAATTTGAAATAATCATATAATAATCCTTAAGAGAATTGGGGAGCATTTTCGGTGAAGGATTATTATTCTGGAACACTATCATCTACAGAATATTATAATGGGTTTTTTAGAACCTCGATATATCCATTTACCTATGTATGGTACTATGATCTATGGTTGGAGCAGATGTTGTACTTGTCAAACAACATCATTAGCTCAGATGCTGGGAAGTTAGTGTCATTTTCAGTGACAATGTCATGAAGGAATCCAAATAGATGTATGATATTGGATATCATATATTCAAAAACAAATTGGGCCTTGATTTCCATTAGAGTAATCCCATATCCCTACATGGAAATGAAATATTTCAATGATAGAATGAACTAGCATAGGCAAGCTATTTCTAGTGGCAAGGGTCCCATGACATAAATTCCTCAAACCACAAAAGGCAAAGAATGCATGGTCATAGAGAGGAGATCATTTGGTTGATGCATAAATGTTTCATGAATTTGAAATTCATGACACCTATTAGTGAACCTGTTGCATCATGGACCATGTAATGCTAGAAAAATCCCATCCTTTGAATTTGGTGAGAGAAATACAACCCTACTTGATGAGAATAACATGACTAAGAATTTACATTCCATATAAATTGTGGAATAATATTTAGTTGAATTAATTACAAGATTATTACATCATACCCACATCTGTAGAGAGTCTTCTTGAGATTAGGACCATTTTAGAGGGTGAATTGTGCAATCTTCTGATGAATCCGGTAATGTTATGCTCTGTCTGCCAAAAGGGTTCCATGATGGAGATACTCAAAAAATAGATTTCCCAATTGGAGGTCTCATCACTAGAAAGGGTAATCTAGAGGTCCCAATGTTGATGAAATGGTGTTCATGTTTTTTACCTTCTGGTTGTGATCATCACTCAAGATGAAAAAGATCAATTATCCTTTGGTGTTCCACATGAATGACAAAATCATCCCATCCATTCTCTATATAAAATGTTGAAAATATAGCCAATGTTTCATTTTGGAAAATTTGTAGCCAAGGAACATGAGTTACCTCTAACTAATAAGGATTTCGGAAGATCCATTGGAATGTGTTCTTGAGTAGGGGTACAAGCTTTGGATTTCTGATGATGTAATGTAAATTTGTTTTCTTGATGAATAACTCAGAGGATCCCTTCATGTGTAGGTGGGAATTTTCTATATCGAGGGATATATCAAGACCGGTACTGAGATAATGACACTCTGCTTCATTGTTGGTGTAGCCTTATGATAACATGAATAGTATTCTGGGATATCTTGTGATGGGGGATGAAGATGAACTTATGCGGTCATTTCTATGCATAGGATCATTGAGCCTTATATAAGTTGGGATCCAGGAGTAACCATAGAAATACATCTACCATCATGACCCAACATGATCCACTGAGAGGATTCCCTTATCTATGAAATAGACATCTAAGGGAACTTATTTTGAGGCGAAATGGGTGGCCAGAAATTCTTCAAGCGCTTGAACCATGATGGCCATATATGGGAAGAACTAGATGCCAAACTAAGTAACGATCATACTTAGGATATAAATCAGTGGATCCACATGGGGCACAAGCTATATCAAATGATGCTACAGATAATGTCGTAACATCTTCACTGTGAAATCTAGAATGAGGCATCTATTCTTGAGAGGATGTAATATGGTCTCTATGTCATGGATAATATGACTGAAATAGTAAAAATAGTTCTCTCATCCATTTTTGTTCGTCTAATTTAGAAGGGAACTACCTAATCACTCCAAGGTGGTCACATAAAGGACAATGTAATTCTTGAGATGAGTGGTATCAGAAATGGATGTTATAATAGATACTTCTTGATCTCAAAAAATGATGTATGTGACACTTTGACCCATTGGTGGATTGATCCTTTCTTCATGATCCTAGAATAGGTATTACACTTCCCAGTGATACTCATAAGGAATTGGTGTATATAGACTATGTAGAATTAAAATCCTCAAATCCCCTAATGTTTCCTTGGGGATCCATCCGGTTGATATCCTTGATCTTTTCTAGGACGATCTTGATGCCTCTATATATGAGAATGAATCATATAACCTCCCAATGTCAAATCCAATGGAAAACATCAATGGGTTCATCACAAAAACCCAGGAGTTGATGAATCTAAACACTTTATCAGGGTCTCTAAGATGGTCCTCACACTAGTGGGATTTGACCACTAAATCATCATGTACCATTACACTAGTGTCCTCGGGAGCAGTTTAAAGATATGGTGTATGGTTGGATGATAATTGGATCATAAATTATTCAGATCGAAGAGAGTTACCAAATAATAGAAAGTACATTATGATGCTCGGAAGGTGGTACAATCCTCATCATCTAGTTCCATATAGATTATAATTTTACCTGTATAATCCATCCATTGATGTGAAATTCAAGAACCCATATGTGGAATTGATAAATATATTTGTCACCAGAGAGGGAAAATCATACTTTAGACAGTGGTGTTTGAGGTCTTAGATGTTGATGAATACTCAGATCTACATTTTTTTCTCCTTGATCAAAATGATATTGGCTTGAAACCTGGGGTACTAAACATCCTTGATAAATATGTATTTTATATGATTATCAACATCATCTATAACCATGGAACTCTGATAAGAGAAATATAAAAAGAAGATTTGATGAAATCATACCCTCCGGTCGGTGTTACTTATCTTGCACAGAACTAAATTCCCATCATGATTTTTGTATTTTTATCTAGAAAATACCTCAAGTATTATGACGGTTTTTAGAGAGACTATATTAATAGAGTTTTGTATTTGGTATATGAAGGGTGAGTGGTTTCAGAAGTGGATGGAGAGGGATTATTTTTACTTGAGGAGAGAGTTATTTATAGAATAAAATATCGAACAAAATACAGTATCAAAGGTAAAACATGTAATTGTGATATTAATTGAATAATGGATAATATATCTATAAAATAAAACAAATAGGTCTTTAATCTAGTTTATAATTATAATTAAAATGTTTTTTAAAAATAAATGTGGAAACAAATTAAAAATTCATTATTTTAATGGAATTTGATAGACTTCAGATTTTGGAAAAGACTTTTTAGGTTTAGAAAACATTTTTATTGTATTTAAATGAATCATTTACATTTATTTATTGAATTATTTATCAATAAAAAATTTCTAGAATTGGTCATGTCATTATTAAATCATGAATTATGTAATTTAATATATACATGTTACGAAACAATTTAATTCTATTATTCACATAAAAATTGATGTATTTCTGAAAATTTCCAAACATAATACCTTGAAATATTTCAATAATATAATATATGAGATGGACTCATTATATCAAAAAACAATTATCCAAGGATTTTAAAAAAATATACATAAAACTTATGATCCTTATGAATTACTTTAAAATGTGGTTTATTAATTATATGATTATATAATATTTGATTTTTTAATAATTATATTTATTTTTTCCATTTAATTAATTATATTTACATAAATTACACATGAAAAATATTATTTATATTAAATTTTATTATTTTGATATCAAATTTCTATTCCAACGATAAATTTACAACTCCCAACGTTCATATTACTATTCCAACTAACACATTACTTTTCAAATGGTCAAAATAATTCATATATATACTCCATCATTACTTGTTTCAATCATAACTATAATTACTCCAATGGAATTATATTTTAATATTATAATATTCATATTGGTATAGTAATATTTTTTATCATTGCAATAGTTTTTCTCATGTGGGTGATGATTCTAACCAATTGGAAGCATCTCAATTTTTCCATTTTACATTTCTTCATTAAATTTTCCCCTAATATAATCTTCAACATTTATATAGTTTTGTTTCCGAATAATATAATGATATATAATAATAGAATAAATTGATTTTGTTTTCTTTTTATACTTTATGTGTATAATAAAATATAATATAATATATAACACATTTATTTCAAGAAAAAAATGCCATTTATAAACTATGGGTTGTTACATATACAGTCCATTAGTGATCAAAATCTATTCCCCATTATAGTACATATTATATCATGATATATAAAATACACTTAATGAATTATAGTGTTATATAATTAGTGTCCCACCTAGTATACAATTAAAACAATACACATGACTTCCACATGATCATAAAATTATTCACCATTTCATTATTGTGTAATTACAAAAAATAAAAGAAGCAGATTATATGAAATCATTAATGAAAATAATTATAACTATTTATAATATGAAATAAAGTTGATGGTATCATAAGGGAATAACTGCATATAAGTATAACAACTAATAAATATTTTTTTTTGTGAAAATTATTTTTTACAAAATTATTTAAAATATTTTATGAAAATCAAGATAAAAATCCTTTTTCATAAAATTTTAAAAGGTAAATTTCCAATAAAAATTAGAATTTTATTTTATATTTAAAACAATTTATACTTTTATAAGAAAAATCAAAATAATGTATGGAAAAGAAAGTGGAGAATATGTGCACGAAATATATGTTTAATGGAAATATTCCATAAAAAATTTGAAAAATGTCAAAAATTAGTCATATGAAAAACCAATGAAAAGGTTCCTTTTAATCATTTATGAAAAAATAAAATTTTTCGAAATTTTATATTTCACAATATTTATGCAAAGGTAAAAAAATCCTTTAAACAATTAGAATAACATGGGTCCTGAAGACAGAGACCCTAGATTAAATAAATTAAATAAGAATAATATTTTATAAAATAATTTCAGGACTATTTTTAGAACCAATGGATGGATAATTAAATGAAGAAAATGAAACCCCCTGAAACAAAAGTATGAGGTGAAAATATAATGGGTTTAAAGGCTAATAATCCTAAAAATTTCTTTAATGGTAATTTCATAATGACAATCCTATAAAAAATTATTTAAACTTTTTCCTTATATATTTACATACACTGTAAATTATTTCAACCTAATTAATAATAAATTTATACTATAACCACAGTCATAAAAATAATAAAATATTTCATCTCCCTGTAATTTCAAATTTGTTATTAAATTACAATTCTTACCTGATATAAATATTTTAGTGTTAATAGTTTTATTTCCAATGAATTTTTCTCGTCAATGGGTCTAGTATTTGTACCATGGCCATCATTTCATACTCTTTAGAAATATAATAATTTCATATTTATCATATTTATTCATTATAAATATTTTTTATCCATGTATATAAATATGTGTCGGTATATTAATTACATCACAACATGGAGATGGTAGTCCATATGTATACAAACATTATAGATGTGTTTTCCAAAAAAATGAAAGTAACCAAAGGATAAATAATATTATTTAATTACATAATAATAATAATATCATATTGTTTATATATATTCATTAAATATATCATTATTACCATCCATGTAATGATGAAATGAAAAAATACCACCTTTCATTGTGGAAGTTGTAGTCCATGCATACGCATGGGTAATGTTATCAGTTTCTCAAACCTGGGAGGATCTAATTGTAGAATATATTTTATTTTTTATAATCAATACAATGTTATAATATACATATATATTAATTAAAACAATATATATGACCATCCTTTAGAGAAATTAGAGAAAAATAAAATACATCACATCATGGTAAAAGTAGTAAGTACATATTCATGAGTGATGTTTAAATTTTAAATTACATAAAAATGAGATATAAAATGGACTTATAGTTATCATAAAAACATTTAATTATTGTATATATAGTTATTTTATCATATTAAAATGGTTATATAGGTCCTAGTTGGCATCATTGAAGAACAATAATCTAAATAAATGATATTTATAATTACCTCTTCTTGGGTATCATCCTTTATCATAAACCATAATAATTAATGAGATCATTTTTTATGAAACTGGGAACTCTAAGAATTGTGGATGAGTTTTTAGAAACAATTTTAGTATTTATTTCCCAAACTATATTCTTAAATTGGTGTTTTTTAAGTGATAATAGGAAGTGTCTTTTTTGAAGTGAGGTGTGTGGAAATCATATAAATACTTTATTATTTTTTATATAATATATGTTCTCCTCAGATCATATGGTGTCGATGTTTCATTTTTTAGAATATATGAAGGGTAAGTTATAAATATAATCAATTAATGATATTTAATCATATTTTTGTAGTTATTTTAATACTTATATCTTTTTTAAGAAACATATGTAACCCAATTAACCCTTTCGATGATGACAACATTTTTACCATCATAATCATTAATTACGGATAAATATTATTTTTTTAATAATTCAATATTATTAATTATTGTGCCTATAAATATGTATTAAATTATTAAATATTCAATTCCTTGTTGTGAAATAAATTAAATCTAATATAAGTGTATAAAAACAATTTTAAGGAATGAAAGTATTTTATGTGTCAAAAATGAATTTATACATATTTAGGCCAATGATTTAGGAGTAGTGGTCCTTCCCAAGAATTTATATGATTATAACTAATTAAATTATGTTCCATTCCAATTAAATCCTTCACAAATATTGGAATCAATAAACAACCTCATTAATAGTAAAAAATCAAAGCTTTTGTTTAATGAATAATATAAGACATTGGTTCTAAAAAGACAAATGTGGATTTAAAAATTAAAAAAAATGGTTTTAAATGATTTATAATACTTAAAAACATATCATTAATTGATGCAAAGTAATCATATATTGTTAGTTCATGATTATATTTTAAATATTTTTTCAATGTTATGGTATTTGTAACAAAATTATTTTTCACTATGACAAAAAATAACCATTTAATGAAAAATATAAAAAATTCATTATAGGTTAGATTTGACTTGATGAAATCAGAAATGAATGTCAATTTTTCAAACATAAATTATAATATTTAAGAGATTAACCCCTAAATAAAGTTTATATAGTAAAAAATAAAGGTTATTTTTATCAAAAAAAATTATTTAGCTATGAATAATTATTGTGGTGCTTCTTATAATAGATCTTAGTAATTAAGCTTCATTTAGTTTTATAAAAATGAATTATTCAAAGTTTTTTAGTGTTTTATTCATCACAACGTATCTAATAACTTGATATTTTTTGTGACGAATATTTTCTAAAATAACTTGTAGTTTCATGTTTTGGTTTAGAACATTAAAAAATTAATAAAAAATTACTTAACAAATAATGTATCTTCCTTAGATAATAGAATTTTTTTCTACTGAAATTTTTTTTTTGTTCCATAAGTCATCAAAATATTCTCCAAAATTATCCATACATGATACCCTTCTATAAATATAATATATATTACACTTCTTTTGTAACACCCCAAGATTTTATAGTATGTTATTTCTTCCAAATAATTCAATAACATTCACTACATGCAACACCAAGTTCAATCGCACCATGACTTACCAAACAAGCTGTTCAAAAGAGGTTATGAATAGTGTTAACTAAATTTTAAACTTTATATAATCCTTATAATTTTAGAATCCATATTATGAGTTTCTTAGAAATAATGTAAGAACAAATTCATTTTCAGTATTTCACTTTTACCAAATTTTAATAGTGAACCCTTTTTAGATACTATATTTTAAACTTTTTGACTAAATGGGGACATCAAAAATTTAAAATGAAACATCCCAAGCTTCCACGGTACGCTAGCGTGTGTTGTACGCAACACCGAGTTCTAACACACCGTAACCAATCAAACTAGCCGTTATAAATAGTAATACCTACTTTTTGAAATTATATATATTTTATATTTTAAAATGGACTTCATTTTTGGATTCGGAATATCGAATTTAGCCTAAGGTGAAATTTTGGTACTTTTCGGATAACTTTCATATTTTGATGAATAGTGAAAATTACTAAATTTTAATTAAAAACAACTTTTTTAATCAAAATAATTAATAGTGATAAATTGTGAATTTGAGTGGTTTTAAAGTATATTTGGAATATATTTTTGCCATTTAATATAATGTTGGTAATTGGACATAATTTAACAATTAAACCGAACATAAACAAGTGTCAATCTTTTGATAGTTATTATCTCTTAAAAACACGCTTTTTGTTTTGATAGCGGGAATTAATTTTAAATTAATTTCTGCAACTTCTGTGTTTTGAATTTAGGAAAATGGATTCTATATTTGAAATCAGGATGTTCAAATTGTGTAAATAGGTAACTTTTATTTTTAGACATTTTGAATAATTACTGCGGTAAATATTTTATTTACCATGGTTTAGGGTAAATCCGGTAAATAAGGGTTAAAAAATAATATTATAATAATACTAAATTACCCTAAAACGTGTCTTAACCCTATTGGTTGATACATGGTCGACCATGGGCATCTTTGGGTCGATTTTGGGACCCCATGGATCCAATTGTATGTGATAATGACACTTTATTTTAATTAAGTCAAAATGAATACAAAAATGACACAAGCATATATCTTTTAGAAAAACAATTGTTACATAGGGTTATATATGTTGGATTTTAGATTATAAATATTAATTAGTAAGATAAAACGCTTTTCTACATAATTATATTTTATTTATAATTTTTAGACATTAAATAATTTATTTTATTTATGACACAATGATGTTGCAGTAATAGTGAAAAATTAAAATAATTGATATTATAAATACCCAAATAAATGTAATATGAAACTTTTAATGAATTAAACTAATTTTCTAGGATAATATGATATATTAGGATTGATGTAATTTACTTTTTGCGAAGTAATCAATCTGTTATGAGTTTCACAAAAATCAACTATTGAATAGTGTCAAAATTGACATAAAAGAGTTCTTAAAAACAATATTATATTATTAATTGATATCAAATTCTTAAAAATCTAAGGTTCGGCCAGGAGACTTATATCATGATAGGTTCATCATTAATGGACCACTTGGGGGGTCACTTTGATGTATATAGTATGTTTATTAACCATATTATATAAAAATACAAAGAGACATTGTAAAAGTGAAACTAATTAACTTAGAGTTAATACTTAAAGATAAGGTTAATATAAGTACCCAAACCTGTCTAAATTCTATTGGTTGATTTGTTTTCGACCCATACCCAACTTAAACTTTGAATAGTCAACTTTGGAGCCATTGGAAACCGATTATGAATTTATTATAAACTAATATCTCTAGCTTTTCCAAAGGTGCCCCTCACCCCTCTTATAAAAGGGCACTCCTCCTTCCCATTTCTTCACATCTTCAAAGCCTTTTGGTTCGGCCAAACTCTGCCCAAATACTCTCCCAACATCCCTCACTACAACCTATAGGACTTAGTTTGATCAGAAAGCCATCCTAAGGAGCCCTTTTGATCAAATCAAAAGGAAGAACCCGAAGAAGAGGTAATGATTTCACCACCCTTTTCTAAGTTCATTTCTTCTTCCACTTCTTCTTCCTTTGTTCTTACCATTCTAAAATAATAACTCCAGTATCTCACATATACTTTGATTTTATTATAAATATGTTACAACCATATTCATTATTCTATCCACCCTTTGAATAACATGTCACCATACGTGCGTACGTACGGCTTACCGTCTCCACGTCGTGGTGTAATTGGTATACAATATATTATTATTTGGATGGGTGTAATAATGATATGTAACTCATGTAAATAATAAATAAAACATGATAATGATTCTGTATATATGATATAACAACAATTTATATATTATTTTAATATCAAAAGAATGATAATGTCGCTCGTGCGTACGTACGGACTACCGTCTCCACAAACGCGATGAGATTCATTCTCCATCGTATCCATTCAAGTATAATTTTCATTTGATGATTTAAAAATGATGTTTAAGGACTTGATATCATTCTGGATATGAATAAGATGCAACAAACATGTCTTATGTAACAAAACATATAAAAGAAAATGAGTAAGTTAACACCCGAAACGACGATAATTCTAAGATATTATTAACAAATCAAAGTTAAAAGATCATATATGATATCATATTAATATATATGATTATTGTGTAATTTAATAACAATTATTTCACCATTATACAGGAGGTTAACCCACCCCAACCAAGGAAAAGTACAAGGTAAGGGTTATTTCACAATCTCTTCATTATCCGAGGTTGTTTATATGTAATAATCTACTGGGATCTCTTTATGATCCACATCCATGTTTCTTCAAAATGTATTTCAAAACATATTCATTATTTACAAGAATATGGGTTAAAGTCATTTATACCCTTGTTTTACTTTTTATAAGAAGTTTATAAAGGAATCTTTTTGTCGTTTTCAAAACAAGGTCCTTTTTAACCTTTTCGACAGAATTAAGGTAAGAATTTTTTTTTAACTTATACGGTGGGTGCAGTTATTTTCCGCCGTTATAAAATCTTCAAAGCATCCCTTACAAGCTTATAATAATATTTTCAATGAAAATGTTTTATTTTATATGGATCTTAAATTATTTCAAAATAAAAGGAGATATTTATTTAAAAAGAATTTTGATTTCATCTATTTCAACATCCTGTGATGGATTTTAAGATTATTTGAAGTTGATTTATTATGATACAAAACTTCTATATTGTATTGAAGGTTTTGTGATATTTTTGACTATGGATGTGCTATTTTTATACCATTCATAGTTTATGGTGAAAGTATTGACATTTCGTATGCTAGTTTTAATACGAATGTTTATGTTATGTTTAAACCTTTTCATTTGGGAATGCATTGGACTTAATATGTGACGGGTGGAGCCCGCTATAGCTCCTCGATGCATCAGTAGGTCTCATGAGACAAACTAGTGTCTTGGCACAAGGCCTTGAAAAAATATTATTTGTAGTCTTGGCATGAGGCCTTGACTATGTGGTTATGATAGTCTGGTATTATGCATTCCAACATTATGAAAGTGGTTATTGATTTTTACATGTGATTATTCGATTAGTAGAATATTCATGTGAATAAGTAAATGGCATTATTTCATTTTATTTATGCCATACCATGTTGAAAGTTCATGTTTGAAAGTATTTTTTTTAGTTATACATTGCCTTAAATGTTTATTCTTATTTATGAAAGTTTCCGCTATATTGTCATCCTTACTGGGCATTTGAGCTCACCCCTTTTCTATGTTTTATTTTTCCCAGGAAGTGAAGAAGTAAGTTATGAATGACCTGCAGGGATATTATGTGGGGATATGAGTGTGGATTATGGAGACAATATGTTGTTGTAGTAGTTTTTCGTTTTATGATGTAATGTAAAACATATGAATATATCTAGTGTTTCCAAGGCTACTAAACCAATCGGTCTTTCGAGATTTGATCTTTCTTGTGATCATTCCAATGTTATGTAATAATGCACCGACTCTGGGTAACTAGGGTCGGGGCGTTACAGTTGGTATCAGAGGAAGTTTAGTACAAACCTTGGAAGATAGATTTAGATAAACTCTGATTAGAGCACGTAGACCTAAGATGAACTTTGAGAATTAGTATAGAAGAACTTCCTAGAATTTTGGTATTGTAGAGATTTTGTGAGTTTTCCGAGCAATACATCCCTGTCTGGATACGAGCAGGTAGAGGCGGCTCTGGCACAGATGTACCTAGGGGTAAAACCCAAAAACACCGCTTTGAGCTAGACTCGAACGGGAACTGGGGCACGACAACGGGCCTTGCTGCACTCTTGGTTACGACACTCCCGGGGGATATGCTTAGGATAATTCTCATTTTCTTTACAAACCATTATGAAGGGTTTATGAGTATATACATCCTCAAATGAGACATTTTTATGATTATGGATTATATCCATAAATAGTTCAATTTATGTTAAGTGTTTTATAAGTATGGGATTATGTATTTTGATTCATAAACTGATCTAGGGTATTCCATTGTTTAGAAATGGCGCCCAGTAGAAGGAATGAGAACTCCAGAAATGCACATGATCCAAAGAGAATGAAGGATCATATCTTTCATGGTCTTAAGCTAGAATTTATAAGAGAAATCGTCGCTCATGTATTATCATCATATGAAGATATAATATCATGTGTTGATAAGATAAGTAAAGAGTTTACTGAGTCCTATGGCTTTGATGGGAAGCAAGAGAAGAAAAGGATAGAAGAGAGAAATATGGATAAAGGGAAGAGGGAAAATAAGAATTTTCCCATATGTGGTAACTGTGGAAAGAAACACCCTGGAACTTGCCTGAAAGGAATGTGAGTTTGTTATAAGTGTGGAGGAAAAGGGCACAAAGTACGTGACTACAAGGGTAAGAAAATGGTTTTAAATGTACAATGCTTCATTTGCAAGGAGTTTGGACACTACGCGAACCTATGTCCCAGTCATCAGACTATGCCGCAAATGATTTTATTGGATAATAATCAAGTTATGATACTACCACAGATGAAGAGGAATGATTATAGTTCTTATGTTGATTATTTCAATTGAGTGTTGTATCAACAATGTACTTGTTATAATAATTATGGAGTATATAAGGATTGTACTGCAGTACTATTTCATTAAGGACTTGAGATTGTGTGGAACAAAGAAAAGTGACTCAATAGCAGGATAAAGTTTTGGAAAATATATGGTTGAGAGAATGATAAACCATAATATGGTTCTGATACCGAGTTAGTGATTTTAGAATAATACATGATTGATTTGGATAAATTATATTGGATATTCTTGACTACCTTGAAACTGATTAATGATTTCTATATTCCATCATTTTTTTGGGGGGTTTAAAACATTTTTGGATTGATGAAGTATATCCAGCATTCTATAAGGAATAGGGGAGCATTAATGTAATCAATAAGGAATATGGTAATTCAGGATGTTTCAATGTATTAAAAGAATACAAGATGAAGGTATTCATATGCTTTTATGGGGTAAAAAGGATCTATATTATGTTTACCTTCCTTATAAATGTTGGACTGTGAGTTTGAACAGAAGTATTTTGGATAATTCTAGTTTGGATTGTTTTGGATTACCATAAAAGGACAACCCGGAGGTTGGGCGGCAACCCGTCGCGTCCGGCAAGGCTGTGAGACTTGAACCCGCAACCGAAGGGCGACAAGGGTGTATCACCTACCACTGGACCACGAGATGTCCTGGATTAAATAATGTAAATTTTTTTAAAAGATCTGGTAGATGAATTATAAATTCATTTATTTTGGAACCCTATACGAATAGTATAAATAGAATTTTTTTTACGTTCTATTATCTTTTAGAGTGAAAGATGAGTTTGTGGTAGAAATTTATTAATGGATAAAAATATAATTATAAAGTAAGTATATCTCCTTATTATCTTAGCCAACCTCATAAATAAATTCCTCAACATTAATAAAAGAAACTTAGAACAAAAATGTTGTCCTAGATGGTACCTTAAATCATCACTAATTTATGGCTTTGGGATTGTTGGCCTTTTCATAGCCATGTTCTCTACCACTCTCCATCAGATAATTGATGGTTAGATTTCTCTTCCATATCCATATTTTCCTACATGGAACCCTAGTATGTGTTATTTTCGGTAATCTTCATACTTTCCACTCTTTATATTAAATAGAGGCCTCATTAATTCATTTTTCGATGTGGGATTTCAACTAAGATATTTTGAAACGTCAAAAATGTGTTATCCCAATATCCTATATTTTGTTGAACTGATGGTACTTCAAATCATCATAGATTGATGAGTTTAAGGACCTCAATTTTATACTTGTTTGTGATTGATGACCTCAATCACTACCTATAAATATTTACGTTTTTCCTCCAATTATATGTCTCTAATTGCCACCAATGTTCTCCTAATCGAGATCATAATTTGGTGGTGACTCTTTCATTTCTCTTTTACTCATATTAAGACTAAATTTTAGTAACCCAATTTCCGATGTGGGTTTTCCCACAAAGATATTTTCTATTTTTCAACCTTTTATTTTCGAAGAACAATTTCAAATTGCGAGGACACAATTTATTGAAGGAGGGAAGAATGTAACACCCCAAGATTTTATAGTGTGTTATTTCTTCAAAATAATTCAATAAATTTCACTGCACGCAACACCAAGTTCAATCGCACCATGACATACCAAACAAGCTGTTCAAAAGAGGTTATGAATAGTGTTAACTAAATTTTAAACTTTATATAATCCTTATAATTTTAGAATCCATATTATGAGTTTCTTAGACAGAATGTAAGAACAAATTCATTTTTAGTATATCACTTTTACCAAATTTTAATAGTGAACCCTTTTTAGATACTATATTTTTAACTTTTTGACTAAATGGGGACATCAAAAATTTAAAATGAAACATCCCAAGCTTCCACGGTACGCTAGCGTGTGTTGTACGCAACACCGAGTTCTAACACACCGTAACCAATCAAACTAGCCGTTATGAATAGTAATACCTACTTTTTAAAATTATATATATTTTATATTTTAAATTGGACTTCATTTTTGGATTCAGAATATTGAATTTAGCCTAAGGTGAAATTTTGGTACTTTTCGGATAACTTTCATATTTTGATGAATAGTGAAAATTACTAAATTTTAATTAAAAACAACTTTTTTAATCAAAATAATTAATAGTGATAAATTGTGAATTTGAGTGGTTTTAAAGTATATTTGGAATATATTTTTACCATTTAATATAATGTTGGTCATTGGACATAATTTAACAATTAAACCGAACATAAACAAGTGTCAATCTTTTGATAGTTATTATCTCCTAAAAACACGCTTTTTGTTTTGACAGCGGGAATTAATTTTAAATTAATTTCTGCCAATTATGTGTTTTGAATTTAGGAAAATGGATTCCAGATTTGGAATCAGGATGTTCAAATTGTGTAAATAGGTAACTTTTATTTTTAGACATTTTGAATAATTACTGCGGTAAATATTTTATTTACCATGGTTTAGGGTAAATCCGGTAAATAAGGGTTAAAAAATAATATTATAATAATACTAAATTACCCTAAAACGTGTCTTAACCCTATTGGTTGATACATGGTCGACCATGGGCATCTTTGGGTCGATTTTGGGACCCCATGGATCTACTTGTATGTGATAATGACACTTTATTTTAATTAAGTCAAAATGAATACAAAAATGACACAAGCATATATCTTTTAGAAAAACAATTGTTACATAGGGTTATATATGTTGGATTTTAGATTATAAATATTCATTAGAAAGATAAAAAGATTTCCTACATAATGATATTTTATTTATAATTTTTAGACATTAAATAATGTATTTTATTTATGACACAATGATGATGCAATAATAGTGAAAAATTAAAATAATTGATATTATAAATACCCAAATAAATATAATATGAAACTTTTAATGAATTAAACTAATTTTCTAGGATAATATGATATATTAGGATTGATTTAATTTACTTTTTTCGAAGTAATCAATCTGTTATGAGTTTCACAAAAATCAACTATTGAATAGTGTCAAAATTGACATAAAAGAGTTCTTAAAACAAATATTATATTATTAATTGATATTAAATTCCTAAAAATCTACGGTTCGGCCAGGAGACTTATATCATGATAGGTTCATCATTAATGGACCAATGGGGGGTCTCTTGGATGTATATAGTAAGTTTATTAACCATATTATATAAAAATACAAAGAGACATTGTAAAAGTGAAACTAATTAACTTAGAGTTAATACTTAAAGATAAGGTTAATATAAGTACCCAAACCTGTATAAATTCTATTGTTTGATTTGTTTTTGACCCATCCCCACCTTAAACTTTTAATAGTCAACTTTGGAGCCATTGGAAACCGATTATGAATTTATTATAAACTAATATCTCTAGCTTTTCCAAAGGTGCCCCTCACCCCTCTTATAAAAGGGCACTCCTCCTTCCCATTTCTTCACATCTTCAAAGCCTTTTTGTTCGGCCAAACTCTGCCCAAATACTCTCCCAACATCCCTCACTACAACCTAGAGGACTTAGTTTGATCAGAAAGCCATCCTAAGGAGCCCTTTTGATCAAATCAAAAGGAAGAACCCGAAGAAGAGGTAATGATTTCACCACCCTTTTCTAAGTTCATTTCTTCTTCCACTTCTTCTTCCTTTGTTCTTACCATTCTAAAATAATAACTCCAGTATCTCACATATACTTCTATGTTATTATAAATATGTTACAACCATATTCATTATTCTATCCACCCTTTGAATAACAAGTCACCATACGTGCGTACGTACGGCTTACCGTCTCCACGTCGTGGTGTAATTGTTATACAATATATTATTATTTGGATGGGTGTAATAATGATATGTAACTCATGTAAATAATAAATAAAACATGATAATGATTCTGTATATATGATATAACAACCATTTATATATTATTTTAATATCAAAAGAATGATATTGTCGCTCGTGCGTACGTACGGACTACCGTCTCCACAAACGCGATGAGATTCATTCTCCATCGTATCCATTCAAGTATAATTATCATTTGATGATTTAAAAATGATGTTTAAGGACTTGATATCATTCTGGATATGAATAATATACAACAAACATGGCTTATGTAACAAAACATATAAAAGAAAATGAGTAAGTTAACACCCGAAACGACGATAATTCTAAGATATTATTAACAAATCAATGTTAAAAGATCATATATGATATCATATTAATATATATGATTATTTTATAATTTAATAACAATTATTTCACCATTATACAGGAGGTTAACCCACCCCAACCAAGGAAAAGTACAAGGTAAGGGTTATTTCACAATCTCTTCATTATCCGAGGTTGTTTATATGTAATAATCTACTGGGATCTCTTTATCATCCACATCCATGTTTCTTCAAAATGTATTTCAAAACATATTCATTGTTTACAAAAATATGGGTTAAAGTAATTTATACCCTTGTTTGACTTTTTATAAGAAGTTTATAAAGGAATCCTTCCGTTGTTTTCAAAACAAGGTCCTTTTTAACCATTTCGACAGAATTAAGGTAAGAATGTTTTTTTAACTTATACGGTGGGTGTGGTTATTTTCCGCCGTTATAAAATCTTCAAAGCTTACCTTACAAGCTTATAAGAATATTTTCAAAGAAAATGTTTTATTTTATATGGATCTTAAATGATTTCAAAATAAAAGGAGACATTTCTTTAAAAATAATTTTGATTTCATCTATGTCAACATCCTTTGATGGATTTTAAGATTATTTGAAGTTGATTTATTATGATACAAAACTTCTCTATTGTATTTAAGGTTTTGTGATATATTTGACTATGGATGTGCTATTGTTATACCATTCATAGTTTATGGTGAAAGTATTGACATTTCGTATGCTAGTTTTAATACGAATGTTTAAGTTATGTTTAATCCTTTTCATATGGGAATGCATTTGACTTAATATGTGACGGGTGGAGCCCGCTATAGCTCCTCGATGCATCGGTAGGTCTAATGAGACAAACTAGTGTCTTGGCACAAGGCCTTGACAAAATCTTATTTGTAGTCTTGGCACGAGGCCTTGACTATGTGGTTATGATAGTTTGGCATTATGCATTCCAACATTATGAAAGTGGTTATTGATTTTTGAATCTGATTATTCGATTAGTAGAATATCCATGTGAATAAGTAAATGGCATTATTTCATTTTATTTATGCCATACCATGTTTGAAGTTCATGTTTGAAAGTATTTTGTTTTAGTTATACATTGCCTTAAATGTTTATTCTTATTTATGAAAGTTTCCGCTATATTGTCATCCTTACTGGGCATTTGAGCTCACCCCTTTTCTATGTTTTATTTTTCCCAGGAAGTGAAGAAGTAAGTTATGAATGACCTGCAGGGATATTATGGGGGGATATGAGTGTGGATTATGGAGACAATATGTTGTTGTAGTAGTTTTTCGTTTTATGATGTAATGTAAAACATATGAATATATCTAGTGTTTCCAAGGCTACTAAACCAATCGGTCTTTCGAGATTTGATCTTTCTTGTGATCATGCCAATGTTATGTAATAATGCACCGACTCTGGGTAACTAGGGTCGGGGCGTTACATCTTTATAACCTATGGTAATTGGGAACCAATGAAAAGTTGAGGTTATATGATCCAAAATGGGAAATAGTACAATGGAAGAAATCCTGAAAATATGAGGCATAAAAAATATTGTAAAGTGAATATTATATATATATATATACCATTTAATTAATAACATGATCATGAATTTATTGATGAAAAATATCCATTTATAAATCATATTTAAAATAATAAATCATTTATAAGTAATTTAATTCATAAAGAAATATATTTAAATATTGCAATCAATTCTTCAACTAAGACTCTTTTTAAATTCTAGTAGTACATACAAAAATAATAAATAAATAATTAAAAAGTGATTATCTCATGATACCTATCAATAAATATTTGGGCTATATAAGTCTCAAACCCACCAATCACTTACACATGTATAATTCATTCCAAATATATTGAATTAATAATAATATTCACCTACAATGCCCCCTAATAATACATTAATATATGTATTGAATCATGTAATACATAATTTTAATAATTTATAGTAACATATAGTAGTTGATAATTATACACATAGAATAAATAGGTTTATGAATTGCCTATATTATCCAAATCAATAAATGTGATATCTTACATGTTAAACACACTAAATACAATTTATGAAAAATAGTATTTTACACTATATAGAGTTATGCGTATATACCTAATTCAATACATCGATGATTATAAAGAAAATGTATATTAAATAGAAATGTAGACTCAAAAGTATGGAGAGTGATATGGTACATAATCAAAAGGATGTTGGAATAACCCTTCGGAACAAAACGTGGTATAAATTATAAATTATTAAATGATTCAATATTTCCATAACTTCATAATAAAATGATGTCTTTAAAATAATGTAAATCCTTCTAATATGTATAATAGAAAATGAGAGTCATACTTTACAATGTTTCATAAAAACATTATAACTCTTTCATAAAAATTAAGTTATAAACCATATCCAATAATACTTTCTAATGTTTTAAAATTTAATTCTAAAAAATAATATTTAAAATAATTCAATGAAAAAGAGAATCTTGAAAATAATCTATGATTTAGTGCGCAAATATTGTCTATGTGATAAAGATATACACGAATAAAAGGAAACCTTTTTTTGAAATATTTTGATAAAATAATTTCCTATTATTTTTCTTAATTTTTGAAAAATAAAATTCCATGAGTATTTGGGAAGTGATTTTCTATTAAAAATTTGGCGATTTTATAAGAAAATTTATTATTACTAGTTTATATGATTGGAATTAATTTTATTATTTGATTAAAATGTTATTTTCATAATTTTGTAAATTAAGTCCCAAATGATTAGTACAATAATAGATGAAAACATACCATTTAATACCATTGAATATACCATAAAATTTAACAAAGTATTACCTTTATAAATCATTGTGTTAAATAAGATAACATTATTAATGTAAAATAATATATATGTGAATGGAAGTAAAATATTCCACAAAAAATGAGATATATTGCTTTCTATTCCAATAAATAACCTTATATTGGATTTTAGTGAGAATGATATGAAAATATTAAATACTACATGAAAAAAAGTATAAATAATATTTTCAAAACAAACTAGATTGTGATTAGTATATTATGGTATTGTAATCCCATCAAAGGAAATTGAGAGTAAAACAATCTTTAGGAAGATAGGGATTATACAATAAACCCTTTTGGATATTATGACACATGAATGTAAACCTCATAAAGTGGTAATATTAAAAGAAAATTTAATTAAAATTAATTTATTTTGAATCATGATATAATATTTATAGTAGATATAATATAAACCATGTATTGGAAATGGGTGTGTAATTAAAAACATATTTCAAAGAATACAAATTGAGAGGATAAATTGTTATCTTGGATTCCCTTTTGGTTGGATATATTCTATCTTCATATATAATAATTTATGTTTATTATTAGTATATATGAGATCCATATTTATAACTATCTAGTTGGATATAATTTATCCATTTATTTTTTTTAACCATTTACTCATAATTATTTGTTAAAATAAATTATGTATATGTTAACTATTCTTTTTTTCAAAACTGTGTTGATTTTGTTATTCTTGTCCTTGATCCTTATTTATAGTTTTATTACCATTACAATATTAATCAAGTCATATCTATCATATTTACATATTAAATAAATTTATTGAACCTTCTAAGGAAGCATGTGATAAAAAATGAGATACATCGTTTATGGTGGCTATCATATATGTGTAAACATTAGTGGTGAATTCATTTTTCTAATATATGAAAATTAAATATAATAAATAAAGGCTTTCACATATTTATTCATAATCACAAAATAATTATCTTACTAATTCATTATAATCATTCTTATGACTAGACATATGATATATTGTGGAAAATTTTAATTAATGACTTAATGGATATGGTCATTCATATATATGTTTGAGTAATGTATTCAATTTTTATTAGATAGAAAAGAGGAAGAAAATAATTGTTCATTAACAAAATAACATTTATGTATATTAATGATTCTGATTTAATTATAATAGGATGGATCAAATATATTATATTATGATGATCCCAATATATAATTCATTTTCTCTTATTCCATTATTATAAGTGGGAATAATTAATTTTCATATAAGTTCACAAAAAGCTAAAAAAATTATTTTTAGAACAAACTACTTTTAAGCCTAAAATGTCTTTATACCAAAATAATATATCGCTTTTATTCCCATTGAATTAAGTGGATTATAATCAATAAATATGAACTTATTTTAAATTAAAACTAAAAAACATAAGGGAACCCTTTCAATAGTTAATTAATTAATAAAAACCAAGATAGTTTTTATTTGAATAATAACATTATATAGATTTAAAAGTTTTCAAAAAATAATTTCTACGATCAATATTATATATTAAATGACATATATTACTTCTTAATTAGTTTTTTGAAATTAATTTTTTTTAACCATCATGACATTATTGTATCATAAGTAAATAATTGTGACAGTACATGTAAAATATATATTTATCATTATTCAAATAAAAATAAAATCGTTTAAAATTTTCCAAAAAAAAATCACCGTAATACAATTTAAATATAATTAATTAAAAATAGAATTTATTTTTCATAAATTAAATTTCTAAAATTCATAAATTTTTCTCCAAAATTAAAATAATAAATATAATAAAAAATACATTTTTAAAAAATATTACCTTTTAAACATTATCTGCACATAATATTATTTATTTTTAGTTTATAATTAATTTATTGTTAATTTTTCGTTCACACATTTAATGCCATTAAAATTGATCAATTTACTAACCTAAACAAAACTTAAAAACAATCCTTTGAAAAATACCCCTTTTAAACAATGAAGGATTTTACTCTTATCAAATTAATGACTTGTTTTATAATCACCCAATTCTATCACTCAAAAAAACAATACATTTTAATTATCATTATTTATTACTATATTTATTTTTAGTAATAGTTTATTTTAAAAGGTAGTAACTCATTTAAGTATGGTGTTTCATGGAAAAAAATATTTATAATACAGTATTATTTAACATATAATTATATAATTACATGATAAGGTTTTACATTCTCTATATTAAATAAATTTCAAACATTGAATTTTAATTTCTTATTATCAAATTCAGTGTATCCTGAAATAGTAATATAATTGGATGTATATTTTATAATAAAAATTAAATATATTTCATGACAAGGAAATTATTTATTTATTATTTAATAATTTCTAAAAGAATGTGTGTATCATTGCAGGACTGGTAATTATGAATGAGTTTCTAGATGAAAAAATTGATAGTTGTGATCTATTTTCCATAATGGTTTAAGTATATTTTTCATCCTCATTCTTGAGTTGAAGAATTAATTTATAATGAAGACATAGGATATGATAAAATATACATAGTTTATTAATTTCCATTTTATAAGCAGAATTTAATCCATTTATTATGTATCAGGAATTTTTCAACCATTTATTAATATTATATTCTAAATGATAAATAAAAATGATGAAATTTTCAATATTTATTCACTAAAATTATTTTTAATAGATAAAAATATTCATAAAATGGATAAAAAGTTGTTCCTCCTATCTCTATAAAATTACTGAAACCAAAATTGTTTAGAGAATTTATGGTAATACTTAATATGAAAATTCTTTCATATGATGAAGTGGTACATTACTATCAGAAACTAAAACTGTAACACCAAATGTTCGACTTAAATAATTATATAAATAACTAATATTATACCACCTCAAAATATGATTCACCAAATTAAAAATTAAAATTAAAATTTTTTATCACATGTTCTTTCAAAAAAAACATAATAATAATCTCCAAACAATATTTATCAAATGTATTTAAATTCCAAAAATGTGTATTCTTTAATTATATATTCACTAAACTATACTATTCTTTTCCCAAAATAACCAAACTCTCCATGAAATAAAACACAAATAAGTATTATATTATTTGAAATGTTTACAAAATCTTTATTACTCAAATAATATCATCTACTACACACTTTCCAATATATACCATAATCCAAAATTATGGAAAAAAGTCTCCCAAAATAACTTATCATCAAATTACATTTCCATACTATATGTAATCATTAAAATCTAAAAAATAATAATAACATTATTTATCCCAAAATAACCAAAAAATAATTAACATAAATTAAAATAATAATATAATCGTTATCTATAATGTTACAAACCAATTCAGGATGCCATCTAACCTAGCACTTGATCTGACCCAATACAATGTGCAATGGGAATTCTTGATCCCCACGGGCTAGAAAATAGTACCTGGATATCATCAACATATTTTGGGAATGATATTACCCTTTTATATAAAAATAAACATCCTACAAAATCAGAGCATCACATAACTGATAAACATAACCAAACTTGGTACACAAATTATCAGAATCAATGTTTTACAATATAAACTAAAATCCAAAGTGAAACAATGGACAGGAAACCACAAAACATCATAAAACCCTCTATGAGACTTGTGGGACATCATCCTCAATTCACCACCACCAACACCTGCAATAACTAGAACTATATAGAAACTAGAACCACCATCACCACAACACATCTTTCCTTTACTTAGGTTATACATAATAAAGTCTACAAACACCCAAAGGAGTATATAGGTTGTGAGACAAATCCATGTTGGATACCACCCAAAAGGAAGTGATTCCCTATTACAACATTACAATATAAATAAACACACACATTTATATGGAAACACATGGAAACATTTTCAAATTATAGTCAAGTAAACATATTTTGAAAAAAAAAATCATTCAAGATAAATCATTTTTCAAATGAATCTGTTATCAATTAAACAGATATTACAAGGTCTACTATATACGGATGGATGAAAAGACATCACTTTTATAATGTCCAAAGATAGAACAATGGGTAAATCCCTAAGGTTGACGTAGAATAAGTGATTCACTAAGAACCTCGTACCATGGTGGGAAATATCCAACACTTTACTACCAAGAGATTTCTCATACATGATCCACAAGGAGGGATCATCCCAATGTCCTATTGGTATCCAAATAATAGACCAATGCCAACACGTTCTCATGCATGATCCACTAAGAGGTATCATTCCTGTAACACCCCAAGATTTCATAGTGTGTTATTTCTTCAAAATACTTCAATAACTTGTACTACAGGCAACACCGAGTTAATCCATACCATGACTTACCAAACAAGCCATTATGAATAGTAATACCTACTTTTTGAAATTTTATAAATTCTATCTCTCAAAATTGACTTCATTTTTAGATTTGGAATATCAAAATTATCCTAGGGTGAAATTTTGGTACTTTTCGGATAACTTTATTATTTTGATGAATAGTGAAAATTACTAAATTTTAATTAAAAACAAATTTTTTAATCAAAATAATTAGTAGTGATAAATTATGAATTTGAGTGGTTTTAAAGTATAATTATAATATATTTTTACCATTTTATCTTATGGTGTTCATTAGAATTAATTTCACTTTGAAATTGGACCTAAACAATTGTCAATCTTTTGATATATATTGTTTCTTAAAAACACGCTATTTGTAGTGACAGCGGGAATTAATTATAAAATTAATTAATTCAACTTATATGTTTGGAATTTTCTAAAATATAAATCATCTTTGAATTCGAAATATCAATTATAGCATAGGGTGAAATTTTGGCATTGTTCTGAAAAACAACAATTTTTTATGAATAGTGAAACTACTAAGTGGTAGTTAAAAAAACTGAATTTTTCATAAAACATAATTTTACCGCTTTTGTGAATTTAATTTCGAAAATCCGAGAGACACAGTTAATATCAAGATGTAAAATGTGGTTCAATGAGATGAAAATAATTTTTGGTGAATAGTAACTTTTTACGGTTATTTACCATGGTTAAAAGTCAATTGGGTAATTAAGGGTAGAAATTATATTAATATTACCCTAACACATGTCCTAATTCTATTGGACAAGTGTATCTCGACCATAAATAACCTTATGAATAAAATATTATCATTTCGGTCCACTTGGATTAGATTAGGACATTTATTATTATTTAATTCAAAGAAGAGTTAAAAGAGTTAAAATCAAAGTTTATTTACTAAAACATTTTTAATATAGGGTTATAAATTATATAAATTAGATTGTAAATATTCATTAGAAATATAATACGATTACCTACATAATGATAATTTATTTATAATTTTTAGACATTAAATAATTTAATTAATTTATGACACAATGATGATGCAGTGATTACCACAATAGTGACAAATAGAAATAATTGATATTATAAATATCCAAATAAATATAATTTGAGACTTTTAATGAATTACACTGATTTTCTTGGATAATATGACATATTATGATATATTTAATTGATTTGTTTGAAGTAATCATTATGTTATGAGTTTCACAAAATTCAACTATTGAATAATGTCAAAATTGACATAAAAGAGATTTTATAACAAATATTATATTATTAATTGATATTAAAATCCTAAAAATCTACAGTTCGGCCAAGAGACTTATATCATTATATTTTTATCATTAATGTACCACTTGTGGGTCGCTTGGATGTATATAGTATGTTTAATAACTATATTATATAAAAATACAAAGTGACATGGTAAATGTCAAACTAATTAACTAAGAGTTAATACATAATGATAAGGTTAATATATAACCCAAACCTGTATAAATTCTATTGGTTGAATGGTTTTCGACCTATCCCTACCTTAACATTTAAATAATCAACTTTGGAGCCATTAGAAACCGAATATGAATTTATTATAAATTAATATTTCTAGCTTTTCCAAAGGTGCCCCTCACCCCTCTTATAAAAGGTCACTCCTCCTTCTCATTTATTCACACCTTCAAAGCCATTTGAATCAGAAAAACTCTACCCAAATACTCTACCAACATCCCTCACTACAACTTAGAGGCCTTAGTTTGATCATAAATCCAACCTAAGGATCCCTTTTGTCAAATCAAAAGGAAGAACTCGAAGAAGATGTAATGATTTCACCACCCTTTTCCAAGTTCCTTTCTTCTTCCACTTCTTCTTCCTTTGTTATTACAATTCTAAAATAATAACTCCAGTATCATATATATAATGTGATTTATTATAAATATGGTACAACCATATTCAGTATTATATCCACCCTTTGAATAACATGTCACCATACGTGCGTACGTACGGCTTACCGTCTCCACGTCGTGGTGTAATTGTTATTCAATATATTATTATTTGGATGGGTATAATAATGATGTTAAACTCATGTAAATAATAAATATAACATGATAAGGATTCTGTATATATGATATACTATACAATTATATATTATTTTAATATCAAAATAATGATATAGTCGCTCGTGCGTACGTACGGACTACCGTCTCCACGAACACGATGAGATTCATTCTCCATCATATCCATTCAAGTATAATTATCATTTGATGATTTAAAAATAATGTTTAAGGACTTGATATCATTCTGAATATGAAAAAGATACATCCTAACCGTTAAAAACATGGCTTACATAACAAAAAATATTAAAGAAAACGAGTAAGTTAACACCTGAAATGACGATAATACTAAGATATTTTTAACAAAGAAATGGTAAAAGATCATATATGATATCATATATGATTCTTGTATAATTTAATAACAATTATTTCACCATTATACAAGAGGTCAACCTACCCTCAACCATGTAAAAGTACAAGGTAAGGGTTTATTTTACAATCTCTTCATTATCCGAGGTTGTTTATATGCAATTATCTACTGGGATCTCTTTATCATCCACATCCATGTTTCTTCGAAATGTATTTCAAAACATTTTTACTATTTACAAAGAATATGGGTTAAAGTCATTTATACCCTTATGTGATGTTAAAGGAATCTTTCCTTCATTTTCCAAACAAGTCACTTTTTACCTTTCGACAAATTTAATGTATGAATGTTTTTTAACTTATACGGTGGGTGCAGCTATTTACCACCATTATAAAATCGTCAAAGCTTCCCTTACAAGATTATAAGAATATTTTTAAATTAAATGTTTTATTTTATATTTATGTAACTTTTAAATGATTTCAAAATGAATATTTTAAGAATTTTTGAAAGGTACTCTTTATCAAGATCATAATTTTAAATATTTTAATGTTTTATCTTTCTAAATATTTTTAATTAATGTCCATGTTTTCAAAATTATTTTAAGGATTTATTTATTTGGACATGAAGGTTTTGAAATGATATTTATTTTCAAAATTATCGAAGTGGTATGGGACACTTTGATTCAAAAATATCTTTTAAACTACCTCCTTTATAAATGTGTGTCTTTTCAATGATTTCGAGAAAAGAGATATTTCTCTCAAATAGATTTGATATCATCTATGTCGACATCCTTTGATGGATTTTAATCTTATTTGAAGTTGATTTCTTGTGATACAAAACTTTTATATTATATTGACGGTTTTGTGATATGTCTGACGGTGGATGTGCTATTTTTTATACCATTCATGGTTTATGGTGAAAATATTGACATTTCATATGCTAGTTTTAATACGAATGTTTATGTTATGTTTAAACCTTTTCATATGGGAATGCATTGGACTTAATATGTGATGGGTGGATCCTGCTATAGCTCCTCGATGCATCGGTAGGTCTCATGAGACAAACTAGTGTCTTGGCACAAGGCCTTTGAAAAATCTTATTTGTAGTCTTGGCATGAGGCCTTGGCTATGCGGTTATGATAGTATGGAATTATGCATTTCATCATTATGAAAGTTCTTATTGATATTGCATGTGATTATTCGATTAGTAGAATATCCATGTGAATAAGTAAATGGCATTATTTCATTTTACTTTTTCCATACTATGTTGAAGTTAAAGTTTAAAAGGCTTTTGTTTTAGATATACATTTCCTTAAATGTTTATTTTTATTTATGAAGGTTTCCGCTATATTGTTATCCTTACTGGGCATTTGAGCTCACCCCATTTCTATGTTTTATTTTTCCCATGAAGTGAAGAAGTAAATTATGAATGACCTACAGGGATATTATGTGGGGATATGAGTGTGGAATATTGAGACAATATGTTGTTGTAGTAGTTTTTCACTTTATGATGTAATGTAAGACTTATGAATATATCTAGTGCTTCCAAGGCTACTAAACCAATCGTTCTTTAGATATTTGATCGTTCTTGTGATCATGCCAATGTTATGTAATAATGCACCGACTCTAGGTAACTAGGGTCGGGGCGTTACAATTCCAATGGCCTAGTGATCTATAATAATATCATATGATTTGTTAGGGTTTATAGCATAAATCTGAACTAGTTAATCAAGTCCTTTCCTCTTCGAAGTCATCTAGTGTCAATCCACTTGAAGAATCCTGGCCTTTACACTTCCAAAACATTAGCGTATTGGTCTATTTTATCCAGCTAGATACCCCTGATTCCATTTTTTCTCAAATTCCATTTCATATATCATATAATAATCACATTGAAAAAAACATTTCAATCTACATATGAGGAAAATAAAATAACCACTTTCAAAAAAAATACATGGAATCCACCATTGTCCATAAAAAAAATAACCTTCCATTTTAAACACACCAAAACCATGTAAAAATACATTTTTCCTTAACATGAAAAACCCATGAAACCCATTTAGAATCATTGAAAGAAATTTAAAAGATCAATTCATCCATTTCCATGGGCCAAGCCCTTTCCAAATACTCACACAATCCAATTTTCCATTAAAACATGTTTCTCATCATTTACACGATTCACACATCACCATAAATCTGTACAAAAAAGAATCCAGCATGCCATAAAATCCATTTCATTTAAAAACCCACCTTCAAAAAACACTCATCATAATTTCCTTAAAAATACATTTCCTCTCTTTTAAATCAACTCTTAAAACAATTTCAATTTGTAACACAACATGGAACACACTAATATATGGCCATTTTATATATAACACTCCATTTTCAACACATATGCATGTCAAACTATTTACAAAACATGTTTCTCACCACAAGAATAATTCATAGAACACATTTGGAATTCCAAAAAGCAATCCAACTCAAATAATAATGAAAGATCCTAGAACTACCTACCTACACTTGGATCTTTCAGTAAATTAGTGAAAAAAACACAACCACGCATCCATATGACCCTATATACGAAATATAATCCCTAATTAATCAATATCTTCAAAAAAATCTCATGATATATCCCCCATCTAGTTCAAACATCTACAGGAAAATAAGAACCTGATAAAGTGGTAGACACAACCCTATAAGGATGGGTGAATCAAGAGAGAAACCACTTACATAGAGAAACCATTATGTTTCTAGGAAAAACCACACAATGAATGATTTCCAAGAGGTCCAAGGATTCATGGGGGGAGATCCAGTGGATAAAAATCATTTATGTGGTGAAATATGGGTGGTTTAGGTTTAATTTCTGGGAGGACAGAAATGAAATTTTGAAAATTTTAATTTCTTAAAAAACTCACATGGTTTTCCTAAAAACATGTCTAAGATTTGTAGAAATTGTGCATACCTCACTATACAAGAGGAACAAAACTGCATGGTTAGGCCACACTACCTCAAACTGTGAACCAACAATGCGGTTTTCCACCACTAAAGATTTCATTTGGCCACTTGTGTTCTAGGGCATGGAGCCCAATTTCCCATTACTATATGCAAACTGTGTGACACCTATTGTGATTTCCCAACACCAAATTTTTCACCAAAATAAAATTGGGAACCCATGGTCATGCACTATAATAAAAATTAAAAAAGAAATTATTCAAAATAAAACATGGATGTGATAATTCTCTTCACCATGAAAACTTTTCTCCCTAGGAAATTCCATAAGAATACCAATCTAAAAAAACTATGGGTACTCATTTTCAACCCAAGTCCTCCACTCCCAAATATCATGTTTATCAAAACCATGATTCAAAATGACTTAGACTAGTGGAATAGACTTCTGATAAAGCTCCCTATCTTAGGAATCTAAAATCTTCACTAGCCACTCCATCACTGATAGAGCAGGAACCAACTCTAACTCCTCTCATCTCAACACATGGGATGAATATGAGTTATACTTACTCAACTATGTAACATAAAATAAATCATGATTTGATGTCAAATGTGATGGAAAAGACTATAAATATGCCTCCTTAACAACTCTCTAAGTAATCTCGAAGGGCCTATTATACCTTGGCGTAATCATCCCCTTCTTACCCAAATGGTGATGATCCATGTATGGTGCCACCATCAGGAACACCCTGTAACCGACATAAAATTCTAAATCATGATGCCTCAGAATGATATAAGACATATAATGGAACTAATATGTCAACAATCACTGTCTTATCACCTTCACATTCTCATAAGATTCTGGTATAAGGCACTTCCCCAACAATGTGGTCTCAGGAAACTCATCCCAATACAAAGGAGACTGACACAACTGACCATAAAGAACCTCAAATGGATCCGTCTGAATTGATGATTGTCAATTATTTTTATACCTGAACTCACCTAATCCCAAATTTGTATCTTGCATCACTATTTTTTGTAATACCAAAGGCATAATAGACATCAATAACACAAATATGCCTCATTTAAAAAAAACCACTCATAATGATCCTTCCAACCATTATGAAACTTCATAGAGTGATGGCACAAATCATTATTTGGTTTTTCTAGAAGAATCAATTCCAGGAGGGAAGGATTCATTTACACACTTCAGAAGAACTCACCTCCACTGTGCTCGTTGTTCCCCATATGCATCTTAAAAAACATCTCCATCAATTTGCACTCATCATTGGACTTCTTTTTCCCCAGCACTGAAACTTTTGTACTCAACAAATAGATCACCACATTTCTTTTACATGGGGTATAAACTATATCAATGTCAAACACCTGAAGGAAATTATTCAAACTGTAATGCCTCAAGTTCAATTCATTTGGGGTAAAATATTTTATAAGATATTATGAATAGAATAAACCCAAAATATCTCCCAAAAAATATAATGCTTCCACATCTATAGTGAATTCATCACCATTAATAACTCTAGGTCATGGGTTGGGTAACTCTTTTCATAGGGATGGAGTGGGTAGAACCGTAAGCCACCACATGATCATCCTTCATGAACACATTTCCAGGAACCATTCCTGATGCATTATAATTAATCACAAATACCTTCCCAGATTTTAGAAAAATAAAAATATGATCAATGTCCAACCACCGCGTAAGATCTTCAATCGATGCTTGAAATTTTGCGATCCATTAAAACATTAAACCATTTCCGGGTAGAGAAACCATGGATGAAGCAATCTGGGAGAAATATCAAACTAAACACCAATAATATCATACCATGCAAATAAAACCATTATGTTCAAATACATTCCTTAGTTATTCCCATGACATATCTTCATTAATTTTACCATAGTCCACTAAAACTCATTTCTCCAAGATCACATGACATATAAAATCACCTCCCAAATCCAGAATAAATCAGGATGTCATCAACTAACCCCACAGTTAAGGAGTTCAGATATTGTTTAAACACCCTATTCATAAGTTTTATAATGAAACATGGATCATTTTCCAACCCAAATGGCATAACTAAGCACTCTGAATGGTCGTACCTACTTTGAAGAGATGTTTTTAGAACATCTACCCCTACAATTATCTCTTTATGATACTAAAAATGGAAATCAATCATGGGAAACCACATCAATGCCTTTAACTAATCAATATATTTATCAATCTGGGTAAAGTGATATTTGTTTTTTTTTCATCATATTATTCATAATCTAGAAGTCTATGGACAACTACAACGATCTGGTGGCCTTTTTTGATGAGAAAAAACATTGTTTTCCCAAGGAGAGATGCTTTGTAAATGAATCCTTTAGATTCCACATCATCCACCTCTACCATTAATTACATCAAATCAACATTGTCTACACAGTATGTGGGTTGAGATATTATTTGTGTTCCTGACACCTAATAAATAGTGAACTCCATATCTCTCTTCTGATGAAAACCTGAGAAATCCAATGGAAAAACTACTAGAAAATGATCCACCACATGAGGTAATCTATATCCCAAACTTCTACCATAGTCCCCTAGAATGATTGATGATAATTGACACACATGGTTACTTAAATCTGGAAGTGGAGGACCTTCATGTCCTGACCTATGATCTTATTTACCATGGAAATACTATGTAATACAATCAGGTGCCCCAAAATTCACACTCTAACTATAGCAATAGATGTGGATTGGAAAATAAAACATCAAAACTATACCATGTATTTCATCTAATAGGTATTTTTTTAGAACAATTAAATTCCACTCCATATCCACTCTTGTCATATTATGTGAAAAAAATAGACACCTGAGACCCTTCTCTCACTTATTATCAAGTAGAGTTACCAACTCAATCCCAAATGACATAACCTTAGTTGGAAATATCCACACATCCACAATATGGGACTAAATAAATGATACAGATGAACCAATATAAGAAAAAACAACTAAAGTGGATGCATTAATAACAGTACCTCAAAATTTTATAGGCCCTATATCTAATTCTTTAGAGCAATATCCACCACATAAAGATGTCTCATCTCATCATGAACTTGAAAACAACCTCTAAACCGTAGATCTACCCCTAAATATACCCAAATTAAGATATTACCATGACTTAATCACCTATAAAACAAGATAATATTATAATAGAAGGTTATATTTGAGCTAACATCCCCCTAGAAGCTATATATCTAGAACCACTCTAATGTGTCGGTGTTACCATGAAATACTAATACAAGTTCCACATGGATCAACACCAATTGCATGTTGTGGGTGGTGATGAACACACAGATCTATTATGTTCAACTTTTCCACACTAATGATAAAACAATGGTCCTACACCTAAATACATAGATGAAGACAACTGAAAAGGATGTCCGGAACAACCACCATCCCTCTTCTCTTTCTCCTCCCACTTCCTCCTCTTCATAGACGAACTACCCCTGCCTTTTACTGACACAACACCAAAGGAAGGTGGATTTACCGTGTGACCAATCTCCACCATAAGAGCATGGTTATCCACTTAAAATTAATATTTAGTATAAAAAATTACTAAAGAAGTAATTTATGTACGACACCGTGTCTTAAACCTCTATGCTTTCCTCTTCTCATAAGAAACGATCTCAAGTGTGTACCATACCAACTATGTGAATAAGTTGGCATAATACATCATTATTCAGTGTCCATGTGTATGATCCATGAATTCATGGGTCCTATTATAATCCAAAATATCAGGAAAATAATACATGATGAATGTGATTTTAAAATCTCTCTAACCCATCTACTCATTCATTTTGACTTGAAGCGTTGAGTCCCACAACATTTTATTGGAACCGTCCAATATAAGTGAATCACATTTCAATCTACTAGCCTCATGTGAATTAATAAATTCAAAATTTGATTCTATATTCTCAATCCACCCCCCCCCCCTAGTGGTTCCTCATTTCTCCGATGTGAGGGAGACTTCATATTGAGGAACTCAAGATATTTTTCATTTCTAGGACCTAGTTCGGATTCCCTTACCTGAGCCAGACCAGAGCCTTCTCCTTTTCCCAATGGATGAATAACCTAACACACTACCTCCACTATCCTCCAGTTAAATGGAGAGTGGGAGATCTCTCCCTCATCATCCCTTGGTTTCTTAGTGACACTCTAAGGATGAATTTTAATATAGTAAGAAACATCCACAAGAAACCCATAAACACAACCATCAACCCAATTTTTAAACATTTTCAACAGTAACAACAACAAATATTAATCCATTAATAAATCAATAAAATAAATTTCCAGTATAATAAAATGATAAACGACTTATCCCCAAACACATTTTCTATAAACTATCTATAGCAGGTACATCTCACCTAGGGGAAAGTCAGACAACATCCCAACATCCCATGGAAACTCAACACTTTTCACAAGGTGTGCTGGCTAGTAACCATGCTAACAACATGAACATAAAGTCCCAAAAAATGCTAACTCTATTCTATCCAAAATATTCAAAAATATGATAATCCAAAAAGAGGACAACCTCCTCTTATATCATATTTTACAAACGAATTTCGTATTCTATCTAACCAGACATCCAACCAAACCCCCAAATCTTCCACAAGTGCATTCCTAGTCCCCAGATGCTGAAAACTAGTACCTAGGTATCATCCCAATGGCCTAGTGGCCTCCAAAAAATTGGCCAATGCCAAAACATTATCATACCCAAGCCACTAGGAAGGATAATCCCAGGGGAATAGTGGTCTCTGATCATATAACATGTTTTTTTAGTGTTTCCCATGTAACTCCTTCTATGTGAATCCATTCCCTTCCACTTTCGAGTCAACTAGTATCAATCCATGAAAAGAATCATGGTCGTGTAACTTATAATATGCTAGAGTACTAGTTATATTGTACTCAACATGATACTCAGGATTCCATTTGTTCTCAAGTTTCATTTCTCATATCACATGACCATAACTTTCACAGTCACATTCCAAACCATATAATTACCCATGAAATCACCACTTTCATAGAAAACATATGGAAATCACCATTTTCTATTATCAAAAACCACTTTAAATTTTACACACACTAAAACTATAAGGCCCAACCTTAAAAATTACCTAATCATGGGTTATTTCAATAATACACATTGATGATCCTTTCAGGTTTAGAGTTTTAGGTAATTATCATTAATCATACATTACATTCCACATATAAACAAGGTGGTTACATCAAAGACAGTATTCATTTATTTTACATCAAAGGAAAAATATTTAAAATAAAACATAGATTCTTTCTTGAAACTTCCTCTACACTATCATCAAATCATGTACTTTTCCCTTGACCTGTGAAAAAACATTTCAAAAACATGGGATGATCATAAAAAGATCAATAAGTGATACAGATATAAGGAAAGAAAACATTAGTCTATGTATGCATAAGAATAAATGAAATAATACTTTACTCATAAAACATAATCACATTAACATACCTCATGAAATCATAATATTTATGAATAACTCAAAGAAGTCAAAATACATAAAGGTAATTTGAGGCATTCATAACATTCTTACGAAGGGAGTAACCCTCGTGGTTATGTTTGGAATCCCCATCACACTATATTCCATAAATCTCTTCGGAGAAACCTTATAATTTAACTCCTTCGCATTACCCAATACATTAGAGATCTATCTCGGGGTCACCCACCCTTAGTTTATCAAATAACCACCTGACTTCATAAACAATACCCAAGAACCATAACATAATCATATCACATAAAGCATGCATAAAGGAAATATAACATTTCCACATTTCAATCACAAGATATCAATCCAACACCTCGATATAATCAAAACATTATCAAAACCATTTTTAATACCAAAATAAAATAAAATTAAAACATGGTATTTATTTTTCATTTAAAAAAAGTTATAGCTTGTAGAGGAATCTGAAACTCAAATAATGGTCATTAGGGCAGAGAAGTCATTATCGATGCATACGTAAGACAAATACATTCCCTTTTTCTATTTAGTAAAATTCTTCATGTAAAAAGATTACTTTTGAATTAAATTTAAATTAAAATGGGTTTATTATACAACTAATAAAATAAGTTCGTATATAAATTGATGTATGCTTCAATGAAAGGATATTTGAGATGAAGTCATTTACTTCAAGTCTGATTGTCTTGTTCATTTCTTTATATTCCTGAATAATAAACCCTGTTCAATTTATAATTTCTTAAGGAAATAATTTAATGTTTATTATTAAATTCATATCACATATTATCATGTTATAATAATTAGTTAATTATGCGATTTCATATCATACGTTTTGTTGATGTTCGGTACATAACTCAAAAATAAACATGTTTGAAGAGAATTGACCATGTAGTTATAATTAAATCATCTTTGGAATGATTTTTATGATTTAAATATCATATATATCCAGTATATATGCATTTAATAATATTACATAATGTTTGGAGATAATTAATTAAATGTACCTTTCCTAGAGACAGTAGGTCGTACGTACGCATGAACACAACTTTCATTTTTTTGTCATATTAATGCACTTTAAAACTAAATGAGAAATAGATAAGTTATAATTAAAGTATAATATATATGTTATATAGGTAAAATAAATTCATTAATTAAATTATTTATAAATTCCATGTTTGACATGAATGAGTCACATCACTTGAGGGGGCGGTAGTCCACACTTCCTCATATGAAATTAACGCATTTACATAACATGCAAAGCATAAAGGTATGTTTTAAATATAAAATAAAGAAGCATAAAGATGACATAAATATAACATATATCATATATAAATATAGTTACATCATAATGGCCTCTAAGAATGGTGTTAAAAGAAAATTGAACAATCCTCATTTCATGAGGCAGTAATTCTCCACCCACAGAAAGAGTATGTTCTTTAACCATTAGACGGAGGTGTGTGTGAGTGTAGGTAGAATCCTTATCATAAAAACATCACAGTATATTTTGGATACTTTTGTTATTATGGGGTCAAATAATAAAATGATAATGGTGAGTGATGAAGGAAAATAAAGAAAGAAACATGAGAGAAGACATTACCTCTAAATCAGGTAACTCTTTTTGATTTGAGCCAAAGGCTTCCTTGGAATGACATATGCCCAATGTGAGGCTTCAAAAAGTAATAGAGGTATGTGGAGAGATAATATTAGTAGAGTTTGGATGAGCCAAGGGTTTGAGAGATGTGGGTAAGGGGGTAGAGGTGGGGGCCTTTTATAAGAGGGAGGAGGGTCACTTTTGGAATGTCTTGAAATGTTACTTTATTATAAAATTATGTTTGGATTTTAAAGGTCCCACAATGATAGATTTTGAGGATAAGGTGATAAGGGTTCTAAATCCACCCATACAATAGGTTTTATACATTTTAAGCATTATATTTTACCTTATCTTTTCATTTTATTTCATTTTTTCATTAATGAGGTAATCACTACATCATCATGGTGTCATAAATAAATATATTTACTTAATGTCTAAAAATTTTATAAAAAATACCATGATGTAGGAAATCGTTTTAGATTTCCAATTATTATTTACAGTCTAAGATATCATTTATGTAAACAAAATTAAAATTGTTTTACTTAGGATATACAAACCTTTGTTATATTTCACTTCTTTTTAAAAATAATGTCATAAATGTGACTTTTACACCCATGTGACTCCATGGGACCTCTAGTTTGGTACAAATCTTCCCATGGTCGTCCATGACTAAAAAAAATGATCTGGACACATTTTGGGGTTATTTTATATTATTATGATATTATTTTATTACCCTTAACTACCCGATTACTAATTAATTGCGATAATTAAAGATATTTACCGTCGTTACTATTCATAACGTCCAAAAACAAGAGTCTTAATTACCGAATTTGGACCTTATGATTCTAAATATGGAATAAATTTTACCAAATTCCAATCACAGAAATTGTACTTATTAATTAAAAAATAATTCCCATTGTCAAAACAAATAACGTGTTTTTAAGAAACAATATCTATCAAATGGTTTACACTTGTTTATGTCCAATTTCAAAGTGAAATTAATTCCAATGACCACCATTGAATTAAATGGTAAAAATATATTCTAATTACAAATTAAAACCTATTAAAAAGATAATATATACATATAATTAAAATAGATGAAAAAGCAGTTTTGAAGCAAAATGCATTATTTTTCACTATTCATTAAAAATGAACATTGTCAGAAAAATACCAAAAATTTATCCAAAGTAAATTTTAATATCCCAATTCTATTGAAATTTATTATTTTGAAAAATAAATCTTATAAAATTTTCAATTTTTAGATTACAAAATGGTTTTCCGTAAAAAGGTGGTAAAACAATCTTTTAAAAATATTCGAGTATTCTATGCTTAAGATTGGATTTATTCTCATTTTAAGCCTTTAAACACTATCTAATTCCTAAATAGACATACATATAATAATATATTATTCTTTACTTACATTGGATGTTACATCCCCCCATTTACAAAATTGCATCCCTGTAATTTATTTACTTATCGAATAAGTGGGGGTATTTATCCCTCATTTCATTTTCAGATTCTCATGTTGCCTCTTCAATCATGTGGGTTTTTCACAAAACCTTTACTTGATAAATCACCTTATTCCACAACACTAGATCTATGTGGTCAAGAATCTGGACCGGTTGTTCCTCAAAAGATAGGTTCTCTTCCAGCTGAACTACCTCTGGACTCAAAACATGAGATGGATCTGGCATGTACTTCCTTAACATTGAAACATGAAAAAAATTGTGTACCTGAGATAAATTCGGAGGTAAAGCCACTCTGTACACAACTAATCCAACTTTCTCCAAAATTTCGTAGGGTCCAATGAACCTTGGACTCATCTTTCATTTCTTACCAAATCACATCACACTTTTCCATAGTGAAACTTTGAGGAAGGCATGACCACCAACCTCAAAAGAGAGATCCTTCCTCCTGTTGTCCACATAACTTTTTTTCATGCTCCGAGCTATTCTCATGTGTATTTATACCAGCTGAACTTTTTCTGTCAACTCTTATACCAATTCTGGTCCCATCAACTTCCTATCACCTACTTTATCCCAAAAAGCTGGAGTTCAACACCACTTCCCATATAATACCTCAAATGGTTCTATCTGTACACTGGAATGAAAACTGTTATTGTAAGAAAACTCATCCAATGAAAGATGTTAGTCCCAAATTCCCTGATAATCCATCGAACAAGCATGTACCATATCCTCCAATTTCTGAATTGTTTGTTCGGACTTCCCATCTGATTGAGCATGAAAAGTTGTACTAAAATCTAATTCAGTACCCAACGACTATTGAACGCCTTTCCAAAAGTTAGAAGTGAACATGGGATCGGGATTAGAAGCAATGAAAAGGGGAACTCTGTGTAACCTGACTATAACTTTAAGATACAATAGATAAAGTTGATCTAGGGAAATATTATCTCATATAGCAAATAGATAAACATATTTAGTCTAACGATCAAAAATAACCCAAATTTCATTATTACCTCGAGGTGTCTTTGGTAATCCCACAATGAAGTCCATAGATATTTTCTACCTTTTCCACGATAACATTGGTCAAGGATGAATCATCCCTTTCGGTAACTTCCGCTATGCTTTAACCTGTTTACAAGTCAAACACTTCATAGTAAATCAGAAATATCTTTTTTCAATCCATAACACCTGTAATACTCCTAAAGATCTTTGTACATCTTAGTACTGCCTGGATGAACTGAAAATGGAGAAATATGAGCTTCACATAACAACTCTCTCTTCAAATATGAATCACAAGGCACAAAAAATCTCTTACCAAATCTCAAAACACAATCATTATCAATGTTGAATTTAAGTAACATACCCTTCTAAACCAGCTCTACCTTTTTCTGCAACACACTGTCTTTCTTCTATGCATGATTAATTCTGTCTGATAGAGAAGATTTCACTGATACCTAAAACAAAATAGAAGAAAATCCTACACCAACAACTTCTATGCCAAAGTTCATCAAATCAATAACCAAAGGATCTTGTTCCAAATGTAGCATGGTTAATGAAGAATTACTTTTTCAACTCAAAGCATCAACCACTTTATTTTCTTTTCCATGATGGTAATGAATTGTACAATCATAATCCTTAATTAATTATAGACATATCCCATGACTCATGTTCAATTCTTTCAGATTTAATATAAACTTTCAACTTTTGTGATCAGTATATATTTCAAACATTAGACCATACAAATGATGCCTCCAATTTTTTAAAGTGAAAACAACAGTAGCTAATTCCATATCACGTGTAGGGTAATTTATATCATGAGTTTTCAACTGAAATAAAGAATAATAAATTACCTAATAATTCTACATTAGGACTCAACCAAGTCCTTTCAATGATGCATCACTATAGATAACAAACTCACCATTCCTGGAAGGTAGTGCCAATACTGGAGCAATCTCCAATCTACTTTTCAATTCCTGAAAACAATCATCACATTATTTGGTCTAGATAAACTTAACACCCTTTCTAGTTAGCTTAGTCAATGGGCAGGAAAACCATGAAATAATTTTAACAAACCTTCAGTAATATCCTTCCAAACCCAAAAAACTACAAATCTTGGTTACATTTGTGGGTCTTGTCCATTCTTCGACAACCTTTGTTTTTGCAAGATCAACAGTAATTCCATATTTAAAAACAACGCGACCAAGGAATGAAATTATTTGCAACCAAAATTCATACTTTTTCTATTTCCCATAAAATTTATTTTCTTTTAAGGTTTTCAAAATAACCCTTAAATGAATTTCATGCCGCTATTTACTTTTAGAAAACACCGAAATATCATTAATGAAAACAACCAAAAACTTATCCAAGAACTCATGGAAAATTCTATTCATAAGGTCTGTGAATACAGCAGGTGCATTGGTTAACCCAAAAGGCATAACTACAAATTCATAATGGCTATATCTTGTACAAAACGCGGTCTTCAGAATATCTGCTTCCATTACCTTCAATTGATGGTACCCCAATCTCAAGTCAATTTTTGAAAAAAACTGAGCTCCCTGGAGCTGGTCAAACAAATTATCGATATGAGGAAAAGGATATTTGTTCATAACAGGAGTGTTATTCAAGGCTCTATAATCAATGCATTGTTTCATTGAACCATCTTTCTTTTTAACAAATTATATAGGAGCACCCCAGGGTGATGTGCTAGGTCGAATGAAACCTTTCTCTAATAAATCTTGCAATTGCTCCTTCAACTATAAAATTCAATTTGAGCCATTCGGTAAGGGGGTTTTGAAATTGGATTAGCATATGGAACTAAGTCAATAGTAAATTCAACTTCCCAATCTGGTATTATTCCTAGAAACTCATCAGAAAAAACATCAGGATACTCATTTACCAATGGTGCATCATTAATCTGAATGGATCCTTTTTTTTCAAAAATATGTTCAAAGTAACATTTATTTCTATCTTTTACAAGTTTTTCAGACTCTTGATATGTTATCAACAGTAAGGGTTCATTCTTGTACACAAACTGAAAGTCCTTCTGAAAAGAGAGTTCTTTAGATCTACGGTCAATCTTAGCATGGTAATCATAGAGCCAATCCATACCCAGGATAACATCAAACTCTACTAGAGGTAAGACAATAAGGTTTTCAACTAGATTCTCCCCACAGATAAGTATAGTAAGATTCTTATAAATTATTTTTGCCTCGACATTTCCCCTAATTGTTTTTTCCACAAGTTCATGAGTCATTTATTGAGATGGAATTCCCAATTTACTAGAAAATTTTTCAGAGATGAAAGAATTGTAGACCCTGAATCAAAAAACACATTTGCATAATCTGAGAAAACAAACAAAGTACCTTCTACCACTTCATTTGATGGCCCAACATCTGCTGAAGTAGTTGTAAATGATTTCACCACACGTTTGTGCTTGTATTTTGACTGCTTCACATCATTCAGGCTCTTTTTAGAACACTCATTTTTATAATGACTCATCTCATTGCACTTGAAAAATTTCACTAACTATAATTAAAATTTGGTCTTACCATTACCCTGATCATTTCTAGTGCAATCACGAGCCTTATGTCCCATTGTACCACATCAAAATCACTTTACATAATTAAAAAGACATTCCCTATCATGCTTTTTACCACATTTATCACAAACTTAAAACTTAGTATTCTTACCATCAAACCGTTTTGAAGGATTCTTCCATTTCTCATGACAACTTGGTCTCTTCTTCTATTGGTTGTCATAGAACACTTGATCATCGTCAAACTCCATTTCCACCTCCTCAGCACGTAGAACAAGATTTTCATAACTATTTAACTCACATGAAGTTAATGCCCTTTGATATTTTAGCTTTAAACTTAAGTAAAAATGATTTATTTTACTATCATGGTCTCTGATAAAATTTGGAGCATACCTTGCCAATCGAGTGAACTTTTCATCAAAAGAAGCCACTAAGTCATCCTCTTACTTCAATTCCAAGAATTTTTTTCCATCCTAAGTCGAACAGCCTTAGGAAAATATTTCTTAAGAAACATACCTTTGAATTCGTCCCAGTCAAGAGAATCAATATCATCAGCATCCCTGATATTTTTAACCATCGACCACCACTGATCTGCTTCACCCTCCAAATAGTAAACAGCAAGACTAACCTTTTGACTATCTGAACACCCCATGACACTAAAAATCATATCCAGTGCTTTAATCCACCCTTCAGCTAGCACCGGGTTAGTTGATCTTCTAAATGGTGGGGGATGTTGCCTCATGAAATCTTCCACCACTACCACGTTTCTCTATGGTTTATCTGGACGATCTCATGCATGGAAACCACTGAAATTTATTGCTTGTGTCAACTGCTCCATTACTGCAACAAACAATTCCGTTCCAATTTAGACCATCTCAGGATGCAGATTTTGAGGGTCATTTCCTTCTGTATGTCATCTTATCACTGCTTCCCTGATTCCTCTATGGAAAACCATTCCGAAAAAAAAATATCATAGATGAAGCAACATGGTAATCTTAAAATTTGATATCATTTCAATTTGTCCTTAATTAAAAAAAATTGTATAATAATTTAATAGAATTATAACTCCTAATTGTATCTAAACCGACCTCTGATACCAACTATAATGCCCCATCCTTAAACATTACCTAATATTTGGTTATATCAAGAATACACATTGGGGATCTTTTTTGGTTTAGAGTTTTGTGAAATTCGATCATAAATCATGCTTTACATTCCATATATAAATGAGGTGGTCACATCAAAGACATAATTCATTTTTTTTCATCAAAGTATACATATTTAAAATAAAACATGGATTCTTTCTTGACACTTCCTCTATACTATCATCACATCATGTACTTTACCCATGACCTGTGAAAAATATTTCAAAAACATGGGATGAGAATAAAAAGCTCAGTAAGGGACATAAAAATAAGGAAAGAAAACATTAGTCCATGTATATATAAGAATCAATGAAATCATACTTCACCCATAAAGCGTAAGCACTTTAACATACCTCATGAATTCATAAGATTTATGAATAACTCATAGAAATCATAATACATAAAGGTAACTTGAGAAATTCATAACATTCTTATGTATAGAGTAACCCTCCTTGTTACGTTTGGAATACCCATCACAGTAAATTCCCTAAATCTTTTTGGAGAAACCTTAGAATTTAACTCATTCGCATTACCCAATGCATTGGAGAGCTATCTCAGGCTCACCCTCCCTTAGTTTATCATGGAACCACCCAACTTCATAAACAATTCCCAAGAACCATGACATAATCTTATCAAATTAAACATGCATAAAAGAAATATAACTTTTCCACATTTAAATAACAAGATATCAGTACCACACATTGATATAATTAAAATATTATCAAAACCATTTTCAATACCAATATAAAAGAAAAGTAAAACATGGTATTTATTTTTCATTTAAAAAAATTACGACTTGTAGAGGAAGCCACAACTCCAATAATGGTCACGGCGGTGGAGAAGTCGTTGTCGCCGCATACGTAAGTAAAAAACATTTCCTTTTGTCATTTAGTAAAATGATTCATGTAAAAAGATTCATTTTGAATCAAATTAAATGTCAAAATCGGATATTATACAACTAATATAATAAGTTCGTATATAAATTTAAGTATGACTCAACGAAATGAGATTGGAGACGAAGTGCCTTACCTCATATCCGACTTGTCTTGTTCATATTTTTAGATTCCTGAATAATAAACATTGGTCAATTTATAATTTCCTAAATAATTCCTTTAATGTTTTTTATTAAATTCATATAACATATTATCATTTTATAATAATTAGTTAATCATGTAAGTGCATATCATACGTTTTGTCGATGTTCGGTGAATGAGTAAAAAATAAACTTGTATGAAGAGAATTGTCCATGTAGTTATAAGTACATTATCTCCAGAATGGTGTTCATGATTAAAATATCATATATATCCAGTATATATGTATTTAATAACATTCCATAATTTTTTAAGATATGAAATTAAATGTACCGTTCATGGAGACGGTAGGTTGTACGTACGCATGAACACTACTTTCATTTTTTGTCATATTTATGGACTTTAAAACTAAATGAGACATAGATATATTATACTTAAAGTATAATATATATTTTATATAGGTAGAATAATTTCATTAATTATATTACTTATAAATTCCACGTTTGTCATGAACGAGTCAATCACTTGAGGGTGTGGTAGTCCACACTTCCTCATATGAAATTATCGCATTTTCACAACATGAAAAGCATAAAGTTATGTTTTAAATATAAAATACAGAAGCATAAAGGGGACATAAATATAAAATATATCATATATAAATATATTTTCATCATAATGGCCACCATTAAAGGTGTTAAAAGAAGATTGAACAATCATCATTTCGTGAGGCAGTAATTCGCCACCCAGGGAAGAGTAGTCTTTTAGTAATCGATCTATCATCTACCTTATTCTTTTAATTATTTTGAATCATTGATATACTATAATTAATTCAATATTATCCATGATTTGTATTTTTAAACTGTAAGAAACTAAGAAATGAATTCAATAATTAACACAAAAACACAAGAGGTCGAGATTTTGTGTAAATTGTGAGAGCACGATCTTAATCGGTAATGCAAGACCACACGGGATAAATTTGTAGAGTTAAAATATAACCTTTAAACACAATTCATCCTCATTTACAGAATGGATATGTTCTCTAATTAACCACTGACCATAATATAACCTTATAACAACAATAAAAGAAGGGTGCTGCAATTGCGTGTTCTGAAGCTAGCCTAGGGTTTAAGTAATTCCATCTTTGTGGTTATGTTAACTCTTGTAGGGTTCGAGGGTTAAAAAATTATGGGATCATAATTATGTGTATATTGTTTTAAATGATAATGATTAATAAGTAAATTAGCAGTTAGAGTTAGATCAATTACGCCTTTTGAAATATTTTATAAAAAAACATCTTCTTGTTGTGTCTGTTTAATAAAACATAATTTCAAAATTAAAAACAAAAAAATGAAATATTCTTCCAAAAAACTTATTCTAGATTTATAAACTCTAAAACCCTCGTCCATTAAAGTAGTGTTTTAATTCTATTCTATTTTATTTTTATAATACCTTTATAAATTTGTTTTAATTCAGTTCCTCTTTTGAGAGACGACCTTGGTCAGCCACTCTGCTCCACCTAAGTACCCCAAAATCACACTAATCATTTGAGGGCACCCACGACAACACTCTTTCAAATTTGTGTCACTTCCGGGGAGGAAAGTAATTATTTCAACCAATTAGAGGTATTTATTTTATTTTAAATTTTATTCTCTTCCTCTCTTCTTTATTCCTTCTTTACCCAATCTGATTTCTTTTTTCTTCTTCTTCTTCTTTTATTTTCTTCTACTTATTTTTGGACCATCAACTCAAACTTCCACTTTTTATTTTAATATGGTCCAGTTTCCTTGTTTTCATCTTTCATTGATTTATGACACAAACTAATCCCAAGTATCTCTTAGATCTTGAACCTCAGATTGAATGTAGCCTTAGGGCACGAATCAGACATTCTCAATCTACGGGAAGTTTCAACATTCAACCAGTTGGAGAATTACTCAAATATCAGAATGTTGAAATTGTAATCAATTCAAATTCAACAATAAAACAAGAACCACTGGATGATAATAATGGAAATGAACTTAATATAACCATTCGAGAATGGGCTACACCTAATATTAACTATCAACAAAATTGTATTGCATACCCAAATCTTGAATCATACTTTGAACTAAAATCTGGGTTAATTCACTTACTTCCAAAGTTTCATGGCCTCTTTGGTGAGGATCCCAATAAACATTTGAATGAATTTAATGTGGTTTTCTCAACCTTCAAACCATGAAATTTATCTGAAGACCAAATAAAATTAAGAGAATTCCCATTCTCACTTTATGGAGCTTCGAATGGTTGGATGTATTATTTACAACACGAAGGTGTAACTTGATGGAACAATTTAAAACGACTTTTCTTGTAGATATTTTTCCCGCATCAAGGACCACTACCATTAATAAAGAGATATATGGGATCAGGAAAGCACAAGGGGAGTGAATGTATGAGTACTGTGAGTGATTCAAGAAGATGTGTGCAAGCTATCCACATCACCAAATCAGTGAGAAACTCCTGATTCAGTACATCTATGAAGGAATCACACCTATGGAGAGTAGAATGGTATATTTCGTAGTTGGAGGGGAATTGGTGGACAAGACACCAGTAGCTTAACGTGCATTGATTGAAAAAATGGCCCAAAACTCCCAACAATTTGGCGATCGAGGTACATCACATGTTAGGGGAGTACATCAGGTAAGTCCATCTTCTTTTGAAAGTCATTTGATTAATACCAAGTTGGAAGAATTGATAACTATGGTGAGACAGATCGATTTGGCACAAAAGACATCCCAACCCCCTCCTTCAAGGCCTTGTGGTATTTGCACTGAGACAAGCCACCCAACTGACTGTTGCCCACAACTCCAAGAAACAGAAGATTGTGCAGTAGTGTTCCCTGGGAGGCCATATCAGCAACAATAATAACAACCATATCCCCAATAGAATTTTGATCCAACATACAACCTAGGGTGGAAGTATCGATCAGACATGAGGTATGGCTCTGGATTGCAGCAAAGGCCCTCTTTTCATCAAAACTTCCAGCAGCCTTTACCTTACCAATAGGGTTTCCAACAACCCCAAAGGAGATTTTAATCTCAAGAATCAACAACCAACAACAAGGGAATCCCCCACCCAAGTTAGATTCTAACACCAATGACCTTTTGAAGCAAATTGTTCTTAATCAACAGAATGAGCTGAAAAGTCAAGGTTTGGAGCTGAGGGAGTTGGAGACTCAAATCAACCAGCCCTCCATGAACTTATAAGTAAGAATTCCGGAAATCTACCTTCCCAACCCACTCGAAATCCAAAGGGGAACGTTAGTGCCATCACATAGAGAAGTGGGAAGAAAATGAATGATACATCTGTACCTACCATTCTACTGAGATTCACCTCAACTCCAGAGAAGCCGCATTCCATACAAAGTGATGAGAAATCCTAGGAGAATGATAAAGGTAAGAAAAATATTGATGATGTTCCTCCTAAACCCCTTCCTTTTCTAAACAGGGTTGTTCAATCCAATAATATGGCTGAAGAGGTGATGCAGAAAGAGGTTTTGGACACATTCTAGTGTGTTGAGATCAACATCCCTCTACTTTAATCCATTAAAAAAATCCCATGGTATGCCAAATTCTTAAAAGAACTCTCCACCAATAGAAGAGGGCTCAAGGGAAATGAGAGGGTCAATCTTGGAAATAATGTTACATCACTCATTACACCATCTCTAGCAAGGCCGACAAAGTGCAAGGATATAGCGACATTCACCATCCCATGCACCATAGGGTAGTTTCACTTTTCTGATGCACTTTGTGATTTGGGAGCTTCCATAAATGTGATGCCTCGCTCTGTATTCTCTTATATTCAGGTTGTTGAGTTGAAGCTGATGAGAGTAGTGGTACAACTAGAGAATAGAGATACGGCATGTCCAGCGGGATTCCTTGAGGATGTACTTGTCCGGGTAAGAGACATGATCTTTCCAGTAGAATTCTATGTGCTTAAAATCGAGGATGATCGGGTAAGTTCTCATGCCCCCACTATCTTAGGAGGACCCTTCCTCAAAACTGAAAAAACTATCATAAATGTCAATGAGGGTACACTTTCCATGGACTTTGGGGATGATGTTGTGATATTTAATGTTATGGATTCCATGAAGTACCCCTTATAGGATCATTCTACATTTGTTATCTCCCATTCTGAACCACCATGTAAAAACACCATGGAATTTGAATGTCCTCTACATAGGAAGATTATGAGTATTGGTTCTAGTTCGATGTCTAAGAGTACTTCCACACCTGTTTCTAAGGAACAAGACTCTCTAAGATTTGATTTTGAAAGTAAGTAATATTCTGATTTTGATCATGTGAAATCTGATTATGACATGGTTATTGAGTATTCTGATGGATTTGATACTTTATTCTCTGATTTTGATGATGTATATTCTGATATTGATGCTCTTTGTGCACATATTTCAGTTCCTTATATGTCTCCAACCATACACCACCCCCCTACACAGGAACACAAGCCATTTCCACCAAATCTAAAATACTCATACATGTTGAGTGGCAAGAAATTACCTGTTATCATTGCTAACAATCTCCCTTTTGAACATGAAGAAAATCATTTGAATCATTTGAGGGAGAACATCAGGGAAATCAGGCAGACCTTGGCTGACATATCAGGTATTAGCCCCTCCATTTGCATGCATAGGATTCTTTTGGAGGATGGGGCTAAAACAGTGAGGCAACCACAAAGGAGACTCAATCCAACCCTTCTGGAGGTTGTTAAAAAAGAGGTTGAAAAATTGCTTGAGGAAGGTATAATTTAACCTATTTCTGAATCACAATGGTTTAGCCCTATCCAGGTTGTACCAAAGAAAACTGGTTTCACTGTTATAAAAAACTAAAATGATGAGTCAGTTCCTGTGAGAGTAAAAAACTGTTGGCGAGTGTGTATTGATTATAGTAAACTAAATCAATCCACTCCAAAGGACAATTTCCCACTTCCATTCATTGACCATATTCTTGAAAGACATGCAGGTAGGACACATTATTGCTTCTTGGATGGTTTCTCTGTCTATTTTCAGGTTCCCATTGCCGTAGAGGACTGGGAGAAAACGACATTCACCTGCCCATTCGGTACCTTTTCTTACATATGGATGCCATTTGGACTTTGCAATGCCCCTGGTACCTTCCAGAGATGCCTGGTGAGTATTTTCTCCGATTTCATTGAGACCTTCCTGGAGGTATTTATGGATGATTTTACAGTTTATGGATCCTCTTTTGATGAATGTCTCTCTAGTTTGGGTGATGTGTTTCATCATTGTATTGAGAAGAATCCGGTCTTAAATTTTGAAAAATGTCATTTCATGGTCAAAAAGGTAATTATATTAGGTCATATAGTCTCACAACATGGAATTGAAGTGGATAAATCTATGGTAGACATTATTTCATCCCTATCATATCCTACATGTGTGTGTGATGTTCGATCATTCCTTAGACATGCTAGATTTTATCGACGCTTCTTCAGAGATTTTAGTAAGATCTCTCTACCCTTATCTCGATTGCTTCAAAAAGATATTGACTTCAATTTTGATAATTCATGCAGGGTATCATTTTATGAGCTAAAGAAGTGTCTGACCACTCCACCAATCATAGAGTCCCTATGGTGGGACCATCCATTTGAGATTATATGTAATGCGCCCAACTTCGCGGTTGGAGCTGTCTTATCTCAGAGGGCGGAGGGACGTTCATATGTGATTTTTTATGCATCGAGGATGTTGGTTTTTTCCCAATCAAAATACACCACAATAGAAAAGGAGTTTCTTGCTGTTATATTTTCTTTAGATAAATTTTGTTTATATTTATTGGGATCAAAAGTAAATGTTTTTTCTAACCATGCAGCTTTGAGGCACCTCCTAAAGAAGCCAGATGGAAATCCATGACTTATTTGTTGGATGATCCTTCTTCAAGAGTTTTACATAGAGATAAAGGACAAGAAGTGGTTAGAGAATTTGGTGGCAGTCCACATGAGTAGGCTTACTCACACACCATAGGGTGATACCTTGGACAAGGTACCACTTCAAGACACTTTCCCCGGTGATCATCTCTATACCATCTCAGGTACGCATCCTTGGTAGGATGATTTTGTTAATTACATTTTTTCCTCCGAAATCCAAGAAAATTTTAAAAAGAATCAAGTCAAAAAATTAAAAAGTGAGTCTAGGTTTTATGTGTGGGATGATCCTTACCTCTGGCGCATGTGTAGAGACCAAGACATTAGGAGGTGTGTTCCTGATCATGAGTTTGAATCTGTTTCTCATTTCTGTAATACACTTGCTTGTGGTAAACACTTTGGACCCCAACAGACTGTTAGGAAAGTATTGGACTCTGGATTATATTGGCCTAGCTTATTTCATGATGACCATGTGTTTTGTAAGTCATACTCTCATTTCCAACACAATGGGAATTTTTCTTGGAGACAGGAGATGCCCAAACAACCCATATTATTCTGTGAGATTTTTGAGGTATGGGGCTATGATTTTATGGGTCCTTTTCCTAGGTCATTTGTATTTTTTTATATTTTGGTTTCTATTGATTATTTGAGTAAATGGGTGGAGTCCAAGGCCACCAGGACTGACGATTCTCATGTTGTAGTGGATTTTGTCAAGGCTTAAATTTTATGCTAGTTTGGAGTACCAAAGGCCATCATCAGTGACCAAGGGACACTCTTTTGAAATAGGAATTTTCTTCCCTCCTTCAAAAGTATGGGGTGACACACAAAACATCAACACCATACCACCCCCAAACAAATGGCCAGGCTGAGGTTTCAAATCTTGAGCTGAAACAAATATTGTAGAAAACTGTGCTATCAAATATGAATGATTCGAGAAAATTATTGGATGATGCATTATGGGATTATAGGATAGCATACAAGACACACATTGGTATGTCCCCATTTCGGATTATTTTTGGGAAAGCATGTCATCTCCCCTTGGAAGTTGAGCATTGGGCTTATTGGGATATAAAGAAATGAAACATGGATTTGGCCCAAGATGGAATCCAAAGGAAGCTGCAAATTCAAGAAATTGAAGAGATTAGATTATCTTCATATGAGAACTCAAGGCTCTACAAGGAAATATCAATAGAAACTCTTGATAGAATGATCTAACAAAGTGAGTTTCATGTTGGAGAGAAAGTCCTTCTCTACAGTTCACGACTGAAGATGATGCCTGGTAAGTTGAATTCTAGATGGTTAGGTCCTTATGTTGTGACTAATGTTATTCCATATGGTGCAGTGAAGATCACACAAGAGGACACAAGAAGGAGATTTACATTCAATTGGAAACATTTGAAGAGATACATTGAGGGACTTCCTACTGATCCAGTGGATTTTATCACACTGCATGACCCCATCATCACTTGATCACATCAGGCAGTTCCAAACCCTTTAACATTGTTATTCTTTGTCCTATTAAAAATTATACATTTCAAGTGAATATATCATCTCATGGGTTCACATTGAGGACAATGATATATTTTAAGTGTGGGGGATGGAACCTTTTAGTTTAGTAATATCAATTGTTTTCCTGATTAAAAAAAATCAAAATACACATTGTGTGTTTTTCAAATTTTTTTGTTTTTATTTTTCAATTTTTTGTGTTATTGAAATTTTTGAACTGAAATGACTCTCATCATGATTTTGAAATGCATATCAATGAGTGAAACAATTTATCCCATGAAACTGATCTTAAATGAATACTGAAAATGACTTTGTTTCAAGTTCAAATATTTATTAATTTCATGAACAATACATTGAATTTTTAATCCCATGCCACATCTCACTGTCTATATATTTGAAAACACCTTCCTGTGAGTCTTATAACCCATTATTTTCATATTAATTACATTCACCGCAATTATTGAGAGAACCAAACCATGCTTGATTTAACCATAATTTTATTTATTTTTGTCAAAACTTCAGGGTTTTAGGTACTTATGTTTAAATGATTGAGGCATTTGTTTAGTATTAAAGCCCCTATTTCAAAGAATCCTTTATTATAATGGCCTACCTTGTACATGTAATCCTTGTATCCCTTAAAATCTATGCACAACCAATTAGGTTAGCCACATTACAAGCCAATTTTTCCTATCCAAACAACTCTTGAAGTGAAATTGCATAATCTAGTTGATCTTAAGGGTGGGGGAAGCTATGTTGTGTTGTGCTACAATATTCTGTGATACATTGTGTGGAAAATTAAATTCTGAAGATATGTGTTTTCTTTTGAAGAAAATAATTTTATTAAAAGTTGTGCTTTTTGTGGAGCTTTCATGACAAGTGAAGTTGTGCCTTTTCTAGAGCTTCTAATTGAGGTAGAAAGTTGTGCCTATCAGGAGCATTCAAGAAAATCTTGTTTGAGAATATTGAAATTTTTTATACTGAAATTATGAATGGTGTAAACTCTCCATAAATTTTCATGATGATGGAGCTGTATTGATATTATGTTTAGTAAGGAGAAGACCATATTTAAGTGAAAATTAGATTAATGCAATTTTTCTTCAAAAAGAGTAAAGCCCTCCTCATTTAGCCTCAGAATTTTTCACACCTTAATTATACTAACCGAAATACACAGAACAACCCTGAAAAGTACTCATGATAAAAATAGTTATTTTACTCACATCCGATGGTGATTTAGGAATTTATCAAGCCTATGGTGACCCTTGAATGAGTTTGGATGATAAATAAATTGCCAAAAAAATTGATATTTGTGTGATACGAGAAAATTCAAGCGAGGTAAGTGTTTTGTGCATGGAAGAATAAATGAAGTGGAAATATATTGAATGATATAAATAGAGAACTTGAAATAATGATTTTTTACAAGGCATTATATATTTTGTTTCTTGGTGTGTAATTGTTAGATCTCAAGGATTTGTGTTTTAAAATTGGTTTTGATTTGATATTGATGTTTACTTGATATGAGTTTTTGCCCAGGAGTGCAAAAGGGTAACTGAGGGGGAGTTGATAAAACACTATTATATTGAATATTTTATTGATAATAAATGATATAATTTCCACACATTGTTTTAAATATGTTTCATTAGAGTGTATTTGGGATTAGATCATTCATTTGAATATTTGATGAAAATTCCATTTTACCCTTTTAAAATTACTGTAGTATTTCAATCATAAATATTTTAATTTGAATTATTTTAACTTAATATTTTTTAAATATGTTCATTTCTTATTGTAACAAAACTTTCATTCAGGAAACTAGATAAAAATAATGCATTTGGATGGAGTAATTGGGCCATAAATTCAAAGGTGGGATGGACACACCAGAATGGAGAGCTTTTGTAATTCAGCCATAATGCCTTAATCTAGGCTTGGATTGAGCCCAAATGTTGAGAGGATATAGAGTAACCATACCCACACATATTATCCTTCTTTAAGTTCTGAATATTGACACGTTTTGTGGCTAAATGGGTGGTGAAAGTTGACTTAAAATATTTGGCCGACATTTCCCATTCACACTTGAAACCACTTTGAACCTAGCCTCCCCACCACTCTATAAATTAATGTTAATCTAATTTGGTGGGGTTGGGACGTGAAATGGGAAGTTGAAGGTATAGGAGAAGTTTATCCACTTCAATTCTCGAACCGTTTCAATAAGGGTATCTCTTGAAGCAAAGAAACCTTCGACGAAACCTTCCTCTTCTCCTTCGTGTTGTAATACTTTTGTTTGTGTCATAAACTTCTTTGTTATTCTTTTATTTATTATCTTTTCTTATGTTTTGTTTAAATTTATTCTTCTCTTAATATTCCTCATTGGTTTGGAATTCTTTAGTAGAAGCGTTATTGGGTTATACTCATTATAAACCTTTTCACATGCAAAACGCTTCTACGATGATTACGCCCCCCATGGAAGAGTAGACTCTTAGTAATTTATCTATCTTCTACCCTCTTAATTTAATTATTTTGAATCATTGATCTACTATAATTAATTTAGTATTATCCATGAATTGTGTTTTTAAATTATAAGAAACTAATAAATCAATTGAATAATTGACACAAAAACACGAGAGGTCGAGATTTTGTGTAAATTGTGAGAGCGCGATCTTAATCGGTAATGCAAGACCACACAGGATAAATTTGTAGAGTTCAAATATAATCTCTAAACAAAATTCATCCTCATTTCCAAAATGGATATGTTATATAATTAACCGCAGACCATAAGATAACCTTAGAACAACAATCAATGCAGGGTGTTGCGATTGCATGTTTTGAAGCTAGCCTAAGGTTTATGTAATTCCATCTTTGTGGTTATGATAACTCTTGTAGGGTTAGAGGGTTAACAAATTAGTGGATCATAATTAATTGTATATTTAATTAAATGATAATTATTAATATGTAAATGAAGAGGTAGATTTATAACAATTATGCCTTTTAAAATATTTTATAAGAAAAAACATCTTCTTGTTGTTTCTGTTTAATCAAACTTTATTTCAAAATTAAAAAAAATGCAATCTTCTTCCATAAAACTTCTTCTAGATTTATAAACTATAAAAAACCCCCATACATTTAAATAATGTTATAATTCTATTCTATTTTATTTTTAAAATACCTTTTAAAAGTTGTTTTGATTCACTTCCTCCTTTGGGAGACGTACTTGGTCAGCCACCCTGCTGGACGTAAGTGCCCCAAAATCAAACTATTCATTTGATGGAGCCCATGACAATTTTCCTTAAAATGACAACAATTGAATTAAATGTTAAAAATATATTCTAATTAAAATTTAAAACCAATTAAAAAGATAATATAACCATATGATTAAATTGGATGAAAATGATGTTTTGAAGTAAAATGCAGTATTTTTCAATATTCATTAAAAATGAACAATGTCATTAAAATACCAAAAATTTATCCAAAGTAAATTTCAACGTCCCAATTCTAAATAAATTGATTTTTTTGAAAAATAGAGCTTATAAAATTATCAAAAGTGATATTTAAAAATGGTTTTCCATCAAAAGGAGGTAAAACAATCTTTTAAAAATATTAGAGTATTCTAGGCTTATGATTAGATTTATTCTAATTTTAAGCCTCAAAACACTATCTAATTAATAAATATACATAGATATGGAAATATATTATTCTTTACATACTTGGGATGTTACATCCTGCACCCCCCCTTTAGAAAATTATGTCTCCGTAATTTATTTACTTATCGAATAAGTGGAGACATTTATCCCGCATTGCATTTTCAGATTCTCATGTTGTCTCTTCCATCATGTGGTTTTTCCACAAAAACTTTACTTGATGAATCATATTATTTTGCAACACTTGCTACCTATGATCATGAATCTGGACTAGTTTTTCCTCATAAGATAGATTCTCCTCTAGTTAAACTACCTCTGGACTCAAAACCTGAGATGGATCTGGCATGTACTTCCTTAACATTGAAAAGTGAAAACATTGTGTACTTGAGATAAATTTGGATGTAAAGCCACCCAGTACGCAACTGATCCAACTTTCTCCATAATTTCATAGGGTCCAATGAATCATGGATTCGTCTTTCCATTCTTACTAAACCTCATTACACTTTTCCATGGTGAAACTTTGAGGAAGACGTGATCACCTACCTCAAAAGAGAGATCCTTCCTCTTGTTGTCCACATAACTTTTCTGCCTGCTTCGAGTTGTTCTCATGTGTTTTTATATCAGATAAACGTTTTATGACAACTCTTCTACCAATTCTAGTCCCATCAATATCCTTTCACCTACATCATCCCAAAATGCTGGAGTTCGACACTGCTTCCCATATAATGCCTCAAATGTTTCTATATGTATACTGGAATGAAAACTATTATATTAAGAAAACTCAACCAGTGAAAGATGTTGGTCCCAAATTCCCTGATAATCCATCGAACAAGCACATATAATATCCTCCAATGTCTCAATTGTTCGTTACAACTACCCATCTGATTGAGGATGACAATATTTACTAAAATTTAATTCAGTACCCAACGAATTCTGAAGGCCTTTCCAAAAGTTAGAAGTAAACATGGGATCACGATCAGATACAATAAAGAAGGGAACTTTGTGTAACCTAAATATATCTTTAAGATACAATCGATAAAGTTGATCTTTGGAAAAAGTATCTCATATAGCAAGGAAATGAGAAGATTTAGTCAAACGATCAATAATAAAATGGATTGTATTATTACCTCATGGTGTCTTCAGTAATCCCACAATGAAGTCCATGGATGTATTCTTCACTTTCCACTATGGCACTGGTCAAGGCTGAAGCATCCCTTTCGGTAACTGCTTCTCTATATTAACCTGTTGACAAGTCAAACACTTCATAGTAAAATCAGTAATATCTCTTTTCATTCCATACCACCAGTAATACTCCCAATGTTCTATGTACATCTTAGTACTGTCTGGATGAACTAAAAATGGAGAACTATGAGATTCACATAACAACTCTCTCTTCAACTGTGAATCACAAGGCATACACAATCTCTTCCCAAATCTTAAGACACAATCATTATCAATGTTGAATTCAGGTAACATACCCTTCTAAACTAGCTCTACATTTTTCTACAACTCACTGTCTTGCTTCTGTGCTTTCTTAATTCTGTCTGATAGAGAAGATTCCCTTGATACCTGAAAAATAATAATAACTTCCTGCACCAACAACTTCTATGCCAATGTTCATCAAATCAAAATCCAAAGGATCTCGTTCCAAACATATCATGGTTAATGAAGCATCACTTTTTCGACTCAAAGCATTAGCCACTTTATTTTATTTTCCCAGATGGAAATAAATTAGAAAATCATAATCCCTTATTAATTATATCCATCTCCAATGTCTCATGGTCAATTATTTCTAAGTGAATATATACATTAAACATTTATGATCAGTATATATTGCACAATTTATACCATACAAATGATGCCTCCAATTTTTAAAAGAGAAAACAAAAGTAGCTAATTCCAAATCATGTGTAGGCTAATTTATCTCATGAGTTTTCAACTAACGTGAAGCATAAACAATTACCTAATCATTGTGCATTAGGACGCAACCAAGTCCTTTCAATGAAGCATAACCGTAGATAACAAAGTCACCATTCTTGGAAGGTAGTGACAATACTTGAGCATTAACCAATCTTCTTTTCAATTCCTGAAAACAATCATCACATTCTTTTGTCCAGATAAACTTAACACCCTTCTGAGTTAGCTTAGTCAATGAGCTGGACAACCGTACAAAATATTTAACAATCCGTCGGTAATAGCCTTCCAAACCAAGAAAACTACGAATCTAAGTTACATTTGTGGGTATTTTCCATTCTTCAACAACCTTTTTTTTCAGGATCAATAGTTATTCCATCTTTAGACATCATGTGACCACAGAAAGAAATTTTTTGTAACCAAAACTCACACTTGCTGAATTTCCCATAAAATTTATTTTATTTTAAGTTTTGAAAATTAATCATTAAATGACTTTCTTTCTCCTGTTTGCTTTTAGAAAACACCAAAATATCATCAATGAAAACAACCACAAACTTATCCAAGAAATCAGGGAAAATTCTATTCATAAGGTCAATGAATACAGCAGGTGCATTGGTTAACCCAAAAAGAATAACTACAAATTCATAATGGCCATATTTGTACGAAAAGTGGTCTTCAGAATATCATCTTCCTTTATCTTCAACTGATGGTACCCTGATCTCAAGTCAGTCTTTGAAAAATACTGACCTCCCTTGAGCATATCAAACAAATCATCAATATGAGGCAAAGGATATTTTTTCATAATAGTAATGTTATTTAAGGATCTATAATCAATGAAAATTTTCATTGAACCGTATTTCTTCTTAATAAATAATACATAAACACCCCATGGTGATGTTCGAGGTCTAATAAATCTTTTCTATAATAAATCTTGAAGATTATCCTTCAACTATAAAAGTTCAATTTGAGCCATTCGATAAGGGGGTTTTGAAATTGGCTTAGCATTAGGAACTAATTCCATAGTAAATTCAACTTCCCGATCTGGTATTATTCTAGGAAACTCATCTGGAAAAGCATCAAGATACTCATTTACCACTGGAACATCATTAATCTGAACAGTTCCTTTTTTTCAATAATATGTTCAAGGTAACATTCATTTCCATATTTTACAAGTTTCTCAGCCTCTTGATATTTTATCAATAGTAAGGGTTCATTCATGTACACAAAAATCATGTCTTTCTTAAAAGAAACTTTTGTAGCTCTACAGTCAATCATAGCATAGTAAACAGAGAGCCATTCCATACCCAGGTTAACATCAAACTCTACAACAGTTAAAACAATAAGCTTAGCAAGTAGATTCTTCCAACGGATAAGTATAGGAAGTTTCTTATAAATTCTTTTTGCCTCAAAATTTCCCCTAGGTGTTTTTACCAAAAGTCCAAGAGTCATTTCTTGATATGGAAATCCAAATTTACTATAATAGTTTTCAGAGATGAAAGAATGTGTAGACCCTGAATCAAACAACACATTGGCATAATCTGAAGAAAAAAAGACAAAAAACAAAGTACTTGGTACCACTTCATTTGATGGCCCAACATCTGCTAAAGTAGTTGCAATGGATTTCACCACACCTTTCTGCTTGTAGTCTGACTGCTTCCCATCATTCAAGCTCTTTGTCGAACACTCATTTTCATAATGACCCATCTCATTGCACTTGAAACATTTCACTAACTATAAATAAATTTTTTTCTTACCATTACCCTGACCTTTTCCAGTGCAATCCCAAGCCTTATGTCACATCTTACCACAATAGAATCAAATTCTAGAATTCAAAAGATATTCCCCAGCATGATTTTTACCACATTTATCACAAACTACCAACATAGTTTTCTTACCATCAAATTTTTTTTAAGGATTCTTCCCTTTCTCCCGCCACCTCAGTCTCTTATTTTTGTTGTTGTCATAGAACACCTGATCATCAAAAAACTCCTTTTCCACCTTCTTAGCACATCGAACAATATTTTCATAACATTTGAACTCACGAGACGCTAATGCCCATCAATATTATGGATTGAATCTAGAGTAAAAATGATTGATTTTACTATCAAGGTCTCAGATAAAATTTAGATCATACCTTGCCAATTTAGTGAACTTATCTTCATAATAAGCCATTGAGTCGTCCTCTTGCCTCAATTCTAGGAATTGTTTTTCTATCCTAATTCGAACAACCTTAGGAAAATATTTCTCAAGAAACATACCTTTGAATTCATCCCAGTCAAGAGCATCAATCACATAGTGTCCCTGATATATTTAACCATTGACCACCACTGATCTGATTCACCCTCCAAATAGTAAATAAAAAGAATTACATTTTGATTGTCTAAACACCCCATGATGTTGAAAATATTCTCTAGTGCTTTAATCCACTCTTTAGCTAGCACAGGTTCAGATGATCCTCCGAATGATGGGGGATGTTTCCTAATGAAATTTTCCACCACTAACGTGTTCCTCTGCAGTTGATATGGCTGATCTCATGCATGGATTTCACCACTATTTATCGCTTGAGTCAACATCTCCATTACTGCAACAAACTATTCATTTCCAATTATGGCCATATCAGGATGCTGATTTGGAAGTTCATTTCCATCTGTATGCCTTCCTAGCGCTGCTTCCCTATTCCCTCTATGGAAAACCATTTTGAACAAACATGACTTAGATGAAGCAACATGGTAATATTCAAATGCTATATCATTTCAATTTGACCATAATGTAAAAACAATTTTTTTGGATACTCATTCAATAAAATTCTAACTCCTAAAGTTATCTAATCCAACCTCTGATACCAAATATAATTCCCCATCCTTTAACATTACCTAATCTTGGGTTATTTCAAGAATAAACATTGGGTATCTTTTCCGGTTTAGAGTTTTAGAGAATTATATCATAAATCATGCATTACATTCAACATATGAACAAAGTGGTTACATCAAAGGCAATATTCTATTTTTTCCTCAAAGGAAACATATTTATAATAAAACATCGATTCTTTCTTGAAACTTCTTCGACACTATAATCACATCATGTAATTTTCCCTTGACCTATGAAAAAAATTTTAGAAACATGGGATGAGCTTAAAAATCTTAGTAAGGGATATAAAAATACGAAAATAAAACATTAGTCCATGTATACATAAGAATCAACAAAATCATACATTACTCATAAAACGTATGCACTATATCATACCTCATGAAATCATAAGATTTAGGAATAACTCATGTAAATCATAATCCCTAAAGGTAACTTGAGGTATTCATAACATTCTTACAGTGGTAGTAACCCTTATGGTGACGTTTGGAATACCCATCACTGTATATTCCCTAAATCTATTTAGCGAAACCATAGAATTTAACTCCTTCATGTTACCCAATGCATTGGAGAGCTATCTCGGGCTCACCCACCCTTAGATTATCATGGAGTCACCCAACTTCATAAACAATTCCCAAGAACAATAACATAATTGTATCATATAAAACATGCATAAAGGAAACATAACATTTCCAAAATTCAATCACAAGATATCAATACAACACATTGATATAATAGAAACATTATCAAAACCATTTTAAATACCAAAATAAAAGAAAAATAAAACATGGTATTTATTTTTCATTTAAAAAAGTTATTCCTTGTAGAGGAAGCCGAAACTCAAATAATGGTCACGGCGTCGGAGAAGTCGTTGTCGCCACATACGTAAGACAAAAACATTCCCTTTTGTCATTTAGTAAAACAATTCATGTTAATAGATTCTCTTTGAATTAAATTAACTGTTATAATTTTTTATTATACAACTAATAATAGAAGGTCATATATAAATTGAAGTATGCCTCAAAAAAAGGAGATTTGAGACGAAGTCACTTACCTCAAGTCTGACTTGCCTTGTTCATTTCTTTATATTCTTGAATAATAAACTTTGGTAAATTTATAATTTCTCAAGGAATTCCTTTAAAGTTTATTAATCAATTCACATCACATATTATCATTTTATAATAATTATTTAATTATGTGAGTTCATATCATATGTTTTGTCGATGTTCGGTACATGAGACAAAAATAAACTTGTATGCAGAGAATTTTCCATGTAGTTATAAGTACATCATCTATGGAATGGTGTTCATGATTTAAATATCATATATATCTAGTATATATGTATTTAATAAAATTCCATAATGTTTGAAAATAACAAATGAAATGTACTATTCAAAGAGGCGATTGGTCATATGTACGCATGAACACTACATTCATGTTTTGTCATATTAATGGACATTAAAACTAAATGAGACCTAGATATATTACAATTCCAGCATAATATATATTTTATATAGGTAAAATAAGTTCATTAATTACATTATTTATAAATTCCACATTTTTCATGAACGATTCACATCACTTGAGGGGGTGGTAGTCAACAACTCCTCATATGAAATTATCGCATTTTCACAACATGAAATATAGCGACCCATACATTACATACATGGTTAATAATTCGAAATAGAAGAATAATTATTTCAACATATAATAAAACCATGAAAGGACCTTATAGGTATAGTGTCTTTAGAAACTGGGAAACATAAACAACTGGTTCATAAAGCATCTACACTATCTCCCGTTTATTTCATCATATCTATAGTCCCTTTTTGGCATATCTTACTTAATAACCTTCTTCCAGACTAGGGGAAAGAAAAAATACAAAATTTTGAGCTCAAATGCTCAGTTAGGGTAAACAAAAATAAATATCAATCACATCAAATTTATACGAACATACCATTTTGGAAATCATACCCTGCAAAAGAGATCATAATTTCATAACATGGGATAAATCATGGTAGTGAAATATGATCCCAATAATCATAACATAAAACATGAATCTTTGTGGAATACACACATAATCATATATAATCATTTCTTATTAGTCAAGAATAATATCCAAGACAATCTTAGTGGACAAAGTCTATTTCTTAACCGAATTCACTCCTCGTTTCAGTCCTGTTTCACTTAACCGGTTTAACCTGCCGTTCCAGCCATGTCTATCTAATGAGATATAAAATCTTTACCCAATGAATTGGAGGGAGATATAGGTCCCACCCATCTCATAATGATACCATTATTATGTTATCAAAAAAATTATAAACCATACATCATAGCATAACCTATGTAATAAAAATGGGAATCTTAAACATCGTGACATCATAAAACAATTCATATAAGATAAAGGAATTCATAAAAATATTTCCATCCCAACATAATAAAATCACAGTAATAATAGGGATAGAAACAAAACCCTATATTATCTTATATGGAAAATAATTTTGATAAAACAATTCAAATCCATTAATGAGGAAAATATCCTTTCTACTTCAAAAACATTTTTCTTTTCTTAACATGTCATACGATTTTAAACTAAAAGAAGTTGATTAAAAATAAACATAAAAACAAGTAAGGGAGTATTTTGGAAATAATTTTTTTAAAATCCATTCATTCCGTATAAGTTAAAAAAACATTCTTCTCGTACTTTTGTTGGAAAAAGTCAAAAACTACCTCGTACGAAAAACGACAAAAGATTCCATTCATATATTTTACTAAAAACTCACCGAAGGGTAAAATTTGATTTAAACAATTGTAGGAGGATATAAATAATATTACATATTGAGTAAACATGGTTGATCATAATAAATATTCCCCAGTAAATTCTGAAGTATAAACAATCTCCAATAAAAATTGAGATTGCGAGATTGTCCCTTACCTTAGGTTTGATATGCTTTGTACGTGTCCGAACCTCCTGTATAATGATTTAAATAATGTTATTGAGTTATTCCATAATCATACTTATTGTTATGAAATCATATATGGTCATATTCTTAGCTTCTTATTAGTAATATTTCATTACTACTTTTTATTCGGGTGTTTATTACCTTTTTGTTCTTATGCGTGTTTTGTCAAATAAATTCTTATTCCTCTTTATAGGATATAGATAAATCATATAAATAATGGTATTAGTTTAATATATATCATATTAATTCATTAAATTCATTTATATAATCATTATTCAATGAATATCATATAGAACGAGTCGCATCACATCGTGGAGACGGTAGGCCGTACGTACGCACAAGCAATGATATCATTCCCATGATCATGGAATTGTATTTAAGTGTATGTATACAATTTCAGAATCAATTACAATTTACAATAATCATATATAGTTATTTATTTTCACCATTATACCCATCCAAGTAAGGTGGTGGTGTAAAACAGATTACAACTCAGCGGGGAGACGGTATTCCGTACGTACGCACGCGCGGTGATTTCGTTTTCCGTAGGATGGATAAGAGGTGAAATTGGGTTGTTTCATATTTATAATAACATATCCTTATATGAGTGATACTGATGTTATTACCTCATAATGAAACAACCAAATAAGATGGAGTAGAAGAAGAATGGAACTTGAATAAAACGGTACAAGGTATTACCTCTTTCTTGAAGTGCCTCCTTTAATCTTTCTTTTAAGGCACTAGAGTTAGTCTTTTGAGAATACCAGTACCTCTAGTAGGTTTATAAGGAAGTGGGGAAGTGAAATGGTCAGGGGTTGTCTGAGCTTGAACTCTAAAATTTGTGTGAGGAAGAGAGGGAGGAGGTGCCTTTTATAAGGGCGGAGAGGGGCACCTTTGGAAAGTGTGGAAATATTATATTATTATATACATATATTCGGTTTCGAAAGGTCCAAAAAAAATAAAGATGAAGATAAGATGACTCATGGTCGATATAAAGTCATCCAATTAGAATTGGACATGTTTTAGAAGATATTTTAATCATTTTAATGTTATTTATTTAAATCATTTATTAATGAGGTAAATACTTTATCATTATTGTGTCATAAATAATTTAATTTATTTCATGTCTAAAAATTAAAAAAAAAATTATCATTATGTAGGAAATATTTTTATCTTTCTGATGAATATTTATAGTCGAAAATATAATTTATATAGCCCCTTATAAAAAATAATTACTAAAATAGTTTTGTTAATGTCAATTTTGTCTTTACATTAAATTAATTAATCCAAATTGTCATTGTCACTACCAAGTGGCTCAATGGGGTCCCAAAATCGACTCAATGATTCCCATGGTAGGTCAATATGCATCCAATAAGTTTAGGACAAGTGTCAAGGTAATTTTTAATTATTATAATATTCTTTTAACCTTGAATTACCCTATTTACCTTTAATCGTAGTAAATAAAAAAAATTACCGTAGTTACTATTCATAATATCAAAAAAATAAAAGTAACCTATTAACATAATTTGGACCCACAGATTCCAAATATTGAATCCATTTTTCAAAATTCAAAACACAGAAGTTGTAGTAATTAATTTAAAATTAATCACGTTGTTAAGAAAATGGGTTTTAAAAGTTAAAACATTGCCAAAGATTGAAATGTTTTTACCTATGAATTCCATGTAAAATTAATGCTAATGATATACATTATATTGAATAGTAAAAATATATTCTATTTATACATTAAAAGCATTCAATATTATAATTTAACCATATAAAGTATTGCGATGAAAAAAGTTGTTTTTAATTAAAATATAGCGTGTTTTTACTATTCATTAAAATATGAATGTTATCAGAATAATATGAAAAATTTATCCCAAGTAAATTTTTATATCCTGATTCTAAAGAAGAATCTTATTTTGTCAAATTGAACTTATAATCTTGTCAAAAACTGGATTTAATGTGGGTGCGCCATCAAAAGGTGGTAAAACTGCATTTTTTTTAAAAATACTTCTTTTATCCAAAAAACTGATTTTGTTTTCATACCTCATTCCAGAAAATGTATAAGATAAATTAAAATGTTATAAAATTTAAAATTCAGTTAATACTCTTCATAACAGCTAATATTATAATATATAGTTTTTTAGTGAAACTCGATATTGCGTACGATGCAAGCTATTGAGGAAGGTCGTGATTGCGTGTAAAGAAAGCCAAGCTACTGTTTGGTGTAGTGAAAGATTCCTTTGATGATTTATATAACATAAAAACAAAATATTTCTCATAAAAGTCTCGGGTGTTACATGCAATGAATAAAGATATGTTTTAAATATAAAATACATAATCATAGAGAGGACATAAATATAATATATATCATATATTAATATATTTTCATCATAATGGACACCATGAAAGGTGTTAAAAAAGACTGAACAATCATCCTTTCGTGAGGCAGTAATTCACCACCCACAGAAACAGTATGTTCTTTAAACATTAGATGGAGGTGTGTATGAGTGTAGGTAGAATACATATCCTATCAAAATCCTAGTATATTAAGGATACTGGTGTTATTATGGGGTCAAATAATAAAAAGATAGTGGTGAGTGAAGATGGAAAATAAAAGAAAGAAACTCGAGAGAAGACATTACCTCCAAATCGGGTAACTCTTTTTGATTTGAGCTAAGGCTTCCTTTGAAAACAATATGCCCAAAGTGAGAATTCTAGGAGTAAAAGTGGGATGTGGAGAGATAATATGAGTAGAGTATGGACAATCCAATGGCTTGATAGGTGTGTGTAAGGGGGTAGAGGTGGGGGTCATTTATAAGAGGGAGGAGGGTCGCTTTTGGAATGTCTTGAAATGTTACTTTATTATAAAATGATTTTCGGATTTTAAAGTTCCCAAAATGATATATTTTTAGGATAAGGTGATAAGGTTTAGAAATCCACCCATAAAATAGGTTTTCTACATGTTTAAGACTTAGTTTTACCTTATCTTTTCATTTTATTTAATTCCTTCATTAATGAGGTAATCACTGCATCATCATGGTTTCATAAATAAATTTATTTATTTAATATTTAAAAATTATAAAAAAATACCTTGATGTAGGAAATATTTTTCTCCTTCTAATGACTAATTATAGTCTAAGATATCATTTATTTAAACAAAATTAATAATAAATTTACTTAGGATATACCAACCTTTGTTATACTTCTCTTCTTTTTAAAAACAATGTCATTAATGTCACTATTACACCCATGTGACTCCATGGGCACTCATGTTCAGTAAAAGGCTTTCCATGGTCGACCATGACTCAAAAAAAGGTATTTGGAGACATGTTGGGGTAATTTTATATTATTATTATATTATTTTATTACCCTTTACTATCTGATTACTAATTAATCACGATAATTATCAATAATTACCATCGTTACTATTCATGATGTCCAAAAACAAGAGTCCCAATTACATAATTTACACCTTATTATTACAAATATCGAATCCATTTTACCAAATTCCAAACATAGAAATTGAATTAATTAATTTAAAAATAATTCCCATTGTTAAAACAAATAGCGTGTTTTTTAGAAGCAATATCTATCAAAAGATTGACATTTGTTTATGTCCAATTTCAAAGTAAAATAAATTAAATTGACCACCATTGAATTAAATGGTAATTATATATTATAATTAAACATTAAAACAAATTAAAAAGATAATCTATATATATAATTAAATTATATGCAAAAATGGTTTGAAGTAAAATGATTTATTTTTCACTATTAATTAAAAATAACATTGTCTGGAAAATACCAAAAAATTATCCAAAGTAAATTTAAATGTCCCATTTCTTAAGAAATTGTTTATTTTGAAAAATAGTTCTTATAAAATTGTAAAAATTTAGATTTAAAAATGGTTTTCCATCAAATGGTGGTAAAACAATCTTTTAGAAATATTAGAGTATTTTATGCATAAGATTGGATTTATTCTCATTTGAAGCCTCTAAAACACTATCTAATTAATAAATAATCATAGATATGGAAATATATTATTCTTTAATTACTTTTGATGTTACGTCCTTCCCCCTATAGAAAATTATGTCCCCACAATTTATTTACTTATCTAATAAGTGGGGGTATTTATCCCTCATTGTATTTTCATATTCCCATGTTGCCTCTTTATCATGTGGTTTTTACAAAAAACCTTTACATGATGAATCACCTTATTCTGCAACACTTGCTCCTCGTGGTAAAAAATCTGGGCTGGTTGTTCCTCATAAGATAGATTCTCTTCCAACTAAACTGCCTTTGGACTCAAAACATGATATGGATCTGGCATGTACTTCCTTAAAATTTAAACATGAAAAACATTGTGTACATGAGATATATTTGGAGGTAAAGACGCTTGGTATGCAACTGATCCAACTTTCTCCAGAATTTTATAGGGTCTAATGAAACTTGGACTCAGCTTTCATTTCTTACCAAATCGCGTCACACTTTTCAATGGAAAAACTTTGAGAAAGTCATGATCACCTACCTCGAAAAAGAGATCCTTCCTCCTGTTGTTTCCATAACTTTTCTGTCTGTTCTGAGATATTTTCATGTGTTTCTATATTAGTTGATCATTTTCTACCAACTCTTCTACGACTTCTGGTCCCATCAACATCCCTTCACCTACTTCATCCGAAAAAGGTGGAGTTCAACACTGCTGCCCACATAATATCTCAAATGGTTCCATTTGTATACTGGAATGAAAACTGTTCTTATAAGAAAACTCAACCAATGAAATATGTTTTTCCCAACTTCCCTAATAATCCATCGAAAAAGCACATAGCATATCCTCCAATGTCTGAATTGTTCGTTCTGACTTCCCATCTGATTGAGGATGAAAAACTGTACTGAAATTTAATTCAGTACCCAATGACTTCTGAAGGCCTTTCTAAAATATTGAAGTGAACATGGGATCACGATCAGATACAGTGGATAGGGTAAATTTGTGTAACTTGAATATCTCTTTAAGATAAAATAGGGAAATTAAATGTAGGGAAAAATTATCTCATATAGTAGGAAAATGAGTAGATTTAGTCAAATGATCAACAATAACCCAGATTGCATTATTACCTAGAGGTGTCTTCGGTAATCCCACAATGAAATCCAGGGATATATTCTCCCTTTTCCACTCTGGCACTATTCAAGGCTGAAGAATCCCATTCAGTAACATCTGCTCTACTTTAACTTATTGACAAGTCAGACACTTCATAGTTAAATCTACAGTATCTCCTCTCATTCAATACCACCAGTAATACTCCCAAAGATTCGTGTACATCTTAGTACTTCCTGGATGAACTGAAAATAGAGAACTATGAGCTTCTAATAACTACTCTCTCTTCAATTGTGAATCACAAGTCACACACAATCTCTTTCCAAATCTCAAAACACAATCATTATCAATGTTGAATTCAGGTAACATTCCCATCAGAAGAAGCTCTAACTTTTTCTACAACTCATTGTCTTGCTTCTGTTCATGCTTAATTCTGTCTGATAGAGAAAATTTCTCTGATACCTGAAACAAAACAGAATAAATTCTTTCACCAACAACTTCTATTCCAAATTTCATCAAATCAAAAACCAAAGCATCTCGTTCCAAACTTTCTATGGCTAAAGAAGCATTACTTTTTCGAATCAAAGCATTATCCACTTTATTTTATTTTCTCTGATGGTAATGAATTGTACAATCCTAATTATTGATTAATTTTAGCCATCTCCTCTGTCTCATGTTCTATTCATTCTAAGTGAATATATACTTTAAACTTTTGTGATCAGTATATATTTTACACTTTATACCATACAAATGATGCCTCCAAATTTTTAAATAAAACACAACAACAGCAAATTCCAAATCATGTGTATGGTAATTTATCTCATGAGTTTTCAACTGACGTGAAGCATAAGAAATTACCTAATCATTCTACATTAGGAAAAAACCAAGTCCTTTCAATTAGAAATCACTATAGAAAAAAAACTCACCATTCCTGGAAGGTAATGCCAATACTGGATCATCCACTAATTTTTTTTCAATTCCTAAATAAAATCATCACATTCTATTGGCCAGATAAACTTAACACCCTTATGAGTTAGCTTAGTCAATAGGCTGGACAATCATGCAAAATATTTAAGAAACCTTTGGAAATATCCTGCCAAACCAAGAAAACTATGAATCTCAGTTATATTTGTGGGTCTTAGCCATTTTTCAACAACATTTGTTTTTGTAGGATCAACAGGTATCCCATATTTAGAAACAATGTGACCATGGAAAGAAATTTTTTGCAACCAAATATCATACTTTCTGAATTTACCATAGAATTTATTTTCTTTTAAGGTTTTCAAAATAACCCTTAAATGGCTTTCATGCTCCTCTTTACTTTTAGAAAACACCAAAATATCATTAATGAAAAGAACCACTATATTATCTAAGAACTCGTGGATATTTATATTAATAAGGTCCATTAATACAGTAGGTGGATTGGTTAACCCGAAAGGCATAACTAAAAATTCATAATGTCTATATCTTGTAAGAAATGCGGTCTTCGTAATATCTACTTCCTATACATTCAATTGATGGTACCCTAATCTCAACATAATCTTTGATCAATATTGAGTTCCCTGGAGCTGATCAAACAAATCATCAATATGAGGGAAAGGATATTTTTTCATAATAGTAATGTAATTCCAGGATCTATAATCAATGAAAAGTTTCATTGAACCATATTTCTTTTTAACAAATAATATAGGAGCAACCCATGGTGATGTGCTAGGTCTAATGAAACCTTTCTCTAATAAATCTTAAAATTACTCCTTCAACTCTAAAAGTTCAATTTGATCCATTTGATAAGGGGGTTTTGAAATTGGCATAGCATCATGAACTAAGTCAACAGTAAATTCAACTTCCCGATCTGGTATTATTTTACGAAACTAATCAGGAAAAACATTAGGATACTCATTTACCACCGGAACATCATTAATCAAAACGTATCCTTTGTTTTCAACAACATGTGAAAGGTAACATTCATTTCCATCTTTTAAAAGTATCTCATCCGCTTGATATGTTATCAACAGTAAGGGTTCATTATTGTACACAAACTGAATGTCTTTCTGAAAAGAAACTTCTACATCTCTAAAGTCAATCTTACCATTGCAAACAGAGAGCGAAACCATACCCAAGATAGCATCAAACTCTACTAGAGGTAAAACAAATAAGGTTTTCAAGAAGATTATTCCCATGGATATGTATAGGAATATTCCTATAAATTATTATTTTCCTCAACATTTCCCATAGGTGTTTTTACCACAAGTTCAGCAGTCATTTCATGAGATGGAATTCCTAATTTACTAGAAAATTTTTCAGAGATGAAAGAATGTGTAGACCCTAAATCAAACAACACATTGGCATAATCTGAAAAACAAACAAAGTACCTCATACCACTTCATCTTATGTCCCAACATCTTCTAAGGTAGTTAAAAAAGATTTAACCACACATTTCATCTTGTAGTATGATTATTTACCATCATTTGATCTCTCTATCGAATACTTATTTTCATAATGACCCATCTCATTACACTTGAAACATTTCACTACCTGTAAATAAAATTTGGTCTTACCATTACCCTGATCTTTTCCAGTGCAATCCTGAGCCTTATTTACCATCATACTACATCAGAAACACTTTCCAAAATTCAAAATACATTCCCCTACTTGATTTTTTCCACATTTATCACAAACTACAAGCTTAGTTTTCTTACCATAAAAGCTTTTTGAAGGATTCTTCCCTTTCTCCTGCCACCTTGGTCTCTTCTTCTGTTGGTTTTCAAAGAACACTTGATCATCGGAAAACTCCATTTCCACCTTCTCATCACATTGAACAAGATTTTAATAACTTTTTAACTCATGCGTAGCTAATTCCCTTCAATATTTTGTCTTTAATCCAGAGTAAAAAAGATTGATTTTACTATGAAGGTCTCTGATAAAATTTGGAGTATACCTTGCCAATCCAGTGAACTTTTCATCATAAGAAGCCACTGAGTCGTCCACTTGCATCAATTCCAAGAATTGTTTTTCCATCCTAATTAGAATAGCCTTAAGAAAATATTTCTCATGAAACAAACCTTTGAATTCATCCCAGTTAAGAGCATCAATCTTGTCAACATCCCTGATATTTTTAACCATCAACCACCACTGATCTGCTTCACTCTCCAAACAGTAAACCGCAAGGCTAACCTTTTGATTGTCGGAACACCCCATAACATCGAAAATATCCTCCAGTACTTTAATCCACCCTTCATCTAGCATAGGGTTAGATGATCCTCTGAATGATGGGGGATGTAGCCTCATAAAATGTTCCACCGGTGACATGTTCCTGTGCGGTTGATCTGGTTGATCTCATTCATGGATACCACCACCATTTATCACTTGAGTCAACTGTTCCATTACTGCAAAAAACTATTCTATTCTAATACCGACCATCTCAGGATGCTGATTTGGAAAGTCATTTCCATATGTATGGCTTCCTAGCACTGCTTCCCTGTTTCCACTACGGAAAACCATTCTGAAAAAACATGTCTTAGATGAAGAAACATAGTAATCTTCAAATGCTATATCATTTCAATTTCACCATAATAAATTTTTTTATATATAATCATTTAATATAATTATAACTCCTAAAGTTATCTAAATTGACCTCTGATAACAACTATATGGCCTCAGTATTAAACATTACTTAATCTTGGGATATTTCAAGAATACACATTGAGGATCTTTTCAGGTTTGTAGTTTTAGAGAATTAGATCTTAAATCATGAATTACATTCCACATATAAACAAGGTGGTTACATGAAAGAAAGTATTCATTTTTCCCATCTATGGAAACATATTTAAAATAAAACATGGAATCCTTCGTGACACTTCCTCGACACTATCATCACATCATGTACATTTCCCTTGACCTGTGGAAAACATTTCAAAAACAATGGATGAGCATAAAAATATCAGTAAGGGATATAAAAATACGGAAAGAAAACATTATTCCATGTATACATAAGAATAGATGAAATCATAATTTAATCATAAAACATAACCACATTAACATACTTCATGAAATCATAAGATTTATGAATAACTCATAGAAATCGTAAGACATAAAGGTAACTTGAGGCATTCATATCATTCTTATGTAGGGAGTAACCCTCATGGTCATGTTTGGAATACCCATCACAGTATATTACCTAAATTGCTTCAGAGGTACCTTAGCATTTAACTCTGTCGCATTACCCAATGCATTGGAGAGCTATCTCATGCTCACCAGCCGTTATTTTATCACAGAACCACCCGAATTCATAAAAAATTCCCATCTACCATAACATAACTGTATCCCATAAAACATGCATAAAGGAAACATAACATTTCCACATTTAAAACACAAGATATCAATAAAAATCATTGATATAATTAAAACATTATCAAAACCATTTTCAATAACAAAATAAAAGAAAAGTAAAATATGGTATTTATTTTTCATTTAAAAAAAATTTATGGCTTGTAGAGAAAGCTGAAACTCAAATAATGGTCATGGCTATAGGGATGTCGTTGTCACTGCATGCGTAAGACAAAAACATTCCCTTTTTTCATTTAGTAAAAATCTTCATGTAAAAATATTCCTTTTGAATCAAATTAAAAGTCAAAAGGATTTATTATACAACTAATAAAATAAGGTCGTATATAAATTTATGTGTGTCTCAATGAATGGAGATTTGAGACGAAGTCCCGTACCTCATGTCCGACTTGTCTTGTTCATTTATTTATATTCCTTAATAATAAACATTGGTCAATTTATAATTTCTTAAGAAATTCCTTTTATTTTTATTATTCAATTCATATAACATATTATCATCTTATAATAATTAGTTAATTATGTGATTTCCTATCATATGTTTGGTCGATGTTCGGTACATGTGTCAAAAATAAACTTGTTTGAGGAGAATTTCCCATGTAGTTATAAGTAAATCATCCCCAAAATGGTGTTCATGATTTAAATATCATATATACCCAGTATATATGTATTTAATAATATTCCATAATTTTTGGATATAAGAAATGAAATGTACTGTTCATGGAGACGGTAGGTCGTACTTACACATGAACGCTACATTCATTTTTTGTCATATTAATGGACTTTATAACTAAAGGAGACATATATATATATATTATAATTACAGTATAATATATATGTTATATAGGTAACATAATTTCATTAATCACATTATTTATAAATTCCACGTTTGTAATGAATGAGTCACATCACTACAGGGGGCGGTAGTCCACACTTCCTCATATTAAATTATCGCATTTGCACAACATGCAAAGCATAAAAGGTATGCATTAATGATAAAATACAGAACCATAGAGAGGAAATAAATATAATAAATATATTATATAAATATATATCAATCATAATGGCCACCATGAATTTTTTTAAATGAATATTGAACAATCATCGTTTCGTGAAGTAGTAATTCACCATCCACAGAAACAGTATGATCATTAACCATTAGATTTAGGTGTGTGTGAGTGTAGGTAGAATACTTATAATAAAAAATTACTAGTATATTGATTATATTTTTGTTATTATGGGGTTAAATAATAAAAAATAGTGGTGAGTGAAGAAGTAAAATAAAAGAAAGAAACTCGAGAGAAGACATTACCTCTAAATCGGGTAACTCTTTTTGATTTGAGCCAAAGGCTTCCTTGGAAAGAATTATGCCCAAAGTGAGGCTTCCAAGTGTAAGAGAGGTATGTGGAGAAATAATATGAGCTGATTTTTATCGAGCCAAGGGCTTGAGAGGTGGGGGTAACTAGGTAGAAGTGGGGGCCTTTTATAAGAGGGAGGAGGGTCAATTTTGGAATGTCTTGAAATGTTACTTTATTATAAAATGATTTTCGGATTTTAAAGGTCCCAAAATGATATAGTTTTAGGATAATGGGATAAGGGTTCGAAATCCACCCATCAAATAGGTTTTCAACGATTTTAAGTTATAGATATTACCTTATCTTTTTGTTTTATTTAATTGGTTCATTAATGAGGTAATCACTACATCATCATAGTGTCATATATAAATTTATTTATTTAATGTCTAAAACATATAAAAAAAACCATGATGTAGGAAATATTTTTACCTTTCCAATAACTATTTATATTCGAAGATATCATTTATGTAAACAAAATTAATGTTTTTTTACTTTGGATGTACAAACCATTGTTATATTTCTCTTTTTTTTAAAATAATGTCATGAATGTCCCTATTACACCCATGTTACTCCATGGGCACCCAATTTCGGTAAAAGGATTCCCATGGATAGACATGACTCAAAAAATAAAATCTAGACACATTTTGTGGTCATTTTATATTATTATGATATTATTTTATTACCCTTAACTACCTGATTACTAATTAATCACGATAATTATAGATAATTACTGTCGTTACTATTCATAATATCAAAAAACAAGAGTCTTAATTACATAATTTGAACCTTATAATTCCAAATATGGAATCCATTTAACAAAATTACAAACACAGAAATTTTACTAATTAATTTAAAAATAATTCAAGTTGTCAAAACAAATGGCGTGTTTTTAAGAAACAATATCTATCAAAAGATTGACACTTGTTTCTGTCCAATTTCAAAGTGTAATTAATTACCATGACAACCATTTAATTTAATGGTAAAAATATATTCTAATTAAACATTAAATCTAATTAAAAAGATAATCTAACCATATAATTAAATTAGAGGAAAAATCAGTTTTAAAGATAAATGCAGTATTTTTCACAATTCATTAAAAATGAACATTGTCAGAAATATACCAAAAATTTATCCAAAGTAAATTTCAATGTCCCGATTATAATGATATTGTTTATTTTGACAAATATATCTTATTAAATTTTCAAAATTTAGATTTGAAAATGGTTTTCCATCAAAAGCTGGTAAGAAAATCTTTTAAAAATATTAGAGTATTCTATGCTTAAGATAGGATTTATTCTCATTTTAAGAATCTAAAACACTATCTAATTCATAAATAGAAATATTTATGAAAATATATTATTCTTGACATACTTGGGTTGTTTCAAAAACCATGTCAAAATAAGTTTTTCCATAACATAAAAAATCCATGGAACCCATTTGTATGTATTAAATGAAATGAACATAATTAGTTCAACAATTTCCATGGTTCAATACCTTTCAAAATCCACATATAAACCAAATTAACTTTAAAACAAGATTAAAATAAATTACAGAATTCACACATAACTTTATAGGTGCACAAAAAATATTCCAACATGTAATAAAATCCATTTTATTTAAAATAATCACATTCAATATATTAACTCCTCAATTGACATCAAAAAAAAAATTATCACCTTTCAAAAAACATAAAACACTACCATAAAGTACTAAAAAAGGTATTCATTAAAAGATAAACATTTTTCTATGAAAATCCCATTTTTATCATATATGAATGTCAGAATATTTCCAAAAAATGTTTCCCCCCCCAAAAAAAATTCATAAAACACATTCATAATTCCAAGAAAGAAATCCAAAATCATCTAATAATGTAAGAGCATGAAACCAACATACTCACACATGGATGATTCCCAAAATTAGAGAAAAACCCACTACCGAACCCCCATTGTACTCCATAAATTAATGATCCATGAAAAACCATAAATATCTTCCAACAAATTACCAGAGAGACCCCCAACCATACGTTAAACATCCACCAGAAAATAAGAACCCAAGAAATAGGGTGTGAAAAACACTAGATAGAGGGATGAATAAAGAGAGAATCCACATAAATGAATAACCCTTGATATTAAAAGGTAAAAAACACAAATTTAATTATATATAGGTTGTCCAAGGAAGATTGGATGGATATCCAATGGCTTAAATCGTGTATGGGGTATAATGGGGGTGGTATAGTGTCAAATACCAACATGACATAAATGGAATTTTCCAATATTTAATAACCTGGAATAGTCATATGATTTTCCAAACTATATGGAAAACGCCAAACCCTCACTATCTAAGAATAACGACAATGAATGATTATGACCCTTGATACTAAACTATGTTCCAATTTTGTAGTTTTCCAATACCAAATATGTCATTTGGTCACATGGTTTCCTCGACAACATGGATGGTTTCCCATAACACTGAACAAACCATACTCTACCTGTTGTTAAGGGAAAAAACTAAACATGCCATCATAATATAAGGTGTAAACCCAAGGTTATATACTATAATAAAAATAAACATTGTAATACCTTAAGATGAAAACATATATGTGGAATATACCATCAACATGTCACTAAAAATAAAATTATTCTCAAATAACCACTATAGTAAATAATATTCATAATAAATTGGTTTTATTTTCAATAAAAATTTCTTATCATAAATATCTATATAAATATGTGTATTCCCTTAAAAATATAGACATATAACAATTCAATAGGGTGTATATACATTTTAATATATAATGAACCATAAACATATAACTCTTAAATTGTCATTAATTGTTAATATGATGATCTCTAATGTTTTTAAACCCTTCTATATTAATAATTATAGTATCACATACTCATACTCTTATATATAGAATAATTAACATTACCTTTACATACTATATGTAATACCAATTAATGAAACACAAATTTATCCTCTGGTTATTAAAATATAAAAAAATAAAATTTTCTCTCTTACAAACATAAGATCTATTTTGGTTGAGAGACTTGGATAATTAGAAAAACATTTATAACAAATGTAACTACAGTAACCTAGAGTCAATGAGTACATTATTAAATAGGAATAATATATAAGGGGTTATATAAATATGGAGAAATTACTTTATGGGTCATAAAGAACTAGTCACATACATGAATCCAATTTTTATATTAGAAGTAAATAATATAACATATTAATAGTGATCATTTGTATCCCTAAATGAATTCAAATATTCCTTATTTATATCCTTGAATTGGTAAAAAAAATAAGGGTGGGATCAAATTGTTAGTATGTATTAAATACAATGGAAGTTATTATTAGTAAATAAGGTGTGATCAACATGGTAAGGTTAATAAATAAAGACACTTCCCATTTAATCAATAACTTGAGTAGGAAATGCATCTATGGATCATATCAACATAATAATATAATAGATAATAATAATTTAATTATTCATTAATTAAATTCATAAATTAGGACTTATTGATCTTAGACATCATGATATATTACCTGCATGTCCTTCATTCAAGAGATTTTATGTTAATGGTTTGGTATATACTAAGAACTCATTTAATAAGGTTGAAAAAATTGTATTTCCCAATAGACCATTCCTTGCATAATAAGATATGTAATTTAAATTCATTCCCATAACTACAAGTATAATGAATTTCTCATATATTGAATGCTCAATTTAATTAATAAATAATATATATTATAAAAAGTAATTTTATAGATTAATTAATAATTAACCAAAATATTTAAATAGTCAATCAAATAAATTTCATAGTAAAACCCAATATATTGAAATGTAATGTACTTCAAGAAAAAAACATAAAAATATTACGAAGAATATGTTGATCTAAGAGTAAATTAATGTATTTATAACAACCATAAAAATATGCACTAGTATCCAATACTGAGAACATAAACTTTTTATATATGAATTTCATATAGATAAATATGATCCAATTTCAACCATCTATATGATGACCCCAAATCTTGTAACCTAGATATGGTTTCATAATTTATTATATATGAATTGGATACATTGAATCACATCCTCAAGGATCATATATTTTCTTAGTCTTAGTAAAGTATATACATACATGACTACCATAACAGATATAAATACACAAATTACAACATAATTATTATTTTAGAATAAATGTTTTCACTCAAGCATATCCTTACGTATCAAACATAGTGCACTGCGTGGATTGTTTAGGAAGAAAAATAATAATTGTGAACTCTAATTATCTCTAAGTGTTATGTACAGTGAAATATATCATAAATTTATAAGAATAATAAATATGGGAAGGTAAATAATAGAGAACTCAATCCATGTAATCAATAAAATTATATTTAAATGCATCCATAAGTAGCATCAATGTGAAAATACCACTAATAAAAAATATGTCTAGGTAATTAACTGATCACACATACCAATTAAATAACATGACTATCAATAAAAATTTATGTATAGTCAATATATTGTTCTAAATATTTTAAATCAAATTTCATTTTATCAATAAACTAATAATTATATGAATCTATATATAATATCATTGAGAAAATATCATGGATAATACGATAAGTGGTAATTAATATGGAGAGGTAAATAATTGAATACACACTCCATTTTTTCAGTAAATTGTAACTAAAATGCATCCAGATATAATATAATATTGAAAATATAATAGATTAAAATAATTGGATTCTTAATGATATAAATTAATAACAGTTAGATGTCGTGATCTTAGATTTCATAATAACTTGACTGTCAAGAATATTAAGATGTAAGATTACAACAATGGGTAAAACAGTTTTTAATGTTATCTTACAAATATTTCTCATGATACTACCAATGAATAAATGGAATAGATAATTCTCGGAGACATCCATCACATCATTTCCCCAACAATCATCATATATTGAATAATCTATTTAATTAATGAACATTGTGTCTTATCATTAAATATATGTACTAAGTATAAAATACATATTTATAATTATATTCCATGAACATAAAACTGTATTTATAGAACTATATTTTTTTAAAATGATATATCACTTAATAAATAAACATATATATTATAAATAATATGAATATTCACTATAAATTTAATGTCCAATGATTATAAAAAAATGTAAATATTTAAGGGGAATGTTTATGACTATAAAAAAATAAAGAAAGTGGGTTTTAATACATTCCTTAGTCAAAATGATCATAAACTAACAATTTAAAGAATAAATATTGTATTAAATAAATATATCCCTAGTAGAGAATAAGTAGAAATAGGGATGTTTTCATTGAAGAATACAATTTCCATTAAAAGATCTATTTGAATATTCTTGAGAAAAATAATCTTTGAACATTGAAAATGTAATTTTAAAAATGAATGTTCACAAAATATAGTGCTGTTTATTTCTTTTAAAATTAACTTCTAATATAATTAAATAATATTTAACACATTTATAGGCCATTATGGCTTGAAATTCAATTCATGTCATGCCTGTTAAAATAATAATTTGGTTCAATTTTCAGTAAATACCAAACAAACCTTTTTATGAGAATGGTATGAATATTACTTTAAAAAAATTTATAAAAAGTCCAAGTTGGTAAAAATATATTTAAATAATCATTTTTAAAATGGTAGAAAACATTTTTGTAAAAAATTTAAAAAGGGGGAATTTAATGAAAATGAAATTTTTATAGAAGAGAGAAATATTGCCGTATTTTCTTAAAAAAAATTCTCAACTATTTTAAGTAAAAGTGAGTATAGAAACAGTTATAAAACCTTAAAAAATCATGGATATCCATAGGATAAGTAAATTAGGGGGTTTTATTTTCCAATTATCAAATAGTTTTCTTCAATTGAAATTCATTCATAAACAATCCTAATTATAATGATAATGTGAAGTAAACCCTTACAAATGAACATAAAAATGATTTGATAATTAACCAATTAATCCATTGGGTGTATCAAATGAAAATAAAAATAAAATAATTTAAATAGAACATAACATTTTCAAATTTAATTACATGCCTAACCTTGTAATAATAAATTTAAAAAATAAGTAATATAACCCGAATAAATGAAATTGTGTTATGAAATTATTTACCACTTTGTATCTTTTATGTAAAATCCCATTGGATGAAATAATTCAACTTAAAGCATAAAATACAATGAGTAATTACTTAATCTTGATATTACATATCAATGGATAATTATATACTCTATATAAATTGAATTTTCTACATAACATTACAATACACATCAATGAATTAAAATTGAGACGAAGTCCTTTACTTCATTTTATATTTTAGTTGAACCTGATTCACCCACAACTATAGTTGTTTTAAACATGTTATTAACTTATTACATAACCATATTAATATTTATAAAATTATATATGACCCTTTTATAACATAATATCACCCATTCGTTGATAATATTTCATTATTTTCATTATTTTGAGTGTTAATTGCATTGTTTTCTCATTACTGATTTGTCATGAATGTTCATGTTCTTTTGTATATTACATAGTTTAATAATCCCAAGAATTATATTAATGTTATAAAAATAATTTTTTCATTAGATAAATTTTAAAAATAATTCTTTAATGTTTTTCATGGAAACAAAATCACATCGTTTCGTGGAGACTATGTCATACGTATGAACAAGACAAAATATCATTCCTTTAACGAGTGAAAGGGTAAGGAAGTTGGAGGTATATTAATACAATATATTAAATATAATCTCATATATATAATATATAATTATTAAATTTATCTTTATTACCTTCCATGTAAGTAATAATTGAAAAATTAGTCACATTACTTTATGACTTAGAAGTACATCATACACACGAGTGATATTATACCAATTTAAATAGAATAAAAAGAAAGAGGGTATAGGATATTATTAATCCATAAGTATAATAATTTGATATAAATTTGTTACATTTATTATTATATATATCCATGAATTGGGGTTACAGAAAATAAATTTCATTGGTTCGTGAGGTAGTAGTCCATTATACACATGGTCGATGATTTCATTTCCCATTTGATGGATTAAATGGTGGATAAATCTTAATACATCCGAAAAAACAACAAATTATTTTTGTAAATACTATTTTAATTTAATTTTAATTTATAATAATTATTTATCATTGAAAGGGAAGGTAGAAAAAATATCTTTGATAAGATAATTACCCTCTATGAGAGAAAAAACCATTGGATTTCCTCTTAAGAACCTTACAGATGATATTTTCGGAAGACCGGAATCTATAAAATGGGTGAAATGATTTTTTGGAGTTATTTTTCATATATTTTTATTCTCAAAGGGATAGGTTGTTTTGAATAATTGAATGTAGTTATTGGACTTTAATGATTGGGGAAAGGAAACCCTGTTAGAAATTACATGGAAATTTCTCAAAATAATCCAAAAAGAAATATTATTTCGAATTTAAAGTGCTCTAAAATGGACATAGATTCTAAATTAGGATGTATAATACTAAAATATTACCAAAACATAATTGATTTTACATTTTATGAGGTCATTTTAAATCATATATTCTTATTTTAACCTCTGGTAAAACGTTTTTTATGTTAACCGCCATAATTAATTTTTAGTGTTTGGAATATTAATTTTTGTAGGAAATTAATTTTAAATTATTTTATAAAAAATGTATTATTATTCTGGAAATGGAATAAATTTTTCATTTTCAATTCACTATGTATTCTTAATCCAATTTACTGTTATACTCACAGATCCAGCCAAAAAGAGGGTTTAAAAAGAGAAAATTCTCTAAGTTTAGAATGTATTTATAATAAAATTTTCTATAAAAATTTTTAAAATAGAAAAAATAGTTATGTTGTGATATAATGTAACTGATGTTTCTTTAAATCTAATCAAAAATGTAATTTAACATTCCTTATTATTTAAATTGAATGGACGTTTTCAATAAAATTAGTATTTTCCCTATTCTTTAGAAATTGGAACATTTATAAAAAATAAAAAAAACCCTAAGATAACTTTAATATGATGATTTTAAAAATGAATTTAATATTATTAAATTCATTTTCTAATTTTAAAAAATAAATTTTAAATTATGTTTCTAAATAATGTCTAAAACGTCTTTAAAAATGTAAAATTGTCCGAAAAACATTTCATTTTATTTTCAATGATTCTTATTATATTTCTATTGAATAGATATCCAATGATTTTATTATATGTATAAACAAGATTCTATAAATAATTTAGTTATAATTATTCATACATGATAATTTAACCAAAAGGTTATAACGGTATACTATATTATAGTTCATTTAGATTCGAGGTTGTGTGTACTACAAGCTTTTAAAGCGATTATGTTTAAAAGAAATATATTCCATTGGTTATTGAAGATAGTGTGGAATGTCCTATATTATATCGAATATAATTTATATTATTTTATAATTTCATTAAGCTAAATTTTCTACATTATAAATAAATTTTGTTCTCACAACTTGATCTACCATTTAGAAATCCAGGGTTGGATATTTGAAAATTCCTTTATTTAAAACCCACCTTGTAAAAAGGGTTAAAAATAATAATAAGAGAAAAGGATAAGTAAATAGTTCCTATTTAATAACATATAAATAAGTTTCTAAATAGGATAATATTGTTTTCAAATAATGATATGAATATGTATGAAAATCATAAACAATTATAGGGAGTGCTAGAGGTAATTGATCAAAATAAATTGAATGATTGATGGACTGTTAAGGCAATTAAAACCATCAATCTTTTATGACATAAAATTACATTTGATTCATCATATACAAAGGTAATAGGGTAACATTTTATTCAAGATCATTTTCCTATCATTGGGTAATTCATTCAATGTTTATGAATATTTGAAAATATAGTTTCTTGATATGTTTTTATTTTATAAGTACAATTACTTAATTTGGTTTTATTTGGATCAATTTACAATTCATCACTTACACTATAAAATGAATATCCAAGAATGAGTTTTTTCCTAAGGAAATAAAATTAATTATTAACAGATTGTATCTTCTATAAAATAGTGAAAATTATTTTCACATATCTTTAAGTATTTCCCAAAACCAATATGGTTAAAATTAGTTATCCAATGTAATAAATTAATATCTAAACCTCAAATGTAACACAATCGGTTCATCGTTAATATTTACTCACAAATACTTTATAAGTAAAAATGACATATTGAATATGAATTAATGTAGGATTGTGGTTAACCCAAAACCAATATCTTCCTTTGGTTAGGGGTTCAATCTCCACGGTCTTCACCATATGAAATGTGTTGTCACCTGGTATCCATGTTGCCCTTATTCTAAAGCAATATTAATATAATGCATAAAAATTTTCAAAACAGTTATAAAATATAATTTCTACAAAATCAATGATAAGATAAAACTTAAATGATATTGATAACTTTAATAATTATACCAAAATACTGTAATGGAATTATTTCTCATATAACATTATCATATAATAAACCAATATACTGTCTTCCAATAAATGCTTCTTAAAATATACTTAATCATGTTATATTCATACCACACAAATTTTCAAAATGGGTGATTAATAATATGATCTTATGGTCAACCTTAATCTCATAAAACCATGATTTTATCCATAATTATTACGTTAATTAAGATATATATAATCCTAAAATTCATCAAAATCTATAGATGTTTTATGAATTTTATAAACAAATTCCTTTGGTAAAAAAACTTCAATAATTTAATTATTAATTTCCAATACATAATTACATCATCCATTTAATTTCAAAATAGTCCCATCTTTGTATTTGGGGATAACCATTAGAAGAGGGAATCAACATAGATAATACCAATGTTCCCCACTTTTAATAAAATGAATTATAAATTGATCCATATGATGAGATTTATTTCCTTCCATCATAATCTTTATTTTTCTTTGATTATTAATTATTTTAAGCCCTTATTTTAAAGACATAAAATATTTTCCCATTTCAATAAGAAATTGTCATGGGTGTTTCTTTCCATTTTTATGACATAAAGGTAATTGAGTATTCATTCTCTATAGTCACCATCACTTGTGCTCTTACATAACTCCATTATTCTCTACCTTGAAGAGTCTAGTAGTTGGTTATGGTATAGGTTGTTAATCATATTTATGAATAATTAATTATGAATAATCATTATATATTCCACTATTATCATCATCCCATTTTTTTATCATAGTCACCACATTTACCTTTATATTTAATGCTATCACAATTCCTTTAGTTTACATCCATTCAATAAAACTGAAAAGCATTCCCTGAGTAACAATAATCAAAGTGGTAAAACTATAAAATAAATGAAAATCCATTATATGATGTAAAAATCTTGAATACATATTTCCAATCTAACATGCCTTGTGTTTTACCAATGTCATTTATATTAACCTTCTACTCAAGTGATTTAAATTTGTTTATAAGGATAATATTAATTATACTAAGAATACCCTCTGGGATTGTCAAACTAGGTGCTATATCATGCCCATTTTGGTCCACCATATGATTATTAGGTCAAGTCAATTGTCATATTTTATGAGTTATTACACCTAGGTATAACATTACAAGAACCATGTCCACTTTATGTATCAAATTTTTGATTTATTGGTAGAAAAAACCCATAAAATGGCATCATTATGAAAACTGTTGGATATTATTCTATACTTATCATCAATTTCTATCATTTGGTTATGAAAACTAATCATGTTTTTATTATATATAGTTCTCATGGATTCTGATAAACATACTATAATACTATTTGTTGTATCCCAGACTCTAGTAACCCAAATTTAGTTTCTAAATTATTACATAGGCATACGATACAATTAATTTCACCCCGAGTGACCAAATAGTTTCATAGTCTTGGTAAATGATATATATTCCTGATTCACGTATTACATTTGAATTGAAATATTTAAAAAATAATAGTTTTTTGGAATAAATTTATCCCCTCTAGAATATATTTCAATACCAATCATTGTATACTTCATGGATTCTTATTGAATGAAAATAAATAAGGGTGATATCAAATTCTTTGTAAGGGATAAGAATAATTAAATATATCCTTTATTAATAATAATAATCAACATAGAAAGGTAAATAAATTACATGTGTCATGTAATTAATAACTTGGTAATGAAATGCATCCATAGAAAATATCTATGCAAAAATAACATAGATAACAATCAATATGGAATGTTAAAAAACTAAACACACATTCCAATTAAATTAATTGACTGTAGGTAATTGATAAGACCTAATAAATATGGAAAGGTAAATATATAAATGGACATTCCATTTAATCAATAAACTGATAATGAAATTTATCTAGAGATAACATAAATTTTAGAACCTGATGGATAATAAGATAAAGAATAAATAATATAATAGGTAAATAACTAAAAAACATCCAATTTAATCAAAAATCAATGAATTAAATGCATCATTATATAATATCATTGTTAAAATATCAAATATTTCAATAAAAAATTATTAATGAAGGAAATTCTTAATAATTGGATGTCTTTATCTCAAGAATAATAATTCCAATACTATAAATACCAATGAAAATATAATTTAAAACTATGTGTAAAGAACTATTTAATTATAGAATATTAATTCCTCACATGAGACCAATAATCCATTAAGGGTACATATTATTCTGGGAACCACCTTTCACTACATGTCCAAAATAACTCCTCACATATTGAATAATTGATTTAATTCATGAACAATGTTACTTATCATTAAATAACTGTATTGAGTAAAGAACCTAGATTTATCAATATTTCCCCAAATAAATATATAAATTCTAATTTCTAAACATTAAGTAAAACTGTTATACATTTTAATCAATAAACATATCCATGATATATAATATCAATTATTGGTAGAAATGTTATGTATAATGATTAATGGAATGTGAAGATTTCAATGGAAAGTTAATAACTACCAAAAATAATCAAGAAATTGAATGTCAATATTTTGTAAGGGAAAATGATAATTAACCATGAATATAATTAATAAGGATGATATCAATACAATATGTCCACAATGGATAGTATGTACAATAAGGGTTATTTTCATTGATAAATACAAATTCAATGGAAATACCATTTAAAACATTCTTGGAGAAAATAATTTTTTCACATTAAAAATAAATTTTTAAATTAAAAGTTCAAATAAATTTAAAATATTTTTCTTTGAGAATAAAATTTTATAAATATAAAATAATCATTAAAACATTTATTTGTAATGAATGATGGAAATTTTTTTCATGTCGTACGTGTTAAAATAAATATTCCTTTAAATTTTTCATGAAAATACAAAGAGGTCTAGTTATGGAATACAATATGATGATTCCTTAAATAAATGAAAAATAAAATATGATAAAAATTTAATAAATAAGTAATTATAAAATGTGATAAAAATTTAAATTATTTTTAGAAAACATGGATTTTGATAAAAATTATTTTTCAACCGAAGAGAGAAATAAAGCTAGATTTTCATAAAATCATTACCTCAAAAATTTTAAGTACCAATGAGTGGATAAATCAAACTATTATTTAAAAAATAAATTAATAATTATAGGATAAGTATATAAAATGGTTTTATTATCCAATGGTGAAATTTATTCCCTATATGAAAAGTCAATCATAAACAATCCTGGTTAAAATTAGATAGTGACGTAAAACCGTACAATGAACATAACATTAAAGTGAGAATTATCCAATGAGTCAATTATGTGTATCAAATTTTATTCCACATAAAACTACATTAAATACAATATAATATATTCAAAATCCAATATAAAAATTATATTATAATATCAAATATATTGAAGAATTAATATAACTCAACAAAAAGAAATTGAGTTGTGAAATTTTTTACCACTTGATAATTTTACGTAATAACCCCTTGGATAAAATAATTCAAATTAAAGCATAAAATACTTTGAATTATAAAGGAATCATGATATTACAGGTCAATGGGATAGTGTATACATCATATAAAATAAATTTGCTGTATAATATAACAATATGCCTTAATGAAGGGAAATTGAGATGAAGTCATTTGCCTCACACTTTCTTTTAGTTTATTTTTATTTAAACTCTTATATAGAGGCTTAAAAATGTTATTAAAATAAAATAGAACCATATTAATATTTATAATATCATATATTATCCTTCTATAACATATTATCATCCATTTTTAAAAATAATTCATTAATTTTACGGTTTCAGGTGTTAATTTCCTTATTTAATCATTTTTGTTTTTCAATAAATGTTATATATATTATATATATTAAATAGATACATAATCTATAGAATGATATTTATTTTATAAATAACATTTTTCTTCATTGTATATTATTTTATAATTATTCTCTATAGTTTTTCATGGAAAATGAATTGCATTGCTTCATGGAGATGTTTTTTGTATGTTCCCGCAAGTGATGATATCATTTACATAATAGGTGAAAGAGTAATATATTCATATATATATTAATATTTAGTAATAAATATTATCTTATATATTTATTAAATTTATCATTATTCCATTAGATGTAACTAATAAGTGAAAAATGAATCACATCGCTTCCCAATGCAGTAGTTTGTCATACACATGACTGACATTATCAAAATTTAAAAAGCTTTGAATGTAAGGTGGTATATGTGATAATATAATTCTTAAATTATAATAATATAAAAATATAATATAACTTTGTTACATCAATCGTTATTTCTAACCCTGGAATGTGGTTATGGAAAATGAATTACATTGGTTCGTTAGTTGGTATTCCACCATGCACATGATCGATGATTTTGTTTTTCATTTGATTGAGGATAAGAGGGATTAATATTATTCCATTAACAAAATAAAATAAAATTATATGGTATATAATTGTGTTATTGTATTTTTATTATTGATATATAATTTATTTTATAAAAAGAATGAATAAAATGGAAGATAATTGTTATGAAAATTACCTTCTCTAAGAGAAACCTCCTTTGGATATCCTCTAAAGGACCCCAAGGTTGGTCATTTGGGAATAAAAGATTATATAAAATGTGTAAATGATTTTTTGGGATTAATTTTTAATATTTTTGATGATATGTGTTTTTGGAGGTATGAAATAAGGGAAGGGAATGGGTGCCCATTTATAATTAGGGAATGGAATGCCTTTAAGAAATTTCATTGAAATCCACCAAAAGGAAGAAAAATTATAAGTTAATTAAAATGAAAAATGATTTAAATTTACATATTTTCTAAATTGGTAAGGGTAAAACGAAAATATTTATGTCAAATATTATTTTTACAATTTGGTTGGGCTTTTTAACCATTATCATCTTATTTTAACCCCTAGTAAACCCATTTATACCTTAATTGTGGTAATTAATTTGTACTTTTTTCACTATTAATTTTGGTCAAAATTTAAGTTGAAATTATTATAAAATATGGAATATTACCTTTCCATATTTGGAAACTATTTTTACAAATTAAATTAAAAGAAGTTGCAGAATCCAATTTTAAATTATACACACAGATATAATGAAAAAGCGGGTTTCTCAATTTGGCATTATCATAGTTATAAAATATTCTAATATAAAAATCCAATATCAAATTGATTCAAATAACCTAAAATATTAATATTTAATTATAAATGATCTACTTTCATGTTAATATAAATTTAAAATGTTATTTAACCATGTTTATTTTTAATCACAATGGTAGTTTTCAAAATAAATCAATATTTTTCAATATTCATAAAAAAACAAAACATTTCAGAAATGTCCAAAAGCCCACCATACGATAATTCTAAAATTATGATATAAAAAGTGAAATCAATTTTATCAAAAAAAAATCCAAAATTTCTAAAAAAAATTTATTTATGTGTGAATGTGTGACTAAATCAACTTCTAGAGAAAAAAAAGTTATTAAGAAAATATTTCTATTCATTTTAATTGATTTTTTTTCTAATAAATAGATAAGCAATGATTTTTTCCCTTCTTAATAATATATAATTTTAATTATATATTTTTTAATTTTCATAAAAAATAATATAATGGCTCGTCTATAACAATATACTATATCACGTTACATTTAGTCTCAGGGTTTTGTGTACCAAAAGTTATCAAAGAGATTGAATTTAAAGAAACACTAAAATGAAAGCTACTGATATTGGTGGTTTTTTGTTTTTTATTTAATTTTTTCTTAAACTACTACCATATGGTTATGAAATTGTTTCCAAAAACCACAAATAAAATTTTGTTCATATCAAACTCATGCTGTTTCCATCCATTGTATGATTGTTTCTTGGAAACATAATATAATGTTTATTTAGTAGAGATTTTTTTATTTATTCATCGGGTTTCCATAAAATCTAAAAAATAAATAGTAGTTTATTAAACAGAACTTATCCACTCACCAATTTTTTGGGAGGAGAAACCAATTATAAAACCCCAAAATTGCCAGTAAAAAAATTCCACATTAATATAGGAACAGTTTAAACCACTGCTAAACAATAATTTGGAACATATAGTGGTGTTTTAAAATATTTCTATATATCTATTTCCAAAAAATAATTCTATTAAATTAATATCCTAGGAAAATCCAAACAAAAAACACAGATATAAAAATATTCAAAACACAATAATTAGAACAATGTAATCATATTATCATTACATTAATTGTTTGGTCAACTAAAATACAGCATATCAAGAATAGATGGATACACCATATAGTTTATGAGTTTTAATGGTATATTTTCTTGAAAGAGGTTTCAATTATAAAGTTATATGATGTTTTAGTTTCTCAAATTGATACAATTTAGCCAGTTCCCCTATGAAATAGGGATTTTGATTGAACCAAAAAATATGTGAAGTTATATTCTTTGAGGATCTGTTTCAAAATATTGAATAAATTCATTGGATGATTTGGTGGTGGTTACCATTTTTACCATGTGTTATCTATCCTAATTTGAGTCGGGATAAGTGACACTGGGGTTCTTATCACTGAAAATTTGAAAGGGGGTCATATATAATGTTCTTGAAACCTCGTGATTATTAGATTAGTGGTTCTATCAAGTTGTGGAATGAAATAATGAGTATGGAATGGTCCTAAAATATCATCTTGATAATAGATGAATATTTTTCAAATAACTGAGGATTTAATGTGGGGGATTTTTGGTTGTTATTAATTTTTTGTAAGTGTTTTACTCTATAATATACACATAGATTGATTAATGGAATTTGAAACATGTATAATTACAAAATATAGTGATAACGCAATTGTTTTATGGAGTTTGTAATAATGGGTGGGTGAAAAGATATAAATTCTTAGATACTATATTGTTTTTTAGAACATAATTGTTGCGAGGGAGGTATTCAAGAGTATTGATAGGTATTCAAGATCAATAATGAGTAAATAAAATCAAACAAAAAAATATAAAAAATATATTCTTATAATACAATCCATTTAACATACCATCATAAGGAATTATTATAATTAATGAAATAGACTATAATATTTTTTCATAAGATAAAAGATAACATAGTAAGGTAGAGTTTAGAAAATACATCTGGATGTATTTAAAAATAATTTGAGGAGACAAACTAGGATCATTGAATGGGATTTACATAGAGAAATATTTGGGGGGGGGGGTATTATCATCTAAAGATACTCTTAATGTCCAGAATTTTGGAATATATTTCTCTATTATCATCATTTTCATAGAGGAGTTAAATATTTTCATGTTAAAAACTGAGATCGTTATTCCTTGTCTATAGAATAGTATTATTTGAAATGGTAGTGAGTATAAAATTATTCCTTCTACCAATGTTGATAGAATCATTAAAATATAATCAGAGGAACATAAATAAAATTTTCAAGATAGAGGCAGAATCCTGAATGGTAGAGACTAGGATGGATTTAGTGGTAGAAATATACATATATTTTATTGTTCACATAATGGAAGGATCAATGGGAATTCATAATTCCTATAGTGTTATACATTCTAGAAGGTGAGGTGTTAGGTATTGATATATTCTAATGGATTCATTAGATATCTTTGTATCAGTTTCACTTAGATTATTGATTATTGGGGAATGATTCCTAAAAAATGACCATAGAGAGTGAGACCATGGAAATGATACATGAAGAAATCTTATTTATAGGAATTCAAAACATTCATAGGATTATAAATCAGTGCATATTTTAATTGGGGTAAAATTTTACTTATATTTATTTAGAGGGATTGATGAACTAAATGAATTATCAAATCATAAATATAGAGTTCTTTGGATGTGTTTCTTTAATGGGATACTATACCAAATTGAATAAAATTCCACATGTGTATGTATTTTTGAATAGTTACTACTTGAAATCACATGGTCATGCACTAACATTGTTCAATAGAAAACTCCCATTTGTAATATTTGTTTTCATAGTTTTTCTAAAACATAAGGTTTTATGCATAGCTACACATATCCATTAGGAGACCTTTCATTAGAAAAATTCCTCTAAATAATAGAAGTTAAATTCCAAAACTAATAAAAATTTAAAATAGAAATAAATGTATCATATATAATATAAAAGTGTTATTAGGATTTTTTAAGTCATCATCTAAATAAAATTGAAATAAAACAAATCATATAGGAAAATTCTGAATAAAACATAGAAAATGAACTGAGAATATATATTTTCGTGAAATGTAATAGAAATAAAAATATCCCTTCCAGTGACCACAACATGGATTCTAAATCCTTATATAAGTGTTATAATGTAATATATTTAGTTACAAATCATCTATGAATCCAATGTGGATATTAATTATGGCATATAAACTTTGATTGATCCCCTCTATATCTCTATCACCACTCCTTACTATCATAACCTTCATTAATATTATGTTGAAAATTGAATAGTTTTTTATATTTAAATTAAAACTTAAAATAAATAAAAAATTTTATACTATATGATTTTTATGTTTTTCGATTTAGCTTATCACAACCATCCATAGAGGAAAAATCATTAGGGACATATCTTGTTTCCTAATAATATAATTTAATCAGTTATTTTGGTAAATCCATGAAATTTTAATCTTTCACGATTATATATTCCTCATGTTCCTAAATTTTTATTTTCATTCCAATTAACTCCATATATAAGTATACTGAGGTAGGGAGTGACTACAATTTGGGGTATATGTTTCTGCAATCCCCGATGGCATGCTAAAGTCCTTTGATGGTAATGGTCGCAAACCCATCCTGCGCATGCAGCCAGGATTCTCCTTCCGAAGGACATGACAAAGGAGATAATCTTGTGAGACTGAGGACTAAGTGGGATTGGTACCAAATAGTTCTTTTATTTTTACATATAAATCAAATATTAGACATATTTTAAGCAATACATATTAACATAGTGAAAAATACCAATAATTATTCACAATGAAAAGCTAATTAATAATCAATATATTCGGAAGGATCATTAACATAACTCCCATCACGTTTTTTATAAATATCATACCATAGTTATTTTCATGACACTTGGTTCCCAAAATGTTATACTAGAAAATCAACTTATACCCATGGTTTCAAACTTTCGGTATATCCCCTATAATCAAGGTTATATGTTGTAACCTTTTTTTAAACTGTGGGTAGTTAATGTATCAGTATTTATATGAGCTATACCAATGATTTGGAAAATTATATACCTACTATTTTAAACTGTGGTAATATGTGTATGACACATTTTACACCCTTTCAACAACCTTATACCCATGGTTCTCAAACTGTGTCTATAAGATTTAATAAAAAAACCTCCTGCAACATACGAACCCTATATAGGTTTTTTAGAAACTATCTGCCTAACCACATCCGCAACTTATACTATGCATATATACATATATATTTAGATAAATATTGTTATATAAATTTTGGATATTTGAAGGAAATTATGGGTATTTTTATTCCCACTAAAATGTTTCTATTCCACCGAAACTATTTCTTGATCTCATGTTTCTGTGGGAAAGCTATACCCCATGGTTTTGGTAAAATCGTCAGTATAGTCTAAACCTACACCCATTTTATTTTTGTGAAATGCGGGTATAAGTCATGAACTGAACCCTATACCTTGTGTTTTTGAAAAACCATGGGTATAAGTTGAAAATTTCATCCAATACTCAGGGTTTTAGTAAACTGTGGGTATAAAATCTAAAAATACCCTATACCCACAATTTTTAGAAAACTATGGGCATAGGGTCATTTTCTAGTACTGATTCATTGAATTCATTAAATGAATATAAATAAATAATTTAGTATAAAAAATTGATTTTTTTCATAAAAATATTTAAACTAGAAAAAATATTACCAGATTAGATTTTTTTCTAGATAAACTCTTTGACCAAAGATTGTGTGGGGATGATTTGTTTATCACAACATGATGCGGTTTTTCAAGAAAGATCCTAAAATAAGTAACATCTAATTCAATAGTAATGTATGGAATTCCATATCCTTTTCATATTCAAGTATATATGTAAAATGAGATTAGTATTATAGTATATATTTCAATATCAAAAGCTTCTCAAGATGATGAATATCAACAAGAAACATTAATTTATCTCTAGGTACCCCTTCCGGTACCTTACCATATAGTTGTTGAGTGTTCAATTAAGCATCTTTGAATTTGTCCCATAATATTTATTTAAAATCAATCCATTTCTTGCCCAAATTTTTCAATTTCCACTTATGTTTGATAATATCTATAGTATTAATATGGAATAAAATTTCTACAAAGAGTTTCACATTTTAAATATTAATATTTAAAAATATAATGACATTAAATTACATCATAATGTATTAAAATTATCTTTAACTGGGAATTAGAAACATTATTTTTCCAAGATTTTCGAACATTCCTCCAATCAGCATTGGTACTGGGAATGGAAACTTGCTCTACCAATTGTTGTCCTAGAATCTAGAAAAATAATCATATAGTATAATATGTGGGGACCCCATACCAGTCAAATGGGAAAACAAACATCATTCAGTTCAGATGCCAAACATTAGAACTATTCATATTTCTTTTTGTAAAAAACAATTTTGAATATGTTCTGAAATGAATATTAGTAGTATAAGAAATGATTAATTACATTATTCAGATTAAAATTTATACCTATAACTACAACCCTCTGATATCATCATGAAAAAACATGTCTGAAGACATATTCCCTCTCTATTGAACCTACTGAATGGGGGTGTACTATCTTAGATATCTAGTAGATATAGATGGAGGGTGTTACAAATGATGAAGGAATAGAGTGTGTAAGAGGCACTGAAGGTGGGTAGATGAATGGTGGATCAGATACTATTTAGTAGGATAACGATGGATTATCTTATCAGTTTGGTTGAGGGAATTTAAACTTGGTGTTGGTTGGGATTAATAAAAAACTTATTTCGTTCAATTCCAATCATTTAATCATATAAAATACACTTCAAGGAAAATATTTCAAAAAAAATAATACAGAAAAAATATAAATTATAACATATGCACAGTTCCACCAAAAAAATATACATAATTATGATAATGAATTTTAGAATAAAAAATAAATTGGTCAATAAGTTAATGAATGACTGCACATAAAATAGTTTTTTCCTTCAATCTTCTCATCATCCTTCTCCATTATTACTTCATCTACTTCAACCACCTTTACAAAAATCATATTTACAATATCATGATAGAAAAAAAATCATTTATTTATATTTAAGAGATTAAATTTCAGATGAAAAAACATACATATCAACACTATTATCATACAATTATATTCGTTTTATGTGATCAATTACACTCAACACTTCATCCACAATATCTTCCACGTAATATACCTTATTCACTTGAAATGAGAGGATATATGGATCATGTAATTCATGATCACTGCTATCCATCAAGTGAGAGATGTTCAAAGTATAAAACATTATGGAATAAATTCTAATAGCCCTGGTAATATCAACCATCATTCATTTGAATAAAAACAAAAAAAATTCCCATGGTAATTTAATTCAATAATATCAGTCAATTTTATATAGTATCCCTCTTCAGAAACTATAAATAAACCATTATTATGTATTTTAAAACCCTCTTCATGCTCCAGTGTAATATGTTTAAATCCATTGACATTGTATGAATTGAATTATCTAGCCAGTTTCATAGGACCTTAATCCAGAAATACCAATTCTTCTGATAAGTCAACACGATTACTATTATTCATACCCCACAAAATAAATATGAATTATTATATTTAAAAAATATGTCTCAAGAAATTATCCATATTTATTTCAATATTTACAAACTTACATGATGTACAAACCAGTTATAATCTCTTTAATAATAATTTTATATATAATTTTCTCGTTTTATATTCATCCTCTCATACATTATTATTTTTTATCTGGAGATCTATTGAAAATGGTTCTGTAATTTTTCCATTCATCTTCACATATCTATGTGCCTATAATAATCTCATTTATGTTTGGTTAACATTTGAGATCCTCTGGACTAAAAGGCTAGCAGTAGGAAATATTTTTGATTTCCCATGTAGGTGAGATTGAGTCGATGTGTCGTCAACACGTACAATATGATTGAATACTATCTAAATATTATCCATGTATATACATCAAATGTTAATAAACTCCTATGATAAATGGAATTCAAAAACAGATCCATCGGGTTGATATTTTATTCATATATGATTTCAAATGGATAAAATATCTATGAAATAAAATAAATAAAACATAATTGTTTATTTAATGAAGTTATAAGAATAGATTACATAAGTTGAAAAACATATAAATAAATTGAATCATAATTGAATATATAAATTGATAATGTTCAAGTCCTCTAAATTTCATTTCATCAACTAAATGCATATTAAAATTAATCTTGATAGTAAAAAAAACGAAATATCATTCTATTGCCCCAAGTTTCATTACCAATCTATCTAGAAGGTTGTCAATCTCAGTTGATTGTAAAGTATTATCACATTATTGTATAAATAATATGAATAATTAGTGTACAACTATAGTTTCCTTTTCTGGAAATAATGTATGAAATTCTAATGGTGGTAACTATTGTAAAAAAAATATGTGAATCTTTGATTTTCAACTCATGTAACTTGTGATAATATAAGTTGACATAACACGAGATTTTACTTGAATACCCATCAGATACATTCATATTCTATAAAATTCGATGTAATGTATATTTATACCAATTTTTCATGTGAAAAAATTTTAGATACTACTTTTCATTTTCATCTATCCATAGATCATACTATATGTTTATTCTTTGTAATTAAATCCATGAATTGAGATGGTCCTTTGATTTTCAATGATCATTAATAAATATTAAGATCAAATTATCTCTATCATTATTCTCAATATATATATTTTTAATATTATGCTACAAAAAATTAAATTCCCAATACATAATTTTGATTAATATACATTTGTTCTTCCATTGTTTCATTTATATTTCACTTGACGATGCACTTGGAACTCATTTATCACAATCATTCAAAAGATTCACCTTCTCAATTTTTAATTAAACATTTCCAAGTCATGAGAAAATTTCAGAACCAATTAAAAAAATTGGATTTGTTCTATGATCAGTAAAACCATTTAATTTTTACTTGTTAAATAAAAATATATGAGATGAATAGAGAAATCATCATTTAAACAAGCAGAACCATTTTACCCAGTAAGGTAGTCATTTTGGCTTAAAATCATAGTTACAAATAAGAAAACCAAAACATGAATAATAGTTCCAACCAGATATGTTCCCAAGTCTAGGGATGTAACTATTTTCCTTTATTATAGAAGATTTCATTTTGAACATTATTTTATAAGATGCATCATATGTCTCAACACAATTTCTCCATAACTCTAGTAATTCTTCGACTAGACGCTGTAATTTTGCATCGATATCATTTCCAAAAATTCATTTTCATATAATAATTATAAAACTAATAAAATATTTATTCTTCATACACATCAACATAGGTAGATTTTTAGGGATCAAAATAATCGAAAAAATGTTATAAATGGTGTTCAACGTCCAAAAATGGGTTGAATTAATCGACATCAGATCCAAATATCACATTCTTATGATCTTATAAGAAATATGGATGAAATGAATCAAATCTCTTCCATGATTTTAAATCTCTTGGATGTCACATTAACCGATACTTGTTATTAAATATAGAATCCCACTTCATGTGTTTGGAAGTTTTTGATGACATGAATAATATTTTTAATCAAGGATTCAAAGGAAAGTAACATAAACCTTTTCCGGTGTAGTATTTTTCTTCTTCTTTATAGTAGTTTCTTAATTAATATTTTTGATATCATGCATTGACAACTATATAGGAGGAGAGAATTTATTTGAATCCTATATGATGGAATCCTCTCCCTAATATAACCTTAAATCATTGGGACAATCATGTATTTTTTATAGTTTGGACCAAGCTTGATAAAAATATTTTCATATCATAAAAAGAATATCGAATCCTATATTCATCAAATTCATCATGAAAAATATACAATATCACATAAATCACCATATTTTTCATTCCACATAGGCCTCTGACATGATATAGCATCAGTAGAAAATAATGGTTTGATTATTTCAAAAATCCACTATTATAAAATTGGCTTCTATTTTCTAAAAAATTATAAATGAATTTGTCTACTTAGTGATGTTATCTCTTGCATTAGTCTCTATAGAATCAATTGGATGATCTAATTATATGATAAAATATTGATCTTGTAGCACTATAGTCCCAAAAACATATCTTTTTAAGTTACTATTTCTAATATCCTGTACTTTTTCTTTTGATATAGTTAGATTTTAATGTTTTGTCTTGCAATGCTGAAAAGATCCTTGATAAGGTTTTCCATTTCATTTTCCACTATTGGAAATGTAGGAAGCACATTCTGTTGATTAACATCAGTGATCAAACATTCTATAAAATTCTATTTTCCATGCCAAATCCAACATAAATATTGTATAGAGAATTTATTCAATATCATGTGTTTATAAACTTCATGTCCCTTCAACCATCTTCTAAATTTACATATATAAAATTGAGATATTATTTTCCCATCAATGGATTGATTGGTAATTGAAAAATATAAAAAACTCCTCTAAACCATTATCATACCTAGCTGGGTTCCTCGGTAGTGTGATCCATCTTTAATCCATATATATCACAATGTGTCTACACTTTATTAAAGACAATTAGAATAAAGAAAAAATTATTATTTAATTATAGTAAAAAAAGTAATATGTATTATAAAGGGTTATAAAAATTTGATAATTATTATTGTGGAATAAAAATAACTAACTTATAGAAATATATTAATAATTTTTTTAACATATACAACCCATATTAATGTTATTTTTTAACAATTAGATATAAATTTTTCTGTCTAAAATGAAAAACTACACATTTCAACATGATTCACAACAAAATATATATTTTTTTCTCATCCACTACATGTAGTTAACCTTCTTTAAAAAATTAAATAAACACTTATAAGTATTTTCAAACAATACAACACTATTAATTTCCCCTATAAAAGAACATAGAATATTTTTTAAAAAACCCACGTTATATTTATTCAATTATTCTCACCACTAAATTAATATCATTCAATAACATTCACAATTCCTAATAAACAGATCACATTAACATTCCCTCTAATAAAAATTATATTCATTTTAATCAAAACATTAATAAAAAAATCCGCAAAAAATTATAAATTTGAGCTAAAAATTCAAAAATTATGATACTCACATTTCATCGAAAAATTATCATGTTAAATATTACTTCCATGTTTTTATTACACTAAAATGAATAAACTTTTTATAAACATGTACAAAATAATAATGATAAATTTTACCATGAATGTTAAACTTTTAACAAAAGGCATAAAATTCTATTATATCTATTTTTTGTCAATACTTTACTTTATCACACTGCTCATAAGTCATCATTTAATCATCCAATTTTTTTTTAAAAATAATCATTCAACTAATGTGATAATTTATATAGAACATATATAAATTATATTTTACGGAATATAATTTCAAAAAATACCTTCTAGAAGTTTTAAAAGAAATATTCATTTTACTTTTTAAATGCATATATTTGAAAAAATAATAAATATCCAGTTAGACACATTCAGTTAATATTTAAAAATATCCTTGAAAAACCTACACCGATAACATCACACTAATTATGTCAGTGTGAAATAGTTTATGGATTTATCCCTCTAAATTAAAAACTAAAATTATAGAACCATAATTCAATGTGATTATTAATTTATGTGTCTCGAAGACCATGTCATGGGTAACTTAACATAATCCATTAATTTAGAAATATTTAGTAATAATCTCATATCAACACCATATTTATATTATTTAGTTATTATAATGGTCTGGTTTTCATAATAATTGGTTTTCTTATTATTGAGATATTATGAATTCCCTCTCATTAATAACTTTTTATAAACCATTACATTTTAATATAAAAAATTTTAAGAACAAAGTATTTTCATTTTGAATCTCCTTTATCCCATTATAAAATATAAGTGATCATTAAAAGTAACTCTTAGAAAATAATTGAATTATAAAATAATAATTTAGTGAAATAAAATACATATTAGTTTCTCTATTATAAAATACATAAAAACATTATTCTCTGTTGTGGTTCTTAAATACCTATGCGAGGGATGACACTTAACTTTCCCCTAAACTATCTATATATTTTCTTCAAAATGGAAATTTTTATTTATTATAATATTTATAATAAATTAATATCATATTTATAAATATTGACTTGAAATAAATTCCTTATAATAATGATATTAAAAGTAATCAATCAAAATCATTTTAATCAATTACTACAATATTATGAAGAATTGCTTTTCAATTTGGAACACTATCATGGAATATGTTAGACTATATAATATAATTAACCATGGAATGAAATGAAAACTATATCTAGAAATTTTCATAAGTTATAAAACTATTTGATATTAACAATCATTTATTATCATTACATCAAAATATATTTTGAATCACGAACATAACAAAATCAAGTTGATTTTCGCAAATAAAATTAAACCAACAAATAGATTGTAAAATGGTAATACATTAATTAAAAGTATTAATAATGAGGATATAGACATGAAAAGGGTTCTAAAATATCCAATTAATTAATATTGTTAAATTAACTAGGTTGTTATGTGGGATATGAAGGTATATAGGATTCGAGATAAGGGGTTTTCTCTGACAATATTTCATTATTTCAGGTATTTTTTCTCAATTATATATCATCTATTCTAAATGAGGGATTAAAAATAAAAGAATGGTAGGTTCAAGAAATTAAATACCTAATATAATAGAATCTACTTAAAAATAATATCCCCTGAAAATGATGATGAAATTCCCCCTCAAAAGATCGAATGACACCCTACAAAATTATGAGTATCCTAAAAATCACAAACGACCTAATTTATTATGATCCATAATAGAATAATAAGATAAAAACCTACCTTAAATAGCAGGAAAATACCACCTTCAATTAAATAAACTATAATTGCTCTCAAATCACTCATCACAGACCCTAAGAACCACAAATCAATATAAATAAGCACAAAAAGTAGTTATGGTCCAACCATAGAAAATATTTAACCAAAAATTGGAGGAGGAGATATAGATGAGAGGGGATTGAGGGAATAGGGGAAGTGGTGAGGAGGAATATGAAGAAATGGTGAGTAGGAAAGGGGGGAATGGTGAGGGATAATGGGGATGAAGTCGAGCGTGTCATGAAGTGGTTTTGAGGGGAGAGGTTGGGGATCAAGTATCGATGACGTTTGTGAATGGGGATCCATGGTAGGGGTAACAGGGGTGGTGGAGAGGTGGAATGTGAGTTGAAATAAGGGGACATGATGGAAGCTAGTGTTAGTGCTTGGGATCATGGAAAGGGGGATCGAGGTAGAGAGGGAGGAGCTAAGTTGGGGGGAGGCTCAGGTAGAGGAAGAGGAAGTAAATATTTTAAAAACAATTCAAAGTATTTATATGTTGTTTTTAAAGACCTTCCTCTAGAAATTTAAATTAAATAGTGGATGTTTCTGAAACTTCCATTGATAAACCAAAGTTATTACCCTATTTTTTTGAAGTGAAATATATTTCATGGGTTATTTAATCATAGTGATATGTGTCTCCTATGATATCAAATACAGTGTATTCTTTTATAATTTTGATGTGTTGTGATATTAATCATACATCATCCATAAGAAATATTAGATCACTTATATACGCAATGACATTTTTGATTTAGAGTTTTTGAGCTTTTGTAAAAATATTTTAAGAATGTAAATTTTCACATAATATCAATTTTATTAATGAAGAAATTTCTTTATATATTCATGGTTTCTTCACTCGAGGTAACATCTATATCAAGAAATTTTACTTTATTAACTTTTATACTCATCCACAAACCTTATAAAAACATTTAAAAGTGTGGGATGAGAACAAAAAACACTTTAAGAGCCATAAAAATGTAAAATCCATTAGTCAAGTGGAAAACATAAAATCCCAAAAATATATTTCCTTTTTAAAAATATTCCATGATAATTTGAAAAGACGTTTTTTTCTCAAGAAACCATTTGAAAACAAATAAATCATATGTAAAATATTTTTGGCTACAAAAAGGATAATTCTCGCAAATCATGATAACTCATTCAAAAAATTAATAGATCATAGTTAAATCCATTTGATAAACAAATTTTGTTAACTCTCTCCTTGCATTTAAATACATTTATCATTATAAAATATCTTGGAGAGCTATATTAGGCTCACCCATTCATATAAGATGTATTGGGTACACCAATTTATATAAGATGTGTCGAACACACCCATCATTATTTATGATTCCAAAGTAACATATCATAAATAAAATATTTTATAATTTTATTATTTCATCTTAAATACCTTGAATCTATTTTAATCCTATAAAAACATTTTCAGATACTAAAATTTAATTTTATTTTAAAAATACATTTTCTAAACACTAATACCTAAAACAAAGGGAACATGATTTTTTCATTAATAAAAAATGGAATACTGAAATGTAATAGAAACATAAAATAATGGTTTTAGTGGTGAGAAAATATATTTACAATATAAATATTTAAAAATAATATATTTTTTTAAAAAAAAAGTCAAAACGTTCAGTGTAAAATACATAAAATAATTCCTTTTCAAAAAAATTAATAAATTCAAAAGAGACATAATATTTCCTTTATATATAATTTATTTCCATATAAATAAATAAATAAAATAATTTTCAAAATATGGAAATGGAATTAAAATAACTAGAAAATAAATTTTTATAAAATTAAAAACATGGATTGTTCTTTAAGTATCCCTTAACCTGAGTTTGACTGATTACATATTTTATATAAATTATTGAATTATAAAATTATTTTCATTATTAATTTTAATAATAAGTTTTTTAAATTTTTTTATTCTATTTATTTTATTTATTACCATATCGTATTCAATTATATAATCAATTAATTTCATGTCATACATTTTGATGATATTAGACTCAAATTTCAATACTGACATTGGTAGGTCGACTATGGTCAAAGTGGTCATTAATACATCTTCTCCAAAATTAAAATCATTAAATATTTGTAACATTTATTAATTTATAATACATTTAAAACAACCCATTAAATATTTTTATGAAAATTTAATTTTGATGCAATTATGAAGACGATTGGTCGTGCATATGAATGAGTAACGATTCCATTTTTCAAAGAGAATGAGATGAATAATGTATGTATCATTTTATTTTTCCAAAATAAAAATTTCATCACATATATAATATTATTTATTTAAATACACGTATATATATCTTACATGTGAGGTGGTAATGAAAAACCAATCACATAGCTTCATGGACGTGGTAAGCCACACGTATGCACGAATGATGTTATCATTTTTCAATCGATGAAAATTTAATAAAATTTATCATTTATAATCATTACATAATAAAAATTATTCTATAAATATTATATATATATATATATGTATATATTTATTCTTTAAATAAATCATTATTACCTTAAATTATAAGCATCGATGGAAAAAAATTAACTCAGTTAGTGAAGTAGTAGTCCTCTATACACAAGAATGATGGTTTAATTTCTCATTTTATAGAAGAGGTGATAGTTAATGTTATTAAATTAAAACAGTAACATATTAAGTAACATCTGATACCAATATTATTATTTATCCTAGTTTAAGAATATTTTAAGGAGGTGAAATAGTAAATGAAATTATAATTTTATGTTAAATGATGTACCTCTTCTTCAGATAACCACTTCTTCATTATACAGTAATCCCTCTACAGATGTGATTGTTTAAAAAATAATAACCCTATAACAAGTGTATGGATGTTAAAAATAGATTTGTATAGGTATTGGATGATATAAGGTGATAAAACTGTGTGAGGAATAAATGATATGAGATTCCCTTTTATAAGTGAATCGAGGGGCATTCCTTGAAATTATTAAATTATTATATTTATTTAAATTAGTTTTCTTATTAAAGTAGATCCAAATTGTTTTAAATATAAAATAGGATAAATCTAGGTCTAAATAATCTCTTCTAATAAAATATTTTCAATTTTATATTATTCTTTAATCATTATCACTTTGTTCTATTACCCTAGTGAACCATTTTTACAATCATAGTGATATCAAGGTTTTTCACTCTTTAGGGGTTAATAAATTTTTGTATAAAATATAGAATTTCCCATAAATTGACCATAGTTCATTTTTTCAACCATATACCATCACATTCTCCAAATATTGGTGTTTTTTATTTTAAATCATTTAATAAAACAATTCTTATTATAAAATATCTTTAATGTCATTTTGGAACAATGCATTTCAGTTTTCATTAAAAAAAAGATGATAGATAATTAATTATAATATAAAATGATTCAAAATAATTAATATGTTATTTTTATTTGTAAAATCTATCATAAAATATAACTAATTCATGAAAAATTACATATAGGATTTTCAATATCATTTGCATAATTGTTTTTTATACTTTCATAAACACTTTGTTAGTGTCCAATAAGCATTTATGGTAAATATCTTCAACAAAAATTTAAAATAAATTGTCATAATAAAAAAATAAATGAAATTTAATAAAATTAAATATATTAATTAGAAATTTATATTTAATCACATTAATTTCATGAAAACATTTCTAAAATGTCATTTTGACTTTTCAAGCCTTATGCATGTATTGCACAAGAATTTCGACAAGATTCTGGTTATATGTATATACATAATATTATAATAAATTATAAAATCCAAAAAAAAATATTACCTAACCATGTCAATAAATGATTAATCACTTCTCAAATATTTCATTATGATTCCAAATTTTACTTTTTTAGTGTAGTGTAAGCACTGCATTAGCACTGGAAAATTTTCTCCTATTTATCAAAAAATAAATTTTTATATATATGTTTAAAATTATTATTTTACTATATTCCTATTATATTATCATACATGATTCATTAATTAAGGTCAATATGTATTTATATCATAATTATGTACTTCTTTTATTATAAAAGTTATCATATTTCATAATAACAGTATTATTTTACTATTCACCAAAAACCTGAAATCATCCAAACAAATATAAAAAATTCATACTAGGATAAATTTGAAGTTAGGAATAAAAAATTAAGTAAATTTCATGAAAATTAAATTCCAATAAGTAACAAAAATTACTATTAACAATAATGCATAAAATATAATGAAAAATTATTTTTAGAAAAATGAGTTTCTAAGAAAAAGGAGAACTTATACCCAATTAATTTACAATAATGATTCTTATGTACAAAATTATATTATATTTAATTAAAGAAAAATTATTTCAATTAAAAAAATGATAGTTGTAAAATTTTTAACTTAATTAAAACAATCTAATTTAAAAAATAGTCTTTTTTTCTTTTCATTGAATGATAAATCTTTTTAGAAAAATACAAAACTTTAACGAAAATATAATTTTAATATATTTATTTTAGGCATGATACCATTTTATAAGTATAAAATTTACATATTTTATTGAAATTAATTATAATTTTCATTCTCAAATAAGAAGTAAATATCATTTTTGAAGAAAATATATTTTTGAATCATAATATAACATTAAAAAATTTGGGTGTTTATCTCTTATGAATTAATCAATAATTTTTTATTGAGTATGAAATTTATTTGTATATCCTCCATAATAAAGTTATTCTTATTACTATCCACTAGTTCAACTATTATGTTATAATTTTCATATTTAAATAAGAATAATTTTTGGTTCATTTATACTGGATGTTGTCTTTCAAATATGATATCGAACGCAGTCTTCTTTTTTAAATCTCAAGGTTTTACATTCCCCTCGTTCCTTAATAAATTGATTCCTACCAATTTGAAATTAAGCTCGATAATCAATGGTTTGACATATAAAACTACTTGTTTTAACCAACATTTTAAATAAGGAAAATTAATAAAATACAATAAAAATAAGGATAAGGGATAGAAGAAAGTCATATAAAATAACAAATAACTAGGTTTTAAAATAGGTCAATATTAGATAGAATTGACAACATCGACATAGAGGGAAAATTTTATTTTCTAGATAATGATTTAGGGTGATAAATAACATTGATCCCATGAAATTGAATGACCATGAGAAATTTAGTGACCATAAAACCATAAATCAATTATGTGTGAAAATGACCATAGGTTCATTAGAAATAATTTTAATATGACCGATTTTTTTTTTCAAAATCCTAATCATAGAGTTGAGAAATTTATTTACCTATCAGGATAAAAAATAATGAAATATGCTTAATTTAAATGTTTAATTACATCCTTTAATAAATTTCCACCAAAATCACATCTTTTCTAAAAATAATGAGTTTTCAAGATGAATTTTTCAATTTTCGAAGATCTTGTACCAATGTAATAAGGGATATTTCTCGGAATCCCAAAGACACATGATTGAATCTGGGTAGGGATGAATCTCTGGTTTAGTGTAGCAGTAATGTAGTAGGGCATTATAGCAGTACTATTGTAGCGGTGGAACAGTTGTAGCAGCGACACTATAGTTGTGGAGGCACTATAGTCGGAGCATTACTATAACAGGTATTGTAGCATCCATGGTACTGTATTAGTAATATTCACTCAAGGGACCTTTGGTCCCAAAAAATGGGCATTCAAGACATGTATTGATGCCACTTAGCCTTGGGCCTTCATTCTTTGTAATGGGTCTCCCTCTACCTAGAAAAAACAGAGGACATTAATTTAATAATAATAATTGGGCTTCTTCCCCAACCTTTAAAAAAGATTAATTTTTAGCATAGAGAACTATAATAAATTTCTAAAAGATCTCATAATAGACATATAGATAATAATATATTCCTCTTATGTTTACTAAAACTATTGTTTTTATCACAATTTAAGACTATAGAATAAATTAATATACCTTCTTATTAGGAAAGTATACATTAATATTTAAAACTAAATATGTAATCCCCTTGTTTAATAGAGACTGTTACATAAATAAGTAACTCTATATCACAATTATCTCAATATTATCAAAAATAAAGAAAATTTTAGCCTCATTACCATCAACTTTTATCTCTAGAAAAATCATACATTTTTTAATATATTTTTTAACTTATATATAACGGTTATATAAACATCAACCTAATAATGCATCTCCTAAAATATTATTAATTAACTTAACATATAAAAAATTCAAAAATATTTTAATCCCATAATATGATTTCCAAAATTGTCTTAATCATTATATATTAAATATTTTATGTAAAAAAAATATCAAACAAACAAGGAAATCATGTAGTTTAGTGGTAGTTGTTTCCTCTAATCTCATATTTGTAGTTGGTTGAATCCATATTCCCTTGATAGATGTGACACATTTCTACCTATCTAATGTTTTATCATTTTTCTAAAACATTATTAATATGGTTCCTATACATTATAAGGTATAGTATTATTTATCAAATCACTTTTAATTACACAACTTTTTAAATGAATCGATTTATTCAAAAATATGTTACAAAAATGGGGAACTTCTCCAAAAATAACATTATTTTTTAGAAACTAAATCACTATTCAACACATGGTTATCTATACAGTTATACATGTATGTATAATATCTAATCCCACATTATCCAAATTAACCATAATTAATACAATATTAAAATCACATTAACTCTAAATGTTATCAATGAAATTAAACATATGTCCAAAAAATATAAAATTATCATTCCTCAAATAATATTTTCAATAAAATAAATTCCTAACACAAGGGTTATATGGCCATTTATCTATAGTAATACTCTTTATCTTTTCAAAATATCATCACATAAAACATTGGAAGTGGTGTATATGCCTTTTATCTTTTTATCATCCTTAAAATTATAAACACATGATGGTATACATTACTGTTAAGAAAACATTGTATGAAAATATCCTAACTTCCAAATTTATCTAAACATGAATATGATATAAAGAATAATATCCGCTAACACACACTCATAGATCATGTGATACAAACATAGTCGTTACATTTTTATCTTTGATACTGATAAGAATGTGGCAATTTCAAACATATGAATATTAAAACATCAATCAATAATATTAGATCACATACATCCCCAAGAGAATTTTAGTTTTAGAATTTAATAGAATTAAGAAGACGTTTGGAGAGTATAAATTTACACTATAGAATTCATTTTTTCCCCAATATAAGTTTTTTTAAGTCATACTTTCTTTTCTCAATGTAAATTCCATATCTGGGAGTTTTTCTTTATTAACAATTATACTCATCCTTAAACCCTATAAAAAATGAAAAATTTGGATGAGTACAAAACCCTCATTTTGGGATAAAAAATAAGTAATATGTTAGTCCATTTAAAATAATAAAAAAAAATTAAAATGTTCCAGTAATATTATAATATTAGTTTTGGCAATGAAAAACATACTTTCTAGACAAGAAAATAATTAAAACCCAAATAAATAAAATAGAAACTCTTTGAGAAATCATAAAGTATCATATTCCTAAATTTTTTTCACTCATGGTTGAAATGAATGAACCCTAGTTAAGTCCATATAATAAACCACCATAGTTATCTCTATCCTTTTTTGTAGAAATGTGACATTACTCAATATATTAGAGAGATATATCATGTTATCCCATTTGTATAACATGTATCGGGATAACCCATTTAACTAATATATATTGGGGTAATTTATTCATACAAGCTATTTAATAATCTCACTTCATAATATATAATTATAAGGTACCATGTGGTAATAAATTATAGCAACTATTTTTCATCTTCAAACTCTTGAAACCCCATATTAAAACCAAACAAAAAAAAATTTGGATATCAATATTCACTTTTCTTTTAAAACCCCTTTTTCAAAAATAATATTTTCATAACAAAGTAAAGAATAATTCTTCATTAAAAACCTAATATATTTTAATTAAATAAAAAACATGATAATAGTTGCAGTGGTGAGAAAAGTCATTCAAACCATATACATTAAAAGTGAACATCACTTTTCTTTTTGTAAAGTATGTCCAAACCCTCTATATATAATATGATAAACAATTCCTTTTGAAAAAATGTGTAGGAAATTAAAACGAGACATAAAATACAACAGATAATGGAGATTAATGATTTTACATACACATGAGTAATGTTTTCATTTTCCATTAAATGAAAATTAGGTAGAATATAGTCATTCCATTAACTTAATAATATACAGGTATATTAAAGATAATAATTTCATTATATTAGTATTATTATAACTGATAGGTAGAATAATAAATAAATGTGAACTAATTTTTTCATTACATATAACTGCATGGGTATTTCCCTTTGTCTTACACCATAAACCTTCTAGGATTGGTAATTTTGGGATAAAATGACAAATATGACATTCCAAGGATTTTTTGAATGGTTTTTTTTGAGATCATGATGCTGGTAATAGGTAATCTGTTTTGTCTAGAATTGTCTTGGAGAGGAGTCTATTTATATGTTAGGGGAGTGGAATCATGGTAAATATTTAGAAAATTAAAATATAATATATTTATTAATTAGGGAGTGTTTCTCCAATTTAGGTCAATATTGAAAATTTGATAATTTAATGTACAAAATCCCACAGCTAATCAAATTTAGAAAAGATTTAGATATTTTTGAATCATTATCTCTTAGTTTAATCACAAACCCTTATTATCTATTTTAACTTTTAGTTTGGTGATAAACGTTTTCCATGTTAACTATTCATTATTATTATAAAATAAGTTAAAATCATTAAAAATTATTTACAATTTTATTCCAAAGATATAATTTATTTTATATGATTCCCCGTGAGAAGTGGTAAAACTGAATTTTTATATAATTTTCCTAAATTAAATGAAATATATTATTAGAAAAATGATCATTCTAAGAATAAAAATGATTTTAAATAAACATTATGTATATTTTTCATTACCATTGAATTAAATGGATTATTATTAATTAATGTGATCTTAAGTGACATTAAAAACAAACCAAAACTGAGAGTAACCTTGATAAAAGTTGATTAAACTTTAATAACCAAAATAGATTTTGTATAAACAAAAAGAATACATAGATTTAAATTATGTCAAACATTTATTTTATGTTGAAAATTGTATTTTAAAAAACCTTTTATTAATTATATAATATATATATAGTCTAGAAAAAATGGTTTCTATAATTTCTATTTTATTATTCTTTCATTAATGTCATAAAAGTGAAAATATTCATAAAATACATATTTTTCACAATTCCCCTTGTAACACCATGATAATTATAAATAAGTAACTTCTTATTCAATAGCATGTGTGACATGCCACACCAAACGTAGAAAAGAATACTACCTCTCCATACGTGATAGTTTATTTAATATTTTAAAGAAATTTAATAAATTATCTACCTTTCAATTCACTCAATACCGAGTTATCTTGCATCACATAGAAAAATGAGTGCCGTCGATGACTATCATTACATTCATGATCGAGTTTTACTATGAAACAATATATTATTAAAATATGAATATTTAATATATAAAGACTTAGCCTAGCCATTAAATTGGTAGTTATGAATAGTATTAACTAAAATTTATATTATATATTATATATCCAATCATTTTTTAACATTCATAAAATATATTTCATAGTAAAAAGATAAGAGAAAACCCAATATTACCCATAAAACCTATATTTTTTAAAGGTAATTTTTTCACCTTTTTATAGAGAACCTATTTTAAATATATATTTTGGAAATTTTTATATATTTTTTATTCCAAAACAAACTTCATTTTTTAGATATAAATGTAAAAACTAGGTTAGGGTGATTTTTTTGGTATTTTTTTGAAATGTATCAATTTTATAGGAATAGTGGAAAATAATGATTTTTATTTCAAAACTTCCTTTTTGTCTAATTTTTTATAAGGTTAGATAAAATTTTAAAATAGTTTTAAATTAAAATTATATAAATTATACAATATCTAATACAATTTAGGTCATTATTTTTTCTTTGAATTTGGATAGAAAATCATAGACAACATTTGAACGTTGTTACTTTAAAAACCTGTTTTGTCGTCCCATCTACAGAATTAATTTTAAATTATTTTGTTCCACTTAAGTGATTTAAATTCATAAAAATGGATTATATATTTGTAATAATATTAATTAATAATTTCTGATAAGGTAAAATTATTTTTTTAATATACATATTTGTGAATGTAGTTAAAATTAATTACTATGATTATGGTAAAAATAACTTTAACAGGGGAATAAAAATTTAACATAAGGGAACAAATAACTTACAATCTTCTCGAATATCCATGTTTTCATAATATTTTGACACTATAATCCCTTGTATTAAATTTTATTCATTATTAGATCCACATTTCATAGGAAAAACGTGAGTGTAATTCCCTTTTCTGAATTAACAAGATTACCACACCACTTGCACAGTAAAAAGAAACTCACACCTATGTGTAATTCACACATATAAATCCATTTTTCATACCCAAAATATGATAAAATGATCTAATAACATTAATAAACTAATCCTAGAATCCTCACATTTGGAATAAATCATATCAAGGAAATATTTTGGTATAAACCAATTGGAGTTACCCAAAAATGAGGTAACATTCTTCACAATCACATTTATTTTATTTCATTTTCCACCCCTAAACACTCTTTATTCCATTATTATATAACAAAATCAGTATTCAAAATCTAATTATCCGTTTTTATTCTATATTTTATATATAATCTTATAAAAAAGTCCTTCTATTTGGTAAAAACATATGTTTCGTGTTTATGACGGGCTACCACCTCGCAAAATAATGATTGTTTGTTTTTCCTTTACCACCTAACATGGTTGGGAATTATGATGTACATTATATTAATATATGATATAAATTATATTTTTATATTATTGATGTTTAAGTAATTTTTATATAACACAAATCTTTTTTTCTTTCCATTTTGTTGTAATACGAGAACAATGTTTGAGGATGTGTGGACTACTGCCTCTTCGAAGAAATGAGACTCATTCACACTATACATGGAACATATAAAGGATAGATTTAATAAAAAAATGTTAAATATATTTCTTAAATATGATACTAAAATAATAATATAATTATACATATATATATCATTTCTTTTTTAATCTTTGAAAACCCATAAGAAATTTAAGTAGTGCGCGCGCTTATGTACGACCTACCATATCCATGTATAGTCCATCTCATTTCTTATCTCTGAATAGGTTGGATTATTTTAAATACATAAATATTTAATATATATGATTAATAAATAATGTTTTAAATTTTTTATAAATGATTCAGCCAAGATCTATGTAATAGGAACAACAATAAACAAGTCAAAACATAATAAAAACTAGAAAATTAACAGCCAAAATTGTAAAACCAATGAATGATTATTAACAAATGGGTAATAGTATATTATATGAATGTCGTATATGAAATAATAAATATTAATATGGATATATTATAAGTTAATATCATTCTTCAAACCATTATATAGTATCATATTGGATGTTTACCAAAAAACGAAACATAAGGTAAGGGATTTTAATCTCACTTTTTACATCTATGAGATAATTTTAATATTCACCACTTAAATATTTTTGTGGATTATCTAATTAAAAAATTTAAATATTATATAATTAATTATTTTTTCATCAAGGTATTTTCAGTTTCATGTAGGACTGTTACTATTAAGGATATTTGAGTTAAAAGTTACGAAGTGGTAAATAATTTCATTTTCCCAATTCCATTTCATTTGGTTATATTACTTCCTCATTGTTGTTAATATTATAAGATTATGTGGGTAATAAAATTTTACTATATATTGTTTTATTTAGAACTATTTTATGTCGATTTACATTTGACACACGTAATTTATTCATTTATTCATCCTCACATAAATATTATGGTCTTTTCAAGGATTTACCTCACAATCTGATTTTGATCAGATTGTTTACACTTGAATTTAAATTATATAAAACTATTAGATAATATTTTAATTAATATATTAATTTTAATTTTAATATTAATTGGTTATTCATGACATTTCCCATGTAATAGTATCATTTTCCACTCTTTAGTACTAAATATGTCTTAGATAATGTATTTATGATAACCTAACTTCATTTCTCTTTTTGGTCAGAGAACATGTTCCCTACTAAAATCACTATACTCTAATATGGTTTTCAAATATATTTCTACCCTTTGAAAATTTATTTATAAAATACTTTTTTACCCTTTTTTCTGTTACAAATTTCATCAAAGGAATCTTTTTGTCGCTTTTATAAAAAGTCACATTTCCAAACATTTTACATTACAAGTAGGAATTCTCTTTTTAACATCTAAGTATTATACAGATTTACACAAAATATTTTATTTTAATATTAATTTTAATTTTTAAAATGTTAACCATTAATGAAATAAATTTATAATAAATATTCAAATAAAATTATAATAATAAAATGAAAAATAAAAAATATATTTTCCTCATGAATGCGTCAAAAAACCTCTTTTATATTATATTAATTAGTAAAATTAAAAAACATGTTATCCTTACATAGTTTGGGATAATATTTACTAATACCATCCTTATTCTTTATCGGTATGGTTTCTGATTTTTTTGGATAAGGATATCATATAAATTCACTTCATTGATTCATTTTTATAGTCCCACTGAAATATTCAATTCCTAGTGATCATTAAATGTTATATTTCCCAAAAATATATATATAATTTATCATGGATATGATTATTTCCTAAAATTTATATCATTTTTAGAAACGGTTAATACATTTAAATTTATTATATATATAAGGAATTATTTATAAACCTGTATCTTTTACTCAATGTGGATATTTGATATGACATATTGTTCGTTAATTAAATAAATTATTCAATATTTGAGAAATGATTTAGACATGTAAAACATTGGTGGAGCCTTTTTATTGATAACCCCTTGATGCATCAATTTTCTCATGAGAAGAATTAGTTTTCTAGCCTAAGATACATGGGTTTTTACCCAATATGAGATAAAATGTCCTGTAAAAGGTCATGATGGTAAAGGAACCATGTACATAGGAAACATGGCACCAATAATTAAGAATTTCATTTATTCGGATTCTGTAATTTTTATCCATGATATTTTCCTATGAAATTAGTTATGGATGAATTTCATTATTATTTCATTGATTGAATGGAATGAATTTCAGTTATTTTATTTTCTATATTGATTATAAAATATCTATTTATTTCAATGGAATTTTTTTCAGTTGTTACCTTGCCATATTTTTTTTATCAATTTTTTGTATTGATTATATTTTAGTTGTGTTAATTTATTACCTTTCCATATTTATTATGATCATTGATTCATTATTTCTTCTATTATTATTATCCCTTATAGAGCATTTGATATCACCCTTATTTTTTTACTATCACTAGGAATGTATGATGTTTACTAAGAAATATATACAATGATAGGATAAATGGAATAATATTATTTTTCTCGAATGTAAAAAAAATATGTTTTAATTTATGCATTAAATAACAAGAATTGTACCTATAACTAATTTACCAGGAATACAACAATTTTTGGTCCATTTGGACATTATTTACTTATATCTTATGTCCATGTATGATAGCATGACACAAATTCTAGGCATTTTGGGGTTGGGGTGCTATAGTTTTGATTAGAAAAAGTTTAGTAGAAACCTTGGAAACTACATTTAAAAAATAGATCAGGGAAATTGACCCTAAGATAATCATTGAGAATAACTATAGAAGAACATCCTATAATTTTGGTAAGATAGAGATTATATGGTCTTTCAAGAAATAAATCTATATCTGGATTCTACAAGTTGATGTGGTTTGAGAAAATATATAAATCTGGGTAACACCACAGAAATGGTGTATCGGGCCTGACTCAAACATAACCTGGTACATGCAAATAACACGTACTGTGCACTAGTTTTGACACTCTTATAGGATATTCATAGAATAATTCACATTATATTTACAAAACATTTCTAAGTATTTGAATATATTATGATAATGATAAACCTTGGTAAAGATTGAGGTGTCTTAAATATAAAAATAGTGTGTCATGATTTAGACACACTAAAAATTATTATATGGTTTTTCTAATATGGTAATTGATTCTCACACTATGGTTTTTGGTTTTAAGAAATTTCATCCTCTATAAGATAAAATTTATCACAATGAATGACCTAAGTGGAAATAAATGGATGATTTTTTAGGTACTGGGTTTGTACTCAAAACATAGCTTAAAGGCTATTTAATGATTAAATATCAAGTATTTCCATCATATTCATTTTGGAAATTATATTAATATGGTTTTTGAAAAGGAAAATCTATATACTGGGTGACAACCCATCATGTTTGGGAAGGCCATGTGGCTTGAACCCATGACTCTATGATTATATAGTTTCTTTCCACCATTATCCTACGTAATTCCATCGAGAATATGAAATTGTTTTTAGTCAAAAATATTTAATAATTAAATATTAAGGATTAATATATAGAGTCAATTATAAGGAATAGAGATTAATATATTAACCATATTGGGTTTCTAGATTAGTTAGACAAAAATTGAATGAATTTTCACACTTTTATGAGCCTTACAACACGTTAAACATGTATTTTTTCATTCATGCATCAAATTTTATTTTTAGATTCCCATTTCATGAACTAATGGATAAATTGGAAATTTATAAAAGAACAAAAAAGGATGAAAATTTTTTTATATAAATATTTCATTTTATTACATTTCATTATATATTTAAGTAGTAAAATAATTAATCAAAATTAGGAAAATAATCAATAAATATGTTAGTATAATACCATAATATTTTGGAACTAATGGCATTCTAAATCATCCCATATTTATGAATTTGAGTCCCTAAAAATTCCATTAATTATTCAATTATTTTGTGACTTATGACCTCAATTACTCCTTATAAATATTCAAAAATTTCATCCATGTACATGTCACCACATTACACTAATGTTATCCTATATGGAGACCTAGTTATATGTTAGTCCATGTGACCTTTGTACTTCACATTCACTATTTTCTAGAGGTTTTTTAAGAAACTGTCTCACAATACTGGATTTAGACATAAGAAATATCAAAACAATCTGTACAATGCTTGTGTTAAAATTTAGAGGACACAATTTATTTAATGTGGGGTGAATTTAACACCCCAAAAATTAAAAAAGAGTAACTTTTTAATCAATATCATGTATGACATGATAACCAAACAGAGAAAGAAATATAACCTCTCGAGGATTTATGGAATAATTAATATTATAAATGAATTTAATGTATCATTTAGCTTTAAATTAATTCAATAATTATTTATATTAAATCTCATGGAATAGAATGTTCTTTATGACTTGAGTTACATGCATGACCAAGTTTTACCAAACAACAATATTTTATTAAAATATTTTTATTTAATATAATAAAACATAACCAAGAATTTAATTTAGAGGTTATTAATTGTAATACCTAAATTATGAGAATATATATTATATATCAGAATAGACTTTTCTATTCTCATCCAATTTTTTTATAGCTATAACATAAGAAAGAATCCAATATTATGCATAAAAATGATATTTTTTAAAGGAATTTTTCCTTGTTTTTGTTCAAAACCTATCTTAAATATGAATTTTGGGAAAATAATATATTTTATATGTCAAAATAAAATTCAATTTTGAAATATATATTTCAAAATTATGTTACCATGAATTTTTTGTAATTTTATGTAATATTTCAATTTTTATGAATAGTGAAAAGTACTGAATTTTAATTTTAGTCTCCCTTTTCATCTAATTAATTTATAACGATAAATTATATTTTAAATTTGTTTTAAAGTCACATTAAATATAATATATACAAATTAATAAAAAAATTTCTTTGGAATAAATTTAACATTGAAATTGGATATAAAAATGTAGAAAACATTTGGACATTTTTAATTTAAAACCTAGCATTATCGTCCCGTCCGTAGGATTGATTTTAAATTAATTTCTACCACTTATGTGATTGAAAATAAAAAAAAATTATTTAATATTTAGAATCATATTAATTTCTTATTTCTAATAACTCTAATATAGTTTATTAAAAAAAATTTAGTTAAATTAGTTAGGAATAATTAAAGGGATTAAGGTAAAAGTATGCTTAACAAGGGGCTAAACCTTAAACTTAATGAATCATTTTACCTTGAAACTAGTCCAAAATATATTTTCTATTCATATTTTGACCCTAAAATCAATTCATTAATTTTTCCCATTAGTGGAGCGTGTATTCATATGGAAAAAGTTAGTGGAATACCCTTTTCAAAAATATACAAGAATCCCACTCCTCCACCGCTATAAAAATGCACTCCCCCCTCCCACATATTCAAACATATCAATAGTATTGGATCTCACAAAATAAACTCACATATTCTCTAATCATTATTCCCCTCATCATATATTCATCAACTTGGTCATAAATCCAACCAAGGAAGTCATTTTTAATAAACCAAAAGGTGTTACCTGTAAACAGGGAAACATTCTCAAACGATCACTTTCATTTTTTTTCTTCTCCACTCCCTCATATTTTTTTACAATTATTTATAATAACCTCAGTATTTTCAATATAAATGTATTATTTATTATAATTGTTTTATCTATACTTATACACACTTCCATTTAATGGGAAAGAACTTACTGTTCATGTGTACAACTTACTACCCCATCGCGAAATAATTATTGTTTTTTCCTTTACCAAATTTAATAGGTTGAAATTATAATGGAAAAAATTGAAATATGATATATATGGTATTAAAAAAATTATCCTTATGGAATATTTATATAACATATAGCTTCATGTTTTCCATTCTTTGGGAATAGGATAACATCGCTTGTGGATGTGTGGTTTATCACAACCTCAAAGCGACCTGACTCATTCACAATATTCATGGAACATATGAAGGATGGTATAAATAAACCAATGTGATATATAATAAATTAAAATTATACTATAATTATAATATATATATATATATCATATACTTTTCATTATTTTAAAAATGAAATGAAAATTTAAGTAGTGTTCATGTGTATATGCGGCATACGTCTCTATGAGTGGTTCTTTTAATTTCTAGTCTCCAAATATAATGTATTATTATAAATAGATATATATTGAAAATAAATGATAATTAAGCCATTATTTATAGTAATTAGAATATTAAATCATGATATAAGTAATTGTAACAACAAGTAACAAGTCAAAACATACCTAAAAAACAAGACATTTAACACCAGAAATTGTTGAAATAATGAATGATTAAAAAAATAGGTAGTAAGATATTATAATAATTTCATATATGATATCATAAATATTAATATTTTTCTATTACAATGTATATACATTCTTTAAACCACTATACATGATGTTAACATATGTTCATGTTAAAATGAAAAACAATATATGGCATATTCTTGTCACTATTTACTTCTCTGAGATAAATGTCATCTTCACCATTAACTTCTTTAGGTGGTGTATATAATTCCCATTTTGATATTTTATATTATGAATTATTTTATATTAATTTTTTTATTTTCAAATTTATTTATTTCCTTCAAGGGGTTTTGATTTAAATGTTTTCAAGTGGAAATAATTTTTTTACCCAATCCATTTTAATTGGCTTATGTTACATCAACATTATCGTTAATATTATATGATTATGTGTGTAATCAGTTTTTATTATATATTTTTGTATTTAAACATGTTTTATATATATTTACATTTAAAACACATAACCCATTCATTGATATATTCTCACATCAACATTATGGTCTTTTCAAGGGTTTACATCACAATAACATTTTGTTCGGGATAATTTACACATGAATTTACATTTAAGGAAATTATTGGATAATTTATTACTAAATATTTTCATTTTATTCTTGTCTATATAGTCATTACTTTTTTAATGTTATAGTACCATTTTCCCACTCTTTGTTACTCAATATGTTTTATAATTGTTTTTTAAGAAAACTAAAATTCATTTCCCTCTTCGGTCAAAGAACATTCTTTATTCTAAAAACACTATTTTTATAAAACGTTTTTGAAAAATGTTTCTAAATATTCCAAAATGATTTATTAAATACAATCTAACCCATTTTTACAAATATTTTTAAAATAATATTCTTGAATCACCCCAAAAATGAAGTTGTCTTACCTTTTTATATTGAAAAGTTGATTGTTCTTTTTACCATGTATGGAATGTATGGATTTACCCACCTTCATTTCATTGAATATTAATTTTCAATTTTAAATGGTTTAATTTTAAATAATTTTTTTTAAAGTGATTTTAAAATAAAATATTCCTCAAAATTTTTTCCAAAATCAAAAATATATTTTCTTCCAGAATGATTCAAAAAAACATTTTTATTGTATTTTCATTTTTCAATGATAACAACATATTTCCTTACTCAAATAAAGATATTTTGTATTGATACTATCATTATTCTTACAATGGATGGTCTATGATTTATTTGGACCACTATGGTACTGAAATTCACTTCCTTGGTTTATTTTTAGTAGTTGCCTTTAAATATTCATTTCCCAGTGATCATTGACCATTAAATTTATCCTAACTATTGATATCAAATTTCATTTAAATGATTATTTCCTAAACCTTATTCTATTTTTACATTTGGATTTTACTTTGAATGTTATTTAATATCTATGGAAATATCAATAAATCCACATATTTTACCCAATGAAGATATTTGATAAGCCACATTATTCATGAATTAAATTGATTATATGTTATCTGAGAAACGATTTGGATAGGTGTCATAGGGATTGTTCATGGTTATAGATAGCCCCCCCCCATGAATCGATAGTATTGTGGGATGAACTAGTTGTCCAGTATAATCTAATGTGTTTTTCACCTAGTATGTTATAAACCATCATATGAAAGGTGTTGATGGAAAAGGTAACGTGTACCAAGGAAACATGGAATCCAATAATTAATAATTGACTTCATTTTGATTCATTTATTATAATCCATGAGATTTCTCTTTTGAACTATCTATTGATTCGTTTCATTCTTAGTTTATTAATAGAACTCTGTGCATTTCAGTTATTTTCATTGACATATTTATTCTGCCATGTATATTTATTTGAATGGAATATATTTTTAGTAATTTTCTTTCTATATTGTTTATCCACTAAGTTTTCTGATTATATGGCATGTTTGTTTAGTTATTACGTTTCTGTATTGATTGTGGTAGTTGAGTCATTATTGATTCCACTATGCATATCCCTTATAGAGAATTTGAGCTCACACATTTTTTCATTCCCTAGGAATATGTGAAGCTTACTAAGAAATATATTCCAGGATACACTATTTGGAATAATGTTATTATCCTAGAAATCTAAAAAAAAATATGTTGTAATTTTTTTATTCATTAACATGACCTATGCATCTATCTAGTTTACTAAGACTACTAAACTATTCATTCCTTTGAGATGTAGTTTTATTTTATCTTACACCTATGTAATGGAATCATGAAACCATATCATGGCTTTCTATGGTCTGTTCAATACACACACAAAAAATAAACTATTTTATAAAATCCTAATATTTTCATCCTATGAAAATTTTAATATTTTGAATGAAAAAAAATTATTTATATCAAATCCAATTTAAAATTATAAAAAACATATCTTTTTAATAAAAATGAAAAAATACCAATAAAAACTAATTTAATTAGAAAAATAACTTCTAAAACATTATGTCCCCATAATAATATTAAATATAAGTTTATTATCAATTCAGTGATAATTTATTATTTTTTAAATGATATCCCTTTAACAGTTATCAATTTTATAATGTAATAATACTTAAAAAAAATCATTGAAAATACTCTTTTTAACAATTAATGATTTTGGTCATATCATATTAGTTATTTATTTTCAAAAAAATGAATTCAATCATTCAAATCCTAAAAATTCAATTTAAAAATCACCATTTATTATTTTAATTATTTTTAATAATAGTTTATTGTAATATTTTGTGACTAAATTTAGTCCAATGTTTCAAGGAATGTATTTTATCAAACAAAATATTATTTAAAGAAATTATATTGAAATACTTGTGTGTAAAAAGTGAACCTTTCTCTATAATATTCTCATTAACATCTTTAGTAGATTTTGAAGTGCCTAGATCAGTGTGAATCACTGAGAGGGGGAGGGGGTGAATCAGTGATCCATTAAAACTTTTTACTAATTGATTCTTATCAATTAAACCTCTATGGCTGGTTAAAGCCTCGATCCACTCTTCTTGTATCTCTCAACCTTTCCCGAATGATGCAATAATGAAAAGGCACAGGACACAAGGATTTACAAGGTTCGGCACCAAAGGCCTACATCCTTGCCATGCTCTCCCAGCATGGATTCTCCCATTATAATCTGTTAGTATTACAATGGTCGATACAGAGTTCCACTGTATCTCTCCTGAGTCCCACAGGAGGGTCTTTATACTGCTTCACACAGTGTTACCAGAGTCCCACTGGCCTGCTCCAGAATCCCACTGAAGACTTCTTCTCCCTGAGTCTCACAGGGGGCTTCTCCTGGCTCCTCGAGTCACACGAGTGGCTCTTCTTCACTTTAAGCTTCTTCAAGTATCTTCAGCAGTCTGGGATAAATACTTCTGGCCTTGCTCTTCTTCTGATCACTTGTGGTGAACAGGTCTTCTCGTCTTGCTCAGGCTTTATCTCCTTCTTCTGAGGATGACCTGGCTTCTCTCTAACTACTGAATACTCAGACAAATGATGTCTTTAGCTTCAGTCTGGTCCAGTCTCAGTTCACTTCAACTTCATGCACTGAGTGCATGGCAGCTCTTCATCCTCATGCACTGATAGCATGGCCTTCTCAATTCTTCAAGATCTTCAAGTCTTGGACTCCTCAGATTCACACCGCTGATTTGTCACTGTTCACGTGTGCACGTGCATGCATGCATGCATGCACTCCCCTTCTTCTTCTTGGTGCAGTAGACCCACAAAGTGTGTAATTCTTTTCAGCACACACCTACTTCTCAGACTTAACACACTTTATGCAATTTTTCTACACACATAAATGTGTGTTCTTCTTTGTGTGTATGTCCTCCCTTTTCTTCTTCTAAGTGTATACACACTTCTTAGTGCACACACCTAGGTTTGGCCTTCTTGTCTCTTTGCACACAAAAACTTCTTCACTCTGGAACACACTTGAGCTTGGCCTTCACACTTCTTGTTGCACACTCTTAAATGACCGTAGGGTGTTCCTCTTCAATTTGCACACACACACACTCAAATGAGGTGTGGTCTTCACTTCACCCACACAAGGCTACGACCTTTCACTTCCTTTGCACACAAGACTTGTTCTTTTATTCTTCTTTGCACACACTTAACCCGTAGGTCCTCTTCTTGTTTTGCACACACAAAAGGTGTGGTCTTAACTTGGTGCACACACAAGGCTATGCCTCGGGTTCTCTTCTCCACTTGGCACACACACGAGGCAAGGCCTCGGCCTTCTTTGGCACACACACAATGTGTGTAAAACACAACCCGAACTCTTACTGCCTTCAAAGGAGGCGCGCAAGGTGCAAGGGGGTGTGGCCCTCTTCCTGTCTTCAAATGCCGCGCAGGCTCAAGTGTGCAAGGGTGCAATACCCTCGGGCTCCTTCCTTCTTCAACACTGCCGCGCAAGCCACAACAAACCTCGAGGGCGCGCAAGGTACTTGCAGCATCGGGTACTTCCTGTCGCGCAAAAGAAAGACGCGCAGGGGACTCCTCCTTCTCATTCTTCTTCTCGGGCAAAAGAAGTAGCGCGTAAGGAACTTTTCAAAGCCAAAAATGGCTTCGGGCTGCTGCCGCGCAAGTGGTGCGCGCAGGGCAGTTCTTCGCGAGGCAGAGCTCTCACGGGACTCGGATCTTCAACAAAACTTTAGCGCATCAGGAGCTTAATGAGAGCCTCGGGCTCTCTTTTTATAGGCAGAGAAACGCCTCAAATCTTCCGCGTGGGATAACTTCAATCCCGAAGATTTTGGATCTTTTAAATCTTTAAACGATCCGCAAATCCCGTTTTTATTCTCTGTTTCACGCGGGATCCATTTATGTTTTTCTCCTCTACGTGCATGCGACTTCGAACGCATGCACGGCCTCGGTTTTGGCCATCCCATGCAAAACACGAATACCCCGATGCCTCGGCAACTCCGTTTGCCTCGGCCTCATTCTAAATTCTCCATACATTGCATGCACACCATTTTTTATGCATGGCCGTGTTCGGTGTGGAGAGACGAGCTCAATGGAGGTCTTAGATCCTTCAGAGGTGGCCGGGAACTCGAAAACTGGTGCTCGGAGGGCTCTGGTTCAGCGGCTGCTCACGGGTGACCTTCGGCTCGAGCTCGAGGAAGGAGATGAGCCGGGAGCCGTTGGATCAGATCTTCAACAACCTGGATTAGATCGCGGCGCCGCAGATGGATCGTGCGGCGCAGATCAAGCGCGCGATCAATCGAGCGGCTCAGATTCGCTCCCGGGAATTTTTCCGCGTCCCACATCGAAACGGGGCACGGTTTTCTCGCGGTTTATCACCCTGGCTCTCCCTTAGACGGCCAGTTGAATCTCCTCCCCTCTCGGTGCCGCCCAGCACCGAGTTCTTTAGCGGGCGAGCTCTTGCGCCCACCTCTGCTCCTGCGGGCGCGCTATGCGCCCACCCTATGCATGCTCTGACACTCGGGCGCGCTCCTACGCCCCCGTCGCGCTCCTCCGGGCGTGCCCCTGGCGCCCATGTGGTGTCTTGGGTGCGCCCTGCCGCCCTGGCTCGCCCCACGGGTTCCCCCGGGCGTGGTGCCCTAGTGCCCATGCCTTGGGGTTGAACCCCCAAGGTGCCTTGGCTGGCCAATTTTTTGGCAAAGGCATGAATGAATCCTTTGTATAAAAACAAAGTACTCCATATACAAATTGCCAAACCAAGTTCCATTCAAGCCTTCTTCTTCCCATCTCTATTCTTCTTCTTCTTAAGAATTCCTCCATTCATCCTCAACATTTATTTATTACTTAGGAGTGAATTCTTGAAGGTTCTCCATCAACCGAACTCTTGAATCAACATAAAATCTCCAATGTGCTTCATTTATCTAAACAGAGGTCAAGTTGGATCTTCTTCTAATTCACATGCACTAAGAGATAGTGCATGGACTTCTTCAGCTCACTTCATCCACTTAGGACTTGTGGATGGATCTTCTTCAACTCCTCATGCATTGTCACTACAATGCATGGTCTTCAATCATTGTTGTGACTTTGTATCATCAGGATACAAGTTCTATGAACTTAAAGATCAGCTCAACAATCGTCAGATTTCCATGAAGAATGTTTCAACCATATTCTCCAATGCCACTTAGTGAATCTCCTAAGTGACATTCCTCTAAGTTCCATGGCCATTCTCCATTCTTTACCAACACCATCACAACCTTTGTCATTCACATCTTGACATTCCTTGACTTCCATTCATTCCAAGACAACTTCATGCCTCATTGACAACAAATGCAACACAATGCACTTCAATCTCCCCCTTTGTATTTTTTGTCAATACACCACTTCAGCACATATGAATGGGTCAATATGTGTGCCAATATTTTATCCCCCTTATTGGCAATCAAATGCAAAGGTGTGGTGTGGTTCACTTTTTCAAAAATCTCTTCCACCCTTCGAATAGCATCTTCTTAAAAAAAACTAGGAGAGGGATGATGTCACATGTTCTTCTTTATCAAAGAACCTTTAGTAAATCAACTCTAAGTCTACTTGGGCTAACCCGGTGTAGAAAACAAGAGTGATGTAACCAAGGTACTCAATGCTGTCCACAATTCTATACACATGTGAGATCATGCTTAGGGGTTGAATTGTTTTCAGATATTCAATGAATTGCTGAATCCTGCACATACTTCACAAAACACATTAGAATGTTCAGGTGCAAAGATAAAGCTCCCCCATTCATCCATTTTCTTAAGATGATATTAATCTCGGAACATCATCTTCTTCAGATTTGCTCCCCCTCAAGGGGTGCACTCCATTCTGTCCAAACCATCCTCCAGATGAGAATGATCATCATCTTCAATTCCCTGCAATGTTAGCACATGTATATACCAAGAGTATAAGGGAATAAGATGGAACCTCCTTGGTTCATCAATGTGAACAACAAGGTTGAGAATATTCTCTCAACCGAGATGTCCCATTTTCTCCAGTCTTCACACTTGCACATTTGATCTTCATTGATGATTGTGCTGGTGTGGTTCTTAAAACATCTTCATGTGAAACCTTCTTCTTCCCTTTTGCTTTAGCAATTGACAGAGCTTCATATTCAACTCTTTGTAGTTCTCTGGAAAGTTTCAACTGATGTGGCAATATGACAAGTAAATTATTTGGAAGAGTGGCCCCAGTTCTGGAAGTTTAACATGGTTCTTTTGATGCTGTCAAGCTACCTTTCTTAGGCAACTTGTTTTCAATCAATCCCTTCTGCTTCTTCTGGATTGATTGTCTGTTTGAGTTCAGTCTGCCTCTATTGCATTTCATGGCTTCTTTACAAAGATCCATGGTATGACCTTTCTTTCCATAGTAGAAGCACTTCTTGGTGGTCCTTCTGGATGCATCACCCTTCTTGGACTCAGACTCCAAGGACTTCTCTTCATTTCTCAAACACTTCTTGGGAGCATTTTCTACTTTCTTCTTGCTTCCCAAGGAATCTCTCTTAGCCAGGTTCTGTGATCTTTTCTTCTTTCGAGCTCTGGATACAGTTGGAGATTGACATGTATCTATTTGACCACTTTTGCAATCATCCCAGATGTTGTCAAGTAATCCAAATCTATTAGCAGTAAACAGATGTCTCTGGACCTGTGGATGCTGCTTCTTTTCTTCTGGCTTGCTCCCCCTAGGCATGGGCTTCCTCTGTGCTTTGGCATTCAGTGGATTGTACCAAAAATCCTTTGAACAATGCCCATACTTGTTACAAACCAGCATTGTCCCACGAATCTTGACCTCTTCAGTCCTTCTGATTGTAGGGTACTTTTATTGACCTGTTGTGCTGTTTCAGGAGAGCTCTGCTTCTTTACTGTCTTCATCCATATTTGTTTGGAATTATTCTTCCATCCTGCACTTTTTGTGGAAACACAATTAGAAGCATCAGTACAAGATGGTATGGATGGTACCTTCTTTCTAGAAGATGTTGCACTTTCATAAGAGGATGTCCTTCTCTTAGAATCATCCTGCTCAAAGCATACTTGAGTAGCAACATGTCTTCTTGCAGCTGACTGGGAGGATTCAGCTTTAGGTGATTGCAGATGTTTCAATATCACATCCACTTCTAAACACTTCATGTTGAGTGAGTTCTTCTCATCCTCAATTGTTCTTAGCCTTCCTTCCCATTTCTCTTCCAGCTGTTTTATCTGGTCTTCATGCACCTGCTTCATTTCAAGCAATGAGTTGTCAAGCTCCTTCACCCTTTTGACTTTGTTTTCTAGTTGAGCATCTCTGACAACCATTGACACTTTGTGCCTCTTTTCCAGCGCATGGACAACATCTTTGACTATTATCATAAAGAATTATTTCTCATAAAGGCTTCTTTGCAATTCTTCAGCAGTGTCTTCATACATTTCATTGCAAATGGAAATTGTTTCATCTTTGGCTTTCACTAGCTTTCTGAGAGTGTTGGATATGCCAACCCTTTTTTCCAATTGATCTTCCATTGCATTGGCTTCTTCTTCTAACTGTGATTTTTCTTCATGAAGATCATGGATTCCTGTAGCTATACACTTTGACACTTCCATGGGAACTGTCTTCTGAAGATATTTGAGTGCACTCTGAAGATCATTCATTGTTTCAACTTCATCACAGCTAGGACAGGCTTTCTTCATCTTCTTGGCCTGTTTCTTCTTTCTATTTTTCTGAGTCTTGGAAGATATCTCCATTTGAGGCTGGTCGCTCATTTCCTCAAATCTGCACTTCATAAAGACTCCCTTGGATCTTTTAGAGGTAACCTTCCCTCTGATACCAGTTGAAGTGCCCAGATCAGTGTGAATCACTGAGAGGGGGAGGTGGTGAATCAGTGATCCCTTAAAGCTTTTTACTAATTGATTCTTATCAATTAAACCTCTATGGCTGGTTAAAGCCTCGATCCACTCTTCTTGTATCTCTCAACCTTTCCCGAATGATGCAGTAATGAAAAGGCACAGGACACAAGGATTTACAAGGTTCGACACCAAAGGCCTACATCCTTGCCATGCTCTCCCAGCATGGATTCTCCCATTATAATCTGTTAGTATTACAATGGTCGATACAGAGTCCCACTGTATCTCTCCTGAGTCCCACAGGAGGGTCTTTATACTGCTTCACACAGTGTTACCAGAGTCCCACTGGCCTGCTCCAGAATCCCACTGAAGACTTCTTCTCCCTGAGTCTCACATGGGGCTTCTCCTGGCTCCTCGAGTCACACGAGTAGCTCTTCTTCACTTTAAGCTTCTTCAAGTATCTTCAGCAGTCTGGGATAAATACTGCTGGCCTTGCTCTTCTTCTGATCACTTGTGGTGAACAGGTCTTCTCGTCTTGCTCAGGCTTTATCTCCTTCTTCTGAGGATGACCTGGCTTCTCTCTAACTACTGAATACTCAGACAAATGATGTCTTTAGCTTCAGTCTGGTCCAGTCTCAGTTCACTTCAACTTCATGCACTGAGTGCATGGCAGCTCTTCATCCTCATGCACTGATAGCATGGCCTTCTCAATTCTTCAAGATCTTCAAGTCTTGGACTCCTCAGATGCACACCACTGATTTGGCACTGTTCACGTGTGCACGTGCATGCATGCATGCATGCACTCCCCTTCTTCTTCTTGGTGCAGTAGACCCACAAAGGGTGTAATTCTTTTCAGCACACACCTACTTCTAAGACTTAACACACTTTATGCAATTTGTCTACACACATAAATGTGTGTTCTTCTTTGTGTGGATGTCCTCCCTTTTCTTCTTCTAAGTGTATACACACTTCTTAGTGCACACACCTAGGTTCGGCCTTCTTGTCTCTTTGCACACAAAAACTTCTTCACTCTGGAACACACTTGAGCTTGGCCTTCACACTTCTTGTTGCACACTCTTAAATGACCGTAGGGTGTTCCTCTTCAATTTGCACACACACACACACTCAAATGAGGTGTGGTCTTCACTTCACCCACACAAGGCTACGGCCTTTCACTTCCTTTGCACACAAGACTTGTTCTTTTATTATTCTTTGCACACACTTAACCCGTAGGTCCTCTTCTTGTTTTGCACACACAAAAGTTGTGGTCTTAACTTAGTGCACACACAAGGCTATGCCTCGGGTTCTCTTCTCCACTTGGCACACACACGAGGCAAGGCCTCGGCCTTCTTTGGCACACACACAATGTGTGTAAAACACAACCCGAACTCTTACTGCCTTCAAAGGAGGCGCGCAAGGTGCAAGGGGGTGTGGCCCTCTTCCTGTCTCCAAATGCCGCGCAGCCTCAAGTGTGCAAGGGTGCAATACCCTCGGGCTCCTTCCTTCTTCAACACTACCGCGCAAGCCACAACAAACCTCGAGGGCGCGCAAGGTACTTGCGGCCTCGGGTACTTCCTGTCGCGCAAAAGAAAGACGCGCAGGGGACTCCTCCTTCTCCTTCTTCTTGTCGCGCAAAAGAAGTAGCGCGCAAGGAACTTCACAAAGCCAAAAATGGCTTCGGGCTGCTGCCGCGCAAGTGGTGCGCGCAGGGCAGTTCTTCGCGAGGCAGAGCTCTCACGGGACTCGGATCTTCAACAAAACTTCAGCGCATCAGCAGCTTAATGAGAGCCTCGGCCTCTCTTTTTATAGGCAGAGAAACGCCTCAAATCTTCCGCGTGGGATAACTTCAATCCCGAAGATTTTGGATCTTTTAAATCTTTAAACGATCCGCAAATCCCGTTTTTATTCTCTGTTTCACGCGGGATCCATTTATGTTTTTCTCCTCTACGTGCATGCGACTTCGAACGCATGCACGGCCTCGGTTTTGGCCATCCCATGCAAAACACGAATACCCTGATGCCTCGGCAACTCCATTTGCCTCGGCCTCATTCGAAATTCTCCATACATTGCATGCACACCATTTTTTATGCATGGCCGTGTTCGGTGTGGAGAGACGAGCTCAATGGAGGTCTTAGATCCTTCAGAGGTGGCCGGGAACTCGAAAACTGGTGCTCGGAGGGCTCTGGTTCAGCGGCTGCTCGCGGGTGACCTTCGGCTCGAGCTCGAGGAAGGAGATGAGCCGGGAGCCGTTGGATCAGATCTTCAACGGCCTGGATTAGATCGTGGCGCCGCAGATGGATCGTGCGGCGCAGATCAAGCGCGCGATCAATCGAGAGGCTCAGATTCGCTCCCGTGAATTTTTCCGCGTCCCACATCGAAACGGGGCACGGTTTTCTCGCGGTTTATCACCCTGGATCTCCCTTAGACGGCCAGTTGAATCTCCTCCCCTCTCGGTGCCACCCCACACCGAGTTCTTTAGAGGGCGCGCTCTTGCGCCCACCTCTGCTTCTGCGGGCGCGCTATGCGCCCACCCTATGCATGCTCTGACACTCGGGCGCGCTCCTACGCCCCCGTCGCGCTCCTCCGGGCGTGCCCCTGGCGCCCATGTGGTGTCTTGGGTGCGCCCTGCCGCCCTGGCTCGCCCCACGGGTTCCCCCGGGCGTGGTGCCCTAGTGCCCATGCCTTGGGGTTGAACCCCCAAGGTGCCTTGGCTGGCCAATTGTTTGGCAAAGGCATGAATGAATCCTTTGTATAAAAACAAAGTACTCCATATACAAATTGCCAAACCAAGTGCCATTCAAGCCTTCTTCTTCCCATCTCTATTCTTCTTCTTCTTAAGAATTCCTCCATTCATCCTCAACATTAATTTATTACTTAGGAGTGAATTCTTGAAGGTTCTCCATCAACCGAATGCTTGAATCAACATTAAATCTCCAATGTGCTTCGTTGATCTAATCAGAGATCAAGTTGGATCTTCTTCTGATTCACATGCACTAAGAGACAGTGCATGGACTTCTTCAGCTCACTTCATCCACTTAGGACTTGTGGATGGATCTTCTTCAACTCCTCATGCATTGTCACTACAATGCATGGTCTTCAATCATTGTTGTGACTTTGTATCATCAGGATACAAGTTCTATGAACTTAAAGATCAGCTCAACAATCGTCAGATTTCCATGAAGAATGTTTCAACCATATTATCCAATGCCACTTAGTGAATCTCCTAAGTGACATTCCTCTAAGTTCCATGGCCATTCTCCATTCTTTACCAACACCATCACAACCTTTGTCATTCACATCTTGACATTCCTTTACTTCCATTCATTCCAAGACAACTTCATGCCTCATTGACAACAAATGCAACACAATGCACTTCAGATTTAATTTCATGGGCCTTCCTAATTATATATGGATGAGGAGGTTTAGAACATCACATTTCATCATTAAACCATGCATTGGTCCAATTATTAGTATAATTCACATACTGATTACCATTGAATAATTAGAGCATGCATTGTATATTTGGGTGAGATTTTCCATCATCCATATCTCCTTGGTATTAATGTGCAAAGTGACCTTATTTTTGACACATTAAGAATTAATGTAACCCATAGACAACATTTCCCCCTTGATTCATCAAATATTCTTGGAATTATGGGAGATTATTTTTCATTACATCATTTCTTTTTTTTAAATTCCTGAAAAATATTTTTTTTTTCTTATAACAAAAACCATGAGATTGATTGGAGTATCTAATATTTGTTTAAACCATAAGAGAATATCAAATTGTTTATCTGTGACTATCCACGACTGTTATAGACATGTCTATTTGGAGACACATTCTTATGAAACTAAATAAACTATGAATTTTTCATTTAGGGTATATTATAAAACTATATGTGTACCTAACACATTTAATTATTTTCCCCAAATCTATAATCCCAAACTTTTATGAATAAAGCTACCTTTTGATTGAGTAAATACCTTATAGTTGTAGAGAACACATTACCATCATTGGTTATTTGGGATCAATATTTGGTGTTGGATTTATAAGACCATTAATCATCTAAATTATTCAAAATAAAATTATTTTAATGTAAACCATAATATTAGTTTATATTAAGGGTTCTAAAAATATAATTTACACATATGGAAGAAGCGATGGAATTAGCTAGTAAGACCACACCCTATGAATCACATATTTCAGAGCTTATATGGGAGATAGAATCACTATGAATTTATCCAAACTAATACCTACAAAGATTATATAACAATATATTAAGAAAATTTGTTTCTAGATTAGTTCAAACTCATCGATATCACGACCAAAACCATGTTTATCAAATCACCCCAATAAAGCCCCACCATTAAATGCATTACCTTTATGGGAAACAATAGTTAAATAAGGGGTTATGTATCAGTACCCTAGTAGTATAAATTCTAATTTTACCACATTAATAAAATAATTAGTATATTTCAACCATTTTAAATAATTTCTTAGTGATTATATAATATGTTTGATAGAAAATATATTTATACATAATTATATAATATTTATATTTTTGGGAAATATATATTCTCAATTAAGAATCTATTTTGATAAATTAGATAATTTTATAAATAAACTATAATTTTAAAATATATATATATTATATAAAAAATATTTAAATATAATTTAATATATTACTTAATAAAGTCAAATGTAATTTTAATAAGGGTCATAAAGTGGTTAATATAAAAAACTAAAATATTTTATGAATAGGGATTTTAATTAAAAGTATAAATTACCATATTTATAAAATTATTTTGATAAAAGAAAATACTATTTTTTAACTTATCAATTTGAAATTATCCAACTGTAATTTTATTATAATTTTACGTCCAAATCCATTTTTCCATTTTTTCTAAAAAGCTTCTTTAAGTATTAGATGTAACTGTACATTCAAATAATAAAAACCACAAAAAAAATATTTCACAATAAAATTTTGAAATTCAAAATTAAAAAATTCATTTTTTAACTAAACCATATAGATTCAATAAATCCAAAACAATTCAAAATTAAAAAGTCAGAAAAGGTACATTGAACCTAGCACCATAACCCTAAGCTAATGACATCCTCGATCCAACCACTTGATGGATGTCAAATGTCACTCTGAATCCATCATCGCTGCAATATCAATTCACCATCCATCATTAATCACCATCATCATCACTATTATCTTTTCTCCATTGATTTCATCATCATCCTATCATTACACCATTCATCAGAGATAATAGACTGCCAAAGTCTTGTCAATATCGGAGTCCATCGTCACCATCATTGAACACCAAAATGAAACACCGTAGACCATCATAGCAAGAAGATGAATATTATCTAGGAAAACCATACCACTATCAAGAAATATTACACAACCTATGTCGATACAATCACACCTGAATTACCTAGATGGAGTAGTGGATCTAGACTCTAGAGGAATGTTGGAGCAGCAGAACCTCTATAGCGAGCCTTTAAAAATCCAGTACCATCAACCAACTTAAAATATCAACAACGAGTCATCACATCCAAATAATCTAGAAAAATATCATTAGAAAACATAGTAACAAATCACACATTGTCATACCCAGGAAGAAACAACAGATAAACATAGCCATATACCATATGATTTAACTAGATGATAAGGTGGTATTTTTCGCCATCCAAGTCGAGCATCCAACATAAATTCACACTCACCGACACCATCCCAAAACCACCTCGAACACCCATATACTGATAAAACTGATATTAGTCATAAGGGGACGATTAGAAAGACAAGAGGTGGTCGAAAGTGTCAACTGGATGACACAAAACCTCACACAATCACAATCCTGAACCACTATAGTTCTTTCATTCCAATCCAAGATGGATTATATAATGAAGTTTTGGATGATATGTGTATAGGTTTGAACAACAGAAAAGAATTAAATTCTAGAGAACAGACCATCAAAATGGATCCAGGTAAACCATAGTGGATAGGAAGAAGGAGACAAAGAAGGGGAAACAAGGTTGACAAGGAATGTGGAACAAACTGAGAAGGGTGAAATGAAAAGAGAGTGTAAGGAGATAATTGTGAATAATGGAAATGAGAATAATGAGGAGTTGATCCAATTCTAATGGGAATATCCCTATAAAGAGGAGGATTATTCTCATGGGAGCTTATAAGGAGAAAATGGGGCCATCATTTTATAATTTTAGCTGATAGAAGAAATTTTAGGTAAAAATTAAATACAATATAAATATGCGGCTTGTATTACGACATCATAACGGCCAAAAAGTAGTGAAACAAATTATAAAAAAATACAATCTTGACCAAATATATATTTCCTCTTCCAAATAATGTATTTTAATAGTTATTTTATTAATTTTATAATCCCTTAATGAACCCTCTAAATCCAATATCATATATCAAGGTTTTAAAATCAATTCCTTATGAACATAAGTCACTTCTACATAAACAAGTGTATTATTTTAATGATTTATATTCTTGGCCATTAATTTTTTTAATACCCATCATATTTCGAAGAAAACTTGTGTGAAATGTAACATCCCAGTTCTGGATGCCACCCAGAGGTGCCCTGTACCTAGTTGGTCACACGGCCTCAAGCGCATTTTCCCAAACGCCAGAGGCTGCCGACTAGCAGCAAGGGCATTGGGTGTGATAGTGGAGAAACTATGCCCTCATTGGAAGAGTACGCAATAGGAGAAAATAAATGTGCAAGAGCAGAAGAAGTAATTAACCAACAATGATAAGAAGTGGAAGACTAAATCAGCAAACAACTGGAGCACATATGTATATATATGAAATGATGCAGGATACATATCTAGGAAAGCATCCAAGCAAGTCACAATTCTGAAAATATCATATTACCAAAACAAGTAAAAAATAAAGTAAACACCTCCTCATCATCGCAAGACAAAGCTTGGTCCCATGCTCTCCTTATCCAAGCAATCATGTACTAGAAGTCTAAGGGTTATTTTCCTTGATTATACCTGCAACAACATAGTTTGTTTGGGGCCAAATGCAAGACCCAAATAGTGATTGAGACTAAATCATAGTAGACAACCACCCGAAGATCTGTGCCTTACAGTCAGTGATTATATGGTAGGTAATAGTACAATAAGCAGTAAACAGTAGCAGCAACAGCAGGTAGTAATCAGTAAGTTGTAAATAGAATGATATACAACAGTGATTAATCAACAGAACAACAAGCAGTGGTGAAGCAACAGCTAACACAAGTAGGAAACCCTTTAGGATGTACTCGCAGCCATCCCCTCTGGTACGATCCAAGAATTACCACAACCCTCTTTACAGTGCACTCATCCTATCCCCTCTGGTTTGGTCATATGAAATTATAAGACTCTCTAGGGAAGCTCACTCGGTCAATTAACCTTATAATTTAGGGTAGTCAGGGACACTCTAAGGTAGATCACGTGGTCTAACCCTCTTGGCCCCAAGATCTAGAGACTCTGAGAGGAAGATCACTTAGTGCAACCTCTTATAGCATTAGGTATACCACAGACTCTCTGAGGAAGCTCACTCGGTCAATTCCTCCTCTAGCCTGGAAAGGTTTTAAATACATTCAAACAAGGTAAATATTCTTTGAGGAAGGTCACTCGGTCTAACCTCATATAGTCTAAAATAACTAAGACTCTCTAGGAATTTCACTCAGTCTATCCCATGTATTCTATAATGTCCAAGACTCTTTGAGGAAGCTCACTCGGTCTATCCCCGTATAGTCTATAATATCTAAGACTCTCTAGGAAGATCACTCGATCTATCCCTTGTAGTCTAGAGCACTGGGTTCTCATGGTCTCGTGCCAGTCAGAGCATATTAATGCAATAAGGCCAGTGTACACCTATAGAGCTACTTGGATAACCAAAGTACACTTGTAGAGATACTTGTATAAATAGTCTACAAAGCAACAAGCATGTTAACAACATCATTTCTTCCTACGATCACAAGGAATGGAAATAGGTATAATGTCCAAAGGCTAAAGATAACCAAAGGTTGCAATAAGAACAATGCATGTCCAAAACCTCCAAGCACGACAATTATCCACAAACATTATCAATTTTCCTATACATAAGCATGAAAGAATGGAAGGTATTACCACAAGGGAAAAAGGTAAACACGCAATACCCCATTCACAAGTATTGGGGAATATGCACATAAAACTCAAAGACATAAAAAGGTACGGCACAAACCACCTAACTAGATCTTAGAAGATCGATATAATTTAACCACAAAGCTTGATTCTCCTTACAATGGTGTAGATCTATGAAAACGCACAAAACTTTCAACCCACAATAACTTATGATAGATGAGATATTGGAAAACAAGGCTCTAGGAGAAAGAAGAAATCACCACTGTGATTCCAACGCAATATACAGCGGTCGATTCAGAGAAGGGATGGAGGCTTGGGGATTTGGAGAAGTACAGTGGTTGTAAGACATCTCTCGGTCAAATGGGATCTAGAATAAGATAATTCTTTCGTTTAGGTGTGACCGTGGTCCGTTTAATGAAAAAAATTACACGGCATGTACTCTACATTCTCGTACTCCGCTTTAAGCGGCCTCTACTTCACCCCAACACACCGTGTGTGTGGCCCGGACACGGCCAGCACACGGCCTGCCGTGGCAAGAGAGTACACAGTGTGTACATATAAAGTCCATAGCATGTACTTCAAAATTTTCCATAAATGCCTCTTTTCTCAAAAACTCCCGATAAAGTAAATAAATACCTGAAACAAAGATCATGGTTCTTACAAACTTCCCCCCTTAAAGAAATTCGTACTACGGTCGACAATCCGGATGGGATGCGCCTCAAATGACGCATCTTCTTCAAGATCAACCTCCTTAGGTTGAAAGACATAAGATGGGTATGAAAAGTAATGTTGGAGCTAAGAAATGTGGAAGACATTGTTTATAGCCCGGTACCTCTGAGGTAACTACAACCGATAGGAAACCGTCCCAACTCTCTCCAACACCTCAAACGGCCCGACGTACCGTGGTGAAAGATTACCATGTCCTTGAATCCTATTGTGTCCTAAACTCGGTGTGACGCACTGGAAAACCCGATCCCTGACCTCAAACTCTAGAGGTCGTCTCCGCTGATCAATATAAGGCATCTGCCGAGACTCCGTTGTAGCCATACTCTTCCGAATAAACTTTATCTGATCTGAGGTCTCCTGAACAAGCCGATGTACTAGTAAAGCTGCCTCTCCTACTTCCAACTAGCATAAGGGTGATCGGAATGGCCTACCTTACAATTCCTCATAAGGTACCATCTAAATAGTTTCCTGGAAACTATTGTTATAGGAAAACTCCACAAGAGGTTTATAATTTTCCCAAGAACCACCAAAGTCTAATATGGAAGCTCGAAGCATATCCTCAAGCACTTGGATCGCGTGCTTAGAGAAGCCATCAGTCTTGGGATGGTATGTTGTGCTCAAAATTACATTTTTACCCAAAGCCTTTTGAATTCCCTGCCAGAACCGAGAAGTAAAGTGCACATCCCTATCTGAAACAATGGGGTGTGGAACTCCATATAGACATACAATCTCTCGGAAGTACAACCGTCCCAACTCATCAACACTGATGGTCTCCTTGATCGGAAAGAACTGAGAAACCATCATAATTCTATCGAGAAAAACCCAAACAACATCACTCCCTCTATGTGATCTCAGCAACCCAGTCACGAAGTTCATCGCGACATAGATCAACTTCCACTCAGGAATGGGTAACTGATGTAAAAGCCCTACTGGTCGCTAATGCTCCGCTTTCACCTGCTGACAATTAGAACATATCATGGAAAAACCAGAAACATATCTCTTCATACCTAGCCACCAATACTGGTGGTGTAGATCACGGTACATCTTGGTGACGCCAGGATGAAATGTCCAAACTGAGGAATGAAAATCACACATCAGCTCTTCACGCATTTCTTCTGGAACCCATACACATCCCTGGACACACAAAATCTCATCCTCGCCCACTGTCCATCTAGTAAGAGTGTCCTCTCCTGACACACTCTCCCACAGGACTAAACCTTCTGTGTCTGATAACTACGTCATCCGTACCTGATCAAGAATTGAAGAGGTAACAGCTACAACAGATAGAAAAGTCTATCCCTGTCTATCATGCACCTCTAAGTGCATCTCAGAGAATAGAGCCATAAGCTTCCACTCACTACTGGCCTCCTAAATTTCCTGAATCTGAGTTCTCCTAATCAACACATCTGCCACTGCGTTACCCTTTCCTGGTGTATAGGCAAGAGAAAACTTGAATGACTAAAGATACTCGACCCACCAACACTGTCTTAGATTCAGAACATGTTGATTGAAGATGTACTTGAGGATCTTATGGTCGGTGAAAACCATAAATATATCTCCTTGAAGGTTGTGTCTCTAACAACGTAAGGCATGAACAACAACTTTCAACTCCAGATAATGCATCAGGTATTTCCTCTCATGTGGCCTCAACTGCCGAGACCCATAAGCAACAACCCCATCTCCCAGCATGAGCACAGCTCTTAGACTGATACATGAAGCATCAAATTTGATAGTATAGCCCTTTCCCAGATCTAGAACGACCATTATTGGTGTTGATGTCTTCCTCCCCTTCAGCTCCTGAAAGGTTGACTCTCAAGAATATGACCGTAAAAACTTCGCCCCCTTCTTGGTGAGACCTGTCAGCAGTGCTTCAAGTCGTATGAAGTCTTGTATGAAATTCTTGTAGTATCCAACCAGTCCTAGAAAACACCACTCCTTAAAAACATTCTTTGGCTGCTCCCAGGAAACTATATCTCTCACTTTTTTTTGTGTCTACTGATAATCCTGTCTCTGAGATGACATGACCCAAGAAGTGAATCTAATCCATCCAAAAGTGGCATTTAGAGAGCTTAGAATATAAATAATGCTCTATCAGTATACTCAGAACGATCTCAAGATGTTTGGCATGGTCATGTCGAGTGTGAGAGTACACCAAGATGTCGTCCGCAAAAACCACAACAAAGGAATCTAAGTACGGATGGAACACTCAGTTCATTAGTTCCATAAAAACTGCTAGCACGTTCATGAGACAGAACGACATGATTGTATACTCGTATAGACCATACATACTCATGAAGGATGTAAGAGGTATATATGATGGTATAACACGAAACTGATGATAACCGGACCTCAAATAAATCTTTGAGAACACCTGGGCTACTCAGAGCTAATCAAAGAGGTCATCGATCCACAATAAGGGATATCGGTTCTTGACTGTCAACTAGTTTAGCTTCCGTTAATCCACACAATGTCTCAGGCTTCCGTCTGCCTTATTTGAAAACAGGATAGGAAAACACCAAGGAGAAGTACTAAGTCAGATGAAACCCTTTGACTGTAACTCCTCCAACTACTTCTTGAGCTCCTGCAACTCAGGTGTGTCTATCATATAAGGAGGAATGGACACTGGTGCCACTCTTGGCACCAGCTCAATTGAGAAGTAGACCTCAAGCTCTGGAGACAAACCTGAAAATTTCTCTATAATGACATCCCTGAAATGATCCACCACTGGAGGAAAGTCTAACTATGAAGTCCCCTGGTCATCCAGATAAAGACTGGAAATATGGGATGTAACTCCTCCTAGTCCATGATGCTCTGGTCCAACTCTACCCACCTGGGCATCCCACTCACCTCTATGAATGAAAGATTCTCCCTCTTGTGATATGAAACTGGCACTTCGGTGATAATAATCAATGACTTCCTGGAAGGGAACCAACCAGTCCATCCCAAGAATGACGTCATATGCCATCATCTTAAGGACATAGAGGTCCCATCTATAACCTCAAGAGGGGACTCTCTTCACTGATGTAAGATAGATTTCCTCATTCCCAATGGTGTGTCAAGGGTCAACATGTCGGAATATGAAAAGATATAGAGCCCAAGGCTCTCCACAACAGCAACAGAGATAAAACTATGTGAACCACCAGTATCTAAAAGGGCTGAAGATAAAACTGAGGCTAATAATATCGTACCTCGATCTGATGAAGGTTCGGGATCCTACTCCTAGTAGGTCTACACCAAGACAAAATTATGGCCTGTACCGCAGCCCTGTGCCCCTGGATGACCACTCTGATCTGATCCACTCTGCTGTTGCTAGTGACCTGGTGACTGACCACCACAGCCGCGACATCCACCTCAGCTCGAACGGCCATAAGAACTCCAGTTCCCAGACTGGTGAGAAACTGGCGAAGCATCTCCTAAACGTGGGGTCATAGACGAACCCCTACCACTAGTTGAAGGTGAGAAGATCTGACAAAAGAACTGATGATGGCCCATCTTGCCACAAGATCGACACTCCATCGGATCTCTCTAACACTGAGGCCTAGAATGTCCACTCCTACCGCAATGGTAGCATATGACTTGGATACCAGAAGACACATCCCTCCTGCTCTGATCTCCTTGAGAAGACTCTCTGTGGTGCTTCTTACTATCCATAGGAGGAACACCAGCTCTGGATGTCGAACTGTCCTGGCTCACTGCTCTAGAATCCCTTAGGTTGCGCTCAGTGATCAGCACCTAGTTGACGATCGAGGATATCGAAGTCAGCCTGAATATATTCACCAGGGAACAGATCTCCTGCCTGAGACCATCCTCAAACATTCTAGCAAGGAACAACTCATCACCTGCTGGGATCGGCGTGAAGCACTGCAGCTCGGTAAAGCAGGACGAGTACTCCATAACAGAAAGAGTACCCTATTGAAGACTCATAAAATCACAGGTTCAGTTGTCCCTCAAGGTCTATGGGTAAAATTAGTCATAGAAGGTGCGGATAAACTCATAACAAGACATACTATTCTGGTACCATGACTCTGAGATCACCTCCCACCACCACTTGGCGGTGTCTCAGAGCATATAAGTAGCCAGCTTTACCATTTTTGCTAGGGGTATCTCCAAATGCTCAAAGATCATAAGTGTTTCCTCTAACCACGACTCTGAAACCTGTGGTCCTCCATCCCTTGAGAAATTAGGAGGATTCTACTGCTGAAAGACCCACGTCAATTCAACCATCGACGGGGAAAAAGGCGGTGCTCCCTGAAGAGTCTGCACCATCCTCTGCAAATCCTCCCTAAACTGTGCATTGGTTCCTGTGACGGGTATGACTACTAGTGCCAAGGCTGGTATAGCAGGAGGATCTGCAAGAGGTCCCTGATCAGCCATATCTGGTGTCTGATCACCGTCTTAAAACTGTCATACAACCGGAGGACGTCTCGGAGCCATAGCTCTGAAAAAGTCAAAATCACACCGTAGATCAGGATTATCATAGACTGAGAACACAGTAGTACAAAATGGGAATAGGAGGAGGAAACATTAAACTTTACTAAACATGGCTACACGGCGTGTATAAAAACTATAATGTGTGTTCTCTTAAACTAAAGACATAGACGTGTACTCCTGCCTCCTCTGTTCGTGTAACACCCCAACTACACGGTGTGTTGTCCCCACACACGGCGTGTACTTGAACTCTATTCCCCAGCCCGAGTCTTCTTACATGGCTAACCCACACGACCTTCTTAAACTAAAACTACATGACGTGTTCCCTATGGACACGACATGTAATAGACATGTTTTCCATGACCTATGTTGCTAGTTTCACGGCTAGATACACGGCTGACCCTTACATGGTGTGTTCAGAACAAACACTTCGTGTATAAGAGAATATAACACCGACCCGTTTTGTTCGTGACACGGTTGGGTACCTAGTACAATACTACATGGCGTGTTCTTTACCAACACGATGTGTTCTACTCGAGCATCCCCGTCTCGTGTTGTTATTTACACAGCCAGGTACACGGATCTATACTACACAACATGCTCCTACCGTACACGGTGTGTTCTTAAAGACATTTCCTCATCACCGTGTTCCTACACACACAATCAGTGACACAATCTGAAACTACACGGCGTGTAGTCATAATGTACACGTCGTGTATTCGGGGTTTTTGCGAGCGGTTGCTCAGAAATTGCACCGAAGCCCAGAAACACAGAAAAAAAAGCATAACGGTGACAAACTCTGATACGTGAGGGCCTATACTCCCCACGAATCAAAGCTTGGCATTCAATACATTCATATATAAGGAAAAACAGGTCAATGATTCACCAATTATCGATTCAAGAGGGCCCATAACACCAAAAAAATCAAAATATGGCGTTTATTTAAGTGAAGTAAAATACAAACAGTCCTCTATAAAACAGTAACGATTCTATCAATGCATCTATCACAACAGCATGTAGAATATACACAAAGTCTATAACAACAACATGCAATCGCTAAGGAACCCTAGATGGCATGGAAAGAATGCATGGCATGTGATTTCTAACAGGTTTCTATATGATGCATGAGATGGAATACCCTCATCTCATCGGTTTGTGACCAAAATAAAACCATAATAACAACAACAATAACAACACGAGTCATGTGAATCACTTTAGGTGAAATCATATCAACCGTAAAATCCCAAAACCAGAAAACTGCAATAACGAGGTAGTATGGCTTTTCCCTGTAAACGGGTTAGCTACTCCAAAGCACAACTTATTACCAAGTACCGAATCCATCTTATCCCTGGTTAAAGGCTCCAAATAGTAAATCAAGAGAAAATAATTCCTCTGATACCACTTTGTAACGTCCGAGTTCTGGAAGCCACCCAAAGTTGCCCCGTACCTGGTAGGTCACATGGCCTCAAGCGCATTTCCCCAAACGCCAGAGGCTATTGACTAGTAGCGAGGGCCTTGGATGTGATAGTGGTGAAACTATGCCCTCATTGGCACAGTACAACGCAGAAGTAAATAAACATGAAAGGGAGGAAGCAGAAGTTAACCAATAATAATAAGCAGCGGAAGACTAAATCAGCAAACAACTGGAGCACATATGTATATATAGGAAATGATGCATGATACATATCTAGGAAAGCATCCAAAAATGTCACAATGCTGAAAATAAAATAGTACCAAAACAAGTACAAACAAAAGTAAAAAACTCCTCAGCATCGCAAGCCAAAGCTTGGTCCCATTCTCTCCTCCTCCAAGCAATCAAGTACCAGAAGTTGACGGGCACTTTCCCTTGTTTATACCTGCAACAAAATAGTCTGTTTGGGCCCAAAAGAATGACCCAAACAAGGTGTGCGACTAAATCCCAATAGGAAACCACCGTAAGATCTGTGCCTAATAGTCAGTGAGTATATGGCCGATAATAGTACAATAAGCAGTAAACAGTAGCAGCAACAGCAGGTAGTAATCAATAAGCAATAAACAGGATGATATACAATAGTGATCAATCCATATAAAAAACAAGCAGTGGTGAAGAAACAGCTAACACAAGCAGGAAACCCTCTGGGATGTACTCGCAGCCATCCCCTCTGGTCCTACCCATGAAGTACCACAACCCTCTAGGCAGTGCAATCAGCCTAACCCCTCTGTTTTGGTCATACAAATTTATAAGACTCTCTAGTGAAGCTCACTCTGTCAATTCCCCTTATTGTTTAGGGTAGTCATGGACACTCTAAGGGAGATCACGCGGTCCAACCCTCTTGGCCCCAAGGTCTAGAGACTCTCTGAGGAAGCTCACTAGGTCAATCCTCTAATAGCCTCAGGTATATCGCAGACTCTCTGAGGAAGCTCACTCGGTCAATTCCTCCTCTAGCCTGGGAAGGTTTTAAATACATTCAAACATGGTAAAAAATCTCTAAGGAAGCTCAATTAGTCTAACCTGTTGTAGTCTATCATAACTAAGACTCTCTGGGAAGCTCACTCGGTCTATCCCCAGTAGTCTATAATGTCCAAGACTCTCTGAGGAAGCTCACTCAGTCTATCCCCATATAGTCTATTATATCTAAGACTCTCTGGGAAGCTCACTCGGTCTATCCCTTATAGTCTATAGCACCGGGTTCTCATGGTCCCATGCCAGTCAGTGCAAATTAATGCTATAAGGCCAGAGTACACCTATAGAGCTACTTGGCTAACCAATGTACACCTATAGAGCTATTTGGATAAACAGTCTATAGAGCAACAAGTATGTTAACAACATCATTTCGTCCTATGGTCATAAGGTATGGAAACAGGTAAAATGGAAAAAGGGTAAAGTGTCCCAAAGATTGCAACAAAAACCAAGCATGGGAAAAACATCCAAGCACCACAATTATCTGCAAACATGATCAATTAACCTCTACCCAATAATGCAAGAAAGGAAGGAACAATCATAATGAGAAAATGGTAAACATGCAATACCACATTCACGGGTACTGGTGTAATTTGCACATAAAACTCAATCACATCAAACGGAAAGGCACAAACAACCTACCTCAATCATAGGAGATCAATATACTTAAACCACGAAGCTTGATTCTCCTTAGAATAGTGTAGATCTACGAAAATGCAAATAACGTTCAACCCACGATAACTTAAGAAAGAGGAGGAATTTGATAACAAGGCCTTATGAGAAGGAAAGACTCACCACTTTGGTTCCAATGCAATCGACAGCGGTCGATTCAGAGAATGGATAGAGGCTCGAGGATGCGGGGAATTTCTGCGGTCATACTATCACAAACCGGATCTGGTCTCCACCATTAACGACACCAAAACCGGTCCATGGCTAGGCCCGAAGGGCGTTCCCTATCCCCAAGGGTTGGCACAAGTGCACAGGTATCAAAAAATCTGGTTTGGGGATGATTTACCTGAGTATGAAAGCATAAAACATAAAATACAATCAATAATTAGAATCTGAAATTTCCATGCTAAACAATTCTTAACAAAACCAGATTTGAATAAATTTGTTTAAAGACACTAAAAGTGGTCCAAAAACAAATAATGACAACGTCAAGAAATCCCCAAGGACTCCACATGACAAGGGGGCATCACCCACAATCCTTCTCCACAACTCCGCCCCAGTGATGGGGACTAACACCCTGAACCGCCATCACCCTTAGCCTTCCCTTTAACTAAGTCAAGCATAAGAAGGTCTACTCACACTCAAGGTGTGTAAGTAGGGTGTGAGCATAAGCCCAAAAGGATACCACCAGATGATTCCAAAGATCATCCAATACAATGTGAACAAAACATGGAATTTTATTACACAAGGTGAAACAGTGTTAAAATTCCAAGAAATGCGACTTTCAAATTAAAAAATTTTTCAATCCGAGAATTTCAGAAATTTTACACATTAAAGTAAAAAATGTTAGATACTGTAATTTAATTTCAAAACACCCTAGTGTATGGGTAAATATCACTAATCCAATGAGAAACAAAATCAGGAACACCCCTAGGCACTAGGTTGTCTTGGGCCCTATATAACTCGTACCTCGGTGTAATGTAACCATAGAAAAATCTATTCTCATGCACGAGCCACTAGTATGGGACATACCCATATCCTAGTGGTCCTAATCATCATCCACATAGTTTTGTTAGAGTTGTAGTTATCCAAATTCTTTGTGAAATAGGGACAAAACCCATCCTGTCCACTAGCTGTACTAGTACAAATCCGCCCCACCTAGGTACCTAGACTTCCCCATTTTGTGTTCAATGAGTTTCATAATGATACATAAATATATATTCATATAACACACCACTACTGGTCACACACAAATAAAATAGTATCTATCACATTTTATACCACTTAAAACACACAACAAAACACTTAGATTTTTAATAAAACAATTCCTCCAAATCTGGTATTGTTTCACACACCGAACTCCTTAAGAACCAAACTTGCACACTATGTGCACACCATAAAGTTACCAAAATAGAAAATTCAGACCAATACATTTCTATTAAAACAAAAAATCAATTTTAGGACAGCACCTTGTGAACCAATAAATGATAACTTTGAAAAACCTCCATTTTTACACAAACATGGGACATAAAGTTCACATGTTCCACAAACACTATTAAAACCCATTTGAACAGAAACAAACAAAGGTGATAAAATTCATAACATTATTGGAAGACCTATTATAGTTCAACAAAATTAATTATGTATTAATATGTAATTCCCAAATAAACCAATAAAACATTCCCATGAACCCCCCCCCCCCAATTTCACATAAAATTTTCATTTAAAAATTCATTTACAAAACAAACACAAATAAAACTAATTTTTACTGCAATAATAAAATGTGATAAACCTGAAAGTATGATAAATACAGAATTATAAGACACAAAGATTGCATAAACATGGAATCACCTACCAATGTAACAAAAACCATTGAATCTCCGTGCGACAATCAAATCGCACCCCCTCCGCACCAAGAGATACCTATATCAAACCTAAAACCACAAGAATTGGCCAATAAAGCCCAAAGTTAAACCCTAGGTTTGAAAACCTAGTTTCTGGACATTAGAAAACTCATTGATTACTGAATAGACCCTAAGAAAAATGAAGGAAACCCAAATTAGTTTGAAAGAGGAATGAAAAGGCCTTATTTACTTGAAGTATCTTGAGGTAATCACTCAAAAACACTAGTAGTTGAAATTTAAAAGAGCCAACAAATTTTGTTCGTTCGAAAAAAATTTCTTAGGTCATTTAGAAACTAGAATGGAGAAAAAATATTCAGAATTGAGAGTGTTATGAAAGAAAGAATTTACCTCTTCAAATATGGACGATTTGAGGTAGCCTATTAAGTTCGGCACCAAATCGCGATTAACTAGAGCTCCAATGTGGGGGTAGTTAATTTAGACACACAGCTGGGTTCAATGGACTTGGGTGAGACTTATAATCACCGAAAAATCCCAAATACTGAATATGTTATAACATAAACAAAATTCATTTTTAAAACAAGAATTGGGCTCTCGGGCAGGCCCAACCACATAGATAAAAACCCACATAAATCTTGGTTATGGATTTCAAAAGGCTCCGAATTTACTTGGTGGTGTTAATAGGTTAGGGAAGGCCAAGTTGGAATTTGAATGGATGAAAAAGGTTGAAAAATGAAATGTTTATAAAATAATCAAAATTTATTTTTCAATATGGAATTGGGCTCATGGTTTGGCCCAATTCATGAAAACACATCTATTCTTCCATAAACCTAGGGAAACCCCAAAAACAAAGCAAATATGTAAATTAAATGAAAAATACCTTTTAATATTTCATTTATGTGAGAATTCTCCCCACCATGAAGGACTTTCCACCCCGGAAAGTCAACATAAATCTTGGTTGGAAAACAAGAATGGGTACTCTTCCTCGACCCATGACATTCACTCCCATGTCTCATGTGTATCATTATCATGCTTCCATAAAACCCGGAATAATGGAATAGACTTCCCTAGAAGTATCTTCTCTTGGGAGTCCACTATTTTCACCGAACTCTCATCAATAGACAAGTCAGGCTCTATCTCCAATTCTTCCCAACTCAACACATGGGATGGATCTGGGTTGTATTTCATCAACTGAGAGACATGGAAGACATTATGGATGGACGTCAACTGAGAAGGTAAGGCCAACCTGTATTCCACCTTTCCAATACACTCGGTGATCTCAATGGGCCCAAGATATCGTGGCATCAACTTACCTTGCTTCCCCAATCGACGATGGCCCAGACGAGGGGCCATTTTTTAGAATACCCATTCACCCACAGAAAACTCTAGGTATCGACGCCTCTGGTCAGCATAAGATTTATGACAACTCAAAGCTGTCAATAAGCACTTCCTGATCAATTTGACCTTCTCAGAAGTCTCATGCACAAGGCTTGGCCCAAACAGTGACGTCTCTCCTACCTCATCCCAACATAGGGGGGACCGACATGGACGACCATAGAGCACCTCAAAAGGGGTCATTCGAATCGATGATTGGTAACTATTATTATAAGAAAACTCAACCAATCCAAAATGGCTATCCCAAGAACCTCCAAAGCCTAGGACACATGCACAAAGCATGTCCTCCAAAATCTGATTCGCCCGCTCTGTCCGACCATCTGTATGAGGTTGGTATGTCGTGTTCATCTTAATCTGAGACCCCATGTCCTTCTAAAGGCCTTCCCAAAATCAAGAAGTAAAGCAGGGGTCCCTATCTAAGACAACAGCTGATGGTACACCATTAAGTCTCACCACTTCCTGAATATACAAATGGCCCAACTCGTCTACTTTGGTTGTATCTTTTATCAGAATTAAGTTGGATGATTTGGTCAGAAGATAAGTCACCATCCAAAAGGAATTCTTACCCCGAGGTGTACGAGGTAAGCCAACAATGAAGTCCATAGAGACCTTGTCCCACTTCCAGGTAGGAATGGGTAGTGTTCGGAGCAAACTGGAAGGCCTTTGGTGCTCTTCTTTCACCTACTGACATGTGTAGCAGCTCGAAACAATTTCTGCTATGTCCCATCTCATACCAGGCCACCAAAACTGGTGACGGACATCATAATACAACTTAGTGGCACCCAGATGGACAACCCACTGAGAATGGTGTCTATCTTGCATGACCACCTTCCGCAGAGATAATGGCACTACTGAACGTCCCATGAAGCACAAGATGCCCTCAGGAGAAGACAAAAAATCAAAGGATGTCTCCCCACCATGAAAGAAACTACTTTGACCACTGACAAAGATCATCACTAGGATGTTCTTGCTGAATCATCTCCAATAGAGAAGGATTCAACTGGATTCTTACTAAGAATTCCCCTCCACTGTGTTCCCTGGTCTTCAAATGTATCTAAAAAATAGCCCCATCAATGTCCACTCATCACTAGACATCCTCAAAGCCTGCACTGGAAATCTTCTACTCAAAGCGTCGGCAACCACATTAACCTTGGCTGGGGTATAAACAATTTCAATGTCGAACCATTGCATGTACTTGATCCAGCGACACTGCCTCAAGTTGAGTTCCTTCTACAAGAAGATATAGGCTAAGCTTTTGTGATCAGAGTAGACCACAAAATTCTCTCCAAATAGGTAGGGACGCCAAGTCTTCAAATCATGCATCACCGCTTCCAACTCCAAGTCATAGGTAGGGTAGTTCTTTTCATGTGGTCGGAGTTAGCGAGATCCAAAAGCCACCACATGATCATCTTGCATAAGCACGCACCGAAGACCCATACCTGAAGCATCACAATAAACCACATACCCCTTCCCAGCCTCAGGAAATATTAGAACAGGGGCGGTAGTCGACCACCTATTTAGCTCCTCGAATGATTCCTGACATTCTGGAACCCATAGAAACTTCACCCCTTTCCAGGTGAGCAAAGTCATCAGTGATGCAAGATGAGAGAAATCCCGAACGAATCGCCTATAATAACCAGCCAATCCAAGGAAACTCCTGATCTCGATCATATTCTTCGGCTGCTCCCATGATAGAACCGCACTAATCTTCTCGGGGTCCACTAAAACCCCCTACTATGAGATCACATGCCCCAGAAATCTCACTTCCCTAATAAAAAAAGTGCACTTTGACAACTTTTCATAGAGTCGGTGATCTTGTAATGAACCCAAATCAATCCTCAAGTGATGTTCGTGTTCCTCCTCAGATCTAGAGTATACTAGAATGTCATCCACGAACACCACAAAAAAGGAATATAGATACTGATAGTACACCCTATTCATAAGTTCCATAAAGACTGCTAGAGCATTGTTCAATCTGAAGGGAATGAACAAATACTCAATATGGGCGTACCTGCTTCGGAAGGTTGTATTTTGGATATCAGACTCCTTCACCCTGAGTTGATGATACCCTGAATGCAGATCTATCTTTGATTACCACTTTTCCCCCTTCAACTAATCAAACAAATCATCTATTCTGGGCAAAGGGTATTTGTTTATAATTGTTACCTTATTCATCTTCTGGTAGTTAATGCACAACCAGAGTGATCCATAAGATTTTTTTGCGAACAACACAGGAACGACCCAAGGAGAGATACTTGGGAGAATGAATCCTTTGTATTCTAAGTCTTCTAACTATATCTTTAATTCCCTAAACTCAATGGGGGGCATGCAATAAGAGGGAAGAGATATCGGCTATGTTCTCGGTGCCAGATCAATCGAAAACTCCACATCCTGCTCTGGGGGAAAACTTGAAAAATCATCCGGGAATACCTCCGAAAACACATTCACTACATGAGGTAATGAACCTTCAGGGGAAATACCATCCTCTAGAACGAGAAAATATAAATAGAAGATAACTCTTCCCAAATCTAAGAGTGTAGGCCCTGCGTGACCGGACCAAGGATCCCATTCTCCATGAAAAACCAGACGACTCACATAAGGTGTCGTGAAAATCACATGTCGTCTGTAGTAATCGATGTGTGCCTGGAAGTGTACTGGCCAATCCATCCCGAGTATGACATCAAAATGGTCCATATCTAAGACCAAGAGGTCCCACTCCATCTCGACCCCTGACGCAGAAAGCGCACACGAGGGGCACCTAAGGCCCTGCTCCTTCATCTTTCCCAACGGTGTCACCAACTCTATCGCGAAATACATCAACTCAATTGGCAAATTCAGAATGTCCAAAAAATGGGTATAAATGAATGAAAAAGAGGCACTAGTATCAGAAAGAATAGTATCTATTGAATATGTGATCATCACGGTACCTCGAATTGTCCACAGTCCCGCCTCTGATCCTGCTAGTGCATGATCCACTGCATGGAGATGTCTAGTATCTGCCTAAGGAAGACCGCTAGTCTGTGGCTGTGCCCTGAACTAGCTCTGCCCAGAAGATGATCTATCCCTTAAACCATGACCTCCAAATCGAGACCCCCTAGTCGCTGATGGCTCAGACTGTGCTGGCACTCTTCTTGATGCCACTGACCCAGCCCCACTCGGAAGTGGACGTGCCACACCACAAAAATGCTGAAAATTACCCATACCTCCACACTGGTAAGAAGGTTTCAGAGGAAGTGGACATTCTGGTCGGATATTACTAGGCCTCCCACATTGGTGGCACATGACAGATCTCGCATCAGAAGCCGCAGAAGAAAACTTCCTGGAAGAGTGTCCTGAACTGCCCCCTCCTTTCTTCACATGATCCTCCCGCTTCCTTTTCTTCTATGAGGAGCTACCACTTCCCACTGTTGATACTGAACCATATAAACCATCCCATACTTTCCTATCAATCTCCACCATGCACGCCTAATCAACGACTTCACCATAGGTCCTCAGCTTAAACAAGAACACCTGGGAGTATATCTCTCGTCGCAAGACTTTCTCAATCGTTTGGTCCTTCACCTGCTCATTAGAGACAATTTCTGGAGCATACCGAACCAAATCAGAGAAATGGTTGGCATACTCCATCATAGATAGATTCCCCTGAACAGGTTCCATGAACTCTCTAGACCTAGAATAATCCAATAGCTCAGTGTAGTACTATTCATTGAAGACATCCTTGAAATCTCCCCAGTGCATCTGCTCATTCTTCCCAGCACGAAGCATTGACTCCCACCACTTACGGCTAGGACCCTCCAACAGAAAGGAGGCATACATCACCCTGAGCTCCTCAGGGGTTTCCAGGAACTCAAACATACACTCAATCTTCTCGAGCCATTCTTCAACTTCCTGGGGTTCTAAGCTACCTACGAAGGAAGGAGGCTTGTTTTTTAGAAACTATTATGATTTATATTTTATAAGACATGTCTCTTCTTCTCTAACTGGAATATGAGTAGTATTTGGTCCTTGTGCCAAAGCATGGATACCCCGAACCACTGCCTCTACAAGCCTATGATCAATCGGTGTGGGAGATATCTATCCAGCTTCCTCCTATGGGCGCATGGGAGCTTTGTGGGGAGACATGTTGCTACAAAATGCAATAGTCACAAAACAATAGTAAATACCAAAATTTGGAAAATTGTAATAAAATACATCGATTATAAATAAACTAAACACATTCTAGAAATAAAATAAACAACAACTCCACATCTGCCTGATGTCCACATGTGGCCTGCTGCCCACATGTCTCACCTAGAAGTGAAGTCAATCCGTAAATTACAACATCCCCTGGTGACTCAAGGTCTTCCATGAGAGGTGTGGGCCAGGTACCCGACCCACATCCAAAACCCGAATCCCCGACAGTCCTAGCTCTTGTCTATCCCGACTCATCCCAAAATAGCAATATAACACAAAAAACATTAACCTCCTTGGATACCATTTTGTCACGAACTGGATCTGGTCGCTACCATTAATGGCACCAAACCCAGTCCATGGCTTGGTTTGAAGGGTGTTCTCTATCCCCACGGGTTGTCACAAGTGCTTGGGTATCAAAAAATCTAGTTTGAGAACAATTTACATTAGTATGAAAGCATAAAACAGAAAAAGACAATCAATAATTAGAATCTGAAATTTCCATGCCAAACAATTCTTATAAAAAACAGATATGAATACATATGTTCAAAGAAACTAAAAGTGGTCCAAATACAAATAATGACATCATCAAGACATCCCCATGGACTCCACATGACAAGGGGGTCATCACCCTCAAGCCTTCTCCACAACTCCGCCCTAGCGATGGGGACTAACACCCTGAACCGCCATCACCCTTAGCCTTTCCTTTATCTTAGTCAAGCATAAGAAGGTCAACCCACACCCAAGGGGTGTGAGTAGGGTGTGAGCCTAAGCCCAATAGGATACCACCAGATGATTCCAAATAGAATGCAGTACAATGTGAACAAAACAGGCAATTTTAATAAAAAAGGTGAAACAGTGTTAAAATTCCAAGAAATGCGGCTTTCAAATGAAAACAGTTTTCAAACCGAGAATTTCAGAAGGTTAACACATTAAAGTAAAAATTTTAGCTAATTTAATTTACTTCCAAATAGACCCTAGTGTATGGGTAAATACCACTAATCCAATGAGAATCAAAATCAGGAACACCCCTAGGCACTAGGTTGTCTCGGCCCCTATGTACCTCGTACCTCGGTGTAAAGTAACCATAGAAAAATTTGTTCTCATGCACAATCCACTAGTAGGGAACATACTAATAACCTAGTGGTCCCCAATCATCATCCATATAGTTTTGTTAGATATTTCGTTATCCAAATGATATGTGAAATAGGGACAAAACCCATCCGGTCCACTAGCTGTACTAGTACAAATCTGCCCCACCTAGGTACCCGGGCTTCCACATTTTGTGCTCAATCAATTTCATCATGCTACATAAATATATTTTCATATGACACACCACTACTGGTCACACACAAATAATATAGTATCTATCACATTTTATACCACTTAAAACACACAACAAAACACTTAGATTTTTAATAAAACATTTCTTCCAAATCCCGTAATGTTTCACACACCGAACTCCTTAAGAACCAAACTTGCACACTATGTGCACACCATAAAGTTACCAAAACAGAAAATTTAGACAAATAAATTTCTATTATAACAAAAAATCGTTTTTAGGGCAGCCCCTTGTGAACCAATAAATGATAACTTTGAAAACCCCCTATTTTTACACAAACACGGGACTTAATGTTCACATGTTCCACAAACACCTTTAAAACCCATTTTCATAGAAAAAATGTAATAAAATTCATAACATTTTGGGAATCCATTTTATAGTTCAATAAAATTAATTGTGTATTAATAGGGAATTCCCAAATAAACTAATAAAACATTCCCATGAACCCCCCCCCCAAATTTCACATGAAATTTGCATTTAAAAATTCATTTGCAAAACAAACACCAGTAAAAATAATTTTTTCAGCAATAATAAATTGAGATAAACCTGAAATTATGATAAATACAGCATGTTATGACACAAATATTTCATAAACATAGAATCACCTACCAATGTAACAAAACCCCTTGAATCTCCGTGCGAAAATCAAATCGCACCCCCGCCGCACCAAAAGAGACCTAGATCAAACCAAAAACCACAAGAATTGGCCAATAAAGCCAAGTGTTTATCATTAGGTTTAAAAACCTAGTTTCTGGACATTAGGAAACTCAACGGTAACCAATGAAACCCTAAGAACGATGAATTAAACCCAAAGTAGTTTCAAAGAGGAATGAAAAGGGCTCATTTACTTGAGGTATCTTGAAGTAATCACTCTAAAACACCAGTATCTAAAATTTAAAAGATCCAAAATTTAGGTTTTGTTCGAAAAATATTTATTAGGTCATTTAAAGACTGGAATGGAGAAAAAATATTAAGAATTGAGAGAGTTATGAAAGAATGACCTTACCTCTTTAAATCTGGATGATTTGAGGAAGCCTATGTCGTTTGGTACCAAATCGCGATTACCCAGAGCACCAAAGAGGGGGGAGAGAGTTCATACGTGCGTCTGGATTCAATGGTCTTGGGTGAGACTTGGAATCACCGTAAAATCCCAAATATTGAATAAGATATAACATAAAACAATTAATTTTTAAAACAGGAATTGGTCTTTCGGGATGTCCCAACCCCTTAGATAAATACCCACATAAATCTTGGTTATGGATTTCAAAAGTCTCCAAATTGACTTGGTGGTGTTAATAGGCTAGGGAAGGCCACGTACGAATTTGAATGGATGAAAAATGTTGAAAAATGAAAATTCTATAAAAGAATCACAATTTATTTTTCAATCTGGAATTGGGCTCACGTTTTGGCCCAATTAATGAAAACCCATCTATTCCTCCATAAAAACTAGGGAAACCCTCAAAACAAAGCAATGATGTAAATTAAATGAAATATAACTTTAAAATATGTCATTAATGTGACATGTATGGAGTCTCTCGGTCGAACAAGACTAAGAAAAAGACGATTCCGTCGATTAGGCGCGGCCCCTGTCCGTTTAATGAAAAAAAAATACACAACATGTACTTATTGAGTACTCGGTGTGTACTCTACTTTTCCATACTCTGCATTAAGCGGCCTCCACTTCACCCCTACACACTGTGTGTGTGTGTCTCGGACAAGGCCAGCACATGGCCTGGTGTGGCAAGAGAGTACACGGTGTATACTTATAACGTACATGGCGTGTACTTCAATATTTTCCAAAAACACCTCTTTTCTGAAAAACTCTAGAAAAAGGAAAGACATACCTGAAATGAAGATCTAGGTTCTTAAATGAAAAACATGTTGTAGTTTTTTGTTAATATTATTTTATCATATAGATTCCAAAACATAATTTTAGGATGTAATAAAGAATACCACTCTCTTTTATTATAAATACCCACCCATTCTCACACTCTCCATGAATCAAAACCCATTGAGCGTTAAGTTACTCCCCATCTACCTCTATAAATATCTACAAAGATCTTAATAATATCCTCTGATTTTTTATTATACCCCTCCCAAGGTAAGGTAATCTATCTTATTTTTTCATTTAATTTCCATTCTTTATACTAAGTCTTTTTTTCCAATTCATTATATTTTAATGTGTTTTTACACATCCCTTTATTATCATTATGATTAAAATTTAATGATATACCACCTATAAATATCCATCACCTCTTCCATAATCCATTTTTACTCCCTTTATGATGCCAAAATTATCCTATAATTTTCCATACCAAATATTTATATAGTGAATACCGACCCCCATTTCAACTAAAGTGTGTTCAATTATTTTTAAATATCCTTAATTTATTATTCAAATTCCTATATTTAATACAAAATCATTAGTCATGGGTTTAATGTGATGAAATGTTATCTTATGTTATAGGATGTATATGGAGAAAAATTCATGTACATGATATTAATGTGATAGATTGTCCTAGATTTATATAGCCCCCAAATTCATTGGGTGATGTTTTTATCTCATGAAATTCTATTTATTATATATTGGAGGCTATCCTAAGGACTATATGTTATGATGACTTGTTACTTATCATTGACTTATGATTATGATTTCATGTTTTATTTTGTTTCCACATTCTTATATTATCTTTATTTTATCAACATATATCTTGTTCATGGTACATGTTAATGATTATCACCAATTTTCTACCTCCTTAATATTTCTCTTGACTAATATTTATTAATTTTATCATATTATGATTTGATTATTCCCTTACAAGGGTCTATTTCTCACCCTTTATTACGTATGTCTTGATGATATCTTGTGAGATTTTTTATGATCAATGGAATATATGTATATGTTACTAGATTCTTAAATAATGTTCAAACATGCATGTTCTATTTTATAGTATTACGATTTTATTACCGAAATACACTAAGCCTTTCGATATTTTAGGATTTTATTATGTGTTTCTTTGTGAAATAAATAAGTAATTAAGGTGTATTGAATATATATATTTTCATTTCTGGTATCAGAGTATGTATAGTAATTTTTTAGGGATCTGGATTATAAATCATTAGAAAATACTTACAGATAAGAAAAATTATAGGAAAAATTATAAATAATGGTCAATTATATAGTAAGATGTTTCTAGGAAACCAAATTTAATTCTTGGTACTATAGGTGTATGTGGATCTAACATTTTTTCACATAGGGGAATTAATCCCAAAAGGGAGCATTAATATTTTAGTTTATCATCACATGGTGCTCAATAAAAAGTCATAATTGAACACCTACATTAACACTCCTAGAAGATATTCGTTGGTAAATTTTCTATATCTTCATTGAACATTATAAATGGATCCTAATTCCAATAAAATTTAATTCTCATAAATAAACCACATTTAACTTATATTGAAACCTATAAGATTATAGTTTAAGGAATGTATGTCATTTATTATTTATATCTTATATTTTCATAGTTTTTTGTTTATGTTCATAGTAAATTAAAATTTATAAATCCTAATTTTACCTTTGTCTTATTTTATTTCATATTATAAGTCGAACTAAGTCAACAACCAATATGATAACAAGTGTAATTGCTCCACAAATGAGATGCCCTTCTCAAAGGGAGAAGTAGTTGAAAAATTCATAAAAATACTTTCTCAATTGACTCGATTTGAAAACAAAAACATCAATAAGGTTGAACACCAACATTCAACCTAGAAATTTAATGCCATAATTGACTCATTTATGAGATGATGTACTTTTAGTTTCAGTGGATCTTCTGATCCATTAGTCATGTAAAAATAGATCAACTCCATTGAAAATATATTTTACATCCTTCAGTTTTCTTTTAAAGAGTAGGAAGTAATTGTTATTACTATTATGGAGTGATAAGATGATAAATGGTGTAAATTAATCAACAATATGATACCTGATGAAGAAATTCATGTGAGGGAGTGGAATTCATTTTTTATAATGTTGTTTGATAAATATTTTCCTTACACTCTATAACCTAAATCTAGGAGGTATTTTTTTAGCCTCATGAATAAGGATGAGGAATACCATAGTTAAAATGAGGTAAACATCACAATAAATGCAAGATATAACCATATCCATATCATTGACTCTAGAATTAATATATAAAACTTCTTTATTGGTATTAATCTGAGTATAAGAAAAGATTTTTTGGTTCATGTCTTTGACACTGATAATCCCTAAATGATGAAATCGAGGTAATTAAATATCAAGGGTGACATGAGTTTGAATATATGAAGTGGATAATGGATTTTATATTTGGTGGTTTGATAGATAATTATCAAGGGGAAAAAATCCCAACATCCAACTTTTTAATAGTTTCATAAGAAAATTCCCAAAAATTTCTTGAAAGGGATAATGAATTACATTATGTTATAGTTTCAAGATAACCTATATTGAGAATGTCAAAAAATGAAACCCACCAATGTGACACAAGAAATTAATATGATATTCAACCCTCAAACTTCATGAAAATTATTCAACTAAAATAAATAAGTTAAATATTACAATAAACATACATCTCCAATGGTTATCGAAGATAACTGATCCCAACAACATCTAAGGCTGATTAATAAAGGGAGAGATTATTCCATAAAAACTATTAAGGTGGATTCTAATAATGATGTGGTGAAAGTTACACTAGTTATTTATTCAATAATAGTAAATGTATTATTTGAATCTTGGTTTATGAATTCTTTTATATTGCACAAGTATATTGTAACTATTAAAACACTGACAACAAATAGTGATGTGGAGCTATATGTGAAAGTGGACAATTGTGAAATTATGACACCACAAGTATATAACTTTTCCAATGATAATATTTTTGGGATTAACTTCCTAGAAAACCTTATGATAATCCATTTAATGGAATTTTTCTCAATTCTAGGAATTCATTAGCATTCCTTATACAGGTCCAACATAAATGTTCTATATAAATAAATTACCATTTATATCTTGAATTACTCTCTGATTCATTAAAATGTTATCGAGAAAGATGAATATAATTTGGTATAATCATCTCAAGCAAGTATATTATTACCTTATGAACAATAATATAAATCCAAATTTACTCAAACTAAGGAAAAGATCATAATTTCTTACATTATAATTGTAAGTGAATATGATGATGTGTTTCTCAATGAATTTCTGTGTCCTACTTTTATATATGAGGTTGAGTTATCAATTGATATTATACCCAGATCATTTCTTCAATCAAATATTCAACAAATAATCGAAATCATTGAACATTAATAGAAATCTAAAAAACTAAAGGATAATCATGAAAAAGGGTTATATTCGCAAGTACATCACTATGGATCGTTTTTTTCCTTTTATCAAAAAGAAGAATGGGTCAATAAGGCTCAACATTTTTTATCATGAGCTCTACAAGATCATGGAAAATAAGAATTATCATCATACATGGATTGATAACTTATTAAATTATCTAAGTGGAGATTTTTACTTCTATAAGGTGGATCTTTGGTCAGAAGATTATCAATTAAATGTGAAGTTTGGGTATATCTGAAAGAATAAATTTCATACATTGTATGGGGACTAAGAGTTCATAGTGATGTTTTTAGGACTCATGAATTCCCAAACCATTATAATGGGCTTAATAAATAGAGACTTTAGGGACTAAATCAAAAACAATTTGGTGTCCTTTATATAATATATTCATATCTACTCTAATATCAAGGAGGGAGATGGGGATAATTATATTTTCATACTATAAATCATATTAATGGAATATTTGTATGCTAAATCAAATAAATGTGATTTTTTAATGGAGTGAGAAACATTTCTAGGGAATTATATCTTAACAAAAGGGATATATGTTGAAACATCAAAAATATTGAAATTGACGGATAACCCATAACTATATCTTTTATATAGATCCATAGTTTCCTCAAATTAGTTGGGTATTGATGTTGATTTATGATAAACTAGTCAAAGTGTTCTTACCAACTGGCCATGATGACTTAGAAAGGAGAAAATATTTTGTATACTGATGAATTTTAAGAGAGATTAAAATATTGTAATAAGGGCATATTTGTTTAAAATATTCTAACATTACCCACTAGTGGGGACTAATTATTGATCTAAAAAGATGAATAAAAATGGAATGGCTTGTGTACTCTTGAAATATGAAGATGTGATAGCTTATGCCTCCCATTAATTAATAGTCTCTTAGAAGAATAATCAAACTCCTAATATGGAATTAATGGTATTAATCATCATTTTAATGATTTAGTGAAAATATCTCTATAGTGAAATTCATGAAATATATCTAGATAATTAAATCCTCAAGTATATATTCACTCAAAATGAGCATATTATACACCAATGAATGTGGGTAAAGATGGTCAAGTATTATGATTGTCGAATCCCTTTCAATATTGGGATGGAAAACAAAGTAGAATATGTTTTGAGTTTAAAGGATCCTGAAACCGTATCTCTGATGAGGATTAAAATGGATCTAATCTTATTAAACATTGAAATGTTAGATATGATAATAATAAAATGATTTTTATCCTATTATTCTTAGTTGATTACTCAACCATGTAATTCCCAGACCGCAGAAAACTAGATCCATGCATTATTTTATTACATTAGCATGATTACAAGGAATCTGATCCTAAAGGACTGATCATTTTAGTAGTTTTGGAAGACTAGATTACAAACATGATACACATATTACAATTGGAACGATACAAAATACATCATGATACATAAAAAAATATATTACATCCTTGAAACAATATTCAATATTTTATTCTTAATAACCTGGGGAAATGAAACATATTGAGGGTGAGGTAAAATGCTCAGTAAGGGTTATATTAAGTAGTAATAAGTGAAGAAAAATCAACAGGTCATATAAATTATGGTAATGCAAATAATCATAAAAACACATTCCATCAATAAACTGCCATTGAAAATGCATAAATAGATTTTATCATATTGAAAATATAAATGAAAGTAATAAATGTGTATTGAATGAAGAAAATTATTATTTAGTGGAAATCTTGTTTCTGAAACATAAACCATTATACCATTTATATGGTTTATGTCTGTGTCTAGAATCTTGTCTAATTCTATTTGGAAAAAAACATGAAGGGGGTTTTTCCAACTGTATTGTCTCATGATACTTGTTGATGCATCAAGGGGCCATAGTGGGATCCTACCATAACTTAAAGTCCAAATAATTATTCATAAATATATTTAATTCAATACAAATAAGTCTCATAAATATATTTTTCGATTAGAGGATACATATTCATCAATATATCCCATGTTAAAACATCACTCAAAGTAAACATTATATGTAATGTGGTATACAGCTATGAAAATAATCGTATCCATGAAACAATAAAATGGATATTTAATAGAAATGAAATTTCAAATGAAAAATTATCTCAAGGGTTTAATTTTATATACCACATAATAATTATTAAACTCACAATACCACGTAAGTCTCTGTGAAATACAAATTGAGATGAAATCCCATGCCTTAATTCCCGCTTAATTTTTTCCGATTTTTACCTCTTGAAAAAAAACACTTATTTATTAGAATAATTATCTAGAATTTAATTGTTTTAATTTATGTAACTATTTCTCAATTATAATCATTGGTTTATATTTCTTAATTTTCTTAGAAGAAAATTGAAGTATTTGATATCATGTTTTATATAAATATTTCTGATTTTGCAAAACGTTTTCTATTTTATCTAATTGTAAATTATACATTACTATAATTAATTACACATGTATATAATGAATATAATAGTATTATTATATATTATATATAGTTTATAACATCCACTATTGTGGATGGTTTTATGTGTTGTCTTGGAAATGTTTCTATTGGTGGTTGACCAACCATTGAAGGGACATTGACAGGAGAGTGAGAAGAAGTTATATTAAATTTTTCATATAGTAGTATGACACTTATATTTGGTTAAAATAATTCATATACAGTTAAATTTAATCCTAATTAATTCCTTTAATTATTTTTATGGAATCTTTGGTGTAAAATTAAATATAATCATATCCCGAAGATAATATGGGGGTTCAAGAGCATTCATTTCCTTGGTTTTAATTTTTGGTTTTCTTATTTATAAGCAATAAAGATCTTGTAAAAATTGGTATAATTATCCAAAATTAAAATCATATGTTATTAATGAAAATATATAATTTTAATTGACAGCATATATTATTTTTAATTGGGAATGAGGATTAATCATAAGATAAAATTTTAATGATGGTTACTTAGATTATTTTGGGTTTTTCGATCATCAAGCACTACTTTTTTTTAATTAATTTAGAAAATGTATATAATCCTTCCAAAATATTACATAGGATGTAATTAATATTTTATAATCTTTTTAAACCATAAAAATGGTATCATGACCAGCCATTAAGGATAAATTGAAGAATGAAAATTTATCAATCATGATGGTTGTAAAAGGGCACCTCGCGGATGATGATTTCATTTTAATGTAAAAGATAGAGATAGAGAGAGAGAGATGATTTTGATGAAAGATATTACATTAACATGATATCATTCCAATATATAGATGATACTAGTGTAATCATGCTCATTTTGATAGAGGAGGTGGAGAGAGGATAATTAATGAAAAATGAAATTAAAAGAAAAAGAAAGTTGATTTACCTCTTGAATTATCCTCTTCGAGTACCTCCTTATAAAAACTTCGTCTGGTATATTGTTGGGACCAAGAGATCCCAGATGTTATGGAGAGAATTTGGAAGTGTGTTGAGTATAATTTAGACATGGATCAAATCTTGGATGGTGTGAGAAGAATGGGTGGTATATATCATGGAGGAGTGGGGTGTTGCATGAATATTTAATTTATTATTTTATTAATTTGGATAAAGATAATAAATAGTTACGATTCATGAGATTAAATATATTAATTGATACATATGAGTTCAAAACAATTGTTCTTACATCATACATTACACAACGAATATGTTATTTTACTTATAATGTATATATACCATAAATTACTATATTTTACTATTTTCCAAAAATTCTAGTATTTCAGAAATATACAATGAATACTCCCAAAACATTTTTCAACGTGTATAATACAAAAATAAACTCAATATTAATGAATATAATTATCTAAATATTATAAATTTATTTTTTATTTTCAATCATCATTTACTAAGAAAATACATATTTGATATTTTTAAATCATTTTATATTACCCTGAAAAATTTACTATGGTCTTAGAAAATTATCCAAAATCAAAAAAAAATATTAATTTAAGAATAAATTTTATGAAACTAAATTTTCTATTAAACCATTTTATACATTATAAAATTTTAATTAAATATTTATGACTTACAAAAGTACCAACATTTAATTAATAATTTTTAAATTCTTCATTTACTAATACTTTGATATAATTATATCATGCATTAATTTAAAAGATGCCTAAATTTATTTATAAATTCATGGGAGAGTTTAATATTCATTTCTATGATTAACTATTCAGAAGGATCATAGTACTATTCCTATGGTCAAATTATTATCTCATCAGTATTTCTTCCTTAACTTCAAGAAATACCTCTAATTTCATTCATTCTTCATTTATAATTTTTTATATTTTTTTATAATGAGATTTGATATGATTTATATTCAACAATTCTGTGTAGAATGTAAACTATCAAATGAATTGAATTTATTTAATAGTATACAAACAATAAAATAATGTTCTTTTATATTCTTCCCTTATAAATTAATTTCATCCTCAAAATTTTGATAAACATTTCCTTCTAAAAAAGATGAGGGTGGTTCTTCATTATAATATCATCAGGGTCACACATTGTTTCATCCATATTAGGCTTTCTCCAAATAACTTTTACCACTCGAGTCTTCCAATTTCACCATACATGCTCTACCATTTCAAGAATCATTATTTGATGTCCATAGTAAGTCAAATAAGGTTCCCATTCTATTTCTTCATAGGTGAGTACATGCATTGGGTCTAGCATGTACTTCTTTTACAATGACACATGGAACACATCATGAATATTGGAAAGACTTGGTGAAATTTATAAATGGTAAGACACTTCACCAATTCATTCTATAATTTTATATGGTTCAATGTACATGGGGATTATTTTCCTTCTTTACCAGACCTTAAGACACCCTTCCATGGGGATAATTTCTCAATGACATGATCTCCCTCTTTAAATTCCAAATCTTTTCTCCAACTATTAGTATACATATTTTAGCTACTTTGGGACACTTTAATATGGTTTTGAATTGTCTTTACATTTATCATTGTCTCTTAAATAAGTTCTTGACCTATAATTTTCCTCCCAACAAGTTTGACTTTGATATCTCTTTCCATACAATGATTTATATGGATACATTTGAATACTAGAATAGAAACTATTATTATAGGAAAATTTCACCAATGGTAAGTACTGATCCCATATACATTGAAAGTCAAGTGATCATGATATCAAAATTTCTATCAATTTTTGAATACTCCTTTCAGACTGTCAATTAGTTTGTGGGTGATAATAAGTACTCATATGTAGCTCTGTATCTAAAGTAGTATAAATACTCTTCAGGAATTTTTATATAAATTAGGGATCTCGATCAAACACAATCAGTATATGTGCACCAGAAAGTCTTACAACATAATTAATATATATTCATAATAGTCTCTCTAGTAGAAAATATTCCTTTATTTTGAGGAAATGTGTTAATTTTGTATGTTGATCAACAATGACCCATATTGCAATATTCATCCTTGGAGTCCTTTGTAGTTTGGTTACAGTTCCATTGTAATATCATCCCATTTCCACAAAGGTATATGAAGAGGTTTCCTAACTCCTTTATGATGATTCATTTCAACATTCACCTATTGAAAAACATGGCATCTTGACACAAAGTATTAATTTCTCTCTTCATATTATCCCACCAATAATGTTCCTTTAGATATCTATAAATATTGGTACTACCATTGTGTGTGGAAAAAATTTAGCTATGATCATAATCTAATATATCTTTTTTTAACACTGGTATTTATGGAACACATAACCTATTTCCAAATTTTAGAATTACATCCTCATACACAATGTATGTCAATCTCCCATCCTTAACAACTCTAGCTTTCTTATAAAAAATATGATCATCTTACGAAGGTCATTTTATTTTCTCCAGTAAATATGGTTAATAAATCACTTAAAAATGATTGATGTTTCCTCTTCTTTAATAATTACTATATCCATATTTACTAGATCCATGAATATAAGATCTCTCTCATTCCTAATTTGGGTCTGAAGTCCATACTTTTTATTTCTTAATGCATATACTACCTTATTTTCCATTCCTGGGAGGTACTATATTGAAAAATAATAATCATTGAGTAACTAAATACAACTCTTTTTCATCATGTTTAGTGCTTTTTATGAAAAAAATTATTTAAACTCTTTTTATCCATATATATCTCACATCTTTAACCATGGAGATAGTGTCTCCATATCTTTAGAGAAAAGATTGTGGAAACTAACTCAAGATCATGATTTGGATAATTTTGTTCATGTGTCTTCAACTACCTTGATTCATAAAACATAATATTATCATTTTTCATAAGGACACACCCCTGTACATTCTTTGATGTATCACTGTATATCAAAAATCCATCATTTCGATTGGGAAGAGTGAAAACTAGATCATTGACTAATATTCTCTTCAATTCATCAATGAATTAGGTACACTCTTTTTTCTAAATGAGCTTAAACTAATGATATGTGATCTTGGTTAGCAGGTTGGCTGATCGGTAATAATTATGAATGAAATTTCAATAGTGACCTACTAAGGAAATAAAACTATATACCACATTTATGTTCATTAATGTATGCCATTTTTGGATTTCCTTTGTCATTGTAGGATCAACTGAGATACCATCCTTATAGATAATATGGCCTATAAAATAATTTGGTTGAAGAAAAAACAAACACATTCAAGTCATCCCATATAACGTTTTTCTTCTAAGAGTCTCTAGTATAACCCTTAGGTGGTTCTTATAGTCCTTATAGATTTTGTAATATATCATGATATAATCAATAAATACCACACAAATTTTCAAGATATTACTTGAAAACATTGTTCATTAGGTTCATGAAAATAGAGGGTGGATTAATGAGTCAAACTGGCATTATTGTATACTCATAATGTCAATACATGGTTTGAAATGCTATCATTAGAATATCATCCTTCCCCACAAAGAATTGATGATATCCATATCAATGGTCAATCATCAAAAAATATTTAGCTCTGTGAAATTGGTCAAATAGATCATCAATGCATGGTAGAGGATACTCATTCATTATTTTAATAGCATTTATTCCTCAATATTTAATGTATAGAATCATGTATCCATATTAATTCATGAGAAAAATATTAGGGGATCCCCATGGAGAAACACTGAGGGGAATAAATCCCATGTCACTCAATTCCTCTAGTTGTTCCTTTAGTTCCACTAATTCCATGATGTCCATTATATAGCGAGTCTATGATATAGGTCTTGTACTATGAATTTAATAAATTGTGAACTCGTATTCCTGCTCTAGAAGATGTCTAGGTAAATCCTCTAGAAATACATAAATATAATCTTACAAAATTGTTATATACTCAATTAAATATTAATTTCCTCATAACTAAATTTTGTTTCATCTTCCACCCCAAAAATTTCATTTAGTAGTGCTACTAGAGGTGGATCAAGATAATAATTAGATGATAAGTTTTCTACTCTATAGATAAAGTATTTTACACCATTATAAAAAATTGAACCATCCTTCATCTTGAAATAAGTTTTTGCATCATAGTTTGATAGCTAGTTCATATTGAGGATTATATAAAAGTAAATCATAGTTATAAAGATAAGTTAAAAAACTAAATTATATTTATGTGCCTTACAGTGGACTGACTAACATGTCATTATTGAAATGATATGTCCCTTCAAATTTTTTATTGAAAACTCCATTATTAAATCAATAAGGAAATGTATAATTTTATTATAAAACTGGGAAGACATAAAATAATCTAATGATCTATATTAAAATAAATAATTGGCTAAGTTTGAGTAAATGATTAAAGTACATTCCAACACATCATTAAGACCTTTATCTATAGTAGTTGTGATTGCATTTTCCTAGCCTTGCTCTCTTGGCCTTTTCTGAGGTAATTTTATTTTATGCTTATGATAATCATTTTCATAGTATCCCATATCCCTAAAATTTTAGAATTGATCATCATTGATTGTATCTTCCACTTGAATTCACTAGCTCTATGACCCTTATATCCACACTTTTAACAAAATCACATTCCTTTAAATCATTTTCAATGATTATTCTTTTCCAATGTTTTACTGCAATGGGAATTTCTTTGTTATCATATTGTTTTTCATCACTTCACCTATTCCATGGTTATCATAAGACCTCTTCATATCTTGAATTCCATTAATCAAATTGGATCTACAAAATTGCATATCCATTATGATGACACTTAATACTATTTCATCATATGATGAAAATGTTTGAGATGCCAGTGCCCTTCAGTGACATGGCCTAAGTCAATCCAGGAAATGATCAATGTTTTCTTTTGAATCATGTACATATTATATATCATAACAATCAATTATTGTAAAGGAAGCATCATACAACGCAATCCTCTATACTTCCCTTTCCATTAATCTAAGGAATTTACTCTTAATTTCAGTTTTTCCCCATGAGGGTGTATTTTTTTTATGAATGTTCTTTTAACTGTTCTCATATTAGTGTTATATATTTATTATTCCCCATTAGTATTCCAGATGATAGACCACTATTAGTCCACAACTCTCTTGATACAATATACTATGAGTACTACCATTTCATTTTCATTTCATCTGAAAGATAGAAATATCTTTTCAAGGGACTTGATCCAATTATCAATCACCACTAGATTTGTAGTCCCACTAAAAGACAGTGGATTATTCCACATTAAATGATCCAATATTGGTTTAGTATGCTTATTTTTCAAAACCTAATTATATTTTCCATATATGGTCATGATCTTCTCAGCTCCAAAACTAACTCTGTTGAATTGTTCTATGGGACAATCCCAACATTGTAAATGGGTATTGATTCCCATCGTTACATTAGTTTACCAAACTACATAATGGCACAAAATAAATTAGGTTATGAATCAAAATGCATAATTTAAAACTAGAAAAACAATTATCATATATTGAAAATTTATACATAGAAAATCTAATAGTTGTAAACATAGTTTCATTGAGTATATATTTTCTTTTAATCCCTAAATAGTGCTTTGTAAATAAAATGTAAATGATCCAAATCATATCCCCTAGGAGTTTCAAACTAGATGAGTAGTAAGGCATGTTGTTGTGTACCAGGTTACCCTGAGATAGGCCTAGAACACCTTGTCAGAGTTATTTCTCCTAGGTACATCTGTGCCAGATTCACATACATTTGTGGTATCTTGGTATATATGTATTTATATGAAGACCCACATAATCTATACTTTTACAAAATTGAAGGATGTTCTTCTATGATTGTACATAATTTTTATCTAATGGTTGTGTTCCCAAAACTATATTTACTAAATCTATTTTCCATATTTTCTTCTAACCTTCATCTGATACCGAATGTATAGACCTAACCACAGAAACCCAGAATCGGTGCATTATTTTATTACATTGGCATGATTAAAAGGAATAAAATCATGAATAACCAATTAGTTTAGAATTTTTGGGAGACTATATTACATAAATTATTCTCATAATACATTGGGAAAGGTATAAAATACAACATGATACAAAAAAAATAAAATGCATCCTTGAATTCTTATTAAATGTGTTCTTTATTCATAGCCTATGGAAAGGAAAAATAATAATGGTGATCTTAAATGATCAGTAAGGATTATCTAAAGAAATAATAAGCGATTAAAATTGAATAATGTATATAAATTATTGCAAGGTAATAAATCTTAAAAACACATTTCATCAGTAAACTGGAAATGGAAATGCATCCAAAGATTTTTTTATAGTGAAAATATCATGGAAAATAATAATTGAGTTCTAAATAAAGGAACCGCTTATCTAGTGGATTTCATGTATCTAGATCATGGACCATTATACCATCAAGATTGTTTAATTCTATAGGTTGAAACATTTCTAATTCTGTTTGAAAACAAACATGAAGGGTTTGTCGCCAACACTTTTTTCTCATGAGACCTATCGATCATCGAAGGGATATAGATCCCCCCCGATCATAGAATGCCAAAATAATTAATCATAAATAGATTTAATTCAAGATAAAAAATTCACATATATGTCTGTATTGATTATAGGATACATATTCATCAAAATTTCCCATGTTAAAACAAAATTCAAAATAAAAATCGTATTTAAATTGGTATTCTATTAAGAAAACAATCATATTTATGACACAAGAAAATGAATTTTTAATATATATTTAATTTCAAAAATAAATATGATCTTAGAGGGGTATTTAGATACACCACATAAATATTATTAGGTGCATAATAACATGTAAGTCTCAATGAAATAGAAATTTAGATGAAATCCCTTACCTTAATTTCAACTTACTTTCGTTTTGTTTGCACCACCTCAATAAAAAATGTATATTTATTAAAATAATTATAAAAATTTGATTTATTGAAATTTATATAACTATTTTTGCATTATAATCATTATTTTATATTTCTTGACTTCAATTGATGAAAATTGAAGCAATTTATATCATGTTTTATGTAAAAATTTCCTATTTCTCAACACATTCTATTTTATATAAATGAAAATTATAAATTAATGTAATTAATTATAGAAGTACATAATTCATATAATTATATGTTTATAAATTATATATAGATTATAAATTTCACCCTTTAGGATGGTTTTATGTGTGGTCCTGGAAATGTCTCCATTGGTGGTTGACCAACCTTTGGCGGAACATTGATGGGGTAGTTAGAAGAAAATGTTTAAAAATTTTATATATAATAGTATGAAAGTTAAAGTATAATAAAATAATTAATATATATTTAAATTACTTCATAATTTGTTCCATTAGTGATTTTTTGTGCAATGGTTAGTGGATGAAGATAAAGGATTCTTAACTCAAATGAAAAATGGTGGTTCGGTAGGGTTCATTTCCTTGGTTTTAATGATCGGTTCACTAATTTATAAGCAATGAAGTACAAGTAAAATGCATATAATTATATAAAATTTGAATCCTATTTTATTAATTAACACAAATAAGTGTAAATGGTTATATTTATCAATTGTTTATACGTTATGAGGATGAATCATCAGATAAAATTTTAGTGATAATTGCTTAGATTATTTTGGATTTTTTTATCATCACACACTAGTTTTGTTTAGTTAATTAATACTATGTATATAATGGTTTTGAAACATTAAATAGGGTTTAATATATATTTTAAATTCTTTTTCATCCATAAAAATAGTTTTATGACCAGATTTGAAGTGTAAATTAATGAACTAATATCTGTCATCCATGAAGGTTGTAAATTGGCACCTCACGGACGATGATTTCATTTTCAAAATAAAAGAGATAGAGAAATAATACTGATGAAGTATTTTCAATTAACATGATATAATACCAGTATATAGAGGAAATTAGATTTATCATGCTCATTTTTATAGAGGATGTGACGGGAGGATAATAAATCAATAAGGAAATTTAAAAGGAAATTAAATGAAAAAGAATGATGATTTACCTATTGAATTCTCTTAGATTACCTCCTTATGAGACCTTGGTATGGTCTTTTACTAATAACAAGATATCCTGTATGTGGGGGGGTAGACATGGTAAGGGTATTGGGTAGAATTTAGATAAGTCACAAGGCTTGGAATGTGTGAAAACAAGGGGTGGTGAGGGGTTGTATTTATAGTGGATGAGTGGGGATATTTTTTGAAATATTTTATTCATTGTTTTTTTATTTTGGATTAATATATGAAATACTAATGATTATTGTATCTAAATATGTTAATTCATACAATAAAGTTCTAACCAATTATTCTTACATCATCCATGAATCAATGAGTAGTTTATTTAACTTGTAATGTATATATATCATAAATGACATCATTTTACTATTCACCAAATATTCAAGTATTTAAAAAAATACCAAAACCTCAATCTAAACATTATTTAATGTGTAGAATAAAAAAATAAACTCCAATTTAGGAAACTAATTTTCTAAATATGAGAAATTTAATTTTTAAATAAAATCATCATTTACTCAAAAAATGCAGATTTTAAAATTATAAATCATTTTATAACACTTTGAAATATTAACTAACCACTCCAAAAATTATCCTAAAATAATAAGACAAAAAATATTAATTTATCAATACTTTTTAAGGAATTTTTTTTTCATTAAATTCATTTTAGTAATTATAAAATTGAAATTAAATATTTATGACTTACTAAAATACAAACACTTAATTAATAATTTTTAAAAAATTCATTTACATATACTATGGTATAATTATATCATAATTTAATTAATGAGATATATAAATTTATTAATACTTTCATGGTTGAGATTTCTATTCATTGAGCCGATTTATTATTAATAAGGGTCGTATTACTATTCCTAATGTCAAGTTACTATTTCATCGGTATAGGTTCCTTACCTTCCTGAAATACATATTATTTAATTCATTATACATTTTTAAAGTTTTTGTTGTGTTCTATACATGATTTTATATGATCTATATAAAATACTTTTGTGTGCAATGTAAACTATCAAATGATTTTAATTTATTTAGGAGGATATATACCATAAAATCATGGTTCATTATAGACCATCTATTCTTGAGATGGTTAAGGATGACCGAAAATAACATTTGGACATACATAAAAAATTATAGAATATTTTGGAGTTAAAACTTTATAAATATGGAATTATAAGGATTTGAACCTAGATAATTTTCCCATAAAAAATGAAGAAGAAATTTCTAGATGATATTCATAGCTCATCTTTTTTAATTCATCCTAGAAGCACTAAGATGTATGGATATATGAATAAAACATCTGGTGGGACAACATGAAGAGAGATATTGAAGAATTTGTATCTCGATTCTGGGTATTTTAAGAATTCATGGATGATTGAAATAATTCTATGTTTATGATGCAACAATTTCACATACTAGTATCTAATTGGTAAAAAGGTGATAATGGATTTCTTCATAGGACTCCCAAGGATATCTAAAGGAAATAACTCCATCTATATTTTACTCTATCATCTTATAAAGACAAAACATTTCATTTCTATAATGAATTATTTCAATCCCATACAAATAACTGAGATATACATAAGGGAAGTGGTAAGGCTGCATGGAGTACAACACACCATTGCTTATGATTGATATCCCAAGATTACCCTAAAGTTTTATATAATCTCTATGTTAGAACTAGATATAGAGTAGAGTTTTAATACTTCTTATGACCCTCAAATAGATTTATAGTTTAAAATAACCATTCAATATACAGAGGATATGGGGAGATCATCTTCAATGGATTTACAAGGATATTAGGATCAACACCTTTCCCTAGTGAAGTTCCCAAATCATAGCAGTTTGTAATCCTGATTTCAAATGGATCTTTATGAAGCTCTATATGAGAAGAGGATTGACAATACAACATTCACAATGGGAAAATCGATTAGTGCGACGGGTTATCTATGATGGTAATAAATCCCGTCGCAATAAATCCGACGAAAAGGGTATTTGCGGTGGGAATTTATTCCCATCGCAAACGGTCAGTTAGTTGCGACGGGAATACAGGACCCGTTGCAATAGGTATGGCACAGTTTACGTGACAAAATATGGGAAGCCTATTTGCGATGGTGGCCTTTGTCCCGTCGCAAGTACCCAAAGGTGGTAAATAGTAGTTGCGACAAGACAATGACCCGCCGCAAAACATTATTCTGCATGTGTTATTTGCAATGGGGCCCGTCGCCAATACCGGTGGTGGTAAATAGGATTTGGTGATGGGAATATCTGCCAGTCACTAATGGTATGTCGGTCTATAGGTATTTATGACGGGCCCGTCACAAATACCCTTTTAACTGCCGCAGGTATTTAATACGGGCGAAGGTATTTGCGATGAGCCCCGTCACAAATACCGGCGGCGGTAAATAGCAATTTACGATGGGGATATCCGCCTGTCACTAATGGTATGTCGGTAGGCAGCTATTTGTGATGGGACTGTCGATAATACCCTTTTAACTGCTGCCCGTAATAAATCCGAGCGAAGGTATTTGCGACGGGAACCCGTCGCAAATATTCTAACCTATATATACCCCCATCCATTTTTTTCAAATCATTCAGATCTGTCTTCTTATTCTTCCCTTTCTCTCTTTAAATTTCTGATATAAGTAGAATTTTTTTTTATTTTTTTCTTACGGGAAGAGAAGAGAAGGAGTTAGGAGGTGCAAATTGAGATGGAGTTAGGAGGTGCAAACTGAGATAGAGTTAGGAGGTGCAAACTGAGAAGGTATTTATAGTTTTTTTCATTTTTAAATTATTTTTAATTGTTAATTTTAATTTTTTTAATAGAATATTTATATAGCTATATAGTATAATTATATTATTTCGTTGTACCTAATAGTCCTTGTCTGGATACAAACAAGTAAAGGCGGCTCTAGCACAGATGTACCTACCAGTGAACACTCTGACAGGGGGTTTCGAGCTTGACTGAGGGTAACCTGGTACACGACAACGAGCCTTCCTGCACTCTTTGTTCGACACTCTCGGAGGATGTTTTGGTATTAATTATAAATAAATATATTAAATTTGAAATATTTAGAAAAAGTTATATTTAATTAGGAATAATTATATAATTATTAAATAATTAAGAAATAATTAATTTGTAAACAATTAGAAATAAAATAATTATGAAACAATTAGAAATAAAATAATTAGGAAACAATTAGAAATAAAATAATTAAGAAACAATTAGATATAAAATAATTAGGAAACAATTATAAATAAAATAATTAGGAAACAATTAGAAATAAAATAATTAGGAGACAATATTTCAATTAAATATTTAGGAAACAATTAGAAATTAAATAATTAAGAAACAATTAGAAATTAAATAATTAAGAAAAAAAGAGAAATAAAATAATTAAGAAACAAATAAAATAATTAGGAAATAAATAAAATAATTAGGAAACAAATCATATAATTAAGAAATAAATAAAATAATTAGGAAACAAATAAAATAATTAAGAAGCAAATAAAATAATTAGGAATCAAATAAAATAATTAGGAAACAAATAAAATAATTATGAAACAAATAAAATAATTAAGAAACAAATAAAATATTTAAGAATCAAATAAAATAATTAGGAAACAAATAAAATAATTTGGAAACAAATAGAATAATTAAGAAATAAATAGAAATAAAATAGTTAGGAAAAAAATAAAATAATTAGGAAACAAATAGAAATAAAATACTTAGGAAACAAATAGAAATAAAATAATTAAGAAACATATAAAATAATTAGGAAAAAATAAAATAATTAGGAAAAAAATAAAATAATTAGGAAACAGATAAAATAATTAAGAAAATTTGGAAATAATTAAAAATAATTATGATAATTACGAAACAATTAAAATTAATTAGGAGAATTAGGAAAAAATTAAAAATAATTAGGATAATTAAGAAATAATTAAAAATAATTAAGATAATTAACAATTAATAATAATTAGGATAATTAAGAAGAAATTAAAAAATAATTAGGATAATTAAAAAGCAATAAACAATAATTAGGATAAATAGAAAGCAATAAAAAATAATTAAGAATCAATTAGAAACCGTGATTGGCAGCTCATCTACCTAAATTTCCTTTTAATTTGTGTGTTGAGGCTTGACAGGAAACTTCTGACTCCACATGTAATATTTGTTTTTACTTTGAAAATTATCAACTTCCTCGCCAGCATAGAGGTGAGGAGGATTATAATTATGATAGTAAAATTAAATACTACATGTGGAGGTAGAAGTTTCCTATCAACCTCAACGCACAAATGAAAAGAAAAATGAGGTATATGAGCAGTCAATCACGTTTTCTACAATTATAAATATTTTCAACAAGTTTTTCTATATTCTTAACATGTTCAAATCTTAAAGGGTCGCCAATTTTTAGGTCATGCCCAATAAAAAGTTGCGTCGACCGTGTCCAATGTAAACTCTATAATTATTCTTTCTTTGTTGATCACCTCCCAAGTAGTGTTACAATAGGACAACCCAAGTCATGTCTTTCTCTTCTATAAGAATTATATCACATGACTTTTTACATAGACCATTCTTTTTTGTAAAATTAACAGAAAGATACTGAAGTCCTCGTAATTTTTTAAGGAAGAATGATCTATGTAAAAGGTAATGTGAAATGATTCTTAAAGATGAGAATGAAATTACTTATGTCGTCCTACTACAACACTACTTGCAAGGTGATCAACCATGTAAGGACTATTATAGAGTTTAAATTGGACATGGTTGACACAAACGTTTTATTGGACATGACCTGAAAATTGACGACTCTTTACAATTTGAACATGTTAAGAATAAAGCAAAATCTGTTGGAAATATTGAGATTTGTAATAATTAGTAATAATTAGTAATAATTAGAAATAATTAGTAATAATTAATCAAAAATAAAATAAATTCATGTACATGGTTATAAATTGGTACAATTTCCAGCGGATTGGTGGCTACCTTGTGTTCAACGTCTCATATCTTTACTACTTTCTTCCACTGAAATAAGTATGAAAAATGTGCTCTCATGTATGTCATAGCAAGTTTTTCATACTAATTTTAGTCGGTATAAAGTTAAAAAGAGATGAGTCGTTAGACAAAAAAGGCTCTTTTCCCTAACAACTAATCTCTTTACAAGGAGATGATTCGTCAGGCAAAAGAGCTGCTGCAATCCACTGGAGACAAATAAGAATAATTAGTAATAGAATCTCCAAAATGATGATTACAAAATTTTATTTCATTATTCAAGCATATTTCATTTTTCGATGTATTTTCTAAGTATTTCTAAATTAATAATAATTAGTGGGGATGATTAAAAACTGACTGTGTCGCCTATAATTATTTGTAATTAATAAGAAATAACTATAATTATGTATCTTCTCTTTTTAGGATATTGTTTTTCTTATATCAAATTATTTAACAATAGTAATGGTTTTAAATTTTTTAGAAACATATATATGAATATGGAATATGGAAATCGACATAAATCATTATTAGATGATTGTTCATGGATAAATCAGCGTAGAAATCCAAACAGTTCTAGTTTAAATCCTGTATATGTTGATGGCGTTGATGCCTTCTTATCATTTGCATCATCGAACCCGGAATTTGTTTCAGAAGGTACAATTAAGAATCCTTGTAATAAAATGTGCTCTGAGAATATTTGAGACATTTGACATCGTTGGAAAACATCTCTTGCATTATGGTTTTCGATCAGATTATATTTTTTGGTATCTACACGATGAACGCATATCCACAGAAGATACTAATAATTTGATTCTGGATCCATCACGATTTCAGAATTAATACATGATGTTGCAGGGTAATCTGTTCAACAAACTGAAATCGAGGATGATGTTGATTTAACACCCGAGTTGGCAACATCGGAATTTGTTGAGTTGTTTAGGTCTGCTAAGGATGTATTATATCCTGGTTGAAAGATAAGCAAATTAAAAGAAGTTGCAAAATTTATGGCTATTAAGTTAGATAATGGATAGTCAATTAACTGTTTTTATCAGATATTTTATTTGGTTAAAGCACTATTACCTGAAGGAAATGTGCAGCCTTCTAATTATTATGAGAGCAAGAGACTGGTTCGTAATCTGGGCCTTAGCTATCAGAAGATCCATGCTTCTTCAAATGATTGCATCTTATATTTTGGTGAAAATGAGTCGTTGGATAGTTGTCCCAAATGTGGAAAATCGAGGTATAAAGAAGCTCAATCAGGGTAGTATGGATTGATTCATGTAAAATAGTTGAGATATTTTCCTCTTACACCCAGGTTAAAGCGTTTATTTATGTCTCAAAACACAGCGACAATGATGTCATCGAACAAAACCAATATTTCAAATGGTAAAAGCTTGATTCACCCATCTTATGGTGATTCTTGGAAACATTTTGATCAAGTGAATCTTTGTTTTTCTTTAAAATCCCGGAATGTGCGATTGGGTCTTTCTACTGAAATTTTTTGTCCATTTGGATCTTTTGGTAGTCAGTATTCCTGTTGGCCTATCTTTATAACTTCGTACAATTTGCCTCCATGGATGTTGATGAAAGATCCTTATATATTTTTGACATTATTAATCCCAGGAAATCTGAAAAATAATATTTTTGTTTATTTGAAACCATTGATTGATGAGTTAAATTTATTGTGGAGTCATGGTGTTTGTACTTATGATGCTGCTGCGAAACAGAATTTTGTAATGAAAGCAGCTTTGATGTGGACAATTAGTGACTTCCCGGCATATGTAATTTTATCTGGCTAGAGTACACATGGTCTAATACCATGTACTTACTGTATGGGAGACAAAAAATCATTTATGCTCATGAATGGAAAAAAACCTTGCTATTTTGACTGTCATCGAAAATTTCTTCCAATCGATCATCCTTTTTGGAGGAATAAATCTCATTTCAAAAAAGGCAGAATTGAAAGAGATGAACCTCCAAAAATTATCTCAGGTATAGAGTTAGAATAAGTTGTATTTTTATTACCTTCCATCACTTTTGGACCGATAATAAACCAATAAAAAATTCATGGCTTTGGGAAAGAACACAATTAAAAAAAATAGATAATTTTTTAGAATCTGCAATATTGGTCTGATTTTTTGGTCTGACACATGTTGGATTTCATGCTTATTGTGAAGAACTGTTTTAATAATTTATTCATACAGTTTTTGATACACCGTGTAAAACCAAATATAATGTGAAGGCATGATTAGATCTTGCCCAAATTTGCAGGCGACCAGAATTTGAATTGTATGAAAATGTTAGATCACAGAGATTAATGAAGCCAAAAGTATTTTGTACACTGAACAAAGAGAGTCGCTTATTATTTTGTCAGTGGATTGCAGATTTGAGACTTCCAGATGGCTATGCTTCCAACATGTGCTGGAAAGAGGGGGATTCTGATGATGATATGAACAATCAATTATCATTTGTCAATCAGCCCAAAATTGGCTTTGGTGGAGTTCATAATAGATGGATTTTAGATGATGAACATCATAGAGCTCATACATATGTTCTACTCAACTGTGAATAAATGTCACCAATTTTTCAGTGATTGATCTTATCCCTTATTCTATAGATTCTGTTATATTAAATTATTTATATTGTATTTTTAGGTTATATGATGATCATATCAAGAAACAATTTCCACAAATTACAGAAGCTGTCTTAGAAGAACGTCAGCAAAAAAAATTCCTACTTATTTCAAAACTGGTAACATACATTCCTTTTTGGTTTTACATATAAAATTAATTTATCACTTTTAATGGTGATAAATGTTTTAAAAACTTTCAGGTATATGTACATGCTGATATGATTGATAGTCGATTGCGTATATTGAGTAGCCCACCATCCAAAATGGTTAAATCTTATAATGAATATGTGGTGAATGGTTATTTCTTTCATACATGTGCATATGGGGAATCAAATAAAACAATGAATAGTGGTGTTTGTTTGAAGGGATCACATCATAGAGATATTGAAGTTGACTTTTACGGTATGCTTGAAGAAATTATTGAACTGTGTTATTTGGGACAGAATTATGTAACAATGTTTAAATGTCGATGGCTAGATATTGAGAGAGGCTTTCGTATTCATCTGACTCATAGAATTGTTGATATTAAACATAAAATCATTCTTACAGTAAATGAACCATTTTTTTGGCTCATTAGGCACATCAAATTTATTATGCAAAATACTGTGCTACTCCAAAAGAGTTGGATGATTGGTGGAGTATAATAAAAGTTAAATATCGAGAATATCATTTTACTCTAACTGAATGTGGTTCCATTGAAGTGCAATGAAATGAAATTTTTCAGGAAACTCCTCAAAACACATCTTTTTCACAAATAGACATGAATATCGAGGATGACACCCTACAGTTAAGGGTCGATGGTGACGATGTTGTCAATGATGTTATAACTGAATTTGAAATGACAAGAGATGATGAAAGAGAAACTAATATGGAAATTGATGATGTTGATGAGGAATATGAATACATTGACATTGACAACTATGAAGATGATGATGAAGATGAACATTGATATAGTAAAATGCTGGTTAGAATCATAATAAATATATATATCTATACATAATAGTTTTTTTCAACTGTTTGCTAATAACATTAATTTTATGTTTCAGATGGACTCGGAAACATATTTTCAGTTGCTGGAGGCAGATCTACCTATGGATGATGAGTTTCTTGACTCATCTGACCCTCAGGCTATTGTCCCTATAGGGAGCAATCAGAGGGGGTGTGGTCTTGCTAGACTGATGATTCCATATCCTATCCTGGAGCGACGTCCCCCTCGTGGATTCAATGCGAACACGTGGTGGTATGGTAACCTGTGTATTTTAGATATCATTAATTATAATTTATTTATATTCTAATTGTTTGATTATTTGTTATTTTTTCACAGTTTTACGCATATAGCAATTGGACAGGGGAGCGCTATCTTGCACAATTATTTATCTCAGCCCTGACTCACATGGGATCAGATTCCCGCTGATGTGCGGGCCGCCGTGTTCGATCATTAGCTGGTATGTAATTAAATATTATTTATTTTTAAATTTAATTCATTAATAACATTATATTAGGGTTTATGTTATCCCATCGATGAGAGCATGCGTGCCACTATCCTCGCGGCATGGGTGGTGTCTATGCGTGAACGTTTCCTTCTGTTTTTACATAATTTCAGAAAGACGGATGTGAAGAAAGCCAGAGTGACAGAATTTGATGAGTCCTATAGAGCCCACTGACCAAAGTACATTTCATCTCAAGTTTGGGATGGATAATGTACACACTGGTTAGGTGGTGGGTTTCAGAGGATATTTTCACTAGGTCGATAGAATCGGGGGAGACAAGAGGTGACACATCGAGCCGGTAGTCGTACATTTAGTGCGCATAGAGAGCGTCTATTAAGTACTTTTTTTAATATTTTATACAACTTTAAATATAAAAAGTTTATTTTATATTGATATATGAAGCCGAGCAGCCCGGTATTACGGCGTACGACGTTTATCGGAGGATGTACACTGATCCGGCTACTGGAGAGATTAGCGGTGACCGCCAGCGTCAGATTGTTGTTAGTATTATTTTCTTTTCAATTTGCAAATTAAATGCATATAATCTTTTCATTGTTTTAATTTCTAATTGAAACTTAAGGAGTCATATGAGGCCACGACCTCTCAGACACAGGATTAGAGTCAAGGCGAAATGGGTGATCAGACTAGTGCCCACCATTTTGATGAGACGACATGGATATAGGCGACCCAGTATGGATTCGAAAAGGGCCGAGTAGTTGGTATCGGCTCTCATTTGACTCTTGCAGCTTATCATGGTACTGCAGTGATGTCATTGGCCATCTCGAGAGGAGCTTGTGGGGAGACATCATCTTCTACTTCACAGTATCAGGAGCAGCTGCGTGCTCAGAGTCAGCTTATAGAGGATTTGCACCAGGGGTAGGAGAAGATGTGTCAGCAGCACGAAGAGGAGATGCGTCGATGGAAGGAGCAGATGCGTCAGCATCAGGATGAGGAGAGACGTCTATATGAGGATCAACATCAGGAGTATATAGAGTATATGCGTCGTTTGACTCATAGTTTAGGGACGGAGTTTCCTCCATCACCTCCTCGAGGTCCTCCAGATTATCCACCCCCAGTTATTGTTTTAGATGCAATAAATATTTGAGATCGCAGTTTATTGTCATATTAACTATTTACAATTCTTCTTTCATATTGGTATGAATATTGCATTATTTAATTTGTTTTTATTTTTTTAAATATTGTATTACTAATTAGTATTATTTTTAATGTCTCCTTATTTTAGTAATATTACTTTTAATATTTTATATTTATTGTTAATATTGAAAAGTTTATAATTTTATAATTTTATTAATATTAATAATATTAATATTATTTTTTCAGAAATATGTATATTTATTTTAATAATAATAATATTATATAAATTTTTTATATTATTAATTTTAGTACTATTATTATTATTTTTTTATATTAATATTTCATAATATATTATAATATATTATTTATATTCATATTATTTTTAGTTCTTGATATTAATATTTCATAATTATATTATATATATTTTTTATTATTAATATTTTAATAATATAATTTCTTTATATTATTAATATTATTATTATTATATACATAATTTAATAATATTATTATTATATTAATTTGTTATATTATTTATATTCATATTATTATTATTTTATATTAATATTTCATAATTATTTTTTATATATTTTTTTATTTATATTATTATTATTTTTATATAATCTTAAACGAGTTGTATTAATTATTAATTTTTTTGTATTTGTGGCTGGATTTCCCGTCGTAAAATTTTTTTTACAGTAACATTTGCGATGGGAAGAATACCCATCGTAAAAACATTTCTGTGATGGTGCATTGCAAATACCATCATCGCAAATATTTTTTAAATTTCTCATTTGAGACAGGTCAGAAACCCGTCGCAACTAATATATCTGCGACGACCCGTCGCAAATACCTTTTATTATATATAAACAAAAACCCAGTTGCGACAGGGGATACATACCATCATAAATACTCTTTTTGCAACAGGATCCCATCGCAAATATTCGGTTTTCCTGTAGTGATGTTGGAATGAAGACAAAGATTGGAATATTATGTGACCCGATTGTATACAATAGATTGTTGATAAGGTTCAAACCATTTGATATCACCTGTAATCTTGTTAATATAATATAAAATATATATAGATAATCATTGATGAGGAATGGAGTTTGAGGTCAGAGATAAGGTTTTCCATCATATATCGACATAGAAGAAATTCATGTGGTTTGGGAAGAAGGGTATGCATAGTCCAGGATACAACATACCCTTTGAGATTCCTCATTGTATCATAATTGTATCCTATAAGCTTTTACACTCACCTAGCCTATCTCAAGTACATGATGTGTTCTATGTATCCCTCTTGAGTAAGTTCATAACAGACCCATAACATGTACTGAATCCCAAGGTGATAACCATTTTGAATGATCGGTCATATAAAGAGTATCTTCTAGAGATCTTAGATCATTTGGACAAGGTTTTATGAACCAAGTCAACTCACATAATCAAAGTGTTGTGGGAAATCAAAAAGCATAAGGAAAAATATGGTGACCAGAAGAGGTGATGAAATAGAAGAACCCTAATCTTTTCTATTGTAAAAAATAAAATTTAAAATGTTACATTTATTAAGGGGGGAATTTAATGGACCAAAATTTTATAAATTATATTCTATTTTAATTGGGTAAATTCCTTAAACTTATAAAATACATATGTTGTACATTAGTTATTTTGAAAAAATATAGCTTGTTTGAGATAAAATATCATTAATTGTAATATATTATCATATTATAGTCATTTTACAATGACTTTTAATATAAGTATTTATTAAGGGTTATGAGAAATTTTAACTAACACTGATGGAAAAACACAATTTGCTCAACAAGTAGGATCATACCCTATGAATCCCATATATCAAAGATTTCAACGGAGGTGAAATAACTAGGATTTTCCCTTGACAATTCCCAATAAAAGATTCAAAATTAAAATCTAATGAAAATTTTTTATTTGAGAAGTTCAATATTATCAATATCATAGCGCAAACTATGTTCATCAAAACATCCCATGAAATCAACAAAATCAAACACCTTAACCCTAGAGAAGATGCTTTAATAATAAGGGGTTATATATCTAGACTCTGTTAGTATTAATTTATTTCATTCATAGTTAAATATTTATTAAATTTATCCTTTTTTATTAATAATTTATCATTTATTTTATAATGTGTTTGATAAAAATTACATTTTGACACGTTGAAATAAAAATTGTATTTATAGTAAATATATTGTTTCAATTGAGATGTCCATTAAAAAATAAACTAATATTTTTTAAATAAAATAATATTATTATATAATAATTATTTAAATATAAATTAATAATTTCCAATTTATTTTTTTTAGTCCTCAGAAATTCGTTAATATCAGAAAAATTACTCTTTTTCTGTAGAAAGGTTTTTTTGTTTAAAAGTGAAAATTATCAAAATTATAAATTTATTCTGATAAAATAAGTATTATTTTTTAAATCAACATGTAAAAAATTATACAATGTGTATTTTTCATAATTTTCTTAGAAATTCAAATTTTCGAGTAAAATTTAATTACTGTTCAATTATATGTTTTGTTTTATGGGATCACAATGGCCCAAGAGTGAAGTGATAAATTTCATAACATGGGTCAAATACTAAATATATATTTTTCATTTAAAATTATTAACTTTTGATTTAATTTTATTATGTTTATAAACCCTTAATGAGTCCTCCAAAAAATATATTATATATTAAGTTTTTAAAATCAATTCATTAAGAACAGGACTCACATCTACATCAGAATTGAAATAATTTTAAGGATTCCAGTTCATGGCATTATAAAATATTTAAAACCACTCCCCTTTAGAATAACCCATGGAAAATACCATGAGAGGATTTGTGATTTTGATTATTTTATCACAGAGTCCAAAACAGTTGATTAGATATTAATAAAATAATTCCACTCTCTCTTTTTAACTATAAATAACCACCAATCCTCCCACTCATATTCAATAAGAACTCATTTTTCATGAAATTACTCTTTGTTTTCATCTTTTAATCTCTCCCATGTATCTGTCTTGCAATTAAGAAGATCCTATCAATCTTTTAGAAGAACCCTCTCAAGTAAGGGGGCTCTGTCCTCTTCTTTTTATTTCATGTTGTTTCTTTGTACTAAGACCTTTTAAATTAAATTTTTTATTGTTCATTTACCCATAAAATTTATATCCTTTTCATTAATATATAATTATCGAACACCTTTTAATCTTATTCACATCTTGCATAACCCTTTTTTCACACCTGTTATGCTATCTTAATTATCCTACACTTTTCCATTCCAAACATTTGTGTGGTGAATATATTCCCGAATTTATACTCATGGGTATTCATATAGTTGTACCTATCATTCATTGATTAATGGAAAACATATATGTAACCTTAAATCCTTAATAATGAGGTTAACTTTTACTAAAGTTGTTCTTATGTATTATGGTCTATGTGTCACACCAATGCATGTATGTGATATAAATGTGACTGGTGAGCCTAGATTTATATATCCCTCCAATGTATTGGATAATGTTTTAATATCATGATATTCTATGTATGTTATATGGGGTTATCTTAATAACACTATGTTATGATGTCTTGGAAGTTATCCTAGACTTAAACATATGATTTCATGTCATATGTTGTTGCAACATTCCAATCATTCGATGATGTTATCATCATATATGATGATTTAATTTTCATGTTTATAATTATCACCCCTTTTATGTCACCTTGAAATTATTATTTACTAACATTTATTACATAAATCATGTTATTCGTTGATTATTTCCTTACTAATATTTACATCTCACCCCTTTATTATGTACATCCCTAGGTTATCCTATGCAATTTTCTAAAATCCAATTAATTCAAGGGAATGGTATTGAATTTTTAAATAAATTTGTTCAACCATTTATATAATTTATGGTACTAAGTATATAATTACCTAAATACACTAGTAATTTTTATCTTTGGGGATTTCTTATACGTTTCATTATGTAATAAATCATAAATTAGGTAGTATTAATGACTTGGGTGGTCATATTATAGGTACTAATGGATTCAGTTGTATTATATTTTAGTTCTATAAAATCTATATATATTTTACTATAAAGAAATAAAATAATAATTATTTTAAAATACCATTTCAATACCACTCCATTTCATCAATTTCTATCTATTTACTCATATTCTTTATAATATTCCACCATTGATCACATTCACATTCCAAAAAATAGTAAACCAAAATAATATTTTCTCGATCTGAGCATATAAGAAAGAAAGAAAGTACATTCTATATAATTAAACCATTACTCATTAATTAATTCATCAAAATACCTATTAGTGTAGGGTGTAAGTTAGCACATAACACATCCAATATTTGGATTTCTATCCTTGTATCCTTTATAAGATCAATATTATTCACATTAGCTTTAAAAATTTTTACATGAATTGTCATGAGATATTTATAAGAATCATATTAGGTCACTATTATATTTTATTTTGAGTTAACTTATAATTTTTTGTTTTTTAATAGTTCATAGGTGTCGGGTTTTAAAAATAGGTGTTTTAGGGAGACAGACCAAGGAATTCGGTGTGTCCAAATCATGCAGCAACCACGTGACGGGTGTGAAAAATTTGAAACTGTGGTTTTAAATTTTTTGATCATGGTTTTTCACTTTTTGGAACATCAAAAACAAATTTTTTTGGCTTTTTATTGGTCATAATTGTCCCATTTAGGGTTGGCACATGATTTCCCTAATTTTGCGACCAAACCATTTAACCTTATCAATGTCATTAAAATAGTGAAATTACCAAATTTCCTAAATTTTGTTTATGTTTATTGGGTACTTTTACCTCCTCTAATGTGAATATTCTTCCCCCCTTGGGCATGTATCTCTCCCCATATAACTATGGTGGATTACCTCATTTATATTTGGTGGATTTACATGAAGGTATTTTTTTCTCTTTTATTTCATATTAATTTCCCCTCCTCAAGTCTCCTTCATATATTTTTGTGGAGTTGTGGAAGCCTAGGGGTGGTGTTGGAAAAATTTAGGGTTCTGATAGGTGTTTTTTGTTTTTTTTAAGGAATAATATTGTGATTATTGGAATTGCCTTTTTTGAGTGGTCTTCATCATGGGTGACAATATTTGGACCAAATTAAAGGTAGGTGTTCCTTTTTAATGTTGTTTTCCATGGAATATATTTATATTGTGAATTTCTTTTCATTTTTTATTAAAATTCCATCTAAATAATTCATTGTTGGATTATATTCCTTTTTCAATGTGTTTTATGGATTTTTATGGAGATTTTGGAGTTTATTGCTGTTTTTTCCAATTGAGAGTGGCTTATATACCCACCGAGTCTTTGATAAAATGGATCAAATAGGTATTTGGAATTTAAATATATTTCTGAAGTGGTTTTAGAAATTCTCTTACCTTGTAAATGTACACTCGGTTAAATTATTCATGTTTTTATTGAATGGATTATGTTATAGCCAAATTTATATTAACACATTACATACTCTTTAGGATCCCCAGCAACAGTGCTAGAAATTTGGTATGCACGTCACAGCGTGTCTAATTTGAAAATTTTTATAACCAACAAGCTACTTTAAAAATTGTGTTTACGACCGAACCACAGAGAGCATGAAATGTAGTTCACTAAAAAACTATCTCATTAAACAATTTTCATACGGACATAAGTTGAGGGAATTCATATTTTGTGTTTTATTTTTATTTTTATTTTAATTAAATTAACAGATAAGAAGGAAATAAGAAGTAAAATAAACTACGACTAAAAATGATGATAAAAAATAAATCAATTTTTTTTTCAGGGATGATAACGTCATAAAAAACTACTATGAATCCATGAAACATATCATTTTAAAGCCTATTCTGCTCAAATTATTTCCATTTCTGAAAATAAAGCAATTTTTTATATGCTTATTTTACATCTCTAAATTTATATATGGTCTTATTCTCTAGTGTTACATATAAAATAGGAGACTCGTTCACGTGTCAAAGTAAATGGTGAAATGACATATCCCATTTCTCACAATGTTGTGCCATCAATGTTCACTTCCATCGGTTAATATGATTTACATTGCCAGAACGCCAAAGTAACTTATTATTAAAATGTACTATTTCAATTTAGGAGTTTAATTCAATGAAAAAATAATTTAAACAGAAACAAACTCAATTGCAATATCTTTGTTTAATTATTAATTAAAAACTGGAAACATTTCATGGCATGCACAAAAATTTTAATTACAAGATCATCATCCCGACAAAAGAAAATTTTCCACAAAATTATGACTGAAATAATAAATGTGGTAATATGAAGATAAGTCATGTAAAATAAAACGATGATATTGAACACATAATCATGCCGGTCTTCACTCTCACTATGCACAGTAATCAATGTCCTTTGAACTCTGACTACACCCTCGAAACGTGATGACACCACACACAAACTTTGCGGCCACCAGAATAAATGATATTGGTGATGTAGCGTAGGTTGGACCTCTCCTAGTGTGGTGTGATGAGGAGGTATCTTGATCATGGGAGGCATGCCTTAGGGTGGTATTTCAGACCTGTGATGGCTATTGTGTGGGAAAGTAGTGAGGTGACTGGCAGTATGGGAATAGAGAGGAGTTGTAGCAGGGGTAGGGGAGAGGCATCCAGTATAGCGGGGAGATGGCCAACGATATAGGGGGGTAGCGGGATATGGATATGGTAAGGGGAGAGGATGGGAGTGGGTGAGGGTGCTGGGGAAATAGAAGGCAGTGGGGATATGGGGGTGGAGGGGCACTGGGCGAGTGGGGGTGAGTTGGGAGGAGGGCAACATGGGGAATGGGTTAGGGAATTAGGGCTATTGGAGAGAGGGGGTAGGGGAAATAGGGGGTGTGAGTGAGTGGAGAGAGGGGGTGAGGGAGGTGAATTGGAGAGTGGGTCAATAGGGGGCTCGGAAGATATGGGGGGAAGAGGGTGAGAGAGATATGGGTGAAAAAATAAAGATAAATTTAAAATTTAAAATTTAAATAATATAATTATCTAAAATAGTTAAATAATAACAATAATAATATTACTAATAATAGATTAGTAATAATAAAACTTGTAATAATAAATAGAATTATATAAATATATATATTATATTTATAAGTTGAATTAATATAATAAATTAATAAACTAAAAATAATAATATTTATTATACAAAAAATAAATGCTATAAATGAAAAAATTAAATAACTAATATTAATATAAAATTAACTATATACAATAAAAATAAAAATAAAATATTAAAATACTACTAACATAACCTTGAAACCTAAATCAGTTAGAAAATTAATTAAATCTAATAAAAAATTATAATAAAATGTTATCAAAATCCATGTACATCAGTAGCACATGGGATAACCGGGCTGTGAGTGAGGGGTCTGTCCAAGTGACTATGTGATCCTAAATGGTAAGACCATGCAATAATCTATTTTCTTTTTTTGATTGACAATGTGAGCCTCATTGGTAGGACCATTCTATCCTACATATGTTTCCAATGGACTGAGGAGATCATTTTATCTTCCACTAATAGTTAGCATTCTTGTTTACTCACTCAAATTCGACCATGTGGTAAGATCCCCTAGGATAAATTAATTGTTTCAGTTCAGGATATATGCATTATGAATTTAATTAGTTCCATTTATGTGATGATATATATTACTCCAATGGTTCATTTTTTCCATTTATATGGTTATATGATTCTGATGATCATGATCACCCTTATTGTGAATTTTGAATGTGTTGGAGCATTTTCTTCCTTGTGGACTTTTTTATTCATTTGATCTATTTTAGAAAGTGTTTTAGAAAAAAAATCATTATTTTATTAGGGAAAACCAAAGTGATTTTGCAAATTATATTGGGAATGGTATATTATTAAATTTTTTAGTTTTGAAATGATTTCAAAAAAGTTTGTTGATTTTCATTGGTAAATTACATGCATAGATACATTGTTCTGTCCTACTGGGATTCATTCCTAACAACCTTCTTGGGACTTTTTTGGAGTTTTCATATATTATTTTTCAAGACACAAATAATTTTAAGCACACCATGTTCCCAAGTGGCTCTTCAGGGTTACCATCGTCTAATTTTTTGTGTAGGAGAAGTGGTATCACAAGGGATGGACACCTGTGGAGTTTGTTTTGGTGTTTTGTACGTATTGGTTTCAAATTGGGAATTGTTTTGGCATTTTACCAGTTAATTTTGAGTTTGGGTAGATTATTTTTAAATACCAAGTACATGTATTATTGTTTATTTCATTTTTAATGATGTATGTCATTGTATATAGTGTTTTCTTATCCATTTCTATTGAAACTAATGATATTTCATTGGTCCTCCCATTTTAATTGATGGTTCATCCTGGTTTACATGTAGATAAATCATTCCCAATATATATTATTTTTTTATTGGTTCTTGTCGCGAGCCTACAAAAATTGGGAATGCACGTTGGGTCATTTGGCGGGCCATCTCGGGTGACGGGTTAGCACAACCATGGTTGGTTCATTAAATTTTCATCTCAAATATCATATCAATTGGTTTCTTATAGTCATAATCACCACATTTTCCTTTTCATCCTTTTTTAACTATGTTCCTATAAATTCTAGTCCATGACTATAACCAAAAATATTAGTGTGTGTATCATACATAAATTATCAAAGTGTGGACTTATATTATAATATACACAATTAATAGGATGTACTAAATTTTCAAAACATCTTATTAACTAATGAAATTATTGGTTTCTATTTCAAATGTAATAAATTACATAATAATTTACTATAAATAGAATGAAAATTATGAAAATAATATCCTCATTGAATTTCAGACTTGGTGAACTCTTCGTCATCCTTTTCCTGTACCGATTTGAGTTCAAGTTAATACCTTAATAGCCTATTTCATATCTATTTTCCCTTGGTTCATCTTTTCCGGATCCTTCATCCACATGTTGTTCTCCATAAAGGAATGTCATTAATAAGACACCATAAACTCAATAATTTACCATGATGGTAGGATGATTTCTATATTTTTCTAATTTCTTGGTTTCCCTCAAATTATTTCTAATCATATTCCCCCATGGTCATTAAACCCTACTTCGATACAAACTAGGGTGACCCAAGTATTGAATACATAAATATTTAATAATTTCAAATGAATAATCTATTCATATCACAATAATAAAATATAAAGAACTAAAATATTTAGTTTCATTAAAGATGGGATACATAATAAAAATTTTTATAGACAATTTTCAACTTCTTGTAATAACACTCTTCACAAATGGTACCCTTCTAGACTCATCTTACCTTACACCCATCATCATTAGTTATGAAAAAGGAATCATAATAAGGGGTTATCAAAAATTATCAGTAATAGTAAAAAAGGGATACATTAGTCAAATATCATAACTGATTGTAAGATGATAATAAAGGTATCACAAAATAATCATGATATATAATGGTTATACCCAAAGACAAAAATATAACTTTATGAGTAATAGAATAAAGAATCAAAATAACATTATAAATGAGTCAAATATCTGTAGAAAACCAAAAAAATCATGTTCCATGGGATTATAACTTATTCATAATAATATTACATAAGAGTATGTAATAAATAAAATCATGTAAATAATATATTAAGTATACCCACGAAAAAAATCATGATATAGTAGGCTTGAGCTATCTAACTATGTAACTTCTTTGGCCTGGGCTAATTTCCCTTGTACCCTATTCTTCTTGGGATAATTACCCAGGTACCCATTGATATAATGAGATATAAAACATTAAAAACTTTTAAGGGATATAATTCTACTCCCACCTAACGCATAATGAATACCATACATAATTGTTCCATGAGATTATAAAAACTGTCATCATTTCATCATAGCTTAATTAAGATATGAAAAGGGAATAGGTCACATTAAAAAATAGTTAAACACAAATATAATTACCCATACAAAGAATTATGATGGATGGTGTAATAAGTACATATCCACACTATAACATATTTAATGTTAAAATAATTTCCTATAAATAAAAATTAACATTTTAAGATTATCGAATATATGATATTGAAAAATAAGAAGGAATAGTCCTTTTTTATCAAAAATTTTTGGAAACATAGATAATTTATAATATAAATTTAAAACATATAAAGTAATATTCATAATTAATAATGGCCATGAAATATTTTGTAAACAAATAAAAATTATAAGGAGTTTTTCATCACATTTGACATAAACAAGCAATATGGAAAGTGGTAAATGATTCCTTAAAAAATTCTAAAACAATTAGAAAATAGACTAAATAAATTATTAAATATTTGATAGGGAAATCCCTGAAATCATTCTATGTGTATGGAAATAAATAAATAAGGTTCTCTTTCGAAAATAAGTGATAAATTTGGTTTCTCTCACAACTGTTACATCTGGTAAAATATTTACCAAGTGAGATGAAATTGAAGTTGGAAATTTAAAAAACCAATAAAAACTATAATCAAATAAAATATATGTTTTTTTATTGAAAATTTAAAAAAATTATTACCAATTTGTTAATACATTCATAAAAATTACAATTTGAGGATGATTTTAGAATGAATCCATTATAATTTTTTGAAACGCCCCGACCCAGTTACCCAGAGTCGGTGCATTATTACATAACATTGGCATGATCAAAGAAAGATAAATTTTCGAAAGACCGATTTGTTTAGTAGCCTTAGAAACACTAGATATATTCATAAATCTTTACATTACATCATAAAAATGAAAACTACAAAAACATAGTCTCCATAGTCCACACTCTTATCCCCTATTACAATCCTTGCAGGTCATTCATTATTTACATCTTCACATCCTGGGAAAAATAAAACATAGAAAAGGGGTGAGCTCAAATGACCAGTAGGGATAACAATATAAAGGAATCATTCATAAATAAGAGTATCCATTTAAGGAAATGTATAAATAAAACAAAAGACTTTTAAACTTGAACTTCAACATAGTATGGAAAAAATAAAATGAAATAATGCCATATACTTATTCACATGGATATTCTACTAATCGAATAATCACTTGCAATATCAATAACCACTTTCATAATGATGGAATGCATAATTTCATACTATCATAACCACATAGCCAAGGCCTCGTGCCAAGACTACAAATAATATTTTTCCAAGGCCTTGTTCCAAGACACTAGTTAGTCTCATGAGACCTACCGATGCATCGAGGAGCTATAGAGGGCTCCACTCGTCACTTACTAAGTCCAATTCATTCATCATATTAAAAGATTGAAACATAACATAAACATTCGTATTAAAACTAGCATACGAAATGTCAATACTTGATCCTAAAACCATGAATGGTATAAAAATAGCACATCCACAGTCAATCATATCACAAAACCCTCAATACAATATATAAGTATTGTATCAAAATAAATCATCTTCAAATAATCTTAAAATCCATCAAAGGATGTTGACATAGATGAAATCAAAACTCTTTTTAGAGAAATATCTCTTTCTATTTTTTAAATCATTTAAGAGTCGTATATCTATAAAATAAAAAATTTTCATTGAAAATAATCTTATAAGCTTGTAAGGGAAGCTTTGACAATTTTATAATGGTGGAAAATAGTTGCACCCGCCGTATATGTTAAAAAAACATTCTTACCTTAATTCTGTGAAAAGCTTAAAAAGGACCTTGTTTGGAAAACGATAGAAATATTCCTTTATAAACCACTTACAAAAGTCAACAATGGTATAAATGACTTTAACCAATATTCTAGTAAATAGTAAAAAAAATGTTTTGAAATACATTTTTAAGAAACAAGGATGTGGATGATAAAGAAGTCTTAGTAGATTATTATGTATAAACAACCTCGGATAATGAAGAGATAGAAAAATAAACCATTACCTTGTAATTTTCCTTGGTTGGAGGTAGGTTATCCTCCTTTATAATGGTGAAATAATTGTTATTTAATTATATAAGAATCATATACATTAATATGATATCATATATAATCTTTTAACATTTCTTTGTTAATAATATCATAGATTATTATCATCGTTTCGGGTGTTAACTTAGTCATTCTCTTTTATATGTTTTGTTATATAATCCAAGTTTGTTATGGATAGGTTGTATCTTATTCATATCCATAATAATATCAAGTCCTTAAAAATTATTTCTAATCATCAAAGGAGAATTATACTTGAATGGATACGATGGAGAATGAATCTCATCGTGTTCATGGAGATGGTAGTCCATACGTACGCACGAGCGACAATATCATTATTTTGATATTAAAATAATATATAATTGGATGGTATATCATATATATAGAATCATTATCATGTTATATTTATTATTTACATTAATTACACATCATTATTATACCCATCCAAATAATAATGTTTTGAATAACAATTACACCATGACGTGGAGACGGTAAGCCGTACGTACGCTCGTATGGTGACATGTCATTCAAAGGATGGATAGAATACTGAAATATGGTTGTAACATGTCTATAATAACATAAAAGTTTATATAATATACCGTATTTATTATTTTATAATGGTAATAACAAATAAAGAAGAAGTGGAAGAAGAAAGGAACTTGAAAAGGGGTGGTGAAATCATTACCTCTTCTTTGGGTTCTTCCTTTTGATTTGATCAAAAGGGTTCCATAGTATGGATTTATGACTAAAGGAGGGACTATAAGATGATGTGAAGGATGTTGAGAGAGTATTTGGGTAGATTTTGGCCTATCCAAATGGGTTTGAAGATGGGAATTAATGAAAAGGGGGAGTGCCCTTTTATAAGAGGGAAGACGGGCACCTTTGGAAAAGCTAGAAATATTATATTATAATAAATTCATATTGGGTTTCAAATGGTTCCAAAGTGGATTATTTAAAAGTTAAGGTGAGGATGTGTCAAAAACCACTCAACAAATAGAATTTAGACAGGTTTGGGTCAATATATTAACCTTATCGTTATGTATTAACTATTAGTTAATTAGTTTCACTTTTACAATGTCTCTTTGTATTTTTAAATTATAGAGTTAATAAACTAAATATATACCTCCAAGAGACCCTTAAGTGGTCTATTAATGATACAACTATGATGATATAAGTCTCTTGGCCGACCCTTAGATTTTTAGGAATGGAATATCAATTAATAATATAATATATTTTTTGAAAACTCTTTTATGTCAATTTTGAGACTATTTTTATCATTGATTTTTTTTTGAAAATTATAAAAGAATGATTACTTAGAACAAAGTTAATTAAATCATTCCTAACATGTCATATTAAACTATTAAATTAGTGTAATTCATAAAAAGTCTCAAATTATAATTATTTGGGTATTTATATTATCAATTATTTTAATTTTTCACTATTATGTTAATTACTACATCATCATTGTGTCATAAATAAATTAAATTATTTAATGTATAAAAATTATAAATAAAATATCATTATGTAGGAAATATTTTTATCTTTCTAATTAAAATATAAAATCGAATTTATCTTATGCATAACCCTGTATTAAAAATGTATTAGTAAATAAACTTTGATTTTAACTCTTTTAACTCTTCTTTGAATTAAATAATAATAAATGTCCTAATCTAATCGAAGATGACCTAAATGATAATATTTTATTCTTAAGATTTTTTTGGACGAGATACACTTGTACAATACAATTAGGACATGTTTTAGGGTAATATTAATATCAGTTTTACCTTTAATTACCCTATTCACTTTTAACCATTGTAAATAAAAGTAAAAAGTTAATATTCACAAAAAAATATTTTAATCTCATTGAACCACATTTTACTCTTTCATATGAACCGTGTCTCTCAGATTTTTGAAATTCCACTCACAGAAGCGGTAAAATTCGGTTTTATGAAAAATTCAGTTTTTTAACTACCACTTAGTGGTTTCACTATTCATCAAAAAATGAAGTTTTTCAGAAAAATACCAAAAAATAACCTAAGCTAATTTTGGTATTCAGAATCCAAAAATGAAGTCCATTTTTAAAATTAAAATTTATAAATTTCAAAAAGTGGGTATTACTATTCATAACCGCTAGTTTGATTGGTTGTGGTGTGTTAGAACTCTATGTTGCATACAACACACGCTATTGCATTATTCAAAGAGAAGTGTACCGTAGAAGATTGGGGTGTTACATTCTCCCCTCCTTCAAATAATTTCTTCCTCGAAATTTCTAAAATACTACCGCATGAAATGACTCGGGTGGTTATTCCTGATATGTTCCTTGGGTTCCCACGTTGCCTCTTCCATCTTATGGTTTCTCCACAAGACATTTACCAGACGAGTCATCCAGTTTCTCAGTACTTGTTCTCTCATATCAAGAATCTTGATGAGCTCTTCGAAATAAGACAGATCGGGTTCTAGTTCTAATTCCTCATAGGTGAGTACATGTGTTGGGTCAGGCACATATTTCCTCAATAGTGATACGTGGAACACATCATGAACTTTGGATAGATTTGGCGGCATTGCCAAACGGTAAGCTACAACCCCAATTCGTTCTAGAATTTCGAAAGGTCTGATATACAAGGGACTAAATTTACCTTTCTTACCAAAACGTATGACTCACATCCATTGACATACCTTCAAGAAAACATGATCACCAACTTGAAATTCCAAATCCTTCCTTTGATTATCGACATAGCTCTTCTTCTTGATTTGAGCTGCTTTGATATGGTTTTGGATTACCTTGACCTTTTCCATCATTTCCTCCACCAATTCTGGGCCTACAAGTTTTCTTTCACCATCGTCATTCCAACAGGTTGGTGTGCGACATCTCTTTCTATATAATGCTTCAAATAGTGACATTTGAAGTCTTTAATCGAAGATATTGTTATAGGAAAATTCTACCAGAGGTAAATCTTGATCCCACATACCCTGAAAGTCAAGTGAGCAGGATCTCAACATGTCTTATAAGGTTTGAATAGTTCGTTCTGATTGTCCATCTATTTGAGGGTGGTAGGTAGTGCTCCAATGAAGTTCTGTATCCAAGGCTTTCTGAATACATTTCCAGAATCATGATGTAAAACGGGGATCACGATCATAAACAATCGATATGGGTACTCCATGAAGTCTCAAAACTTCATTAATATATAGTCTTGCTAAATGTTCCAATGGTAGATCTTTTCTTATAGCAAGAAAATGCGCTGACTTGGTAAGACGATCAATAGTAACCCATATTGCATCGTTCCTTCTAGGAGTCTTTGGTAGTCCCATGACAAAGTCCATCGTGATATTGTCCCATTTACACTACGGTATAGGATAAGGTTGCATGACTCTTCTAGGCTGTTGCCTTCCATATTTCACTTGTTGAATAACCATACATATTGACACAAAATCAGCAATCTCCCTCTACATGTTGTCCCACCAAAAATGTTCCTTAAAATATATATACATTTTGGATCTCCTAGGGTGTATAGAGAAATTGTAACTATGATCATCATCTAGTAATTCCCTTTTTAGATCAGGTATATCGGGAACACAAAGTCTCTTCCCGAATTTCAAATGTCCTTCTTCATACACAAAGTCTCTCAATCTCCCATCATTCACAGCTTTAATTTTCTTTTGAAATTCTTCATCATCTGTCTGAGAACTCTTAATCCTTTCTAGTAAAGATGGTTTGGAATCCATTTGAAAAAGAATTGATGTTTCACCTTCCCTGTTTATTCCCATGTCCATCTTCACTAGGTCCATGAAAATTGGATCCCTTTCAATTCTCATATTTTTCAAAACTCCATGATCTTTTCTGCTCAAAGCATTTTCCACCTTCTTTGACATCCATGGGTGGTAGTGTATCGTACAATCATAATCCTTGATTAATTCAAGACATGTCCTTTGCCTCGTGTTTTGTTATTATTGTGAGAAAATATACTTCAAACTCTTCTGATCAGTATAAATCTCACATTTTTCACCATAGATGTAGTGCCTCCATATCATTAAAGAAAATATCACAGCTGTTAACTCAAGATCATGAGTAGGATAGTTTTGTTCATGAATTTTCTATTGTCGTGATGCATAGGCAATAACCCTATAATTCTGCATAAGGACACAACCAAGTCCTTTCTTCGATGCATCACTATAAATAACGTGCCCATCATTCCCCGATGGTAGAGTCAATATAAGAGCATTGACTAATCTTCTCTTCAGTTCTTCAAAACATTCTTCACACTCTTTTGTCCAAACAAATTTAACCCCTTTACGTGTGAGCTTCGTTAATGGGTTAGCCAATCAGGAAAATTTCTGTATGAAACGTCGATAATAACCTGCCAAACCAATAAAACGACGTACCTCAGTTATAATCATAGGTGCTGGACATTCTTGGATTGCCTTGGTCTTAGAAGGATCAACATAGATTCCATATTTAGAGACAATATGGACAAGAAAAGAAATCTCCTAAAGCCAGAATTCACACTTGCTAAACATCTGATATAATTCATGTCTTCTCAGAGTCTTCAGGATAATGCGCAAGTTATTTTCATGATCTTCATAGTTTTTGGAGTATACGAATATATCATCAATAAATACTGCCACAAATTCATCGAGATATTCCTTGAAAACACTATTCATCAAATCCATGAGTACAGAGGGTGAATTAGTCAATCTAAAAGGCATTACTGTAAAGTCGTAATGCCTGTACCTGGATTGAAAGGTTGTCTTCAGAATGTATTCCTTTTTCACACATAACTAATTGTAAATCATCAATGTGGGGTAGGGGATTCTTGTTCTTTATTATTACAGCATTGATCTCCCTGTAGTCGATACATAACCTCATAGATCCATATTTCTTTTTAACAAAAAGAACAGGGGCTCCCCATGGAGAAACACTAGGGTGAATAAATCCTTTATTACTCAATTCCTCTAGTTGTTTCTTTAGTTCAACTAATTCAATAGTGGACATTCTATGAGGGGTCTTCGATATAGGCCTTGATTCAGGAATTAAATCAATGGAAAACTCAACTTCTCATTCTAGAGGATGTCCAGGTAAATCTTCCGGAAACACATCTACATATTCTTTCACATTAGGTACACCCTCTATTTGAACATTCATTTCCTCACCCACAATCATTTCATTTTCTTCCTCCCCAATAATTGAATTTAGTTGAGCTACTAGGGGTGGATCTAGATAAGAATTAGGTGGTGACAATTCTTCTCTAATGATAAGGTGTTCCTTATCATCATCATCAAAAATTGTAACCTCCTTCTTCTTACAATAAATCTTTTCATCATGGTCCAAAATCCAGTCCATACTGAGGATTTTATCATACTCAATCATAGGTATGACGATGAGATCAACAGATAAAGAACATTTATGTGCTCTAATGGGGACTGATTGACAAAACTTTATTGCAGTGATACTTACCTTAGGAGTTTTAATTGACATCTACCTTGGTAAATAAAATTATAAATATCTAATTTTCTTAGCAAACTGGGAAGATATGAAACAATGCGATGATCCATAATCAAATAATGCATTTTATAAACTTGTGGAAACCATTAAATTACCTGTCACTACGTCTTTAGGAGCTTCTACCTCAGCAGTAATGATAGCATAAGCTTGTCCTTGATCCCTTGGCCTTTTCTTAGGTAAGTTCCCCTAATGCTTAGGACATTAATTTTCATAATTTCCCATCTCCCTGCAATTGTAGCATTAGACATCAGTAGCTTCCTTCTTCCCCTTGAAATCACGAGCTTCGTGGCCTTTTTCACCACACTTGTAACAGACTCCCATTCCTTTTAAGCAAGTACCAGGGTGTTTCTTCCCACATTTACTGTAGGATAGATATTCAACTTTTCCCTTCTTCCCTTTATTTCCACTCCTAGATTGATAAGAAGATCTCTTCTTCTCTTTCTTTACATTAAAGTCATATGATTTAGAGAATTCTTTCTCTGTCTTGATAATACATGAGACAATGTCTTTGTACGAAGAGAAGTATTGTGAGACTAATGCTCGACATAGAAATGGTTTTAACCCATCAAATAAATGATCAATCTTACTTCTTAGGTTACGTATATAATATCCACCATACCATTCTAACCTTGTAAAGTAAGCCTCGTACTTTGTGACATTGTCATCCTCCTTTTGTCTCAGACTCGGAAATTGCCTTTCCATATCTGCTCGATGGTCATGAGGAATGTATATTTATAAAAACAGATCATTGAACTCCTTCCATTCCATATTTTATACTTCATCATCTTCCTTCGTGTTTTGAATCAATGACCACCATTGATCAGCATCTCCCGTTTGGTGGTAAACTACCATGATAACTTTTTCCCTTTCACTACTTCCCATAGCCTGAAATATTTTCTCTTAGGAATTTATCCATTTCTCAGCTACTAAGGGATTTTTACACCCATTGAACATTGTTGGTTGTTGACTCTTGAAGAGATATAAAATTGATCCTCCACGCTGCGGATCAGGGTGCTCTATGAGGGTAAGATTATTATTCATAACCTGAGTGAGTTGTCCGAGTATGGTGATTAGCTGATCAGCACCAGTTGCATCACCGGCTCCACTATTATTATCTTGTGTAGGAGGGGTGATCTCAAATGCCCAGTAAGGATAACAATATAGCAGAAACTTTCATTGGAATGTTCACAAGAAATATCAAATCTCGAAATACTGATTAGTTTAGTAGCCTTGGAAACACTAGATATATTCATAAAGTTTTACATTACATCATAAAAATAAAAACTAAAAAAACCTTGTCTCCATAGTCCACACTCTTATCCCATTATAATATCCTTGCAGGTCATTCAAAACTTACTTCTTCACATCCTGGGAAAAATAAAACATAGAAAAGGGGTGAGCTCAAATGCCCAATAAGGATAACAATATAGCAGAAACTTTTATAAATAAAAATAAACATTTAAGGCAATGTATAACTAAAACAAAATCCTTTTAAACTTGAACTTCAACATAGTATGGAAAAAATAAAATAAAATAATGCCATTTACATATTCAAATGGATATTCTACTAATATAATAATCACATGAAATATCAATAACCACTTTTATAATGATGGAATACATAATTCTAGACTATCATAACCATATAACCAAGGCCTCGTGCCAAGAAAACAAATAAGATTTTTCCAAGTCCTTGTTCCAAGATACTAGTTTGTCTCATGAGACCTACCGATGCATCGGGGAGCTATAGCGTGCTCCACCTGTCACATATTAAGTCCAATGCATTCTTATATGAAAAGGTTTAAACATAACATAAACAATTGTTTTACAACTAGCATACGAAATGTTAAAACATCATCCATAAAACACGAATGCTATAAAAATAACACATCCACAGTCAAACATATCAAAAAACCTTAAATACAATATAGAAGTTTTTCATCATAATAAATCAACTTCAAATAATCTTAAAATCCATCAATGGATGTTGACATAGATGAAATCAAAACTCTTTTTAGAGAAATATATCTTTCTGTTTTGAAATCATTTAAGAGTCATATATCTATAAAATAAAAAAATTTATTTGAAAATATTTTTATAAGATTTTAAGGGAAGATTAAAAGATTTTATAACGGCGAAAAATAGCCGCACCCACCGTATAAGTTAAAAAAACATTGTTACCTTAATTCTGTCGAAAAGGTTAAAAAGGACCTTGTTTGGAAAACGATGGAAAGATTCCTTTATAACCCACTTATAAAGGTCAACAAGGGTATAAATGACTTCAAACCATATTCTATTATATAGTAAAAAAATGATTTCAAATACATTTTTAATAAACATGGATGTGGATGATAAAGAAGTCCAAGAAGATTATTACGTATAAACAACCTCGGATAATGAAGATATTGCGAAATAAACCCCTACCTTGTACTTTTCCTTGGTTGGGGTAGGTTAACCTCCTTTATAATGGTGAAATAATTGTTATTAAATTATACAAGAATCATATACATTAATATGATATCATATTTGATCTTTTAACATTGCTTTGATAATAATATCTTAGAATTATCGTCCTTTCCAGTGTTAACTTACTCATTTTCTTTTATATGTTTTATTACATAAGTCATGTTTGTTATAGATAGGATGTATCATATTCATATAGATGATTATATCAAGTCTATAGTCATTATTTGTAATCATCAAATGATAATTATACTTTAATGGATAGGACGGAGAATGAATCTCATCGCGTTCGTGGAGACGGTAGTCCACATGTACGCACGAGCGACAATATCATTTTTTTGATATTAAAATAATATATAATTGGATGGTATATCATATATACAGAATCGTTATCATGTTATATATATTATTTATATTAATTACACATCATTATTATACCCATCCAAATAATAATGTTTTGAATAACATTTACACCACGATGTGGAGACGGTATGCCGTACGTACGCACGTATTGTGACATGTCATTTAAAGGAGGTATAGAATAACGAAATATGGTTTTACCATGTTTATAATAAAATCAAAGTATATATAATATACTGGAGTTATTATTTTAGAATGGTAATAACAAAGAAAGAAGAAGTATAAGAATAAAGGAACTTGAAAAAGGGTGGTGAAATCATTACCTCTTCTTCAGGTTCTTCCATTGATTTGATCAAAAGGGCTCCTTAGGATAGATTTATGACTAAAGGATGGACTCTAGTATGAATTTAGTGAAGTTGAGAGAGTATTTGGGCAATTTGTTTCTGAGTCAAATGGCTTTGAAGTTGTGAAGTAATTAGAAGGGGGAGTTCCCTTTAATAAGAGGGTGACGGGCACCGTTGGAAAAGCTAGAAATATTATTTTATAATAAATTCATATTCGGTTTATAATGGATTCAAAGTGGATTATTTATATGTTAAGGTGGGGATGGGTCTAAAACCACTCAACCAATAGAATTTAGATAGGTTTGGGTCAATATATTAACCTTGTCTTTAAGTATTAACTCTTAGTTAATTAGTTTCACTTTTACAATGTCTCTTTGTATTTTTATATTATATAGTTAATAAACATACTATATACCTCTAAGAGACCCCCAGGTGGTCTATTAATGATACAACTATCATGATATAAGTCACTTTTCGGAGCCCTATATTTTTAGTAATTTAATATCAATGAATAATATAATATATTTTTTAAAAACTCTTTTATGTAAATTTTGAATCTATTTGGAAAATTGATTTTTTTTGAAACTCGTAATAGAATGATTACTTCTAAAAATGTTAATTAAATCATTACTAACATGTCATGTTAACCTATAAAATTAGTTTAATTCATAAAAAGTCTCAAATTATATTTATTTGGGTATTTATAATATCAATTATTTTAATTTTTCACTATTATGTTAATTACTGCATCATCATTATGTCATAAATAAATTAAATTAGTTAATTTCTAAATATTATAAATAAAATATGATTATGTAGGAATACTTTTTAGATATCTAATTAATATTTAAAATAGAATTTATTTTATGTATAACCCTATATTAAAAATGTTTTAGTAAATAAACATTGATTTTAACTCTTTCAACTCTTCTTTGAATTAAATAACAATAAATGTCCTAATCTAATCCAAGTTGACCTAAATGATAATATTTTATTCCTAAGGTTGTTTTGGGCCGAGATAGACTTTTCCAATAGAATTAGGAGATGTGTTAGGGTAATATTAATATCATTGTTACCCTTAATTACCCTATTTACCATTAACCGTGGTAAATAAAAGTTAAAAGTTACTATTTACCAAAAATTATTTTCATCTCATTGAACCACATTTTACTCCTTGATATTATCCATATCTTTAGTAGATTCGAAATTCCACTCATAGAAGTGGTAAAATTATGTTTTATGAAAAATTCGGTTTTTAACTACCACTTAGTGGTTTCACTATTCATCAAAAAATGATGTTTTTCAGAAAAATACCAAAACTTAACCCTAGGATAATTTCGGTATTCCGAATCCAAAAATGATGTCCATTTTAAAAAATAAAATTTATAAATTTCAAAAAGTGGGTATTACTATTCATAACGGCTAGTTTTGATTGGTTATGGTATGTTAGAACTCGATATTGCGTATGACACATGCTATTGCATTATTCAAAGGGAAGCGTACCGTAGAAGCTTGGGGTGTTAAATTTTCTCTAGACATTCACATAAACCCATTAATAACATATATAATACAAATAACCATATTATTAAATTATGGTAGAACATTTTTCACACATATAAAATCTATTTTATTAAATTATAAGTATTAAATACAAATATATTAGTAACTTAATATTTTTTTTAATAATATGTTAGTAATTTCAATTATTTGTAAATTTTTTCTAATAGAAATGTCCAAACCCATTATTTGATGCCAATTTCATAATTTTTAGATTATAAATAATATATAAATAATTGAGTTTTATTAATTTATGGATCCCTTTTTTAACTTTGTGGAAACTATGGGAATGGCTTTTGAGAATAAGATTAATAATGAACTTGTAACTGATAATATATCAATATTAATATATTACTTTATCAAGATCATAAATTCCTCTTTAATCATTTGATAACCATATACATGAAATATATAAATACTACATTTAATATTACTATATATATATATAATTTTAGAACCATCCATGTAGGTATGTGATGAATAATATAATACATCATTCAATAGACAGGGGAGTCCATAAATACACCCGGTCAACATTTTCATTTTCTACAAAATTTTATAGTAGTAGAAATTGATTTATTATTTTAACAATAATTATATATATATATATTATGTATTAATAAAATAAAAAATTTAATCCATCTATGTATAGAATTCATTAAAAATAGAATTCTTTATCCATCGAGTCAATAGTCTCCACGTATGAACGGACAAAATTGTCATTCTTCTGATGAAAATGGATGATGGTAGATAATGATTATTAAAACAACATTAAAAATTTTATTGTACTATTGATAATGATTTTATTATAAAAATATTTTTATTATTTATTTATAGGATGGTGTATGATATTGATATAGATAATAACATTATAGAGTGGTTAATACTCATGTTGAAAGATTGAATCTTCACTAAAAGGGTCATCTGAAATAGAGAGTACTTTGTGATTATTCACGTAACCAGAGGCTAAAAAATGTGGAAGAAAACTGTAGGGGAGGTAAAATAGGATTATTATAATGTTAATGTACATCAATAGGTTTTTATTTAATTTAATGAATGTGATTTCATTTTATAGGCTAAAAAGATGGATTTTTTCTCAGGAATTAAATAGACGATGAGGGGTAAGAAATGAGTTATATTGATGTTATGTTAGTAAGATGAGATATAGATTGTGATACATATAGTTTTGACATTAAAACATAAAAAGGATTAATATAAGGACTATTTTTCATATAATCTTATAAATGTTTAACCTACTTATGTTACCAATTGTAAGCCCTTAATAATCTTGGTTTGAAATTAACCATAGTCATTAACTATTAACTAAAAATATAAGATGGACCAAATTTCCAAATTAAAATGTTTTGATGATAAACATAGACACCATTTAATCTAAAAAAATTCTAAATATGTAAAATTTATCTTTTAAAATAAAATGTAATATATATAGAAACATATGTTTTAGTAGACAAATACAATTTCATACATTACATGTTTTTATTTATATTTACAACAATGTTTTCCATTAAATAGTTGTTAAAATTTAATTTATATAAAAAATATACATTATCATCAATTAACCAAAATATATTTATCTTCATGGAATAAAATTTCCTTTTTTATGAAAAAATAATTTTAAAAACAATACATAAATTGATTTTATTAGTTATTTATATACACTATTTGAATTTTAACACAGTGTTTTTATTAAAAATATACTTGATTGTTCTTTATATTAATATTTGAAAATGTTGTCACCATTATTTAAACCCTCCAATTCAATGACTATATTATAAAGGTATTATCGTGACATTTTCTGGTTCATCGTTGCATGTGAAACGAGTTATAGAATGCATCAAATATATTTAATGAGGACGTATATTTTACAATCATATTGCATCAAATATCCCAAATCATCTTTGATATCTTATCAAAAACCTCAAAATTCTGTTAAAATGAGATATATAAAGAATGGATTCTCTAAAAAAACCTAACGGAACCCTTTGGCTCAAGATTCCAAATTATAAGAGGGATGGAATATGAGTTTCGGCATAGGATTCATGTTTAAACTCAATTTTTCATTACCCAAAAATGGATTCCATGATTTTTTTCAAATGTTTTAATATTATGAATATTTAAATTCATTGAATATATCTATCCTCTATTCTGAGTGTTTTTTATTCCATTTTACAAGTGATACCAATTAAAAAATGATGTATTAGTAACCAACACAGACATAACACCCATTACCATGAATCCCCCATAGAACCAACATGTTGTGGAGTGAACTCTATCACTATTTTGAGGAAACCACATCTAATATCCAATCATAGAGGGGTTATACTACTCATGTTTGATCTTAACCTTTGTATGAGGAATGTATCCTTTAATATTTTCCAAAATTCCTTTATCAACGGTTAATGAAATATTTCATCACAGTCTGATGGGCCTCTAGGGTGTTTGGGTGGTTTAGTATATTTAAATATTAAAAAAGTTTCCATACAGTTTCTATTTCATGGTAGATTCATAGTTAGTTCTAATCATGAACCATAACCATATTGCTCAATGCATGGTAGTCAATTTTTAGAAAATAATGCACGGGGGTCTAAAAATCATTCAACCTTGGATAGAGCCAAGTGCATGATATCCATGAGGATCGGAAAACTATGAAGACTCTATAGAAAACCATATGAAACAAACCCCCACTTAGATATATGATGTCACATGGTATGAACAACCAAGTTATACAACCATGTGCCTCATTAAAATGGGGGAAATTACCTTTTTCCTACTTTGGATTTAAGTGTTATTACGTTATTCCCCCACCCCTCCACCTCCATCATCTTGAGTGATGAGTTGGGAGCTTTTTCCTATTATAAGGATAATTTTCCTTCAATCATAAGTATTTTGAATCATCATTGGTTGTGATTCAATGCTCTATGTGATTCTATCACTCATCTTTATCATATTTTATAAAATTACCATTGTGTTATTTTTCTTCTCATAATGATGAATCTAAACCATTTTTTATAATAGATTATTATTTTGGGTGTTCATAGATTATTGATCTTGAATCAATAGTTTAGGTTAAATAAGTGGTTGTCTATGAACCTGAGGAATCTAATCTAGAAGTTATATCCCATATCCTTGACGTTTTTTCATGTGTATGTCATTTTTATTTTGAGAAATTTTACTATATATTTTATTAGGTGGTATAAAAAGATAAATTGGGTGTTTAAATGATGTATTAGACCCCTCCTTATCCCAATTAGATTCATTGAGGATGAGTACACTGGGTCTATGGTCACCCATTAGGTGTAACATTCCATTTAACTTTATAATTGACTTGTTAAATGATGAATTTAAGGGTTTATGATATTAAACTAGTTGTATGTGTCTCTAGAATGTAAACATAAAATAAAGGGGTGGTTTTCTTTAACATGAATGATTTAATGAGATTTATATTTTATATGGGTAATTTTGAAAAATGATTAATGTGGCTTGGCCTTGTGGGTAAATTCATTTAATTGGGTGGAAATATTTTTCATGGGTGGTTAAATGGTAAAATAGGCTAGGTGAGGGAAATGGAAACATGTAGAAAGTAACAAAACATGAAAAGAGATAAATTTAAAATGTTCACCCTTTTTATTTTTGGTAGATAAATGTTCACAAATGATAACCTCAGATATGTGACTAATGGTTGGTGGTATATTGGAATAATGGTCCAATACCTTAGGTAGTCTAGACAGATGCACTTGGATCCCCTATTCATAATATGTTTCAGAGGATAGATATATGCTCTTGAATCTAAGCGTATGGACAAGGTGTTCCATATCATGGTTTATATGAAAATATATTAATTACTAAATATCAGTTGATAATAGGACCAATGATCCTTTTATATTGACTTGATACCCCTTTTACTTATTTTTCAGATGACTAGCAAGGACTGAAGTTGTTTTGATGGATTTGAGTATCACTCAGAATCAAGAAAAGATTGGGTTAATCTACATACTATTAATTATTGAAACTAATTTTTTTACTATTTATCCATTTTTATTGTACGTATGTATAAATTGTATTAGACTATATATTTGTGTAGACCCCATTGGTGTTGTCCTAATTATTTGTACTCATTCACTTCTTAGGCTACAACTAGGTACCCAAGAATACTTCTTAGTTGCAGGTCAAAAAAAGGGAAAATGCCTGATGTAAAATGGTCAGTATGGGATTTGGAATGAGAATGTATATGGGAACTATATGTGACATCATGACCCATTTTGTTCCATTTTATTTAGTATCTTATTTTGGTTTTTCTGTTTTTACTTTAGATAAACATGAAATGACATGTTTACTACTTTGGATATTTGATACAAACTCAGTTTGGGAAGGCGTAATGTGAGGTTTTGGTTTTTATTATTATTAAATGTTGAGTTTTATATTGATTTAAAATGTTTATTTACTTGGGTATATAAGTAATGGTATCCCTATATCTTCCATTAGTCCCTTGATAATAGTTTAAAGCATCTGGCATATAGGGACATGCACTTGAGGGTGTGGGGAAAATCATCTCAAGGAACTTGTTATAGTGGAAATAGGGCTTGGACATTGCTATGTGGAATCATGGACATTTTATTTTTTGGAGGAGTACTATTTAGGAATGTTAAACATAAGATTTTGTTGTGTTAGGACTAGAAAATTAACTAAAGAATGGAAGTTTCTAAAGCATATATAGAGGAAACCCCATGTTCTCAATATGGAGATGTTGTTATTGATCTATATTTTTACCAATGGATGTAATTTCACCTAGTATGATTAACAGGTTGTGTGATGTTATATTTTCTGAGGTATTTTTTTTTACCCAAAATGGATATTTTTTTTATTAATAAGGCATTTTAGCCTCCCATGATTTATATTTCATGCAACCTATTATGAATTAATAAAAAATAAGGTAATGGTTGCGTTCTGGGAAATAATAAATCTTTTCTAGTTTTCTTATGGTTTAAGAAAATGGTTCCTAATAAAGAACAATTAAATTGTTAAAGTTTAAAAGTATTAAATTTAAATGGTTAAAAAAATTTCCAAATGATTAATATATATGATGTTTGAAAATTTAATGGTTAAATGATGTCTAATGAAAGTCTTGTGAATATGTAAGTTTAGTTTACCATATGTTATCCCCAACCCCAATTAGGGATAGTTGAGAGTAGTGATGGTATTGTATTTGTGCCTCTTGGGACAATGTAGGTGAGGTTCCATATATATGTCTACTTTTGATCCCACTTTTTTGTAATTTTGAAACCCATATTTTATGTGTTTTGATATGTGTGTTTAGAATTGTTGAGTGATTCCACCGCAACGATGTTTATAGGGTGGGTGATAGAAGGAAATTTCCATGAATGATTCTCTGATAGAGGGAAAAAAAAATCCTATTGGTTTTTTATAGTAGGTAGAAGAGTAGTTTCATGATAATATTTCCCATTTAATTTAGATTATGGAGAGAAAACTAGGTTTGTTGGTTCCCTGTATGTTTGACCTAACAAGAGAGTTTCAACTGCAACACCCTCTAACATTTTCCGAAGAGGGTGGACCTGAGGTAATCAAGTTCTAGATTGAATATAAAAAAGTGATTATGTATCATTTATATAATAATTCAACAAATATATTTATATTTACACCATATGTTTTATGAGGATCGACGAAGTGTTAATGTTATATTCAGGATTGGGATGAAAAGTTGGTAGGCATTGCTTTATGAAAACCCTCCTCCTTATTTAATATTAATACATGATTTATTACATAATATTACACTTAATAATCACTCAAATATTGATAAGTATAGTTTATTTTTTAAATAGGTACATTAAATGGCAACTTAAAATTGGAAATCCATAATCTTTAGTGAAAACGTCCTTAACATGCTCATACTTAAAGCTCCATCAGATAACCTGAAGACATATAGTAGTATGTAGTAAGAAATAAATCCTAATAAGTGAATAAACATGGAATAAACTGAATAAATTAATACATGTTATAAAATAGTAATATAAATGTGGAATAATATGTGTGAGAATCGTAAACATGAATAATAGGTTGAGATATAACATGATAATCATAAAGGCAACATGAGAAATGGGGAATAAAATTAAAACATTACATCATAAACATAGATTGCGGATAAATGAAATTTCACCATGTTGAAAACATTCCCATTAATTAATCAGGATTACTACATGTCCCAACATTACATCTCATAAGTCTAAACATTACCCAATGAATTGGAGCACTATATAATTCTGGGGGCACACATCACTTTCATATCATTATCATGCTTAACTATTCCACATAGATCATACAACATGGATTAATTCATCTTCATATCTTATTACATGATATTTTATTTTTGAATAAATATATTTCATTCCAAATATAATTAATTTTAATTTTATAAAGGTGAACACCCATGATATAAAATTGGTATGGTATTCACCTAACAAAACATTTGGCATGGAAAATCGTGGTGAAATTTCCATAGCATAAAATCTTCAAAATATAAATTCATAAATTTGTGTGGATGAGAGATAAAGGAATCTATAATCATTTGGAATAAAAATTGGAAGTAATTGGGACATGTAAAGATATATCCCAACAATAGTAATTAGAAATAGAATTCATAATATAATAATGAAACTTGAATAAAGAAGAGAATATGAGGATCCCTTTCTTTGAGAGTGTGACTTCAAATGAATGGGAGGAGACTCTTGAGGGCATGGGGAACCTTGGGAGGACTCAACATAAGGTACGGAATATTAATTATGTGCTCTAAGTTTTTTTAGTGATTATAAATGTTATCTTTTTTGGGTTTATATAGTAAATGACTGGGGAATTATTTATTATTTTTAAAACATAGATTTTTACTCTATATTATAAAATAACAAAAACCACAATCCATCCATGAGATTTTATTGATGGATTATAAAAATGAGGGGTTTTTTTCATTATTTTATTAGGAAAAGGTCCGAACATAATAAAATATTAACCTTGTGGATTTGTATGTTATTCACACTCTTAAAGAAATAATTTTAAACATTAATATATATTAATGGTTTAGGAGGATTTATAAAGGATTTATAAAATTAATAAAATAAGAATAAAGTCACATTATTTTAATGTTAAAAAAGATATATTTTTCTTTTATACCCTTTATAGTATTTATTAAATAAATTTTGGGTCATTATGAAGTCATAGTAAATGCAATATATTTATACGGTATTTAATTTTTACCCACAAAATTTGTTGTTTTGGAAAATTGTAAAAAATTCACCATTGGATAATTTCAACTTTCTAATTCGAAAAATAATATTTATTTTAAGCAAATAATTTTCTAAATATTTTAATTTTCAATTTCAAAATAAAAATTGACATTTATCAAGAAATGTTGGTTCTTTCGACAATAACATTTTTCAAACCCTTATAAAAATTAATTATGACTTCATAAAAAATATATGATAATTTATATTTAAAAAACATTAAAAAACAATAATATATCGTTAAGATATTATTTATTCAAAAAATCCATTAATTCATTAAATAAAATTCATTAATTTTATTTGAATATTACCCAAAATAAAACATTATGCATTAATGAATCAAAATCAAATTCATTTATAATGTTACAAAAACAATAAGTAAATATAATCATTACTTTATTGAAATGAAGATACATTCTCATATTTCTAGGGTCTCGATACATACTCATTAATACACAAGATAACACCCTAAGGGTAAGGTGTGAAATACTGATACTTTCATGGTTTTGATTGGCATACATGGTAAGGTTCATGGTCTTGATGATCTTGAACTTCTCCCATAAATAGTTTCTCTCATGCTTAAGTTGTTGTATCATGGCATGGGCTTGGTCGAAGAAAAATCCTAGTGATTCTATCTTCATCATAAGATTTTATATATGTGTTTCAAAGGGTACAATCCTACTGGTTGTGGCCAATAATTCATTTTTCTGTATCAATTAGACTTGTAAAAACAATATATTTATAAGGATATTGAGATCACAGTTCAACAATAATTTTATCAAAGGTAATGATTATTAATGGTCTTTTAAATATAATAGGATATTATTATTCCAAATAGTGAATTTTTTCTCTAATCATGATATATATAATAGTACATTTAATTAAACCACAAATGGAATTTTATTTATAACCGTTTGGAGCATTAAAAATTCTCCCATTCAGAAATTTCTCCCTTGAAATTTTATTTTCCTACACTAAAACATATGAGGGTAATTTTATTTTATAACTTCCTTTGGTTCCCACATCACATATTCACACTTTTCTTTTCTCCGCATTATATTGACCGAATGCATTTTCTTATTACGTCGAATTGTTTTTATGATATAAGATCTTCACCAACTGCTCCTCATATGAGACTTAATTATCTAATGGTACCACCTCTGGATTGAGTACATGTGAGGAGTCTTGTATGTACTTACTCAATATGGATATATGGAATAACTTAGGTTCTTGATATATGTTAGGTGTTAGTAATAGTCGATAATCCACTACTCCAATGCGATCAAGGATACAAATGTGACTCATGTATCATAGACTAATATTTCCATTATTCCCAAATATCATGACATTATTCCATATAGATATGTAGAGGAATAACTTATCTTTAATATTAAACTCTATGTATCATAGATGATTTTCAGTATGTCACTTATGTCGACTCTAAGAAGCATTGACGTGATGCTTAATGGTCATGACATTTCCCACTATTTCCTTAACCATTTTTGGACATATCAGTTTTAATTCCCCAACTTCATCCCAATCCACTATTGTTTTACACATCTTCACATAAAGGGATTCCTAGGGAGCCATTTGGATGGTTGAGTGGAAACTGTTATTGTATGAGAACTTGGCTAGAGGAAGATTTTTATCACATCCTCATTTAAGGTAAATTGTGCATTATATTATCATATCCTCAAGTGTATGGATATTCCTCTTAGAGTGGCCATAAATTTGAGGATGATAGTCTGTAATGATGTTCATTTTAGTGTTTACATCATGTTTGGTAATTTTCCAAAACAAGGAAGTTAATCTTAGATCTTGATTGGATACAATCGAAAGTGGTAATCCAAGCATTCATGCCTCTTCTCTGATGTATATTCTTGCAAGTCAAACTAGTGATAAGTTCTATAGAATAGTGATAAAGTGATCTTTCTTTAAAAGAAAATCCGCAACAATACATATATTATTATTTTCACTTAATGACTTTGGAATACCTGTGTAAAATTATATGGTGATGTTTTCCCATTTCCATGTATGCATGGGTAATGTTTTCATCATCTCCTTATATTTTTTCCTTTATGTAGACATTTACTAACATATAGGATATCTTGATGTATATTCTATGATACCCTTCTTCATATTTTCAAACTAATAATACTGTTAGAGATAATGAGGCATCATTGTGCTTCTTGGATGGATGGAGAATGTCGAGCTATGTGCATCAACAAAAATCTTTTTATTTAAATCAGTATTTGATGGTACACAAAGTCTTTAACCAAATATACCAACTAATTTTTTAACATTGAACTCTGAGGATTTAAAATTTTTAATAGTTTCCACATTATTATGAATTACCATATTATATCTTTAAGTATCCTTTAAATTCTTTTGAATGGATTTTTTAGAAATATTTGGTTTGATGGATTGATGATGTTCCTTCCTTTATGATTCCAATGTACTGCCTTTCAAAATTAAATAATACTGGATCCCTCTAAATTCCAATCAATGATATAATTTATAGATCCTTCATAATTAGAGAATATTCCACTTTATTCACAGTCATCAGATGGTATAGAATTGAGCAGTCATTGTCCTTGATCATATCTGACCATCTTTATTGGATGATATTCAGTTCTTTCTATGTGAATATATACTTGAGGATTTTTGATTTGTATATATTTCACACTTCTCCCAAAATAGATAATTTCTATACATTTTAAAAGTGAAGAATAATACAACCAACTCCAAAACATGTGTTTGGAAGTTCTATTTTTTAAATTTCAACTTCCTTGATGAATTTGAAATCACTTTGTGATTTCTCATTAACACACAACCCATGACCTTATTTGAAGCATCACTGAATACCTTTAAATGGTCTCCACTTGTGGGTATTATGAATAAAAGTGTAGTGGTTAACCTATTATTCAATTCCATGAAGATATGTTTGCATTCGTCATTCAAGAAAATTTGACTCCCTTAAAATTTTGATGGATTATAGGGATTGAAAATCATGAGAAATTAGTCACATGTTTACAATAGTACCTAACTAATCTGAGGAAACTATAAATATCAATCCAAGATGTTGGCCTTGGCCATCCTCCAATATCTTCTATCTTTAATGTGTCCACAAATATTCCATTTATTGTGATAATATTCCCTAATAATGAGACATCATTCAACCAAAACTCACATTTTTATACTTGGAATAAATCACCTCCTTTCATAAGGTCTTTAGAATAGTGATCAAATTCTCATTGTTGTCCTCTATTTTGGAGTATATTAGAATATAATATAAAACTAATTCCCCAAATTTTTCAAGGTAATACCTAAATACACTATTCATAATGTTGATTACTATTTATGAAGCATTAGAGAGTCCTAATGGAATTGATATGAACTCATAATTCATGCACCTCCATTGAAAAGTAGTACTAGGGATATCCACCCTCTTCACCATATCTGGTAATATCCTAAACACGGATCTACCATGGAGAATTATTTTTCTCTAGGTAACATATTAAACAAGTCATCAATATATGGAAGATGATACTTGTTCTTTATCATGATCTTAGTGTGCTTATGATAATCAATGAAAATGTTCATTGAACCATCCTTGTTATTGATGAAGATGACTGGTTCACCCTATGATGAGGACCTTGGGAATATGAACTCTTTATCCATATTCTCCTACATTTGATTCTTCATCTCCTCATGTTCTATGAAATCCATTCAATAATTATTCTTGGATAATGGTAACACCCAAGTTAAAAGCTCAATTGAAAACTCAACCTCTCATCGAGGAGGAAGACCAGTAAATTATCTGGGAAACACATCAGTGTATTCCCTCACAATGGGCACGTCTTTAAGGATGATTCTTTCCTTAGACTCAATAATTTAACCTAGGTATTATTTCTCATAATGTAATAATATCCATTCTTAATATTTTGGTTCTAAAGAAGATTCATCCTTTTCCATTCACTAGTATTGAATCGGGGCTTGATTCGTGATATGGAGAGTAGTAAAATTATTAGGGAAATTTAGGTATGATCTATATAGGGAAAAATATTACATACCCAAAATTGCATAAAATTTCACCAAATGGGGTATTAAAAGGTTCTATGGGTATTTTACCACATAAATATCGATAGGGGAAGAGTTATATAATTAGGATGTGACAATTCCCTATTTTCTATTTCCACTCATAGCTCCACTTCCTTGCTCTTTGGTGTTATTTGAATTATACTAAACTTTTATTATATGAAGGAATGTGTAGAACAAAAATCAAAAAGTAAATTCTCTATTCTTGAATGAATAAATAGTGTACCTATCACTACATTATTGTTGTGATCCACATCAGTGGTTTTAATGGAAAAATATCACCCTTTTTTCCTTGGAGGTAGTTGGTTTTCTCCAAAAAACCTTGTCTTAGTGTATTAGTTTTAAAAGATCCATGTTCTATTATAGTTTAAGTAATGAATAATGCATTTTTGGATGACTAGATAATTTCATTCCTCTATCACATTTGGGGATTGATCTTATCATAAATCACATGATAGGTTCCCTTCCTTCCCACATATAAAGCATTTCTTTATCCCCATTAGGTAATTTATGAAGTTCTTATTTTCATACCATTGACAAGTGGAATAATGAGATTTTATGGAACCATTAGATTTCCCAATCTGGCAATCAGAATTAAACTCTACCTTCCACTTCTTATCCTTAAGAGACTTTTGAGATTTACGGATCTCCATTTCATCTTTTAGGTCACACTGGATAATTTCTTCATAGTTATCAAAGTCTTGGATCAACACGGTGTTTCACAAAGTAGGTTTAATTCGACCAAGGAAGCATCCAACCTTGAATTTAGTAGTAACAACAATGTCGAAGGCATATTGTGCATGTCTTATATTTTTTTCCTCATATGCCCTTATAGATTTGTTTTTTTTTCATTAGGACAATAAAATCCCTTTCCATTTTAATTTAGGGAGTGCAAGAAAAATATTTATTGAAAAAAATTCCCATAATTACGTCCACACCATAACTTCAATATATTTATTAAGCTTCGTATTCTTGATCAATGTACACCACTACTCAGATTCTACCTCTATATGATATACAGTCTATAGAACCTTCTCATTCTCATGACATTAAAGGATAGAAAAAATCATTTCCATGGAGTTAAACCATTGTTCCATGAATAAGGTATTATATGATCCAAAAATTTAGAGGCCTTTCTTAGATAAATATCTAAATAACAACTTGTTCCATCATATGGGGATTTGGGAACTCCTTGTGATCTAGGTTTCTATTCAGAAGTAAATTCAACTAAATGAGTATCATCACACTGTTTATGATTCCCACTCCCATAGGGTTTGGAATATCAATAGGGAAGTCATCACATTTCCTATAAAATTGTTTATTTACCATATTACTCCTATTTTCAGCCATTGGATAGAATAAAAGAACAATTTGGGATTAGTATTTTTTAAATTTTTAACTGAAATAAGGGAATGAAATGAAATTAAAATGGTAACTTATAATTAAAAATTTTTCACTCATATTATTATCTTATGGGATTAAATATATTTTATCCATGATCTATTTCTTAATATATATTATTATGGGTATTTGTTTCCTTTAATTAGGGTTTGTAATGTGATTTTTAATTTTTAAAATCATATCCACTAAGAATGCCAAACCCTGTGTGAAACTAGTCTTGTTGTTGTGCACCAGTTCTTGATCAGTCTAGATCAATGTGGTGTTGTTTGGTTTTACCACAATTCATATTTTTTCTAGAGAAACATCCACATGTAGTATACAGAAATTCATTTATTTTATTCATAAACCACTCACTCTATTCTAATAAAAAGTTGGGGATGTTTTCTTATACATACTCTTATCCCTAAGGCTTTCACTAAAGTTTTCTAATCATAATTGGAAAAAAACTAAACTTTTCCTTTGATACCAATTATGAAAACCATGATCCTTATTTTACCATACTACATGATTTATTACATAAAATTACACATCATATAACCCAAAATATCATGTTTTTTCTGTATTTTGGAATTCGGTGTGTTAGATAACAACATAAAATAGGAAATACATATTTTTTATTTAAAACATACTTAACATGATCATACATAGAAATTCCTGGGATAACCTTGGGACATACATAAGAAATGGTTGATCTATAAAGCCTAGTCATTGAATAATCAAAGAATAACATGAAGAATGTAGTAAATGTTATAAAATAGGAATATAAATGGGGCATAAAATGGGTTAAAATCATAAATATGAATAATAAGGCATGATATAACATGATTGTCATAATGGAGACATGGTAAAGGTTCCAAAAACATAAAACAATGCATCATTAGCATATATCAAGGCTAACCGACAAGACATTATTATAGAAATTACCATAAAGGAATAATTTTTACTCTATTTCCCAAAAGGACATCTTAGGATAATAAACACAACCTAATTCATTGGATAACTATATAATTTTGGTTCCACCCATCACATTCATTTCATTCTCATGTTTAAGTGTTCCACTTAGATTATACAACATGGATTCATTCAACATCATATTTTGTTCCATATTCATGGATTTTCTAATACATACATGTAATTCCCAATTCAAAGAATTATAAGGGTATAAAGGATAACACCATTGATAGGAAATGGGTATGGTATTCACTATATAATTTTTTTAGATGGAAAGTTGTGATTAAATTTTGGCCGCATAACGGTGTTGGATAGAAATTTATAAAAATGGGTTGATGAGAGAAAAATGGGTCTATAATAATTTGGAAACCAAATGGATAGTAATAGGTACATGGAAAGACATATCCCACCATTAGGAATTGTAAATAGAAGGCATTAGAAAATAACGAAACATGAATAAAGTTGAGAGGGTGAGAAGCCCTTACCTTGAGAGTGTGACATCACTTGCTTGGAAAGAGCTTCTTAAGAGATTGGGGGATCCATGTGATGAATATATAGAGGGTAAAAAATAGAAAGTACGTTCTTCAAGTATTTTTCATGAAGATAAATACGATTTTGGGTGGGTTTATATAGGAAATGTGTGGGGAATTATTTATTATTTCTCAGTCATTGGTTTTGGACCCTATATAATAAAATGCCCAAAACCACAAACCTAACACAGTATTTTAACATAGTTTCTATATAAGAGGGTTTTTTTAAATATTTTATATGTCTAGGAGCCTATGTTAATTAAATAATAGCTTGGGTGAAGTGTAAATGAGTCATACTCTTAAAAAATTATTTTAAATCCCAAAAATATATTAATGGTTTTGGAGGAATCATAAAGGATTTATAAAATTGTTAAAATAAAAACAAAATCACATTATTATAAGGGAAAACATATATTATTTTAGGCAAACCATTTATAGTATTTATTACAACACATTAGGGTCATTATGATTTCATAATACACACTATATATTTTTATGGTACCTAATTTTTACCCGACAATTCTTTTATTTTAGAATATTGTGAAAAATTAACTATTGCATAATTTTGATGTTCATATTTAAAAAAGTATATTTATTTTATGAACATATTTTATATATATCATATTTTTAAATTTATAAATAATAATTGACATTTTTGATATATTCTATGTTTTTTGAAAATAACAATTTTCAAACCCTTATAAAAATAAAATTTTAATTCATTAAAATTATATGATAATTTATATTTAATAAAAATATTAAATAAAAATATTTCTTAAAATTATTATTTATTTCAAAAATAAATTTATTTAATGAAAATAAATTCCTTAATTAATTTTTAATATTACCCAAAATTAGACTTTTTGTTTTATTAAATCAAAATCAAAATATTCTATAAAGTGACTATAATAAGAAGTAATATGTGGACATTATTCTATAGAATATAATATAGAAGATAATATTTCTAGGTTCTCGATACATATTCATTTAATTCACCATCAAACGCCCTAAGTGTATGGTTCTAGATGGATAGACTTTCATGGGGTGGTTCAGTGTACCTGGTTTTTTCGTGATCTCAACAATCTTGAACATCTCCCATAAACTATTTCATTCATGATTACATTATTAGATCCTATATTAGTCTTGGACATGGTAAAATCCATGTGATGTTATCCTCATTTCAAGCTCTGATAAATGGGCTTCATATTGTATGATCTTACTGGGTGAGGCCATCTCTTCCTTTGTTTGTGTCAATTAGATTTTCTAAAACCCTATATTTATAATAATCATGGGATCACTATTCGATGGATATATTATCCTAGTTAATGATATTTTAAAGTATTTTAGTTCTCATTTGATATGTTAAAAAAATTATTTCATCTTTTTTCTATATCCATAATATATAATAATTCATTTAATTAAACAACAATTGGGATTTTATTTATAACAGTTCAGTTCGTTACATGCTTAAATATACATCCAAGTGAAGTTCATATAGAATTTCTATGAAGAGACCCTGACATAGAGGAATGATAAAGAGTTTATGAATTTTTCCTTGGTAATTATGACTGTGAAGGATTATGTTGGTCAAATAACATACTTGCAGTTCTTTTCCTCAACCTTGAGAGTAGATGAGGATTCTATGGGAGGATTGCTGAGGTTGTGGACTAGGATAGTCATTTAGAACGTAAATTTTAAATAGTTTTCTAGTGTTGTGTAGCTGGTTTTAGTTATTATATATAGTGTTTTTTCTTCTAAATATAGTAATTATAGTGATGAGAGCGTTGAATTAGTTGATTGTGGATAGAGTGGCCAAGGGAGGGGATCAATCTCTATGAGAGCGTTGAGGAAAAGCACTGCAATTACAGTAGTTTGCATTCTAAAAGAAACCCTCATCCTAGACTCCCTTTTATAAGGGGGATTTCCCTGGAAATCATACTGCATTTCCAATGTGGGATTCTGGTTCTTTTTTTCTGTGCAGTATATCCTGTGTTTTTGATGTGGGATTCTGTTTCAAGTACGCGACTTTGAAAGACTATAAAACAAAAATTATAAGACCAACATAAATTAAACTTTTAAACTTTATTAATCATATAAGTAATAGTTGAAAACAAAAATAATTTCATAAAAAATGTTGATACAAATTAATTTATAAGAATTCAAAACCACCTACTTTAAACTTAAACATATTTCAAGTAGGTGACTTTGAAAGCTTATAAAAGATAAAATATAAGACCAATATAAATGAAACATTAATCATTGATTAAACATATAAGAAATAGTTGAAAACAAAAATAATTTCATAAAAAATGTCGACCAAAAACAATTTATAAGCTTTCAAAGCCATCAACTTGAAACATAAAAATGTTTCAAGTTCCTGACTTTGAAAGACTATAAAACATAAAATATAAGACTAATAAAAATGAAACTTTTAACATTGATTAAACATATAATAAATATTTTAAAACACAAAAAAACATCTTAAAATGTCCATAAATATTAATTTATAATCTTTCAAAACCGTCTACTTGAAACTTAAAAATGTTTCAAGTATGCAAATTTGAAAGATCTTAAAAAATAAAATATAACACCAACATAAATGAAACATTAAACAGTAATTAAACATATAAGGAATAGTTGAAAACCAAAAGAAGTTCCTAAAAAATATTGATGAAAATTAATCTATATGCTTTCAAAACCGCCTACTTGAAACATAAAAATGTTTCAAGTACGCGACTTTGAAATACTATAAAACATAAACAATAAGACCAATATAAATGAAACTTTAAAAATTGATTAGACATATAAGAAATAGTTTAAAACAAAAATAATTTCATCAAAATTGTTGATTATAAATAACTTATATGCTTTCAAAAGCACCAGCTTGAAACTTAAAAAAGTATCAACTATGCGAATTTGAAAGACTATAAAATATAAACTATAAAACGAATATAATTGAATCTTTAAACATTAGTTGAACAAATAATAAATAGTTGAAAACATAAATAATTTCCTAAAAAATGTTGATGAAAAATAATTTATAAGCATTCAAAACCGTCTACTTGAAACATAAAATTGTTTCCAGTGCGTGACTTTGAAAGACTATAATTATATTATTAATTAACTAATTAATTATTATATAATTAAAAGTTATATTAATAATTAACTAAATAATTATTATATAAGTAATAATTATTGAGTAATAATTAATAATTAACAATTTAATGTATAATTATAATTAATATTTATATTACTAATTAACTATTTTATAATTAATAATTACTTATTAATAATTATTAATTACTAATTAATAATTATAATGAATAATTATAATGAATATTTATATTACTAATTAACTGATAAATAATTAATAATTAATAATTACTAATTAATTACTTATAATTATTAATTATATTACTAATTAACTCAATAATTATTATATATGTAATAATTATATTACTGATAAATTATTATATAATTAATAATAATATTACTTATTAACTAATTAATTATTACATATTTAATTACTAATAAATATATTTAATTATTATATTACTAATTAACTAATTAACTATTATATGACTAATAATTACATTACTTATTAATGAATTAATTGTTATATAATTAATATATATATTAATAATTAACTAAATAATTATTCTATAAGTAATAATTAATAAGTAAAAATTACAAATTAATAAGTATTAATTAATAATTTATATTTATATTTATACTACTAATTAATAATTAATAATTCATAATTATAATGAATATATGTAATTAAAAAATAAATTACTAATTTACTAATTAATTTTTATATAATTAATATATATATTACTAATGAACTAAGTAACTATTACATATTTAATTATTAATAATTACTAATTAATAATTATAATGAAAAAATATAATTAATATTTATATTACTAATTAGCAAATTAATAATTAATAATTATAATGAATAAATGTAATTAAAAATTATACTACTATTTTAGTAATTTATTATTATATAATTAATAATAATATTACAAATTAACTAACAAATTTTTATATAATTAATTATTAATAATTACTAATTACTAATTATAATGAATAATTATGATTAATAATTATATTACTAATTAACTAATGAACTATTATATAATTAATAATTATATTACTAATTTAGATGGATTTCCCTAGAAATCGTTCTCCATTTCCGATGTGGGATTCTGGTTTTCCATTTCCTACGCAGTACATTCTGCATTTCTGATGTGGGATTCTGTTTCAAGTATGTGAATTCGAAAGACTATAAAATATAAAATATAACACCAATATAAATGAAACATTAAACATTGATTAAACATATAAGAAATAATTGAAATGAAAAGGAATTTCCTAAAAATGTTGATGAAAAATATTTTATAATAATTATATTCCTAATTAACTATTATATATATATATTAATTATATTACTAATTCACTAATTAATTATTAACTATTTATTATATGTTTAATCAATGTTTTAGGATTCAATTATATTACTCATTTATTTTATGTTTTATATTCTTTCAAATTTGCGTACTTGAAACAGTTTAAGTATCATGTAGACGGTTTTGAAAGCTTATAAATTATTTTTCATCGACATTTTTTAGGAATTTGCTTTTATTTTCAACTATTTATTATATGTTTAATCATTGTTTAACGTTTCACTTATATTGGTATTATAATTGATATTTTATATTTTTTCAAAGGCATGTAGTTGAAACATTTTTCTGTTTCAAGTAAGAGGTTTTAAAAGCTTATAAATTATTTTTCATTGATATTTTTTACAATTTTTTTGTTGTTTTTAACTATTTATTATATGTTTAATCAATGTTTAATGTTTATTTATATTGGTCTTATAGTTTATATTTTGTTGGCTTTCATATTCACATACATGAAATATGTTTATGTTTCATGTAGAAGGATTTGAATGATTTTAATTTATTTTTCATCAACATTTTATTGAAATTGTTTTTGTTTAACTATTTGTTATATGTTTAATCAGTTTTTAAAGTTTAATTTATATTGGTCTTATAGTTTATATTTTGTAGGCTTTCAAAGTCATGTACTTGAAATATGTTTAAGTTTCAAGTAGGTGGTTTTGAAAGCTTATAAATTAATTTGTATCAACATTTTTTATGAATTTTTTTTTCCAACTATTACTTATAATTTTAATCAGTGTTTAATGTTTCATTTATATTGGTCTTATAGTTTATGTTTTATAGTCCTTCAAATTCGCGTACTTGAAACAGAATCACACATCGGAAATGCAGAATGTTCTGCGCAGGAAAAGGAGAACCAGAATCCCAAATTGGAAATGCAGTATAGTTTTCAGAGAAAACACCCTTATAAAAGGGAGTCCTGGGAGAGGGTATCAGTCAGAATCCAGACTGCTATAATGGCAGAACCGCTGGATATTAAATAGCAGAAAAATTCCAATGAAAAGTTTTGTTATATATATATATATATAACAAAACAAAACTATAAAATTAAAAATTAAAAATTCTAAAAAAAATTTATGCAAAGGCAGCACCTGTTGTGACACCTTTGTGGTTAATTTTTTCGCAAAGGCAGCACACCATGTGCCACTTTGCCATGGATGGAAAATCCCTCAAAGGCGACACACCAGGTGCCGCCTTTGGGAGGTAAAATAATAATAAAATTTACCCTAGTGGTATTTTAAAAGTATTTTTTTAAAAAAATGTAAAAAAAAACTCGCCATGAACGTGCATTTCCTAGCCGGGAACGGGTCTTGATGAATGGGCACAACCGACAATGGGCCATAACCGGTGGTTCACGGTCCAAAATAAATCACCTAATATAATTAGTTAATTTAATTATAGAATAAAATTAAATTAAATTAATTAGTATATTAATTATGGATGAAAAGAAGACATTTTAATATCTATAAAATTAATTTAATTATTATATTAAATACAATTAATTAAATATTTTAATTTTTGAATAATTTTTAATTAATTATGGAATCAATATATTATTATATTATTTGAATTATTTAATTCATTTAATTTAATTTAATAATCCTCGTACACTATTTATTTCAATTTAATTTTATCTTGAATTATTATACATGATTACTGGTCTTGAGCACCAACCCATGTAAGTCTGCATTAAATTTATATTTTTAATTAATTACTTATCTTTGAGCTATGTTTGTAAGTATTTAAATGGTGTTATGTGCAACAAATTTATTTTCATTTAATTTGAATAAGGGCATGCATGTACATTCCATCTAATGTACATTAACACCCCTAAAACCCCTGTTCTGCATGCGAGTATCCATGTATTTTGGACAAAGATAGTGTATGACATGGACTCCACTAAGATTATGCAATGTACATTGACCAGGACAATGCAAGATGTGATGTGGACCCTTCCGGGAGAAGGTGGTACTCCAAGACGTGGTGTAGACCTCTCCGATATGAGGTGATACTCCATAAGAGATGAGAACATACATGATGGGGTGAGCTGCATAATGAGTCGTGTGAAGACTCATGTATGATGGCCCTAATTCATTTAGATTCTCCAGACGAGTCAAGTATTAGTTTATCATTACGCATTTATTTATTGTTTAATTCATTTTATAACAGTAAGAAAATACATAAAATAATAAAAAAATAAAATTAACCATGAAGCGACATGTGTTTTTCTATTAATGTTCAATTGTGAGTGCCAAAAAATATATGAATGAGACTAATATAAACGGATTATATTCCCTGAGAGAAAAAAAATCCTCTGTGTAATATTAAGTCATTACCTCCATCCATCATTCAAGTTTGAACAAAACCAGGTTTTTGGGGTGTCGTTCATGCCGAAGATGTGGGTGACTCTTACTTCATAGGAGTTCTTATGAATGTGATGTGTCAACTTATCTAAGGTGGCGGTGAGGATTATCCATATATAACTTGCTATTATTTTATAGGCAGACATTGAGTAAATCATATTGTGATTTCTAAAGCTAGGACTTCACTCAACAGATCATGGAACAAACATTTAATGCAGTTGGCCTGCCAAAATCCTATCTCGAACACTCTGAGTAGTGGCGTAGCGATAGCTTTTATACTATGAAGGTAGGTTCAATGATCATTACTCTAGTTTCATTTATGGATACAAATGATCAGTATAGAGTTAGTGCTTACTTACCTTTTAGGTAAGGTTCTCCAAGAAATAAGAATATTAAAGATAGTACCATCTTGAGTTCTTATGGCAATTAAATTGGAAGACAAGGTAAAAAGGCCAATGATAAGTTACATAAAAGGAACCTTTATAATTTCCTTCAATGATTAGAGGTTGGTTATTAAATAACAGGTTATTTTCATCGCATATTTTGAAATAAATTATGGATGTTTAAAATTTAATGAAATGAATTGAATAGGAAAGAACTTGCTTATTCATCAGTATATATTCATAAAATAATAGTATTCTTTCTGACATACTTTTTGGGTATAAAATACAATATGCCACTCTCATATGTGTATTGAAATACAGTAACCATGTAAGTACATAAACATTACAAAAAGTTAAGGTGTCTTCTACAAGTAGCTAAGAAAGGTGATTCCTAAGTCAGCAGTGAGTAACACATAAATTATAATTTCCAAGTGAATAATTCATGATGAAATAGTTGTTGACTATAACCAAAACATTTATCTCAAATTATCTATGGAAATTATGAGGCATTAAACCCTGATTAGGAATGAAAGTTGTTTTTGGTAACATAAACAAAAAATAGTTCAGTGGTACTTGAATTGTAGGCAATAAGTGGTGAATATAAAAAATGTAATACTTTTACCCAGTTGAGAGAGGACAATTATTTTTTAAGAAAAAATAAAATCATACTTCAAGAATATATCCATTACAGTGTTTAGGCTCGGCATAACTAAATTCAATAGTTATAATTGATGTATTTAGTTTGGACAAAGAAACCATTAGAAATAATGGTATGTCACAAAGCTTATAGAATTAGTTCAACAAGTGACTGTGAACTATTTCAAAGGAAATATAGTGGTAAATATACATTAGAAGATTCTGTTAAGTCATTAAGGAATGTGATTGTGAATTATACACATGGTCGGATGATATGAGTTGTTTCATAATGGCATGCCGAAAAATATCATGACCAAGTAATAATTGATAATGATAATGTAGCATTGAGTAATTCCTAAATTAAAATTACCTTATCTACAAAATTAAATTGATTTTCTTAAGGATGATCGATTATGAGTATTATTTATTAACATTGACCAACAAAATTTAGCCAGAAGCAATACATAAAATCAGATTTTATACATCAAAGTTATGATGTAAGTAGTATCAATGTTACAACCTATTGTTAATTCCATCATATTTCAAGATGTTTTTTGAAAGTAATGGAAAAAAACAACCTATATTCCAATTAAAAATGAAAAATGGAAACCATATGAGTCATAGTATTATGGAATCCCATTATTTCATAGAACATGTGTTTAAATGAATAGAGTTTTTAGGATAAAAAAACTAACATCAAGCTAAACACCTAGTGCATATAATTTATTATCCATACAGTTTCATAGGATATTTAAATACCTAAAATAAAAAAGTAGTAGCCAAGTCATATACTTTATTTATATAAAATGGTGCACATATCTACTTGAGAAAGTGGGAGGAAGAATGACTTTGGATTAGTCAATTCTCAAGATGTACAAATAGTTGGCATAGGAACAAGTTCCACAAGTACAGCTGGAATATGAATGTTCCAGAGACAAATACTAGGTGGCAAGATTAAAAACCATGGGGATGGTTTTGAGTTCACCGTGGTTGGGGATACATTATTCATTAGAATAATAGTTCTTACATTTAATAAGTATTTATAAATTAGGAAATATTGAATATACTAATAAAATTCAATATTAGATTCCATGTATCAAACTACAAAGGGGCATATAAATTGAATATTGTGTTGGGTATTCAAGTGAATTGATACATTGATGGATCAAGTGAGGTACCAATAAGGATTGATTGGTTATACCAAGTTGGCATTCCAAAACCCATTAGAAATTTTACTTGTGATAGATAACTTTTAATATCATTAAATTGGAAATTGGATTTTAGGATCATCTTTCATGGAAGGTGTCTATACGACATGACCAGAAAGGGATAATGAAGCCATTGGATGTTATTAAGAGTTTCAAGTCATTGAAATCAAGTTATGGATTAAAATATGCAATAAGATCTTAAAGAATTAATTTTGAATTAATCTTTTCCACGTGTCTACCATATGTTAGAGGGAGCTCCATAGTTTTCCAAGAGAAATATTTTTGTCAACATATGAGAAATAGATATTTGTCTTAAAATTAGTTATGTCCAGGATAAAACAAATTCTACATTGATTTACATAAAGTAGAATCCTTAGTTCTTGGGAGTATGATCTATGAAGGTATATCTAACGGCTTCTTGGATCTATTCAATCATACATACAATGATATGGTACTGAAAAAATACAAAAAGTTCGAGTTTAGAATTATTACCAATGTCACATGGCATAATCTCTCCAAGTTGACTTGTTTGGAATATTATTGAATAATAAAGTTGTGAGTTGAGAGTTCCACACACTTTAGTAATGGATCAATCATGTATTCATTGATATGTAAAAAAATTATATTTCCAGGATATACTTTATAGTAAGAAGATATCAATTATATCCTAGAGCATAGTACGTGAAGTTGTCAGAACTATTAACTTATACTTCAGCAAGTACAAATGATATGTACCTAGTATGTGGAGAAGGAGGATACTAGTTACTGTGGGACAAAAACTAGTTTTTCCTCAGATCAATATGATCTAATATAGAAGTTAGGCTATGTTGTCGAGCAAGACATGCTCATATAATAAATTTATATCCATACCTACAAATACTGACTACGTTGCAGCTTATAAGGCAACAAAGAAGTAGTTATCAAATGAATTGATTTGTTCAGCTACATAGAATCAAACCTAGTAAGTAATATATTATTATAATGTAAATTATGATATTCTTAGTATCTAATATGTAAAATTTAATGGTGAAAAAATGGGATATATATGGGGATAACATCTCTTGAGAAGTATTACTCATGTATGTGAGGTCACATATAGCAGAATAGCCACGTGGTAGAAACATGGAAGTCCTAAAAACTAAAGTCTTTACGTAATAGAAACATGATCTTTAAAATGAGAGTAGCTAAAAATTATGGTCATAAAATTGGCTCTAGTGAATATGGGAGTGTTGAAATAGTGGGTTCCCTAGACCCGACTATGCAATACTTTTGATTACCATATCATGTATACAATTATCTATACATGATGTATTCTTACCATTATAGTGTATAATTTTGTGAATCCACTATTTAATGGTAATAACCTATATTAATTTTCATATCAAAAGGTTTGAGAAGATCCTAGGATATAATGAGAACCTCGTTATACTAAGACATTAGTCTTAAACAAAGGTCTTATTGTCTAGATGCATCATAATGTTTGGACAGAGTTGTTGTTTTACTATCAGGTGTTGCAGACACATAAGCATTGAGACTTATTCTCTTAACCTTTGTACTTGGTGATATCTAGTATTGAGATCATGAGGATAGAACTGCTAATAGGAACACCACATGTTTTGGTTCCATTGGATGTTCTTATATATGGACTTGTGTATTGGTCTCCCAACTTAAGATCATTACCAATTTGTGTCATTTGATCGTGCACTTTGATTCAAGGAAAAAACCATGATATTGAAATCATTGTGAGGTAACTACTGTTGGGTGTGTCAATTGAAGTATGACATTGGTTGAATTATCAACAAAGGATTTGTCACTTCCTAGTTAAAGAAGTTTTATATCTAAGTCCTAGTTGATCAGGATGGTGCTACCTTCACAAGTGTTTGGCCAAAGTAGCCGAAAGGAAAATCCATTATGGTAGATCAAAAAATAAAAAATCAATAAAAAGGGGGATGAAACAAGTGTGTTACCTGATTTATGTGATTTTTATAGAAAAAGAGATTATAGTAAAAATTAAATGTTTGTAGGTTAGTTATCATTGTTATAACAATCCTTATCTCTTTAGGGGCCTTGATGGGTTTCTAGACTCCACTCTTGGTCTATGAATTTTATTCAATACTATCAAGATAAGGGATTAAAGGGCCACACACAATGAAGTATTCAAGAATCCTCCTAATTCAGTTGAATAGGTATATTGGACATGGTGGGCCACACCATTGTGTTTGGCTATTGTACAAGTTATTGATCACTGATAAATAAATAAATTCATTGTTGTTCAAGTTATGAATAATTGGGATAGAATTTTTTAAATGTATTAACACGTTAAGTAAATAAGAGAAAACAATATTTAGAAAATAAATTTTATATTGATATTCAAGGTTCATTTTAATTTTTTTTGGGATTATGAGTTGAGTTACTAACTTGATTTTATCATGAAATATATATTTTATATATTACATGTAAGTTATAAAATAATAAATACTATTTACATAGTTTATTTTTTCATAATTCATTCCTTAATGGACATTGGAATAAACATGTGTCCAGGAACCCAACTGGGTATTTAGAGACTCCACTATAAATATAGGAAGATGCTCTCTCTCCATGACTAATCATGGAATTTTGGATAGAGGCTCTCCCTTCTCCCACTTCCTAGAGAGGAAAGAATTCAATACAAGAGTTTGGATCGAGTTCTTTCTCAAGCATCAAAGAAATCTCGATGCGGTGATAATTGAGATGTTGAAGGCATCATCAGATCTCCATGATAGAACCCAAAATTCGATGATCCACATTCCAGAAATTTTTTGAAGCACTTTTGGATGATCTAGAGGGTTCTTGGTATGGATCCGTCGAGCAACAATTTTCATCGACAAGTTGCATTCAAGAACATATTGAGATATGAATATGTATGTTTTTTGTTTTATTTTACGTGGTGTTTTAATTTACATGACATTTTTGAACAAAATTAGGGCTCAGATCATTGGAGATGACAAGTTCCAACATCACATTGATGAAAATGTTTAAAATATCTAGCCCATCGGCTTCTGATGTGGGCCTCAGTACCATTAATCATTACTAAAGTGAATTTGAATGAGCCCTCAAGTTGTAGATAAGAAATACTACTAGGATAATTGGGGATATATTATTCATGTAGTAAGAATAATCACTATAATATTTACAAACAATGAAGTAGTTAGTAAGGAAACCAGTGGAGTATATTTCTATACCATAACTTTAGCTTGGGATGCACATTTAGTATGGAAAATATAAATAAAAAAACCTATAGTTTCATTTCTATGATGTGGAGTTTCAAGATAATGGGATGATGAGCAATATATATGGGTTCTAGAGGATTATTCAGCAGTTATGTGGTGGTAGAGGATCATGGAAGAAACTAGAATCTAGAAAGGACTCAACTACTCTTCTGTAGACAGGTATTAGGAGTTACACCGATTGAACTCTATGGTTAAGAGATGTGGTACCCCACCATGGGAGTGGTCATATCAATATGATAGAGAATCATAGGAGAGTCATGATGGAACCCTATGTACAGGGGTTAGTTAGTTTCATGTTATGTAGTCTACATCTAATTTTTTAGATGAACGACCTTCCATTATAGGTGTTAAGATTCTTGTGTCATCTACCCTTGCTAATGTTTTGTTTAATATTAGGGAATCACATTTCTTTATATTAGATCAATTTTACAGTAACTTGGTTTTGAATTTGGCATTATTATATGTGGTTATTACCCTTGACGCATCATTAATAGTTTGATCAAAGGGTATCATACAATGTAAAGAGTGTTCTATCAAAATTGGTGGTTACTATTTCCTTTAGGAGATATTTTTACTATAAATGGTAGGATTTGATTTGATTACGTCTGTGTATTGGATATTTCAATACTAGGTTTATATTGTATTTTATTAGAGGATAGTTACTTTTAATTATCCAAAATGGTAAAGCTATATCCATCACGGTGAATGGGATCGTCATGATATTTGTACATGACTAATTCAGTGCCGATTAGACTATCTCATATCCTATGTTTCAAGCATCATTTTTTATGATGGAGAGTTGTAGAAAGGTACACTTCCTATTATAGTAGACCAATTATGGGTTTTCTTTATTATATATTTATATAGATTACCACGTGAATGAATGATTAAGTTTAATATTGAGTTAGTGAAAGTAGTTGATCCTATTTATTCCCCACTACACAAAATTTCACCAATATTGTTTTGAGAGTTGATACTATAATTGGAAGATATGGAAGCTAATAGATTTATATATCCTAGTACTATATGGTGGTGACTTATTTTTCTTTTCTCTAATAAGTATAATGGAACATTTAAATTGTGTGTAGATTAACATATAAAGAATCAAGTTGTGGTCAAGAACATATATCCCCTTCGACACATTGATGATCTCTTCAATTTCTGAGAGGTGTTGAGGTTCACTCCAAGACTAATGTGAGTGCATAGTGCCATTAGTTGATGGTGATACAATCTAACATTCCCCATACTACTTTTAAAAGTATGTATGTCTTGTCCAAATAACTCTTAATAGTGTTTAATTTTGACAGGTGCACAGATGATATTAATGAACATGGTGAATTAGATCTTCCATCCATTTCTGTAATAGTTTGTGATGGTTTTCATCAATGAAATCACAATTTACACACAGTATGTATAAGATCATTCCCAAAATCTTATTATAATCCTAATTTTACTAAAAGATAATTTTATATACCCAAATATATTTATTTTCATTTCAAGATTAATAAAGTGCACTTTTTAGGTCACATTATCCAAGTGGTTGGAATATCATTGGATTTGGAGAAGGTGGAAGTCAGGGTATCTTAGGAACAAAACAATAAAAACATAATGATTCAAATATTTCTGGGAATGTTATACTATTATTGGGGTTTTATACAAGTCTTCTATATTCTAGAAGAACTTATTGTCATACTAAAAAATAATTGGGTGAATTTTGGTTGGCCAGATGCTTGTGAGGTGGCACTCTAAGAATGTAATACTAGGTTGATCTTAACACATATCTTCACCTTAACAATATTGGTTTATGAGTATATCATGTGTTTCACTATGCTAGTAGTTAGTCTTGATGCATTCCTAATGTACGAGGTTCGATTTATTTCTGACAGATCAGACAACTATAACCTTATGAGTGGAATTATCATACTCATGATCTAGAGTTAGCTGGGGTGGTAAATTCCCTGAGATAACAGTTGCATTATCTATTAATCTACGGATTTATCATGTACATGGGTCACAAGATCCTTATATACATTTTTTTATATTAGTCACTAAAACTTTAGTAGATGAGGTGGGATTAGTATGTATAGTTTTTTTTCATTGAGTTGGAATACACTCTAGGTAAGGAAAATTTCATTATCGGTGATATAATTAGGAAGAATCAGTCAGAGAAGGTACCATAATCCTTTGATTAGTAAAATATAGTGGCACTATTTTTGAATATGAATTAAGATGTTCAAGAGTCTAATATTAGTGAGGAAGTATAACATAAAAGGTTATTTTTCCCATGATTCTAGATCAGATTAAGTGTGGGAAGTTATCTAATATGGACAGTTTATCCCTAAGTAATATCATGTATGGTGGGTATCCATCTTCATGTTTTACTCTATCTAGTGATGAGGTTTTTCATGTCCATATCTTTATCAAGGTACTTATGGTATTTTGTGAGGAGATGATGAGGGAATTATATACATTAAAATTGGTGCTATATCTCAGTTTCAAAAAGATGTATTGTAATCTCTATAGGAGATACTTGTGGACAAGGACAAAGAATGAGAAATTAGGTTTAGTTGTGTGATGCCTCACTTTCTAGAAAGAGATTGTTGATCATTAGGGGTTACTACATCCTTTTTTACATTTTTAAAATAAAAGTGGAATGATGTATTGCCTCCGGTTTTTGGAGCAGGTCAAATTCCTCAACCCATTTATTTTTTTGTAGTTTTGTGGTCTAAAAAACTTCATTCATGACCATATAAACATAATTATGGGAGTTTATTTGATCAAATGAATTTATTTTATATTATTTTCAATGATCGACAAGTTCCTCGGGGTTTTGGTTGGTTTTTGGGCATGTTGGAGCCAAAAAACCCTACATTTCAATGTTCATAGACAGAGGCACACAATTTGGAAAAACTGTGCAACCTCCATAGAGAAACTGTGTAGCCCAAAATTTTCACTACACTTGATTTAAAAAATCATGCAGGAGGGGGTGTAGGGCCTTGCATCTGATCTATGGTTTTAAAGAGAGAGGTGTGCATAGATTGTGCACTGTTTGGGAAAACTATGTGCATAGATTCATGCTAAGTGTCACTCAACCAATGGCTACATATGAGATAAGATATGTTTGACCACCCAATGTGGGACAAACATTCATTTTTTGGTTCATAAATGGTGGGATGTGCATGTTTGGGATAGAGTTAGCCAAACTATGAAACCAAAAAATAGGGTTCATTAAAAGTGTGAAAATTCAAAAATCTCATCACCCCAATTTCTTCTTTTATTCCACGTTATCATCCATTTATCAAAAACAAGATACTCCATTTCTTTATCTTGTTGGATTTGAGCTAAATCCTTCATCTGGGATCTATTTTGATCATTATCAACTGCGTCAGAATCACATCGGTAAGGCCTTTAATCCTATTTCTTATTTTCTTCCATGATCTCTCTTTAAGGAGTGATAAATACATGCAATAACATTTAACCTATTTTTAGATTATTCATCTAAAATAATAATTTATAGAGAATTTTCTTGGGTTTGGGATCGATACTAGATGAAAGGTCATATACCAACACAATGTAGATAGTGTTTATCTTCCTCTATGACATTTCAGGTGCTTTGGGGGTGAATTCTTTAGAAAACTTTTGTGTTTTCTAAAAGAGAACCTATAAATGAAATTATTATCTTATAAATAATTATATTTATCCTATGAGATGCATATGAGTATTCTCCTCCATTTCTACATAAGGTTTGAGCATAGTGAGAGGCTTCAGACCATGGCTGGATTAGGCTGAGGTGTTTTACTTTATTAAACTTAATTTAATTATATATGATGAATATAATGGTTCCATGGGAATGTGAAAAGTGTGATATGAGGATTTAAATGGTTCTAAACATCCTTATTGAGGTAACTTTGATCATATTTTTGGTCTTTTACGGAATACATTGGGTGAATTGCTTCTCTGGTTGGGTGAAATGATCATCAGACAGGGGAAACGAGGTTGTCGATAAAAGAGAATTACCAATGTGATATTGGTGGCATTGTACATCATGATTAAGGACATGTTCACACAAGAATTATGTGCTAAGATGATGTTTCTTTGGTATTTGGTTAATTATTTCCACTCACCACGATTGTTCAACACATCGTTGGAGTCATGTGCACATAGATAGGACTCAAATGAGAATGTGGGGTTGAAAAATCTAGTGAGAAGATGCCTCTATTATAAGTGTATTTGGGTTTTGTTGATCACCATTATGGTTGGAGGTTATTTTTTGTATAAATCCAAAAGGATTGTGAGGATCCATAAGTTGATGGTGTTGAGACTGTTGGCTGGGTACTAAGCCTCGTCGTATATTGAGTTCATTGGGATGGGATTGTTTGGGAAGATGGATATCATCATTCCTTGGGACATCAAATATTGATCCAATGGTGTTATTTTTTTTAAAAAAATATATCATTTTTCCTTAGAGTTCATTCTTCAAGCTGATCGAGATTCTTTTAACTTGATGTATAAGTGACTAGGTACTTGATTGGGCATGCCTTAGAGATGTCAATTATCTCTTGTTGGCATGAGGTCTCAGGTTGTGACTTGGAGGTGGAACTTAAGGGTCCACTTGGGATGTAGTTTCACCAAGATATTCATTTGAATTTATGCTAAGGATCCTGTGCACTAATACTATAATCGTGATAGCCGAAGAAGGTCACTATATCCTTCTGGATTTTTAGCATAAGGGATTTCAATTATTTAAATATTTTTCTTGGGTTTTTTTTATTTTTAGTGTACACCTTCCTTATCATATATGTAGTATAGGAACATTTTGGGGGTTTCATATTGAGATTATTCTCATACACTACAATGGCCCCTCAGGATACATATAGACTTTATTCTCTTGTGATCATGTAAATGTTGGGGCTCATGAGACGTATATCAAAGGTTATGTCATCTTTTTTAGCATGGGATGGATGGAAAGGGATTTTCTTCCTATGTCAATGGGAGTTTATCTTTTGAGTGTTTCTTTTGTGTTAGTATACTTATATGTATGTATGTACAAAGGTCAGCTACTAGATATCCATTTTTTTATTTATTTTTAAGACCTGATATGATATGTAATGTTTTGTTTTACTCTACAAATGATATCTTGTGGTTTCTAATTCTAAAAAATTTGTGTTCGTATTTATTATTCTGTTACATCTATTTATCACTACTTTTGATATTGTATACTATTTATTCTGCTACAAAGGGTTACTAGTCTTTACCTTTTATGAAATTTATTTATATTTTGTTGCTTACGTATTATAGAGACCATAATCTTTATTATCACCTCCATAGGGTATAGTCTCCCAACTATCACCCTTTTACACCCTTTATGCTAGTAGGTAGCATTTGGAATATGAACAGACATGCCTAATGCCCAGTAGTCAAGTAGCCCTTAGAACTATTTGAGTGTAAAGATGGGTTGATGAACTACATATGGTATCTGAGTATTTCATGACTAGGAAACTAGTATCAAAATTTGACTAGCTACTAGTGATGTAAACTTATTTTATTTTCATTTGGCCTCACTATTTGGGCTATGGTAGAACGCAAATAAGGATGTTGTCAGAACTGGGTACATAACCCGTGTTTGATTGTATGTAGCCCAATACACGAGGGACATTCCAAGTTTACATGGGTGGTAAATTTCTATTCTACTTTTCTATTTTTTTAATTTTGATATGATTTTCACCTTGATTGGTGCACTTGGATGTCATTATAATCTATTTTGATATGTGGGCTCTGGCCTAGTGTGGTAATGGAAGAGGAGATATAGACCCTTGGCCCGGTATTGAAAGAGATGTTTGTTTAAGCTTTCTTGATAGGGACATATGAGTTTATATGTGTGTGTGTGTGTGTGGGTGTGTGTGTATGTGTTTGTGTATTCTTGTGATAAATTTATTTTGATCATCATTTGGAACCAGGATTCCACTAAGAGTGGCTGGGTTGTTTAAAGTGTCAACAAAGAAGCTAAATTGTATTTTCCTACTTATCATTCCATGGTGTCATTATACATAGACAAACCAATAATTTTGTTCCAATTATATATGTGTGTGATGTGATCTAATATGTGATATATATATATATATATATATATATATACATGTAGGTATGGCTTAGATAGGAGCAGGGAGGGAAAATTGTTATGGTGAGCTGTTTAAAATATCAACAAAAGAAGATAAATGGTGTTTTCATATATAGACTAATTTTGTGGCATCTTACTTAGCTACCTCAGATTGATATGTGAGTCTTAACTCAGAGGTGGGTAGGAAAAGGGGCTATGAGGCAGGATTTATATGTGATACTTACAACTGATATGGGTGTGGAAGGGGCCAGGAGGCTGGATGATGTGTGAGATGGTTGTAATGGGGAGGGAATGTATAGTAAGATTTTTTTGGTTGTTAATGACTTTATTATATACAATATATATATATATATATATATCTCTCTCTCTGTGTGTTTTTGTGTTTTTTTTTGTGTGTGTGTTATTATGGCTGTTTGAAAATTATATTGGTATTAGTGGGTTAACTTAGATGGTTTCTGATAGAGCATTTGGTGGGCGATGATTTGGTGTTGCATAGGCCTGCACAGGTTGAGACCCCTAAGGGTAAAGATGACACCATAAGGCTTAGGATGACCATGATTATCTAGAATTGGAATAGTTAAAGGATCTAGTACATTCAGGGAAACCACATGACTATATAGTTTTTAGTTCTTGGATTGATGAGAAAATCAGGGAGTTCTTGGTTCAAGTCAACCCAGAGATAGAAAAGGAAGCATAGGGAGATAATCCTTTTATGGAATACCTTATTGAGGGTTATAGTTGTAGTACCCACAACTATATCAGGTTGATGGTGTTCCAGAAGCAAGGGATAAATGTATTGAGTCAGTGAAGACTATAACACCTAGATGTTTTTATGAAATATTTTCTTTAAAAAAAATTTATCCTTCAATAGCTTTATTTTCACACAATCGTGAGTTTAAATGATCCACAATATTAACTTAATATAAAATTACCATTATAGCCTAGCGATTAGGTTAGGAGGAATAATTATATCTAACTTATGAAAATTCATTATGAATTCTTTGGCTATTAACTAATTTCGAAAAATATAAATCAATTATATATTTTATTTTTTTGAGTTAAATACATTTGGTAGTGAGAATAATGATATATATGTGTTATATACATAATAATATATTTTTTTATATTCATTCAATGTATATTTTAGTCATAGGGTATGAATAAAACCTTATTTATGTATAAAAACCTATTTTAAAAAAAGTCAATTTTATATCTTTGAATAGAAAACCCATTTTAAATTAATATTTTGGAACATTAATATTTTCTATATGAAAACATAAACATTTATTTTTAGTCAGGATATAAAAATTTACTTTGGAACAATTTATGATATTTTTCTGATAACATTCATGTTTTGATGAATTGTAAAAATACGCTCAATTTTAATTAAAAATGTCATTTTTCTTCAAGATGATTTATAGTATTAAATTATAATATTTAATAGTTTTAAAGTATAAATAAAATATATTTTTACCATTTAATATAATTTAAGTCATTATCATTAATTTGACATTGAATTCATTGGTAAAAACATTCCAATCTTTTGCTATGTTTTAGCTTTTAAAACTCATTTTCTCATTCCAACAACAAGATTAATTTTAAATCAATTACTGAAACTCGTATGTTTTAAATTCTGAAAATAGGATTCCATATTTGTAAATAAAAGTTCCAATTTTTTTGAATAGGTACCTTTTATTTTTGGACGTTATGAATTGTAACTTCAGTAATTATTTTATTTACCATGGTTAAAATGTAAATCTGGTAAATAAGAGGAAAAAATAATAATTTAATATTATAACACTTCCCTAAAACAAGTTCTAATAATATTGGATGAAATATTTATAACCATGGGAATCCTTGAGTCTATTTAGGGACCCCATGGATTCACATGGATGTGAAAATGACATTTTATAAAAATTAATTTAAAGTAAAGGTATTTATAACCAAAACATATAACTTTAACTAAATTGATTTTAATATAGGGTTATATAACTAATTTATTTTCTTATAAATAGTCATTATAAATATAAAAGGATTTCCTACATCATGATATTTTATTTATATATTTAGATGTTATATAAATAATATTATTTATGACACAAATATGATGTAGTGATTACCTCATTAATGAAAGGTTTAAATAAAGGAATTTATAAATATTAAAACAAATGTAATTTGGTTATTATGATGTCATCCAAGAATTTATGGATTACATTTACATATTATATTTTAGTTAATTCCTCATTTTCAAAGGAATAATGTTTTCTGGAATTTGTTTAAAAAGTCAAGTATGAAATAGTGTCCAAAATTGACACAATTTCTATCTTAAAACATAATATAGTTTATTTAATGATATTACATTATAAAAAACTCTATGATTCGTCCAAATGGTTGATATAATTTTACAATTTTCATAAATGATTTTATTTTGGGTCTTTTTACATGATATGGTAATCAAATTAACCCACAATGTGTAAATAACATGATATCACAGTAATATTAATAAGGGTAAAATAAGGGTTAAACCAAAAAAATAACGATAAAAAATTTTCTAAACATGTCTAAATTTTATTGGATGAGGGATATTCGAAAACAAAATTATCTTATCTTCTAATTAAATAAGTTTTGGACCATTTTTAGTTGAAATTGAATTTTTTATAAATTAATATTTTTGAGAGATTCCTAAAGTTCATGTCCCCTCTTTTATAAAAGGGAAACTCCACCCTCTACACATGACTCCATTTTGATCCTTCACGGTCATCCAAAACCTACAAATTTATCTTCTAAACTTCCCTAGTATCATTATAGTGGTTCTGGTCTTCTCAAATGACTAACTCTAGTTCCTATGGAGGAAATTTAAAGGAGGCATGTGGAGGAAGAGGTAATCTATTCTACCAATTCATTCAAATTTATATCTTTTCTGCTTCCTATTTTTTAGTTGTTTCATTATAAAGTAATAACATAATTATAACTAATATACTGATATTTTTTATAAATATTAAAAAATCCCTATTTCACCTTCTATCCATCTTACGAAAAATGAAATAATCACGCGTGCGTACATATGACTTAGCATCTCTACACTGTGGAGTAATCTGTTTTTCACCACCACCTTACTTGGATGGGTATAATGGTGGAAACAATAACTATATATGATTATTATAACATGATACTAATTATGAGATACTATACACATTCCACTTCAATACAATTCAATAATTATGGGAACGATAACATCGCTCGTGCGTACATACGACTTACCATCTACATGGTGCAATATGATATGTTCTATATAATCTTTATTAAACCATTATTATATAAATTAATTGAATGAATATATATGATATATATTATAATAATACCATTCTGTGAATGATATATCTATAACCTAAAATAGGAATTATACATAAAAACATAAAGTAGTTAATAATCGAATAACAAGTAATAATGAAATGTTACTAACAAATGGATAAAAATATGATCCTAAAAATTATTATGATTATACAATAAATTAGTAGCATTATTAAAATCATTATACAAGAGTTTTTATACATACAAAGAATATCAAACTTAAGGTAAGGGATAAATTTTCCAATCTCATTTTATACAAAATTGTTTATTTGTAAGTACCTACTAGGGATATAATTATCATCCATATCCATGTTTTCTAAAAAAGTTCTCATAAATTGTGTAATATTATTTTATTTATGTTTAAAGTTATTATTACCCAATATTAAATTTACTACATGGATTGGGAGTAATCATTCTTTTGTTTATTATATAAGTTACTTTTTGACTTTTTCGATAAAATTACGAGGATAATGTTTTTTAACTTATATGACATGAATATGTTTTTACATATTCATAACACCTTATTTCCATAGAGATTCATCTATACTTATACATGTTTATTTTCAACTAATTTATTTTCTTTTAAAATTGAACGACATTTTGAGAAAACAAAAAAAATTTGAAAAATAATGGATATTTTTCTTAGGAATGAAGTTCAAGTTTTTTATCAAAATTATTTTCCATATAATATTACAATGATTTACGTCACTATATTTTCTATTACTATGATCATATTGGGTTTATGATGTAATATAATTTAGGAAATCCATTTGTTTTATATCGATTTTGTGGGAAGGATGTTTAAGAAACCCATTTGATTTCATGGGTTATGCTATGGTGAATATTTTTATGTTTTTGTGTGACATGTAATAATGGTTTCATTATGATATGGGTGGTACCTATATCATCCTCCAATGCATTAGGTTAATATTTATTTACCATGGGATATACATGGATGGAATGAAAAGTTAATCTGGTTCTGTTATATAGGGCTGTGATGAGGAGATAACTTGGTTCAGTAATGGACTTTTTCCACTATGATAGTCTTCAAAAATACCCTTGACTAATATAAAATTATTTTCAACGATTATGTATGTATGCCAAAAAATTTCATGGCTTATGTTATGATTATTGGGATTACATTTCACTTCTATGATTTATCCCATGACATGATATTATGATCTCTTATATGTAGGATAAGATTTTAAAAGGTTATATATGATTGATATCTCCTTTAATCACACTTATTGATAATTTTATCTCACACTTTTTTATGTCTCTTTTCCGGGGGTTAAGAAGAAGGCTATTAAGTATGATATTCCAAAAAAGTGTCTAGTCATGATGAAATAAATGAGATACAATATAGATGTTTTATGAACCATTTGTTTTTGTTTCACATTTTCTAAAGACACTATACCAATACAGTCCTGTTATGTTTTTTTATATGTTGTAATTAATTTACTTCAATTCTGAAGTAATATCAATGTATGTAACGTTTGGGTTGTTATAGTTGGTAATAGAGAAAAGATATATTTAACCTTTGTAAACTTTGATGAGAAAGCCCTGGTAAGTACCATAATGATATGTATAAGTATAGGATACAATCCAAGTGTTTTAGAAACAACCATAAATAACCTATGATAAAACCTAAGGTGTGATAAATTGTAATTTTATTCTTGATTATGTGGTTTTCCTATTAAGATTATTTTTTCTCACACTATGCTTCTGTTTTACTCAATTTTTGGAACCTGAAGGAACAATGTTAATACTGAATGTGATGGGAAATGCAATGATTGTACCCTTGATAAAACCAATGTTATAGGAGCTAGAATGAAAAATAGTGTATCCATTCTCACACAAATTTTTCATGATATGAATCATGTAGGAATTCCAAACGCACATAGGAAGGAGCAACATTCTGTTGAATCCTTCTTGAGGCAGCATCCACCTTCATTCATTGGGTCTTCTGATGCATTGGTGGATCAACAATGGATCAACCCCAATAGATAGATATTTTCAGTTCTACAATGTTCTAAACATGATAAATTCATCTTAGTAGTATATCGTTTGTAAGTTGAAGCTAATCAATAGTGGAATCTTATCAGGAATACGAGGCGAAGAGATGAAATTGAGTCCATAGACTAGGACAAGATCAAGATCTTATTTTCCAATAAGTACTTTCCTCATATTCTTCAAAAAAATATGTCGATGGAGTTCCTTGAACCTAAGAAAAAGTATGATGAATCTGTTGGTACCTATGAAGAAAATTATACAAGACATGCAAGGTACAATTCTGTAATTATTATCCAACCTGAGAGTAAGATTGATTGATTTTTTAGTGGCTTGAAAACATGTCTCCAAAGGGAATTTTCCATAAGGGACTTCAATAGATACGATGAAATTGTAAGACGTGCTCTCAAGGTTGAGATGAAGATTAGAGTAACCCTTGACTTATATGGGTTTGATAAGAACAGGAAAATTGAATTTAATGTAAAATCTAAAAAACGCACTAAAAAGAAGATGAGTTTTCCCTTATGCTTAAAGTGTAGAAAAAACATGGATGGAATTGTCATAAAATAACTACTAAATGTTTTTAGTATAGAAAATATGTTCATCAGTCAATTGAAAGTCGAAGTGATGGCAAAAATATGTCTAATGATGCGAACAAAGAAAAGGCTACATAGAATGCACCACCTAAACTTCAACGTTACAAGTGCAAAGAAATGGGTCATTAAGTGAATCAATGTCCAAATCCCAGGGTTATTGATGATGATCGACATCAACAAACTCTTAAGGCCAAACATAAGGGAAATTCGAATGCAATTACTATTGGCGACATGGAGTAAAATCATAAAGTGGTGAAAGGTACACTTACCATCCTCTCTAAAGTAGAAAATGTTTTATTTGATTATGGATCCACCGACTATTTTATTTCTAATAAGTTTTTTAATGGTATCTCCAAATTACCTCAATAATTAGATGTTGATTTACCTATGAAAACTCTTAATGTCACAATGGTTGTATCGAAAGATTACTATTCTTCCCTTTTTGATGTTTTTAGGAAATTTATTCCTACAAATACTGTGATCCTTCCTGTAGTATAATTTGAAGTGATTCTTAACATAGATCAGCTTTCATTATATGGACCTCATATCAATTTCCAAAAAAGGTATTCCAGAATTCATATTCCAGACCAATCTATGATCATCTATCATTGCAATGATGAATATAACCTTCTAGTGGAAATTCCATCCATATTATGGTTCTTGATTCCAATAAATGAAGTTTATTTATCTCAAATGGTTGGGGAGAAACACATGATCAAGAATACTCCCATTTTATGGGAGTTCGATGCTATCTTTATGGAGGAATTTCCAGGTCTTCCACCAAATCATGAAGTTGAGTTTTCAATAGAACTCATACCGGGTGATATTCCTATTTCAAAGACACCTTATATAATGGCCACAATTGAGTTGTAGTAATTGAAGAAGAAACTCCAAGATAACCTTGATAAGGGATTCATACGCCCTAGTGTGTCATTTTAGGGGTCAACTATTCTATTTGTTATGAATAAAGATGGATCAATGAGACTCTTCCTCGATTATCCAGAACATAACAATATCACTATCAAGAATAAATATCTTATTCCTTACATTGATGACTTATTTGACCAACAACGCGAAGCTCAATACTTTTCCAATATTGATCTTCATTCAGGGAATCATAAATTAAGGGTCACAAAGGAGGATATAGAGAAGACGCTATTCCATACAAGGTATAGACACTATGAATTTATATTGATGCCTTTTGGTCTTACTAATTCTCCTTCTATCTTCAAGGATCTGATGGATGAAGTCATTAGAGATATCTTGATCAGTTTTTGGTGGTCTTCATAGACGATATTCTAATCTATTCATATAAAAAGGATGAACATGAAGATCAATTGATAATTGTACTGATTACCCTGAGAATGGAGAAGCTTTATGACAAATTTACCAAGAGTGAATTATGGATTCAAAAAGTTTCATTTTGGGTCACATAATCTCAACATAGTAGATATCTATGGATCTAGTAAATTCAGTGGTTATTAAAATATGGCCGAGAACAACAATAGTAAATGAGATCTGAAGTTTTCTTGGTTTGTCTAGGTATTATTGATGTTTTTGAATTATTTTTCACAATTATCTAATCCACTCACCAAGTTGAATCGGAATGGAGTTAAGTTCATTTGGATGGAGGAATGTGAAGAGAATTTTAAAGAACTAAAATGAAGGTTATCTGGTGCACCTGTGCTCACACTACATTGTAGTGGAGGAAGGTTTGTGATCAAATGTGATGCATACAAGAAAGGGATATGGTGAATTCTCACGAAAATGATATGGTGATAGCTTATGCCTCACGAAAGTTGAAAATCCATGAGCAAAATTACCCAACTCATTATTTTTAGTTAGCTGTGGTAATCCTTTCATTAAAGATATGGATGCATTATCTTTATGGTGAAAGGTATGTTATTTATACTGTTAATAAAAGTTTAATGTATATTTTCACACAAAAGGATATGAATATGAACCAAACAAGATGGTTGGAGTTGGATAAAGATTACAACTGCTCAATACATTACCACCTTGGGACCAAAAATAGGGTCGAAGATGCAATAAGTCGAAAATACAATGCTAGCTTATCCATGATGAGGATCAGGAAACATCAAATATTTATGGATTTGAAAAGGATGGATTTTGAAATTATAATGGAAGGGGATAAATCATATCTCTCTAAAATGAGTGTTCAACCATCTATACAAGTTAAGATTAAAGAGGAATAGAAGGAAGATTTAGAGTTACAAAAGAAGGCGAGAAACATTCTTGAATTCAACCTTGATTGTGATGAAATAATAAGGTTCAGGAATCGGGTTTGTGTTACTCCCATACCATAATTAAAGACGGATATATTGGATAAGGCTCATAGTTCTTCATTTTCTATTCACCCTGGAAGAAAAAAGATGTATTGGGTCTTGAAAGAGTACTTCTGGTGGGATGGAATGAAAAAAGATGCCGCTGAATATGTCTCTCGATGCTTGGATTTTCAGCATGTTAAGGCTGAGAGACAGAAGTCTAAGGGGTATGTTACAACCAATACCCATACCATAATGGAAATGGGAAAAAATCACTATGGACTTTGTCATTGGACATCCCAAAACATCCAAAGGCAATAATGCTATTTGTGTTATAATTGATCGCCTTACGAAGTCAGAACACTTCATTGCTATTAGAGAGGATTTCTCTCTTGATCAAATTTCTCAGATATATGTAAAGAATGTGGTAAGATTGCATGGAGTACCAATTTCAAATATATTAGATCGGGATCTGGGGTTTACCTCAATGTTCTAGAAAATTCTTTATCATTCTCTAGATACAGATTTAAGTTTCAACACTGATTATCATCCTCTGATAGATGTTCAGTCTGAGAGGACAATTCAAACTCCGGAAGACACGTTGAGATCCTTCTCTATGGATATAAATGGTGGTTGGGATCAACATCTACCATTGGTGGAATTTTCATTCAATAAAAACGATCAATCTAGTATTCAGATGGATCCTTATGAATCCCATTATGGAAAGAAGTACAAAACTCCAACTTTATAGGATAATGTTATGGAATGAATGCTATTAGAACCTGATCTTGTTGATAAAATGGCAGAACAGTTCAGATCTATTCAACAACACATAAGAGTGAATCAGAGTCAAAAAAAGTTATGATTAAAACTAAATAAATGTACTAGAGTTTGAAGTGGGTGATAAGGTTTTCTTACGAATATCTCCCTGGAAGAGTGAAATGATATTTGGAAATAAGGGAAATGTGAGCCCTCGGTATATTGGTCCTTCTAAAATTATGGATCGTACTGGGAAGGTAGCTTACCGATTAGAAATTCCACAGAATCTCTTCCAAGTTCAGGATGTGTTCCACGTATCCCTCCTGAGAAAGTACATACCTGATCCTTCACATGTAAGCTCATAAGTCATAGTTTTGGAGCAAGATATTTCTTATGAATAGAAACTGATGGAGATTCTAGATCATAGTGAAAAAGTTCATCAAAACAAGACCACTCATTTGGTAAAAGTTTAATGGAGGAACCACCAATTAGAATAAGATTCATGAGAACGTGAGGATATGATGAGGGAGAGGTATCCCAATATGTTTATTTTCATGGGAGGAATTTCGAGGGAAAAATTTAGTTTAAGTTAGGTAGAATGTGACACCCAGATGTTGTTAAGATATATTTAATTTAAATAATTTTTATCCTTAAGTATCTTTCTTTTCACACAATAGTGAGTTTAAACGAACTGTGAGATGACCTTAAAACAACCATTATATCCTAGATGTTAGGTTAGAATGAATAATTATAACTATCTTATGATAATTCATTATGAATTATTTGGATATTAATTATTTATGAAACATTTAAATCAATTATGTATTTGTAGTTATTTGAGTTAATTACATGTGGGGATGATATTAATTAGGTATATCTGTTATATACGTAATAAAATATTTTTTAATATTCATCCAATTGATATTTTAGTCATAGGGTATGAATAAAACCCTATTTATGTACACGAACCGATTGTTTTAAAAGGTCAATTTTATAACATTGAATAGATAACCCATTTTATATTAGGATTTTGGAACATTAATAACTTCTATATTACTAAAAAATCATTTTATTTTTAAGGGGATATAAAAATTTACTTTTGAAATTTTTTTGATATTTTTCTGATAACTTTCATGTTTTGATGAATGGTAAATATACCATAAATTTTAATTTAAAAAACTTTTTTTCATCGAGATTATTTATATGGTTAAATTATAATATTTAACGGTTTGATAATATGATAAAACATATTTTTACTCTTTAATATAATTTAATTCATTATCATTAATTTTACATTTTATTCATAAGTAAAAAACATTTCAATCCTTTGCAATGTTTTGACTTTTAAAACTTGTTTTCTCACTTCAATAATGGGATTAATTATAAATCAATTACTGCACCTTCTATGTTTTAAATTTGGAAAAATGTATTCCATATTTGGAATCAGAAGGTCCAAATTGTGTGATTAGATGCCTTTTATTTTTGGACATTATGAATAGTAACTTTAGTAATTATTTTATTTACCATGGTTAAAGCGTAAATCTGGTAAATAAGGGTAATTTTTTAACAACATAATACTACCCTAAAATGTTTCTTAATATTATTGGATGAAATATTTCCGACCATGGGAATCCTTGGGAATATTTTAAGATCCCATCGATTCACATGGATGTGAAAATGACATTTTATAAAAATTAATTTAAAGTAAGGATATTTATAACATAATCATATAACTTTTACTAAATCGATTTTAATAAAGGGTTATATAACTATTCTATTTGATTATAAATAATAATTAAAAATATAAAAATATTTCCGAAATCATGGTATTTTATTTATAGATTTTATATATTATATAAATTGTATTATTTATGACACAAATATGATGTAGTGATTACCTCATTAATGAAAGGCTCAAATAAATGAATTTATAAATATTAAAGAAAATGTAATATGGTTATTCTGATGTCAGAAAATAATTTTATGTATTAAATTTACATATTATATTTTATTTCATGACTTATTTTCAAAGGAATATGGTTTTTATGAATTTGTTTAAAATGTCAAGTATGAATAGTGTCCAAAATTGACACAATTTATAACTTAAAAGATAAAATAGATTATTAAGTGACATTAAATTCATAAAAATATATGATCTAGCCAAATGGTTTATATATGTCCAAAAATGTCATAAATAACTTTTTTGGGTCGTTTGACTAGATATGGTAATCAAATTAACCCACAATGGGTAAATAACATGATATCACGGTAAATTTAAAAAGGGTAAAATAAGGGTTAAACAAAAAAGATAAGGATAAATATATTCTAAACATATATAAATATTATTTTATGATGGATATTAGAACAAAAATAATATTATATTTGAATTAAATATGTTTTGGAACATTTTTAGTCGATGTTTAATTTATTTTAAAATTAATATTTTTGAGAGTTTCATAGTGCCCCTCTACTCCCTTATAAAAGAGAACCTCCTCTCTCCCCCCTTCACTACATTTTGAGCATTCATGCTTATAAAATCCCAACCCATTTCTCTTCTAAACTTATCTATTTACATTCTAGAGTTTTTTTTTCTTCTTAAATGACCAAATCTAGTTTATAAAGAGGAAATTTAAAGAAGGCACATCAAGGAAGAGGTAATATTTTCTACCAATTTTTTCATATTTATTTCTTCTTCTACTTCCTCTCCTTTAGTTTTTTTGTTATAAAATAATTAACTCAGTATCACTAATATACTGATATGTCATTATAAATATAAAACAACCATATTTCACCTTCTATCCATTCTACAAAAAATGAAATCATCGTGTGTGCGTACGTATAACTTACCATCTCCATGATGTGGTGTATTCTATTTTCCACCACCATCTTACATGGATGGGTATAATGGTGGAAATAATAACTACATATTATTATTATCACATGATACTAATTATGAGATACTATAAACCATACACTTCAATATCATTCGACAATTATGGGAATGATATCGTCGATTGTGTGTACGTATATTTTACTATCTCCACAGAGCGATTTGATTTGTTCTACAGAATCTTCATTAAAGAATAATTTTATAAATGAATTGAATTAATATATATGATTCATATTATACTAATACCATGATTTAATTTATATAACTATGACCTAAAAAGTGGAATATGGACTTATCCGACAAAACATACATAAGAATATCAAGCAGCTAATACCAGAATAATGAGTAACAATGAAATGTTACTAACAAAGGGATGAAAATATGATCATAATTGTTATCATAAAAATGATTATGATTATGTAATAAATCATTAAAATTATTCAAATCATTATACAGGATGTTTGGATACATACGAAACATATCAGACTTAAGGTAAAGGACAACTTTTTCAATCTTGTTTTATCCGAAATTGTTTATTTGTAAGTATCTACTAGGGATATATTTAACATCCATGTCGATGTTTTCTAAAAATATTCTCATAAAATGTGTAATATTATTATATGTATTTTTAATTTCATTTTTACCCATTTTTTACTTTTACTACATGATATTGAAGGGATCTTTCTTTTGTTTACCATACGAGGTACTTTTTTACTTTTCCGGCAAAACTATGTAAATATTTTTTTTAACTTATACGAAATGAATGGGTTTTTAAATCATCATAACACCATATTTCCATGAAGATTCCTCTAAACCTTTACAAGTTTATTTTTATCTAAATTCATTTCTTTTAAAATTGAATGACATTTTCAGAAAGGAAAACCTTTTTGAAAAAGAATCGATATTTTTTTAGGAATGATGCTCAAGTGTTTTATCAAAATTATATTATATCTATGATTACATAGACTTATGTTACTATAGGTTTTATTACTATTTTCTAATTGTGTTTATGATGGAATGTTATTTAGGAAATCCATTTTTTTATATCTGTTATGATAGAAGGATGTTTAAGAAACCAATTTAATTTCAGGGGTTATGTTATGGTGAATGTTTTTGGGATTTTGTGGCACACAGTAGAATGATTTCATTATGAGATGGTTGAGAACTATATCTCCCTCCAATTAATTGGGTAAATATTTATATATCATGAGATAGACATGTCTAGAACAATAATTTAATCTGGTTCAGTGATACAGGGCTGGAATGAGGAGAGAAATTGGTTCAGTAGTGGACTTTTTCTGCTATGATAGTCTTGGAAAATAGCCATGAATAATATGAAATGTTTTTTATGCTTATGTGTGAATGCCAAAAAATTTCATATCTTATGTTATGATTATTTGGATTACATTTCACTTATATAATTTATCCCAGGACATGATATTATATTTTTTTTATATGCATGATATGATTTTCAAATGTTATATATGATTGATATCTCTTTTATTTAATCTTACAGATCATTTGGGTTCACACTTTTGTATGTTTCTTTTCCCCAATTAAGAAAGAAGTGTATTAGGTATGACATTTCAAAAAGGAGTCTAGTAGTGATTAAATAAATGGGATACAATGTAGATATTCTATGAACTAGTTGGTCATGTTTTTCAGTTTCTAAAGACACTATACCAATATAGTCTTATTATGGTTTTGTTATATGTTGTAATAAATATAATTCAATTCATATTTAATATCAATGTATGTAAATTATGGGTCATTATAAATATCGACTTAAAAATATTGATACACCCATAAGTTAGAGGGTGATACTAGCGACATATATTTATTTAGGACCAAGAAATCCATTATGGGATGTACAGGTTTAGGTAAGAAACCATGAGGGACTGGACTGGAAATATTTTGAGGCCAGGTTCTTTGTACACTTATTCTTAGATAATATGAGGGAAGAGAGATCCAGTGTATTCATGGGAATATAGCTGGATGAAATGTCCATCATGGACTACGCATATACTTTCACTGACCTATATTGTTTTTCACCGAATATGGTGGTCGATGAAATTTTATGGGTGAGTTGTCTTGAGGATGTTTTCTTGCACTTTAGATGGGTGTAGGTAAAAATATTCTTATTATCCTCATTCTAAGAAGTGGTGAATAATGTTCTCATATATGAGGGAAACATGAAGGAACAATCATATTTGAAATAGGTGATAGATTCAGGTTTTTATTTTAGTTATTATTCAGATGGAAGGAAGTGAGGCCTTGATGAGTTTCAGTAGGGAATTCAGGCTAGGGACTCGACCATACATTTGAGGAGTGGGTATTAGATGGTTTTCTTCTATTGTAGGGAGTCATGATATGTTTGAATTGAGTTTTTTTAGAAATTAAGGATACCAAGAATAATAACATGCTGGGAACTATGATAGGTTCTATATGAGGCCTTCTCAAGTAGCAAGCAATCGGCTTCCAAGTTAGAATAACTGTTTTGAGGTTAGACCAGAAGTGGTAAACAGATATAGTTTGCATGATTCAACTACATTAAATGTTCATTGAATATATTGTAGGACCTACTAGTGGGTTCAGTGGCTAGTGGTTGGTGTATCACCATATGGAGTCCAGGATTCAGGTAGTCAGGCTTCAGGTTAGGTGGATGTCGTTTAGCTATTAGGGTTATAGAACACACATGAGCATACAATGGTATGAGGTATTCCATGGGAAAAACCATGTTTTTTTTTGCATTGCATTTTTTGGAGTTATGTCCGGTTTTGGGTGGACTAGGTGCATTGGATACTTCTAGACTATCGAAGTAATGTTAAGTAGGTTGGAATCGACTCGTATGTGTGATGTATATATATATCTATGTGTGTGTGTGTGTGTTTTTGTGTGTCTGTTAGGCCCACTAGGATAGATACCCTGAGAGGGGGTGAATTAGGGTATGACAGATTAAAAAAATTATCCATTTTGATCTTGTTCTGTTGTCAAGAAAAACTCTCTTCTCTCTCTTTCCTGTAGTATAGTATAAACCAAAATTAAATAATGCACATGAGACAATAATTTTTACTTGGTTCACCATCACTGGGCTATGCACAAAGATAATAAATCTGTAATGTGCTGATGTACCAAATCCCCTAAAATCACACTACTTCTTACAATGTTCGAGGTGGACACATTGTACCTCTTGGTTTACAACCACTCACAATATGAAAGCTCACTACTCTCTTAACTGAACTGTGATCACTACTTCTTCAGAATATCCTGTTAAATTTTAAATGCTTGTAGGTCCCTTAATTATCACAAATGAATGCATCTTTCTCTGTAATTATATGCTTTGTTTAATTTCCACTTTTATCCACTGATGAATACAACATTACCACTGGTTTGATGGTAAATCCTCTGACTTCCGCGCAGCCCTAGAGTGGTCAGTCTGCTTCTCCAAGCCCAGGGGGCTTCTCTATGACTTCCCATGATTCACTAACACCAGCGTGCAAGTGTCACCTAACCACTTGCACGACACTCCCTTCACCAACTCAAAACATTAGAGACTCACACCCTTTTATGCCCAAACCAATATTGGTGCGATACTATCAACTAGTGAGATTCATCAAGCTTGGTGTGTAAGTGTCACCTAACTACTTGTTCAACACATATTTTTCCAACTTAGAACATGGCATAATAACACCCTTTTATGCCCAAACCAATGTTGGTGTGCAACTATCAGCTGGCGCTCAACTTATGAATAACCTTATACTTGCGCAACCGAACCACCACTTACACACCCAAAACACATGCGTGACTGGAGCTCTAATTTTTCCTATGTTATAATATTCTCAAAAAACAAGGAGGGGTATCCCCTTATTTATTGGCATTTTGGGAACCTTGAGAACCGACATGAAAGTATTCTACTGGAGCTCATGTCCAGTCACCCTAGTCTCTATCGCCCTAGTCACCTTGTGCGCCTAAGATAAAACATGTGTACCTCTCATTACATTTATATATTTTTATGTTTTGATATTTAAAAACATATGTAATGCAACATTATAAGTCTCCAAGACACCAGGGTGCAAGTCCCTTTACCAAAAACACTTTTCTCTATTTGTCGATTTTTAGGCCCAAAAATCTGGAAAACACTAGAAAACGGCCCTACATTGTATATCCTCTTTATGTACCACCTCTAAATCATTAATTCCTTTGTCGAAGTTCATCTGACAATGAAGAACTGTCAACAACATCTCTTAAACTCGAAATCTCACCATGTAAACCCCCCTTTGTCCAAAATTCGAACATCATGGTCTTCTTTGTCAACAAACACAACACGAAGGCCCACTTTTCCAACAAACACAATCACCTCAAAGTGATTCAATGATACCTTGAGGGATATTTCCAAACAATTTCCCCAGTTGGGTTTTTTGAAAACTCTTCTCATAAAATGATTCATTGTTAACGCTTCATCCACCATTCGCCTCTTGCAATTCTGATAGCAATCAAGGATTCACTCAACACATACTCTAAGCCCACATGAGCACTACTCGGTGTGATAAAAAAGAGTAAATAACAATTTCATAAATGAATCACTTATTTTCTAACACCAATTGTTGATACCAAAATGATACAAATTTATGATCATTGGAAACATTATAACACCATTCCAACACACTCTTATGCTTTTATCATGATCCTCAACTGTCATGAAATCTAGTCTTTCATTGATCCCTTTTAGAATTTTCAGATTTAATAACCCTATTTGTTGTTTCCGGGGTACATGTGTTGTCCTAAATAAGCTTTGTATGTTCACTTCGAACCCCACTTACTCTCATCATGGGGATCCCCCTATCTGTTTCATCAAAAATCTTGATAAACTCCCCCTATCTTGCTACACCACCTATTAGATTCTCCCCGTGTCTTTGAAAAATACATTGTCTTCCTTCTCTTGCCATAGTCTCTCCCCCTATAGGAGTCAATATTTTTCTCCCCCTTTGTCAATGAACACAATGGTCACTCCTTTGTGGTATTCAATAGAGTATAGAACACATATAAGTACAGTAAGGAAAACACACCATACCTCGGGGAGAGGGGGTGTCCCACATCCACACCTTCTCAAGTGCTAGGCGTCGAATGGACTCCCAGAGCCACCCGATGCCTCTCAAATGAATCCTTGGGTAAGACCTTTTTCAGAATGTCTGCAACCTGTACCTCTGTAGGAATATAATCAAAATTTACTAGCCCCTTATCCACTTTCTCCTTGATAAAATAATATTTTATATCAATGTGCTTTGTCCTTGAGTGATGAACTGGATTTTGGCTATGATTTATAGCACTTGAGTTATCACACTAGATTCTGATCAGAGACTTCACTTCAACTCCCATATCATCAAGCCACTACTTTATCCACAATAACTATGTGCATTCTTGAGTGTCCATAATATTCTCAGATTCTTTCGTGCTTAATGAAATGCAATATTTCCTCTTTTATCGCCAAACAATACACACTCCACCACGATAGAATGCACCTCCTGGCATTGATTTTATGTCATCTGCTGAACTTTCCCAATCTGCATTTGTATATCCCAACAGCACATACTGAGATTTGTCATTATACATCAAACTGAAATCCATAGTTCCTTTGATACACTAAAGTATTCTTTTCACTACAAGCATGTGGATTTCCATGGGATTAGTTTGATATCTCACTGCTTGGCATGTGGAAAATACAATGTCATTCCCTATCGCAGTCATGTATAGTAAACATCCAATAATTTTATTATATTATATGATGTTTACTGCCTTTCTTTTATCATTTTTTTATAATTTTATCAGAGTATTAACCAGAGTCATCATCTCCTTGGAATTTTCCTTTCCAAATATTCTTAGAACCTACTTGGCATATATGGATTGAGGAATGAAAGTGTCATTCCTTCCTTGAGTCACCTATAAAACAAGTAAAAATATCAACTCTCTAATCATTGACATTTCAAACTCACTTTTCATGAATGAGAAAACCATCTGGTTTCTTGATATACACTTCTTCCTCCAAAACTCCATTCTGTAATGCAGATTTGAAATCCATATGGAACACTTCGAACTTTCATTGCACTACAATGGATTAGAATAATCTGATTGTATCCAGCCATGCAATCGGTGAAAATGTCTCATAAACATCTATTCCATCTATCTAGGAGTATTCTATGCACACCTATCATGCTTTTTTTCGAATCACTGTGCCATATTCATTTATCATGCTGTGATTAGCCCTTTTAGTCCCGATGAAATTCTTATATGTTGTCCTGGAAATAATCTACCACATATGGTTCTTCTCAACCTGATCAAGATCTTCATTCCTAGCCTGAACCCAGTTTTCATCTTTAGCTGCATCAGCAATTCATTTAGGATCTACCTAATATATGAAAGATGTTTATTATAATTATTTCATTCTTATTTTATGAATTTGATCTGATAGATCACCAATGATATTCTGCCTATCAATTTCAGCTTGACTATTTGTCTCTTATGTAGATATAGATTTTACTTCCTCATGCTCATCGTCAGTATCTTCTTCTAAATCAGAATCAACCACTTCTCATCATCATTTGTTACATTCCTCTTCATCATTTTCATCAAGAAAATTGTCACTATACTATTGAGTATTCTCATCATTTTCCACAACACTAACATCATTTCTTTCAACTACATTTCTCATCCTATTGTTAAAGCATTTTTATGATTTTATTTACCTAGAGTAGCCAAGTAATATCCCCCCATCTCCGCGTAACTCAAATTTCATATGTTTCATCTTATTGAGGATAAAAAAATTACTTCCAAATATTGAAATTCATTTCACAATTGGCTTATTTCCATACGACGTCTCACACATAGTCTTTCCTTCCTTTGGACACAACAGAGCTCTGTCCAAGCATCCTTTCACACTCCCTTTGGTACTATTTTAAGTAGCTGAACACATCGGACTTATGGTAAATAACAAATACCCATTCCATTCTACTATAGTAATTAATTAAAAGAACATAGTGCCTCTTTCTATAAATTTTTCTTTGTGTGATAGGCCCACAAACATCAGCATACACCAATTAGAGCACTCTTATATAATTATTTTCTTTTTTACTTATGTGTCTTTCTGATGAGATTACCCTATTTTCATGCATCACATGTATGAGTACGATCTCGTGATAGCATAGGGAGGTCTCTAGCTGCATCACACTTTACCAAATCTTCTTGGGATGGCTGACATAGATGACCAAGTCGTTTATTCCGCAACTTAATTTCTTCCTCCCTAGATAAAAAGAACATATCTTCTTCTCCACATACCAAGTATAGATTCCCCTATGTCCATTTTTGTAGGATCACTATACCATATCTTTTGTTGAAAACACACATCATCTTGGTAAACTTTATAGAATGTCGTGAGTCACATAGTTGACTAACACTGAGAAAATTGTGACTGAGACCTTCTAAACCAAAACATCATCACATATTATTTCTTTGACCCAAAATATGGTCTTTCTAGATCCAATTATCTTCAGGCCTTCATCATTTAAAAACTTGAAAAATCCATCTTTTTCATATTTTATACCTATGACCAGATCCTTGTTGCATGTCATGTGAGACATATAACCACTGTCAAGGATCCAAACACCAAATGGTATTATGCTTTAAGGTAAATTTCAGCAACCACTACATTATCTTCTCTCTTCTTCTTGGTCCATATTTTTGTCTTCACACTCAGTATCGATTGATACATCTGATATTTTTTAGATTATTATGGACCAGCTTCAACTTGCAAATGCTTCTAATATATTTTTCATTTTCAACTCACCTGTTGGTTTATTGATATGATGCTTGCGAACATTTTGATTCTTCTTTTGCACATTCCTCTATATGTTAAATGTATAGTATCTATCCATGTGCCCAAATCCTCCTCACCAAAAATAGTGACCTTCGAAATATGTTCTAGAGAACTATTCTCTGTTTGGCTCTCACATATGTTATTGTGCCCTTCAGTATATTATGGCTATAGGACAAACATTATGTGAGTGTCCCATCCTTCCATAGTAATAACAACTGACGAGAGGCACATTCTTACGTGTAAGTTTTTTACTGCCAATAGTTCCTTCTTTTCCTTTAATTTTCTAATTCATCTTTGTACCCACATCAGTTTTTATTATTGGAACAGGTCCTTGTGGTATGACTTATACCTTGACCACTTTCTGTTTTTGATCGAGACTCAAACCAGCCTTAACATCTGAGTTCTATTGCTACTAATTTCCTACTGAACTACTAGTCTCATTTTTCATCTTTTTAGTCTTTTGAATGATCTGATTTCTTGATAATGTGTGGGGAATGAGAAGTTTTTTATAGTCCTTAACCTGTTTGTTGCAGACCGAAATCTACTCCTTCACATTCATCGATACGCTTGATTTTATCTTTCATTTTGTTATCCAAGCCATCGATCTCCCTTTCTCGTTCTTCAATATTTATTTTAAACATTCTAAATGATTCTAAGTCCTCTAGTTTTGATGAAATGATTTTTTTTATTTCTTATATCAACTCAAAATTCTATTCTTACTACTACATATAGAGACTAGCATCATGAACAACATTGTTATCTGTATTTGTTTTATGTCCTCAAACATCTATCTCTTCAAGAGCATCCTCTAACTCAACATGCATATCAACTCTTACTTCAACTTCTTCTTCTTCATAAAATCATGTTTCTTCCTTTTTCTGAGTACTACCTACAAAATCCACCATATAATTTTTTCTATGATCTTTACAGTTCTCTATCACTTAAACCTTCTCAACCTAAGACTCATCTGAACTGTCACATTCTTATGATAGGAGATTCTTCTTATTAAAGAAATTTCTCTTGGATTGTTTCATGCCTTTCCCATAGGCTGAAGACTTCTTCCTAGGAATTTCAACTTCATCAACATAATCATCTTCTTGGAACGTCTTGGGACACCTTTATTCAAGATTTCCAATCTTTCCACATTGAAAATAGGCCAGTTGATGTTTCCCTATGAACTTTCCTTTTCCTCTTTGAAAATTTGAAGAAAGAAATGACATCACCTCATCTGTCTGTTCATCCTCCTGAGATTCTTCAATGGTGAGGTTCTTCATGTCCTTGAATGCCACCTCTATATATTTTTCCCTTTCCACATCCTTTTTATCATCATTCCTTATTTCATATGCAACCAAGGTACTATGAAAATTGTCCAGTGTCAGCTTCTTTAGATCTTTATCATCCAGTACTGAAACTTTTGGATTGAACTGAAGTGGAAGTTTCCTCAATATGTTCTTTACTATAATTATATCATCAATAATTCTCCAAGACCTCACATATCTTTCAAAACAATAATTACCCTATCAAAGAATGCATCAACAGACTTATTCGGGCTCATTTTCAAATATGCATACTTGTTCCATATAACTTCCATCTTTGCCTCACTGACATTTGTATCTCCTTCATTTATATTCAATAGTTTTTCCCACATGGCTTTTTATGTTTTTCATGACATCACCTTAGTATGGATAGAATTAGTTTGGGCACCCCTTAAAGCATTAATTCCCTTGGAATCATCATCCAATTCTCTACGCATAACTTCTGATAGTGAACCACTATTAATATTGGTTGTTATACCATGCAGTGCTATTGTAAACACATCCATTCCAAAATATCGAATATAGTGTTGCATCTGATTCTTCCATAGGTGAAAGTTGTTCCCATCGATGATCGGAATCCATTTATTATTAGTGACTTCCATTTGGGAGAGAAACATTGATATCATCATTTTGCTCTGATACCAATTTTTAGGTCCACTAGTTTAAATATCCTAAGAGGGGGCTGGGGAAATAGGGTATGATTGATTAAAACGACTACCCCTATTGATCCGGTTTTGTGGTTAAAAAAACAATCTTCTCTCTCATTCCTGTAGAAAAGTATAATTAAATCATGCACAAGGCACATAAATTTATACTTGGTTCACCCCCACTGGGCTATGTCCAAGTATCATACATCGGTGATGTGATGATGTACCAAATACACTAAAAGTGAACTGTTGTTTATATTGTTCGGAGTGGACTCACTATCCCTCCTAGTTTACAACCACTCACAATATGAAAGCTAACTACTCTCTCAACTGAAGTGTGCTCACTACTTCTTCAGAAGATCCATTCACAGTTTAAAGTATTGTATGTCCCTTCATTGTCACAAATGATTGTATCTTCCTCTTTAAGTAGATGCTCATTTGAAGTTCCACTTTCATCCATTTATGAATAAAACTATACCAAGGGTGTACCGGGATATCTTTTGACTTTCACGTAGCCCTATATTGACAAGAACTCTTCTCAAAGAATGGCGTGATTCTCTATGACTTGGTGTGCATCTCCATGACTAGTTTACAAGTGTCACCTAACCACTTACATGACACTCCCTTCACCAACTCAATACATGGGCGACTCACACCATTTTATGCCCAAACCAATATTGGTGCGCAACTATCATTTAGATCGCTTCTTCAAGCCAATAGTGCAAGTGTCACCTAAATACTTGTGTGACACTCCCTTCTCCAACTAAGAACTTGGGTGATACACACTTTTTTACGCCCAAAACAATGTTGGTGTGCAACTATCAAATGGCGCACAACTTTTGAATAACCTTATACTTGTGTGACCAAAACACCACTTGCACACCAAAACCACATTTGTTACTGGATATCTAATTTTATCTAAGTGATGAGCTTCTCAAAAAATGAGGGGGGTTTCTCTCTATTTTTAGGCATTTTGGGAACCCTGAGCACCGGTGCGCATGTCTTCTCCTGGCACGCAAATCCATCTTCCCTAGTCTCTATCGCCATAGTCACCATGCGCACCTAAACCAAAACATGGGTGCCTCTATTTCCTTTGCCATTTTTTTATGTTTTGATCTTAAAAAACATATGTCACGAAATATTTGAAGTCTATAAGACACCGGTGCTCAAGTACCTTTTCCAAAAACGCTTTTCTCCATTTGTCGATTTTCAGGCCAAAAAATTTGGCAAACACTATAAAACAGTTCCACCTTGTATCTACTATTATTGCACCACCTCCAGACCGTTTATTCCTTTTTTGATGTTCTTATACAAATGAAAGATTGTAAAAACATCTCTTGAACTTGAAAAGTCACCATGTAAACCCCCTTTTTCAATAAATTTGAACATCATGGTCTTTTTTTTCAACAAACACTACATAGAGGCCCACTTTATCAACAAACACAATCACCTAAAAAGTGATTCAATGATACCTTAAGGGATTTTAGACCAATAGTGTGTGTGTATTTATTTATTAGGTGTATGGAATTGAAATTATATATGGACATTGACATGATGTGAGTTTCTTTGAGGTGCATTGATTATTGAGAATAAGTAAGATGCGGTAATTGTGTGAGGTAAAAGGAACCATGACTTATTATGGGAATCCTTTGATATGAAGGATCTCCAATATTTCATGGTTGACATGGTCACAACGTAGGAATATAATGAGATGTTGAACTTTGTGGGTTTCTAGTATGACATAGTATTATTTGAGCACCTGATGAGCTATGGGATTGATGACGCATCATGAGTGGACTTTCAAGTCCAAGGATGGTTTTTGGACCATTATTTTATTTGAATTTTTTGTCTGGAAGTGACTATGGTAGGTAATACCTATGGTGGGGAGTATCTTGAGAGATTTTACTCATTACCATTTGACTATGGTGTAACGGGTTTTTTAAATGATATGTGTGTGTTTGGTACCATCTTTGAGTGATGTTTTATAGCTTGGGGGTGAGATATGCTACGCCATAGAGACTATAATGTCATGCGTTTTTTGATCAGGTCATATTCTATAACCCATCTAAATTTATGGAGTTTAGTGGTCAGACCATATTCTTTATTGATAATCATAAAATAATTTCAAGTTTTTCTTTGACTAAAAGAATTAATTTTATATGGGTTTCAATGATTGTCATGTTCTCACTACCACAAAACTAGGCAAGCCCAGTGTCACCCCTTTATCACCACTAACGAAAGAGCACTGATAAAGGGGGGGCGCCTTTATCAACGCTAAAAACGTGCTGATAAAGGGTACCATTATCAGCGCTAAAAAGTGCTGATAAAAGTACCCCTTTATCAGTGCTTTTTTAAAAAGCAATGATAAAGGATTCGTCTTCAAAAAAAATTAATTAAAAATAATATATCAATTTAGTTATATTGATATAAATATAATATATAATTTTTAAATATATTTTAGATATCTATAAATATACATTTACACTTAATATACTTAATATATAAGATATTTAGTGAAAATGGCATATAAAAAAATATGAAAATATTTTTAATTAATAAATTGTTAATTATTATGGATTAATAGTCATTTAATAAAAATTTGTAGACTAAAAAAATTAAAAAAAATTAAAAAAAGATCCAAAATGTGTTGAAAACGCCACTCGAACTTCAAATGGCCATATCATTTGATACGGGTGTCCGTTTGAGCTCTACCACATATCAAATCGAAGCTTGCGACGAGCTCTACGTCTCTATGATTAGGATAACCACGATAATGGTTTTTTTCGAGGCCACAAAAGGCCTAGAAGGTATCTAAAACTAATTTTTTAGTCGGGGTACCCTGATTTTTAACATTATGTGGATTTTCAGCTTTGTTTAAAGGGGTATTGTTGGCTTTTTTGGTGGGGACTGAATTTATTCCAAGGTATTACATTCATATTGATATTATGTCTTTGAAATTTTATCGTTTTTTATAATTCACTGATATTTATAATCAAATATATAACTCTATGGACATATTTTTTATATATTCACACATAAAAATTTAATTTCTTAAATAAATAATTAAACATATTTACATATAAAATATATTATCTTTATCTAAATAATAACTCATATCCATTTTATTTAAAATACCAATATATGAATATTTATATAACTATATATTAATATAACTATATATATTAATATAACTATATATATATTAATATAACTATAGATATATATATTAATATAACTGTAAATATATATATTAGTATAACTATATATATATTAATATAACTATATATATTAATATAAATATATATTACTATACGAATAAATATAACTAAATATATATATATATATATCATAAATAAGAGAACAAATCAATATAGGGGAGTGTTAGGAGACACAACCATTGGATGCTCCCGCTTCCCCATTATCCTAGCTTGAATGTCTCTAGAACCTGCTCCCCCCTCCTAATCGGAGGGGGTAGTCTTGCATCTTCATCCACATGGGAAGAGCAGACCCTCCTCAATCTCCCTTACACCCTTCCCGATGATCTCTATCTTGCTGAAGGTCCCAGATCTCTTTCGCGAGGCTCCACAACTTTCACTGCTTCCGGTGGAGTTCAACAGTGCTACAGATCTCTGCAACCTTACCTTGGTGGCTCGATTCCATCTACATCATCTGTCAGTTGAATTGTTTGATCTTTTTGTTGCTGATTCTTGGAAGCTACAAGATCGTGTGGTCATTGGTTTGCTTGATCAGAGACATTTTATGATTCGATTTGGATCTGAAGAAGAATCGATCACCGCCTAGTCCAGGCCCCTTGAAGATGCAACAGATCGTCTTTCTACCTGTTTTGTTGGAGCTTCGATTTCCATATGCAGCGTGACCCAAAGATGATCACGACGTGGGTAATTCTTCCTCACCTTCCTCTTTCTTTTCAAAATCTGTCTATTTTTTCTACAATAGGGAATATGGTCGGGATATATCTTTGTTCTGATCATTGTACTAAGGTTGTATGCCATCTTGTTTGTCCAAGAATCTATGTGGAAGTTTACGTTTCAAGGTCACTGGTCCGTTGTATTTGGGTGACAGATGAGCAAGAGTTTCGCTGGAAGCAGGAAGTTGTTTTGGAATCATGGATTCCCTACTGTATGTCCTACGTCCATTTTAGTCATCTGGCATCGGGTAGTCGCAACGTTAAGATGGGTGGATCCTCACTTGTGCTGAAGAACAATTGTAGTGGAGATGGTGTTTATACTAGTTTAGATCAGGCCTTGGGAACGAACTTTACTGAAATTGGTGTGATAGTGAGTAGATATGAGAATGGGGGCATTTCTTGGATGAGAAGTCCTCCAACTAGTAGTGCAGTGCTGGGGGAGCATCTGCCTCAAGCTCAGTTATAGAGGGTGAACTGGGAAGTGACTATTCCATGCTCTTCTGGTATGAAGCAGGTGCTGGTGTCCCCAAATCCATCAGTGAGGAAATTTTTCCATAGATTTAGGAGTGATCTGGGTGTTGGGAAGTAGCCCATGCTAGAGAACACTGCTATCTTATGTCAATTAGGAACTAATGCTGGTGAAACTATTGAATGAACAGCTTGTGAGGCCATGGAAATTCAGGTTGTCACCACATTCAATCAGTTTGAAGGATTGGATGTTGAGGAGGCTCCCCTTGTGTTTAAAGGAGTTCAATCAACTGAACATGTACGGACTTCTCACCAGGAAAAAGAGGATGATGAGGGTGAAATGGAGAAGGTGGTGTGTGATGATCTGGACATCACTTTGAACCCTCAATGTCTTTCCCCAATTGATCAAAACATGGAATATCAGCTGCCAGAAGGAGGGAGCTTGGCCTCTGTAGAGGATGCATTGGTGTGGAAGGATGATTACAATGATCTAGTTTCTGTGAAGATCACTAGAAAATGGGGAGTTATTTCTGAAAGTGATAAGGAAAATAGTGGTGTTGCCCAACCCTCTTTCAGTGATATTGTTCAGAGTGAAAGAATGAAGGTCTCTCAAAATGATAGCGTTATGACTGCTCCACCAAGGAGAAAACCCTGGAAGGATTATTCACATCTTCCTAAGCCAGTGGGACCAGGGCTTCGTCTAAAAGGGGAAGTGGGGACACCTTGGTGTCGCGTGTGCAATACTGTGATGATAAATCATCATTGGAGAAGTTAAAGCTTAGAAAAAAGTATGCTAAAATACTGAAACAACATGAAATGTCATCAGAATGGGAATCATCTACTGTAGAGGAGGCACCTTATTCTGGATATGGTGAAGGGTATGATTATTATGACATATAGTTTTCTTGTCTTGGATGGAATGGGTTGGATGTGGGAAAGATGTTCACCTGCATTATTCTTTTTTATTTACTATACCTTTTCTTTTGATTAATAAATGGTCAGGGGTTCTCCTCTGACTGATATTGCCGGGTAATATAGGGGGAGTGAAAACAGCTTAGGCACCTAGGGGGGAGGTCTCGAGATCAAATCCGGGTGGAGGTAGGGGCACGCGTGTAAGGGTTAGAGGATCTAGCGCTGATAAAGGGTATAGGCGGTGTGTGCAGGCGCTGGAGGTGCGGGAAAGAGCTAAAAGGGGGTCTTAGGCACTGTAAAAAGCCCTCCCAAGATTGGAATTAATTTGTTAATTAATTTTTTAATTTTTTGGGTTTTATCAGCGCTAAAAAAAGAGCTGATAAGTGGGGTCTTTTATCATTGCTAAAAAGAAAGTGTAGATAAAATACCCTTTTATTAGAGTTTTTTTAAGCACTGATAAAGCCCCCCCCCCCCCTTTATCTTTTCCGGCATCAACAGCACTGCTAAAGGAAATTTTTAGCACTGATAAAAGACGTATTTGTTGTAGTGTCCCTAAGGATTTGGTTGGTTTTTGGGTGTGTCAGATCCTAAGAAACCAACTTTTCTAATTGCATAGAAAGAGTCACATGGTTTGGACAAACTATGAAACCTAAATAGAGAAACAGTACGACCCTCTAGGTTCACTGGACGTGGTTTAAAAAACTGTGAAGGAGGGGGTGTACTTTCAGAAGAGCGATATTCAGTTTTTAGCAGAGGGGTGTGACTGACCTGCACATAGTTTAGGAAACTGTGCTAATGGTTTCCCTCTTAGTGCCACAGAAATAGTGTCTATTCATGGGATCAGTACGATTTGGCCATGCCATGTGCGCCAACCATGTGAGGTTTGGTTCCTAAGAATTTGGAGCTATATAGTTAGAGCATGGTTAGAAAAATCATGTGGCCAAATCATTTGGGACATTAAAATTGTGAACGTCCAAATTCCCTCACCCCCAATTTCTTCTTTTCCACTTCTTTCTTATCCATTTGTCATGCATAGTAGAAAGGGTTCTCCATTTCTTCTTATCATAGAATTTTATCCAAATCCTTCATCTATGCTCCATTTCTACCAACATCAGGTGCATTAAAACCCCATCGGTATGCCCTTTGATCCACTTTCTTCGTTTATGCATTTTTCTATCCTTAAGGAGTGCTAAATTTATGTGATTTGATTTACCCTATTTTCAGGGCATTTGTCTAAAACACTGATTTCTTCTAAACTAGATAGAGTTATAGGATGATACCTAATGAGATAACATCTACCAAAATGAGATATATGGTTTTTATTTTTATAAATGATATTTTTGGATTTTTAGTGGTTCAATATTGAGCGCTTCATTGGGTTGTCTGAAGAATACCGTAAAAATTAAATGATCATATTTTAATTAATTAAATAAACACTTTGAGATGCCGAGAATAATTATAATCCATGTCTACATATGGTTTAAGCCTAGTGGGAGGCTTTGGACCTTGGGTAGATTAGGTCAGTTGTTTTTAATTATTAAATTAATTTTATTTATTTATGATGATTGTGATTGTTCCATGGGAACATGACGGGTGCGAATGTGGAATTGAGATAGTGCTAACCATCTAGCATGAGGTTGATTTTGGTTCTCAAGTTGCGCTTGGATAGTATACATTGGGTTATTTTGATCATTGATTGGGTGACATGGTCTTTGGATTGATGTGATGAGTTCATCAGGATACGGGCATAGTACCTGTGATATTGGGTGTCGTTGGACATCAAATTATTTGACACAGTCATTGGGGCTTGTGGTGGTAGGATGATGTGGCTTAAGTACTTGGTTGGTGATTTCTTCTCATAGTGATTGACTAAAATGTCGTTTGATTCATGTGCACATAGATATGAATCATATGATAAGGCTGTGTTTACCACTCATGTGGTTAGATCCCACAATTAGATGAATTATAGGGTGGTGTTGATCAACAGTATAGTTAGCGGTGCTTGTAGTAGAAAGCCATAGGGATGGTGATCAGATATCAGTCGATGATGGGGAGACCATCAGTTGGGGGATGAGGCTAGATTCATATTGAGGATGTTGGTTGAGGATTGTTTGGGAGAATGGATATTCTCATTACTTGAGATAGTAAATGATGATCATATGGTTTTATTAATTGGAGGATAGGTAACACTGTGCCTCAGTAGACATTATTTGAGAAGATGTGGATTCTACTAAGATGTCGTCTATGGGACCATGTACTTGGTTAAGAGTTCCTTCAGGACATCTGTTATTTGTTGTTGGAATGAGTTGTCTGGTTGGGACATGGAGGTGGAAACTGAGGATTCACTAATGTACATTCATTAGGGGATTCCTTCGGATTTATGTTTTGGATCCTCTCCACTACTATTATATCGGTGCTGGCTAAAGAAGGAATATTAATCCATATGGATGTTGAGCATAAGGTAATAAAGTTATTTAAATGTAATTCCTCTATTTTTTATTTTTTAGTAAAAACTAACCATATCACTAATGTAAGACAGTAACACATTGGTGGTGTCTTACTAATATTATTATCACACCCTACAAGGGCCCTTTGGGGAACATGTAGACTTTATTCTCTTATGACTAGGTAAAAGTTCATCCTCAAAAGCTAGATCTTATTTATCAAGTAATTTTTCATAAAATGGTATTGATGGGAAGGAATTAGGTTCCTTCATCAGCAGGAATTTAACTTTTTGGTCTTTATTTTGAATTAGTATGCTTATATAAATGTATGAGCTGAGGTCGACCATGGGAAACCATTTACTTTTATTGATTTTTATAACCTAATATAACATGGAAGGTTTTGGTTGACTTAAAAAATGGTATGATACGATGATTATTTAAACAAAAGGTATATCGGTATTTATTATTTTGTTGATTTTCTTTATTATTTCTTATACTATTGAATGATATTTCTCTCGCTACATTAGGTGACTAGTCTTGTCATCTTATGATATCTCATTATTTTTTTCTACCTACATATTATATATACCATTATTATTATAATATCATCTATAAGGAATAGTCTCCCCATTATCAGCCCTTTACACCCACACTACTAGTTAATATTATTTGGTATATGGGGATTCAAACCAAAGGCTAAGTGGTAAACCGGACCTGAGTACTATTCAGATGGACAGATAGTACAAATCATAACAAATGACACCCCCATGTATTTTGGGACATGATTACCTAATAAAATACTGTGAAATGATTTAGTATGGGTGATCATGGATCAAAAGTTGAAGTAATAACACTTCTTGACTATGAGGGAGACCTTCACCCTACATTATCATGCTAATATCTATGTGTGGGAGATAGTGAGATTACATGGTGTTATGAGGATCATCATTTTAAATCAAGATAATACTTTCACATCATGGTTGTGGAAGGGCCTTTACATGGAACCAGTTCCATAGTTTCTTTTGAGTAAACCTTAAAATTTTAGACTAATAGATAGTATGAATGGGTGATTCTAATTTAAGAGGATATGTTATGATATTTTCTATTGGATTTTTATGGTTATTGGAAGCATCGTATGGCATTCATAGAGTTCAATTATAATATTATCTTATACAGATTGACACAAATGAATCCTTTTAAGGATTTATATGTATATACATGTTTTTCGCCTTATGTTGGTTGTATTTAGGTGAATCATGGCATGTTGGATGCAATATCATATAGATGTTTTTTAACAAGGTTCAATTGATCAAAAAGTGGTTGGTAACCATGTAGAGATGGAATAAATCAGATGTTGACCATCAAAGAAGACATCTGGAGATCAAGGTTTGTCACTTAGTTTTTGTTCAGGTATCTCCTATATCAGTGAAACATTGTATCTAGGAGTAGAAATATATAGCACCTCAATATGTTAGAGAATTTACGATTGTGTAGTGAATTAGTAAAGTGGAATAATAATTGGATCTTCTAGAATGATACAGTTCTATGAATGGAATATTCTATGTGTCCCAAATTTGGTGATATCACCCTAACCCTACACTCAAGATAGATGTTGATGAATCTTATAAAGAGAATATTATCTAAATCATATACCATAGTGAGAATAATATATGAGGAAATGCAATTCCTCTACTATGAGTTCAGTCTAATCATGGGAATGTGAAAGTGGATTCCTGGGAGAAGGAGTATGATATACAGGCATAGTGGCACAATTTGATCACCAATACCTCTTTGTGATTCTTGGGATCATAGATTAGAAAAAATATACAATATTGTGTGGAGGCTATAACAACATGTATTTTACTATGTATATTTTTATTTTTGGTTTGTTTGAGACTAATTATGTTTTGAAATATATATTTTTTTCCAAGAAATATTTGTGTTTCAGAGGTGTTTGGGGACTTGATGGATAATAGATTATAGAAGGATATAGATACCATACAACACTGGAGATACCACAGTACCACCATCTAGTCGACACAATCCACCAGGAATCCTATGGGATACCCTTAAACTCAATAAACAAACATAAGTCTCACCATGATGCCAGTGAGACCCATCGAATGGTCGGTAGAGGCACACTGACCCCCCCCCCAGTGTGGGATCCATCCATGGAGGTTCATAGGAGGGCACCACTGGCTCTCCAATTTCATCGAGATAGTCTAGAGTAAGATAGGGAAAATCAAATTTTATTACCTCGAGGCCACCGTTTGGCACCAATTAACCCATTTTTGAACCTAATTCACCATTTACATATTAGAAGGATTCTCTAAGGCTCATATGTGTTCTTAAAAAGTATTTCCTTCATACATCAATCCAGGGATCAACCCATATTCTTTAAAGTAGTGATTTATTCTTGATTTTGGTATTTTCTTCTTACATTCTCATTGAATAATATTCTTATAGACTCGAATGAATGTGTCAATCACCACCCATAGGTAATCATGGTATTGAAAATTGATCTTGTTTTTTGATCATTGGACTTTTCTCATCGTTTCTTTAGATGGGTGGTCTAAAATAACACCCTAAGTTTTATTTTTTTCGTCAAAATTTGTAACAAGTGTGATCATGCTATCAGGTCATGCACTTGATCATTCATAATTATAATTGATTAATTATTTATTCCGTTACGTCTAATGGATCATGTTGGATTTTTGGCCTTATCACCAAGACATTCACCTACCCAAAAGGTATGCCAACTCATATCCCTTGTTTGGAACTAGGAACAGATAGATGTAGATACCTATTTTCAATTAGACATTTTTGTGGAATAGATTAACAAGGTGAATTGTCTTATCATATTAAATGGTATAATTGGATTGCTAATGAATTACATGGAAGGTATGTTGTTAAAATTCATTTAATTGGGAATCGAAAAATATAATGATGGTTTAAAGGCATAATTGATATGTGAAATAATAATTGAGATTAAATGAAATTTGAAATAGAATTATTATAATAAAAATGATAATTGGTAACAGGGAATGAAACTAGAAATTGGATTAAAATGTACAATGTAAGGTAATTAAATTTGGTATTATAATTGATAATTTTAAAGAATGAACAAATTTGGAATATGTTAAAATATTTGGCACATTTTGGAATTATTGCAGATCATGAATCTTGATTACATTGATGTTTGAATTGTAAAATTGGCCTTGGAATGGTAATTTTCATAAGTCCAGATGTCCTATCAGTATGTAAGTGACCTTATCATGAAAATATGAACTAAATCTAAAGAATAACTTCTCTTGTTGTGATCTTGCACCATGGGAACACATAAGAATATATAAAATGGTATTTCACATAGATTCTAATAACTTTTGAATGTACATCTAGAAAATGGAATTGTAATGAGACATGGAAACACATAAGTATCTATATATTGGTAATTCACATAGATCCCATAATTTCGCTATTATTCGACACCCAAGGGAGAAATTTTTTTACATGATGACTGATAATAGAATACACTGATGTGTGATACATGATATAGGTGTTCATAAAACATAGAAGAATATACATATGGTGGAGATATCAAGAATATAGTTTATGTAGAAATTGGATGACCCTGGGTGTCAACCTAAATCTATAGGGACTTTGGGATATTTGATAATCTGCATTATTTTTGGAATAAATACCCAACTTTATCAAACTATTTCAAGAAATATTAATTTATATTTTATTTGTTTAGAAACATTGGGACTCAAACTACTATGTTTTACTCACTATTTGTACATGTCACCCATTGGTACCCAATGAATTTCACAGAAGTCGGTTTTCCCAAGGGAAAGGGTCCCTATTCCTGATTTGTTGCTTTGTGGTCTCTGATTGGAGCTTAGTGTCAGGATTGGGAATGAAATTTGGGACTAGTCTTGGGAGACTTTGTTTGTGGTGTCTATTTTCCTATCAGATGATTTTATAACACTTAGTTTACATTCAATATGACTTAAAATGGATTATTATATTTAGATTGTTTTTTGGTTCTGTATATTTTTTGGCTGATGTTATTTCTTCTAGTTTTTTATATTTTTTTACAAGTATGGAAAATGTCTCATTTTTTATTATGAAAAGAAATCCATATTTTGAACTGGGGTTGATAGGTAGTCCTAAAAAAGACTTAATGGCCCATTGATACAATGTTCCATAACAATTTGATGTCCCACTGTTCTAGTTTATTGAATGCCAAAGAAATTGACATGAATTCTTTGGTTGAGCATTCAATTTTTGAAATCCATATATTCTCACTCTAACCCCCCACATGTTCCAACAATTGTATAAATATTACACATCTAGATTTCATGGAATAGAACTGGTCTTCAACCCATGTTTGGGAAGGGGGCCAAATGATAGGTCCCAACACACCCATCACCCTTTTGAGATATCCACAATGAAACATCAATATGTTTCCTTTCCATAATGACTCCAATATGTGATACTTAACCAATCATATTGTCACAATCCACACAATGTGTTTCCCCTTATGCTAAAGGTGTTCATGATATGTTTACCTTATTAATTCCATGGAATAGGTCCCAGCTGATTGGTTTACCTAATTTCCATTGTGATTATTAATTTATTCCAAATATTTTGTCTCCCTGTAATAATCCATAGAGCCTCGATACGAGTTGGTTACCTCTGGTATATTGGGGTTACAGTTGATGTCCCATTATGAAACCTCTCAATAACATGAGTTACAATATGGTAGGGGATGTTACAATCGTATTCTTGGAATCAAAATTAATAAATGATTTATGAGGATGAGAACTTCTCTCATGAGATTTCCTAGGTTGAGAATGAGTGGATAGAGATTGTTTAGAAAAATATCCTTTCTTTAAATTTATAGGATTACTAAAATATCATTTGAGATTTCGCATTCAAACTTATTTATTGAAATACAGAAGTGGTTTCATATAATCCTTCTTTATGTTCTCTATGTATCCACATAAAAATAAACCAAAATGATTATTAAGACCTGGAAGAAGAAAAATGAACATGTGGGATGATTCTTTAGTGCTTAGAAACACTTATATTTTTTTTAATATTTTATTTTTATTTCAAAAAATTTTGTTTTCACATATATTGGGGTATAAAAAGGTGTTCCCTCAAATACAATTCCCATTAATATCTTTTCTTCTTCTATAACATTGATCACTGTGACTATGTATTTCTCTATGCCGAACATCACCATAGTGGAGAAACTATCATGTTTTAGAGTGGACTCAATCATGCACACCATGAGAGATATAGTTTTTAAAAAATCTTCAACAAATAAAACAATTTAAAAAATCAATATCAAAATTAAAAACTAATAGGCTCCATTTATAATATCATGTAAGCTATTTTTTCACAATACTCACAAGAAGTGAGGGAAAATTTGTTTATAAAAAATTTCCTCAAGTCCCTCCCAAGTAATGTATTGATTGACCTTATCATGGATTTCTAGTTCCCCCCCCCCCCCACACACATTATCTAACTAGATCATTGATAATTTATATACATATAACTTTACCATAATATTGAATGTGTTACCAAAGAAATTGAATATTTTATTTATTCTATAAAGCCATGATTTTTCCTCATTGCGTCCTAAGTCACCCATAAAGATCATTGGGTTTTTACATTGGAATTAAAATGTTAAATCCGCATAACATGCTTCCATACCCCATGTTTCTTTTTCAAAAGGTTAAAATTATTACACAGTGCCACTAATGAGGTATCGAACCACTTTTGGTTTTGGTGGAACTACATACTCAACGACACCCTCTAATTGATTACTTAGTATACTAACTAGTGTCATTTTCTGATAGTAATAGTAAATATTCCCACTATGTCATCACACAACACATTTTTAATAGATTTTACAATATAAAAGGCTAAAATAAGATGAATCATAACAGAAAAATACCAATCTCAGGAAGATATATCATAGGAATCATTATTTTCTAGTGAGATAGTTCTTTACAAACGCATTATACTCACTCTAATTGGATAAACCCCCAACTATGAGGTGAAAAAATATTTGGATTACTTTACAAACACTATATATCCAAAATACCTTAGTAATTTGACTTTTAGAAAAAATAGGTTACATATTCCTTTTTATCCTCTATATTCCAGTTCATGAACTATTATTTCTCAGTAACCATTGTAATGACCCAAAGTTTCATTAATATAAATCCTTATTGATATAATTAAATGTCTCTTTATGTTTATATAAAATGCCAAATTCGTTGGTTTTATGTTAAGAATTTTGACTATTTCTAATATATTCGTTGAACAGTGATCACATGATTAGTATAAATATAGGGCTTTAACAAATCCAAATTTACACAAACAAAGGCAGTGAAGGCCTCATCTAGTAGAATTTCACCATACGAAGCATATTTTTCAGAGCTCAGAAAAGAGGTGGCGTCTTTGGCTTTCTATCTTGACCAGTCCCAAGATGAGATTCATTATGTCAAGCTCGAACGTGACCGTCTACGGGGAAAGTGGAAGTTGATAGAAATTACCACTCGATCGATGTTATCCGAGCCACCCCAAGAGTCTCACATCATCACACACCTTACCCTTAGGTATTATGCGGCTGTTTTAAGGGGTTATGTAACAAATAAATACTACAATGTTCATGTACATTATTTTTTTGTATATAATAATGAATATACTTTCTTGTCATTATTGATACATTGTAAATAGTTTTTAATGTACAAATAAAGTTTTTAATTATTATTTAATTAAGAATTCTATTTTATTAAATTATGGGATATTTGAATTAAATAATATTTTAATAAAATATTATTATTATTATTATATTAATCATTATTAAATATAAATGATCTTATAACTTTATTGTAATTTTTATTATGGTTTGAAAGCCATTTCTGTCAAAACCAGTGAATTTTTTATAAATGACGGTTTTTATTTTAAAATTTAAAATTAACATATTTAGATAATTATTTAGATAAAATAAATGTTATTTCAGGAATCAAGACATCGAAATTATAAAATGGTGAATTTTTCATAATTTTCTGAGACAGTCAAATTTTTGGGTAAAAATTAAATACCGTTTAAATATATAATGTGTTTTATGACATCATAATGACCCAATAGTGATGTAATAAAATACTATAATCTTTATGATCGGACAATATATGTTTTACCATTAAAATAATTTGTTTTTGGGTTTGTTTGACTTACTTTTCAAAGCTTTAATGTACCCCACAAGACTTATTAAACTACTTGTCTTTTTAAATTAATTTCCATGGAAGTATGACTCGCCTCCACATAAGCAACCCTATTATTTTAAGAAGATCAGACTTTAGCCGTATAAAATAATTTTTTCCTCTTCCCTATTCCAAATACCATGGAAAAAAACCATGGGATGGTTTGTGGTTTGGATTAATTTAGTGTAAGGGGACCCAAACCTAAATAATAAAGAATTCCCTCACCTTTCCTATATAAACCTGCACATTCTCCCACTTCCTCCTCACTTAATGCCTTTGAATTTCTCAAAACTCTTCCCTAATATCTCTAAAATCCTCCCAAGGTTCCCCAATCTCCCAATAAGCCTCTCTCAATCCTCTCTCAAGCCTTTGGAAGCACACTTCCAAGTAAGGGTTTTTTCATCCTTTTTCATTTTTGTCTAGTTTTCTTTAAGTTGTTTTGCCCTTTTAATTTCAATTATGAATTTTGGGGTGTGGTTTCGCACCTCCCTCATACTGCCCTCTTTATGTTTGAATGATTTGAGACCCATTTCTCTCTCCTTAAATGCCTCCCATGAACACTCATTACTATGCCGAAATTCCAAAAGGAACTTCTCTCTCCTTTTTTACATTCAAGAAATACTTTTGTATAATGAATCTAAATTCAATTACAATTTTTGGGACATGTATCTATAATACCTCCTTACTTTCCATTACATGTAGATATTATGAGGAACCCTTTCTCTCTCATCAACCATTTTTATGAATTCTTATGTCACGCCGTTACGCTGCCGAAATCGCACTGATTTTCTAAGACAATACCATTGCATAGTGAATACCATGAACATTTCTCCATCAAAGGTATTAACATTTATGAACATTTAATTATTTATTATAATGTTTCATGTATTAGTTCCACGTTCATTTATCATGGAATAAATGATTATGTTTTACGAATCCATTTTTTATGATCCCTGTGGCACACTTATGCATGAAATGAAATGTTTAAGAAGGGTGCTCCCTTATAGCGCTCCAATGCATTGGGTAAAGTATAGTATCATGATACATCATGTGAAATAAGTATTGACTCATTCTAATTCATGTTAAATGAGGGTTTACTCGTGCTTCATGTGCAATGATGATTTACTCATGCTCTATGTGCAATGAGCCTTGGCTCATGCTAATTCCATGTTAAGTGTTGTTTCCACATTTCCATGTTATGATTATCATGCTTTATCATGACTTTATGTTCACGTTTCTCTTGTGATCTATAGATATTCCTAATTTCTAACATGTATTGTACTCCTCATGATATTCCATGCCTATTCCCTTACTAGTCTTTACAGCTCACCCTTTTCTTATGCATGTCCTTTGGTTATCCCATGCAATGCTAAGTACGAGGGAATGTAGTGGTCATGTAAAGGAATTTTTCAAGAAAGATGTTGTATTCCATGTTTTAAGTTTTTATGTAATGATACTAAGCCCCAAAGACACTAAACCTCTCAATCTTCCTGTTGTATCAAGTGATGTTTATGTAATAAATGATGTTTAAGTTTGTAATAAAAGCAGGGTTGTCATAGTTGGTATCAGAGGATAGGTTTAGTTATTTTTGGCATTAGGATTAGAAAACCATAGTAAAGCCTTAGAGACAAGACTATGTATAATAAAAACATCCCTAAGTTTTGGTAAGTACTGAGTAAGTGGTTTACCAAACAAATACATCCTTGTCTGGATATGACCAGGTAGAGGCGGCTCTGGCACAGATGTATCCAAGGGGTAAAACCAGAAAACACCTCTTTGAGCTAGACTCGAATGAGAACTAGTACACAACAACAGGACTTACTGCACTAATAGTTACGACACTCTCGGGGGATATGTTTTGATAAATTCACAATCTGAGTATGAACCCTTATTAAGGGAATTTAAAAAATTCCCCTAAGAATACATGTTAAACAGTAGATCATGAAAATCCTAGATTGAAGCCTATAGACCTGTGAGTTAAGGAAATAAAAGTTTATTTATACGTCATCAACTTTTGTGTTTGGATTAACCTTTATGTGTTACCCCTAAATTTCCTTTTATTCCAGCCAATGGCCGGTAATAGGAGGACTCGGGCTTAAAACCATTGTGATGATCGGTGTGATGACTGTACTAATGAGATGCCCAATCCAATTGGAGCAGGAATCGTGAACTTTGTCATGATTATCTCTCAGCTAACTCAAGTTTTGAATAGAAACACGGGTCAAGAGGAATGTTCAACCCCCCCACCCCCTAAGAAGGAAGAAGTCGTTATCGAGAGCTTCATGAGACAAAGGCATCATACTTTTAGTGGATCATCTGATTCTATGATTGCTGAAAAGTGGACCAGTTCCATTGAAAAGATCTTCTCCATCCTTCAATGTTCTGAATAAGAGAAGGTTCTCCTGGTGGCTTATCTTATGGAGGGTGAATCTGATCAATGGTGGATGTTGATCAATAATACGAAGCCTGAGGAGGAGATCTAGGCGTTGGAATGGAAGGATTTTATGAAGATGTTTTTCAATAAATATTTTCTGCGCACCCTCTGACATAAGATGGAAAGTGACTTCCATTCCCTCAATCAAAAAAATGAAGAATCTATTGGAGTGTACGGGGAAAACTTCACAATTATTTCATGATACGCTTCCCGCTTTGTCGTTACCTCAGAATGCAAAGTTGACTGCTTCTTTGGTGGGTTGAATCCTAGCCTACAGAAAGCATTAGAAATCTGTGAATTCGACAACTATGAGGAAATTATTCAATGTTCCCTCAAGGTCAAAATAGAGATTGGAGAATCACTGGGGTATCATGGGTATAAAAATTGTAAGGTGGACTTCAATGATGGTGATCTGATGGATAAATCCAACGGTGCTACGAATAACCAGCACCCTACTTTCCAAAAGATTGGAAAGATGCACCCTCGATATTTCCTTAAGGGGACGAGGAAATGCTTCAGGTGTGGAAGAGAAGGTCACCTAACTGTTAACTGTCGGAAAGAAATACCTACGGCTGTGAAAGAGGAGAGGAACACTACGTTCTAATCTCAAGGAATTGTTCAATGCTACAAATTCAAAGAACATGGTCATTTTGCAAATCAATGCCCTAATCCATGGGTTTTCGGAGGCAACCAGCAACCTCCAAGGCAGCAAGGAAGGGTTTTTCCATCACTTCTACCGAAGTGAACCCTGACAATGAAGCGGTGACATGTATGCTAGTTATTCATTAAAGAATAGTGAATGTAATTTTTGATTCAGGTTCTACACATTCTTTTTTATCTCAAAGGTTTATTAGAACAATACTAGCACCACCATAAATCGTGGATGTGAAGATTTCAGTTAGTACGAGAAATGGGGAAATCATTTCATCCCATGAATATATGTCCTCCCCTATTATAATATGTGGATTGAATTTTCCAGTGAACCTCATCATACTCCCTATGGTGGAATTTGATGCAATTCTTGGCATGGATTGGCTTTCCTTATATAGAGCCAACATAAATTTCCAAGAGACGGAAATCACACTCCATAAGGAGAATCGACCCCTGATTCTTTACAAGTGTAAGTAAGAAGATGAATCTCCATTAGCTCTATCATCTCAAGCATGGATATTACAGCCTTATGATCACGCGTATCTGGCTCAGATGATTGAGTCCAAGGAAGAAACCATTCTTGAAGAAAATCCTATTGTGAGGGAATTCGCTGAAGTGCTTCCCAAGGAACTGCCTGGTCTTCCTCCTAGAAGAGATGTTGAATTCTCAATTGAACTTATACCCAGGGCTTTACCAATATCCAAGACTCCATATATAATGGCTATTGAAGATCTTGAAGAGCTGAAGAAACAACTATAGGGGAATATGGATAAAGGGTTTATACGCCCAAGTGCTTCACCTTGGGGTGCACCAGTCCTCTTCATCAAGAAGAAGGATGGGTAAATGAGGCTTTACATCGATTATCTCGAACTTAACAAAATCATGATAAAGAATAAGTATCCTCTCCCAAGAATTGAGGACTTGTTCGATCAGCTGCGTGGAGCACAATACTTCTTCAAGGTGGACTTGCGGTCGTGATATTATCAAGTTAGGGTGGAGAAGGAAGATATCCCCAAGACTGCTTCTCGCACAAGATACGGGCACTATGAATTCATAGTAAAGCCTTTCGGACTAACTATTGCTCCATCAATCTTCATGGACGTAATTAATAGAGTCTCTAGAGATTACCTAGACAAATTTATGGTAGTCTTTATAGAGATATTCTAATATACTCCAAAACCAAGGAGGATCACGAGGAGCATTTAAGAACTATACTGGAGACTTTGCGCAAGGAGAAGCTCTTTGCCATGTACAACAAGTGTGAGTTCTGGTTGAAGGAAGTCTCATTCTTGGGCCATATCATCACAAGCAATGGGATATCTGAGGATCCATCCAAAACAGTTGAAACTGAGGGGTGGCCGCGGCCAACATCGGTAATAGATATCCATAGCTTCTTGGGGGTTAGATGGATATTATCGATGATTTGTGAGAAATTTCTCATGATTTTCCAACCCTCTTACCAAGATAAATCAGAAGGGAGTAAAGTTTTCTTGGAGTGATGAATGCGAAGAAATCTTCAAGGAGTTGAAAATGGGGCTTATCACTGTGCCCGTGTTCACTTTACCCACAAGTGGGGAACTATTTGTTGTTTTCAGTGATTCTTCAAAGAAGGGATTAGGTTTTGTGTTGATGCCTAATGATAAAGGTATATCCTATGCCTCAAGGATTTTCCAACGCATGATCTGGATTTGGCAGCGGTGATCTTTGCGTGGAAAATCTGTTGGCATTATCTCTATGGAGAGAAATGAGATATATATACTGACCACAAGAGTCTTAAATATATATTCACACAAAAATAGCTTCATATGCGCCAGAGAATATGGATAGAGATCATCAAGGATTATGACTATTCAATACATTACCACCCTGGGAAAGAGAACAAGGTGGTAGATTCCCTAAGTAGAAAGGATCCAGTGATTCAATCAATGATGATAATTCAGAAGGATCTAATCTTCATAGACTTGATGACGATGGACATGGGAATCACAGAGAAGGGAACATCATCAATCCTTTCACAAATGATTTCTAAACCTTCACTTTTGGAAAGGTTAGAGGATGATCAAAAGGATGATGTGAGAATTCAAGAAAAAGTGGAACCTATCAAAAAAGGGAAATCCTCAGAGTTTAATTTTAATGAATAAGGAATTGTGCGGTTTTGGAAAAGACTATGTGTTCCATCAAGTCGGGAGAAAAAGAAGGAACTTTTAGATGATGCACATAGTTCAAATTTCTCTATTCACCTAGGGAGCACAAATATGTATCGAGATATCTGAGAAAACTTTTGGTGAGATAATATGAAGAAGGAGATCTCTGAATATACATCAAAGTGCCTGATGTGCCAGCAAGTGAAGGCAGAGAGGCAGAAGTCTAAGGGGATGATGCAACCATTGCCCATACTAGAATGGAAATGGGAGAACATCACCATGGATTTTGTCACCAGAATTCCAAGGACATAGAAAAGCAACAATGCAATCTGGGTTGTTGTGGATCGTCTTACAAATACTACACACTTCATTGATATTCGAGAGGATTTCTCATTGGATCAACTAGAACGGATATATATCAAGGAAGTGGTAAGGTTGCATGGAGTACCACTATCTATTGTGTCTGACCGAGATCCAAGATTCACCTCTATGCTTTGGAGGAGTCTTCAACATGCTCTGAATACTGAACTAAACTTTAGTCTGGCCTATCATCCTCAAACTGATGGCCAATCCAAGCAGACTATCCAAACACTTGAGGATATGATGAGAGCATTCTCAATGGACTTTAAAGGAGGATGAGATCAACATCTTCCTCTGGTTGAGTTCTCTTATAATAAAAGTTTCCACTCGAGCATCAAAATGGAACCATATGAAGCCCTTTATGGGAAAATGTGCAGAACACTAGTATATTGGGATGAGGTCGGTGAACGTAAGCTAATTGGACCAGAAATGGTCGAGGAAAAGGTGGAGAAGGTGAAAACCATTCAGTAGCATATCAAGGTAGCCTAGAGTCGACAGAAGAGTTATACAGATAATCATCAACAAGACCTTGAGTTTAAAGTTGGAGACATGGTTTTTCTATGCATATCTCTGTGGAATAAGGTCATGAGGTTTGGAACGAAAGGGAAGTTATGTCCAAGGTACATCGGCCAATTCGAGATTCTTGATCATGTCAGGGATGTGAACTATAGACTAGGAATTCCACCTACTATGTCAAAAGTACATGATTTCTTTTATGTATCACCCTTAAGGAAGTATATACCAGACCCTTCACATGTACTCTCTCCTGATATGGTACAATTGGAAGATGATCTTTCTTATGAGGAGTAACCAGTGAAGATCTTAGATCGCAGAGAAAAAGTTCTACGAAATAAGACAATGCCCCTCGTCAAGGTGTTGTGGTGAAACCAAATGTTTGAAGAAGTAACTTGGGAATCAGAGGAAATGATGAAGCTGAGTTACCCACATCTGTTTTAGTGTGGGAAAATGAAAATTTCGAGGAACAAATTTCTTAAGGGGGGAATATTTTAACAACCCAATGTTTCATTAATGGAAATCCCTCTTGATCTAATTAAATTTCTCTTTATGCTGATATAAAATGTCAACATTTTTGGTTTTATGTTAAGAATTTTGACCATTTCTAATATATTCATTAAATAGTGATCACATGATTAGTATAAATATAGGGCTTTAACAAATCCAAATTTACACAGACAAAGAAAGAAATGGCCTCATCCAGTAGAATTTCCCCATATGAAGCCCATTTTTCGGAGCTCGGAAAAGTGGTGGCATCTTTGGGCTTCTCTCTTGACCAAGCCCAAGCTGAGCTTCATCATGTTAAGCTCGAACGTGACCGTCTATGGGAAAAGAGGAAGTTGATAGAAATTACCACTCGAGCGATGTTATCCGATCCACCCCAAGAGTTTGTCACTGTCGCACACCTTACCCTTTGGTTTATGTGGTTTTTTTAATGGGTTATGAAACAAATAAATAGTATTATGTTCATGAACATTATTTTTTTATATATAATAATGAATATACTTTCTTGACATTATTGATACATTGTAAATAGATTTTAAAGTACAAATAATGTTTTTAGTTATTATTTAATTAAGAGTTATATTTTATTAAATTAAGGGATTTTTGAATTAAAAAATATTTTAATAAATTATTATTATTATTATTAAATTAATTTTTATTAAATATAAATTATCTCGTAATTTTATTGTAATTTTTATTACGGTTTGAATGCCATTTCTGTCAAAACCCTTGATTTTTATATAAATGTCAGTTTTTATTTTAAAAGTGAAAGTAAAATATTTAGAAAATTATTTAGATAAAATAAATGTTATTTCTGGAATCAGGATGTCGAAATTATCCAACGGTGAATTTTTCATAACTTTCTGAGACAGTAAATTTTTTGGGTAAAAATTAAATACCGTTTAAATATATAATGTGTTTTATGACATCATAATTACCCAATAGTGATGTAATAAAATACTATAATCTTTATTTTCGTCCAATATATGTTTTACCATTAAAATATTGTGATTTTGGGTTTTATTTGACTTACTTTTCAAAGCATTAATCGACCTCTCAAGACTTATAAAACACCTTGTCTTTTTAAATTGATTTCCATGGGATTATGACTCACCTCCACATAAGCAACCCTATTATTTTAAGAATTTCGGACTTTGGCCTTATAAAATATTTTTTTCCTTTTCCCTTTTCCAAAAACCATGGTAAAAAACCATGGGATTGTTTTTGGTTTGGATTAATTTAATATCAGGGGACCCAAACCTAAATAATAAAGAATTCCCTCACATTTCCTATATAAACCCACAAAAGATCCCACTTCCTCCTCACCCAAAGACTTTGAAGTTCATCGAAACACTACCCTACTCTTTCTAGAATCCTCCCAAGGTGCCCCATGTTCCCAAGAAGCTTCTCTCAAGCCTCAATCAAGCCTTTGGTGCACACTTCCAAGTAAGGGTTTTTTATTCCTTTTTCATTTTTGTCTAGTTTTCATTAAGTTGGTTTTCCCTTTTAATTTCAATAATAAATTTTGGGGTTTGGTTTCACACCACCCTCATACTGCCCTATTTAGGTTTGAATGATGTGAGACCCCATTCTCTCTCATTATATTCTTCCCATGAACACCTGTTACTATGACAAAATTCCGAAAGGAACTTCTCTCTCCTCTTTTACATTCAAGCAATACTTTTTTATCATGAATCTAAATTCCATTACAATTGTTGGGAAATGAATCTATATGACCTACTTACTTTACATTACATTTAGATATGATTAGTAACCCATTTCTCTCTCATCAACCATTTTTATAAATTCTTATGTCACGCCGTTACGCTACTGAAATCGCACCGATTTTCTAAGCCAATGCCATTGTGTAGTGAATACCATGCCCATTTCTCCATCAAGGATATTTACCTTTATGCACATTTACTTATTTATTATAATGTTTTATGTATGAATTCAATATTCCTTTATCATGGAATAAATGAATATGATTTATTAATCCATGTTTTCTGATCCATGTGGCACAATTATGCAAGAACTTAAATATTTAAGAATGGTGCACCCTTATAGCTCTACAATGCATTGGGTAAAGTATAGTATCATGATACGTCATGTTCAATGAGTTTTGACTCATGATAATTGATGGGCAATGAGGGTTTAATCATGCATCAAGTGCAATGAGTATTTACTTATGCTCCATCCATAATGAGCCTTGGCTCATGCTAATTCCATGTTATGTGTTGTTGCCACATTTCCATGTTATGATTATCATGCTTTATCATGACTTTATGTTCATGTTTTTATTGTGCTCTATTGATATGCCTAATGTCTAATTTTTTTTACTCCTCATGTTATTCCGTTTTTATTCCTTTATTGGGATTTATAGAACACCCTTTTCTTATGCATGTCCTCAGGTTATCCCATGCAATGCTAAGTACGAGGGAATGTAGTGGTAATGTAAAGGAAGTTTTCAATAAAGATGTTGTATTCAATATTTTTATTTTTTATGTAATGATCATAATCCACAAAGACACTAAACCACTTTATCTTCTTGTTGTATCAAGTGAAGTTTACATAATAAATCATGTTTAATTTTGTAATAAATGAAGGGTTGTCATAACCACCATCCCATCTAACATGTTTTTCCAAACTAATACCAATTGTGACACTCTAACCACATCGCATTATCATTTTATGACCCCTAATTCCACTAACCATAGCTGAATAACCTAAAAATAAATGTTTGAAAATGAATTTCAAGTTTATATAATATGATCGGGGATAATTCACCCATTTATTCAACACAACTCGAATTAGATGAACTAAAATAGCATAATGTGAATATGATACATGATAGAAAAACATAAAAATTTGTAATAAAGATAACTATATAGAAATTGAAGTTAAACAATTTGACTATAAACTATATTTCTACCAACCCACAAGCTTAATGGACACTAATATTCCAAAATTTGTATTCGTCATGCTCTACCCCACACTAGCCATCATGCACTTTCTTCAACTACCTTGAAAATGACATCATCATACATTACAAGAATGGTTTTTTATTTTCTCCATACCTATATCACCTCGAACAACATCAACATATGCACCTAGATGCATATTATAGGGGATGAGTAGAATACCAGCTAGGAAAAATCACTCATTCTTTCCACACACACCACTATAACTTTGGAAAGTTATATTTCATTTATATATAGTATATAAGATATAAATAAAAGAATTAGTGGAATATAGTCATACACATACCCACATAAAGAATACATTCTTAAGAATTAATATTAATGCCCATATATATTGCATCATTTTGGAAGAATACATAATACATAAAAAAACAGGCTTCCAATGACCATGTTAGTTTAGTTTATTTGGATGCTTGGAACAAAAATCATCCAACTCGGTGGACGATCTTCAAATTTTCCCAAATAGAGCTCTCCCCTTGGTAATTATACTTAAAATATTTTATTCATAACCTAGGGAGATGAAACAAAAGAATTGGGGGATCTAGAATACTCAGTAAGGGTAAATAAAATAAATAATTAAGCATAACATGAATATAAGGGTATGAGAACATGATTTTAACATTCAAAAATCATAATATTCATATAAGAGATGATAAATAAGAATCATGGAATAAATATTGGATTTCATAAGAAATGAATAATAATGGGATCAATAGAATAATCCATGAAATCATAACATAGGAGTATGGAACATAATTTTTGCATACACATATTCATAGAAAAACTTATGTCGAGGCTACCTACCAAGAACATCATAACATGTTATCCATTGGATAATCAATTGTGTAATAGCTTCTTTCATGGGATAAAACCCTAGGTACCCTCTTATTTTCAATCATGGCATATAACCCATATAAATTATTGCTTTCATGCTTGGGGTACAACCTATGTTCTCTCTTACATTCAGTGTTGGGAAACAACCTGTGTACCTTCTTATTTTCAGTCTTGGGCAAAAACCCTTGTACCTTTTTGTTTTTGTGCATGATCTAAAACCCATGTACCCTTTAAGTTCATATGCCATTTATAATTACCCAATGAATTAGAGGGATATAAAGGTCCCACCCATCACATAATAAAATCTTACATACATGTTCCATGAGTTAATAAAACTTGCATCATATCATGACTCATAAAAAGATATGGGTTTAATAAACATTTTATCATAACCCATCAAACAAAATGGTTATAATAAACATTTCATAATATTATGACCTATGGAAAATATATAGGATTCATAATCATTTCATCCCAGAATAACTTGAGAAATGAATCAGGTTTCATTATCATTTATTATGGTATAACCCTTTGAAAATAGATTGGTTTCATAAACATCATGCTATAAAAACATAAACCATTTAGAGAATGAATATGAATGGAAACATTGGACAATTTTCCATGTAAGGAATGAGTAACACCAATAGATATCATCTTATAAGGAAAAGAATTTGGAAATATATTTTAAAAACCTTTCTTGATGAAAATACCCTTTATTCATTAAAATATTCTTTTTAAAACATAATAACTTTTGAAAACAATTATATTTGAAAACAAATTAAAAAATTATAAATATTTATTGAAAGAGTTTTTAAACCCATATATTTTGAAACACTTTGAATATTTATAAAGAAATATTGAAAATGTTTTGAAAATAATTTTCTTTTAAAATATGTTGAAAACTCATAAAATTCATTGAAATTATTTTATTTGGAAATAACCCTTTGATTTCATATAAAAAAATCTTTTAAAATCATTTAAAACACATTTTAAACATAAAATATTTTTTTAAAAGCTATTTTTATTTTTAAAAACTTTTCAAATCATCACATTTTAATAATATTAAGAAAATTATTTTGTTTAAAAAAATAATCTTGTAAATTGACAATAGAAGTATCATGGAAATGACAGTCATGATAGTGGGTATGTTTGTAAATGCTGAACATTATTTTTTGAACATAAAAGGTTAGGAAAGTGATATGATCATTAAATAACAGGATGACTCCTTTTAAATCCATTTTTTTAAATTTAATAAATGTGTAAAAATTTAGATTAAAAAACAAATAATATGGTAAAAAATGTGAATAATACACAATCCCAGGTTGAGGGAATATTTGGTTGGATTTATTTCCATGTTAAGGGCCTCTTTGGGCCTCCCATGTTACGAAATCAACATATCGTAATGAAAAAATGGCCACTGTGGGTAACTCCTTTTAGTTTTCACCAAAGGGCCTACTTAGTTGGATTTATTCAAAAAGGGATGATTCAAAGGGAAATTTACTGGTGTTGAGAAGTGAATTATATATATATATTTTGTGATCCTAAGTGTTTTGAGAGGTGTAAATAATAGGGATATGTGGTGGCCTTTTATAATGGATGGTGGGGACACACTTGGATGTTTTAAAAATAAGTAATATGTACAGATATTTTTAGCTAAAAAATTAATAAAAAAATAGAAGGTTTATGGATGAAATATGTCCAGACTATGGGATTTGGAAAAGTGGATAGGTCATTTTGGCCCTTATGTTAATGGTTTAGTCCCTTGTTAAACCTAATATTACCCTAATTGCAATAATTAATTCTGATCACTTTCATTAATACTTTTCATAAATAATTAAGTTGATATTATTATAATATTAATAATATAATTATTAGAACCATGTATGTAAATTTGTTAAAATTAATTTAAAAACGTGAAAAAATTAATTTTAATTTCAATCCCGCAGAGATGGGGAGAAAGTGGGTTTTTAAAGTGAGAATATTCTAACCAATATTAATATTTTATATCTAAATTCAACATAAAAATGATTCCAATGGCCTAAAATAGATTAATAAATATATAATTGATTTATTTTGAAATTAAACCCAAATTTAATAATAATTTAACTATATAAATAAATTTTACAAAAAAGAATTTTTGAATTAAAATTATGTAATTTTTAACTATTCACTAAAAAATTAAGTTTCTCAGAAAATCACAAAAATTCAACAAAACTGTTGGACATTATAAAATCAAAAAATGAATTTTATTTTATCAAATTAAATTTCTAATAGTGTATAAAATTAATTTTATTATTTTTCATTAAGGGACATAAAAATGTGTTCATTTTAGAAAATAGTATTCTCAAACATAAAAAGACTTTATCAAAATTATATGAAAGTGTTTTATTTATATAAATACATTATAAATAATATTTAAGAAGTAGAAATTAATATTCAAATTACTAATTTGCGACGCTAGGTTATAACTATATCACTTAACTAATTATAATAATACACTTTTGTTTTGAAAAAACTGAATGTGGAATGTAACACAAGCAATCTAAGGGACTCAATATTGGGTATAATACATGACAAACATAGTGTTGTGTTTATTAAAATATTATCTTAGTGTTTTTTGTAATGAAAAATTAACTTTTTTGTATAAACAAAGAAAAAACAGTACCTTAATATAAAAACTTATATTCAGTGTCATGTGAAATAAAAAATATACAAAATATTAAATTAATTTGAAAAAAAATATTTCACAAAATCTCAGGATGTTATATTCTACCTCACTTAAAATTAATTTCTACCATGAAATTAATATGGGTTCTAAATTGTTTAATATAAAACCACATTATAAAAATCAATACTAAAACTTCCTTTAAAATAAGAAGGTTAGAAATGTAAAAGTTACTAAAAGTTACACATAACTGGGATTCCACATCATAGAACATTGGTGGGAAGTGAAAACATTGACTTAGAGGGAAATAAAAAATATTTTTTGGGAGTGATTGAGGTCATAAATAAAAAAATTAAATTATAAATAGAATATTGAGGGCTTTAAATTTATAAATCTATGATGATTTAACAGGCTACTAGTTCAAAAAAGGTATTCTGGTAATATTTTATTTCTTGGACATTTTCTTAATGTAGATGAATTTTTATTAAAATATATACATACATAATTTTAGGGAAACTATAAAAATTGTTATTACTTGATCAACTTCTAAATCATCTCTTATTCCATGAAATGATGTTGAATTTTTCATTCGCGAATAAATTAACAGATCCTGAGATCCATGAGTAGAATGAAATGTCATTACCTGTTTTTTATAACAAAAAATAATTAGCTCATGTTATCCAACATTCCTAAATCCACATATGGTGAGATAATAATTAAATCTATATAAAATTATTAAAAGATTAACATAAACCATTCTATTAATGTTTAAACTTATAACAGTTATGGATGATGAATGACTAATACTCTGCAAAGAAGGTCACTAAATTTCTCAATAAATTCTTATCATTGATCCCCCATATATCATAAATCTTCCACTGGTTGTAATATACCAAACACATGAATACCTTTACAATGTATTCCTTTGAAATGTGGTAATGACATGAATTAACAAATTCCATATAGAATAAATGCATGTTTCGATATTCTAATTTATATTGGATATATTACTTAAATTAAAAAATGATGTAATATTTATTAATGATAGCGTAACTACCTATAAATGATCCCTTAATGAGATCCAAAGTAATAAGCACTATCAAATGTACATATTCATATCCAACATATATGTATCCAAACAATGTATTCTTAACATAATGAACTTATTAACGGTTGTCTTCCATTAGTCAAAATTCCACCTTTTCCTTAAATAACATTTCTTATATATCGGAAACATTCAACATAAACTTGAAAAACTGAAGTGAAACACATAAACGGGAAAATACTTGTATATTCTACCCTTTATATATCATAATTCATCAATCCAAATACATAAAAACGTTAATTATTCCACTTTATCCATAATCCCTAAGAATGATACCTCGTCCAATTACATAATACAACATTCCTTTCACATTTCATCTATATTATAATCGTCATTGGCAATATAACCATTAATAATACAACCTTGACGATTCTCTTCTTAATATTTCAACCCGGTACATCGATTTGCATAATGACCATTCATTTCAAACTTAAAGAACATATCTTTTGATGATTTCCTATGGATTCCAAAACTACCATCCATTTTATTAACTGAACCCTTCATCTTTCCTCTGAAGTTAATTACATTGTGTCATTATTTTCCAAAGTCAAAACATCTTATTGTTCCTCTAAAACATTCAATTAGGTGATTATTTCAATATTCATGTCACAAAGGAAACTAATTCTTATTTCCTCCATGTTATCTATTACAAAAACTCTCAGTGAACTCCTTCAATCTCTTCCTTAGTGGTTCATAGAGTTGGTGAAGGTATACATTGTTAATCATGTTCAGGAAAAAATGAATTAGCATGATCAAAAAATCCATCACTCTAGTGACCATCCCATTTGACTTTCATTATAATTTTTTTATCATATTAAATGTTAACCCAGTTTCTTATAGTTCCCTCTATTTACAAAAACTAGAAAGAAATGAGTAAGAAAAATTATCATAGTGAGGAACCACATAATTATGAAAAAAAACTTATATGATGTCTATATTATGACACCTTAATTAATCTATGACACATTAGGTTTGTCCTTGGTTATTCATAGAAAACATCCATTTAAATCCTTCATGATGGTTTTTAAATAGTTTATAAATTTCCAAATCATATCACCCTAGAGATTCAAACCTGGTGTGAAGCAAGGACCATTGTCATGTACCACGTTATGCTCAAGTCAAACTTGATGCACCTTATCAAAGCTATTACACCTAAGTAAATCATTTCTAGAGCCAGATCCACATCCACATATAGTTTCTAGAATTGGGTGTAATTCTAGGAATCCACTAACTTCATCCTTTACCAAAATTCTAGGACATTTTCCCAAACACTAACACATCCTTAGAATTTTCCTTAGTGACAACCCTAGACACATCCTAAGAAATATTCATAGGGATATCACTAATGTTTTTTCATCGTAGTTTCTAATGTTTGACTAAATGTTTTCTCTTATACAAACAATAACAACCAAAGATTAATATACAAAGAAATTAAAAAAATTTACTGAAATACTTCATACATTAAAAAAACTGCCAAAGATTATGTTAATTTAGTTCCTTCAGAAACATGGAAAAAAGTATATCCTAACATAGTGGAATAACTTTAATGATTCCCACAAATTTAACCCCATTTGTAATTCTAAAAAATGTCCTTTCTTTATATCCTAGTTTGAGGAAACAGAAGAAAGTGTTGATCTTGAATTATTAGTAGGGGTAAATAAATGAAATATGTAATCATAAGATAACTTAAGTGTACGATAATATGAACATAACATTCAAAGATCAAACATTTCAAATAAAAAACTTTAACATAAATCATGGAACAATGCTTGTAAGGTCATAAAACAAGAATAATAAAGAGATCAAGACCATTTTCCATGAAAGAATAACATATGTTTAAGACATGTAAATTTTTGAATACAAATAAATACAGATAATATTATGTTTTGGCTACCTACCAAGACCTTAATAACATGTTTGGATTATGCTATTCACTTATGTACCTTCTTTAGGATTGGAATAATAACCCATGTACCCTCTTATTTTTCAGTGTTTGGATTAAAAAAATGTACCCTCATAGATTCATGATTGGGCCACAACCCATGTAACAACTTTTAGGCTTGGACTAGAAGCTATGTACCTAAAAATTTTTAGGCTTCATCCACAACCCATATACCTTATTTTTTAGGTCTGGTATATAACCCATGTACCATATGAGTTCATATACCATTAATAATTACCCAATGTATTAGAGGGAGATATAAGTTCAAATTATCACATAATAAAAATATATATACATGTGTCACAAGATAATAAAACATTCAACATACCAAGGTCTATAAAAAGTGATTGGTTTTCTAAACATCATATCATAACACATGAAATGAAATGGGTATCATAAACATTTAATCACATCATTACCTATAGAAAATTTATAGGTTTTATAATCATTTCATCCTAGAATAAAATGTCAAACGTATCTAGTTTGATTAGTATTTATTATGGTTTAACATATTGAAAAAGAGGTGGGTTTCGTCATCATGCCCTCAAAACATAAACCATTTAAGGGAAGAATATGAATATAAATTTTTGATAATTTCCACCTAAATCCATCATTAACACCAACAGATGTCTTATTAGATGGAAGATAAATTCTAAATATCTTTTAAAACCATTTCTTGAGGAATATATCCTTTATTCTTTGAAATATTATTTATAAAAGATAAAAACTTTCGAAACCTATTTTCTTTTAAAACACTTCGAAAATATATATATAATTCTTGAAAATGTTTTGAATCTATATTATTAGAAAACACATTGAAGTCTAATAAAGAAATTTTGATATTTTTTAAAACCATTTCCATTGAAATACATTGGAAACTCAATTTTTTTTAAATTATTAATTTATTTAAAACAACCTTTTGAAAACATATAAAAGATGTTTTCAAAATCATTTAAGAAAATATTGAACATATTTTTTTTAATGCTCATTTTATTGTAAAATATTTTAAAATTCAAAATTTTATTGAATATTATAAAAACTAATTTCAATAAAATAACTACGTTTACATACAAAGGAATTATCATGGACATTATGGTCATGATAGTAGGTATGTCTGTACTTTGAACATTCCTTTTGCACCTTAAATGTTTATAAATGTTCCTTGACAAAAAATTGAAAAGAAGATTAATTTTAAACCCATTTTTTTAAATAAGGTAATACATGGGTAAAAATATTCTTTAAAAATAATAGAATAATATTTAAACATTCTTGAAAACCCTTTTCAAAAACATGATTATCAAAGAACAATAATTTATGACTGAAATGAGAAAATATGTGATACAAAACATTTTCTTTATTATCTTAAGTTAAAAAGAGTGAAAAAATTATACCATTCCTAGGATATGACATGAATAAATATAGGGTAATAATATTTAAGATATTTTTTGAGATATGGATAATTATATTTCTTTAATAAAAGTATTATCATAAATAATCTCAATGACATTGTACCCATACACCATTACCACTCTAGTATCTTTGAATCATAATACAATGGACTGAATGACATTAATTGAATCATGAAATATAATGAAAATATTTATATTTAGGATATAACATTTCAAACATAGTATATACACCTCATATAAAAACAATGGTTCATAACATGGCATGTGTCTTAAAGAAATAAAATTGAGACAAAATTACATTTCAATTTGGTAACTTTTAACACATAAACCCATAAAAGAAATATCAGAAAATGTATATTTAAATTCACATAAATTTAAGCATAATAATCATATAATACAACCATACTCAATATAAAAAACCTCACAAAATACATGAGTGGTGAATAGTACATGTATCTCATGGAAATAAAATTTGAGATGAAATTCTCTTACCATAAGTCTTGATTTTCTTTGTACATGTTCATACATCCAATTTAATAAATATATCATTATTATACCTAAACCATAGTAAAATATATTCCAATATATAATTCCATATATTATTCAATTTTTAATTTATATTATATTTTTATTAATAATCCCAAGTAAATTAATATTTCAATAATAAATTCTTTGTATGTCATACGTGTTTTAACTTGTTATTCTTGATCCTATTTCTTAAATCATGATTTACACATTTTTAAATTTAAAAAATTATATATATATATATATATGAATTATATAAATATTTATAATAATATATAAATTATAGTTATATAAAATGGAATTCATTTTTCATGGGGATAGTAGGTCATACGTATGCATGAATGATGCTTCAGTTTTATTGTCGTGCTGAAAGAAAGTACGTAAATTAAATATACGTTTGGATATATGTATTATATTTAAAATAAAATTTTTATTTATTATATATAATATATTTTTAACATACCCTTCATTAATTCATCCCATTTAAACTATGAACAAAACACCTCGCCTTGAGGAGGCCGTAGTTTACATGTCCACAAACAAAATTATCATATTTACAAAAAAGGGAAATCCTGATGGAATTTTATATAAGATAATTAAAGAATCATAAATACATCATAAAATTAATATATAACATATAAAACCTGATTTTACATTATAATTACATACCATGAAAGGTGATAATGGAAAAACGAACACCATTGTTTTGTGAGATGACAGTTCATCGTTCACAAAAAAACGATAAGTTTGTTACCCATTTAAGAGAAGTTAGTGTAAGTTCTGGTAAAACCCTTTTAATAACAACATATTAGTATATTTATGATAATAAAAAAATTATTTATTCATGGAATAATAATAATTGAGGATGTGGGTAAATAAAATAAAGGGTCTTGAGGATGGATGTTACCTCTTTTTGGGTTAATTCTTTTTGTTTCCACTAAAGGGAATTCCGTGTTGGATTTATTCCCAATGGTATGGTTCAATGAGTAAATTAGGGATTTTTTCAAGTGAATTGGGTATATATTTGTTGAATATAAGTGGTTTTATAGGTGGGAAAAAGCAGTAGAGTTGGAATCCATTTATAATAGAGGGAGGGGACACACATTACAGTTTTGAAAAATGATAGGTGTACCCACGTTTTTAACTAAAAAACGTCATCAAAAATCATAAAAAGTAAATTACATAAGGTTTATAGAATCAATAGGTCCATAAATGGGTTTTTTACAAGTACACAAGTCATTTTGTCTGTTAATTTTATGGTTTTTTCCTTATAAAGCTTAATTTTACATTAATTAATGTAATTAATTTTAATCACATTGACTATTCTATTAGGTCAAAAATTGAGTTGATATTATAAGAATATAAATATTATATTTATTAAAACAATTTATTTACATTTATATTAAACAATTCATTAAATTGGAAAAATTATTTTTAATTTTAATTCCACATATGTTGCGAGAAAGCGGGTTTTCCAAGTGAGAATGTTTAAAAGTTCATTAAGATTCTATATCTAAGTTCAATATAAAAATTATTGAAATAAACTAAATTGAATTAATGAATGTATAATTGATATATTTTTACATTATAACTAGCTTAAAATTTAATTTATCAAACTATATAAATTATATGAAAAACATATTTTGAATTAAAATTAAAAAAATCATTATTCACCCAAAAATGATTTTTCAAAAAAAATCCCAAAAAATCACCCTATTATAATTTTAAAATTATGAATTATATAGTGAATAATATTTCATAAAATTAAATTTCAACAATTTCCTAAAATTAATTTCATTATTTTTCATAAAAGGACATAAAAAGAAGTTCATTTGAGAAAATTATTTTTTCAAGAATAAAAAGACATTACCAAAAATTATATTAATATGTATTATTTCTATAAATAAATTATAAATAATATTTTAAAATTAGTTATTACTATTCATGTTATTAAATTTAATATATAGGTTATAACTATATAATGTAAATTATTATAATAATAATGTGTCGTTTCGTAGAAGCTTAGTGATGTGTGTAATACTAGTTATCGAAGGGACTCAGTATTGTGTATAATTAAAGACATACATATTTTTATGTGTACCACAGTTTATTCTTAGTTTTGTGTTTATTGCATGATTATAATTTATGAAAAACATCATTATTTTATATAAAAAACTATACTCAGTGTTGTGTGAAATGAAAAATATCAAAAAGATTAAATTAATTTGAAAAAATATATATTTCACAAAATATCTCTGTGTTACATTCGACCCCCCTCAAAATGAATTTATAACTTGAAATTAATCTATGTAATCAAATTTATAATATAAAATCACAATATTAAAAAATAATACTACAAATTCCAATAAAAAATAAATTTGGAAATGTAATGCTTACCTAAAGTAAAACGTAACTATGTTTCCACATAGGGGAACATATGCTGTATAAAAAACATGGACTTACAGAAAAATAGAGAATATTATATGGAATTATTAAGTTCATAAATAATAAATAATTTACTGGAAAATAGAAATTTTATGGCTTCATAGTCATAAGTCATTGATGGTTTAATGGTCCATTAGTTCAAAAAATTAGGGTATTAGGATAACTTTTTTTTATGCTAGGTTTTCTTAAAGTTGAAGAATTTTCATGAAAATATTTACTTACCTTATTTCATGAAAACCTTACACATTTTTTTTCCTTGACCAACTTTTACATCATCTCTCATTCTATAATATGTGGTTATTTTTCAGTCTCAAAGCATAAGCAAATCATGAGATCCATTAATAGAATCACAAGCCATTATTACTGTTTTTATCAAAAAAATGTTACAAAATGTTTTCAAATATTCATAAATCCACATTTGGTATGAAAATAAATTGATCCCTAAACCTTAACCAAATTATAATATAAACAATTCCATAAATGGTTAAAATTATAATCCCTCTAGAAGATGAATGTCTAAGACTCTATAATCATGGTCACTAAATTTATAAAAAATACCTTAGCATTAATACCCCATATATCATAAAGTATCTCTTAGATATCACATACAAAACATGTGAATAACGTTATCATTTATTCCCTTGAATATGGAAATAACATAAATTACCAAAATTCCTTATAGATAACATACATGTTTCTTTATTCCAAATTATATCATATATATTCCTTAAATCCAAAAATATTGAAACCTTCATCAATGATAGCATTACCACTAGTCAACATGACCCTAATTAGTTCTGAGGTATTCAGTAACATCCAATTTACTTATTCATATCCAATGTATCATTATCCAAACAAATTTATCTTACCAAAAGAAATATATTAAGGGTTATCTTCCCTTAGTCAAAATTTCACCTTACGCTTAAATAACTTTTCTTTTCCTTCAGAAACATTCAATATAAACTTGTAAATCCGGAGTGAAAAAAAAAACTGAACAATCCTTGTATATTTGATCAATTATATAAAATAATTCTTCTATACAAAAACAAAAAAACATCAATTATTCAACTTAAACCATATTCCATAAGAAGTATACCTCATCCTATTACTTAATACCACTTTCCTTTCACATTTTGTCTATAGTCTCATCATCATTGTCAATATAACCATTAATAATTCAACCTTAATGAATCTATTATTGAGATTTCCAACTAGAAAAATGGTTTTAATAATGTCCATTAATTACACAATTAAATTACTTAACATTATGTGATGTATTAGGATGTTAAATATTCTTATCAATTTCACTAACTGAAGCCTTTATTTTTCCTTTCCAATTACATTCTTTTTGTCATTCTTTTCAACGGTCAAAATATTTTCTTATCCCTCTAAGAAATTCAAATAGGATGTTATTTCCACATTCATAAAATAATTGTAAATTAATATTCATTACTCCATGGTCTCAATTACCCAAAATCTTAGTGAACACCTACATTCTCTTACTTGTTGAGTCGGAGAGATGGTTAAAGAAAACATTTTTAATCATGTTCCATGAAATCTGACGATGAATGACCACAACATTCTTTACTATAGTGACCATACCATTTTAATTCTTATTATAAAAATTTCCATCACATTTAACATTAACATAGTCCTTTTGGTTCCCTCCATTTATTAAAACTAAAAAGCATTGAGACCGAAAAATTTATCATAGTGAGGAAGCACATAATCATGAAAACCCACTTATAAGATTACACTTTCTTTAATATGTGATACCTTAGGTTTATCCGCTGTTATTAATGGAAATATTATATTTAAATCCTTTATGATTCTTCATAAATAGTTTTTCTATTTCAATGAATATACCTAGAGAGAGTCAAACTAGGTGTGCATTATGGCATGTTGTCGTGCACCAGGTTATGCTTGATTCAGGACTGACACACCTTGTCAAAGTTGTTACTCATGGGTAAATTAATGAAAGATCCACATCCACTTAGTGTATATTTATAGGGATGTAATTAATAGAAACCACTCACTCAATTTTTTACCAAAATTCTAGGAAATTTTACTAAAAACGAACTCATTCTTAGACTTATCCTTAGAGACACCCCTAGATGTATCTTTAGAAATATCCCTATGGATCTCACTAATTTTTTCTCATCCTAGATTCCAAAGGATGACTAAAATTTATCTCTATTACCATCTATGAAAAACCAATATTAACATATATAGAAATTACATCATTTTTTGGAATACTTAATACATTACAAAAACTGATGTCCAAAGACCGTGTTAGTTTAGTACATTTGTAAACATGGAACAAAAAAGTTATAACTCAGTGGAAGAACATCAATGTTTCCCACAAATATCTCACCCTTAGTAATTATACTTCATGCCCTTTCTTGATAACATGTGGATGTGAAACATAACAAAGGGGTGAGATTGAATGATCAGTAATGTTAAATAAAGGAAATACATAACAATAACATCAATATAAGGTTACGATAACATAATCATTACATTTGAATTTCATACCCTACATATCAAAGATCATAAACATGAATCATATCGTAAATATTGGCAGTACATAAGACATGAATCATAAGGGGATCGAGAGAATAATCCATAAAATCATAACCTAGGAGTAAGACATATAATTTATGTTATAAACATAAGAATAAAAAATATTATGTCATGGCTATTGACCAAGAGCTTCATAAAATGTTAGGTTTTATCTAATCACATGTGGACCTACTTTGGGTTTCGGCTAACAACCTATGTACCCTCTTATTTTAGGGATTGGGATATAACCTGGGTAACCTTTTACATACTGGCTTGGGCTAAGACCAGTGTACCCTATTACATTTAGGTGTCGGCTACAGTATCTGCACGTACTTATTTTTAGGATTGGGAAACAACCCATGTACCTTTTCCTTTTCAGTCTTGGACTACAACCCATGTACCCTTTGAGCCGTTATACCATTTATCATTTCAAAATTCATTGTAGGGAGATTTAGGTACCAATCATCACATAATAAAATCATTAATACATGTTCCACAATATAATAAAACTTTCATCATATAATGACCAATAAAAAATAGATGTATTTCATTAACCTCATATCACAACCCACGAAATGACATGGGTATCCTAAAAATTTCTTCATATCATAACCTATTAAAAATATATATGTTTCATAATAAATTCATTATAAAATAACCCATGAAAGGAATTTTTTTCATTATCATTTATTATAGTTCCCCAGCCTTAAACATTACTTAATCTTGAGTTATTACAAGATTACACATTGAGGATCTTTTCAGGTTTACAGTTTTAGATAATTATATCATAAAACTTGAATTACATTCCACATTTAAGCAAAGTGGTTACATAAAAGATAGTATTCATTTTTCCCATCAACGGAAACATATTTAAAATAAAACATGGATTATTTCTTGACACTTCCTTGACACTATCATCATATCATGTACCATTCCCTTGTCCTGTGAAAAACATTTCAAAAACTTAGGATGAGCATAAAAAGCTCAGTAAGGGATATAAAAATATGGAAAGTAAACATGAGTACATTTATACACAAGTATCAATGAAATCATACTGTACTCATAAAACATAAGCACATTAACATACCTCATCAAATCATGAATAAAGCATTGAAATCATAAGACATTAGGGTAACTTGAGGCATTCATAACATTCTTACGTAGGGAGTAACCCTCTTGGTTATGAATGGAATACCCATCACAGTATATTCCTTAAATCTCTTCGGAGAAACATTAATGTTTCACTCCTTCGCATTACCCAATGCATTGTAGAGCTATATCGGGCTCACCGGCCCTTAGTTTATCACGGAACCACCCGTCTTCGTAATAATTCCCAAGAACCACAACATAATTGTATCATATAAAACATGAATAAAGGAAACATAACATTTACACCTTTCAATCACAAGATATAAATACAACACATTGATATAAAAACATTATGAAAACCATATTCAATACCAAAATAAAATAAAAGTAAAACATGGTATTTATTTTTCTTTTATGAAAATGGAATGGCTTGTAGAGGAAGACAAAACTCAAATAATGGTCACAGTGGCGGAGAAGTCGTTGTCACCGCATATGTATGAAAAAAACATTACCTTTTGTCGTTTAGTAATGCATCGTATAAAAAATATTCCTTTTGAATAAATGGAAAATTCAAGGGGTTTATACACCGTATAAAATAAGGTTGTGTATAAAACCCAAATATGCCTCAATGAAAGGGGATTGAGACGAAGTCCCATACCTCAGGTCCGACTTGACTCGATCGTTCTTTAACGTCCTGAATAATAAACTTGAGTTATTTTCTACTTGCTTAAGAACCTTTTTCAAGTTAATTATTACTTTTATATCATTTATTACCATGTTATAAACCTTATGTAATCATTTAAGTTAATAATGTTTGTTTTGTCGAATTTTGGTTCTTTAGTCGAAAGTGGACTTCATACAATTAAATGATGTTTGTGAGGTCAAAGGTTCATTATATCCAGAATTATATTCATGATTTGGATATCATATATGTCATATATATCCATCATATACATGTATTTACAGTATTTCATAATCATTTAGAGGTAATAAATGAAATGCACCGTTCATGGAGACGGTAAGCCGTACGTACGCAGGAACGCTACATCCATTTCTATTTCATATTTAATGGAATTAAAACATAATGATACATAATAGTAATTTAATTTCAGTATGGTATCATATATAAGATCATTAAATATATCCTTTATACGTACCACATATGGTATTAACGAATCAAATCACATTGAGGGGGCGGTAGTCCGCACTTCCTTAAATGAAGATATCACGTTTACCCATAATGGAAACCATAATGGTATTCCCAAAATGAAAAATACAGAAGATTAATAATAACATTATCATATCATATATCATATATAAATATAGTTTCATCTTAATGGCCACCATTTATGTTGTTAAAATAATTTTTAACAATCCTCATTTCCGGATGCAGAAATTCGCCATCCACAGAAACAGTATGTTCTTTAACCATTAGATGTAGGTGTGTGTAAGTGTAGCTATAATAATTCTAATAAAAACATACTAGTATATGGAAAATACTGGTTTTGTTACAAAATAAATGAATAAAAAGATTTTAGGGGGTGAGAGAAGCGAAATAAAACAAAAGAACACAAGTGAAGACATTACCTTAAAATCAGGTAACTCCCTTTGGTTTGAGCTCAAAGGCTTCCTTGGGAATACTTCTGCCCAATGTAAGGCTTCAAGGATTAATAGAGGAATGACGAGAGACAAAATGGCCAGATCTTGGCCGATCCAAAGGTTTGAGAGGTGTGGGTAAGGAGGTAGAGGTGGGGGCCTTTTATAAGAGGAGAGGAGGGGCACTCTTGGAAAGTAAAAAAATGTTACATTATTTTAAACTGAGTTTCATATTTAAAAGGCCCTACATTGATATAATTCGAGTATAAGGTGATAAGGGTTCGAAATCCACCCATACAATAGGTTTTGGACATGTCTAGGTCATAGAGTTTACATTATCTTTTCATTTTATTTAAATCCTTTATTAATGAGGTAATCGATGCATCATCATGATGTCATAAATAATTTAATTTATTTAATGTCTAAAAATTATAAAAAAATTATATGATGTATGAAATCGTTTTATCATTCCAATGACTATTTATAGTCAAATATCGGACTTCCATAACCCCATGTAAAAATTGTTTTAGTAAAATAACTCTTGTTTGTGACATTTTTACTTTAACATTAAATTAAAAGATATTAATGTCATTTTCCTTTAAAAGTGGCTCCATGGGGTCCCCAAGTTGACTCATGGATTTTCATGGTTGTCCATGACACATCCAATAAGGTTATTACATATTTCTAGCTCATTTTATATTATTAAAACATTATTCTTACCTTAAATTACACTAATTACCTCTAATCGCGATTATTAAACATAAAAGTTACTATTCACCAAAAAATTATTTTAATCCCATTGAACAACATTTTACTTCTTAATTACAACCATGTATGACGGATTTTTGAAATTCAAAACACAGAGGTGGTAAATTTTCATTTAAATGAAAAATCAGTATTTTAAGTACCCCTTAGTGGTTTCACTATTCATCAAAAACAGAAGTTTTTCAAAAAAATACCAAAACTTCACCCTAAGCTATATTTGATATTCTAAATTCAAAAATTATGTCTATTTTACAAAATTAAAAACTTATAAGTTACATTAATTAATTTAATAATTAATTCCCGATGTCAGAGCAAATAGCGTGTTCTTATAAAACAATAAGTATCAAAAGATTGACATTAGTTTAAGTCCAATTTCAATGTGAAATTAATTCCAACGACCACTATTGTATTAAATGGTAAAAAATATATTCTATTTACACTTTAAAATTATTTAAAAAGATAATCTAACCATATAATTAAATTAGATGAAAAAAAAAGTTTTGATGTAAAATGCAGTATTTTTCACTATTCATTAAAAAATGAACATTGTCAGAAAATTAACAAAAAATTATCCAATGTAAATTTAAATGTCCCAATAATAAATAATAAATTTATTTTGACAAATAGAGCTTATAAATTTTTCAAACGATTTATTTAATAATGGGTGCCATCAAAAAGGCAGTAAAACAATCTTTTAAAAATATTAGTGTATTCCATGCTTAAGATTGGATTTATTCTCATTTTAAGCTTCTAAAACACTATCTAATTCACTAGTAGACATATATAAAAATATCTATTATTCATTACTTACTTGGGATGTTACATTTGTCATGGTTTAACCCATTTAAAAGGGGATGGGTTTAATAAACATCATGCCATCAAAACATAAACCATCAAGAGAAAGAGTATGAATGGAACCTATGGATCATTTACCTATAAATTTATGAGTAACACCAACATATTTTATCAAATATGGAAAATAATTTTGAAATATATTTTAAATAAATCTATGAGGAAAATATTCCTCATTGTTTCAAAAATTATATTAAAACATAAAACTTTTTGAAACCCATTTTCATTGATTTAAAAAAATAGATAAAGAATTCTTGAAAATAATTTGCCAAATAATTAATTAAAAAGTATTTTAAATTTTATAAAGAAATATTGACAATGTTTTGAAAACTAATTTATTGGAAGGTACTTTTAAAACTCATAAAAACATTGAAATCATTGAAATTTTTTTCATTGAAAACAACCCTTTGAAAACATATAAAGATTTTTTTCAAAATTATTTTAAACGCATTTTAGAAAAAAATTGGAAAACACTTTTTCATCGAAACCCATTATAAAAGAAAAAATTAATATAGTATTAGGAAAAAAATTTCTTTAAAAATAAAACCTGGTAAACTTACAAATGATGTATCGAGGAAATGAAGGTCCTGATGGTAGGTATGTCTATACATGCCGAATATTCTGGTTGTTCCTTAAATGTTTTGGAAAGATCCATGATCCAAAAATGAAAATAATATTCCTTTAAAACCCCTTTTTAAATATTATATTACATTTTTATAAATTTATATTAAACATCATGGTATAATATTAAAACCATCATGAAAACCTTTTTAGAAAATATTTTTTTGAAATAACAAAGGTTTCCAAACGAGATGAGAAATAAAGTCAAATTTTTATAAAAAAAAATTTTTAATTACATTAATTAAAAAAGAGTGGAAAATTATATAATTATGTGGATATAAAATTAACCAGAATAGGTTAAAAACATTCATGGGATTTCATAATAGGTTGATTAAAATATTTTATCAATGGATGCATAATCATACAAAATCTCGATGAGACTGTAACTATGAAAAGTTACCACTTTCGTATAATTAAATCATTATACAATAGAAATAATGAAGATAAATTAAGATTAAAATATCATGAAAATAAGTATATTCATGATATAATATGTCAAATATAATATATACACCTCATCTACAAACATATGTTCATAACATGGCGTGTGTCTCAAGGAAAACAATTGAGACAAAATTAATTTACTGATTTGGTAACATTTTAAAGGGAAATCCCATGAAAAAATATAATAAAATGGTTATCTAAATAACCATATATTTAAGTATAATAATTATATAATATATAAATGTAAATTATACACCATTCACAAAATGAAATTAGTGGTAAATAAGATATGTATCTCATGAAAATTAATATTGATATGAAATTCCTTTACCATAAGTCCTTACGTTCTTTGTACCTGTTAAATCCTAAAATATAATAAATATAAGTTTATTATAAATCCAAAAAAATATTTCTTTATATAATATAATATATTATTCACCCATGAATTTATCTTACCCATTTATTCACAATCCCTTATTAATGTAACGTTTCGGGTAATAACTACTTTGTTTATCAAATGAGTTTGGACTTGTTATTCTTGATCCTCTTACATAGATCATGGTTTAATTATTTACAGAATTTATATATAGATATTAATTATATAAATATATAAATGATATATATATATATAATGTTATACACCATTCATGTAGATGATAGGTTGTACGTACTTCTGAATGTTGTTTCCGTTTTCTTATTGTATTGATAGAAAGAATGTAAATTACATATGTATATATATATATATATATATTATCATTAAATTAGTTTTATTATTTAATATATATCATATAACTATACTAAACCCATAATTAATGCATCCTGTGTAAAGTGTTAATGAATCACAAATCTTTGAGGAGACGGTACTCCACCCATCCATAAAAGAAGTTATCATACTTACAAAAAATGAAAACCATGATGTAATGTATTATATAAAAATTAAAGAAGTATAAATACACAATATATATCATATATAAGAAATAATAAAAAAATCAATCATTATTCCCAACCATGAGAGGTGGTAATGTAAAAATGAACAACATCATTTTGAGAGGTGGTAGTTTTCCATTTGAGGAAACTAAAAGTTCATTAACAATTAGATTGATGTGTGTGTAAGTGTAGTTCAAACACATAGAATTAAAAAATATTACTATATTAAGGATACTTATTAGATTATGTATGAATTGAATAATAATTATTATTTTATTAAAGAAATAAAATAAAGGAATGGAGCTTGAGGAAGGATACTCCCTCTTCCTTTGGTAACTCCTTTTGGTTTGCACCAAAGGGCTTCCTTGAATGGGTTTTCGAACTAAGGAGGATTAAAAGAGTAATGGTGGGATTTTGGGAATTTAATTGGGTAGATTTTTGACAAACCTATGTGGTTTTAGATATGTGTATAGGGGGGTGTTGGTGGCCTTTTATAAGGGATGAAAGGGACACACTTTTCATTTTGGAAAACAAGTTAGTTGTACACATGTTTTTACCTAAAAACGAAAAAAAACACAAAAAACTCCATAAAAGATGTTTTATGATGGAAATATTGATAGATATGGGTGTTTTAAAAGTATATTGGTCATTTTTTCTATTAATTTTAAGGTTTATTCCCATATTAATATTTACTTTACCTTAATCATTGTTATTAATTTTAATCACATTCAAAAATATATTGGATAAAAATCGATGTTTATCTTATAAGGATTTAAATATTATACTTATTATAAATGTGTATGTCTATTTTTCAAAATTAAATTCACTAAATCAGAAAAATTAGGTTTCATACTAATCATAAAAACGTAGAGAGAAATCATGTTTTTAAAGTGAGAATGTTCAAAAGTTCATTAAGCTTTTATATCTCAATTCAATATAAAAATGATTATGATGAAATAAATTGGATTAATAAATTTATAATTCATATATTTTGACTTTAAATCCAACATGAAATATAATTTAACTACATAAATAAATAATCCAAAAAAAATATTTTTGAATTAAAATTCATTTTTTCACTATTAATCTAAAAATGTTGTTTCTCAAAAATGTACAAAAAATTTACCTTATGATCTTTTTAAAATTATGAATTTAAAAATGAACCTTATTTTATCAAATAAAATTTCTTGGTTTTTTAGGAATTAATTTTATTGTTATTCACACAAGGACATAAAAAAAGTTCATTTGAGAAAATACTATTTTCAAACATATAAAATACTTTACCAAAAATTATATTTATATTAATTATTTATATAAATATATTATAAATAATATTTAAAAAGAATTTAGTACTATTCATATTACTATGTTTTATAGATCTGTTAGAATTATCCTATTTAAATAAATATAATAATAAAGTGATGTTTTATACAAACTTGGTGTTGCGTGTAATGAAAACTATCCAAGGGAATCATTATTGTGTTTAATACAAGAATAACATTGTTCTATATATACCACAATATAATAGTAGTGATTCTTCTAATACACTATTAACTATTATTTGTGTATAAGTAAATATAAACATAGTGTTTTAATATAAAAATCCATATTCAATGTTGTATGAAATAAAAAATATCCAAAATATTAAAATATTTTTTAAACAAATATTTCACAAAATATTAGGTTGTTACACATATGAACCCACATAATGCACCCAAACATCCCTTGTGGGAGATGTTTCACAAATCAAAATTCATAATCTATCTAATAATAACTATAAATAGTTAAAATTATGAGTGAAATATAATCCATCTAGTCCCAAGTCTTCAAATGGAGTGTAGAATCAATTATATGCACAAGATTTCATGTTTTCCATGTTTGTAATAATATATCCCTATCATATCCATTGTAAAAACACAAAAATCCATTCATTTTCCTAATTTATACAAACCCAAAAAATTGTTCTATTGAAAACCAAAACACCACTTACATATTATTCTATATTATTTTATGGGAATCACTTGAAATATAAATTTTATATACCATAAACACATGAGAATAATTCAAAGAGGATTTAAATATAGAATTACATCAATAAAAATAATCATAATATGTTTATAACCAAAATACTTCTTGTCAAAGGTAAAAGTAGAGTGAGAGTGAATCCACAAAACTCAACAAGCATGTTCTAAAGAGTTATAAATTGTCTTATTATATTTGATATCTTCTGCCATTCCTTTGATGTATAGTAGATACCGTGACCAAAAAATCCTAGAAAAGGAGATAGTAAATGATAGTAAAAACCAAAATATAATAAGGGAAATGACAATTTTGGGGACCTAATAGAGGGAGGAAAAAAGTAGGGTTTCTATGAAGGGTTCACGTTCAAAAAAAATTATTTGGAACACGTTAAACATAATGCATGATATAGATACATTTTATAATTTCTCAAATAATCAATGTTATTGCACAAATTACTCCCTCCCATTTCAGAATCAATTTAATCCATTTAATACATTTCCAAAATGACATATTTTTGAGATGGTACACAAAATTCAATTTTTCCATTGGACATGACTCCCCCAGGATACCCACCATGACATGGAGTGAACTCCATATCCCTTTGTAACACACCATGGTTGAGTCCCCAACATGGGGGATCCATCAATTTTTGTTTCCATCTTTCACATGAAACATTACTCAATCTCAACTCATCACCACCACAACCAAAAACACAATCACTTCACTTTGCCATTTTCCTATATGGAATCTCTCCACACACCATTCCCTCCAAACTAGAATTTATCCCCTCCATATGGATTTTACTAAAATTCTCTTAAGCACTAACTCCTCTAAAATTTTAATTTGACACCTTGTGGTACACCATTCATCACATTGGATGAATCATATGACCACAAATAAAAAACATTCCAGACTACAGTCTCCAACATGGCCACTACATTTTTGAATTTGATTCCAAAATATTTGAAAAATCATTTTCGGACCATAAACCATTCAGAATACCATTAAAACAATTTAAAAACTATCTTGGAATTTTCAAAATCAATATACACATTCTCATAACTTAAATATAAACCATGAAAATTAAAAGTACCTCAAACTAATGGTTTTTAATGAACTAATAATTTATTTATCTGTACTTATTAAATAATGTGTGGTACTAAAATTTTTTCACGAAACAACCCAGATCAACCATAATCTAGTCAACTAAGCAGGCCTGCAACAAGGCCCAAAGGGTGCTTCTGATGCCCATGGTCTAGAAACTAGTGTAAAACATCAAAATAAAGTATATGAGAATTATTTATCCAATAAAAAAATAAAAAAATGATATAAACTGAGAAAATAAAAAAATACTAGCTATAGAAAAAAAAAATTAAATAGAAAAAAACCAAAAAGTGACCTTGTGGGTCCCCAAAAAACACAAAACCGCACTCTCTCTATGAATGAACCAAACTAGAGGAACATAAAACTAAAAAATAAAGTATGTGTGAGCATCGAGATGCTTAGTAGGAACTCCAGGGTTAAACAATTCTCTATGATCATTCCTAAAAAAATCATGCCTGTTTGAAAATAATTTATATTAAAATAATGTTTTTCATTCTATTAAAATTCAAGTCACAGGTCTACATTATCTAGAAAATACTTTCTCTTCCGCATCATTTTCAAAATAGTTACCAAGCATGTATTACCTTTTCAAAATGAAAGGAGACCAATTTATATTAAAAATACGGTTTCCACAAAAATGGAAATGAGCATGAATCAAATGAATTGAAAATAATGTCACAAGAACCATGGTAAATTCCTAACTACTGTTAGTTGGGGACCTTGGATCTGCATACCTCAATGAAACGTCATATAAAAACAACAACCAACTACCTTCTCATCCACAATTTACTAGGGGGATCACATCCCAAGGCCTAGTGGTCTCCAACCATATCAAAAAGTTGTATAAGAACCACAACAAACTATTTTCTCATGCATGATCTACTAGAGGAAATCACATCCCAATGCCCAGGGGTCTCTAATAATATCACATGTTTAGTTAGTGTTGTAGCAATAATTCTGATAGATGAAACCGAGACAGGCCACTTCCGAATCAACTAGCATACTAGTCCTAGTCCACCCACCTAGATACCCTGGTCATCCCATGTGATCTATTCCAAGTAGTGGTGAGTTTCCATCAAAATAAAAAAAGAACACATCATTTTCATTATTCAAAAACACATTCACCCTCTCACCACCTATCTATCTCATTGAGGGCACCCCTTTTATTTTACACAAAAATACACAAGCCTCTCTAATTTTTATTTTACACAAAAATACACAATCCTCTCTACTATTAACATATCACAATTCACACATTTAATGTACACTTAAATTTTCTAAAAACAAGGGTGCATTCCGCAATAGGGGTTTTCCCTTTTAAAAAGTCATTCTTAAACCTCTAAATGAACTTAATTATTTACAAGGAATACTTACCAATTTTGAACACATAATCACCCAATATTTTTATGTTTCTAAAATCATTTAAATGCTTAATTGAACCACCAATGTAATATAAATTTAAAAAAAATCTTAAACACATTCTTATACTGATGGAATTCTTTAATAAAATTAAAACCACTATTTGACCATGAGTTCACACCAAAACCCTTCTTTGGAAATCACAGTGGATATTTTTTTTGAAAAAACCACACTTTTCACTACACTTTTATTAAGAAACCTACTAAAAGGGAAACATTTCTTTAGAAATATCCATTACACATTCAAAACCAAATTGCACTTCCAAAATTACATAAGGTGATAACCGGGCCTTTATATTTAACAACATAAAAAAAACTTTTTCCAAGGGAATTTCCAATATCAAAAATAAAAACACTCACCACCTTAAAAATTTTCCAAATAGTCCAACTTGTTGATAATAAATTATAGAAAAGATTTGAGTTCCAAAAAATGCATTTCAAAACAAAACTTGATTTAGAACACTATTTTAAATATTTATAAAACATTAAATTTAAAGAAAACATATAACCAATTATAGAGAAATCATGTAGGTAAATAATGAACCAAATTAATGGGTAAAAAATAATTTTACCTCACACACACACATATATATACAATAATAACATGAAAATATTTATTTAAAATGTTTAGGAAATCATGGATATAAAAATAGAATCTTATGCATAGAGAATATACCTCAAACATGTAGATCATATGACAACAGCTCAAACCCACTTCACATAACCCATATATTCACTTCAACAACATTAGAAACTTAAAACACTATGAAACAATAAAATAAATTCAAAAATATTATAAGTATCTAAACTAACTACAGAAGTACAAAAATAAATTAGATGAGGCAAAATAGAGGATGAAAAATACTTACCTCAAGAGGAGATGGAAAACGAATCAACCTGAAACACATCACCTTTGGTGGCAGTTGTCAGTACATGGATCAACACAACCAGAGAAGCCAACTAAAACCCTAAGAATGGAAGAAAACCAAAAAAAATTTAAATCCTACCTTATGGTTTCGGCCGAACGCAATATGGCGATGAGAATGAGACAAATCTAACAAATGAAGAAGGTGAGTGAAGGGGAGGATACGCCTTAAGGTTTCGATAAGAAATAATCAAAAATATTATTGGAAATAGTGGTCTAAGGGACCTTGGGAAGGAGGGGGTCTTTTAGTCATGGAAGAAGAGTGATGAGGGGACCAATAGTGATGGAAGCGGTGGCCTACGACCAAGACGGCAGCAGCGGGATCGGGGCAGGAGGATGCCACCATGGATGGTCCGTCAATGAGAGATGGTGTTAGCTAAGGGGAGGGGGTGTTGCATGAACCACAAAATAGGGGAGGGTTCCTCATGATGAATTGGGTAGAAAGAGGGGAGAAATAAGGAGAAGAAAAAAATAATGGAAAAAATTGAAGGAAAATAAAAATAAAAATAAAAGCATAATAATAATAATATAAACAATAATAATAATATAAATTTTAATATCAATGTTATACCAAAATTGTTATAAATAAAAATATAATACAATTAACAACATTGAGGAGCAATAATAATCCCCACTGTGACACTTTAACCCCCGAGAAAGTCCCACAAGACTATAATTTTCAAACATCAAAACAAGGATGAAATGATTTTCAATCGAAACCCCTACCACTTGAGGATCGAACACACACATTTCTCCCAAGGACTAAATCCTAGAGACATGAACTACCAAGAGAAAGGACCAATGAAACTAGACTCACATTTCCAAACACAACCCCTACCTAGAACACCCTGACCACTAACATAGAAATCATTAGAGTCTGCTCAAGATCTCCAATGAACATTTTCTATATGACCAATAATTTGGGCTAATCAGCTATATTTATCATGGCCAGGCAGAGAATAGGAAAATAGTTTCCCTAAAAATGACACCCTTAGGAAGATGTTCTCCATGAATTTTTCCCATGTCGGTCTCCCAACCATTTTAATACTCTAGCGGAATACTGAATTTTCAGAATAAAAAAAATCAGAAAACCAATCAAGATCCCTAACATTGGTGTGACCCATAAACATCCTGATTCACACCCGCCCATATTGAGTGATAAAATTGGTGATACCCATAGTGGGTCTCCCCGCCATATTAGAAACTGGGTAATGCAATGGAACCCACATACGAACTCTCAATTTATTTTCAATAATGGGGATTGAATTTCCAATCATAAACCCACTAAAATGAGCTGGCCCCAAAAATAGTGAGAAACATCAACACAGATCAGCCTAAAACCCCCAGTCTATGGGGAATCCAAACCAAAGAGACACCATACAAACGCCATGACAAAGCTTGATTCATATGATTTATAAACATCATACATCTCAAAATAAGAATCAACTAGAAGCCGGAATAAGTCCAAAGAAAGAACAACCATTTAATGTTTACACTAACAAGGTAAATCTATTGAAATCTTATAGAAGCATCCACCAATACCTACACAAATATTCTCCCAACATACAACAACATGAAGAAAATACTTAACTGTTCTATTATCCCACATTTGAGATGATTGGTTGGACATGTATCCCTCACACATAGAAACCACCATACAATGTGAAAGGCTTTTCTCCGAGACTTATGTTTGGAGTTCTGATGTATTAAATCATTTATTACACCATAGTTAGAAACTAAAATCCTCAAACTCATGCTTTATATTATGGATTGACAACTTACAAAATTTTCCAGGTTACCCGAACAGCCACACCATTAACAAGCCTTCAAAAGATTACGATGAAAGACTTTTAGTGCCCAAAATGAATACATTGGAAACAGACTAGTGCGTAGTACTTGTAATGACAAATAAGAACTGATGAAAGACTCATGCCAAGAACATATGCCTCCAATTCACCATATGCACTGGATAGGAAACCCTTTATGAGAACCTTGAAAAACAAGATTTCCATTTGTCAAAGTTCACTCACTGCGACCAGAACTTTCTAGTATAAGGTAGAAATATGCCTTCTCTAGCTTGAACATAACCCTTCAATCAAAACTAGGAAAACGTTCCCATCAAAACATCTAGAGTTCCTAAAGACATGATGAAGCACTTGAACTACTCTAGTTACACCACAAACCTTATCAAACATCATCCACCATAGAGAAAACAACAAATAATGAAAAGAAAATAACGACACCACTCCACTAGGGGTCAATGTAAAACTAGTGATTGCAAATGACCCCTCAAGGACCTTTGGACATTTCTGGGTGGAATACTTTAAACAAGAATCACAAAACCAACCTGAAGCACATCACAAATCAAACCTCCATATTTAACTATAAATAATTAACTCAAAATAAAAAAATTCATATAAACCTTGAAACATCATCTCAAAAATAAGAATCAAGCCCATAGACTAATATATCACAAAACCAAACCATAACCAAATCAAATATCTACAAAAATAATACCAAAGAAACATCACCAACCAATCCTAAACCATTTTTTAACAAATGACCAATATCAAAACAATTCCACTTCAAAACCATAAAAATGCTAAAAATCCCTTCTTAAAACCCACATTCCTTTTTAAAATTTCATAAAAAATAATCCCATCACATCACTAATCAAAACATTATTTTGGAAAACAAAACAAGAATTGAAAATCGAGCACCCTCCATTGGTATTCCATGAAACCTCACATACATAAGTTTCCATGCCAACTCAGGCACCCATGAACACGTACCAAAAAACCCAACACATCTAATTACATTAATACATTCATGTGGGTGTCTATAGGAATACTAAATAAAAACACTTTTCATTTCTAACACAAAAAATCCATCCCCGATTTTAAATTCAAAACAAATTTTGATGATATCCTTTATACTCCTAAAAGGAAGCATCTAAAAATTGATGATTCTAAAAAACACCCACTTTATATTCCACAATATCTTCCAAAAAACCAACCAAACATTTAAAAAAATTAATTACACTTTTTAAAAAAAATTAAGATCATGAAAAAATTTCTAAAACACTTTCCATCCCCATAACAACTCATTATATTTTTTAACAAAATTTATGTTCATTTTGGAAATATAATTTCAAAAGGCTAGTAATCAATTTTGTAACCCAAGAAAAACACCCCCAAACATAATAAAACTCACAACATTAAATTCCCAAAAAAACTAAATCTCTTAACAAATTGACATTCCAAATTATCAAATAAACAATTACTACAGACATTTTGGTCACACGGTTTGGCAAACCGTGCACCCATCGGTTGAGCAGATATGATGTCATCAGATGAAATTGCATGGTGTGAAAATGGCTTGATAGGATATCCACAACAAACATGCACCCATCCAAAATTACCACCAAATTTCAAGACCATTTATAAAAACCTAATCATGACTAAAGACCTTGAAAACAACTGAGATACAAACATGACCTATGAGGAAATACCATCTCAAATTACTTTAGAAATTCATGTGTCATTCTGAATTGGTGGTGACCAAGAAGCTATCGATAATTGACCACATGAATTCGGACAATCCTAACTCCAAACTATTAGAAATTCCGAAACGACTTTGGATGAACCTTCTCTAATAACATTTTGTCACAAACCAACCCAAATCAATTATGATCTGGTCAACTAAGTTGGCCCACGACAAGGACTAAAGGGACTTATCATTCCCCATGGGCTAGAAACATGTGTTGGGCATCAAAATAAAGTAGATGGGAAATATTTGGACCATAAACAGAAGAAAAAAATATAAACTGATCAAAACAAAAACAACAGTACCAACGAAAACAAAAATAAACTAAGTAGTGAAACAAACCTCAAATAACCTCATGGGTCACCATGGAGCACAAAATCACACTCTCTCCATGTGAGACCCAAACTAGAGGAACATAAAACTAAAAAATAATGTATGTGTGAGCACCAAGATTGTTATTAGGAATTCCGAGCATAAACAAAGCCATATTACCTTACCATAAAAAAACCAAAATCATTCTAATTTGAAAATAAGACATATTAAAAAATTGTTTTTCATTCTTTTAAAATTCAAGTAACAATTTTACATTATGAGGAAAAAAATTTCTCTTCCGCCCCACTTTTAAAATAGGTTCCAAGCATGCATTAACATTTCAAAATAAAAGGACACCAATTTAGGTCAAAAATATTGTTTTTATAAAAGAGGGAAAATGAATGAAACATCTAAATTGAAAATTAGATCAAAAGCACCATGTCCAATAACTAACTAGCTAGTTGTTAGTTGGGGACCTTGGATCATTTTACCTTAGTGAAACATGCTATAGAAATTGTAACCAATTGTGTTCTCATGCACGATCCACTAGGGAGGATCACATCCCATGGTCTATTGGTCTCCATCCATATCACAATGTGGTATAGGAACCACAACCAACTGTGACCACGTGCATGAGATACTAGGGTGGAATCACATCCCAAGGCCCTATAGTCTCTGATCATATCACATATTTAGTTAGTGTTGTATCATCAATAGTACTAGAAGAAACCAGGACAAGCCACTTCCAAATCAACTAGTGTACTAGTCTTAATCTGCCCACATAGATACCTTGGGATTCCCATGTGCTGTGTTTTAAGTGTTGGTGAGTTTCCATCAATGTAAAAAATAATATCTTATAATTTTGTTTATTCAAAAACACATTCACCCTCTCACAACAGATCTCTCTCCTTGAGCACATCCCCCCTTTTTCTATCACACAAAAATTCACAAGCCTCTCTTCTAGGCACATATCACAATTCACACATTCAACGTACAAATGTTTTTTAAGAACAAGGGGACATGCCACAAGATGATTTTTACCTTTTTAAAATCCTTATTTATGTTCCGAATGATCTTAGTTATTTATAAGGAACACTTTTCATTTTAGAACACATAATCACCCAACACTTTTAAGTTTCCAAAATATTTTAAAAGATCAATTGAGTAACCAATGTACTACACTTTTAAAAACAATCTTGAAACCATGATTACAATGATGAAATTAATTCAATAAACCCAAAACACCATTTTACCACAAGTTCAAACCAAAACATGTCTTTGGAAATGACAATGTATATTTTTTTGAAAAACCAAACATGTCAGTAAACTTTTATTAAGAAATAGACCAAAAGGGAAAATATTATTTGGAAATATTCATTACACATTCAAAGAAAAATTTCACTTACAAAATTATATAAGGATCCAACCAGGACTTTACATATTCTAGTATAAAAAGAAACATTTTCCATGGGTTTTCAAATATCCAAAATAAAAACACTCAACTCCCTAAAAATGTGACAAACAGGCCAAGTCACTGATAATACATTTTACCAATCCTTTGAGTTCTATGAAATTCACTAAACAACTATAAATAATTTTGACAACTATTTTACACATTTATGACAATTTAAATTTAAATGAAAACAAAATTTCAGTATTAGAAAAATCATACAGGAAAATAACAAACCAAATACAAGTGGTGCAAACAATTCAACCTCAAACACACACACACATATATATATCACAATAGCATGAAAATATATATTTAAAATGTTCAGGAAAACAAGGACTTAAAATTAAATTCATGGGCATAGGGAACTTACCTCAAACATATAACTTAGATGATGACAACTCGAACCCACATCACAATACTTGTATACGCACAACAACAAATTTAGAAACTCTAAAACATTGTGAAAAAGTTCATTGAATTTAAACACAATTACTAATAGATAAAATAACTATGGAATTCCAAAAATAAATAAGGGGAGAACAAACATCAAATGAAAACCACCTACCTCAAGTGGTGAAAGTGACTAAATCAACCTGAAACACCTTGCCTTTGGTGGAGGTTGTCGGAACATGTATCCAGATGACTCGAGAATACCACTGCAACCCTAAAATGGAATAAAAAAGAAAAATATGTTAAACCCTAAATTAAGGTTTCAACCTAATGAAATAAGGTGCCATGAAGTATAATAATAGGCAAAAGGGAGATGGATATGGATGTAGAGGACTCGATGTGAGGTCTCGATCAGAAATACTCCAAAATGTAGGTGCAAATGGGTGTGGAAGGGAGCTCGAAAAGGAGGGGGTCCTATGGCTATGTAAGAAGATGTATGAGGGGACCAATAGTGATGACAGTGGTGCCCTGTGCCCAGGATGGCAGCGATAGCATCTTTGGGCCCGGGGGAGGAGGTTTCTGGCGTGATTGGTTGGTCAGCGAGTGAGGGGGTCGGCTGGCGGGAGGGGGTGTCGCATGAACCATGGAAGATAGAGAGTGTTCTGCACAACAGATAGAGGAGAAGGTGCCAAGAAATAAGTATATGAAAACATAAAGGAAAAGAACAGAAGGAAAAAATAGAATAAAAAATGAAAACCTAATAATAATAATATAAATAATAATAAGATTAATAATATTATTATTCCAAAATATTTATAAGGAAAAATAAAATACAGCGCGCTAGGTCGGGGCACGAAAGATTTAATCAAATATTAACTAGCATCTCTGTTCTTGAAAGATGATACTATAACTTTTATTTTTCATATATATATATATATATATTATAATTAATTAATATTGATTAATGATTTAATATTTTAGTATGTAATAAAAAATCATTTTAAATTCATGTATGGTAATAGATTTTTTCAAAAAACAGATTTATTTTATGAAAATGGTTTTATTAAATCTCATCTAATGATTTCATGAATCTTTTTACTCATATAAATTTATTTGAAAATGATATTGGTGTTATGTGTCTTTTCATTTTTATATAGTCATTTTAATAACATATTCTTTTCAATATAAATATTTAAATTGTATTTTACCCATTTAAATAGTGACATAATAGTAGCATTAAACTATTGAAAGTAAATTTTTAATTTTTTTCTGTCAAATGAAATTTTATTTATATTGTATTATAAAAATAGTTGGGAAGAAAGTAATTTTTCTAATAAAGTAATATTTTATTAGTAATTAATATTTTATAATAACGTTTAGTTTCACTATAAAAGTATCTATATCATGTTTTTAAAAAAATAAAACATGTTAGGTGTATATTTTGTTTCTTTTTGGAACATGCCCTATTTTTTTTATAAAATATTTTAAACAAAAATAATATTTTTAAAATTATTTATTTTATTTCTTTGAATATAAAATTTATTGTATATAGATAATTTTTTTCATAATATGTATAATTCATTTGTATGGAGTTACTAAAGAGAAATAATGAGTCTATTGGAAGTGTAATGTAATTTTTTTGAATAACGACCATTATAATGAAGTTTTTTTCTTATATATGTTTTTAAAAGATAAATTTATATTAACTAGAAGATAAATTTGTTAAAAATGGATTAAATATTTTTAATAGAGACTCAAACGCTATTTATTTAAAAAACATTGGTATTTTTTAAAAAAATAGTAAAATACGGTACAAAAAAGTGAAATACCATCAAATATAGAAAATATGGAATCATATATAAATTTAAGAATGACCAAATCCTAGTACGATAATGCTATTGGCCTAATATTTCCAATAAAAATTATAGTGGATAATTAAGGGAGGTAATGGTTTACAATTTTAGTAATGGAGAACTTAAAATAATGAAAAAATAAAATATTGAATAATTTATTCTATAGGATTCAACTAAACAAACCAATAAATTACGAACTCTTATTCTAGCCTAAAATGACACATTTTATTCGGTTTCATCTTTAATATTAACCTAAATTCTATGAAAAATAATTATATATAATTTTTGGTGGCGTTTAGTCATAAAAAGGAGTCCCTAATCATTCTTTTGAATATGCTATTTAAGAGAAGATTCGACTTATCAATGCAAGTGTTATACACTCATTAATAATTTTTCATTATCTTCATCATACAACTAATTATAAATAATATTTAACAAATTATAAATATATAATTTAAATACATATTCTTAGGTATATATGACAATACTATTATATGAAAATCTATTAATTATTATTCATTTGTAAAAATATGTTCTTTTTTGGTTGGTTTTAAGACCAACTTGAATGATGTTATAACATTTTTATCAGACATCATCAAGAAAACATAAATACATGTAATATTTGTTAATAATGATTATTTTAATGCGTTTTTAAAAAAATTAAATGGTAGTATAAATTATTATATTGATCTGTAAAATAAATTCTTTTTAATGATTCAATTATCACAAAAGGATAATTTATAATTGTTATTTATGAACCATTACCATTTTTTCCTCATGAAAATTTTTGGAAGAATAGAACTATATGAATAAAAACTAAATAACCCCAATGATAATTATAGATTTCATTAATAAATTTTTAATGATCTTGAAATGAATCTTCCATATTGAATAATGTGTGGAATAAATAGAAAAAAATAACACCCGATGATAAATATTTTACTCTGAATGATTAATAGTTGGGTTGTAAGAAAATATAAATTAATGTTATTATATTAAATAAATATATATAATACTGCTATATATAGGGATAATAATCCTAAATTTATTATATAGGAATCTAGATTACATATTACCTATTAGGAGACCAAGATAAATTTATTTTGTCTTAATTTACTTTTCTTGAGAAATATTTCTTATTATGACCCTATTTTCCATTACATAATGTTTATTTCAACCAATTTATTTTTTATCATAATTTTAGTATATTTTAGTGCATTTATAATTAAATTCTATGTTTTACCTATCATTTTCATTTGATTCTTATGATACCAAAGTTGTATGTTCTCATTTTCTAAATTTCCCTTCACTGGGGAGTGTTTCATATTATCTACATTTTATCCGTTATATGGATTATATTCTACCCAATAAAAAAACTTTGTCCTAATATAAATATTAGTCAAGGTTTTTAAAAATCCATTTCATGTTCTATATTTATTTTCTTTTGACATAAATGTTATAAATTTTAAAAGGTGTTTTTTACTAATTCAACTTTCATCATGTCATACAATATTTGTTTAAATATGATTTTTAATAAAATTATTTATTCAAGCATTTATCATTATATTATTTTATTATATATCCCTTTCAAAGGTATTTTCATTTATATATTAAATTATTCTTCATTATTTATTTCTTACTTATAAAGATACAACATTGTTTAGAATATTCCTTATATTATATATTGGGTATTTTTCTTCCATGTCCATGTTACTTTTTTTCACAAACCATTAAAATTTATATTTTTAAATTTATATATATATATTTTATTTTATAAAATTTAATTTTTTATCTCTTTTAATAAAGATAGTTATTGAAAAAATATTAAAAATTGATTAAAAACTATTTCATTTCAAATTTAGAATAATATTTATCCCTCAATACAAATTTAGTATAATCAGAAATAATTTCATTTAAAGGTTAAAATTTTGGTAAATTTATTATTAAAATAATTTCTAAAAAAGACTTTTTCATAATTCAATGATTATTTTTTAATTGATTATTTCCTTGAAATTAAGATAATGGTACTTAAAAATTAATTAAACTCTTTTAATTTTTGTACATCCATTTTCCATTATAACTATATAAGTTACATCATCTTTGAATATTTCATTTAGCTCATGTATCACTCACTAAAATCCATCATGATATATTTATTTTTTGTAGTTTAATTTGTGTTATCATATGATCTAATTAATTATTATTTCTTTTACCTTATCAAACTATTTTGAAACCCATTTTAGTTTCATATATTAATCTAGATTTTATTTATTATTTCTATCATATAGAACTACTATATACAATTTACCATCAGGTGAGGCATGGTCCCTAAAATATATATCCCTCTAATATATTATATAATATTTAAATCACATTGATAAGTATGTTATGTTTGTATTTGATTCAAGTTATTGTGTTAACATACTTTACATCGACATGATATGATTTTCTTTGTTAAACATGTTATGAATAGGCATGACGTGAACATCTATATTAAAAAAATTTAGTGAACATGGTATAGTGAGCTATGTTTATAAAGATATTATAGTTTAGTAATTTACATGTGACAGTTTCCCTATTAATGTTTCTATGGATCATGATTATTATCTATTAATTTCAATCCCTTATATTATGGTAAATATTATTGTCTAATGATATAAATTTTATTGGTTGATAATCCAATGATAAGATCTATAGGATGTTATCATACTTTATGATCACTTATTCTGGTTCCATGATCTTGTTTCATTAATCATATATTTCTCTCATGTTCATGATTTCTAACAACTTTATAATATAATGGTAAATAATCATTGACTCGTGATTTTTTTTCACTCACTAAGTGTTTAGACTAACCCCTTTCATATATTTCCTCCTTCCTAATGAACCCATATATAGGACTATATCTAAGTGTAAATAATTTGTAGATAATTTTTTTATTGATTTTAATCATTATTATGTAATAAGACATTTATATAGATAATCTCTATAAACACTTAACCATTGGGATATAGTTGTGAATTTCATTTTTAAGAATTAATAATTATGTGTAACGATTTAAAATATATGTATGTATTTTTTTGGTTTGATTTAATTAAATTCCATCCCTTTAAGGAATTAAACATATCATAGGGTATAAAATTTTCAAAAATATATCCTTAGCCACAACAACCCCCACCCATACCATTTTTTTTTTGTTACCCAAAAAAATAAATCATGTTTTTATAAAGAATGAAGTAATTATCTTGTAATTATATGGATAAAAATTTGATCTTGGTATATTAAAAAAGGATAAAAAATAATAATGTTAATTTTTTATGTTAGGGTAACACATATTAACTTCTAACATATCATGTTTGTTTTTAAACCATATCATTATAAAAAAGATTAATATACATGTTCCAAAAAAAATTAAAACATATTAAAAACAAAGATAATACTTCACAAAATTATATTCACACATGGTATTTGACATCCCCTAGGATATAGGTACACATTAATTTGATCTTGGATTATCTCTTGTGAGGTTCCATAAGTTCTTGGGTTATTAGGGTTAAATATTTAGAGTTTCTGGAAAATCAGGCCTAGTGTAAAGTTTTGGTGCATCGTTAGTACTAACTATCTGATATGGGATTATGATATACAGAAGAGTTTTTCACAGTTTGAGCATGGTTTTTCAAAATTTGTGAGTACCTGTAAAAATCATGAAGGAATTTGGGATTTGGTCAAGTGGTTGTTGCATGACTTAAGGAAATTTTATCAAACCATGAGTCTACCCCTATGAAACTATGAGACTCATATTTTTAAAGATATTTTTTACCACATATCCAGTGAATGGATTACTAAATCATGGATCCTAACCATACACTCATATATGAAACTATTAAAATTTTTATTTACCATGATTTGATATTTTTTAAGTCTAATCACCATATAATTATTTAGTAACTCTCACTAGCATCATTTTTCCATGCTAGGATGTTCTTCCTGTGGTCTCTTACTAATTATAAAACAATCTAGAAGGATCTCTTCATGTTTAATGTGTTTTTTTCAGTTCATGTATTCTCCTCGTCAAAGATCTATCTCATATCTCTCATCTTATCCATGTTTTATAAAAATTTGTACGGAAGGATGACCTGATACATATTTTAGATGCCTAATTTATGGTGTTTCTGTTGGATGTAGTCTTGTGTGGACTGGATCTATTAATTTCTAATCTTTATTTAGGAAGGAGATTATTTTTCCTATATTGGGTGAGGTAGGTTCCTCTATATCATGGTGTTAACCCATGAATTGTCAAATGTTCTTCTAAATTTTTTTGGATTGGTTAGTGAATTTGATTTATTTTATATCATAGATGAATTTAATTTTGAAATTCATCTTAGGTGGGTTGAAAATAGCTTTTTAATGGCACTTTTTCTTATGAATAGTTTATTCACATTATGCGTTCGATGAAATTACACAAAGATGCCTTTGATTCAAAAATAGATTTTAAAACATGAGAGAAATTATTCTTTGCTGGAATGTGTCATATAAAATTATGAACAAGGATTTTAAAATGATTTTTGAAAAAAATGTCATATTTGGAATCTTTAGTGTGACACTACTTGGGGTTATTTTTGTATTATTATTATACTATGAAAGGACTCAATATCTATTAGATTCATGGTATACCTGGGTTAGTGTCCCATTTTATGTCCTAGTATATATTCACATAGTCTAGATCCCAACATAAAATTTAATTTATAAATGATCTAATTGTTTCATGTTTTATTTCTCACATTTTTATAATATTATATTTAAAGGGTTACTTTTCTTTATACCCTTATACAATCTTTCATGTTATTTTTATATTCATGTTTTTTACATTATAAAATTATTTAAAGGAAATGAACGGATGTTTTGAAAAATATATTTTGTTTAAAATTTCTTTATAAATATGTTTTGTGTGAAATCTAGAACTAATGGATTTAGGGATATAGATATTCTATTGATTCGTTGGTTTCAATTTGTTGAGATTTAGCACTCAGACCCTACTGTTCCCTTGTGAATTTTAGAAATTATTTTTAAACATATAAGTAATAGGAAGGGTGTCATGTGGTATGAAGCTTCTCCATGGTGATATCATATATTAAAATCTTGTTACTATTTTCAGGTACTCATTGACCCATCTTCTGATCATGATTTATTTTTGGTTCATTTCAGGCTGTTTTGGGAATATTCTCTACAATTTTAGAGGGATCTTCAGATGCACTTGGTCGGTGCAATGTTTACCCTTGAAAAACTATGTATTGTGGATTTGCATAGTAGACACATTGTTTGAAAAACCATGTTCCTATTAAAGAGAACCTGTAGAACCCCAAAAGTTGTCCACACAGTTAGGGCAATGATTTTTACTAACTGTTCTTCCTTTCCCAACTAACTTCGTTTTCAGGATTTGATTATTCCAAAAATTCATTAAAAATTTCATTAACCCCATTTTGTCCCCTACCAACCCTAACTCCACCAAAACTAATTTTCTAGGTCCATGATGCTCTCAGGGACACAATTTTCCTCCTCTAAACCCCTTACGAAGGGAATCAAAGTATGGTGATCATTGTTCAATCACTTCCTGGAAAGAACTCCTTCCTCGGTCATTCACTCATGATTGATTCCTCTATTGTACCTAGCATGTGATAGATCTCCATGTAGTTAGATAATTTAATCCCCTTTGTTAGGAATCTTGAATATGGGTTTGATTATTGGATCTCCATTGTCGATATTCTTTATTGAAGTTTCCCATTGAGGTTGTTATGTTATGTAATCCTATGATATATGATAAACTATTCTATTTAAAATTTATCAATTTATAGAACCTTAAATTTATTGATTTAAATTTAATTGCTATCAATTGGTATTTTAATTGTCTTTGGCATGAAATCATGGAAAACCCCTATTCTAATGAATTAGGGTGTGTTTGTGAAATCTAATAGAAAATTATGAAATTAAAATATGGAATTTAAATTATTGTAATTAAATTTAGAAATTTATTAGTTTAATTGATTCAAAATAATTTTGATGAAAAATGTTTTAATTTTATTTTGATAAGAACTGATTGGTTTTATCATAGAAAATGAATCAATTTACTAATACTCACTTTTGTTTTTAATTGAAAAATTTCATATTAGTGTAGAAAATAGGTAAATTGTATTTTGAATTTTTTAGAAATAAATTTTATATTATTTATTTTTGTTAGAGCACATTAATATCTATGTAGTTAGTGAGTTATCATGTAAAACACTTTATTTACGCTTTACAACTCTAACAAAACATACATATTAGGTCACATCCCCAATGGGATGTTGATGAGTCCTCTTTGAATAGTGACTGATGGACATGTGTAGATATATTTTCAGGACCACTTATTTGATTTTGTGAGGATATCATAGCATGGAACTATTGTACCACTTGGAGGATGACCATGTTTCCCCTTTTTGATTGTTTTAATATATATTACATTTTTTGTAAACATTGTTACAAATGCCTTATGAAATTATATAAATTGTTTTATATATAATGTTTATTAATTCATTGTTTGAAAAATCCCCATAATTTGAAATATAAAACATGGGTTTTTAAATATAATTTTGTAATTAGATGCATGTTTATTTAAAATTGAAAGATTTATTTGGTTAATAAATTGTGTAATATTATTCTGGATTCCTTGGTGAGTCCCTACTAGTATTTTATCTCACACCCGACCCATTCCCTCAGTTTTTTAGATTATCTTCTTCTAGGTTCAAGAAAGGGTAAAACACCACTTTGAGGTGGTAGTTATTATTTAAATTTTCTCTTTGAGATTCTTTTCCATTGGGACTTAGGTTGATTCTCATATTTTCTAGTACTTTGTTGATGTACCTTATGTTGTTGATATCTATTTGAATTATATTATAGTTACCCCTATGGAGTTTTATTTTGACGATACTATGTTTTGTCTATTTTTGATGTCAGGTTCTTGTCACCCACCCATTGGGATCATGATTCCCCTTCAATCCATGATAGGATCAGATTAGGTGTTATGGTACCAGGGTATCCAGGCTGATTCATGAGGAAGTGGTATCTGGGGTTTCTGTTATGAATCATTACTTAATGTGTGTATGCTATTGCTTAATATTATTTGGGAATAGGAGGTAGTTATGATTAACTACATGGACATATACCACAACAATGAGCCTTAATTCAGTATAGGTGGTTTGGAGAATACATCATGATGATTAGTTTTAGTATATTCCCAAATTTTTATTTGGATAGATTGAAATACATAACTTTTTTATTTATCTAATGGTATTAATTTCCATCTTTCTCTTATTTGAGTGGTGATATTGAGTATCTCTTATGATGTCATTAGTGTTTTCTGTTAATATTTTGTATCATCATGCCTCTAAGAATACATGTGAAATAGATCTAAGAATAATTTTCTCATGAAACCTTATGAAAAAACCCTCTCATGGACCAAAACTTGATTGAATTTATTGTGTACATTGTTCATGCTCTTGGACAAGCCCCTACACCCATTCTCTTTAAGGATCTATTTATGAAACCTCATAGGGATGAATTCAAGATTTTACTCCAGATTTATTTCACAAATATCCCTACAATTTCAAGGCTCTAAATGTAACATCCCAAGTATGTAATGAATAAGAGATATTTTTATCTATTCCTATTAATGAATTATATAGTGTTTTAGAGGCTGAAAATGAAAATAAATCCTATCTTAAGCATGGAATACACTAATGTTTTTAAAAGATTGGTTTACTGCCTTTTAATGGAAAACCATTTTTAAATCTATATTTTCACAATTTTATAAGCTATGTTTGTCAAAATAAACTTATTCTTTATGATTGGGACATAAAAATTTACTTTGTGTGAATTTTTGATATTTTTTCCGATAAAGTTCATTTTTTAATGAATAGTGAAAAATGTTGTATTTTAATTCAAATCCTATTTTTAATCTAATTTATTTATATGATTAGATTATCTTTTTAATTTGTTTTAATGTAAAATTAGAATATATTTTTACCATTCAATCCAATGGTGGTCATTGGAATCAATTTCGCTTTGAAATTGGGCTTAAACTAGTGTCAATCTTTTGATACTTATTGTTTCATAAAAACACGCTATTTGTCATGACAACGAGAATTAATTTTTAAATTATTTAATGCATATTATATGTTTTGAATTTTTTAAAATAGAAATCATTTTTGAATTCAGAATATCAAATATAGCTTAGGGTGATGTTTTGGAATTTTTCTGAAAAACATTAATTTTTGATGAATAGTGAAACCACTAAGCGGTAGTTAAAGAAACTGATTTTTCATTTAAATGAAACTTTGTCACTTCTGTGATTTTATTTTCAAAAATCCGACATACGTGGTTGTCATTAAGAAGTAAAATGTTTTTCAATGAGATTAAAACAATATTTTGGTGAATAGTAACTTTTAAGTTCTTAATCACGATTAGAGGTAATTAGTGTAGTTTAAGGTAAAAATAATGTTTTAATAATATGAGATGAGCTTGAAACATGTCCTACCCTAATTGGATGTGTCATGGCCGTCCAATAAAATCCATGGGTCAACTTGGGGACCCCATGGAGCCACTTTGGTTGGGGAATGACATAAATAACTTTTTATTTAATGTAAAAGTAAAAATAACACAAACATGATATGTTTTACTAAAACAATTTTTACATGGGTTATACAATTCATATTTTTTATCATAAATAGTCATTGGAAATATAAAAAGATTTAAAAAAAATAGTAATTTTTTTATAATTTTTATACGTTAAATAAATTACAATATTTATGACATCATTATGATGTAGCGATTACCTCATTAATAAAGGATTTAAATAAAGTGAAATGATAATGTAAATTCTATGACCTACACATGTCCAAAACCTATTGGATTGGTGGATTTTGAACTTGTATCACCTTAAACTCGAATTATATCAATGTGGGGCCTTTTTAATACGATACTCATTTTAAAATAAAGTAACATTTCTTTACATTCCAAGAGTGCCCCTCCTCTCCTCTTATAAAAGGCCCCCACCTCTACCTCCTTACCCACACTTCCAAAGCCATTGGCTCGGCCAACCCCTTCCCATTTTGTCCCTCCACTTCCCTCTCTTACTCCTTGAATCCTCACTTTGGGCATAAGTCTTCCCAAGGAAGCCTTTGAGATCAAACCAAAGGGAGTTACCCGATTTTAAGGTAATGTCTTCACTTTAGTCCTTTTGTTTTATTTTTCTTCTCCAACCCCCAAAACTCTTTTTATTCATTTATTTTGTAACAACTCTAGTATCTTAAATATACTAGGAATTTTTTATAAGAATTATTAGAGCTACACTTACACACACCTACAACTAATGGTTAAAGAACATACTATTTCTGTGGATGGCGAATTTCTGCCTCCCGAAACGATGATTGTTCAACATTATTTTAACACCTTAAAAGGTGGCCATTAAGATTACAATATATTTATATATGATATATAATATGTTTATGTTTCCCTTAAGCTTCAGTATTTTTCATTTTGGGCATACCTTTATGGTTGCCATTATGGGTAAACGCGATATCTTCATTTAAGGAAGTGCAGACTACCGCCCCCTCAAAGGGATTTGATTCCTTAATACCATATGTGGGACGTATAAAGGATGAAGTTATGATATTATATATGATATTACACTGGAATTATAATATACCTTTATATCATTATGATTCCATTCTATAAAATACGAAATAGAAATGAAAGTAGCGTTCATGCGTACGTACGGCTTAACATCTCCATGAACGGTGCATTTAATTTCTTACCTCTAAATGATTATGTAATATTATAAATGCATTTATATACTGGAATATATATGATATATATGATATATACATCATGATTATAATTCTTCATATAATGTATACATGAACAACTTGTAATTATAAAGGGTTTATTTTTGACTCAAGTACCAATGATCGTTAAAACGACTGTTAATAACTTAAATAGTTACATAGTGTTAATGACATGGCAATAAGTGATATAAAAGGAATAATGAACATTAAAAAGGTTCTTAAACAAGTATAAATTAACTCAAGTTTATTATTCCGGAGATTAAAGAACGACCGAGTCATGTCGGACCCGAGGTATGGGACTTTGTCTCAGTCTCCTTTCATTGAGGCATATTTTGTTTTATACACAACCTTCTTTTATACGGTGTATAAACCCCTTTGACTTTTAAATTTATTCAAAAGGAATATTTTTTATACAAAGCATTTACTAAATGACAAAAGGGAACATTTTTTTCGTACATACACGGTGACAACGACTTCTCCACCGTCGTGACCATTATTTAAGTTTCGGCTTCCTCTACAAGCCAAACCTTATTTTAAAAGAAAAATAAATACCATGTTTTAATTTTCTTTTATTTTGGTATTGAAAATGGTTTTCATAATGTTTTTATATCAATGTTTTGTATTGATATCTTGTGATTGAATGGTGGAAATGTTATGTTTCCTTTATGCATGTTTTATGTGATACGATTATGTTGAGGTTCTTGAGAATTATTATGAAGACAGGTGGTTCTGTGATAAACTAAGGGCGGGTAAGCCCGATATAGTTCTCCAATTCGTTGGGTAACGTGAAGGAGTGAAATGTGAAGGTTTCTCCGAATAGATTTAGGGAATATACTGTGATGGGTATTCCAAACGTAACCAAGAGGGTTGCTCCCCACGCAAGAATGTTATGAATGCCTCAAGTTACCTTTATGTCTTATGATTTCCATGATTTATTAATGATATGATGAGGTATGTTAAAGTGCTTATGTTTTATGGGTAATGTATGATTTCATTATTATGTATATATGAACATATGTTTCCTTTCCATATTTTTATAACCCATACTGAGCTTTTTATGCTCATCCCAAGTTTTTTTGAAATGTATTTCACAGTTCAAGGGAAAGGTACAAGACATGATGATACTGTCAAGGAAGTGTCAAGAATGAATCCATGTCATATTTTAAATATGTTTCCGTTAATGGAAAAAATGAATACTATCTTTTTGTAACCACTTTGTTTATATGTGGAATGTAATGCAAGTTTTATGTTCTAATTATCTAAAACTCTTAACCAGAAAACATCCTCAATGTGTAATCTTGTAATAACTCAAGATTAAGTTAGGTTTAATGATGGTGCGTTATAGTTGGTATCAGAGGTCGGTTTAGATAACTTTAGGAGTTAGATTTATATTAAATGATTATCCAAAAATATTTTTTTTTGAAATGATATAGCATTTGAAGATTACCATGTTGCTTCATCTAGGACATGTTTGTTCAGAATGGTTTTCTGCAGAGGAAACAGGGAAGCAGTGCTAGGATGGCATACAAAAGGAAATAACATTCCGAATAAACATCCTGAGATGGTCGGAATTGGAATTGAACAGTTTGTTGCAGTAATGGTGCAATTTACTCAAGCGATAAATGGTGGTGGTATCCATGCACGAGATCATCCAGATCAACCACAGAGGAACATTTCAGTGGTGGAACATTTCATGAGGCAACATCCCCCATCATTCATAGGATCATCTGACCCTGTGTTAGCTGAATGGTGTATTAAAGCACTGGAGAAGATTTTCGATGTCATGGGGTGTTCATACAATCAAAAGGTTAGCCTTTCTATTTACCGTTTGGAGGGTGAAGCAGATCAGTGGTGGTCGATGGTTAAAAATATCAGGGACGCCGATGAGATTCTTGCTCTTGACTGGGATGAATTTAAAGGTATGTTTCTTGAAAAGTATTTTCCTAAGGCTGTTCGACTTAGTATGGAAAAACAATTCGTGGAATTGAGGCAAGAGGAAGACTCAGTGGCTGCCTATGAAGAAAGGTTCACTCGATTGGCAAGGTATGCTCCAAATTTTATCCGAGACCTTGATAGTAAAATTAAACATTTTTACTCAGAATTAAAGACAAAATATCGAATGGCATTATCTTCTCGTGAGTTTAAAAGTTATGAAAAGCTTGTTCGATGTGCTGAGAAGGTGGAAATGGAGATTGCCGATGATCAAGTGTTCTATAACAACCAACAGAAGAAGAGACCGAGGTGGCAGGAGAAAGGGAAGAATTCTTCAAAAAAGTCAGATGGTAAGAAATCTAAGTTTCCAGTTTGAGATAAATGTGGCAAAAGGAATGCTGGGGAATGTCTTATAAATTCTGTAAAGTTCTACCATTGTGGTAAGATGGGACATAAGGCTTGTGATTGCACTAAAAAAGATCAAGGTGATGGTAAGTCCAAATTTCATTTACATTTAGTGAAATGTTTTAAGTGCAATGAGATGGGTCACTATGCAAATGAGTGTCCGACAAAGAATTTTAGTGATTTTAAGCAGTTAGACTACAAGCTCAAAGGGGTGGTGAAATCCTTTGCAACTACTTCAGCAGATGTCGGGCCATCAAATGAAGTTGTATCAGGTACTTTGTTTATTTTTTCAGATTATTCCAGTGTGTTGTTTGATTTTGGGTCTAAACATTCTTTCATCTCTGAAACCTTCTCTAGTAAAATGGGATTACCATATCACGAAATGACTCATGAACTTGTGGTAAAAACACCTGGGTGAAATGTTGAGGCTAAAATAATTTATAAGAATCTTCCTATCCTTATCCGTGGAAAGAACCTACTTACGGACCTTATTGTTTTACCTCTAGTAGAGTTTGATGTTATCCTGGGTATGGATTGGATCTCTATTTACCATTCTAAGATTGACTGTTGAGCTAAAAAAGTTTCTTTTTAGAAAGACTTTCAGTTTGTGTACAATAATGAACCCTTACTGTTGATAACTTATCAAGAGGCTGAGAAACATGTAAATGATGGAAATGAATGTTACCTTGAACATATTGTTAAAAAAAGGAACTGTTCAGATTAATGATGTGCCAGTGGTAAATGAGTATCCTAATGTTTTTCCTGATGAGTTTCCTGGAATAATACCAGATCGGGAAGTTGAATTTACTGTTGACTTAGTTCTTGATGCTAAGACAATTTTGAAACCCCCTTAAGAAATTGCTCAAATTGAACTTTTAGAGTTGAAGGAGAAATTGAAAGATTTATTAGAGAAATGTTTCATTCAACCTAGCACATCACCATGGGGTTCTCCTGTTTTATTTGTTAAAAAGAATGATGGTTCTATGAGACATTGCATTGATTATAAATCCTTGAATAACATCACTGTTAAGAACAAATATCCTTTGCCTCATATCAATGATTTGTTTGATCAGCTCTAGGGAGCTCAGTTTTTTTCAAAGATTGACCTGAGATCGGGGTACCATCAGCTGAAGGTAAAGTAACCAGATGTTCTGAAGACTATTTTTCGTACAAGATATGGCCATTATGAATATTTAGTAATGCCTTTTGGTCTAACCAATGCACCTAATGTATTCATGGACTTAATGAATATAATTTTCCATGAGTTCTTGGATAATTTTGTGGTGGTTTTCATTGATGATATTTTGGTGTTTTCTAAAAGTAAAGAGGAGTATGAAAGGCATTTAAGGGTTATTTTTAAAACCTTAAAACAAAAGAAATTGTATGGGAAATTCAGCAAGTGTGAGTTTTGGTTGCAAAAAATTTCTTTCCTTGGTCACATTGTTTCAAAAGATGGTATAACTGTTGACCCTGCAAAAACAAAGGTTGTTGAAGAATGGCCAAGACCCACAAATGTAATAGAGATTCATAGTTTCCTTGGTTTGGCAGGCTATTACTGAAGGTTTGTTAGAAATTTTTCACGGTTATCTAGACCAATGACTAAGATAACTCGGAAGGGTGTTATGTTTATCTAGACAAAAGAATGTGATGATTTTTTCCAGGAATTGAAAATAATATTGGTGAATGCTCCAGTTTTGGCACTACCTTCCTGGAATGGTGAGTTTGTTATCTACAGTGATGCTTCATTGAAAGGACTTCGTTGCGTCCTAATGCAGAATGATCAGGTAATTGCTTATTCTTCACGACAGTTGAAAACTCATTAGGTAAATTACCCTACACATTATTTGGAATTAGTTGCTGTTGTTTTCGCTTTAAAAATTTTGAGGCATCATTTGTATGGAGTAAAGTGTGAAATATATACTGATCACAAAAGTTTAAAGTATATATTCACTAAAAAATAATTGAACATGAGTCAAAGGGGATGGCTAGAATTAATCAAGGATTATGATTGTACAATTCATTACCATCTGGTAAAAGCAAATAAAGTGGCTGATGCTTTGAGTCGAAAAAGTAATGCTTCATTAGAAATGTTGCATTTGGAATGTGATCCTTTGGTTAAGGATTTGATGAACTTTGGCATAGAAGTTTTTGGTGCAGGATGTTCTTCTGTTTTGTTTCAGGTATCAGTGAAATCTTCTCTATCAGACAGAATCAAGCAAGCACAGAAGCAAGACAGTGAGTTGCAGAAAAAGGTAGAGCTGATTCAGAAGGGTAAGTTTCCTAAATTCAATACTGATAATGATTTTGTTTTGAGATTTGGGAAGAGATTGTCTGTGCCTTGTCATTCACAGTTGAAGAGAGAGTTGTTATGTGAAGCTCATAGTTCTCCATTTTCAGTTCATCCTGGTAGTACTAAGATGTATAGAGATCTGCGGGATTATTACTGGTGAGATGGAATGAAAAGAGATAATGCTGATTTTACTGTGATGTGTTTGACTTGTCAACAGGTTAAAGCAGAGCGGCAGTTACCAAAAGGGATGCTTCAGCCATTACTAGTGCCAGAGTGGAAATGGGAGAATATATCCATGGACTTCGTTGTGGGATTACCGAAGACATCCCAAGGTAATAATGCAATCTGGGTTATTGTTGATCGCTTGACTAAATCTCTTCATTTCCTTGCTATACGAGATACTTTTTCCCTTGATCAACTTTCCCATTTTTATCTTAAAGAGATAGTCAGGTTACATGGAGTTCCTCCCTCCATTGTATCTGACCGTGATCCCGGGTTCACTTCTAACTTTTGGAAAGGCCTTTAGAAGTCGTTGGGTACTGAATTAAATTTTAGTACAAGTTTTCATCCTCAATCAGATGGGCAGTCAGAACGAACAATTCAGAACTTGGAGGATATGCTACGTTCTTGCCATATGGATTATGAGGGAAGTGGGACCAACATCTTTCTTTGGTTGAATATTCATATAAAAACAATTTTCATTCTAGTATACATATGGCACCATTTGAGGCGTTATATGGGAAGTGGTGTGGAACTCCAGATTTCTGGGATGAAGTGGGTGAAAGGAATTTGATGGGACCAGAATTGGTAGAAGAGTTGGCTGAAAAAGTTTAGCTGATATAGAAACACATGAGAACAGCTCAGAGCAGGCAGAAGAGTTATGCGGATAACCGGAAGAAGGATCTATCTTTCGAGGTAGGTGATCATGTTTTCCTCAAAGTCTCACCATGGAAAAGTGTGATGAGATTTGATAAGAAATGAAAGCTGATTCCAAGGTTCTTTAGACCATATGAAATTCTGGAGAGAGTTAGATCAGTTGCATACCGGGTGGCTTTACCTCCGAGTTTATCTTAGGTACACAATTTTTTTCATGTTTCGATGTTGAGAAAGTATATGTGAGATCCATCTCATGTTTTGAGTCCAGAGGTAGTTCAGCTGGAAGAGAACCTATCATATGAGGAACAACCGGTCCAGATTCATGACAACAGGGAGAAAGTGTTACGGAATAAGGTGATTAATCAGGTAAAGGTTTTGTAAAAAACCACATGATGGAAGAGGCAACATGTGAATCTGAAAATGCAATGAGGGATAAGTACCCCCATTTATTCGATAAGTAAATAAATTGTGGGGACGCAATTTTCTAAAGGGGGGAAGGATGTAACATCCCATGCAAGTAATGAATTATAAATATTTTTATCTATGCTTATTAATGAATTAGATAGTGTTTAGAGGCTTCAAATGAAAATAAATCCAATCTTAAGCATGGAATACACTAATATTTTTAAAAGATTGTTTTACTACCTTTTAATGGAAAGCCATTTTTAAATCTATATTTTGACAATTTTATAAGCTATGTTTGTCAAAATAAACATAATCTTTATTATTGGGACATCAAAATTTACTTTGTGTGAATTTTTGGTAATTTTTCCGATAAAGTTCATTTTTAATGAATAGTGAAAATTGTTGTATTTTAATTCAAAAACTCTTTTTAATCTAATTTATTTATATGATTAGATTATCTTTTGAATTGGTTTTAAAGTGAAATTAGAATATATTTTTACCATTTAATCCAATGGTGGTCATTGGAATCAATTTCACTTTGAAATTGGGCTTAAACTAGTGTCAATCTTTTGATACTTATTGTTTCATAAAAACACTCTATTTGTCATGACCGTGGGAATTAATTATTAAATTAATTAATGCATATTATATGTTTTTAATTTTGTAAAATATATATCATTTTTTAATTCAGAATTTAAAATATAGCTTAGGGTGAAGTTTTGGAATTTTTCTGAAAAACTTCAATTTTTGATGAATAGTGAAACCACTATGTGGTAGTTAAAGAAACTGATTTTTCGTTTAAATGAAACTTTGCCACTTCTGTGATTTGATTTTCAAAAATATGACATACATGGTTGTCATTAAGAAGTAAAATGTGGTTCAATGAGATTAAAATAATTTTTTGGTGAATAGTAACTTTTAAGTTCTTAATCGTGATTAGATGTAATTAGTGTAGTTTAAGGTAAAAATAATGTTTTAATAATATGAGATGAGCTTGACAGATGTCCTACACTCATTGGATGTGTCATGACCGACCAATACAATCCACGGGTCAACTTGGGGACCCCATGGAGCCACTTTGTTTGGGAAATGACATAAATAACTATTTATTTAATGTAAAAGTAAAAATAACACAAACATGAGATGTTTTACTAAAACAATTTTTACATAGAGATATACAAGTCCGATTTTTTATTATAAATAGTAATTATAAAGCTAAAAATATTTCCTACATCATAGTATTTGTTTCATAATTTTTATACTTTAAATAAATTAAATTATTTATGACATCATGATGATGCAGCGATTACCTCATTAATAAAGGATATAAATAAAATGAAATGATAATGTAAAATCTATGACCTAAACATGTAAAAAACCTATTGGATGGGTGGATTTAGAACCCTTATCACCTTAAAATCTAATTATATCAATGTTGGTCCTTTATAATCCGAAACTCATTTTATAATAAAGTAACATTTCTTTACTTTCCAAGAGTGCCCCTCCTATCCTCTTATAAAAGGCACCCACCTCTACCTCATTACCCACACTTCCAAAGCCTTTGGGTCAGCCAAACCCTGCCCATATTGTCTCTCCACTTACCTATCTTACTCCTTGAAGCCTCACTTTGGGCAGAATTCTTCCCAAGGAAGCCTTTGAGCTCAAACCAAAGGGAGTTACCCAATTTTAAGGTAATGTCTTCACTTGAGTCCATTTGTTTTATTTTGCTTCTCCAACCCCCTGAACTCTTTTTATTCATTTCTTTTGTAAAAAATACAGTATATTAAATATAATGGGATGTTGATATAAGAAGGATTCGAGGAATACTTACACACACCTACATCTAATGGTTAAAGAACATATTGTTTCCGTGGATGGCGAATTTCTGCCTCCTGAAACGATGACTCTTCGACATTCTTGTAACACCTTCAAAAGTGGCCATTAAGGTGACACTATATTTATATATGATATATAATATGTTTATGTTTTCCTTAAGATTCTTCATTTTTCATTTGGGGCATACCTTTATGGTTTCCATTGTGGGTAAACGTGATATCTTCATTTAAGAAAGTGCGGACTACCGCCCCCTCAAAGTGATTTGATTCGTTAATACCATATGTGGGACGTATAAAGGATGAAGTTATGATATTATATATGATATTAAACTGGAATTATAATATACCTTTATATCATTATGATTCCATTCTATAAAATACAAAATAGAAATTAAAGTAGCGTTCATGCGTACGTACGACTTACCGTCTCTACGAACGGTGCATTTCATTTCTTACCTCTAAATGATTATGTGATATTATAAATTCATGTATATACTAAATATATATGATATATATGATATATAAATCATGATTATAATTCTTGATATAATGGATACATGAAAAACTTGTAATTATAAAGGGTTTATTTTTTACTCAAGTACCAATGATCGTTAAAATGATCGTTATTAACATAAATAGTTACATAGTGTTCATGACTTGGAAATTAGTGATATAAAAGGAATAATGAACTTTAAAAAGGTTCTTAATCAATTAGAAATTAACTCAAGTTTATTATTCAGGAGATTAAAGAATGACCGAGTCAAGTCGGACCTGAGGTATGGGAATTCGTCTCAATCTCCTTTCATTGAGGCATATTTTTTTTATACACAACCTTCTTTTATACGGTGTATATACCCCTTTGACTTTTACGCTTATTCAAAAGGAATCATTTTTATACGAATTATTTACTAAACGACAAAAGGTAATGTTTTTTTCGTACGTATGCGGCAACAACGACTTCTCCACTGCCGTGACCATTATTTGAGTTTCGGCTTCCTCTACAAGCCATACCTTTTTTTAAAGAAAAATAAATACCATGTTTTAATTTTCTTTTATTTTGGTATTGAAAATGGTTTTCATAATGTTTTTATATCAATGTTTTGTATTGATATCTTGTGATTGAAAGGTGGAAATTTTATGTTTCCTTTATGCATGTTTTATGTGATACGATTATGTTGAGGTTCTTGGGAATTATTATGGAGACGGGTGGTTCCGTGATAAACTAAGGGTAGGTGAGCCCGATATAGCTCTCCAATGCATTGGGTAATGAAAAGGAGTGAAATGTTGAGGTTTCTCTGAAGAGATTTTGGGAATATACTGTGATCGGTATTCCAAACGTAACCAAGAGGGTTACTCCCTACGTAAGAATGTTATGAATGCCTCAAGTTACCTTTATGTCTTATGATTTCTATGAATTATTCATGATTTGATGAGGTATGTTAAAGTGCTTATGTTTTATGGGTAAAGTATGATTTCATTCTTATGTATATATGAACTTACATTTCCTTTCCTAATTTTTATAACCCATACTGAGCTTTTTATGCTCATCCCATGTTTTTTTGAAATGTTTTTCACAGGTCAAGGGAAAGGTACATGATATAATGATAATGTCAAGGAAGTGTCAAGAATGAATCGATGTCTTATTTTAAATATTTTTCCATTGATGGGAAAAATGAATACTATCTTTATGTAACCACTTTGTTCATATGTGGAATGTAATGAAAGTTTTATGTTCTAATTCTCTAAAACTCTAAACCTGAAAAGATCCTCAATGTGTAATCTTGTAATAACTCAATATTTAGTAAGGTTTAAGGCTGGGGCCTTATACTAATGATCCTCAACTAGATGAAGATTGGTTGAAAATTATTTATCATCTGTTTGAGTTTTTGGTAATTTCTGATGAAATCAAGGTGATATGTGGCACCTCATGATAGAGTGACCTATCAAGAGATAGTGGGAAATGATGGTGATGATGAAGAAGAATGAGTAAATATAATTTATATACATTAATTTTTTTAAATTAGCAGTTCTATTTATAGATGATGGCTTTGTCTAAGGATATTTATTTTTTTAAACATGTGTTGGATGATAGGACCGTGAGTGAATATGGAAATAACATTATTGATCTTATGTAGTTTTCACATGAGATTATGTCAAATGAGAAGATTAATACTTGAAGGATCAATATGGGAATTAGATATGATATTCATTCATGGGTTTTATTACTGAAGATACCTTCTTATTCTGATGTGCTAGATATAGCATTGATGGTTGAGATGGACTTGGCTGGAAAATATGGGTTAGTGGGAGTTCCTTTTTCTCCCACTAGTAGTTCTGTGATTTCCTATAAGGGAAGAGTAATCATGATTATTCTCACAGTGGTTCTTAATAGTAGGGTTTTTCTAAACCCCCTCGTAGAACCTATAAGAGGCCCTCTGAATTGTTAATGGTTTGGAAAACTTGGCCACTCAAGGGTTTACACTGAGGCACCAAAAATATGTGGTTCCTGTGGATTCTCATGTCACTTGAAGATGTTACTCATTGTATATTCTAATCCATGTAGTGGCATGGGATCATCTACACATAATAAAACTACGTTTCAATCAGATGTTACATGAACAAATGGGTTTCATCCATATATATCTAGAATGAAGCTTCTTCACTTAGTGTATGAGTCTCCATATGAAGCAGATATGGGTCTAATGACTGTGAGATGTACTATAACTATAGATTCATCTTTAGTGACTTTGTTATTTGATATTTGTGCATCTCACTCATTTATTTTTTCTGGTATTGTGAATCTTATTAATCTTCTTATGGAATTTTTTTTATGCGATGGACATTACTACACCCCTCGGAATGAAGAGACAAAAAATTCATGATTGTCCAACTTGTGTCTTATCTCTATTAGGGATTGATATTGTATAGCATTTTATGTTCCTCGATATGAATCCTCTTGATGTCATATTTTGGCTAGATTAGCACATTTATAATAATGCTCAAATTGATTTCTATCTTCTTTGGGTTTTCTTTATTGAACTTGATGAAGTGTGTTGTAGATTTCATGGAGAGTGGGAGTCAATTTTGTGTAGAATTGAAAATTCGTATCCATAGTTGGGGAAAGTGATATCTTTGTTTTCTTTTGACATGGAGTAAAAAACATTGAGCAGTGATCTACCTCTAGTTTTTGTCATGTTTCTAGAAATTTTTCCTTCTAACATTAATGGTTTACCACCAGTAAGGGATGTAGATTTTTTAATTGACATTGTGTTAGGTACCCAGCCAGTATCTATTCTGTATTACCACATGTAACCAAATGAAATAAATTATATGAAGATATTGTTAGATGATATTTTAGAAAATGAATTTATATGCATGAGTGTGTCTCTATGGGTGGTGCCTATTCTATTTTTAATGAAAGATGATCTATCACTCATGTTGAGTCTATAAGGTTTCATTATGACTTTTCCATTACTCTATGTTTTGAAAATCACAAACACCTTATCTTAACGAAATCTATTTTTCCCTACAAATCATTTTTATAATGAAAATTTCCCTTCTCTAAGGAAAATTTTATCCTTACCTTTGTTTTCATTGCTTCATTTTATATGCTCTCTAAATCAAACTCAATTTATTACTAAGCCTAAAATAAGGATTATTATGATAAACCTTGAAATCTTATAATTCCTTGACTATAGAGTGTTCTATTTTTATACTCATAATTCTCTTAAATTCAGACTCTAAATTCTCTAAAATTCAGACTCCAATTTCCTCGGAATTTGGACTCAAAATTCCTCAGAATTTTGTCTCTGAATTCCTCAGATTTTAGACATCAAATTCATTAGAATTCTGACTCCAAAATCTATAGAATTCAGATTCCTAATTCTTTTTAAAACAGAATCCAAATTTCAATGTCATATAGACTCTGAATGTTTTTTTTAGAATCATAATTCAATTTTTTTACTTATACACTGAAAAATATATTTGATTATGAAAATTCATTTTCCTAACACATGTTATTGTTATAAAATGATGTCGTGTAATTTGTTTCCAACTAACTGTTGGTTGAGTGACATGTGTACAAGTTCCTCTGAAATTCCAGGAAAAATATGACCATTAGAGGAGGGAGCTGACCTTTTGAGTAGTGCCTATAAATAGAAGCTCATTTGAAATATCTCAACACACGTTCCATCAATCTAGAGATTACATATTGCTGAAGTGTTTTATAGATAGAGCGACTCTTATGACTTGTGCATATAGAACATCTTGTTTAGCTTTCTTCATGCGACTCTGATTGTTGTTATGTACAATCAAGGGCTTCCAGGGATAGGAAGACCGAGGTGCCGACTACCTAAATGTTCGAGGGCTTCCAGGGATGGGAAGACAGAGGTGCAGACTACCATAATGTTTGAGGTCTTTTCGGGATAGCAAGACAGATTCTGATATTTCTATTGAGGCCTTACCCTAGTTTGGGTAAGACAAACTTCCTTTAATGTATAAATCAAGGGACCTATAACCACGGTTGTTGAATACCCTACTCTTTGGGATAAAATATTTCATATTTGTTACTTGTTTTGTTTCAAGTTTATTTCTGCTATATTTCGATAAAATAAGAATGTATAACATTATTATATGTTCTTGTACTTTTTTATACTATAATAACTATGATAATATATGCATTAAGGTAGAATATTTTCCTTGTAAACTTTCCTTAAGGTCCATTTCCAGAACCATATTTCCAGAACCTAGAAAGATTCATTCATAGTACTATTTTTAGGTTTTTTGAATTTTTTATTTAACATTATTAAACCAATTTTTCCTTAAGGTAAAAAATGAATGTTTTTAACCATACAATTCACCCCCTATTCTAATTGAGAATCTATATTCATATTTAGATTATACAATTTGTTTCATAGGAGGTCTTTCAAATACTTATATTCACTTATACGTTTTCTTGCTCAGGTTTTCCTTGTTCAAAATTTTCTTTCTTAACTTTTCTTGCTCAAGTGTTTCTTAAGGATTTGTATCTTTCTTTATTAACTTTTTATATTAAAATGTTTTGTGGAAATAATATTTTCTTATAGAATGGAAGGAATAAAAATTGGTTCTATTGAAAATATAAATCGAACCAGGCCACCTATTTTTTATTGTGATGATTATGAGTACCGAAGAGATCAAATGAAGACTTTTGATATTAATACTACAGTAGAAAATTTTTTAATGCTTACTTGAGATTAAAAAATCCATGACAAAGAAGTCAAAACCATTAATAACCAATAAAAGTAATAATATCAACTAAATTACAAGGTATACAATGCTGTGTTATGTTCTATAACAAGGAATATATGTAGTCAAATTTATTCTTGTGAAGTTTCTTACTATATCTAGAAGAAACATGAGGTTTCTCATTCTGGAATGTTTAAAGTTATAGAGACTAGAAGAACTATGCTTACCGCAAAATATCATGGATTTTTATTTCCTTATGGAGAACCTATTTGAAAAGTACAACAACAATTTATAACTATTGTCAACAGTTTACAATCTATGGGTGAGAATGGTCTTGATGACGAATCTATTGTGAACAATATAATTGACATCATGCCAAACGAGTGGGAATCTAAATGAAAACTATTAATGAGAATAGAAAAGTATCTCATATTACACTTGAAGATATTTTTTTAACTCTTCTTCACCATGAAACCAGAATGAATAGAGATGCTGATGTGAATAAGAAGAAGAATGGTAGTGGAAGTGTAACCTTTACTACTACTAATTTCAAGCCTCCAGAAAGGTTTACAAGATCCAAGTCAAAGAAAGCCATTATTCTATCTAAATCTAGTGAAAGTTAATATTGTGAAAATGATATATATAATCTTTCTCGAAGGATGAAAAATAGAGTGGGGAAGAAATTTTTTTAGTGTAGATATAAGAAGAATGAAATAAAAGACAAGAAAGACTCGGAAGTCACTTGCTATGAATGTAAAAGAGCTGGTCATATCAGGCCATATTTTCTTAAGATGAGGATAAAAGAAAGGAATGGAAAACATTATTAGAGAAATATGAAGAAGTATTACAAGACTAAGGCTAAGAATGTTTTAATGGCCAATGATACTTTGAGTGCTAGTGGTGGTGACTCATTTGATGAAACCTCATAGTTTGAATTTTCTGGTTAGAAGAATCTTAGTTTACAAGAAAAACTACCCATTGAGAATCACTATCTAATGGCTAAGGTACACAATTCCAAATGTACTACTAATGCATCATTGAATAAACATTTTTATAATAATGAATATTATGAATCCTCAGATTATGAATCTTCCTCATCAGAAGATAATACCACACCATCATTTGAATAAGTTCCTAGATTTTCTATACTACAAGAAAATGAAAATTGTAAGATAGAAAAGATGTTATAGAAATAAAATTCAAGAATTTCCATTTTAACTAAATAAGTATTAGATCTTTCAAACGATCCTAATCAAAATATTTTTTATTATGAAATTTTTTCCAAAACCCTTAAGGAATTCAATTATATGAAGGAAAAACTTTCTAAGGATCTTGAAAATGTAATTTCTAAGAAAAATATTTTAGAGGCTCACTATAGTTATAAAACTAATGTTCTTGAAGATAAAAATTTGGTTATTAAACTATATTCATAAATATATTTCTTAAGGAAATGTCTATCAATCTTTACCTATGGTAAAGAAATCATTAACAAGATGTATTCCCAAATTCACCAATTGAAGAATTGTTCTGGATTTGGTTATACATTTTCTAAACCATTTTTTAGTAATAACTATTTTTCTTCCCAAATTCATCCATTTTTCACTAAATGCAAATGTGGTAGACATAGGGAGAAAAAAATTTCTTTAAATGAAACCCAATATTTAGGTCTTCATAAAGTCTATTTATCTAAATGTGGATTCCTAAAATCATACTTTCTGAAATTTCCGAATCTATGAAATTCTGGATTTTGAAAGTCTATCTCACTTATTTTTAGCAAAATAAATAAAGTACAAACATAAATACATGGTACATGGATAGTGTATGTTCCCATCATATGATTGGTAACCAAAATTATTTTGAAAATAAAATCAAGAAGAATGGAGGAAAAGTAACTTTCAGAGATAATGCTTAGGGTGAAATTGATGCTATATGTAACACAGTTCTTCTTGGGAAAAATTGATTTCTATCATTTTATTTGTTAAGAGTCTTAAGAACAACCTCATTAACATAAGTCAATTATTTGATTAAGGGTACCTTGTGAATTTTAGGAATGATAAAAGCATAGTACACAATATCAAGGAAGAGTTTATTCTTTATGACCATAGAAAAGAGAATGTATACACATTAAACTTATAAGACATTAGCAGCCAAGATTTACCTTACCTGGGTGAAATGGAAGATCAATCTTGGTTATGTCATAGATGGCTGGAACACTGTAACCTTAGGAGCCTATGAAAACTCGTGAAGAAAAAACATGTTTAGGATCTACCGGAGCTTATATTTGATTCTTCAGGAGTTTTTGATCCTTGTCAGTATAGAAAGCGACATAAATCTAGTTTTAATTCAAATGGTGAAGTCTCAACTTCTGATATATTACAGTTAGTGCATATGGATCTATTTGGACCAACATAAACTTGATGTATTGAGGGAAAATATTATGTATTTTAATTGATGATTACATTAGATTTACATGGGTCTATTTTCTAGAAAAGAAATCTAAAGCTTTTTCTTATTTCATGTTTTTAGATCCCAAGTTATAAATGATAAAAACCTTCCTTTGATAACTATTCATAGTGATCATAAAAGAGAATTTCAAAATTCAAATTGTGAAAATTTTTTGTAGTAATAAAAGAATTACTCATAACTTCTCAGCAGCAAGAACTCCTCAACAGAATGATGTTGTTGTAATAAGAAATTGAATTCTTAAAAAAATAACTAGAACCATGTTGAGTGAATATTCTATTACTTTACACTTTGGGGATGAAGCTGTTAGTACTGCTTATTATACTATAAATCGAGTTTTAATCGGACCTTTTCTTAACAAAACATGTTATGAATTGTGGAATGGTAGAAAACCTAATATTTCATACTTAAAAGTATTTGGATTAAAGGTATTCATATTGAATACTAAAGATAAATTAATAAATATCCACCCAAATATGATGAAGTAATTTTTATAAGCTACTCCAAAACTTATAAGTCTTATATAGTTTTTAATAAAATCACTGATATTGTTGAAGAAACCGTGCATTCTAAATTTGGTGAAACTAATCATTTTGTTTTTATACAACACCAAAATACATCTTCAGACTTTTTTTAAAAAACTAAATTTAAAACCTTTATAGAATATTTTTCTAAAAAATAAAATTTCCAAAAAATATCTCTAAAGCATTTACCTCAAAATATTTCCTACCATATGTTGATGAACCGGTTTTACAAAACCAAAATTAGTTGTTTCTTAAGAATCATCCCAGTGATAGTATCATTGGTGATGTAAATAAACCTATAATGACTACAGGTTCCTTAATAAATTATGTAAAACATCTAGCAACACTTTCCCAATTAGAAACAGAATGATCTGATGAAACTTTAGGTGATGATGATTGGATTGAAGCCATACAAGATGAACTAAATGAATTCGAAAGGAATAAGGTCTGGACCATGGGTGAAAGTCCTAAGGAAACTTTTTTAATTTGAGTAAAATGGGTATTTATAAATAAATGTGATTAAAATGGAATCATAGTAGGAAAAAGAGATATATTAGTTGTTAATGAATATAATCAACAAAAAAGAAATACACTATAAAGACACCAATGCTCCCATATATAGACTTGAATATATTCGTATTCTACTTGCCTTTGCAGGATTACATAATTTCAAATATTATTCAAATGGATGTAAAATGATTTTTCCTTAATGTATATGTTCATGGGGAATTTTATGTTAATCAACCGACTCGTTTTGAAATCACAAAACATCCAGAACAACTTTTCAAACATATCAAATCTTTTTATGGAATTAAATAAACTCTCATAAACTTGTATGATAGAATTAAATGATTTATGATACAATGTAATTATGTTAATAGAACTACTGATCCATCTATTTTTATAAAGAAAGATAAGAAAAATGTTTTCATTGTTCAAATTTATGTTGATGACATTATATTTTGTCCAACCCATCAATCTTTAACCGATTCTTTTGTGAATTTAATGAAATTTAATTTCAAAATGAGTATGACGAGTAAGTTTTAATTATTCCTAGGTTTTAAAATTTCTCAAAAACCAGAAGGAAATTATATATCTCAACATAATAATATTAAATATCTTCTAAAAAAGTATGTATTTCACAACACTAAAAGTATAACCACTCTAATTGGTACAACATATTCACTTGATCTATATGAAACTAGGAAACCAGTAGATCCAACATCATTTAGATTTATGATAGAATGTTTCTTATACATGATATCTAGTTGCCTATAATTAATTTTTCCAGCATGCTTATGTTCTAGAAATCAATATAATCCAAAGTAATCTCATTTAAAAGCAGTGAAAATAATTTTTTCAAACTTAAATGGAACCATAGATTTAAAATTTTTTATACTTATGGAAAAGATTTTGTTTTAAAACGTTTTTAGATACTAATTTTGGTGGATATATAATGGATATGGAAAGTACATCTAGAACATTTTATTTCTTAGGGGATTCATTAGTTTCTTGGTCATGTAAAAAGAAACACTCAGTATCACTCTCCACTTATAAATCCAAATATGCATCAACTGGAAGTTGTTGTGCTCAAGTATTGTGGATGCAACACACTCATAGAATATGGTACGAGTTTTACCAAAACAAAGATATTTTGTGAAAAAAATTGTGCCATTTCCCAAATTAAATATCATTCACATCAATCTTGTTCAAAACCCATAGATATTAGGCATCACTTTTATAGGGACCACACACTTAAAGGAGATATCATTCTTCGGTTATTGGAACAAAAGATAAACTTGATGATATTTTTACAAAATATTTACCATCCGATTGATTTGAATATATTTAAAAAAAGGCAGGAATGATCATTGTAAGGTAATATTCCATATTAAATATTTGTTAAAACCTATCTCATAACATAAAGAAATTATTTTTCAGGGGGGGGGGGGTATATTTTCTTTTTTAATCATAATTTTTCACAATCAAAATTTTTCGTAATCAAAATTTTTCATAATCTTATTTTTGTTAGAAAAATTTTCATTGATAAATCAATTTTTTCCAGAACCCAAAATTTTGGAATCCTAAATTTTCCTTCTTTAAGAACATTTTCTGTAATCTAAAGTTCTTTAAGAAGATTTGACTTCATTACTGATAACTTTTTTAGAAATCCAGAAGTTATGTTTCATAAATTTTCATAAATTATTTATTGGTATTTTCATCTTGTTTTGGATTCATGTTTCCTAGATCTAATGATTTATCTTTAAAACCTTCAAATGATCAGATTCTACCAAATCCTTCTTCAGCACTCATCTCAACTGTCAGATCAGATCATGCTTTTTTAAAGTGTTGGATTAATCTAAGAATATGAACCATCAGTTAAATGACTATATAATGGCCCCACTATTCTTTGTCCCACATCTGTTTTCAATCCTTTGGGTACCAAAGCTCTGCCTCTCTACATAAGGGTCATTCCATATTTCTAATTTTTCTTAACATTATATGTCTTTGGAAGAATCTCCTCAGATGCAAATGTATACAAACAAATAAATTTCAGAATGAAAAATATACATGTAAAGGTTTGTAGATACGAAGTTCTTTGAAAAGTATAATTCCATAATTATGAAAAATATCATGTCGAAGGGATGGAAAAGCATGTGCATATCCAAACCAAAAGGAAAAGATCTGGTTTATCCGGTGTTTCTTATAGAATTTTACGAGACTGTAAGTTTTTTTAATGAAGGTGGGAGAGATAGATTCTCGTTAGAAAGATATGGGAAAACTTATTCTATTTCTTTCAAAAAGGATTCTACTATCATTGGAATACTGTATGAAGGATAAACTATTTTCTACACCCACAAACTACCAGATGAATCGATAAATTTTTAGAAGGAGAAGCCATTAGAATGTCTCAGACATAAAAGATTCAAAACACCAAAGATAAATCACCTCTCAAAAAACATCAGGATACTAGCATTATGGATTGAGGGTTTCTTATTTTCGAGAAAATGGGATAAGGAAAACATGAAGAAGTGTGATATCTTCACTTTCGATTTCCTAGTGAACTTGTGGAAGATAAATTTAGTGGTGTATATCTTCCTGAAGGTCACAAATATAAAAAATGGATCCCTCAAAGAAAAAATTATTTATATCCAAAATCCTATACAAGACCATTGTCTTATTCCTAGAATCGTTCAAAATCCCATGTAGTTCAAAGCCTAGATCTTTCAAAGTCATGTTTTATAGTGATGACACTTTGAGTACGATGAAGGTTGGATTTAGTGGAAACTATGAATAATATTATGAATTATTATAAATTTAAATTAAATATTTATCCACGATGATGGAAGTAGCTGAGACTTCTTAAAGTGGTCAGAAGAATAGAAAGCAGAAGGAATTGGAAGACAAGGGAAAACCCCTATAGTTCATGAAACTCAATCAACACCCCAAAGTCTAAGAAGAAAAAATCATAACCTTATGAAGTCATTGAAATGTGGAGGGAATAGAAGAATAAAAAGAAGTAAGGTGACCCCGGCTTTATCCTAGATTCTACTGTGGGAAAATAATTTATGATTAAATCTATTGAGGATTATGAAAAACAAGAAAAAGAGAAGAAGCAAAAGATGAAAATGTCTGAAGATGAGATTGATAAATCTCTTCTAAAGTCCACTGAGAATGTTTCTGAGAAAATTTAGGTACCAAAATAATTACTCAAAGAACCACTACCAGTAGAGACTCCAAGAAAAAAATGGTAATTACTGAACCTGATGAAGAAATTGTTCAGGAAGAGGAAGTGCAAGAATAAGAAGAGGAAGGAATTGATGAAACTGATGATATGATAAGAAAACTTGAATAATATCATTAGAAGGAACGTACTTTAGAAATTTGTTCAATCTTTACTTCTCAGGATGAATCAACCATAATTATTTCACAAGGAAAAGAGGATGATGATTTGAAAGATGTTAATAAACCTTCTTATGATGAGAGCAGCAATTAAGAATTCATTCAACTAGATGAGCTTCTGGCAGCTGCTGAGAAGGAAAAGGTTGATGAAGAAAAAATCATTCAAGTATCAGATATTGAACATGAATTCCCAAAATCTACAGAGACCATTTCTAATGTTTATAAAGGAAAGAAGATGATAGTTGATACACCGAAAAAGCTGTTTTAGCTAAGAAATTTGTTGGTAGTTATTCAAAAAGAAAGGTTTTTGAGATAGAGAAATAATCTTCACCAATAAGGGATTTTTTTTTGGAATCTTCCTCATTGGGCCAAGACATTGTGGTTCAATCGTTGAAGAAAATAGTTGACACAATTTCTTTGATTACGAGTATTTAGTCAAGGTGTCAATTTTTCCAAAATTCAGTCGATTAGAAATCGGATTCTGTTAGCATGATTATGGAAAAATTAATTAATATTGATGCTAATTTCAGAACATTTTATATCGAGTATGATGCTCATAGAAGGTCTTGTATGTAAATCACTAAGTGGTCTAAGAAGACGATTGAAGCGCTAAGAATTACTGATAACATTCAAGAATATGTGAAATAATCCATTGATTGAGATGATGTGAGGATTAAGGAGATTACAAAAAGTTTTTCAAAAAATATGATTATAGATAAGGCATCCTAGAATCAAGAAGTAAAAAAATTTGAATAGGAGGTTGAACACAATTTCTATGAATTTAAACAGGAAAAAAAGATCTTAGGATCAAGTTCGAAGAGATGTTTAGTAATAAAGAAGTGATTTTGAAGTCTCGTGTAGAAATTATAAAGTCTTGGGATGAAATTATCAGAGATCTGGATAAGGAAAATGAGGATCAGGAATAGCTGGTCAAGTGCTTTGAAGAAGATCATATGGATCCTAAGAAGTTATAGAACATGCTGAAGAAGTTCATGCCGAAGGATAAAGAATGATGATTTTTTCAAATTTGATATTTTGTTGTACCTTCTATGTATCAGTATTTCCAATCTTAATAAAAATATAATGTTATGCTTCATTTTTTTTGTTTTATGTAGTTATAATATTTAGGTTACCATATATTTTTTCCCATTACATATATTCCTTTTTGAAAATCACAAAGGGGGAGAATGGAATGATAAAAAGAATACTAAGTAAAGAAGATAATTTCCTAAGCAATGGGTAGTCTATATAAGGGTAATTTTTCTCAATTAATATTTCCTTATGCAAGAAAAATAAAAATCTCTTTAAAGAAGTCAAGAATAAAATCCTTAGGGATTTCAAAACCTATGGGGGAGTTAGTTTTATTCACCACGAATCATATGTAAAGGGAGATGAGTTTTTATTTTAAGTTCTTAAAGAAAAATTCATAGTTCAAATATTCTTTTTTGTAATGATGATCGTGCTTTCCAAAAAGGGGGAGATTGTTGAGTCAAAATGGTTTCCTTATGAATTTTACATTCCTCTATGTTTTAAAAATCACACACTTTATCTTATGAAAACCCGTTTTTCCATAAGGATTATTTTCATTAGGAAATTTCCCCTTCTCTAAGGAAATTTTTACACTTACATTTATTTTCATTGTTTCATTTTGAAATCAATCTAAATCAAAATCTTTTTATTACTAAGTCTAAAATTAAGATTCTTATGTAAACCCTTGGAATCTTATAATTCCTTGGATATAGAGTGTTCTATTTTCAGACTTCTAATACTCCAAAATTCAGACTTTGAATTCTCTATTTTCAAACTCTGAATTCTATGAAATTCAGATGCTGAATTCTCAAAATTATGACTCCGAATTCTCTGAAATTCATACTCTAGTTTCTCTAAAATTCAGGCTCCAAATTCTTTAATATTCATACTCTGAATTCTTCAGAATTCAGACAATGAATTCCTAAAAATTTAAACTCTGAATTCCTTAAAATTATGACTTCTAATTCCCAATAATTCAGACTCAGCATTCCTTAGAATTTGAACTCTGAATTTCTCAGAATTCTGATTCTGAATTCCTCAGTATTCCGACTCCAGATTCCTCAAAATTCTGATTTCTATTTTCATGGAATCTAGACTCTGAATTCATTGTAATTCATACTCTGATATCTATAGAATTTAGATTCATAATTCTTTTTAAAATTGAATATGAATTTCCATTCCATATAGACTCTAAATGTTTTTTGGTTAGACTCCAAATTCTATTTTTCCTTAAACTCGAAAAAAAATATTTGATGAAGAAAATTTATTTTCCTAACACATGTTATTTTTTTGAAATGATGTCATATAATATGATTCTAACTAACCATTTTTTGAGTGACACATGTGCAGGTCCCTCCTAAATTCATGGAAAAATATGACCGTTAGAGGAGGGAGCTGACCGTTGGAGTTGTGCCTATAAATTGGAGCTCATTTGAAAGATCTCAAAACCTGTTCCATAAATCTAGAGATTACATGCTGATGATGTGATTTTTAGAGATAGAGACTATCATGCCTTGTGCATACTGAACATCTTGTTCAGCTTTCTTCATGCAATCCGATTTTTTCTGAGTACAATCGAGGTCTTCCAGGAATAGAAAGATAGAGGTGCAAACTACCTTAAAATATGAGGTCTTCCCGGGATAGGAAGAACAGGTGTCAACTACCTTAAAGTTTGAGGGCTTGTGGGGATAGTAAGACAGATTCTTATATTTCTATCCAGGGCATACCCTGGTGTGGGTAAGATAGAATTAATTGAAATTATAAATCAAGGGACATTTATCCATGTTTGTTGGATACCCAACTCTTTGGGTTAAAAGATTTCATACTTGTTACTTTTTTTGTTTCATGTTTATATACACTATATTTTTATAAAATAAGAATGTATAACATTCTTATACTTTCTTGTACTTTTCTATACTCTGAGAAGTCAGATTCTATATGCTTTAAGGTAAAATATTATCCTTGAAACATTCCTTATGTTTCATTTTTAGAACCATATATCCGGAAATTAGAATTTTTGTAATAGAATTATCTTCATGGTTTGTGAATTTACCTTGTTTAACATTGTTAAACATAGTTTTCCTTAATGATAAAAATAAATGTTTTTAAACTTACAATTCAACCCACTCTTGTAATTGAAAATTTACATTCGTATTTTAATCCTACAACTACAACTTTTTATTGATTACCAAAAACTCAATATATTCATAGTAAAAAAATATCCATTTCAATAAGATTATGATATATTTGACAAGTTAAAATGGGTTCAAATTGATTGATATTTGATCTGGTTAACATCTATTTTGAATAAAAAATATGAAATTTATAAAACTACATTTTGGAGCAGGAATAGACATTATGGGAGCCTTCTCATGCCATTTAGTTTTTCTAATACTTCTATAGTCTTTATAGATTTAATGAATATGATTTACCATGATTATTTTGATACATTTGTGGGAGTATTTTTGGATGGTGTCCTTGATTACTCTATGTCTTAGGATGATCTTGTGCATTATCTGAGAAATGATCCAGAATTATTGGGAAATCACTTACATTATTAATGGCTATCGAAATTATTTTTATGGATTTAGGAAGTGAATTTCGTGGGACACGTAGTGTCATAACATGGTATATCAGTTGATATTGAGATGGTGATGATTGTTATGACCTAGGATAAACCACAAAATATTTTCTTGATTTACAGATTCTTGCGTTTACCTATATATTATCATCGTTTTGTAAAAGAATTCCCAAAGCCTGATTCCATGATGACTTCCCTAACTTAAAAGGGAGTAATGTTTGTTTGCAATGAATTATATCAATGTTAGTTTTCATAGTTGAAACATATTTTGACTAATTGTCCATTATTTACTCTTCCAGGGGTTGGGCATGGCTATGTGGTCTTCTCTGAATCATTAGGTTCAGGATTGGGTTGCATTATTATATAGGGTAATCATTTCATTTCATATGTATCATCGAAGATTAGGAAACATGAGAAGAATTACCCAACCCATGACCTTTAAATCATAGTTGTGATGCATGAACTTAGGATTTAGTGGAATTACCATTTCAGAGAAAGTTTTACCATATATTCCAACCACAAAAAGATTGAGTTATGCCTTCTATAAAAAAATATTTCAATCTCCAAAAAATGGTGTTTGGTGGAGTACCGGTAATATTTTTAATTTGACATCTCATAAACCCATGGAAATGGAATGTCATCCTAGATGCTTTGAATAAGAAAATTCCAACCTACTCCATAAAATTAAATCAGAATAGTGAAATTTTATGGTTCTTTTTTCACAATTTCATATCGGAGTATAGGAATCATGGGTCAAGGTTTCCTTGGATAGTGTTCAGATGAAATTCTCTCTTCTTGAGATGGTTCTTCAAGGAAAAAATACTTATGATGAGTTCCATATAATTAGAGACTCTTTTCAGGCTTGGGAGGACATTTTTTGACTACTCATTTTCCATGGAGGGCATTCTATGATATCAGAATCTTTTTGTGGTACAATTTCCAATCATGAAATCTGTGTCTAGGGATTTCAAAAATTCCTTGTGGGAGTGAAACGAGGAACCAAGAATATGTTATATGACATGGGGTGTCGATTCTGGTGTCTAGTTATAATAGAGAGAATTTATTATTTTTTCTCTTGTTGTTATATTTGTAGACAGGTCAAGGTCAAGCACTAGAAACCTTCAGGTTTTCTTTAGCCACTTCAAGTACTTACATGGAAGTGGGATGTGATCTCTGTGAACTTTGAGCTTGGGTTTCTGCATACCCAGGAAAAGAATAACTTTTTATGTTATTTGATAAATAGGCTAACCAAATTCTCTCACTTTATACCAATTCATGATACAACCGAATTTTAGGAGATATGAAATATCGAGCTGAGGGAGATTGTTTTCATCAATAGATTTCCATCTGTTATAGTACCTCATAGGGATCCTCTGTTTACTTCCCAATTTTAGAAAGGCCTTTAGGAGGCACTGGTACCTGAGGTTTGTTAGAGTATGGAATACCATCCCCAATCATATGGTCAGACATAAAGATCTATACAGATTCTTAAGGATATTCTTTGTGACACTATTCTCATCTTTGGTGGATCTTAGGATGATTAGTAGGGGCTAGTTGAGTTTTCTTATAAAAATAGTTTCCAAACCTCAATCAGAATCGATCCTTTTGTGGCCTTGTATATCTATCCTTAAAAATATCTATAATTTTGATCATATTTCAATGAAAGTTACAGGGTTGGATGTGTTCAGTTCAAGAGAAAACAGAACTGATTCAATTGATTCATCATATAATTTTGACGTCAAATAGGTGGAACCAATCTTATTCTGACCATTAATGCATACTACTGTAATTTTTAGTTGGTGACTGGGTGTTCTTGAATTTTTCACCTCGTCTGGTTCATCGACAGTTTGGGAGGTGAGGGAAACATAGTCCTCATTTTATTAGAACTTTTTAGTTTTTGAATATGGTGGGGATTGTGTTTTATCATTTAGTATTTCCACCACATCATACAATGTTATATAACATTTTTCATGTGTCTCATCTATGAAAGTATCTTTTCGATCCATCTCATGTTCTAAGCTATAATGATCTAGACATTGAGCCTGATTTGTCCATGAATGAGCCTCTAGTTATGATAGTTGATTCTCAAAAAAAGGTGCTACTTGGGAGTATGATACCTTTGGTTAGAGTGATATAGTAATACTGTTATAATAATCATGATACATTGGAGTTGGGGGAACTGATGAGTGAGTAATGGACTCATTTTTTGACCTGGAATATTATTAAAAGGATTTATGGGGATATATATTTTCTATGGAGTGGAGTTTTTAACATCTTTTTTCTGATTTTAGGTACACCTTTACCCCACGTTTTATCATTCTTTTGTTAGCATCTGTTTCGTGTGATTTCTGGAAGATTATTGAAAGTTTGGGAGGGCTCTTGGGATGTTCACGGTTGGAACACATTTTGCAAAAATTGTTTACCCCACTAGTGCAAATGGTTCAATCATGGGCAGTGAGATTTTACACGGTTGGAAGAGGGTTTATGAAAATGTGTTCCCACCAAAGAGAAACCATGAAACTTTACTAGAGGACCACATGGTCAGTGTGCATAGTCTTTCTGACTATATATACATGTCCAGCTAACCATGCATGTGGGATTTAAATTTGCAAAAAGTTCTTTAAATTTTTCCCAAACTAGATTTTAGACCCATTCTCGACCCTAATATGACCTAGAATGACTTCCTTGGTCTTAAAAGCTTTCAATGGCCCATTTTGCCTACCCTAAACCCCTACATAGGTGGATTGAATCATGGATAATATTGTTTGATCTCTTCCCAATAAGAATTATTTCCCCATTCCTTTTCTCACTCTCACCCTCTCTCCTCCCTAGGGCATGATAGGTATTTTTCTTGTCAGAGGATCCAAAATAATTTGCCTGTAACCTTGTATATAGGTTTTACTCTTGAATATCTATTGTCAACATTCTCCATTGGAGTTTCTTTTTGTGGGTGTTGTGTTACATAATCCCATGATCAACATTAGGTGTTTCTGTTTAATATTTTCAAATTGACTTGACCCTAAATGGATTTATTTTAATTTAATTACATTCAATTGGATTAGATAATATCTAATTCACATCGAATCAGGATTCTAATTTTCTTTGTCATGAAATTGGCGAAAACCCCATAATTCCAATGAATGGGTGTGTGTCTTTGAAATTTGATAGAAAAGTGTGAAGTTAAATTGTTGAATTTAAATTGTGGAATTTAAATTTTAAAATTGATTTCAAATTGATTTTTGTGAAAAATGGATTAAATTGTCTTTAAAAGAATCCATTGGTTTTACCCTAGAAGAAAGCGTGAATTAATGAAAAATAACTTTTGGTGTTTAAATGGAAATTATGATATTGAAGTGAAAAAATATGATATTTGTATTTTGAAATGGTTTGAAATAAATTTCCTATTATTGATTGTTTTTAGGGGACATTCAAGCCTAGGTAGTTATTTTTTTATATGGGTCAACACTCTATTGACACATTACAACTCTAATAAAACATATGCAGTAGGTCACATCCCAGATGGGATGGTGATGAGTAAAATTTGGCCAGTGTCTGAGGGATGTGTGTATACATATTTTCCTAATAACATATTTGATTGTGTGAGGATCCCATAACATGAAACTATCATACCTTTTGGTAGATTACGATGTTACTCCTATGTGATTCTTTTAATAGATATTACATTGTTTGTAACCTGTTTTATGCATTCCATGTGAATGTATCTAAAATACTTTATATTAAATATTTATTAATCCATTTTTTTAAATATTTTCATCGATTGAAATATAAATAATTATTTTTAAAAATATTTTTTGTAATTCCATTTCTACGTATTTAATATTGAAAACATTATTCAGTTATGTAATTGTTGAATTTTATTATGGAATCCTTGGTGAGGACCTATATTTTTTTTAGCTCGTAGCTTATCTATGACTTTGGGTTTTTGTAGATTATTTTTCTCTAGAATCAACCAAGGGTAATGCACCAGTTGAGGTGGTAATTTCTATTGACCATTGGGAATTGATATAGTATGTCCATTAGTACTCAGGTTTTTTCTTCTGTTTTCTTGTACTTTTATGATTCCTTTTTGGTTTTGTATAATGGTTTTGATATCTTGTATCATTCTACCTGTAGGGTTTTCTTTTGATCATACTGAATTGTATCTATTTTATTCCACTGTTTATGTGGAAAAACTATTCCCACCTTTATCTTTTGTGATTCTAGTTTCTTATCACCAGCCTCTAGGGATTTAGAATTCACTTCATGTAATGTTCAGATCAGCTCAGATATTTGGTTTTTTGGTTATCTTGGTTGGTTCATGTAATATCACCTTCATTGTGGAATGGTAGGGTGGTGGTGGATATTCATACAAGGACTTGTTTTTGGACATGGATATTTCTTCTTATGGTTTTAACCTTTTGTATTGGTTTTTCATTTCTCAAGGTTGTATACATGTTCTTCCATTTTTTACTCCAATTGATTACCTTTACCTTTTTATACAAGAGACATGTTTTGTTTATCTTTAAAGGTAAATTCATTCAAAAGGTTTTTTACATTGTTTCTTAAGTTATTGTCATCAACATGTGGTGATCATGAATGTTCTTCAATCCTTATATCGATCCATCTTGGGTAACATGTCAGGTTGACATTGTTTTGTTTGTTAAAAAATGGTATCAAAGTTTACCTAGCGAGAAATGTGATGAAACTACCTAGAATTGTTTTGGGATCTAGTATACTAGACCTATGACCTATCGAGGCTCAAGAACTAAAGTACGAGTATTTAATTAATGACATCCTTTCTAAATTCCACTTTAGTTACCATGGGTAGTAAAGATTTTACTTCCTAGTTATTCTAAATATGGTTTGCAAAAGGAGAGAGGAATCTTGTTTTAAGGTTGATTTGAATGTCCTAAAACACCATATAGTGATCAATCACTTGATTTTGGAAATTTTAAGGTTATTGTGACATGATTTGAACATGGATGTAAACCATGCAGCCGTGTCCAGAATGAATCCGAATTCCCTTTATTTTCTTGTTTCGAATCGATAATTATTATATTTTTTGAGTGGCACTCATTGACAGGAAAATAATAGAGGTATTTATTAGGATATATTGATAATAATAACTAGTTGTACTAATAGATGTGATAAAAAAATTTTATACATTTGATGTATAACTATTTTATGTTTTAAAAATAGTTTTCATATAAATTAATTTTTGTATTAAACGTGAAGATATAATTATTTCTTATAAAATATTGATTTCATTCTAACAAATCTTTTTAGAACTATTTTTAAAATCGAGAATCCAGAAAAATAATTTTGTAATTGGTTAAGTATTTACAGTAAATAATTCTATACTCTTGAACTATTTCATTAATAAATCTTAAATGAATAAAAAAGTATTTTTTACTATTAAGATATAAGGGGGTGGGTATTTTGATTTAATGAAAAACCAATGGTTGTGTTTAAATTATATTGTAGTGGAAAAAATTATTTGAGAGAGGAATAATAAATCAAAATGATATTGTTTAAGAAAAAATAGGTTTACTGCAAGACTGATTCTTGAAAAATGATTGGAATTTAAGTAATGGTTTCTTTTAATGAATTGAAAACACATATAATTAAATTTAAGATAAAAATGGCTCATATTTAATTTTTTATCCTATGAAGAATGATGTGTTATCTTGTAATTGATGAGTTTTGAATTGTTCCACATTTGTAATTTCTTAAAGTAATGAAGGATTCTTATATCTAAATGATATGTTTGAGTAACACCTGTTAAAATTTTGATTAGAGGTTTGAAAAATGAATAGTTTTAAAATAGGTTTACGTTATTTATGTGGGTCTGTTTTAATAATCTCTTACATTATTTTCTTAATTTATTGATTTTTATTTTTTGTATAACCATTTCCTTGGTATAAACGATATATGAAGATATTTAAAGGACATGACTTGATAGAGTTCTCATATTTAATGGATTCGGTGATTCTTTTAAGATGTCTTTAGTTTAAGTTAGATGCTTTCCTTGAAAGTCATATTTTCCATATTATAATTAGTATATCATAAGATCTGAATAGAGTGCGAAGATTTATCATCTATATTAATGATCTTTTCTAGATAGGATATAAAACATTGTATGATCAACTTGTTATTCAAGTAGATATGGACTAGTTTTATTCGATTCATAGTTTTATTCGATTCATAGTTTTATTTGGGAGGAGTAGAGACTTGAGTTCATCATGTGATCTTGGTACATATCCTTCTTAGTTTTATCTATATTTTTTAGAGAGGTTTTGGTTTTTGGGTATCCTGGTTTATGTGTGATATTTGATATATTTTTTGATATTCTCTATTGAGAGAACCAAATGTCTCATTCTTATTCATGCCTTCTTTCTTTATTTCACATTGTGAATCATGTTGAAAGAGATAGAATTGTGGAAATATTGATTTCCTCGGGTTTGGATATATTTTATAATAATGTTGACCCTTTGATATTCTCTTGCATATGTACCATAGGTTTGGTAACCTAATGGGATAATAAATCCATCAGAGTTATTTTTTCTCAATTGTATTGATAGATCCATCCTACTTTTTTCTCTAGACCTAAATTACTATGATTGTTGTCCGACGAACCATGACTAGAGCTATGTTGTTTCTTGTTTTCACATATGTTATTTTGAACCATATTTTAGTTATGATAGATGTGGGGGATTTAGTGATCTTTTTGATCTGTTATATTGGTTATTGGGGTGGTGCAACCTAATGATCCTTTGAATGTTTATTGGGGTTGGTTCCTTTTCATAGGATTGATCATGTTTACATTTAGTTGTCTACATCTTATGAAATCTTTGTGGTTTTCATTGGTTCAGGTTGGATTTCTTCTGGGTTTTTTGAGTTAAACATAAAGCCTCCCTTGTCTTGTTGATGCTCTATTGTATTGATGGGTTCTCAGTTGAATTTATTCACTACACTTAATCTTCACAATGGTGGTTGGATGAGATGAATCCTCTAGTTCACGATGTTTTACTTAAAGTGTGATTTCCTGATTTTAGTGGTTTAATGGTATAAAATATTTCCTATATTCTAATAATTATTTTCACTTTTTTGAGTTATATGTGTAACACCCCAAGATTTCATAGTGTGTTATTTCTTCAAAATAATTCAATAAATTGCACTACACGCAACACCGAGTTCAAGCGCACCATGACTTACCAAACAAGCTGTTCAAAAGAGGTTATGAATAGTATTAAATAAATTTCCAACATAATATAATCCTTGTAATTTTAGATTCCATATTATGAGTTTCTTAGACATAATGTAAGAACAAATTCATTTTCAGTATTGCACTTTTACCAAATTTTAATAGTGAACTGTTTTCAAATCCAATATTTTAAAATTTTAAATATTTAATTTGACTAATTAAATTTACTTTTTAGAGTGGTGAAATCAAAATTAAACATCCCAAGATTCCACGGTACGCTTTCCTTTGAATAATACAGTAGCGTGTGTTATATGCAACTTCGAGTTCTAACACACACCACAACAAATCAAACAAGCCATTATGAATAGTAATACCTAATTTTTGAGATTTTACAAATTTTATCTCTCAATATGGACTTCATTTTTGTATTCGGAGTATCGAATTTAGCCTAAGGTGAAATTTTGTAACTTTTCAGATAACATTTATATTTTTACGAATAGTGAAAATTACTAAATTTTAATTAAAAACAACTTTTTTAATCAAAATAATTTATATTGATAAATTATGAATTTGAGTGGTTTTAAAGTATATTTAGAATATTGTTTTACCATTTAATACAATGTTGGTCATTGTACATAATTTCACAGTTAAACCAGACAAAAACAGGTGTCAATCTTTTGATATTTATTATCTCTTAAAAACATGCTATTTGTTTTGACGATGGAAATTAATTTTTAAATCAATTAATGCAACTGATATGTTTTGAATTTGGTAAAATAGAAATAATTTTTTAATTCAAAATATCAAATATAGATTACTCCTAATTTTTGGTATTTTTTGGAAACTTTCATTTTTTGATGAATAGTGAAACCACTAAGTGGTAGGTAAAAAAAACAGAATTTTTCATAAAACTTAATTTTACCACTTCTGTGAGTGGAATTTCAAAAATCCAAGAGACACGGTTAATATAAATGAGTAAAATTTGGTTCAATGAGATGAAAGTAATTTTTGGTGAATAGTGACTTTTTACTTTTATTTACCATGGTTAAAAGTAAATAAGGTAATTATAGGTAAAAAAGATATTAATATTACCCTAACACATGTCCTAATTCTATTGGACAAGTTTATCTCGACCAAAAATAACCTTAGTAATAAAATATTATCATTTATCCCCACTTGGATTAGATTACGACATTTATTATTATTTAATTCAAAGATAAGTTAAAATAGTTTAAATCAATGTTTATTTTCTAAATCATTTTTAATATAGGGTTATACATCAGAAAAATTCTATCGTAAATATTCATTAAAAAGATAAAACTATTTCCTACATAATTTTATTTTATTTATAATTTTTAGACATTAAATAATTTAATTTATTTATGACACAATGGCGATGCTGTTTTTACCTAATTAATGAAAAATTAGAATAATTGATATTATAAATACCCAAATAAATTTAATTTGAGACTTTTTATAAATAAAAATAATTTTCTATGTTAATATGACATTTTAGGACTGATTTACATAACTTTTTTTGATGTAATAAGTCTGTTATGATTTTAAAAAAAAATCAATTTTTGAATAGTGTCAAAATTGACATAAAAGAGTTTTTAAAACAAATATTATATTGTTAATTGATATTAAATTTCTAAAAATCAAAGGTTCAGACAAGAGACTTATATAATGATAGTTGTATCATTAATGTACCACTTTGGGGGTGTCTCATATGTATATAGTATGTTCATTAACCATATAATATAAAAATACAAAGAGACATTGTAAAAGTGAAACTTATTAACTAAGAGTTAATACTTAAAAATAAGGTTAATATAATTACCCAAACCTATCTAACATATATTGGTTGAGTGTTTTGCGACCCATACATAACTAGACCTTTAAATAATTCACTTTGAGGCCATTAGAAACCTAATATTAATTTATTATAAAATAATATTTCTAGATTTTCCAAAGGTGCCCCTCGCCCCTCTTATAAAAGGGCACTCCCCCTTCTCATTAATTCAAACCATAAATTCCTTTTGGTTGGGCCAAAACCTACCCAAATACACTCTCAAATTCCATCAATATAGTCAATATTCCTTAGTTTGTTCAGAAAGATAGCGTAAGGTTCCCTTTCGAACAAATCAAAAAGAAGAACCTGAAGAAGATGTAATGTTTTCACCACCCTTTTTCAAATTCATTTCTTCTTCAACTTATTATTTCTTTGTTATTATCATTCTAAAATAATGAATCCAGTATCTCCTATATACTGTAATATTATTATAAATATGTTACAACCATATTAAGTATTCTATCCATCCTTTGAATAACATGTCATGATACGGGCGTACGTACGGCTTACCGTCTCCACGTCGTGGTGTAATTGTTATTCAATAAATTATTATTTGGTTGGGTATAATAATGATTTTTAATTCATGTAAATAATAAATATAACATGATAATGATTCTGTATATATGATATACCATTCAATTATATATTATTTTAGTATCAAAATAATGATATTGTCGCTCGTGCGTACGTATGGACCACCATCTCCACGAACGCGATGAGATTCTTTCTCCATCGTATCCATTCAAGTATAATTCTCATTTGATGATTAATAATATTATCTAATAACATGATATAATTATGGATATGATTAAGATACAACCTATCCATGAAAAACACGTCTTACGTAACAAAACATATAAAAGAAAACGAGTAAGTTAACACCCAAAACAACGATAATACTAAGATATTATTAACAAATAAATGTTAAAAGATCATATATGATATCATATTAATGTATATGATTATTGTATAATTTAATAACAATTATTTCACCATTATACAGGATTTTATCCTACCCCAACTAAGTAAAAGTACAAGTTATGGGGTTTTCATCTCACTCCTTATTCCTGTGAGATTCATGCCATATTGCCACTATTACCATTTGTGTGGTGTATGTACTGCCCATAATTGTATTATTTATTAAATAAACTTTAATTTTTGTGTATTTACATATTCATTGTATGATACCTCTTTAATGGTGTGTATGTTTTGTAAGTTACCAAATTGGTAAGGGTTTATTTCGAAAACTCTTCATTATCCAAGGTTGTTTATAAGTAATAATCTACGGGGACTTCTTTATCATCCACTTCCATTTTTCTTATAAATGTATTTCAAAACATTTTTAATATTTACTAGAATATGGGTTAAATTATTTTATACCCTTTTGACTTTTATAAGTGGTTTATAAAGGAATCTTTCCGTCGTTTTCCAAACAATGTCCTTTTAACCTTATCGACAGAATTAAGGTAAGAATGTTGTTTTTAACTTATATGGCGGTTGTGGCTATTTTCTTCTGTTATAAAATCTTCGAAACTTCCATTACAAGATTATAATAAAATTTTCAAAGTAAATTTTTTATTTTATATTTATGTGACTTTTAAATGATTTAAAAAAAGTGATATTTCTCTCAAATAGTTTTGATTTCATCTATGTCAACATCTTTTGATGGATTTTAAGCTTATTTGAAGTTGATTTATTATGATACAAAACTTCCATATTATATTGATGGTTTTGTGATATGTTTGACTTTGGATGTGTTATTTTTATACCATTCATGGTTTATGGAGAAAGTATTGACATTTTGTATGCTAGTTTTAATATGAATGTTTAAAACTATTCATATGAGGAATGCATTGGACATAATATGTGACAGGTGGAGCCCACTATAGCTCCTCGATGCATCGGTAGGTCTCATGTGACAAACTAGTGTCTTGGCACAAGGCCTTGGAAAAATCTTATTTGTAGTCTTGGCACGAGGCCTTGGCTATGTGGTTATGATAGTCTGGCATTATGCATTCCATCATTATGAAAGTGGTTATTCATATTGCATGTGATTATTTGATTAGTAGAATATCCATGTGAATAAGTAAATGGCATTATTTAATTTTATTTTTTCTATACTATGTTGAACTTAAAGTTTAAAAGTCTTTTGTTTTAGTTATACATTGCCTTAAATGTTTATTCATATTTATGAAATTTTCCACTATATTGTTATCCTTACTGAGCATTTGAGCTCACCCCTTTTCTATGTTTTATTTTTCCCAGGATGTGAAGAAGTAAATTTTGAATGACCTGCAGGGATAGTATGGGGAGATAAGAGTGGAATATAGATACTATGTTGTTGTATTTTTCATTTTTATGATGTAATTTAAAACATTATGAATATATCTAGAGTTTCCAAGGAAACTCAACTAATAGGTCTTTTGAGATTTGATATTTCTTGTGATCATGCCAATGTTATGTAACAATTCACCGACTCTATGTAACTGGGGTCGGGGCATTACAGTTGGTATCAGAGGATGTTTAGTACAAACCTTGGAAGCTATATTTAGATAAACTCTGATTATAGCACACAGATCTAAGATGGATCTTGATGATTATTATAGAAGAACATCCTAGAATTTTTGTATTGTAGAAATTTTGTGAGTTTTCCGAGCAATACATCCCTATCTGGATACGAGCAGGTTGAGGCGGCTCTGGCACAGATGTACCTAGGGGTAAAACCCGAAAACACTGCTTTGAGCTAGACTCGAATGGGAACTAGTGCATGACAACGGGCCTTACTGCACTCCTGGTTACAACACTCCCGGTGGATATGCTTAGGATAATTCTAATTTTCTTTACAAACCACTATGAAGGTTTTATGAGTCTATACTTCCTCAAAGGATACATTTTTATGATTATGGATTATATCGATAAACTATTTAATTCATGTTATGTGTTTTACATGTTTGGGATTAGGTATTGTTATTCATAAACTAATCTAGTTTATGCCATTATTTAGAAATGGCGCCTAATAGAAGGAATGAGAACTCCAGCAATGCACATGATCCCAAGAGAAAGAATGATCAAATCTTTCATGGTCTTAAGCCAAGATTTATAAGAGAAATAGTCTCCCATGTATTATCATCATATAAAGAAATAATATCATGTGTTGATAAGATAAGTAAACAGTTTACTGAGTCTTATGGCTTTGAAGGGAAGCAAGAGAAGAAAAGGATGGAAGAGCGAAAGATGGATAAAGGGAAGAGGGAAAAGAAGAATTTTCCCATATGTGATAACTGTGGGAAGAAACACCCTATAACTTGCCTGAAAGGAATGGGAGTTTGTTATAAGTGTGGAGGAAAAGGGCACAAAGTACCTCACTGAAGGGTAAGAAAATGGTTTCAAATGTACAATGCTTCATTTGCAAGGAGTTTGGACACAACGCGAACCTATGTCTCAGTCATCAGACTATGCCGCAAATGATGCTATTAGATAATAATAATGTAATGATACTACCACTGATGAAGAGGAATGATTAGAGTTCTTATGTTGATTATGTCATTTGAGTGTTGTATCAACAATTTACATGTTATAATAATTGTGGTGTATATAAGGATTGTATTGTATTACTATTTCATTAAGGACTTGAGATTGTGTGGAAAAAAGAAAAGTGACTCAATATCAGGTTAAATCTTTGGAAAATATATGGTTGAGAGAATGATAAACCATAATATGGTTCTGATACAGAGGTAGTGATTTTAGAATAATACATGATTAATTTGGATAAATTATGTTGGATATTCTTGACTACCTTGAAACTGATTAATGATTTGTATATTCCATCATTTTTGGGGTTTAAAAAATTTTTGGATTGAAGGAGTATATCTATTATTCTTTAATGAATAAGGGATCATGAATGTAATCAATAAGTTTTTATGGTAATTCAGGATGTTGCAGTGCTTTAAAAGAATAAATGATGAAGGTGTTTACATGTTATTATGTGGAAAAAAGGATCTTCATTGTGTATACCTTCCTTATAAATTTTGGACTGAAGTATTTTGGATATTTCTAGATTGGATTATTTTGGATTGCCATAAAAGGACATCCCAGAGGTCGAGCGGCAACCCGTCACGTCCAGCAAGGATGCGAGACTTGAACCCACAACCGAAGGGCGACAAGGGTGTATCACCTACCACTGACCCACGTGGTGTCCTGGATTGAATAATGTCATTTTTTAATGGTTCTTCTAGATGAATTATAAGTTCATTTTTAACCCTATATGAATAAGATAAATAGAATATTATTTTTTAGTTCTATTATTATTTAGAGTGAAAGATGAGTTTGTGGTAGAACTTTGTTAAAGTATTTGACTCTACTTGTCAATTATATATTTTTCTTCTTCTCTTATTCAATGAAGAAATTAATTCGTATACTTTAGTGAAGGGATCTTAAAACAAAAAAATGTGTTATCCAAATACCATATGTTTTGCTGAACCAATGGTATTTTAAATCATCATAGATTAGTGAATTTAAGACCCTCAATTTTACAGTTTTTTGTGATTGATGACCTCAATCACTACCTATAAATATTTAAGTTTTTCCTCCAAGTATATGTCTCTAATTGCTACCAATGTTCTCCGAATAGAGATCATAATTTGGTGGTGACCCTTTCATTTCTCTTTTCCTTTTATTAAGACTATATTTTGTTAACCCAATTTCCGATGTGGGTTTTCCCACAAATATATTTTCTATATTCAACCTTTTATTTTCGAAGAAGAATTTCAAATTATGAGGACGCAGTTTATTGAAGGAGAAAATAATGTAACACCCGAAGATATCATAGTGTGTTTTTTCTTTAAAATAATTCAATTACTTGCACTACACGCAACACCGAGTTAAAGCGCACCATGACTTACCAAACAAGCCATTCATAAGTGGTTATGACTAGTATTAAGTAAATTTCAAACATTATATAATCTTTATAATTTTAGAATCCATATTATGAGTTTCTTAGACATAATGTAAGAATAAATTCATTTTCAGTATTACACTTTTACCAACTTTTAATAGTGAACCCTTTTTAAATCCAATATTTTAAAACATTATATATTTAATTTGTCTAAATAAATTTACTTTTTAGAATGGGGAAATCAAAATGAAACATCCCATGCTTCCACGGTATTATTTCCTTTAAATAATATAGTAGCGTGTGTTGTACGCAACATCGAGTTCTAACACAAACCACAACCAATCAAACTAGTTGTTATGAATAGTAATACCTAATTTTTGAAATTTTATAAATTTTGTCTCTCAAAATGGACTTTATTTTTTATTTGGAGTATAAAATTTAGCCTAAGGTGAAATTTTGGAACTTTTCAGATAACATTTATATTTTGATGAATAGTGAAAATTACTAAATTTTAATTAAAAACAACTTTTTTAATCGAAATAATTTATATTGATAATTTATTAATTTGAGTGGTTTTAAAGTATATTTAGAATATATTTTTACCATTTAATACAATGTTGGTCATTGTACATAATTTTACAATTAAACCGGTCATAAACAAGTGTCAATATTTTGATCGTTATTATCCCTTAAAAACAGGCTATTTATTTTAACAATGGGAATTAATTTTTAAATTAATTAATGAAACTGATATGTTTTGAATTTGGTAAAATAGACATCATTTTTGAATTCATAATATCAAATATATCTTAGGCCTATTTTTTGGTATTTTCTAGAAACTTTCATTTTTTGATGAATAGTGAAACCACTAAGTGGTAGTTAAAAAAAATGAATTTTTCATAAAAATTATTTTTATCACTTTTGTGAGTGGAATTTTGAAAATCTGAGAGACTAGGTTAATATCCAGGATTAAAATGTTGTTCAATGAGATGAAAATAATTTTTGGTGAATAGTATCTTCTTACTTTTATTTACCATGGTTAAAAGAAAATAGGGTAATTAATGGTAAAATTGATATTAATATTACCCTAACACATATCCTAATTCTATTGGACAAATTTATCTTGACCAAAAACAACCTTAGGAATAAAATATTATCATTTAGGACCACTTGTATTAGATTAGGACTTTTATTATTATTTAATTCAAAGAAGAGTTAAAAGAGTTAAAATCAAAGTTTATTTACTAAAACTTTATTAATATAAGGTTATACATAAGATAAATTAGATTGTAAATATTCTTTAGAAAGCTAAAACTATTTACTACATAATGGTATTTTATTTTGAATTTTTATACATTAGAAAAGTAAATTTATTTTTGACACAATGATGATGCAGTAATTACCTAATTAATGAAACATTAGAATAATTGATAATATAAATACCCAAATAAATGTAATTTGAGACTTTTTATAAATACTGATAATTTTATAGGTTACCATGACATGTTATTATTGATTTAATTAACTTTTTCGAAGTAATAATTCTGTTATGAGTTTTACAAAAATCAATTATTGAATAGTGTCAAAATTGACATAAAAGAGTTTTTAAAACAAATATTATATTATTAGTTGATATTAAATTCCAAAAAATCTATGGTTTAGACAAGAGACTTATATCATGATAGGTGTATCATTATTTTACAACTTGGGGGTCTCTTGGATATATATAGATAGTTTATTAACAATATAATATAAAAATTCAAAGAGATATTGTTAAAGTGATACTATTTAACTAAGAGTTAATACTTAAAGATAAGGTTAATATAATAACCCAAACCTATCTAAATTCTATTGGTTTAGTGTTTTTTTCCCCATACCCACCTTAACCTTTAAATAATCCACATTGGAGCCATTAGAAATCGAATATAAATTTATTATAAAATAATATTTCTGGCCTTTCCAAAGGTGCCCCTCACCCCTCTTATAAAAGGGAACTCCCCCTTCTCATTAATTCAAACCTTCAAAGCCTTTTCGTTTGGCAAAACCCTGCCCAAATACTATGTAACTGTCCTCACTAAATCCTAGAGGCTTTAGTTTGATCAGAAAGCCAACCTAAGGATCCCTTTTGATCAAATCAAAAGGAATAACCCGAAATAGAGGTAATGTTTTCACCACCGTTTTTCAAATTCATTTCTTCTTCAACTTCTTCATTCTTTGTTATTACCAGTCTAAAATAATGAATCCACTATATCCTATATACTATAATATATTTATAAATATGGTACAACCATATTCAGTATTCTATCCACTCTGAATAACTTGTCACCATATGTGCGTATGTACGGCTTACCGTCTCCACATCGTGGTGTAATTGTTATTCAATAAATTATTATTTGAATGGGTATAATAATGATGTTTAATTCATGTAAATAATAAATATAATATGATAATGATTCTGTATATATATGATATACCATCCAATAATAAATTATTTTAATATCAAAAGAATGGTATTGTCGCTCGTGCGTACGTACAGACTACTGTCTCCGCGAACGCGATGAGATTCATTCTACATCATATCCATTCAAGTCTAATTCTCATTTGATGGTTAATAATAGTATCTATGTGCTTTATATCATTCTGGATAGGATTAATATAAACCTATCCTAGAAAAACACAGCTTACGTAACAAAATTTATAAAAGAAAACGAGTAAGTTAACACCTGAAACAATGATAATAATAAGATATTCTTAACAAATCAATGATAAAAGATCATATATGATATCATATTAATGTATATGATTTTTGTATAATTTAATAAAAATTATTTCACCATTATACAAGATGTCAACCTACCCCAACTAAGGAAAAGTACAATGTAAGAGGTTTTCATCTCACTCCTTATTCCCGTGAGATTCATGCCATATTTCCACTATTACCTTTTTTGTGGTGTATGTGCTGCCCATAATTGTATTCTTTATGTAATACACTTTAATTTATTTGTATTTACATATTAATTGTATGATACATCTTTCATGGGGTGTATTTTTCGTATGTTACCAAATTGGTAAAGGTTTATTTCGCAATCTCTTCATTATCCGATGTTGTTTACACGTAATAATCTACTGGGACTTCTTTGTCATCCACATCCATGTTTCTTAAAAATGTATTTCAAAACATTTTTAATATTTACAAGAATATTGGTTAAAGTAATTTATACAGTTTTTGACTTTTATAAGTGGTTTATAAATGAATACTTCCGTCGTTTTCCAAACAAGTTCCTTTTTAACCTTTTCGACGGAATTAAGGTAAGAATGTTTTTTAACTTATACGGAGGGTGTGGCTATTTTACACCGTTATAAAATCTTTGAATCTTCCCTTACAAGATTATAAGAATATTTTAAAAGTAAATGTATTATTTTATAATTATGTGACTTTTAAATGATTTCAAGAAAGGGATATTTCTCTCAAATAGTTTTGATTTCATCTATGTCAACGTCCTTTGATTGATTTTAAGCTTATTTCAAGATGATTTATTATGATACAAAACATCTATATTTTATTTAAGGTTTTGTGATATGTTTGAATGTTGATGTGTTATTTTTATACCATTCATGGTTTATGGAGAAAGTATTGATATTTCGTATGCTAGTTCTAATACAAATTTTTAAACCTGTTCATATGAGGAATGCATTGGACTTAATATGTGACGGGTGGAGCCCGATATAGCTCCTAGATGCTTCGGTAGGTCTCATGAGACAAACTATTGTCTTGTAACAAGGCCTTGGAAAAATCTTATTTATAGTCTTGGCACAAGGCCTTCGCTATGTGGTTATGATAGTCTGGCATTATGCATTCCATCGTTATGACAGTGGTTATTGATATTTCATGTGATTTTTCGATTAGTAGAATATCTATTGAATAAGTAAATGGCATTATTTTATTTTATTTTTTCCATACTATGTTGAAGTTCAAGTTTAAAAGGCCTTTGTTTTAGTTATACATTGCCTAAATTTTTTTTTCTTATTTATGAATGTTTCCGTTATATTGTTATCCTTACTGGGCATTTGAGATCAACCCTTTTCTATGTTTTATTTTTCCCATGATGTGAAGAAGTAAATTATGAATGACCTGCATGGATAGTATGAGTGGATAAGAGTGTGGACTATGGAGAATATGTTGTTGTAGTTTTCATTTTTATGATATAATGTAAAAATTTATGAATATATCTAGTGTTCCCAAGGCTACTAAACTAATCAGTCTTTCGATATTTAATATTTCTTGTGATCATGCCAATGTTATTTAATAATGCACCGACTCTGGGTAACTGGGGTCGGGGCCTTACAATATGGGAATCCATGTGGATATCATTGATGTTGTGGATGGGTAGGTGAATGGTTTCTGGTACCAATGAGTTTTTTCCAGGGGTGGCGGGGATGGTTTAGGTATCTCGATAAAATTTGGCAGCAGTTTTCAGCCACAAAAAAGTTATATAGGACACCATTATTTTTTTGGAGTATTTATTAGACGATTATATTTTTTTAGGATTGTAACTCATTTTTTACCTCATAATTTGGGTTTTTAGGGTAATTTGGAAGCATGCATTGTTGTACCTTTTGAAATTATTGAACTACTTGGATAGTTGGCTTATCATTTGGACATACTATCTCATTAGACATTGAATCAGAGCATGATTTCTGTCTCAAAATTGAGGAGGTGTAAATTGGATTCTTCCCATATGATTGAATATAGAATCTTGGTTTTGATACTGACACCTCGGTGGTTGAATAGTCAGTTTAGATTATGCATCACTAAGAAAAGGTATCATGTAGAAACACAATTCCATTTATTAATGTTCTATAGAAATAAAGATTGGATATACATAAGATGTGGGAGTGGGAATCATTGATGTTGTCATATTTTCCTTCTCTTTTTGCATGAATAGTCTCCTAAATTCATTCTTTGGTTAGAAATATTTTATCACGAGGAGAATTGTTACAACATTGGAGTCAAACTTATTCCTTAAATTGAGCTTGGTTTGTCAAAGTTTTAGGTTTTATAAGTTTTTCAATTTTTGTGGTTGAAATTTGGTAGTTTTATTATAAATATTTTGTAATTGATTTAGGAACATAGTTAATACTATCTGTGAGGTAACCATGTGGTATTTAATTATGAGTTCCAGATGAGTTTTTAATGATTTTTGTATGGTTATTCAAACTATACAAGTCCCCAAACAAACTATGTGGGTATTTTGAATTCGTTCTGGTGACTATCGCAAGGTCTAATCATAGTTTTTCAAATCATGTATCTAGACTATGTGTGAATCAGAATTAAAATGATATATAAAAATTCATGATGGTCACATAGTTTTTTATATTGTGTGTTATAACCATGATCCTAGATCTAAACTTCTGAAATTTTCAATTTAACATGTTTCCCTTTATCATTTTTATTTATATTCATTTTTTAATTCCCCATTATCCCAAACTAGAGTCACCTTGAGGCTAAAAGAGGTTCTCCACTTGGTCTTATGGTGTTTCTTCCATCGATCTAGATGGATTACATCAAGAAAAGTGTGTATTTTTATTGTATTTTTCTCCTCCACCTAGGTCTATCTCTGATCATGCATATTCTCCATGTTTGCAAAACCATTGTAGGGTATGATTAAATGATATATTGTTTAGATAGAGAATTGATGGTAGTTATCTTGGATTTTAGATTGTTAGGACTGAAACGCTTTGTCTCCAATACCTATTTTTGAAGGTTGATATCTTTTCACTGTTAGGAGAATAAAGTGCCTCTATAAAATGGTTTTAACCCATGAGTTACTTAACAATCTAGAAAATTCCATTAGTTTAGATTTTGAATTTTAATGATGTGATATGATAGGTGAATTTTAGTTATGGAAATGTATCTTAGGTGGAATGAAAAAATGGGTTTTAAATGGGTTTTACTTTAACAATAGTTTATGAACTCTGCGTGTTTGATTAAATGAATCAAATTTTATTTTGACTTGAAAATATATTTTCATGAATGAGATAGGTGATTATTAATAATGGAGGTGTCTTATATATCTTTCAATATTAGTTTCCAAATGCTTTTTGATAGAATATCACATTGGTAACCATGGTTTTTTCGGGTAATAAATATATGAAAAAAAATTTGATTGTGTCATTCCTAAGATTTATTATTGTCATATAGTTATATTTTGGTAAGACTCAATATTAGTATGATTAAAAGTATTTACAACATCGTTTTTCTCTACGGGTCCCAATATGTATTCCCATACGCTGGATCCCAATATTTTCTAGGATTTATTCATGATGGCATTTTTTTCAAATTTTATTTCTGACATGTTTATTATAGGTTATTTCTATGTATACATCTTTTTATTCCTTTAAAATTTTCTCAGATATTTATTAGATTCCTAGTTAATGGGAATATGAAAGTTTTTAGTAGAAACCAAAGGATATTTTAGAAAATAAATTTCATTTGAAATTTCTTCATAATATTTTGTGTTTACGGTCAATAATTAATGTTTGTATGGTGATAGATATTATATTGATTCCTTGGTGGTATCCTACTGAGATCCAACACTCACACCCTAATTTTTCCCTTGGAAATTTATAGATATGTTTTTATAGGATACATGTAAAGGTTAGGGAAAATTTATTAATATAATATTATCTAGAGTTATATAAAATTTGTATTGTAATGTGATGGTGATGAAGGATATTCTCATAGAGACTTGGGTTTGTCTTTGGTTGGTTCTGCATCAGGCTTTAGCCTTTTTCTTGGTTTTTTATGTCTCATGGTTGTGAACTTATTCTTTTATATCTTACTTTAATTGTTTTCCTAAGGCATGTTATACATGAGACATTTCCTATTGTTATTTTATATTATAATCATTCCCATGTTTTGTAAATTTATAATCAGGTTCTTGTCGATAGCCTAGGGAGATCAAGAAGGTGATTCAACCCTTTTTCCAAACTAGCTCAGGTGATATTTCATTTTTTTTCCTAGATTGGCTTATTATATGGTACGATCACAATTTCACACACACAGACACACACAATGTGTTCATGTTTAACTTAAATCATTATCCTTCTGAAATAATCACTTAAATAAATTCCCCCTAAAAAATTAATCTCATTCTTTAATGGGATATATTTTATTAATTTCTATTTCTAGAACCCCCTTTAGAAAAAAAATCAAAACACATGTGAATAATTAACTGAGAAACCATACCTTATCCACAAATATAATGAGTTTAATATCCCATCAATAATATCAACTTTTTAAATTGATTATATAACATTGGCATGGTAATGACATCAACCACTTGATCCTTTTTTGAAATAAACTATAACATCAATTCCCCTTTCACAACCATTTACTTTATGATGTGAGACTATATATCTATCTACAATGATAAATAATGATCAACCATATTTTCCAATAGGTTTTTTTATTTTAATTTTCATAACCCATTGGTAATGGTATTGTAACCTCCACATTGATACCATCAAGTTGAGATCTCATCCACATAAATTGTATTATTTATTGTCTTGTACAAATATATTTTTCATCCACTATACTCAATTTTAATGAACATTAATTCATTTTGATCCAATATATTAATATTTCTCTAAAAAATAATACTTTATCAATTGAAAACATCATAAAACCAAAACATTAATTCCAATCCATATCCAAAAATCCATGGGGGTATAAAATCCTTTTTATGTAATAAGTTACCCCAAAATTAACAGTATATTTTTTTACCATAGAATTTGGTTTCTTAGTTTAAATGAAAAACTGTGAGTACACTTTGATAATTAGAACATGATGGATAATATAAACGATGTCTAATCATGAAGCAACCAAATTGGGTAAACACCTAATGTTTTTTCTAAAAATTGTATTATTAACCACATTACATTTATCATCATTGGAAATTTTACATCCCAGAAAAATTATAGTATAAATTTATCTATAATCCTCCATACCCAAATTTCTCAAATGGTCTATAGAATACTCTTCTTGAGAAATACATAGAGGACCCCTTTCATATATTTGGATACACATCAAATACTCCATATCTACAAACATCAATATATCAAAAAAACATTTTTGAGTATAACAATACTTGAAATTTCATTATTAATTTATACATAATATTATATAATCACCATATATGCTAAAGATATTTGATGATGATTTATTTCCAGTAATATTGAGGTTTTTTTCAACTATTATTCTTTAAAAAAATTTATCTTCTTATGTGATTTAATCAATAAATTCCAGGGAAAGATAGATAGTTTTAAAAACATATAATAGCTTCTTTAACATTATAACTAGTTCATCATCATAATTAAGAAATAATAAACCAATTTTCTCAATATACACTACCATATCTAGTTCAGTAGTGAGGAATGATAACTTGACAACAATTTATAAAATCATTAATCATATTTGTTAAATATGAAAAATAAATATCTTTATATTATCATTCATATAAATTTAATTTAATTTATTACTTCATTAAATCCCAACAATGTGAAAATTTCCATTTGAAATAAGACATTCTTAATTTCTTATCATAACAATTTTTTATTTTAATTATTAAACAAAAACCACGTTTTTCAATTAAATTATTCTTTATTTCTCTAGGAACTAACTCTGATGTGTTTTTCATATAAATATAATCCAATTTTATATTTATAAAATCCATCGATTATTGATGATTTAAAGATTCATTAACACTTCTTGAATGGACATGAGAAAAAATGAGGTGTGGCATATTGTCCAAAATTATTTCTTTTTTAAACCACTTGACTTGGATAACAATTTATATTTTCCCCCTATAATTTACATTCCATCCATATAGCTCTTAAATTAAATATTTATACCCTTTTGAAAATTATTTATTCACCATATTATTCCTGAAAATCAATGAAATATTTATAATTTATATAATCTTTAGTGTGTTCTAAAATAATTTTCTTACATTCACTGTCACTTATCAAATTTTTTTTATCCCTTCATACATTTAAGGTGGTATAACCCAATTAAATTATCAAAATCATCAAGATTTATTATTTTACTCTTATATAAGTTATATAATTTTCTATTTGGAATATGACCATGGTAAATTATATCGAGTCGCCTTTTCTCAAAATACCCCATGTCTGTTTAAATCACTTAAATGATACAATGGAATAAAAATACACGTAAATACTTAAAAACTGGGTTATTATTATATTACCATTCATAACGATACATGTATAATGACATTTGAGTTAGTATTAAGTTTGGAAATATTAATTGGGAATCTAATGATAAAATTTCCCGATGTGAAACTTATAGAAGGAAAAAAAAACCTTTGTGGAGGTATATTGATTATCTAAGTATATTAATTCCAAATGAACAATTATGGGGATGATTGTGGGATTAAATATCATCATATCCTTTTTTATGATGTATCACTCCATGTGATTGGGATTCAGTCTTAGCTCTCCTTACTTCCAAAGAGCATATTATATCTAGTTTCAGATGGATTGGAATACTACTATGAGAACCACCATGTGTATCAATGGTCTCCATCATTAATGAGGGATCTATTAAATTAGCGACTATTTCTATATATGACGAAATATGGGGATTATATATAATGGTGATCCTGAACATTCCATGTGTTACAATCAATATATTAGGAAGGTTATTTTGGGATGGTACCAATTATAGAGGTTTGAACAATATCATGATATTTAGTGGTTATATACCCCATATGAGGTCTCCATATGGATTCTTGAGTTGGATGAATATTATGTAACATCTTCCACTAAAACTACATTTAAAATTTTGTCCATGTGGGGGGGAAATATGACATCTCGGATATATTAGATCCCTCATTTACCACACTAGGGTTTTTATACTAATATAAAAAATACCTCATTGAAATTTCTCTAATTGTGGATGGTAATCATTTTCTATCTCATGGGAAATTTTCAAAAAGTGGTTTGATATTTAAATGAGGGTTACCCACTCCTTTTTTATTTACAAATTTGGATTTTTCTTCTATTTTTCCAAACCCTTCAAATATTCATTAACAATTTCCATTCATATTGGTACTCTCGAACCATTACATTAAATATTTTTAATTTTAGGCAAGGGATGGGTGATATAAAGTAGTGATTCATCGTATTTTAGGATATTACAGACACAAAATAGGTATAGGTTTTAGATACCAATAATCAATGGTACATGGTAACCATTATAATAGTGTAATTTTTCCTAGGATTGTTAGGTATCCTAACCCATCATTGTATATTCATCATATATTCAATTTGGATTCTATGGGAGAAAATATATTTCTATTATTGTAGTGTTGCAAATAGGAATTCATGGTTAATCAATATTTTCCATAATTAGTGAAACTCACCTTCAGTTCACCATTTTTTCAATATTCATTATCACAATATTATTTTTTTCATTTTATGTATCATTTCAATCCATTTATTTCAAAAGGTAAATAATATCAACATGCATTGAGATCCCTTTTTCTTGATGAGAGTATGGTATGTAAAATCACACCACGAGGGGTCTAGTTTTTTTCATACTCATGTATAGATTTACGAAAATTTATAAAAAATTATTCCAAAAAAAAATATGAGTTACCCTTTAGGAAGATGTGATTAACTAGCATCATGAATCTAAGAGTACGTTGAACATGAAAATTATACAATCCCTCTTTTTATCTAAGTATTTTTACTCATTATTTTCAATCTATATAGGAATGAACATAGGAACATATTTCCATCTTGTGTTTAATTGACCACTAAAAAAGAGGATGGAGGTGTAGTGATTGATATAATAGTATTATAAAAGGGGATTCCAACATTCCCCTATAAAGGAAATCCATACGCATAGAGTTTAGTACCATTTAAGAATCCACGTTGTACCTTTTACTATTAGTTTGTGAGGACTATTGTGGTTTATTTTATCTTTGTACATCCATTACCACTTCCAATGATTTGGAAATCATGTATAGTATACTACTCAGTGACTTATACCTTATAATGTTTTGTTGTGGGAATATGAAAATGTGGGACCTTATTCTTTTACTTGAAGTATCAGTTATGTGATGGGATTTTAAGAGCCAAAATGGGGATTTAAAATTGAGGTCATTTAGGGTAAAAAAAATTGAGGACCTTTCCTCAATGTGTTATGGGTAAACTAATAAAATTATCAGGACTTTTAAATTTTTAAAAAATACAAGTGGCTAATATTTTCTAGAGGAATTTTAGAAAACTGTGAGTTAAATATCAACTCAATGATATTTTGAAAAACTAAAGGGAGAATCCACACAAGGTATTTGGGGAAAACCAAGAGAAGAATCTTGAATCATGGATTGTGAGTAACCCAATTGGTGGATCTAATGGAATGTTTTTTCTCATTCATTGTGGATATTTTTGGTACCATTATTGAAATATTTCTTGCCCAAGTCTAAAAGCATTGTATTGTGACTCACGAAATATCACTAGAGACATTTATAGAAGTGAATGGTCACCCTGGGTTATGAACTAAGAGAACAAGCACCCTTGTAGGTTACCTATGTGAATGGGAATCCAAGTATATGAATAGATAAAATGGTAACTATCATGACCTTTCCAAAAGTTTCTTATTCAATAACATGCCAAACCCACCATAATAGGACATGTAACGAAGACTTTCACCTAGTATCCATATCACTGATTTATGAGTCCTTATAAAAATTATATGTACAAAACCACACATCTCCATTCCTTTACAATACTAAAGTGAAAAAACAGCTGAATAACCATACATCCATACATATAAATCCCATAACTAGAGTATAATAGGAAGTAAAGGAAAGTAAAACAGTTCCAAATTCAAGCCCATCAAAAAATTATGAAAAAAAGTGCAACCTAAAAGTAAAGGGACTATTGTCTAGGTACCATAAGAATACACCTCAGTCTTTCTAGTCTCACTAAGAATTGTTTGATCCCAGTCCATCAAGGACTCTATTAAAAGGTCTATCATCTAAACAAGAAATGACATATATGGGAAAAGATCAAGCAGGGGAGAGTATAACAATATGCAGTACACCCCAAAACCACAAAGCATACAAGAAAGGAAATGAAGTCATCCCAACATAGATAAACATTTACAACACACATGATATGAATATGCAGATATAAAAAAAAGACACATAGTCTAAAGGTATGTCACATTCGTTGTATTCCATCCTACAATTCCCCCTCAATGGTTCCACAAATAACTCATCTGGGAAAACACACTCTTGATTCTTCTATAACTTATGATGTAGGTAGGAGAGGTAATTATCATCAGGTCTCTCAATTATATATAATCTCTGATAGTCTAAAGTGAATATGTTATGCAAATAAGGATCGCTTCAAAGTCCATGGAGTGAAATAAAATACTCAATCTAGATTAACCCACTAAGTAGAGGATTTATACCCACATATTTTTAGAAAATAATATATCAAAAACTCAACCTAGGGCACAAATATTAATAGAGGATCTCGCTCCAAGCCTCATATAGGAATTCCAATGACTCTATCCAATAATTTTTGTTGAAGGGATCATTTTCCAAGGAGTATGAGATGATTCCATGAAAACCCTTATAGAACGGTTAAGGGGTACACACCCTAACAAAGCCATTTTAAGATTTAGAGGACAAGAAATCCAAGCATGTTTTATAATGTACAGGGCATGTAGAAGGGTTACACACCCTGTCCCTGGACCCCAGGTCCTACCCTTGTAAACATCCCGGGTCACATACCATGTCCATGTCCATATTGATGTACATGGCATTTCAGATTACCATGTACTCAATCCATGTACTAGTACACTGCTTAGCCCAGGTACTTTTCCATGTCGTCAGTAGGGGAGTACATGGAAGGATCTAACCAGTGTACACCAACCTATGTCTTTTTACCCTCTATGGTACAGACCAAGTTATTAGGGATATGACACAATTCTTGTGATTCAGTAACAAATTGTGTTATACATAACTCTATTTCGAAACCTTAACCACCGTACAGGGGTCCCACATGGCATATAGATCTGAAATACCTGTCGTTTAACATGGGATTTTCCAAAATTCCATTTTTATAATCCACATGTCTCCTCTAGTGCTATATACACTGATCTAGAAGCACCTCTCCTAGAAAATCAAGGTCTCATCTCATCTGAGACTCACCATCATCAAACAACATGTTTTGGAAATAAAATCCTATAGAAAGGTGGATCTACACCTCATTCTACATTATGTGACGTAGAACACAAAATTGGGTATCCACATCATCTAATCCACTTCTGATACCATCTTCACACCTCCTTTTCATCTTGTCAACTCTAGATCTACAATATTCGATCATTTTGATAAGAACCATGTTTGAAAAAATTTATCCATTGATATATGTCAAAACAAAGTCCAAATAAAGAATTCCCTTGATGAACATGGAACCTGGGGTGAATGAAACAAGAAAAAACATGAGGAACGGACCTTAATTGATGTTCTTATTGATTAATATTTTTTACATTATAATGATAATTTAAGAATCAAAAATTTAATCATGAAAAATATTCTACTAAATTTATATTAAACATACCCATCATACAACTGACTGATCTGCAAGTAAATCCATTGGATAATTGTTCTGCATTCATCCTAGAAATTAATGTGGAAATAAAAACAAATAAAAAAGTCCATACCTAAATTTGGATTTATCTAAAATAAATAGTGGAGTTTCTTTCTGATCATTGGTGATATCCCTATAATTTTTTTTCGTCGATCATAAATCCATGATCTAATCATATTTTATCTAAGTGAAATCCTCGAAAACTCTCTCCCCATGTTATCTAATTGTTTCAGGGTTATGTAGATAACCCTATAATTCTAACAGAACAATCTCTATAAAGACACATAAATCACTATCTTAAGAAATAAAAATAAAATAATTTATTTAATTATTTTATTCATTTCCATGCCTGTGATGAAATCTCTACAAACATCCTGCACCAACAAAGATTATGTCACTCTTAGGGTAAACCTTACATTCCAAACTAAATAGTTCCCTTGTATTTTTGGTATGGGAACCCATTTTAGAGTTATTATAATATTATAGGAAAACTATGTGGGTGTTTTATTTAATATATTGACAAAAAAATATAGGAAAAATTGGAATCATAACTGCACATTGTCTTGGAATCATGTCTCATAAATATTCCATACAATATCCAAAAGATAATACACCTAAAATATGAGTCTTTAAATTTTCCCTGCCTTTGGGCTTTATACCCTGGAATATAAAAATACGAGCTATGAAAAAATATATGGATAATATGAATGAATATGATCCTCCCACTCCCATGTGATATCCCTGAGATTCATGTGTTACCACCAGACATGCACTAATGGAATCTATCACTTATAAAGGATCCTCTCCAATTAATCCTAGATCTCTTTTGGATACTCAAAAATGATATCTCCATAGTCAAGGACCTGATCACACTATTTGATAATGTGTGATGTTTCATGATTGTACCTCCTTAGCTGCAACATGTGAAATACCTCATGTACACGGTCTAAATGCGGGGGTGTCGATAAGTGGTACGCCTCCTCGCCAAATCTGCACAGTATCTATAAAGGTCCAATTAATCATAAAGATAGATTACCACCCCAAAAATATATATATAATCGACATCAAGTTGAAACATGTAGGAATATATGATCTCCTTTATTGAAGTCCAAAGGCCTCCATTGTCTTTCAACATAAGACTTATGATAGATCTGTGTAGTCCTCATCTACTCCTCTATGATTTTCACATTCTCTGTAGTTTATCTCACCAACTTTATGCCCCTAATTATTGAATCTCTTGGTTCCATCCAGAAATGTGGTGACCTATGGGGTTTCCTGTACAAATCTTAAAATGGTTCCATATCAATAGTGGAATGGTTTCTACTGTTGTAAACAAAATCCACTAGCATTAGGTGATCCTACCAACTATGTAAAAATTATAACATGTTAGCTCATAGCCTGTCCTCTAGAACCTAAATAGACCACTCGGTCTAACAAACAGTTTGGGGGAAAAAATTTTCCTCCATCATAATTGATTCTCAAATTCACTATGTGATCACTTCCACTTCTAGGATATTAATTGAGCATCACAATCAGAAATGATCATTGACAGAACTACATGGAGTCGAACTACCTCTTGAATGTAGTAGTGTCTCAAACTATGTACTGAACCATGTTCCTAAGATTCTTTAAAGTGGGTTTTCTTGGTTATTAAGTCTATAATCATCTATATGCCATCAGTTCCCTTGAATATACTAGGTAATATTGTTGCAAATTCCATGGATATCTTATCCCACTTCCACTCTGGAACCTCAATGGGTTGAGATAAACCTACTACAACATGTTTCTCATCCTTCACTTGTGGAAAAGTAAGGATTTGAAAGAAAAACTCTATAACTCTCGTATTCATCCATGGACACCAAAACTGACTTTGGATGTCTTGATACATCTTTTTTACACCAACATGTACCGCCAATTGAGATACATGAAACTCTTCCAAAACCACCACATGCAATGTATGTTGTATCATTGTGTGTCATCTTAAAATAACAACATTCTACCCACCTCTATAAAATACATAAAGAGAATGTTTAGTGGATATATGATCACATAGGGTCTCGTGGTTATCATCACCTTATTGTGCTCCCTAGCTCAATAAAAAAGTGGTGTAGTTATAACCATAGACTGGAGGTAAGATTCATTATATCTATCAATAAAGGATAAATGAAATGACAAAAGCTGCTCTAATTCCTTTTTATGTAACTAAAACCAACATCTCTTATTGAAAAAATATTTTATGATGTTTCTCTTCTTAGGAGTATAGATAATTTCAAATTCATAATCCTAGATGAAATCTTTCCATCACCTATATCTCAAGTTGAGACAATTAATAGAGAATATATACTTGAGACTCTTATAATCACAATATATGATAAACTACTTCCCCAAAAGGTAGTGTTTCCACATATTTAGTTCGAAGACTACCGCTTCAAACTCAAGATCATGGGTCACATATTTCTATTTATGTTGTCTCAACTGACATGAACCATTGACAATCAATTCCTACCTCTACATCAAAACAATACAAAGACATATTCTAGATGCATTTAAGAACACTATGTATGTGAAACCCTCCTCTATAAATATCAGTAATTGACTTCTCATCAAACATTTCATCAACTGCTAAAAAGACTATTGTAACCTATCTATCCACATGATAGGATTATCCTTTTGGGTCAAAGTTATCATGGTGGTGATATTCTGGAGGAATTAGGTATGAATCTTTGGTAATATCTTCCATTCCTAAGGAATCTTTGCACCTTCATCATTCTCTTAGGTGTATCCCAAGAAAACACTACCTTGTCTAGGTCTACAACCACTCTATCCCCTGAGATAATGTGTCCCGAAAAGTTGATCACCTAAATCCAAAACTATACTTGGAGATCTTTCCATAAATCTAGTGCTATTGGAGTATATCCAAAACTATACTCAAGTGTCTCACATGCTCTTCCTTGAATGTTGAGTACACAAGGACATCGTTGATGACTACTACTAGGATCTGGTGTAGTAAAGGCTGAATGATCTAGTTCATGAGTCCTTTAAAGACCGTTGGGGAATTCAACATGCCCAATGGTATCACCATGTACTCATAGTGAATGCAGCGACAGTTGAATTTTGTCTTTGGTATATCCCCATCTCATACTCACAAATGGTGATAGCCTGACCTGATGTCAAACATTGAGAGCCATTGTTCCCCTCTGAATTGATAAATGAGAACACTAATCCATGGTAATGGATAATTTTTCTTCATGGTCACTTGGTTCAAACACTAGTAGTCCATATATAACCTCAATCTCTCGTCTTCCTTCCTAGAAAAAAATGGGGCTACCCTGTTTGAAACACTAGAGTTACTTAGTGTGAAACTCTAGGTCTATCAAATTACTTCCTCAGTTATTCCTCAAACATCACCCTCATCTTGGGAATCTTTATAGGATCCATCATATATGATGGTATAGATATTAATGTTGTCATGGGGTGTAGATCAATGCAGATGTCTATCTCAAGGTGGGGAGGTAAACCTGGAACATCCTCAAAGATTACAGCCTCATACTCTACCACCACTGTAGGAAACTAAGAACTCATAACATCCACTTTAAAAATGGTTAGGCTATCCAATTGATGGGTAATTGGATGCACCCTCCTATTCATGAGTCCACCTTGTGCTTCTAGGTTTTCCTTCTCTCCAAAAAATGACAACTTTTTTTATCACTATGGACACACCACGTCTTCTTCTAGAAATAATATATCTAGGAATGAATTTTAGATAAAAATTCCATAAAAATATTAATTTTTAAGGGATGACCACTATTATAAAGAGGTTTCTATATAAATTATCACCTCCAAGATTCAAGTCCCATGATCAGAACAAGTGTGTGATCACCAAGTCTTCTCTAGTATGAGTCTCCAAGGACATGGATCAATCCAGGTTCTCAACCAGAATATATAAGTTCCATAAAAAGTAGTTGTAAATAAAGGAATATTTAGAAATTGTGCTAATCAGTACTGTAACTAAGGTATAAAAGGAAAATATTGTCCCTAACATCATTCATGGAGTCTCTAGGATGTAAGATCGACCGACTATATTTTCCCCCTTCCCTATCCTCCATCTTCTTGTTCCTGGTGTGGATCACCTAGGGGTGGTGGTGGTGCTAATTAAAAGCATAAAAAATCTATTTTTTCCCTCACAGATCCTCTGACACAAACTATTACCTTAAACATGTATTATCCTACCATTGCCTCTGCCACAGTAGCCCATCCACAGTCGGTCTATCTGTTGTATGGTGATTTGGGAAATCTCATGCAAGATTCCCCCTTTATTTGCATGAGTAGCACCACATATCTCGAGGATGAATATACCCACCCTGTGATCCCTAAAATATATAAACTCTATTGTGGGATCACCTCCTAAAATTTTCCATAAATCATGTTCCTTGAGACTGATGTTAGCTCCCTTCTACTTAGATCTCTTCTTCTTTATGCCCACTACTAACAACTGCTAGTTTTATATGCTCATCCCGAAATATCTCAACCACCAAATCTCCCTCTAGAACCCCAACATATTTAGGAATGAATATAAGGATAAAAGATTTTTAGATGTCTCTACATGGCTCTCACTCAAATGACTGAACCCTAAAAAATGGGTCATGAACTATATCCAAAGTGTACCTGGTCAGGTTGGTAAACCTTGATGAATAATCATCTACTTCAATTCTACCATACTAAAGATTAAAAAACTCCTTGATATGTATGGAACTCAATGTATTTGGAGAGAATTACTACATGATAATGTGCTCAAACACTATCCATGAAAGACTCACCTCATCATAATACTGGATCACTAACCCCCATCATTACCCTGCTGATCATTATAGAAGGCTCACAAATAGGACCACCATTTGATCTGTTGGTGTCCTGGGCAGATTTTAAACTTGGTTCCCTACATCAAACTATTCCTTAGTCATGTGTGGGTCAAAATCACCTTAGAACCTAAGGGGTGTTTGTTTCTAAAACTCATAAACTGTGCTCATCGTGCACACCTCGTATAATGGTAATATAGGTACTATGTTTTGGTCCGTGGGTGGGGGTATAGATATTGCACCACTTGGAGGTAACATCTTTAGAACTGGTCTATGTATCAATGCCTCATCACTAAGGGTGTTATCCTTGTGATAATGATGTTGAATCCTGGCTAGCATACATTTTGGATGCATCCTTAAATAAACATAATGAACGGTGGTTAATCACTGTATCAAGAGATATGACTCAAGAAGGAAATGGGAACAAAGAAACATTCCTATATGAGGCATGAACCATTTTTCCCTATAACCATTGTTTTAAGATACCTAGTTGAAAAGTGGGTGGTCCGAGTTCCGGTGTTTTGATACATTGGTCGTTGAAACAACACTGGATTCCCTGGATGGAAATCCGAACGTGAAACAATTAACACCATTTATATAATCCAATCTCATAGACAATGGTCCTAGATTATAACTAACTTCTCTGGTACCACCCTATCATGAACGATCCCAAAGGGTCCAGTGTTGTGACTCTCTAAGCCCCCCACCAATAGGCTAGGGTTTAGTGACTAGTGACAAGTAAGAATATCAATGACATGGGAGGCCTTAGACTATATACCTATACACATGCACACATCTCCAAGCCTATACAATATTGAAATTAAAAAACAACAGAAAAAACATTCATATATAAATCTAGATTCTACAATAAGATTATGATAATAAGTAAAGTAAAACAGGGCCAAATAAAATCCCACCACAAAAGTCTAAAAATAAGACCAACATGAAATTAAAATGACTCTTGTCTAGGTACCATAGGAACACACCTTAGTATGTCAGGTCTCACAAAGAACTGTATAATACCCATCCATGAAGGACTCTATCAGAAGATTGATCATTTGTAAAATAAAAAACATGTTTGGGAAAATCTTGTACATGGGTGAATATAACCATACCCAGTAAGACAACAAAAACAAAAAAGCATACAAAAAATAAAATATTGTCAACTCTACCCAGGTATATGTATACATCATAAAAAAAATGAATATCTGGATATACTCAATAAATATACATAGTTTAATGGTGTGTCACAACCGTATTATGTCAGTTTAATGATATACACAATAAATATACATAGTGTTGGTCATGAAGATACTAAGAACTCCACCTATGGAATGGAGATGAGTAGAGGATCTCACTTTGGGCTTTGTAGAGGTATTCCAATGACTCTATCCAAGAATCCATGATTAAGGGATTGTTGTCCTAGTAATATGATATGATTCCATACTAACCCACATGGAATCAATAAGGGGAACTCACCCAAATAGAAATTGTCCAAGATATATATGATAAGGGATCCAAGCCATTTTTTATAAAGTATTTGGCATGTAGAAGGGTTAAATTCCATGTCCCTTGACTCTGGGTCTTACCCATATAAACAGTTCGTGTCTCGTCCCATGTCTATGACTTCATAGAAGTACATAGCATGTTAGTTTCTCGTGGACTCTACTTATGTTCTAGTACATTGATTATCCCATTTACATGTCTAAGTCCTGTCCGAGTTAGGGATTACATGGAATACTTCAACCTGTGTACTCCAACCTATGCTCGTGTAACCTCTGAGATATACACTGAGTCACCATGGATAAGTCACACATCATGTCACCTTGTCACACGCAGTTTGATACTTAAGTATCTCCTGAAATCCTAATAGCCACACAAGTGACCCACATGGCATGTAGATCTGACATACACGTCATGTAACGTGGGATTTTCTATAATTATGGATAAAGAATCCTTATATATTCTCTAGTAATTCACCCTCTGATCCAGCCATGCCTTTTCCAAAAAATAAATTCTTGGGATCCTATGAGCCTCATCGTCATCAAACAACACTTTTTTGGAAATCAAATATCTTAAAAAATGAATTTAAACCTCTTTATATGTTACATGATGAAAAATGAAAAGCTGAGTATCTGCATCATCTGATCTACTGCTGCTAGCATCACTGAACCTTCGTTGTTTCATAACAAGCCATAACATATCATATCCTTTCCCCAAAAAATAGGTGTGCAATGGTCAATCCATCAGTATATGTCAAATTATTGGAGAAATAAAGAGTGAATGTGATGAATGATGATGTGGGTGAGAAAAGAAAAAGAAAAATCAAAATGAACGAACCTCATTCTAAGTTAATGTAGATATCATTCTATTGTCCTTAGAACAACAATTAAAGAATCAATAATTTAATCATATTGAAAAATTATCCTGAATCTCTATTAAACTAACCCAACCCACAGTCGACTGATTCAAAAATCAATGTATTCATCGATATATCTATGTTCATAACATAAATTATGAACATAAAAAAGAAGTAAAAGTAAACAATTCCTTACCAAAATTTGGATAAATTGTTGATAAAGAATGAGGTTACTTCATGATCATTGGTTAGATCTTTTGAATCAGTTGTGCATTTATCATCAATCCAGGATCTGGTCATCTTTTTCCTTAGGGAAATCCTCCAAAACTCTCTCCAATGGCTCTCAAATAGTTCTAGGTGTATGTGGATAAGCCTCAAATTCCAACATAACATTCTATTTAAAGAAAAGAAAAAAAATTGCATCATGAAATAGAAATAAAATATTTTATTTAATTATTTTATTCATTTCCATTCCCATAACAACTTTTATACAAACAACCCACACCAACCGTGGTTCTGTCACTACTATGGTAAACCTCACATTCTGAACTCAATGGTTCCCCCAACATTCTAGTTTGGGCACCCTATTAGTAGTACTTTTCTTTTTGACTAAAAATTGTGCGCACATCCTATTGAAAATATTTAAAACATTTATTTTGGGCACATCAGGAATCAGAATCATACATTCTCTCAACACTTAGTCTCATAAATAATCCATTTAACATCGAAATATAATCCATGAAAAATTCAAGTAATTATAGGAAACCTTTTAGGTGATATTAGAGAATGGTTTCCCACATGTTTCCTTGAATGGATGGGTATGGTTACTCATTGGTAACTCATGTGTATATCACTATATTGAAGTAGTTTTGAACAAGTATTCTTAGCTCATGTTTCCCCCTATGATCTAGTATATGTTTACATCACCCCAATTCTCATCAGATTTTTATTTTCAGTTCACCTGAAAGAGAGTTATAGTCGGTTTTTTGAAGGACTATTTTCTATGTGCTTTAGTGATTTAGGATTAAAAAATTATTAAGATCCATATCAAAACTGGATTTTTTATGATCCTTTTATAGGGAAACCTAGTCTTAGTGACCATACTCATGCTAAAAAAACTCATAACTTCTAAGGCTCATAGGTATGGATTTAGAAATTCATGTGGAATTGACTCGGAAAGAGATGGGTGTTTTATCCGAGTATCTGGTAATAGGGAATGCATAACTCCATATAAGAACATGTAAATCGGGCAGAGAACACACAATCTTAGTCTATGGAATTAGATCATAAATCACCTGGCTATGAGACATCTACGTATATATAGAGTAGGGAGCATATACATGCATTGTATTAACATGGTTATGAAATTTGGATAAAGTAAATCCATTTAAATACAATTTCAAATAACTATAAATTTTTATCCATAAGACATTTTTTGATCTAAAATTAATCACATTAGATACTAATACATTTATTTTTTTTCCATGGTCTCAATTTTTTTTCCATATTAGTTGTTATATAAGGAATAGGGTTTTTTAAAAAGATATATAAATCTATTTTAATAGATAGGAAAAACATTATCCAATAACGAATGAACTCCATGGATTAATCCATGTGGGATGTTTTCCCAGCTAAATCACCCAATGGAAAATATTTTTAAATGAGTTATAAACTTTAGTTAGTTAGAAATAAAATAGTAAAATTATATCTCATTCAGGACTTCTTCATTGAGTGTGACATTATTTCGCGTTCAAATCAACTCATGTGTTCGGGATGAGCCTCATATCATGGTTATCAAATAAAATGTGCATGATTCGTTTTCTGGTAAAAAACCTATGATAAGAACCTACAAAATATTATGGTTCTCTTTTGATGAGCCACTAAACCTCTCTAGGGGGAGGGACCATGGATCTATGCATCTCCGACTAGGGTAAAACCCATTTGACCATAAGTATTGTGAGAGCATCATGGAAGAGAGGAGTCACTTCATAAAATCATATTTAAAATAAATATCATTTTCATCCATACAATTCCCTGAAAAGATGGATTACATTATTAATGTAATAAATATTCAATATAATATGTGTATCATTTAATAGAAATATTTCAATACCATAATCATCAATAGTTGATACCTATGAATTAAATCCATCTAGAAAGATTGAAAGTGCCTTTTTATTTCCATCTAATCATCAAGAGTGTGACCAAATATGATAATGATTCACACCACTACATTGACTACTTTTATTATTTCATCAAAATGTTTCCCATCATTGTAACACCCAGATATTTTGAGTTATATATCTCATTAAAACCTAATGTACTTGAGATCATGCATCACAAGAAAAATTGAACTAAAATGAACCACATGTAAATTTTAAAATATAGTTATATAATTGGTGGGAAATGTTTTTTAACCATGTTATTTAATATATATATATATATAAGTAAATATAAAGATCATTATTAATGCTAATGAATTGATGAATCCTCAATTAGTATGACCAACTAATAAAATTGATTTATTACATAAAATGTAAACCATATGAAATTTTATTTTATGTGCTTTATTTTAATATACTAAGCATATTATGGAGAAAATATATTTTCCATATGAATAATATGTTAATACAAATTTTATTACTAATTGATAAGAAATAAAATTAATAAAGCCTAATATTTTAAAAATGTTATTTACCTATGAAAATAATTTTCATAAAAAATATTTTCATTTTATTTAAAATTTATATTCTAAAATTTAAAAATTATTTTTTCAAAAACTAAACTTCTATTTTTGAATAATCATTTTGATATTAAATTAATATGAATTTTTGGGAGAAATCAACTTTTATCTGAATAATGAAAATGCCATTTTTACCAAAAGTATAATTTTATAATTCTATAAGAAATACCTAAATATTTATAAAAAATTAAAATTGATAAAATATTTATTTCTATATAAATAATATATACTATTTATATACAATTATAAATTTATAAAATAAAATTTTAACATTATATGAACTTAAGTAATATATCGAATAACAGAAACTTTTTATCCTTGTCTTTTAATTAAATATTACATTTTTTAAATTATGTTTTTCATACATTGAAATCTATATAATTTTTTTATAAAAATAAACTTATGTCATGGAAAAAAAATACTTCAACAATTTTATCCAACACACAACTATATGTATTAAAAAAATCTTTTTCTAAAAATGGGTCTTTATATGTTACATACATTAATGATAAATTTTATATTTATTAAACATAAAAATATCATCTTATTAAATTCAATTAAAATTTTTAATCAGAAGGTACAAATTATTTAACAAGTCAAATTTTTTAGTCCTAAAAGATGACTTACTATGGAAAAAAACAAGTTACCGTGGTAAAAGATAAAATTTTAAAAGTAGAAAATCTAATGGTAAAGACTTTAAAAACGTGTGAAATTGAATGATAGATTATTGATTGATATTATCTCAAATAAAATCTACTATTTATCAATTTTGGATATATTTTCCTTGATATTTAAATTCCATTAAAAAAAATAATATGAATTTACAAAAAAAATATTCCCTTTCCACTTATACAATGTTCTACACAACACCCCTTCAAGACAACTTCTAATATTATATTTTCTATAGAACCCCTTATATTTTACCTTAAATTTGAATCATATTTTTTTCATTTTATTATGTTAACATCATTTTATCCTAATGCCACCATTTTCAATGGATCCTATAAAGAAATCTCAAACTGATCAACATGATTACTCACTTTATCTTATTTTCATTCATTTATGTATTACCTTTTTAATTATAATTTTCTAATACCTATATTAGAAAATAACTATTTTATATATATTTTACCTTAGTATGTTATGTTAATAATCATTAGTCACGTTTCTCCTCTTCCATAATTAAAAAACATGATTCGTGTGTATGTGTAGATTTTCACCTCCACAATGAAAAGTATTTATTTTCCATCACCACCAATTATGGATGGTATAACGACAAAATTTAATATATAATTATGATATTTATGAAATATTTAATATTATTAAATGAAAATCCATATCACTAATTTCTTTCATTCTATGAAAATGAAATTATCATCCATGCGTACGTGCGGACTACCGCTTCCATGAACTGATGCATTCCACTTTTCACTACCACCTTTCATTACTAGTCTTAACAATTGAATTAAAAAATAAATATTACATTAATTATATATTTAATATTATGATATGAAATTTTTTACAACCTATCAATGACATGATCAAAAAATGATCTATATTAAATCAATCATTTAAAATAATTGTACATGGAGAAAAAGAATTATATTTATATTTTGTAATTTTTTTAAATTCATTAAATATTATTATATATCCATTAAATTATGAAATAACACAATAATAAACACTAAATAATATAATTATTCTTCTAGTATAATGATATTACAACTAAACCACCACATAATTATTCATTAAACATGGCTTTTTCATGTTTAGGTCAGTTCAACCACCTAATTGAACAATGCTAGGAATTTGAATCATGGACGACTATAGGAACCTAATTACTTTTATAAAATAATATAATCTTGTATAGAATTATATTTTTTATATAATGGAAATATTATTATTAAACTCATTATTTTATAAAACACCTTTGGTTTGTCAAGATTCACAAAAAAAATTCCTATTTAACGACATCATATTCATATATAAAGACTGAAACACTCATGAATGGGATTTGAAACATCATAATTCATTGTAAATATTCTATAAGTTTTACATTAATGACCTTAAAAACATGAAATTTTTATTATAAAATATTTTTTACTTCATTATTTTGAAATTTTCACAGACGATCAACATCTGATTTTGGAAACTAAGTAAAAATAGAGACTATTTAGATTTAATATATAAATTGACAATATCTGATGATTATAAATGAATATAGGTACAATTAATTTAATAAATTAAGTTACTAATATGTATATGTTTCTGATATAGGATATTAATGATTGTTCATGGATTTCAATACAAGAGGTACGTGTTTCTATGTCTTATTTTAAAATTCAATAGCCATGTTTGATATTAAGAAACATCATTTATTTTCTGTGTTTTGACTGAAAACTAATGAATATATTTTTAAATACTCAGAATATTAATTGGATTTTATGATCCATGTCATGTTCTTCATTTTCATGGAATTTAATTCAAAATATACCAAATTTGTATGGGTTTTCTTATATCAATTGTGATTCTTTATGGAATAATACATTTTGTGCACCATTTCTCCTTGTATGGTGTATTTACTCCAATAGATGTATTTTAATAATAATTATTTTATTTCATGGTATATTCTAAGAAAATAAATATTTTATCATTAAAATGGATATTGATTCAATTATTACCATAGTAGTAAATATTCTTTCCAACTCAACATTCATTCTATGAGTTTTGATCATTCTATTTAACATATTTTAAATAAGTTGGGTAAATTCTACCCTTGATTGTATAATATGGTGTTATCCAATTGTGTTCTATTTTTCATTCCTACCACATAAATACTTTTAAAATATTTCTTACCTTATAGACTATGTTTCTCTTAAGGGATATCGAAATCTTTTACATTCTTTCTATGATCATTAATGTTTCATCTTGAACATTACTCTTATGTAATTGGGTACTCCCTCACTAATATTTTATTTTATGCACTTTTATAATTTTATTTGGGACAATGAAATTTTAATAAAAAGATGTTTTTGTTTCTCTTTTTCTAAATTTTTTTTCATAAAAGGTAATTTCAACGTATTTTAAATATTCCATTCACAGTCAATTGTTTTATCTTTGGCTCTATTTTTCCTATAAAAATTATTTCATTTTAATGGATCAAATATTGTATATTATTTTTAAAATATTTTTTTTAAATATTTTACTTCTCCTTTTTAGAAGTTACTTTTCAAGGTGACATGTATGTTTTTATTTTATGTCAATGTTTTAAAAAAAACTCTATTAATTTTTCACCACCATTATCATTTTCATATTACAAAATATTTACAATCATGGGATTTATGATTTATAATATATACATTAATAAATAGATATTTTTATTATTTGGGGGATTGAACTCATCGTATTAAAATAATTATTCTTAATCCCTTATTGTGTGATACTATTGAAATCTTTCTTTTTCAATAATATATTTCATATTTAATAATCCTACTAAGTTTCATTCATCACACTAGTTATATGATCCTTTATAACTAAAAACTTTCTTTTTCTAGATGTGTTATGTAACATTATTCCCTATCATTAATGCGATCGATCACTAACTTTTTAATTCATATATGTCCACTGTTAATTGGAATAACTTCTCTTACAATTCCTTTACTTTATGAATACATTGTTTTTCAATTCATTGATTGAATTGTGTTCTATTTTATTCCACACATTGATTTATTTTGTGTGATTATTAAATTAACAATATACCCCTTACACAATATGGTTTCGGTTTTATGGGTAATTACTTAGAAGGATATTACATATATTAATTTTGAAACAATTAAATATATATATATAATTGGTATTACGTTGTAGATGTTTATTTATTACTTAGGAAAGTTGAATATGTGTAGTTTAACCATCGACCTTCTTTCTCCGAATATGTTATGATAATATTATCCCTTTAATTAAAATGGAAAAAATTAAATGTACTTATTCTAATATTGATGATTAATGGAAAAGTTGAGTTTGTATTGTTGACCCATTATTTCATATTATGAATGTATTGTACTTAAAATTTGATGGGAGGGGTATGCAATTATAAAACCCCTCGATGTATCAACAAATATCATAAGACAAACATGTTTGGGTATTTGGTACATACATAAAAAATTCATAAATATTCCTTGACTATGTTTTTGATGATATGAATGATGTCTTACATATGGACTTGATAGAAAGAATAAATTCTTTCCCAAGACCTTGATGGTAAGATCACGATTTCTAGCATTATGAAATCCATCACCATGAATTTAGTTATATTTATCCCTGTGATCGATTTATTTTCATTATTATCCATGGATATATCATGCTCTTAGTTTATGTTGATTGTGGAATTATGATGATTACTTATTACTTCCTTAATATTTATTCCATGCTTATAACATTATTTAATTGGTTGTATAGTTTACCTTATAGGGAATTTTATCACACCCCTTATTATGTTTCTTACGCCCCCCTGGTTAAGAAGAAAATTATTAAATGTGATATATCTAGAATAATATTTATTGTGTGAAACAATTTGCGAGATATTGAATATATATTATGGATTAAGTAGTTTAATATATTTTGTAAAAATATCCTTTTGTTGAAAAATAAATGGGATTTATTAGTTTATGTTTATTCATAATTCTATGAATCATTAAACCTAAAATTTCTTATTAATGTATTTAATCCAATATTTTCTTTATGTCATGTAATCAGTGGGTGGGTATTTTTAGGAATATGTCATTGGTATCAAAGCCAATAAGAAAAGTATCTCTTATCCTCATTAGATTTGAGACTGAGTGGTTGGGTTGCTAAATTTTGTATAAGAGAAGGGTTTATATTACTTAATAGATTATGATCTTATAACATAAGGATGTAAATTTCATTAAGGAGTGAGAAAGAAAGATTTATCATAATTTATAAGGTATAGATAACCCATTAGGATAGTTGAAGTAATTTTGAAAATTTTATGATATTTAGAAATTAGAAGAAGTTAAAATTATTGAAAACCCTGGGGATAAGTATAAGGGATACATTTATGCGTCTGATAAAATTACAAAATTTTGGTAAAGTAGAGATTGTGGGGATATCATATAATTAAATCTATGTCTAGATATTATAAGTGGATGAATGATCTGAAATCTATGTACCAAGGGGAAATAAATACAAAAGGGTGGAATGGGTATTAACTTGATCATTACAGGGTGTATGAAAAAGTTACATAGTTTTAGACCTTGTTTGAAACTCTTAGGGGATATGCTTTGGTTAATCACATTCTATTTACAATAAATTATGAAGGATTTATTTCTAAAATAATTTAATGGATTAGGGTAATAATTATTGTGAACCAAACATAAATATAGTTATATTTAAATGAATTAATAAACGGTTGAAAAAAATTATGGTAATGGTTTTTCAAGGTGCGTTATGACCCTCAATGGGGATTGATTGAGTATTGTGGCATCTCTGGTTTGGAGCACTGCAAGGGTTCTCACATCGAGGTGATGTAAAATTACATGCGATTGGTTATTGTTAGGGGAGATGTCAATTTCTAGGAGGCCAACTAGGCTGAGGAAAGATTGGCTTTCCCAGGCTATCCTACTATGAATTCTTCTTTCAGTAAAGAAATGACATAGTACAAATTAATTCAGCTGGCACTAAACCATCACCATATACCCATCTTTGAAAAATATTTTCATGAGTGATAAACAGGATAGTAGATGCTTCACCAAATCGGGTATTGGCATGTTTAACATAAGGGATTACAGGGTAATCTCCTATGAAGAGTCTTCTTTAGATGTATGGGAACCAATGTTTTGGTATAAGGATATTCCTATGAGTATGATATTTTTGGTCTGACGAATCAGGAATAAGGTTATTCCAATGGAAGAGAACATTAAAAAAATGGAATCATCATGGCTTCCCGCTGCTACTATTGTGTGAACCCAAGGGAGGAGTTGACATTGTATCTATTCTTTCATATCCAATGGGATTCTTACTTGTAGTCCCTATTCATACTCCATATAGATATGGATAAAGACTCACTTTCCATGCAGGTTTTTTGTCTGCATGGTTTCACGGAACCAATAACAGGCCCTTGGAGCACTCCACATGGATGGTCATTTTTTGAATCAATGTGTTGGACCATTTGGGAGTGTTGGAATAATGTTAATACGGTATCTAACTGCTCTCTATTATTCATGCAGATTCAGTTAAGATCTCTCATCATCAAATTGTCCTTGTTAGTGAAGGGAGGGGAGGCTTTAGTGTCTATCTACAACCTTATCAATCATCCCTACAATCTGAACCGGGGGAGCATCCATTAGATTATATGGAAAACTCCCAATAGTGGGATTAATTTTAATGTGGACGAGTCCTTTATGGAAGTGGCCATCAGGGTTGGTGGGGTGCTATGGGACTCATGGGATTTATTTCATCTTGGTTTCAGTGCTTTCTACGGTCCGAGAAACTCATTGGGAGCGGAAGTACATGACCTTCTCTCTGGGTTGACGGATTGCATAAGGCAGGGTTTTGAGTGGCTAATATCGAATCCTACTTTGAATTCCTTGTGGGGGATTTGTAGGGACGTCATGAGATCAACTGGGATTTAACTTATCTTATTCATTGATGTCGAAGAGAGACCATTCAGGGGTGCATGGTCCATAATAGTTGGAGGGAAGCAAATTTCTCTGCGGATTCACTAGCTCAGTTGGGTAGGCAGGATGAGGAGCATCTGATATATGATAGTTTATAATCTCTTCCTATTGAGTGCAAGTGTGTAGTCCAAGGGGATGCCTTGGGTCTACATAACTTTTTCTATACTTGAAGGGTTGGTGGAGTGTTATTTCCCTCTATTACCAATAAAAAATATCATTTATTCAATAAGATAACATAAATAAATCTGATAAAGGAATGTGTCTAGAAACAATTATATATAATAATTGAATTAAAGAGTATGTATAGTATGGGATATTCTCTGTTTATTCCTCTTATGATGGAAAAGTTGAGTTTCCTAGTATTCCCTAAGGTGGTTAGGTAGATATCATTAAATAAAATAATTGTTAAAACTATTTCATATTTTTGTTAGTAAGTAGTATTTATCAATGATATTATGGTATATTATAAAATATATACTGATTATGCGAAGCATCTATGGATTATACTTCTGTATTTATTCTTTAATGTTTTAGAAACATATAATAAATGGTATTGATATCATTGAAAAATGGTATTATGACATGTTGTTATTTTTGAAAATCTATTTTAGATTGTATTGGTGTCCTTGGGATGGAATATTCATTATTGATATGATTTTTTTAATTTTATCACATTTTTTGGAATGTTGTAAACATTGTCTTATGAGTAAATTTATGATCTAGTGATTAATATTATATAAGGTTTAATAGTTGTTTTTCATTATTAAATAATTTATGGATTCAATTTAGATTAATGTATTAGAGAATTATATGATTTTAGTAAATGTATATTTTGGAGAATGTATGACTAGGATATATACATACATGATAATATAATTGTGTGAAAGATTAATTTTGTTTGAGGAAAATTGTGTTAATTAATATGGATTAAGATAGGAAGGTAGATGTAATATTAGAAAATATATCTCGAATGAATAATATGTAAATAATACCCTTACCTAATTTTATCAGATAATAATAATTAAACTTGTTAGGATGTAATTTATTTAAAGTGAATAATGTAACACTATAAGAATTTAAATTATATTATCCTTCCAAACATAATTTGTTCGATAACTTATTTTAAAACAGTTAATGTATATTTTTATTATGGAGAAAGAAGACCACAAAACATGTCTACAGTCAAGGAAAAAGATATAAGGGCCAAGGGAGGACTATTGTGATGAAGCCCTAGCTGATCCCCTCTCATCAGGTTAACCCCCTTTGGTCCCAGTTGAAGAGAATTTGAGAAGGAAATGACATTTCCACCCTTATCAGCCACCCCCATGGAGGCCAGACGATCAGATACTTTAATGTCATCACATAACTTTATATATCTATTAAAATGTAATCATAAATTTTTTGAGTAGAAATTGATATAACAAAATTATGACATATATATAAAAATAAAAATAAATGGCTTTATTAGAATAAGTTAATCTATGAATCTTCAATTAGTATACAAATGTAACTAATAAGACTATTGTAAAATTTAATATGTAACCCTTATAAAATTGGATTTAATGTTATTTATTTTATGATTCCAAATATATTATGGATAAAATAAATTCTTAATATGAATAATATATTAACTCTAATTTGAATAGTAATTTATAGGAAATAAATTTATGAAGGGTCAATATTTAAAAAAGGTTATTTTCTTTAGAATACAATTTTCATACAATTTTTTTTTTGGTTTTTATTTAAAATTTAATTTATAAACATTTATAAATTTAATTTTAAAAAAACATGATATTTAGATCCTTAAAATTAATATTATCTATGATTTTTCTTTGATTTTTCTAAAATAGTTTATTTTTCGATGAATTTTTAAAATGAAATTTTTTAACAAAACTATAAATTTATTATTATCTAAGAAAGAAAAAAATGTTTATATAACATTTTAATTTATAAAGTAATTATTTTGGAACTAAAATTATACATTTTTTATATACCATTATTTATTTATAAAAACTATTTCTAACATTACAATAACATAATTAATATTTTCGAATAAAACTAATGTTTTTTATTATTTTAATTAAATTATATATTATATAATAAAAATTAGGTTTTGAAAATTTTTTAATGTAAAATATGTCTTATTACTTTATAATAATCTAATTTATAACATGTTAATATAATACTTTGAAAAATTTATCTTACACATAAATATTATATTTAAAATACACATTTTTCAAAAAATGAGTCATTACACATTAAATTATCTAATGTTAAAAACATGTTTTCTTACACATATAAATTTAATATTATTGAATTAATTTATTAATTAGAACTAGTAGTTCCAAATTATGAAATAATAACCACTTTATTTTAATGCTGAAAATTTATTTTATAATATAAAAAAACCGGTTACCCTGGTAAAACATAAAATGGTAAAAGTAGAAAATAGAATTATAAAGAGACAAAAAAATGTTTAAAATTGTTTTAATTTGATTATTTTAGGCTTTATAAATCTTAATTCCTCCCCCAATCTATTATTTATTTATTATAGTTCCATTTTCCTTGAGATTCACTTCCTATTATTAAAAGTTTTTTGGGTATTGACAAAAATGTCAATATTTGTCACTTATAAAATGGTCCTCTCACTACCCCAAAATATCACTCCTAAAATTTTATTAAAAATTTAAACCTTCAATTTTCCATTAAACATGAATAAACACTTTTTTCATTAGCTTCTGGTCAAAATATTTTATACTAAACCCCAATGTCTGAGGGATGCTCTGAAGATATCTTAATGTGCTCAATGTAGGCAGTCCATTTTACATAACTTATCTTATTTCCATTTTGCTTTAAAATTAAAATTTTATAATACCTATATGGATATATAAATATTGTTTATATACTATCTTTTATTATGTTACGGTAACATTTATTGACCATATTTTATCTTTTCCCCAATGGAAAAAAAATGTGATTTGTGAATATGTGTGGACTACCACCTCCACGAACAAAATTATTCTCTTTCATTAATAAAGCTTAATAAATTTTAAATAGAGTGGATTTAATATTTAAAATTATATTTATACATTTTATAATATTAATAAATAATAAAACTTACGAATCCTTACTCTGGTTCTACTAAAATGAAATCATTATCCATGCGTATGTGCGGGCGACCACCTCAAATGAATGATGTGTTCCGGTTTTCATTTCCACCATTCATGGTTAGTCAAAATATTTGTTTTAATAGATAAAATCTATTAGTATGATATCAATAATGTTGTGGTATGGAATACTAGATAACATGTTATTCATATGATAAAAAACAACCATCATTAATTTAATCATTTAAATTAAGAATAGATGCAATTCAGTTTTTAATATTATGTAATGTTTTCATATACATTACTTATTCTTATTAATCCTTAAAATTATGTTATATATCACTAATAAAAACTACATATGATAATTATTATTATAGTTTAACAATATTAAAAATAAACCACCACATATGCATCTTTTAATCATGACATGTTAATGTTTTGGTCAATTTAACCACCTACTTAAAAAATGATATGTATATTTATCATGTATGACAATGAGAATATAATTAATAGGATATTATGATATAAATATATAAATAAATAATATTTATTTTTTTTGTAATTGGGACTTTATTATTAAATATATTAATTAAAAAACACCTTCTGTCCCTCAAGAATCCTCAAAACATGCTTATTATTGATTTCATCTTCAACGATAAAAAATAAAACACTCATGAGAGGAATGTAAGTCATAATAAAATATTTGAAATCATCGATAATAGTAACTTTAATGGCATTTTCAGATTAAATATGTAATCAAAATTATTATGGACACCACTATTATGAAATTAGTATGAGCAGTCAACACTCAATGTTGTGAAATAAGTAAAATAACTAACTAGAATTCAAATAGTGATTGGATATCTATGAATACTATAAATAAATAAAAAATTAGTAATATTATGAATTATTTAATTAAGATAGATATGTTTTTTATGGGTAGTGAAAGTATAGGCGTGGATTTGAGAATAATAGGTAAGTGTTTCTTTGCCTAATTTTTAAATCCATGAGGCATGTTTGATATTGTGAACAATCATTTCTTCTATGAGGTGTAATTATAGCCTAATGACTGTATTTTCTCTTAATCATGGAATTAATGGGGTTTGATGATCTATTTCATGTTTCCTCTTAACATGGCCTTCTATTCAACATATTCTAATTTTTTAAGGTTTATCTTGGTCTCAATTCTAATTCATTGAGACATAATACATTTGTAGACCATGTTTGCCTTATATATTGTATTTAATTCTAATAATTATATTTTTATCATAATTTTAATTTCTTGTGATATAAAATAGAAAAATCATATTACAATATTCAAATGGCCATTTATTAAATCGTTACCTCAGTATTAAGGATTCTTGGTAACTCAACTGTTATTCATTGAGTTATGATTTTTCTCTGGAATGTATTTCATATAAGTTGGGTAAATTATAACTTTTATTTTATTATGTGGAATTATCTCAGTTTTCCTATTTATTTATATTACTACCAAATAAATACTTCTCAAATATTTATTACCTTGTTACATATGTTCCTTGTATGGGATATTGATAGATCAAATATTTTTTATTTGAGTTATAATGTTTTATATTGAATAACATTATTCCATTATTAGTTTTTCCATCCCTAATATTTTAGTATATTGTATTTTATAATCCCATTTTGGGAAATGATATTTTAATAAAATTATTTTTTTAATACCTTTTTGACAAAGTGGATATTCACAAAGGTAAGTTTATAGTATTCCAAGTATTCCTTTCATAGTCAAACATTTTATCTTTGGCTCAATATTTCCTATAAGAAATATAGATAATTTTCAAGGATCATTTATTTGAGATTTTTTTAAATGTGGAAATTTTCAAAAGCTTTCACTTATCAATTTCAAATATTACTTTGGAATATAACATGTATGTTTTTATTTATCAAATACATTAAAAATATATTTTAAAAACCCTTCATTGATTTCAACTCTGTTTTCTTTTTCATGTTAATATGGATTTATATTCATAGATTTATATTTCATGAGCAATCCACTAACAAATAAATATATTATTAATTTTTGGGATTCAACTCATGGTATCAAATAATTAGATTCTTTATCCCTTATAATGTGATACTATTTGAAACATTCTTTTTTAGGGATGTTTTTTTCTAGGTCAATATCCTTCTAATTTCAATTTTTTATAATGGGGATGTGTTATTTTTCAACCATCCACCTTATATCACTTCATGACTTATATAACATTCTTCTCTATAAAATATATGGTCCATAACTACCATTTCCTTTCCGAAATATACACTATGAATAGACATACGTTCACATATAATGAATTTACATTTTGAATACCTAGTTTTCTATTTCATTATTTATAGGGTGTTAACCTAGATTCCATAAATCCAGTGATTGGGGAAATTATTGACATAGTCATATACCTCATACTCAATATGGTGTTATATGGAGGGAAACATACAAATGAATCTATTCTAATGTAACTACCGAAATATCCTATATTTTTTTTTTATAATATGGAGTTTTTTGATTAATTATGTAAGTGACTATGTACTACTTAAAATTTACCTCATTCTCCAAATTTGTTATGATTTTTTATCCTAGTTATTGACATGTAAAAAAGTATTCATGTTCTATATGTTTTTATTAAAATGTGGATGACTAATGGAATTTTAATGTATTTATTGTTTACTAATTATCTCATATGATGAATAAATTTTACTAAGACAAGTGATGGATGGGGCCCAACATTATATTTCACCATAATGAATTGGTAGGTCTCATGAGACAAAAATGTTTTTTTATTTGGTGTGTACCTTCCCAATTAAATAATATTTCATTACAGTAAGCTGGATGATAACAATGATTCCTTATATAAATCCTTGATGTAAATAATGACTTCCTGGATAAGTCTTGTATGTATGAATAGTTCATGATCTTATATGAGTCATCCTTTAACTATAAACATGGTTTGGTGCATAGAAAGTCACAAAAGGTGTTTTTGTTCCCCAAAAGATTGCGACATGTTTTTGAGAATCAAGAAATATCATTTGGAATTGTTTTTCATGCAATTTTAACTCTAATGTAAAACATATTGGAATATGTATAATATAGAAAGAGTTAATAATGGAATATAATAACATATAAAAGGAAAAAAAAGTTTCTAACATAATCATACAATCAAAATTTCTCCAAAGATAGTTAACCCATATCCATGTGACCAATGTCACCATCATACTCCCATGGCTGGCTCTCATAGATACCTACAACCTCTATGAGGCCCCTTGAAATTGCCTACATTAGATAATACAAGAACTACAAAAAATTCAAGAGTATATACAGGGTGTAAGGAAATAATTACAGTAGGATCCCACCTATAATTCCATATGATGACATTATAAGATATAAAACATTTCTCACTAAATGAAAAAATCTTCAAATAAACTTTCATGATTTATATCAAAACAAGAATATCCCCCCCCACTAAACTAGTTCATAAACCATTTCTAGTAAAATAAATTTTTCAAACATTTAATGAAACAATTTTCCCATTTATAAATCATTCAAATTTTGTAAAACATTTACCATATCCATCATAAATAAATAGTCATTTAACAAGAAAGGTACCATAAACATGGTGTCTTTGGATGAAATTGTTTGGGGCTAAATAGGATCTTAAAACTTTAAATATGTGTCATAAAGAGTGAAAGTCACATGTCCATAGGCCAATACACAAAAATGGATGGATGAAAATCCATATAAGTTAACCACATTATCATTTCATGAAATAAATAGATTTTTTGGAGTTCAAATTATATTTCATTTCAATGAAAAACATATCATTTATATTATAATTTCCCTAATTTCATCCACATCTTAGGTATCCCAAGGTCTCTAGGTGCACCTCTAATACAGAAAATAATCATTTAAATGAAATTAACATTCATTTCCTATACCTTGAGGCCATTAAAATTCATATTCAATTATTTGAAAATTATTTTTCATCAAGATAAAACATGATTAAAAATAATTTTTCATATAAACACAACATGATATAAAGTTATTTGAAATTAAGATGTTACATTCTATGATATCACTTTTCATGGAAATACAACATTATTTGAAAACACTTTCCATCAACACATCTCAAGGGGAAATGTATTTCATTAAAATTTCATAAACCACTATATTTCACAAATAATTCCTTAAATTACATTTTAATCCATTATTTAACATAATTCCAACATCCATTTCATGTACCTATTTTAGATAACCAAATTAAAATGATAAATTATTCATAATTTATTATAATGATGTATATTATGAAACCACCCACCTCAAAACTCATGGAATCTCAACCCCATCATGGAAACCACAATCCAAAAAAAATTTAGGGACTAGGAAATGATAATGAATCCTAAACCATAAAATCCCAATAAATAATGTGCAAATCACCAAATTATAAAGGAATGATATAGCCAGAATCACGTACCATAATAGTTATTGAGAAGTAGAGAAGAATTATTGATATCTAGAAAAAACTCCAAATTCTTCATGGGTCAATAAGAAACACAATTATACACTTGAATCCATTAAAATACTCATGGTTTTCATAGATATTGGATAAGTGAAATTTGAATAAGAAGAGAATCCAATATCAAAATAGGTTTAAAATTACCATGAGAGGACCTTGAATTTGATTAGTACCTTCATCAACCAAGGTTTTGAGTCGAGAGAGACATAAATTTTATTGAGAGGACCATAGGCTGGTATGGGTGAAGGTTAGGTAAATGGGGAATAAAAATTATTTAAACTCATGTTTTGGGGGAAAATAATAATTATCCCCTTTTTAATTCTCGATTTAAGAGGAGGCATCAGTAATCCATCTGGTACGACTATTCAACTGGTAACATTACTTGTGGAATGATTGATACTAGAATAATTATTGAATTATGTTAGAGACACTGGGGGATTTGTGCCAATTACTTGGAATCCACTAAACTTCTAATATCTTGGAATTCCCTTGGCGAGTCCACCGGTAGGCCTGTGGACCTCCTATATTTTTTTGTTTAAGTTTTATACTAGTCTCTTTAAAAGATTTTAGGACACCTCTTTACAACTTATGAAACAATAAAATACCCCAAAAAGTGATAAATGAATGAAAAATGGATCAAATAGAAAATTATACAAGAATTAAATATTTAGGTGTCAAAATTATCCCCACCATATTGCTTCTTAAACCAATAAAGCTACGTGGAACAAGGTTGATCCACAAAAATATATATCCACTAGTCCCTCAACACAGAATCTTTCCCCAATTTCTCATGACTGTATAAAACATGATGTAAAAGAACTCTAAGTAACGGAATGAACATCCTAGGGTGTGTGTGACTAAGGAAAACACACAGGAGAAGAACATGTGATAGCCTATGAGGATAGGAATTATTTTGAAATGTGACTCTAGAGGGTGATAGCCTATGGTGTATTTGGAAATCAACCAAGGTATTGTAGTAGGATCATAGTGTAATGTGGATTAGTTTATATACCAAATATTCCAAGTCAAAAAATCAATATATCTCAATTTTGGTAATACATCACCATATATTTAGTTATTATTATGCATGTCATCTATTTATTTTAATTTTTATCCATTATAAAATCCTAAATCTCGATTCTATGTGTGATATTTTTTTTTCATTACTTTTCATTACACCTTAAGTTTATTATTTTTAGTTTTGGATGTGTTGTATGAGAATGGTGGCTTAAAAATTTATTTCCATCCTTTTAGTGTAATATGGGTAGCAACACAGTCGTAGTGGATGATTTGTTGTCCTTTGGAGCCTCAATTCTAAAATGGATATATCTTCCACACCTAATGTTGGGCGTGGTCTTCAAAGAGGAGTACAGGGAGTCCAAATATGATCCATAGATGTTATGGACCCCACTATTAACTTATAATGGTTATGGTGTGTTAATATAGCCTTGATTGTTACACGAGGTCAAGGCCAGAGGCCGTTGTCACTCTTCTGTGTGATGATTCCCTAGTGGTAACTATTTTGGTAAAGTGACAAGATTTAATATCCATATAATTCATTGGTGGTGGGTAATAGATCTGATCTAGTAAAAGTCTTATATATATTCTTGTTGGGGCCCTTTAGAGTTCTTTTTTATTACAATGTTTTCTTGAGGGTCCCACCTCAGCTAAGTCACTAATAACATTTAAAATATGTGAAGTTGGAAATAATATATGTAGGGCCATTTGAGGTTGTTGAGTAGACTGGGAAGGTTGTAAACTAATTTTACTTTTCCAATAAAGTGACTTCAATCGATAATATGTTTCACTTGTCAAAATTCATGAATTATATTTCTAACCAATCCCATTTCATGAATGGTTAGGATGATTATGTGGAACCTAATATAATCATGACTAACTAGCCAGTTCAGATTTTTAGTTCTCAAATGACGATTCTCTAGGATAGGTTCAAACCAATAGTGTAGATTTTGTGATAGTATGGTTTGGATGCTCATGAAACATGGGAGTATGAGACGACGATGAGAGAGTGGTTCTATCATCTCTTTATGTACCAATCTTCATGTAAAGGATTTCTGGGGGAAGCAATACATATGGTATAGAGAATTGTGACATCATTACACATTATTTTATGTATGATATTAGGTTTTCCTTAATTTCCTATTTCCCATAATTTGGATTTTTTCAATTTGGAAATTATTGGATGGGAATGGTGGATTAAAATTGATGTTTTTTGTTAAAAAGGGGAAGCATCATAGTTTTGGTGGTGGTTTTGGTGTCCCAGGGAGCCTCTTATGTAAAGAGGACAGAGAACCCATGCCAAGCATTATGCGTGGTCTTTAAAATGGAGTGTGAGGATTACCCTTATGTGTCGTGTTTAGTATTGGAACTACCATGCCCAGGTGGAGTGAACTATGGGATAAATGGCTTTTATTTTCACTATTGTTCATACCTTGAACCTTTGGTTGATATCCTAGGTGAATCCACCACACTGTTATGGTAAACACCAAGTCATTGTGATATATGATTCAGAAATGGAAATTACCAAATGGAACTTAATCTTATGAGGGTTATTGCATCATCATCATAAAATATTAATTTTACTTTTTAATGATTATTTTGGTTTTTTTACCCACAATTAATCATATGGTTCATCCTTATTTATCTCAAATTATTGTTTTGTGTGTTCTTAGATGGGTCTTATTATTTTTATTTCACCATGTAGGGGACTTTTATTCTTTTACTCTCATTTTGTAGATCATCAATCTAGTGTACCAAATATCATCCTCTTCCATAATCAGTGTTAGAGGCGATGAGGTTTTCTTTACATTTTATGTACTCAATTTTGTAATATGACATTTTCAATAGAAACTATTGTGGCTTTCTTTATTTTAAATTCATTTATATTTGATTTCCAAATCACGATTTGAGATCCTTAATAAAAATTTTCAAGTAGAATAATGTGTTTTGTTACATTATTAGAAAATAATTTATAAATATTGTGTTGATTTCAAAAAAATGATTTTGATTTGAAATTTATTATTTGAAGAATTAATTTTCTTATTATTATTGAGATATGATGTCATGAAATTTTTTATTATTAATAAATGAAATTATTTATTTTGAAATATAAAATTCTTGTTTGAAACTATTTAAATTGGATTGAAAATGAAAATTAATTTTTAGAAACATTATTTGGGACTACATAGAATATCAATGATGAAACTGATTAGAGATTAATGACTTTCCTCTTGATTGATTTCTTTTATTCACATGGAATTCTAGGAACTTAGGTGGGTATTTCTGGATACGCATTCAAGGAATTTATTTTCTCTACATATATATGGAATGATTATGAAAATTTTACTAAAATATTATGAGGGTACGGAGTACAATAATTCAGGTGGAATCATATTCCCACTATGCATGAGGTCTAGGGTAGTGTGCAAACAAGAAGTCATATTTCATTGACAAGTGTTGAGGATTGTTGATGCTTGATATAACTAAACCAAGGTCTTATATCCATTATTAAATGATTTAAAGTTAATTATACATGCTCATATTTATTAAATTGTGTGTTCGTGTCTATTCTGTTTAAGGTGTGTATTCATGTTTGATTTGATTGAAATTATTATTTTTTCATATCTAATACGTTCTAATGAAATGATTTAAAAATTAGGTAAAATTGTGATTTGCGAAAGGATTATCATGACATGTCTTTTTAATAAAAATGATCATTTTTATTTTATTTGATATATACTACTTATGAAATTCCTTAGTGGTATCCTACAGGGAAACTGTTACTGGCACCCTAATTTAACATTTGAGAAATTGTTGAATTTTATTTTCCAGGACCAATAAAAATAATGAAGTGCTTAGATGTAGTGGGAGTTCATGAAAGTGGGACATTGAGACTTGGTGGAGAAAGGATGTGTTGTCGTTTTAGTATGTCGGTGTTATGGATCGTCGATCCATCTTGGGTTTCATTATTTCCCTATTATGGTTCTTTTCTCTTGTTGGATCTTTTTTTATACCAATTTTTAATGACTTATTATCTACTAGTTTGATTTTTTAGTTTTCCTTATAGTGAAATCATTCCCTTTAAATATTTATTGATGCCAAATAAATTTTTATTATACCTTAGGGATTGATAATTCCATTAAGAATAGGTTAGGGTTGATTTAGGTACTTATTTAGAAGGTTATCCAATTATTTACTGACCTGAAATCAATAAAAATACATGTGATAAATAATTTATTACATTGATAATAATATATTTTTATCATACCAACATATACTTATATTACCCGTCAATATTTATATTTCATACCTATATATATGTATTGTAGTTGGGGTTGTTATATGCAGTGATTCATCTTGCATAAATCTTTTTTTCATTTCTGTAATCATAAAATTCCCTCAAAAATTATTTCTTTCAATTAAATATTATTGGTGTTTCGCTTGGGGATGGTCTCAGGAAAACCTAGTGAATCTATCTCCTTTACAAGCTCCAACAAATGAGCCTCATAAGAAGAATTCTACTACTTATTACAATTTTTTCAGTTCCCTATATTGATTTTATAATATTTTACACATATTCATATCCATTAGTTAAATAAATATGTTAAGATGACCAGGTTTAAATTATTACACATTTCATTTTCATTTAGTAGTTTTTATAAAATAAATTTATCATAAATTTAAAGAATCATAATTTATGGGGTGTTATATTATACCACCCTTAAATAAATTACATAATAATATTTTTAATATATCTCACCAATGGAAATAGACATGGGTTTTATCTATAGAGTAATTACCCATCATAAAACAATGTGTTGAAATACATTATAAGAATTTATAAGGTTATTTTCATTCATCCAAAGAATAAAACACAAAAAATGTTATACCAGGTGTGAATTTAGGCCTATTTTTTTAAACAAGGTAAATATAGAGTTAATACGCAACCAACAATTTTTAGGGATGTCACACCTTGGTGAATCAGAATTAGATCATGCATCATTTTTTTTAACTAGACATGGAAGTCATTTCATTTAAACTACACACACTATAATATACAAAAAAAAATACTATATTTTCCAATATTAAGATATATCCCAATGGATTCCAATAATGTATAATAGTCATAATTTGTAATAATAATTAAATCATGATATTTATTACAATATAATTTTCCCAAAATTATTGGAAACCTATGCCCCCCTAATTCAACATAACCCTCATCCACAAAAAACATAAAACTTCTTATCAATCACTATGTACCACAATCATGTATACTGTCAAAATATATTAATATTAACCAGAATTAACCTAAATTTTGGAGATATAAAATCACAAAAAAAACATAAGAGTTACTTAATCCTTGATCAGGTACAATTTCAAACATATAAGGTTATTTAAACAATTATTTAATACAAACTTTGATGCCCCAGATCCACACTATAGGATCCAGTTCTAATTAATATATTCTTTACATACCAAATTAAAAAAACTAATTTGGCCCAAAATTAACCGTCTATAAATATGATATCAAAAAAATATCAAAATTATTACAAAACTAAGTCCATTTAGGATTATATTATTATATATTTAGGAGACAATTTTTTCTAACAAAACCCATATCATTTTTATCCAATGGGAATGTTTCCAAATAAATTAAATACATATCATACATGATACTATTTACCAAATATACCCATATAGACATATCATACATGATAATCTTCTTCATAATTTGGGTAGAAGGAATAAATTCTATGGATGAGCTCAAATTTTCAATAAGGGGTAGTATGCAACAAAAAAATAATCGAATAAATAAGGAAAGGATAATTTGGCAGGAAGAAAATTAATCAAATAATCATATATAACCAATAAAAAGAACATATAATATATCTAGGGATAACATAACAATAAATACACCCATGGATAATAATAAATATTTTTTTGTGATGGAATCAATAGTTTTGTATGTCATAGACATACCATCAATTCCTCATGACAACACATCAAACATAAACTTGTAAGGTTAACACCAATTACATAAACAAGATTACCTGAAGAGACTGGTTGATATATCAAGGGGATATTTAATTTTAGAGCCTACAAATCACTAAATATTTTAAATTCATTCATCATATGAATGAATTGAATTAAAAATAAAAATCATCATATCATAGTAAATAAAAAATTATCTTTATTAAAATAACTAGAATATGGATTTTTAGTAGTTACCAAGTAAATAAATGGTTTAATATTCTAAGTAAACATGATTAAATTTAAAATATATTTAGACTATATGGATTAATTGATATATTTTTATGTTTATAATGTAAATTATATAGAATACATCAATGATATTAATGGCCAGGGACAATGAGGAAAATAATTTCAAGAAAGAGAGAGAGAGAGAGATGAAGGCTGATAGAGAACACAACCCATATAAAAAAAGTCATTTATGAAATTTAAATTCATAAGTGTATTTATAGATATTTTAATGAAACATTATGAAAATAAAATAGATCATTTGGAGTTAAAAAGGAAAATAGATGTAAAATGTAAAAACATTTTTTTGAAGATATTTACTACTATTGTTGCAAAAATAAAAATTATGAGTCACTTTGAACAGAATATTTAAATTAGTTTACAAGCATATTTTTTCAATAATTATTTTTTATTAGATACCATTAATGATTCCCTAGAAAATACATAAAGTTTATCTAGACTAATAGTGTAATATAAGATCAAATATAGGATTGTAAAAGGAAGAAAAAAGTTAATAAATTAAAATACCTTTATTGAAACCAAATTATTTAAAAGTGTAATAATTATTCCTTTTGTAAGGATATATTTGTGCCTCAGACCCTTACTGTAACACCCCGAGATTTTCTGAGAAGTATTATTTTTAATTTATTTGATTTATTTTTTTGTATGATACACCAAGATTATCTTGCGTTATACGCAACACCGTATTAGCTTGCAGTATATGCAACACTAATCCTGGATCATCTTACACACAATTTCATGTTTGTTTGATAGTAGTTATTCTACGCAACATTGAGTATATATATATATATATTCAATGTATTAATGAAATATGGTTTGATTTTGTTATATTAAACAACAAAGGATTCGTGCACTACACGCAACCCTGACTTGGCTTGCATTACACACAATCGCGACCTTCCTCGATAGTGTGTGTTGTACGCAATACAGGGTTTTTCTAAACAACGATATATTATTATAGTATTATTATGAACTAGCATTTATGAATTGTATTAACTAAATTTTTAATTTTATAACGTTATAATTCATCTTACACATTTTCAAGAACATTGTATAAGAACAAAATAAACTTTTCGGGTAGAATACGTATTTTTCAAAAAAATGCAGTTTTGTCGCCTTTTGATGGTGCACCCACTTTAAATATAGTTTTTGAGATGTTTATAAATTCAATTTTACAAAATAAACTTATTCTTTTGAATCAGGATATAAAAATTTACATTGGATAAAGTTTTGATATTTTTCTGATAACTTTCATATTTTAATGAATAGTAAAAACACACTATATTTTAATTAAAACAACTTTTTTCATCGTAATAATTTATATAGTTAAATTATAATATTGAATGGTTTAAAAGTATAAATAGAATATATTTTTACCATTTAATATAATTTATGCCATTATCATTGATTTTACCTTGAATTCGTAGGTTAAATCAATTCAATCTTTTGCAATGTTTTAAACAAAAACCCGTTTTCTTTCAACAATGGGATTAATTTTAATATAATTTCTGCAACATTTGTGTATTGAATTTAAAAAATTGGATTCAATATTTGTAATCAGTTGGTCCAAATTATATTAATATGCTACTTTTTATTTTTGGGAATTATCAATAGTACCTACGGTAAATTTTATTTACCATAGTTAAAGATAAATTGGGTAATTAAGGGTCAATATAATGTTATAAAATTACCCTAACACATGCCAAAAATCTATTGTATGGCTAAAGGTCGACCCATATCTCCTAATTGTCGGATTAGACTCATTTTATGGACATTTGACCATGAAAATAATTTAATTATTTTTAAAACCAAAGAAACAGACAACATGTCACTCTCTTAAATCTTATAAGTATAATAATTTTAATTTAGTGATAAACATCATAAAACTTCGAACATTAATAGTCTACAGAAAACTAATAAATTTATCTACATCATGATAATTTATTTAAAATTTTTAGGGATTAAATAATTATCATTAATGGAGATACATTAATGATGCAGAAATTATTTATTAAGTGAAAAATCAGTAATATAGTTTTTATTGAAATAATAATACCCATTAAAAGGCCCACAAACCTGACCAAAACTTATTCGTAGTGTATATATACACATTACGCATCTAAGGACATAATATATAACCATTTGGAGTCTTATAAATGTGATTATGACACTTATATTATTTTATATTAAATGATGTCAAAGTTGTCGCCATCATAATTTAATAAATATAACAATTTCAATTTTGTGATTTTAAGATGATAATTTAGAGTAAAAGTATTATTATAAAATGTAATATATTTATATTCATCTTCTAATTTTATTTTTAATTTTTATGAAACAAATAATTATATTAAATAATTATACAAAAATGTTGTAGTAATTATTTTATTAAGAGATAAACCAAATAAATTGTTTTAAAAATAATAAAATAAATATTATATGAACTATTTAATGTTATCCACTACTTTTCAAGACACATATGACTTTTCATGAATCTATTAAAGATTTTAGTTCGAACATATCTTCTTGTATATATTTTATTTAAATTCAAATAAATGAATAGTGTCAAAATTGACACTATTGTTATTTTATAAAAATGACATATTATAAAATTGTTTAAAAATCACAAAAATATATAAAAATTATAAATTTAAATTTATATGGTCAAAAAATTTATTTAGTATCCAATTATGGACAATTCACAACAAATAAGTAATTATTTATTATAATTTAATATTTACAATGTTATTACCACAAATAAAATTAAATTGATTATGGATAAATCAAGATGATAATGTTTAAAATAATTTCCTAACATGACTAAATTTTATTGTTTGATGATATTACAACCCTATCGTATCTAATATTAGAATATTAGTCATTTTGGGAGGTTTTTAAGTGGGGTTAGATTTATTATAAATTAATATTTTTAAGATTTCCAAAGGTGCCCCTCCCCTCCCTTATAAAAGGGAACCTCCTCCCTCTCTTCCTCACACCAATTTGAACATTCATTCTCGGCCAACCCCTGAGAAATTATCCTCTCCACTTCCCTAAAAAAATCCTATAGGTCCTGGTCTTCTTCAAAGACCAATTTTAGTGCCCAAAGAGGAGGTCTCAAAGAGGCGCTTCAATGAATAGGTAATGTTCGTTACCAATTCTTTCAACTTTATTTCTTCTTCCACTTCTTCTTTAGTTGTTTCATTATGAAGTAATAAAATCAGTATCACTGATATACTGATATGTTATTATAAATATGAAACAACCCTATTTCACCATTTATGCATCCTACGGAAAATGAAATCACCGCGCATCCGTACGTACGAAATATCATCTCCACACCGTGGTGTAATCTATTTTCCACCACCACCTTACTTGGATGGGTATAATGGTGTAAATAATGACTATATATGATTATTGTAAAGTGATATTTATTCTTAAATATTATACATACACATCAATAAAATTCCACGATCATGGGAATGATATCATCGCTCGTGCGTACGTACGGACTACCGTCTCCACGATGCGATGAGATTCATTCCCAATGATTAACCATTAATGAATGATTATAAAGTATATATATAATAATTAATAATAAAATATATGAAATAATAATGATACTTGATTTATGTATATATATATGTATGTCATCTACTTAATTCCATTCAATTCAATAAGGACACAAAAACAGCGCCCATGCGTACGTACGGCCTACCATCTCCATGATCAGCGTATTTCATTCCTTTTATCAATCTATAATATATAAGTATATGATGAATATAAATTATATATAAATCATGTTTTACATTCTGGAATTATGTAAATCATGATATAGGTAATAATATCAAGAAACGACAAGTCGAAACACATACGATAAATAAAATGATTTTACCCAAAACGCTACTTAAACAGGGAATTTACAAATGAATGGGTAATATAAAGTCATAAGTGAAACATATATGATATCATAACAATGAATATGATTATTTAATAAGTCGATGACATTATTAAAATCATTATACAGGAGGTTCGGATCCATAGGAAGCATATCAGACCTAAGGTAAGGGATAATTTTGCAAATCTCATTTTTATCCGAGATTGCTTATTCGTAAGTATTTACTGGGGTTATTTTTATCATCCATATCCATGTTTTATAAAAGTGTATTCATGTATGTTTAAAGTAATTTTTACCCATTTTGACTTTTTACCCAATGGTATGGAAGGAATCTTTCTTTTATTGACCCTACAAGGTACTTTTTGACTTTTTTGACAAAAGTACGAGAAGAATGTTTTTTTAACATATACGGCATGATAGGATTTTTACGGTTTATAAAGCCTTGTTTTCATGAAGCTTCCTCCAAAAGATTTCATGGCTATTTACAACAAAATCCGTTTTTTAAAAATTGAATGACATTTTGTGAAAAGAAAATTATTTTGAAGAAAAAAGGATATTTTTCTCAACAATTCATTTCAAGTGTTTTATCAAAACAATTTTTCATCTAAGATTACATTATTTAATGTGTGTATTTTTCAAGTATAATGTCTCTATGATTTACATGGTTTCACTTCTCTTATTATAATATGATATCCATTTCTTTTATATGGATTATGTGATGATGGGATGATGTTTATGAAACCCATTTTAATTATTGGGTTTTTATGAATGATGTATGTTTATTTTGTGGCACAAGTAAGAATGATTTCATATGAGATGGGTGGGACCTATATCTCCCTCCAATTCATTGGGTAAAGATTTATATCTCATGATATTGACATGGTCGGAATGGTATGTTAATCCGGTTCAGTGTTACAGGACTGAAATGAGGAGTGAACTCGATTCATAAAGGGACATTGCCCACTAAGATGGTCTTGGCAGAAATGCCTTGGAAACTATGGAAATCATAACATGTTCTGAATGGTTTCCACAATTACATGTTTTATTCCCATGCTAGTTTATCATGATTAATGTTTCTTTATGATCTATGATTTATGTACTTCCATGATTTATGTATTTTCTCAACATTTTGATCTTTAGATTTTATGTTCATGTTTTTGCATTAAAATGTTTATGGATTATTTTATGTTCTCTATGCTTACCCTTACAGATCATTTGATCTCACCCTTTATATGTTTTATTTTCCCTAGGATTTAAAGAAAGTTTTTAGTTATGAAAACAAAAGGGGAATATCTTTATGGGAGATGTTTAAGAGCTTTCACCAAGATTAGAAGATTACGTTCTGAGTTTCCAAAGACACTAAACTATTACGGTCCATGTATTTTGATTTTTTTTATTTATTAAGTATTCCACAAAGGTAATGTATTTTCCATGTATGTCAAGCTTAGGGTCTCTACAGTTGGTATCAGAGTAAAGGGTTAGTCAACCTTTGGAAACTAGGATACAAAAACTTTAGTGAGATCCCTAGAGATATTTCTAAGGTCTGTCTACGGATGTCCCTAAGGATAAGTATACGTAAATGATATAGTCCTAGAACTATGGTAACTATCTTATAATTAAACCTATGATGTTAGATATTGAGGGTACTCCACCTTTACTATGTTGTTTTCCCTAGCATGATTTTTTCCTCTCACGCTATTCTTTTTGGGTTTTAGAAAATGGCTAGAAACAGGAAGATTCATGATAATGGAGGATATGACGGACATTGGAATGATATTCTTCATGGGAAACAAAATGAAATGGGATTTGGAAGTCCAAAAATCATTATTATGCCTAATAAGAAATATCATAATATGATCAATAATGTCAACTTTGGTAAGTTTCTCGACACAGATAATAAGATAAAGATGGAGTTACATGATTATCATAGAGGAAAGAAAGTTCAATTTCCCTCATGTAAATCATGTGGGAAGAGGCATCATAGAGATTGTTTCAGACAGACTGGATGATTCTTTGGGTGTGAAAAGAAGGATACAAAGCTAGTAAGTGCAAAGGAAACTGTTTAGTTAACAGCATGGACAAAGATAATGGTATTGCTATGACATCAAAAATGATTATAAGTTTTAAATGTGGAATGTATGTGCATTATGAAAACCAATTCCCTAAGGGAAAATCTCATAAAGAGAATCAACATGGTCATATGGGTAGTATTTATGTGGATGATGATGAGGAGACTAAAAATGATATATGAGATGCAAGAAGTGTTGAAGCTCAGTCAGTTGTTTAAGAAGGTAGTCTAATGGTTGTATGTTTAACAAGAGTAATGTTGTATAGTTAATGGTACTGTGGAATAAAGAATCATCTAAGGATCGTTACACTATTATTTTTTCTAATGTATTTGAAATTATATGTTCAATGATATTGTTAACCATGAAAGGTTATTCAGATATTTTTGGAAAGTAGATGATTTGCGCATAATGAAGGGATAAGAAGATAATTAGATGTTTGATTTTATTCATGATCTCATGACTGATATAAGGACTAAGTGATATTATTGTTTGATTATATAAATTTTTTGGGATTATGGTATGTGGAAAGAGTTAGCTTTTGACAGTATTTATGTTTTCACTAAGGTTATATGGTAATTTATGTTTCATGAGAATATATGACTAAGGTATTCATGTGTTTGGAATGCAACCAACAAGATATATCTTATGATATATGTGAGATAAATTATTCTTTTCACATTCTTGGTAGATAACCATTCTATTAATTGTTTTCTTTATACTATGAGCTTGGACCGAAGTATTTTAGATAATCCTAAAGATTGGAATGGATTATGTTGGACATAAGTTAGTATTGTTTAAGGATATAATTTTTTTCGATATTATTGATGGGATGTTGTAGTAATGTAGTTTTAGAAAAAGGACAACATGTAGGATGGGATATAACCCATCGCATCGGACAAGGCTGTGGAAATAGAACCCACAACCGAAGTGCGACATGCCTTTATCGCCTACCACTGGCCTAAAGGAAGTCCCTGGTTAGTAGAAACTAATTTTATTTTATTAACCAATATGATATATGAAGTATAAGTTCATTTTAGGAACCATATACGATTAATATAACCATAAGATAGACTGATAACTTTTTCTAACCTTTTGTTTGAAACAGATGGAATGACTCATCATTCTATCACATGATCTGCTAACACTTCATGAATGACAAATTCAACTTCATTTCTTTAAGAGATAAAGTGGAAATTGTTCAAGGCATGGACAACGGTGAGATTGTACAAAAATCAAGTAAGTATTTATTTTGATTCGAAAATTCTTTAACATTAGAGAAATGATCCAGAAAACCAAAAATGTTGTCATAGTTTCCTTATATCCGATGAATCAGATGGTACCTTATATCATCACAAATCTATGGCTTTGTTATTGTTGGATTTTTCATAGCCATGTCCTCTACCACTCTCCATCAGAACTTGATGTTTAGATTTCTCTTCCATATCCATATTTTCACCTATGTTCTCCCACGAGGAAACGTAGTGATGAGTTATTTTGGGTAACCGTTATGTTTCATACATCATTTTTTGAAATAATGTTTTATTATGTGGGTTTCTATTAAAGAAACTTTCTTGTAGTCAACCATTTATAACCCCAAAGAATTTCGAGGGAGAAATTCATTATAAGGGGGGTAGAATGTAACACCCCGAGATTTTATGAGAAGTATTATTTTTATTTTATTTGATGTATTATGTTGTATGATACCCCCAAGATTATCTTTCATTATACGCAACACCGTATTATCTTGCAGAATATGCAACACTAATCTTGGATCGTGTTACACACAATTTCATGTTTGTTTGATAGTAGTTATTCTACGCAACATTGAGTATATATATATTCAATGTATTGATGAAATATGGTTGGATTTTGTTATATTAAACAACAAAGGAGTCATGCACTACAGGAAACCCTGATATCACTTGCATTACACGCAATCACGACCTTCCTTGATAGCTTGTGTTGTACGCAATACCGGGTTTTACTAAAAAACGATATATTATTATAATATTATTATGAACTAGCCGTTATGAATAGTATTAACTAAATTTTTAATTTTATAACATTATTATTCATCTTACACATTTTCTAGAACATGGTATAAGAACAAAATAAATTTTTCGGGTAAAATAAGTATTTTTCAAAAAATGCAGTTTTGTCGCCTCTTGATGGCGCACCCACTTTATATCTAGTTTTTGAGATGTTTATAAATTCAATTTTACAAAATAAACATCTTATTTTTAATCATAATATAAAAATTTACATTGTATAATGTTTTGATATTTTTCTGATAACTTTAATATTTTAATAAATAGTAAAAACACGCTATATTTTAATTAAAAACAACTTTTTTCATCGTAATAATTTATATGGTTAAATTATAATATTAAATGGTTTTAAAGTATAAATAGAATATATTTTTACCATTTAATATAATTTATGTCATTATCATTGATTTTACCTTGAATTCATAGGTTAAATCAATTCAATCTTTTGCAATGTTTTAAACAAAAACCCGTTTTCTTTTGACCGCAGGATTAATTTTAATTTAATTTCTGAAAAATTTGTGTATTGAATTTAAAAAAATGGATTCCATATTTGGAATCAGTGGGTCCAAATTATGTTAATAGGCTACTTTTTATTTTTCTGAATTATGAATAGTAACTACGGTAAATATTATTTACCATAGTTAAAGGTAAATTGTATAATTAAGGGTCAATATAATATTATAAAATTACACTAACACATGAAAAAAAATCTATTTTATGGCTAAAAGTAGACTCATATCACGTAAGGGTCGGATTAGATTCATTTTATGGGCATTTGACCATGAAAATAATTTAATTATTATTAAAACCAATGAAAGTGACAACATGTCACTCTCTTAAATCTTATAAGTATAATAATTTTAATTTAGTGATAAACATAATAAAACATCAAACATGAATAGTCTCCAGAAATCTAATAACATTATCTAAATAATTATTATTTATTTATAATTTTTAGGGATTAAATAATTGTCATTAATGGTGATACATTAATGACGCAGAAATTAATTATTAAGTGAAAAATCAGTAATATAGTTTTTATTTGAATAATAATACACATTAAAAGGCCCAAAAACCTGACCGAAACTTATTGGTAGTGTATATATACACCTTCATCATCCAATTACACAATAAGAACCGTTTGGACTCTTATAAAAGTGATTATGGCACTTATAATATATTATTTTAAATGATTCAAAAGTTGTCACCTTCATAATTTAATAAATATAACAATTTAAATATTGTGATTTTAAGATGATAAATTAGAGTAAAAATATTATTGTTAAAGTTAATATAATTATATTAATCATATAATTTTATTTTTAATTTTTATGCTACAAATAATTATATTAAATAATTATACAAAAATGTTGTAGTAATTATTTTATTAAGAGATAAACCAAATAAATGGTTTAAAAATAATAAAATAAATATTATATGAACTATTTAATGTAATCCACTAATTTTAGAGATACATATGACCTTTTATGAATATATTAAAGCTTTTATATTGAACATATATTCTTTATATATTTTATTTAAATTAAAATAAATGTATAGTGTCAAAATTCACACTATGGTTATTTTATAAAAATAACATATTATAAAATTGTTTAAAAATAAATAAAAATATATATAAATTATAAATTTAAATTTATATGCTCTAAAATGTTATAAATTATCCAATTATGGACAATTCACAACAAATAAGTAATTATTTTTTATAATTTAAAATTTAGAATGTTATTACCACAAATAAAATTAAATTGATTAAGTAAGGAAACATCAAGTTGATAATGTTTAAAATAATTTTCTAACATGTCTAAATTTTATTGGTTGATGATATTACAACCATATATAATCTAATATACTAATATGAGTCATTTTTTGTGGTTTTTATGTGGGTTTAGATTTATTATAAATTAATATTTTTAAGATTTTAAAAGGTACCCCTCCCCTCCCTTATAAAAGGGCATCTCCTCCCTCTCTTCCTCACACCAATTTGAGCCTTCATGCTTGGAAAAACCCTGAAAAATTAAATTCTCCACTTCCCTATAAAAATCATAGAGGTCATGGTCTTCTTCAAAGACAAATTTCAGTGCCCTAAGAGGTGGTCTCAAAGAGGCGCTTCAAAGAAGAGGTAATGTTCCATACCGATTCTTTCAACTTTATTTCTTCTTCCACTTCTTCTTCATTATTTGTTTCATTATGAAGTAACAACATCAGTATCACTCATATACTAATATGTTATTATAATTATGAAACAACCCTATTTCACCATTTATCCATTCTAGAGAAAACGAAATCACCACGCGTGCGTACGTACGGAATATCGTCTCCACGCCGTGGTGTAATCTATATTTCACCACCACCTTACTTGGATGGGTATAATGGTGTAAATAATGACTATATATTATTATTGTAAATTGATATTTTTTCTTAAATATTATACATACACTTCAATACAATTCCACGATCATGGGAATGATATCACCGCTCGTGGGTACATACGGACCACCGTCTCCACGACGCGATGAGATTCATTCTCAATGATTAACCATTCTTGAATGATTATAAAGCATATATATAATAAGTAATCATGAAATATATGACATAATAATGATAATTGATTTATGTATATATATATATATGTGTCATCTACTTAATTCCATTCAATTCAATAAGGAAACGAAAACAGCATTCATGCGTACGTACGGCCTACCGTCTCCATGAAAGGCGTATTTCATTCCTCTTATCGATCTATAATATATATGTATATGAGGAATATATATTATATATAAATAATATTTTACATTCTGGAATTATGTAAATCAGGATAAAAGTAATAATATCAAGAAACGACATATAATGACCCATACTTTACATACATTGTTATTACTTCATAATTGAAGAACACTTATTATAACATATAACAAAACCAGGAAAGGACCGTATAGGTATAGAGTCTTTAGAAACTAGGAAACATAGACAACTAGTTCATAAATCATCTACTTTGCCTCCCATTTATTTCATCATATATATAGTTCCTTTTGGCATATTCTACTTAATAATCTTCTTCCTGTCCTGGGGAAATAAAACATACAAAAGGGTGAGCTCAAATGCTCAGTAAGGGTAAACAAAAGAAATATCAATCACATCATATACATAAGAACATATATTTTGGAAATCTTAACCTGAAAAAGAGATCATAATTTCATAACATGGGACAAATCATAGTAGTGAAATGTAAACCCAATAATCATAACTTAAAACATGAATCTTAGTGGAATACACACATAATCATAGAGTATCATTTCTTATTAGTCAAGACTCATTGCCAAGACTATCTTAGTGGAGAAATTCCATTTATGAACCGAGTTCATTCCTCGTTTCAGTCCTGTTTCACTGAACCGGTTTAACCTGCCGTTCCAGCCATGTCTATCTCATGAGATATAAAATATTTACCCAATGCATTGGAGGGAGATATAGGTCCCACCCATTTCATAATGATACTATTCTTATTTGTGCCACAAAATCATATATCATACATCATTGCATAAACCATGTAATAAAAAATGGGATTCTTAAACAACATGACATCATAAAACAATTCATATAAGATAAAGGAATTCATAAAAATAATTCCATCACAACATAATCAAATCAATGTAATAATAGAGATAGAAACAGAACCCTATATTATCTTAGATGGAAAATAATTTGGATAAAACACTTGAACTCCATTCTTGAGGAAAATATCCTTTCAACTTCAGAAACATTTTCCTTTCTTAACATGTCATAAAATTTTAAACTAAAAGAAGTTGATTAAAAATAAACATGAAAATTTGTAAAGGAAGATTCTTGGAAATAATTTTTTAAAAATCCATTCATGTCATATAAGTTAAAAAAACATTCTTCTTGTACTTTTGTCGAAAAAGTCAAAAAGCACCCTGTAAGAAAAACGACAAAAGATTCCTTTCATATATTTTACTGAAAACTCACCAAAGGGTAAAATTGGATTTAAACAATTGTAGGTGCATGGAAACAATATTACATATTGACTAAACAAGGATGTGGATGGTAAAATACACCCCAGTAAATACAAACGTATAAATAATCTCAGATAAAATGAGATTGTGATATTTTCCCTTACCTTAGGTCCGATTTGCATCGTAAGTGTCTGAACCTCCTGTATAATGATTTAAATAATGCCATTGAATTATTAAAGAATCATACTCATTGTTATTATATCATATATGGTCATATTCTTAGTTTATTATTAGTAATATTTCATTACTACTTGTTATTCGAGTGTTTTTTTCATTTTGTTCTTATGTGTCTTTTGTCAAATAAATTCTTATTCTTCCTTTTAGGTTATAGATACCTCATTTCCAGAATGGTATTAGTGTAATATATACCATATTAATTCATTCAATTCATTTATATAATCATTATGCAATGAAGATCATATAGAACGAGTCGCGTCACATCGTGGAGACAGTATTCCGTACGTACGCACGAGCGATGATATCGTTCCCATGATCGTGGAATTCTATTGGAGTGTATGTATAATATTTCAGAATCAATATCAATTTAAAATAATCATATATATTCATTATTTACACCATTATACCCATCCAAGTAAGGTGGTGGTGGAAAATAGCTTACACCACGGCGTGGAGACGGTATTCCGTACGTACGCACGGGTGGTGATTTCATTTTCAGTAGGATGGATAGATGGTGAAATAGTGTTGTTTCATACATATAATAACATATCAATATATTAGTGATACTGCTGTTATTACTTCATAATGAAACAACTGAAGAAGAAGAAGTGGAAGAAGAAATAAAGATGAAAGAATCAGTAACGGACATTACCTCTTCTTTGAAGCGCTTCTTTGAGACCTCCTTTTACGGCACTACAATTGGTATTTAAAGAATACCAGGACCTATAGGATGTCTCTAGGGAAATGAAGAGAAGGAATTGGTAGGGTTTGGACGAGCTTGAAGGCTCAAAGTGGTGTGAGGAAAAGAGAGAGGAGGTTACCTTTTATAAGGGAGGACAGGGGCACCTTTGGAAAAACTAAAAATATTATTTTATTATAAAGCCAAATTCGGTTTTAAATAGATACAAATTGATTTATTTAAAATCTAATGTGGGGATGGATCGAAATAATCTCATCCAATAGAATTAAGACAAGTTTAGGTTCCTATTTTAACCTTATCATTTAGATTTAAAATTAAGTTAAATAATTTTATTTTTACCGTATCTTCTTGTGTTCTTACACTATAGGGTTAATAAACACACAATAACAAGCCAAACGAACCCCAAGTTTTTTAGTATTAATATATAACCTTATATAAGTAATTTGGCCGAACCATAGATATTTAGGAATAAAATAACAATTAATAATATAATATTTGTTTTAAACATTATTTTATGTCAATTTTGATACTATTTATTAATTGATTTTTTTGAAAATCAGAACAGAATGATTAGTTCTAAAAAAGTTAAATACATCAATACTAACATGTCATATTAACCTAGAAATTAGTGGAATTCATAAAAAGTTTCAAATTACATTTATTTGGTTATTTATAACATCAATTATGTAAATATTTCATTAATGAGATAATTATTGCATCATCGTTGTGTCATATATAACTTAAATCATTTAATGTCTAAAAATTACAAATAAAATACCATTATGTAGGAAATTGTTTTATATTTCTAATGAATATTTATAGTCAAATTTATCTTATTTATACCCCCATATTAAAAATAATTTACTTATTAAACGTTGATTTTAACTATTTTAACCCTTCTTTAAATAAATTAATAATAAATGTCCTAATCTAATCTAAGTGGGCCTAAATGGTCATATTTTATTTCTAAGGTTGTTTTTGGTCAAATTACAATTATACAATAGAATTAGTACATGTTTTCGGGTAATAATAATATTATTTTTACTCTTAATTACCCTATTTACTTTTAACCGTGGTAAATAAAAGTAAAAAGTTACTATTCACCAAAAAATTATTTTTATCTCATTGAACAACATTTTTCTTACTGACATCAACTGTGTCTCTCGGATTTTCAAAATTCCACTCACAGAAGTGGTAAAATTATGTTTTATGAAAAATTCATTTTTTTAACTACCAATTAGTGGTTTCATTATTCATCAAAAATTGAATGTTTTTAGAAAAATACCAAAATTTGACCCTAGGCTAATTTTGATCTTCTAAATCCAAAAATGAGGTCCATTTTGAAAAATAAAATTTATAAAATTTCAAAAAGTAGTTATTACTATTCATAACGGCTAGTTTTAATAATATTTTAATAGCATATCATTGTTTAGTGAAACTCGATATTGTGTACGACGCAAGCTATCGAGGAAGGCCGCGATTGCGTGTAAATCAAGCCAATATAGTGTTTTGTGTAGTGAAATATTCCTTAGATGATTTAAAAACAAAATATTTCTCATAAAAGTATCGGGTGTTACATTCTACCACCCTTATAATGAATTTCGCCCTCGAAATTTGTCACTTTGTAACAAACAGATGAGGATACCTCTCCCTCATCATATGATCAAGATCCCATGTAGCTTCTTCTAATTGGTGGTTCCTCCATAAAAAATTCACCAAGCAAGTGGTCTTATTTCGTAGGACTTTTTCCCTACGATCTAGAATCTCTATCTGTTGTTCTTCATAACAAAGATCTTGTTCCAGTGGTACAACTTCTGAGCTGAGTACATGTGAAGGATCAGGTATGTACTTTCTCCGGAGAGATACATAGAACATGTCGTGAACTTGAGAGAGATTTGGTGGAAGCGCCAATCGGTAAACTACCATTCCAACACGATCTAGTATTTCAAAAATACTGATATATCTAGGTCTCGCCTTCCCCTTCTTTCCAAATCTCAGGACCCTCTTCCAGGGAGATATTCGTAAGAACACTTTATCACCCACTTCAAACTCTAGGTCTTTTCTTCGGTTGTCAGCATAACTTTTCTATTGACTCTGGGGCTGCTCTTATGTGTTTTTGAATAGATCGGACCGTTTTTGCCATCTCATCAACAAGATCAGGTCCTAATAGCTTTCTTTCCCCAACTTTATCCCATCAAGTTGGAGTCCTGCATTTCTTTCCATAGAGAGCTTCAAAAGGAGCCATCTAAATACTGGAGTGAAAGCTATTATTATAAGAAAATTCCACCAAAGTTAGGTTTTGATCCCAACCACCTTTAAAGTCCATAGAGCAAGCTCTCAACATATCTTCTAGAGTTTGAATTGTTCTCTCAGATTGACCGTCTGTCTGAGTATGATAAGTAGTGCTGAAACTCATCTCTATATCCAGAGTATGTTGAAGACTTCTCCAGAACATTGAGTTAAACCTTGGATCCTGATCAGATATAATAGAAAGTGGTACTCAATGAAATCTTACCACTTCTTTTACATATATCCTGGCAAGCTGATCCAAAGATAAATCCTCTCTAATAGCAATGAAGTGTGCAGACTTTGTAAGATGATCAACTATGACCTAGATTTCATTATTTCCTTTGGATGTTTTAGGAAGTCCTCTGACAAAGTCCATAGTGATGTTTTCCCATTTCCATTCGAGTATGGGTAATGGTTGTAACATCCCCTTGGACTTCTGTCTCTCAGCTTTAACTTGCTGACAAACCAAGCATCGAGAGACATATTCAGCAACATCTCTTTTCATGCCATCCCACCAGAAGTACTCTTTCAGGTCCCTATACATCTTCGTGCTTCCAGGATGAATAGAGAATGAAGAACTATGAGCCTCATCCAGTAGCTCCTTCTTTAATTCGTGGATGGGAAGAACACAAACCCGATTCCTGAACATTATTATCCAATCACAATAAAGGTTGAATTCAGGGATATTTCTCACCATCTTTTGTAACTCAACATCTTCTTTATGTGCCTCTCTAATCTTCACATGTATAAATGGTCGAACATTCATTTTAGAAAGATTAGATTTTTCCCTTTCCATTATAATTCTAAGATCCATCCTTTGTAAATCCATAAATATTGGATCTTTTGTGATCATCATCATGGATAAACTAGCATGGTCTTGTCGACTTAATGCATCTGCCACTTTTTAGCATTCCTAGGGTGGTAATGAATTGAGCAGTTGTAATCCTTAATCTTCTCCAACCATCTTCTTTGGCACATATTCAGCTCCTTTTGTGTGAAAATATACATTAAACTTTTATGATCAGTATAAATATCACACCTTTCATCATAAAGTTAATTCCTCCAAATCTTTAATGAAAATATTACCGCAGCTATCTCCAAATCATGAGTTGGGTAATTTTGCTCATGGATTTTCAACTATCGTGAGGCATAAGCTATCACCATATTATTTTTCATAAGAACACACCCCAATCCCTTCTTGGATGCATCACTATAGATCACAAACCTTTCTCCTCTACAAGGCAGTGTGAGCACAGGTGCACTAGATAACCTTCTTTTCAACTCCTTGAAATTCTCTTCACATTATTCCGTCCAAAAAAACCTAACTCCTTTTCGAGTCAACTTGGTGAGTGGATTAGATAATCGTGAAAAAGCATTCACAAAACGTTGATAATATCCAGCCAAACCAAGAAAAGTTCGGATCTCAGTTACTATTGTTGGTCTCGACCATATTTCGATAACCACTATTTTTGCTGGATCCACAGATATCCCCTATTTTGTGATTATGTGACCAAAAAATGAAACTCTTTGAAACCAAAATTCACACTTGGTAAATTTGGCATAAAGCTTCTCATTTCTCAGGGCCTTCAACATAATTCTCAAGTGATCTTCATGTTCTTCCTTGCTCTTTGAATAAACAAGAATATCGTCTATAAAGACTACCACAAACTGATCAAGATAGTCTCTAAATACTCTATTCATCAGATCCATGAAGATAGCAGGGGAATTAGTAAGACCAAATGGCATCACTATAAATTCATAGTGTCCATACCTTGTATGGAAAGTCGTCTTTGGTATATCCTCCCTTTTGACCCTTAATTAATGATACCCTGAAAGAAGATCAATCTTGGAAAAGTATTGAGCTCCGCGTAGCTGGTCAAATAAGTCATCAATGCGTGGGAGAGGATATTTGTTCTTGATAGTGATCTTGTTAAGTTCTCGATAATCAATGTAGAGTCTCATTGATCCATCTTTATTCTTAACAAACAGAATAAGTGCTCCCCAAGGTGACGCACTAGGGCTTATGAACCCCTTATCAAGATTCTCTTGGAGTTGCTTCTTCAATTCCTGCAACTCGATTGGGTCCATTCTATAAGGTGTCATTGAAATAGGTAAATCACATGGTACAAGTTGTATTGAAAACTCAACTTCACGATTTGGTGGAAGTCCTAGCAATTCCTCTAGAAAGACTTTATAAAACTCCCGTACAATAGGAATATTATTAATCGTGAGTTTCTCACCAACAATTTGAGATAAATAACCTTCATTTAGTGGAATCAAGACCCATAAGATGGAAGAAATTTTCACTGGAAGGTTGTGTTCATCCATGCATCGATAGACGATCAAAGATTGATTTGGAATATGAAATGTGACTTCCCTTACATGGAAATTGATATGAGCTCCATATAGAGAAATCCAATCCCTGCCAAGAATCACATCAAATTCCACTATAGGAAGGATCGACAGATTTTCAGGAAGCACATTCCCACAAATGTCAATAGGAGAAGAATTATAAACTTTTGATGCGACTGTTGTGCCATTAGGGGTTGTCACAGCTAACTCAACATCTAATTGTTGAGGTAATACGGTGATATACTTAGAAAATTCATCAGAAATAAATGAGTGGGTGGATCCAGAATCAAATACAACATTTTCTACTTTAGGGTGGATGGTAAGTGTACCTTTCACCACATCGTTATTGTACTCCACATCGCTGATAGAAATTGCATGTGACTTTCCTTTGTCTTTAGCCTTAAGAGTTTGTCAACGTCGACCATCATCATCAACCCTTGGATTTGGGCATTGATTGGCATAATGCCCCATCTCCTTTCAATTGAAACATTGAAGTTTAGTAGGGTCATTTTGTGTATCTGTTCCTTTATTTGCATCATTATACATCTTCTTCCCATCATTGCAGCATTCTAATGCACGATGACCTTCCTTTCCACATTGGAATCATTTACTTGTCACTTTAAGACAACTCCCTCCATGTTTCTTTCCACACTTTGAGCATAATTGAAAACTCATCTTCTTTTTAGTGTGCTCTTTAGATTTTCCTTTTAATTCCATTTTCCTCTTCTTATCAAACCCATATGACTGATGGGTTACTCCAATCTCCATCTCAACTTTGAGAGCACATAGAACGATTTCCTCATAGCTATTGAAGTCCCTTATGTCTAACGCCCTTCGATGACATGGTTTTAAGCTACTAAAGAATCGATCAATCTTACTCTCAGGTTGGATAATAATACCAGAAGCGTACCTTGCATGTCTTGTAAAATTTGCTTCATAGGTACCAACAGATTCATCATCCCTTTGCTTTAGTTCAAGAAACTCCTTCTCCATCTCTGTTCAGAGAATACGAGGGAAGTACTTATTGAAAAATATGTTCTTGAACTCATCCCATTCCATGGACTCAATTTCATCTCTTTGCCTCGTATTCATGATAAGATTCCACCATTGATCATCATCACCTTCCAAACGATACACTACTAAGATGACATTATGATGTTTAGAACATTAAATAACTGAAAATATCTTTTCAGTAGTACTAATCCATTGTTCAGCAACTAATGGATCAGTAGACCCGCTGAAAGAAGGTGGACGCTGCCTCAAGAAGGATTCAACAGAATGTTGCTCCTTCCTTTGCTCGTTTGGAAGTCCTGCATGATTCATATCTTCAGAAAGTTGTGTGAGCATGGCTACAAGATTTTTCATTCCATCTCTCATAATGTTTGGTTGCTCAGGGGGGCAATCATTGCATTGCCCGTCGCATTTCGCATTAACACGGTTCCTTCGGGTTCCGGCCATTGACTAAAACCAAGAAGAATAGTGTGAGAAACACTAATTATAATAGGAAAATTACATAATCAAGAATAAAATTTCACACTTAAGGTCTTATCCTAGGTTATACATGGCCATTTCTAAAACACTAAGATTGTGTTCTATGCAAACACTTATCCTCAGGATTCTTACTAAGGCTTTCACATCCAAGTTTACAATGGTTGACTATACCTTTCCTCTGATACCAACTATAAAGACCCATACTTTACATACATTGTTATTACTTTAGAATTGAAGCACACTTATTACAACATATAAAAAAACCAGGAAAGGACCGTATAGGTATAGAGTCTTTAGAAACTGGGAAACATAAACAACTGGTTCATAAAGCATCTACTTTGCCTCCCATTTAATTCATCATATCTAGAGTCCCTTTTTGCATATTCTACTTAATAACATTATTCCTGACCTGGGGAAATAAAACATACAAAAGGGTGAGCTCAAATTCTCGGTAAGGGTAAACAAAATAAATATCAATCACATCATATACATAAGAAGATATCTTTTGGAAATATTAACTTGCAAAAGTGATCATAATTTCATAAGATGGGATAAATCATAGTATTGAAATGTAAACCCAATAATCATAACATAAAACATGAAACTTTGTGGTATACACACATAATCAGAGAGAATCATTTCTTATTAGTCAAGACTCATTTCCAAGACTATCATAGTGGAAAAAGTTCATTTCTGAACCGAGTTCATTCCTCGTTTTAGTCCCGTTTCACTGAACCGGTTTAACATGCCGTTCCAGCCATGTCTATCTCATGAGATATGAAATCTTTACCCAATGCATTAGAGGGAGATATAGGTCCCACCCATCTCATAATGATACCATTCCTATGTGTGCCACAAAATTATAAATCATACATCATTGTATAACCCATGTAATAAAAAATGGGATTCCTAAATAACATGACATCATAAAACAATTCATATAAGATAAAGGAATTCCTAAAAATAATTCGATCAAAACATAATCAAATCAATGTAATAATAGAGATAGAAACAAGAACACTATGTTATCTTAGAAGAAAAATAATTTTGATAAAACACTTGAACACCATTCTTGAGTAAAATATCCTTTCTACTTCAAAAACATTTTCCTTTCTTAACATGTCATAAAATATTAAACTAAAAGAAGTTGATTAAAAATAAACATGAAAACGTGTAAAGGAAGCTTATTAGAAATATTTTTTAAAAAATCCATTCATTCCGTATAAGTTAAAAAACATTCTTCTTGTACTTTTGTCGGAAAAGTCAAAAAGTACCTCGTACGAAAAACGACAAAAGATTCCTTTCATATCTTTTACTAAAAACTCACTGAAGGGTAAAATTGGATTTAAAAAATTTTTGGTGGATGGATACAATATTACATATTGAGGAAACAAGGATGTGGATGATAAAATACACCCCAGTATATACCAACGTATAAACAATCTCGGATAAAATGAGATTGTGATATTTTCCCTTACCTTAGGTCCGATTTGCTTCGTAAGTGTCTGAACCTCCTGTATAATGATTTAAATAATGTCATTTACTTATTCTAGAATCATACTCATTGTTATGATATCATATATGGTCATATTCTTAGCTTATTATTAGTAATATTTCATTGCTACTTGTTATTCGGGTGTTTATTGCATTTTGTTCTTATGCGTGTTTTGTCGAATAAATTATTATTCTTCTTTTTAGGTTATAGATAACACATCTACAGAATGGTATTAGTGTAATATATACCATATTCATTCATTCAATTCATTTATATAATCATTATTCAATGAAGATCATGTAGAACGAGTCACATCACATCATGGAGACGGTATTTCGTACGTACGCACGAGCGATGATATCATTCCCATGATCGTGGAATTGTATTGGAGTGTATGTATACTATTTCAGAATCAATATCACTTTATAATAATCATATATATTCATTCTTTACACCATTATACCAATCCAAGTAAGGTGGTGGTGGAAAATAGCTTACACCACGGCGTGGAGATGGTATTACGTAAATACGCACGTGCGGTGATTTCATTTTCCGTAGGATGGATAGATGGTGAAATAGGGTTATTTCATACTTATAATAACATATCATTATATAATTAAACAACTAAAGAAGAAGAAGTGGAAGAAGAAATAAAGATGAAAGACTCAGTAATGGACATTACCTCTTCTTTGAAGCGCTTCTTTGAGACCTCATTTTATGGCACTAAAATTGGTATTTGAAGAAGACCAGGACCTCTAGGATGTCTCTAGATAAGTGGAGAGAAGAAATTGGCAAGGGTTGGCCGAGCATGAAGGCTCAAAGTGGTGTGAGTAAAAGAGGGAGGAGGTTCCCTTTTATAAGGGAGGAGAGGGGCACCTTTGGAAAAACTAAAAAATTTATTTTATTATAAAGCCAAATTCGGTTTTAAATAGCTCCAAACTGATTTATCTCGAAGATAAGGTGGGGATGGGTCAAAAGCCTCTCATCCAAGATAATTTAGACAAGTTTAGGTTCCTATTTTAACCTTATCATTTAGATTTAACATTAAGTTAAATAATTTTCCTTTTACCGTGTCTTCTTGTGTTCTTACACTATATGGATAATAAACATACTATAACAAGCCAAAAGAAACCCAAGTTGTTTATTATTAATATATATAACCTTATATAAGTCATTTGGCCGAACCTTAGATTTTTAGGAATAAAATTACAATTGATAATATAATATTTGTTTCAAAAACTATTTTATGTCAATTTTGACACTATTTAGTAATTGATTTTTGTGAAAATCATAACAGAATTATTAGTTCGAAAAAAGTTAATTACATCAATACTATCATGTCATATTAAACTATAAAATTAGTGGAATTCATAAAAAGTCTCAAATTACATTTTTTTGGGTATTTATAACATCAATTATGTCAATACTTCATTAATAAGATAATTACTGCATCATCGTTGTGTCGTAAATAAATTAACATATTTAACGTCTAAAAATTTCAAATAAAATACCATTATGTAGGAAATGTTTTTATATTTCTAATGAATATTTATAGTCGAATTTATCTTATGTATAACCTCATATTTAAAATGATTTACTTATTAAAATTTTATTTTAACTATTTTAATCCTTCTTTAAATAAATTAATAATAACTTTCCTAATCTAATCCAAGTGGGCCTAAATGGTCATATTTTATTCCTAATGTTATTTTCGGTCTAATTACACTTATCCCATAGAATTAAGACGTGTGTTAGGGTAATAATAATATCATTTTGACTCTTAATTACCTTATTTACTTTTAACCGTGGTAAATAAAAGTAAAAAGTTACTATTCACCAAAAATTTATTTTCCTCTCATTGAACCACATTTTACTTACTGAAATTAACCGTGTCTCTCGGATTTTTGAAATTCCACTCACAGATGCGGTAAAATTATGTTTTATGAAAAATTCAGTGTTTTAACTACCACTTAGTGGTTTCACTATTCATCAAAAATTGAAAGTTTTCAGAAAAATACCGAAATTTCACCCTAGGATAATTTCGATCTTCCGAATCCAAAACTGAAGTCCATTTTGAAAAATAAAATTTATAAAATTTCAAAAAATTTGTTATTATTATCCATAACGGCTAGTTTTAATAATATTTTAATAGCATATCATTGTTTAGTGAAACTCGGTATTGCGTACAACGCAATCTATCGAGGAAGGCCGCGATTGCGTGTAAAGAAATACAATATAGTGTTGTGTGTAGTGAAATATTCCTTTAATGTTTTAAAAACAAAATATTTCTCATAAAAGTCTCGGGTGTTACACGACAAGTCGAAACACATACAATAGATGAAATTATTTTACCCAAAACACTACTTTAACATGGAATTTACAAAATAACGGGTAATATAAAGTCATAAGTGAAACATATATGATATCATAACAATGAATATGATTATGTAATAATACAATGACATTATTAAAATCATTATACAGGAGGTTCGGATCCATATGAAGCAAATCGGACCTAAGGTAAGGGATAATTTTGCAAATCTCATTTTTATCCGATATTGCTTATTCGTAAGTATTTACTGGGGTTATTGCTATGATCCATATACATGTCTTATAAATGTTTATTAATGTATGTTTAATGTCCTTTTTACCCATTTTGACTTTTACCCAATGGTATGGAATGAATCTTTCTTTTATTTACCCTACAAGGTACTTTTTGTCTTTTTCGACAAAAGTACGAGAAGAATGTTTTTTTAACATATACGGCATGAAAGGATTTTTATGGTTTTATAAAGCCTTGTTTTCATGATTCTTCCTCCAAAATATTTCATTACTATTTACAACAATATCCTTTTCTTTTAAAATTTCATGACATTTTGTGAAAAGAAAATGATTTTGAAGAAAAAATGATATTTTCCTCAAGAATTCATTTCAAGTGTTTTATCAAAACGATTTTTCATCTAAGATGACATTATTTCATATGTGTATGTTTCAAGTATAATGTCTCTATGATTTACATGGTTTCACTCTCTTATAATGAAATGATATCCATTTCTTTTATATGGATTATGTGATGATGGGATGATATTTATGAAACCCATTTTGTTTAGTGGGTTTTTATGAATGATGCATGTTTATTTTGTGGCACAAGTAAGAATGATTTCATTATTAGATGGGTGGGACCTATATCGCCTTCCAATTAATTGGGTAATGATTTATATCTCATGAGATAGACATGGATGGAACGATAAGTTAATCTGGTTCAGTGTTACAGGACTGAAACTAGGAGTGAACTCGATTCAGAAAGGGACTTTGTCCACTAAGATGGTCTTAGAAGAAATGCCTTGGATACTATGGAAATCATAACATGTGCTGAATGGTTGCCACAATTAAATGTTTTATTCCCATGCTAGTTTATCATGATTAATGTGTTTTTATGATCTATGCTTTATGTACTTCTATGATTTATGACTTTTCTCATGATTTTGATGTTTAGATTTTATGTTCATGTTTTTGCATTCAAATGATTATGGATTATTTTATGTTCTCTATGCTTACCCTTACTGAGAATTTGAGCTCACACTTTATATGTTTTCTTTTCCCCAGGATTTAAAGAAAGTTTTTAGTTAAGAAAACAAAGGGGAAGATATTTATGGGAGATGTTGAAGATCTTTCACCAAGATTAGTAGAGTACGTTCCGAATTTCCAAAGACACTAAACTATTACGGTCCTTGAGTTTTGATTTTTGTTATGTATTAAGTATTCCACAAAATTAATGTATTGTCCATGTACTTCATGCTTCGGGTCTCTACATTTACTTCCATATATGGTACTAAATACATCATACATTAGACAATTCAATTGATACACATCCTTAGAACAAGATCCTTTACACATGATGTAATATATACATCGCAATGATCTTTATAAGTAAAAATTTTACATAATAATGAAAAATATTTAACTAGATGAACTGAGCTTCTTTATATCTGGTGGAAATATTTTCCAATATATAAGAAACATATTAATCCATAGAAATTATTCAACATCTTTGAAAATTATATATATAATTTACTATTTTATATATTTTCTACATTTCTTATCTTTATATCTGGTGAAAATGGAAACCGAAAAAATGGGTGAAATCAGATTCTATGTAAGGGTAAATGTAATAAATTAAATCAAACATCATAAGTGGTCATAAAATGAGTATATGGTCACAACCAGAAGACAAAAATAAATTTATACCCAAAAAATAATAGATCAAAAATCATATGACATGTAGTATTAATTAGTTGAACATTAGAAATAAATTATAAGAGTATGAGAAAAATATTTTAAAAACATGATCCATAAAAGAATTACATAGTCATATAAATAATAATGTGGTAATGGAACAAACTTGAGCATAGGATAACATAACATAGTGGAGCAGGATATACCACTTGATTCCCATGACATAGTAAAAAATCCTACACCATCTAATTCCTATAACATATTGGATCATGCTAGAAAACTTAATTCAAATAAAATTAATAATGTAGAACCACTAATTGATTTACTTAGTAGAGTTATCATTTTATAATCGATTAAAATAATTGTCTCGTGAGATAAAATTATTTAACTAATACACTATATGGTGATATAGGACCCCACACATCAGTATCCTTTAATATGAGTCCAACTAGAAATCAATCATTTATCGAATCATAAAGAAACTATGTAAAAAATATAATTTTATTCAACAAAAAAAAAGAACAATGGAAGTAGAATGGGTTTTATTTCATTTTTAAATGGAATCACATAATAAAATAATTCATAATCATAAAAAGATAAAACAATGGAAAATATAATTGTGTATAAATATATTCAGATAGTTTAAAGGTAAATAACCTTTAATTAAGATTATGAGGTATAGGGTATCTTCAACAGAGAGATAAAAAGTTAATTGACTTAGTCAATAATTTCAACTAATCAATTGATGTATGGAATCTAGGTGGACTCCCTTCAATAATGGATTTTTAAAATAGGGTATTTGTAATGAAAGGGTGCCAAAGAATTATCATTCTTATAATAGATGATTATTTGGAATGGAAATTATAGTGATGGATTATATATTGGATATAAAAGAAAACTAAATAAGAAATCTATAGGAATATGATGGATAGTAAAATTTTAAGAATTTAAAAAATTGAGAAAATTATAGGTTAAAATAAAATGACTTCGATTAAAAATACCTTATTGGTGTTTTAGAAATATTAATTTAAAAATAAGAAATATCCTTGATTTTTTATAAAAAGTTAAAAAGAATTTTTCTAAAAACATAGGAAAAATAATAATTTCTTTTAAAAACAACAAAAAAATGAGATAATGTTTCATATAAAATTAAAAAGGAGGTAGAAATATGTGTTAACATAGAAAGTGTTAAAAACATTTGTTTTTCACACTTTTTTTAAAAAAAACATTCACAAAATGTTAAAATTTTAATTAGTAATTTTAAAGAAATAAAAACATATAAATTGGTTTTAATAAATTATTTATTCATATAAAAGTAAATTTTCCAAGGCATAAAATGTATATGGACATTGAAAAATGATGTTCATGATTAGAAAGAAAAGGTAGGTTCGGTTTCATTATATTGGGTAAACAATGATCCATGGGGGGGTAAATAAAATAGGGATAAGACAAGTAAAAAAATATTAATGGGAAAAGAGAATAAAATGATAGATGTTGTAGAGATAAAATTATATAAATACCCTATATGCATCATTTCTCAAAATAAATCTCTATTTGAAAATGGGATTGGTAAAGAAACCCTCACAGTATGGTTATCATATGTATCAAATGATATTGAGAGGAATACCACGAACTATAAATTAAAATATATTGAAATGGAAAATATTTCATAACTGAAAGAAAAAACGTGGTTAATACACAATATAAAATAAATAATGATTTTCAATATCAAACATGTCTCATTAAATTAAATTTGAGACAAATAACCCCATAAAGATTTAGAAACATTAGATTCAAAACCACATAAAGGATATGGTTTTAGATAAAACATTAAAGATCATGAATAATGAGAGTATCATGATACAAAATATTAATGATGTACTAGACAAACAATTCAGTATAATACCTGGTGTATACTATGATATAGGTTTAATGTATACAAATTTGATACATGTAACTCTTACCTTGTTCCTAATTAGTTCTACAAGAACACTTAATATCCAGAATAATAAAATTAATTTTTTATATACCTTATTGATAAATATATTAATATACATTTAATTTAATATAGACTATTTATTATCATATTCTATTTATTTATTATATGGTTTTTATATATGTTTTATCAATAATTAAATCGATATCAAAATATTTCAGTAATTTTCGCTATAATGAATAATACTTTAATAATAAGATAAATACGTAATATAAAAATTAATGAATGATAAAAAATAATTATTAAATTATTAAATTAATTTTTTTAGTATTAATGTTCCCAATAGTCATGCATGATAGAATTTTTTACTACTGTTCAAGTATGTGGTTAAACAAACCCAAAACATAAACACACTATATCTCTATGGATGAGTATGGTTAATAATATTTATAATATTATTGTAATAGAAGAATAAATATATTAAAAAAATTCAATTTTGTTAAAATTATTAAAATTATATTTTGAAAAAATATATAAAAACAAGATGAAAAATCGAAAATGTTAATTCATGGAGGAGATAGTTCACACAATGCACAGTTAACAATATTATTTTTATCTAAGTGGTTGGAAAGGAATAAAAAACTTATTCCAAAAAATTAATAAAAAATAAATAAAATAATTATACTAGTTTCATTATATGACTTTTTTTAGTTTATTTATGTAAGAGAATGATTAGAAATAAAATTTAAGGAGTAAGTAAATCTAATATTGGTACCTTAAACATTCTATTTAATGTATACTTAGAAATAAAGATATTGTGATAAATTATGTAAACCAGGGGATTTAGGCCAAGAAACATTCTTTGAGCAGAGTAAAATTAGATAGTTTTTTATGTAATTTTTTATGATAATGTCTATCCTTGATAGTTTCAATGTGAAATCCGTTTCTAAGTGAAGAAAATGGCACGTTTTGGAATATCCATTATTTTTAATAATGGTATGATACTATTCAATGGTAAATAGTTCCCAAAGTGAGGACTATTATTACATGTGATAAGATAATTCTAATAAATCATCTACCACCCATTTAAAAAAATTAACATGTTTCAATCCTTTTACTACATTATTTTTACATTTTACCATTTTTGTTTCAATCCTAAAAACAAGTTTTACATTAGTAGTTTATATTTTATTCCAAGTATAATGTAACCATAATAAATAAATTTGTGTTCTATAAACATAAATTTAGTCTAGATATATTATAATTAAATATATATATATATGGAAAAAATAACTTATAAAATAAAATATTTAATATATAGAAAATATTTTTATAGAAAATATTTAATTTTACAATTATGTGTTTTTAATCTTATTTAGTATTCATTATCAATTTGTTATGGGGTAATATTTTTTATATATGGATTAAAATAACATCAATTTCATCATATAAAATAGATCAATTTAATTTTTTAGTTAAAATTTACACAAAATGTATAAAACAGTTATTTCAAAATAACAATTTCGCCATTATGAGAGTAATTTATATTAATAATAGTGATCATAGTTTTGTAACTAAAAATTATATTTAAATAATTGAATAATATGATAATTATTTATCTAAATTATCAATTCCATTTTCTTAGATTTAATTTCTATATGTGGTGAAACCTCATGGCATATATAATCGAATTAAATTTGTTTATTGATTAAAATAATAATTTTGTTTTAAAAAATGATAATAATGGGTTTTATAAATTGATAATATTATATTTAAATAAATTATTTTACTTTATAAATGATGTTTCTTTTATAATAATTGATTATGATTCATTTAAGTCATAAAAGTGACTATATTAGAAAAAATAGAAAATATTTCACTAAACATATAATAGTCATTTTTTAATAAAAATATAATTTATTAACACTAAGATAATTTTGACATTATAATTTAAAATTTTATTAATTTTATCAAAATTAAAATTATTAAAATTTTATATTAATTTTTTTCTAAGGAAAAAATATAAATAAAGCTTTTTTTTGAAAAACGACCTTTTTTAACCATATGTTTTTTTAATATAATTTAATACAAATCCTTAATTTAAAGAATGCTTACATATATATTCATATATTTTTATAATATAAATTTAGAAGGCATGAATTTAATTTATTATGTAAAATTACACAATACAACCAAAATAGTTATTTGAAAACTATCCTTCCTAATATTATTTATTTATATTTTTAAATATAAGCATTTAAAATTTATTAATACCTTTTAATTAGAAGTTGTTTTATTATTATTATATTCTTTAGAATAATAATAATTTAATATTTTTGTTCTCATATTTTTTCCTTGATTTATGTGTTTGGTGTTCTGTTTTACATAAGTTATTTTAGAAAGTATAAATTTAAAGGATCTTTAATCTTGAGCCATTATATTCTAACCCCTTAAAGAAATAATGTCCCTAAATATTTGAATTGTTAATTACAAATGAATGTTTTTTATGGTTTAATTAAAATAATAATCATCTAGGATATATATTTTAATATTATCTATATCGGTCACTCTTATTCTATATCAATTTACTTATTTTTCCTCAGAAAATATTTATCATTAATGAAATCATATAATATAGTATTCATATACCTTAAACATAAAATACCCTAAATATACCTTTCCAAAAACCATTTAAAACTATAATACACTATGGCTTACCAAAATCTTATAGTCCTAAAGAAATTATCACTATATTTATCCTTGAAATATATTAACCATGAGTTTATAAATTTACATAGTAGTCAATATAAGTCGTAATAAAAAAATGAGATAAAATCCAACATAAATATCAAGGATCATGTTTTAATTAAATTAATATTCAATTACAATGCTATCAATACTATTTGACACAATTTTCTCAAAATCAATGAACCATTTTTTACATCCACATAAACCATATATTAAAACTAATATTTTTTTCTACCTTAATCAAATGTTCTCCATAGTTGGCCCAAAATATATAATCTATAGGTAAAATAAATATTCTATTTTATTTATATCATTTAATATATATTCCAAAATCCTCAAAGAAAACCCACTGAAGAAAAATCCTTTGATGTTCTATATAATCCTGAATGGTATTAGAAAATGACATAATATCATCAAAAATATATCAATCACTAAAAAATATATCTATGTTTATCAAACTTTATTTTTTATTATGACATATAACTCAAAAACTTAAGTAAAATTAGGTTACTAATTATTAATATCATAACAATCATAGAATATGTTTATCAGATATTGACGTATGATCATTTATTCAATTATAATTCATTCTAGTTTCATAGATACATACATTTATCTACTTCATTTTCCTGATCCTATTTCAACCAAATACTAAAACCAAAATAGTTATGATAATATCCAAATTATGATTATGAAAACATCAATATGAAAATGACTTCCCCTATGATTCTTTTATTTTTAATATATGATACTCTTGGTTTAACCATTTATGATATTTTTTCAACCCTTGGTTATCCCTATTTATATCCCTATTTTTTCGCTAACATAATTAGATAGCATTATAATTAAATCCTAAATAAATTTTAATTTGTGGTAATGGTAATTAACTATATTATATCCCCTAGGAAAGTCAATATAGGTGTTCTATTTGGCCTCTTTTTCCAATACTAACTGATAATTGAGTTAATTCCTAATCTACCATTATTAGGGTTATTTCCTTAGTTGTATATTTTATAGTTCCTATATCAAAATTTTTTATCTATAAAATGATTTAATTTATAAGAGAGCTAAAAATATCTACTTTATGAATATTCAAGGATTTTATCCTATATGTAGACTTATACCATTGTCTTATCATTTTGATTTAACTAAAAATATCTTATCATAATCCCTAAAATATTCAAGATTCCCACAACTAACCAAAAGGGTTATGTATACTCTAGAAATTATAATCAATAATAACATATCAAACCTTATATTATCCTTAACTAATATCCTAACCGTTAATGTCATCAAAAACCTCCTCTAATACCGACTATATTTCCCTGATCCCACACACACCGATCCGTTGTAAAAAAACATAATTTACACACTTGTTGTGACACACATCCTTATTTATAGGATCCATCATGAAAAATATAATATTTACATGGCAGTGATCTTTTTCATTTTATAGTTTCAAATAATTAGGATACTTATTTAACTATTAGAACCCATTTTATTTCTATAAAATAGTATTTTATCATTATATAAGTATATTTAAAATCCATAACAAGTATTTACAATATCCCACAAATTCTCTACATAATATTCTCCTTAAAACATGTTATACTTTTCTTAACATCATAATATCAGGAAATGGAAAGATAAGAAAAGGTTGACATAAGATTCACAGTAAGGGTAAACTCAAGAGATGATCAACAAAAATCCTAATTGATAATAAAATAATCATATTACTATAATCATTATAAATAAGAAAATTATACCCATCAAATAATATATTATAAATCAAGAGTTATGTAGTATTGAATGTAAAAATGTAAGAAATATATCACAATATTGTGGGAACAATGGTTAATAAACATGATCCATGAGAGAAAAATGAATTTATAAGAATAATTATTAGACTATGACATATACATGATCATAGGTAAACCTAACATAGTGGATCAGGCTACACCCCTTGATTATCATAATATAGTTGAGTATCTTACACCACCTGATTCTCATAAAAATTGGAGTAATAATTTGTTCTATATTATCATTTTCGAGATGTCACTGTATAATTAATTCCAATTATTATCACATGAGATACATATCCTTTAAAATTTCATTGGAGGGAAATATATTACCCAACCTATCTTCATCTATATATATGACTTCCACTTGATATCAACTATTAATTATCTCAGAAACAACCCCTGTAATGAAAATTTAGTTTCATTTAAAATATAATAAATAACACATATAAAGATAATAGTTTTCATTTACTTTTAAAATGTAATGACATAATGAATTAATTCAAAATTATAACAAGATAATCCCATTAAAAATAAATGGCTATCCAAATATATTTAGTAACTTTCTAGATAAATACCACTATATTGAGATGATGAAGTGTAGGTAATCTACCCAATATAGATAAGAATTTTTATAGTTTATTCAATAATTTTACACAATAATTCGATATATTGAATATATGTGAACATATTTCCATAAAATTAATTGAAAAAAGGTATTCCTAATGAAATATAATTAGAATAAATATTATTCCTCTATAATTGGATGATATAGAAATACAGAGGTTGTGATGGATCATAAATTTAATATAAATGAAAGTTAAATTATCCATCCAAAAAAATATGGTGGATGGTAAAGTTTTTATAACGTGTTATATGAATCAAAATATATGCCAAAATATAATTACATAGATGAAAAATAAGTTTTTTTTAGTTTTAGAAATATCACATTGGGAATGAGTAATAACCTTGATATTTTGTAAAAAAAATTAAACAAAATATTTTATAAAACTAGAACCAATATAATTTATTTTATAAATAATTAAAACAAATAGAGAGAGTTTCATATAAAATAATAAAGGAGGTGGAAATATGTGTTTATATATAAATCCTCAGAAATATATGTATTGAACATTTTGATTAAATTAACCTTGTGGTAAAAGATAAAAATTTAGTTAAAACTTTTAAATTTGGTAATTTTTAGTTACACTAGGTCACATACCCTGAGAGGGGGGCTGAATGAGGGTATGACAGATTAAAATAACTACCACTAGTGATCGTTTTCCAATTTTATACAAAATTATCATCTCTATCCTTCCCATTGTAGAGTATAAATAATATTAAAGCAAGCACAGGACACATCAATTTTTCTTGGTTCACCATAACTGGGCTTCGTCTAAAGAGCATACACTAGTGAAGTGTTGATGTACCAAATCCCCTAAAATAACATTGTTGTTTACAAAGTTTTCAGTATTCTCGCTGACTATCCTAGTTTGCAACCGATCACAATTTGAAAGCTCACAACTCTCTCAATTGAAGAGAGCTCAATACTTCTACATAAGATCTACTCACAGTTTAATGACTCATATGTCCTTCCATAATCTATAATTAATACATCCTCCACTATATATAGATGCATTTTTGGATTAAAATTTCCATCCACTAATGAATACCCCTTTACTACAGGTGTATTTTATAACTTATGGCTTTTATGAAAACCTTGGGTAATTGGTATGCCACATTAACTAGTGTGTTGCCTCTTTCGTTGTTGTGGGAAAACTAACTTGCGCACCAATTTTATACTTGTGCTCCACTTTATAATTTTGTATCACATTATACTTGTGTTCCACTTAATTTGTTCCACTGTTTTTTCCCACTTCTTACGTGCCACTACATGCATTCCATTTCTTGTGTGCCACTGCATATGCGCCACTCCTTACACGCCACGACTTACATGCCACTGAATGCGAAACCCATTTATTTCATACCACTCAGAATATTTGTGCCACTTCCAATTGTGTGATCAGAGATCAAATTTAATATATGTGCTGAGCTAACTAGAAATAATTAGGGTATCCATCTGTTTATATTCGTTTTGGATACCCTACGCATGAAGTTCCCCACTCACATTGCACAACACTTTATGAATTGCGCGCTGCTCCATAACTTGGATGCCACTTTATGACTTGCACCCCCTTAATGAATTTTTCAGCACTTTTTAACTTGCATACAACTTTTTTTCCTTTGGCATATTTTGGTTTGATGAAATATGACTTTTGCGCCACTTCTTCACTTGCACTCCACATAATGACTAGCACGACAATTCTTAACTTGCATGTCACTTTCTTTCCTTTATCATAATTTGATTTTATGACCTTGAAATATGAATTGCACACCACTTATTCATTTGAGTTACACTTAATTTCTTTCTCTCAAATTAACTTGTGTTCCACTTAATTACCTGTGGGCCACTTCTTAACTTGTACAACACTTTCTTCCCTTTTCCATGTTTTGATGTGATGATCTTGAAATATGACTTTCACACTGCTTCTTCACTTGTGTGCCACTTAATGACTTGCATACAAATTATTCACTTGAAAACCACTTATGTACTTGTTCACCACTTCTTAACTTGTGCACCACTGAATTCCTTGTGGACCAATTTATAAATTTCGTGACATTTTCTTTCCTTTTTCATATTTTTATCTTATGATTTTGAAAAATGTGTGGTATACAATATTCCAATCGCTCGCTTTTCCAACAGACATAATCACCTCAAAATGATTCAATGATACCATGATGGATTTTTACCAACAAAAATTTATTAGAATAATGAATTAATGATTTATTGACCCATATATAATGAGATGTAAAAAAGCATTCATTGGATGTGTACATGAAAAAATGTAGGTTCGCAGTCGAAAAGAAAAGGTAGGGTCGGTTTCACTACAGCATTTAAATAATTATCCCAATGGTAAAATAAATTAGGTTGAAGACAGTTGAAACACCAAAAATGAACATATAAGAAATTTTTTTTGGTTTTTTAGAGAGAAAAGTATAAAAAATTCCACAGATAAAATCTCATTGAAAAGAAATCTCTATTTGAAAATGAGATTGATGACTAAAATCTCATAGAGTTGGTAACAATATAATCAAAAGAGCTTGAGGGAGATCCATAAATGGATATTGAAAACCCATGAAATAGAATATATTTCAAAATAGAAATATATAAGGTATTGATACACCATATAAAAGAAATAATTTTCTACAATATCAAACATATCTCATGAAACTAAATTTTAGACCAAGAAACCCTTATAACCTCAGAAACATTTGATTCGACCGCCATTAAATATATGATTTCAAAATGAAACATTAAATACCATGAATAACGAGAAAACAATGATATAAAAAATTATGATGTATGTAGATACACAACTCCAATGAATATGTGGTCTATGCTATGAAATATTTCTCAAGGGTCAAAATTTGAGTCAAGAAAATTTTATCATGTTCCTGGTTCATTCTATGCATAAGATTGACTTCCTGAATAATAAAATTAATTTTATTTGATAACTAATTAAGAACCTTGTTTATATATAATTTATTTATTATAGATAGTTTATTATCATATTATATTTATTTTTTACATAGATTTTTATAATGATTGAATAAATCTTTCTTTGGTGTCGACTTATTTCAGTAATTTCATCGATCATATATAATATTTTAATAATAATTCAAGTACATAATATAAAATTTCCAACCCCATAACCCAAAATTATTTTACTATTAACTTATAATAATATTTTTATTTATTTTCATGTACTCATCCATGATAGAGTTTTATAGTATTGTTAAATTTGTGGTTATACCAAACCAAAACATGAAAGTACTATATCTCAATGGGTGATTAGGGTTTTTAGAAGTGTATAATATCATTATAATAGAATAAAAATTATATTATTTATAATTTTTTAACTCAATGAATCATATTATTAGTGGTTTTAATAATGAATTAATATCAAGATAAATGAAAAAAATATTAATTCTTGGAGGTAGTAGTCCCTACAACACATAGTTTACATTATTTTGATTTTCTATGTGGATAGAAAGGAATAAATAATGGTTATTACATTAATATAATAACACATTGGTATAATAATGACAATAATATAACTAATATATATGGTTATGGTAGGTTTGTAAGGGAAATATTATGAATAAAAGGTACAAAGTAAGTAATACTCACTTTGGTACCTTGAATGTTCTTCTAAAAGAATCCTTGTAAATGATGGGATTAGGATAAATTAGGTAGACTAGGGGATTAGGTTCTTGAAAGTTACTTTTAGGGTAGTAATATTGGTCATGGTTTAATGTAAATTTAAAATTTAATATATTACCTTGAGATGGTATAAGTGATCCTCTTTTATAAGAGAATAAAAGGGTATTTTTGTGAATATAGATAATTTTTGATAATATAATGACATTAATCTATAGTTAATTCATCCAAAAAGGGAGATATAATAGATTTTGGGGTGAGATAATGTTGATAAATATTCTACCACCCATTTTCTATCAAGTTATAAATGTGTTTAAATACTTTTTACAAATTAATTTGTACATTTTTCCATTTTGGTTTTTACCTTTGTAACTATATTTTACCCTAGTAGTTTATATTTATAAATAATATAATACTACCATTATAACAAAATATGTATGTTATAAACCAAAATTTAGGCATCATATAGTTTAATTCAATTTATATATATGAAAAAATTATATTTTCAATTAAAATACATTACATATAGAAACATTATGTTGTAAAAAAATTTTGTATTTACAATTAAGATAGTTTAAATTGAAGGAGTGATAATATATTTTTATATATCTGTAATAAAATTAAGTCTATAAAATAGATCAATTTAATTTTTTTGATAAAATTTAAATAGCATAAATAAAATGATTCTTTAAAAATAACATATTCACTATTATCATGGTTATTAACATTAGTCTTATTGATCATAATTTTATGCCTATAATTGATATTTACCATATTACATAATTTGATCATTTTTATCTAATATACGAAATCTATTTTTCCAGATTTAATTTCTATAATATGTGAAAAATAAGTGTTTATATAAGCGAATAAAAATAGTTATTATAGTAAAATATTACTTAAGTCTCCAAAACGTTAAACATGTGTCTTATAAATGTAACATATAGTCTTTTTTAAATGGTTTACTTTACTTTATTAATATATATTTTCAAATAAAAGGGTTTCAAATACAATTATTTCATAAAACTGATGGTATTGTAAAATTCATTACTTTATCACTATAAACCTAAAAATCAATTAATTTATAAAAATATCAAAAAATGACCCTATGATATTTTTGAAATTATATATTCTAAAATAAATTTTTTTTAATAATTTTAATTTATAAAAAAAATAATTATTTGGTTTCTTTAAAAGGAACTAATGAATATATTGAATATATTATTTTATTACAAAATTTATTTTTTTTTTAATTATGTCTTTAATATTATTTCAATTCAATCTCTACTTTTTATAATGTAACCACAATATTTCATGTATTTAAATATCAAATATTATTATAGTAATATTTTTAAATGGGTGAATTAAATTTATTATGGTGAAGTACTCAATAATTTTAAAATGGTTTTTTGAAAAAAAAATCATTTTTAATATTAGTTATATATATTCTAAATATTTGAATTTTCAATTGATTAGTATAGTTTTATTTACTAGTGGTTTCATTATTCTTATATTTTTCTTAATATTAATCATCTTATATATTTTGGCTCATATTTGATCATTGTTGTGTGTGTTTAGTGTTGCATGTTGCACAAGTTGTTAAAGATTGTATTAATTTAATCTTTTCAAAAAACCATTTCATTGCAGATACAAAGATAAATATATAGTTCATAAGATAATATCTATTTTTTCAAACAATAAAGTAAAAAATTTTGTAAAAAATAATATGGACTTGACTGGAAAAAATTCTTTAAAGAGGATGAGACATCTTTTTAACAGCATTATAAATTTTTAAGAAATAAATTCATAAAGGAAAAATATTTCAATTAAAAATTCCCATTTACATTGAAAAAGAAGTGGATGTATCATATGATCTTATAAATATTAGAATTATGGGAACCTAAAAGAATTAAGTTAAAAAGATACCATATAACTTAAAGAAATGAAGTTGAGTTTTCAAAATCCCTTACAACATGGATAGTGTATGAATTAGAAGAACATAAATGAAAGATTGTCAAATATACCTTTAAATACTATTATTAAATACATTTATTATTAAATAATTTAATTTAGCTTTAATAACATAATTTCTAAGAAGAATATGTGAATAATGTGAAATCATGCCACAATAAAGTGTAATTGAAAAGAAAACTCATACCTTTATTATCAAATTCCATGAAAGAGATTTAACCTCTTATATATCAAACATATTCTTATTAATGAATTATTCAGAATACTTATTCAAATATATTACCTTTTCTACTCATCAATTATAACCATTTTTTATTCATTTATTAGTTAGTTATCATTTATTTTGATCTTCAGATTTTAATAACTGTTATTATTTTGTAACCACTTTCTATTGTCAATATTGATCCCTATACTTTGATAGTTAGTTAATCATTAAAATATTATTTAAGGTATTTGAATTTACATTCTATAATTATTTATAAACATTTAATTTCATTGATTCAGATTTTTAGTTATGAATCGTAAATATGTAATCAATGAAAATAATGGTTTTGGTAATTTTTAATATATGAAATACAGTATAATAAAAATATGTTAGATATTAAAAGAATTATTAATTTACCTTTATATAATATTAATTATTTCTTAAATATAGTTTTTATTAATTTAATGCACTCTTAAAGTAGACTATTTAATTTGGTGATGAAAAATGAAATACATCATTCTTGGAGGAGGTTTTCCACACATAACACATGAACCAAATTCATTATCCTAGTAATGGGATGGGGAATGATAATGGTTTTACCAAAAAGATAAAAAGATCTAAGAATTTTAATTATGTTTGGATCATTATATTAATATGTTTAGAATAGGATTTTAGGATAACTATATAGATGAAAGGGTTATGCAGTTAATAATACTCACATTTAAAACTTGATTCTTCCCTTGGAGCGCCTCTTCAAAATAGCATACTTGGTAAACCTATAAAAAAGGGATTCCAAAAGTTGTATAGGATTATAGGGGAGGTAAAATTTGAAATATTATTATCTATTCAATTAGGAGTAATTGGCCTCCTTCTATTGGTGAAAATAATGTACATTTCCCACGAAACTAATGTTAGGTGAGCGGGAAAGATGGAATCACATGGGAGTTATGTGAGTAAGGCGAGTAAATGTTGATTAGAATTATGGGATTGACAATAAAGACATAAAAAATTTCTTCTATAAGGTTAATGATTTATGTAAATTTTTTAATATTTGAGGCATGCTGGTTTAATTTATTTTAACCTTAAACCTTGATTAAATATTTACCATGGTAATTAATTTTTTAAATAAAAATATAGGATGAACCCACAAAATTCTTTTTGAAATGAAGAATCAAAATTTGGACTCTATTTAATCTATTTCAAATTTTAAATATCAGAAATATTTATTTTAAATAAGAACGTAGTATATAAGAAAAACATTTTATGTATAAAAAATAGATTTCGAAATATTAAATTTTAATTTAATTATTTCATATATATTACTGATTAAGTGGATGTAAAATTTTTATTCATTTCAATAATATATTTTATTAAAAATTCATTTCGCAATAATATTTCAATTTTAATAACATAAAAATTCATTCCACATATAAAATTGTCTAGTAAAATATATTTTTATGAATAAAAATGATTGTATTATTAATTATGTATATTAATTGAATGTTATCAACAAATTTTTATTCAAAATTACCTTCATTGTTTATTTCAAATTTTAAATGTGAAATTTATAAAAATACATAGAATATATTAGTTGCTACATTTTTAGTTATGTATTTTTTCATTCTAATTATAGTACTATACAACCTCAATATTTCTATATAAGATATAAGGATAAGATAATAAGTGCTGGTTATTTTGGGTGGATATTCAGCTAGCATATATCTCATAGGGATTTCCATGTTCTTAAGCATATCCTATAAATGATTTCACTCATGTGGAATTTATCAGAGTTCGACATGGGATTGGTCTAGGGAAAACCAAAGTGATGTTACCTCCCATCCATGATTGCAAAAACGAGCCTCAAAATTAAGACTTATACTACTTTATTTCATTTATTCTTCTTCTTTGAATATTGATTTTATAACAAGGTCACTTTTATTAATTCATATGAATTAAATGATTATGTTACAACTATGATACCTTAAGTATAACGTAGTTAATTTTTGTTTAGTGTTGTATATGAAACAGGATATAATAAATTTAAAGTATTGGGGTGTTATATAATCAATAGGTAAATCATTATTTTTAAAGTAAAAAAATTATCAAATATAATACTCTAAAAAATTAAACATAAATACTATTTTTAAGTTAAATTTATTAAATTTTATTTAATGAATTTCATCTGATATATAAAATGAAAATATTTTTAATATATTATATGTATAATATATCTATAAAATAATAATTCCTAAAAGTTATTTTTAAAAAAATAGTAATGAGTTTTATTTTATCAATTTTTAAAATATAAAAATATAAATTTCGAATTATTTTAATAAAAATTAAGTTTTTAAAATTTCTTCCATTTATGATTTTAGATAAAATTTAAATAGCATTTATAAATCAATTCTTTGAAAATAACCTTTTGATTATTATCATGGTAATTAACTTTTGTCTTATTGGTCATAGTTTTATGCCTAAAAATGATATTACCATATAAATAAATTGGTAATTTTTATATAATATATGAATTCTATTTTTTCATATTTAATTTATATAATATATGAAAACTAAGTGTTTATATAAGAAAAAAAATTAGAGTAAAATATTTCTTGACTTTTCAAAATGTTAAACATATGTTTTATAAATGTAACATAAAATCTTTTTTAAATGGTTTATATTGCTTTATATATATATATATATATAGAAAATGGGTTTCAAATACAATTATTTCACAAAAGTGATGGTATTATTAAATTCATTATTTTATCACTATACACCTAAAGAAATTAATTTATAAAAATATCAAAAAATGACCCTATGATATTTTTGAAATTATATATTATAAAATAAATTACTATTATTTATTTCAATTTATAAAAAGTAATTATTTAGTTTCTTTAAAAGGAACTAAAAAATAAAATGGATATATTCTTTTATTGCAAAATTTACCTTTTTAACATTATATGTCTTTCATGTTATTTATATTCAATCTCTAATTTTTAGAATTTGACCTCAATAGTTCATGTATTGAAATATCCAATATTATTTTAAAAATATTTTTAAATGGGTGAATTAAATTTATTATGGTAAATTACTCAATAATTTTAAGATAGTTTTATAAAAAAAATACTTTTTAATATTAGTTATATAAATTCTTAATATAAGAATTTCCAATAGATTATTATTTTTTTATTTACTAGTGGTTTCATTATTCTTATATTTTTCTTAATATTAATCTTCTAAAATATTGTGGCTAATATTTGATCAATGTTGTGTGTGTTAATTGTTGCATGTTACACTAGTTTTCAAAGATTATATTAATTAAATCATTCCAAAATATCATTTCTTTATAGATATAAATATAACTATGTACTTAATAAGAGAATATATATATATTTAAAATATAAAGGAAAAAATTTTTGTAAATAATAATATGGACTTGACTGGAAAACATTCATTAATGTGGATGAGACTTCTTATTAACAACATTATAATTTTTTTGGGAAATAAATTCATAATGGAAAAATATTTCAATTAAAAATTATCATTTAGCTTGATAAATTAGTGGATGTATTATATTTACTTAGAAATATTAGAATTAAGGGAACCTAGAAGATTGATGTTCAAAAAGAAACCTTATAACTTAAAGAAATGAAGTTGAGTTTTCAAAATTCTTTACAACATGGGTAGTGTATGAATTTGAAGAAAATAAAAGATATATTGAGAAATATACAATTAAATACTATTATTAAATAAATTTATGATTAAATAATTTAATTTAGAATTAATTATGCAATTTCCAAGAAGATTAGGAGAAAATGTGAAATCATGCCATAATAAAGTGTATTTGAAAAGAAAACTCTTACCTTTTTCCCAAAATCCATGAAAGAGATTTAACCTCTTTTATATCAAACTTAATTATATTAATGAATTATTATAAATACTTATTCAAATATATTACCTTTTATACTCATCAATTATAACCATTTTTTATTCATTTATTAGTTTTTTATCATTTATTTTGATCATCAGATTTTAGTAACTTTTATTATTTTGTAACCACTTTCTATTGTAATATTTATCCCTATACATTGATAGTTAGTTCATCATTACAATATTATTTATGTTATTGGAATTTATATTCCATAATCATTTATAAACATTTTATTTCATTGCTTCAGAGTTTTAGTTATGATTCGTAAAGATGTAATCGATGAAAAGAATGGTTTTTTTAATTTTTAATAGATAAAAAAAATATAGTAAAAATGGGTTAGGTATTAATAGAATTATTAATTAACCGTTATATAATAATACTTATTTCTTAAATATTATTATTAATAATTTAATACACTTTTAAATAGTCTATTTAATTTAGTAATGAAAAATGAAATACGTCATTCTTGGAGGAGGTAGTCTACACATAACACAAGAACCAAATTCATTTTCCTAGTAATGGGATGATTAATGATAATGGTTTTACCAAAAATATAGTAAAATCTATTAATTGTAATTATGTTTGTATCATTGTAATAATATGTTTAGAATAGTGTTTTAGGATAACTACAAAGAAGAAAGGTTTTGGAAGTGGATATTAGTCACATTGAATACTTGATTCTTCCCTTGGAGTGCCTCTTGAAAATTGAGGACATGGTAAACCTATAACCAAGGGATTCCAAAAGTGGTATAGGATTATAGGGGAGGTAAAATATGAAATATAATTATGTATTCAATTGGGAGTAATTGACCTCTTTATATTGGTGAAAATAATGTACATTTCCTATGAAAATAAAGTTAGGTGAGCTGGAAAGATGGAATCACATGGGAATTATGTGAGTTGGGTGAGTAAATGTTGATTAATAATATGGGATGGACTATATAAACTTAAAATAATTCATCTAGAAGGTCAATTATTTATGTAAATTTTTTAATATTTGAGGCACGTTGGATTAATTTATTTTTAACCATAAACCTTGATTAAATATTTACCATGGTAATTAATTTTCTTAATAAAAATATAGGATGAATCCACACACAAAATTTTGAAATGGTGGATCAAAATTTGGAATCAGTTTAATCAATTTCATTTTTTAAATATCAAAAATATTTCTTTTAGATAAGAACATAGGACATATGAAAAACATTTTTTGTAGAAAAAAAATAGATTTTTAAATATTCACTTTTAATATAATTATTCCATATATATTACTGATTAAGGGGATGAAATATTTTTATTCATATTAATAATATATTTTATTAAACATTCATTTCACCATAATATTTCTATTTTAATAAAATAACAATTTATTCCTCATAAAAGGTCAATGTCTAGTATAATTTATTTTTAAGAATAAAAATGATTTTATTTGTTATTATGTATATTAATAGAATGTTATCAAAAAAATTATTAAAAATTACCTTAATTATTTATATCAAATTTTTAATATGAAATTTATAAAAATACATTGAATATATTATTTATTACATTTTTAATTATATAGTTTTTTCATCCTAATTCTACTAGCATATCACCTCAATATTTTTATATAATATCTAAGGATATTATAATAAATAGTGGTTATTTTGGGTGGATATTCATCTAGCATATATGTCATAGGGATTTACATGTTTATAAGAATAACCTATAAATGATTTCACACATGCAGAATTTATTTGAGTTTGACATAGGCTTGGTATAGGGAAATCCCAAGTGATTCCACCTCCCATCCAAGATTTTAAAAATGATCCTCAAAATGAATACTTCTACTACATTATTTCATTTATTCTTCTTTTAATATTTATTGTATAGCAAGGTAACATTTATTTTTTCCTATGAATTCAATGATTATGTTACAACTGTCATTCATTAATTATAATGTAGTTAATTTTTCTTTAGTGTTGTTTGTGAAATAAGATATCATAAATTTAAAGTATTGGGGTGTAATTTTTTCAATAGGGAAATCGTTATTTTTTAAATTAAAAAAATTATCATATATATTACTCTACAAAATTAAACATAAATAATTTTTTAAGTTAAATTTATTAAATTTTATTTAGAGAATTTCATATCACATATAAAAAAATATTTTTAATATATTTTCTATATAAAAAAACTATAAAATTAGAATTCCTAAAATTTATTATTTTTAAAAATAATAATGAGTGTTATTTTATCAATTATTAAAATATGAAAAGATAAATTTTAAATTATTTTAAAAAAATTAAGTTTTTGAAATTTATTCTTTTTATTGTAATATAAATTGTTCATTATAAAATTTTTATTTTTTAAATAATAATAATAAACAAGTTCTTTTAATTAATATGTGATTCTCAAAAATAATAAAAATAAAATATTTATTTTTTAAAACATTATTAAGATATATTTTTTACATTTTTTTAAAAAAATATCTAAAAATATATTAGGACACTAATTTTAATATAATCGAATTTTAATATTTTAATTTATATTTAAGAAATAATTAATGTAATAATAATAAAGATTTAAATTCAATTTATTGTTGAAAAATTAAATATTTATATTCATAATATAATCTTAAAAATAAAGTTTGAGAATTTTTTTATTTTCTATAGTATCCATTTCCGTGAAATACATTTTTAGAATCGAAAATTAAACTTGTTTTTAAATTAATATTGTATTTAAAAAATTGTAAAAAAAATATTACTTAATTTTTAACGTTTTTACAATATATTTTTTTTAAGAAAATTACATCTAAAAATATAAAATAATAATAAATGACTATAATATAGTTCTAAAATTATAGTTTATATTTATATGTTATTAAAAAATAATGTTGACTAATATTTAATTGATTTCTATTATAATTAGAATATGAAAAATTAATTTTTAAAATGTATTCTTATAAGTGAATTTAGTCAAATTTATTTATTTTTATTATATAAATTTCCCATTATTGTGTAGTCCATTGTTTTATGATAAAAATATAGACATGATTTTAATTAAAAAGAAAGTCTTGAAGAAATTAAAAATAATGTAAATGGGACTTGATCTCTACAAATGTACCAACTCATACCATCTTTAATATATAGAATTATTAATTAACTTACACTTACTTGACAGTTTAACTCGCTTCCAAATGGGACCTTGGAATCCTTGAGTCTATTACATGTATTAGTGTGTTGTTGTTGACTCTCCACTGAATTTTTTTGACCTTTTCCATTAAAATTATATTTTTCCCAGTCGAAGAGTACTAATCAAGAGGATCTTGTGTAATAAGATTTCCACATATGATAGAATTAGTCTCTCAAGTATAACTAATTTTGGGTATTTTTAATTATATATAGAAAACTATGAATTTAGCACACACATATTTTTTTACTTTACTTTTGTTAGGTAAATTTAGGAGTATCTTCTTCCTTTGTTTCCTCTAGAGTTACTAGAATTTAGTGGAAAGGGAAACCCCATGTAGAATTCTAAACATTAATGTTTAATGTCTAGAATTATAACTTTTTACAACTATAATTTTAGATTTCTTTCATCATATTTTTGTTGTGTATAATTAGATTAGATATGATGGAGTGTTAACTACTATTATGATAATACTAACAGGTATTCTCAAGGATATTCAACCGATTAATATTGAATTTAATAAGACTATTAATAATTGTGTTATATATTTGTTCATTATCAAATCATTGGGAGTTAGTAGTACATCATGGAAGGATTTAAATTATTCATATTTGAAATGGATATCACCTAGGAACAATTGGATCAAGGATAAAATTGATAGGAAAACATCAAGAACACAAGATCTTGTGAGATATTGAGGTGTTTTTTAAGAAGTTTTGTGTCTTAATTATAGGTATGTTTGTATTGATTCATGGGAACTCCATTATTTATGAATCCAAGTTTATTTTCATTATACATGATATTTATTTTTTAAAACATCAAAATTAGAATCAACTTTGGATCAAGAGGGATTCCAAGGTTTCAGTTCAATCATTATACTTATACACTCGTCTTGTTTAATTCCCAACTCTTATTGAAAGAAACACATGTTTTAAAATTCTAGATAAAATTAAATTTGTGATAACACATATCTAAAGGGAGGGAATATAATTGTGAAATCTCTTTAAAAAAAGGTCTTCTATGAAAAGGTTTATTTTTTTGTCCTTTCACTACTAGATTTTTTAATTTTGTTCATTCCTATAATTTTGTGGGTGAGGATTCTTTTTAAATTCATCCCTCTCATCTTTAGAAAACTATTAATATTTCTTATATTTTAATTAATGGGTATGGGTTTTCTAATATACCCAGATCCTTTTTTGAATAAACTCCATTTAATATATAATAAAATATATCACATGTAAACATAAAATCATTGAAAATATCATTTCATAATGATGTGAAGTTTGTTTATACATGTCAAAAAATGATTAGAAATAATTTTATTTAATTATTTTAATAATCTAAGTTTTTTATCTTGTTATTGATATTTTAATGCTTATTTACCGAACATAAATGATTAATAAATTCACTTGGGGTAATTTTTGTCCCATATTATGCAATATTTATCTGTAATTTTATAATATATGATTCAATTAAATTTCTATTTGGTGTCCATGTTTTTTTAGAAAATTATATATTGTTTTCTATATATTCATTGGTATATATATGGGTAAAATTTAAAAATATTTATAATTATAAAAATCCTCTTTGATTCATTCAAGGGGCATCACATGTCTGTTTGATGCCTTGTTTTTTCCGAAACTTGAAAAATCAAGTTGTATCCAATATTCAAAATTTTACAATAATAACTACTATGGATTTTGATGTATTTAGTTATTCCCCTTATCTATTATAAATAATGCTGATAAAGTGATGAATTTTATTATAAGGCCCCAGCCTTAAACCTTACTTAATCTTGAGTTATTACAAGATTACACATTGAGGATCTTTTCGGGTTTAGAGTTTTAGAGAATTATATCATAAAACTTTCATTACATTCCACATAGAAACAAAGTGGTTACATAAAGATAGTATTCTTCATTCCCATCAATGGAAACATATTTAAAATAAAACATGGATTCTTTCTTGACACTTCCTTGGAACTATCGTCATATCATGTACCTTTCCCTTGACCTGTGAAAAACATTTCAAAAAACATGGGATGAGCATAAAAAGCTCAGTTAGAGATATAAAAATATGGAAAGGAAACATGGGTACATATATACATAAGAATGAGATCATACTTTACCAATAAAACATAAGCACTTTAACATACCTCATCAAATCAGGAATAAATCATAGAAATCATAAGACATAAAGGTAACTTGAGGCATTCATAACATTCTTACATAGGGAGTAACCATCTTGGTTACGTTTGGAATACCCATAATTGTATATTACCTAAATCTCTTCAGAGAAACCTTAAAGTTTCACTCCTTCGTGTTACCCAATGCATTGGAGAGCTATATCGGGCTCACCCGCCCTTAGTTTATCACGGAACCACCCGTCTTCATAATAATGCCCAAGAACCTCAACATAATTGTATCACATAAAACATGTATAAAGGAAACATAGCATTTCCACCTTTCAATCACAATATATCAATAAAAAACATTGAAATAAAAACATTATGAAAACCATTTTCAATACCAAAATAAAATAAAAGTAAAACATGGTATTTATTTTTCATTTTTTTTAAAAAAAGGTATGGCTTGTAGAGGAAGCTGAAACTCAAATAATGGTCACGGCAGCGGAGAAGTCATTTTCACCGCATACGTACGACAAAAACATTCCCTTTTGTCGTTTAGTAAATACTTTGTATAAAAAAATATTCCTTTTGGATAAATGTAAAAGTCAAAGGGGTTTATACACCGTATAAAAGAAGGTTTTGAATAAAACAAAATATGCCTCAATGAAAGGAGATTGAGACGAAGTCCCATACCTCGGGTCCGACTTGACTCAATCATTCTTTAATGTCCTAAATAATAAACATGAGTTAATTTATAATTTCTTAAGAACATTCTTCAAGATCATTATTACTTTTATATCACTTATTATGATGTCATGAACACTATGTAATTATTTTAGTTAATAACGGTCGTTTTAACGATCATTGGTACTTGAGTCAAAATATGCTCTTTATAATTACAAGTTGTTCATGTATCCATTATATCAAGAGTTATAATCATGATGTATTTATCATATATATCATATATATCCAGTACATATATTCATTTTTAATATTACATAATCATTTAGAGGTAAGAAATGAAATGCATCGTTCATGGAGACGGTAAGCCGTACGTACGCATGAACGTTACTTTCATTTCAATTTCGTATTTAATAGAATGGAATCATAATGATATAAAGGTATATAATAATTCTAGTATAATATCATATATAATATCATAACTCCATCCTTTATACGTCCCACATATGGTATTAACGAATCAAATCACTTTGAGGGGGCGGTAGTCCGCACTTCCTTAAATGAAGATATCACGTTTACCCATAATGGAAACCATAAAGGTATGACCAAAATGAAAAATACAGAAGCTTAAGGAAAACATAAACATATTATAAATCATATATAAATATAGTGACATCTTAATGGCCAACTTTGAAGGTGTTAATGGAATGTTGAACAATCATCATTTCGGGAGGCATAAATTCACCATCCATGGAAACAGTATGTTATTTAACCATTAGATGTAGGTGTCTATTTCTGTAGCTTGAATAATTATTATAAAAACATCCTAGTATATTTAAGATACTGTATTTGTTACAAAATAAATGAATAAAAAGAGTTTAGGGTGTTAGAGAAGAAAAATAAAACAAAAGGACTCAAGTGAATGCATTACCTTAAAATCGGGTAACTCCTTTTGGTTTGAGCTCAATGGCTTCCTTGGGAAGCCTTATGCCCAAAGTGAGGCTTCAAGGAGTAAGAGAGGGAAGTGGATAGACAAAATGGGCAGGGGTTGGCTGTGCCAAAGGCTTTGGGAGTGTGGGTAAGGAGGTAGAGGTGGGGGCCTTTTATAAGAGGAGAGGAGGGGCACTCTTGGAAAGTAAAGATAAGTTACTTTATTTTAATAAGAGTTTCGGATTCAAAAGGTCCCACATTGATATAATTTGAGGGTAAGGTGATACGTGTTCTAAGTCCACCCATCCATTATGTTTTGGACATGTGTAGGTCATAGATTTTACATTATCATTTCATTTTATTTAAATCCTCTATTAATGAGGTAATCGTTGCATCATCATGATGTCATAAATAATTTAATTTATATAAAGTCTAAAAATTATACAAAAAATACTATGATGTATTAAATCTTTTTATCTTTCCAATGACTATTTATAATAAAAAATATGACTAGTATAACCCCATTTAAAAATAGTTTATTAAAACATCTCATGTTTGTGTCATTATTACTTTAACATTTAATAAAAAGTTATTTATGTCATTTCCCAACCAAAGTGTCTCCATGGGGTCCCCATGTTGACCCATATATTTTCCTGGTCGGCCATGACACTTCCAATGAGGATAGGACATATTTCAAGCTCATATCATTTTATTAAAGCATTATTTTTACCTTAAACTACACTAATTACCTATAATCACGATTAAGAACTTAAAAGTTACTATTCACCAAAAAATTCTTTTAATCTCATTGAACCACATTTTACTTCTTAATGACAACCATGTATGTCGGATTTTTGAAATTCAAAACACATAAGTGGTAAATTTTCATTTAAACGAAAAATCAGTATTTATAAGTACCACTTAGTTGTTTCACTATTCATCAAAAATTGATGTTTTTTAGAAAAATACCAAAAATTCACCCTAAGATATATTTGATATTCCAAATTCCAAAATGAAGTATATTTTACAACATTCAAAACATATAATATCCATTAATTAATTTAATAATTAATTCCCATTGTCATGACAAATAGCGTGTTTTTATGAAACAATAAGTATCAAAAGATTGACACTAGTTTAAGTCCAATTTCAAAGTGAAATTGATTCCAATGACCACCATTGGATTAAATGGTAAAAATATATTCTAATTTCATTTTAAAATCAATTAAAAAGATAATATAATCATATAAATAAATTAGATTAAAAATAGGTTTTGAATTAAAATACAACATTTTTCACTATTCAATAAAAATTGAACATTATCGGAAAAATACCAAAAATTCACACAAAGTAAATTTTGATGTCCCAATCATAAAGAATAAGTTTATTTTGACAAACATAGCTTATAAAATAATCAAAAGATAGATTTAAAAATGGTTTTCCATTAAAAGGCAGTAAAACAATCTTTTAAAAATATTAGTGTATTCCATGCTTAAGATTGGATTTATTTTCATTTTAAGCCTCTAAAACACTATCTAATTCATTAATAGGCATAGATACAAATATATATTATTCGTTACTTACATGAGATGTTACATCCTTCCCCCTTTAGAAAATTTCATCCTCGCAATTTATTTACTTATCGAATAAATGGGGGTACTTATCCCTCATTGCATTTTCAGATTCTCATGTTGTCTCTTCCATCATGTGGTTTTTTCACAAAACCTTTACCTGATTAATCACTTTATTTCTTAACACTTGCTCGTTGTTGTCATGAATCTGGACCGGTTGTTCCTCATAAGATAGGTTCTCTTCCAGCTGAACGACCTCTGGACTCAAAACATGAGATGGATCTGGCATGTACTTTCTCAGTATCGAAACATGAAAAACATTATGTACCTGAGATAAACTCGGAGGTAAAGCCACTCGGTAAGCAACTGATCCAACTCTCTCCAGAATTTCATATGGTCTAATGAACCTTGGACTCAACTTTCCTTTCTTAACAAATCTCATCACACTTTTCCATGTAGAAACCTTGAGAAAAACATGATCACCTACCTTGAAAGATAGATCCTTCGTTCGGTTATCCACATAACTCTTCTACCTACTCTGAGCTGTTCTCATGTGTTTCTAAATCAGTTGAACTTTTTCTGCCATCTCTTCTACCAATTCTGGTCCCATCAACTTCCTTTCAGACACTTCATCCCAGAAAGCTGGAGTTCGACACCGCTTCCCATATAACGCCTCAAATGATACCATCTGTATACTAGAATGAAAACTGTTATTATATGAAAATTCAACCAAAGAAAGATGTTGGTCCCAACTTCCCTAATAATCCATCAAACAAGCTTGTAGCATATCCTCCAAGGTCTGAATTGTTCGTTCTGACTGTCCATCTGATTGAGGATGAAAAGTTGTACTAAAATTTAATTCAGTACCCAACGTCTTCTGAAGGCCTTTCCAAAAGTTAGAAGTGAACCTGAGATCACGGTCAGATACAATGGAGAGAGGAACTCCATGTAACCTGACTATCTCTTTAAGATACAAATGGGAAAGTTGATCTAGAGAAAAAATTATCTCGTATAGCAAGGAAATAGGCATATTTGGTCAAGCGGTCAAAAATAACCCAGATTTCATTATTACCTCGAGATGTCTTCGGTAATCCCACAAAAAAGTCCATAGATATATTCTATCATTTCCACTCTGGCACTGGTAAAGGCTGAAGCATCCCTTTCGGTAACTGCCGCTCTACTTTAACCTGCTAACAAGTCAAACACATCACAGTAAAATCAGCAATATCTCTTTTCATTCCATTCCACCAGTAATACTCCCACAGATCTCTATACATCTTAGTACTACCAGGATGAACTGAAAACCGAGAACAATGAGCTTCACATAACAACTCTCTCTTCAACTGTGAGTCACATGGCACACACAATCTCTTCCCAAATCTCAAAACACAATCATTATCAATGTTGAATTCAGGAAACTTACCTTTCTGAACCAGCTCTACCTTTTTCTACAACTCATTGTCTTGCTTCTGTGCTTGCTTGATTCTGTATGATAGAGAAGATTTCACTGATACCTGAAACAAAATAGAATAACATCCTGCACCAAAAAATTCTATGCCAAAGTTCATCAAATCCATAACCAAAGGATCATGTTCCAACCACAACATTGCTAATGAATCATTACTTTTTCGACTCAAAGCATCAGCCACTTTATTTGCTTTTCCCGGATGGTAATGTATTGTACAATCATAATCCTTGATTAGTTCTAGTCATCTCCTTTGTCTCATGTTCAATTCTTTCTGAGTGAATATATACTTTAAACTTTTGTGATCAGTATATATTTCACACTTTACTCCATACAAATGATGCTTCCAAATTTTTAAAGCAAAAACAACAGCAGCTAATTCCAAATCATGTGTAGGGTAATTTACCTCATGAGTTTTCAACTGTCGTGAAGAATAAGCAATTACCTGATCATTCTGCATTAGGATGCAACCAAGTCCTTTAAATGAAGCATCATTGTATATAACAAACTCACCATTCTTGGAAGTTAGTGCCAAAACTGGAGCATTCACCAAACTTCTTTTCAATTCCTAAAAACAATCATCACATTCTTTTTTTCAGATAAACTTAACACCCTTCCGAGTTACCATTGTCATTGGACTAGATAACTGTGAAAAATTTCTAACAAACCTTCGGTAATAGCCTGCAAAACCAAGGAAGCTATGAATCTTGGTTACATTTGTGGGTCTTGGCAATTCTTCCACAACTTTTGTTTTTGAAGGATCAACAGTTATTCCATCTTTAGAAACAATGTGACCTAGGAAAGAAATTTGTTGCAACAAAAACTCACACTTGCTGAATTTTCCATATAGTTTCTTTTCTTTTAAGGTTTGCAAGATAACCCTTAAATGCCTTTCATTCTCCTCTTTACTTTTAGAAAACACCAAAATATCATCAATGAAAACCACCACAAACTTATCCAAGAACTCATGGAAAATTCTATTCATTAAGTCCATGAATACAGCAGGTTCATTGGTTAGCCCAAAAGGCATTACTTCAAATTCATAATGGACATATCTTATACGGAACACAGTCTTCGGAACATCTGCTTCCTTTACCTTCAGCTGATGGTACCCCGATCTCAAGTCAATCATTGAAAAACACTTATATCCCTGCAGCTGATCAAACAAATCAACGATATGATGCAAAGGATATTTGTTCTTAACAGTGATGTTATTCAAGGCTCTATAATCAATGAAAAGTATCTTTGAACCATCTTTCTTTTTAACAAATAAAACAGGATCACTCCATGGTGATGTGCTAGGTTGAATGAAACCTTTCTCTAATAAATCTTGCAATTGCTCTTTCAACTATAAAAGATAAATTTGAGCCATTCGATAAGGGGGTATTGAAAGTGGATTTACATCAGGAACTAAGTCAACAGTAAACTCAACTTCCCGGTCTGGTATTATTCCAGGAAACTCATCAGGAAAAACATCAAGATACTCATTTACCACTGGCACATCATTAATCTGAACAGTTCCTTTATTTTCAACGATGTGTGCAAGGTAACATTCATTTCCATCTTTTACAAGTTTCTTGGCCTCTTGATAAGTTATCAACAGTAAGGGTTCATTCTTGTACACAAACTGAAAGTCTTTCTGAAAAGAAACTTCTTTAGCTCTACAGTGAATCTTAGCATGGTAAATAGAGAGCCAATCCATTCCCAAGATAACATCAAAATCTACTAGAGGTAGAACAATAAGGTTTGCAAGTAGGTTCATTCCACGGATAAGGATAGGAAGATTCTTATAAATTCTTTTTGCCTCAACATTTCCCCCAGGTGTTTTTACCACAAGTTCAGGAGTCATTTCTTGAGATGGTATTCCCATTTTACTAGAAAATTATTCAGAGAGGAAAGAATGTGTAGACCCCGAATCAAACAACACACTGGCATAATCTGAAAAAACAAACAAAGTACCTGAAACAACTTCATTTGACGGCCCGACATCTGCTGAATTAGTTGCAAAGGATTTTACCACCCCTTTCTGCTTGAAGTCTAACTGCTTCCCATCACTCAAGCTCTTTTTCGGACACTCGTTTGCATAGTGACCCATCTCATTGCACTTATAACATTTCACTAACTGTAAATCAAATTTGGTCTCACCATCACCCTGATCTTTTTCAGTGCAATCACGAGCCTTATTTCCCATATTACCACATCAGTAGAACTTTCCAGAATTCATAAGACATTCCCCAGGATGCCTTTTTCCACATTTATCACAAACTAGAAACTTAGTTTTCTTACCGTCAGACTTTTTCGAAGAATTCTTACCTTTCTCCTTCCACCTTAGTCTCTTCTTCTATTGGTTGTTATAGAACACTTGATCATCGGAAAACTCCATTTCCACCTTCTCAGCACATCGAACAAGCTTTTCATAACTTTTAAACTCACGAGAAGCTAATACCCTTCGATATTTTGGCTTCAATCCTTTGTAAAATCAATTGATTTTGCAATCACGGTCTCAGATAAAATTTTGAGCAAACCTTGACAATCGAGTGAACCTTTCTTCATAGGTAGCCACTGAGTCTTCCACTTGCCTCAATTCCAAGATTTGTTTTTCCATCCTAAGTCGAACAGCCTTAGGAAAATACTTCTCAAGAAACATACCTTTGAATTCATCACACTCGAGAGCATCAATCTCATCAGCGTCCCTGATATTCTTAACCATCGACCACCACTGATCTGCTTCACCCTCTAAATGATAAATAGAAAGACTAACCTTTTGATTGTCCGAACACCCCATGACATTGAAAATCATCTCCAGTGCTTTAATCCACCCTTCAGCTAACACAGGGTCAGATGATCCTCAATGATGGGGGATGTTGCCTCATGAAATGTTCCACCACTTATATGTTCCTCTGCGGTTGATTTGGATGATCTCGTGCATGGATACCACCACCATTTATCGCTTGAGTCAGCTGCGCCATTACTGCAACAAACTATTCAGTTCCAATTCCGACCATCTCAGGATGCTGATTCGGAAGGTTATTTCCTTCTGTATGCCTTCCAAGCACTGCTTCCCTGTTTCCTCTGGGGAAAAAAATTCTGAACAAACATGTCTTAGATGAAGCAGCAGGGTAATCTTCAAATGATATATCATTTCAATTTGACCATAAAAAAATATTTTTGGATAATCATTAAATAGAATTCTAACTCCTAATGTTATCTAAACTGACCATTGATACCAACTATAAGGCCCCAGCCTTAAACCTTACTTAATCTTGAGTTATTACAAGATTACACATTGAGGATCTTTTTGGGTTTAGAGTTTTAGAGAATTAGATCATAAAACTTGCATTACATTAAACATATAAAAAAATTGGATACATAAAGATATTATTCTTCATTCCCATCAATGGAAACATATTTAAAATAAAAAATGGATTCTTTCTTGACACTTCCTTGATACTATCATCATATCATGTACCTTTCCCTGGACCTGTGAAAAAAATTTCAAAAAACTTGGGATGATCATAAAAAGCTCAGAAAGGGATATAAAAATATGGAAAGGAAACATGGGTACATATATACATAATAATGAGATCATACTTTACCCATAAAACATAATCACTTTAACATACCTCATCAAATCATGAATAAATCATATAAATCATAAGACATAAAGGTAACTTGAGGCATTCATAACATTCTTACATAGGGAGTAACCCACTTGGTTACGTTTGGAATACCCATCACAGTATATTCCCTAAATCTCTTCAGAGAAACCTTAAAGTTTCACTCCTTCGCATTACCCAATGCATTAGAGAGCTATATCGGGATCACCCGCCCTTAGATTATCGCGGAACCAACCGTCTTCATAATAATTCCCATGAACCTCAACATAATCGTATCACATAAAACATGCATAAAGGAAACATAACATTTCCACATTTCAATCACAAGATATCAATACAACACATTGAAATAAAAACATTATGAAAACCATTTTCAATAAAAAAATAAAAGAGAAGTAAAACATGGTATTTATTTTTCTTTTTATAAAAAAATGGTATGGCTTTTAGAGGAAGACGAAACTTAAATAATGGTCACGGTAGTGGATAAGTCGTTGTCGCCGCATACGTACGACAAAAACATTCCTTTTTGTCGTTTAGTAAACGCTTCGTATAAAAAAAATTCTTTTTCGATAAATGTAAAAGTCAAAGGGGTTTATACACTGTATAAAAGAAGGTTTTGTATAAAACAAAATATGCCTCAATGAAAATAGATTGAGACGAAGTCCCATACCTCAGGTCCGACTTGAATAGATCGTTCCTTAATGTCCTGAATAATAAACTCGAGTTAATTTCTAATTTCTTATGAACCTTATTCAAGTTCATTATTCCTTTTATATCAGTTATTACCATGTCATGAACACTATGTAATTATTTTAGTTAATAATGGTCATTTTAACGATCATTGGTACTTGAGTCAAAATATGCTCTTTCTAATTACAATTTGTTCATGTATCCATTATATCCAGAGTTATAATCATGATGTATATATAATATATATCATATATATCCAGTATATATATGCATCTATAATATTACATAATCATTTAGAGGTAAGAAATGAAATGCATCATTCATGGAGACGGTAAGTCGTACGTACGCATGAACGCTACTTTCATTTCAATTTCGTATTTTATAGAATGGAATCATAATGATATAAAGGTATATTATAATTCTAATATAATATCATATATAATATCACAACTCCATCCTTTATACGTCCCACATATGGTATTAACGAATCAAATCACATTGAGGGGGAGGTAGTCCGCACTTCCTTAAATGACGATATCGCGTTTACCCATAATGGAAACCATAAAACTATGCCCAAAATGAAATATAAAGAAGCATAAAGAAAACATAAACATATTATATATCATATATAAATATAGTGACATCTTAATGGCCACCTTTGAAGGTGTTAAAGGAATGTTGAACAATCATCGTTTCGGGAGGCATAAATTCACCATCCACGGAAACAGTATGTTCTTTAACTATTAGATGTAGGTGTGTGTTAGTGTAGCTTGAATAATTCTTATAACAACATCCTAGTATATTGAAGATACTGTATTTTGTACAAAATAAATTAATAAAAAGAGTTTAGGGGGTTGGAGAAGCAAAATAAAACAAAAGGACTCAAGTGAATACATTACCATAAAATCGGGTAACTCCCTTTGGTTTGAGCTCAAAGGCTTCCTTGGGAATACTTCTGCTCAATGTGAGGCTTCAAGGAGTAAGAGAGGGAAGTGGAGAGACAAAATGGGCAGGGTTTGGCCGAGACAAAGGCTTTAGGAGTGTGGGTATGGAGGTAGAAGTGGGGGCCTTTTATAAGAGGAGGGGAGGGGCACTCTTGGAAAGTAAAGATAAGTTACTTTATTTTAAAAATAGTTTCGGATTCAAAAGGTCCCAAATTAGTTTAATTATAGGGTAAGGTGATATGGGTTCTAAATCCTCCCATAAAATAGGTTTTTGACATGTGTAGGTCATATATTTTACATTATCATTTAATTTTATTTAAATCCTTTATTAATGAGGTAATCGCTGCACCATCATGATGCCATAAATAATTTACTTTATATAAAGTATAAAAATTATACAAAAAATACTATGATGTAGGAAATATTTTTAGGTTTCCAATTACTATTTATAATAAAAAATCTGACTTGTATAACCCCATTTAAAAATTGGTTTAGTAAAACATCTCATGTTTGTGTCATTTTTACTTTAACATTTAATAAAAAGTTATTTATGTCATTTCCAAAACAAAGTGGCTCCATGGGGTCTCCAAGCTGACCCTTGGATTTTATTGGTCTGAAATTACACTTCCAATAAGAGTAGGACATGTGTCAAGCTCATATCATTTTATTAAAGCATTATTTTTACCTTAAACTACAATAATTACCTCGAATCGCGATTAAGAACTTAAAAGTTACTATTCACCAAAAAATTATTTTAATCTTATTGAACCACATTTTACTTCTTAATGACAACCATTTATGTCAGATTTTTGAAATTCAAAACATAGAAGTGGTAAAATTTCATTTAAACGAAAAATCAGTTTTTATAAGTACCACTTAGTGGTTTCACTATTCATCAAAAATTGATGTTTTTCTGAAAAATACCAAAAATTCACCCTAAGATATATTTGATATTCCAAATTAAAAAATGAATTCTATTTTACAACATTCCAAACATAAAAGATTCATTAATTAATTTAATAATTAATTCCCGCTGTCATGACAAATAGCGTGTTTTTATGAAATAATAAGTATCAAAAGATTGACACTAGTTTAAGTCCAATTTCAAATTGAAATTGATTACAATGACCACCATTGGATTAAATGGTAAAAATATATTATAATTTCACTTTAATACCAAATCAAAAGATAATCTAATCAAATAAATAAATTAGATTAAAAAGAGGTTTTGAATTAAAATACAACATTTTTCACTATTCATTAAAAAATGAACTTTATCAGAAAAATACCAAAAATTCACCCAAAGTAAATTTTGATATCCCAATCATAAAGAATAAGTTTATTTTGAAAAATATAGGTTCTAAAATTGTCAAAAGATAGATTTAAAAATGGTTTGCCAGTAAAAGGTAGTAAAACAATCTTTTAAAAATATTAGTGTATTCCATGCTTAAGATTAGATTTATTTTCATTTTAAGCTCCTAAAACACTATCTAATTCATTAATAGGCATAGATAAAAATATCTATTATTCATTACTTACTTGTGATGTTACATCTATTTTTGATAACTAAAAATACTAAAAAATGAGGCCTTTTAGTGCTATAAAAGTACTGCTAAATGGTAACCTTTTTTCATTTCATTTTTAAGATTACATTATTTTTCTCTCAAAAATGTTTATCATTTATCAGTGCTTTTTTAGAGCTTAGAAATGGATCTGTGAATAATTTAATTTATTTATACATATTTAGACATTTTATAATATAATTTATATAAAAACTATTAAAAACTATATAAATAAAAAATATGTATATATATGTATTTATAATTATATGTGTGATTATGATTAATATATATATATATATATTATAAAAGATAGTGAGATGAACTATATAAATACATTGAATATAGCTCATATTTTAATTTATGTATTTTTCTAATTATATAATTGAAAATATAGATATATATTTATAATTATATATATGCATATATATATATATATATATTTTACATCATGATATTTATATGTATATATATTATACAATATTATATGGACTATATATAATAAATATAAAAATACATTAAAATAGTTCATTTTTAAATTTATTGTATATTTATATTCATATTATATAATTTTAAATATCCATATTAATTTTTATATAAAATATATATTTACAAATATAATTAAAAAAATAAGAAATTACTTCCAATCTTATTTTTATGATTTCTATATAATTTTTTTCAAATTTATGTTAATCTATGAAGATAATTAATAATATTTTAATATGTTAAAAATATACATATAAATGTAATTTGTAAAGATTTCATTTTAATAATTATATAATTACGTAATTGAGCATATATTTTTGTGTGTTTTTGTGTGTATGTGGATGTATGTGTTTGTATATGTGTATATATAAATGTGTATCTTTGAGTATACATATGTGTGTGTGTGTGTGTGAATGTGCTTGTACCTGTGTGTGTACATGTGTGTCTATTCATGTGTATGTTTTTTATGTGTATGTGTATATATAGTTATGTGTGGGTGTGTGTATGTATGTATGTTTATGTGTATGTGTGTGTGTGTCATTGTATGTTTGTATGTCTATGTATTTGTATGTATGTGTAAGTATACGTGTACGTGTATGTGGATGTGTATGTGTATGGGTATGTGTATGTGAATGTGTATGTGTATGTGTATGTGTATGTGTATGTGTATGTGTATGTGTATGTGTATGTGTATGTGTATGTGTATGTGTATGTGTATGTGTATGTGTATGTGTATGTGTATGTGTATGTGTATGGGTATGTGTATGCGTATGTGTATGTGTATGTGTATGTGTATGTGTATGCGTATGTGTATGTGTATGTGTATGTGTATGTGTATGTGTATGTGTATGTGTATGTGTATGTGTATGTGTATGTGTATGGGTATGTGTATGGGTATGGGTATGTGTATGTGTATGTGTATGTGTATGTGTATGTGTAAGTGTATGTGTATGGGTATGCGTATGTGTATGTGTATGTGTATGTGTATGTGTATGTGTATGAGTATGTGTATGTGTATGGGTATGCGTATGTGTATGTGTATGTGTATGTGTATGTGTATGCGTATGTGTATGTGTATGTTTATGTGTATGTCTGTATGTCTCTCTGTGTTTGTGTTTGTGTTTGTGTGTTTGTGTGTGTGTGTCTGCCTATGTGTATGTTTGTGTATGTGTATGTACATGTGTATGTTACATATATATGAATGTGCAAGCGTATTTATATGTGTATGTGTATGTGTACATGTCTGTGTATGTATATGTGTATGTGTATGTGTATGTGTATGTGTATGGGTATGTGTATGTGTATGTGTATGTGTATGTGTATGTGTATGTGTATGTGTATGTGTATGTGTATGTGTATGTGTATGTGTATGTGTATGCGTATGCGTTTGTGTATGTGTATGTGTATGTGTATGTGTATGTGTATGTGTATGTGTATGTGTATGTGTATGTGTATGTGTATGTGTATGTGTATGTGTATGTGTATGTGTATGTGTATGTGTATGTGTATGTGTATGTGTATGTGTATGTGTATGTGTATGTGTATGTGTACGTGTATGTGTATGTGTGTGTGTATGTGTATGTGTATGTGTATGTGTATGTGTATGTGTATGTGTATGTGTATGTGTCTGTGTATCGGTATGTGTATGTGTATGTGTATGGGTATGTGTATGTGTATGTGTATGTGTATTGGTATGTGTATGAGTATGTGTATGTGTATGCGTATGTGTATGTGTATGGGTATGCGCATGTGTATGGGTATGTGTATGTGTATGTGTATGTGTATGTGTATGTGTATGCATATGTGTATGTGTATTTCTATGTGTATGCGTATGCGTATGTGTATGTGTATGTTTGTGTGTATGTCTGTATGTCTGTGTGTGTGTGTGTGTGTGCGTGTGTGTTTGTATGCCTATGTGTATGTTTGTGTATGTGTATGTACATGTGTATGTTATGTATATATGAATGTGCATGTGTATTTATGTGTATGTGTATGTATACATGTATGTGTATGTATATGTGTATGTGTATGTCTATGTGTATGTGTATGTGTATGTGTATGTGTATGTGTATGTGTATGTGTATGTGTATGTGTATGTGTATGTGTTTCTGTATGTGTATGTGTATGTGTATGTGTATGTGTATGTCTATGTCTATGTCTATGTGTATGTGTATGTGTTTGTGTATGTGTATGTGTATGTGTATGTGTATGTGTATGTGTATGTGTATGTGTATGTGTATGTGTATGTGTATGTGTATGTGTATGTGTATGTGTATGTGTATGTGTATGTGTATGTGTCTGTGTCTGTGTATGTGTATGTGTCTGTGTATGTGTCTGTGTATGTGTCTGTGTATGTGTCCACGTATTTGTATGTGTACGTGTATGTGTACGTGTATGTGTGTGTGTGTGGGTCTGTATATATGTGTATGTGTATTTGTATGTGGATGTGGATGTGGATGTGGATGTGCCTGTGTATTTGTATATGCATCTTTATGTATATATGTATGTGTATGTATTTTTTTCATGTGTGTTTGCGTGTTTATATTTTTACACACGAGTATTTGTACGTATGTCTATGTTTAGGTGTGTGTGTGTGTGTGTGTGGTGTGTGTGTGTTTGTTTATGTATGTTTATGTGTAAGTGTAGGTGTATAACTGGATACATAGATATCTGTATTGGGTTCCTTGATATATCACACACACACTTGCATGTGCATCTTTGGGTTCTTTAAATACACACACACACACACTCTCTCTCTCTCTCTCTCTCTCACACACGGACATTTAGGGTTTAATCACAGGTTTTGTTTCCGTCTATGTTTCCTTCTTCGATGCGGTATTCAACCTTTTCCGGATGTATTTTGCAATGGGTTTGGTCCTATATTTTTTTCCTGTAAGTTGTTCGTTTATGGTGTTTGCCATTAATATGAAGGCTTTCGGGAAGATTTACTTGGGCGGCTTGCCAGTTTGTGGATTATGTCATCATTGTTTGCAGTAGAGGGACGTTTCCGCAGTGAGGTGGGTTCCGGTGGTCATCTCGGACGTCACCGACATGCTGTTGGTTTCTGATAATGCAATTAGCATGGCAGGGTGAGAAGCTCGAGTGGCTCCCGTTCAGGAAGTCTGATGGTCTTCAAAAATGGTGGTGTGGCGTCCTCTACAGCATAGTTGACATTACAAGGTTGTTTGTGAAGGCGGAGAGAGTGTTGGATTTCATTGGTGTCGATGGTTCACGATTTTCTATCTGTTGTTCCTACAAACTCCCTATTTTTATCTGCCTTGGATAAAGGATTCCTCTATTCTCTCCGAGGTAGAGCTACGTGGTGGTATTGAAGATTCTTCGACAAGTGAGTCTGAGCGGGTGTCTTTGGGAGGTTGATGGTGATGATTAATTTACCGTCAATGGAAATGTTGTGTTCGGCTCCGGTGATGATGATGGTGGTGGTTGGTAGTGACATAACATATGGTGAACGCGTGATGCAGGTGAATTGTGGTCCCAGAGTGGTGATGATGATGTCCTGTTGAATTCTGAAAATTTAAAATTTTAAGATCATGTGCATTCATTGAATTTTGAATTTTGTAGTTTGTGGGATACTTGTAGTGGGTGGTATTTGGGGCTTACATGGTTGGATCTATACCCAGTTTGATTTGTTTTAGGTTTACACTTTTCTTTTAAAATTATCATTAGAAAATACAAATATAGATTGTGGAAGAAAATGAAACTTCAAATATTTAAATCTATTTAAATTATAAAATGAACTTATATTTAGAATTTCAATATTTTGGCAACTAAGTTTTTATATTATTATATTTATAAAATTATTGATAAATATATATATTTATGTAATTAGTAATTTTTTTAATATCATTTGTTTCTTTAATTTGAGCTTTTAATATTCTTAAACATTTAATTTGTTTATTGTTTTTATAATTTATATATTTGGCTTTATTTAATGATTTTTTAATAATTTTTTATTTTATTAATTTCATATTATTAATCAATTTAATTATTATTTTATTTATTATTTTTGTAATTTATTAATTTTTTAATATGTATTTTTTATTTCTTAATATGTTTTTAATTTATTTAAATAAATGTTATTCACTTGTTTATATTTATTCATTCTTAATTTAATTTTATTATATTCAGATATTTTTTAAATTATTTATTGTTCATTTTTAAATACTAATTTATTATGTTTTCATTTTATATAATAAATGGGTAAGTGTCTTTGGACTCTATCTTTGGACTATTATGATTAATTAGTGAGTTATTGGTTACCTTTTGTCTCTAAGAGAAATTTTTGAAATTTAGTTTTTATTAATTTAATATATTAGTTATTAATGTAATTAAAATTTATTCTTTTATATATTTATTCATTTTTATTTTTATTTTAATTTAATTATATTTATATATTTATAAAATTTTTATTTTTTCATTTTTAATTAGTAATTTATTTTTTATCTTATTTTTCACATTTAATTTTTATTATTTACTTACTATTAATTTATTATGTTTATAATTTATATAATTAAAATTTAGTCACTTTTTATTGTTCCACATTTTTATTTTTATATTTTGATGTTTAAATACTTATAAAAAATTATTTATTCATTGTTGATTGGTAATTTTTTGATAATATTTTTTATTCAAATGTAACTTTTATAATTTAATTTTCTTTAATTTCATATATTTATCATCAATATAATTAAAATTTATTCATTTTTTATATGTTTTAATTTTAATTTTAATATTTTTGTATTTAAATATTTATACATTTGTTATATATTCATTTTTTAATTTTAATTTTTTTATCTTTATTATTTAAATGTAAATCAAAATATTTAGTTACAATTAATTCAATATTTAAAAGGGAAACATATGCACTGGAATTATGAAAATTGATTTAATGATGGTGTAAATCATATTGTGCTTTCTAACACAGTGGTTGTGTCTTACAACAGTGATTATGACTCTAAGTAAGGGGATTTGGTTGACCAAGTAAGCTTATGGAATCCTTCCAAAATATGGAGTCAAGGTCGATATCCTTACAGACATTGAGGTTGGGGCTCTCTTCCTAACATGGGAACTCATTCACAGGAAAAATAACCTTCTTTGGATGGAATCATTTCTTGTTGGTTCTTGTTTCGTTCATGTTTCTAAATCTATGGGTGGCATACTTTTCATTGGGACGTTTTCTCCATTCCTTTTCCAGTGAAGTCTTTTTGGGTGGTGTTTGTAAGCTACGAATACGGTGCTTCTGGTTTTTTCCTGGTGAATTTATTTTTTTGTTGTGCCAAATTGTTCAATTTTGAGTTTTTTTGTTGATCTTGTTTTCCTTATGCTTAGAAACATTATTTCAACCACTTTTCCCAAATCTATACATATATTGCTTTTGATAAAGGGTCTTTCATACCTCAGCTTGTTTCAATAATTAAAATGACTATATTAGTGCTAAACATAGCACATATATTTTCTTCTTTTATGAATTCTTGTAATGTCTCAAAAATTCAGTGTAATTTTTTTAAAAATATATATATAATTATTCTAAGACCAAATGCTTTGACAACACGTTATTAGGAGGCCCGGTGAGCCCTGAAAGAAATATTGATTTTTTTAAGTACACTTAAGTAAATGTGCGAGCGGGTTTTTCTAACATTTGAACAGGTGATCAGATTGAAAATCTGAAGGCACCGTTGAATTCAGAATGGCAGGATTCGCCTAAAAAGGACATAACTTCACCCATTAAGGGCCGAATAGAAAACATAATTTTCATACTTTTTGATAAATAATAATATAACATAAAAAAGTTATTTTCTTTTATTTTCTCATCTGTTGAGCTCCAAATAATGACACTGTGGTGCAACGATGAGGCGCATTGATGATGATATTAATGTCTCGTTAACTCATAGCATAATGATTCTTTAATGACATGTAACTGTGACATTGTTTCATAAATGAAATAGTGTAATGATGTGATGTCGCAGAATAACATAAACATTCCAATGTGTTTTACTTTAATTTTGGTAGATGCGTCGGTGGAACGAGGAATTCAACTATTTGGACTCTCTAATGAACCTCCGATGAACTTACTCTCCAATAAATAATGACTAATGCCGATGAACATCAAACATCTTTGACTCATCTCAAAGAACGAAGCTGGATGCAATGAATGACAACATGGTCATGAATCCTCGAGAACAAAATGATGCAGAATCAAACGTCAAAGAGGTAGGGGTTATTTAATTTTAATGTGTTTCATCTTTCCTTTTATTTCTAAAAATGAAAAATGTGGATCAACCCATTAATAGGTTGATTCGCAGATTGTGTGTCCTTGTTGGATAGTATCTTTACTTGGGATTTCTTTATCCCGGATTCAAACATCACTTTTCATTGTTGAACTAAAACCCCCGAACAATTCCCTCGTCTAAACCACTAATGCAGGGGGAATGTTCCGACATGAACAGGGCCCAAGAACCCCTGCCATGTGTGTTATTTATGGTCACACCCTCAAAATGATGTAAAGATGATTCCAAGACCTTTGCGATGAAGAAGTCCTTCCCCAGAGAGCGCAGGCCCAGTCGGCGTAAATAACAGACCACTGGAGTTCATCCGATGGTCCACTGAACAATATGTCGGCAGCGCTGGCGGTGGCCCCGGGCAGAGGAGGTGGCATGCTCATAGGTGCACCATGGGGGCAGGAGGTCACGGTCGGCTGGTCGTGGCGGTAGTTGGGAGATGCGGTGCCCACATGACACCCCGTGGAGGGACGACCCACGTCCGAGCCATCCGGACCGTTAGTGAGTTGTGTTCCCTCGACTACGGTAGGAGGGCCTCATGTGTCTATGGGGTAGCTGAGGCCGGACACGGGAACCAGCTGTGTCTCAGTTGGATGGTGCACCACTGGCCGCCCATGCGGTCGTGCTTCAGGTTAGTGGGTCATACCCCAGCCAGTGGGCCAAACCCGCGCCGGTGGGCTGGACTCGTGGCATATCAGGCCAGAACTGTGCCGACGGGACGAGCCCATACCCAGTAGGTCAGACCCACGCAGGTAGGCTAGATCCAAGACATCTGGGCTTGGCCAGACTAAACCAGTTCACCAGGCGACCCAGCGAGTTGGACCCTCGGCCAAATCGGGTCGGGTCCATAAATCCGGTTGGGCCTAGTATGACCATACTGGCCCAGAACGAAACTGGTTTAGGTTAATTTGTTCAAATTAAACTAGGGTTAGAGGGACCCCTTAGCCGAGTTGGTCGGGTCAGTCTGACTGGGTCAGACTGGGCACAGACACAACCAGCCCCTATTTAATAAAACGCACATATCGTGTATACTGAGCATCCAATTGATGATCTGTTTGCGATTTTGGGCCCCTAGAGAAGTGGAAAATATTCTTGATTTCTCAAAGGTGTATTTCATGGATGTTGAGATACGAGGAATGGCTTGAGGTGTGGTTCTCTCAACCGCACTACGTACAGAACTCAACAATTGGTTGAGACCTGAAAACTGCTGACTATCAACTCTATGTGACTTGAAAATGGATTAATTGGAAGAGGATCTATGTGAAATTTCATAACCATAGTGGGGAGTGGCTATGTGTGACCCATCAGATCCACAGTAGTTGATAGGAGGAGCACCTCTCCATGGCCATGGTGGGAAGCGACTTGTTGTGACCCGGTAGGCCCATGGTGGAGAGACTCTGTGTGACCATGGAAACCCAAGGTAATATTCAGGGATGAGTACCAAAACAATACGTGGTTAGTGTAAAATGGATTCTGTGTGACCTGTCTGGCCCACTATACTCGATATAGGAGGATTTCTCTAGCAGCCGAGGTGTTTGATGACGTGACTGATATTTCTATTATCACTACCCTAAATGCATACCTGGGGTGAATTGTCTTGTTATTCGTACTTTACTTTGAGGATTGTTGGGTTGTCCTTTCTTTTTTGGGGTCCCTACTAAGTATCGTGATACTCACTCCTGCACAGGCTATGCCCACTCGTGTCGTGTCCTATCTAGGAGATCAGTGTTTCGACAGAGACTTTGGTGGACCAAGACCCAAGTGTGCTTAGGGATATTGTACTGACATACACTATGATGGTGCACATGGTATCCTATGAAAAGGAAAGACCCAATTGGACTAGGCATACATGATGTACTAATTCAAATTCCAGTAGCTACACTACTCTTACAATTCGGTGGGGTTTTCCATATATGGACATTAGAGTTCCTTTTGTACTTTGCAGTTATCAGTTCTTTTTTTCTTGGTTTGTATTTTGGCCCACATTTATTAGTTGTACATGTACTCAACTCTTTTTAGTGATACTTGTTTTCTTTTTCAGTACATGGGACTTGGTTGGTCGTGTTTTAACATACATGTACTTAGGAGAATTCCTCCTACTTGTAGCTTGACTCCTTCAGTGATAGACTCCATCCTATGGCCTTCAAGAGGCAGGCTTAGGGATTTCATGGTATGGGTATCGGGGGATGGGTCATGAAAAATTTCTATCATAGGGTGGTAGGTCCTACCAAAATGACTAGGAGTATGTGTTTTTCTTTGGGGAAACAATGTTATGTGTTTTTAGTCTGACTTTCATATTCAAGGATTCCAGTGTTGGTTCAGCGGCCGATGTATCCATACACCAAGACCTTGAATTATTATTTTCATCTCTATATGTGAATAAAATAGTTACATATGTGTATTCTTTTGTTATTTGGAAAAAAAGTCAGCTCACCAGGTATAACCTTCTGACTATGGTACATCTTGATCTATCTTAGGATGCCTCCACGGGGATGACCTGCCAGGATCCCAATATGAGGTCGTGAGTACAGCCCTCCTAGAGACGAGGCGTCCGTTCAGGGACCAGTTCTAGAGATGGACCCGCCGGGTGGTGCACTATTGCTATCACCATCGGATGATCAGCATCTACTATCGGCAGTTCTGGTAGAGGATGTGTGCAGACTCAATGAATTTCATGAGTTTTAGAGACAAAGACCTACCAGGTTCAGTGGAGAGACAAATCCTCAAGTTGCTGAGGATTGGCTGGAGGCAGTGATGTGGGTCTTCCGCTTAGTGAGGACACCACCTGACTAGATGCATATCATAACAGTGATCCTTCTACAGGGCTCAGCAAGGAGATGGTGGATCTTGACCCCCCAGATGCATGATGAGGTCACCCTCACCTGGGAAAACATCATATGGCTTTTCCAAGAGAAGTTTTTCCCTACGACCTTTCACTCTATACGAATTAAGAGATACTTCACCTGCAGCAGGGTTGTATGACGGTGGTTTTGTACTCATCAAGGTTCGCTGAGCTCTCTTGCTACCTGACTGATATGGTGTGAGACACTTTCTTCAGGGATCGATCCTTTGAGCATGGACTCGGGCGGGAGATCATGGAATCAATATTTCCTCTTAGAATCCCTACTCAGGCTGGGTGCTGGAGTGATCCCTTCTGGTAGAGAGCTTCTTGACGGAGCAAGTGCCTCCAGATAGAGCTACTAGCAGACCCCAGGTGGTGGAGTCTATGGAAAAAAGCATACATTATACATGGGGGACCAAGCGGGATATCTCTGTCATAGGATGACCCCATGACTCAGGTTAAGAAGTGAGGGGCTCCCAGTCCGGAGAGAGTTAGTATGGATTCAGTTAGTGCTTCGCGTGTGGTAGGAAAGGTCACATGGCTCAAAACTTCCGGACCTATTGTATATATGACCATCAGATGTTCAATTGGCTACCGAGGTAGAGGTAATAGTTCAAGCGGGGAGGTCTGTAGGGCGAAGGATGTTGTAGGGGAGAAGAACGAGAAGCAGGCAGTGGGCAACCGTTTGAGGTGTTACAGCCACCACCCCTAGGTGGTCCACCCCGACCTTAGGGAGCAGGTAGACAGGGGTGAGCACAACTTCAAGAAGCAGATTATTATTACCCCAGAACTCTAGAGATGATCTGAGGCACGATATGTGTCTTCTACACCCTAGCTACAGTTCTTATAGAAATAGTTTCTTGTCACTCCTTCCTTGACATGGCTCTCATTCGGATCTCAGAGATTATAGTAGAGCCATTGTATTGATATATATTTCAAGAGACTCTTACTAGAGGAGATTCGATGATTACATATTGGTTCTGGTAGTGTGATATCACTCTATAAGGCAAGAGCTTCAGTTGGGATCTCCAAGTAGCAGCGTCGAGGCCTTACGACATCATCTTGGGTTTGGACTTGTTATCCACATTTCATGCTCAGATCGACTGTTTTAGGCATATAGTGTGGTGTGTCTATGGATATGGGACTAGTTTTTCCTTAAATTACAAGAATTAATCCCTTTAATCACATCAAAAACTTTCTCAGAGAAGGGTTTAGCTGATCACTCACCAGTTGGCTAGCCTCAGCCTCGGTGTAGTAGATGAGATGAGTCTGAATTTTACTATAGTGTTGTATGAGAATGAGAATGCTTTTATGTGGATGTTCTTGGACTAACTCCTCATAAATATGTAGACTTATGCATCAACCATTACCTCAGGATGACACTGATACCCACATCGGCATATCATATGGCTCTTGTGATGCTTCGTGAGCTGAGTGTATAGCAGGAGGACTTGTAGGATAAGGGGTTCGTAAGGCCCAACATTTCACCATGTGTGTCCCCTGTTCTTTTTTAAAATAATGAATATGAGAGTTTGAGGTTGTTTTTGGACTTCCAGTGCATGAACCAGGTGACCTTGACAAACAATTATTAACTATTGAGGACTGGTGACCTCTTTGACCAGATGAAGGGAGCAAGGTGGTTCTCAAAGATAGACCACAGATAGGTTTATCGACAGCTTTAAGTATGGGATGAGGATATACCGAAGACATCCTTCAGGTGCTGGTAAATCTAGTTTGATTACATGCTGATTCCTTTTAGCATTAACAACACCCCAAAAGTGTTCATGGGACTCATGAATAGGATCTTCCAACCTTTCCTTGACTGATTTGTTGTGGTCTTCATTGATGACATCTTGGTGTACTTGGCATCAGAGGAGGAGCACGCTATGCACCTATAGATTGTCCTAGATACACTCAAAGAGAACCAGCTTTATGGTAAGCTCTCAATGTGTCTGTTTTTGATATAGGAGTTCCTCTTTCTAGGATACGCCATCTTGGAGGATGGAGTTTCATTAGATCTGGTGAAGATAGAGGCAATTCATTCTTGGGAGTCACCCAGGATCATGACTGAGGTGTATAGATACTTGGGTTTGGTTGGTTACTATCAGAGGTTATTTCTAGATTATTCTAGAGTAGCATCACCCTTATTGGCATTAACATAGATGTTATATCCATTTTTATGGACATAGAAATTTTGGTAGAGTTTATATAAGTTGAGGCAGATACTAACTGTTGAGTCAATAAGGTTTTCCTTATGACTTTTTCCATTCCTTCTTGTTTTGAAAATCAAAAAAACCTTATATATAAGCAAATATTATTATTAATCAAATAAGGAAAATTTACTTCCTTAAGGAAATTTACCTTAACAAAGATTTTTCTTATAAATAGCTATTTGTTTCCCTTAAAATCAAAAATCGGAATTACAACCAAATTCTAGGAGTCTTAAAATAAAAAAATTGGAGCATTCTATTTTTAGGATCCGAATCTTGGATGTGATCTGTAATATATTTTTAATCCGAATTCTAGACTCCAAACTATGTAGCATATCTAATTCGAACTCTTTAGAAGTTCGACTCTGAACTCTTAAGAAGTTCGACTCCGAACTCTTAAGAAGTTCGACTCCGAACTCTTAAGAAGTTCGACACCAAACTCTTAAGAAGTTCGACTCCGAAATCTTAAAGAGTTTGACTCCGAACACTTAAGAAGTTCGACTCCTAACTCTTAAGAAGTTCGACTCCGAACTCTTAAGAAGTTCGACTCCGAACTCTTAAGAAGTTCGACTCTGAACTCTTAAGAAGTTTGACTCTGAACTCTTAAGAAGTTCGACTCCGAACTTTTCGGAAGTTCGACTCCGAACACTTAAGAAGTTTGACTCCGGTCTTTTAGGCAGTTGGACTCCGAACTCTTAAGAAGTTCGACTCCGAACTTTTCGGAAGTTCGACTCCAAACTCTTAATAAGTTTGACTCCGAACTCTTAAGAAGTTTGACTCCGATCTTTTAGGCAGTTCGACTCCAAACTCTACAGATTTAGAATCTGATTTCTGATGAAACCAGACTCTGATTTCTTATATAATAGAATCCAAATTTTTCTTAACATAGACTCCGAACTTCACTTTGATTAGACTCCGAACCCTTGACTTTCTTACACTACGAATTATTAATTAGCCTTTACTTATGTATGCTTCATTCTAAAACGATGTCGTACATTCAGTTATACAAAGTTTGTTATAAAACGGTGTCGTCTATTTTGTTATAAACTAACTGTTGTCTAAGTGACACGTGTACAGGTCCCTCCGATCTTTACGGAAAATATGAGAGTTGGAGAAGGAGCTGACCTTACATATAAATAAGAGCTCATTTGAAAGAGCTCGATACAGATGACTGATGACAGATGAACAACTTGGTTTTGTGCATACATGCTGTTGAAGTGATTTCTAGAGAGAGAGGCTCTTATTATCCTTCAAAGCTTCATGCGACTCTGAATATAGGTGATTACATTCGAGGGCTTTCGGGGATAGGAAGACATTGGTACCCACTACCTTGAAGTACGAGGGCTTCCTTGCTGAGGAAGACAGAGGTTGCCAACTACCATGAAGTTGAGGGCTTGCGGGGATAGCAAGACAGAGACTCCGATCTTCGTATCGAGGGATTACCCTGGTGTGGGTAAGATAGACTTGCATGAAAGTATAAATCAAGGGACCTTTATCCGAGGTTGTTGGATACCCTTCTCTTTGGGTTAAAAGACTATTATCTTGTTACTTGTAGTTTAACTACTTGTTTAATTTCCGCTGCATTTTGTATTATAAGGAAAGTATAACTTTCTTATACTTCCTTACTTGTACTCTGATTCATTTAGATTCTATACGCTTTAAGGTAGAATCTCACTTTTTAATCTTTTGTTAAGATTCAATTTCCGGAACCATATTTCTAGAACCTACTTTCGGAATCTATTTCCAAGTTTTGTTCGGTGTTAGAGGTGTTGTGAATTTTCTTAGTTTAATCATTGTTAAACTTATCCCTTTCCTTTTCTTAAGGAAAATATAGTTATTCATAACTAACGTTAAAGGTTCCAATGGAATTTTTAAAGTATACAATTCACCCCCTCTTGTATATTGAGCATCTACATCACTATTTCGATCCTACAATTGGTATCAATGGTAGGAAACCTCATACTCTATACCAATCTTACATTTGGTATCAGAGGAGGTCTCTGAAATACTTATACTTACGAATAAGTTTTTCTTGCTCACTTTATCATTCCGAACTTTGACATTCCTAATTTTTTCCATTCCGAACTTTCTCAATCCGAATTTTGTGATTACAAACTTTTGCTACTAACAAATTTGTGTACCAAAAGTTGTTCTATTATGGCAGGAATTAATGTTGGTTCGATTGATAATCTAAATCCTACAAGACCACCAATATTTGATGGTAATGACTATGAGTACTGGAGAGATCGAATGAAGATTTTTGTTATCAACACTGTAGTAGACAATTTTGTAATGCTTATTGGTGATTATAAAATTCCTGACAAGGAAGTTATAACTTTCACTAACCAGGAAAAGCAAGAATATCAACTCAACTATAAGGTACGCAATACTCTACTGTGTTCAATGACTAGAAATATATATATCCAAATTTCTTCTTGTGAAGTAGCTAATTGCATATGGAAGAAATTAGAGGTTACACACTTTTGGACTTCTAAAGTGACTGAGACTAGAAGAGCTATGCTTAGAGCTGAATATCATGGCTTCAAATTTCCTTATGGAGAACCAATCTGTAAATTTCAACAGAGATTCATGACTATAGTCAAAAGTTTACAATCTATGGGAGAGAAAGGTTTAGATGATGAAGCTCTTGTGGATAAAATTGTTGATATTATGCCCAATGAGTGGGAATCCAAAAGAACAGCTATAGATGAAAACAGGAAGGTCACTCAGATTTCTCTTGATAAGCTTTTTGGAACTCTTCTACAACATGAAACCAGAATGAAGAGAGATGCAGACAACATCAAGAAAAAGAATGGAAATGGTACTGTTTCTTTTACTACAACTTCAAATCAGATGAAAGCTAAGACTCTTGAGATAGTAACCAGGTCCAAGTCTAAGAAAGTTATTTTCCAATCCGAATCTAGTGAGAGTGAAGTCTCAGAAAATGAATTAGCCAATCTTGCTCAAAGGATGAACAAGATAGCCGGCCAGAGAAATTTTCAATCTAAGTATAAGAAAAAGGACAGGAAAGATAAGAAAGATGGAGAAGTTACTTGTTATGAGTGCAAAAGAGTAGTACATATTAGACCAGATTGCCCTATGCTCAAAAAAAAGAAAGAAAAGAAAGACATTCAGACAGGAACATAAAGAAGTATTATAAAGCCAAATCTAACAATGTTTTGAAAGCTAATGACACCTGGAGTGCCAGTGGTGGTGACTCTTCAGATGAATCTTCTGATTATGAATCTTTAGGACAGAAGAATCTTGGTCTTATAGCCAGATTACCTATTGATAATCATTGTTTCATGGCTAAGGTACGAAATGCTGAATCATTGAATAATGTTTCATTAAATTCCAATAATAATAAGTATCATAACTCTTCTGATGAAGAATCATCTTCTGATGAGGAAAATACTTTACTTACTTATGAATAAGTCTCTAGGTTTGCTGAACTTCTTGAAATTGAGAATTCCAAACTCAATAAGAAACTTGATAAGGCAAACTCTAGAAATTCTATTCTTACAAAAGAGATATCAGATCTTTCTAAAGATCATGATAAGAAAAATACTGATTTTGAAAGTATTTCAAAAAATCATGAGGAAGTAAGTTCTGAGAAGAACAAACTTTCTAAAGAGTTAGAAAAAGCAATTTCTAATAAAAATGTTTTCGAGCCTAACTCTAGTTCAATTACAAATGATTTTGAGGATAAAAACTTGGTTGTAAAACTCAAGTCCGATATTTTTTCCTTAAATAAGTGTTTATCAAACTTTACCCATGGTAAGGAAAATTTTGATAAACTGTATTCTCAAATACGGCCTTTAAGAAATAAATCCGGATTTGGTTATACCCATGCAAAACCTATTTTCAGTAATAATTATTTTGTTCCCCAAAGTGCCCCATTTTGTACCAAGTGTCAATGTGGTGGTCACTGGGCAATGAATTATTCCTTAAACAAAATGAAATCTTTAGGGTTTCACAAAGCTTACGTCTCTAAGAAGATGTGGGTTCCTAAAATTTTATTGTCTGGAAATCTCGGATCCAAACAAGTTTGGATTCCGAATGTTTAATTCTCTTCTTGATTTCAGGAAAATAAAGAGGGTACCAGCAATAATACATGGTACATGGATAGTGGATGTTCCCGACACATGACTGGTAACAAAAGGTATTTTGAAAAGATTATCGAAACTAAAGGAGATATCATTCTTAAATTTATTGGAACACAAGATCAACTTGCTAATATTTTCACAAAATCCTTGCCTTCTGATAGATTTGAATACATTAAATAGAAGTTAGGGATGATAACCATAAGTTAATCCTTCTTAATTAACCTTTTGTTGAAAAAGTCTCCTTACAGTAATAAACTCCTTTTCATAGGGGGAGTACATTGGTTTGTTAGAATAACAATTTTTTTGGGAATATTTTTCAACTTTTCGGAACTAATATTTCCGGAATGGAAATTTCCAGAATTGAAATTTTCCGGATTGGTTTTTTTCTCCCTTATTCAAAAACATCCGGAATGGAATTCTCGTAATGAAAATTATCAGAATGAAGATTTTCGGAATGAGCTTTTCGTAACGGTTTTTTTAGACTTTTCATAATAAGTTTTTTTTGAATATTACCAATTTCAAATAATACTTCTTAACAATCCATAAGTTATGATTTCCCTATCTACTTTTATAATCAAATTTTGCTTACTGGTATCTTCACTGATTAGTTAGGATTCTAGTTTTGCCTCAAATCCGTATTTTTTTTTAAAAAACCTCAAAAGATCGGAGTCATTTTTTCCCCCCGGGATTATTCTCAACCGTCAGATCAGATCAAAGTATTTTCAACCATTGGATGATCATTGGAAGACCAACAGTAATTCTATTTTCCTATAAAAATGGGGTCCCGAGACTCATCTCACATCGGTTTTCAAGATTTTGCATCTCGAAGCCCTGCTGCTCCTCTTAAGGCTGGTTCTGAACCTTGTGAAGCTGATCCGAATCCTACAGTTTACTTCACTCTGAATGTCTATTGAAGAAACTTCACAAGATATGTCAACTACGAAACCGATTTCAAAGTGGTTAGTTTACAGAGAAAGGTTACTTCATCCGGATTTTTATAAGCTTGATTCTATCATTTCGAAAAATATTAGACTAAATGGATGGGAAGATGTCTGTACAGCCAAGTAAGAAAAATAGGATCCGGTTTACACTGATCTGTTGATAGAATTTTATGAGTCTGTTTCCTTCCTAGTAGAAGATGGTAGAGAAAAATTTTCTTTTATGTCTTATGGAAAGACTTATAAACTCTCTTACACAAAGGCAGCAAGCCTGGTGGGTATAGCATATGAGGGAGAAGCTGAATTTTTCTCTCACAAACTTCCGGATGTGCAAGGAAGTTTCGTTAAGGAAAAAGCACTACAGTGTCTTGGGCTCAAGGATGATTCAACTACAAATATTTCTCGGCTCGCTCCGAATAATAGAATACTGCAACTATGGATGCAAGGTTTTCTAGTTCCGAGAAGACGAGATAAAGACAATCTGAAGAAGAGTGATATCTATGTCTTAGATTTTTTTGGTAAATCTAAGAAAGATAAATCTGATAATGCATGTCTTGGTTACGATCAAAAATATCAAAGAAGGAAATCTGAGAGCTCAGATTATTATGTATCCAGCCTTATTATCAAAGTTGATTGTTCGGTGCTTAGAATCTTTCAAAGTTGCCCGCAAATCAAAGATCCGGAATTGCAAGCTCATGCTTGTTAGTGATGATATGCTTAAGAGAATGAAGATGGGATTTTCTAGTGAATCCGGAGAATTTTACCCCCTATCTGTGGAAGAATTTGAAGCACCTGAAAAAGAAACACAATCTCTAGAACCTTTAAAAAAGCAAAGGAAGAAGAGAAAGTCTAAGGAAGTAGTTTCTGATGAAGATGTTCCTCAGCCGAAAGAAACTGAATCTGTACCACCCAAACTGAAGAAGCAGAAAATCTATACAGATGAAGTAGCAGAAAAATGGAGGAAAGATGAGGAAATGAGGAAGGAAGGGGATCCTCAATTCGGACTCGACCCTGCTGAGGCTAAGGCTTTAAAAGAAAAGACTTATGAGGAGCTGGAAAGACAAACGAAGGAAAAGAAGTTGAGGAAGAAGATGTCTGAAGCTGAACTAGTTCAATCGTTGCTAAAAGGTACAGAGTTGGCTTCTGAAAGGCTTCTAGTTCCGGAAACTTTCGGAGTCGAACCTTCTTTACCAGAAACACCAGAAAAAACTTTTTTCACTCCGGAAAATAACAAGGGTAAAGAACCTACAGTAGAAGATGAGAAACAAGGTGCTGAAGCAGTTGAGGAAGAAGTATAACAAGTAGAGGAAGAAGAAGAAGATGAGGAGAGTGATGATCTAGATACCTTGATAAAACAATTTCAGGATTATAATGCTGAATCTGGAAAAATAGTATCTCCAGGGAAGGGAGATGAGGAAGCCGGCAAGCAACACCAACAGTAAGAAGAAGAGAATGAGTTGTTTAATGAATAAGAATCCTATCAAAGGAACTATCTTGAAGAAGAACAAGAAAGACAGCAACCAGATAAAGATCAGATTGTTCAAGTTTTTGAATCTGAGGAAGTTTCTCTAAATGTGCAATCCATTTCGAAATCCGATAAAGGCAAGAAATATTTAATGAAGACACCTATTAAGGATATCATTATAAAGAAAGAGGTTGGTGGTAGCTCTAGAAAGAAGCTGATGCCAGTCGAAGAAGATAAATCTCAAAAAAAATCTCGGATTCGGAATCATCATCCCATGGGAATGATTTTGTGGTTCAATCTCTAAGAAAGCTGGTGGACACTATACCGATTCTTCCAACTATAGATTCTAGAGGACAGTTGTTGCAACAATCTATGAATCAAAAATCGGATTCATTGTCCATGGTAATGGATAAGTTTGTAAAGTTGGAAGCTGAACAGAAAAGTTTTCTAATCGATTGCGATGTACATAGGAAATCTTGTAGTAAAGTAACCAAGTGGTCTAAGAGAGTAGACGATGATTTAGTACATTTTTAAAATTTTCAGGCTGATGTTCAAAGTGCCTTTGGAATGGAGGACAAAAAGGTTACTTAAATTTCTGAGAAGTTGACCCAGGAAAAAAATATCTAGAATCAACAGGTCAGGGATCTAAATGGAAAGCTTAACTCAGTGTCTCAGAATTGGAAATTTGAAAGAGATTTCTGGATTGAGTTTCAGCAGAGGATGGAGATACAGGATGAGTTGTTGAATTTGGAAAAAGAAGCATTGGAGGCTCTAGCACAGTTGTTAAAAGCCCAATAAGAAAAGGTAAAAGTCTTGGAGAGGCAATGAGAGGAAGACCAAAGAGACCTGAATAAACTCAAAGCCTTGTTGAAGCATCTTATTCCAAAGGAAAAGGAAGACAAATGAACCCACTCCGATCTTTTGTTGTAGTTGTATTTCCTTGTATTTTTTTCCCACAACTCTAATGAAAGATTATTTTTTCGGTTTGTCTCTTGTTGTATACTAATGTTTCAGGTAGAATAATTTGGTTTCCATTCCCTTCAATTCTTTTTGAAAATCACAAATGGGGAGAAGGAAAAAGAACTGTTCCTAAGGAGGAGAAAAGAAAAAAAAATATGAGAGAAATATCCTTAAGGAAAGGGGGAGCTTCCCATTACGTTTTGTTTCATTCTTACAATTATGAAAACTCTACTCTAGAAACCAAGAATACAATCCTAAGTTTTTCAATGCCTAAGGGGGAGTTAGTTGTATTCACTTCTATCCATGAACGAAGGGAGATAAGTTTTAAATAGTCTAATGAATTTTTTTTCCTTATACTTTTTCAAAAGGATGTTTGTGATTTCCAAAAAGGGGGAGATTGTTGAGTCAATAATGTTTTCCTTATGACTTTTTCCATTCCTTCTTGTTTTGAAAATCACAAACACATTATACTTAAGCAAATATTATTATTACTCAAATAAGGAAAATTTAATTCCTTAAAGAAATTTACCTTAACATATATTTTTCTTATACATAGCTATTTGTTTCCCTTAAAATCAAAAATCGGAATTGCAACCAAATTCTAGGAGTCTTAAAATAAAAAAATTGGAGCATTCGGTTTTTAGGATCCGAATCTTGGATGTGATCTGTAATATATTTTTAATCTGAATTTTGGACTCCAAACTATGTAGCAGATCTAATTCAAACTCTTTAGAAGTTCGACTCCGAACTCTTAAGAAGTTCGACACCGAACTCTTAAGAAGTTCGACTCCGAAATCTTAAGACGTTCGACTCCGAACTCTTAAGAAGTTCGAATCTGAACTCTTAAGGAGTTCAACTTCGAACTCTTAAGAAGTTCGACTCCGAACTCTTAAGAAGTTCGACTCCGAACTCTTAAGAAGTTCGACTCCAAACTCTTAAGAAGTTCGACTCCAAACTCTTAAGAAGTTCGACTCTGAACTTTTAGGAAGTTCGACTCCGAAATCTTAAGAAGTTTGACTCCGAACTCTTAAGAAGTTCGACTCCGAACTTTTAGGCAGTTTGACTCCGAACTCTACAGATTTAGAATCTGATTTCTGATGAAACCAGACTCTGATTTCTTATATAATAGAATCCGAATTTTTCTTAACATAGACTCCGAACTTCACTTTGATTAGACTCTGAACCCTTTACTTTCTTACACTACGAATTATTAATTAGCCTTTACTTACGTATTCTTCATTCTAAAACGATGTCGTACATTCAGTTATACAAAGTTTGTTATAAAACGGTGTCATCTATTTTGTTATAAACTAACCGTTGTCTAAGTGACACGTGTACAGGTCCCTCCAATCTTTAAGGAAAATATGACAGTTGGAGAAGGAGATGACCTTACCTATAAATAGGAGCTCATTTGAAAGAGCTCGATACAGATGACTGATAACAGATGAAAAACTTGGTTTTGTGCATACATGCTGTTGAAGTGATTTCTAGAGAGAGAGGCTCTTATTATCCTTCTAATCTTCGTGCGACTCCGAATGTTGCTGATTACATTCGAGGGCTTTCGGGGATAGGAAGACAGAGGTACCCACTACCTTGAAGTTCGAGGGCTTCCTTGCTGAGGAAGACAGAGGTTGCCAACTACCATGAAGTTGAGGGCTTGCGGGGATAGCAAGACAGAGACTCCGATCTTCGTATCGAGGGATTACCCTGGTGTGGGTAAGACAGACTTGCATGAAAGTATAAATCAAGGGACCTTTATCCGAGGTTGTTGGATACCCTTCTCTTTGGGTTAAAAGGAAATTATCTTGTTACTTGTAGTTTAACTACTTGTTTAATTTCCGCTGCATTTTGTATTATGAGGAAAGTATAACTTTCTTATACTTCCTTACTTGTACTCTGATTAATTTAGATTCTATATGCTTTAAGGTAGAATATCACTTTGTAATCTTTTGTTAAGATTCAATTTCTGGAACCATATTTCTGGAACCAACTTTCGGAATCTATTTCCAAGTTTTGTTCAGTGTTAGAGGTATTGTGAATTTTCTTAGTTTAATCTTTGTTAAACTTAGCTGTTTCCTTTTCTTAAGGAAACTATAGTTATTCATAACTAACTTTAAAGGTTCCAAAGGAATTTTTAAACTATAAAATTCACCCCCCCCCTCTTGTATATTGAGCATCTACATCACTATTTTGATCCTACAATTGGTATCAAAGGTTGGAAACCTCATACTCTATACCAATATTACACTAACTAGAGCCCCCACCTTGAGACTACAAGGGAAAAGAGTTGGGTATGTAGTTTAATATAATCCATCAGGGACTAGATTGGGTTGTGTCATGATGCATAAGCGAGCAGTGATCACCTATGGATCATAACAGTTGAGGCAACATGTGAAGAACTATGACACCCATGACATGGAGTTAGTAGTTGTGGTATTTTCTTTGAAGATGTGGTGTCACTACTTGATGGGTGAACAATTTACTGTTTAATCCAACCACAATAGTCTCAGGTATTTATTATCCCAGAAGGACCAAAACATGAGAAAGAGGTGATGGATAGAGTTCCCCTGGGACAATGAACTTGAGGTAGACTATACTCTTGGAAAGGGGAACATGGTGGTAGAAACTATCAACATGCAGACTAGTTTTCAGCTGCTGATTGAGGAGATAGAGAAGTTTGCCACGATGCAAGTATCCTTCATGGATGATGGTGGAGAATATTACCTTTAGTAGATTTCTATTACTCCCCCACTCTTACAAAGAGATAGTGAGGCACAACTGGTGGATGTTTACTATGAGGCCATACATTCTCAGTTATCCTTAGGATGGGATCCTGATGGCTTTTTGATAGGTGGGGAGCACGTCATCCTTTTTAGAGGGTGCAACATAGTGCTAATGATGTTGTGGTAGAAGGTGTTGAGGGAGTTCAATACATCCATATTGGAGGTACATCCTTGAGTGGAGTAGATGTACCGGGACCTCCAATATCAGTAATGGTGTCCTGAGATGAATAAAATGGTGGCCGAGTTCATTTCAAACAGCCTCACTTTTCATCAAGTGAAGGGTGAGCATCAGGTTCCAACAGGCTTGTCCTAGCACCTCGAGGTACCAGAGTGGAAATGGGACGGTATCTCGATGGACTTTGTGATGGGGTTACCATGTACCTCTAGTGTCCATGACTCTATCTGGGTGATCGTTGACCAACTAACCAAGTCGGCTCACTTTCTACCCAACCGAAAGCAGGGAATGTTATAGGGATTAGTACACCTCTACGTCTTGGAGACAGTACGGCTTCACATGGTGAATTTTATTATTTTATCATATTGGGATGCTCACATTACATCTTGGATGTGGAGGGGATTACAGGAGGAATTTGGGATATAGTTGTGCTTGAGTACAACATTTCATCCCCAGATGGTTGGTCAGACAAAGTAGACCATACAGACCTTGCAAGACATGATATGTGTTTATGTCAAATATTTTGGTCAATGTTGGGAGGAGCACCTGGAATTGGTGGAGTGTTCATAAAATAAGAGCTATCACTCCACCATTTTAATAGCACCATATGAGGCCATGTACGGGAGGAATTGCAGATCACCCCTATACTGGATAGACCTAGTGGAGTCGGCTTTAATGGGTCGGAATTTGGTACAGGCTACTACTAAGAAGGTGAAGATCATCCAAGAGCGGATGAGGACTTAAAATAGTAGGAAAAAGTCTTAGGTTGATTGAAGATGAAGACCATTGGAGTTTGATGAGGGAAATCATGTATTCTTTCTGTTATCACCCCGACAAGGATTACAAAGATTTGGTCAGGGTGACAAGTTATCTCCTAGGTTCATCAAACCATTTCAAATCCTGAGCAGAGTTGGAGAGGTGACATACCCCTAGCTCTTTCTCCTAAGATGCACCGGGTGCATGATGTTTCCCATGTGTCATAGCTGGGGTGGTACGTGTATGATTCATCACACTTCATCGACTGGGGGGGTCTTTACATTGATGATGGGGTGACATTTATGGATTTCCCAATGGAGATAGAGGATTTATAAGAGCGGGTCTAAAGTGGGAGGATGATTCCTCTGGTGTGGGTTTTGTGGAAACATGATAATCATCAAGAGAGCACATGGAAGAGGGATGCTCAGATGCATGCTCAGTACCCCCATCTGTTTGATTTTTTTGAATTTCAAGGACGTATGAATCTATGATGGGGGAATGTAATGTCTCAAAAATTCCATGACATTTTTTTAAAATACTATATGGAATTATTCTAAGACCACCCACTTTTATGAAATTTGATTCTGAGGCCCAGTGAGCCCAAAATGGAATTTTTAATTTTTTTTAAATATGCTTAAGTAAATGTGTGAGTGTGGTTTTATAACGTTTGAAATTGTGCTCAGATCAAAAATATGAGGGCACTGTTGAATTTAGAATTGAGGGATTCTCCTAGAAATGACAAAACTTCAGCCGACAAAGGCCGAATGGAAAAGTTACTTTTTAGACTTTTTGAAAAATAATAAAATACCATTTTATTGATATTTTCTTTTCTTTTCAAAACTATTGAGTGGAGGACATCGACGCTACATTGAAATGCTGATGTGCATTTATGAGGCTCATTAATGGACCGTTAACACGTTTCTTAATGATTCTTTAATGATTTTTAACAGTGATGATGTTTCATAAATGAAATAGTGTAATTACATGACATCGTAACACAACAGAAATGCTATGAAATGTTTTACTTTTATTTTGGTTTATGCATTGGTGGAAGGAGGAATTAAACTATGACGATTCTCTAAAGAACCTCAGATGAACATCCTCTCCAAAGAGGAATGAAAAATGCTGAATAACGTCGAACATACTTGACGCACCTCAAAGAATGGAGCCAGAATCGATGAATGACGTTGACATCTTGAAACCTCGAGGACGAAATGTTGAGGCATCGAGCATCAAAGAGGTAGGGGTTATTTTATTTTAATTTTATTCCTCGTTCTGTTTCTTCTAAAAATGATGAAGTCAGATCAACCCATGAATGGGTTGATCCACAGATCATGCATTCTACTAGGAGAGTAACTTTTTTTGGGTTTTCTCTATTTGAGATTCAGACATCACTTGTCTTTATTGAACTAAAACTCCTCATGACTTTTCCTGCTTTAAACCTCTACTGCGGAAGGCCTGGTCTGACACAAAAAAAGTCTCAAACACCACCAGCGTGTGCATTCTATATGGCCGCACACTCAAAGGGGCTCCAAGATGATTTTAGGACCTTTGTAGTGAAGAGGACTATCCTCAAATATCACAGGCATAGGTAGCACAACGAATGGACCACCTGAGTGTGTCCGGTGGTCAGGTGAACAATCTACTGGCAGTGGCATCGGTGAGGGCCCGTAGAGGTGGTCACAGGATGTGGGTGAGGTGCGCTTGTCAGCACGCTGCGATGGTAGGAGGCTACAAATGGCTTTCTTTGGTAGCAGGGTAAAGACGTGGCACCCACCTTATGCTACATGGAGGGATAGCCCACGTCCGGGTCGTCTGGGAGGCGAGCGATCTGTGGTCCCTCAACCGCGGAAGGAGGGACTTGGGTGTTTGTGAGTTAGTTGAGAGCGAACACGACATCCTTCTATATCCTGGATGGATGGAACACCACCGGCTGCCCATGCCACCGAGCTTTGGGCTGGCGGGCCATTTCCCTAGCAAGCAGGTCTTATAATGACCCAACTCTTTATTTCATACTTAAACATAAACTCTTCACTTGATACAACATGGAATATTGTTAAGTCTAGAGTCTTTTGGGCTTAGGATATTTACATAGAAACTTAAAAGATTAAATTCAACATCATTATTGAAAACTTCTTTTACATGACCACTACATTCCCCCGTACTTAGCATTGCATGGGATAACCTAAGGACATGCATAAGAAAAGGGTGAGCTATAACGCCCAGTAATGGAATAAAAATGGAATAACATGAGGAATAAAATAAATGTTAGATAATAGTAATATCAATGGAGTACAAGATAAACATGAACATATTGGCATGATAAAGCATGATAATCATAACATGGAAATGTGGCAACAACACTTAACATGGAATTAGCATGATCTAATGATCATTGCCCATAGAGCATTAGTAAACCATAATTGCATATGAATCTTGAGTAAAAAATCATTTAACTTGAATTAGAATGATCAAACACCCATTTCCCATGAAGTATCATGATACTATACTTTACCCAATTCATTGGAGCGCTATCAAGGAGCACTATTCTTAAACATTTCATATCATGCATAAGTGTGCCACATAGATCATACAACATGGAATCAATCATCATAATTTATTCCATGATAAAGGTATTTGTAATACATAAATTAATATTTATAATAAATAAGTAAATTTTTATAATGGTGAATACCCTTTATAGAGAATTGGGCATGGAATTCACTATACAATGACATTGTCTTGGAAAATTATTGTGCAATTTCGGCATCATAACTGAGTGAAATAAGAACTCATAAAAAATGTTTTGTAAGATAGAAAGGGGTGTCTCATCATATTTACATTAAATTTATAGTAAGGGGTCATATAGATACATGTAACAACTAAATTAATGGAATTTAGATGCACAATTCAAAAGAATTACTTAGATGTAAAAGAGGAGAGAGATATCCCTCACAAAATTTTGGCATGGTAACAGGTGTAAATGGGAGGAATTAATTAGATATAAAGGGGTATTCCATCAACCAAACACAAAGAGGGAAGTACGGTGGAGGTGATAAGTCATACCCCAACATTTTTAATTGAAAACAAGGGTATAACAACTTAACAAAAATGATACAAAAATGAGAAAGGAGGAAATCCCTTACTTGGAAGTGTGATCCCAACGGCATGGGGGAGGCTTGATAGAGGATTCTTGGGAGCTTGGGGAACCTTGGGAGGATTATATAGAGTTTGGGAAAAGGGTTTGTCAAACTCCAAAGGCTTTTATTAAAGAGGAAGTGGTAGCTTTGGTGGGTTTATATAAGAAAGGAGATGGAATTATTTATTATTTAGGTTTGGGACACCTCACATTAAACTAATCAAATCCAAAAACCATCCCATGGTTTTTTCCCATGTTTTTTTTCAAATGGGAGTGGAAAAAATTTTTTATATGGCCAATGGATGAAATTCTTAAAATAATAGGGTTTCTTATGTGGAGGTGAGACACGTTCTCAAGGAAAACAATTTGAAAAGACAAAATGTTTTATAAGACTTGAAGGGTCCACTAAATCTTTGTAAAATAAACCAAACAAATATAAAATCACATTATTTTAATTATAAAACATATATTGGACGAATATAATGTTTATAGTATTTTATTACATCACTATTGGGTCATTATGATGCCATAAACACATTATATATTTAAACGGTATTTAATTTTTACCCAAAAAATCAACTGTCTCAGAAAATTATGAAAACATCAATGTTGGATAATTGCAATATCTTGATTCCAAAAATAATATTCATTTTATATAAATAATATTCTAAATATTTGAATTTTTACTTTTAAAATAAAAAATTGACATTTATATAAAATTCATGGGTTTTGACAAAAATAGCTTTCAAACCTTAATAAAAATTACAATTGCATCCATAAAATTATACGATAATATATATTTAATAAAAATTAATTTGATAATAATAATAAAAATATGTTATTAAAATAATATTTAATTAAAAATTTATTAATTCATCAAAATATATTTCTTAGTTGAATATTAACTAAAAATAATCTTTGTGCTTCAAAAGCTATTTACAAAGTAACAATAATAAAATAAATACACATTATTTATACTAAAATAATGTAAATAGTCATTGTGCAAGGGTTTTGTTATATACCCCCTTATAACACCCATATAAGACCAAAGGATAATGTGTGGGATGGTGAAAGACTCTTGGGGTGGCTCAAATAAAATCGCTCGGGTGGTAATCTCTATTAACTTCCACTTGTCCCGTAGCCGGGTCCACTCAAGCTTAACGTGTTCATGACTATCATGGACTTGGTCAAGAGAGAAGCCCAATGATTCCACTTCCTTTCTGAGCTCTGAAAAATGAGCTTCATAAGGGGAAAGTCTACTGGATGAGGTCGTCACTTCCTTTATCTGAGTAAATTGGATTTATTAAAGCCCTATATTTTTACTAATCATGTGATCACTGTTGATTGGTTATATTAGCAACAGTTAGAATTCATAATGGTATTTTAAAATCCAGAAATATAAAACCAATGAAGTTCACATTTTATATAACCATAACAAACATTTTATTAGATCCAGAAGAATTTCCATTAATGATTGTTTGGGTCATTACAATCTTCCGCCCTTAATAAATTTCACCTTCAAAATTTCCTTTTCCCACACTAAAACAGATGTGGGTAACTCAGTTTCATCACTTCTACTGATTTCCACATCACTTCTTCAAATTTGTGGTTTCACCACAACACCGTGATGAGGGGCATTGTATTATTTCATAGAACTTCTTCTTTACGATCTAAGATCTTCACTAGCTGCTTCTCGTAAGAAATATCATCCTCTAGTTGTACTACCTATGAAGAGAGTACATGTGAAGGGTATGGTATGTACTTACTTAAGAGGGATACATGAAATACATCATGTACTTTGGCCATGGTAGGTGGATGTTCTAGTCGATAGGCCACATCCCCAACACCATCAAGAATCCCATAGGGGCTGATATACCTCAGAATTAACTTCCTTTTATTTTCAAACCTCATGACCTTCTTCCATGGAGATATGAATAGAAATAACATGTCTACAACTTTAAACTCAAGGTATCATTGATGGTAATCTGCATAACTCTTATGTCTACTATGGGATGCCTTGATATGCTGCTGAATGGTTTTCACCTTCTCCACCATTTCTTCGACCATTTCTGGTTCTAAAAGCTTACACTCACCAACTTCATCCCAACATGTCGATGTTCTGCACCTCTTCCCATACAAGGTTTTATAAGGTTCCATTCAGATGCTTGAGTGGAAACTATTATTTTAGGAGATTTCAACTAGTGGAAGATGTTGGTCCCACCCTCCATTGAAGTCCATAGAGTAAGATATTAACATGTCCTTCATTGTCTGAATATTTCACTCAGATTGGCCATCATTTTGAGGATGATAGGTTGTACTGAAGTTTAGTTCAATATCTATAAAATATTTAAGACTCCTCTAAAACATATAGGTGAATCTTGGATCTCAATCAGATACAATAGATAGTGGCACTCCATGCAGCCTTACCACTTCCTTGATATATATCTATGCCAGTTTATCTAATGAGAAATCCTCCCGAATTTCGATGAAGTGTGCAGAACTTTTAAGATGATCCACAAAAACCCAGATTGCATTATTTCCTTTGGATGTCTTCAAAAGTTTGGTGATGAATTCCATAGTGATTTTCTCCCATTTCTATGCTAGTATAGGCAATGGTTTAATCATATCCTTAGACTTCGGCATCTATTACTTCACTTGCTGACACACCATGCACTTTGATGTATACTCAGTGATCTTGTTCTTTATAATATCCCGCCAATAATTCTCTTATAGATCTTGATACATATTTGTGTTTCCCGGGTGAATAGAGAAATTTGAACTATGTGAATCATCCAAAATTTCCTTCTCAGCTCCGGATTTAAAGGAACACAATGTCTTTTCCCAAATCTCATAATTCATTCTTCAATAACATTGAACTCTGAGGATTTCCCTTTTCTGATAGATTCCAATTTCTTCTGATTTCCCACATCATCCTTTTGAGCATACTTTAACCTTTCCAAAAGAGATGGTTGAGAAATAATTTGTGAAAGGATTGATGATGTTCCCTTATTATGATTCCTATTTACATATTCATCAAGTCTAAGAAGACCGGATCCTTCTCAATACTCATCAATTATAGAATTTTTGGGTATTTTCTACATAGATCATATTCCACCTTGTTTTATTTCCAAGGGTGGTAATGGATTGAGCAGTCATATTCTTTGATCATCTCTAACCACCTTCATTGGCGCATGTTCAACTCCTTCTATGTTAATATATACTTCAGGCTTTTGTGGTCCATATATATTTCACATTTCTCCCCAAAGAGATAATGCTGCAAAAAATTTAAAGTGAAGATCATCGCAGCCAAATCCAAATCATGTATAGGAAAATTAAGCTCATGAACTTTTAATTTCCTTGAAGCATAGGCAATGAATTTATCATTTTTCATCAACACACAACCCATGACCTTCTTCGATGTTTCACTGAATACCCAAAAAAGTTCTCCACTTTTTGTAAACTGAGCAAGGGCATTGTGGTAAGACGCATTTTTAACTCCTTGAAGCTTTCTTCAAATTCATCACTCCAAGAAAAATTTACTCCCTTCCGTGTTATCTTGGTAAGAGGGTTGGAAAATCGTGATAAATTCCACACAAATCGTCGATAATATCCAGCTAACCCCATGAAGCTATAGATAACCTTTACCGATGTTGGCCTCAGCCATCCCTCAATTGCATTGGTTTTGGAGGGATCCCTAGATATCCCACTTATTGTGATGATATGGTCCATGAATGATAACTCCTTCAACTATAACTCACACTTTCTATACTTGGCATAGATATTATCCTTCTAAAAGGTCTCTAGTATTGTTCTCATATGCTCCTCACGATCCTACGTGGTTTTGGAGTATATTATAATATCATCTATAGAGACTACCAAAAATTTGTCGAGGTAATCCCTAAAGACTCTATTCATCAAGTCCCTGAATATTTATAGAGAATTAGTGAGTCCAAAAGGAATTTCTACGAATTCATAGTGCCTATATCTTGTACAAAAAGTAGCCTTGGGTATATCTTCCTTCTTCACCCTTACTTGATAATATCCCGACCACAAATCCACCTTGGAGAAGTATTGTGCTCCATGAAGCTGATCGAAAAAGTCATCGATTCATGGGAGATGATACTTTTTCTTTATCGTGGGTTTGTTAATCTCACGATAATCGATGAAAAGGCACATTGACCCATCTTTCTTCTTGATGAAGAGGTCAGGTGCACCCCATGGTGAAGCACTTGGGTGTATAAACACTTTATCCAGACTCTCTTGTAGTAGTTTCTTTAGCTCCTCAAGCTCCACAATAGACATTCTATATGGATTATTGGATATTGGAAACGCCCCAGGTATAAGATCAATTGAGAATTCAACATCTCTTCTTGGAGGAAGACCAGAAAATTCATCGGGAAACACTTCAGTGAATTCCCTCATAATAGGAATGTCTTCAAGGATGGTTTCCTCCTTAGACTCAATCATCGGAGCCATATACGCATGCTCATATGGCAGTAATATCCATGCTTGAGATGATGGAGATAAATAAGATTCATCTTCCTCTTTGCACTTGTACAGAATCGGGGGTCGATTCTCCACATGGAGAGTGATTTCCCTCTCACGACAATTTATGTTGGCTCTATATGTGGAAATCTGATAAATGCAAGAATTGCATCAAATTCCACTAGAGGGGGTATGAGGAGGTTATACAGGGAATTCAATCCACATATTATGATAGGGGAAGAGTTATATTCATGGGATGGAATGATTTCCCCATTCTCCGTACTCACCAACATCATTACTTCCAAGATTTGTGGTGGTGTTGGTATTCTTCTACTAAAATTTTGTGATATAAAAGAATGCATAGAACTTGAATCAAAAAGTATGTTCTCTATTCTTGAATGAAGAACTAGCATACCTGTCACCACTCCATTGTTGGGGTTCACTTCGGAAGTAGTGATGAAAAAATCTCTCTCTTTCTGTCTTGGAGGTTTTTGGTTTCCTCCGAAAACCCTTGGCCTAGGGCACTGATTTGAATGTTTCCCTGGTTATTTTCAGTTGTAGTAATGAACAACGCATTGAGATTCTAAAGGAGCATTCCTCTCCTCTGTTGTAGCCACAGTTTTTTCATGTTAATAGTTAAGAGCTAGGTTACCTTCTCTTCGACACCTAAAGCATTTCCTCACCCCCTTCAGGAAATTTCCAAGGTGATTCTTTCCACACCATTGGCAAGTGGGGTGCTTGAGATTATTAGAACTGTTGGATTTATACATCAGACTGCCAACATTGAATTCCACCTTACGATTCTTATCCCAATGATACCCCTGAGATTCTATGATCTCCATTTCATACTTGAGGGCACATCAGACAATTTCCTTATAGCTGTTGAAGTCAAGGATTTCCATCACATTTCATTGGCTAGGTTTCATCCCACCAAAGAAGAGGTCAACCTTCCATTCTGGGGTAATGACAAAGACAGAGGCGTATCATGAAAGCATTGTGAATTTTGTCTTGTACGCTCTTACATATTCTTTGTCTTTTTATTTCTTGAGGGAAAGGAAGTACCTTTCCATCTTAAGACAGAGGGTGCGTGGAAAATATTTATCGAAAAACAACTTCCAGAAATCCTTCCATTCCAACTCCTCAATCTCCTCTTTAGGCTTTTCTTTTTTGATCAATATCCACCATTGATCAGATTCACCCTCTATATGATAAGTAGCGAGTAGAACCTTCTCTTGTTTAGAACATTAAAGGATGGGGATGATATTTTCAATGGATTTGATCCATTGTTCGGCGATTGAGGGATCAGATGATCCATTAAAAGTAGGGGGTCTTTGTCTCATGAAGCTCTCCATAGGGACTTGTTCTTTATTAGGGGGGTTAAAAATTCTTCTTGACCCATGTTTTGATTTAAATCTTGAGTTAACTGAGAGAGAAGAATTCCAAAGTTCATGACTCTCACTCCCATCAGATTGGGAATCTCATTATCACAATCGTCACATTGATATTCACATCGGTTGTTAGGTCGAGACCTCCTATTACCGGCCATTGGCAGGAATAAAAGGAAATTTAGTGGTAACACATAATGGGTAAACCAAGGACAAAACTGATGACTTATAAATAACTTTTATTTTCTTAATTTATGAGTCTATAGGCTTCAATCTATGCTATTCATTATCTATATTCTAACATATATTCTTAGGGAATTGTTTTTAATTCCCTTAATAATGGTTCATTATAAGATTATAAATTTTCCAAAGCATATCCCCTTGGAGTTTCGTAACCAAGAGTGCAGCAAGGTTGGTTGTTGTGCACCAGTTCCCATATGAGTCAAGCTCAATGTGGTGTTTTTGGGTTTTACCCCTAGGGTATATCTGTGCCAGAGCCACCTCTACCTGCTCGTATCCAGACAGAGTTTTATTTTCTTGATAAAAAACGTACTCAATACTCACTAATACTTAGGGATGTTTTTATTGTACTTATTCTAGTCTCTAAGTCTTCACTATGGTTTTTTAATCCTAATACCAAAAATAACTAAACATATCCTATGATACCAACTATAACGACCCTTCTCTTTATTTCATACATAAACATAAACTCTTCACTTGATACAACATGGAAGATCAAGAGGTATATTGTCTTTGGGGATTAGGATCATTAAATAACAACATAAAACCTGAAATTCAATATATTTATTGAAATCTTCCTTTATATGACAACTACATTCCCTCGTACTTAAAATTTCATGGGATAACCCGAGGACATGCATAAGAAAAGGGTGAGATATAAAGCCCAGTAAGGGAATAAATATGGAAAAACATGAGGAATAAAATACATGTTATAAAATAGATATATCAATGGATCACAAGAGAAACATGAACATAAAGGCATGATAAAGCATGCTAATCATAACATGGAAATGTGGAAACAACAGTTAACATAGAATTTGCATTATCCAAGGCTCATTGCATGTAGAGCATGAGTAAACCCTCATTGCACATGAAGCACGATTAAAACATCATTTCACTTGAATTAGAATGAGTCAAAATTCTTTTCACATGACATATCATGATTCTATACTTTTCCCAATGCATTGGAGCACTATCAGGGCACACCATTCATAAACTTTTCATTTCAGGCATAAGTGTGCCACATGGCTCATACAACATGGAATCAATCAGCATCATTTATTCCCTGATAATGGGATGTGGAATAAATACATGAAGATTTATAATCAATATATAAATTTATATAAAGTTGAATACCCTTGATAGATAAATGGTTATGATATTCACCACACAATGACATTTTCTTGGAAAATCAAAGTTTAATTTCAGCAGCATAACAGAGTGAAATAAGAACTCATAAAAAATGGTTGATGAGAGATAAAGGGGGTTATCAACATATTTACATGAAATGGATAGTAAGGGTATCATATAGATATATTTCCCAACAAAATTAAAAGAATTTAGATGCATAATTCAAAATAATTACTTGGATGTAAAAGAGGAAAGAGAAATCCCTCACAGAATTTCAGCATGGTAACATGTGTACATGGGAGACATTAATTAGAGATAAAGGGGTCTAACATTATCCAAATATAAATATGGATGTATTTGGGAGGTGTGAAATCATACCCCAACATTTGTAATTGAAAACAAAATGGCATAACAACATAATGAAAATTGGACAAAAAATGAGAAAGGAAGAAATCTCATACTTGGAAGTGTGATCCTAATGGACTGGGGGAGGCTTGAGAGAGGCTTCTTGGGAGCTTGGGGCGCCTTGGGAGGATTCTAGAGAGAGGAGGGATGGGGTGGGTCTAACTACAAAGGCTTTAAGTGAAGAGGAAGTGGGAGCTTGGGTGGGTTTATATAGGAAAGGAGAGGGAATTATTTATTATTTAGGTTTGGGACACCTCACATTAAACTAATCAAAAACACAAACCATAAAATGGTTTTTGCCCATGGTTTTTGCCAAAGGGGAGTAAAAAAATATTTGTATTAGGAAAATATATGAAAATATTAAAATAATAGGGTTTCTTATATGGAGTTCAGTCACACTCTCAAGGAAAACAATTTAAAAAGACAAAATGTTTTATATGCCTTGAAGGGTCCAATAAATCTTTGTAAAATAAATCAAACATATATAAAATCACATTATTTTAATTATGAAACGTATATTGGCCAAAAATAATGTTTATAGTGTTTTATTACATCACTATTGGGTTATTATGATGTCATAAAAATTATTATATATTTAAACTGTGTTTAATGCTTACCCAAAAATTTGACTGTCTGAGAAAATTATGAAAAATTCACTTTTGGATAATTTCGACGTCCGGGTTCCAAAAATAATATTCATTTTATCTAAATAATTTTTGAAATATGTGAAGTTTTACTTTTAAAATAAAAAACAAACATTTATAAAAAATTTATGGGTTTTGACAAAAATAGCTTTCAAACCTTAATAAAAATTACAATTACATTCATAAAATTATAATATAATTTATATTTCATAAAAAGTAATTTGATAAAAATAATAATATTTTGTTAAAATATTAATTAATTGAAAAATCCATTAATTCATCAAAATATATTTCTTAGTTGAATATAAACAAAAAATAATATTTTTGCTTTAAACACTATTTACAAAGTAACAATAATAAAATGAATACACATTCTTTATAATAAAATAATGTTCATAGTCATAGTTCTAGGTTATTGTTACATAACCCCTTATAACACCCACATAAGACTGAAAGGTAAGGTGTGCGATGTCGACTGACCCTTGGGGTGGATCAGATAACATCGCATGGGTGGTAATCTCTATTAAATTCCACTTCTCTCGTAGTCGGTTTCACTCAAGATTAACATGTTCAAGATCCGCTTGGGCATGGTCAAGAGCGAAGCCCAATGATGACACCTCCTTTCTGAGCTTGGACAAATGGGCTTCGTATGAGGAAAATCTACTGGATGAGGCCATCGCTTCCTTTTTCTGAGTAAATTGAATTTTTTAAATCCCTATATTTATACTAATCATGTGATCACTATCCAATGGTTATATTAGTAACAGTCACAATCCGTAATGGTATTTTAAAATCTAGAAACATAAAACCAATGAAGTTCACATTTCATATAATTATAATAAACATTTAATTAGATCAATATGAATTTCCATTAATGAATGTTTGGTTTGTTACAGGTCTGATCCGCGCCGGCGGGCCGGACCCGCAGTGGCAGGCCAAACCAGCACCCTGTGGGTCGGGCTGGACAAGACCGAGTCACTGGGCTACCCAGTGAGCTGGACCCTATTCCATACTAGGATGGATCCAGGGAGGCCCATTAGGTCTGGCCCACTAGCCAGGCTAGACTATACCAAACTAGACCAAAACCAGGTCTGGTCGAGTCGGTTGAATTAAACCAAGTTATGAGGGACCTCCAGGCTGGGTAGGTCAAGTCGGTCTGACTGGGTCGTACCTGGCCCAGACGCGAATGCCCCCTATTTACTAAAACACATGTATCCTGCAAACCAAGTGTTCGATTGATGATCCGTTTTCAGTTTTGGGACCCTCTTGATGAGGCAGATCTTTTAAAATGATCTTGTGTGACTTTCAAAGATTTTTATATATGATGAATGTCTTGAGGAGGGTTTTACCCAAGCGTGATACATATGAAACCCTACAGTTTTCTGAGACCTAAAGACTGCTGAATATCGACTCTGTGTGACTCGATAAAGGCCCAGTGGGAAGCACATTTGTGTGACCCGGAAGGACCGTGGTGGGGAGTGGATCTGTCATGCTTGATTTGCGTATACATTTTTGTACATTTTATCAAGTTTTTAAAACATTTATTCACCAGATACATGTTTTTTGGTGATAAAATGCTGTAATTTGGTGATCATAATTCTCTTTAGGAATTTCCATGACAAAGACACAAATAGGGGGAAAGTTGATCAGATATTCCTAACTAATCAATGTGTACATTCAGACACACGACGTGTAACAGAACCCTGACTCAGATTGGCCTAGCAAAGTACATGCCCATGTTACCATAATCCCATACACACCATGTAATCTAGTCTACATGTCATGTGGATCTTTGAGAAGTGGTTGGTGGCCGATGAATGAGAGTACATTCCATGTATTGTAGTGATAAACATCATGTACTTCTACCTACCAGGTGGCGACGTGTTCCAAGTCAAATAGGACATATTAGGTCACCCACCAGTAGAGAAAAAGATTGCAAAGTTTTTTGACAAGAGTACACACCGTGTACGTTCTGGTACACATCTTGTACTCCTAAAACCTATAAATAGGTGGAAGGACCTCCACGATTGGGGGTCATTCATTCATTCAAAATTAGTTCCATTCTAAGGGAGAGCACTTCATGTAAAACCTAGAAGAGAAAAAGAGAGATAAAGAAGAAAAGGGATGTGATAAGGGAAGGTGATTCTATGCTACCTTCCCGACGAACTTCTCTCCAAATCTTTCAAGGGGATCTGTACAGGTACTACAAGTTCTGTAATTAATAGCAACTCCATGATTATCTAAATACTATATGTGTTGGGGATGTGGACCAATGAGTTTTTTAAATTATCAATTGTGATGTTGTAATCATGTTGTTCATCTTTTCTTTCTCATAATTCATTGTTATCCCTTTTTCAAATATCACTAGAAATATTATATTGGACCAAGAATTGGATTTCTAGGGATGATTTAAGGAATTATGGATAAAAACATCCATGACCATTGGGTGTTTAAATCATCTCAAAAGTGCCGCAATTAATAAAAATAATGAGAAATAAATTTCCAGACCAACAAAATTGACTTCCATTGATTTATATAAAACTTACCAGACCAAGGGGGTATGATACATAAGTACTCCCAGAGATTTGAATTATTATGAACAACACAACCTCATACGAAAATTGATTCAATAACAACCGCTTAAAATACACATCCCCGAATAATTTACCTCTAAATTTTCATCAAAACATACTTCATGTGTTTCTATTTATCCTTTAAGTAATTTGCTAACAAATTAAAATCTTATCACATTTCCATCAAAACATTAAAAAATTTACTCTAAATTCATAACACTTTAGTAAATCACCTACAGACTAGAAAATAAAAAGATAACTTCTTCTCCTTGTAGATCGACCCCTTATTGGTACTATAATAGTTAGGGTAATATAATTTGGATAGCCAAAAATAAAACTTCAGTAGAAAAAAACATCAAATTTTGGCATCGATGCTAGGGAGATGAGAGTTTAATTTTTTTTGTTTAAATCATGTTTGTATCAAATTTAGTGAAAATAAAAATTAAAAATTCCCAGAAATCTCTTTTTTGACCCCATTTATATTTATCTTTCTTCTTCATCATTTAGGCTTGGTGTGTTTAGTATTGTGTACATTCATAGGTGTACGATCGGCTATCTTACTCATTCCAAAATTGTTGAGTCATCCGAGCTTCTCTTAATTGATCCAAAGATCGAATGAATGCTTTTCAGGTGAAGACTTACCCTCATGGATGAGCACAACCAAAACAAACCAATGATGCACAATGAACATAGAGGTATAGCTACTATCCAAGGAGCTCAAAATCCATTTGACCCAGATGAAAACCAGAACCAGCAAGCTCCACATGCGCTAGGATATGGCACACAGCATCTCCCGATGTTCCAACCGAAGCAGATTCCATACCTACAGCCAGGTCAGGGCTGTACTTCACCCCTCTAGAGAAGCAATATATGTTGCCTACATTCCCTCAGCAGCCACCTCCACACCATACACTCATGGTGTTCGACCTGCCATTTATTCATGGAACTGACACAAGAATCGTCTGTCCACTAGTGTACGACCAACACTTCAACATCAAGGCTGTTATAATGAAGCTGATCCAAAACGCAGTTCAGTTTGGTATCCTACCCAGCGAGGACCCAAACACGCATATCTTTAATTTCATAGAGATCTGCAACATGTTCCGCTACCACGGAGTGTCTCAAGATGCCATTCGTCTTCACCTCTTCCCATTCTATCTAAGGGATAAGGAAAATAATAGGATAAAAGGTTTGTTACAATGATCTATCCTCACCTGGGAGGAGCTAGCACAGGAGTCCCTGTCAAAATATTTTCCACCCTCAAAGATGACAACCTTGCAGAATGAAATACAAATATTCTAGCAGCACAACTCAGAGTCATTGTATGATTCATGAGAGTGTTTTAAGGATATTCTGCGCAAATGGACACACTATAGACTCCCACTCTCGATGTAGGTCCGAACCTTCTACGGAGGACTGATGATGAATACAATGTCTATGGTGGATGCTACTGCTGGCGGTATAGTTATGAGGAATTACCCCGAAGATATTTTCGAACTACTAGAAGACATGTCTGCTAATAGCTTCTAGTGGCATTTTGAGGGGCAAAAAATGAGGTATGTACAATATCGATGCCACTACTGTGCTTGCTGCCCAGTAGGAAGTTATGTCCAAAATGATTGATGCGTTGAATCTTAAGGGTCCATCCCATGTACAGGCGGAAAACCATCTAGAGTGCAGTGAATGTGGTGATAACCACATCATGGGAGAATTATCAAGACATATATTTGTCCCTTTATTGAGAGAGGTGAGCTATGTTGCTCAAAACTGAGGGCCAAACCAATACCATCAATACCAGAAACTGACATGGCATGATCACCAGAACCCTGGAAGGGGCCAACAGTAGTAGAGTCCTCTGCCCCAGCGAATGCCCGACTACGGTTAATTCCAATATTAGATCCAAAACCAAAGAAAACATCAGCATCAATGGGGATCTTACTAGACAAAAGGGTATGAAAACCTGTACCCACATTAGATGTGGCTGCCACCACCTCTACAAGATACACATCCACCTTAGTAGGAGAACATCTCACAGTTGGAGGATCTCATCAACAAGTTTATATCTATTACTGAGACCAGATTCCATAATTAGGAGGCTTCCTTCCAAATCCTGTAGAACCAAATAGGCTATTTAGTAAACCAAATATCAGCGAGGATTCCCATTACACTACTGGTAATTACTGAGAATAACCCAAGGGAGGTGACCCATACTATCAAACTTCAAAGTGGGAAGGAGATACAATAGAAGGAATTGGCCCATCCAGGTGCACCTACATCCCTGTGGACAAAGAACGTATAGCTATAGACCCCTCCTCATCTAAGGACCCACAAAAAGAGGCCCCTTATGGTAAAGGAAAGGAGGTTATTTAATCCTTTGAGTGTTACTTACCCTTCCGAGATAGGATGAAGAAGAGAAAGCTGGACCACTAGTTTTGAAAGATCATGGAAGTGTTTAGGAAGCATCACATCAACATTCCATTTGAAGAGGCACTGATATAGAGCCCACATATGAAAAATTCATGATGGAGATCCCCTAAAAAATATAGAGGATCGGGGAATCATTTCACTTACCAAAGAGTTTCCAGCGGCTTACAACATTAAATTACTCCCATACTCGAGGATCCAGGTAGCATAACTATCTGATGCACTATTGGACCATGTGAGTTTAGTAATCCCCTCTATGACTTAGGGGCCAGTGTCAACCTCATGCCCTTCCAAATGTATTATGAATCTAGTGCTCAACAACCTAAATCCTACACTAGTATCCCTTTAGCTTACTAACTGATCAATGAAATATCTAAAGGGGTTACTGGAAGACGTGCTAGTAAAGGTATACAAGCTAATCCTCCCCATAGATATCATCATCCTTGACATGGAGAAAGACCAGAAGGTGCCTCTCATTCTGGGAAGACCTTTCTTGGCCACTGGGAAGGTATTGATCAATGTACACTAGGGGGAGTTTGTTTTAAGAGTAGGATATGAAAGAGTCTCCGAAAATGTCATCAAAGCCGTCAAGAAAGAATCATTATCTGATCATGAGGGCCTCTATAAAGTTACCATCGTTGATGATCACGTAAGTAGAAAAGGAGATGATCTGGTATGTTCTTTTCCCTCAAATGACTTGGTTTTTCCAAACATTCCTGTTGATGAAGCACCAGAGGACCTGAAATTCCTTCAAGGTCAGGGCGGCCACTGTTGGAATCGTATTGTTATTCCTGACATTCTAGAGTGGGCAGAGGTAAAAACACTTGTTCCATTGATTCTAAGGGTTCCTACACTAGAATTGAAGCCTCTCCTATCTTCTCTAAAGTACATGTACATGGGAGACCATCAGAAAATTCCTATCATACGTAGTACAATAGTATTGTAGGGGCATGAAGGTGCACTTCTGTAGGTTTTGATGTGGCAAAAGTAGGCTATTGGGTGGACAAATGTAGAATTGATGGGTATCTGCCCTACCATTTACACCCACAAGGTGCTAATGAAAGATGGAATGAAGCCATGCCGCTAACCAGAATGATTCCTGAACCTCCCACCCCCATGAAGGATGTTGTGAAGAAAGAGGTAATAATTGTTTTCGATATAGGAATCATATACCCCATCTCATATAGTTCATGGGTGAGTACCCTACAAGGGGTACCCAAAAAGGGGGTATCACTGTGATTTCAAATGAAAAGAATGAGCTTATCCCCACACACATTGTCACAGGATAGAGAGTCTGTGTGGACTATAAGAAGTTGAATGATTCCATGAGGAAGGATCATGTCCCCTGCCCTTCATGGATTTGTTTCTAGAGATACTAGCGAGGCACAAGTTTTACTACTTCATCGATGGCTATTCTAGCTAAAATCATATTTTCATTTCCTTATAGGATTAATAGAAAAGCACATTTACATGACCCTATGATATGTTTGCTTACCGAAGGATGTACTTTGGCATGTGAAATTCTCCGGACTCCTTCTAGTGATGCATGATGGATATCTTCCATGACATGGTGGAACAGATCCTATATGTTTTTATGGATGATTTTCCAATTTATATAAAATCATTCACCACTTGCTTACGACACCTGGAGATGGTACTAGGATGATGTGAGAACACTAACCTGGTTTTGAACGGGGAAATTTTTAATTTCATAGTGCAGAGTGGCATCGTCCTTGGCCAAAAATTATTGGTGAAGGGGATAATGGTGGACTCGTAAAAGATAGAAGTCATTTCACGACATCTCATTCTAAATTCCTTCAGAGCCATCCACAACTTATTGGTAAATACAGGTTTGTATTAGCATTTTTTCACAACTAATCAAAGATATCTCATCCCCTCATCAATATTTTGACCAAGGATTCCATTTTTGAGTTTGATGAGGCATGCACCACAACTTTTGAGCTCTTGAAGCAACGTCTTGTAGAAGCTCCAGTGATGGTTTCTCCCAACTAAGAGAAAAAATTTGAAGTGATGTGCGATGCCGGTGACTATACAGTGGGAGAAATCCTGGGCCAGTAACTTGACCGAATTGTAGAACCCATCTATTATGATAAAATGATTCTCAACAAGGCACATATGAACTACACTACCACAGAGAAGTAGATGTTTGCAGTGGTGTTTTCTTTTTATAGGTTTCGTTTGTATTTAGTGCTATCTAAAGTTATTATTTATACTGACCATGCAACACTTACCTGCTGAACAAAAACTATGCGAAGCCATAACTTATTTGATGGGTACTCCTCCTATAATAATTTGATCTAGAAATATGAGACAAGAAGGGGAGAGAGAATGTGGTTTCTGATCATCTCTCCCACCTAGATCTACTGCATATAGAGAGGGAGGAATATCGAGAGATCAATGAGGATTTCCATAATGATCACCTCTTTTTTTCAAAGAAACACGTAGGCCTTGGTATGTTGATGTTGCTAATTTTTTTGTTATAGTTTCCATCCACCCTGACCTATCCTTCCAATAGAGGAAGATGTTTCTCTCTGATGTCAAGAGGTACTTTTGGGAATATCCTCTACCTTTTTGATCCTGTGGAGATTGGGTGATCTAATGTTGTATCCCGAAAACTGAAATTCATAGAGTACTATAATTTTGTGACAAATTCCAATTGGGGGACATCATGGGTAAACAGTACTATAGAAAAGATCATGTAATTTTTTTTTATAGCCCACCATGAATAGAGATTATTGAGCCTTTGTTTCCCGTTGAAACTGATGCCAAAAAACTAGTAATATGCGACGCATAAATGAGATTCCCAAGAACCCCATCTGGGAGGTCGAGATCTTTGACGTCTGTGGCATCAACTTCATGCGGCCATTTCCCCCATATTTTGAGAACACTTATATCCTAGTCTGCATCTACCATGTCTCCAAGTGGGTGGAAGCTACTGCTACAACACATGACACGACCAAAGTGGTCATGGCCTTTTTAAAGAAATGCATTTTTAAGGTTCGGTGTTCCCGTGTACTAATCAGCAATAGAGGGACCCACTTAGACAACACATTGATGAAAGGAGTATTGTCTATGTATAGAGTGAAGCATCATATGGGGACACCATATCATTCCCAGTCTAGTGGACAAGTGGATCTCTCCAACCATGATCTCAAATAGATTATGGAGAAAATTGTGAACACTTCAAGGAACGATTGGTCCAAGAAGCTTCATGATGCTTTGTGGGAATATTAGACCTCTTTCAAGATGCCACTAGGGATGTCCCTATTCCCCCTCATCTATGGAAATACATTCCATCTACTAGTACAGTTGGATCACAAATCTTATTGGTCCATCAAGGCCCTGAATTTTGATCTGAAGGCAGCTGAAGAGAAGCGTAAGTTCCAACTATCGGAACATAATTATATTCGATTGGAGGAATATGAGAATGAAAATCTCTACAAGTACAAGACGGGATAAATCCACAACCAGGTGATTTCACAAAAATCTTTCCAATCGGGTGACTAGGTACTCCTTTTTAACTCTCGTCTTCGATTATTTCTAGGAAAGCTAAAATCAAGATGGTTGGGACCATTCCGAGAAATATGAGTATTCCACTATAGAGTTGTCTAAATTTCCAGGGAGGATGTTCAACCATTCATGGTGAACGGAAAATAGCTGAAAACTTACAATCACAAGGAATACACTGTGGGAATTCTCTCCATCATTCATCTCAGGTAAGCATAGGATAGTCAGTCGAGCCAACGACCTAAAACAAAGGAACTTACAGGGAGGCAACCCAGAGGTTACAGATCTTTCACCCTCTATACACACGATGTGTACTAATTACTTTTCATTTTTATTTGTAATATTATAAATATACATATTAAATAAGTAATATATAGGGAAGATTCTAGTGCCGATGGTAAAGTCACTGGAGTTTATCCGAGCCATCACCTGTTCAAATCCATCCATACCTACCTTCGGCATGGGGGTTACACCTTTTTTATTCACGTGTTTTCCTACATAGCGGGGGTTCTATTTTTCATAATATATATAAATCTTTTAAAATATAAGAAAACCCTTGATGGGGATAGACCGGTTGGCCTGGGACATGACCCGGTTCCCAAATATCTGGAATTGAAACATGACAACCATCCCATTTCCATCATTTGTCCTTTTAATAAAACCCCACGACATATATTTCTATATACATCATGTGAGCCATGTTTTCATTAAATATATGAATATATTTTCACAATGAAGGAATAAAAGTTGGTGGAGTTGGCATATTGGCAGATTCTCAGCCCTAGATCTGAAAGGCATGGGTTCGAACTTGGCTAATCTACCTATTTTATCCTTTTTATTCAAATTACAACCACATTCCATGAATTTTATTTCTCCCATGTAGTATAGGCATTGTACATTAAATATATATAATTAATAAAAATGGGAAGTAGTACAACCTTTGGTCCTTTGGTTGAGGGATTCTGTTTAGAAGCGCCAATCACCAGTTCAAACCTCGCCCCAAGCACTAGACCAAAGGATGTACTTCTCTTTTTCTCAATTTAGAGCACACGACATGTATCACACAATACATAACATGTATATCATTATTTTTAATAATAAAACTATATATATATATATATCGTTTTAATTATTAGGTTTAATTATTATATAGTTTAATATAATAATTATATTATATATATTTTTCATCTAAAAAACCCAGTAATACACGGGGTGTAGGCCACTGATACACGCCGTGCACCGTGGCTATAAAGGCCGCGCCCCACCCGGCTTGAGCCGATGTCGTGTGACCCCCCCTTCCATGTTTCTTCTCCCTCATGTTGTTTGGCCTCCCCACTTTCAAATCCGCCTTCTGAGTTTTTTAAGCTTCTGATTTCTACTGCATTGTGATCCTTGGTCTTGGTATTCCCTTTTACAACGTTAATTTCCCTATTTTCATTGGATTTGGGGGGTTTCATGGATCAACCACCATTTTGTCTCCCTATGAAGCACATGGCTTGCACAAAGAACACATGTCGTGTACTTTTTGCACCTGAACACACACCACACGTTCTCCACATTTGGATGATACAGGATGTGTACATTCGGTACACACCGTGTATCGTGTATCCCCTAGCCTTTTGGCCCTGGACATGTCTGTTTGGGACATGGTTCCCATCCCATGTATTGATACACGGTGTGTCTGTTTAGGACACAATGTGTCCTCCAACCCTCAAGAGGACCCCGTGTGGATGAACTACACACCTCGCACACCATTTTCACTTACACGACATGTAGCTCTTCCACACGGCGTGTATGTTACATTTTTCTTCTCTTTTTGTTGAGATGTGTTTGGCTCATTACACAGGATTCTCCCCATGTTGGTGTACAGGGCGTGTACACTCTGTTACATGTCGCGTTCTTATATTTTTTTCCGACCCATACCACCGTGACATGTCTATCGAGGGGAAACATGTTCCTTCATAACTTATCGTACACACCATATACTCTGGATCTATATGTTGTGTTCCATTATTATTTCCAGTTTTCTCACATTTTCTTCTTTTTAATTCTATTTTTATATTTATTTTTCTTTTATTTTTTCTATATTATTATTTTTCTTGGTATGGATGATCAGGAACCTAGTCAAGGGAAACATCACGCTTCTACTAATGAGAGTGAACATCCATCTCGTTGTCAGATACGTCTTCGACTTCATGAGTGGCCAGCATTGGATTTCATAGTCTGCCAGCCCACCGCGTTCGCCGCTCTACCTCCTCTTTTGCTACCGCATCCTCCAGTGCCCCCTTCTTACCCGACCGTTCTAGGGGCCCCATCTAATACCTCTCCTTTGACCTCTACCCTCACCACTGTGGATGTCAAGAGCTTTGATGCTTCTACTCCTTCCAGCTCACTACCCTTCAAGCTACCATCCACACCTGTAGTAGACCTGACCGAGCCATCCCTTCAATCATATACTGGATAGAATTTTGTGCCTGCTGTAGTATCCTCTGATCCACCTCCTACCACAGTATTAGGACCATCGGCTCCGGACCCCATCATTCCGCCACCGCATGTATCAGCTGTTTCCCAATCTCCGCCCCACCCCTTCCTAGTTTTTTCCAGGTGATCATCCCATAGTGGAGCACTAGTGGTGTTTTTCTCACCGCACTATCTTGTCGAGCGATTGATTCCATGACATCACCATTCCATAGCACCATAGAACCTGGGAGGAGTAAGAGGAACATCTGGGCCATACTCACTTTCTCAATACTTTCCATGTCAGTACTCCTATGTAACATGACTTATTTTTGGAGTAAATGGCTACATTTGAGTTTGAAGGGCCCACATACCAGGAGACACCCACAGATACAGCCCGCCCAATTCAATTTCAGCTAGGCAATCGACCTTTTTCACTTACTTTGGATTATTTTTGCCAAGGGTGCGGCTTTTACCCCTATACATCTACCTCAACTCCCGTCTCTAGCTTGAACAACCCCGAGCGCATTGACCTTGTCACGATGTAGAGGGAGATTGTTGGGCCCTACCACATGTATAATCCTACATCATAGAAGAGAACGCTCATCCTTGACCCTTGTATTTGCTTTACTTACTAGATCTTAAGTGCCATCCTCTTCCCACACCATGAGGATATGGGCTTCATATTCATTTGGTACATGGAGCTCCTGACCTGTATTTTCTGGCATGACTACCCTGTCCACCCTTATATTGATGCATCTTATTTCTACTCCATGATCCATGGCTATTAGGACAACCTGAATGGAAATTTTTATGCTACCCATTTGGTGCACCATTTTGGAGTTTTTTGAGCCATATGTCCCTCATGATCACTTGGGTTCTCCTCAGTGTATGGACTTCCTCATGCTTATCCGTATGAGGTTGGTCGAGCATCGGGGAGAGAGCTTTGTGCTCATGTAGGATGCCCTACTCCTGTAGGGGAGAGAGGAGACCCAAATACTCCTATTGGTGTCACTTCTTAGGATCCACCCCATCCACCAGCGGATGTACCCCCACCACCCCACCCCCTTCTTCAAGCCTTCCTTACTTCTTCCACCATTCCTTCGTCTTATGTTCCTTCCATTGCCGCACTTCGCTCCGCACCCTCGGCCGATCTCTATATTACCCTTCACCTAGATGAGCTAGAGAGCTGCCAGGATACTTTGGATAAGACTCTTAGGTGGCTTAAGCAGCTATTGGGGATTCTTCTTCAGCATCATGGCATCCCACTACCCCCAGCACCTCCTCGTCCTTCGGCTCCTGGACCATCTTCAGCAGCCCCACTGCCATTTATAGCATTGGCCACAGATTCATTTCTCCTCTCCAATATTGGAGCAGATGCTACCACTACTACTTCTAGTCTGAACATCTATGTAGATCCTTCTATTCCGAGTACAGCTCTCGATCCTCTGGCTTCCATTGTTGTTGATCTTTCTCGGTCAGCTACTTCAGTACCCGATGATGCATCTTCTAAGGCCACCCTTGACTGGTTTTTGGGAACATTTCTTTCATTATATATATATTTTTGTTATCTCATTCCTATTTTCAATTGTGTATGCATGCAGTTTTCTCTGTCCATGACCATCACTGGTACCCTGGAATGCTTTGGGCTATCCTTTCCCCCACTTCCCGTCTTTCTTTACCTTGAAATGAGGGGAGTATTGTTTTCCATAATTCTATTTGCTTTTTCTTTATAGTTTTACTTCTTCCATTACTTCCCCTCATCCTGGTCTATTTTTTTGTCCCCATATCACCTTCTCTGCCTTTATGTGGCACATAGGGGACCATGTGTACAATTCAATGTGGGGGAGACTCTCTACCAACATTTCTCTTTTTCCCTTGAAATGATCTAGGAGACATCATAAATAAATGAAATATTTTAATCTATGGAAAGTTTTTAGTTATATATAATTATAAATAATATTGACATTGTTGATAATTTTAGAAGTTACATGCTTATTTTAAAATTGTAATAAATTAATTTAAATGATTGTTGATGTGGTTGATTTTCCAACTTAACTTCATGGAGATCTAGATTTATTAGACTTCTCATTTTTATTCACGCCATGGACTATTTGACCCTTTATCTTTTCCCTCATTCCAGAGAGCTATTCTAAAACTTTATGATATATTCTATCATATACCCTCTTTCTTTAGAAATTCTTGGAATTTGCATAACTACCCGAATTTTCTAGTTTTTCTCTTCCAAACATAATGATTTTTGAATCTCATTAAATTGATTGAGGAATTTGAATATTTTTCAACCCATTTAACCTCAAGACCTACCCTACATCTGATCTTCATAATCCATTAAAAACCATTAACTTCCTTGATATGAAGCTACATTACAAACCTATTTTACCTTCCTACCCTAATTATTTTATAATTTTGCATGATTATTAACTTGAGATTTTGAAATGGATTTTTGGTCTTTCATGGTACATTTTGGAGAGAAAATGTAAATAGAAATCATGTTTTCACCTGATATAATTTTTTTTTGCGGATAAAATACTATATTTCAGTTATCATAATTCTTTTCATGTATTTCCATGAAAAAGACACAAATTGGGGGGAAATTTGGTCAAAAATTACAAACTACACAGTGTGTACTTTTAGATACATGCTATGTACCAAATCCCCAACTTGGATTGGCCAAGACAAGTACATAGCCATGTTACCAAAAGCCCGTACACACAGTGTTCATCAGTCTACAAGTCATGTAGACCTTCTAGAAGTGGTTCACGACTGATGAATGTGAGTACATGTAGTGTATGGTAGTGCTACACACCACATTATTCACCATTCAGGTGACACCTTGTTCTAAGTCAAATACTGAATGTTAGGTCACCCACCAATGGTGAAAAAGATAGAAAAACAAGTTGACAAGAGTACACACCATGTATATTCTGGTACATGTCGTTTACTCCTAAAATAGATAAATAGGTGGAAGGACCTCCATGTTTGGGGGTCATTTATTCATTCATATTTAATTCAATTCGAAGGGAGAACACTCTTGGTATGGTATAGAAGAGAAGAAGATAGGGAAATAAGAGGAGGGAAGAGAGAAAGGAAGGTGCTTTTGTGCTACCTTCCAGATGAAATTCACTCTAAATCATTCAAGAGGACGTTTCTAGGTACTACAAGTTCTTTAATTAATAGCTACACTATGAGTATCTAAATTCCCTATGTGTTTGGGCGGTGGAAAAGTGAATGCTTTAATTTATCAATTGTGATGTTGTAACCGTATTGTTCATCTTTTCATATTATAATTCATTATTAACTATTTTTAAAATATCACTAAGAAATCTCATATTGGGCCATGAATGGGATTTTTAGGGATCCATTAAGGAATCATGGTTAAAAAATCCATGAACATTGGGTGTTTTAATCATCTCAAAAGAGCTGTAATTAATAAAATTAATAGAAATAAATTTTCGGACCAACGAAATTGACTTCTATTGATTTAAAAAAACTTACTAGACCAAGGGGGTTCTGTTACATAAATAATCCTAGATTTGTGTATTATTATGAAAAAAACCTCATAAGAAAATTAATTTTATAAAAACCTCTTAAAATCCACAGCCCCAATGCATTTCCCTCCAAATTTGAATCAAAACCAACTTCCCATGTTTTTCTTTATCCTTTGAATAATTTTATAAGAAATTACAATCTGATCACCTTTTCATCAAAACATTAAAAAATAAACTCTAAATTCAGTACACTTCATTAAATCTAGTAAAATGTAGATAAGAAATTCAAAAATAACTACCATAATTTTCCAGTTTTTCTTTTCAAAACATGATGAATTTTGAATCTCATTAAAATGATTGAGGCATTTGATTATTTTTTCATCCCCTTGACTTGCGACCTACCCTACATTTGATCTACATAAACCCTTAGAAACCATGAACTGACATGATATGAAGCTAAATTACAAGACTATTTCACCTTCCCACCATAATTCTTTTATAAAATTTCTTGATTATTCACTAGTGCTTTAAAGAGGGATTTTTGGTTTTTCATGGTACATTTTGGTGAGAAACCATGAAATTAAGTGTGTCAAGAGTTTGTCACTTGTTCATTTGGGGAAAAGGGTTTCATATCCTACTATCCATTATATTCTTGTTAGTCCCTCTCGTATTGTTAAACAAAATGCAAAAGAGGGGCCAAGTTCATTTATTACACTTTACTGATGGTTTATGGGCCCATTTTGACAAGAGACTATCATGGTAATGATATCATTTTTAAGAGGACTTGATTGTCGATGGATTTTAGTTGAGATCTAATTTTTGAATATCATGAATTATTATTTGAGAATTTAGCCTCCTTTTTTAAGCCACTGAGATTATTTTTCACATTATTACTTTCCAACCATTAGCATTAGAAACATTTGAACCTTGATGAAATCACTCGTGATTTCCGTGATTTAAATTTTTTTGTAACGAATGAGAAAATTTTTTATCCAATGAAGAGAGTGCATATACTTATGATTGACCACAACTCTGATATAATAATCTTGAGTGATGCGATTATTATTTTCTGGTGAGGTAAATAATCAATTGGCATGTTTAATTGTGAAATTTTGTACGATTTGTATAAAGAAGAGTAGAAGTTCCATAATTAAACTATACAGGAAGAATGATTATAATATCATTAAAATTTAAATATGTTTTTGTGTCTTTATAAAATCCTTTTCTATAACTATAGTATTTATAAGTATAATTAAAGTTGAATGCTTCTATTTTTTGAATATGGATACTATTGATTAGATGTTGAGATGTTGCTTAAGGACTAAAAAATGACTAAGTGTGGGGGAGTTTTATGTGACTGATTGGTGTATACATTTTCATACATTTTATTGAGTTTTTAAATATTTTTTTCACTAAATATAAGTTCTTTTTGAGATAAAATGCTATAATTCGGTGATCATAATGCTTTTCAGGTATTTCCATGAAAAAGACACAAATCATGGAAATGTTGATAAAAAATTCCAAAATGCACGAAGTGTACTTTTGGATACAAACCGTATACCAGAACCCCAACTCGGATTGGCTAGGCTAAGTACATGCCCAAGTTACTAGAATCCCGTACACACCATGTACACCAGACTACACATCATGTGGACCTTCTAGAACTGGTTGGTGGCCAATGAATGAGATTATACAACGTGTATTGGAGAGCTATACACCGTGTACATCCACCTACCAGGAGGTGTTGTGTTCCAAATCAAAGACGGCGTGTTAGGTCACCCACAAGTAGAGAAAAATATAGAATAGTGTGTTGAAAAGAGTGCATGATGTGTACACATAAAACCTATAAATAGGTGGAAGGACCTCCAAGTTTGGGGGTTATTCATTCATGCATATTTCATTCAATTCAAAGGGAGATCACTTAGTGTACGACCTAGAAGAGATGAAGAAAGAGAAAGAAGAAGAGGGAAGAGTGAAAAGAAGGTGATTCTGTGCTACCTTCCCAATGACCTTCAATCCAAAGCTTTTAAGAGGATGTTTCTAGGTACTACAAGTTTTTTAATTAATATCTAATCCACGATTAGCTAAATTCATTATATGTTGGGGTTGTGGACAAATGAATGTTGTAATTTATAAATTGTGATGTTGTAATTGTATTGTTTATCTTTTCATTCTCATAATTAATTATTAACACTTTTCAAATATCACTAGAAATCTTGTATCAGGCCAAGAATAGGATTTCTTGGGATCCTTTAAGGAATTAATTATACAAACATCCATGACCATTGGGTGTTTTAATCATCTCAAATGGGCTGAAATTAATAAAAAATAAGAGAAATCAATTTCATGACCAATGAAATTGACTTCCACTGATTTAAACAAAATATACCAGACTAAGGGGTTTATGTTTCTTAATTTAGCCCAGAGATGTGAATTATTATGAACACCAAAACCTCATAAGAAAATTTATTTAATAACAACCTCTTAAAATCCACCTCCTTGACTCATTTCCCTCCAAATTTTCATCAAAACCAACTTCCTGTGTTTTTATTTATCAATTATGTAATTTGATAAGAAATTAAAATCTGATCACCTTTTCATCAGAACATTAAAAATCTACTCTAAATTCAGTACACTTCGCTAAATCATGTAAAAACTAGAAAAGTAAGACAAAAATAACTCTTTCTCCCTCCGGATTGACCCCTTACTCGTACTATACTTATTATGGAAATACATTTTGGATAGCCAAAAATAAAACTTCGACATAAATGACTACCAGGCTCTTTGTGACCCAGAAGACCCATGATACTCAACAAGAGGATTACCTCAGCATGGCCAAGGTGGGAAGAGGCTCTGTGTGACCAGATAGGCCAATTTTGGGGATCTACTCTATGTATCCAAGAATACGCACAATACTCATCAAGGATGAGTACCACAACAGTCCAAGCATAGTGGGAAGTGCCTTCTGTGTGACCCGGTGGGCCCACTTTAGTCGATAGAGGAGGAGTTCTCCAGTAACTGAGTTGTTCAATGATGTGACTGATGTTTCTACTATCACTACCATAAATTTTTACCTGGTGTGAGTTTTTTTGTGATCTATGCTTTACTTTGAGGATCGTTTTTGGGTATTTACTTTTTGTTTTGGGGTCCCTACTGAGTATCGTGTTACACACCCAAGCACGAGCTCCACCCACTCGTGTCGTGTCCCATGCAGGAGATAGTCGTTTCGACATAGAATTTTGTGGACCAGAACCCAGAGGTCCTCTGCGAGACAGGACAGACGAATGCTATGATGGTGCACTTTGTGGCCTAGGACTAGGCGAGACCTAGTAGGACTAAGCGGACATGACATAATACTTTGGATACCATTATTGTAACACCCCGAGATATTATGAGAAATATTCATTTAATTTCAATGATGCCTTCTATTATACAGCACACCAAGTTTAGCTTGTACTATACGCAACACAGTATTAGCTTGCAGTATATGCAACGCTATTCTTGGATCGTGTTACACACAATTTTATATTCGTTTTATAATAGTCATTCTACGCAAAATTGATTGTGTGTATATATATATATTCAATGTGTAAATAAAATATGGTTTGATTCTGTTATACGAAACAACGAAGGATTCTTGCACAACACACAACCATGACTTGGCTTGCATTACACACAATCGCGACCTTCCTCGATAGCGTGTGTTGTACGCAATACCAGGTTTTACTAAACAAAGATATATTATTATAATATTATTATGAACTAACCGTTATGAATAGTATTAACTAAATTATGAATTTTATAACATTATTATTCATCTTACACATTTTCTAGAACATATTATAAGAACAAAATAAATTTTTCGGGTAAAATAAGTATTTTTCAAAAAAAAAATCAGTTTTGCCTCCTTTTGATGGCGCACTCACCTTAAACCTAGTTTTTTACATGTTTATATTTTTAATTTTACAAAATAAAATTATTCTTTGGAATTAGGATATAAAATTTTACCTTGGATAAATTTCTCATATTATTCTGATAACTTTCATATTTTAATAAATAGTAAAAACACGCTATATTTTCATTAAAAATCACTTTTTTCATCGTAATAACTTATGTGGTTAAATTATAATGTTGAATGGTTTTAAATTATAAATAGAATATATTTTTACCATTTAATATATTTTATGTAATTATCATTTATTTTACATTGAATCCGTAGTTTAAATAAAGTCAATCTTTTGCAATGTTTTAATCAAAAACCTGTTTTGATTCGACAACGGGATTAATTTTAATTTATTATCTGCAACTTCTGTGTATTGAATTGGAAAAAATGGATTCCATATTTGTATTTAGTGGGTCCAAATTATGTTAATAGGCTACTTTTAATTTTTGGGAATTATGAATAGTAACTACGGTAAATTTTATTTACCATAGTTAAAAGTAAATCAGGTAATTAAGGGTAAATATAATATTATAAAATTACCCTAACACATGACAAAATTCTATTGGACGGCTAAAAGTAGACCCATATCACCTAAGGGTCTAATTAGATTCATTTTATGGACTTTTGACCATTAAAATAATTTAATTATTATTAAAACCAAAGAAAGTGACAACATGTCACTCTCTGAAATCATATAAGTATAATAATTTTAATTTAGTGATAAACATCATAAAACATCAAACATTAATAGTCTCCGGAAATCTAATAAAATTATATAAATCATGATAATTTATTTTTAATTTTTAGGGATTAAATAATTGCCATTAATGGTGATACATTAATGATGCAGAAATTATTTATTAAGTGAAAAATCAGTATTATAGTTTTTATTGAAATAATAATACCCATTAATAGCCCCACAAACCTGACCAAAACTTATTGGTAGTGTATATATACAACTTAATCATCCAATTACCTAATATATAACCGTTTGGAGTCTTATAAAAGTTATTATGACACTTATATTATTTTATTTTAAATGATGCCAAAGTTGTCACCCTCATAATTTAATAAATATAACAATTTAAATATTGTAATTTGAAGATTATATATTCACGTAAAAGTATTATTGTGAAAGATAATATATTTATCTTTATCATATTATTTTATTTTTAATTTTTATGCAACAAATAAGTATATTATATAATTATAAAAAAATGTTGTAGTAATTATTTTATTAATAGATAAACCAAATAAATGGTTTTAAAAATAATAAAATAAATATTATAGGAACTATTTAATGTTCTACACTAATTTTCTAGATACATATGACAATTTAAGAATCTATTAAAGCTTTTAGTTCGAACATATATTCTGTATATATTTTATTTAAATTCAAATAAATGGATTGTGTCAAAATTGACACTATTCTTATTTTATAATAATAACATATTATAAAATTGTTAAAAAATCACAAAAAAATTTACAAATTATAAATTTAAATTTATAAGCTATAAGATTTTATAAAGTATCCAATTATGGATAATTCACAACAAATAAGTAATTATTTGTTATAATTTAAAATTTAGAATGTCATTACCACAAATAAAATAAAATTGATTAAATAAGGATAAATCAGGTTGATAATGTTAAACAAAATTCCTAACATGTCTAAATTTTATTATTTTATACGATTACAACCCTATCTCATGTAATATTCAAATATGTGTCATTTTTGGAGGTTTTTAAGTGAGTTTTTATTTATTATAAATTAATATTTTTGAGAATTCCAAAGGTTCCCCTATCCTTTCATATAAAAGGGCACCTCCTCCCTCTCCACCTCACACCACTTTGAGCTTTCAATATTGGACAACCCCAATCAAATTCTATTCTCAACTTCCCTAGAAACATCCTAGAGGTCCTAGTCTTCTTTAATGACAAATTATAGTTCCCTATGAGGAGGTCTCAAAGAGGCTCTTCAAAGAAGAGGTAATGTCTGTTACCGATTCTTTTTACTTTATTTCTTCTTCCACTTCTTCTTAATTAGTTGTTTCATTATGAAGTAATAACATCATTATCACTCATATACGGATATGTTATTATAAGTATGAAACAACCCTATTTCACCATTTATCCATCCTATGGAAAATGAAATCACCGTGTGTGCGTACATACGGAATACCGTCTCCACCCCGTGGTGTTATCTGTTCTCCACCACCACCTTACTTGGATGGGTATAATGGTGTAAATAATGACTATATATAATTATAGTAAAGTGATATTGATTCTTAAATATTATAAATACACTTTAATACAATTCCACGATCATGGCTCGTGCGTACGTACGGACTACCGTCTCCATGATGTGATGAGATTCATTCTCAATGATTAACCATTCATGAATGATTATAATGTATATATAATAAGTAATCATTAAATATATGACATAATAATGATACTAGATTTATGTATATATATATATGTATGTCATCTACTTAATTCCTTTCAATTCAATAAGGAAACGAAAATAGCGTTCATTCGTACGTACGACCTACCGTCTCCATGAACGACGTATTTCATTCCATTTATCGATCTATTATTTATATGTATATTCTGAATATGTATTATATTTAAATAATTTTTTTCATTCTAGATGTAAGTAATCATGATCTATGTAATCATATGAATAATTACAAGTTAAAACACGAACGACAAATGAGACGATTTTACCCAAGACGCTAATTTAACATGAATTTACAAAAGAACGGGTATTATAAAGTCGTAAGTGAACCATATATGATATAATAACAATGTATATGATTCTGTAATAAGTTAATGACATTATTTAAATCATAATACAGGAGTTTTGGATACGTATGAAGCATATCGGACCTAAGGTAAGGGATAATTGTGAAAATCTCATTTTTATCCAAGATTTATTACTCGTATGTATTTCCTGAGGTTATTGCTATCATCAATGTCAATGTTTTATAAAAGTGTATTCATGTATGTTTAATGTCCTTTTTACCCATTTTGACTTTTACCAATGGTATGGAATGAATCTTCCTTTTATTTACCTTTCAAGGTACTTTTTGACTTTTCCGACAAAAGTAGGAGAAGAATGTTTTTTTAACGTATTCAGCATGAAAGGATTTTTACAGTTTTATAAAGCCTTGTTTTCATGAAGCTTCCTCCAATATATTTCATTACTATTTTCAAAAAAATATTTTTCTTTTAAAATTGCATGACATTTTGTGAAAAGAAAATGATTTTGAAGAAGAAAGGATATTTTCCTCAAGAATTCATTTCTTGTGTTTTATCAAAACCATTTTTCATCTAAGATGAAATTATTTCATATGTGTATGTTTCAAGTATAATTTATCTATTATTTACAGGCTTTAACTTTTCTTATGATGAAATATCCATTTGTTTTATATGGATTATGTGATGATGATATGATGTTTATGAAACCCATTTTATTCTTTGGGTTATGATGAATGTTTTCTGTTTATGTTGTGGCACAAGTAAGAATGATTTCATTATGAGATGGGTGGGACCTATATCTCCTTCAAATTCATTGGGTAATGATTTATATCTCATGAGATATACATGGATAGAACGGTAAGTTAATCCGGTTCAGTGTTACAGGACTGAAACGAGGAGTGAACTCGATTCAGAAAGAGACTTTGTCCACTAAGATGGTCATGGCAGAAATGCCTTGGATACTATGGAAATCATTACATGTGCTTAATGGATTCCACAATTACATGCTTTATTCCTTTTCTATTTTATCATTATTGATGATCCATTATGATCTATGCCTTACGTACTGCCATGTTTTATGTCATTGATCAAGATTTTGATGTCTAAATATTATGTTCATGTTTTTAAGTTCAAATATATATTATTTGTTTTATTTTCTCCATGCTTACCCTTACTGAGCATTTGAGATCACCCTTTTTATGTTTCGTTTCCCCCAGGATTAAATGAAAGGTTTTAGGTAATGAAAAAAGGGTAGGATCATTATGGGAGATGTTGAAGATCATTCAACATGATTAAAAGTTTATATTCCAAGTTTCCAAAGACACTAAACTATTATGGTCGTTGTGTGTATGTTTTTGTTATGTATTAGATATTCCGAAAAAGTAATTTAATGTCCATGAACGTCAAGCTTCGGGTCTCTACAGTTGGTATCAGAGCAAAGGATTAGTTAACCTTTGAAAACTAGGATGCGAAAACGTTAATGAGATCCCTAGAGATATTTCTAAGGTATGTCTAGGGATGTCCCTAAGGACATGTATATGTATAAGATATAGTCCTAGAACTATGGTAACAATCATAGAATTTAACCTAAGATGTTAGATATTGAGGGTACTCCCCCTTTACTATGTTTTTTTCCCTAGCATGATTTTTGCCTCTCACACTATTCTTTTTGGGTTTTAGAAAATTGCTGGAAACAGGAAGATTCACGATAATGGAGGATATGACGGACAATGGAATGATATTCATCATTAGAAACCAAATGAAAATGGATTTGGAAGTCCAAACATAGTTATTAGTCCTAATCATCAATCTCATAATATGATCAATAATCTCAACTTTGGTAATTTTCCCGACTCAGATAATAAGAGAAAGCTGGAGTTTCATGATGATCATAGAGGAAAGAAAGTTTAATTTCCCTCATGTAAATCATGTGGGAAGAGGCATCATGGAGAATGTTTAAAATGAACTGGATGATGCTTTGGGTGTGGAAAAGAAGGACTCAAAGCCAGTAAGTGCAAAGGAAAAGGTTCAGTTAACACCATGGACAAGGATAAAGGTATTGATACGACATCAACAATAATTAGATGTTTTAAATGTGGAATGTATGGGCAATATGGTAACCAATTCCCTAAGGGAAAATATCATGAAGAGAATCAGCATGGTCATATGAGTAGTATTTATGTAGATGATGATGAAGTGACTACAAATGAAATATGAGATGAAAGAAAGGATGAATCTCAATTTGTGGTTTAGGAAGTTAGTGGAATGATTGTATGTTTATAAAGAATAATGTATGGTACTATGGAATAACGAATCATCTAAGGATCATTACACTGTTGTCTTTAGTTATGTTTTGAAAGTGTGTGATGAATGGTACCAGTATTTTTGGAAAGTAGATGATATGCGCATAATGAAGGGATAAGGAGAAAATTAAATGTTTGATAGTATTCATGAGATCATGAATGATATAAGGAGAAGGTTATATCATGGTTTGAGTATATAGAATTTTCAGATTTTTGGTATGTGGAAAGAGTTAACTTTTGACAGCATTCATGTTTTTACTAAGGTTTAATGTGTATACATTTTTCAAGAGAATACATGATTAAGGTATTCACATGATTAGAATGTGACCAACAAGATAATGGGGGATAAATGATGGTTGGTTGATGACATTTCAAGTAATCGTTTTCTTTATACTATGAGCTTGGACCGAAGTATTTTATATAAAGATTGGAATGGATTATGTTAGACATAAGATAGTATTGTTTAAAGATAGAACTTTTTTCGATATTATTAATGGGATGTTATAGTAAAGTAGTCTTAGAAAAAGGACAACCTGCAGGACGGGCGACAGCCCATCGTGTCGGACAAGGCTGCAGGAGCCGAACCCACAACCGAAGTGCGACTGGCCTTTATCGTATACCACTGGCCTACAGGAAGTCCCTGGTTAGTAGAAACTAGTTTTATTATATTAAGTAGTATGATATGTGAAGTATAAGTCCATTTTAGGAACCATATATGATTAATCTCACTATAGATAGACTTATGTATATTTAATAACTTTTTCTAACCTTTTGTTTGAGATAGATGGAAGGACCCGTCATTCTATCACATGATCTGCTAACACTTCATGAATAACAAATTCAACTTCATTTCTTTAAGAGATGAAGTGGAAATTGATCAAGGCACCAAAAACAGTGAGATTGTACCAAAATAAAGTAAGTATTTATTCTAATCCAAATTCTTCAACATTAGGGAAATGGTCTTGATAACCAAAAATGTTGTCCTAGTGACCTTATATCTGATGAATCAGATGGTACCCTAGATCGTCACAAATTGTTGTCTTTGTGATTGTTGGTTTTTTCATAGCCATGTTCTCTACCACTCTCCATCAGAACTTGATTGTTATATTTTTCTTCCATATCCATATTTTCACCGATGTTATCCTATATGGAAACCCAATGATGACTTACTTTGGGTAATCGTTTCCTTTCATACTTTAGTTTTTAAAATTAAGTTTTAGTATTCCTTTTTACAATGTGGCTTTCTATGAATAGTAAACGATTTATAACCCTGACGAATTTCGAGGGAGAAATTCATTTTAAGGGGGGTAGAATGTAACACCCTGTGATTTTATGAAAAATATTATTTTAATTTCATTTATTTCTTCTATTATACAGCACACCAAGTTTAGCTTTTACTATACGCAACACCGTATTAGCTTGCAGTATACGCAACGCTATTCTTGGATCGTGTTACACACAATTTCATGTTCATTTTATAATAGTCATTCTACGCAACATTGAGTGTGTGTATATATATATATTCAATGTATAAATGAAATATGGTTGGATTCTATTATACGAAACAACGAAGTATTCTTGCACAACAGACAACCCTGACTTGGCTTGCATTACACGCAATCACGACCTTCCTCGATAGCGTGTGTTGTAAGCAATACCAGGTTTTACTAAAAAACGATATATTATTATAATATTATTATGAACTAACCGTTATGAATATTATTAACTAAATTTTTATTTTTATAACATTATTATTCATCTTACACATTTTCTAGAACATAGTATAAGAACAAAATAAATTTATCGGGTAAAATAAGTATGTTTAAAAAAAATGCAGTTTTGCCGCCTTTTGATGCCGCAACCACTTTAAATCTAGTTTTTGACATATTTATAAGTTAAATTTTACAAAATAAAATTATTCTTTGGAATCAGGATATAAAATTTTACCTTGGATAAATTTTTCATATTATTCTGATAACTTTCATATTTTAATGAATAGTAAAAACACGCTATATTTTCATTAAAAACAACTTTTTTCATCGTAATAACATATATGGTTAAATTATAATTTTGAATGGTTTTAAAGTATAAATAGAATATATTTTTACCATTTAATATAATTTATGTCATTTTCATTGATTTTACATTGAATTCGTAGGTTAAATCAATTCAATCTTTTACAATGTTTTAATCAAAAACCCATTTTCATTCAACAGCGGGATTAATTTTAATTTAATTTCTACAATTTCTGTGTATTGAATTGGAAAAACTGGATTCCATATTTGGATTCAGTGGGTCCAAATTTTGTTAATAGGCTAATTTTTATTTTTGGGAATTATGAATAGTAACTACGGTAAATTTTATTAACCATAGTTAAAAGTAAATCAGGTAATTAAGGGTAAATATAATATTATAAAATTTCCCTAACACATGAAAAAATTCTATTGGATGGCTAAAAGTAGAATAATATCACCTAAGGGTTAGATTAGATTCATTTTATGGACTTTTGACCGTGAAAATAATTTAATTATTAATAAAACCAAATAAAGTGACAACATGTCTCTCTCTTAAATCTTATAAGTATAATAATTTTAATTTAGTGATAAACATAATAAAACTTCAACCATGAATAGTATAAAGAAAGCTAATAAAATTACCTACATCATGATAATTTATTTAGAATATTTAGGGATTAAATAATTGTCATTAATGGTGATACGTTAATGATGCAGAAATTAGTTATTAAGTGAAAAATCAGAAATATAGTTTTTATTGAAATAATAATACCCATTAAAAGTCCCACAAACCTAAACTAAACTTATTTTAGTGTATATATACAACTTAATCATCCAATTACATAAATTATAACCGTTTGGAGTCTTATAAAAGTGATTTTGACACTTATATTATTTTATTTTAAATGATGCCAAAGTTTTCACCTTCATAATTTAATAAATATAACAATTTAAATATTGTGATTTTAAGATGATAAATTCGAGTGAAAGTATTATTGTGAAATATAAAATATTTCTATTCATCATAGTATTTTATTTTTAATTTTTATGCAAAATATAAGTATACTAAATAATTATACAAAAAGGTTGTAGTAATTATTTTATTCAAAGATAAACCAATTAAATGGTTTTAAAATTAATAAAATAAATATTATATGAACTATTTAATGTTCTCCACTAATTTTCTAGATACATATTTAATAATCTATTAAATCTTTTAGTTCGAACATATCTTCTGTATATATTTTATTTAAATTCAAATAAATGAATGGTGTGTTAATTGACACTATTGTTATTTTATAAAAATAACATATTATAAAATTGTTCAAAAATCACAAAAATATTTAAAAATTATAAATTTAAATTTATAAGGTATAAAATTTTATAAAGTATCCAATTATGGAAAATTCACAACAAATAAGTAATTATTTGTTATAATTTAAAATTTTGAATGTTATTACCACAAATACAATTAAATTGATTAAATAAGGATAAATCAAGTTGATAATGTTTAAAATAAATTCCTAACATGTCTAAATTTTATTGGTTGATAATATTACAACTCTATCTCATCTAACATTCGAATATGAGTCATTTTTGGAGGTTTGTATGTGGGTTTTTATTTATTATAAATTAATATTTTTAAGAATTCCAAGGGTGCCCCTCTCCTCCCTTATAAAAGGGCACCTCCTCCCTCTCCTCCTCACACAACATTGAGATTTCATGCTTGGCCAAACCCTGCCAAATTCACTTCTCCACTTCCCTAGAAACATCCTAGAGGTCTGGGTATTCTTCAAAGACCAATTTTAGTTCCCTAAGAGGAGGTATCAAAGAGGCGTTTCAAAGAAGAGGTAATGTCCGTTACCGATTCTTTTAACTTTATTTCTTCTTCCACTTCTACTTCTTTATTTGTTTCATTGTGAAGTAATAACATCAGTATCACAAATATACTGATATGTTATTATGAGTTTGAAACAAACCTATTTCACCATTTATCCATCCTACGGAAAACGAAATCACCGTGCATGCGTATGTACGAAATACCGTCTCCACACTGTGGTGTAATCTATTTTCCTCCACCACCTTACTTGGATGGGTATAGTGGTGTAAATAATGACTATATATGATTATTTTAAATTGATATTGATTATTAAATATTATACATACACTTCAATACAATTCCATGATCGTGGAAATGATATCATCGCTCATGCGTACGTACGGACAACCGTCTCCACGACACAATGAGATTCATTATCAATGATTAACCATTCATGAATGATTATAAAGTATATATAATAAGTAATCATGAAATATATGAAATAATAATGATACTGGATTTTTGTATATATATGTGTATGTCATCTACTTAATTGCATTCAATTCAATAAGGAAACAAAAACAGCGTTCATGCGTACGTACGACCTCCAGTCTCCATGAACGGTGTATTTCTTCCCATTTATCGATCTATTATATATATGTATATTATGAATATATATTATATATAAATAATGTTTTACATTATGGATGTAATTAATCATGATCTAAGTAATCATATGAATAATTACAAGTGAAAACACGAACGACAAATGAGACGATTTTACCCAAAACGCTACTTTAACATGAATTTACAAAAGAACGGGTAATATAAATTCATAAGTGAACCATATATGATATAATAACAATTAATATGATTCTTTAATAAGTCAATGAAATTATTTAAATAACTATACAGGAGTTTTGGATACGTACGAAGCATATCGGACCTAAGGTAAGGGATAATTGTGCAAATCTCATTTTTATCCGAGATTTCTTGCTCGTAAGTATTTACTGGGGTTATTGCTATCATCCATTTCCATGTTTTATAAAAGTTTATTCATGTATGTTTAAAATCCTTTTTACCCATTTTGACTTTTACTCCATGGTATGGAAGGAATCTTTCTTTTATTTACCCTACTTGGTACTTTTTGACTTTTCCGACAAAAGTACGAGAAGAATGTTTTTTAACGTATACAGCATGAAAGGATTTTTACGGTTTTATAAAGCCTTATTTTAATGAATCTTCCTCCAAAATATTTCATGAATATTTTCAACAAAATCATTTTCTTTTAAAATTGCCTGAAATTTTGTGAAAATAAAATGATTTTGAAGAATAAAGGTTATTTTCCTCAGGAATTCATTTCAAGTGTTTTATCAAAATCATTTTCCATCTAAGATGAAATTATTTCATATGTGTATGTTTCATGTATAATTTATATATGATTTACATGCTTTCACTTTTCTAATGACGAAAGTTCCATTTGTTTTATATGGATTATGTGATGATGATATGATGTTTATGAAACCCATTTTATTCTTTCGGTTATGATGAATGTTTTATGTTTATGTTGTTGCACAAGTAAGAATGATTTAATTATGAGATGGGTGGGACCTATATCTCCCTCCAATTCATTGGGTAAAGATTTATATCTCATGACATAGACATGGATGGAACGGTAAGTTAATCCGGTTCAGTGTTATAGGACTGAAACTAGGAGTGAACTCAATTCATAAATGGACTTTGTCCACTAATATGGTCATGGAAGTAATGCCTTGGTTACTATGGAAATCATTACATGTGCTTAATGGATTCCACAATTACATGCTTTATTCCTATGCTATTTTACCATGATTGATGATCCATTATGATCTATGCCTTACATACTGCCATGTTTTATGTCATTGCTCAAGATTTTGATTTCTAAATATTATGTTCATGTTTTTCAGTACAAATATATATATGGTTTGTTTTATTTTCTCCATTATTACCCTTTCTGAGCATTTGAGCTCACCCTTTTTATGTTTATTTTCCCTCAGGATTAAAAGAAAGGTTTTAGGGATGGAAACAAAAAGGGGAGGATCGTTATGGGAGATGTTAAAGATCTTTCAACATGATTAGAAGTTTATATTCCATGATTCCAAAGACACTAAACTATTACGGTCCTTGTGTGTTTGTTTTTGTTATGTATTAGATATTCCGCAAAAGTAATGTCATGTCCATGAACGTCAAGCTTCGGGTCTCTACAATTATCTACCCTACTCTTACGATCATGTGGGGTTTTCCACTGATGGCCATCAAAGTTCCTTTTGTACATTTTAGTTTTTAGTTATTTTGATGGGTTTTTATTATATCCCACTTGTATTAGTTATACATGTACTTAGCTATTTTTTAGTGATACTTGTTTCCTTTTTAGTGTGTCGGACACGGTTGGGCATATTAGTGCATACAAGTACTCAATAAAATGCCTCCCAGGTATAGGTTGATCCCTTCTGCACGTGTCACCAGCCCCTGGCCTTCGGGAGGTGCGCATGGGGTAGTTACAACATAGGCCATGGGGGACAGGTTGTGACAATGCTAATTTTATCACTAATAAAATATTTCCTTTATCTGAGAAATGTTTAGCAATAATAAAATCAAAATTTATTAGTGTTTAAAGTTTTAGTATTGATTAAGGTTTCCATTATTACATCTTATACAATTTTAGAAATAAATATATTTTATTCTTTTTAAATGATTCATGCATACACATTACAACCTCTCGTCATTCAAGTTAATTGTAGAATATCATCTCTGTTGTGACATTGTTGAACAATTTGGATGAATTGAGAGCCTAAAAACTAAATATATTCATTTCTAATCATGTTTTTGTGCATTTCTCTAATGATTATTTTCAGGGGACATTTTTTTGTTACTTCTAAAAAATGGTTTGTGTGGAACCGCCTTTAATTTCTCATTATAGAGTCACCATTTGTTCACTTGATTTCTCCATTATAGAGATAATGAAATGAATTTTTGGTTGTTTTTTTATCCTCGTGTTAAACCTATCTAAAAATATTCTAGCCTATTATTTGGGTTAATTTATATTCAAAATATAATTTTATTGGAGGCTTCAATGTGTAATAATACTAAGAAAAAAATAGCATTCTATCATTTATTTAAAAAAATTAAGTCATCTCATGGGTCTGTGTGTGCTTGAATATTAATAATTTATTTTATGTAACATATTATAGTCGAACATATATAGTCTTAAATCTACTCAATATTTTCCCTCCCCACAAAAATTCAGCCATTTTGTAATACAATATTGTAAACTGTAGTTTTGAAAAAACAACTGAGTAGTTAATGCTTGATTTATTACATTGTTTACAACGCACGGATTATAAAGAAATGGTCTCAAGTCATAGGGAATTATTTTAATAATATTTTATAAACAATATATTTCTAAAATCCTCCCATTTTTACCACTTCTTGATCCTAACCCCATTTTCATATTTTACTAACATCCCTCTCTAACTAAGAAGTCTCAAAATAAGTTTAAAATAGTAATTTGAATTCAATTGATGATAAATTGTAGTATGGGTATGAGTCTATGCTTCACAATATATATATTAAAATATCTCAAATAAATATACACTATAATTCCTAATAAAGAATCTATGTTTATATGCAATCAATGATGTATAATCCCATGTTTTTGAACCATATTAAAATGAAAAAGTTTTTCAACTTTTTTGTCTACTGTAGGTTTTAGTTCTAAAACCATGATTCAGGAGGATGTTTTGTGAGTTAGGATCATTTAAAGTGTTGATATTGGTCATAGGTAAAGGCTTGAAGAGTTTCCCTAGTGGCTCAATAGGATTCGGAAGCACCAAACCAGATAGTGATGTTCGCATGGGCTACACACAGTTATTCAAACCATGCGGGTTAGCCATGCGGGATAAACTATGTATCTAGTAGCGAATGCATGGTGTGTGCCCGATTTGGAAAACCATGCTATTTAATCCATAAAGTTTACACAGTTTTGAGTATTCAGGTAATACTATATAATTAAATTCCACATTAAAAAGGGATTAAATTAAATGTAGTGAAGTGGGGGATATATCTAATTAAATTCTTGATTAAGATAAATTTAATTAATTTATGTGAAACATGGGTTTTATTTATTTAATTTGATTTTGGGAGAATTTAATTAAATTTTGATGAGTTTCAGTAATTATTTAATTAAATTTAGTTTGAGATCATTTTAATTAAATGAGGTGTTAATGAGGAGTTAGGGTTTATCAAACAGGTGTACTATTAAGTAGTAATAAAAATAATATAATAGTTATTATTATTATTATATTGATTATTTTATAAAAATTAGGTTTTTAATTAAATTTTAGAGAGAAAAAAAGAGGGAGGCATACTGCCTTAGTGAGGTGTGACCCCCACCCCCTTTCGGCTCTCCCATGGGTGCAACACCACCCCGCTCACACGGATCCCTCTCCGCACGCCGGATCGTTGTGGTATCTTCACCGAAGTTTTCTATCTCGGTGAAGTAAGTCCTACTCCATGAATTTATTTCTCCCCATCTTCTATTTCGGCTCTCAGTTGTCCGGTTTCTATTAATCTGAAACCCTAGGTTTGTTTTTAATTTTAATTTATTATTTCTTCCAAATATAGGTGGTGCAGAAGATGTCTCAAGACGCGTTGGTCCATATTTTTATGACCACCATTTAAGGAAAAGCGTTTTGTCTTGATTGGTTTCACAATATTCATATTAGGAAAAGTATATATACCAGTTAATTGGTTTCACACCCCTTGAATTAGTTTTTTACGGTTTATCTGAGTTTCAGTTAATTAATTGGATGTGTGTTGGTACTCGTTGCACTAATTGTTTGTGCTGATTATTGTTATAAGGTGTTGTGATCAATTTGAAGTGTGCATACACTTTTTTTATGAATTTCTTGTATGTATGTAGATAGTGGTTTGAGTTAGAAAGTATTGGCTCGGCCAATTCTTTGAGGTAGGGTCCCCAACTTTGCTTTAATTTGAAAAATGTAGTTTCTATTGATTTATTATTTTTATTAACTTGTCTACAATGTTGCAACAAATTATTTATTGTTGTTAAATTATTTTTAGATTACAAAATCATGTTTTTGTAATAAATCCTCTCCATCGAGGTTTACTTCCTTCAGGATAATTACATAGTGATTGGACCGATATGTTTGTTTAGCTTACTGATATGTGTTTTTCTATGAATTATTAGTTAGAAGAAGCTATTTATATTATTTTAATATGTCTTGCTTATCTATATTATGTATTCCCTCATTTACATGATGATGTATTTGGGTTAAGTGGTTCAAATAAATCAGTGTAGGATAAGTTGATATAATTAATTGTAAATTAATTACATGTTTTGAAATTGTAATTGAGATAATTAATCAAGGGATTAATTATGATTATCGAGTGGGTTAAGTTGAGATAATTAATTATGAATCAATTATGTTCTTTGTAATTATAATTTTTTTATCAATCTGGCGGTTAATTATGGGTTAATGTGTGGGAAATATTAAGATAATTAATTTTTTACTTCGAGATTTTAATATAGACAATTAATTAGGGGATTAATTATGAGATATTAAATTGGCTAAGCTGAGATAATTAGCTACAAGTTGATTATGTAATTTGAGATTGTTATATAGATAATTAATCAGGGAATTAAATATATGATATTGAATTAGAAAAGCTTAGATAATTAATTATGAATTAATTATGTTCTTTTAGGTTTTAATATAGATAATTAATTGGGAAATTAATTATGAGATTTTTATTTGGATATGTTTAGATAATTAATTATACATTGAATTGTGTGATATTGAGATACTAGCCTTGTGATAATTAATTGTACAATTAATTATATGACATTGATATGGTTTTCTTGTGATAAATAATTGTAGATTTATTTATATGATATTTATATTGTTTCCTTGTGATTTGTTAATTGTTGAATTTACAAGAGTAATTATTGTGATTAGTTAATTGTTGAGTTAAATAATGGAATTGTTGTTTTTAACAAATTTTATAATTAGAAATGACTTTGGTGTGGATAATTTATTGTTGAATTCATTTTAAATCAACGAATGGAAACATGGTCATTCAAATGCATGATGTGTGAATAGTAACATGATCAATCATTATGAATTAAAGAAGGGTAATAATGACATTCACTTATGAATGGGATTTTTGGGGATAGACATGGTGTTATTCACCAATGGTATTTTAGGTGTTAGACATGGAATTCTACACTATTGTATAAGCATATAAACATGGTTTTGGGTGATAGACATGGTGTTGTTGACTAATGGGATTTTAGGTGTAAGACATGGAGTTCTACACCAATACTATAAAAATATCTACAAGATTGAGATTGAAAAGGCGTTCTTCACCAATGATATTTTTTTGTCTGACATGGAATTCTACACCAATAGAATAAATATATGAATTTTATTTTGGGTCTTAGACATGGCCTTCTTCACTAATTATATTAGGTTCTAGACATGGTGTTCTGCATCGATATGAATGATGTGAATGATTTGTGAATTGAATAAGTGACATGGATTAATCCCGAGCCTATGTGGTTGAATGAATAATTTTAAATAATGTCATTATTAGTTTATTTATACATTATAATTGTTGGAACCGGGCATTCAACGGAAGCCCCAAATAGGTGGGTTTTTAAAATATTCCACCAAAGGTCGACGTAAACTTGTCGAAGTCAAAGAAGAGTAGCCCGGTCTTAGCAGAGGACCACGTGTGGAAGATTTTAAGCACAAAAATAAACCGTAAAATACCTGGTTTAGATATGAAGATGCGCATGACGTCTGCTCATTGTTGGAGATCACTTCTCGAAGAATCTGAAGCTGAATTCTTCTAGATCGTCCACATGTGCTTCAAGGAATCAGTGGGAGCGTCATTCGTCGTAATCCAGGTGCTATCGCTGAATACCAATGATGCCTTCGACATTCCAATGATCACGGCATCGCTTCGCTAGCGATGCCTAAGAGAGATCTCCATACGAGCTCCTTGGATCTACAGTATCTCTATCTAGAATGTGGGAGAGAGGAGAAGTGAGATAATCTCCATGAATAGTGTTTTGAAAATGCCCCCCTCTTCTATTTATAGTGCTCAATTGAAATACCCAGTGTCGCCTCACCGAACACGAATACTTAACGCACTTTCAACGAAATTTTATGACTCCTAAACTGACACATAAATATTATTATCATTTACTTTTAATATATTAAAATATATTACATGATAATAATTAAGTCATTAACCCGAATCGTCGCTCCCATAAAAAATAATTGAACCTTGAATAATTTAATATTCATCAACTAATATTTTTTCATGTATATACATAAAACTCATAAATACATTTAATAAATAAATTCAAAACTCATTTTTCTAAACGTGAATAGTATGAATTTATTTATTTCATTGGTGATCGTTAAACTTTGTAAAAATCCAGAACCCCTATGGTGGAGCCCGCTATGTCAAAATCTCCTATTCAACTGAATAGGGTAGATTCTTGAATACACTTTTGTGTGTGACCCTCTAGGCCCTTATTTTGATAGCCGTAAATAGTATTCATAGACCAAGAGCGGGATCTAGGAACCCATCATGGCCCCTGAAGAAATAAGGATTATTACATCAGCAACAACCAACCTATGAACATGCACTATGTAATATAATCTCTTTGTCTGTAATATCTCATAAAGCAGGACACCCTCTCATGTCATCACCCTCTTCCAGCTTTATAATTTTTTGTTGTAACTGGATGGATTTAGCCTCAACTGCCATGACCATGGTCTTATAAAGGTACTTCCATCCATATCAACATGGCCTGCGATATATTACTTTCATAACCCAGAAGTGACAAATCCTTTCTTGACCATTCAAACCAATGTCATGTGACCAATGAAACACCTGACACAAACTACCTCGCCACGACTTCATCACCATGGTTTTCATCTCGCATCAAAGTACGTAATCAAGTGACATACATTGGTAATGATCTCATGTCAGGAGACCATTACACATGATCGTAGATAAGAACATCCAATGATAGCCGAAACATGTGGTGTTCCTATTGACAGGTCAGTCCTAATGATCTCACTTCTAGAGATCACCAAGTGTGAACCTCATGAGAATAATTCTCAATGCTTATGATCCCCAAGAAACTGATGGTCAGACATCTACTATGTCCAATTAGTAAGATGTATCTAGACCATAGAACATATATATTTAAGATTAATGTCATAGTATCCAGAGGTTCTCATTATAGCCTAATAACTGATATAATCTTTTGATATGACAATTAATCTTTGTTCATTACCATTTGAATAGTGGAAAAAGAAAATTATACACTATAATGGTAAGATGACATCATGCCTATATTATTGGATACACGATATGCTAATCAAAAGCACTGAATTGTTGGGTTTAGGGAACCCACTATTTCAACACTCCCACTTGCACTAGTTCCGACTTGCTAACCAAACTTGTTAGCTACTCACATGATAAGCATCATGTTTCTGCTGTGTAAAGGCCCTAGATACAGGGTCCGCCATGGTTCCACCGTGTGGCTATTCTGCTATAGCGACCTCATATCTTTGATTAAAACTTCTCAAGAGATGGTATCCCGAGTATATCCCTTTTTTCCATTGTCATAACATGACATCTTGGCTAGTAAGAATATCAAAATTTAGATTATGATAATACTTTTATCACCATGTTTGATTCCATGAACTATAATAAATTGCTTCATATCTGCTTCTTAGCTGCCTTTGAAGCTTCAACGTACTCGGTCTTGTTGGTATGGCCACCAATGGATGATATGAGCTTGACTTTCTCATCACCTTTAGACTAAATGAAATACTAGATCACATTGATCTATGGAGGACTAGTTCATATCCCGAAAAACTAGTGTCCATTCTTCTCCACTTACTAGGTACACATCTTTTGTACTTGCTGAAGTACAATTAGATAGTTCTGACTACATACCTTGTAGTGCTTCTGAATACAAATGATATTTTCCAATTGTAAAATATACCTTGGAAACATTAGTTCTTGTATATATCATGGCATACATGATTGATCCATCACTCCGACATATGGATTTCAACTCACCGCATTTAACTCTTCCCATGTCACAGACTGGTCAACATGGAGAGATTATACCATGTGACATAGGCAACAATTCTTCTCTTGAATTGTTCCAACATGTATTTTTCAATACAATGTCACTATATGTATAATTGACTAGGACCAAGCAAACTATAGATCTACCTTTGTAGATCATGTTCCCTAGTACTTAGGTTTCTACTTTAAGGTAATCATGGGAGTGTAAATTTTATTTTGGTCTTAACTAACTGTGTGACCAATGTCTGCTTTCTATTTGTCTTCGAACAAATTTTTTTTAGAAAACTTTGATGCTACCACTAACCTCATGTAGACACATGGAAAATATTTTTTCAAATGGGTTTTCTATGATCATGCTGCTTACTTTAATCCTAAACTGGATTTTAGTAACTTACAACGTTTATTGGAATTCTGTGATGTGACCATCCCTTTGTGGTTGCGTTATATAGACACCATCCACGATTGGGTGTCATTACATCCGATGCTAAATAAATTGATCATAGATATTAGCTATGATAAGTAAAATTCTAACATATTTAGGCATTACAACTTGGTGAAACCAATCGTTCCTTATTGGTACTACACTTGTACCATCCATTTATCAACTCACATGAATACCCACCACAATATTCAAAATAATAAGCCCCTATTGTACTTTGATACATGGAATCCATTAATTGAATTTTATTTGGTCTTATTAATTTTAGCTAATTACCATGTACTGCTTACTTATATGAAATATTATTCACATTGAATAATAGATCACTGATCATAGAGAATATAAAAACCATCACCATGGTTTTATCCTTCCTACGCAGTATGTGTCTCTGGAACAACTTTGTTCCACATGCGCTTCTGGAACTGATTCATATGCCAACTATTTTGTGCATCTTGAGCATTAACTAAACACAAGTCAATATACCTCCCACTATCTCTAATAGATATGTGCTCCCTTAAATAGATATTTAGTCCCTTACTTGACTAAAACTTTTCTATCTTAGGTCCTTATGTAATATCCTTAGAAATCGTTAGGATTATTACACTAAATGCATAATGTGTTGGTCTTGAAACAAGTTTGTTTATGTCCTAACAAACTGTTTGCATCAAAACACACGTTCTTATGACCTAATGGGTTTACATCATACTATGACTCGTATGATATCCAATTTTCATTATAGTTGGAATATGGTTTTGGGATATCGCTGTTATTTTCAAATCATTTAATGAAGTATAATGGAAGTTTCTGCTAGTTCCAACATTGATATTACTTACATCAATACTTTGATGTATAGAATGGGAATTTAGGAATTACTCCACACTACATTTTGTTGATCAATGTTGATATGTAAGACTTCATCATCAATCCTCCCCATTAACATCAATGTCAGGATGTTGATAAGGTAATGGGCATTTGGGAATTGCTCCACGCTACATTATCAAGATTGATGAATACTTGGTTGAGATATTCTTCTGTATCCCAACCCAATGCAACTCATATATCTTGACCATGAATATACATCACTTTGTTATTCCTTAATTACTTAAAGGAATCTTATCAGGCATATATACCTCTAGCTTATACTTTTAATAGTTAACACTTACGTGTTGAACAATTTCTAAAATCTTTGTGACGTACCTTTATTTTTTAAGGATCCATTGTCCAAACTAAAGTCTTTGATAATACCAAAAGTATTTAGCTATGCCGAGGATAAAAACCATACTTGGTATATTCATGATTTCCATTTTTAGTATTACTTGACAAAGAATTATCCTGTCAAAACTGGGTATAAGTCTTACATTTATATTCATCACTAATTGCCTATGATTCATGAATCACTGAACTAGAGATTGATTTTACTGAAACAAATTCATTCCAAAAACTTAAATAATGTCTCCTTGTGTCTAAGGACACACGAGATTAATGTTTGGGGTTATACTCAACAATAGTTCAACATGAATATTTCACTTGGAAATTTAAGAAGTCGTGTACTTATCACCACTAGCCTAGGTATCACCCTTTCATAGCCACATGGAGAATACACTTGACTACTAGTAATGATTCTATACTTACTTGGTTATCGTATTAAAATACACATATGTTACCTGCATATTGTATTTAATACCAATGTAGTAAAAGAGAAACATTGATGAATACGCCTGATGTAGAAGTGGAAACTTGCTCTTTTAAATCAGTTTGTTGCTTTTAAACTTCCATAGTATTATTTTATAATATACAATACAAATAACCTCTGGTAATACCTCATTAATTGAAGGATGTCGTGAATATGTCATTGGCATTAAATGTCGTTGACCTTTTCACATTTTCTTTTAATTTATCTGCCATAAGAATTAAAGCTTAATTTTATTTTATTCTTATTCACTTGGAGAACCATACCTACATTGGTAATAAAGCGTTTACTCAATACATGATCATTTTGTAACATAAAACGAGACTTGAGTAATGTGGTGAAAAGGATATTTAAATATCATGATCAATCTTTAAATTCACACATGTCGGTGTAAACTTTGCCTTATTCAAATCATTTCATTGCTTTCTCTTTGTAAACTTCTCAGAGATGAGACTTTATGTTATATCATCTATGTCCTGGTGTAGCCACCGCAACTGACACCGGACGTTGATGAAAGAATGATGATATAACTATCATATGCTTTGTACATTAGTCTCCGGTAAGCATTTTCCACCCTCGCTTCTTGTGGTAGTTTAATAGTGTTGGGGACACTGACACCTTGAGTTTCCTATATCATAGTACTATGAGCACGTGCTTATACTATTCATGGATACTCATGTCTCTGTGGGAATTTAATTTGTCCATTATAATATTTCAGTTTTAATCTTGTGGTATAACTTTCCATTTTTCTAAAAAGATAAATTTTAGCAGATGAGTTCCTTTTATCTGGATTACCGGTTTAGACATTTTGATTAATTACTTAAATCATTTAATGTCTCCCTCAGTTTTATCGGATTCTAGGAACCCTCTATGCTAGATTCAGAATACTCTGTTTCTTGAGTATTCTAGTGGAAAGGATCCCGGAACCACCCCTCATGGTCTACAAGCTAAGGCTACGCCACTACATGGAGGGTTCTAGGTAGGCTTTTGGCTGGCCGACCACTTTAACATGTGGTTCATTGATCTATTGAGTGAAGTTCTAGCTTCATAAAGTCAAAATTTGATTTACTCATAACTTGCCTCTAAAATGATAGCAAGTTAGCTATGGATAATCCTTACTAGCACTTTAGTTATGGGGGCTCATCATTCTTATAAGGACTCCCCAGTAGTGAGAGGCACCCTTAGCTAAGGCATGACCGACACCTCAAACAGCTGGTTTTGCCCATATTTGAATGACGGAAGGCTGATTAAATTTAACATATCTTTGAGGGTTTTATTATTTTTAGTGTGATGAAAGAAATCATTTTCTAATTTTATAAGCACATATTATGTTATCTCACTCACAACTAGTCGTGCAAGATATATAAATTTCATCACGTCACATGTTCATTTTATCTTGAATATTGGTTTATTATTATACAATATGATCGTGTAATAAATTAAACATGCACAAAAATAATAAACCACGAAGAAATAAAATGAACACCTAATCATGATCTAGTACTATTGGTTGATCCATTGAGTGAATAACAGAACAACCAAAACCCTAGGGGTAAATACTTTTAGTTGCATGGCTTGTGACTTGAATAGCAATGTCTGCTCATCCAATGCATCCAGATCCTGTTTGGTGCGTCGCCGTCACTTGGCGCAATGTGTTTCATACGTCATCTCTTCATTATATAATTGTACTCGCACGCCAGTGAGGGGATCTCAGGGAGTAAAATTACAACTCTGAGAATGGGCGCACATGCCCTTATATGTATAATGACACTTGTGATGATACACTGATTAACTTTTATTTAATTAAAATAATTATTACAAACCATTTCAATAAATTAATAATTAAATGAAATAAATAAACACCAGACGTACATTGGTAGGTCGACGTCTCATGACTATCTTATACGCATTAAAATCGCATATAGTAAATAAATGAAGAATAAAAATTAAACCTGAATTAAAATAAACATGAGTGTATTATTTTATTGAATTAAAATTTCACTCTAATTTTAATTCAATATTAATATGTCGTTTGGTCCCAATTTAATTAATTTAATTTTAAAAATAAAATAAAATTAATTAAATAATTTAATTTTTCACCAAATAAATTAATTACGCTGCATTAATTATAGACTAAAGATAATATTTAAATGATTTAATTCTAAACAGAAATTAAATTAATTAGGTTAAATAACTTTTTATTCAAATAAAACTATCTGAGCCTCATAAACCCCGGGCAGGGCCTATGCGGGTCGGGGAAAACCTGTGCAGGCACATCCTGGGATGTGCCGACCCATGCGGGTTTGTTCTAGACCGAGATGGCATGCCTGTTCCCATTTCAGGCTGGGCAGACCCGACGGGTCACCTGGTGAGGAAAATCAAACAAAAAAATCGCACCTGCAGTAGGGGTTACCTAACAGTGGTGCGGGTCAAGCTGCGGGTAGAGGGTGGTCGGCGAGGCAGAAGGTCAGGCTATCTGTAGATGGCGAAGGGAATCACTGCCGCAAGGACATGGTAGAATGGTCGGTGCTGCTAGGCACTATGGGGCAGCGCGTGACTACGGCTTCCGGCAAGGGTTGAGTAGGAGGGGTGTGGCAATAGCGGAGGCCGGAGTGGCCTCGGGAGAGGTGGGCTGCCTGGTCCGCGGGAGGGAGGTACCTACACCTGGTCCTGGTGGGCTATAGTGTGAATAGGATGGAGAGCCCGACCGAGGTGGACCGTGCACTGTTACAGGGTGGAGGAGGCTCCGCAGCACCACGAAGGAGGATAGGAGGCGGCATGGTTGAGGGGATCCGTGCATGCAGGTTGGCAGTGGGGTTTGGTCCTACTGAATGGGGAGAGCGGCTGCCGGTGCAGCAGAGGGAAGCGACTAGTCCAGGGTTGGGCGATGCTGCTGATGGTTGCATGTTGTGCGTCCGGGGAGCCGCGAGATGCGGGGAAGGAGGTCTTGCACCTACTGGCCGGGGTGTAGTTCCTGGACCTACTGCAGCAACATGGTGAAGGGGAGGATCTGGGATGGGGTGGATGGTCGGGTGGTGTGTTGGGGTAGTCCGTTGCGCGCTACAGTGCGCTGGGGAGAGGAGGCGCCAAAAAAATTCCACTATTGCCCCCTCCACCCTTACTCATTTTTTATTGACCTGCAAAGGTAGGACTTCTCCTCTTTTTTTATAAACTTGACCCACTTGGGTCAAGGTCACCACGTTTTATTTAAACTAAATCCTATCTACTAGGCTTAGAAAATAACAATATTATTTTATTATAATAATATTATCATTGTGATAAATTAAATAATATTATTATAATAAGATATTAAAATAATTATTATTATAATAAGAATATTGTATTATAATAATATTATTATAATGATAATAATAATTATGATTCTTATGAAGAATCAGTTCCCAGAAAACACTATTCTTGTTATCGGAATTCCATCTGGGTGATGGAGATCTTCCAATTTAAAACTTCGGATGGCCGTAGATTGGTCATCCGAAATTGGATTTAGATAAAGTTTGCGACATTGGAACCAGAACGACACCCTCTTCATTAATTAATGCAAATTTAATTTATTTTGGCTTAAAATCGACATGTGCTCCCTCTGTTAACATTTGTTGGAACCGGGCATGTAACGGAAGCCCCATCTAGTTGGGTGTTAAAAATTTTCCACCGACGGTCGACGTAAACTTGTCGACGTCGGAGAAGAGTAGCTCGGTCATAGCCAAGGACAAAACATGGAGGATTTTAAGCCCAAACATAAACCGTAAAATACATGGTGTAGATGTGAAGCTGTGAAGGACGTCTTCTCGTTGTTGGAAATTGTTGTTTGAAGAATTCGAAGCTGAATTCCTCTAGATCATCCACATGTGCTTCAAGGAATCCACAAGATCGACGTTCATCATAATCTGAGTGCTAGCACGGAATACTAACGATTCCTTCGACGTTCCAACGATCACCGCATCGCTTCACTAGTGATGCCCAAGAGAGAGCTCTATCCAAGCTCCTTGGATCTAGTCCATCTCTCTCTATAATGTGGGAGTGAGGAGAGGAGAGATAAGCTCCATGAATAGTGTTTGGAAAATGCCCCTCATCTTCTATTTATAATGATCAATTAAAATACCCGATATCGCCTCGCCGGTCCCGAATAATTAACGCACTATCGACGACATTTTATGACTACTAAACTGAGCCATAAATATTATAATTATTTAGTTTTAATATATTAAAATATATTACATGAAAATAATTAAGTCATTAACCCAACTCGTCGTTCCAATAAATATTAATTGAACCTTGAATAATTAAATATTCGTCAATTAATATTTTTTCATGTATTTACTTAAAACTCATAAATACATTTAATAAATAAATTCAATACTCATTATTCTAAACTCGAGCAGTATGATTTTATTTATTTCATTGGTGATCATTAAACTTTGGACAAATCCCGAACCCCTATGGTGGGGCCCGCTATGTCCAAAACTCCTATTCAACTGAATAGGGCAGATTCTTGAATACGCTACTGTGTGTGACCCTCTAGGCCCATATTTCGACAGCCGTGAATAGTATTCACAAACCAAGAGCGGGATCTAGCAACCCATCATGGCCCCTAAGGATATAAGTATTTTCACAGTAGTGACAACCAACCTATGAACACGCACTGTGTAATATAATCTCTTTGTCTGTAATATCTCATAAAGTAGGACACACTGTCATGTCATCACCCTTTTCTTGCTTTATAGTTTGTTGATGTAATTGGATGGAATTACCCTTGACTGCCATGGACATGGTCTTATAAAGGTACTACCATCCATATCAACATGGCCTGATATATATTAATTCCATAACCCATAAGTGACAATTCCTTTCTTGACCATTCAACCAATGTCATTCCACCACTGACGCACCCGAAAATAACTACCTCACCATGACATCATCACCATGGTTTTCATCTTGCATCAAAGTACATAATCAAGTGACATACATTGGTAATAATCTCAATCCAGGAGACCATTACACACGATTGTAGATAGGAACATCCAATGACACCCGAAACATGTGGTGTTCCTATTGGCGGGTCATTTCTCATGATCTCACTACTAGAGATCACCAAGTGTGAACATCATGAGAAGAAGTCTCAATGCTTATGAGCCCCCAACACCTGATGGTCATACATCTACTATGTCCAATTAGTATGACGTATCTAGACCATAGAACATATATATTTAATATTAATATCATAGTAACTAGAGGTTGTCATAATATCCTGGGAACTGCTATAACCTTTTGATACGACAATTAATCTTTGGACATTACCATTTGAATAGTGGAAGCAGAAAAGTCTACACTATAATGGTAATATGACATCATGCATAGCTTTTTGTATACACGATATGGTAATCAAAAGCACTGAATATTTGGGTATAGGGCACCCACTATTTCAATAATAAATATAAATATATAGTTTTTTTCATACGCTTATCCGGACTATGAACTGAGGCTGGTATCACCATTAGGTGTCCCTTAAGAACTTGGATGGGTTGTTGTTTATTTATTCAGTTTTCTAATTAATTAATTATATATGAACACTATTTAATTATTAATCACTACATAGTTTAGGATAGACACTGGTGGTGTCTTCCTACTAAGATTTATATCTCACACCCTACTCGAGCTGTTATTGCACATGGGTAGCCGAGTAGACCTTCTTGTTCACATGGATTTGGACCTTACTTGGTTGTTGTATATATTGTACCTGGGAGTTAAGAGAAAAGGACCGAGCTAGATCTCAGGATTCTCATAGAGATTTCTATAGGTATTTTCTATCTTTTCTTTACTTTTTTTATGTATTTTAAAGCATGATGTTTTTTTAATCCATTCAGATATGTACTACTTTGACATGAATGCATTGTATAAATTGGAATCATCCATTTTATTTATTCAGTTGACATTGAAATTGTATTTTGTTATCCAGTATATTATTTCTTTATATCTACTTCCACTGTTATTTGATATTACTATCTGTCATCGCTGTGCACTTTGAACATGAGGGTATAGTCTCCCCACTAACTATCCTTAGACCCGCTTTGCAAGTTTATAGTCTTTGGAATATGGGGATACATGCTTGAGGTCATGTGGTGATTGGTCTAGATACTAGGTTTATATTCAGTCAAGATGAGATATTACAGAGTGGTATCCGAGGTGTAATTTTCATTTTTTCCCTTTGTCTTACTATTTTTTGGGTTGGTAGACATGAGACTTTAAGTATTTTGGTGCTTGGTTAAAATTCATTCTTTGGACTGATCACCCCACATATTGGGAATGACCAAGTGGCCATGATTGGTAATAGATTCTTATGATGTTTTCTATTATAGTTGGTGTGATTTCAGCTTGGGTGACTGGTGTTTTTTCCACTGTTTATTGATTATGAAAATTTTGACATTTTTCCCTTGGTCGAAATGGAATGGATTTAATATGACATTACATGAATCTAATTAAGCACTTAGATTTAACAATACACGAATGTGACATTCCATGTAGTTTCATTAGTAGGATGCCTATTAATTTTGATTGTGTACCTTTGATGAAATGCAATGTTCTGATCAGCTTTGGCATGCCTACTTGTATAACATTTTTAGATAATTATATTCCATGATGGCTCTATTATTATCATGATTTTATGTTATTACATACTTCTCTGTTATAGAATGTGTTTGTGTTACTACTTATCATAACATTATAGAGATTTTTTTATGCGTAAATAACTGTATGGGAGGAAAATAGTAGATTGTGTTTATGAAGGGAGCCAGTTTCAGTTATAAGGTGTATGGGAACCATATAACTAGAAAAACGATAACTTATGTATTCGAATAATTGAAAAAGGGATGCTAAATTTAAAATGTTAAAGGAAAATTTTATGTAACAAAGGGGAGCCAAATGTTAATAGAAAGGTGTATGGGCGCCTCATCGATTGGTATATAAACACCCATGTAATTGAGCCTTGTATAACTGTAGTGTGGTTGGAAATGGTTATAAAAGTTAAATTTGGTTAGTTTTGATTGAAATGGTTTATTAGGATTTTAAAATTCTCATGTGGATCTAAGTAGGTTAGTTGTGGCATGTATTTATGAAATGAACTATTTGGGGTTGTTTTTTAGGAACAAGAATTAAATAAATTGTACCCTCATAGGTCTCATTCTAATTAAATAGAATTTAGATGATAAATTGCATGTTTACAATGAAATGACTCTAAAATTAAAATGATTAGAGAGGAATTCTGTTATAGATTTCATGTTTTTCCCATGGGGAGTTGATTGAAAACCAAATTCCTTATTGTGAAATAGTACTTGTGAGTTTGTTAAAATTCTTTAAAATGTTTATAGGTTGAAATGAATTAGTAAAATGAAAAAATGAAAAGGGAATTTTGATCTTAGTAAATTTAGTTTTTCATGAACAAGAGATAGGGTCAATGCTTATGCTTCGTATGGGACTTTCCCAAGATAGGTAGCATGCTTTGATCTTGAGATTCCTTGATTCCGCTGTGAGCTGTTGATGTTGGTGTTGTTTTAGTGCCATTACCTCTATTAGGACTTTTGGGTTTTAAAAGACAACCTTGTTCAGATGGTTTTTCATTGTACTTTAACTCTTGTTATGGGAATAAGCATTGAATAATTCTTGGTTCAAGAGGTTAGAAAACTCATTATATCATCAATCGAGTTATGGTTTTTTGAGATGATGTGATTTTTGTTTTAGTGAACAACGGGTAGTGTATGTTGACATACGTGGTATTGTCAAGTGTCTAGTGAGGTAACGGACCAATTGAGTTCGATATAATCATGGAAGGTTGAAATGTTAAGAGAGTTATTGGGTTATCTCTTGAGTATAATGATTGGGGCATTAAGGTATTTTCACCCCACTACCGGGGAGGTCTTTTTGGGACTCAGATGTTTTGACATGCCTATAGGTTCAATTTTTTTGTCTTTTATGCAAGATGTTGGCGTGGTAATCCTAGATCATTGAACTTCACACGTGCATTCAATTTTTTTCTGCAATAGTTCACTTGAGAGTGGATAGCCTTTCCTTTCAATGATAATGACACTCTTAAGGTGGGTAGTGTCACATCTGTTATGATGCCCATGTCAGTGCTTTCTTGGCAGCACAAATTCTATGAGGTTGGTGGTTTACACAAATGTTTGGAAACACTATTAGTTTTTGGAAGAGTTTTTGTGGTAAGATTATAAAGGTAATAGATGCCTTTGATGCTATAGGAATCAAGGTTTGGTTGTTGGTGAATTGGAAGGTGAAGCAGAGCTTTCTTAAATTAGTCAACCAATGATAGTTTGACTGAACTTCTGGTGACCTTGGTTTACTCTTAGTGTGCTCCTCTGAATGAGATGATTTTGTCCCTTATCTTGACCTCATCCTTTAGACAATTAGATAGTATTGTTGTTATTCTTCACTAATGTTTTAAAATTCATTGGGCATGATGAGTGGTTTTTGTCTTAGTTGTACACAGGATGTTTAGTTCTTTGGGTTATTCCTTTATTCGTTTTGGGGTATAATAGTATTAAAGTATCCTAATGATGTCTTGACATAAGAAAGTCACCAAAAGTAGAGTGAGGACTTTGGTTTACATACGGTTAGTGATGGAATCGCTTTAAAGTCACATCACGTGTTTAAGGATAAGTGTGGGTTTATGGCTCGGTGATGTCTTTCATGGAAAGAGTCATGGTTTTGTAGTTTTACCACTAATTACTAAGAGCATTGGTGAAAATAACCAATGAGTGGGTGGTTAAGGAGAAAATGTAGGGATCATGTCACTTGTTTCATGTGCTCTATTTTTTGTAACCATGGCTATTCTATGCATGAATTATAGTATAGTTTGTGTTTGTTTTCAATCCTCAGTGAAAAAATATTATGCGCCAAATGAGAGGTTTTTCACGCCACAGTTAGTTTTGCGCGCGGGGGTCTGAGATGCCTATAAATAAGAGGTGACCCCCATCATTCCGTATGGTTGAAGACTTAGAAATGATCTAAGGTCTGATGCATGTAAAAGGTTAGCGTAAAGTGAGTTGCAAAAAAAATGACCAGCTGCGTGAAAAAGTCTGAGCTGCAAGAAAAAGTCCGAGATGCATGAAAAGTTCCGACTTGCACGAAAAATTTTGAGTTGCTTGAAAAGAGCTGGGCTGCACGAAAAAGTCCGAGCTATGCTGAAAATTATGGCTTATGCAGAAAATTCGAATCTGCAAAAAAATGGAGAGGTTGCGTGTAAAAAGTTGAAGTTGTGCCAAATATTTTTCCGCCCGAAAATCAGGTATTGCACGAAAAAGTGAGAACTTGCGCGCATAGTATAGTTGCTGCGCGAAATCATATATGTATCCTGTTTGCAATTTTTGATTATCCGGTTAAGTGGTTCAGTGCATTCAAGTGCATAATTTATGGACATAGATGCATGAAGAGTCTCGTTCTATGCAGAGTCAAAGACTTCAATGAAAATCTATTGAAGAGACCCTCACGTCTATAAACTGACTAGGACTTCACCAAAGACAGTGAGCCAGGGGGAGTCAACAGGAGTGTCCCGAGGGACGCAGAGAAATATCTCTAAACTTTTTTAAAGTCAGTGTTCCTAGGACAAAGTGATTGTACGTGAACATTTTAATCTGCAACTAGTGATGTTTAGTGGAAATAGGTACGACCTACAACCTGTCGGCATATGCTCCTTGGACGTATCCCTTTGTGGTGAACCATGTAAAAGTGTTGTGTCAACTTCCTACATTCATTTGTTTGATAGGTTTAACATGTTCCTACCATCGTGGGAATAAGATACATAACTTTAAAAAGAAAATTTTAACACCCTGATTTACCCCTCCCCTCTCAGTGTGTTCTGGGGTCCTTCAAGTGGTATCAGAGGCAGGTTCGCAAGTGTTTGATCTTTCATTTATCGTTATGGACAACTCAGCCAATGTGAGAGGAGTCCCTCTCTTTGATGGAAGTAATTTCCAGATCTGGAAGAACAAAATGAGATCTCATATAAGATCTATTGGAATGGAATTCCTTTTTTCTACTATTCAAGAAATACAAGTCACTGATCCAACAGGCCTAGTTATGACTGACGCATACAAGAAAATTCATGATGCAGATTCTAAAGAAAAAAATGCTCTCACCACGGCCCTTTCTGATCAGATCTATCTAAAGGTGATGAGTTGTACCTCAGAAAAATCCATGGGGGATAAACATGAAAATATTTATGATGGAGAAAGAAAATTGAAGGAGGAATAACTACAAGTCCTACACAATAGGTTTAATGATCTGAAGATGCATCTGGATGAGAATTTAGGCTCATTATTCAATCGAATTACAGAAGTAGTTGGAGCTATTCAGGGTCTAGGAGAAGAAATCAAAGACACTTATATTGTAATGAAAAATTAAGAAGACTACCAACCCTGTACAATGTAAAGGTTTCAGCCCTTGGGGAAAGGGATCTTTCAAAACTTTCTCTAGATGACCTGCTGAGCAGTTTGGTGGCATATGAAATGAGATTCAAACCAGAAGATGTTATGACTCGAGTGATCAAGTAAATGGCATTCAAAGCCACTGAGAAACTAAAAATCTCAAAATATAGTAGTGGTGAAGATGATGAGTAAAATGAAATTATTTCTCCCATTTCAAAGATGTTCCAGAAGGGAAAAGGGAAATTCAATGGGAAGTTACCTCTTTCTTGCTTTAGTTATGGAAAAGTTGGTCACATTACCTCTCAGTGCTTAAGAAAGATCCATGATGATAATAGCAATACTAAAAAAATTGAGAATCCTTGGAAAAGGTTTTTCAAAAATGGAGACTTCAAATATAGAAAGAAAGTACCAAAGAGAAGTTTTATCTGTGAATAGGAAGTAGATGATAATGAATTATGTGATGAAGAAGAACCATAATTTAAAACTAGGAGCCTTGCTTCCATGATGGCCACTTTAGAAATATCAAAAGATACTGGTGGAGAAAATCAGTTGACAACTAGTTCCAATCCCGACATGCAACTTAAGGATGTTGTTAGTAAGCTAAATATAAAATGTAAGAGTCGAAATAAGTGGAAATAAATTGTAGAAGAATCAACTGAATATGCTGATCAACTTGAAGCTGAAATTGAATGACGGGAAGAATTAGTGAAACTTCAATCCAAAATAATTGAATGTAGTGAAGATTTAGTGGATCTGAGGCTGAGAATTGAAGAGTAGGAAAAGGGCATCAATGACCTCGCCACTAGACTAGAGGAAAAGTCCATGACTGCTAAGCGTCTTGAGGAGGAAGTTGTTACTATTAGGATTAAACTTGAAAAAGATTCAATTTAAAAAGAATCAAGGAAGAAAATATAGTTTGGAAGGTTCTCATATGGTGAGTTGTTGGATAGGGAAAAACACGGCTCTAATTATAAGACCCCAGCCTTAAACCTTACTTAATATTGAATTAAATGAATAATTCACGTCGAGGATCTTTTCAGGTTTAGAGTTTTAGAGAATTAGAACATAACTATTACATCTCAAAATATTACAAAGTAGTCACTTCTACTAAGTTTCCATAATAAAAAAACTCTTAAAAAGAAACGTGTCTAGTTCCATGTTTTATGTTGGATGACATTCCCTTGATCCCATCCTTGACCTTATTCCACATTAAGTCTTGTGAAAACATTTCAAAAAAAACTTGGGGTGAGCATAAAAAGCTCAGTAAGGGATACAGAAAGAATGAAAACTGTTAGTTTTTCAAACATCAAATAAACCATATATACTCTATCAAAGTAATACCTTCACCTTCATGAAGTAGTAAAAACTCTTCACTGAATAAAGTATCATTACTTACCATTTTGTAACCAAAGGATTACCATAAAATCCATAAAAATAACACATAACATATAAAAAGGTAACTTGGGACATAAACATACTTAAGTGGAATAACCATATGGTCGACTTCCACACATATCACTTAATGGAATAGCCATACGGCCAATTTCTATACATACTTAATGGAATAGCCATACGGCCGACTTCCATACCCAATGCATTGGAGGTTATAACGTAACCACCCATCCTGGTATTCACGGCACCACCCGTCATATGGTTTATAACGTAACCACCCGTTAAAATGTCCAAGTACCAGTATAAAATCATAAAACATAAAACCAATATAAAGGAATGATAACATTTCCACATTTCAATCACAGTATATCATAAATATATTGACATAATAGAATCCTTTTTCAAAACCATTTTCAATACCAAAATACATAAAATAGTATATGGTATTTATTTTATTCTAAAACCATTACGGTTTGTTGAGAAATCCAAAGACCAAATAATACTCGCGACGGCGGAAAAAGTCGTTGTCGCCGCGTACGTTAAAAGAATAATTCCTTTTTGACGTTTTGTAAAACGCTTCGTAGAAAAAGATATCTTTTGTATAAAAAGTAAAAGTCAAAGGGGTTTATACACCGTATAAGAGAAAGTTGTGAATAAAATGAAATATGCCTCAATGAAAGGAGATTGAGACGAAGTCCCTTACCTCGGGTCCGACTTGACTCGATCGTTCTTTAACGTCCTGAATAATAAACTTGAGTTAATTTATACATTATTAAGAACCATTTTAAAGTTTATTATTCCTTTTATATCACTTATTGCCATGTTATAAACATTATGTAACCATTTAAGTTAATAATGTTTGTTTTCTCAATATTTGATTCTTAATTCGAAAGTGGACTTCTTACAATTACATGTTGTTCGTGTGGTCAAAGGTTCTTTATATCCAGAATGAAATTCCCGATTTGGATATAATATGTATCATATATATCCATCATATACATGTATTTATAATATTACATATTCATTTAGAGTTAAGAAATGAAATGCACCATTCATGGAGATGGTAAGCCGTACGTACGCATGAACGCTACTTTCATTTCCCACATATGGCATTAACGATTCACATCACTTTGAGGGGGCGGTAGTCCGCAGTTCCTTAAATGAAGATATCGTGTTTACCCATAATGGAAACCATAAAGGTATTCCCAAAATGAAAAATACAGAAGAATAAAGAAAAAATAAACATATTATATATCATATATAAAAATAGTGACATCATAATGGCCACCTTTGAAGGTGTTAAATGATTATTGAACAATCATCGTTTCGGGAGGCAGAATTTCGCCATCCACGGAAACCGTATGTTCTTTAACCATTTGATGTAGTTGTGTGAGAGTGTAGCTCGAATAAATATTATAACAACGTCCTAGTATGTTGAAGATACTGGTGTTATTACAAAAGAAGTAAATAAAAATAGTTTAGAGGGTTGGAGAAGCAAAATAAAACAAATGAACAAGAGAGAATGAATTACCTTTAAAAGTGTAACTCCTTTTGATTTGAGCCTAAAGGCTTCCTTTGAAACGATTCTTCCCAAAGGGAATCCTCTAGGATGAGGAGAGGGATGTGGAGAGAGTAAATGGGTAGGGGTTGGCCGAGCCAAAGGCTTGTGGAGTGTGTGAAATGAGGTAGAGGTGGGGGCCTTTTATAAGAGGAGAGGAGGGGCACTTTTGGAAAGTAAGGAAATATTACTTTATTTGAAAATTTGTTTCGGTTTTAAAAGGTCCCACATTGATATAATTCGTGGATAAGGTGATAAGGGTTCGAAATCCACCCATCCAATAAGTTTTGGACATGTGTAGTTCACATATTTTACATTATCTTTCCATTTTATTTAAATTGTCAAATAACGATGTCATCGCTGCATCATTATTATATCATAAATAATTTAATTTATTTAATGTCTAAAAATTATAAAAAAAATACTATGATGTAGGAAATCATTTTAGCTTTCCAATGACTATTTATAATCAAAAATCTGATCTTTATAAGCGCATGTAAATTTTTTTTCGTAAAACATATTATGTTTGTGTCATTTTTACTTTTACATTAAATATAAAGTTATTTATGTCATTTCCCAACCAATGTGTCTCCATGGGGTCCCCAAGTTGACCCAAGGCTTTTCCTGGTCGGCCATGACACAACCAATGAGGGTAGGACATGTGTCAAGCTCATCTTATTTTATTAAAGCATTATTTTTACCTTAAACTACACTAATTACCACTAATCGCGATTAAGAACTTAATAAGTTAATATTCACCAAAAAATTATTATAATCTCATTGAACCAAATTTTACTTCTTAATTACAACCATGTATGTCGGATTTTTGAAATTAAAAAACACAATGATGGAAAAATTTCATTTAAACGGAAAATCAGTCTTTATAAGTACCACTTAGTGGTTTCACTATTCATCAAAAATTGATGTTTTTCAGAAAATTACCAAAAATTCACCCTAAGCTATATTTGATATTACGAATTCAAAAATGAAGTATCTTTTACAAAATTCAAAACATATAAGTCACATTAAATAATTTAATAATTAATTCCCGCTGTCAGAGCAAATAGCGTGTTTTTATGAAACAATAAGTATCAAAAGATTGACACTAGTTTATGTACAATTTCAAAGTGAAATTAATTCCAACGACCACTCTTGGATTTAATGGTAAAAATATTTTCTAATTTCAATATAAAACCAATTCAAAAGAAAATCTAATCATATAAATAAATTATATTAAAAAGTGGTTTTGAATTAAAATACAACATTTTACACTATTTATTAAAAAAATGAACTTTATCAGAAAGGTACCAAAACTTTACACAAAGTAAATTTTGATGTCCCGATTCTAAAGAAGTGTTATATTTGGTCCAATAGAATTTATAAGATTGATCAAAACTATATTTAATGACGGTTCTCCGTCAAAAGGTGATAAGTGGACCTTTCATGAAAATTAGGGTATAGATGCCTAAAATTGAACTCTTTCCTTATTTTAAGCCTTTATCTTTTATTGGGTAAATGTAAAAACATTTAAAAACATATATAATAATATTTTAGTTATTTCTATCCATTCCCGCCAGTACAACGGCTACTCATTAACTAACATTTAAAATAATATTATTTTATTACTTGTGTGCAACGTAAGTTTTCAAAGAAACTCATCGTTGCGTACCGAGTACGCTATCGAACGTAGAAACCCCTTTTAAATAAAATTAATATTTAATTCGTAAATATTAATAAATATGAAAATTCTTTATTCTTTATTTACCTGGGATGTTACATCCTTCCCCCCTTTTGGGAATTGCGTCCTCGCAATTTTATTCACTTATCAAAATAAGTGGGGGTATTTATCCCTCATAGAATTTTTAAATTCCCACGTTGCCTCTTCAATCACATTGTTTTTCCACAAAACCTTTACCTGATGAATCACCTTATTCCGTAACATCGGCTCCCTATGGTCAAGAATCTGGACCGGTTGTTCCTCATAAGATAGGTTCTCTTCCAGCTGAACTACCTCTGGACTCAAAACATGAGATGGATCTAGCATATACTTTCTCAACATTGAAACATGAAAAACATTGTGTACCTGAGATAAACTCGGAGGTAAAGCCACACGGTATGCAACTGATCCAACTCTCTCCAGAATTTCATATGGTCTAATAAACCTTGGACTCAGCTTTCCTTTCTTACCAAATCTCATCACACTTTTCCAAAGAGAAACCTTGAGAAAAACATGATCACCTACCTCGAAAGATAGATCCTTCCTCCGGTTATCCGTATAACTCTTCTACCTGCTCTGAGCTGTTCTCATGTGCTTCTCAATCAACTGAACTTTTTCTGCCATCTCTTCTACCAATTCTGGTCCCATTAGCTTCCTTTCACCCACTTCATTCCAAAATGATGGAGTTCGACACCGCTTCCCATATAATGCCTCAAATGGTGCCATCTGTATACTGGAATGAAAACTGTTATTATAAGAAAACTCAACCAAAGAAAGATGTTGGTCCCAAATTCCCTGATAATCCATAGAACAAGCTCGTAGCATATCCTCCAATGTCTGAATTGTTCGTTCTGACTGCCCATCTGATTGAGGATGAAAAGCTGTACTAAAATTTAATTCAGTACCCAACGACTTCTGAAGGCCTTTCCAAAAGTTATAAGTAAACCTGGGATCACGATCCGATACAATGGAGAGAGGAACTCCATGTAACCTAACTATTTCTTTAAGATACAAATGGTAAAGTTGATCAAGAGAGAATGTATCTCGTATAGCAAGGAAATGAGTAGATTTGGTCAAATGATCAACAATAACCCAGATTGCATTATTACCTCAAGAGGTCTACGGTAATCCAACAGCAAAGTCCATGGATATATTCTCCCATTTCCACTCTGGCATTGGTAAAGGCTGAAGCATCCCGTTCAGTAATTTCCGCTCTGCTTTAACCTATTGACATGTCAAACACTTCATAGTAAAATCAGCAATGTCTCTTTTCATTCCATCCCACCAGTAATACTCCCGCAGATCTCTGTACATCTTAGTACTGCCAGGATGAACTGAAAACGGGGAATTATGAGCCTCACATAACAACTCATTCTTCAACTGTGAATCACAAGGCACAGATAACCTCTTCCCAAACCTCAAAACACAAACACAAACTTATCCAAGAACACATGGAAAATTTTATTCATAAGTTCCATGAAGACAGCAGGTGCATTGGTTAACCCAAAAGGCATAACTACAAATTCATAATGGCTATATCTAGTATGGAACACAATCTTCGGAACGTCTGCTTATTTTACTTTAAACTGATGGTACCCCGACCTCAAGTCAATCTTCGAAAAATACTGAGCTCCCTGGAGCTGATACCACTTCATTCGACGGCCCAACATCTGCTGAAGTTGTTGAAAAGGTTTTCACCACCCCTTTCTGCTTGTAGTATGGCTGCATTCCCCCAGTTGAGTTCTTCGTTGGACACTCGTTTGCATAATGACCCATTTCATTACACTTAAAACATCTTACCGTTGGCTTTTCATTTCCTTCTTGATCATCTTCTTTACAGTTACGATCAATATGACCAGACTTACCACACCGAAAGCACTTACCAGACTTGGATAAACATTCTCCAGGATGCATTTTACCACACTTCTCATGGGATGGATATTTGGTTTTCTTACCTCCTTGCTTCTTTGATGAATTCTTCCCCTTTGGCTGCCTACTAGACCTCTTATTCTGTTTTTTGTCATAGAACACCTGATCATCAGCAACCTCCATTTCCAACTTCTCCGCACATCGAACAAGTTTTTCATAACTTTTGAACTCACGAGAAGCTAAAGCCCTTCGATACTTTGGCTTTAACCCTGAGTAAAAACGGTTTATTTTACTATCAAGATCTCGTATGAAGTTTGGAGCATACCTTGCCAATCGAGTGAACTTTTCTTCATAAGCAGCCACTGAATCATCCTCCTGCCTCAATTCTAGGAACTGTTTTTCCATCCTAAGACGATCCACCTTAGGAAAATATTTATCAAGAAACATACATTTGAATTAGTCCTAGTGAAGATCCTCAATCTCATCACTATCCCTTATATTTTTTACCATCGACCACCACTGATCAGCTTCACCTTCAAAACGGTAAACAGCAAGACTAACCTTTTGATGTTCTAAACAACCCATGACATCAAAAATCCTCTCCAGTGCTTTAATCCACCCTTCTGATTGCACAGGGTCAGATGATCCTCTGAATGATGGGGGGTGTTGCCTCATGAAATGTTCTACCACTGACATGTTCCTCTGCGGTTGATCTGGCTGATCTCATGCATGGATACCGCCACCATTTATAGCCTGAGTCAACTGTGCCATCACTGCAATAAACTATTAAGTTCCGATTCCGACCATCTCAGGTTGCTGATTTGGAAGGTTATCTTCCTCCTGATGTCGTCCCAACATAGCTGCTTTGTTTCCTCTGCGGAAAACCATTCTGAACACAGAAATATCTTAGGCGAAGAAACATGGTAATCTGTAAATGCTATATAATTTCAATCATATTATAATTTAACACTTTTCTAACTCCTAAAGTTGTCTAAACCGACCTTTGATACCAACTATAAGGCGTTAGCCTTAAACCGTACTTAATATTGAATTAAATGAATAATTCACGTCGAGGATCTTTTCAGGTTTAGATTTTTAGAGAATTATAACATAACTATTACATCTCAAAATATTACAGAGTAGTCACTTCTACTAAGTTTCCAAAATAAAAAAAACTCTTAAAAAAACGTGTCTAGTTCCATGTTTTATGTAGGATGACATTCCCTTGATCCCATCCATGACCTTATTCCACATTAAGTCCTGTGAAAACATTTCAAAAAAAACTTGGGGTGAGCATAAAAAGCTCAGTAAGGGATACAGAAAGAATGAAAACTGTTAGTTTTTCAAACATCAAATAAACCATATATACTCTATCAAAGTAATACCTTCACCTTCATGAAGTAGTAAAAACTCTTCACTGAATAAAGTATCATTACTTACCTTTTTGTAACCAAAGGATTACCATAAAATCCATAAAAAGAACACATAACATATATAAAGGTAACTTGGGACATAAACATACTTAAGTGGAATAACCATACGCTCGACTTCCACACATATCACTTAATGGAATAGCCATACGGCCAATTTCCATACATACTTAATGGAATAGCCAAACGGCCAACTTACATACCCAAAGCATTGGAGGGTATAACGTAACCACCCATCCTGGTATTCACGGCACGACCCGTCATATGGTTTCTAACGTAACCACCTGTTAAAATGTCCAAGTACCAGTATAAAATCATAAAACATAAAACCAATATAAAGGAATGATAACATTTCCATATTTCAATCACAATATATCATAAATATATTGACATAATAGAATCCTTTTTAAAAACCATTTTCAATACCAAAATAAATAAAAGAGTATATGGTATTTATTTTATTCTAAAAACATTACGGCTTGTTAAGAAAGCCAAAGACCAAATAATACTCGCGGCGGTGGAAAAAGTCGTTGTTGCCACGTACGTTAAAAGAAACATTCCTTGTTGTCGTTTTGTAAAACGCTTCGTAGAAAAAGATATATTTTGAATAAAAAGTAAAATTCAAAGGGGTTTATACACCGTATAAAATAAAGTTGTGTATAAAACGAAATATGCCTCAATGAAAGGAGATTGAGACGAAGTCCCTTACCTCGGGTCCGACTTGACTCGATCGTTCATTAACGTCCTGAATAATAAACTTGAGTTAAGTTATACATGATTAAGAACCTTTTTAAAGTTCATTATTCCTTTTATATCAATTATTGCCATGTTATAAACATTATGTAACCATTTACGTTAATAATGTTTGTTTTCTCAATATTTGGTTCTTAAGTCGAAAGTGGACTTCTTACAATTACATGTTGTTCGTGTGGTCAAAGGTTCTTTATATCCAGAATAAAATTCCCGATTTGGATATAATATGTATCATATATATCTAGCATATACATGTATTTATAATATTACATAATCATTTAGAGGTAAGAAATGAAATGCACCGTTCATGGAGACGGTAAGCCGTACGTACGCATGAACACTACTTTCATTTCTTTATCATATTAATGGAATTAAAACTAAATGAGAGTTATGTATATTTTAATTACAGAATTATATTCATCATTTAGATATATCATTAATTATATATATCCATTATATACATGTACTTTTAATAGTACATTACATTTGGGGATAAGAAATGAAATGCACCGTTCATGGAGACGGTAAGTCGTACGTACGCACGAACGCTACTTTCATTTCTATCTTATACTTTAATGGAATGAAATAATAATTATATAGAGGTATATTATAATTCCAGTATAACATCATATATAATAACTTTAAATCCATCCTTTACACGTCCCACACATGGCATTAACGATTCACATCACTTTGAGGGGGCGGTAGTCCGCACTTCCTTAAATGAAGATATCGTGTTTACCCATAATGGAAACCATAATGGTATGACCAAAATGAAAAATAAATAAGCTTAAAGAAAAAATAAACATATTATATATCATATATAACAATAGTTACATCATAATGGCCACCTTTGAAGGTGTTAAATGAGTATCGAACAATCATCGTTTTGGGAGGCAGAATTTCGCCATCCACGGAAACTGTATGTTCTTTAACCATTTGATGTATCTGTGTGAGAGTGTAGCTCGAATAAATATTATAACAACGTCCTAGTATATTGAAGATACTGGTTTTGTTACAAAAGAAGTAAATAAAAAGAGTTTAGAGGGTTGTAGAAGCAAAATAAAACAAATGAACAAGAGAGAATGAATTACCTTTAAAAGTGTAACTCCTTTTGATTTGAGCCTAAAGGCTTCCTTTGAAAGGATTCTTCCCAAAGGGATTCCTCTAGGATGAGGAGAGGGATGTGGAGAGAGTAAATGGGTAGGGGTTAGCCGAGCCAAAGGCTTGAGGAGTGTGTGAAATGATGTAGAGGTGGGGGCCTTTTATAAGAGGAGAGGAGGGGCACTTTTGGAAAGTAAGGAAATATTACTTTATTTGAAAATGTGTTTCGATTTTAAAAGGTCCCACATTGATATAATTCGTGGCTAAGGTGATACGGGTTCGAAATCCACCCATACAATAAGTTTTGGACATGTGTAGTTCATAGATTTTACATTATCATTCCATTTTATTTAAATTGTCAAATAATGATGTCATCGCTGCATCATTATTATGTCACAAATAATTTAATTTATTTTATGTCTAAAAATTATAAAAAAACTACTATGATGTAGGAAATCATTTTATATTTCCAATGACTATTTATAATCAAAACTCTGATCTTTATAACCCCATGTAAAAATTGTTCTTGTAAAACATATTATGTTTGTGTCATTTTTACTTTTACATTAAATAAAAAGTTATTTATGTCATTTCCCAACCAATGTGTCTCCATGGGGTCCCCAAGTTGACCCATGGCTTGTCTGGGTCGGCCATGACACAACCAATGAGGGTAGGACATGTGTCAAGCTCATCTTAGTTTATTAAAACATTATTTTTACCATAAACTACACTAATTACCACTAATCGCGATTAAGAACTTAATAAGTTACTATTCACCAAAAAATTATTATAATCTCGTTGAACCACATTTTACTTCTTAATGACAACCATGTATGTTGTATTTTTTAAATTCAAAACACAATGATGGCAAAATTTCATTTAAATTGAAAATCAGTCTTTATAAGTACCACTTAGTGGTTTCACTATTCATCAAAAATTGAAGTTTTTCAGAAAATTACCAAAACTTCACCCTAAGCTATATTTGATATTACGAATTCAAAAATGAAGTCTATTTTAAAAAATTCAAAACATATAAGTCACATTAATTAATTTAATATTTAATTCCCGCTGTAAGAGCAAATAGCGTGTTTTTATGAAACAATAAGTATCAGAAGATTGACATTAGTTTAAGTCCGATTTCAAAGTGAAATTAATTCCAACGACCACTGTTGGATTTAATGGTAAAAATATTTTCTAATTACACTTTAAAACCAATTAAAAATATTATCTAATCATATAAATAAATTAGATTAAAAAGAGGTTTTGAATTAAAATACAACATTTTACACTATTTATTAAAAAAATGAACTTTATTAGAAAGGTACAAAAAATTTACACAAAGTAAATTTTGATGTCCCGATTCTAAAGAAGAGTTGTATTTGGTCCAATAGAATTTATAATATCGATCAAAACTATATTTAATGACGGTTCTCCGTCAAAAGGTGATAAGTGGACCTTTCGTGAAAATTAGGGTATAAATGCCTAAAATTGAACTCTTTCCTTATTTTAAGCCTTTATCTTTTATTGCGTAAATGTAAAAACATTTAAAAACATATATAATCATATTTTAGTTATTTCTATCCATTCCCGCCCGTACAACGGCTACTCGTTAACTAACATTTAAAATAATATTATTTTATTACTTGTGTGCAACGTAAGTTTTCAAAGAAACTCATCGTTGCGTACCGAGTACGCTATCGAACGTAAAAACCCCTTTTAATTAAAATTAATATTTAATTCGTAAATATTAATAAATATGAAAATTATTTATTCTTTATTTACCTGGGATGTTACACTAATGGATTTGAAATGATTTTAAATTATCAGAGACCTACCAACATAGGAAATAGTGGAATTGGTTGTGAGGCAGAGTCGTCATATGCTGCAAATAAAGGTCACTAAAATAAAGGCAAGATGAAAGTGGGTGATGTGGAAAAGTCATCTAAAGTGCTGAAATTGAAACCCCTAATTCAATATAAAAGAAGAAAAGAATATTATCCTCAATCCTCCTTGAAAAAGGGGCCCTCAAACTATTATCACACCAAAGAATGAATGAGGATAAAAATAAGTGAGAAGAAATTTCCTCTCATGAAGTGTCAGTTCTGTGGATATTTGAGCCATACCATGTATTATTGTGAAGAGGCAAAAATCTATCTGAATGGAGAAGATATTGGTGTTTAACGAAGGAGAAAAAAATCATATCCTAATTCTTTTAGAAGAAACAATTTCTTTGTATATTGTTTCCGTTGTTATAACTTTGGTCATAAGGCTATTAATTTCAGGCAGAGGAGGGACATGGACACCTCATACCGGAGTTCGAGACTTGTCAAATTTCGTCAACAAGATAGTTTTTCTCTTAAAACAAGTTTTCTACTCTCGAAGAAAACATCAACTATGAATAACCAATGTACACGGATGAGATAATTGAATGGACATCAGTACTCTATACTCAATACAATGTCTCTTGAAAAGAAAGGAAGAAATTTTAGAAATCCAACCTTGCAAAGGTCGTCCTCAAAGCTACAAAAAGAAACAATACCTAGATTCTGGATAGAGGTTGTTCGTCTCATATGGCAGGTAATGCTGGCCTATTAACCGATATCAAAAGGATGGTTGATGGTACAGTACGATTTGGTAATGATGGAGCTCTGAAAATCAAAGGTAGTGGAAGTACTGAATTAGCTAATGGAGAGCTAAATAATACTGAAATCCTTTATGTTGATGGCCTACATAATAATCTACTCACCGTGATTCAACTCTATTACATGGGACTTATAGTTAATTCTAATCAGAAAGGCTGCAGTATCAAGGGAAAGACGGGCAATTCACTTATTAAGGGATGCAGAATAGAAGGAAACTTGTATCATGTTGACAGTAAAGAAAATGTTTGTTACATAATTGTTGAAGAAGAAAACAATTTGTGGAATCAGAGATTGGGACACATCAATCAACAAGACATGTAAAGAATATCGAAATTGAAGATTGTCATGGACATTCCCAACCTGAATCCTGATCATGAAAAGTCTTGTGATGCTTGAATTCGTGGGAAGATGGTATGCAGTTCATATCGACCAAAGAAGAAAATGGAATCTCATCTTCTTGATCTAATTCATACATATGTATATGGGATGATAAATATTGTAGGAACTCATGGAGAAAGGTACTTTGTCCTTTTTATAGATGATTACAGTATAACGGAATGTTTAATGGTCATTCATAGGAAACGACAAGTGCTTGACTGCATGAAAACATATCGGTGGATTGCCGAGAATGATACTGGACAAACAATTAAAGTGTTGTGATCTAACAATGGAGGGTAATACATGTCCATTGAATTTGAAAATTACCTGTAGAAGCATGGGATACAACATGAGGTAGCTGCTGTGAGAACTCTAAAAAAATGGATTTGTTGAATGTAGGAATTGATAGATGAACAACATGGCTTGAACTATGCTGATTGAGAGTCATCTTCCATGAAATTATTCCAAATAGGCTATTCAAGCTGCAGTGTATATTCAAAATTGAACATGACATTATATGGGTAAGACGAAGACACCATATGTATTGTGGCATGGAAGGAAGCCCTCTTTGAAATACTTTTATGTATTTGGAAGTAAATGTTTCAATAGGAACAAAGAAGGAAATCAACAAAAGTTTGGTGACAATGCAGATGAAGTATTTTTCCTTGGATACTAAATGAATAGAAAAACCTACAAGTGTTTCAAAAAGCGATTAGGAAGGATTGTGGAAAGCAGTGATGTGATGATCATTGAAGAGAAAACCAAGAATGATTCACTGATTTCATCTGATGATGTGATAGAAAGTGAGGAAGAAAATGAACATGGAGTAAATATAATTACAGGAATAGAGGAAGGTGGACAAAAAACTCAGCAGTCACATCCTGATGTTGACTCAGAAGAAGAATCTGGAGAGGAATCCTTGGCTCAAGAAAATGCAACTCAACCTCACAGGATAAACCAAAGAGTCTAGATTGATCTATCTAACATAATTGGGGATATGAGTGAACCCACACAAACAAGGAGGATGAGTAATAACACACAATCTTCATTTTTGTTGGTTGTGGAGCCATCCTCATTTGAAGAAGAAGCAAAGGATGAATCTTGGGTGAAAGCCATGAATGAAGAGTTAGATCAGATTGACAAGAACCAAACATGGGATCTTTTCCAGAGACCTAAAGGTCACAATGTGATCGGTACAAAATGGATCTTCAAGATCAAGTTTGATGTGCATGTAAGTGCTATCAAAAACAAGGCACGACTGGTATGTAAAGGATACTCCCAAATTGAAGGTGTTGATGATGAAGAAACATTTTCTCCAGTGGCTAGACTGGAGTCAATCAGAATTTTCCTTTCCATTTCACTCCAAAGAGGATATAAAGTATATCAAATGGATGCCAAGACATCATTCTTGAATGGTGGACTCGAAGAAGAAGTCTACATTGAACAACAAGTGTTTTTTCTTCTTGGTAATGATGAAACAATGGTTTGCAAACTAAAAAAGGCTCTACATGGTTTGAAGCAGGCTCCACAAGCATGATATTCATGTTTGGACTCTTATCTCAAGAAGATAGAATTCAAAAGAGGAGGAGTAGATCACAATCAACATGTGATGAATTCTCCAAAAGAACAGTTCATGGTTCTAGTCTACGTTGATGACATTATATTTGGTGGCACTAGGAAAAAATCAGTAGATGAATTTTCCAACCACATGAAATAATAATTTGAAATGTCTATGATTGGATATCTCACATATTTATTGGGGATGAAAGTGATTCAAAAGAAGGATTACGCTTTCATTTCTCAGGAAAAGTAATCAAGAGAGCTACTGAAGGAGTTTAATATGCATGAATCCAAACTGAAGTCAACTCCGATTGCGGTTGGAACCAAACTTGGAAATCATGAGGATGATACCTCTGTAGATTCCATCATGTACAAGAGGACAATTGGGTGCCTATTGTACCTGACAATGACACGGCTAGATATTGTCTTCGCCACATGTCTAGCAGCCTTCTTTTAGAGTAATCTGAAGGAACAACATATGGAAGTAGTAAAAAGAATCATGAGGTATATTCAAGGTACTCCTAATTGTGGATTATACTTTTCTGCAGGAAGGGACAGTGAATTATCATCATTTTTTGATGCTGACTGGGCTGGCGATGTAGTGGACAGAAAGTCCACCAGGGGTGGAGCATTCTATATTGGGAAAAAATGTGTTGGCTGGTTGAGCAAAAAACAAGAAAGTACTTCTCTTAGTACTACTGAAGCTGAGGATATCTCCGCCACAAAGTAATGCACTCAACTAGTCTGGATGAAGCAACAACTAACAGATATTGGGGATGAGGTGAAGCAACCAATGGTGATTTACTGTGATAATAAGAGCACAATTGATCTTACGAAGAATCTGGTTCAGCATTCTCGTACAAAACATATTCAAATTAGCTATCACTTTATCAAATAAAATGTTGAGCAAGGCATGATTAGAATGGATCATGTGGGGACTGATGAGAAAGTGGTTGATATCCTGACCAAGTCACTGTCAGCGGATGTGTTCACGAAACATCTGTTGAACCTCAGTGTTCAGCCAACTCCCAGTGCATAAGGAGGTTACGAGATACCCCTCTCCCCAGTTATATAAACTGTTTTTAATCTTTTTCTGGATATGATGCAGGTTTATAGGGGAGATACTATCCAGGGGGTGTAATGATATGTTTAATAAGCAAATACCAATCTTCAAGTTTATTTCCAATGGGGTAGAAGGAATAAATTCAAGACAAGTTTGGTATCATGATGAGATTTCAGTGATAGGATAAGAAAGAATACATTGGACATGTAATGCTTCTGGGAAAATTTAGGAGAATTTCTTGGGCGTCATTGAGAATTCCAAAACAAGGGAAACCAATTAAAGCTTTCTCTCTTGTTTTCTACACCAAGCATTACTCATGTAGACTTAGAGTGTTGGCTGAGTTGATTCTTTCATTTTTGGTTTCCATGTGGATGGTGATCTATTGAATTTATTTAGTGATTCCCAACAAACCCAAAGGGGGAGATTATTGGAACCATGGATATTCTTTTCATGAATTGGAGTATGGTTTGTGTTTGTTGTCAATCCTTAGTGGGATTTCAGATTTGTGCTAGTAATGTGATCACATAGTTCAAGAAAACAACAATATTAAAGGTGGGGCTGTTTCCCAGTGTTTGCCAAATGTTTTGGCCTCAATATCATAAAATGAATACATGGATTTTTGGTAGAAGGAGGTTCACACAAAGAGGAATTGGTGTACAAAAAAGGATGGTTGTGCGCGAAATATTTGAGTTGGGCATGAAAAACAGTGTGTTGCGTGAAATAGTGGATTGAGGATTTTCACACAAATAGTGTTTCAGAATCAGAACATCAAAAAATGGCAAAGGAATGGGCTGCGCGAAAAATATGGGGATGTGTACGAAAAACGGTATCTACAAAAAATATTTCCCGCCAAATGAGAGGTTTTTCACGCCAAAGGGGGTTTTTCACGCGAAGATCTGAGATGCCTATAAATAAGAGGTGACCACCCTCATTCCGTATGGTTGAAGACTCAGATAAGATCCAAGGTCTGATGCACGTAAAAGGTTCGCATAAAGGGAGTTGAACAAAAAAGGCCCATCTACATGAAGAAGTCTGATCTGCATGAAAAAAGATTAAGTTGTGCGAAAAATTCCGACTTCTACCGAAAATTTGGAGTTGCGTGAAAAGATCTGAGCTAAGAGGAAAATTCCGAGCTGTGCTGAAAATTCTGGCTTGCGCGGGAAATTCGAAGCTGCACGAAAAAGGAGAGGTTGCCCGTAAAAAGATGAAATTGTGCGAAATATTTTTTCACCCGAAATTAAGGTATTGCATGCAAAATTGAGAACTTGGTCACAAAGGATAGTTGCTGCGCAAAATAATCTGTGTATCCTTTTTTCACTTTCTGCTTATCTAGTTATGTGGTTCAGTGAATTCAAGTGCATCATTTCCGAACTTCGATGCAAGTAGAGTCTCATGCAAAGCAGAGACAATGACTTCAATGCAAATTTGTTGAAGAGACCCTCACATCTATAAACTTACTGAGACTTCACCAAAGGCAGTGAGCCAGGGGGAGTCAATGGGAGTGACCTGAGGGATGCAGTGAGCTATCTATGAACTTTTGTAAAGGCAATGTGCCTGTGACATAGTTAATTTACTTGAACATTGTAATCAACAGCTAGTGAAGTTTAGTAGAATCAGGTACGACCGAAAACCTATCGGCGTATGCTCCTTGGACATATCTGTTTTTGGGGAACCAAGTAAAATTTCCATGTCAACTTCATATTTTCATTTGTTTGAGAAGTTTAACAAGTTCCTACCAACATGGGAATATGATCAAAAACTCTAAAAAGAAAAATTTAACACCCTGATTCACCCCTCCCCTCTCAGGTTGTTCTGGGGTCCTTCACTGTTAAGTGTCGCTTCAATTTTTTGGGTTGTATTTTGAGCTTTTACTTGGGTTTCTAAATTCTTAAATTGATGGGCATGTGATTTGGTTAAAGGTGTGTTCATCATTTGGAAATGCAGCGTGACTGTTCAAACGAGACTTCATGACCATGGTGGGTTTGTTGATGTTGTGGTAGTTTCCAATGGATTCTCGATGATGATAAGTTTTTAAGGTGGGAAGATTGCAAAATCCCCTGTTTTTGAACCAGGCTAAAATGTAAATGTTTCTGAACATTTTCATTCATTGCACAGGCTGATTTTAAAACCAAGATTCAGAATTAATTTTAGTGAGTTGGAATCAATTAAAATGTTACTATCAGTCTTGGGTAAAGGATCAAAGAGTTTCATGAGTTTCTCAATGGGTTTTAAGAGCACCAAACTTGGTAGTTATGTTCGCACGGGTTGGGCATGGTTAGTCAAAAAGTGTGGGTCATCCATTTGGGATAAACCAGTTAAACAGTAGCAGACACACGGTCTGCACATGGTCAGTAAGATCGTGCTCGTTAATCTATATGGCTTACTTAGTTTTGAGTTTCAGGTTAAATTATTTAATTAAATTATATTTTCAAAAGGGATTTAATTAAATGTTTTAAATTGTGGGTTTAATGTAATATAATTCACAATTCAAATGAATTTAACTAATTTTTTTAAAGTTGTGGTTTTTTCAATTAATTTGAGGTTGGGAGAATTTTAATTATATGATGATGAGTTAGAGAATTTATTTAATTAAATTTCATTGAGAAGAATATAATTAAATGAGATGTTAATGATGAGTTGGGGTTTATCAAAGATGTGTAATATTAAATAGTAATATTAATAATATGATTGTTATTGTTATTATTATTATTATTATTATTATTATATTTATTCATTTAATAAAATTGGGATTTTAATTTAATTTTAGGGAGAACAAAAGAGGGAGGTGTACATCCTGGGTGAGGTGTAGCCCACCCTCCCCTTCGGCTCTCCCATGGGTGGTACACCACCCCACTCACACAACTCCTTCTCCACACGCCAGATCATGGTGGTATCTTCACGGAAGTTATCTCTCTTGGTGAGGTTAGTCCTTATCCATTCATTTAGTTATTTATATCAGTTGTTTAGGCCCTCTATCATCTAGTTTCCATTGGGCCGAAACTCTAGGTTCAAGTTTAACTCAGAGTTCATGTTTCTTCCAAATCTATGTGGTGCAGAAGATGTCTCATATCCCATTGGTCCATATTCTGATGACCACCACTGAAAAAGAATTTGTTGGGCTTTATTTGGTTCACTGCCATCATATTTGGGGAAGGCCATATACACTTTAATTGGTTTCTCACCACATGAATCATGTGCTTATGGTTTATTTATGTTTCGGATAATTAATTGTGTGTGTTTTGGTCCTCAAGAAGCTAATTTTGGGTGAAAATTATTTTTATATTGTGTTGTGATCACTTCAAACTGCACGCACAATTTTAATAAGTCCATGTATATAAGAAGATAGTGGTTTGAATTAGAAAGTGTTGGTTTGGAAAATTCATTGAGGTAGGGTCCTCAACATTTATTTAATTGAAAAAATGTAGTATTTTTTTATGTAGTCTTTTAATTAAGTTGACTGAAATGTTGGAACAAATTTTTTTTAATGTTATATAATCTGTAGATTACAAAATCATTTATTTGTAATATGCTTCATCAACCATGGTGAATTAACTAAAAGAAAAAAATATAGTGATTAGACCAATATTCTTTTTTACCTTTTTGATATGTGTTTTGATATGCTTTCCTAGTTAGAGGAAGTTTTTTAAGATATTGTATTTTGGTTTTCTTATCTAGGAGATGTATTGCCTCCATTACATGTTGACACACTTGAGTTATGTGGTTATAAAGAATTATAGTGGGATGAGTTGAGATAATTCATTCTGAATTAATTAAGTGTTTTGAAATTATAATTGATATAATTAATCAGGGTATTCATTATGATCATTGAGTGGGATAAGTTGAGATAACTAATTATGAATCAATTATGTTCTTTGAAATTTTAACTAAGATAATTAATCAGGGGGATTGAATATGGGTTAATGAGTGGGAAATATTAAGATAATTAATTATGAATTTATTTTGTACTTTTATATTATAATAAATATAATTAATTATGGAATTAATAATGAGATCTTGAATTGGATAAAATGAGATAATTAGTTGTGAATTAATCTTGTACTTTGAGATTGCAATATAGATAATTAATCAGTGAATTAATTATGATATATTGAATTGGATAATTTGATATAATTAATTGTGAATTAATTATGTTTTTTGAGGTTGTAATATAGATAATTAATCAGGGTATTATTTATGAGATTTTGATTTGTCTTAGTTGAGGAAACTAATTTTAGAATTTATTATGTGATATTGAGATAGTTTCCTTGTGATAATTAATTGTAGAATTAATTATATGATACTGAGATGGTTTTCTTGTGATAGTTAAGTATAGAATTAATTCTATTATACTGATATAATTTCCTGGTGATTAGTTAATTGTTTAATTAACTATAGAAATTATTGTGATTAGTTAATTTTTTGGTTAGCTAATGGAATTGTTGTGTTAAACAAATTGTTTAATTAGTAATGACTTTGTTGTGGATAATTAATTGTTGAACTAATTATAAATTATAGAACGGTGACATTGTCATTCTAATTCATGATGTGTTAATAGTAACATGGTCTTTCACTATAAATTAAATAATGATAACAATGATATTCAATTGTGAATGAGATTATGGGTGATAGACATGGCATTCTTCACCAATGGAATTTTAGGTGTTATAAAAGGAATTGTACACCAATAGTAAAAACAAATGAATGTGATTTTTGTGTGATAGAAACAACGTTCATAACCAATGGGATTTTATTTGTTAGACCAACCGTTCTACACCTACAATATAAATATATGAATTGGAATTTGGTTGATAGACATTGAGTTCTTTAACAATGGGATATTAGGTGTTATACATGGCGTTATACACCAATAGTATAAATATATGAACTTTATTTTGGGTGTTAGATATGGATTTATTTACTAATTAGATTAGATTATAGACATGGAATTCTATATCGATACAAATTATACGAATAATTTTTGAATTGAATAAGTGACATGGATTAAACTCGAGCCTATGTGGTTGAATGATGAGTTTTAAATAATGTCATAAGAAGTTTATTTATGCATTGTTAATAAAAATATATAGTTCATGTTCATAATCTTATCCCATCTATGATCCAAAGATGGTATCAATGTTAGGTGTCCCTTCAGAACCTGTATGGGATATTGTTTATTAATTCAATTTTTTTGATACTTCTTTATAATTACACATTGTTCACTTATTAATCACTACCTATTTTGGGCATTAAACTGGTGGTGATATCCTATTAAGATATATATCTCACACCCTAATCAGGCCGCCAATTCACTTGGGAGCCTGAGTAGACCTTCTTGTTTATAGGGCATTGGACCTTGATTGGTTGTTGTATAGATTGTACTTAGAAGTTAGGAGAAAAGGACTGAGTTGGAGCTCAGGATTCTCATTGAGATATTCATGGGGATCTTCTATCCTTTATTTACTTTTTTGATGTATTGTACAACATGTTGTTTTGTTTACTGCTTTCATAAATGTACCATCAGGACATGCATGAATTTTATAAATTGGAATTGGCCATTTACTTTATTTAGTTGATATTAAAATTGCCTTCAATTATCCAGTTGATTGTTGCTTTATATCTGCTTCCAATATTATTTAAGTTTACTATATATCACCACAGTGTACTTTGAATGTGAGGGTATAGTCTCCCCACTAACTATACTTAAACCCTTGTAGCCAGTTGGAAACCTCTCATATACAGGGGGATGTGCTTGAGGTCATGTGGTGACCGGTCCGACTACCAGTTTTAAGGTCAGTCGGACCGAGATGTTACAAAAGACTAATCAATTTTTTATTTATGAAAAAAATAATATATTCCAAATAATATAACAATTGCAAAACGTAAATTCTATTAAAATACTTAAATAAATTAAAATTATTTATTATATTAATATTAATAAATTATTTTTTTATTGTAATCAATTTTATTATATCCCTGGGAGAAACTACTCATAAAAATAATAAATTATGATATGTGACTTTAAATCTTAGACCTTTTGTGTATATATATTATTTTTTAAAAATTATTATATTTTTTAACCAAATACCATGCATATGAATCCAAAATGGATGGATGCTAATCATATGAAAAAATTCATGAGGGTGTGGTTAAATATTTCATCAAAATTTTAATTAATCATCTATATGACCCTCCTATAATCATTTTTATATAATATATTTGTTCAAGAAAAATTTATCTATATGAGTTGGAATAACACTTCATATTTCACAAAATATATTGAATTTACAAATATTAGAGGAAAAAAATATGGGGAAGATCTAAATTTATCTTGAGATTAAAATAACCCTATGGTTTATTGATCACCTAGTATAATGACAAGTGTAAATAATTATTGAGATAGATTTGTGGTATAAGGATCATATGATATTACTACATATGTAAATGATGATGGGGGTCGAGTAGAGGAAATGAAAATGGAAATTATAGATGATGCTTATAATCATCTCAATATATTTTAGAAGACATAGAGATGTGAAAAATAACCATTTTATGATATTTATAGAAAATTTAAAAAAAAAATTAATCCATACTAAAGCTATATAATTTGAATGTTGGAAATGAATGAATAATCGAACACCCTGCATCATTACAGGTTGTGGGATTCAGATGAAACTTGAATTTTTCATCCTATAGTAAGTGTATTTATTGAATTGATATTTATATATATAATTTTATTATTTTGATATCTCAAGTATATTTTGTTGACAAGGAATATGGATCATTTATTATTTCAGGATCTTTTTTGATCATCATATAATTATTGGGTGGAACAGAAACTGAAATTTTTGTTACAGATAGAGAACGATGACACAAAAAAGGGTTCTATAGTGTGGATTCCTAGCACCATGGAGGCCATGATGTATAAATAAAGTGGCTTAACATATTACATTATACGAGGAAGGGACTACATCACAACCTAAGGGTTTCACCATGGTTATATACCAAATGTTAGGCGTTCTTTAGTTTGTCCCTCAACCCCTTCACTGATGTTTGCGTCGAAACCCAATGTATAGAAAACTAGGCTTTCCAAATATGTATATTACATCTTTTTTTATAAATATTCTATAAATTACACAAACATGCACCAAAGGACTACATATTTTTATTAAATTTGGAAACATGGGAAATGATATTCCTAATTTAGAGAAAGATGATTAATGTATCCTAAAAAGATCTTCCCCTTTAGAACTATTCACAAGAATACCCTACATACAAATTTCTTTATATCCTGGGGAAAGGAAACATAGGAAAGCGTGAGATCTGATCCTTAGTAAGTTTAAATAATGTAGATACGTGAGAATATCATATACATTGGGTTATGAGAACATTACCATAACATTTGAGAACCTTACCCTGCATATCAAAGAAAATAATCTCTGGTAATTGAATAAAGATCGACAATTCATAAGACAAGATTCATAAAGAAATGAAATAATATGAATCATGGGATAACAACATTTGCATAAAACATATATTTGTGGCATAAAAATCATCTTTTAACATTTGGAAAATTTATGAATAAAAATAGGTTCACTCTTTAGGTTAAGGACATTAAATGAGGCCCTCATATGAACTTATAGATATGCACTTGGGTGAAAGCATAACATTATAGACATTAAAGATAGGTCCACACATAAAATTTTGAACATGTAATTAGCTTCATTCATAACATTTTAAACATGAAATCATATTCATGCATATCATTATAGAAAATAAAGATAGGTTCACACATAACATCATAGTAGTCAAGGTTCACCCCCAAGACCATCATAGAATACAAGGTCCCTTACAGAACATGTTTCACTCTCATTTACAGTACTATATATATGATAAGATATAAATAATTACCCAATGAATTCTAGGGAGATATACATCACACCTATATCATAATGAAAACCATATTTATGTGTGACACAATATCATAAAACATCCATCATATCATATCCCATGAAATTAGATGGGTCTCGTAACCATTTCATTTATCTTAACCTATGAAAAATAGATAGGTTTCATAATAATTTAATCATTTTTTAATATAATTATCCATGAAAAAGAATCAAATTTCATAAGATTTTATTCATGTTATAACTCATGGAATAGAAATGGGTTTCATAAATATATTTTCATCATATAGAGAAACCATTCAGAGAAACAATATGAATGGTACACCTAGATTATAATCCCAGTAAATCATAAGCAATAGTAATTTATCTCATTCTATATGGAAAATTATTTTGATATATAAATTTTTACTTTTCTTGATGAAAATATCATTTCAATTAATATAATTCTTCTAAAACATAAAACTATTTAAGAATCTTTTTATTTGAAAAAAAATCGAAAACTTATAAAGTATTATTTAAAAATCATTTAAAACATTCATTAAAGATCATAACGATTTTATTTTTTAAAAATCAATTTTTAAAATATAAAACACTTAGAATTATTTTTATAAGTCTTTGGTTTTGAAGAAAAAGGGATTTCAATCGAGAAGATGATTTCTGCTAAAAAATTATTTTTGAAGTATTTATTACATAAAGAGAGTAAAATTAAGGGAGAAAATTATTAATTTTTTAAGAAATAGATGTCAATATAAGACATGTGTTTCTTGAGTGGTGTATCATAAGATTTTATCATCAGAAACATAATCATAAATATTCCAAATAAATGATGTGATTGTAACATATAATCTTTAAATCTTTTTTAACATTTAATTATAATCCCAATTAAGGAATGACATTAGATGAAACCTAAAAGACCATTAGAATAAAAAATTAAATTCCATGTTAAAGGGTTTTTATATACACCTCAAAAAACAAAATAGGTTTATAATATGACATAACTCACAAAGAAGGAAAATTTAGATAAAAATTATTTATCTGCTTTAGTAATATTTTAGAAAAAATAAAAAATAAAAAATAAAATCCAATGAAAATTTAAATATAATTAAAATAATTTTTTTAGGATATAACATGTAAAATTGGTAATATATGCACCACATAAAATAAATGAGTGGTGAATTCTCATATATCGCCAAGAAATAAAAGAGAGACTAGAAATACATTACCATATGTCTTGACTTTCTTTGTACATGTCGAAACCTCTAGTGTATTAAATATAATTTTATTGTTAATATATTATAATACCACACTCATATTTATCACACCATATATTATTTACTTATGACCCTTTATTACCCTTTTATTGACAATTCCTTTCTAAAATTACATTTCGGGTAATAACTTCTTCGTTTTTCACAAGTGTTTTAGGTTTATATTTTTTTGTATTTTTAATCTGATCATGGTTCCTTCACTTACAGAATTTTAAAAATGATATAAAAATAATATATAGTCATTATATATATATTTATATTAAATCATTAATTATATATATATATATAAATATAATTACACCGTTCACGAAGACTGTTGGGCATACTTACAGATGAACGTTGCATCAATTTTATTGAGGAAAAAAATGTAAGAATGGTAAATAATATATAACCATTAAAAAAAATATTGATGTCATATTTAATAAATATAAAACATATATTCATTAAATATATCTTTATAAACATTCATGTAATGATTTGGTGAAAAATGATTCACATCACTTCGTGAGGTGGTAGTCCGCCATACACACGAAAATCGTTATTGTATCCCCTACGGAATGGAATGTAAAAATGTATATAATATATAATAACTACAAAGGAATAATTATATCATAAAAATATTATATATACTTTATATCCATCTTTATACTAAACCATGAGAGGTTGTAATGGAATCATGAATGACATTGGGTCAGGAGGTGGTAGTCCACCAATCACATGAACAATCATTTTATATCCCATTTGATGAAAGTGGTGGTGTTTTTAGGAAATTAACTTAATGTAAAAAATGTATAATTTTTTAAAACTAATTAGGTTATTATATCAGCATGGTATAAAAATAATTTAAATATTTGTAGGAGGAAATAAGTAAAAAATTCATATTGATGAACGTTTCATCTTCTTCAAGTAATCTGCTTATATTTTCACCAAAGCCTTCCAAAGATGGACTTAGGACAAAAATAAGGATTCATGTATGAATGGATTGCATTTTTGAAGTTATTTTGGTATTTTTTGGTTGATATAAAGGGATTTAGAGGTGTATTTATGTGAAGGTAACAAGGTCCCTCTTATAATTGGGGGGGTGTAATTTTTGTATATACCAAAAAGAATTCACTATTGGGAGGTCACTCATACCTCATGTGCCACCAAAATAGATCAATAATGGGGTTTAGGAATTATGTTTTCTATAAACACATCCACGAAACCAAATAAACACATTTTATCATGTTATTACTTAGTTATTGTGTTTACCCAATTTTATTCTTTTATTTGTATACCACAGTAACTGGTCTCTCTTTTTACCGATGTAATTTATCATTTAAGATGAAAATTTAAATGAGAATTATTAGATAATATATAGATGATTTTTATAAATATTAAATAAATTTTATTAAATAAAAACCCATTTTTTATAAAATTAATTTTAATACAATCACATGTAATAAAAAACCATGTTATAACATTAATCGCTCAAATTAATTTTAACTATTTTCACTAATCATTATGGTAAAAACTTATGTTCACCTTACTATATATTATATGTTTTTCTTATTAAAAATATAGAATGAATTTCCACAAATTCAATTCACTATGGCAAATCATTTTAATTTAAAATTAATCCCCCAGACGTAATGTCAAAACGAGTTTTTAATGAGAACGTCTCTATAGTTTTACAGTGTTTTTATATCAAAATTCATTATGAAAATTATTAAATGGTCTAAATTGGATTAATTGATATAAAATTTTGTTGCTTTTACTTTAATACAAATTAAAATATAATTTTACATTATAAATTATTTAAATAAAAATGTTGTTTTTAATTAAAATTCATTGTTTTTACTATTTATCAATAAAATAAACCTTTAAAAAATACTACAAATTCACCTGAAGATAATTTTGTTATTATGATTTAAAAAATTTGGTTAATTTTATAAATTTATTTTTTGAAAAATTCTAAAGATTTATTTTAAACTATTCTTGAAAATCATGACTAATATGTCTTTTAAGAAAATATAGTTTTTCAGATGATAATTCTTTTACTTTCAAATGATTCTTATTTTATTTCCAATAATTAGATATCCAATTTTTTTATTTTATATATATTTAGAACATGCAGTTTCATAATTAATTTAATCCTATTCATACCCTACACTCTAATAGATTCCATAGAACTATCAAATAATTATATTTTAATAATACGAAATGTTTCGTTTAAACATAATGATGCATGTAATGCAAGATAAACTCTGTATTTTTAGTAACACAAGAAAAAATTAATTTTTTGTGTAAAAAATATAAAATCATTTTCTAATTTAATGAAAAATATATGAAATATTAAATTAATTTAAAAAATATACATTTTAAAAAATCGTAGGGTGTTACATTATACCCCCCTTGAAATGAATTTATCTCAAAAAAATGTCTTGGTCAACAAAGGTTTAACATTATAAAATTGAAAACTGCATCATAAAATGGGTTAATAAAATTTTATCTCAAGAAATGAGAATTTTATGTGTGGAATTCATCTATAATAACACATAATAGGTTTCTAAATAGTATAACATAGGTGGGAAGGGAAAAGGTGGTGGTATAAGAGAAAACTAAAACACAAATAATGATAGGGTGTGATAGTGAACATTGATCACAAGAAATTTTGTGATCTAGAGAATGTAGTATTCAATATATTATTTCTTAATACCTCTTTCCTTTCCTATTTTGGTCATGGTCTCTATATCATCAACAATATAACCATTTCTCATACCACCTTTTTGATTCTCTTTAAGATATTTCCCTCTAGGATATTGATATCCATAATTACCAATCCTACGACATTTGAAACATTCAATCACATATGATATCTTAGGGATACCTATGTTCCCATCCATTGTGTCAACTAAACTTTTCCTTTTCCCCCCAAAATTACATCCATCAGGTCCTTTTTTACACACTCAAAACATATTCCCTTCTCTCTAATACATTCCCTTGACTGCTTATTTCAACTTTATCATTATATAGGAATTAGAATCTTCTTTCCTCCATTGTAATCATTACTTGAGATCTCAAAAAACTCTCTCATCATATTCTTTAGTGATTCTGATAATTGGTTAATGTGTATGTTGTTAGTCATGTTCTTTCATAACAGATTAGGAATGATCATAAAAACCTTCATGAAGGTTCATAAAGAGTTTGTAAATTTCTAAATAATTTCCCCTTGGAATTTCAAACTACCTATGCAGCAAGTCTCATTGACATTCACTAAGTGATGATCGAGTCTAGATCAATGCACTCTTTTCAGAGTTATTACCCCAAGGTACCTCTATGCTTGATCCAAACCCACTTGTTAGATCCTGATAGGGATGTAATATCATAGAAACCATTTTCTCTATCCTTTTAAAAATTACAAGTCAATTTATTATACTTTGAATCATCGGTAGACTTATCCTTATATTCATCCCTATACATATTTGTTGAAATATCCCTTGGGATATCTCTAGAGTTTTCTTATCCTAGAATTGAAATGTTAACTAAACCTTTCCACAAATTCAAAATATAGAGACCTAGGATTTTAATATATGGGTATTACATCTTCTTCAATGAATATTCAATACACCACACAAACACACACATGAGGAATATAATGTTTTAGTGCCTTCTGAAACATAGAACACAATATTCTTAATTTGTTGAAAGATCCTAAATGTCTCCGGAAAAGATTATTCCCTTTAGTACTCTTCACAAAAATACCTTCTTAAAACTTTCTTCATAACCTAGGTAAATGAAAAAAGAAACATTTACATTAGATGTATAGTCATGGTAATCAAGGGAGATATGTAAGAATAACATGAAAATAATGGTATTAGAACAAGATAATAACATTTGAAACCCATAATTTTTATATAATTGATAACAATCTAGGGTCATTGAATAAAAAGTACATGTTTATAAGACATGAATCAAAAGTAAATAAAATAAAATGATCCATTATGTCATAAATTTTCAATATTACATTTATTTTTTGAATACACATCTTCTTAGAACATTTTGAACGTGGATATATAGAAACATGGTCACTCATTATGTTATGGAAATGAAATTCGGGCCTCATATAAACGTATATACATAAAACTTATTCCATGAATAACATTATGGACATATAACATATTTAAACACGTAACTTTATGAACATGTAATTAGATTTGTGTATAATATTTTGGACATATAATCAGGTTCAAACATAACATTATGGGCATGAAATATAAGACCACACATGACATCATAGTAGTTAATGTTCACTCCCAAGATAATTTTAGCAGACAATGTCCCTTACTAAATTAGGTTTAGACTCCATTCCATTATTTTCAATCTAATGAGATATAATTCCTTACCAAATGCATTGGATGGAAAATAGGTCATGCCCATCTCATAATGAAAACCATATTTATGTGTGTCAAAGGATCAAAAAACATTCATTATATCACATCCCATGAAATGAAATGGATTTCATAACGATTTAATATAATCATAACCAATGTAAAAGAAATAGGATTTGTAATCATTTCATCACATCATCATATAATTTCCATGGAAGTAGAAGTGGGTTTCATAAGAAACTTCTCATTGAATAAATGATAGAAGAAAATAGGTTTTATAAACATATTTTCATCATAAACATAAACTATTTAGAGAAATAATAAGAATGGTATTCTTGGATAAAAAACCTATTAATGTATAAGTAGCATCGAAAGATGTTATTTTATATATAAAATCAGTTTTAAAGATCACTTGTAATGTCTCTTTTGGAAAATATCATTTCATTAAAAATAATTTTTTATATAAAAGAATTTAAAAACATTTTTATTTAAAATAACCTTGAAATAATATTATAGAATATTAAAAAACATTTAAAACATTTATTAAGGAAAATATGTTTTTGGATTTGAAAAATACCCGAAATAAAACATAAAACAATTAGACTTTTTTTAGAAAACATCGTTAAAGGAGAAATAGATGTTTGACCGAGCAGAAAATAATTATTAAAATAATTCATTTTGAACTCTTGATTACATGTAGAGAAGGAAATGATGAAAATATATTTAATCTCATGACATAAATAGAGTAGAATAAAATTTATCAATTTCTTAATATATGGATCATAATATTTGATCATTACAAATAAATTCATATACATTCTCGATAAACGATGAGATTGTAAAAGGAAATCATTACAACTTTAGTAACATTGAATTGTATGTCCCATGAAGGAATAAAATTTAACGAAACATAAATTATCATGATAATAAAAAAATTAATGATTTTATATATCATGTTGGATTTATATTCACCTCATAAAAGAAATTATGTGTATAACATGACATAAGTCTCAATCAAGATAAATTGAGAAAAAAAACCCTTACCGCTTTAGTAATATTTTGAATCATAATCCCTTATAATGAATATAATAAAATTAAACCTTAAATATATTTAAAATAATGTAATTAATGATATAAAATTTTATATAGTCAGTATATATACCACCAAAAAAGAAATGAGGGATAAATTTTCATATATATCCCCGAAATAAAAGAGCGACTAGAAACCCCTTCCCTTATTTCATGACTTCCCTCATACAAATTTAAAACTCATGTATAATTAATATAAGTTTATTATAAATATATTAAATAACCATAATAATATTTTACATACCATATATTATTTAATTAAGAAATTTTATTTTCTATTTATTAATAGTTCCAAGTTAAAATTATGTTTCAGGGAATATCATTTTTATTATTCACTAAGGTTTTGGTTTTGTATTTTTGGTCTTTTTACACTAATCATGGTTCCATCACTTAAATAATGTTCAACATGATGTAAAAATAATCTATATTCATTATATATTTTTTTTTTAATATATTAATGTTAGATATATAAAATGAACTACACCATTCATTGGATATGGTTGGTCGTACGTATGTGTGGAAGTTGTATCAATTTTATCAATGAACAGAACATAAGAAATGTAAAAAATATATAGGCCATAAAGAATAAATATTATTTCATATATATAAAATATATATATATCATATATATTATTTAAATATATCCTTACAACCTTCCATTGAAATTGTTAGTGAAAAAAAATCACATCACTTCACGAAGTGATAGTCCACCATACAAACAATTAACATTATTATATCCTCTATGGAATTAAAGGTTAAAAAATTAAATATGATATAATAAGTATATAAGTATTACTATGTTATAAAAATCACATATATACTTTATGTATGTCATCATACCCAACCGTGAGATGTGGTAATGGAAAAATAAATTATATCGGTTTGTGAGGTGGTAGTCCACTGTATAAAAAAACGATAAATTCATAACCCATTTGATGGATGTGCATGTGGTTTTATGATATTACCTAAACATAAAATCATATCATTATATATAGGATACTAAGATAATTATATCATTATTTTATAATAATAATTGAATAAGGTGGTGGAATAAATAAAACAAAAATGCTCATTTATGATCATTACTCCTTCTTCGAGTAACCTCCTTAGGTTTGTGCCAAAGTCATCAATGGTTGGATTTTATTACAAACATAGAATTATATAAATATAGGAATGGATATTTAAGTTATTTTTTATGGTTTTGGACTAGAAAAATGTCTTTATAGGTGTTAGAATGTTAAGGGATTGAGTGCACTTTTATAATAGGGAAAGGGGCAATTTTGTAAATACACAAAAGTAATCGCTATAAAGAGTCTATATCCTCATGTGACTCAAAAATATATCATTGATGAATTTTTGCAATTATTTTTACAATTTAAACCTCCAATAAATAAAAAATAAAAACAATTTCTAATATTGTTATTTCCTAGTCTTTAGGTTTACTAAATTTTAACCATTTTGTTTTCTACTAGGGTAACATGTATATTTCTATTTACTAAGATAATTTACCCTTTAATATTAAAATTAAAATGATATTTATTATATAATTTATATCTACTTATTCAATATTTTAAATCCAATTTATTAAATAATATCTTATGTGCATGTAAAATTAGTTTTTATACAAACACATGTAATGCGCAAAACCTTGTTGTAACTTTAATAATGATAGTTAATTAAATTTTTGTCACTAATATTTATATTAAACAGTTATCATGAAATTATTAAAAATTAAAAAATTTATTATTCAAAATATGAAATATTTTTTTACAAGTTTCATTCACATCAGTTTAAATTTTTAATTTAAAATCAAACCCACAAACATGATGATAAAGTGGCTTTTTAAATAGAAAGTTTCCAAAAGTTTACAAAGTTTTTTATTTAAAAATTAAATATGAAAATTATTCCAATACCCTAAATATGATTAATTGATATAAAATTTAACTATATTTATTTAAAAACTGATTAAAAATATATTTTAAAATTAATAATTATTTAAACTAAAAGGCTGTTTTCAATTAAAATTCAATATTTTTCACTATCCATCAAAAATTGAAAATATTCATAAAAATAAAAAAAAAAGTATCCCAAAGATAATTTTTGATATTATGATTTCATAAATGATGTCTTTTTTAACAAAAAAAGTTATAAAAGTGTTAATGTATAATTTTAAATTGTGTTTTTAAAGTGGGACAAGTCCACTTTTTGAAAAATGCAGTTTTAGAGAAAATAAATTTTTTACTTTCAAATGATTATGATGTTATTTTGAATGAATAGACACCCATTTTTAATTTTATAAATATATCAACCATACAATTTCAAAATTTATTTAATCAAATTTATACTCACAATTCTAATAACTGGGTAATAACTTTCAAATATTATATTTTAATAACATAACATGTTTCGTTTAAACGTGGTGTTCAGTGTAATGCAACCTAAACTCGGTATTGTGTGTAACACAAGAAAATCTTATTGTTTCATGTAATTTAATATAAACCGAGTTTTGTGTGTAACCTAAAATCTCAAAAATATTAAATTAAATTGAATGAATTATTTTATGAAATCATAGGGTGTTACATAAAGTCAATTTCATAACACGGCCTTGGTCAAAGGGGACAATGACATTGTCTATATGGATAAATTATAAGGGAGTTATATAAATTGGACACTTACCTTTTGTTTGATAATTTCTCCAAAACCAAAAAGGTTACATGTTATTTTTAACTTGAAATAGGGCCCCAAGATGTGTTCCTCATGACTATTTCATATCCTAGGTGATAACCATTTTTTAAGAGTTTCCTTTTGGTAAATTAATAAGGCCTTTCATTTAGAACACCCCATTCTATTCCCCTTATTTTAGTCAACCTAAATTGAGGGAAGATTACTCTTTGGAACTTATCCTCACTCCCATTTCTGCATTTTATCTAGGTGTTTTTTGAGTGTTTCTTCATAATTATCTTAGTAATTCTCTTCCTGTCTCTTTTTTATCTTCCCCCTTTACATTCTGTCTAACTATGGTTCACTCATTTAGGGTTTTAGGAGACAATTTCATTATATCATGATCAAATCATCATTATTGATGGGGAATTCATGTGGTTATTGTATAAGACATAATATAAAGAGTATTTAAGGTTATTTTTCATTTTTTATCTTACGATATTTTTATTTTTGAATTAATATTGGGTTTATAGATATTTTGAGTGAAAAGGTCATCTTTGGGTGTTTAATTTTGGGATTTTGTATGGATTACATCAGAGTGTGTGTCGTGGGTGTGCCACAATATTTTTACTAGGTATTCAAAATATTAAATTCACCAAGTTACTTTGGTGTCACTTATGAGGATTGGGGTTTTAGATTCAAATGTATGGTGTGATAATTTGATTTTTTGGATGGGGTTTGTTCTTTGGATCTCAAAGGTGGACCGTACAATCATGGGAGAGATTATGGATCAACTATTGAGGTAGGTGGCCTTGAATTTATTGAGTCATTTAATCAATTGGTATTTTATGTATGTAATCTATCATTATTATTACCATATTCATGCATCATGGATCATATGATCTCACCAATAGATTGGGATGAGTTCATATTAGTCTAATAGTAAACATGGATCTTATAACATGAAAACTATTTTATGGTGGTTCCTTTCTTGAAAAATTATTTATTTCCCTTTTTATATCTCACTTTGTGGCATGATTTTTATTTCAAAGACTAGGATATTTTTCTTTAAATATTTTTTTAAAAATGGATTCTACATAAAAATTAATTTTTGAGGAAAATTGGTGATTTAGAAATTTATTTTGAAATGTAATTTCAAAGGAGTGAACTTTTCAAATGAATATTTTAACATGTTTCCAGCCAAGTGACAATAATCAGTAAGACAGAATAAGGTTCCTTTTATAAATTAATTTTAAAATACATTTTGGTTGGTTTTAAGAGAAATGTTGGATGGGATTGATTGGGTTGTTTTAGTTTTTTGACCCTGACACAAAGATTCCCTATTTTCAAATGTCTTTATGATAGATGTTCATATTGATTTTTTTCTTGGTATGTATATTATTTCATGTGTGTTGGTTAATGAAATTACTTTTGGTATCAATGTGGCTGGTTGATCCATATAGATATAATAGAAGTCTTAGTATTTGTAAATGGGTGTTGTGATATTTTTATGATGTGGGACTATGTCTTGTGGGAAAAGCACCCAGGCAATGCACAGGTGAGATAAGAGGAGGGTTGTGTTCTTTTTTTTCTACTTCATGTGTGTGTAATTGTTTTCTTATATTTTGAAATGGATTCTAGTGTGGTTGACATGAATCTTGCATCCTTGGACCTGCCTTGAGTGAGAAGGCATTGGTAGGACTGCCATGGGTGATATTGGAATCTAGTTGTATGTGAATTCGAGGTCAGTCATGAATGATAAAGTGTGGCTTGATATAGGATTTCAGGCCTCCATTAGTTGAAAAGTGTTGGCTAGATAACTTTTTATATAATGTATCTTGAGTAATAATAGGTGACCAGTATACTTAGCATAAAACATCACTTAAGTAACAATGGATGGGTTAGGATTTAAGAAAATCCTACCATTTACCTTTAAGTAGGTATCAAGATTCAACATGGAACATTACCCTATGCCTTTATGTGTGGGTAGAGTTATATTATGTGGTGAAATAATTCCTTATATTATGGAGCTAAATCAGCTAGGCTTTGGTATCACAGTGGTATAGTTAGAAAATGATGACCTAACAAATTTATTGTATGTACATTATGTATTTTCCTTCCTTGTGGGTTTGTTTCCAATGCATGAATACACTTTATATATGCATTCCCTGAAAATACATTTAATCAATGAAAAAATTAATATGGATGAGGCATTGAGAATTAATACTTGGTCAATAGAATCATCACCTACCCACATACACATCATGGGATTCAATATACATGGATATAACATTATATTATCTCTCAAGATAAGGTACTCCATAGAGATAGACATGTGATTTAGTTAAGAAGTTATGGATTTCATGGATTTCATGGGATGATCATGTGAGTTGGTTTGATAGAAAGTGTAGTTTTTTTTATTTTTTAACATGTGTAATTGATTGTGTAACATTAATTATTTAGATATATTACATGTTTATATTTTACCTTATATTGTTTCTCTATTATATTGAAGCATCATATTGATAGATTATTATTATTTTGGATTTCAAAGGCCATGTGTTCTCGCTTTTATGTATACAAGTCTTTTATATTTCCATTAATTGATTATGTAGAGTATTTGGTAGATTTTTTCATGAACCTTGGGATTTTATATGGCACCGTCTCTCTAGAATTGTTTTAGTTCCTCAACACTAGTTGTCAAACATTTATATGTAATGTGGAATGCTTAATATCTAATAGCATCCTAAAATAGGTTTTATTTGGGTGATCTATGTTTCTTCATTAATTTTTTTTTCAAAGAATGTTTTTGGATGGTATATTGTTAGATATAGGTGGAGTAAGGCTTCAAAAACATTGGAGGTTTATCGATATAATTCATGACCAAAATTTGAAATTGGTAAAAACCCAAGTTTCTAAGGGATGTCCATATTTTTAACTAGTCAATCTAAGAATATGGATATTTTATATTGGACCTAGAATATGATGTTTTGATGGATGAGGTTGGAAATGATTCATATGGATCAACTTGGGAGCTAGTTTATTTATCATACATCATGATAATGATGTGCTTCTAAAATGAAACATGTGCATATGGGAAGTGTATTTAATATATTTCCTCATCAAGATACACTATTAAATGAAGAAATATATATTATAATAGGTTATTATATAATAAAATTATAAATAGTGGTTATGTTAATATAGATTTAAGTGGATTGTTTGACTAGTATTGACTGGAGTTTCTTAGATTCTTTAGAGAATTATTTTCGGGAGTTTTGAGAAGTTGATTAAAAACATAGTTTTGAAATGAAAACTCATATAGTGGTGTGATTCATAAATAGATTTATTTTTATAAACTAATTTTACATAAAATGGATAATGCATCTATTTATTTTTATATATATTATGATTTTATAGTCTTGTGAAAATATAAGGGATTTATTATTAGATTTCCAATCGGATTTTTGAATAAAGTTTAGTTTTTGGGAAAGGGATCAGGTAGTATGTGGATTTTTTCTTCTCAATTTGGCACAAACCCCTCAATTCCAAAGGTTTATTTCAAAAACATATGTATGTTTTATGGTGGTTTTGTTTTTAAAAGTATTAACTCATACAAATTTAAGTTATATTTCTTAGTTTGGCTTTAGATAATGAGTCATTTTTTGTGTTGTGTTCAACTAGAATGTCATGATTTTTTTGGCAACTCCTAAATGAGTTTAGAACGTTTTTTCATGGATTGGAAGGAATTTTAAAATAAAAAAATGGTACCAGTATAGACTAGGTTTTCTGGATTTTTATTCTTTGACTAGGAAATTCTTTGGTGCTTGGTTATAAATCTATCGGGTATGTTGTTGTTGTTATGATAGATCCATGTGTATCAGACACATGATATGGATGGTTTCTATTGAAATTAAGTAGTTAAGTGAGTTTTAGGATTTTTTTCAGGATTGTGACTCATTAATCTGGGTTATAGTAACCAATTCCTATTGTTGGGAACACCAATAGTTGGTGTCTACTGTTAGTAGTAGTGTCTTATAGTGGGGAGAACTATAATATTTGGACGAATTGGTTGTTAAAACCTTTATGTTTTAATGTATTTTTAACGTTTCCTTAGTGTATAGTTATCCTCATTTTAGGTCGAAACTCTTGTATAAAATGTGTTATCACATTCATTATTTATAATCTGTAATGGGAATCACATGGGTGGAAGAGATTGGTTGTTCTAAGTTCAGTGTCATAATGATAAGGATACTCATATATTGGGGAGAACTAAATTGGAAATAGATCTATGACCATAATGTGGATTCAGTTAGTGGAATATATAGAATTTTAGATTGGTTTAATTATTTACACATTGATTCTTATGGTTAGATCTTGAAGGTTAAATGTGTAAATTGAGGATCCAACCATGGGATTAAACCAGGTGTCAAGTCTAGCTCTGTTGTGGGTGTTAGAGTGGTTCTATGATTCTTATAAGGAAAAATTCCTCATGTTAAGGGTATGTTTCAGTTTTTCAGTGGTCAAGAATGGGTTTTTATGAAATGATAGCTAAATAAGGATTGAATGGTGGTCTGGTGTGCAAATAGATGTGGTAAAGTTGAAACCATATTAGGAGAATCCTATAATGTATGATGGGTGTGTTATTGGGGTCAAACTGATACTTTTGAAGAAATATAATTTACCAGGAATTGGTAATTTGAGTGGTTAAGTGGAATTATATTGAGTGTTTGGATATGTATTATAATCAGTAGATGGTGAATTGGAAACCATGGTAGGTCATGGATTATAGTTCCTAGAATACATTGGCTTATCAAGAATGATAATCACTATGGTGGGGTGTTTTTAATGATTGGAATTGTTATGGGTTGTTATATTTAGTGTGTGATTTAATATATTTACGCAAATTAGGGTAAATTTTATGAATTGGTATTTAGATCAGGAATCCATGTTTTTTTACATCACAAGGTGATATTGTTTTATGTGGAATTGGGACTAGTTTGTGGTTTTAGTTATCGGGTGGTCATCAGAAAAGGTTCGGGTAGATCTATAGTTATAATGTCAGTTATAGGTTGGAAAAAAATGTTTATTGAATGGAAGTATGAAATTATGGATGATTCCATATAATCAGTGATACAAAGGTGAAGGTTTGTACCATGGTTTGGTATACTGGTAAGGGACCACACCATAGCCTAATGGTCAGTCATTGAAAGTTCCCATGAGGTAGGGGTGTTAGGGTTGGTCCCCCTTCCCCTTTATGGAAAACTATTCCACAATGAAAGGTCCACATTTTATTATGACCACGGTTGAATAAAATCACATTGGAACCCAAAAGGGCCAATCTATATAAGGGGTTATCGGGATCAGTCTCACTTCCTTTTGGGGGCAATTTGTGTCGCAACACCAATGGGAATATCATAGTGTCCCTTATAAATGTGGTACCATAGTTTGATCCTCATAGATATGTTGTATCCTAGGTTATAGGATGTTTATTAACAGGTACCTTCTGGTAATTTCATAGGGTATCCTATTTGGAAACCCCATTAGTATTCCCCTCATTTTGGTTGACCAAAAAGGGTGAGGACCTCTATTTGGATCTCCTCCTTTCGTTCAATGTCTCCCTTGGGTCTGAGTGGTTAAGGAGTATTTTGTCACACATATTATTTATAATATCCATACCCTTACATTCTTCTTATTCCAAATAATATTTTACTATGGCATTGGATTTTAGAGTTATGATTTTGGGAGATGATTTCCTCGGATCATGGTGAAATATTCCCCCTTGATGGGTAATTCATTTGTTTATCAAAAAACTAATCATGGTAAGAGGTATTAAATCTATAATTCATCATTTAACTTTTTTTATATTTAAAAAAGATTTAATTTAACGTTTTTGGAGATTTTGTTTGAATTTGGTCGTGAATTTAAGTTTTTAATTTTTTGTTTTATGTGGCTTAGTTCTAGGTTTATTTTAGAAGTGGACTGCACTCTGATACTCATGGTTTTAGTACTCCAAATTCACCCAATGTGTTTGGAATATATTATCCCAATTTTTTTAGGTTTTAAATGTTTGGTTTTTTTATTTAATGTTTTTATGGATGATATAGGCTCTTGTGGGATTAAAGGAGGTCAGTTCAAGCTAATGATAGATTATGGATCATTGGTTGAGGTAGGTAGCCCTGATATTATTATGTCTTGTTCTCAATTGGTATTGTTGACCTCACCTATTTTGATAATCCCACTTATGCTTTCAAATACCTTTGATAATCCCAATTGATGTTTATCTATAATCTAATTCTCTCAATCTATGATATTCTATTATCAAGATGATAATAATATTAAATTAATCCTTGAAATATGTTAATCAATGTTAATCTTTGTTTATATAAGTTTTGAAGTAATTATAACCCAATAAGATATGTTTTTCATAAAAAAGATAAGTGTTAGTCACTAATCTGTGAATAGCTACTGATACCGAGCTACCGGTACTTAGTCTACCGATAGACTTAGTCTTCTGATAGAGAGAGTCACTGATAAGCTAAGGTCACTGATACACAGAGCTACCGATATGTATAAGTCCACTGGTAAGCATAGATCAAGGTCACCAATACTGAGTCACCAATACAAAAAGCTAACGACAGACAAGAGCTACCGATAGACAGAGTCACCGATAGAAAAAGGTCACCAATGCAGATAGCTACTGATAGAACAAGGTCACCGATGCAGATAGCTACTAATAGAACAAGTCTACTGAGCTACTGATAGAGTAAGTCTACTGATAGAAAGAGCTACTGATATCTACCGAGCTACCGATACAGAGTAAGAGCTACCGATATTAAGTGCTACCGATACAAGTGTGAAGAGACAACGATACAAGTTCAAGTAGCTACTGATGGAAGGTCACTGTTACACAAAGTACACCATACACGTTTACCAACATGACGCTACTAATGATTGACCAAACAGTCAAACTCTATACTCTTAATACTATTTATTTATTAACCTAACAGTTACATTTGATGTTTTTAATGCAGTTCATGTAATTTAATGATTTTTATTTCCATTCCAGGGAACCGTACCTAGTACCCATGAAAAAGGTAATCATTCCCATTTTCTGGAGCCGAAAACTATAAAAGGGAAGATAAAGACCTAGCGGGATATGAGATAAAAAAAGAAAAATAAGAAGAACAAGAATAAAAACACGAGTGAACACAGAATTGAACATGGGGTGTGTATACAACGAAAATCAAGGAACTAAGAAGGCACATGAAGGGTGAAATAGACAAGAGCTCAAAATCATTGAAACGTGGTGCATTCACGCAAGGCTACATCCATACTCCAAGAACACTGTACATACATGAAGCAATTATTTTCTAGAGGAGAACCCAAGATGCATCTTGAGTGAAGAACTACAACAAACACTTCATGCACTTAGGATGATAAGCTGAACCTGGAACCAAGGAAGAAAACGATACTCTGTTTTTTAGAACAAAAACTAGAGGACTCAAAAGAATTTCTGACCAATCAAACAAGTCCAGAGCTCCACTGCCAATAACTAAATATTTTCTAAACTCATTCACACTTACTTTATTGATTCTTTCATTTACATTTCGAGCAGTTTGTGTACCCTGTTTATTTTACACACACACTGTCTCCTGAGCTAAGCTGGAGGATTATTAAGCCCTCATTCATACTCTATGACTCCTCTGTATCCCACTATGGATAGTGGTAGAGGTTGTGTAAGACCTGGACAGCTGTGAGCTATTGTTTGTTTTCCCATGTAGAACTCTTATAGAGGTCTTTGTACCTGGATAGTGTGATCACTGTTTTTTACCCTGAACCGGAGTGTGGACCAATTTATATAAATTGTTTTAGAGGACTAAGTCTCGGCTTGAGACTGAAAATCATGGTTACATCTGCTATGAATTTTAGTTTAAGTCATAAGTATAATATATATTTCATATTCCACTGCTAACTACTTTGAAATATAATTTGTGTTAAAGATACTTTGATAGTTAAATTAGCAACTGTTTATACTTATTTTAAACCAGTAAGTTAGTTTCAAATGTCAATTTAATCTTCAGATTAAATTAACTGATACCTAATCACTCTTTGAGAAACTAATTGAACATTTACACTCTATATAAATTCACTACAGTTTAACTTTGTTTTTTTAAAATAGGGGGATTTTAAGAGAAATATTTTTAACAAAAATTTTAATTGCAACCCAATTCACCCCCCTTTGAGTAGCCACTCCGACCAACATTTGGTATCAGAGGTTTTTATTAAGACAAATTTTCAAAACACTCTATTTTTAAACTGTGATTTTAGTTGCATTTTTAAAGATCTTAAATTTCTGTTAGTTCTAAATTTTATCTGTTTAATATATTTTCTAAAATCTAGTTATGGATAATAAACTAGAAGATGATGCTACTAACAGGACACCTTTATTTAATGGTACTAACTATGCCCAGTGGAAACTAAAGATGAAAATTCATTTAGAGAGTATGGGTTTTGATATTCGGAATGCTATAGAGTCACAATATAAAATTACAAAAAATGAAAGAACAACTTCGGATGAACCTAAAAAGAATTCTTACAATAATAATTGTAAAGCTATGAATGCCATGTATTGTGTAGTAAGAGATGAAGAATTTAATAGAATTTCTGCTTGAAAAACTTCCTATGAAATAAAGGATACTTTGAGTGTTTCTCATGAAGGAACAACCAATGTTAAAGAAATGATATTAAATACGTATACTATTTAATATGATAATTTTAAAATGAAAAACGATGAATCTATTTATGATATGTATATGAGGTTCAATGAGATAGTCAATACAATGAGTTCACTTGGAAAGGCTATTCTAGCAAAGGAACAAATCATTAGAATCTTGAGATGTTTTCCAGACAAATGGAGGTGCACTTCTGTTTCAATCAGAGAATCATGTGACATTGGAGCTCTGCCTGTTAAAGAGCTTATTGGTAAGCTTATGATGTATGAGGAAGAACTCAAGGTGAATAAGGAGGATGATGATGAACCTAAAAAGAAGTCTGTAGCTTTTAAATCTACTACTTTGAAGACCAAGGACAAAGGCAAAGTTCAAATACAAACTAAAATTTCAATAAGTGACGATTCTGATTCTGATAGTGATGTTGAAATGGCTCAAATAGCTAAGAGATTCAAGAAGTTTTATAGGTAGGAGAAATTCTTCATAAAATCAAATTATAAAGGTAAGTATGACAATAAAGGTCATTGGAAGAAGGATTGGAAGAAATCTGATACGGTAAATGATATAGTCTACTATGAATTCAAAAGGAAAGGACACATCAAGGATAACGGTCCAAAACATAAATTCAAAAAGAAACATGATTATAAGGACAAGAAGTACAAGAATGAATTGAAGGCTACTTGGAGTGCTTCAGAAGATAGCACAAGTGAATCTAAAGTTTCTGATTCTGAAAATAATCGTGCCAACATTTGTTTCATGACCAACACATCTGTGGTAACCTTAGATACTACTATTTTTTCTTCCTATTATTCTTGAGTTGATGCTGAATCTGATTCTGATTCTGAAGACATGACTAAAGATGAATTATCTGAATATTGTAACATGCTGGAAGAAATATGCAATGATATTAAGGACAAAAATAAGTCACTAAAGAAACAACATGCTCTCACTGCCAATGTTAACTCTTCCTTTGATATAGAAAAACAAATAATGCTCAACTGTTAATGGAAAATACCGAACTGGAAAATTCTAATGAGCAACATAGAAAGGACTTAGAAAAGTTCAAAAATTGAGAAGATACACTTACTAAAATTTTAGGTAAACAAGTTGCACCAAAATACACTACTGGAATAGGATACCAACATGGACAAAGATAGTTCACTAAAATTCGATTTATTCCTAAATCTAATTTTTTTTTTGCTTATTCTAGTTCTGGAAATACGTATGCTTCAACTAGTTATTCATATGGTTATAGATAAAATAAATTTTATCTTTCAAAATATATCGATTCTATAAATTATATGAGACCCATAAGACAAATCTGGATACCTAATGCTTTGATTTCTAACCTTTCTGGACCCAAGAAGATCTAGGTACCAAAATCAATTTCCATCTAAATCTATTTTGTAGGAGACCTTCTTAAAGAGTTCTCACAAAAAGGTATGGTACATGGACAGTTGATGTTCAAGGCACATGTATGGAGATTATTCATGATTCAAGTGTCTAATCAACATTGATTTAGGTCATGTCACCTTTGGTTATAATTCTAAAGGAAAAAATCATCACCCTAGGCCAGATTGGAAACACTGATTCAGTTTTGATTTCTAAAGTTTTATTTGATGATGGACTTAAATACAATATCTTAAATATTTATTAGTTATGTGATGATGGCTTTAATATGATGTTTGAAAGTGATTCCTGTAATGTTTTTAACTCTAAAAATGTTTTAGTATTTTCTGCTTTAAGAAATGAAATTTTTTATGCTATTGATCTGAATTCTTTGGTTAATAATAATTTTACTTGTTCAAATGCTTTTCATAAATAATCTTGGCTATGGAACAGATGAATAGGACACTATAACATCTATTCACTTTGAAAATTGACTAGGAAGAACTTTGTTAGAGACCTACCTAAACTTGAATTCCCAAATGACAATGTTTGTAATCCCTGTTAAAAGGGAAAGTAACATAATGTTTCTTTTAAATCAAAGAAATATGTTTCAACTTCTCAAACTCTCGAGTTGGTTCACATGGACTTGTTTGGACCTTCTAAAGTTTCTAGTTTAAATGGTAAGAACTGTGTCTATGTCCTAGTAGAAGACTTTTCTAGATATACTTGGGTATACTTATTAGCTCACAAAATTGAAGCTTGTTCTTACTTTATTAAATACTCAAAGTCTGTAGAAAAGCTTCGTGGACTTAAAATTAAAACCCTGAGAAGTGATCATGGGCGTGAGTTTGAAAATCAAGAGTTTGAATTTTATTACTCACACAATGTCTATAGTCACAACTTTTCTGCTCCTAGGACCCCTCAGAATAATGGTGTAGTAGAAAGAAGAAACAGAACCCTTCATGAAATTGCAAGAACCATGCTTAATGATTATGACCTGTCTATTTAATTTTGGGCTGAAGCTGTGAATACAGCATGTTTTATTATTAATAGAGTCTTAATTAGACCTTGTCTCAAGAATTCCCCATATGGAATATGGAATAACAGATAACCTAATGTTAGTTATTTTAGATCCTTTGGCTGTAAAGTCTTTATTCTCAATACAAAGGATAATCTTGACAAGTTTTCTTCTAAAAGTGATGAAGGAATCATTCTTGGTTATTCGTTAACTAGAAAAACCTATAGAGACTTTAATAAAAGAACCAAATGTGTGGAAGAATCTGTTCACATAAAGTTTGATGAAACTGATCCACATGAGCCTAAAACTTCTCTTGAAAATCTTGAAGAAGATTTGACTATTTTGGAACTTAATGATAAAACTAACGAACCTGCTGTAAAAATATCCAGTTCTTGACATATTCCAAAATCTTCTTCTGGTAAACCCAAACCTATAGATGAACCTGAAATTTCTAGCCCTACCTTTACTAGATCAACTAGGATTCTAAAGAATCATCTCTTATATACTTCTGTTGGTAATCCTAATAGAGGGACACAGACTAGAGCTTCTCTAAGAAACCAAGTTGAACATCAAGCCTTTCTTTCACCGTTAGAACCTAAAAATGTCAATGATGCAATAAATGATGAATTTTGGGTAATGGCTATGCAAGAAGAGTTAAATCAATTTGAAAGAAACAATGTATAGGAATTATATGACAGACCCAAGGAAACTTTAACAATAGGCACCAAATGGGTTTTTAGAAACAAATTTGATGAATCTGTAAATATAGTTAGAAACAAATCTAGGCTAGTTTCACAAGGATATAGTCAAGAGGAAGGTATATACTATGAAGAAACCTTTGAGCCTGTAGCTATATTAGAAGCCACTAGGATCTTACTTGCCTATGCTGCTCATCTAAATTTCAAGTTGTATCAAATGGATTTCAAAAGTTCTTTTCTAAATGGTTTTATAATTGAAGATGTTTTTTTTGAACAAAAACCTGGATTTACTAATCCTCATTTTCCAAATCTAGTTTTTAAACCTTCTAAAGCTTTATATTGTTTAAAACAAGATCCAAGAGTTTGGTATGATAGACTTAGTAATTTTCTTATTTCAAAAAGTTTTACTAAAGGGATTGCTGATCCAACACTTTTTATTAAAATAATTTATAAAGATGTTTTAATAGTACAAATCTATGTTGATTATATTATTTTTGGATCTTCTAAACATTCCTTATGTACTGAATTTTCAAAGAGTCTGAAAAATTAATTCGAAATGAGTTTAATGGGATAACTTAAATATTTTCTTGGATTTCAATTTTTTCAAAATGAAAATGGTATTATTTTGAATCAAAGTAAATATACAAAGGATCTTTTAAAATTTTTTGGTTTGGATAGTATTAAGGAAAGTGATACTCCTATGAGTACAGTCTGTAAATTCGATATAGATGAAGCTCAGAAACCAGTGGATCAAACCAATTACAGAGGTATGATTGGAAGCTTACCTTATCTTACAACTAGTCGACCAGATATTATGTTTATTTTATTTATGTGTGCAATATTTCAATCTAATCCAAAATAATCTCATATACTAGATGTTAAAATAATTTTTAAGTATCTTAAACACGCTATAAAAATAGTTTTGTTTTACCCAAAAGGATAATACTTTGAGTAAATGAGTTATTCAGATGCTGACTTTGCTGGTTGCAAGTTGGATAGAAAAAGCACATCTAGAACATGTCATTTATTGGGAAAATCCTTAATATCATGGTGTAGTAAAAAAGCTGAATTTTGTAGCTTTTTCCACTACCGAATCAGAGTTTATAGCTGCTGGTAGTTGCTGTGCACAAATTCTGTGGATGAAACACAATCTTTTGGACTATGGATATGATTTTAAGCATGTGTCTATCAATTGTGACAACACTAGTGCAATAAACATTTCGAAGAACCCTGTATCTGACTCTAGGACCAAACACATTGATGTAAGGCAACATTTCTTGAGAGATCATTACCATAAGGGTTATATTACTCTTTAATGTATAGGCACTGAACATCAATTAGCTGACATTTTCACCAAACCTTTGGGTTCGGATAGGTTAAGTTAAATTTGACATGAGTTGGGAATTATTAACCATGATCGGTAGCTACCTCATTGACGTGAACCTCACCGATGTGAACCTCACCGATGTGAACCTCACTAATGTGAATACCTCACTGATGTGAACCTCACCGATGTGAATACCTCACCAATGTCACCTCACCGATGTGAACCTCACCGATGTAACTTCACCGATGTGAACATCACTGATGTAACCTCACCGATGTGATCCTCACCAATAAACCCTACCGATGAGTGCACTATTTTAAACTTATTTCGGCCACCATAATCTGAATCTTTTTTAATTTATTTCATTTTATTTATTTATTTTATGATTCCTAAAAGATAAAAAAATGTCCTAGCTACTTCTCAATCCACCAAGCCTCAAACCCTTACCCTCAAACCTTAGATCCTGAATCTCTCAAGAACCCTAATTCCATCGAACCGGTGATGGAAAAAACCAAACACCCTACCATCAGAGATGAAACTGATGAGCCGAAAGCAAAGAAGAAGAATTCAGAGCCCGAAGAGAGTGGTAGTGTTGGTAGAACTAGGTTGGGTAGGCGACCAGTGAATCCTCATTTGCAGAATAGACTTATTGTGATTGAAAAAAGAGATGTGCGCGGAATGGTTGTTTCCTAGCAAGTCGTTAGTGCTCGAAGTGCTGGAAGATCAAAAGTGGGTAGATTTCTTTTCGAACAACAATGGTCCCTACTATTTGAATCTTGTGAAACAATTTTATGAGTTTGTAAGCTTTGAGAAATCTGAAGACCAAAACCGAGTGAATTCATTTGTGAATGGAATAGAGATGTCTTTTTCATCTGTTGAGTGGGCTGAATGCTTGAAGGTTCCACATGAAGGTTTATCTGGATATGTCTCAAAATCTATGCCACCTGCAAGTGATATATTCGATTCTGATACTGCCTTGGAGGAGCTCACCGGTGATGGAAATCAAAGACAAGTAGTGGCTGCTGAAATGGATGGAGAGAACAGATTGTTGTTCAAATTTGTTCAGCATGTCTTAATACCAAGGAGAGGAGACTTTGTGAATTTCAGATATCAAGATATCTATCTCTACATCTCTTGATACATTGTGTAAAAGTGAATCTGTGAAGATTTTTTATGATTCAAATGGAATACATGACAAGGACAAAATCAAAGACTAATGCCCTATTCTTTGCCAAGCTAATCTCTATGATGATCTAAGTGAAAAGGGTATCTAAGTCTCAAGATGAGAAAGTTGTAGTAAGGAATAACTTTTGTATCATAACTACTGATTGCAAATACATGAAGATAAATTGGAACTCATGGATAGGAGAGTGGGTTAATGATGACCAGAAGGTATATGATAAATTTAATCCTGTGGATCATCCTTCAAGACCTAAGGATATGAGGGATCCAGGTCTTGGACCTGATGAAGATGAACCTGAGTATAGTGATGAGACTGAAGAAGAAGAGACATCTATGGATGATGGAAGAGATCCGGACTTGCCTCCTTGTCCTGCTATTGATATTGTATCTTTGAGAAAGGAAACTCTATTAGAAGAAATGACACCTGCTGATGAGGAAGACCAGCCAGCCCCTGAGCATATAGAAGAAAAAGAGAATGAATCTGTAGCCTTTGATTCTTTCTACTTAAGTATGAGTCCATTAATTGGAAGCCCAGTTGTGCCTACTGAATATGTAGTAGGAGAAATTGAAAAGGTTGTACCTAATCCAGAGGACCCTCGTGCTGTTTCAGAGATGGAATTTATAGTACAGGATGCTCCTGATAAAGAAAGACCCGCTAAGAATGCCCTGTCCATGAAAGAGACTACACCCATTGAGGGGGAGCATCAAACCAAGTTTGGAAGTGTGTCAGTGGATGTTGATATTGAGTATTGGGAAGAAGACCCAGGTTTTGTGGTTTGTGGATTAGACTATCCTGATTCTGATAATGAGGCCTCTCTAAATAGACCAAAAATCATCTATGATGTTGAGACTAAATTGCTACCTGAAGATGTGGTCAAAATGCATGACCTAGATATTTTCAAGAAAAAGCTTAAGGACAGTTTTGTGGAAGAGACAAGGAAGATGGAAGCCTCACTGGTGTCATCAATCCAATCGATTATGACTGACTCAGTATCTAGTATAGCCTTTGAAGGACCACCTGTTGTGATTGCTCCTGCTGATATGATCACCAGAGATAAACTTGAATCCTTAAAGGATGAGCTGAAAGAATCCTTTAGTGCTTCTGTTGCTGAGTTGAAGCACTACTTTATTGAAGAGATGAGTAACTTGGGAAAATACTTTGAACTCTCTCTCGGTTGTAATTTTTCAATCATTTTGGCAGAAATAGTGGAAGAAGTTACAGACTGCTAGACTCAAGTTTGTAGAATGGAAGTAGATGTAGAAGCTCTAAAGAAATCTGTTATCTTTTTAGACTCTTACATGAGCTCAAAATCCCAAGCAGACAAGGACTTAGCCTATGTCAAAATTGTTGTAAGACAGATGGTTCTAGTGTTTGAAGGTTTTAAAACTTCCATGAAAGATCATGTTAAAACCTAGGATTCCCAAGTCCAGAATCTTATTATTCGGTTGACCAAAAACATCAATGAAACAATAACATTCTCTATTGGTTCTGTTGCATCTAAACCCTTAGTGGATTTGAATCAGATTCGAGTTGTGATGAAGGAGGAGCTTGGTTCAGCTTCAACCAGTGGCTCTGTGGACTCATCCGACCTGAGCAAAGTTGTGCTTTCAACTAGAGATTCAGCTAGAGAAATAATGAAGATAGGCCAAGACTATATGAGAGAAGCTTCTAACTCTCAGAAAGAAGTGAAAGATAAGGTGGACTCCTATTTCCAAAATATTTATACCAAGCATAAAGTCAACAATCATTTCAAACTTCTATTAGAAAACCTGAAGTTACCTCTTATTAATCATGCCTTCAGAGAGAAAGTCAGCAAACTAAGGGAACTGACTCCAGCCTTGGACAAATTCATGGATAACAATGATGATTTCATATCTGCTATGGAGAGGGGAGGAGGAATAATTATGGATTTCAGAAATCTCTTGCTGCCTTTCCTGCATGTTGACGCTAGTCCAGCGATTGTACCTCTTGCTTCACCTACCTCCACCTCTACTGCTTCTCCAGTTCAGATGACTCCAGCCCAAGCCATTCGAAGCCTTACACCTATGACACTCAAAGAACTCCTCAGTATAGTCCATGTAGAGTTTCTGTGGCTCATCCCCCTGTGATCATTTCTAGAATTCCTAAGACTTCACCAGCATCCACATAGTCTGAATCCTCTTCTGATCCTAAGGGAAAATCTCACATTGAGGATGTGTATTGAAAAAATGGATAGGTTGTTTGATAGGAATCCCTTGTGTTTTTTTCCTGTCTATGTACCTTTTTGCAACATATAATACAATTGGCTTTCATTTATTTCTCATTGTGTTACTTTTTCTATTTCTAGTTTCCCACTTTTATTTTCACAAAGGGGGAGAAATATTATCAAAGAAATATTATCAAAGTATCAAAGGGGGGTAAATATTCACAAAGGGGGAGAAATTTTATCTAAGTAAGAGCTACCATGCTTTTCCCTCTATGATATCATTTCATTTAATTATACATCTGATACATAATGTTCTATAACATACTATTTTATTTGAGATAATTGAATTTAATGATATATCCTATAATACAACTACTCATTGTTTTATAACTATAATATTGCAATTTGTGATTATCAAGAAGGGGGAGATTGTTGACCTCACCTGTTTTGATAATCCCAATTATACTTTCCCATACCTTTGATAATCCCAATTAATGTTTATTTATATTCTAATTCTATCAATCTATGATATTCTATTATCAAGATGATAATAATATTAAAATAATCCTTGAAATATGTTAATCAATGTTTAACTTTGTTTATCTATGTTTTGAAGTAATTCTAACCCAATCAGATATGTTTTGCGTAAAACAGATAAGTGTTAGTCAATGGTCTGTGTATAGCTACTAATACAGATCTAACGGTACTTAGTCTACTGATAGACTTAGTCTACTGATAAACAGAGTCACCGATAAGCTAAGGTCACCGATACGCAGAGCTACCGATATGTACATGTCCATCGGTAAGCATAGAACAAGGTCACCAATACTGAGTCACCAATACATAAAGATACCTACAAACAAGAGCTACTGATAGACAGAGTCACCGATAGAACAAGGTCACCGATGGAGATAGCTAATAATAGAACAAGGTCACCGATGCAGATAGCTACCGATAAAACAAGTCTACCGAGCTACCGATAGAGTAATTCTACCGATAGAAAGAGCTAACGATAACTACCGAGCAACTGATACAGAGTAATAGCTACCGATATCAAGAGCAACCGATACAAGTGTAAAGAGCTACCTATACAAGTTCAAAGAGCAACTGATGGAAGGTCATTGTTACACAAAGTCCACCATAACGTCTACCAACCGGAGTCTACTAATGATTGACCAAATAGTCAGACTCTATACTCTCAATACTATTTATTTATTAAGCTAACAGTTACATTTGATGTTTTTAATGCAGTTAATGTTATTTTATGATTTTTGTTGCCATGTCAGGGAACCATACCTAGTACCCATGAAAAAGGTATTCAATCCCATTTTCCGGAGCGAAAAGATATAAAAGGGAAGATAAACACCAAGATGGATACGAGATAAAAAAGTAACAAGAAGAATAACAAGAAGAAAAACATGAGTGAACACAGAAGTGAACACGGGGTGTGAATACCGCGAAAATCAAGGAACTAAGAAGGCACACGAAGGGTGAAAAAGACAAGAGCTCAACATCATTGAAACATGGTGCATTCACTCAAGGCTACATCCATTATCCAAGAACACTGTACATACACGAAAAAATTATTTTCTAGAGGAGAACCCAAGATACATCTTGAGTGAAGAACTACAACAAACACTTCAAGCACCCAGGCTGATAAGTTGAACTTGGAACCAAAGAATAAATTGATACACAGTTTTTCAGAAAAAAACCAGAGAAGGACTCAGAAGCTTTTCTAACCAATCAAACGAGTCTAGAGCTGCACTGTAAATCACTAAAGCTTTTCTAAACACATTCACACTTACTTTAGTGATTCTTTAATTTACATTTCGAGCAGTGTGTGTACCCTATTTATTTTACACACACAGTGTCTGCTGAGCTAAGCTGGAGGATTCTTAAATCCTCATTCAAACTCTATCACTCCATTATATCCCACTGTGGATAGTGGTAGAGGTCGAGTAAGACCTAGACATCTATGTGTTGTTTTTTGTTTTCCCATGTAGAATTGTAGTAGAGGTCTCTGTACATGGATAGTGTTATCCCTGTTGTTTACCCCGATCCAGGGTGTGGATCATTTTATATAAATTTTTTGAGAGGACTAAGTCTCGGATTGAGATTGAACCTCTTGGTTACATATTCTATGCATTTTAGTTTAAGTCATAAGTATACTATATATTTCTTATTCCCCTGCTAACTACTTTGAAATATAATTTTTTTTAGTTACTTTGATAGTTAAATTATCAAATTTTTATACTCATTGTAAACTAGTAAGTTAGTTTCAAAAGTCAATTTAATATTCAGATTAAATTAACTGAGACCTAATCCCTCTTTGAGAAACTAATTGAAAATTTACACTCTGTATAAATTCACTACATTTTAACTTTGTTTTTTTAATTGGGGGATTTTAAGAGAAATATTTTTAACAGAAATTTTAATTGGAACTCAATTCCCCCTCCTCTTGAGTATCCACTCTAAACAGTATGTATTTTATGTTCATATAACCACATTATGATTAGTTTCCACTTATTTCATGACTTATATGATATCACTAAATGATTGGGATGAAATCACATTTTCCTAATATTTAACATGGATCATATAGATTGATAATTGGTTTGATGGTGGTGCCATGGTTAGACAAATGTTGTTGGAACTCGTCATGGATTTCTTGGTGTCTTTAATAGGATTTAAAGGTGAATGTAATTTCAATATTAAAATATATTTTAAAAATGGATTTAACAGAATTGGTAATTTAAAATTAAAATTGTTGATTGAGAAATAGATTTTGAAATTCTATATCAAAATGGGAGTGGGCTTTTATAAGGAATAATTTCAATTGATTTTGGATAAGTTCCTAGCATGAAAAATACAACCTATGTTGAATTTTATAAAATTATTTCAAAGAAAAATAGACGTCAATTGGTTTTAAAAGAAAACATGACAGATATTGTTTGGTTTATTTTTCTCTTTATAACCTCTTAAGGGTGATTCCCTATTTTACAAATGTATTGTGCCTATTGTGAATCTTGATTGTGGTTAAGTGGTGTGTATATTGATTTATGATGATGTGTTTCACGTGTATTGGCCGGTAACATTACATTCAGTATCAAATTGGAGGTTTAGTTTTAGTGTATGGAACAATCCTCAGAGAGGATCTAGATGGGTGTTGGGATGTTTTGATTATTTGAGACTGTGTACTGAGGGACTAAGGCTCAAGTGATGATATGTGGTGATGTGATATGGGTTGTGTGTCCTATTTGATACTTCATGTTTTTTTTGAGTTTGTGATGGTGTTTAAATATGGATCCTGGTGTGGTCTATAAATATCTTGAATCCTTTTCACCTCCATGAGTGAGAAGGCATTGGCAGGACCACTGTGGTTATGAAGGGGTCTAAGTGTTGTTTGATGTATTGGTTAATGATGAGTAACAAGGTTAGGATTTAGATAGGATCTTAATTCTATCGTGGGTGTGAAGAATTAACAAGAGTACTTTGTGTGTGATATATCTTGGGTAAGAAGAGGTTACCTGGATACTTGAAATATGATCTCTCCTGAGTGAGAATGGATTGGTCAATACATGAGAACACCCAACCCATCACCCATCAGTTAGTGGTCAAAAATCTATATGGAGCCCTACCAAAAATATTTTGATTTGTGCCAAGCCCATTATAGTAGAATACCTAGCATCTTCATTTGTGGTATGATCTAACTCTATTTCCATTATAATAAAGATGAAGTAGGTGTGGTCAGGTGTTATAGTATCCTAGATATGACAGGATGACTATACATGTATAAATATATGTGAATTCTAATTTTTGTTTACAGGTGGGTGTTTTTATATAGACTTGACCTTATTACATTACATAATCTTGAATTTAGTCAAGAATTCACTTCCTTTCAGATTGAGGATATTTTCATGTTTAGATCATTAGATAATTGGGACATAAAACGTTCAAAAAATTACACATTATTATAGGGTGGATACCATAAAAAAAATATTCCTTTCTTGCAAAATATAAAAAATTTCACATAAAACATGATTTCTTTTAATATTAATCAAACATTTATCTTAGAATTCCTCTTTGTATGACATATTCTTGCAACCTGTGAAAATCATTTCAAAACATGGGATGAGCACAAAAGATCAGTAAAGGATATTAAAAAGAACGAAATAACACATTATCCCACGAATACTTGTAACATATGAAATCATTTTCAAAAGACATACTTATCACCTGTATATATATACTAACTTCATGAAACATGATATTTCCACAATATTACCACAATACATAAGACCATAAGTATAACCATAAATGAATATTGGGGAATTACTTACATAATCTTGTAACCCTCTCGGCTACCTTTTAATTTGTAACCCTCATGGCTACCTTATAATTTGTGTAACCATCACTGTTACACTTGGAGTAACCATATGGATGACCTCATCCATACACATACCCAATGAATTTTAGGGAGATATAGGTCAAAACCTTCATCATAAACAATTCCCTAGAACTAGAACACAATCATACAATAGGAATAAATGCATAAAACATTTATTTTGAATTTCGTAAAACAAAATTTTATAAGAGGATTTTAAAAGAAAATCCATATGCATAAATAATATAATTAAACAAAGAGTTAATAGAGTGGATGTAATATGTATATACACTGTAAATAGATAAAATGAAACATAATATAAACAAAACCTGTCCTAAATTGATTTTAATACCATATAAATAATGAATTAGAAGGTTAGCCTAAAGAATGTAAATCAGGTTAAGAATTCCCTAACCTTGGGTTTGTCTTATTTCAAACTTGTTTAAAACTAATATATAATGGTTAAAAGAGTTTTATTAGTATTTTACAGAAACATGTTATTTTTTATAATATATTATAATATCATTTCATAACCTCATTTCAATATTTAATTGTTATCATTGTGTTCTTTGCACTGTTTAGGGATCATTCTTCACACGATTTCCCTGATTGGTTCATGATGGATGTTCTTGTCGATTGGAAGTGAAACTAAAAAATTGGAATGTAATTATATTTAATTATTTCTAGTACCATAAATTATACCATTTATAAATTTTAATTCTTACATGAGGATGATAAATAAGTTAAAACATTAATGATGTTAGTTTAGATCACTTTAGTGGTTCTTTCATAACACTGACAACATTTTGTTTTATAATTTTAAACCATGTATAAAAAATTATTCCATAAACATAGATGAGACATAATACATATATTATAACCAATTTCAACCATAAAAATTGTTCCATTGCCATACTTGAAGAAATTAATGAAAATTGAAATCACATCACCAACGATGTTGGTAATTCGACACATCACAGACAACGTTTTTCATTCCTTGAATAAGTGGGGGAGGAGATGAATATTGATGATTAATTTTCCATGAACATGAGAACATCCAAAATATACAAGATAATAGAACATTAATTCCTCTTGGATCAAAGGAGTTTAGGAAAGAAGAATAAAATAAAGTTACTCAAAATAAAAGAAAATTTGAGAATTTCCTTACGAAAATTCAGCTGCCTAACGACGTCGTTTAAATTTTTATAAAAACCTTTGATTAGAAAAATTGGGTATAAAATAATTATTACATAATATTATTATTAAGGGGTGATATGGAGGAAAATATCCCAACATAACCTAAAGAGAATGAAAAATAATAACATTAAATTAAAGAAAAGAAATATAATAAAAGAAGGTGTTTACGTCTTGATCTCTTCTCCTTGAGATCTTTCTTAAGGCATTTGGTTTTGGAATTTTGGTGAGAATAGTAGCTCTAGGACGTGGGGAAGAGACATGGGAGTAGTTTTGGGCAGATCATATGTAATGATAATGGCTTAAGAGGTGTGGGAGGAAGAGGTGAATGAGGGTGGTATCTATAGTTGAGGAGAGGTGGTATTTTTCATTATTTTAATCATAATTATAATATTTTTGCTCAAGACTATGAATAATATTAATTCATGTGACCCAAAATAGTAATAATGAAATTTGAGTTCGAAAAAATCTTCTTTACATCACTTATGATTTCATAAATAGTGTATTTACTGAAAATTTAACTATACGGTATTTTACCGTATATCACTATTCATCGAAAATTCCAGAATTTCAGAAAAAAACCGAAAAATTTTCCCTTCCCATTTTTCTACATGTAGAATCCAAAAATGAACTCCATTTTTTTAAAGTAATTTTTTAAATATTATTAATTTATATTTTAAATTATATCATACTTAATTCAAAAATTAACAATTTTGAAACTATAACTTCTTTATATTTCATTGAAAAATTAATCAAAATGTCATTATCTACAGGCATTGAGAAAGTAAAATAATAATAACATTTAATATTCATTAGGGTCATATTACTAATCATGTTACTATTCATAAAGCTATGTTACTATTAAACAAAAAAAAGTTGGTTCCATTAGACTCCCAATAACATACTGAACACAATTATAGATGACTATTTTTTAAAATTCAAAACATAGAAGTGGAAAATTTATTTTTAAAGGATAGTTATAAATATATAATTAAAACAATGTTTCAAGTTTTTGAAATTATTTTTAAAACCTTGGGGTGTTACATCATCTCTGGCCTCGGTAAATTTCATCCTCGTAATTTTATTTACTTTTTAAACAACTGAGGGTATTTTTTGCTCATGAGATTTTTAGACTCCCATGTTGCTTCTTATACCATGTGGTTTCTCCAAAAAACCTTTTCCTAGTGGAGTACCTTATTCTGCAATACCTATTCACTTCGATCAAGAATCTGAACGAGTTTCTCTTCATAAGAAAGGTTGACTTCTAGTTGAACTTCTTCTGGGCTCAAGACATGTGATGAATCTGGCGCATACATCCCCAACATCGAAACACAAAAAACATTATGCACATGAGATAAACTTAGAGGAAAATCTACTTTTTATGAAACTATTACAACTTTTTATAGGATTTTAAAAGGACCAATGAACCACCAACTTATCTTCCCTTTATTACCGAAACACATTACACTTTTCCAAGGAGAGATTTTAAGGATAACATAGTCACCTACCTCAAAATATAAGTCTTTCATTCTATTATCTGCATAACTTTTCCGCCTTCTCTAAGATGTCATCATCTTCTACTGGATTATCTTCACTTTCCCAGCCACTTCTTCTACTAATTTTATCCCCATCAACTTTCTCTCACTAGCTTCATCCCAAAATGCGGGAGTCTAACACCAAATATCATACAATGCCTCAAAAGGTGAGATTTATATTCTGAAATTAAAACAATTGTTATGAAAAATTCAACTAAATGAATATGATGATCCCAATATCCCTGGTAGTCCATTGAAGAAGATCGAAGCATATCCCCCAATGTCCAAATTGTTCGTTCTAACTGCCCATCTGATTGAGGATGAAAAACTATACTAAAATTTAATTCTTTGCCCAATTACTTCTGAAGTCCCTTCTAAAAGATATAAGTGAACCGAGGATCCTGGTTAGATACCTTGGAAAGTGGAACTCATTGTAACATGATAATATCCTTGAGGTATAATTGAGAAAGCTGATCCAAAGAAATTGTATCTCGAATATGAAGAAAATGTGCATATTTTGTCTGCTGATCCACAATAACCCAAATTTCATTGTTACCTCGAGTTGTATTAATTAGTCCCACCACAATGCCCATGGATACATTCTCCCACTTCCACTCTGGAACATGAAAAAGTCGAAGCATCCCCTTCGATAATTACCACTATACTTTAAGCTATTGACATGTCAAACATTTCTTGGTAAAATCAACAATATCTCTTTTCATTCCATCCCACTAGTAATACACCCAAAACTCTCCCACATCTTAGTACTACCAGGATGAACTAAAAATTGAGAACTATGACCTTCACTCAACAAATCCTTCCTCAACTGAGAATCACAAGGCACCTAAAACCTTTTTCTAAATCTTAAAAGACATTCTTTATCAAGGATAAATTATTGAAACTTACCCATTTTTACCAATTATTCCTTTTTCTGTATCATGTGGTCTTCCTTATGCGCTTGCTTAATTCTATCTGATAATAATGAATACACTAAAACCATAGAAAAAATAGATGTATTCCCTGCACCAACAACTTAAAAGCCATAGAACATCAAATCCTTAATTAAGGGATCATGTTCCAAACATAACATGGTTAATAATGCATGATATTTTCGATGAAGGGAATCCCCCAAATTGTTTTCTTTTCTAGGATAATAATTGATCTTGAAATAATAATCCTTTATCAATTCTAGTCATCTTCTCTACCTCATGTTTAATTCCTTCTATGTGAATATATACTTCATGAATTTTATGGTCAGTATATATTTGACATTTGGCTCTGTAAAAATGATGCCTCCAAAATCTCAATGAAAAAACCAAATATTCCAATTCCAAATCATGTGTGAGATAATTTAACTCCTGAGGTTTAAGTTGTCTTGAAGAATAAGAAATTACTTGATCCTTTAGAATAGAAACACATCCAAGTACCTTCAATGATGCATTATTGTAGATGAAAAACTCAACATTTCGGGAACACAAGGAGAAAACTGGAGCATTCACCAATCTCTTCTTCGGTACCTAAAAAACATCACATTATTATATCCAAACAAATTTAACCCATTTTCATGTTAACATAGTTATCAAGCTAGATAACTGTGAAAATTTCATAATAACCCGTCAATAATAACCTACTAACCCAAAAAAAACTACGAATCTCTATAACATTAGTGGGTCCTGGCCATTCATCAACAACTTTTGTTTTGTCATGATCAGCTATTATTCCATCCTTATTTACAATGTGCCAATGAAAATAAATCTGTTGCAACCAAAAATCACAATTGCGGAATTTTTCATATTGTTTCTTTTTTATTTTATGGTTTGTAAAACAACCCTTAGATGTTTTTCATGATACCCTTTATTTTTTGAAAATACCATAATGACATCAATAAACACAACCAAAAATTTAACCAAGAACTCATGAAATATTATATTCATAAGATTCAGGAATACATCTGGTGCATTAGTTAACCCAAACGATATAACAAAAAATTCAAAATGCCCATATCTAGTATGAAAGGTTGTTTTCAGGATATCCTCCTCTTTCTCCTTTAGCTAGTGGTATCTGGATCTCAAGTCAATCTTGGAATAGTGATGAGCTCCCTAGAGCTGATCAAACAAGTCATCGATATAAGGAAAATTATACATGTTTTTAATAGTGATGTTATTAAAATCTTTATAATCAATGCATAGTCCCATGGAACCATATTTCATTTTAACAAAAAAATAGGATCTCCCCATGGTGAAGTTCTAGGATGAATGAATCCTATATCAAGAAAATCCTACAACTGAATTTTCAATTCCAGAAGTTCTTTTTGAGTCATACAATATGGGGGTTTTGAAATTGTCTTAGCATTAGGAACTAAGTCAATTGTGAATTTGACTTCTCGGTCAGGTATGAGACCATGTAACTCATCAATAAAAACAACAAGATATTCATTTTAAATAGGAAAATCATTAATCAAAATATTTCCCTTATTTTCAACAATATGAGCAAGATGACTTTTATTTCCATCTTTAAATAGTTTCTTATCTTCCTGGTATATTATAATTTTTTGGGTTTTATTCTTGTATACAAACTGAAAATCATTCTGAAATACAACTTCTTTAGCTCTACATTCAATATTATCATGATAAACCAAAAGCCAATCGATTACTAGAATAACATCAAACTCAACTAAGGGAGAAACAACAAGGATAGCTAGTATAGTCATTCCACAGACCACAATAGGAAGATTCTTATAATTTCTCTTTGCTATAATATTTCCCCCTCGTATTTTAACAAAAAGTTCATATTTCATTTTCTGAGGTGATATTTACAATTTACTTGAAAATTTCTTAGAGATGATGTAATGTGTAGGGACCATATCACACAAAACATTATAAAAATCATAGTAAAAAAATGAAGTACCTCATACAATTTCATTAGATGGCTCGGCATCTGCTGACATAGTCTCAAAAGATCTCACTACACCTTTCTTCTTATTGTCTGGCTTCTTTGCATCATTTGGATCTCTCTTTTGGTGGGAATTTATAAAATGACTCATCTCACCACCTTGAAAAAACTTTATAGTTTTATTATAAGGAATAGTCTTAGGATAATTTTCATTACAATCTTAAGCTATATGTCCAAACGTACAACATTTAAAACACTTCCCAATTTTGGTAAGACATTCCCCAGGGTGCTTCTTGCCACACTTTTCACAAAATGGAAACTAGATTTTCTTACCATCATATTTGTTTTGTTGATTCTTACCCATCTCTTTCCATCTAGACCCCTTCTTCTCCTTGTTTCAAAAATGCACCTGATCATAAACAAACTCTACCTCTACCCTTTTTGCACATCGTATAAGATTCTCATAACTTTTGAATTCACATGGGGTCAACGACCTTTGATACCTTGGCTTCAGCCCTGAGTAAAAGCGGTTAATTTTGCTATCAAGATCCATAATAATATTTGGAGCATACATCGCCATTCGGGAGAAGGTCTCTTCATACACAGCCACTAAATCCTCCTCCTTCTATTTCAATTCATGGAATTTCTTATCCATCCTAAGTCGCACCACCATAGGAAAATATTTTTCAAGGAAAAGAATTTTAAATTCATCCCACTCTAAGGCATAAATATCCACTCTATCACTGATATTATTTATCGTTGACCACCACGGATCATCTTCACCGTCAAATTGATAAATGGAAAGACTTCCCTTTTCACTGTCTAAACATCCATTAACATCAAATATCTTTTCAAGGGCTTTAATCCATCCTTCAGCCGCTACTGGGTCAGAAGATCCATTTAATTTTGGGTGGTGTTTTCTCATAAAATGTTCCTATAACACCCCAAGGTTTTGAAATTAAATATAGAATGCAATATTATAATCTATCCATTAAACACGACTTTTCCTCTTCTATGTTTTGAATTTCCAAAAATGATCATCTATAGTTGTGTTTAGTAAGTCATTTAGAGTCTGATAGAACAAACTTTTTTTGGTGAATAGTAACATACCCATATGAATATTAACATGAATATTAATATGAACCTTATGAATAGTAAATAATGATATTATTTTATTTTCTTAAGGAAAAAAATAATGAGATCTTAATTAGTTTTTCAATGAGAAATAAAACCAATTGCACTTTAAGATTGTTATTTCTCGAATTAACTACGACATTATTTAAATATTAAATTAATAATATTTAGAAAATTATTTTTGAAAAATGGAATTCACTTTTGAATTATACACATTGAAAAATGGTTAGGGTGAATTTTGGGAATTTTTCTGAGACAGTTGATTTTTCAGTGAAAAGTAAAAAATACAGCTTTTAGTTTTGGTGTGTTAATGAAATCATTAATAATGTAATAATGATGTCATAAATATATTAGACTTTTTCATAGTTAAATAATGTGTGAGGTGTCCCAATTGGCTTATTCCATGGTAAAATACCATGGTCAAGCCCATGGTGTTTCCAAAACCACTCATGAGGTGTCCTGTGAAAATTATTAAAATAATCCCTCACTTTTCCTATAAATACCAACTCTTCCCTTCATTTAATTCATTTCCAATTCTCCCTAAATGAATCCCTGGCCTTATAACCTCCATATTAGTCCTCCCATGGTTTTTTGAAATCCCCCAAGGTCTCAACCTTCTTGTTCTAAGGGTTACTCTACAGGGTAAGAAAATTCTCAATTCCTTTCTTTTTTCCTTTCATGTTCTCTTTTATGTGGTATATCTTACAAGTTTCCATACCATTTTATTATTTTTCTTCTTATTCTTGATATAATATATATTATTATTCATTTTTTGATAGGGGTATCTTTTCCCCTCACATTTTAATATTTTCTAAAACCATGTTGCGTAGCTGTTAGGTTGCCGAATTTTTGTAAGCGATTTCAAAAATTATTTTTTTATTTTCAGTTCCTTATTCATTTTTTCTTCATATCTTATTACCCAAGAGGAATGAAATAAAAATAATCTTTTATATTCTGTATGTTCTCATTTTCATGAGAAATTCATCATGAATCTTCTTCTTTTCCCCCACTTGTTCAAGGAATTAAAAACATTGTCCATGATGTGTCGAATTACCGACATCGTAGATGATGTGATTTCAATTTGAATTAATTATTTCATGTCTGGTTATGAAACCATTTATATGGTTGAACCAGGTTATAATATATGTATTATTACTCACCCATTATTTTTTAATTCTTTGGTACTCATGGTTCTAATTTATAAAACAAAATGAGGTTGTTATTATCAAAGAACCACTAAAACGATCGAAAAGAACATCATTAATGTTTTAACTAATGAATCATCATCATGGTATATAACCCAAAATTATTATAAGATCATTTGTATCTCCATAATTTCATTAATAATATTTTTTATCAATTATGGATGTTTAAACATGTTTCAAATGAACTTCCATTCATGGAAACAAGTAAATGAACCATGAAAACCAAGGAAGAAAATGCTTCAAAAAAAAGAAAATTGAACCAATTGAACCCATAAAAAGCCACATGAATGAACCTAATAAGGTTATACAAAATCAATTAAACCTATCAAGAGTTATTGAAATATTAATTAATGAATATAAATTTTATTATTCAGATCATTAAAAAAACTAAGAACACACTCGAGCATAAGGTAAGGGGTTTCTAATCTCACTTTAATTTCTGTGAGATTTTCATTGTTTGACCCTTAAATTTTTGTATGTTGTATATGTGTACTGACATTTTATATATAATAACATGATTCTATTTATATTCAAATTTTTCAATCATTCACTTGATATTTATTAATTTCTAGTCATATGATTCGCCTAATCACATTGTTGTAAGGGACATTGTCCCAACAAACATTTCAATGTGACTAACTTTGTATTGTGCTCCTAATAATCCTAATGTTGTGTACCTACCTCCCATTTGAGATCACTCTACATTTGAAATTAAATTTATATTAAATATCCATAATCTCATGTCATGGATATTTTTGTTGTCTAAACCGTATATCATCTTACATACGGTGTTTATTTGGAAAGTTATTTTAATTATGGAAATATTAATGAATCTGTATACTCTACTCTATACGGATATTGAAAAAGATTATTTCACTTATATTGAATCAATGTATAAATAATTATTTGGAAATGAAATGGTGGGTGGGGCCCACTGTATCCCCTCGATGCATCGGTAGGTCTCATGAGAGAAAACAGTTTGGCGAAAAAACCCTTCGTGTTTATTTCCATAAATCAGACGGGTTTCTACCCACAGAACTAAACCGTTTTTATAGTATTATGGTTTCATGTTCCAGAAACATGAAGTCCAATTAATAATATTTCTCTTTATTCATTATCAGCTATTATTATTATCCATTATATTGTCACTATGACAAAATCTATGGATGCAGTTTCATTCCCAGTTTATTAATGGCATTAGTTTGTCATTTATTCACAATTCCATATTGTTTATGTCTGATTGATTATGATTAAATATTTATTGTACTGATGATTTTTCTATTTGTAACCCTTACTGATCATTTGATCTCACCCCTTTCATTGTCTACCTTGAACAGGTGATGAAGATAAGATCTTTTATTTAGTTCCTGGGGATGCATTTTTTTTAGTTTCTGTTATGTATTGTATTTTGTAAACTTCTCCAAGTTAATTTTAGTAACATATATGTATCTAGTTTCTTCAAGACTATTAAACTAAGCGTTCCTTCATTATTTTCATTCCTTCTAACCATGCCAATATCACAAGTAATGCACCGTCTCCAGCCTAGAGGGGTCGGGGTGTTACAGTTGGTATTAGAGGAAGTTTAGTAGAATACGTGGAAACTTGAGTATGAAATGTATAGTATAGAACAAAGCCCTAAGGTAGTATCTGAGGATTAACATACAAGATCATATAGTTATTTTGGTAAGTAATATATTATGTGGATATTTTAAGAAATACATCCCTGTCTGGATACGAGCTGGTAAAGGCGGCTCTGGCACAGATGTATCTAAGGGTAAAACCTGAAATCACCACTTTGAGGTAGACTTTAACGGGAACTGGTGCACAACAATGGGCCTTGCTTCACTCTTGGTTACGACACTCCTAGGGGATATGCTTAGGATAATTCATGTTTTCTTTACAAGCCATTATGAAGGTGTTAATGTAAATTTTTCCTTAGAGGAACCATGTTTATGCATAGAATTTCAATCTATGTTGAGTGCTTTTCAATTTTAGATTCATAAACTAATATAGTGTATCCCATTATTTTGTAATTGCATCTAATAGAAGAAGGGGAATCAATACTCATGGGAAAGGTATGTATATCCCTACTAAGAAAGTCAACATAGTAAACATTGGAGCAGATCAGATCATGACCATATTTGGAAAACTTACTCAAGTTGTAACGAATAACCATTCAACACCTGTGTTGGATCGTTTCATGCGGTAGAATCCCCCATCTTTCAGTGGGACTACTAATCCAGTGGTAGCTGAGCAATGGATAAAGTCCCTTGAAAAGATATTCATGGCGTTAAGATGCAATAAAAATGAAAAGGTAGTACTGGCAGTATATTTTCTCAAGGGTGACGTTGATCAATGGTGGTCACTGATTAAAAATACCACAGAGGAAGAAGAAATAGAATATATGGAATGGAGGACTTTTAAGGAAATATTCTATGAAAAATATTTCCCTCGTGAGCAACGAACTGAAATGAAGAGGAAATTCCTTGGCTTGAAATAAATGGAAGAAGACAGTGTTGCAGAGTATAAGGCTACCTTCACAAGGCTATCCAGGTATGTCGTGGATTTCATTCGTGACATGGCAGAAAATATTGATCATTTCATTGAAGGTCTTAAACCATGTCTTTGAAAGTAGCTGGCTTCTCAATCATTTTCATCATTTGATGAAATTGTATCAAAGTTGCTATCAAAATAGGGATGGAATTTTCTAGATCAAAATTTTTCAAAGGAAACCACGATAAGAAGTAGTATTCTGATAACAAAGGAAAATGAGAAGCATCAAAGAAGATCAAGGGAATGAATAGTTTCCCATTATGTGATAACTATGGAAAGAATCATCCTAGGAAATGCTTGAAAGGCATGAGAGTCTGCTATAACTACATAGAAAAGGGTCATCGATATGATGAATGTAAGGGGAAGAAACAATTCAATGATGTTCAGTGCTAAAATTTCAGAGAGAAGGGACACTGTGAAAATGAGTGTCCTAAGCATCAATGAAAAATGACTCAGAAAAATCTAAGGGAGCAAGGGAGATCCTATGTGATTACAACTGTGGAGGTTGAAGTACTTAGTGAGGTGGTGGCGGGTACTTTAATTGTTTCCTAAAACATATCCAACACATTATTTGATTCTCGGTCATCGCATTCATTTATATCCTCTCATTTTTTCAAGAAAATTAGATATTCCCAATTTGATTTCATAAAGGAGTTGTCAGTCAAAAATCCCATGGGATGTATCATTACAATAAAGGCATGTAATCTAGTCCCCCTCCAAACACAAAAACATGCTTTAGTTGCTAACCTTATCATCATACCCATTAATGAATTTGATATAATTTTTTGTATGGATTGGCTGTCAAATTATGATGCGAGGATTTATGGCAAGAAAAAGTAAGTTACAATTTTTGAAAATGGTGTAGAATATCTTATCTTTAGAGATGAGACTTCACCAAATGATTCTTATCTAGACCAACCCCTAGTAGCTCTATTGAATGAAATTCATGGAGAGGAAGAGAACCCAATATCTATGGGTGAGGAAATAAATATTTAAATTGAATATGTGAATATAGTGAAAGAATACATTGATGTGATTCCAGAGGATTTACCTGGACATCCTCCATAAAGTGAAACTGAGTTTTCCCTTTACTTAATTCCTGGTGCAAGATCTATATCAAAGACCCCATATAGAATGGCCACCATGGATCTAGTGGAGATAAAGAAACAACTATAAGATCTAAGTGAAAAAGGATTTATTCGACCTAGTGTTTCTCCATGGGGAGCCCCAGTCTTGTTTGTAATGAAGAAATATGGATCCACGAGGCTATGAATTGATTACAGATAAATAAATGCTATTACAATAAAGAATAAGTATCCTCTACCTCAAATTGATGATTTATATGACCAAATTCATGGTTCTCAATAATTTTCAAGATTGACCTTCGATCCAGATATCAGCAACTCAGTGTGAGGAAGGAAGACATTCCGAAGAGAGCATTTCGATCCAGGTGTGGGCATTTCGAGTTTACAGTGATGCCTTTTGGACTGATGAATGCCCCATCTGTTTTCATGGATTTAAGGAATATAGTTTTCAAGTAATATCTTGATAACATTGTTTTGATATTCATTGATGATATCCTCATATACTAAAAAAGTTATGAATACCATGAGAGTCACTTGCGAGTTATTCTGGGAACTCTTAGAAGAAATGAATTATATGACAAGTTTAGCAAGTGAGAATTCTAGCATCAATTAGTTTCTTTTTTGGACCATATTGTCTCTAAGGATGGAATCCTAGTTGATCCTACGAAGAAAAAGGCAATCCAATAATTTACCGAACCAATAAATATAACTGAGGTACATAGTTTCATTGGCTTAGCAGGTTATTATCGATGCTCTGTTCATAATTTTTCCCGCTTGGCTAATCCGCTAACGAAGCTCACACATTAAGGGGTAAAAATTTTTTGGACAAAATATTGTGAAAAATGTTTCGAAGAACTGAAGAGAAGATTATTCAGTGATACCATATTGACTCTACTGTCCGGGAATGACTGGTTTGTTGTTTATAGTGATGCTTCAAAGAAAGGACTTGGTTTTTTCCATATGAAAAATGATAGGGTTATTGCTTATGCGTCACGACAACTAGAAGTTCATGAGAAAAACAATCCTACTCATGATCTTGGGTTATCTTCTGTAATATTTACTTTGAAGATATGGAGACATTATCTATATGGTGAGAAATGTGAGATTTATACTAATCAAAAGAGTTTGAAGTATATTTTCTCACAGAATGAACTCAGCATGAGGCAAAGTAGGTGTCTTAAACTACTCAAGGATTATGATTGCACGATACACTACTACCCAGGGAAGGAAAATAAGGTGGAAAATTATTTTAACAGAAAGGATCATGGAGGTTTGAACAAGATGAGAGTTGAAAGGGATGTTATTTTCATAGATCTAGTAAAGATGGACATGGGAATAACCATTAAAGGTGAAACATCAATGCTTTTTCAAATGGTTTCCAAACCATCTTTACTAGAAAGGATAAAAAGTTCTCAAGATGATGATGAGGAGTTTCAAAAGAAGATTAACGATGTGAATGATGGGAGATTGTGTGACTTCATATATGAAGATGGAATTTTGAAACTTGGGAAGAGACTTTGTGTTCTCGATATACCTGATCTAAAAAGGGAATTGTTGGATGAGGCTTATAGTTAAAATTTCTCTATACACCATGCTAGCACTAAGATGTATAGATATTTGAAGGAACATTTTCTGTGGGACAACATAAAGAGGGATATTGTTGATTTTCTGTTAATATGTATGGTTTGTCAACAAGTGATAGTTGGAAGGAAACAGCCTGGAAGATTACTGCAACCTCTTCCCACACCTGAGTGGAAATGAGATAATATCATGATGGACTTTTTCATGGGTCTACCAATGATTCCTAGAAGGAACGATGAAATATGGGTCATTGTTGATCATCTTAACATGTCAGCACATTTTCATGCTATAAGAGAAGATCTACCACTTGAACATCTATAAAAACTATATATTAATGAAGTTGTGAGACTTTATGGAGTACCCCTATTGATTGTTTCTGATCGTGATCTACGTTTTACATCCTAATTCTAGAAAAGTCTTCAGAAGGCTCTAGATACTGATCTTCATTTCAGCACTGCCTACCACCCACAAACTGATGGACAATTGGAATAGACTATTCAAACATTAGAAGACTTGTTTAGGTCTTGTTAAATTTATTTTCAAGGAATGTGGGATCAATATTTACCTCTCGTAGAATTTTCCTACAATAATGGCACCCTATGAAGCATTTTATGGGAGGAGATGTTGTACACCAACTTGTTGGGATGATGTTGGTGAAAGAAAGCTTGTGGGTCCAGAACGTGTTGAAGAAACAACGGAGAAGGTGAAGAATATCTGGAACCATATCAAAATAATTCAAAGTAGGAAAAAGAGTTATGTAGATAACAGAAGGAAATATTTGGAGTTTCAAGAAGGTGATCACGTTTTCTTAAAGGTATCTCCATGGAAGGGTATTATACGATTCAGTAAGAAAGGAATGTTAAGTCCCTGGTACATCAGACCTTTTGAAATTTTGGACTGAATTGGAGTCGTATCTTACAGTTTGGTAATACTACCAAGTCTCTCCAGGGTTCACAGTGTGTTCCATTTGTCAATGTTAAGAAAGTACATGTCTGACCCAACAAATGTACTCACTTATCAAGAAGTAGAACATGAGCCAGATCTATCTTATTGTGAAGATCCTATCAAGATTCTTGATACTAGAGAACAAGTATTGAGAAATCAGACAACTCGTCTAGTAAAGGTTCTATATAGGAACCATAAGGTGGTGGAAGCAACATGGGAGTCTGAGGAGCTTATGTTAAAGACATACCCGAATCTTTTTAGGTAATATTTCATGAACTATGAGAATGATATTTTTGTAAGGAGGGGAGAATGTAACACCCCAAGGTTTTGAAAATAAATATAGAATTCAATTTTATAATCTATCCATTAAACACAACTTCTCCTCTTCTATGTTTTGAATTTCAAAAAATGGTCATCTAGAGTTGTGTTCAGTAAGACATTTGGAGTCTGATAGAACAAAATTGACTTTTGGTGAATAGTAACATACCCATATGAATAGTAATATAAATAGTAATATGACCCTTATGAATAGTAAATAATAATATTATTTTATTTTCTTATGGAAATAAAATAATTAGACCTTAATTAGTTTTTCAATGAGAAATAGAACAAATTACACTTTAAGATTTTTATTTTTAGAATTAAATATGGCCTTACATAAAAATTAAATTAATAATATTTAGAAAATTATTTTTGAAAAATGGATTTCACTTTTTAATTCTATACGTCGGAAAATGGTTAGGGTGAATTTTGGGAATGTTACTGAAATAGTTGATTTTTCAGTGAATAGTAAAAAAATACAGTTTTTAGTTTCGGTGTTTTAATGACATCATTAATGATGTAATAATGATTTCGTAAATATGTTCGAATTTTGTATAGTTAAATAATGTGTTAGGTGTCCCAGGTGGCTTATACCATGCGAAAACACCATCGGCAAGCCCATGGTTTTACAAAAAACACTCATGATGTATCCCTCGAAAATTATTAAAATAATCCCTCACTTTTCCTATAAATACCAAATCTTCCCTTCATTGAATCCATTCCAAATTCTCCACCAACTAAGATATGGGCTCCTTACCTACATATTATTCCTCCCAAGGTTTCCTCAAGCCCCCAAGGTCCCAACCATCATGTTCTAAGGGTTACTCTATAAGGTAAGAAACTTTTCAATTTCATTATTTTTCCTTTCAAGTTCTCTTTTATGTGGTATATCGTTCAAGTTTCCATACCATGTTCTTATTTTTCTTTTTATTCATGATCTAATATATATTATGATTCATTTATAGATATGTGACCATTTTACCCACTTTTTTTAATATTTTCTAAAACCATGTTGCGTAGCCGTTAGGCTGCCGAATTTTTGTAAGCGATTTCAAAATTATTCTTTTATTTTGAGTTCTTTATTTATTCATTATTCATCTATTATTATCCAAGAGGAATTAAATATCCATAATCATATATATTTTTTATTTTATCCTTTTCATGAGAAATTAATCATCAATCTTCTTATTTTCCCCCACTTGTTCAGGGAAATAAAAACATTGACCGTGATGTGTCGAATTACCGACATCGTAGATGATGTGATTTCAATTTGAAATAGTTCTTACAAGTCTAGTCATGAAACCATTTATATGGTTGAACCAGGTTATAATATATTTTTTATGACTCACCCATGGTTATGTAATTATTTGGTACTCATGGTTCTAATTTATAAAACAAAATGAATTTGTTATTATCAAAGAACCACTAAAATGATCTAAACGAACATCATTAATGTTTAAACTAATGAATCATCATCAAGGTATATAACACAAAATCATTATAAGATCATTTATATGTACATAATTCCATTAAAAAGATTTATTCAAAATTCTGGATGTTTAAACATATTTCAAATGAACTTTTATTCATGGAAACAAGTAATGAAAAATGAAAACCAATGAAGAAAATGCTTCCAAAACATGAAAATTTAACCAACTGAACCCATAGAAAGGGCCATCAATGAACCTAATAAGGTTATAATAAATAAATTACATGTATAGTAAGTTCTGGAAATATTAATTAATGAAGGTAAATTTGATTATTCAGGTCATTAAAACAAACAAAAAACACACTCAAGCATAAGGTATGGGGTTTTTCATCTCACTTTAATTTCTGTGAGATTTTCATTTTTTTCCACTAATTTATTTTTATTTGGTATATTTTTAATTAAATTTGATATATAATAACATGATTATATTTATATTCATGTTATTCAATGATTCACTTTATATTTATAAAGTTCTGGTCATCTGATTTGACCGATCACATTGTTGTAAGGGACTTTGTCTCAACTGCCTTTTCGTTGTGACTAACTTTGTATTGTGCACCTAATAATCCTTATGTGGTTTACCTACTACCCATTTGAGATCACTTTTCTTTTGAAATTATATTTATATTAAATATCCATAATCTCATTTAATGGATATGTTTGTTGTCTAAACCGTATACCATCTTAAATACGGAGTTTATTTGAAAAGTTATTTTAATTATGGAAATATTGATGAATCTTTATACTATACTCTATATGGATATTGAGAATGGTTATTCCACTTTTATTGAATCAATTTATAAATAATTATTTCGACATTAAGTAGTGGGCGGGGCCTTCTATATCCCCTCGATGCATTGGTAGGTCTCATGAGACAAAATAGTTTGGCGACAAACCCTTCGAGTTTGTTTCCAAAAGTCAGACGGGTTTCTACCCACAAAACTAAACTATTTTTATGGTATTATGGTTTCATGTGACAGATACATGATGTACAATTAATAATCATTCTCTTTATTAATTATCATTTATTATTATTATCTACAAGATTTTCACTATGACAAAATCTATGGATGCAGTTTCATTCTCGGTTTATTAATGGAATTAGTTTGTCATTTATTCACAATTCCATATTTTTTATGTCATATTGATTATGATTCAATATTTATTGTACTCATGATTCCACTATTTGTAACCCTTACTATGCATTTGAGCTCACCCCTTTCATTGTCTACCTTCAATAGGTGATGAAGAGAAGATCCTTTATTGAGTTCCTGGGGATGCTATTTTTTTATTTTTGTTATGTACTGTATTTTGTAAACTTTTCCAATGTAATTTGAGTAACATATATGTATCTAGTTTCATCAAGGATATTAAACTGATTGTTCCTTTGGGATTTTCATTCCTTCTAACCATGCCAATATCACAAGTAATGCACCGGCTCCAGCCTAGAGGGTTCGGGTTGTTACAGTTCCACTAATTCCATGTTCTTTTGTGGTACCTCAGGTTGTTCTATTTCATGTATTATTACACCATTTATTGCCTACATCAGCTGAGCCATTACTATCACAAACTACTCGGTTCCAATTCCTATCATTTTGAGCTGTAGATTCGGAAGGATTTCATTCTGTCGGAACCTCTCCTCTTCAACTTCCCTATTTATTCTGCGGATAACCATTCTGAACAAACGTATCATAGAAAATGCAACCTGGTAATATTTAAATTCTATATCATTTCAAATTAATTATAGAGTAAAAATCATTTATGGTATTCTTTTAACATCATCATAACCCTTAATTTTATCTAAACCATCCTCTGATACTAACTATAAGGGACCAACCTTATTACATTACATAATATGAAATTCTATAAAAAATTCAGTTCCTATCACACTATGGATCTTTTAATGTTTAGATATTTAGATAATTAGGACATAAAAAATTCATTAAATTACACATTATTACAGTGTGGATACCATAAATATAGTATTTTTTTTCTTAGAAAATACAAAACTTTTCACATAAAACATGATTTCTTTAACTATTGTTCAAACATTTAACATCGATTCCTTATTTGTCTTACACATCCTTATAACCTATGAAAATCATTTAAAAACATTGGATGAGAAAAAATTCCCAGTAAGGTATATTAAAAAGAAGTAAAGAACACATTAGTCCATGAATACTTGTAACATATGAAATCATTTTCAAAAGACATACGTATCGCCTGTATATTCATACATACATCGTGAAACATGATATTTCCAAAAGATTACCACAAAAAATAAGAACATAAGTAGAACCATTAAGGTATCATGGAGAATTACTTACATAATCTTGTAACCCTCTCAGCTACCTTATAATTTGTAACCCTCATGGCTACCGTACAATTTGTGTAATCACTGTAGTTACAATTTGAGTAACCATATGGAAGACCTCCAACATATACATACCCAAAGAATTGTAGGGAGATATAGTTCCCACACTTCATCATGAAAAAGTCCCAAGAACCATAACATAATCATAAAACATTAATAACTACATAAAAACATTTCTTTTTAATTTCGTAAAACCTATTTTTAAAAGAGGATTTTAAATGAAAACCCCCATACATAAATCATATAATTGGAGAGAGACTTAATAGAGTTGATGGAATATGTATATACAATATAAATAGACATAATTAAACATTATATAGAAACCCATCACACAATCAATTTTAATTCCACATTAGTAACGAAGTAGAAGGTTAACCCAAAGAATGGAAACCGGGTTAAGAATCCCCTTTCCTTGGGTTTTTCTTACCTAAAACTTTTTTAAACCACCTGTATAGTAGTTAAAAGTGTGGTATTAGTATTTTAAAGAAACATTTTAATATTTATAACATATTATATGATCATTTAATTACCTCATTTCACCCTTTAATTGTTAGTATTTAGTTCCTTGCATTGTTTAGGGATCGTTCTTTACATGATTTCCATGATTCGTTCATGGTGGGCGTTCTTGGCGATTGGAAGTGAAACTATAGAGTTGGATTGGAATGGTATTTACATATTTATAGTACCATAAATTATACCAATAACAAATTTGAATTTTTACATGGTAATGATTTATAAGTTAAAACATTAATTATATTTTTTTAGATCATTTTAGTGGTTCATTGATAATAATGACATCATTTTGTTTATAAATAAAAACCAGGTATAAAAAACAATTCAAGAACCATTGATGTGACATAATACATATATTAAAACCTGGATAAATCATGAAAATAGATTCATGACCATACTTGTTGTAATTAAAGAAAATTGAAATAAAATCATCCATGATGTTGGTAATTCCACACATCAGAGACTATGTTTTTAATTCCTTGAATAAGTGGTGGAAGAGAATAAGATTGATGTTGAATTTTACCTGAACATTAGAAAATAAAGAATATAAAATATTCAAGATATTTTATTCTTCTTGGATAATAGGAGGTGATGAAAGAATAATACAAAGAACGAAATCAGAATAAAAAAAAATTGAGAACATTCTTTACCAAATTTTGCTGCCTAATGGCGTCATTTAAATTTTCATAAAATAATTTGATGAGAGAAAAGGGGTATCTCAAAATTATTACATAATTTGGTCAGTAAGGGGGATATTGAATGAAATATCCCAACATAATAAAAATCGAATTAAAAATAATAACTTTAAATGAAAGAAAAGAGAGAGAGTAAAAGAGGGTGTTTACCTCTTGATCTCATCTCCCATAGATATTTCTTAAGGACTTTGGTTTTGGCCTTTTGGTGAGACCAGAAGATCTAGGAAGTGGGGAATCTCCTAGGTATGAGTATTCAGAAGAACATATGTAAGTATCAAGTCTTGATAGGTGTGGTAGGAAGAGGGAAATAAGGGTGGTATTTAAAGTGGAGGATATGGGTATTTTTCATTATTTTAATCATTATTATATATATTGTTTTCTCAATACTATGAATAATCCAAATTAATGTGACCCGAAATAGTAATAATGGCATATAAGTTTGAACCAAGTGGCCTTAAATCACTTATGATGTCATAAATAGTGCATATTCTGAAAATTTGAATATACAAAATTTTACAGTATTTCACTATTCATCGAAAATTCATGAATTTCAGAAAAATCTCAAATATTTACCCTTACCATTTTTCAATGTGTAGAATCCAAAAATGAACTCCATTTTATAAAGATAATTTTTCAAATATTATTAAATTAATTTTTAAATAAAATCATACTTAATTCAATAATTAACAATTTTAAAACTCTAACTACTTTTATATCACATTGAAAAATTAACCAAAGTTTCATTATCTTCATTCCATAAAAAATTAAAACAATAATAAAACTTATTATTAATTAGGGTCATATTGTTATTAATATTACTATTCTTAAGGTTATGTTACTATTCACCAATAAAATAAGTTGGTACTATTAGACTCAAAATAACAGACTAAACACAATTATAGATGACCATTTTTCAAAATTCAAAACATAGAAGTGGATAAATTATTTTTAAAGGCTAGTTATAAATACCTACTTAAAAAAATGTTTCATGAATTTCAAAATATTTTTAAAACCTTGGGGTGTTAATGTTTTCATGAGCATAACTTCGATTTTTATATGTGTTTCATTTATATCAACATTATCACAACAATACTAGTTATGGTGGAGGCATTAAGGATTACTACTAGATCATTGGAATAACCCTAAACCCACATACAAGATATGGGTTTCAATTTTCATGGGTAGATCTTCATGTTTTCTCTTAGGGTCAGCTTCTATTTGGAATTGGAGATATGATTTACTTAGTATGTTGTGGTGGTTAAGGATTCGGCAAGAGGATAATTTTATTTTGGTCAGAGACCAGTGTAGTTTATTTTTTTTATTGTTCAACATCTATACTGGAAAAAGTGACATTTTTACTTATATATGATTCATGTATATCAATTTATCTATTTATGATTCTCTATTTTATTAAAGTTAAAAATATATATATTTATCACTTTCAATTTTAGATAGTGGGGTCCATGTTCGATTTTTTTTATATTTGTATGTTTTTCTGAGGTCTGTTATACAGATGGTTCAGTTAGAATTCTCAATAAATTTTAGAATGGCCCTCAAGAGTAATTTTAAAATGAATAGTCTTTTCATAACATTTTTTGGCCCTCACCACTAGCCAAAAGCATCCGGCTTATGGGGTATCATGCCTGAGGTCACCTAACATACCAACCCTGGTAATTGTAAAGCTATTGAATATGAGTTGTTATAAAGAAATTCTATCTTTATAGAACTAATTTATCTCTTAAAAGGAATGATACATGAATATAATGTGTTTCCTTGTCATATATAATATGGTAAACAATGAAATGTTCAATAAATATGATCTATCAAAAATACATATTTTTTTAAATAACTACATATTGTTTCACAAGTACAAATAATCACATATCAAATACCATGTATATTGTATAACTCAATGTAAGAAAAATAAATCAACACCATAAAAGGTTTTATTGTAAATTCCACTAATTACAAGGTTCAGATGTCTATATGGATGTGACTACACTTCAAGGAAATTCATGTGGAACATAACTACTTTAATTCCACAAGGTAAGCTTCATCACAAAATAGACTCCCCCCCTTAGATGAAAATTGATCATGAGAAGCCTGAATTTTTTACTTGAGTATAGAAACCACCATCTTGTGTTATCTATAGATGGAATGATGATTTTTTTTAATAAAAATATTCACTCATGGTACTTGTTAATACACGTTAGTAAATTCTAACATTCTGCTATGGTTATTCATAAAGCACAACTATATTATGCTTCCTCTAGTTAGATCAAAACAAAAATAATAAGGTAATGATATTGATGTTTATTTAGATCCATTAATTAATGATTTAAAAATGCTTCGAGATTTAGGTGTAACATTTTATGATTCCCATATAATTTAATAATTTTCAATGATCCATGTTATATAGGATAATAAATTAATATCTTGATTATGGAAATTTTTAATAGTATCTAACTAAGGGATTGTAGGGTGTCACATTTTAATTAAAGTACACACTTAGTTAGGTTGAAATATTAATTGATGTATGTTTTTCTTGGGAATCATAAATTTTTACCCCAAGGACATAAATATTGATCCCGGAATATATTATTCAATTGGAATTATAAATAATTCATAAAACATTCTCCATAAATAGGGAATTAGTTATTTGATAAATTAAATGATATTTTCTCACTTATTGGCAATCCCTTTTAAAGGAATGTTAAATAAGAGGATAGAAAAATTGGTTTTTTATTCTTGAATTATCATTCTAGAAGTATTTTTATGTAATAAATTTTCTTTATGTCATGTACATAGAAAAACTTGTGTGAGATAGTGTCGTTGACATGTTACTAAATGTACACAAAAAATATGAAATTATGGCTAGGATGTATGTTATTGACATAGGAATAAGGGAATTGGTGGTCCTAGTGAAGGATGAAAGGTGAAGTTTTCTTCCTCTAGTAACTTACACTCTTTTTTGGAAGGATATATTTTAGTTTTGAAAAATCCAAAATAGTTTAAAGATTTTATTGGGGTATTCATGAAAATATCAAGAATATATTATTGATGACATATGTTATGTTAAATGTAATAAATTAAGTTACTATCATGTTTTGATATAATATTTAATATTGGTGGATTTACATTCCCTTTTTCCACAAAATTTATAACATCCATTAACCAAGATTTTGTTCTTTTACAACAATATATCAAGTAAAGTCATACACATGGAGATATTTTTAACTCGGGAGAATTATATTTTTATCATAAAATGTGAATTAGAGATTTTATTAGAACCTTTATTCTTCAATATAATGGTTCTCTAGATGGTTCACCTATTTATAGAGATATATCTTTTTGGTTCTATACATTATATATGGATATCTCTCATTTAATAGTATATAATGTTTATTAAAGGGTATTTAAAAAATCAAATTCAACTTGAAGGTTGTATTATGGAGTTATATGCTATTTATAAATCCCTCAATTAAAATATCCACTTCCTATATAATGTGGATAAAATTCATCTCCCAATATCTCATCACATTAGGTACATGGTGGGTAATGGAATTTCTAGAAGCGATATTGTCACAATTCCCAATATAGATAAAGAGTAATCTAACCTTTAAATTTTACATAATAGTATAGAGGTTTCTCAAAATTTGTAAACCCAAAATTTTATTCTTATGCATTGGATCCATCAAGGAATGAAATTTATATATCAAATACACATAATAGATTGTTTATATGATTGTCTCAAGACCACATTTTTATGTAGTTTTATACAAATAAAAATTCAATTTTAGAACAACCTTTATGGCTTTCCAAAGGAAGAAGTGTATATTTATTATCCTATAATGGATATTTAATTAATGGTATAAATTCTATAAAAACAAACAGGATAAAAATTTTAAGATTAAAGATGGTGGAATTAATATTGTGGTGGAAAGAATGCATGTATCTAGTACCATGGATAGAAATCCAATTTATTTGAATATTTTATACATTTCTATTATCAAAAAAAATATGTGATTTGGATTATATAATATTAAAAGTATCTATTTTTCTATGAAAATTGGTTGATAACTGGAGTACTTTTAAAATCACAAAATCGGTATTTGTGTATGTGAATTTCATTAAGGAGGGGTATAAATATGAACCATACATAATGGAGACACAATTTGAAAATGTATTTCATATACATAATTATATAAAATAAAAATTTCAATTTCTCTATCGTCACCTAAAATAATTGTATGATAGAATAAAAATCCCATTGAGGATGACCCATTCCATGGGAAACCATAGTCATTATATCATGGTCCCAATATAAATGGTATCATGTTTCTTAGAGGTGATCATAAATAGGGGAATTAGATACTCAATAGATGGACCATGTTCCCTCAATCTATAAATAAAAAAATATATTTTTGTGAACAGGTTATAATTTTTTTAATATATACTATGTTTTTTTAGTAACATATGTTTAATGATGCATTTATATAATATAAATAATGTTTTTTACTACTTGTACATATAATGGACTCTCTACTAAAGGATTCAACTAGTCCAAAGGAATAACATTTGAAAATATTGAAACTGAGGAACATAATATTGGTAATGTTAAAATAATGGAAATTTTAGTATGAGAATAGAATGTGGTCAAAAAATATTGTATTTTCAAAGTGTGATAGTAAAAATAATAAATATTATAGAGATAAGTAAAGTCTTACAATTTGATGATAGTTGGAATGCACATTCTAAAATTTTTGACCCCAAAAAGTCAATTTCATTTGTTAAGTTTGGGTCCCTACTCAAACACCAATGATTATTGATGTTGACATATAGAACAATGCTTTTCTTGAATTGAGTCAAATTATTTAGGAATACATTAGGGTAAAATTGTGATATACTTTCTCTATTTTACCAAAAAATAATGTATTGAAAAGTTTATTTACACTACATAGTCCCTTGTAAAGAAATATTATATTAAATTATTTTTTAATGAAATTCGATATAATGGTTATTTCAATGGATCATAGATAATTTAATACACTTTTTATGAAGAATAGTATCATATATTATAAGGAGAAAGTAAAAAATCCACCCACCAGCAATATATACGTGTATTATAATCCAAGAAACATGGAGATATTTCACTAAACATTATGAATAAGAATGATTTTATGTATATTTTAATTGGTAATATTTTATTTAATATTACATATACTAATCACTTTGATTCAAAATTGTTAAATAATGAAATGGGAATGGAGTGTTGAAAATAAAAATCGTGCATTAAAAAATGTATCCCTACTATAAATCAAGGATAGATAATGCTTCATTTGAATGAAATGGTATTTCTTTTAAATATAAAGTAAAACATTTATTTGATGTTAAACAACTAAATAAATATATTTATTTGTTTATATTTAGGTTTATGAATCAAAATCTAAAGACACTTACATACAATATCATTTCTTATGGAAGGAGGTTTATGTAAATAATAAAGGATAATAGTACATGAAAACACATAAAAAGTATAGGAATCAAATCTATACATTACATAATTAAAATTATCTTATATTTTAATCATTATTAATTATCAATGACTGATTATTTTCCTATATTTTTTATCTGGTTTAGGTGAAAGAAGTTACATTTTTTATTCCCAGTAAATGAATCCATGACCACAATCCCCACCTCAAAATGTGCACCATGACACATCATCATTTTCAATTTTTAAAAAAGAGACCATCTTCCCCTCCTCGAGCCTTCTGAATCACGATCCAACCATCATCAAAAACATCCTGACGGATAACCGCATGCCATAAACCAACCTCGTCACCCAGAATAAGCACAATGTCATCTCAACCCACTATGAATAAGAACACCATCATAGACCAATGAAGACACAATTCAAATCCCCCCAAATATAAAACAACTAGAACAATCCTAACAGAAAAAAATAACAGACAATCACTGGAGGCTGAGGTAGAAACACCAAACCAAATAGACCAAATAAAAACATCTAAGAGATGAATACAAATATGACTTGAGCTCTGAACCATCATCAAAGGGACTTGACCCTGGAAAGCCACCATACATCGAACGACACACCCAAAACACCTTCATTACCACCTCACCTAGTCTGCCTTAGATCGGTGCATAGGGTTGAGAGATCAAACCAGCGAAACAGTAGACAAGGGCTCCAAAGCTCTTCATCTATGAGGCCAAAAAACCAGATAAAAAACAAAATCATGTAGACTTTTGAAGTGCCTAAAAACCATCAACCACCAAACTGAAATTCCCAAAACCTCATTGAATCCACCACTTCAAATACAACATTGAGATCTGCTGAGGATTGTGAGGTTGGAGAAGCTGATGAGCGACCAAGGTCTTCAACACAACATTAATCATATTACAAAACCACCAAAGAAAGAATATAACGATGAAAAAACTAGAACACCAACACCGGAGAAATTATAGAAGGGGACAATGAGAATAAAAAGAAATATGAGAATAGAGAGAGGAAAATAGAATTAATAAATGAAAAAATAGATACTATGAGTAAAAAAGTTGCTTACTAGTATTCTATTTTATAAGAGTTTATATAAAGTGGACAATGAGAATAAACAACACACAAGAAATCACTACATGAAGATTAACCCTCCCTGTCATTGAGGAAATCATTTCCCTTAAAAGGCATACCTTACTTGATGTAACGAAATATTATATATGAGTGTCTATTAAATTTGAACAATAAAACTACTAATATATTTCTTGTACTAGAATAATACATGTTGGAATTATTTCAAATTTTTATATATCAACACCCACAAATCAACTTGTTATGAGGGGTAAAATATATAATTTCTAAGGAGATATCCTTTAAACCAAAAAAATACAAAATATTATGAGAAATTTGGGATTCAAATATCTCATAAGATGATAACTAATCTATCTAGTTTTCTTGATGGTCAAGATGTTCAAAAACTCAGACATTATATTTTAAAATTCATATCATTTATTTTTAATCTTATAAATATATATGATAATAAAAAGATATCTTTTTTCCGATTTATTTTTTTATTTAAAATCCTTAATAACTAATAAAATAGATCTAAAATGAGTAATAGTGTTATTAAAGGATAAAATAAGGGGAATGAAAGGTTGAAGTAAAAAACCTATAGGATCATCCAAAAAATTGAAAATACCTTCTGAGAGTACCCTTATCCCACCAATTCAACCACTCTATTTACTAACATTACATGTTTTTATCGATGTAATTTATAAATATAATAATACAAAAAAATAATTGTTTTAATGAAAATATATATGGAGAGGTCATTTGAGACATTATTGATCTTGAGAGTGTAAAAGAAATTATCACTTCAGAATGGATGGGTGCCATGATTTTGAATTTATAAATAATTTAAAATTTTAAAATATATTTATCCAATAGTTTATCTACAATGTTAATTATATATTAATACTATTTTTATTTTCTATAGGTGTATATATCTATACTTCTTATAGAGAAACTTTTATACTCATTAGTCCCTATATGACTTTTATACAAGAATTTTCAATTGAAGAGTCTAGAATTTTTAAAAAAAGAAGAGAAAGTAGTAGAAAAATTTGAAAGGAAACTAATAGATGAAAAAACATTCTTAGTTCATAAATGTAGGGGTAAAACTCAACATTAAAATCATATAAAATAAATTTTAACTTTTTATTTACTTATTCCTTTTTAAAATAATTTTATGCTCGTTGAAGTCAATTGGGATAATCTATTGAGTTAACTTTTCTATCCAAATCATGGATATCAAGTAAATCAACCACATATTTTGTCCTCTATAAATTTATATATTTTATATATAATTTGAATGAAAATTTTATTATGTTAGGGAAATTTTTAAACGTCATCAATTTCATGGAATGAAGATGACATATAATCCTAAGACACCTATATATTTCTTAAAATGAAAAGTATTTTGTTATATGTAATAATATCTCAATATCAAAACTAGTTACTTATTATTTTTATCAATGTTTATATAGTGTCTAAAACAAAGTATTGATAATAATTTTTCTTATTAAAGTTTAATATTGTTGATAGATATGATATTCTATAAAAGAATTATCATCCATAAATTGGTGTTTTTTATGATAATTAACATTTTATTTGAAATATATTTTAATCATTTATTTATTTCTATTTATCCAGTATTACCAGGACCGTTGAAAGTAAACATATTAAAAATGGGAAGTGTATTTTTTTTACATATAACTTTTCATATCACATGGTTTCCTAATGTTTGCAGACACCATGAATTGGTTATTTCCTATAAAGTTTGTAATTTTTTATTTCATAGAGATCATGAAGAGTTGTTTCATCTAAGGTTTATTTAGTTAATTTTATTATCATTTTATAAAATACTAAATAAGTTTATTTTCTTAACATTTTTATCCACTTATTATTTAGCTAATTTTCACTGATATTATGAAGTGGTAATTTCTTACTAATTTTTATGCAAGAATTTTGTTCCTAAGAAGAGAAAAAATACCTCTATAAAGAGTTCAAGGTATATCATGAAGGTTAAAATAATTTATTCAAGAACTCAGAGCTTAATTTTAGGTATGGAACATGATATCAGGTCATTTTTTAGGAAAAATAAAAATATAGGATTTTCTGAGTACATGTAGTGTACATACAAGTACACATCTTGTACCCAGTAGCCGTGATAAGCCGCATACTGACCGTGTAATGGCTGAGTACATGGCTGTGTGGTGAGTTGGAAGACCCTCTTATGTATGTGGCCAGTAAAGGCTAATACACTGTGTGTGGTTTTAAATAACATGTTGTGTAGTTTTCCATTTATTTGATATAATTTCATGGGTTGCGACTCATGTTCAGAAACAAGTTATTCTCCCTATGTTTCATACAAGAGCAATCTATAATGATGGACGAAGTTAGATCTCCTGATTCTCCATTCATGCTCAAATTAACACACTGTTGGATGTGTTGGAATCCCACCAGTGATTTCTTAGACCCACTTGATCCCTTCTTGATTTTTCCTCTAATACGAGTTATTCAAGGTTGGGTGTTTTCACCATTTTTTATATCTACGTCAATCTAGGCCAATTCAAGGGTGCATGTTCAAGTATATCAATTGTATGACAATGAGTAAGGTGGTTGTTTCATTTTATTGTTTATCTTTGGATTATTTATACTAAAAGTGCCACATACCCCTATTTTGGGTTTTCATTGATTTGGAATTAAAACCTTTTTTACCTATTATTTTTTGGTTGGTTTATAAAGGGTTGTTGCTTATGCGTAAGGTTAGATACCTTGGATAAGGGAACCCCCATGGGTGTGTTTCCCCTTAATTAACTATTTATGATCATATTTTTTAGGCTTCCTATGAGTAATACCTTTTTTTCCATGCCTACTTGGATTAGGATGGAGTTTTATTGATTATATGAAATACTTGTGATATAAATTTTGAATGTTTATCCATGTTGTTGTTTCAGATTACTAGAGTTTCTTTGATATAATATGTGATTTGTTTATTCGATTGACCATGAGATCCTTGGAGCATGAGGACTTAGGGGGATTCCAGATTACATATACATATTATGTTTTCTAATGGACCATGATATCCTTGGGCCCAGAAGACTGAGGGGACTTCCATAATATTTACATAGGACCGTGAGAGTAGGTGAATATCATTGACCAAAAGGGTTAGACCGTGGGAGATTTTCCATAGGGTCGTTATTTTAATTATTTGGTGCTATATTGGACCAAATGTTTTAGAACATGAGAGCTTTACTAGAGGGTGATTTATGAATAATTGAATGATTGTGAAGAGTATTCCATGCCAAAGAACAAGATTGGTTTCAGTCATACTTGATTGTTTTGATGATATTTTGAGACACCTAGTAACATTACATGGGAGATATAGAGATTAAACAAGATACTAGGGTTACATGATTCTATGAATGAATAATAAATGTTAAATTAATATAATTGAGAACTGTAGGATTTTTTAATTTTGTGTACCTCCAAGTTTATTGCTTTATTATTTCATATTACATTATATATATATATATATTCCCTAATAGTTAGGCACAAATCTTTTAGTGGTCGCCTACTAGGATTCATATCACACCCTATTTGGGTCATGATTTTGGACCCAAATAGATTATTTTATTACATGTATAGATAGGGGAAATATCTCTTCTTTATCAGGTACTTGATTTTTGGTAGAGCTGGATAGAATGGGATCAAGATGAGGCTTGTGATGCTGCTAGAGTTTACTTATTTCTTTTGTACTTTGGATTCTGTATTCTATTACTCATTGTGACTTGTTGACTATTTTCATATATTCATATTCCATGGATCATATATATATATATTGTGGATTCTGTTGAATTTACTTTCAGTCTTCCATTGTTTACTTTTTTTGGTATTACTACTTCCACTTTTGTTTTATATTTAGATTCTGTTGTGCACAATCTTCCAATAAGGGTATATTTTCCCCAATGTCTTACCTTATCCCTCGCTACTAGTCCATAGACTCTAGAATTTGGGCAAATTTTCTTAAGGTTATGTGGCCAACCATGTGCGGGGTATTTTTGGGTGGCACCGGGATCCAGGAATTCAGAAATTGGTATCATAGGATGTTCTTTTCTGGTTTTCCATTCAATTTGGAAACATTAGAAAAGGATAGGAAGGAAATAGAGTTTGGTAATTAGATGTTACAAGGAGTAGAAACCCTGTGTATAGGGAAAACCCAATTTACCTCTAATTGAATTTTAATTTTTAGATTTTTAACTATCACATTTGATTAGATTTCACCATTGGGAGACACACTGGTTTTGTGCTATTAGTATTGATACCATTGTGATTTTTTTGAAACCCGATGAGTGGAGGGTATTCCATCTCTTGGATCCTATATTAACTTGATAGAAATAAAATTCCATGTATTTTTTCCATTCCATTTAAAGAGCATTACTTATTACATGATGTTGTGATAGTTGTTGTGCTAGATATGCTTGTTTTTGTTACAGATGTCATGAATGAAATACCAGTTATTTTTATAGGGTATTGGTATATGTAAATTTTCTTTTGGGTGGACACCAATATTTAGTCCCTAAGGTGTTATGGGCCCTCTTGGATTAGAATTTGGAATGACTTTGGTCAAATTATATGATTTTTGGTGTTTCGGTAATGTTTTATAGGCTTACGATCCAAAAAACCTAGAAAAAAAGATGTGTGATGTTATGAACACACTCCATGTGTTCTTCTATTCTAAAATAAATGACTTTTCTTAAGTACACACTGTGTACCGTATGTACATGTCATGTTGTTTTTGACATTTTAACTGAATGTGTGAGTAGAGACATGGGGTTGGTAAACTTTTGGTAGAACACGTCATGTACTAGGAGTACACGTCGTGCTGTAATCTACTGTGTATTCATCCTTGTGACAAACAAAACAGGTGTAGGTAACTTTTGTTGTACACACTGTTTCTAGAGTGTGCATTCCATGTAGTGTTACACCATGATAAACCATGTAGTTCTAGCTGTGTATATGTACTTAAGTAGGAGGTAATATTCAAGTACACGCTGTGTCTCAAGAGGAACACATTTTGTGGATGGGTGTAACCTGACCTAAATGGAATAGGTACATGCCCATGTTAAGGCTTAAGAAAACAGGTTGTGTAGTGGTTCTACTTTTCATGTAACCCTCTTTTGAAAAAATTTAATGTTTTCCATCTCATGTTCTATTTGTTCACTTCTATGTTACAATCTATGATAATCTTGAACTGAGGTGTGTACTTGTCCTTGTAGATTCATGCCACCAAGATATCCTTTGGATGTATACTAGGTACAGAATGATGATGATACACTAGAAATAGTAGATCAAGGACTACCAGAAGATCCTCCTATCATGCCCATCTTGGAAAAACTGTTATACAAGATGTAGGTGAAAATGAAATGATCTGTGAAAGCTTTATGAGGATGATGCAAAATTCTCAGGGAGCTCCACATACTACCCCAACTATGGAAGAGTTGACATGGGTGTTCCAGCAGCAGCATTCTCCCACATTTTTAGGGTATATAGGACTAAAATATGAAAAGTCAAGGTTGGAGGAAATGTTTTCAATCTTCAATCGTATTGAGATGACTCCTGAGAGGAGGTTGAATCCCACGAATTACATACTACATGATTCCACCAAGAGATGGTGGGCTATTTTTACATAGGAAGGATGACATAATGATATGTTTTGGGATGTATTTTATAGGATCTTCTATGATTTATTCTACCAAGAGAACTTGTGGGCCAACCAATCCTAAGAGTTCATGCATTTGGAGCAAGGCTCCCTTTCAATGATGGATTACTCTTCTAACTTTGCAGAGCTTCAGAACATTTCACCAATTCTTGGGGTGATTAGTTATCCCTGGCTAGGCTGTTTTAGGATGGTCTAAGGTATGACAACCGGTCGCAGGTGAATTTTTTCAAGTTATCTTTGGTGACTACTATAGAAAACCAGGAAAGATTACTAAGCACAATCTAAGGGAGTTCAAAGTGGTGATCCCGGGTATTTCAACATTAAGGAATAGTACTCCTTCGACTAATAGAAGGAAGAACCACATGGGAGCTTTCAGGCTATGATTTCAGTATAAGGGGTGTATCATCAGGTATCCAAGTGATGTGATACCAGTGTGGGAAGAGTGGGAACATGATACTATAGTGCCTGAGATACCCATTTTAGTGCCAATATTGTGGAAAGATGGGTCATCTTCAGTTTTTTTAAAGATTTTCTCACCAACATCAAGTGAGAGGGGATCTTCTATGACACCACATATAGATGTGGGGCCACCAATTTCTAATCAGTTTGGGAACTCGAGTTAATTAGTCCATTCATGTGGAGGTGGTGTTCATGGTCATGGTATCCAGATGACAGGTTTTCATTAACAATTGGGTGGATCAGCATTGGGTAGCCAGACATGGTCATAGGGTTGTACAACAAGTCATACATTTGTTGTGTAATAGACCCTGTATGAGCAGGATTTTAAACCCTCTATGGTTAGAGGTAAGATTATAGTTTCATCAGTTTTATATTTTTCTATTTTTTATATAGCAGCTTCCCATTATTTTGATTACGTTGTCGTTATGGAGATCCTTGGGATATGTATCTTTACTTCTAATGGTGTTACAATTCTAGACACTCTCTTGGGGATTAGGACGACTAGTGTACGTTAGTGTAAGGAGTGCTGTAGAGACCCAAAGCTTGACGTACATGGATATTACATTACTTTAGAAGAATACTTAATACATAACAATAACAGACACACATGGATTGTAATAGTTTAGTGTCTTTGGAAACATGGAACGTAATCTTCTAATCGTGGTGAAAGATCTTCAACATCTCCCATAACGATCTTCCCCTTTTTTTTCTTACCTAAAACCTTTCTTTATATCTTGGGGAAAAGAAAACATATAAAGGGTGAACTTAAATGCTCAGTATGGGTAATCATGGATAAAATAAAACATACCATATACATTTGAACTTAAAAACATGAACATAATGTTTAAACATAAAAATCTTGAGCAATAACATAAAACATGGAAGTACGTAAGGCATAGATCATAGAGAATCATTAAGAATGATAAAATAGCATGGGAATAAAACATGTAATTGTGGCAACCATTAAGAACATGATATGATTTGCATAGTAGCCAAGGCATTGCTACCAAGACCATCTTAGTGGACAAAGTCAATTTATGAATCAAGTTCACTCCTCGTTCCAGTTCTGTATTACTGAACCGGTTTAACTTTCCATTCCTGCCATGTCTATCTCATGAGATATAAATCTTTACCCAATTAATTAGAGGTAGATATAGGTCCCACCCATCTCATAATGAAATCATTCTTTCGTGTGCCACAAAATCATAAATCATACATCATAGCATAACCCATGAAATAAAATGGGATTCTTAAACATCATTCCATCATAACATAATCCATAAACAATTGATATCATTTCACCATAAGAAAATTGAAAACTTTTAAATCATAGAGAAATTTTACTTGAAACATACACATAAGAAATAATGTCATCTTATATGGAAAATAGTTTTGACAAAACACTTGAAATGAATTCTTGGGGAAAATATCCTATCTTTTTTAAAATCATTTTCTTTTCACAAAATTCCATGAAATTTTAAAAGATAAGGGTTTTTTTGAAAATACCCATGCAATCTTGTAGAGGAAGCTTCTGGAAAATGAGGCATTATGAAACCGTAAAAATCCGTTCACTCCATATATGTTAAAAATTACATTCTCCTCGTACTTTTGTCAGAAAAGTCAAAAAGTACCTTATATGGTAACCAAAGGAATGATTCCATTCATACAATGTGGTAAAAAGTCAATAAAGGGTAAAAATGACTTTAAACATCCATGGAAGAATGGTAAACATTTTATGAAAGCATTTTTAGAAAAAATGGTCATGGATGATAAACATAACCCCATTAAATACTTATGTATAAGCAATCTCGGATAAAAATGAGACTGAAAATTGATCCCTTACCTTAGGTCCGATATGCATCGTACGTATCTGAACCTCCTGTATAATGATTTAAATAATGTCATTGACATATTACAGAATCATATTCATTGTTATGATATCATACATGTTTCACTTATGACTTTATATTACCCGTTCTTTTGTAAATTCCATGTTAAAGCAGCGTTTTGGGTAAAATCATTTCATTTATCGTATGTGTTTCGACTTGTCGTTCTTGATATTTTTACATATATCCTGAATTACATAATTTCAGAATATAAAACATAATTTACATATATTCATCATATACATATATATATTATAATTTGATAAAAAGAATGAAATACACCGTTCATGGAGATGGTAGGCCGTACGTACGCATGAACGTTGTTTTCGTTTCCTTATTGAATAGAATGAAACTAAATAGACAACATACATACATATATATATATATATAATCTAGTAGCATTATTATTTCATATATTTCATTATAATTCATTAAATAAACTTTATGATCATTCATGTATGGTTAACATGGAGAATGAATCTCATCGCATCGTGGAGACGGTAGTCCGTACGTACGCACGAGCGATGATATCATTTCCATAATCATTGAATTGAATTGGAGTGGATGATAAAATATATCAGAATCAGTAAGATGGTATAATAACTATGTATAGTTATTATTTACACCATTATACCCATTCAAGTAAGGTGGTGTTGGAAAAACAGATTACACCACGGCTTGGAGACGGTATTCCGTACGTACGCACGTGCGGTGATTTCTTTTTCTGAATGATGGATAGATGATGAAATAGGGTTGTTCCATACTTATAGTAACATATCAGTATATTAGTGATACTTATGTTATTACTTCATAATGAAACAACTAAAGAAGAAGAAGTGGAAGAATAAATAAAGTTGAAAGAATCGGAAACGGACATTACCGCTTCTTTGATGCGCCTCTTGGAGACCTCCTTTTAGGGCACTAAAATTGGTCTTTTAAGAGGACCAGGACCTCTAGGATGTATCAAGGGAAGTGGAGAAGAGAATTTGGAAGGTTTTGTCCGAGCTTGAAGGCTCAAAGTGGTGTGAGGAAGAGAGGGAGGAGGTTCCCTTTTATAAGGGAGGAGAGGGGCACCTTTGGAATAACTAAAAATATTATTTTATTATAAAGCCAAATTCGGTTTTAAATAGCTCCAAATTGATTTATTTTGAAGCTAAGGTGGGGATGGGTCAAAATAATCTCATCAAATATAATTTAGACAAGTTTAGGTTCCTAATTTATCCTTATCATTTAGATTTAACATTAAGTTAGATAATTTTACTTTTACCGTGTCTTTTTGTGTTCTTACACTATAAGGTTAATAAACATACTATAAGAAGCCAAACGAACCCAAAGTTGTTTATTATTAATATATATAACTTTATCTAAGTCATTTGGCCTAACATTAGATTTTTAAGAATAAAATAACAATTACTAATATAATATTTGTTTTCAAAAACTATTTTATGTCAATTTTGACACTATTTAGTAATTGATTTTTGTGAAACTCATAACAGAATGATTAGTTAGAACACAATTAATTAAATAAATACTAACATGTCATATTAACCTATAAAATTATTGGAATTCATAAAAAGTATCAAATTATATTTATTTGGGTATGTATAACATCAATTATTTCAATATTTCATTAATAAGATAATTACTACATCATCTTTGTGATATCAATAAATTAAATTATTTAATGTACAAAAATTAAAAATAAAATTCCATTATGTAGGAAATATTTTTATATTTCTAATGAATATTTATAGTCGAATTTATCTTAAGTATTACCCTATATTAAAAATGATATACTTATTAAACGTTGATTTTAACTATTTTAACCCTTCTATAAATAAATTAATAATAAATGTCCTAATCTAATCTAATTGGGCCCCAATGGTCATATTTTATTCCTAATGTTATTTTTGGTCGAATTAAACTTATAAAATAGAATTCGTACATGTGTTAGGGTAATAATAATATCATTTTTACCCTTAATTACCCTATTTACTTTTAACCGAGGTAAAAAAAAGTAAAAAGTGACTATTCACCAAAAATTATTTTCATCTCATTGAACCAAATTTTACTTACTGACATCAACCGTGTCTCTTGGATTTTCTAAATTCCACTCTCAGAAGTGGTAAAATTAAGTTTTATGAAAAATTCATTTTTTAACTACAACTTAGTGGTTTCACTATTCATCAAAAAATGAATGTTTCCAGAAAAATACAAAAAATTAGGCCTAAGCTATATTTGATATTATGAACTGAAAAATGATGTCTATTTTACCAAATTCAATAGATATAAATTGAATTACTTAATTTAAAAATTAATACCCGTCGCCAAAACAAATAGCATGTTCTTAAGAGATAATAACTATCAAAAGATTGACATTTGTTTATGTCTGGTTTAAATGTGAAATTACATCCCATGACCAACATTGCATTAAATTATAAAAATATATTCTAAATATACTTTAAAACCACTCAAATTAATAATTTATCACTATTAATTATTTCGATTAAAAAGGTTGTTTTTAATTAAAATTTAGTAATTTTCACTATTCATCATAAAATGAAAGTTCTCCAAAAAGTACCAAAATTTCACCCTAAGCTAATTTCGATATTTCGGATCCAAAAATGACTTCCATTTTGAAAAATAAAATTTCAAATATTTCAAAAATTTGTTATTACTATTCATAATAGCTAGTTTTAATAATATTTTAATAGCATATCATTGTTTAGCGAAGCTCGGTATTGCGTACAACACACGCTATCGCGGAAGGTCAAGCTTGCATGTAATGCAAGACAAGTTAGGGTTGCGTGTTGTGCAAGAATCCTTCGTTGTTTCATATAACATAGTCCATCCATATTTCATTTATACATTAAATATATATATATATATATATACTAAATGTTGCGTAGAATAACTATTATCAAAATTGTGTATAACATGATCCAAGAATAGTGTTATGTATATTTCAAGCTAATACGGTGTTGCGTATAGCGCAAGGTAATCTTGGTGTAGCATACAACACAAGACATTAATGAAATTAAAATAATATTTTTCATAAAATCTTGGGGTGTTACATTCTACCCCCCTTAAAATGAATTTCGCCCTCGAAATTCGCCGGGGTTATAAATGGTTTACTACTCGAAAGTTTGTTTAATAGAACCCCACATCGTAAAAAGGAATTCCCAATCTTGGATTTAAAAACTACAGTATGAAATGTAATGGTTACCCAAATTAACTCATCACTGGGTTTCCACGTAGGAGAACATAGGTGAAAATATGTATATGGAAGAAAAATCTAACCATCGTGTTCTGATGGAGAGTGGTGGAGAACATGGCTATGATATATCCAACAATCTAAAAGCCATAGATTTGCGATGATCTTAGGTACCATCTGATTCATCAGAAATAAGGGCACTAGGACAACATTTTTGGTTTTCCAGATCATTTCCCCAAAGTTTGTGAATTAAAAGAAATACTTACATGATTTTGGTACAATTTCACTGTTGTTCGTGAATTGAACAATTTCCCCTTCATCCCTTAAGGAAATGAAGTTGAATTTGTTATTCGTGATGTGTTATCAGATCATGTGATAGAATGGTGGGTCATTTAATCTGTTTCAATCAAAATGTTAGCAAAAGTTATAAGTCCATCTTATGGTTAGATTAATCGTATATGGTTCCAAAAATGAACTTATACTTCATATATCATACCGCTTAATAAAATAAAACTAGTTACTACTAACCAAGGACTTCCTGTAGGCTAGTGTTAGGCGATAAAGGCTAGTCACACTTCGGTTGTGGGTTCAATTCTCACAGCCTTGTCCGATGCGATGGGCTATCACCCGTCCTGCAGGTTGTCCTTTTTTTCTAAAACTACATTACTATAACATCCCATCAATAATATCGAAAAAACATATATCCTTAAACAATACTAACTTATGTCCAACATAATCCATTCCAATCATTAGGCTTATCCATAATACTGTAGTCCACTTTCATAATATAGTGAAAACGATTTCCATAGATTTCATATAACAAGCATGTTAATAAAATCATTGATCCCCATATATCATATGATATGTCTTGTTGGTCACATTCCAAATATTCTATGGCCTTAATCATGTATTCTCTTCAAAAATGAATACCCATTGAATCTTAGTAAAAAAATGAGTGTTGTCAAAAGTTAACTCATTCCACATACCAAAAACCCAAAATTCTATATACTCAAACCATGATATAACTATTTCCTTATATCAGTCATGAGCTCATGAATACTATCAAACATTTAATTTTCTCCTTATCCCTTCATTATGCACATATCATCAACATTTCAAAAATATCTTAATAACCTTTCATGGATACTAGTACCATTAATAATACACTTTCAAAACTCAAGGAAAGACAACAGTGTAACAATCCTTAGATGTCTCTTTATTCCATAGTACCATGAGATTACATATACAACATTACACATGATAAACATGTAATCATTCCACTTCATTCTTAAACCATTGACCGAGCTTCAACAATTCTTTCATCTCACATATCATTTGTAGTCTCTTCATCAACATCAACATAAATATTACCCATAAGACCATACTGATTCTCTTCATGAGACATCCCTTAGTGCATTGGTTTGCATAATGCCCGTACATTCCACATTTAAAACATTTAACCATTGTTGATATCGTAGAAATACCATTATCCTCATACCAAGTGTTAACTGAACCTTTTCCTTTGCACTTACTGGCTTTGTGTCCTTCTTTTCCACACCCAAATCATCTTCGAGTTCCTTTGAAACATTATCCTTGATGCCTCTTCCCACATTATTTACATAGGGGAAATTGAACTTTCTTTCCTCTATGATCATCATGAAACTCCATCTTTCTCTTATTAGCCAAGTGAGGAAACTTACCAAATTATACTTTATTGATCATGTTATGAGATTGCTAATTTGGCATAATAATGATGTTTGGACATCCAAATCCCATTTCATTTGGTTTCTCATGAAGAATATCATTCCATTGTCCATCATATCTTCTAATATCGTGAATCATCTTGTTTCCAACCATTTTCTAAAACTCAAAAAGAATAGTGTGAGAGGTAAAAATCATAATAAAGGGGGAGTAACTTCAATATCTAACATCTTTGGTTTAATCTAATATCGTTACCATAGTTCTAGGGCTATATCCTATACGTATACTTATCCTTAGGGACATCCGCAGACATACCTTAGAAATATCTCTAGGGATCTCACTAACGTTTTCACATGCTAGTTTTCAAAGGTTGACTAATTTTTCCTTTGATACCAACTGTAGAGACCCAAAGCTTGATGTACATGGATATTACATTACTTTTGCGGAATACTTAATAAATAACAATAACAGATACACAAGGATCATAATAGTTTAGTGTCTTTGGAAACTTGGAATGTAATCTTCTAATCGTGGTGAAAGATCTTCAACATCTCCCATAACGATCTTCCCCTTTTTTCATACCTAAAACCGTTATTTATATCCTAGGGAAAAGAAAACATATAAAGGGTGAGCTCAAATGCTCAGTAAGCGTAAGCATGGATAAAATAAAACATACCATATACATTTGAACTTAAAAACATGAACATAATGTTTAAACATCAAAAGCTTGAGCAATGACATAAAACATGGAAGTACGTAACGAATAGATCATAATGAAACATTAATAATGATAAAATAGCATGGGAATAAAAAATGTAATTTTGGAAACCATTAAGCACATGATATTATTTCCATAGTAGCCAAGGAATTACTGCCAAGACCATCTTAGTGGACAAAGTCCCTTTCTGAATCGAGTTAACTCCTCGTTCCAGTCCTGTATTACTGAATTGGTTTAACTTTTTGTTCCAGCCATGTCTATCTCATGAGATATAAATCTTTACCCAATGCATTGGAGGGAGATATAGGTCCCACCAATCTCATAATGAAATCATTCTTTCGTGTGCCACAAATTCATAAATCATACATCATAGCATAACCCATGAAATAAAATGGGATTCTTAAACATCATGCCATCATGACATAATCCATAAACAATTGATATCATTTCATCATAAGAAAATTTAAACCATTTAAATCCTAGATACATTTTACTTGAAACATACACATATGAAATAATGTTATCTTAGATGGAAAATAGTTTTGAAAAAACACATGAAATGAATTCTTGGGGAAAATATCCTTTCTTCTTTAAAATCATTTTCTTTTCACAAAATTCCCTGAAATTTTAAAAGATAAGGGTTTTTTTGAAAATAATCATGAAATATTGTAGAGGAAGCTTCTTGAAAATGAGGCGTTATAAAACTGTAAAAATCGGTTCACTCCGTATAAGTTAAAAATAACATTCCCCTCGTACTTTGGTCGGAAAAGACAAAAAGTACCTTATATGGTAACCAATGGAAAGATTCCATTCATACAATGTGGTAAAAATTAAATAAAGGTTAAAAATGACTTTAAACATCCATGGAAGAATAGTAAACATTTTATGAAATCATTTTTAGAAAACATGGTCATGGATGATAAACGTAACCCTAGTAAATACTTACGTATAAGCAATCTCGGATAAAAATGAGATTGAAAATGTATCCCTTACCTTAGGTCCGATATGCTTCGTACGTATCCGAAACTCCTGTATAATGATTTAAATAATGTCATTGACTTATTACAGAATCATATTAATTGTTATGATATCATATATGTTTCACTTATGACTTTATATTACCCGTTCTTTTGTAAATTCCATGTTAAAGCAGCGTTTTGGGTAAAATCATTTCATTTATCGTATGTGTTTCGACTTTTCGTTCTTGATATTATTACATATATCCTGATTTACATAATTTCAGAATGTAAAACATAATTTACATATATTCATCATATACATATATATATAATAGGTCGATAAAAGGAATGAAATACACCGTTCATGGAGACGGTAGGCCGTACGTACGCATGAACGCTGTTTTTGTTTCCTTATTGAATTGAATGAAACTAAATAGACGACATACATATATATATATATACATAAATCCAGTAGAATTATTATTTCATATATTTCATTATTATTCATTAATTAAACTTTATGATCATTAATGTATGGTTAACACGGAGAATGAATCTCATCGCGTCGTGGAGACAGTAGTCCGTACGTACGCACGAGCAATGATATCATTTCCATAATCATTGAATTGGAGTAGAGTGGATGATACAATATATAAGAATCAGTATGATGGTATAATAACTATGTATAGTTATTATTTACACCATTATATCCATCCAAGTAAGGTGGTGTTGGAAAAAAAGATTACACCACGGCGTGGAGATGGTATTCCGTACGTACGCACGCGCGGTGATTTCATTTTCTGTATGATGGATAGATGATGAAATAGGGTTGTTTCATACTTATAGTAACATATCATTATATTATTGATACTGATGTTATTACTTCATAATGAAACAACTAAATAAGAAAAGGTGGAAGAAGAAATAAAGTTGAAAGAATCGGTAACAGACATTACCTATTCTTTGAAGCACCTCTTTGAGACCTTCTTTAGGGCACTGAAATTGTTCTTTGAAGAAGACCAGGACCTCTAGGATGTTTATAGGGAAGTGTAGAAGCGAATTCATCAGGTATTGGCCAAGATTGAAGGCTCAAAGTGGTGCGAGGAAGAGAGGGAGGAGGTGCCCTTTTATAAGGGAGGAGAGGGGCACCTTTGGAATAACTAAAAATATTCTTTTATTATAAATCCAAATTCGGTTTTAAATAGCTCCAAATTGATTTATTTCGAAGCTAAGGTGGGGATGGGTCGCAATAATCTCATAAAATAGAATTTAGACAAGTTTAGGTTCCTATTTTAACCTTATCATTTAGATTTAACATTAAGTTAGATAATTTTTCTTTTACCGTGTCTTTTTGTGTTCTTCCACTATAAGGTTAATAAACTTACTATAAGAAGCCAAACGAACCCAAGGTTGTTTATTATTAATATATGTAACATTATCTAAGTCATTTGTCCGAAAAATATATTTTTAAGAATAAAATAACAATTACTAATATAATATTTGTTTTAAAAACTATTTTATGTCAATTTTGACACTATTTAGTAATTGATTTTTGTAAAAATCATAACAGGATGATTAGTTCAAAAAAATTAATTAAATCAATACTAACATGTCATATTAACCTATAAAATTAGTGTATTTCATAAAAAGTCTCATATTATATTTATTTGGGTATTTATAACATCAATTATGTCAATATTTCATTAATAAGATAATTACTGCATCATCTTTGTGTCATAAATAAATTAAATTATTTAATGTCTAAAAATTACAAATAAAATACCATTATGTAGTAAATCGTTCTATCTTTCTAATGAATATTTATAGACGAATTTATCTTAATTATAACCCTATATTAAAAAGGATATACTTATTAAACTTGGATTTTAACTATTTTAACCCTTCTTTAAATAAATTATTAATAAATGTCCTAATCGAATCCAGGTGGGCCTAAATGGTCATATTTTATTCCTAAGGTTGTTTTTGGTCGAATTGCACTTATCCAACAGAATTAGGACATGTTTTAGGGTAATAATAATATCATTTTTACCCTTAATTACCCTATTTACTTTTAACCGAGGTAAAAAAAGTAAAAAGTTACTATTCACCAAAAATTATTATCATCTCATTGAACCACATTTTACTTATTGACATAAACCGTGTCTCTCAGATTTATGAAATTCCACTCACAGAAGCAGTAAAATTACGTTTTATGAAAAATTCATTTTTTTTAACTACAACTTAGTGGTTTCACTATTTATCAAAAAATGAAAGTTTCCAGAAAAATACCAAAAATTAGGCCTAAGCTATATTTGATATTATGAACTGAAAAATGATGTCTATTTTACCAAATTAAAAACATATCAGTTGCATTACTTAATTTAAAAATTAGTTCCCGTCGTCAAAACAAATAGTGTGTTCTTAAGAGATAATAACTATCAAAAGATTGATATTTGTTTATGTCTGGTTTAAATGTGAAATTATATCCAATGACCAAAATTGTATTAAATTGTAAATATATATTCTAAATATACTTTAAAACCACTAAAATTAATAACTTATCACTATTAACTATTTCGATTAAAAAGGTTGTTTTTAATTAAAATTTAGTAATTTTCACTATTCATCAGAAAATGAAAGTTATCCGAAAAGTACCAAAATTTCACCCTAAGCTAATTTTGATATTCCGGATCAAAAAATGAAGTCCATTTTGAAAAATAAAATTTACAAAATTTCAAAAATTGGTTATTACTATTCATAATGGCTAGTTTTAATAATATTTTAATAGCATATCATTGTTTAGCGAAACTCGGTATTGCGTACAACACATGCTATCACGGACGGTCATGCTTGCGTGTAATGCAAGCGAAGTCAGGGTTGCGTGTTGTGCAAGAATCCTTCATTGTTTTTTATAACATAATCCAATCATATTTCATTTATACATTAAATATATATATATATACTCAATGTTGCGTAGAATAACTTTTATCAAAATTGTGTGTAACAAGATCCAAGAATAGTGTTGCATATACTACAAACTAATACGGTGTTGCATATAGTGCACTGTAATCTTGGTGTAGCATACAACGCAAGAAATTAATGAAATTAAAAGAATATTTTTCATAAAATCTCAGGGTGTTACAAGGGCCCTCTTGAATAGGGTGGGTATTACTTCATGTGGGACATCTATGACATAGAGATGACATGATTCAATGTCATTATCCGAATTGATTAGTTGTTCTCCTTTATGGACTTTCTTTACTTTTATCGTCCCAAGGTGAGTTTAATGTCACCAGAGGGAAAATCATTTCTACACAAGGGTGAATGGAATGTCATGGTGAGCAGCTGTAGACTTGAGCATCATGGGTTTGGAGAAATTATTTCATATATTCCTAGTTTATATATGATGTCCAAAGGACTTCACAAATGGACTTTCCTCTAGTGGTGGATCATTTCATAGATTCCCTTTTGAAGGATACTTTAGGTTTACCTCTAGAGAGAGAGGTGGATTACTCAATCGAGATTGTGCTAGGAGAGGCACCAATTTCCATTCCTCTATATAGGATGGCTACACTAGAGTTACATGAGCTCAATAATCAGTTGGACGAGTTGTAGGAAAAGGGATTCATCTAATCCAGTACTTCCCCTAGGGGTTCACCTATCCTTTTTGTGAAGAAGGTGGATGGTACCCTCAGACTATGTGTGGATTATTTGAAGCTTAACCAGTTGATGGTCAAGAAGCGATATCCCATACTGAGGATTGATGATATTTTTGATCATATTCAAGGATCCCATGTGTTCTCAAAGATTGAATTGAGATATGATTATCATCAGTTGCATGTTAGGCCATTAGATATATCTCTTATAGACTTTTGGAGAATGTATAATCAATACGAGTATTTGGTAATTCCATTCAGTCTCCCTATATCATTGTCTATTTTCATGGAACTGATGAACCAAGTGTTCCATACATACATGGATTATTTTTTGGTAGTATTCGTGAATGATATCTTGGTTTACTCTCACCCTCAACATGATCATGCCATCCATCTTGAGATAATATTGAGTACACTTATAGAGCATCAGTTATATGCTAAGCTCACAAAATTACACTTTTGGATGGATCAGATTCACTTCTTGGGTCATGTTGTCGCAGAGAAAATAGTATCAGTAGAACCTGAGAAGGTGAGATCTGTACTTTCTTGGAATCAGATGAATAATTTCATTGAGCTATAGAGTTCTATGGCTGCCTTGTTACTATAGATTCTTTATTCATGAATTATGACACATATAATTTCCACTGATGATCCTGGATAAGAAGGGTTATAAGTACTTTTGGAAAGATTCATGCGATTCATCCTCTCAGGAGCGGAAATGGTGGTTGACTTCATCACCAATATTGATTTTACTAGAATCGGGCATGAGTTACACTGTGTATTGTGGTGCACCAGGTATCAGGCGGGGAGCAATTCTTATGCATGGGGAAGGAGTGATTGCATATGGGTCTCGACAGTTGAGTCCACATGAGAGAAATTACATGACACATGATCTCGAGTTGGCTGCTGTTGTTCATGCTTTACGATGTTGTAGACATTACTTACTGGGAGAGCGTTTTGTTGTGTATAGAGACCAAAAAATCTTCAAGTATATCTTTACTCAATGAGATATGAATTTTAGGCAGAAAATGTGGGTTGAGTACCTTACGTATTTTGACTTTGATCTTTCCTACATTCTTGGGAAAGGTATAGTTGTGGCACATGCATTGAGCAGGGGGACTCAGATACAGGTAGTTCAGGAGACCAGCAGGGAGTGGAAGATTATTTCTCTATTCTCTGAGATGCATTTGTAGGTGAATTTAAAATAGGGAAGAACATTTCTTTATTCTATTTTTTAACCTCTACTATATCGGATTGAACGAGAATGGGGAGGCTATAAGATTCCGAAGGTCTATTCCTATAGGATATTGTGTCCAGAAAGGACCCTACTCTAGGGCGGGCCATAGGCGATGATGAGGTTTTCTATTTTCATGGGTGGGTATGGGAGTCAGCAGACATACATGAGGACATGTTGTGAGATTTTCACACCTCAGTATTGGATGTTCATCCGGGGTCACATAGATGTATATATATCTACATCATTAGTATTAGTGGGTAGGTATAAAAAGGCATGTATCAGGTTTTGTTAGGATATGTTCCACGTGTCCGCAGGTGAAGGCAGACCATCAGCGACTGGTAGGGCTATTACAACAGTTACCCATTCGCGAGTGGAAGTGGAATGAGTTTTTAATGTATTTCATGATTGGTTTACCAGGGTCACCATGACGAAATTATGTTGTATGGATTGTTTTTGACAGACTCATAGAGGATTCACATTTCCTACCAATCAAAGAAACCCTTCAGTGTTAATGGCCTTGGAATGTTTTACATCTGAGATATGGTATTTTTGCATTTGGTTATGCACTCTATTATTTCAGACATGGATTACTGGTTTACTCCCTGTGTCTGGTAGGGACTACAAAGGGCTTTGGGTACATAGGTTCTTCTGAGTATAACTTACCATCCCTAGACAGATGGCCAATTCAAATGTACAATGAATGTTTTGGAGGTCTTTATTTGAGAATTCATCCAAGATTTTAGGGGATCTTGGGAGAGACATATACCCTTGTTCAATTTCTCCTATAACAATAGTTTTTAGGAAATGATTCAGATAGAACCTTATGAGGATTTTTATGATAGTACATTTTGATCAAACCTATGTTTGTTGGAGGCATGATAGGTAGCTATGTTTGGACCTATTATTGTCTAGGAGACCACTAAGTATGTAGAGTTGATTTAGAAGAGGATTGATACTACATTGTCTCACTAGAAATATTACATCTGTCAATTTGAGGTTTTGAAGAGAGTTGGGCAGGTTGCAGTTACCTCAGAGGTACTAGGATATGCATGACATCTTTCATATTTAACAAGTACAACATTACTTTTCAGACCCATCTCATAATTCTTATAACTGAGGAGGTTGAGTTGGAGGTTTATGCATCCTTCGAGAAGAACCTTATTTGGATTGTGGATCACAACACGAAGGTTCTCTATGGATGGTCTGTTCCTCTTGTATGTGTGCTATGGAAGCACGAGAAACTGTAGGATAAGACATGGGAGAGGGAGGCTGATGTGTGATCGTAATATCCAGAGTTGTTCACAGATTCTTCTTCACAACACGTGGAAGGGAAATTCAGGGAAGAATTTCTTTAAGGGGTGAAGTTTGTAATAACATGGATCTTCATTTCAAGTATTTACCTTAATTTGGGGTCGTTATTTAGGTAAAATGATGAAAATGTGATTTTCTATGTACACACTGTGTACTTACATTTACACGATGTGTACCCATTAGACGCGCACAACTGTGTATTGACTGTTTAACAGACTAGTACTTTGTTGTGTGGTGAGCTGGAAGACCTGCTTAAGTCGGGGGCCGGTTAAGGATAAAACATGACGTGTAGTTTCAAAGAAAATTTTATGTAGTTTTTATTTTATTTGATATAATATAGAAGGGTCACATCTCATGTACAAAAATACATTCTTATCCCCATGTTTCATATAGGAGTTCTTCAGAACAATGGAAAAAGATCGATATCCAGATTCTCTATCCAAGATAAAATTGAGACACCTTCAGGTGCATTGGAATCCCTCCAGTGAGTTATCAATCCCTCCTGAGCCCTTCTTCTGGATTCATCCTCTCTTGTGAGTTATTCAAGGTTGGGTATTTTTTCCATTTTTGTAGATCTACTTCTATTTATGTCGATTCAAGGGCTTACATTCAAGTATCTCTATTGCACGACATTGAGGTAGGTGGTTTTTCCTTTTGATGTTTGTCTTTGGATTATATATTCTAAAAGTTCCACATACCCAACTATTGGGTATTGCTTTCTTTGGAATTAAAACCTTTTATTACCTTTTGGGGTTTTTTGGCTAATAAAGGGATGTTTCTAATGTGTAAGGTTAGATACAATGTCTAAGGGACACCCCATCAGTGTGTTTCCCCCTTATTGACTATTTATAGTCATTTGGTCTAGGTTTCCAATGAGGCATACCTTGTTTTCCATGCCTTGTTTGATAGGGATGGTGTTTGATTTATTGTATGAAGTGCATGCAGTATGAATTTTGTATGTTAATCCATGTATTAGTTTCAGATTACATGAGATTCATTGATATAGTATGCACACTATTTTTTCAATTGACCATGAGAGCCTTGAACCAGGAGGACTGAGGGGGCTTCCAAATTACTTATATATATTATTCCTTTCAATGGACTGTTAGATACTTGCACCAAGAAGACTGATGGGATTTCCAGATTATTTACATTGGACCGCGAGAGCCTTGGTGTAGATATTAGACCAAATGGGTTAAACCATGAGATCTTTTCCATAGGATTGTTATTTTAATGATATGATGTTATTATGGACCAAGGGGAATAGACTATGAGAGATTTCCCAAAGGTTCATTTCTGAATAATTGAATGATTGTGACGAGTTTTCCAAGAAAAATCACAATCTTGGATTTGGACAAACTTTATTTTTTAGATGGTCTTCTAAGACATCTATTTTGTTGCTTTACATAGGGGATACAAATCGTAGGCTATATTCAAGGGTTACATGATTCAATGGAAGAACAATAAATGTTAAATGAATGTAATTGAGAACTGTATCATTGTATAAGTTTTAGTACTTCCTAGTTTATTGCTTTATTTTTTCATATTACTTACTATATATATTCACTGACAGTTAGGCATAGATCTTTTGGTCGTTGCATACTGGGATTCATCTCACAACCTGTTTGGGTAATGATTTTTTACCCAAATAGATTTTATGATTTATTTTTTATATATGGGAATGTGAACTTCATTGTTAGGTACTTGATTGATGTTAGAGCTGGAGAGCATGGGAATGAGCTGAGGCTTGCGATGCGGCTGGAGATTACTTGTTTCATTTGTACGTTAGTTTCAGTTTTTCTTTCCAGCATTGTGGATTGTATGGAATTTTTCACAGATACGTACTCCATGCATTATATATATATATATTGTGGATTCTTTTGTATTTACTTCTATACTTCTATTCTATACTTTTTAGGTATTATTGGTTCTGATTTTTTATTATATTTATATTTTTTTGGGTATACTCTACCAATGAGGACATAGTTTCCCCCATTTTCTTACCTTATCACTCTCTGCTAGTCTGTAACCTCTGGAATTTGGGGAAATGTGCTTGAGGTTATGTGACCAACATAGTTCAGGGCAGTTTTGGGTGGCACCTAGTTCCAGGACATTACAATTTCCATAGAGAAGAAACTTGGCCACTATATGATAAGTTATTAGTTGAAACAAATTAGTATTCTGAAGTGTAAATGATATCAACTTTAAAAAAAGGACTGTGGACTCAACATATAGGCCTTTTTATATTCATAGGAATAAAATTATTGTAAAAAAATCTTGATAATGGATTAAGAAAGGATGATGCACTCATATAATATTTAATTTTTTCTCTACTGATTTTTTTTCTATATTTTATTTTACTTATGATCAGTAGTGATTCAATGCATTCCATTTTGAGTAAAATCCCTTTTAATAAATTTTTCAAGATAACATTGTGTTTTATTGATAGAAAATCAAATTATTATATTTAATATAGTCAATGATTTGGGAATAAAACTATCGATTTTATAAATTTCTACCTACTCTAATTGGATTACATGTATACATTTTCCCTTCTACATTTGTGATTTTTCAATGCATTTTGAAGAAATTAATTCCCCTAGAAGTTACATTTTAGATCACAATTAAAATTCCATAGGAAAAACCAAGAAAATTTTCTAATATTTTCACGAAACTTAAAGAAAAAAATAACTCATTCATTTTTAATGTAAATGAATAAACTTCACATAAATTCAACATAATGTGTGGTCGTTATGATCGGATGTGTGTGTTTTTATTTAAAATCGAAATTTCATTTCAAGACATGTGTCAGATAGTCAAAACTAGTCAAATAGGATAACATTATCTTAAAAAAAATTAACAAATATTTATAATTCCTTTTTTATGTTTCAGAATCAACCACACATTAATTTTATACACAGTCTTTCCTATATGACTCAAATTTCTTATTTTCAGTATAAAAGATACATTATAGCACACAACTGGTGTCATATAATCATGACTTATAAAACATGACCCAATTTTCATGATAATATAGCTAATAATCAGATATTCAGTATCGTTATGTAAGAATAAACTACACATTATTTTTACTCACAGCGTGACTTATATAACTCAAAGTTCATTTTTTTCATTTAAACTGAACATGTCAATTAAAAAAGAAATTCACATTATAAATGTTGATAAAATTAACTAATTCAATCATGATATTTGATGGAAAATATTGATAATTTATTTTTGACATTTATAAATCAACTTCACATCAGACTGACACATTGTGTGGTCTTAATGACTGAAAGTGTGTGTTTTCATTAAAAATGTCATTTTTGCTCAAAAATGTGTGTTATATACTCAAAAGAAATCAAATTTGATTGTTTTAATAATAATTTATAAAAATTATACATTTTTTATTATTTATAAGTACAAATTAACTTCAATTTGACACATGGTGTTTCCGGTATCACTCAAAGTGTGTGTTTTTAGTATAAAGGTAACATTTTTTCTCCCAACATGTGTCACATTCTCAAAAATGTTAAAATATAGTTATATTATCATGATACCATAAAAAATTATATTTGATTGATTTTTCACATGTATGAATCAACTGAATTTCAATCTAACACATGATGTGGTCGATAAGACATAATGTATGTGTTTTTATTTAAAATTATCATTTTATAACAAAATTCACTTCACATATTTAAAATAATAAAAATGATACTTGAATTGACTTGATATTTCTGAAAAAATATTAATAATGATCATGTAATTTTTAGGGATAAAATTAAAATGAGTCGAACACATGGTGTGCCCAATATGATTGAAAGTGTATGTTTCCATTAAAAATTGTCATTTTAGTTCAAAACATGTGTCACATAATCAAATCTAATCAACTTGACTCATATTTTATTTATTATTTAAAAAAATTATCCATAATTTATTAATAAAATGTAGTAATTAATCACTAGTAATTCAAATGTGTGGTGTGGCTGGTATGAAACAAATTCATGTTTTTAGTATAAAATTGATATTTTAGCTCTCAACACATGTCAAATAGTAAAAAATTATAAAATGGGATAAATCCATCCTTATACATTAGGAAAATAATATCCATGGTTCATTTTTGAAATATATGATTGAACCAAACATCAATATGACACACAATGTGGCTAATATGACTCAATGTACTTGTTTTCATTTAAAATTGACATTTACTTCAAAACATACATCAAAAACTAAAAATATGTAAAATTCACATATATTGTCTAGATATTTTAGGAAAAGGATTTATATTTCATTTTTTACATGTAGAGATATATCATATGTTTGATTGATACATAGTGTGGTCGGTATGACTAAAATTACATGTTTTCATTTAAAAGTGAAATTAAAGATCAAAATAGGTGTTGAATACTCAAAACTGAAGAAACATTCTCATATAATCTCTCTAGTTTATAAAAAAATCCATATTTCATTTTTCTTATGTAGGAATCAACCAAAAATAAATCTAATACACAATGTATCTTGTATGAATCATAATTCATGTATTAAGTATAAATTGACCGTTTTATCTCACAACACATGATAAAAAGTCAAAACTGAGAAAATGAAGTCATGATATATTAAAATTTTGATAAAAATGATTTATTTTTAACATTTATAAATAAAACCCCAATCATTGTGATAGATGTTTTGTATGATATGACTCAAAGTGCATATTTTTATTTATAATTAACATTTAAATTCAAAACACTTGTTATATAATCAAAAATAATGAAATAAACATAGTTTTTTATATTTTTCAATAAAAATAAATAAATAATTAGTGATGTGTAGGAATTTAAAAAATGTTAATCAAAAACATGATGTCCTATGTATGAGTTAAAATATGTGTTTAGATTTAAATGAGAATGTTTTGTTCAAGACATGTTTCAAATACTCAAAATTGATAAAAATGTCGATTTTTTTGGGAACTTAATAAAAATGACCTTTAATTAATTTTTTACATGTATGAATCTACTAAACATCAATCTAATACATGGTGTGATCATTATGACTCAAATAAAATGTTTCTAGAATAAAAGTAAAATTATATCTCACAGCACACATTACGCAATCAAAACTAAGAAAACACACTAATTTTTTTATAATACATTATTGAAATCATATTAGATTCATTTATGATATATAGAAATGAATCTAACATATATATAATACATGGTGTGGTTGGATTTACTGAAAATGAATATTTTCAGTCTAAATGTCACATTCTATTATTAAATTTGAACCACATACTCAAGACTAAGAAAATTAACTCATATTGTATTGATTCATTAGGAAGTTGATTCTGATTATTTTTTGATGTGTAATAATTTAACTCATGTTAATCTGATACAATATGTTCTTGATAAGATGGAAAGTGATTGTTTTCATTCAAAATGACTTTTTAGTTCAAAACATCCATCACATACTCAACACTAACCAAAAACACTCAGATTTTCATAATATTTTATGAAAATAATTTTTTATTTATGTATGGATTAGAGTAATTATTTACACGTCAATATGAAAAATAGTGTGGATGATCTGACAAATGATGTTTTTTTTCATTTAAAAGTGACATTTTAGTTCAAAGCACATGTCAGATACTCAAAACATAAAAAACATGCTCAAATTATCATGATACATAAAAAAATATTTTTTATTTGTAACTTGTCGGAAGTAGGTGCATGTGATTCTAGTAAAAACTTATAACGGGTTATATATCATTTAAATTTAAATTTTTATATTTTTTATATAATATTACTAAAATAATGATTGATTTTATTTTAGGCACACACATCATTTTTATAAGGTTGTTTTAATTATTGGAGGGATTCTTCTAAAATAGTGTTCATTTTTTTGTAATTATTTTTGTTTGTTTAAATCAATGTAATTTTGTATACTAAATATTTTAAGTAATATTTATATCGAAATAATAGTGAAATGTGTATTTAAATTACTTTTTATGTTTAATTTCATATGGGTATTGGAACTAAAATTTATTTTCTGTTGGATACTATAGATTGTTTTAGATGTAACTACTATATCATTTTGTAGTAGTTGAAAATGGCTATTATAAGTGCTAGAATTAGTGACTCTAATGATCAATTTTATTAGTGATAATTCTAGAACTGATAAATTTCCCACATATTAGTGCTAAGGGGTTCACTTTTAAATAGGTATTTTATTATCACTTTTGTTTAGATCTTATAAAAAAATCCTACTTTTTAAGGGACTCATCATATCATTTTTCTTCATTTCTAATAAATGTGGTTTATAACCCTTTTTAAAACCATATTTGTAGTAGTGAATCCCATATAATTTTCTTAGTTTTAATTTTTTTATGTGAATTTGTAACTTAAAATGAATATAATATAGAAAATATTTTTAATTCATTTCCAGAACATAAAATTTCTACATGATGAGTGGTGTACCCCTAATGATAAAACAAAAAATTATAGTTTTTATCCTGACTTTTAACAACAACATGAGGCTAAATGTCTAGTTTTAATTGGTTAACATGTTCTTTGAAGTTTAAAATTTGTTATAATTTCAATCCTACACAATAGTAAATATATGAAATGTTTAATATTGGAATAGAATGTAGTTTTTTAATATATAAATAAAAGTAATGATCATTATCCTAAATATTGAAGAAAATACAATAATATTTCATTTGTATTGATTATTTCATTCATTTTTGTATCAAAGAAAAGAGTTATGATATGAAAATTACACATTGGTTTATTCTAGGAACATCTTGCATCATATTGACATCTAATTAATTGATAAATGTCATAAATTGGTGGATTGTAATTATATATTTTTTTATAAAAAATATAATCTTATTTTATTATTTTTTATCATTTTATACATATAATTAACATAAAAATAGTAATAATTAAAAAATACTATTTGGGTTTTTTGGGGAACATCAAATCATGAGTTTATGTGTGGTTTTTTTCAAAAACTCATAAATTTATTGATGGTAATTTTCAAAAAATAAATAATTATATCCCATTCTATTTATATTTGTTTAAATAATTTTAACATGTTTTGGTATCTTAAAAAAGAGTTAAAATTTATAAAAATACACTTTTGGTCATTTCTAGGACATCTCTTATCCAATTTCTTAATAATATATTCTTTCATATCAAAACTTAATCAAAATTAGTGTCCTAAATTTTCTGTTAATTCAAACTCATCTATTTATTATAATTTAACATTTTTTTGTAACTCAAAAAATGCGTTTTATTTTGAAAAATAAAATTTCTGTCATTCCATGGGCAGTGCACATCTGATTTACAATATGTTTGTTAATATAGGTCCCAAATTATTCAATGGAATTTTTATAAAAAAATTATGATAATACAGTCTCATTAACTCTAATTCATTCATTTCAACTTCAATCAAGTTTTTTTACTACAACTCATGTCACTCGTGGGAAAAAACAAAATATCTAACTACTGATCCCTAAAATAAGGTGTAAAAAAGGTCAATAGGGGGTGAATTAATATGATTTGAGACTTAAAACTAATGTAAGTAAAACAAAATAACTCAAGTGATTTTTATATTGGTTTAGATCAAAAGGATCCTATGTTAAATATTTACACCCCCCCCCCATACTACATGAGATGTATAGTATTCACTAATCAAGATAACTTTTGATGTGGAGTGACATCTTAATTAAAACCCTCCATTTCTAGTGGAAGAATAACCACAATATATTTAGTGTTTAAAGGGGATTAAAAACCCAATTAAAAACATCTATATTTTATGGATGTATAAAAAATTCCCAGATTTCATTTCTAAGGAAAAATAATAAATATATATACAATTATAGCTCAGTTGAACAGATAAGTAAATAATATATAAAACCAAAAAACCAGTCGAGGATAGATGAGGTTTGATTGTTTAAGTATGTTGAATAGGATTTAACCAATGAATCTAGTATGATGACTATTTTCAATTATTTTGGTATAAATAAATTAGTGATCATGAATTTTAATGTGTTTGACTCTTTATATATGATTCACAATAGGATTGTAGTTTTAGCCTCACTTTTTATAATAAATAATAGTTTTTGTACATAATGTAATGATTTGAATAATATAATCATAAAAAATAATTATTTTAGAAATATTATGCTCAGAAATATGGAATACTAATTATCACGACCCATACCAGAGGGGCCCATGTTGTTACTACCCTAAGCATGTCTCTGATAGTCTAGGGGCCAATGACAAGCACTGAGTAGGTATTTCCCGCAAATGGGAGTTATTGGCCCAAAGTACCTGTAACAAACACAAATCTCAAAGACATAAAATTCGATAATGAAAAAAAAACAAAGTAAACACTGGATGTATACAAATATATCTGACAACTAGAGTCTGATTGAAAGTAATGTAATGTAATTGGGGCTAGAATACAATCCCACCATAATGATTTTATACTCAATTCCAACGAAAATTACAAGAAGTCCAAACTAATATAACGGAAGGGAATATGTAAATATGTTTTCTCAAAGTAATCACCTTGGTCTGCCATGATCCACTTATGCTCCACTCGTCCCCATCCCTTCTAGGATATCGTCAAAAGGGACATCGTCTGCACAAGACATGACACGTGCATGTCAGCCCCAAGTAGGGGTGAGTATAACAATACCCAGTTAGACATCCTGAAAACAATAAACATGAAAACCCAAATATATTCAAATCAATACAAGATGTAAAAATGTATCATATATAAAATTAGTATAAAACAACCCTGATATAATCAGGAGAGACACCAAGCCATCATGAGATCATGACCAACTGCTAGGCACAATATTCTATTTGAAGAAATGATCAACCTATGAGATCCTACTCCATGAGCCATTCTATCAACTGAGGCACTCGATGAATAGGTATAACTAATTTTGGCCCTACATAATGAGAATGTGTTGGTGTAAGAAGACTTTGATACACAAATATGGGTCATTCCTAGGATCGATGGGGGACACCACAAACCCTATCTGGATCAACCGTGATACACAAATATGGGGTCACACCTAGAACCAATTGGGGACACCATGAACCCAATTTGGATCTACCCTATTTGTTGGGTATCACATTCTGACGGTCATACAAACCATACCAATGTGTCCCACTAGATAGAGGATCAACTCTCTACTCGAGGAGGTTACTTCGATTGCATAAAATATACTAGGGACGATCAATGATTGCACTCCAATCTCACATAGGGACGCCACGACTCTATCTAATACTCAGACTCTATACGGGATTATAATCTAATTATGTGGAAATAATGATTCATTGTACCTTCAAGGAAAGGATCAATAGAACGCACTCAACCTATAATGTTACAAACTAGGAAAATGAAGATCCTCAAGAACACTTGATGGGAGTACACAGTGTGTCCCATGAGTTACATGATGTTTTCATCAATCCCAATTCTTTAACATATGGGAGAACCTCAAACGTCATTTAGTCTCCATACACACGGTGTGTAAGATGAGTACACAGAATGTAGAGTCACACAGTTCCCTACCTTTGTCACATGTCCATGTCTATGTACCAATGTCATGTCTATATGTTAGTCCATTTTTTCAAAGTCATGTCTGTCTCAATGTACACAGCATGCCTTATGTCCCTGTACTATTACCCATGTCTATGTAATCTCTTGAGTACCCTCTAAGTCATCCAGTTAGGGTCACACATTGTGTGATAGGAGTCATATGTTGTGTGATCAATAATATCAGACACAACCCTAGCATCTCGGCCAAGGGGCCCAACATGTCGTGTAATCATGGATTACATGCCTTGTTCTTTAATATTTTCTTGTACCTCCATTCTTCCTCTTCATTCTATAACGGTTCTCCAGCTTCATTCCAATAACTGATTCCCCATGAAATTGAATATCCAAGGTTGCTCATGCCTCGCCCTCACCGAAAAATGTTTTTTACATCTGGATCTACCTAGAAATTGGATCAAACCTTTATTCTTCATTTTACATTGAAGAACAATAAATTTTGAAGAATTAATCATCTGATTAACTCCATATAATTCATCACACCTTCATCATGTCATGCTGATCCTAGATCTACGATATCATATCATTGCAAAAAAAGGTGTTAAATAATCGATTGATCAGGAAAAGTCAAGTCACGAACCAAATGAAGAATGTTTGTGATGAATGACGAATTAGGAGAGAAAATCACAAAAAATATAGAGGTACATACCTATAACAATTTTCGTTTTGATCTTGGTCTCTAAGTATTAGAGTAGTAAACAAATCCAAACAATTATCAATAACCAACTCATGATAAATCCCATAAATATAATCGATCCATGGGATATTCTAGTCATGGATTAGACCTCGTTCACCATAGGAATCAATAATGGAGAAATGAAATCAAAATAATGCATCACACCTCAATTCGGATCATTTGATGATGAAGAATGGTCACCACATCATTGTTGTTGGCGCGCTCTGTCAGGATTGGTGTGTATCGATCATCGATCTGATGTTTCTTCATCGTTCCTCAAAAGGATCCTCTATAGGTTCTCTCTCCAATATCTATAGAGAATTCCAGGGTTATGAGTCTAACCCTAAATCTCTGAAAAAAAGGTTTATTAAAGGACAAAACAGCTCGAAGCGTCAACAACTAAATTAAACCAATTATATTAAATTATTTTTATTTTTTCACACCTGATATAACTTTCTAACAAACGACCCACCCCAACCAATGCTAGGTCATGCCAAGGGTAAAGCCACTATTGTTAACTCAATGGTTCCCTTAGATTTAGGATCTGGGAACCCATTTATATTTTATTATAATTTTTCAGGAAAAAAATGCACGCATGTTACTTATTATTGTAAAGACTCAAGCATGATATAAACAGACATTACATTAATTTTGTGAAATACTTAATAAATGACACAAACAGACTCCTAAAGACCATATTAGTTTAGTGTATTTGGAAACATGGAACATAATTTTCTAACTTGGTGAAAGATCTTCAATATCTACTATAAATATCATCCCCTGTTTTATTTTTTACCTAAAACCATTCTTTATATCCTAGGGAAAAGAAAAAAAAGGGTGAGATAAAATGCACTGTAATGGTAATCATGGATAACATAAAACAAACCATAAACAAAAGAATGTAAAAACATGAACATAAAGTTTAAACAACAAAATCCAAAGTCATGAAATAAATCTTGGCAGTACGTAAGGCATAGATCATAATAAAACAGTAAGCATTATAGAATAGCATTGACATAAACCATATATTTGTGGAAAACAAATAACCACATAATAATATTTCAATAATAGGTAATAAATTTCTTCCAAGACCATCATAGTGGACAAATCCCATTACTGAACTAGGTTTACTTGATGCTCCAACCATGTATAACTAAACCAGATTTACTTGTCATTCTAGCCCATTATTGTTGAACCATATTTACTTTCCATTATAGTTATGTATATATCATGAGATATAAATCTTTACCCAATAAATTGGATAGAGATATAGGTTTGACCCATCTCATAATTAAATCATTCATATATGTTCCACAAAAACATAAAGAATTCATTATTGCATAACCCAAGAAAAAAATGTGTTTCTTAAACATCATTCTATCAAAACATAATCCATATAAAATATCATTACATCATTAAAAAATCAAATAATAGTAATAATTAGGAAATAAATATAACCCCATTTAAATATCATCATCTTAGTTGGAAAAAATTTTTGATAAAACACATGAACTTAATTCCTGAGGAAAATATCATTTCTTCTTCAAAAATGATTTCTTTTCTCAAAATGTCAAAAAAATTTAAAAGAAATGAATTTAGTTGAAAATAAAAATTAATGAATATATATTAATCTTCATTGAAACAATGTTTTATAAATTTTTAAAAATCCATTCATTCCGTATATAAAAAAATTTTCCTCATACATTTCTGGAAAAGTCAAAATGTTCCACAAATGGAATAATGACAAAAGATTCCTTTCATACCATTCAATAAAAATTCACCAAAGGGTAAAATTAACATAAAAAATTGTATAAGAATATAAATAATATTAAATACTTAGGAAACATGGATGTTCATGATAAATATACCCTAGTAAATATTTATATATAAACAATCTTTGATAAAAATGAGATTTAAAAATTATCCATTACCTTAGGTTTGATATCCATCAGATGTTTCTGAAACTACTGTATAGTTTTTTTAAACATATTATTGAACTGTAACAGAATAATAATAATATTTATGAAATCATATATGATTCACTTATGACTTTATATTTCCCATTCATTTGTCAATTCCATGTTAAAAAAACATTTTGGCTAATAATCGTTTTATTTATCGTACATGTTTTAACTTGTTATTCATGATATTATTAAATAGATCTTGATTTACATACCTCTATAATTTAAAAAATTATATATATATATATATATATCATATATTCAGTATATAAATATATATAATAGATAGATAAATGAAATGGAATACACCGTTCATTGAGAAGGTAGGCTCTATGTACGCATGAACGCTGTTTTTGTTTCCTTATTGAATTGAATGGAAGAATGTAAATGAAACACACACACACACATATATATATATATACGTCATCAAGTAGAATTATTATTTCATATATTTCACGATTATTTATTATATAAACCATATAATCATTCTTGAATAGTTAACATGGATAATGAATCTCATCGCGTCATGGAGATGGTAAGTTGTACATACACACGAGCGACAATATCATTCTCTTCATGGTTAAATAGTATAGAATTGGATGGTATATAAGTTTTACAGAATATTTATTTTGTAATATTCATTATTTAAATTCATTATACTCATCAATATACCCATACAAATTAAGTATTGTTGAATAATAATTACACCATAGCGTGGAGACGGTAAGTCGTACATATACACACATATTGATATTGTTATTTATAGGATGGATAAAATGAGTTATATGGTTGTCCCAAAATTATAATAACATATAATAATGTTGAAGATAGTGGATTTATTACTTTATTATGGAAACAACATAATAAGAGGAAGTATAAGAAGAAAATAATTTTGAAAGAGGTGATAAAACAATTACCTCTTTTTCAGGTATCTTCTTTTGGTGTGCACAAAATGACTCCATAAGATAGCTTTTTACCAAAGGGTTTTCCACTAGGATGTATTAAGGAAAGATGGGAGGATATTTGGTTAGGTATTGGCCTAGAAAAAGGGCTTTGGAGGTGTGATTAAAAGAGAAGGAGAGGTTCCATTTTATAAGAGAGGGGTGGGGAGCCTTTGGAAAGTCTTGAAATATTAATTTATTATAAATTTATTTTCGTTTTATAATGCTCCCAAACTAATTTAATATACAGATAAGATGAGTATGGTTATAAATCCTCTCAATCAAAAAAATTTATAAATGTTTTTATATTATTTTAAACCTTTTCATTTTGATCTATCATTATTTATTCTATTTAATTTTATTTGTGGTAATAATATTCTAAATATTAAATAGTTATAAATACTTTCTGATATGGTGATAATTGACCACAAATATATATTTAATGAATTTTTAGATCTTATAATTATCAATTTGTTATTTTGAAATATTTTTATGATTTTCAAATATTTTAATAAAATCATCGTTTTATAAAATATCAATAGTGTTAATTTTGACACTATTCATTTATTTGACATTAAATAAAATCCACACAGAAGATAAATTCCAAATAAAATATTTAATACACTCATAAAATATCATAGAAAACCATAATATTGATGGATTTTATTAATTAGTTCATATGATATTTATTTTAATATTTTTAAAACCATTTATTTGATATTTTTATTTATAAAATAAGTTCTACATCACTATTATTTCATCATTAATGGTAATTATTTAATCTATAAAAAATAATAAATAAATTCTCATGATGTAGATAATTTTATTATCACTTTAGAGACTATTTAGTTTTGAATTTTTATCATTTTTATCACTATATTAAAATTATTATACTAATAATATATGTAAGAGTGACATGTTGTCACCTTTTTTTCTTTTAATTACAATTACATCGCTTTCATTGAAAAATTCAATTAAATAAGTAAATTCCAACCAATAGGTGATATTATTAGACATTAAGTAATCCAATTGGATTTTGGCATGTGTTTGGGTAATTTTATTATCTTTATCTTATTGTTAGTTACCATAATTTACCTGATTTTCCATTAACTCTTCTAAATACAAATTACCATAGTTACTATTTATAATATCAAAAAAAATCAAAGTAACATTTTATCATAATTTGGACCCATTGATCCCAAATATAGAATATATTTTTCATAATTCCAAACAATTCTTTTTTTAATTTTTTTTAAAATTTAATTCTCCTTGTGAGAAATCAAAAAGCGGTTTTTTAAAAAGTAAAAAATTATAAAAAGATTATCATGTGTTTATGTGAAATTAATATCTAAAATTATTTCTAATAAAAAAAATTGGATTAAATGATAAAAACAAAATCAAATTACACTTTAATACCAATTAATAGTTAATCTTATTATATAAATAAATTAGATGAAAAGGTTGTTTTGAATTAAAATACAGTTTTTTTTCACTATTCATTAAAATATAAATTTTTTAGCAAAATAACAAAAAAATATAAAAAAAAAGTAAATTATGATGTCTTTATTCCATATAAAAATATTGTTTTCTAAAATTAAATATATAAAACTATTATAAAATAAATTTAAAATGGGTTATCCATAAAATAGCGGTAAAACCGCTTTTTTTTAAAAATACATCTTTTATCAGAAAAATGAAATTTTTTATTATATCATATTCCATAAAATACATAATATGAATGTTAATGTTTTATAAAATTCAAATTTTGATTAGTATTATTTATAATGGCTATTTTATATCCTATTAAATAATAATATTTTAATAATATATCGTTGTTTACTGAAACTCAGTATTGCGCACAAAGCAAGCTATCAATGACGGTCTCTCTTGTGTATAACACAGGCCATGTATATTGTTGTTCATTCTAAACACTAATGCGGAGTTTCGTATAATGAAATATAATATTGATTTAGTTTAAAACATAAGACATCATTGAAATTAAAAAAGAATCAATCACATAAAATCTCATGGTGTACCATTATACCCCCCCTAAAAATGAATTTCTCTGTTGAAATTCATCGGGGTTATAAATGTTTTACTACTTGAAAGTTTCTTTTATAGAAACCAACATCATACAAATGAATACTAAAACACCTTTTTAAACGAGGAAAGTTAGAAACAAAATAGTTACCGAAAGTAACTCATCATGGGGTTTCAATATAGGAGAACATATGTGGGAAGTGAAAACATGGATATGGAAGAAAAATATAGCAATCAATTTCAGATGGATAGTGATAGAGAACAAGGTTTGGAGAAAGTTAACAACCAGAAATCCATAAATTTGTGATTATTTAAAGTCCCATATTATTCCTTGAATAAGAGGGTACTATGATATATTTTTTGGTTTTCAAGATCATTTTCCTAATATTGAAGAAGATGATAAGAAATTATTACTTGATTTCAATACAATATCGTCATTGGTCATGCCTTAAACAATTTACACTTCATCTCTTATTAAAATAATTTAATTTGAATTTTTTATTCCTAAATTGTTACCCGATCATGCGATCCATAAATTCAATTATAGGCCTTTCCATCTGTATTTACCACCAAAAGGTTATCACAAGTTACGAAATATACATATATCCATCTATGGTGAGATTAATCAAATATGGTTCCAAAAAGGTACTTATAATTCATCTATCAAACCAATTAAATAAAATAAAACTAATTTATACTAACTAGGGACTTCTCTTCGGCTTGTGGTAGGCGATAAATTCGCACTTTGGTTATGGGTTCGATACTCGCAACCTTGTCCAACACGACGGGTTGTCGCCTATCCTGCGGGTTGTCCTTTTTCTAAAAATATACTACTATAAAATTAAAATTATAATATAAAATAATTATCCATTAACAATACTATATTATTTCCATCTTAATACATTAAAACCTTTAGGGTTGTCCAAAATACTTTTTTTCTAAACTCACAGTACAAAACAAAATTATAAGAAAGGTCATATAACAAGCATGTGAATACATTAATTTATCCCCCATATATCATAAGAGATATATTATTGGTCACATTCCAAACATCTTAATGACTTCATCATGAATTCTCTTGAGTGATGGTAATAACCTAAATTACTATATATGCTTATTGAAAAGAAGCATGTTTCATTATTCAAAAATTTATTGGATATATTCATAAATTTCAAAAAAGTAATATATTTAATCTATAATAGTGTAACCCTCTTTTCAATAACTCCAAAATTAGATATTAAGAATCAATCATCATCAAATGTTCTTATTCAAATCCATCATATCTTTAGCCAAGCATCACTATCTTAACATTAGGGATATATTAAGGGTTATATTCCCCTTAATCATGTTTTCTCCAAGTATATCAATGTTACCTAAATAAATTTTCTATCTCTTAATAACTATTAAATATATCCTTTAAAATAATTAATTAAAAAGTTATACTAATTGACTTATATATTTCCTGAATCATATAACATACTCTTTGAAATCTAAAAAATATAAACCTAAATCATTAAACTTTATTCTTAAACCATTTCTCAAGATCCAACATCTTCTCCTTTCCTAAAATATAAATAATTTCTTAAGGTTTTTCAACCTCAAGCTTCTTAGGTTTTATGTAAACAATATTTGAAGAATATCACATACCTTTAACATGATGTTTACAATCTCTTTATCCTCAGCAGTATGACCAATACTCATACCATCGTCACGATTCTATTTATGATATTTCCATTTAAGAAATAGATCTTAAATATTCCCATAATTTTCACATATTAGAAAATCCATGGTTAAACATGTTCTATGTTTTTCTGGCTTATTACTATAACATGAAAGAAAAGTGTGAGAAATACATATCAGATATTAAAAACACAAAAGTATGTTAAATTACTTATAATATTTCAATCTATGATATCTTATGTTTAATCATAGGTTATTCCTGATTTTCCCAAAAACTCTAGTATTGTAACCTATACTTGACTTATACTTAGTAAATCCCAAGAAATATCCTTAGAAATATATCTACAGATATCATTAATGTTTTGGCATTCTAATTTCTAAATGTTGACAAATCCTTTGCTCTGATACCAACTATAAAGACCCAAGATTGACATATAGGGACATTACATTACTTTTGAGGAATACTTAATAGATGACACAAACAGACACTCAAAGACCATATTAATTTAGGGTCTTTAGAAATAGGTTACATAATCATCTAACTTGGTGATTGATCTTCAACATCTCCCATAAATAGCTTCCCCTTTTTTACTACCTAATTTCTTTATTTATATCCTGGGAAAACAAAACATAAAAAGGGTGGGATCAAATGCTCAGTATGGGTAAATAGATAGAACATAAAACAAACCATAAACATAAGAATTTAAAAACATGACCAAAATGTTTATCCATCAAAATATTGAGTCATGAAATAAATTTGGGTAGTACATAAGGCATAGATCATAATAGAACATTAACTATGATAGAATACGATTGGAATAAAACATGGAATTGTGGGAAAAAAATAAGAACATAATATGATTTTCATAGTATCCAATGCATTCCTGCCAATACCACTATAGTAGACAAAGTCCATTACTGAACCATATTTACTTGTCATTCCACCCATATATTACTGAACTGTATTTACTTGTCATTCCACCCTTGTATTACTAAATCAGATTTAATTATTATTCCCATCAGGTCTATATCATGAGATATAAATCTTTACCCAAATCATAGGATGGAGATATTGTTCCCACAAATATCATAATGAAATTATTCTTACATGTTCCCTAAACACATAAAACATTCATCATTGCACAACCTAGGAAATAAAATGGGTTTCTTAAACACCATTCTATCATAAGATAATCCATATAAAATATCATTCCATCATTAACATAATACAATAATAGTAATAATTAGTATAGAAATAGAATCCCATTTAAAGAGCGTCATCTTATATTGAAAATAAATTTTATAAAACACTTGAACTTATTTCCTGAGGAAAATATCATATCTTCTTCAAAAACGTTTTCTTCTCTCAAAATGCAGCACAATTTTAAAAGAAAAGAATTTATTTGAAAATAAAATGGAAACCATTTAGAGTAATATTCATAAAAACAAGGTGTTATGAATATTTAAAAATCCATTCATGCTATATAAAAATCATTTTCCTCGTACTTTTCACGGAAAAGTCAAAAAGTACCTCAAATCGAATAACGACAGAAGATTCCTTTCATAAAATTTAATAAAAATTCACCAAAGGGTAAAATCAACATTGAAATTTTTTATAAGATAATAAATAATATTAAATAAAATATAAATATGGATGTGTATGATACACATACCCAAGTAAATACTTATATATAAACAATATCGGAAAAAATGAGATTGAAAAATTATCTGTTAACTTCGGTCTGATATCTTTCATATGTGTCAGAAACTCTTTTATAGTGGGTTTAAACATATTATTAAATTTTGACAAAACCATAATAATGTTTTTGACATCATATGTGATTCACTTATGACTTTATATTACCCATTCATTTATCAATTTTATGTTAATGAAACGATTTGGGTAAAAATCGTTTTATTTATCATATATGTTTTGACTTATTATTTTGGATATTATTTTTTAAATACTTATTTAGTTTATTCCTGAATGTAAAAAATGTTTTATATATCATAAATATTCAGTATATAAATATATATAATATATATTTAAATTAAATGGAATACACCGTTCATGGAGACGGTAGGTCATACATACGCATGAACTCTTTTTCTATTTTGTTATTTAATTGAATGGAAGCAAGTAAATGACGTATATATATATATATATCCATTAGAATTATTATTTCATATATTTATTTCTTCTTTATTAAATATACCTTATAATCAATCTTGAATGGTTAATGTGGAGAATGAATCTCATCACGTCATGGATACAGTAAGTTGTGCGTACGCACGAGCGACGATAGCATTCCCTTGATGGTTAAATAGTGTAGAATTGGATGATATATGAATTCTACAGAATAATTATTATGTTATATTCGTTATTTAAATTCATTATACTCAACAATATTCCCATCAAAATTAATTTTTTTTGAATAAAATTTACACCACAGCGTGGAGATGGTAAGGTGTATGTACGCACGCATGGTGATATTGTTATTAGTAGGATGGATAAAAGGAGGTATAAGGTTGTTATATAATTATACTAAGATCTAAGAATTATAAAGATATTATAGTTATTACATTAGTATGGAAACAACATAACAAGATGAAGTAGAAGAAGAGAATAATTTTGAAAGAGGTGATAATAAAATTACCTATTTTTCAGGTATCGCCTTTTGGTATGCACAAAAGGACTCAATAAGATGGATTTATGACCCAAATGGTTGCCTCTATGATAAGTTGATAGAATTTGAGAGGAGATTCAGGTAGGCTTTGGCCGAGATGAAGGGCTTTGGAGGTGCGATTAAAAGAGAATGAGAGGTTCCCTTTTATATTAGAGGGGAGGCGTACCTTCGGAAAGTCTTGAAATATTAATTTATTGTAAATTAATTATTGTTTTATAATGATCCCAAACTCATTTATTTCAATGTTAAGAAGAGTATGGGTATAAATACTCTCATCTAATAAATCTTATACATGTTTTTATTTTATTTTACATTATACTTTATCATTTTGATTTATCGTTATTTAATTTATTTACTTTTATTTGTGGTAATAATATTCTAAATATTAAATGGTTATAAATATTTACAAATATGGTGTTAATTAACCATAAATGGATATTTCATGACATTTTAGACCTTATAATTATCACTTTGTAATTTTTAACTATTTTTATGATTTTTAAATAATGAAATAAAATTTTATTTTTATAAAATACCAATGGTGTCAATTTTAAAACTATTAATTTATTTGACATTAAATAAAATCCACACAGAATAAAAATTCAAACGAAAATATTTAATACACTCCTAAAATATCATAGTCTCCTATAAAATTTGTTTATAAAATTAATTAGTTCATATGATTTTTAGTTTAAGATTTTTTAAAACTATTTATTTTATATTTATATCAATAAAATAATTTCTAGAACACTATTGTGTAGTCATTATTGGTAATTATTTAATATCTAAAAATACTAAATAAATTAAAATCATGTTTATAATTTCATTATATTTCTTGAGACTATTTATTTTATATGTTTTATCATTTTTATCACTGTATTAAAATTATTATACTTATAATATATAGGATAGTGACTTATTGTCACCTTCTTTTGTTTTAATTATAATTAGACCACTTTCCTAGAAAAAGTCAATTAAATATATAAATTCCAACCCATAGCTGATATTGGTGGAATTTAATTCTTCCAATAATATTTTTTAGGTGTTTGGGAAATTATATTATATTTATATTATTGTTAGTTACCCTAATTTACCTAATTTACCTTTAATTGTGGCAAATAAAGATTACCATAGTTACTGTTCATAATATCCAATAAATTAAAATTAACATGTTAAAATAATTTAGAAACTTATTGCAAATATATAATCCATTTTTCATAATTCAAAACTCATAATTTATTTGAAATTAATTTAAAATCAATTCAAATTTTCAGAAACTAGAAAGCGGGTTTCTAAGAAGTAAAAACTTATCAAAATATTGTCACGTGTTTATGTCCAATTTAAATTTGAAATTACATCCAAAGACCAAAATTGGATTAAATTTAAACAAAACATAATCTAATTATGCTTTAAAACCAATTAAAAATATATTCCAACTATATAAATAAATTAGATGAAATGGTAGTCTTGAATTAAAATACTATATTTTTTACTATACATTAAAATATTAATTTTATCAAAAAAATACCAAAAATTCGAGAAAAGTAAATTTTTCCATCCCAATTTCAAGGAATAAGTTTATTTTATAAAATAGAATATATAAAAGTGTTAAAAACTATATTTACAATGGGTTCTCCATCAAAAGGCGGCAAAACTGCATTTTTTGAAAAATACATCTTTTATCAGAAAATGTGAATTTGTTCCTATATCGTGGTCTAAAAAATACATAATATGATTACTAATGTTACATAAAATTAAAATTTTTATTGATAATGTTCATAAAGTCTAGTTTATATCCATTAAATAGTAATATTTTAATAATATATCGTTATTTAGTGAAGCTTGGTATTACGTACAACGTATGCAGCTGATGAAGGTCGCTCTTGGGTGTAACACGGGCCATGTATTGTGTTGCATATAATGCACTCTAATATGGTTTTTCATATAACCCATTATAATATTGTTTTAGGTCACAACACAATAAATTAATGAAATTAAAAATAATCTATCTCAAAAAATCTCGGGGTGTTACATTACACCCCCCCCCCTCAAAATGAATTTCACCCTCAAAATGCTTCGGGGTTATAAAAGGTTGAATACATGAAAGTTTCTATCATATAAACCAAAATTGTTAAAAGGAACACTGAAAAATTATTTTTAAAAGGAATTTTATAAATATAACGATTACTTAAAGTAACTCATCACGGGGTTTCGACATAAGAGAACATAGGTGGGATGTGAAAACATGGATATGGACGAAAAATCTAACCAATAAGTTATGATGGATAGTGATAGAGAACAAGGTTTTGAGAAAGTTAAAAACTAAAAATCCATAAATCAACAATGATTTAATAGACCATATGATTCATTGAATAAGAAGGTACTAGGATAACATATTTGGTTTTCAAGATCATTTTCCAAAAGTTCAAGAACGTGAGAATAAATACTTACTTGATTTTAGTACAATATCATCATTGGTAGTGCCTTGAACAATTTCCACTTCATCATTTATTCAGATAAATGAAGTTGTATTTTTCATTCCTAAAGTGTTAGTCGATCATGCGTTCTAGAAATTGAATGATATGTCATTCTATCTATCTTTATCACAAAAGGTTAACACAGGTTATCAAATATACATAAATCCATATATAGTGAGATTAATCGTATATGGTTCCAAAAATGGACTTATACTTCATATATGATACTACTTAAATAAAATGAAACTAATTTATACTAACCAAGGGCTTCTCGCTGGCTAGTGGTAGGCAATAAACGCCTTTCGTACTTCAGTTGTGGGTTCGATTCTCACAGCCTTGTCCGACGTGACAGGTTGTATCCCATCCTACATGTTGTAATTTTTCTAAAATTGTGCTATTATAATAATCAAGAAATAATATTAAAAAAAATTGATCCTTAAAAAATACTATCTTAAGTCTAACATAATAAATTCAAATCTTTTGGCTTATCCAAAATACTTTTGTCCAAACTCACAGTACAATAAAAAAATACATGAAAGGTCATATAACAAGCTTGTGAATACCATCATTTATACCCCATATATCATAAGATATATCTTGTTGGTCAAATTCCAAAAAAATTAATGATTTTATCATGAATTCTTTTGAGTCATCGTAATAAACTAAATTTTCATATATCCTTAACGAAAACATGGATGTTTTTTTATTACATAATTTATTGGATATATTCCTTCTATTCCCAAAAGTTGTATACATCATCCACGATAGAATAACCCTCTTTTCAATAAATACATAATTAGATCTAATGAAACAAGAATCACCTAATTCACTTATTCAAATCCAACTTATCTGTAGCCAACCATCGTTATCTTAATATAAGGGAAATAGTAACAGTTATATTCCCCTTAATCACGTGTTCTCTAAGTATATCACCTTACACTAAATAACATTTCTGTCTACTTAAAACTATTCAAAATATCTTTTAGAGTCATTAATTAAAAACATATACTGATTACACTTATCTATTTCATGATTTATATAACACAATATTTTAAATCCAAAACATATACACCTAAATCTTCAAAATTTATTATTTACCCATTACTCAAGATCCATCATCTTCACCTTTACAAAAATATGAATCATGTAATAATCTTTTTCAACATCTAGATTCTTAGGTTTAATGTAAACAATAATTGAAGAATATCACATACCTTTCAAATGTCATTTAAAATATATTTATCCTCAACAGTATGACCAATACTCATACCATCTTCATGATTCTATTCATGATATTTCCACTTAGGATATAGATCTTCATTATTCCCATAATTTCCATATCTAAAATATTCCATGGTTAACCATGTTCTATGTAGTTTTTTCTATTGACTAAGACTGTAATGAAAAGTGTGAGATATACATATTAGATATTATAAACACATAAGTAAGGTAAATTAAGTATAATATTTCAATCTATAATATCTGAGGTTTAATCCTAGGTTATTATTTATTATCACAAAAACTCTAGTATCGTATCTTATACTTGATTTATCCATATAAAATCCCTATATATATCCTTATAAATTCCTCTAGGGTTCACATCCTAAACTCTAAATGTATACTAAACCTTCACACTGATACCAATTGTAATGACCCAAGAATGATGTACATGGTCATTGCATTAATTTAAAAAAATACTTAATACATGACACAAATAGATACCGAAAGACCATATTAGTTTAGTGTCTTTGTAAACATGGAACATAATTTTTTAACTTGGCGAAATATCTTCAACATCTCCCATAAATATCTTCACCTTTTAGTTTTTTTAACTAAATCCCATCTTTATATCTTGGGGAAAAGAAAACATAAAAAGGGTGACCGCAAATTATCTATAATTTGAAACATATAGAACATAAAAAAACCGTAAACAAAGGAATGTAAAAACATAAGCATAATTTTTAAACATCAAAATATTGATTCATTAAATAAATCTTGGAAGTATGTAAGGAATAGATAATAATGGAACATTAACTGTGATAGAATAGCATTAGAATAAAACATGGAATTTAGGAATAAAAAGAAGCACATAATATGATTTCCATAGTATCCAAGGCATTGTTGGAAATACCATCATAGTGGACAATGTCCATTACTGAACTGGGTTTACATTCTATTCCAGCCATGTATTACTGAACTGCATTTACTTGCCATTTCTTCCCAGTATTATTGGAAAAGATTTACATTCCATTTCATTAATGTCTATCTTATTAGATATAAATATTGGACCAATGAATTGGAGGTATATATAGTTCTCACCCATCACATAATGAAATCATTCTTACATGTTCCACAAAAGCATAAAGCATTCATCATAGCATAACCCAAGAAATAAAATTGATTTTTAAAAAATCATTCTATATTAACATAATCCATATAAAATAAAATTACATAATTAACAAAATCAAATAATATTAATAATTGAGATAGAAACATAACCCCATTTAAATAGTGTCATCATAGATGGCAAATATTTTTTATAAGACACTTGAACTTAATTCCTGAGGAAAATATCCTTTCTTCTTCAAAAATGTTTTATTTTCTCAAAATTTCGTGAAATTATAAAAGAAAAGAATTTAGTTGAAAATACACTTGAAAACAAATAGATGATGTTTCATGAAAACAAGGTGTTATGAAGATGTAAAAAATTATTCATTTCAAATAAAAAAACATTCTCATTCTGTTTCTAGATAATTCATAAAGTTCCTCAAATCGAATAAGAAAAAACTATTACTTTCATGAAATTTAATAAAAATTCACCAAAGGTTAAAATTAACATTTAATATTTGTATAATAATGTAATTAATATTAAATACATAGTAAAAATGGATTTGGATGATAAATATATCCCATTAAATACATACATATAAACAATCTTAGGTAAAAATGAGATTACAAAATTATCACTTACTTTAGGTTCGATATACTTTGTATGTGTTTGAAAATCATATATAGTGGGTCTATAAATATTATTTACTTGTTACAGAACCATAATCATATTTATTACATAATATATGATTCACTTATGACTTTATATTATCCGTTCATTTATCAACTCCTTGTTAAAGAAATGTTTTGCGTAATAATCATTTTATTTATGGAACATGTTTTGAATTGTTATTCTTGATATTATTATATAGATCATGATTAACTTAATTCAATAATATAAAACTTGACTTATATATTATATATATTGAGAATATAAATATATATAATAGATAGATAAATTAAATGGAATGCACCGTTCATGGAGACAGTAGATCATACGTACGCATAAACGATGTTTCTATTTGCTTATTGAATTCAATAGAAGCAAGAAAATGAAATATATATACATAAATAAATCTAGTAGAGTTATTATATCATAAATTTCATGATTATATGTTATCTATACCTTATAATAAATCTTGAATGGTTAACGTGGGGAATGAATCTCATCACGTTGTGGAGATGGTAAGTCGTACATACGTACGAGCGACGATATAATTCCATTAATGGTTAAATAGTACATAATTGGATGGTATATGAATTATAAGGAATAATTATTATGGTATATTAATTATTTAAATTCATTATACTTTTAATTATACCCATTCAAGTAAATTATTATTTAATAACAATTACACAACGTTGTGGAGACGGTAAGCTGTATGTACACACACATGGTGATATTGTTATTCTTAGGATGGATAAAACGAGGTATAAGGTTTTCTAATAATTATAATAACCTATAAGAATTTTTAAGATACTAGATTTATTAATTTAGTATGGAAAAAACATAATAATATGAAGTTGAATAAGAAAAGAATTTTGAAAGAAGGGACAATATAGTTACCTCTTTTTCAGGTATCTTATTTTGGTATGCACAAAAAGGCTCCATAAGATGGATTTTTTCCAAAAGGGCTTCCTCTAGGATGAAGTGAGATAAGTTGTGAGGATATTTGGGCAGGTATTGGATGGGATAAAGGGATTTAGAGGTGTGATTATAATAGGATCGGTGACCTTTTATAAGAGTGGGGAGGGGTACCTTTGGATAGTCTTGAAATATTAATTTATTATAAAAATATCTTCGGTCTATAATGCTCCAAAACACATTTATTTATAAGATAATATAAATATGGGTCTAAATAATCTCAACCAATAAAATTTATACCTGTTTTTTTATTTTAAACCTTATCATATTTATTTTTCATTATTTAATCTATTTAATTTTAATTATGGTAATAATATTCTAAATATTAAATAGTTATAAATATTTACTGATATGGTTTTAAAAGACCATAAATGGTTATTTTATGACCTTTTAGACCTTATAATTATAAATTTATATTTTTTAAATAGTTTTATGTTTTTTAAATAATATAAAAAAAATTTATTTTTATAAAATATCAATAGTGTCAATTTTGACACTATTCATTTATTTGACTTTAAGGAAAATCCATACAGAAGATAAATTTGAACCAAAATATTTAACACGGTCCTAAAATTTCCTATTCACCTAGAAAATTCGAGGACAAATTTAATTAGTTCATATGATATTTATTTTAATATTTTTAAAACCATTTATTTGATATTTCTGTCAATAAAATAATTTCAACATCACAATTGTTTCATCATTAATGATAATTTTTTATTCTCTAAAAATACTAAATATATTCAAATGATGTAGATAATTTCATTATATTTTTTGAAACAGTTTATTTTCAAAGTTTTATCATGTTTATCACAATATTAAAATTATTATACTTATAAGATATATGAGAGTGACATGTTGTCACCATCTTTTGTTTTAATTATAATTATATAACTTTCATGAAAAAAAAGTCAATTAAATAACTCAATTCCAACCCATATGTGATATTGGTCAAATTTAATTCATCTAATAAGTTTTTTTAAGGTTATAGGTTAATTTTATTATCTTTATCTTATAATTAGTTACCCAAATTTACCTGATTTACCTTTAACTATGGTAGATAAAAATTATTGTAGTCACTATTCATAATATCCAAAAAATAACTAAATGTAACCTATTAACATAATTTGGACCCACTGAATTTAAATATGGAATAAATTTTTCATAATTCAAAATAATGAATTTTCAGATATTAATTTAAAATTAACTCATATTGTTAGAAACCAAAAATCGGGTTTTTATGATATAAAAACTTTTCAAAATATTGTCATGAGTTTATGTCCAATTTATATGTGAAATTACTTCCAATGACAAAATTTGGATTAAAAAATAAAAAGATAACCTAATTAAACTTTAAAAAATTAAAAAGTAAATCAAACAATACTAAAAAATTAGATAAAAATGAATTTGTGAATTAAAATACAGTATTTTTCAATATTCATTAAAATATTAATTTTATCATAAAAATACCAAAAATTCAATAAAAGTAAATTTTGAAGTCCCACTTCTAAATAAATTTATTTTTTGAAATATAATATATAAAATTGTTAAAAAATATATTTAAAATGGGTTCTCCATCAAATGGCGGAAAAACATCATTTTTTGAAAAATACTTTCTTATCCGAAAAAATGAATTTATTCCTATATATTGTTCTAGAAAATCCATAAGATGAATTTTTGTGTTATATAAAATTAAAAATATGATTAATATTGTTAATAATTTCTAGTTTATATCCCATTAAATAATAATAATTTAATAATATATCATTGTTTAGTGAAATTAGGTATTGCGTAGACTGTTTGCTATCAAAGAAGGTCCCTCTTCTGTGTAACAGAAGCCAAGTATAGTGTTTTGTATACTGAATTCTAATAAGTTTTTGTGTATAACAGAATATACTATTGGTGTATCTTACAAAACAATACATCAATGAAATTAAAAACAATATATCTCCTAAAATCACTGGGTGTTACAATTATTTTAATACTTTTCAAATATTTTTCCACACACACCATGCCTCAAAATCTCACACTGTCTCTGCGCCTGGTCTCTAAAATAATCCATATAATTTATATAAATAATAAATATAAAATATTATATGTTACATTCTCCCCAACTTTGGGATTTATGTCCCCAAAAAATTCAAAATAAGGGTTATTCAAAAGATAATGGTACTGAGAACGAATATGTGCATCCTGCTCCTATGTGCTCTCCTAGAGATTCTTGTACTGCCACCATACATGAACCAAGGAATAAATAACAAATGAAGGATCCTCTCCTTCTAATATTTGATCTCTACTATATACTCATCAAAACTCCCTCCATCCTTGATGTCCATCTCACCCCTGTCGATGATGTGTGGTGGGTCTTCAACGCACGTCCTCAGTTGTGAAATGTGGAAGACGTTGTGTACCCGGTCTAACTACAGGGGTAGAGATAAGTGGTACACCAACACACCAATTCTCTGTAGTACCTAGATATGGACAATGAACCATAGATATAACTTTTCTCCATTTCCAAATCTATATAATTCCCATCGAGGTGAAACCCAAAGGAAGACGTGGTGTCCATCCTCAAACTCCAGAGGCCATCATCGCATGTCAGCATATGAATTCCGAAGGCTCTATAAAGTCTTCATCCACTCTTGGATGATATGCACCTTTTTGTAGTATCAAACACAAAATTTGGTCCCATGAGTGTTGACTCTCCAAGATCAGTCCAGCAAAGTGGTGACCTGTAGGGTCTCCCATACAAATCCTCGAATGGTGCCATACCAATGGTGGAATGGTATTCATTGTTGTACACAAACATCACCATTATTAGGTGATACTCTCAACTATTGCCAAGGTTTATCATGCTATCTCACATCTTTTCCTCTAGAACCGGAATACTATACTCAGTCTGGCCATTCGTTTGAGGGAGAATAAATGTTCTCAAGCGTAACTAAGTTCTAAATGCCTCATGTAATACCTTCCACAACCATGATGTAAAGCGAGCATCACAATCCGAAACAATCATTGATTAAACTCCATATAGTCAAACTACCTTCTGAATTCAGAGGCATCCCATGCTCTCTATTGAACACTACTCTAGGATAGCTAGGATGTGGGATGACTGGGTATGTTGGTCAATGATCACCCAAATGGCTTCATGTTCTTTAGGCATAGATGGTAAGAGTGTCACAAATTCAATAGATATCACATCCTACTTCTATTCGGGAACCTCATGGGGTTGAGTTAAACCTGATAGAATATGACGCTCAGCCTTCATTTGCAGAAAATGCATTGGGAAACTATCTCTTCAACTCAATTCTTCATCCCTGGTCACCAAAATTGACATCCAAGGTCCATGTACATATTCTCCACACACGGATGTGCCTCCAAAAGGGACATATGAAACTCCATAAAACCTACTCCTAAAATGTAATTGGTTCCATAATCTATCATTTGAATAGAATGACATGCTCTCCACCTTTTAAATATCCATTAGGATCATGCCTTGTGGACATATAAGCATGTAGGGTCTCACAGTCAATATCCCCATGTTGTGCCTCCATGAATCACTATAAGAGCGGATGGTGAAAACCATTGACTATAGGTATGATTTTCCATCTCCATATTCAATGGATAACTACAACAAGGCCAACTTCTTTGATTCCTCATTCAAAAAATGTGAACTATATCTCTTACTGTGAACATCTTCCACCATATTTCCCTACACAAAAGTATTAAATTCACAAATTCATAGTTCTGTAAGAACTCTAGACATCACCTCTATCTATAGATAAGATATATCTATGATAAGATATACTTGAGACATTTATGATCAGAGTAGATGATAAATCACTCTCCCATCAAGTAGTTTTTTCACATAATCTACATGAATACTTCCACTTCTAACTCAATATCATGGGTCACATAGTTTTTCTCATGTGGTATCAACTAGAATGAGCCATAGGAAATGTATTCATGCCACTGCATCAGGAGACAAACAGTACCAGTTCATGATGCATTGCATATTAATACATAATTAACACCTTCCAATGGAAATCTCATTATTGGAGTTCTTTTAAAAATCTTCCTTCACTCCAAAAAGTATTGACCTGAGGTCAACCTTTGAGAACAATTATTCTCATCTCAACTGGGAAAAAGGGGGTCATCAATCCTCAATATTTGATACTTTTTCTTCACAATATCATAGTTTAAGCATCAGAAATCCACAAATAACCTCCCGATCCCATCATTCTTCTTGGAAAATGACACTAGTGATACCTAAGGTGAAACACTAATTCTAACAAAACCCTTCTTCTGTAAGTCCTCCAACTGTACCATCATCTCATGAATCTCTATAGGAGCCATCTAATATAGTGGTACAGATATCAATGTCTTCCTTGAGTGTAAATCAATACAGTAGTTTAACTCTTGGCAGGGAGGTAAACCTCGAACATCTTTAGGAAATACATCCTCATACTCTGTCACCACTATAGGAAACTAGAAACTCACAACATCTACTACACCATGGTTCATGCTATCCGAATGAAGAGTAATTAGCTGCATAGTATAATTCATGTGTACATCATGTGATCCCTAGGTTTCCTTTTCACTGATAAAGGAAAACCCCATTCCCTCACTATAGGAATACCACACTCTTCACCTAAAACATTCAATCTGAGAATGAACAGGGGAACCCATCCATACTAAGAAATACACTATAAGGCCTCGACACTGCTACAAAGATATGCCAACCAAATATCTCACATCCATGATTTTGTTCACGCTTTCAGTACTAGTGTGTGGTCATTGTGTCTCCTCAAGTTGGAGTCTCCAAGCATAAGGGTCTAGTCAACAGTTCAACTGGAATCCTCAGGACTCAAACAAGATATTTGGTATGAAAATAATAATTAGAACTTGTCTCTATAAAAACTATATATAAGGTGGAAAATACATAAATCATACATTGTATCATCCCTAGATCCTTAGGTTCATAGGCCTCTATAGCCTACAATCCCTTCCCACTAGCTCCCTGAGCCTAGCATGGACCTCCTTGCTTCTATATATTTTTATGTCTCGATGGTCCCTAAACCATCTATTGATCAGCCATATAATCGTTAGGACAATATTGAGTGAGATTTCCCATATCATTACATGATTACAATCACCTATATCAAGGATGACAAGACCCAGCCTATGAGACCTGAACTACAAATCCATTGTTATTGGTCTCCCTCTTGTGATGTCTCCTACAACCAGGTCTCTGAGACTAACTTCATCTTCCCACTACCAGGGTCTCTACTCCTACATTCCCATTATTGACTAACACTGGATGCCTCTACCCAGGAAAGTAAATCTCAACCCCCAAGGCTCACTCTAGCAACCCAGTATAGGTTATAATTCATATAGGTACAACACTCTCTCTAATGTCTCTACACAGACCTCATTCGAATATCCAAGCCCTGAATAACTGATCATGTACCATATCCATCGAGCACATAGAGAGGTTGTCATGCCTCGACTAATACTTAAATATAGACATGTAATCCTGTGGAAGATTTAAAATCATCTAGATACTCATAACCAATAGCTTATATGGTGATAACTCTGCTCTAAAAAAGACTTCAGAAAATGTCCCTGAAAGATTCATCTCATCATAAGATTGGGTAACCAAACCCCACCATCACTCTAGTGATCCATGTGGAAGGCTCACTTCTAGAACCACCATCTGATCCACCAGTTTCCTAACTAGATGGAAATCATGGGTCACCTCTAAAGTCTATTATTCAGCCACCTATGGGTTATGATCACCTTAGAATGTGAGGTTATTCTTCCATTATAACCTGTGAAGTGTTCTCAACCAACGCACCTCATCCATTGTTATTATAGGTTCTATGTGTAGCTCTATATGTGTTAGACCAGATGGTTCACAACCTAGAGGTTCTATATCTAGTACAAATATTTGTACCAATTTCTTGTCTCCCAGTATATCATCCTCATGATCACATGGTGTAATCCTGGCTGGCTATCTACATGGAGATATCCTGAATTAAAACAAGATACACCATGGTCAATAGAGTATATCTTGGGATCTTACACGATAAGAACATGGAAAATATAACCATTAATATATTATTCATGTATTATTTTTCACTGAAACTAGTTTTATCATTTACTGGGTCGAAAATCAGTTGTTTAGATTTCTGGTGGATGGATATATCATCCACTCCACCAAAACTAGAGTCTCTTCCCTGAAAATCAATCTCGAAACATATAACACTATTTCCCCTAAACCAATATCATGGAATCTGGGTCCTAAAGTAGAACCAACCACATCCAATACCACTATGTCACAAAACGTCCCATAGATGCCCCTGTCAAGACTACCTCAATCCCAACTTTTCTAGGCCTGGGACTGGTGACTAACCCGAATGGCCTTAAGGCCTTCATTTTTATTGATTTTTGATAACCCCCCTTTCAATGGATGAGGGGGAACCCTTACATGGTCCATAGTATTAGAGATTAAATGGCCCATAGTCTTTAGGAGATTACATGACCTGAAGGTCTTAGGGAATTCAATTATACTATCTACAAGGAACTGCCCCCTCCAGCATTTGTATAATGATAGTATCTCTCTACCATTGCATGGTCATTTGACTAGGCTTTATGTGTATGAAAATGCTGGTCTCGATGGCATAGACATACCCACTCATTCTGAAAAATACATTTGGCTATACTCTGGTGAGTGCACCTACTATGAATCCTCTTCTGGGGCTGCTCCTCTTTTTTGTAGAGTCTATCTAGGGCAACCACATGTGGGCCAAAGGACTTGAGGTGGCCCGAAGGCCTTAAAGGTGGCCCAAAATCCCTACTGACCCGAAGGCCTGGGTGGCCCAAAATCCTTAAGGACTCCAGGCCCAAACCGGTGGCCCAAGGTGAATAGTTCTGGCTGCTACAGTACCAAACAGTACCTGCTATAGTAACTACTACAGTTCCTTCTGTTGTACTACATAGCGTACAGTTCTTCTACAATACCACATAGTGTACAGCCTGCTATAGTACTGTTACAGTACCTTTGGGAGCTTCTTGAACCAATGATAAAGAAAATAATATGAATTTGTTATGTCTAATATGAAAATAATGGAATAGATTTATAAAAAATGTAGAAAATCATTTAAAATGGCTTCAAGATAAACGAGAAATAAGAATATATCAGTTTACACTTATTTTCATCATAATGAGGCAAACTTTAATGGTAATAGTTAATTAGAATCGGACTAATGTTTTTGAAGAAAGGTTGAGGAAGGTCTGAAATTGATAGAATATTGGAGAAGGTTCTAGAAGTGTTGAGAACTGTTTACAAAGTCATAAATGAATCTGAAATTCAAGAGAACATTAAAATTCATAAAATTTGGTTGAGTGGGATAAAATTTCATAATCCTTCCCATGCCTAATTTGGGTCACCTACAAAAGGTAAAGTAATTTGTCATTTATAAAAAATATATTATTCATGAAAGGAAGAGAGAATGTGGGGCTGTAAAGAAATTCTAGAGAGGAGAAGAGGTTTTTTATCATTTTCTTTTCTGAAGAAGTCATGTTGGAATGAAGATAAATGAGAAGATATAATATTACAACTTATTCAATTGATCATCAAATTTATGCTAATTACCATAGTCATCTGGTCATCTAATTAGGATGAATTATTAAACTTGTAAAATCTTATTGTGATTTCGAATTGAACAAGAAGTTGTGAAAAATTTTCTCAACTATATTCTAATACAGGTATATTTTACATATTGGGAAAATGTACATGGATAATCATACTGGGAAAATAGATTTAGTTTTATAACAATTTCCATATTAGTTCTTACCATCTTCTTGGTAAGAATGAAAAGAAATTTTATGGACGTTCATTTTTTAAAATTTGGTCAAGAAGCATTGTAACATGTTTGTTGTAAAAACATTCATACATCATTTTTTTCTACTAGAATCGCCATCCATGATATATTATTCATAGTTCTATTAGAGTGTAAGGCTATATCATATATATTGTATTCCACACAAAATACTGTTTTCTAGTAGATTTTGTGGAATTAGATCTTTTCCAAACCATACAAAAGATGTAGCTATTCTTATTTAATAATGATCCTTATAAATTCTTATGGTCATGGGGATGTTTTTTATGATTTTTTTCATCAGGTAAATAAATATTTTTTAGAATGATAAGGTTCTTTCATAATTAAGGAAACCTAAAAGAAAAAGATATCACTAATTCACCCCTCTCCCTCTTAGTGATACAGTTATCCGAACTGATATATTACAATTGGTATTAGAGGGAAGGTTCCCTTTGTTTATTCTTGGATGAGGTTTTGAAGATATGATGATGGATAACATTAATTGTGTCAATAGTAAAGGTATCCTAGTTTTCAATGGTAAGAACTATCATATTTGTAGAGATAGAATGTTACCTTATCCCATGTCTATTGGATATGATGTTCTTGAAGATACAACAAATGGTTTTCCTCCTATTGATGATAAAGTTTCCCTTACATATGATGATATGGGGAATCTTGATAATGAGAGAAGGGCCAAGAATTATTTACTATAATCACTTTATGAATGTAAATTTATAGGGGTAAAGGGTGTTCACAAAACCAAAGGTATATAGAATAAGTTGAAAAACATATATGAAGGAAATAAAAAAGTGAAGAAGGAAAAATTACTACTCTAGAGGTTGAAGTGTGATGATTTAAAAATTGGTGATGTTGAATCATTTGGGGACTTCATTACCATGTTAAATGATATTTTCATCACTATATGATGTCTTGGTGAAATTTTGGATGATTCTATAGTTTTTGAAAATATCATAAGAATTATTCTTCATAAGTTTGATGGTAATGTTTCTTCATTGGGAGATAGAGATATTAAAACATTATCTCTAGATTATTTTAAATTCACTATCATAAATTATGAAATAATAATAAAGAAAGTAACAAATATCAAAACAAAAGTTTACAGATAAATATCTTTCAAATCTACTAAGAAAGAGAATTAAAATAAGAGTTAGAAAATGATCAACAACATCTTTCTAAAGTTGAATAGAAAAGTACAAGTTTTAAAAATTCTATCTCTGAAATTGGTAAAATATCTCACAATAAGAAACCTGATGATGACAAAAAAACATTACGTTCAATGTTTGAGAAGAATGATGGAGATGTTTCTAAAAATGAAATCTAGGAATGTTATATACATGTCCAAGATTAATAAAGTGGATAATTTTGATGTTTATAAATAACCTATATCTAAAAATGTTTCTAAACATTATGAATATAGAAATGGTTCTGTTACTTATAGTTATAATAAGATTTATAAGAAACCCAAACTATAAAAGAATATTCTGACTCATAATAAAAAGGATAGTAAAAATTTTAAGATGGTTTCTCAGAAACATATTCAGAACCCCAGTCAATAAGGATGTTTTAGAGGCAAATATTATTTATATGAATACTGTCAGTATTTTGGTGGACTTAGTAACATGGAAAATATGTGTTGTTTCAACCAAAAACAGTACTATTACTTCTCAAATTATAGAATTCAATGTTTGATGGGGATTCAATCACCTAAAAGATAGAAATATGAGAAGGATGTTTTGAAGAAACCTAATAAGGTTGGAATTAAAGTTTAAAATAGAATCCAACCCCTAGAAAATATTTGTGAATGGTGTGAAAAAACTATAAATCTTACAAAAGGATGTATTATTTTGTTAGTGGCACAACAAAATTTTGTTAACAATTCACAGAAGTTGGGGATGATGAAAAAAATATATCTTATTGTTGAAACCTCCCTGAAACCAACAAGACAAAAAAAAACCTTTGATTATTTATAGTGGGTTTTATTCTCATATTATAGGATATTTAATGTAATTGAAGAATGTGAATGAATGTAAATAAGGTACGATAATATTTGGAAATGATGAATTTATAAGAATCAAAGGTCTTGGATCAGCCATCATTGGTAAAGAAATGCTAAAATACAAGAAGTAGTTATATTTTTATGGGCTAAAACAAAACATTATAAGAATTTCTAGAAATTGTGATGAAGGAAACAATGTCATTTTCATAAAATATGGTTTTTTTTGTGAAAAGTGAAGAAGATAAAAGGGTAGGTACTAGAGTCCAACATATAAAAGGTTCCCTATTTCATGTTCATGAAATTCAAAACTCTTGATACGTGGGTATAGTGGAAGAGAAACAATATTTCCATAAAAGGATGGGAAACATGTTTAAAAGAAACAAGATAAAGTAATCGAAGTGAGATAGAGTCTAAAATATTATAGATTTTTCAAAGAAGAAAAGATTGGTGTTGAAATATTTTTCAGAGGGAAAAATTAGAAACTTGGTGCATAAAAAAAGATTAAATTTGTTTAAAACCACCATGAGAACTTCTTCATTATGAAATATATTAGATAATGAGAAAATAAAAAAATGAAATAATTACTTCATCACATTCATTAGTTAATTTACATGCATTACTTGTTTTATGTATATGAAACATAAATCATATGTTTTGAAAATGTTGAAATTTTTTAGGAGGAAAGATTAGAAGAAGTTTGAGTATTCCATGAAGAAGTTGAGAACTGATAATTATGGTGAGTATAAGAATGAATAATTTTAATTTTATCTTGAGAAGCCTAGAATTATACATGAGTATATTTCTTCATACACCCCTAAATAAAATGGGGTTGTTGAAAGGATGAATAGAAGTTTGGTGGAAATGGGGATAATTGTGTTAGTTGATCACAGTCTTTCTCATTACTATTAGAGGTAAGTCATGATTATAGATATATGTATCCATAATTGATGTTTATATAGGCCAAGTTCAAATGTTACTTCATATGAAATGTTTTACGGAAGAACTCCATGTTTTAAACACTTAATAGTTTTTTGGTTTCCATGTATTATAAAGAAGAATGGTGATAATCTTGGAATGTTTGATCAAAAATAATAGAAGTAATTTTTCTTATCTATGCTCAAAAAGGAAGATGATATAAATTATTCAACTAAGAAATAGGAACAATTGTTTATTATTATGGTTTGAATGTTATTGAAAAGTCTACAAGAAGATAAATGAAATCATATAGATAAGAGAGTTTAGAAAGATATGGAAACTTTTCAAAACAATTCTTAGAAGGATACAAACAAATATAATCCCAATATAGAAGAATAATTAGAATCATCTATTTATAGTGTTGAGGAAGATAATCAAAAATGTTATCCATGGATGAGGAATCAAGTAGAAACTCATAACATTATTTCATATCAACATCATAAGGTTCTTACAATAAGAACATAAAATCCTATTACACATAATTCTTTATATTCGAAATTTGACATTTTTTATGTGAAAGTAGATTTTGAGTATCCAGAATGGCTTCAGGCCACAAATGAAGTGATAGATCAGATAGAAAATTATGATACATGGGAACTCATACCCAAACCAGATAATGTTTTTTATTGGTACAAAGTGGGTTTCTAGGAGAAATATGATTCGAGAAATTTAAATGATACAAAACATAGAGATATTAGTGTGAAATGTTTACTAAAAAATTAGAGGGGTTGATTTGGAAGAAATTTTTTCTCTAATGGAATGGTTGGAAACAATTATAATTTTATTTTTATTTCTACACATCAATGTTACAAAACATTTCAAATGGATGTAATGTTTTAATATTTAAATAGAGATATATATGAGTATGTTTACATTGAAAAACCTTGGGACATTTTTTATGGGAATAATGAATGTTATGGGTTTATATTGGTGAAATCCTTGTATTAGAGGAAACAATCTCTAAGGGCATGGTATTCCATGTTAGATACATTATTAAGGAATATGAGTTTAATGAAATGAAGAGTTCATAGAAATATTTAAATTATAGGAAGTCAAGTGTTTTCCCTCATCATAATCTTTTATGTTAATGACATTACCATTTCTAGGAATGATGAATAATATTGTTAATGATTTTTTTGAAGAAATGAAATTGTTGTTTGAGATGTCCACACTGAGGGAAATTAAAAACCATCTTGTGTTAAAAAATTTATAAAATAAGAAACACCATTTTATTTCTCAATAAAATTATGCTATGGAACTTTACAAAAGGTTTTTTTATAGAAAATGTGAAACTTTTTTCCACAAATATTTCAGTGGGAACAATGTTTTCTACATATGGTTAATTCATGGATGTTGATTAGAAATAGTTTTGAAAGATGATTGGAAGTTTCTTTATATTTGACTGCCGCAAGTATCAAAAACATTTATGTTGTTACTTTTTGTGAAATATTTATTAGTGCTCATGAAAATCACATTTACTTTATAGAAGAAGATTTCTCATATAATATAAAGGCACCAAAAATATCAAATACAGTTATAATTCTCATAAATTATTGATTTTTTGGGTATTCTGATTCTGATTGGTTAGATAATGTGGATGATAGAAGATACGCATTAGATGGAGTTTTTTTAGAAACAATTGTGTTAGTTGGAATATAAATAAATAGAATTAAATAACTCTTATTTTTATTGAAGATAAGTATTTTATTACTACTAAATCCTCTACCCAACTTATGTGGATGAAGACTCAAATAAAATATTTACTTTTTTATGTAAAGTAACCCATTATCTTGGGTTATGAAAATTAAAGTGGAATCAACCTCACCAGGAATATGGTACAATATCTTTGTTAAAGAATATTGATATATAATATCATTTTATCAAATAGTATGTGGAGAAGAATGAATTGAAGCTAGAATATGCTCCATAATGGGAAAAACATCTATCATTTTCACAAAAACTTTATAGAAATAATCATTTTCTAAATTGAGTTTGAACATGTTTGTCCAACATATTTCTCATAAAGGTTTATGTATGCCTCCTTTTTCCCACTCTAATATTACCTTTGGATAGTGTTGTCAATGGGGAGAACTATTTCATAGATAAATCCTTGTGGACGCATGTTTAAAGGGGTGGTTGTGGGAAATATTTAAATTCATCATTGTAAATGTATGAAATATTCTAACTATTTATTGGAGTGGTTATAGGAAAAACCATTTATTCTAGAAAAGTTAAAAAGATGAGGAATAAAATATAAGGAATATGAGGAAGATAGCCAATAGTGTTTTCATAGTCACCAGTTTTTGATGGCATGGTTTTTATCAATAATTTTTATTTCCTGCAATGAGTTAGCTCGCATAGGATTATAATTTTTGATAAGTAATCCATAGATTTAGGTTATAGAGTTTACTTATTTATGAACCTTGGTTGATTAAAAAATAAAAATGGGGGTATTATGAAGACCAATATGATATGGTTGATGGTCATGTTCAGGAATTCTATTTAATATCAAGGAAGTTTAAGAATTAAATAAATCACCTCACTTTGTTTTTTTGTGAAAATCGAACTGACCATAAAATTCAAGATAATAATACTCATAATGGTTATGAAATTCAATAGTATTGTGAATTTTATTTCTATATGAAATGGTTCATTAGACATACCTCTAGTCTAGAATGGGAGAGAATATTTTAATGAGGCGTTACATCAGATTCTACCTAACTGCAATATAAATGCAATGATGCATTGTTGATATTTTAGTTCTCAAAACCATAAGTAATATGTAAAACTTGTGATGTCATATTGATGAAATAAATGGTATAACATGTTTCTTCAAATCATATTCAGTATAATTGTAATCATTCCAATCATATTCAAGCTAATAATGAAATAATGATGTTGATATGGAAATTACAATACATTCATTAATAAGTTAAATAATTCTAAAGCTGATCTTAAATCTATTCAATTTCATGAAGCAAGACAGGGTACTTACTAGAAGATTTCCGCAGGTAAAATTTGGGGAAGATGATGATTTTCGGTCCCATGATCATCATAATGATATTATCAGATGATGATTTGTTTAGATGGATATGAGGAGGATCGTAACAAAGGAACATATTTTCAATCAGACCAAAAAAACAAGATATTTTAATCCTCAGAGAAATAATTTTATGAGAAATGTGTTCAGAAACGAAATAAGTCACTGATTTCAGTCCATATGTTTCTATATGCAATCATATTCCTCATAATTATAATTTTTTGTGAATAAGAATCATTGGTATCATATTCAGAAGATAATGAGGTTTTTGAAGTTGTAGCTATTGATACTGGTCCATAAGATTTGGTATACCATCATAATTATCAAAGGCAGATTTGTGTTTTTTTTTTGGGAGTTGTTGTGACCAATGATAATGAAAATATGTTGAATTTGTTGTGGACAATACAAAAAATAAATTTATATATTTATCAATAATGTATTCAACCATTTAAAATGGGTTCAATTGGTTTTTTTTCATTTAAAAGGCTTCAAGAGAAAAGGAGAACTAGAATATATTGTTTTACATTTTCTTTCATCGTAATGAGGAAGATCATAATGAAAATAGTGAATTATAATCAGACTGATGTTTGGGAAGAATTCCTAATGAAGAGGTGAAGTTGGTTGAACATTTAACATAATTTTAGAAGAGTTTAAAAGTTTTCTTGAAGTCATAAATGTATCCAAAATTCAACAGAATGTGAAGATTAGGAATATTTGGTTTAGCAAGAAAAAATTATAGAATCTTGTCCAAACAAAATTTTATAAATCTATAAAAGGGGAAAGTAATTTTTACTTTCTGACAGATATGTTGTTCAATAAAACAATAGAAAAGGTGTACATGTAAAGAAATTATAAAGAGAAGAAGAGGTTTCTAGAATTTCATTCTTTGGAAGTTATTTTAAAAAGGAGAGAAAGGAAAAGTTACATGATTGGAATGTATTCATATGATTATCATATTAAAAATGATTATCATTGTCAGTGTGCCGTTGAATTATGATGAATAATTGAAAAAATAAAATTATATTGGAATTTTCAGATTCAAGAAGAAGTTGTTCTGAATTGTCTCAATTGTATTCTAATAGGGTTATATTTTTTGTATTGAGCAATTGTACCATGAGATTCGGACTGTGAAATCTGACAGAGTTTTATAAAATATTCCATAAAATTTTTTACTATCTTTTGGGTATGAAAGTAAAGAATTGTTTTGAAAGATCGTATTTTTGAAAGTTGTTCAAGAAACACCATAACATGTTTTTTTACAAAAACATTCTTGCATTTTTTTTTACTACCTAGAGCACATGCATTTGAGTATTGATCATAGTGTTTCATGAGTGTAAGGGTATATCCTACATATTATATTCCATATAAAGGTTATTTTCTAGTGGAGTGTGTGGTATTGGATCATTTCCAAACCATACCAAGGACGATGAAATTCTTATTGAATAGTGAACCATGTAAATTCTTGAGTTCGTATGGATGTGGGTTTTATTGTTTTCATCAAGAAAATAAATCATTAATAGGAGGTGAAGTTTGCTTCATAAGTAAGGAAACATAAAAGAAAAAGATATCACTGATTAGTCACTCCCCTATTAGTGATGGAATTATTATTACTGTGCAATTAGAATAATGACTCATCCAAGTATACTCTGAAAAATTGCTAGACCAGTTTATCACATGACATCATGTGTGCCTTATAACATTTCAGTGGATTTCAACTATCAATGGGGGTCTATAGAAGTATTTTGAGGAGAAAATACCTTCATATCATGGTGTATAATCATATATAAATAAACCAAACATCATACACATATTTAAATATAAAATTATGAATAAAAAATAATTGAATAAAAAACATGCTATAAGAAGTGAAAAGATTAATATATACTTGAATGGTGATGCTCACCAATAATAATTAATTAATCATTGGGCTAATCCCAAATAAAAAGAAAACACTGAAAATAAATACATCTGGCTCTAATGTAAATTCCATGACATACCAGATACTCAGGCATTGAAACTCTAGAGTTTCACTAGCTTGATCCTGATAATCCTCATGGGTATCTATAATTGATTATGATATCATAGGCCACCCACCTAACTATTGTGCATCTACGATCATCCTAAAAGAAGACATAAGGTCTATACTCACACTGAGGTGTATATATAGGTGGTGGGAAATGAAAATTAGTAGGACACAGTAATGGTGACCCAATATTTTTCTTTCATAAGTGCATACTCATGAAATATTCCTAGCCTAGCTGATAAATAAATAGAATGGAAAAACCCATCATTTATTGTTTGGTTCTACTGTGGAACCCGATCGACTTGATCCAGATTTTCTAGTATTGGAATGTTTCATGGAATTTTTTGGGCCCCATAATAACATCATAATCATCCAAGGGGACTTAGTTCAACCCTATCTCTATTCACCAGTGTCGGTCCTCAAATTCATGATCATGGACAACCTTACCAACCTCACCCCAACACATGAATGCCTCTAAGAATGAGGACATCCTTAGGGGAATATTTTTACTCTCTCTAGATATCTCATTCTCACACCTCCATAGATGAGTACCAAATCCTAGGGAATCCCTTGGTATCCCTCATCCTCAATCTCTCGTGATGAACCTCATGGTAGTACCTGGGAATTTGTAATGATATCTGAAAAATTAATTCATATTAGGGGTAAACCCTTGTAAATCCTTTGTGTTTAGGCATGATCGAATCCTGGCCAACCAAGGAAATCAATTTGAATACCCTCCATAAATACCATTACTAATCTCATGGGAATCATACATCACATGACTCCTCCTCCAAACCCTATATGGGGCATTATGGGCACTGATCAATGGGATCTAACAATCACTCTAAGGATGTAAACATCTATTCTTTTGGATATACACCCACCCTGCACATGATTGTTTCATTCAAATCCGAATAATCATATGCATGTGCAATGGTCTATTGGTATCAGTATTCGAATCCCAAAACTCCAAAATTAATAATGGTATCACAATATTATTGGAATCCCTATTATCTTAGGCATTAATGTATATGTTTCCACAAATGATCTGATGATGGATCCCAAGAACCACATATTGAAATCCACTACTACATCACCAAAATTACTGGATTCTATCCTAGATAGGCATATAGCCACAATATAGTTTGCGAATAAATCCCAAACATATCAGGAATATGAGTTTCTCATCCATTTCAATAGACGATTCCCATGCATCCGGGGAAATCAAAATAGTTCTAGTCCCAATATACAATTCCTATAAATCCTATAAATGACATAACAAATCCAAACAGTAAAATAAAATCTTATCAAGGTCTATCCAAACGCCCACACCCGTCACACTATCCATCACCCCTCAAGATCACATATTTGGTTCGAGGTATAAGTAACACAAGACACCATCTCCACCCATGGCCACACACACCAACTTAGGTTCAATCAAACATTGGGGAACCTAATGGGTTCCCCTTATTCATAACATTGGATATTTTACCTACTAATTATTCTCTAGGTCAACACAAGGTAAGGGGACCTTATATGGGTCCCCTTTAATTTAACCAACACTGATCGGCCAAACCCTTCACTATGGGGTGGAATATCCCATAACAAGTTTTAAATTATTATGGATTAATATAACATATTGGGTAACTTTTACCAAGGAAATGTAATCATTCCCAATATCATTCCATGTCACCATAGGTCATCACGAACACCCAATCTATCTTTCTCTTTGAGTAGCAACTCAGTACCAAAAACGAAGGATTTTATCCATGCTATTACTAAATGAGGACCTTGGGTGACCCATTCCACATAGCCCAATCACTATCATGACCTTTATCTTGGTATCATCACATATATATCATAGGAGAACACTGGATTCGAATACTAGAGGAAACACATCTCCACCATAACTTGTTATCCTTAAATTACGTCTTAAAAGTCCTCAAAACACACTAAGGGTTTGACCAAAATTTTCTACATTGATGGATGTTCAAAATGGACTCCAGTTATGTTAAATTATATTTCTTAGGTACCAAATTACAAAAACATAATCAATAGACAACAGGGGAGGACTACATGACTTGTACCTCAAGTACACATTGTCTACTCCAAAATCCCCACCATGGCCATATACTTTTACTCCCCCTTTCTATGACCATGGTCTAGCTATATACTTTCACATGTTGTGAGTAAAAAAAAGGTCTAGATGTGTAAATTTAAAAGCCCTAGGTGTAACCAGGGTTTCAACATGAAATTTTACATTCCTTGGGAACACCCAGGGTCTAGTCATGTACTTATACACATCCATAACCCCCTCACATAGGGTGTCTAGGAAAGTACTCAGGCATACCCCCATAAGACCACTACACACCATATAATAAGACTACATAATGTGTTGTACCATGAAATACTTTTTCACCATGTGGGAAGATCACATGGTGTGTGTTATTGGAACTACACACTATACAGTCGGGGTTTCCAAATGGGAAACCCCATGATTCTCCTAAACCCTCTATTTTTTCAAAAATAGCTACAAATAAACCCCTTTAGGGTCTCTAGAATTATTAAAATTGATTTAAAAACATTAAAAATTAATCTATTGGGTTCAATTTCTTAAAATATACAATTTTCATACCTCATGATGAAAATAACAAAGCTTTGGGTCTGAATCCATGCCTCATAACCACCACTACTCGAGCAAGCCTCGAAGGAATCCAAGGTTCAAGTCCGATAGTGCCTCATCCCCCTTTCCTTCTCAGTTCAGCCATTGTACACATGGGAAAATATCACCCATTCTTTCATTCATATGTGTTAAATTTTTTGGAGGTATAATAAAATTTTAATTAATTTTTGTCAATTTAATATATTTAAATCATCTATTTAAACGCACAGCGCAAGTCAAGGAACCTATAGAGACTATAAACCTCGCCTAACTAAAAACTACCATTCCAGTATCAAACATAGATTATAAATCTAAATATGATGCTCTATTCAACAGATATCATTGAAAAAAAATGTGTGAATAATTAATAATAAATTAATTAAATATTGAATATTGTGTGAAAATTTAAACAACTCAGATTTCAACATAACTCTTATCCTTGGGTAAAACCCTATTCTGAGACCTGAAATGTGGTTATTTTTTTTAGATCATATATTTTGTAAAATGGCCCTATTACACCTCATGTTCAACCTAAACTAAAAATTCAAATTTCCTCTCATTTTCACAACCCATAAAAACATAGTGTTTTACAATCTACCCACCATAGAAATTATCCTCCTTGAGAAGACTCGGTGGCCATCAATATTTCTTTCTATCTTCCCAAGAATCAATGCCACATTAATTTGAATAACCTGTAGGTCACATTAAATCTTTTCAAGGTTGATTTCAATGCACCAACTCCTTCTAAAATTCTATCATAATTCCAAATTTTATTATTTAACACAGGGCCTGACCAACCATATTTTTTTCTCATTGGCATATAAATCCCATATTGAACATCCAATTACTAGTATCATTCATCCAAAACCCATCTAACTTGAGGGTTATACATCCATAGATGATGTGACGCTCCCCACCATAAGAGTTTCATAATATTTTCTCTATAGGTTCAAAATCATGACCTCCACATCATGTCTCTCATCCATCACTAAACACAATGGGAGGACATGGCCATAACCACTTATAACTAAGCACTAAAAAGAGAATCAACTTACTACATGTTCCTATAAAATTGAAACCACATCTATATAATCCAATGAAATTTATCTGAAATGGATTTCACTACCACCAAATGACCACTGGTGTAGTCCCCACCATGTATCCTTCCTTACACTTATCCTAGAGCTTCAACCATAATAGTTCCACCATAGCTACACCACTCGGGTTTCCTAAATACCAAAAAAACATAACAAACATACACATTTCCCATTAAAATAAGTCATGAACCAACCAACATCCTGAAAAAGAAATATTTCCATGCCCTCAAACAAAAAAACTTTGTCCCAAGTTGCTATGAAAAATACCATTGTCCACCTCAAGGAAGAGTGATTCCCAAAGAACCACTCATATTATCAAACACGCAAAGTCCATAGAACCAGATCCTAGCCTAAAATACCTAAACCACTAAACATGATCCTCAAATAGGTCAGTTCTATGAAGATGGATCACCGTTGACACTCTTCTTGAAAATCATGTATATCTCCTATGAAATACTTAAACACACACTTAGTCGCCACTGAGTTCCAAGATAAAACCAATCGTGTCAACCCATGCTTTCACCAAACTACTAAATCACCTCCAAAGTCAACATAGTTAGGCAAATAAACATTCCTTTCCATGAAACCAAATTTTATAACAAAATTTGAAGCACACAAGGTGTTTTACTCGCAAGAATCCAATTAAATATAGTAAAACATTTTATAAAAACCCTCTATGGTTTCACATTCCCAAAAACCACTCATGTGTATTTCCATAAAAAACACTAAGAACCAACTCACTAAAGTACGAGTCGAGTATAAGGTCTCCATGACTCATTGAATTTCATAAGTCAAGGGACATCATCTATGCTCCAATATCAACAAACCATTGTATCTAGTATGAAAAAATCTCTCTCAAATGTTACAAAACAATAATGATATCTCATTACAACTCAACAGACTACGTAGGAACTAATTCCCACTAAGAATCCACCTATGAGACTACTCCCTTGAAGATACCAACATTTCTATGGTCATAAACATATAACAACATTATCCTAGATGATCTGTACCAAATAAAATTGTGGAAACTTGATGAGAAATGTAAAAATTCATTAAAATATATATAAAAATATACCATATAGGTTGTTAGATCCACTTTAAATAATCGAACATACATGGTACATCTAACCATCATCACCCTATGACGATCGGTATCCAAAAAAACCACTGTCACATGGTGAAATTATGTATATTTTGATTCTAATATATATGGAAAAACATCATATATGTTTTTACTGAAACATTAAATATCTAGACTAGACAAATAATAATCCAGTAAAGAACCATTATCCTGAGTGATCTTATAGGGTCACTGCAAGTCCACTCCAATAGTATATATTTCATTTTCATAAACAAGTGTGCAACCGTAGATCCACATGACCGGAAATTATAATGAAACACATATGCAGGTCAATATAGCTGGTAAAATTCTACCAATTCCTTATTTTGGAAAGCACCATATGTTAAGTTCCTCACAGTTTACATATTTGAACTTATCCTTGGTGAAAGGATCACAGTAAGAGGCCCCTACATATCATGTGAATCTTATGATCCAACTCATGATTCATCGGTCACCTCTTCCTCTATGGCCCAAGAGTAAAATCCAAAACTAGTCTCCTGTGAACGGGCTAAGATATGGAAATAAAACAACACATAACTCTAAATATCATGGGAATTACACATGATGGAAATCACATCAACCATAACATTGAAAATTTATAGAATCAATCCTACTCCTTGAAACCTAGACATCCTAGAATCGAAAGTGTTATTGATGTACTATTATAGTATCCATCACAAGCTTAGACACCATAATTAAAATCCTAGATTATATATCCCAAAAATTAATACATATAAAAATATATATAATTCCACGTTTCAACATCACATCCTTGGTCACTCTAAACCGTAACTGGATCTATTTTCCATATAACCTTGCGCATGAATCCTAACGTGCTATCATATTATGACTTGCAATGAGGGTCTAAGGTATTATTTTTAGGAGACTATATCCCCATCATAGATTTTGCAATCACAGATAAATAAACCAAACATCATCTACACACATAAGTATCAAACTATTCCAAACAAACTGAATCAAAAGCATGCTATAACAAGTGAAAATATTCATACAGACATGAATGGTCATTCTCAAATTCAAAACACTATCTCCCAATAGGATAAAAATATATAATAAAAAATATCTGAAAATAAATACACCAGTCTCCAATCCCATCTCTAATTCATGCCACATACCATGTCACCATGATTATGCAATCCTAGGTCACCACACTATCTTTCGTATAACTATGCTCAAACTGAAAATATGAATAAGGTATACATGTGCACTAAGGTTTATGTATAATTAGTGAGAAATGAATCACATTATGTGACCCAAATAGTTTAACTTATAACCTAATTTTATAATTTCATTCTCATGCAATATGCCCAGGCTAGCTGAGAAATGACTAGAATACAAATAAATAAATAAAACCACTATCTTTCTATGGGTTATACTGTGGAGCCTAATTGAATAAAACCTACTTCAGCTAGTGTTTGAATGTCTCTAAGTAGGCCATGATGATCATTACAACATTATAACCAACCAAAGGAAAAAAATCTTTACTTTTCTCCAACAACCAACATCAATCCTTAGGCCCACTAACCTGACCAAACATATACACCTTATACTAATGTCTGAATGTATCTAATCATGAGAACCATCTTAGGGGAATATTTATCCTATCTTTAGGGACACCTCTACTTATGAGTAGTGGATATTTTTGAATCACCCATAATTCCTCATTCTCAAACCCTTGGGATGGAGGCCATGATAGTACCAAGCTATTCTTAGTGTCATGCCAATGTCTGATTTCTATGAGCTAGAACAACAATAAAATCCTATAAATCAAGGATTTATTGATTCTTGGGCTACCAAGAAATAAAAGGGTATACCCTCCCTAGATCCCAAGGTAAATATCTTAGGCATCCAATATCATATGTCTCCTTAGCTGAACCATATCCAGTGCATCGACCCAATCTTGGTGTTATCCAATGTATCGATCAAGGGGATCCAAAAATCACCATTGAGATGTCAAGAATTTGTTCTCAATGATATATTATCACCTATCACCTCATATGTAAATTAAAATCTTGATTATCCTTGGAATTTTCAGTGGTCTATTGGTATATCCATTATAATCTCGGTACCCATTAATTTTCAATGGTATCACAATATCAGATGAATCCATGAAATCCTAGGAATTCTTGGACACATGGACACACGCACTATGATGTTGAATCCTAGGTATCACCTATAAAAATCCACTCCCAAATAAATAAAATCACTACATTATTTTTAATATATAAATGTTCCCCAAATATTCCATGATGTTGTAGCCCAAAATACTAGGCATCATAGGTTCCAATCTATGTCAGTAGGTGGTTCCCAAGAATCGCAGGAAACAAAAATACTTCTTGGGCCAACAAATGATTCCCATGAATTTTGAGAAATCACATAACATAAAAAATAATATAATAAATACTTATCTAGGATTATCTAAACTCTCATTCCCATCACACTGTCCATATCCATTCGAGAAATAATGTTTAGTATGGGTTTTTGGTAACATCATCTACCTTACCTACCAATGGAAACATTCACCTTATCCAGCTCATCCAAACATTGAGGCACCTATATGGGTCTCCTAAATCACTAAATAGTAAATGGAATATATTTTGGGTCCTTTAGGTCAACAAATGTAACATGAACCTGACTTGGGGTCCTCATTAATTTAACTCACGCCAAGGGGCAAAACACTTCACTCTAGGGTAGCACATCACACAGCCCAATATCTATCATCATAAAACATCATAGTCCTAATATATAAATTTTAATAAGTTATATAGCCCCAATCCCAATATCCATTTCCTAGTCACTCTATTTTGCATCGGACATCGAACATATCCATCTACTTGAGTCACAACGTAGGCTTTCTAACCATGGATTATCAACTAAAAACAATAAAAAAGGGACCTAGAGATATTATTCCATGTCCTCCAATCATTCTAATGACTATATTCTTCGTCTAATCCAACTTATATCTCATGATACCTTAAAATACAAATATTATAAGAATAACATTTCCTTCATAACACACTATCACTGAATCTTCTCTTAGAAGTCCTCAAAACACCCAAAGTGTTCCACCATCATGTTTATATGTGTAAATATGCTTCGAATGGACTCTGATTATGTCTAATAAAATGTTTTTTGTGTAAAATCATGCATAACCCTTGAATAGGTATGAGGGATGATTTCATGACATGTACATTGAGTACACAACATGTTCTCAAAAATCTCCACCCTAGATATATACATTTACAAATCATGGGTACACATAGGGTCTGGGTATGTAATTTTATATGTCATGGGTATTCCAAGGGTCTATCCATGAACTTTTACACGCCTTGGGTACACTAGGGGTCTATCCGTGTATGTTTATATTCATAGGGTACACCCAAGTTTTGGTTATGTACTTTTATATGGTCAGGTCCCTGTCTCATAAGGTGTTTGGATGAGTACACTTTTAACCCTAAAAAGCTCAATATAAGGTGGGTACATTGACTACATAGAGTGTAGTCCAAAAAACACCATCTTTATAAAACATAAAGAACAAATGGTGTTTTTTCCTAAAACTACATGATGTGTGATTGGATTTTCTGAAAATGGAACCCATAAAATACTTCTAAAACCCCCCATTTTCTCCATAATAACTACAAATCAACCCCCAATTAGTAAACAAAAATCATAATAGGGATTTAAAAATATAAAATTTTAAAGTATTGTGATTTTATGAATTAAACATAAAACTAGACTATCTCCTGGTGAAATCAACGAATATTCAAATCCAAATCCATGGACCAGAGGCACTATAGCATGGGCTTACCTTGATCGCCACCATGTATGGAGTCTGGTGGTGCCTCCTTCCACATTACCAATCAGTTTATCAATAATATTAATAGTAAATCCTTCAACCATTTCTTCATGAGTAAAAAGGGAATGGGGGGAGATATAATAAAAATTATATTAATTTTTATTATATTAATTAATTCAAAACAACTATTTAAATGGTCCTCCAGAGCCTAGAACCTAAATAAATTTGATGCCTTAACAAAGACCACCCCCCATTCTAGACTCAATTGCAAGTTCCTAGTCCTGATATGACACTTTATTAAAAATTTATTACCAAATTTATGTGTGTGAATAATTTGTATTTAATTAATTAAATATTAAATATTCTAGGAAGATTTGAGTAGCTCAGATTTCCACCAAACTCTTATCCTCGGTTAAACACTGTATTGGGGACCAAATGAGGGGTTAAAAAAAGCTTGATGTCACGTATTATAAAATTTTACCCTTTAACCCTCATAAGAATATTAAACAAAAAATTTAAATTTTCTCCCATTTTCACAACCTAGAAAAATATAGGGTTTTGTAAATAAGCTTGAAATGGTGGTGATAGAATCAATTATTCCTTCTTACATATAATATGATAATAATAATTAATTGTTCTAAATAAACAATATTAGTAAATAATATGAAATATATATCACAAATAATAACTAAAATTGTGAATGAATTGTCATAAAAGATATTCTGAGTGAATAATAGTGTATAATAGATAACATTGGATCAAATAAATTTAGAGATATGTAATTATCAAAATATAAATAATGATAAAGAGAAACTAAACATTATCCCACATTTTTATGATTATTTAACCCATACTTAAATCCTCATTTTTATAAAAATCGAAAAGTTAAGAAAACAAAGATAAAATCACTTAAGAATTCCAATAATAAATTAAAATAAAAGATCAAAAGAAATATTAATCATGATAAATGATTTATACTAATAGATTAATAATTAAATACTAATTTAAATTTATAATTCAATTTTAATTATTCATTCCTCCCTTTAAAATATATGACAATGAATGATTTAAGCTGATAAAATTTCATGTAAAAAAAATTCTTATGAGCCAAGACATAGTTCAATATAAAGAATTATAAAATATATAAATTGGTTAGATGATAATTCCTATAATAGATATAATTTTTCATTGTTCTGTCATAGAAGGTTCATACATAAGCTTTTTAATCTTTGAAAGATCTAATAGCTTAGTTAATATGTGATCTAGTTCATCTTCTTTAGGAACAAACTCTTAATGGATATCACCTTTCTTCACTTAATATATAATAAAATGGGATCTCAAATCAATATTATTATTTCTATAAAACTATACTTGGGTTTTTCAAATAGATATCTCTAAATATTAATTATATATAATATTTAACCACTGATAATAATTATCTATGTCTTATAAAGACTTTCTAAACTAAAGAGTCTAAGAACAACATATTATTATTTTTACAAATATTATTTTAGATATATATATATATATATCTACTAAGATTTTATTGATTAAAATCCATGATATGATAATTTCTCTTAGAAAATGGAACATTCCTCTTATTATTTTTTAAAATAGAAAATATTCTATAAATATTGAATAGGAATTACTTAGTAATTTAAGTTATGTATTTGTTGGATAGAATAATCCAAGTTTAATAATATCTTTAATATACTTATTAATTCTCTTTAGAATAATAAAATTTTCTTTACATTACATTAGCCTAAAATCTTACACACCTACATACATTAACATAAAATCAAATCTAAAAATAGTTAAATATAATAGAAAACCAATAATTATTATAAAAATATTATCTTCAACTGATTTATTAGAAAGATGTTTTTATACTATAAAGTTTTTTATCATATAAGTATTCATAAATTTATATAAATAAATTAAATATCACTTCACTAATTATTTAGTATAATAAATTTAACTCCATTATCTCTTTGGAAAATTTTGAAACCTAAAAACAACTTATGATCTGAAATCTTAAAAAACTTTTTTTCTCCCATAATACTTTTTTAAAACACATTAGTCATAAAATATGAAAAACAAATTTAATGAAATTTTCTAGCAAAATAATTTAATATCATCAATATAAATCAGAACATTAGAAAGATTATTAGTATAAATTCTAATAAACATATTTGGTACAACATTTCCTTTAACAAAACTAGTCTTAAAAAATGTGACAACCTTGAACAGCAATCACTAGGTTCCCATTTAAATCCATAAATATATTTTGAAATATTAAATACATGATCTATATTCGTATCATTTTCAATTTTTTTTTGTTTTCTTATATGTAAATACTGTGAAAAAAATTAATTAATAAATTTACTTTTCATATCTGTTCGATAAATCATGAAACCATGATGATTTGTATAATATTTTAATATTTTAATATCTTGTAACCATATAACCAGTTCAGAAAACTTTCTATATTCAATATCGTTTCTTGAATATATCTTTGATCAAATAATATGGCTTTATTCTTTATAATCTATCCATATTAATCAATTTTATTTTTTGAAAATTTATTTATCTATAATCCCTTGTTGATGTTAATGTTGTTCCAAAAGATCCAAAAATTCATTCTTTGATAACTACTTACCCTATTATTTCATGGAAATGGCTCAATTTTAAAGTTTCATATATTTTATGCTATCATTCATAGGAAATTATGAATTAAAATAAGAATTTTCAAAAAAAACATTAATGGCCTTCTAGTTTGAGCTCTTGAATCAATATTGACAATCACTTGTTTAAAAGGGTGATCTTTAAAATTCTTATAAATAGTTAAATGATATTACTAAAAAAATTATCAATTATTGCATCATGAAGATGAGTTTTTTATTCTTTAAAATTAAACTCTAATATCCTCTTCAATCTAAAATATTTTAGTAGAATTATCCTTTGAATTAATCCCATCAAATTTAAAAAGAAAATATTCATAAACATTCATAGTTTTTATTGAAGACTCTCTAAGTTATAGTTACACTAGAATATACCAAAAATATTCCTCCACTAAATTTAGCATTGAATATATCGAAACTACCTTTGTTGTGGAGGATAAAAACATTACATCAAACAACTCTAAAATATATTTCTTTTTATTATTTTATTTTCCATAAATCATAGGTAATTATTCTTTGAAAGGATCATAAAATAATTATATTTGATATATAAAAATTTTTATTAAATTATTTCGACATAAATTATTTAGTTAAATCATACACGGTTATCTGGGTCCTTTCTATTTCATGAAGATTCCAATAATTCCTTTTTATAATTGATTTTGTTATGGATTCCTAGGTACTATATATTTATGTAAATAATCATTATTTTCAAAAAAAATCCTTAATAATATATTCTAAAATTATCTTCTTCTATTACATTGAATTGAAATAATCACATATACTTTCTCATTCTGAACTAAATTACAGTAAGACAAAAACATTGAAAAACTTTCACTTTTATGAGAAATAAGGTATACCTATATAAATCATTTGTATTCATCCACTATAATAAATTCATACTTATTTCCACCAAGTATGGTGGTTTGATTTGGTTTTAAATAATTGAGACTTACCAACTGATGTGGTGTGAGAATGTTAATTTTAGTGATTATCCAAAATGCCTCCTTGTGTTATCTTTCATTCAATAATAGCTTACAAGCATGGAAATGTTTCACCATAAGTTATAGTAATTGTATAACCCTTTTATTGTTTGATTATTTTTAGTTAATATAAATTTTACAATATCGATAATCATTTTATAAATGAAATTTTTTTACAAATATTATTTTAAATCATTACATGTTGAAACATTAGCTTGGAAATATATGTAGAACAAATATATTCCTTATAATAAGAAAAAAATATAAATATAATAATATATTTAAACATGGCCTTTATCGTTAAAAAATTTAACATTCATACTAACATTACATATTTTAGATATTCTCATCATGTTATTATGTAATCCATCAACATATATAACATCTTTAATAGTATTAGAATTAGATATACAAACTTCACCAAAACCATTCAGTTTGACTTTGGAATTTTCTCCAAAAGTGACAGTTCTTCTATATTATATGTTGTAATAAATGATTTTTTCTTGGTATTTGTTAATATTTTTTGATCATATAATATATATTTACCACACTAATTTCTTGAAACATCCAAGTAAACTTCAATAAAAATTGATTAATTAATAGTTTTTTAACTTGTGCAGTTGTGGGTACAATTGGTTTATTAAAGAAATTGTTTAGGACCCACACAATTTCCAAACAGGTATTGAAAGTAATTATAGAATATAAAGATATATAAATATATGAATAAGTTCATCCAAAATATTATGTAAATCTATTAGTGAATTTACTAATATGGTTTACTTGTATTCTATATATGAAACAATAGGAAATGGTGATGCTTTCAAAAAAATTACAAAAAAATTTATACACATACGTTGAAGTAATGTGTTATGACTAAAACCATTTAGGTATTTTTTATCTTTCTAATTGACAACAACTTCCCATAAAAGTATCTTCCATAAAAAAAGTTGACAAGAGTTCCTTCACACTTTAGGTCACCTTTTTTATATTTTATTAAAATTCTAAACTTCCTTTAAATCATAACAAAACATTTTATTATATCTATAAGTATTTTTCCTCAGCATATCATTCTCTTGATAAAGAACCTTATTTTCCTCAAAAATATTCTTATTTCATGATGTACAAGTTAACTAATTTCTTCTTAGATCATTGTTTTTCACATGAACCAGATTCTTTATTGTAACTTTATCCAGTAACAATTACCCTATAACCATATTTTTTTAATTGTTTTCCTTTTATTAATTCTTCAATTACGGGTATTATTTATTAATATGTTCAATAAATCAAAATTCAAAATAGCTGGAATCTTAGGTATTATAATTGTTTTTGTAAATAACATTATTATTTCATTTTTGATTGTTTCTTTAATATTATTTTCCAAAAAAATATTTCTAAACCTTTATTTATTTTCATTATTTTATATAAAATTCTTAAAATGTTGGTATAATTCTTCCTTTAAAAACATGTGTATAACAAAATTATAAGAGTCATGTTGAATAATATTTACTAATTTGAATACTATGAGCTTCTTTCTGGTTGGTTCTTCATATGCTATGTGATTAAAATCTAATTAAAATCCCTAAAGTGAACTAATGAGTTAATCACATGATTACTAATTTAAGTTCTTGAATTCATCAATGAGTATATTTTTATCTTGATACTTATTTAGTAGTGATATGAGAACTCTTTCAACTATAGTAGTCGTTACCAATGCCTCTCCAGGAGAAATCATCCATTTACAATGCTTGTGAATATATGGAACATTTGTTTTACTAAGTCATTTTGTCCCATATTTAAGTAGTGGTAATCATCCTATATTATTCCTAGCTTGGTTAGTTTTAGTTTTTCTATACCTTAATGAGTAAGTGGAAATATTATCCAAATATTAATGAAAATTTTACATTTATGTACATAACTAAAAAAATTTATTAATAGTGCAATAAATAATATTAATTATTGTTTTTTTTAATATACATTTTCACATTATTATTGGTGATGGAATCATGGTCAATCTCGGGAAATTTATAGAGATTTATTGGGGAGGTATGTTTATTAATGCTTAATTACATAAGGAAGTATTCCATTCTAGCTTTCCATTAACCATAATAATTCTCACCAAATAAATCTGGTTTGAGGAATCCAACTATGATTTTATCCTTGGCCTATTATCTAGAAAGATATTTCCCATATACTATTAATTCTAACAAAAGGTCACCAATATAAAATAAATATAAAATAGGGATAATTATATAATACCAATTATTTTCCTAAGAAATAATATTGTTGAAAGGTTAATTGGCAGTTGAATTGATATAATTTTGGATTCAAAAGAAAATTATAAAATTTTAAATGAACAAAATGGACTTTTATAATATTTCAGATCCCAAAATATTTGACATGTACTCTTCAAAACCCTATACTCTTTAAGAGGTGTGGTATTCATTAATTAACCCAACATTTAAAGTGGAGTCACAACCCCACTACAAAATGTTTCTAGTGGAAACACAGTCATCATACAACATAACTTTTAATAGGTATTCAAAACCTAATTACAAACTAATACATTTCTTAAATGTATAACCAATAAATAACATTATATTATGATAGGTTATAATAAAATGATATTAAATTTTATCTCAGCCTAATAGATAAAAAAAATATAGTGAAATCCACAAAACTAGTCTAGGATAGATGATGTTTGACTATTGCAGTTTCTTGAATACTACTTGATTGATGAATTTAGTATGATAAAACATTATATTTATTATAGAAATATGAATTTAATGATTATGAATCATCCTAAGTTCTAATTTTTATATTTGAATCATTATAGGCCAATATTTTTAAAATCCTTTTTATTAGAACTTTCATATTCTATAAAGACTATAACAAGCATATTAATTTAAATTAAAATTAATAATAAAGTTACAAAAATTCTCACTGTAAATATATCTTTCTAATTATTATTTTTAATTACATAGTTGAATTTATAAAATTTAAATCATTAATAACAAACAAATTTAAAATAGACCAAACCATAAAAATGATATACATATTTTTTAACATCTTTCAAATAATCATAATGATAATTAGTTTTTTAACATTAAATAATTCTTTATATATTTTAATTCATTTTCCATATAAGAATTTTAACATTTATATTATTTATTATAGTTTCCAAAAAAAAATTGGTGACATATTTATGATATATTCACTCCAACATATCATCATTATATATCTTTATATTAAATTATCCTCTCAATATAATTTTGGAAAATACATAAATATACACCCACTAATAAAATATAGTCCAATATATCTGCTTGATATTATATCTCACACTATCATATTCTCACAATAATACTCAGTAGTATGTTTCTTGTAATATACTCTCATGGTTTTGTCTTTGATAATACATTTCCTTCAATATGGTTTCATAATGAGTATTTAGATTCTATTCTTTTAAATAAAAAATCCTAAAATATCTTATATATTACATTTTATTTAACATTATGTTTAAATTTAATGAAAAAATAATGAGATATACCACTTATAATGAAGTCAATATTGAATTACAATCATCGATATTACTACAAACATTGCTGATAGAATTTCAAAAAATTACTAAGCTATTAAGCTAATGGGAATAAATCATAATAAACTTCAATAAATAAATATATCAACAAGTTGAAAAAATAGAGTATCATGAAACTTTTTATAGTTTTGTTAACCTCATAACCTCATTTTGTTACTCTATAATATGTTAGAATCATTCTAAACATTAGTTCCAACTTAAATTATCATTCTTTATATATCTTATCAGTAAGATCCTACGTAATTATATAATAAGATAGTTTCATAATTATTAATATTTTTGAATTAGATAATAATTTTACTTTAAAAGCTATGCTATTTCTAATAGAATACTTGACACACAAAAATTGGTTTCTCAAAAATCAAACATTGCATACAAGACTAAGTTATACCAAAAAATAATATATTAATAATATTATTATTTTAAGTTGTAGTTATCACATAACTGTTAGAATGGTGGGAATGAATGATATTAACTAAGTTATTAAAATAAGGTTTACACTAATTTATATAATGATTCGTTGGTTTGAAAATTAATTATAAATGAATATAAAAAAAATTGAATAAAATGGTGTGTTTTTATAAATAGCAATTTAAGTGTGAATAATTATTTTATAAAATTATAAAATCAATATTTTTGGATTATATTAATTAAATATAAATAAAATATGTTTTTTAAAATTCATATTATATGATTTATAGATATTTTATAATAATAAATACAATTTTACGGATAAAATGAGTGTTTCTCTAAAAATGTTGTTTTACAACCTTCTGATGGAGAACCCATTTTGAATCTAGTTCATGTAACTTTTATAAGTTATATTTGGAAAAATAAACTTCTTATTTTTAACCAGGAGATCAAATTTTACTTTTTTTTAATTTTAGATATTTTTTTGATAAAAATCTTATTTTAATGAATAGGAAAAAATACTTCATTTTAATTCAAAACTACATTTTTAACTAATTTATTTATATAGTAACATTATCCATTTAATTTGTTTAAAAGTTTGATTAAATAATTTTTTTTCATTTAATCTAATTTTTTTCATGGGAATCAATTTCACAATGAAATTGAATACAATAACTATGAGAACTTTTAAACTTTTTACTTTAAAACCCTTTTTTCTTATTCTGTCAACGAGATTAATTTTTCATTAATTTCTAGCAATTATTAGTATTGAATTTATTAAACATGATTCCATATTTGTAATAATCTGTTCAATATTATGTTAATAGGTCCTTTTTATTTTTAGACACTATGAATAGTAACTTTAGTAAATATTTTTTAGCAAGGTTAAAGTTAAATCGGGCAATTAAAGGTAAAGATAATATTATAATAATATAAAACGACAATAAAACTTTTCCTCATTTAATTATATGAGTTTATTTCGACCATTATCACCATTAGGTATATTTTAGGATCCCTTAGAGCAACATGGATGACATTAATTCAATTATAATATTATATTTGATGAATAGTTATTTTTGTTACACTTTTGTTTTAAAAAACTACAATATTATAATATAGAGTTATACAGTGTATATATTTGACAATAAATAGTATTCATAAATATAATGATATTACCTACATCATGGTAATTTATTTATAATTTTTACAAATTAAATAATTAAATTTAATTATGGCCCAATGATTATGTAAATATTTATTAATTATTGAAATAATAAAATTAATGATATTATAAATATAAAAATAAATATTATGTGATTTAATTTATGCAATATATGAATTTTCTGGATATATTTTACATCTTGGTGATCATTTAATGGAGTTTTTTAAACTTATCTTTCTCTAATGATATTCATTAAAATTCAACTATGAAATAGTAATAGAATTGACAATAATGGTATTTTAAAATACAAAATAAGGTATTAAATGTTATAAAATTATTAAAAATATAATATTTTTCCAAATTTTTATTGTAATTCCAAAAATATCATAAATAACACTTATTTCGGTCTTTTTCCATGTTATGGTAATTACATTATCCCACAATGTGTAAATAACATGATATCACAATAAGATTAAAAAGGGTAAAATAAGGGTTAAAACAAAAGGATAAGGATTAAATAAGATTCAAAAAATATATAATTTTAATTTAATGATGGATATTTGAAACAAACCCATATTATATTTGAAATAAATTAGTTTGGGACCATTTTGGATCAAAATTTAATTTATATTAATTTAATACTTTTAATAATTCCAAGGGTTCCCCTCCCCTCTCCTATAAAAATGAACTCATTCCTCTATATGAATCTCACTTATAAAACCTTATGGTTCAGAAATGATCTCCCCAAACCCATTTCTAGAATCCATACCCACAGTACAGAGGCCTTATTTTAGGCATAACACCCTCCTTTAAGGTATTAAGGTGTAAATAAGAGTGACCATCCAACGAAAATGAAATCTTTTTATTTAAGGCTTTCTATTTTATTTTTTCTTCCACTGCCTTTAAATATCCTCCATTCGGGAGGAAACAATTACTCTATAATCTGAAATATACTTATATTTTGTTATGTTAATATTATCACCCAAATCCATCTTCAATTTCATCAAATGGGAAATAAACATTTCATTCGTGTGTACGTCGGGCTACCCCCTCACGAACCGATATAGTTTTTTTTCATTACCATATACCATTACTTGTCATAATGATGAAAATAATGTCTATAAAAATTTTTCATGAAATATTTATCATTATAATAGAATAATATATCAAATATTTTCTTACTTTCCAAGCACATAGAAATAATAATGTCGTTCGTGCGTACATGTGAACTATCAACTCCATGAAGCTATGTGAATCAGTTGTATTCACATCATCACTTGTATGATATATATATAAGTATATTTAAAATATTATTGGTATGTTAGTTATATTATTATAACTCTTTAATGATAAAATAATAAATACCTTATTTTAATAATGATTAATGAAAAATAGAAACATTACTCATTCATATGTACGACCTACTGTCTCCATGATTATAACGTTGTCAATTTTTTCATACCATAGATAAATAGTTTCATTTAAATGTAAAATTGATGTGTAAAAGTGATTATTATACCACTAATATTATTCTATATATGATATTAATATGAACACATGGACTATTGACATCATACCATGTTCATTTTCGACTCAAGTGTTGAGTCAATTTGGTTTTCCCTATGACTTTTCCATTCCTTCTTGTTTTGAAAATCCCAAACCCCTTATCTTTAAGAAAATTGCTTTTATAAGGAAAATCGCTTTTATAAGGAAAATCGCTTTTACAAGGAAAATTGCTGTTATAAAGAAAATTGTTTTTGTAAGAAAAATTTTCCTTATCATATTTTCATCCATATATTTCTTACGTATAAGATTCGGATTCATTTCTATATTCTCATAATTGTTTGAAACTTTGATATGAAGCATTCTGTTTTAGGATCCGAATTCTGGATGATATCTGTAATAAAGTTTCACTCCTAATTCTAGATGAGAACTGTAATAAAGTTTCATTCCGAATTTCGGATATGAACTCTGATTATGTTCGACTCCGAATTCAGGATACGTATCCTCATGAAGTTCGACATCGAATTCTCATGAAGAATTCTGATGACGAATTCTCATTACGAATTCTGATGACGAATTCTCTTTCCAAATTCTCATTCTGAATTCATATATTAAACAGAATCTGATCATCTTTTTTTTATACACTCAGAATTTATTTAGTCTCCGAAAATTGTTTTTGGTTAGACTCCGAACTTTCATTTTGATTACGCTTTTATAATTTGTCTACTCTTTAATATATTTTTTTGCACTCCGAACCTTCGCCCCGAATCTTCACTCCAAACTTTTTAGTTAGACTTAAAACGATGTCGTACATTCTGTTACACTTGTTTTATTATAAAATGATGTCGTCTATTCTGTTATAAACTAACCGTTGGTTAAGTTACACGTGTATAGGTCCCTCCGACTTTTAAGGAAAATATGACCATTGGAAAGGAGGTTGACCTTGCCTAAAATAGGAGCTCATTTGAAAGATCTCATGACTGATGGATTACTTCATCGACATTGATCTTACATGCTGTTGATGTGATTTATAGATAGAGAGGCTTTTATAAACTCTCAAATCTTCATGCGACTCCGAATGTTGGTGATTACATTCGAGGACTTCCGGGGATAGGAAGACAGAGGTCTCCAACACCTTGAAGTTGAGGGCTTCCTTGCCGCGGAAGACAGAGGTGACCAACTACATTGAAGTTGAGGGCTTGTAGGGATAGAAAGACAAAGACTCTGGTCTTCGTATCAAGGGCTTACCTTGGTGTGGGTAAGACAGACTTTCTTGAAATTATAAATCAAGGGACCTTTATCCAAAGTTGTTGGATACCCTTCTCCTTGGGTTAAAAGACTTATATCTTGTTACTTGTAATTTTACTACTTGTTTGTTTCCGCTGCATTTTATATTGTAAGGAATGTATAACTTTCTTGTACTTAATTACTTGTACTCTGTTTCATTTAGATTCTATATGTTTTAAGGTAGAATCTCATATTGTAATCTTTTGTTAAGTTTCAATTTCCGGAACCATATTTTCGGAACCTACCTTCGGAATCTCATTCTATTTATAAGCAAGTACATAGGACTTGATGTTTATTACTTCATTCCTCTTTCCAAGTTTTTGTTTGGTGTTAGAGGTTTTGTGAATTTCCTTAGTTTATCTTTGTTAAACATAGCCATTTCCTTTGCTTAAGGAAAACATAGTTAATCATAACTAACTTTAAAGGTTCCAAAATAATTTTTAATGTGAACAATTCACCCCCCCCCCCTCTTGTATATTGATCATCTACAACATTATTTCGATCCTAAAATTGGTATGAAATGGGGTCTCTGAAATACATGTACTCACGTATAAGTTTTTCTTGATCATTTTCTCATTCCGAACATTGTCATTCCGAACTTTCTCATTCCGAACTTTGTGATTAAGAACTTCTTTCTACTAACAAGTTTTTGTGCCAAAGGTTATTTTAAGTATGAGAGGAATTAATGTTGGTTCTATTGATAATCTAAATCCTACAAGACCATAAATCTCTGATGGTAATTATTATGAGTACTGGAGAGATCGAATGAGGACTTTTGTTATCAATACTGGAGTAGACAACTTTGTTATGCTTACTGGAGATTATAAAATTCTTGATAAGGAAGTTATAACTTCTACTAACCAGGAAAAGCAAGAGTATCAACTCAATTATAAGGTATGCAATACCTTAATTTGTTCAATGACTAGAAATATATATAGCTAAATTTCTTCTTTTGAAGCAGCTAATTGTATCTTGAAGAAGTTAGAGGTTACACACTTTGGAAATTCAAAAGTGATTGAGACTAGGAGAGCTATGCTTAGAGCTGAATATCATGGCTTCAATTTTTCTTATGGTGAACTAATATGTAAAGTTCAATAGAGGTTCATGACTATAGTCAACAGCTTACAGTCTATGGGATAAAAAGTGTTAGATGATGAAGCACTTGTGGATAAGATAATTGATATCATGCCAAATGAGTGGGAATCCAAAAGAACAGCTATAGATGAGAACAGAAAGGTCACTCAAATTTCTCTTGAAGAGTTATTTGGAACTCTTCTCCAACATGAAACCAAAATGAAGAGAGATGCTGACAACATCAAAATGAAGAATGGGAATGGTACTGTTGCTTTTACAACAACATCAAATCATATGAAATCTATGACTCTTGAGAGAGTAACCAGATCCAAGTCTAAGAAGATAGTTGTTCAATCAGATTCTAGTGAAAGTGAAATCTCTGAAAATGAATTAGAAAATCTTGCTCGAAGGATGAACAAGATAGCTGGTCAGAGAAATTTCCAATCCAAGTATAATAAAATGGACAGGAAAGATAATAAAGGTGGAGAAGTTACATGTATGAATGGAATAGAGCTGGACTTATTAGACCTGATTGATTTTTGCTAAAAAAGAAATAAAGGAAAGAAAGGCATTCAGACAAGAACACAAAGAAGTATTATAAAGCCAAAGCTAAGAAAGTTCTGAAAGCTAGTGACACCTGGAGTGCCAGTGGTGGTGATTCTTCAGATGAATCTTCAGATTACGAATCTTTAGGACAGAAGAATCTTGGTCTTATAGCCATATTACCTATTGATAATCATTGTTTTATGGATAAGGTATGAAATGTTGAATCATTTACCAATGTTTCCTTAACTTCTAATGATAATAAGTATTATAACTCTTCTGATGAAGAATCTTCTTCGGATGAAGAAAATACTTTACCTACTTATGAAGAAGCCTCTAGGTTTTCTGATCTTCTTGAGATTGAGAATTTTAAACTCAATAAGAATCTTGATAAGTCAAACTCTAGGAATTCTATTCTTACAAAAGAGATATCAGATCTTTATATAGATCTTGATATAAAAAATTCTGCTTTTGAAAGTATTTCAAAAAATCTTGAGGAAGTAAGTTCTGAGAAGAACAAACTTTCTAAAGAGTTAGAAAAAGTAATTTCTATGAAAAATGTTTTCGAGCCTAGCTCTAGTTCTAATACTAATTATTTTGAGGATAAAAACATGGTTATAAAACTCAAGTCTGAAATTTTTTCCTTAAAGAAGTGTTTATCAAATGTTACCCATGGTAAGGAAAATTTTGATAAAATGTATTCCCAAATACGACCTTTAAGAAATAAATCCGTATTTGGTTATACCCATGCAAAACCATTTTTTAGTAACAATTATATTGTTCCTCAAAGTGCCCCATTTTGTACCAAGTGTCAATGTGGTGGTCACTGGGAAAATAATTGTTCCTTAAACAAAACCCAATCCTTATGATTTCACAATGCTTACTTTTCCAAGAAGATGTGGGTTCCTAAAATTTTGTTATCTGGTAATCTCGGATCCAAACAAGTTTAGATTCCGAAAGTATAATTATCTTCTTGATTTCAGGACAATAAAGAGAGTATCAGCAACAATACATGGTACATGGATAGTGGATGTTCCCGGCACATGACTTGTAACAAAAGCTATTTTGAAAAGATTATCAAAATAGAAGGAGGAAAGGTAACTTTCAGAGACAATGCTAAGGGAGAGATTTTTGGTATTGGTAATATTGTTATTTTAGGAAAAACATTGATTTCAAATGTTCTTTTTGTTAAGGGTCTTAAGCACAACCTCATTAGCAAAAGTCAGTTATGTGATGAAGGTTATCTTGTGAATTTTAGGAATGATAAGTGCTTAGTTCACAATTCCAAGGAATAATGTAATCTCTCAGCTAATAGGCAAGAGAATGTTTACTCTTTGAACTTAGAAGACCTCAGGAGATAAGATTTACCTTGCCTAAGTGAAATGGAAGATCATTCCTGGTTATGGAATAGAAGACTAGGTCACTGTAACCTTAGAAACCTATGTAAACTCACTAAGAAGAAACTAGTTAAGGATCTACCAGAGCTTAGATTTGATTCTTATAAAGTTTTTGATCCTTGTCAATATGTAAAGAAACATAAATCTAGTTTTAAATCGATCGATAATGTCTCAACAACTGATGCATTGCAGTTAGTGAACATGGATCTTTTTGGTCCAACACAAACTGGAAGTATTGGAGGCAAATACTATGTGTTTGTTCTAGTTGATTATTACACTAGATTTACTTGGGTTTATTTTCTAGAAAGGAAGTATAAAGCTTTTTCTTATTTCAAAAGTTTTAGAGATCAAGTTAAAAATGAGAAAAACCTTCCACTGAAAACTATTCATAGTGATCATGGAGGAGAATTTCAAATTTCTGATTTTGAATGTTTTTGTAGTAGAAAAGGTATTACTCACAATTTTTCAGCACCTAGAACTCCTCAACAAAATGGTGTAGTTGAGAGAAGAAATAGAATTCTTCAAGAGATAACTAAAACCATGTTGAGTGAATATTCTATAGCTAGACATTTCTGGGCTGAAGCTGTAAGTACTACTTGCTATACTATAAATCGAGTTTTTATTAGACCTTTTCTTAATAAATCTCCTTATGAGTTATGGAATTGTAGAAAACCAAGACTATCCTACTTCAAGGTTTTTGGTTGCAAATTATTGATTTTTAATACTAAATATAACCTACATAAATTCGCACCAAAATCTAATGAAGGAATTTTCTTAGGTTATTCCACAACTTCTAAGGCTTATAGAGTTTTTAATAAAAATACTTGTACTGTTGAATAAATAGTACATGTAAAATTTGATGAGTCTGATCCTTTTGTTTTTAAACCATCCCATCCTACATCCTCAGATGTGTTTTCAAAAACTGATAGTCCACCTTCGACAGAAGAACCTTCTGATAAGGATAATTTTCAAGAAGATACTTCTGAAACATTTACCCCGGAAGACATTCTACCCTATGTTGATGAACAGGCTTTTCAAAACCCAAATTAGGTGTTTCTTAAGAATCATCCCAGTGACAGTATCATTGGCGATGTAAATCATCCTATAATGACTAGAAGTTTCTTAAGAAATGAAGTAGAACATCTAGCATTTCTTTCCCAATTAGAACCTAAAAGCACCGATGAAGATTTAGGTGATGATGATTGGATCAAAGCCATGCAAGATGTACTAAATGAATTTGAAAGGAATAAAGTCTGGACTTTGGTTGAAAGTCCTAAGGAAACTTCTGTTATTAGAGTAAGATGGGTTTTCAGAAATAAATGTGATGAAAATGGAGTCATACTAAGAAATAAAGCTACACTTTTTGCTAAAGGCTATAATCAGCAAGAGGGAATAGACTATGAAGAAACCTACACTCCAGTAGCCAGACATGAATCTATCCCTATTCTACTTGCCTTTACAGCATTCTTTAATTTTAAACTTTTTCAAATGGATGTGAAATGTGCTTTTCTTAATGGTTATGTTCAAGATGAAGTTTTTGTTTAACAACCTCCTTTCTTTGAAGACACAAAACATCCTGATTATATTTTTAGACTTACAAAAGCTCTGTATGGCCTTAAACAAGCCCCACGAGCATAGTATGATAGACTCACTAGATTTTTGCTTCAAAATAACCATGTTAAGGGAAATGCAGATCCAACTCTTTTTATAAAGAAAGATAAGAAAAATGTTTTGATTGTTCAAATTTATGTTGATGACATCATATTTGGTTCAACTCAGCAATCTTTAACCGACTCTTTTGCAAGTCTAATGAAATCTGAATTTGAAGTGAGTATGATGGGTGAGTTACCTTTTTTCCTTGGTTTTCAAATTTCTCAAAAACCAGAAGGAATCTATATATCTCAACATAATTATATTAATGATCTTCTCAAAAAGTATGGTTATGGAAACACTAAGTGTATAAGTACTCCCATTGGTACCTCAAACTCTTTAGATCTTGATGAAGGAGGGAAACCAGTAGATCAAACATCTTTTAGAGGTATGATAGGAAGTTTACTTTACTTAATATCTAGTCGAGCATAAATAATGTTCTCAATATTCTTTTGTGCAAGATATCAATCCAATCCTAAAGAATCTCACTTAAAGGCAGTAAAAAGAATTTTTCGCTACCTTAAGGGAACCATGGATCTAGGATTATTTTATACTTCTAGAAATGATTTTATTCTAAAAAGATTTTCTGATACTGACTTTGGTGGATGTAGAATGGATAGATAAAGTACATCTGGAACTTGTCTTTTCCTAAGAGATTCATTAGTTTCTTGGTCTTGTAAGAAGCAACATTCTGTAGCACTCTCCACTGCTGAAGCTGAATATGTATCAGCTGGATGTTGTTGTGCTCAAGTGTTGTTGATGCAACACACACTCACAGACTATGGCTTGAGTTTTACTAAAACTCAAATTTTGTGTGATAACACAAGTTCAATTTCACTTAGTAAGAACCTTGCACATCACTCTCGTTCCAAACACATAGATATTAGGCATCACTTTCTTATCGATCACACACTCAAAATAGATATCATTCTTCAATTTATCAGAACACAGGATCAACTTGCTGATATTTTCACAAAATCATTGCCTTATGATATATTTGAATACATTAAACAGAAATTAGGAATGATAACTGTAAGGTAATATTTCATAATTAACTTTATGTTGAAAAAATCTCTTTACAATAATAAACTCCTTTTCATAGGGGGTACGTTTGATTGTTAGAGTAACTAAGTTTTTCAAAATTTGTTTTCAAACATTTCGGAACTAAAATTACAGAATGGAAATTTCTGGAACTGAAATTTTCAGAATAGATATTTTGGCATAGAAAAATTCTGGAATGGAAATTTTCGTATTGAAAACTTCTGGAATGGAAAATTTTGTACTGGTATTTCCATAACGAGATTTTCGTACTGAGACTTTCAGAATTAGTTTTTCATTTTTTTTAAACCTTTGTAATGAAATTTTCATACTGAAATCCTTATAATGTTTTTCATACTGAGTTTTCCGTACTGAGTTTGTATTTCGTACTGAGTTTTGCGATTTTTTCCTGTAGTTTTTTTTATTACCCATTACGAATAATCCTCCTAAGCCAATCCGAAAGGTATGATTCTCTTACTCAAGTTTTCAAAGCCATACTTTACTTGCAGACATTTTTTTCCCTTTCGGATTGTGGTTTTATTAAATTTTTGCTTTAATAAAAACCTCAAAAGATCGGATTCAATTTTTCTTGAGAATTGGTTTTCAACTGTTAGATCTGATCTCAGCTTTTCACAACCGTTCGATCAACCGTGGAAGTTGATCCAGCTTCTCGTTACCTATAAAAGGGGACCCCAAATGGTTGTCCCACATCGGTTTTCAAGCTCCAGCATCCCGAAGCTCTGACTCTCTGATTTAAAGCCGTTCCGAACTTTAGCTTTCTTCGTTCTGAACTTCTCAGAGGTCTTCAGATGTGAATGTCTATGGAAGTATCTTCTCAATACATGACTTACTCTAAGCCGATTTTGAAGTGGTTAGTATATAGAGAAAGGTTGGTTCATCCTGATTTCATCAATAAGTATGATTCTCTTATATCCAAGAACATTAATCTTAATGGATGGGAATATGTTGCTGTGTCTAAGCCTGGGAATCAAGATGAAGTATTTTCAGATTTACTTATAGAATTCGACGAGACAGTTTCCTTCTACAAGGAAGATGGAAGGGACAAATTATCGTTTAAGTCTTATGGAAAGACATAGAATCTTTCTTATGCCAAGGCAGCCAGCTTGGTAGGGATGAACAATGAAGGAGAAGCTGAGTTTATTTCCCATGTTTTTCCGGATACAAAGGGAATCTTCGACAAGGAAAAGGCTTTAGAAACTCTCGAACTGTCAGATGATAAGGCTCCAAAGATTTCTTCTCTGTCTACAAATTTCCGGATTCTAGAGTTATGGGTACAAGGCCTTATCGTACCGAGAAAGGGTGACAAAGATAGTTTGAAGAAGAGTGAGATCTACATCATAGATTTTCTGATAAATCTGAGGAAGTTTAATCTGATGAAACACATTCTTATTACCCTTGAGAAAGTTAAGAAAGGTAATTTGAGAGCTCAGATCATAATGTATCCAGTAATCCTATCAAAATTGATACTTCGGTGCCTTGAGTCTTTCAAGGAGGCTTCCAAGTCTAAGCCAAGAGTTTGCAAGATTATGTTAGTGAGTGATGGTACTCTCAAAAGTATGGATGTATCCTTTGACAAGAAGACTGGTTAGTTTGTTGATTTACCTGCTCCAGAAGAAATGGTTCCGAAAGTTGCTGAACTTGAATCCTCTAAACCAGTGAGGAAGAGAAACATGAAAGAAGTTGAAGGTGAAGTAGAGAATCCCAAATCTATGGATGTTCATTCCGCACCTCCAAAATCGATGAAGAAGAAAGCTTACCCAGATGAAGTAGTTTCTAAATGGAGGGAAATAAAAGAGAAGAGAGTGCAAGGGGATCCCTAGTTTGGCTTGGATCCTGTGGAGGCTAAGGCCTTGAAGGAAAGAACTGAAGATGAGCTAGAATAACAAGTGAAAGAAAAAAAGCTTAAGAATAAGATGTCTGAAGCTGAGGCAGCTCAGAATTTGTTGAAGTTTAATGAGATGGTTTCAGCGAACATTCCTGTTCCGAGATCTTTTTCTCTGGAATCTCTACCTGAGACCCCAGGAAGAAACGTTGCCACTCTGGAAGAGGCAGCTACTAAGCATGTTGAGGAAGTAGAGAAGATTGAGCAAGTCGAAGAAGAAGTAGTAGTTTTTGAAGGTACTGGTGACACCGGAGATGTTTTAAAGAAAGTAGATGATTATAAGGGGACTCCTTCGGAATATTTGTCGCTCTGAACCACACGAAGCTGAGTCTTATACGTTAGTGACTCCAGCAATGGATGAGGAGAAAGGAGAAGAATAAGTATCTTATCATATAGAGGAAGAACAAATTCTACATGATATTTCTCAAATGGAGAATGTAGAGGTTGGTGCTCAGAAAGTTACTGAAGAGGAAGACAATGTTGTTCAAGTGTCTGACAGTGAAAAAAGAACTCTGGAACAGGAATCTATTCTGAAAAAGAACAAGGAAAATCAACTTGTTTTTGATACAACGAGCTCAGTGGTAGTAAAGAGAAGGAAATTTGGTGATTCTTCTTAGAAGAAGGTTGTGAATTTTGAAGAAGAAGATTCTCCAAGCAAAGTTTCAGATTCGGATTCATCTTCGTTGGGGAATGATTTTGTTGTTCAGCCCTTAAAGAAGTTGGTAGGTACTATTCCAACCTTCTCAAGTATTGATTCAAGATGCCAGATGCTCCAACATGCAGTGAATCAAAAAACAGACTCTGTATCCATGGTTATGGACAAATGTGTTGAGATAGGGGCTCAGTTAAAAACTTTCATTGTCGGCTATGAAGCCCATAAAATTTCTTGCAATAGGATGACTAGTTGGTTGAGGAATACTGTAGAAGAGATGAGTCTCTTTGATGAATTCCAAGACTATGTGAAGGATTCCTTTGAGACAGAAGACAGGAAGATAAATGAGCTTACTTCATCCTTTGATGAAAAGTTTACAGATGAAAAGAATTTCCGGATTCAAGAAGTCAGAGATCTGAATTGTAAGATGAATTTGGTTTCTCAAAACTAGATGTATGAAATAGATCATCGGATTGAGTTTGAAGAAAAGATGTTAAAGCAAGAACAAATCTTGAAGGCTCGGGAAGAAAAGCTTCAGGCTTAGGAAGAAAAGCTTCAAGCCCAAGAAGAAAAGATTGAAGCTCAAAGTGCAAGAATTGTTGTGTTAGAGAAGCAAGCCAAGGAAGACCATAAATACTTGAAGAAGATAAATACTATTCTTAAGGGTCTCATGGCGAAGGAAAAAGATCCAAAATAGACAGATCTGATCTTATGTTGTATCTAATCTTCTTTGTTGTTGAGCTTTCCAACTTAATAAAAATTATGCTTGCTCATTTCTTTTATTGTTGCTACTATTTTTTTAAGGTACTTTGTTATTTTTTCCATTCCCTTGAATTCTTTTTGAAAATCACAAAGGGGGAGAAGGAAAAGAACCCTAATAAAGGGAAAAAGAATCTTAACAAAGGGTGAGAAAGAAAACAAACACTAATAGAGTTTATCTAAGGGGGGGTTTTTCATTAAAGAAGACATTCTTATTCGTAATTAAATATCATTCCGGAAATCTAGAATATGATCCTTAGAGTTTCAAATCCTAAGGGGAGTTAGTCGTATTCATCAATATCCTTAATGAAAATGGAGATAAGCCTTAATGTTTTCTTTCTTCTTAGAATTTCATTTTTGTAAGGATGTTTGTGCTTTCGAAAAATGGGGAGATTGTTGAGTCAATAAGGTTCTCCCTATGACTTTTCCATTCCTTCTTGTTTTGAAAATAACAAACACCTTATCTTTAATAAAATTGCTTTTATAAGGAAAATCACTTTTATAAAGAAAATCGATTTTATAAGGAAAATTGCTTTTATAAGGAGAATTGCTTTTATAAGGAAAACTGCTTTTGTAAGAAAAATTATCCTTATCATATTTTCATCCATCTTTCTTAAGTATAATATTCTGATTCATTTATATATTCTCGAAATTGTTTGAAACTTTGATATGAAGCATTCTGTTTTAGGATTCGAATTCTCGATGAGAACTGTAATAAAGTTTCACTCCAAATTCCTGATGAGAACTGTAATAAAGTTTCATTCCGAATTCGGGATACGAACTCTGATTAAGTTCTGCTCCGAATTCAGGATACAAATCCTTATGATGTTTGACATCGAATTCTCATTACGAATTCTGATGACGAATTCTCAATAAGAATTATGATGACGAATTCTCTTTTAGAATTCTCATTCCAAATTCACCTATTAAACAGAATCCAATCATCTTTGTTTTATAAACTCAGATTTTATTTAGACTCCGAAAATTGTTTTTGGTTAGATTCCGAACTTTCATTTTGCTTACGCTTTTTTAATTTTTCTACTCTTTAATATATTTTTTTTACACTCTGAACCTTCACTTTGAACTATTTAGTTAGACTTAAAATGATTTCGTACATTCTGTTACACTTGTTTTGTTATAAAAAGATGTTGTATATTCTGTTATAAACTAACCGCTGGTTATGTTACACGTGTACAGGTCCCTCTGACTTTTAAGGAAAATATGACCATTGGAATGGAGGCCGACCTTGCCTATAAATAAAAGCTCATTTGAAAGAGCTCATGACTGATGGATGACTTCTTCGACATTGTTCTTACATGCTATTGAAGTGATTTCTAGAGAGAGAGGCTCTTATAAACTATCAAAGCTTCATGCGACTCCGAATGTTGGTGATTACATTCGAGGACTTCCGGGGATAGGAAGACAGAGGTTTCCAACACCTTGATGTTGAGGGCTTACTTGTTGAGGAAGACAGAGGTGACCAACTACCTTGAAGTTGAGGGCTTGTGGGGATAGCAAGAAAAAGACTTCGATCTTCGTATCGAGGGCTTACCCCGGTGTGGGTAAGACATACTTTCTTGAAAGTATAAATCAAGGGACATTTATCTAAGGTTGTTGGATACCCTTCTCTTTGGGTTAAAAGACTTATATCTTGTTACTTGTAGTTTTACTACTTGTTTGTTTCCTCTTCATTTTATATTGCAAGGAAAGTATAACTTTATTATACTTCTTTACTAGTCTTCTATTTCATTTAGATTTTATACACTTTAAGGTATAATCTCATATTGTAATCTTTTGTAAAGTTTCAATTTCCGGATCCATATTTCCAAAACCTACTTTCGAAATCTCATTCTAGTTATAAGAAAGTATATAGGACTTGAATTTTATAACTTCATTCCTCTTTCCAAGTTTTCATTTAGTGTTAGAGGTATTGTGAATTTTCTTAGTTTAACTTTGTTAAACATATCACTTTCCTTTGCTTAAGGAAAACATAGTTAATCGTAACTAACTTTAAAGGTTCCAAAGTAATTTTTAATGTGAACAATTCACCCCCCCCCCCCATCTTGTATATTGAGCATCTACAACATTATTTCGATCCTACAACAAGTTCTGATTATCAACTAAACATCCAATATAAACTTAAATAACTATGTGATTTTTATAAAATGATAATTTGTTATATAAAAGGAATAATAAATATTATAATGTTTCTAAAGAAAATATAAATTAACCTAAGAATATTATTTATGAATATAATGTTTGTATGTGATGAGTCAGACTCGAGGTAAGGGACATTGTCTCCATCTCTTTTCATTGTGGCATAATTTGCTGTTATTCACCACCTTATTTTATAAGGTGTATAATCAACACTTTTGAATATTAATTAATTCAAAGGTTTTCAAAATTAATCTTTTTATGCAAATAATATTACTTGCTTTACAAAGTTACAAAAGGAATTGTTTTTAACATAGGCGGGGACAACAACTTCTCCACCGTCGTAACCTTTATTTGATATTTGGATTCCCCTATAAGCATTAATTATTTTAAAATGAAAAGAAATAACTTATGCCATTTGTTGTTTTTTTTTGGTAATGAAAATGGTTGAGAATGTGGATTGAAAATTTCAATATCATGAAATTATTTCTTGTGATTGCAAGTGAAATTTTATGTGTGAAATGTTAATAATTACAATATTTTATGTGTTATGATTATATAATAGTACATGGACATTTGAAGGTGATTACATGATAAACCAAATATAGTTGGACACATGATAAACTAAATATGGGTGGTTCGATGATAAACCAAATATGGGTGGTTACCTCATAACCTCGAATTCATTGGGTCTGGAAATCGATTGTATGGATATTCAATTTAGTGATATGTGTGGAAGTCAACCGAATAGATATTTCATTTAAGTATGATTATGACCCAATTTACCTTTATTTGTTATATGTGTTTTATGGGTTTTATTGTAATATTAATATTTAAAAAATGTAAGAAATGATCTAAAATTTAGTAAATAGTATTTAATGCTTCTTAAAGGTGAAAATTATTAATTTATGATAATGTATTCATGGTTTACATATTTTTGCAAGGCTGGCAGTCTTCGTTATTTTTGTTTCCCTTACTAATATTTTTTTCTTATTCCATGTTTTTAAAATGTTTTTAATAGGATTTAAATGATAATAGATTCAGGGATGGGATCAAGGAAAAGTTATGATGTTTAAACGTGAAACAAAACCAATTTTTTTTAAAACATTTTTTGTTCTATGAAAAAAAGGATAGTGAGTATAATTGTATAATTTCTAATTTTTGAGTTGTAATAGTTATGTAATAATTATCAAAAACACTAAACCTGAAAATAAACTCAATGCCAAATAAATTCAAATTATTGAATTAACTCAATATTATGTAATGTTTAAGGCTGTGGCCTTATTGTTGGTATCAGGGAAGGGTCTAAATATCCTTAGAGAATTAGATGTACTATTATGAGATATGGATATCATCATGGGTTTATAATTTTGAGGTTTATCCTAATTTTAATTTCTTAGAAAACCTTTTGAGGCTTATGTTCTAAAATTTCAAGGTGAATGTTGCTACTTTTGGACACATTTATTTTTTGTGGTAGTTATGGGTTATTACTTGTTGGGAATAGATATGAAAGGTATAAACCTTTGAGGTTAAAAAATGTTATGGTTTTTAAGAATTTTATCTCATTTTGGTAATTTTATAATAATTAAATAGTTTTTGAAAAAGGAAAACATGGAGACTGTGTGACAACCAGTCATATCAAACAAGGCTATGTGAATTAAACCCACAACTAAAGTGTGATAGGGCTTTATCGCTTACTATAGAACTATGTTAATTCGATGGTTATTATGAGTTATTATTTATAGTTAAATGATTTTTTTTATTAAGAATAACTTTATTTGGGAGACATATATTTTATCAAATATAAAATGGATGGGATTTGAAAATTATTTTGGGATTAAGTGATAAATGTTATTTTGGAAGACATTCACTATTTTGGGAACTTTATATAATTAGGGTCAATAGAATAATATAGAATTTTATTTGAGGAATTTAGGTTGAATTATTTATTTATGGACTTATTGATATTAGGTTATTTATAGAAATGGTTATCCTATTTTATATAATATGTTATTTTGTCATAATATATTAAGAGTGGTTGATGTTTTTTAGAGTTAAATGTTATAATTTATATTGGAAGAAAATGTTATCAAATCCTTATCAATCATGGGTGTAAATATTAGTTTGTATTATTTTAAGGTATTTTATGGAAATTCATTTGTTTGGTGGTCTATATTGATCTTTGGGTATTACGGTTGAATTTGAGATTAAAAATTGTTTTTATCTTTAAAAATGATTATTAATTTTTGTGTAATTATCTAATATTGTACTAACCAATATGGTTTGGTTAATGTTTAATGGTAAAATAAATGGATTGTTAACCTTTTGTGGATGATTTGAGTATTTAGAAGTTGATTATAGTGCTTTAGGCTTGAAAAATTCATCTTAAATACTAATCGATTGAAGGAAAAGAAAAGTTTATGGTGGAAATTTACTAAAGGATGAGACACTATTTTTCAAGTAATTTTATTTCATTATATTTTTATTATATGTATTAATATAATTTCTAAACTTTATGAAAATTAAATTAAAAAAAAACTTTTATATTTACTTTTTGTACTATGAAATCGAAGACTGTTTAACCCACCACATTTATGTAGTTTTCATATTATTAACTTTCTCGTAATCTTTTTTTATCACTCTCCATCAGAAGATGATGGTAAGGTTTTATTCCATGTCTATGTTTTCATACATGCAATCCTAGTATGTGTTATCTTAAGTGGCCATTTTACTTAACTTTATTTCTTTTAAATTGGAAGTTTTTTTGACTATTTTTCCGATGTGGGATTTCAATGATGTAATTTTGGAAAGTGAAACCCTAGTTAGTGAGTCTAAATTTAAAATTTTGAGGAAGAAATTTTCAAAAGGGGTGATGTAAAATCCCAAGTAATTATAGAATAATTATTTTTCATATTTATTAATATTTTTGAATTAGAGAGTAATTTTACATTAAAATGGATGTTATGTTTGACAGTATACTTGAAACGCAACAATAGGTTTCTCTGAAATATTACATTGCACACAAGACTGAGTTATACCAAAAAATAAAATATTATTAATATAATTATTTTAAGCTGTAGTTATCACATATCCATTAAAATGATGAGAATTAATGATAATTACATAATTATGAAAATAGGGTTTAAATATGTTTATATAATGATTTATTGGTTAGAAAATTAATTAAAAAAAGAAAACAAAAACCAATTAAATATAAAGGATGTGTTTTTATGAAAAACTATTTAAGAGTGAATAATTGTTTTTAAAAAATAATCAAATCACTATTTATGGAGTATATTAATGAAATATAAATTAAATATGATGCATATAATTCATATTATATTTTTTATAGAGATTATATAAGAACAAATAAAATTTAATGGATAAAATGAGTGTTTAACTAAAAATGTTGTTTTACCACCTTTTAATGGATAACATATTTTAAATCTAATTTTTTTCACTATTATAAGTTATATTTGACATAATAAACTTCATCCTTGGAATCTTAGGATCAAAATTTACTTTGGTGGAATTTTTTGTATTTTTTTTATAAAACTCGTATTTTAATGAATAGTGAAAACTTCTATATTTTGATTCAAAATCACCTTTTCAACTAATTTATTTATATATATATTATCCTTTTAATTTTTTTGTTGTATAATTAACTTTTGAACATTTTACATAAAAACACATTTTATTTTTCTATCAACTAGATTAATATTTAATTAATTTGTACAAAATCTGTGGTTTGCATTTTCTAAAAAATGGATTCCATTTTTAGATTCATAATTGCCAAATTATTTAAATAGGTACCTTTTATTTCTATAAATTATTAACAGAATCTTTAGTAATTATTTGTATAACAACGATTAAAGCTAAATCAGGTAATTAAAGGTAAACACATATTATAATGATATAAAACTACCCTAACACTTATCATAATTTAATAGGATGACTTTATTCCAACAATGAGAATACTTGGGTAGATTTTAGGACCACTTTGAACCGCTTGGAAGACTTTAATGCATTTATAATATTATATTCAATGAATAGTCATTTTTGTTACACTTTTGTTTTTAAATAGTAAAGTATTTTAATATAGAGTTATATAGTGGATCTCTTCAAATATAAATAATATTTGTAAATTAGAAATGATTACCAAAGTTATGGTAATTTATTTATAATTTTTAGAAATTAAAGAATTAAATTTAATTATGACACAAAGATTATATAGTGATTTCTTAATTAATTAATGATTCAAATAAATGATATTTTAAATATTGAAATAAATACTATCTGACATAATTTATGCCATCCTGGAATTTTTTGGATATATTTGGAATTTTTTTTTATTATTTAATGTAGTCAGGTTTGAACTTTTCTTTACATTACGTTATTTTTGTAAAAGTTAACTAATTAATATTGTCAAAATTGACACTATTGGTATTTTAAAATATAAAATAGTTTATTAAATGTTATAAAATTTATAAAAATCAAATATTTGTCTAAATTGTTAGGATAAGTCCTAATATTTCATAAATTATACTTTCTTTGTCATTCGACATGTTATGGTAATTACATTAACCCACAATATGTAAATAACATAATATCGCGGTAAGATTAAAAAGGGTAAAATTAGGGGTAAAAAGTAATATATATCGATTAAAAAATATTAAAAACATGACTAAATTAAATTGGATTAGGGTTATTTGAACCAAAATAATCTTATATTATAAATAAATTATTTTGGGGTCATTTGGAATTGATAGTGTAATTATATTAATTTAATAGTTTTGATAAATCTAAGTGAACCCCACCCCTCTCCTGTAAAAAGTCACCCATTGATCTCTATTAATCACACTTAATAAACTTTTTGGATTGTCCATTATCTATCAAAAAACCCTCTTTAATGGTGTTAAAGTGTTAAGAAATGTGATCATCCGAAAGAAATGTAATGTTTTTGTATAAGCATTTCTATTTTATTTCTTATTCCACATCCATTAAATTTCCTTCATATATGAGGAACTAATAACTACATTATACTAATTATAATTAGATGTTATTATGTTAATATCATCACTAAAATCCATCTCCAATTTCATCAAATGGGAAGTGAAAATTTCGCTCGTTGTTACAGCGGACTACAATCACACGAACTGATATACTTCATTTTTCGGTATCATCTCTCAAGAATAGTCATAATGATAGAAATTATTTACTTATATAATTTTAAGGACATATTTATCATTATTTAATAATAATATAACCAATATTTTCCAACTTTCCATGCACATAAAAATAATAACATCATTCGTGCATACGTGTCAACTATCACCTCCACGAAGCAATGTGAAACATTTTTATTCACCACATCAATTATATGATATATATATGTATATATAAATAATTATAATTATGATAATTAAATTATGATAATTATGTAAATATAAAATAATAATTACCTTATTTCCATAATGATCAATGAAAAATAGAAAATTCAATCAGGCGTACGTATGACCTATTATCTCTCTGATTATAACAATGTTCATTTTTTAATATCATAAATAAATAGTTTGATTTAAAATTATAATTTATGTATAAAATTTATTATAATATCATGAATATTATTCTAGAGATATTGTACATATGACCACATGGACTATTGACATCATACCAAGTTCATTTTCGACTTAAGTATCGGTAATCGATAAAACATCCACTAATTATGTAATTGTTATAACATGATATTCAGTGATATTAAAGGAATAATAACCATGAAAAAGGTTATAAATCAAGTATAAATTACCCAATGTTTTTTATTTTGTAATATAAATATTGTACGGGATGAGTAAGACTCAATGTAAGGGACTTTATCTCCATCCCTTTCATTGAGGAATAATTTGATGTTATGCACCACCTTCATTTATAAGGTGTATAATCAACACATTCTATATTTAATTAATTCCATGGTTTTAACAATGAATATTTTTATATGAATAATTTTAATTTCTTTACAAAATGATAAAAAGAAATTTTTTAACATATGTGGCGATAATGAATTTTATACCGTTGTAATCATTAATTGATATTTTGATTCCTCTATAAGAGTTAATGTTTATAAATAAAAATGAAATACCTTATTCCTTTTTTGGGGGTTTTGGTATATAAAATTATTTGAAATTTGATTTCCTATTTCAATATCTTGAAATTATTTCTTATTATGAAAATGAAATTTTATGAGTGAAATGTTTATAATTGATATCTTTTATATGTTATGATTATATAATCGTACTTGAAAATTTAACGGGTGGTTACATGATAAACCAAATATGGGTGGTTAGGTGATAACACAAAGATGAGTGGTTTTGTGATAATCCAAGGATGGGCAGTTACGTTATAACCTCCATTTCATTGGTTAATGAAGTTGGGAATAAGGTTATTCCATTTAGTGATATGTGTGGAATTCTACAGTATGGTTATTCCATTTAAGTATGATTATTCCCCATGTTAAAATTAAATGTTATATGTGATTTATATGGGTTTAATTTAATATTTTGATTACAAAAAATATTAATCAATGAGATTATATTTAGTGAAGAGTGTTTACTACTTCATAAAGGTGAGAAATATTACTTTATGATAAAGTATTCATGGTTTACATGATATTGGAAGGCTAATAGTTTTTCTTCTTCTTATATTCATTACTGAGATTTTTGTGATCATTTAATGTTTTTGAAATTTTCTTCATAGGATTTAAAGTATAATAGAATCATGTATGGGATCAACAGAAATATATTATGTTTAAAAATGAAACGAAACCATGTTTTTTTTTAATTTTGTTTTTGTTCTCTAAAAAAATGGATAGTGAGTATAAGTGTCTACTTTTTAATTTTTGAGTTGTTATATTTTTGGAATAATTAAATAAAACTATAAACATTAAAATATCATAAAAGAGAAATAAAGTCAAATTATTAGCTTAACTCAAGATTATTTAATGTTTAATGTTGGGGCCTTATATTATCATCTACACCAGATGTGGGTTTTTTTATACTGGAAACATAATGGAAATCGTATGTACTTGCTTCCTATAATTAGTAATAATATTTTCAAGTACAAGAAACATAAAATTAAATTATAGATATTATCAAAATATTTTCCAATATTATAAAATAGTCAAAAGATAATATTTATATCATTAGAACATAAGATTCAAGACTTAGATAAAAATCCATGTTTTAAAATACATAAAAGCTTACTCTAGGAATAGAAAAGTCAATTTTATATTTAATAACTAAATATTCAATATGTAAATTTAAATAAATTACCAAAAAATTACATTAATAATAGTGAAAACATAAAATATAAAAGTAATTATACAGATTATAAGAGTCATATACTTATAAAAAAATCAATAGGTAAATATGGGACTTACATAATAATGAACAAGAATAAATATGAAAAAATTAATAATAATAATAATAATATAGGATAAAGATGATTAAAATAACGTATTTAGAATCCTTTATTCCTTATTATAAATATAATGGGAATAGTAGACTAAAAAGTGAAATAAATGGTTACAATATATAATATGGAATATAAAGCATAATTAATAACTAAAACTGTGAATAACATATCATAAAATATATCGGTAATGAATGGAAATGTGTAATAGAATACACGAGTAAAATAAATTAGGAGATAATTAATTATCAAAATATATATAAAGATAAAGAACCACTCAACACTTACAAGGTGGGTAGTGTTAATAGGGGTAGAAGACATTACATTCCCCAAAAGGTATTCAAAAAAATAATATTTTATAACCCATATATCATTTCAAAAACAAATTATGTATCAAGGAGATGCTGATACTCAATGAAATTATTAGTTTATTCTGTAATGGATTTAACTATCAACAGAATAATAGAAAAATTACTATTTTTAGGACTTTTATAAAAATATATTATTTTTCTTTTGATTTCTTTATTAACGGTTCTTAAAATACTGTTTTTATTAAAACAAATTTTCAAAAATTCTAGTTCACTAATTTTAAATAAACTCTAGTTATCATTCTATTTGAATGATAATTTAGTACCTAAAATATTATATAATATTACTTCTATTTTTTTAATATTCCAAAAGAATAAATATTTTTATATATAGGATTTATTTCCTTGACAACATATTCATGAATTATTTCAAACATAAAAATAAATTTATTACTTTTCATCATATCTTGTTCATTTTTCATTTTCATAAAGTAAATAACTATTATTTTTGTATATATTTCAAGATAATAAAATTATATTTTATCCTTCAGTTAATAAAAATATCATATTAATAATGGAATTAGAATTTATAAACAAATATTTTAAAATTTAGTCTTTAAACCAACTTATAAATAATTAATTGTGTGTGTATAAAACTATTATCCCTTTTTGGATTCTAATTCTTTATAATTTTGTTGAGTGTTTCAAAATATGAAGATGTATCAATATTATTATCGAAAACATATAGGTGGTCTTATTCCAATCTATGATAGGTTTTTTAAACATATTTGGACATAAAACTCCTTCACATGTGTTGTGTGTGATAAATTGTGATTTTGTGATCCCATAACATTCCATATTAGATGGGTATTCAATAAAAAATTCAATCACTTAAAAAATAATATATCCCTTAAGAACCTTTTATTCAATATCAGTTTTTTATATACTATTTTAGTATCTTCATATAATCATCAATACAGTAAATCCAGCTCAAATGTACAAGACAAAAGAGTTAAATGTCTCTCACTAAATGGACCATCAATTATATTATGATATCAAATCATGATTATGGGAATAAATCAATATTCTACATGTCATGCCACTAATTTCTTCTTCCATAGATAGAAACATTACCAGGTTAATAAAATTTTTATATATTTATTTAAAAAATAAATAAATCATAGATATTTTGTGTTTTAAATTTTAAAATAAAATACAATGTATATCCACAAGTATTAAGAGTTATATTAGAACATGAAAATGTTGTGATTTAAACAACATAGTTTAATTTTCATAATTAATAAAATTATCCTTATATTTGATAAATACCCATTTCAAGCCATTACACTATTATGAAAGTTTAAAATCTTAAATATATCTTGATCCCAAAGAATGTGGTCTACTAGAAGATGAAAATTTTATTTTAAAATCTTCTGTTTAACCAAATATTCCCTTATTCACCTAATAATAATGTATAAAACTATATATTCTTTCATTCAATAATAATTTAGTAATTATATTATGACCTTATCACATATATTCGTATCGATATTCATGATGGAAATAAATGGATGACAAATAAATACATCTTGTGAGGTAATTAAAAGAAAATAGGAATTTTATAATCTAATATTGTTAGGTTCTTAGAGAATGTTTTACCAAATATATTAAACATTTCTTTTACCAAATCAAATTTATCATCATTTATTAAAACAGAAGGTGACATGCATTCTTCCATGTTCCCATTGATTTCTTTTTTTTTTAAATTGATATTTATGTTTTCAAAGTTAGCATATAATATGTTCATGGAAAATAATATAGATAAAATATTTCATTCTATGAGTGTACCCTATTAAAATATAAGGTCACTGAGCTATATTTTAATTTTATACCCTAAACTTTTACCATATACAATAATTCCATTTATCATAAGTAATAACATATCTCGCAACATTAAACATTTTTAGTTTAAAACATCAAATTTCATAACACTCATATCCTATATGAATTTAAAATATTAATTTATTTGTTGTAATTAAATATAAATTTAAATACACAATCATTTAAAACCCAAAATAATCATTAACAACAAGAATATCTTAGTCCCCATGGATAATAATGATGGTAAATTATATCTTACCATCATAAATTTCCTAGTACTACAAATGTTTATTTTCATACCATAAGGATTCATTCCATCCATAGGCAGTGTGAGATAAAGGTTTAGCATTTCATTTACCAATTTGGGATACTAAATTTAAATTTTATACCATTTAATAGAATTTTTTGTATGTTAATGTTTCACATATTACATTATTTTATCTCTGTGTTATCTTATCAGAAATTTTGTCTCCAAATTTTAATACCATTAAATTAATAGTAGTGGAAATTTTAATTATAGTGACTGTTAATGTAGTATCCTAAGATAATTGTAGTTCACTTATTAGTCGATATTGGCTTTCACATTTGATGGGGTCACAAATAAATATTTTATACCACCTAGAGTGGTCACCCCCATTTTGAACTCACTTTATGAAATGGCGATATATTATTATTATTTTAAATTTTTTCCATTAGATACTACCATTAGTAGTATAAAATATATTTTCTAAATAATTAATAATATTAGTAAAAAATATATGAATAATAATATAAAATAATAATAATATGATAATAATAACATTATGAATATATTATAATTAAAAATATTTTCATTAAATTATAACACAATCTCAAAAAAAAAATTAGTGTAGTCTCTCCTATAAATAAGTCATACCAAACATGTATTCATGTATACCGTCGATACTATAAGAGTATATATATTATGATCAAGGGTATATAAAAATGAAGATACTTAACCACAACCATCCCTAAACTTCACAACAACCAATAACCATCCCTAGTGACTATCTTTATCCCAATCCATCTAAGAAACCACAAACATTAGTTCACATAAACAAATTTTTATGATGTTATAAGATAACATAATCACAGCCTTTGTTATATGCTGGATCCTCATTTATGAAAATTAATTCCTTGAAATGTTAATAATTAGTAATTAAAAAAATTATATTATACTAAATGATATTTAAAATCAATTTTTTACAAATAATTAAATCTTAATGAATATGAATAAAAACATAAATTACCATTGCATTATATGGTATAATATAATCAAACCATCATTTAAAAAAATATGATTATCAATACCAATTTTTAGGGAATTTCCAGCTAAAACATGATATAATCCATCCTAAAAAACAAGAAAACCATAAATGAAGTTTTTTCTATAGTAAAAATGAAAAGGACAGAAAAAGGGAGAGAGGTGGAGAGATAATGTTCACTCACTATCGTGTCTTATAATGTGAATTTTTATCAATTATTTGACTTTAAAAATTGAGTTTATTACTTATACTAGTGATCACATGATCTATCAAATAATAGAACCCTAGGAAAATAATATTAGTCAAAAAATAATTCATAATGATTTTAATGTTCAACAACACATTTAGAAAACTATTGATGTAGGTCACACGTCTAATAATATTTCTACCAAATAATCATAAATAGTTCTTCTAATAATCAATGAAAAATATTAAAAAAAATTAATACATGAAATATGATATGTGAAATTGAAAATAAGACACCCCTAAGACCCCAATAATGTGTAATATTACATAAATGAATTATATTAGCTTTCTTAATACTATATTAGAACTCTTGTTCTATCCTATTTCCACCTTTAAATAATAAATGATCTCTAAAATTGGTAGATGATGAATTTAGATTTTAAAATATTAATGGATGAAAAATCAATATGATTGAATGAAAACCTAAATGATAAAATGACAACATGAAAACCAATTATGATAGAGTAATGATTTTATTTTTTTATATTTAATATATTAAATATATATTATCTAATTATATATTAATTTATTAATATTATTTTGATTTCCTATCTCATATTTTGTAAGATAAAGTTATATTAATAAATTTGTAACTAATATTCAATAAAAATATCTAAATTAAAAAATATAGTAAGATATATATAAATTCCATGTCGATGATAAGTATATATCTTAAAAAAATAAATATATATATGATATTTTGGCTCGTGAATTATTTCACTCATATTTAATTTTTCTATAATATTTTTTTAAAGAAAAAAAACCAAACACAAGATGTATGTACAAACTATATATCAGTATAAAATGGTGGTGTAAGAAATTTTTTTATAAAAATTTATCAAAAACTATCTATTTTTATGAACTAGTCATAATAAAAGATGAGTGGTATAAGCAGTTTTAAAGTGTTTCTATATAAATATTAAGAGAATAATGTTATAAATAATTGGATCTTAAATAATTATTTACTAATAAACATGAAAAAATAACCAATAATTATTTATATCTATAAAAAATAAGTGTTGTCAAATAGGATATGATGGATCTTCAAAATGGGAGATGGTGGATGGTCAAAATTAAAAATAATTCTTAAAATCATTATGTTGGTCTTTAAATAATGATTAAGACGTGTGATTGGGGTGAATTTTATCCTTTTAAAAACACTAAATAATTTAACATTGATCCCTTGTGAACTTAGATAATAATAGTACACTATTTTCTTTAATAAAATATGCAACAAAAAATATGATAAATTGGGGTGGTAATTTTTATCGTAGTTCAAGGAACAATGATTCCCGAGTCCATTCCACCAAAAGTACCTAAGAAAGTTTAGTGATTTTCAATAGTAGATATTTATCTAAGGGATATAGATAGTTTATTTCAAGAAACTTTAACTTGTTACAACATATTTTACAAGGCTTTAAACTAGAATAACATCAGTCCATGTAACACTCCACACCAGAGTATTTAGAAAAAATAGTCCCTTTGGGGATATTTGTAGTGAAATAATTGAGAAGTAGATGACTTTTCTAATAGATGAATGTATATTTAAATTAAAATAAGAATAACATCAAATCATGACTTTCAATAATAATCAATAAACTTTCTATATAAAATTCTAAAATAATATAGTAGAAACAACTACTTAAATCCTTATAGCTATTGGATGAACACATACAAGAATCTTAATGTAACATGTGTGTCTCCAAGTTATTTTTAAGAAAATATTCAATGTACTATATTAGATGTATTACTGATAAGTATCAACTTAAACTAATTTTATCATCATAATAGTAAAAACTAGAATAATGTTTTCTACAATTAATGAGATCCAACATAATTTCAGAGAAATAGATTCTGGTCAAAGAGCTTTTGATAGTCAAATAATTATCCACAAAGGTTTGGGACTTCATCTAGATATATCCTTTATGAAAAAATTATCTTTAATTAATTTAGGTCAAACATATCCAAATAAGATTCCGGATAAGTCCATATATCAAAAGACATAGCATACATGAAATTTTAATTTAATCAAGCATGAAAAAGACATTGGATATTAGAATGAATAAATATATTAATGAATATATTATGATATGTCCATTGAATCAACTTATCGAGAAACTTACTCCAAAAATTTTAGGGTAGAAATCTACTTATAATTCTTACTTTAAATCACACTTATGAATGGATCAGTGTGTGGCTTACTCTCTATGAGATTGAATCCAAAATAATTTTAGTTTGTGTGTGATTTTTTAAAAATATAATGTTCAAGTTTTAGATTATGATACTGAGGTGAGGTTCTCGACATGAGGTATATACCAAATTCTATGTAATCCAATGTGAGGTTCATTTATAAAAAATATGTTCCTTATTATAAATTGCTACTCAAATGTGGAATTCCAAACATGGAGTAGGATACTAATGTTAATTTACAGAACCACTTTCTTTATAGTGATTATAGACTCTTTTAAAACATACAAAATACTATGTAAGATAGCTTTTACCCAAATATAAAGATAATTACTAAATAAAAGACATTATTATTTCAATAAAATAAAATAATTATTCAATTAAATAAAAACCTAAAATCCACTAAAGTAAAATTATTATAAAAACAAACGATATTTGTGAGAATAAAAATAAATTATAACTTGTTGGACTAAAGTTAATATTACCAAAAAATGTAACCGTTTTGAAAATCACGTAACTCATAGAGACAAAAGAAAACACAAATAGTGTGTTCAAAGGAAAAGAGTGTACTTTAATTTTGTTTATATATTTTTTCATCCAGATTTCTCCTCCATTTTGTGAGATAAAAAATAATGTATTGGAATAAAATATGAATCATTTAATTTTGCAAAGAACTAAATGTGAATTTCATGTAATCCAAAAAATAAGAAAATTCTAAAAATGGATTGACTTAAAAATATAAAAGAGCCACAAAAAAGAAAATAAATATGATTAAAAGGATGTCAAAATTATAAATTATCTCATATTAATAATTGAATCTACATATCTAGAAATAGTATAGGGTTTAGGATGTGATGGAGATATAAAATCAGGATTAGACTCTCTAAAAGAAAATTTAGGGGTCAAAGAATCTTGATTATTTTTTTGCATATCCATAACCTACACCATCAAATATTTTAAATTCATGTTCTATAGAGCACCTCACTCTCTCTCAATTTGACATGAATCATAAATAACCTTAAAAACATAAAAAATGATCACCTTTAAAAATATATTAATAGTCTCATAAGAGTGAACATAATTTTTTATTATGATCCTAAATGGATCAAAAAGACATCTAACACTAGGTTATTCTGAATCTAACCTTCCAATCAGATCTCTCTAATTCTCTAAAAGATTGTGAAAAGGAACAGTATGACACTGTAAATTTCAAATTTTCTCATCCATTACTAATGTATCAGCAAATAACCTCTCTTGTTTTCTCAAAAACATCATAAATTCCTAATCCAATAGAGGTAGAGTATCACCCTTGGCTTGAACTGGAAACTTTCACATCCTTAAGCTAATTTTCTAAAAACATCTTAAAATCACTTAAATTAGACATTGAAACTATTTCCCATTTTATCTTTACAAACTGTTCAAGGATGTCTCTTCTCAATGCATAATAATCGTTCATTTAAATTGATATTTACTTCAATCACTGATAGAAATATTAGAGATACATATATTCTTCTTTGAAAAAAATTCACTTATTATGTGTTTAAAATAATTCTTAAATATCCCATGTTCTACTCGAATCATAAAAACCTCGTCCTTTAAAGAATTAAACATAACTACAATAATTTCATCAAAATATTGAGTACAACTATCAAAACATGATTCATCCCCATAATAAAATGATTCCTACTCAGCCCATATCGATCGTTCTCCAACTTCAATCAACTGAAGAGATTGAACTTCCAAAACTTCCCCAAATGTAAAAGCCAACTCTCAAATAAATTATATGATCTTAGTATCTTCTTCAATAGTTATTTCAAAATAATTCTTAATAATGGAAATGGATTGATACATAATAAAATCAGTTTATGATGTATCTTGGACACTTACTTTATTGATATAAAGCGTATCTTAAACTCTTTTCAATTTTAAAAAAATTAGTGTATTACTCAACTAGTTTTTTGTCACCAGGAACAACTTGTTGATCTCTTTCTTCAACTACCATAATGGGATAAACAAATTATCCTATAGTAAGTTGAATAACCAGGTAAACTGGTGTATGTTGTTCTCTCCTTTGAGGCCAATGAAATATCATAGCCACACTATCTACCTCAGTATAAGGTTATTAATATTCCCTTTTAAATTGATGAACTCCCCTAAATATTCTAAAAATATTTTCATCTAAAGCATGCCATCTCCTAGTGAATTTTAGAATATTTTACCACTAATAGTTGAATCCTATAATCCTGTAGCATTACCTCAATCAACAAACTTCTCAACAACATATCCTTTCACTCTATATTCTCTAACTTCCTCATCACCAAGTCTAGAAAATTCATCAGACTTTAAACATTTACACTCCTCCCTCATCATGATCACCAGAAGGTGCATCATCCATTGATCCAAATGGTATAAGCTTCCCTGAAGTTACATTCTAAAAGAAACCAAATTTTTTTAAGGTTATAGTAGAAATAATGTTACTATGGTGACATATTAATCGAGTTTTGATATCACCAATCAAAACACTCTTGAAAATAACAAGATACATTAGCCTCCCATAAGGATAAACAACATCATTTAATCCTTATGGATATAGTGGATCAAATATCATAAAATATATTGAAAAATATTTAAATTAATAGCACTAAAAATTAGTGACATGATATATATATATTGGAATAGAATCCTCTCTGACTCTATAATCCTATGAAAGAAAAATGGTTTGAAATAAACAAAAAATGAATTCTTAATCAGTTATTAAGTCCTTAAAAAGTATTTTTTAGACCTAACATTTTCCCAAATTAATGTAATTGATTTACTTAGACATATGAAATCAATATATATTCAATAGTAGGTTGAAATTAAAATTCACTTCTTGTGGGAACTAAAAGATATAACCACCTCAATATAAGAAACAAATAACACCTTATTGTTTACCTTTATAAATACAACATATCCACTCGCATCAAATCTAAAATGGTAATTTTTTAATAAATATACTACTCCCCTTTTGAAAACATACTCAGAATTTCCTCAAATAAAAATAAATTCCCAAAATTAAATTCTTATATCTTATTTACACATTACATTTATCTCTAATAGTCATTTAAATTTTACTACCTTACCTTGTAGTACACTTCAATCTATACATGAAGGTTTTTTCATTTTCCCACAATTGATACCAGCCTCATTAGTCCTTTTATTATTTTCTATAATTGGTTCTAGTATAATTATTATGGTTTGAAATATGTATGGTTTTAAAGAAAAAAATGATATAATGAAGAGGAAAGGGTTTAAAAGAAGGGGTGATATATAAAATTATCTCTGAAACTTTTAGGTGATGGTTGAGTTTCTCAAGATGATAATTTAATGTATGAATTTAGGCTTCTAAAATTAAAAGTGGGTTTGAAACATAAAATATAAAAGTATTATTGTAATAATAAAAACTAAAAACTAAATCAATTTATGAATAAATAAATCATTTTAAAAAAATAAATAAAAATGATAATTTTAATGAAATAAAATATTAACTAATAAAAAAAATATAAAACATTTTAATAAAATTAAATAAATCGAACTCTCCCTAATAAAATAAAAACTAGTAGTATGAAGAGTTCCTATGAAAATAACTGTAAGCTGAGATTCTATTTGAAAAAAATTGAAAAATATATATCCCTTTTTGAAATGATCCCTTGGAAATTTATTTTGATTATCAATATTAATAGTTCTATAATAGCTCATTGTATTTTTATAAATATTTATTACAGTAGTATTATCCCATAAAAAAGGAACATGAAAAAAATTAAGATTAATTTCAAGAAGTGTTTTTTTCATCTATAACACTTATGAACTACAACTACTAGAGAATATATATTCAGCCTCAACATTTAGAAAGGAAACTCAATTTTTCTTCTTACTAGACCTTGAACCTAGGGTCTTTCTAAAAAAATGACTGGTTCCAAAGGTACTTTTTAAATATTATATACATCCTCCAAAATCAGTATCTAAATATGAAATTAAATAAAAATATAATCATTTTAAGAAATAAATTATAATGAAACAATTCCTTTTAAATATCTCAATGTCTTTTTTACAGTAATTAAATTAAACACTTTTTCATTTTACAAAAATATTTCTCGTAAGAAAGTAGAAAAACATTTATCTTGTCTTTTTGTAGTAAGATATAACAAATTTCCAATCATAAAAAAATATAACCTTTGGTCAAATGGTTTACCATCTTCATCCAAATCAGGTTTAATATTACTGCATATGTGAGTTGTATATGAATTAATTTTTTCAAGAATGAACTTTTCTAATAAGTGAACGATGTATTTACATTGGTTTAAAACATTTCCATTTTTTAAATAGAAATCCAATAAATAAATTTAATTATTCCATCATACTAATTTGAAACTCATTAGGAATATTTTCTAAAATATAATTGATTTTTTTGAATATATCCAAAAAATATAATTATCTATATAAATTTGAATTTATTAAATATCATATGACTAAGACTTCTTAAAAAGAGTATGATCATATAGCGGTATATAAAATCATTTTCTATGTGAAAATAGGTCATCTTATCATATTAATCACTTAGTGGATGTTTAAAATCATAAACTGTTTTAGAATATTTGACAACATAATTTTGAAAATGGGTGTTTTCATAACATGGGTTTGATCAACAAAAAATGGTCTTAATGACTACAAGACTTTTAATTGGGGAAAGTTTTTTCCTTATAATATAAACCTTCCTCCTAATCGTAACCCTTAGCAACAAGATTATCTTTATTTCTAGTAATTATACCTTGATAATCTTTTTTACTCCTAAACACGCATCTACATTCTATTGTTGGATAGTCCAAGGTCCTATCAACTAATTCCCAAATATTATTTCTCCAAACCTGATTTAGCTCCTCTTACATAGTGTTTCTTCTAGAAAAGGGGATGACCTCATTTGTTTAAGGTTCAAACATTCCAATCGGTTTCTAACGGGTTTATTCGTAGAACCGGAAACATCCAATGATTCTATATTCATTTGGACCTACTTTCCAAAGGTAGGTGCTCATTAGTTATGGACCGATGAGGCTTACGAATTTTCATTGGTTGAGAGGATGGGAGGTAAAACTGATCGCACCTTTTTTGGGGGAATTATTGTCTACTTTGGGACTCTCTTTATAGATTTAAGTTATCTTCATGAATCTTTATTAATTTAACAAGTATGAAAATGATCATTCCTATAGATCTAACAATCAATGATTGATATGTATGAGATTTAGAGAATCTTTTATATGTATTTTTTGTTATTCATCGATAGTGAATCATCCATATTTATTTTGATATTCTTAGTAAATGGGAACTTTCAACACATTATATAGAAATATCTTGTCATTATGATAACCATACTAGTTTTAAAGCCACTCAGTGGCACACTTGAAGGTTATTATCATTCAGAAGGACAGGGATTATTTTAGATTTGGGATCGTACCCATAAAAGGGCTTCCTACGTATCCTTGTTAAAAAAATGGAATCAGAACCCACGTAGTTTGAGTGAAGAAGTATGAGTTTTATGCACAATTAATGGATCAAAGAGATATGTCATAATTACTTTTACACTATAAGATCACGTGAGTCAAACTCGGTGTGAGAAAGAAGAGGTATTAGTAAAATCTGACGATTGTGCCATGAAAGATGCAATCATAAGAAATGATGTGGGGCTTACGTATGTCTGATGGCCCAAGTAAATGTGGATTATGACTTAGTTTAGGAAAGAAGCCCAGGGATAAGGTCCATAAAGGTATATGTGCTTTATGGAGAGTTAAATACTTATCTTAGGTCATACTCTTGAGAAGGATGCCCAAATTAGAGAGGGACTAAGGATTGGGTTTTATTCCTGAGAAGGAAGCCCATGTCAAAAGAAAATAAGTCTGGGGCTTACGCCTAAAAAGGAGACCCAGGTTAAGGGGACTAAAGATCTGGGGCTTACTACTGAAAAGGTGTCCCAGGTTAAGAGAAATTATTATTGGGGCTTACTCCTAAGGAGGATGCCTAGATTAGGGAACTTGGGGCTTACTCTTATGGAGGATTCGCAGATTAGGGAACTTGGGGATTACTCCTAATGAGGATTCCCAGATTAGAGAACTTTGCACTTACTCTTAAGGAGGATGCCCAGATTATGGAAATTGGGGCTTACTCCTAAGGAGGATTCCTAGATTTGGGAGCTTGGGGCTTACTCCTAAAGAGGATGCCCAGATTAGGAAGTTGGGGCTTACTCCTAAGCAGGATGCCCAAATTAGGGACCTTGGGGCTTACTCTTACAGAGGATGCCCAGATTAGGGAACATGGGGATTACTCCTAAAGAGGACACCCATATTAGGGAAAATGGGGCTTACTCCTAAAAAGGATGCCCAGATTATGGAACATGGGGCTTACTCCTAAGTAAGATGCTCAAATTGGGGAACTTGGGGCTTACTCCTAAAGAGAATGCCTAGATTAATGATATTCTCATCGTAAAGGATGAGGTTGAAATGAAAGAAATATCTAACCTTAGTGACATAATATTATTTTAAATCATGATGTTTTGAAAGATGTTCCATAGAATTCATTTCAGATAAGGAATCCAATAAAGTAACCTTGACATAAATGGCTTTGAAGAGGGTTTTGAAGGCTAAATCTTGAAGAGGATAGGTGGATTTGAAGAAAAGAGTTGAATAGGGAGAAGGTGTACCCAAAAAGAGGCAGGATCACAAGTCCTTTTTGGGTGCGCAAGTCCTAGTCGTGCAAGTATACTTGCATGACATGGTTGTAATTGAGCGACGATTAACCCATAGGGTAATACTTTAGCGAGACTTGGCTCAAGCCCTTAGTATTATCCCTAAAGGGTTCCAAAAGGGTGGCGCACAAGTTCTGTTGAAGGGGTAAGGTGGCACGCAAGTGTGGCCATTTCCATTAAGGGTTAGACACTTAGGCGTGCAAGTGCTGATGAATTTAAAAACTTAGTCCTTGTTCCCCCTCTTTAGATCTTCCATTCAAGGTAAGAAATTACCTTAAAAGTGTTCGGAAGACATCAAGAAAAGACTAGGGCACCGAGAGCTTAAATCCAACTTTTGGATTTTTTATCCTCGAAATGGGGGGCCCAAAAGGGGTATTTATAGGCCATTGAGGACCTTGGGAGAAATTAAAATATGGAACACAAGACACCTATGTGACCAATATGTGGCATGCAAGTATACTTGTGTGACCATGGTGAAACTTGCGCGACCCATGCTTAAAGAAATCATTGTTCATTCCTTTTTCAATTTGTGATGTTCTTCAAAGTATGAATCTCTTTGTGCTTAAGTTATTCCCATTTTTCATTCATTAGACTCTGTGACGAAAATGAGCATAAACAAAAGTCCCCACTCAGAGTTGGATTTGAAAAAGGAAAGAGGATTTGACTCTGAGGTAATGGAGAAAACCAAGGAATTTTGGGCGCGCAGGTTTTGAGCGTGCAGGTAGCGGTGCACAGGTGTGAACCACGCAGGATACGGTGCATAGGTAAACTACTTATCCTATAAATATTCAGCTCCACTTCGCATAAAGCACCTGGATTTGAATGATTCTGATCTCTCGGCGCGTAAGTAGCTTGGATTTTGCGCGTCTGTGGAGGTGATGTTGTCTGTGGTTCATTGTTTCTTTGTGTCGTGCTTCTACAGAGGTAGTTGGACTCACGTAGTGATTTCTGGGTGACTATACTTTCACTACTGTATTAGACATGTGATCCAACATGGGACTTGTGTGCCCTAATGCCTAATCCATTTTTTGAAATTTCATCAGAAATTTTATGAAAAATCAACTTACTTAAGAGTTAATTATTCAACCTTTGTACAGATTCAATGGCTCCCAGAAGAATTGGAACGACTGATTAGCTAGCTAGAAAGTGGATTGATGATATCTATGATATCAGTCACCCAGATTTGGCCATGTACATGAAGAAGTATCATCTTAATTTTCCATAGAGAATTAACTTTCCTTTATATGGCCATGGTTATCTTCAAGGAGTCAACATTCTAGAGCCAAAGAAATATCTCCTGAATTCTTGGTTTGAAACTTACACCAACTATTCTTCAGTAAATGTCTCAGTTGGAGGAACATTTTTGAATTCTAGAATAGTGGAGAAATCATTTACAATGCATCATAGCACATGTTCTCCAGATCTGAAACCTCACAAGCCTGAGCTGCAGCCGCATTGTTATACCTCAATCTTCTGAAACTCTCAGATGGATAAATCCAAAGGTTGGAAGAAGAGTTGGGACTTCCTTCCTAGAGGAGGTGTAAATAAAACTTGGATGTGGGCATACTGGGTGCGAAAATATTGTAAAGAGATTTTTGAGGATCTAAAAGAAGCTACAATATATGAAGCCATCTGGGCTGGGCAGACATATGTCTACTGGAATGATGACTTTATGCCAGAGCTAATCCGCCGTTGGAGCCCAGAAATCGATTCATTCCATCTGACTCATAGATAAGTAGGCATCAGTTTGTGGGATGTCTAAAAGATCTCAGGGGCTCCATTTTTGGGAGATATGTATGATGAATTCATCCCTACCAAGGCATCTTGAAAAGATTCTGAGAAGAATCCAGCTTTTTTTCAAGAATTATTGAAAATATTCTACAAGATCAAGAATTCAAAGACCTCTAAAACTCATTATAAATAAGATATTCATCTAGAGGAGTTGATGGATATGTTTCTTACCAAGAAGAAGGATAAGGGGCCCACCCGTACTCATCCTACTACTTGCCCTAGAACAGAGAAGAGGGGTGATTTTAGCACATTATGGCCGACCCTGGAAGTAGGATAATTTGAAAAGTGGGGGTATGAAGTGGATCAGAGAATCCCAGAAAAGACCCATCTGGCAGGCTTCCTAGCATTGTGGCTCAGTGTTTATCTTCTGCCGGTCAGGGATTCGAAGGGAGGTGTTAGGCCGGGGACCTTCGTTGTTGCAGCCAAGTTGGCTGAGAGGAAAATGGTTGGGTTGGCCACCCCTATTTTGGAAAAGGTTCACAGAAGCTTACTCCATGTTTATATGGGTAGGTCTCCTTTCAGAATAGTGGGACCATTCCATGTATTATGGGTATGGATCGCCACTCATTTCAAGACATATGATGTACAGAGTGGAGTACAGGTTCCTAGAAGTTCTTTCAGACCGTCAGTGCAGGAATTTTTTTGAATTTTTCCATTATCTCTCAACTCCTATGATATGAAGGTGAGGTTGAGAATGTTCAAGGAATTAAATTTCATTCATTATGGAAACCTTCCAACCGGGCGATTTGTTGATGATGGAACAGCCGACCTGGAATTGAGGTCATATGTGCTGGCTTTCAGAGATGGTGTATTCGCCACCAAGATTGACAAAGAGATTATATGCAAGGCCTATTCTCAATACAGATTTGCATGCCGATTCAAGTGTCTACAGCAGATTGTTGTATCACCTCCTATGCATGTCAAGTCAGAGCAGCATCCGATGGTTTCCTAAAAACTATGGATGCTGACATCTTTGGAGAAGACCGGGGCAGTGTTTAATCTACTAGTTGCTTGAGCGGTGAGTAACTTGACTACATGGTATGGTGAGAACTGGGTAGCATCATATCATGAAGGGGTACTAAATCATCTGGTTCCTTGGGTGGTGAAAAAGAAGAGAACTGTCTACAATTAAACCCTTCATCTGGAAGGTGACTCTTCCACACCTGGAGTTGACTCACTGGGTTCCTCACCCAGAGTTGACTCACCTGATTCTTAGGATGGGGATGGTGAGGCACGACATGTGTCAAAGCGGCCTCATGCCAGATATAATACTCCTATCAAAATTAAGATACCTACTCTATCGACTCCTCGTGAGTTATATCATTGAGGAAATTTAATCTCCATTACTTATAGAGAAACAAGTTTTTTTTCTTATCCTTTATTTGTGATTGCAGAATCTAGTAAGAATTTGAATTCCATGATTGTAGGACCCTCCCCGTAGCCTTCTGGTACACATTCTGAATATCTACGACCAGAGGCTGTCCAGACATGGCGGAGTTTATATTGTGATGTTGAAACCTCCTAGCTGGACTTATGTGAAGGTCTACACATCCCTGGAGTAGGGAATATTTGGGCTTCTATTGATATCCTTTTCGAGGATAACCCCGATGAAGTTCGGTCTTACATCAGAGATCTGGAGATGCTTATATATGCCACTGATGATTCCATTCCTATCACCAAGAGGGTGAAGGAAATAATGGATCATGGCACCACTAATGGTAATGGTGCTTCCAGAGATGAGGATTGGCACTATTACTTGGATCCTAAACATGTAAGTCTCTTTCCTTATTTTATTTCCAACTTGATTCGAGTTAAAGCCTTGTTACTCAAAGAAATTGCTTTCTTCATCCTGTAGCTTACAATGAAAAGAACTGTTAAGGATCCTTCACCATAGTATAACCCTGGTGGTACTGCCATCGGAGCTAATGAATCTTCTCATGAGCCGGGCAAGGTATCTCTAGGCTGACAAGACATGGAAAAGGATATAGAAAGTACTTTTCACTCTCCAATACCTGTATTTGGAGATAATGATGTCAGCACACCAAAAAAATCCAAATAAGCGAAGACATCGAAGGAAGAAGTCCACAACCAAATGTTTTATCAGTAGTGGTAAGTACATCAGATAGTCATGAATCTTAACTCATGAAAACATTTCTCACACCTATTGGGATTGCAGGGGATTTTTCAATTTATCCTCTGAGGGAGAGGATTGACCCTCCTCTGAGGACAACGGAGGGTGCTGGTGAACAGTTGCAAACTCATGCTGACTTGGCTGCTCCTGAAGTAGAGCTAACATATGTTCCCATTTTTTCTCCTGCTACTTCTGCAAGGAGAGAAGAGACTGCTTCTTTTAATTTAACAATACTTCATATAATGTTGAATGAAAAAATCAACTGACATCCATTCTGTGATACTTGTAAGTTCAACACCTGCACCAGAGCATTTGGTGGCCACTACAATTGCCTCCGCAATTTTATCTGAAGAAGCTTTTCGAGGTCAGAGGCCACAGGATGAGGGTCATTAAGTAGAGATATCGAATACTCCCACTAGTGAGACTAAATAGAAATCTGATATATCACTAGATGAAATGATGGAACTTGGCACATATTTTGAATAGATTTTAGATCATGTTAAATTACCATGTAATTTATAATATTTCAGACATGACTGTTATCCTTCGTCCTGTCAAAAAAATATTATTACATCTCTGTCCAAGATTGGTTGAAATGTGAAGTTCCATATGAGCATGTTGTTGAACTACCAATGCTTGAAGGGGGTAGAGACAACCCAATTATTATAGAGACACTAGCTCAAGTGGAGCTTAACCCGACAGAGCTTCTTGAAACCCATCCTAAAAATCCTGTTAAAGGTAGGAAAGATGGGAAGGATCCATATCATGATGTTGATCTACCATTGGGTAAGAGATAATAATATTTGTGTCATCACATACTTTTTAACACAACTTAATCAACTTTTTTTATCCTTCACAACTAAAAAAACATTCGATTGACTATGCAGGGCCGTCAATTTCAGTGGCTAGATCTGGAGGTGAAGCCTCTGCCTCTACCCCAACGGTAATCAGAATGTTAAGTAACAAGGGTTAGGGGGGAAGGAGTAGAATATGGCACTTATCTAAGTTCATTAATCTCAGACTATATTCCCCCCAGTGATAGTGACGCTGAATCAGACCCGGAGGTACAAAAGTTGCTCCAATTCTCACGTCACAAGGCATGGAAGAACATATGGAAGATTATATCTGAAGTGCCTCTTGAAGAGTTATCTTCTAAGATCCAGCGAATGTCATCCCTCTTCATCATTTTGGGACTTGGTGGTTTTAGATATTAAGTGATACATGCTGCAGTGAAACAAGTCATCTTAATGAGGGAGAAAGAGAAAAAATATCGTAAAGATCTGACCAGAGAAAGTTTGTTGACCAATATCAGAGAATATGAGACTGCAGTGTCCCGAGCTGAGGTTGATCATGCTGCAAAGTTGAAGGAGCTAAAGAATAAGATCAAGGAGAAATTTTTCTATCAGATGCACCTTCAGCAACAGTTAGATGTTGTTACTAGGGAACTTGACCAGCTTAACAATTCACTGGATGTAGTTCAAACAAATGGTACGAAATCCATTGCAGATGCCAAGAAAGCACTCCATCAAGCTGAAAAGAGTGAATCTGGTCGAGTGCATGAACTTCAAGTGGCTGATGATGAAGCTCGGGATGCCATAAATCAAATGAAGAGTTATATTGAAAGCCTCTAGTAATTCATGGAAAAGAGAAGAGACCCCAATTTGTGTATGTCCTTCTAACTCTATTGAATCAAGGAAAAACACTTTCATCTTTAATCATTTGTGCTTGCATTCTTTTTCTACCTTCTTTAAATAATTTTACCTAAGACAATGGGCCTAATAAGCATAGTTTGATTTTTTCTAGGATTATTAAAATAACCCTACAAACATTAAATCTTTTTATTTCTCAATATTTCCTAAATCATAAAACAATATATGTTTAGTGAGCTGGGAGTTGACTTTTTTATTCAGAGTTCCCTTCTCTTTTGTGGGCAGTTTAACGTCATTCAATCAGACATAAAAAGGATAGTGTTTAAGGTCTAAATACCTTTGACCGAATGGATGAAAAATGACATAATTCCTTGATAATTTATCTGAAAACATATTGCCACATTCAAGTATGGGGGAAAACATGTAAACTATGACTTAAGAAAATTTAAATCTGAGGAATGATATGAAAAAAAGGGCGAAAAGGAATTAGAAGACATATTTCCTAAGAGTGAATTTACCATTATTTCACAAACCCATTAGGGGGTTGAATTATTCAGGGCCACTTAAAGGCATTGGCTACATAGTTAAATTATAGCATCTTTTGGCTGATAGTTCTGTTATGTAGACTACTTATGCAAGGCCGCCTAAGGGCACGTGCTGCATAGTTAGGAAAAAGAACTCTCAGAAATTTTACTTTTCTACTGCTAAAAAGCCAGTGAATGTTTATGGAGATTCAAATTTTCCAAAGCATAGAGTCTGATGTATGGAGAGAGGTACTTGAATATGGAGAGGATATTCCCAATCAAGATTGTCAAAGAATTGGATGAATGTCACTCCAATGAAGGTATGAACCAAACATAGGTAAGGGAAATATAAACCATAGACTTTAATAACTTCATATCATAAAAAAGAGTATGGGACAAATATGTTATGGATGGATATTTTTTTTCATATCCCTGTATATTTTCATTTAAGATAAACAAGGAAAAAAGAGGTTTCCCTCCCAAGAATGAAGTTACCACTATTTGACAAACCCGTTAGGCAGTTGAATTATGCAGGGCCACATAAGGTCATTGGCTGCATAGTCAAATAATAGCATATTTGGGATGACAGGTCCGTTATGTAGACTGCATATGCAAGGCCACCTAAGGGCACCTGCTGCATAGTCAGGAAAAATAATTCATGGGTATCAGACATTTTGTGACTAGAAGTCAAGAAAAGGGTTATGGAGATCTGTAAATATTTAAGGTTAGGAGTATGGCACATGAAAATGTTTATTGTCTGATGCATGTAGGAGATACACATAAGAATTCATACAATAATCATGTTGTGACTGGGTCCTGAATTGAGGTACTGGACTTCACTACGTATCACATAAGGATGGGAATCAATCCATACATAGTTCTTGAAATACAGTTTAACATCATGTGGGATGAGAATGTGGGAGATCTTAATTTAGTTTCATAGAGATCAGACCATAATAAGGAATACACATTGTGTGTTTTATAAACCTTATGTGAATAAAGACCAGGGTTTTCATACCACATTCATGTTTTCATAGGGGGGATTTTTAGCCAAGGGACTGAGAGTGGAATTTGGGGTCAGGCCCAAAGACTTAGGGTTGGATTCTAGGGATGCTCGAACATTCCCACATATCCCATAAGGATGGGAATCAAGCCTCACATAGTTCATAAAATACCCCTTGTACAAATTTGGTTTATACAAGTGAAGGGTGAAAGGGGACTTTAGTGAAATTATGGTCTGGCCGAAGAGTAAAATTTAGGGCACTACCATGTATGCACATAGTCTTTGAAATATGTCATGATTAGAGATCAATGTCAATAACGATTCCCTCTCAGGTGAGGGGCAATGGGGGACTGTATATTTTAACGTCATATAGCATGGATGATGATGAACCAATGTGAAGATATTGGTTTTAGAGGATTCTTCACGGATCAACATTGTATGAGACAGAGGTGAACTGATGTGAAGAGATTGGTTTTGGGATTGAACCTCAGGAGGTTACCTACGTACCCGGCCTAGAAGGAAAGGACCAAAGTCCATGTAGATTGATTAAGAATTAATTGGTGATCAAGTTGTACTTGAGGACAACCCGAATGTGGTGATAGGACTTACGTGTGGTTAGTAGCCCAGAGAGGGTGTTATGGTTGAAGTTTACTCTAAGATCACATGAGTCATACTCAGTGTGTGAAACAAGAGGTCGAAACAACCCTAATGATTCACAGTTTAACGTCATGTTAGATGAAAAGGGGATTATGCAGTTTTATCTCATGAAGTAAGGAAAAGTTCTACACAGTTTAGCATCATGTGGTTAGGAGAACACAGTTTAACGTCATGTTGGACGAAAGGGTGCTATACAGTTTAGCATCATGTAGCTAGGACGTATTGTATTTATGTTACACAAAATACTTCTTCAAGAATCATACATTGGTCAGAGTCATGATGAGTTCTCCATCCATTGAGATTAAATAATAAGCTTCATTGGAGTGTACCTTATGTATTGAGTAAGGTCTTTCCCACATTGGATCAAGCATGGGAGGTTTCTTTCCAGGTATCATTGGAATTCTGAGAACCAATACCAATACTCCATGAATTAATGAACGAAGAAAAAAAATTTTGTTGAAAGCCCATGTTATTCGGTTCTAATAGACTTCTAAGTAGTGGAGGGTGCACAATCTGTTTTCATCTAATCATTCCAATTCATCCAAACGCTGTTGAGATTTTTAATCTGTAGATGACTGATCACAAATGGCTACTCTAAGTGAAGGTAATTGAACCTCAATGAGCGAGACTGCTTCTGTTCCATATACCAATGAATATGTAGTTGACCGCGTAGCAGTGCGGGTGTTGGTCTGATAAGTCCATAAAGCATGAAAAAGTTTACCAGGCTATGATTTCTTATCTTTATCCACCTTCTTTTGTAGTATTTTGGAAATATTATTTTTGAAGGCTTTTATTTGGTCATTGGCCGCTACATGATACTAAGAGGAATGGTTAGATTTGATGTTGTATTCTTGACACAACTTCCTTACCTCGAATGGTCAGAAGTTTATTCCATTGTCCATCAATATGGTATGAGGGACACCAAATATGGTAATGATGTTAGACTTGATGAAGCTAACAATGATTTTAGAACTAAATTCATTGAGAGGTATTGCCTCTTCCCATTTGGAAAAGAAGTCAGTAGTAGTAATAATATACTTAAATTGCTTAGATGTAGCCAAAGGGTAAGGTCCTACTACATTCATTCCCCATGTGGAAAATGGCCATGAGTATTTAGATATATGAAGCAACACTGGGGGTTGATGAATGAAGTTGGCACATACGTGGAAAGAATGAACTTTCATAGTGAAATCAACAGAATCTTGTATCATTGAAGGCAAAAAGTATCCAATACTTCGAATTTGATTAGATGGTCTATGTCCAGACTGGTGGGCACCACAAACTACTGTATGTACTTCTTTCATGACAGCCATTATCTCTTCACCATCAATGCATATAAAGATAATTCCATCAAAACCTCTTTTCTAGAGAATTTTTTCTAGGTGATCTGGGCTATCATAAAGAGTAAAACTGACCACACGTTGCCAGACTTGTTCTTTCCCAACTCTATCAGGTGGGAGTATTCCATTTTGAAGGTATTCCCTAATAGGTGTCATCCATCCTGTAGTATGACCATATGGTTCAGAAATGGGACTAATTTCATTGATTCCCTCTGTTCTGATTTGAACATAAGGTGAAACTGTATGATGGTGGGAAATACTAATGATTTTTTTGTTCCGATTTGGATCTTCCAGAGTTGTGGCTACATGAGCTAGGGCATCATCTTGAGCATTTTGTGATCACAGTACATAATAAAATGTTGGATCTGAAAGTGATTCTTCCATTAACTTTTAAACGTAATCATTCAAAGGGATTAATTTTTCTTTTTTGATTCTATAATACCCATTGACATGTTTGATTACCAGGTCTAAAACACCTTTCACTTTCAAGTGATTCACCTGTGCCTGAAGCAACAAATCCAATCCTATGATGAGAGCTTGATATTCTACTTCATTTTTTGTACCGCCTTTCAACAATAAGAACGAATACGGTATCACTGCCTTTTTCAAGGTAAATGAGAAAAATTCCTAACACAACTTTATTGAGTTTAGGACCTTCCATTTTCTTCCCTGTTGGACTTCTGGAAGAACCATAAAAGTACATCTCCCATGTTTGAAGATTATCTTGAATAGAGAGGACTTCCTCATCAGGAAGTTCAATATCTATAGATGTGTATTCTACTGATGCGTGTTCAGCAAGAAATCAGCCAGATCTTGGCACTTTATTGCCTTTTGATACACATATTGTATGTCAAATTGCTACAAAATAACTGCCCACCTTTCCAGATGTCCTGTAAGCATTAGACGACTAAGGATAAATATGAGCGGGTTATTGCGAGATACCAATTGGAACTCATGATGTCGTAGGTAGTGCCTCAATTTCTGAACTGCAAGGATTAACACTAGGCAGCACTTTTCAATATATGAATATCAGGTTTCTGCTTCAAGCATAGTCTGACAAAGATAGTAAAGGTTGTTTTCATTCCCAGCATCATTCTTTGGGCAAGGAAGTCACCCAATGATCGCTCAAAAGCAGTCACATAAAGAATAAGTGGAATTACTTCAATAGGTGACACTAATACCGTTGGACTCAAGAGATATTTCTTGAGAATATTGAATTCTTCTTGACATTCTTCAGTCCACTAGTAAGTGATTCCCTTATTCATCAATTTGGTGAAGGGTAAACATTTGCCTATGAGATTGGTGATGAAACGCCGAATATAGGCCAAGTGTCCTTGAATTCCTCTCAATTCCTTTGAATCTTGAGGAGGTGACATACCAAGGATTGATTTTGACTTTTTAGGATTAACATAAATACCATGATGGCATACAACAAAGCTGATAAATTTTCCCGAAGTTACCCCAAAAGAACAATTTAAGGGGTTCATATTCAAATTGTGTTGTTAATGTTTGTGGTATATGATTTCCAAATCATTTAAGAGATTAGAGTGTTGGCTGTATTTAACTACCAAATCATCCCCATACCATTCAATAAATTTTCCTAAAAGGGTTTGAAGATATGATGCATAGAACATTGATATATTGCACCTGCATTCTTTAGGCCAAAGGGCATTACCTGATAGAAAAAACACACCCTGAGGGGCTATGAAGGTTATAGATTCTTCATCATCTCGATCCATTTGGATTTTATTGTACCCAGAATATCCATCTATAAAGGAAAGTGCTTTATATCCAGCTGTTTCATCACTTAAGAGTTATGTGATCAGAACTGGAAAATCATCCTTAGGACAATGCCGATTAAGATCTCTGAAATCAACGAAAACTCTAATTTTTTCATTCTTTTTTGTACAGGGATAATATTATCCAGCCATTTAGGATATTGAACATCTCTAATGAAGTTATCCTTGATATGATTATCCACCTTAGATTCAATTTTTGAGGCATAAGTTGGGTGTGTTCTTCTTGCGTCTTATTTGAATCCTATAAGTTCTTCTGGGAAACCCAAATGATGGGTAGAAACATCAGGATCAAGCCCTAGCATTTCTGAATAATTCCAAGAAAATACATCTCGATTTTTTTTAAAAAGTAAATATACATTTCTTTCTCTTCAAGAGTCATGACTGCACTAATTAAAGTGGGGCGTGGATCTTCTTTTGTACCCAGATTTATTTCTCTAAGTTCATCCAAAGTGGTAGAGATACTCTCTTCAAATGCCAGAGGAGCACCTCTAAGATCTTCCTATTCTTCTTCAACACATGTTATTTCTTCTATTTCTACTTTCATAGTAGATGATGAAGCAGAATTTCCATGATCAAGAGAGATGTCAAAATTTGAACATCTTGAATAAGAGGTTACCATTTCTGGCCTTATTGATCATGAAGGGTCTTCCTTGGGTAATAAAGAGGATATGATGGATTGAGAATTGACATCATCGTTCATCTATGACACTGCTATAACTTCTTCTGGCCTTGTTGATGAAGTATATAATTGCTGGATTTTAGCAGATGAACTTAATACATCTCCATTTGAGCTTTTATCATTGCTTGGTGAATCACTAATTTCTCCCATGTTGTCTGGGTTGGTTTCCGTAATTGGCATTATGGAAGTTTTTATAAGAGTATTTGGATTTGGTTATGTCATGTCAATTTGACTGATAGGAAATAGATAATATGTACTCACATGTTTGAATGGGTTTACTGGAATCTTTTCCAAACCATATTAAGCATTAATTTTGGTGACCTCATTTTCCGTACATACCCCCTTTCCATCCATGTGATAGAATTCTGGCTCAATGTATTGAAATTCACATGTTTTTAATGGGCCTCTACCACCATACAATGTCCCAATTTGACCATTGAACAAAATATTTGAGACATTGATGGTATGATGAAGGTATAGCCACATGTTGATGTAGCCATGTTCTTCTAAGAAAAATGTTGAAGGCTTTTTCATGATGAACAACCATGAAATCTGAATTGGATACAAGATCCCCAAACTGAGTTCTAAGTGTAATCTCTCCCAATGGTTCCTTTTCATTTTTATCATATACTTGGAACATCAAAGTAGAATGAGATAAATTAGATTTAGTGAGGCCTAATTGATGAAGTGTTCGAATAGGGATGAGGTTGACTCCTAAATCATTATCAATTAAAACTCATCGGATGTCTATATCATTGACCTTTCCAGATAAATACAAAGGTCTAATATGTCCATTCACATCATCATTTTCAACTTCAACTGTAAAAGATATCACTGCATGGAATTTTGTAGGATAATTCTCTACATGATAGACTCCAGCTGCAGCAATTTCATTTTTGAATTTCTGAGGACATGAGAAAGCCTCAATGAGTGCCTCCCAAAGATCCTTTGATAGATTTAAGGCATCCAGAATTGATAACATTGATGGTACTTGGGAAAAATGTATCAAGACATCATACTTTTGGTCCAAAGGTCTATGTTTCCCAAAAGGAACATGTGGTTTCGTAGGTGCCTTAGAAGTTTATGCTTTGGAAGTAGATGCATCTTGTATCGAGGTAGGAGTTGGAAATATTCTTGGATTTGTAAGATTAGACTGACTAGGTATATTTATTTGTTGATAAGAAGAAGCTTTAACTTCTAATTGGTCTTCCAAAAAATGTACTAAGACTAAATCTGGAATGTGTGGAAGAACTTTCTTGTTCTTGTTGATCCCGCTGAAGGGCTCTTCCATAAGTTTCTACTATATATATAGTTCTAGAAAAGGTAGGATTGAAATAGTGGCTTCTAGAATATCCATGTCTTCTTCTGTATCCTAGACCTCTGGAAATCCCTTTAATTTATCTATTTGATACAGGTAACTCGATCAAGCTCATCAAGATCAAAAATGTGACTGGCATAAGGATCTGTTAAGTGAATCATGTTAACAGAACCAAAAATCAACTCTTCATCTGATAAAGATTCTGCATAATTATCCAGTTTAGGTTGTGTCGTTTGGTGGGGCGGTGACCGTGCTTTTGAAGTAGATGGCATAACATCTTCCAGAGTCAAATACATCTTGGGATTTGACATGATCTCATCTTCTTCTGACTGCTCTTCTTTCTTGGAATTATGCTGCTTCTTTGAGGATTTTCCCTCTGATGAAGGGGGTTTTGTCATGGAATTCATAGCAAAAGACACAATTGGATTCTTCAATTGCATTCGTAAAATGGAATGAGTTTGGTTGATCATTTTCTTGACCATCCAATAATCATATTTCTACACATTTTTTCTTTTGACATCGTGCCACTTTCCTTCTTCTTCTGGATCTGTAGGAGTAACACATGCTACCTAGGCTGAAGAACCTTTCAGTTTGACTTGTCCCAAGTCCACCATCTTTTGTAGAAGGTCTTTAAAGACAAAACACTCCTGAATGGGATGCCACAACATCTGATGGAAAGGGAAATAGTTGGTAAGGTCTTCATCTCCTTCCTTGTTCGGTCTTTTAGGTCGTGGCAACTGAATGAAATTATTTTCCAAAGACTAAATGAAGTAACCAAGAACTTGTTCATTTCAGAAATAATAAAATTTGTTTTTTAACTCCTCAAATTGTTCTCACATTTGATCTCTTTGACCATCTTGACAAAACGTCCTCTGTTGTTGACACTCAGGAGGTAGATCCCTTTGATAAGATGAGGGTCTCGATGTGGATACAGGTATAGGTTCCTATTTAAGTGTGACTGTAGCAGTCTCTGATTTACCCATTCTCCTTCCTGGAGCTGATGGAATTACATGAGTTTTATCCATAGTCTTTGTAAGAGATTATTTGATCTTCTGATCGATCGAAGTAAGGTCTCAAAACCCTCCTGTGTATTTCACAGGGATCAATGGTGTGGGTAATTCATCACACAAATTTTCCACATAGATTGGAAACAATTATTCTTAAGGGAGTGCTAAGCTTAAGGAATATGTTAATCCCTTCTAGCGAGAAATGAAATCTGAAACTCTTTTATTCTCCATTTTCTTACAATTTGTATGATGAAAAACAGTTGTCTTTGGGAACATTGAGCTGAATTGAAGAAGGAATCATTGAAAAATATCTTCCCACTCGGTAATTGATCGGGATTGCAAGATTGTATACCAAAAAAACAAAGGCCATTGTAATGATAGTAAAAAACACCTGACCATAACTACTTCTTTTCGTTGAGGAGTTCCCATCATAGGATCACAATGAGAAAAAAAATGTGTTAAGTGTTGTTTTGGATCTCCCGAACCATTAAAAATTGGAAATTTGGTACATGAAAAATTTTATGGGGGAGGAATTGCATCCACCCATTCAGGGTAAGCTCTATTTTCTGGTTTAATTTGTGCATTTTTTTCCTCCATTACTTCCAATCAAGTAGTTAATGACCCAATGGTAGTTATTAACTTTTGAGAAACATATGGTTGAGCTTTGACCTGAGTAGGTGAAATAACTGGAGCTTCGACAGGTGTGGTGACTGGTACTACAACTGATGGTAGCATTACTGGTTATTGTGGTGCATGACCCATAAGACTAGACCTATGATGGTGTACAGGTAAAGGAGGATATTCTTGATCCATATCAGTAGCAGCAACAAATTCCCTTGACTGACTGAATCCATCATGCTTATAGGGAAGACTACCTTAAAGTAGTTCTGTATTCAACCACCTTAACTCCTTCATTTCTTCCTATTATTGTGCAAACCTTTGCTCTAGTGAGAGTGATTGTCCTTCTCCAGAGGTATGGTGGGATGAAACCTAACATTTTTCCATTCCCCTTTTTTGACACCTTCCATAGAGATGAGAGTCGGTTATTTGAAGTAATACCTAGATTCTGGGTAAGCTTTTGATTTTGTGTATGCACACCTTCTTCATTTGTTTTAGTGCGTACAGTCTCTTGAGCAGGAACTTATTCATCGGATCCCTCTAAGTGAGCCTCATGTTTTAGACGATCAGTGACAATGGCATTGATGACATTTATTGATTCATAATGCATTGAATCCCTTCTGTCATCATTTCTACGATACTTTCTTCTTCCATGTCCTTGATGAGACATTGCCTTTTGTGGAGTTGATCCCTCAAAAACTTCTTGATGAACCATAATTTGGAGGGAATATCCTGATAATTCATCTCTGTGTCCTTCTTGCGGCCTCTTCTCTAATCAAGAGAAGACTTACTTTCAATGGGGAAGAGATTTAGGATTTGAAAAAATCCCCAGTCTGGTGGACTGGGGTTGTTCATGTTGTTCCTGCTCAACTCCTCTAATCATATTTGTTGATTCCAAGGGTGGGGTTAAAAGAGTCCCTGGTATGGAAGGTTGGGGTGGTTCTTGGGCTGCTACATCTGAGACTTTGTTAAAAGATCTCATGATTTTGTAGACTTTAGTTCAGAAATTTTCATGATGCATTAACCTACATCCACTCAAATCACCAAGCTCAAATGACTACTGGATGATTTCTTACACTTCTATCACCTGATGATGCACATGCTCTAGACGAGAAGCATGTTCGATATTCTCATTTTCATGATGAAAGATTAATTCAAAAACTTGTTCTTTATATGGCTGACTTTGGGAAGAACTAGTTGAGGCATCTTCTTGAGCAAGGCTTTGATTACAAACAAACCCAATTTGTTGTGGCCGACCATGGACAATAACATTGCATGAGACCATTTTTGGTAGGCTTTGTGGACTAGAGAGTATAGTAAAATGCAGTTCTACATTAACACCCCATCCCCTGATATGAATACAAGATGTGGCATTGGAAATTAACTGGTGTAATCTTTTTAGTGCGCCAAGGCATGAATGCTAAAGGGATCTCTGCTTCTTTTCAACCTTTGGATATCAAGAAACTGAGAGAGATGCCAAATCAATTTGTCATTGTAACCCTTCTATTATCTTGACATGATTTTCATATTCATCATAAGATAAGATTTTCTATTTCAAGTGACAATGAGTTTTAGATAAGTTGAGACTAATATAGTGAATAAAATCTTCCGTCAACATTTTTGGAATATCATACTGAGAGTCAGCGAAAGGACAAAACATGACTGGTACTTCACCTTTCGGCAATTGTTTTCTCATATTCAGCACTTCATCCTTATCATTCGATGAAGATTCTTCAACCTGATTAGACAAAATCAGGTGCTTCTTTATTGTTTCATCAGATTCAACATGATTGGTAGAGAACTCATTTATCAAACTAGAAGATTAATGTCCCAGGGGTGGTTTGGAGAATGACCTACACCCCCAGGATATCTTCTGATTTTGAAAGTATTTCACCTGCTAGTGGTAAAGCATTAGACATGACTGGTTTCACATTTGCATGTGCCTCAAGATAAGAGGGCTTTCTCGTTACTGCATTTTCCTTTATAGAATTTTCCAGGCAATGAGAATTACTACTGCAGAGAGGAATTTCACTGCTAAATTCATCATCATGGGGAGGACCACCATAGTGGGTTACAACAAAAGATGGAACCTTTTTCTCCTTGATCTGTTGGCCATGCAGTGGGTTATCATGGCTCTCATCTAAAGTTGATACTTAGAGATCGATCGAACTGTCATGAAGCAAGCCTTCATGGGGAAGTGTCTAATTCAGACCTTCAGAATTATTATTCCCACTATTGGGAAATGAGAGAGTAGAATCTTGAGGTGCAACAGATAATTGCCTAATGGCTTCAAGAACTCCAGCATCGAGTAAGGCCTTATTACAGATCAGCTCTTGATTTCTTGACTGTGTTGAACGGGTCTTTTTCTTAGACGCCTTCTTACTTGTTTTGGGAACCAATTGTTGACAAAAGTTGTTATTATACGCAAGTGCATGTGCCTTCTTAGGAGAAATAGTTAGGTTAGGCTGATTATCTCTATTCAAATTGGGTGTATGTGCCTAACTTGATTGTCCGTATGACAAGGGGGAGTATGACCCAAAACCCTCTTTGACTGGAATAGAGGTGTGTATCTATTGTAGAGTGATATGTTGATGACTCACTCCACTGGTAGGGAGAGATTTTTATTTCCTTCCCTGTGATGCTACTGAAGTTGTTATAATATTCTAACTGGCATCCAGAATATGAGTAGGGATTTGTTACTGGTCCTTCACCATTTTCAGAATGTGCTTGGTGACTTCAGCTGCCGGAATGAGAATATACGTCCATTTTGTTCTTGGAGTAGGTGTATGTGCTTCCTCCTATTCTCATTTTCCTGTCAGTGAATTCTGACAGTACTCAAGTGTGGTGGCAAAGAGTTGAGTCTGCTCCAAATTTTTCGTTGGAGCTTTCCGACTGAATTCTTCGGGTGCTACCAAATGAGACTGTTGGAAGGCATGATGAACATTGGCAGGTGTATGTGTCTGCTGTGTATTTTTAATCAAGTATGGTTGACGAATTTCCTTTAGTACTGGCAGACAAGACTGCTGACAGAATTGTTAATTGTAAACAGGTGTATGTCCCTACTTATCAGTTGCCACCATATTAGATTGGCGATATTCTTTGGGTGTAGTCAGACAAGCCTACTTACTAGTATATGAGTTATAAATAGGTGTATATGTGTTCCTATAATACTTTTTCTGAATTTCATGGTGGGATTGGCGTGTTACTGCCAGATGAGTTTGTTGGGAAGTAACATCAGGATGGACGGGTGTATATGACCGCTCATTGTTTTCCATCAAGTTGGCATGATAGACTTCTGTAGAGGGGGAAGAAGTAAGAACCTGCTCCCTGTTGACCATATTTTACCTCTGGCGGTTCGTCTTGTGGTCTCGGGTCTGAGGAACCTGAGTTGAACCCCTAAAGGTGGTACCCTCATCATGTTGAGGGCACACTGCCGCATGAGTGTAGTGGTGATTGTTGATGGGATCCCTTAGTAAGGACTCATGTTTTCTTTAATTAAGTCCTTGAGTTACCTTCTCATTCATCTCCCCATAATATTGGAGGGACTAGTGATTGTGTTGCATGGATAATGACCTGAAATGGTTGGAAACGTTGGTTGGCACCACCTGCTTCTTGATCACTGGTCGCCACTGTCCAGACAACCAGGGTGAGTTATTGACTTGGAGGGCTTGTCGAACAGCCTCCAGAGTCAGAATGATACCATGTTGACGGTATTCCTTAACCAGTGCATTTGAGACCCAGCATTGAAGACGTTGAGTAGGTGATGTCATCCTCAGAGTGGATGAGAATCCAGTAGGAGTAGCAGCAGAGGCATTAATAGGTGTGAACTTTAGAGAAGCAATTTATGTAACGCTGAGAGATCTTGGAAACGAGTGCATGTTTGATATAACAAACATAATCAATTTATGTTTGGCCACCACATCTTTTGGATTAGAACATATGTTATTGATTTCTTTGTTGGCCCTCACATTGAGTTAAATAGGGGCCTAACAAATAAGTAAAACATCATTTAACTTGGTTAAGGATTCAGGTCGGGTTCACCATTTTTGTATTCTCTAGAAATGGGGATGACCACATTTTTTTAAGCTTCAAACATTCCAATTGGTTTCTACTAGGTTTATTTATAGAATAGGAATCATCCAATGATTCTATATCCATTTGGAACTACTTTCCAAAGGTAGGTGCTCATTTGTTATGGACCGATGAGGCTTAATAATTTGCATTGGTTGAGAGGATGGGAGGTCAGACTCATCACACCTTTTTGGGGGAAATTATTTTCTACTCCGGGACTCTCTTTATAGATTTAAGTTATGTTCATGAATCTTTATTAATTTACTAAGTAAGAAAATGATCTATCCTTTAGATCTGAAAATAAATTATTGATATATATGAGATTTAGATAATCTTTTATATGTATTTGAGGTTCTTCATCGATAGAGAATCATCCATATTTATTTAGAGATTCTTAGTCAATGTTATACTTCGACACATTATATTGAAATCTCTTGTCCATTATGATAACCATACAGGTTTTAAAGACACTCAGTGTGGCACATGAAGTTTATTGTCGTTCATAAGTACAGGCATTATTATAGAGTTGGGAGCGTACCTACAGATGAGCGACCTACGTATCCTTGTTAAAAAAAAGTAATCAGAACCCACGTAATTCGTGTGAATAAGTATGATGTTTATGCATGATTAATAGATAAAATAGAGATTTCATAATTACTTTTACACTCTACACTCATGTGAGTCATACTCGGTGTGAGAAACAAGAGTTATTAGAAAAACCTGACGATTGTGCCATGAAAGATGCAATCATAAGAAATGATGTGGAGCTTATGTATGTATGAAAGCCCATGTAAATGAGGATTAGGACTTAGTTTAGGAAAGAAGCCCAGGGATAAGGTCCATAATGGTATATGTGCTTTATGGAGATTTAAATACTTAAATTAGGGCTTACTTCTGAGAAGGATTCCCAAATTAGAGAGGTACTAATGATTGGGTTTTATTCCTGAGAAGGAAGCCCAAGTCAAAAGAAAATAAGCCTGGGGCTTACTCTTGAAAAGGAGACCTAGTTTAACGAGACTTAAGATCTTGGGCTTACTCGAGAAAAGGAGGCACATGTTAAGAGAAATTATGATTGGGGCTTACTCCTAAGGAGGATGCACAGATTAGGGAACTTGGGGATTACTCCTATGGAGGATGCCTAGATTAGGGAACTCAGGGCTTGCTCCTAAGGAGGATTCCTAGATTAGGTAACTTGGGGATTACTCCTCAAAAGGATGCCCAGATTAGGGATCATGGGGCTTACTCTTAAGGAGGGTGCCTAAATTAGGTAACTTGGGGCTTACTCTTAAAGAGGATGCCCAGATTAGGGAACATGGGGCTTACTCTTAAGGAGGATGTCCAAATTAGGGAAATTGGGGCTTACTCCTAAAGAGGATGCCTAGATTAGGGAACTTGGGGCTTACTCCTAAAGAGGATGGCAGAATTAGGGAAAATGGGGCTTACTCCTAAGAAAGATTCCCAGATTAGGGAACTTGGGGCTTACTCTAATGAGGATGCCCAAGTTAGGGAACTTGGGGCTTACTCCTAAAGAGTATTCCCATATTAAAGATCTTCTAATCTTAAAGGATAAGGTTGAAATCAATGAAATCTATAAACTTAGTGACATTATAGTTATGTAAATCACATGGTTTTTAAAGATGTTCCATAGAATTTCTTTCAGATAAGGAAGACAACAAAGGAACCATGCCATAAATGGCTTTGAGGAGGTTTTTGAAGGTTAAATCCTGAAGAGGAGAGGTGGATTTGAAGAAAAGAGTTGAATAGGTAGAATGGGTACCCAAAAAGAGGCAGGCGCGCAAGCCTTGTTTGGGTGTGCAAGTCCTGGTCACATAAGTATACTTGCACGACATGGGTGTACATGGGTGACAGTTAACCAATACGGTAATATTTGGGTGAAACTTTGCTCAATCCCTTAGTATTAACCCTAAGGGCTTCAAAAAGGGAGGCGCACGAGTTTTGTTGAAGGGATTAGGTGGCGCACAAGTTTTGTTGAAGGGATTAGGTGGCGCACAAGTGTGGCCATTTCCCTTAAGGGTTAGACACTTAGGCACGCAAGTGTTGATGAATTTCAACACTTAGGCCTGGTTCCCCATCTTTAGATCTTCCATTCTAGGTACAAAATTACCTTAGAAGTATTCATAAGACTTCAAGCAAAGACTAGGGCATCGAGAGCTTAAATCTGACTTTTGGATTTTTCATCCTCGAAATGGGGGGCCCACAAGGGGTATTTATAGGCCATTGAGGACCATGGGAGAAAATAAAATAGGGCGTGCAAGTCAGTTGTGTGGCCAATATGTGGTGTGCAAGTATACTTGCGCAACCATGGTGGAACATGCGCGACCCATGCTTAAAGAAGTCCTTGTTCATGCCTTTGTCAATTTTTGATGTTCTTCAAAGGATGAATCTCTTTGTGCTTATGGTATTCCCCTTTTTCATTTGTTAGACTCTATAATGGAAAGGAGTGTCAACACATAGCCAGTACAAATTTTTCATCATTTATGGATTCCTCTACAGATTTATGTTCAAATTGGATATAAATCCATTGAAATCAACCAAATTTCCAACAATACACCTAAAACTAACTCATTCATATAAGACATGTAGTCTAAAAGGATGTTAATGGATTCACGGCTAAAAATAAGGCAAAATATTCCATAAAATCTACACCTTACATGGGATTATAACACCTATAAACTATTATAAATTTATTTATAGTAATGATACCTTATTCATCATGTTTATTCCTAAAACCCAATTTAGTTTTGATTATAGGATTGTAAGAGAACCTATCAACTAATTCAAAAACCTTATTTCTCTTTAACTGATTTATCTCCTATTGCATATCAAATACCCAACAATAATAATATATGAATTGTTATATAAATTTAGGTTCAAATAGGGATACAAGGTTAGAAAACTAAACTATATTTTCAATATTCATCATAGACCTAACTTCTTCATATTAGACCCTAATAATTATCTCTAAATAATGGTTCTTCAATATCATAGGATGTCTGATTAAGAAAAATTTATGTTCCTCAATTTCATTTTCCTAAAATTTGGATTAATCATGACCATGTTATAAATTTATTTCAAACATAACATTAGAATAATCAAGTCTCGTGTTTTTTAAATAATCATTAGTTTCATATTTTTTTATTTTCTTTTTTGATCAAAGGGAATGATCTCATCAAACCTCACATGAATAGATTCATCAACTATCATTTCTCCCTTTTTTGAAATCAAATATCATTGAATTGTTATTAAACACTACATAAGTCATTAAAATAGTGGTCCACCCATGAAATATTCCTCCATTATCTTTAAGATCAAATATACTGAGTTACTATTCAAGATATACACCCTTCATCCAGAAATTTTAAATTATCCATTTTTAGTTTTTCTATTTTTTCATAACTAATAAGATATATTTTTTAGAATATGTCTAATTAAAACCCTATTAGTAATATTAAATGCAATATAAATAACGCATTTCCAAAATAATTTTTTAATATATACTCATTTAATATAGTTTTATCCAACTCTTGAATAGATCTATTTTTTATATCCATAGTTCCATTTTTTTGTATTACTAGAGTATAAAATTCTGTTCAATACCTATATTTCATCAAAGAGAATAAAATTTTATATTATTAAATTATCCTTTATGTTTAATTCTTAATTTAGTTTTTTTAAAAGATTTTTCCTTTTGAACCAACTTATAAAACCTCATAAAAACTGAAAATATTCTCTTTTAAATTTCTCAAATTAAACCCTTGTAAATATTGAAAAATCATTGATTAAAAAAACAAATAATTTATCATTTAATAATAATACTATATAAGGTCTAAAAAATATGTGGATTTGTTCTAAATTATTACATATATCAAAATTATTGATTTATTTGAAATATGACTTTTCTTTCTTTCTTATTTGACATGCCTTACAAATTATTTTCCCATATAACTTAAGACAAGGTTGGTTAGAAATATATTCCAAAATAATTAAGTTATGGAAAATATATTAAAATTACCAAACCATCTAAGTCATATCCAGGAATAAATTAATTTAGTATTTAAATATTTAAAATTTTGTTCACATAAATAACCAAATTTTAAATTGTAAACATTTTTTTATACGTGTTCTAATCATAATAAATTTATTATTTAAAATAGAACATGCATCATTCGAGAAATCAATAGAAAAAAATAATCACAATGTTGAGAGATACTTATTAGATTATGGTTCAATACTGGAACATAGATAACCTTATTAAACAAGAAATATTTTGGATCTGAAACTAACCCAACTTTAATGATCTTTCCTTTGAACTTATCACCAAAGGTAACCAAACCTACATCAAATTTATATAGTGCATAAAATTTGGAAAACTCTCCACTCATATGAATTCAACAACTATTATCCATATACCATATAAAGTTCTTTTCATTTGTATTTTCAGCTATAAAAATATCAATAAATAATTAGTTTAGGTTCTCAAAATATTTTTGGTCATGTAGTGTAAGAAAAAATGGATTTTGGAAAAAATATTTATTTAATTTTACTAGAACTTATATAATTGAAATTAGATAATTATATATATATATATGCCTTATTGAAACTACTAATTTTAGAATTTATTAAGAAATAATCATCAACATTCTTTCATTGAATTCCATAATAAAAATAACTATCATTAAACATGTTATGATTATTTAAAATTGAAATAAAATAATTTCTATAATCTTTAGGCTTCTCACCATTATAGAAAATTCCATAACTTTATTTCCTATGCACATTCTTTCCAAGAATTTTATTTCAAGGCACCTCTCCTATTTTAAACAAAATATTATCATTTTTATGGATTCATGTTTATTAAGTAACTCTTTAATTTTACATTAATTCTTAGTATATAATGAATCTAATTTTTCTAATTTTTATTTCAAATTTATACATTATTATTTCACAATAGCTTTATTAAATAATAAAGTATTCTGAAAATTATTAATATATATATTCTTTCTCCCTAGGGTTTTATATTTATCTTATAACATTGATAAATATTCAATTAATTTTTCATTTGACCTATTATCATAATCAAAAATTAGAAATATATGAATAATATGATTGTACCTCATCTTTGGAGCCATGAAGCACATGGTTTTAATATGATTTTCTTTTTCTTACTCATATTCAAAACATAATGATTTATTGGAATACTTAGAAACAATCCAGTTATCCTTCATATTTATCATCACTTTTCACTCTTAATAATATTTAAACTATAGATTTTTTCTATATTTTATATCTTTCTTCTCCCCTAAATCTCTGGAAATTAGGTTTGATATTTCCCATCTTCTTACATTCATAGAATCTAATTTCCATCAAAACATTACCAATTTTCATATATTCATTAAATTACTTCTTGTAAACTTTTCCCATTTATATGACTTTTTGGGAATTATTTCCAACTATGAAAAATTCTCCCCTGAATTGAAATATCATGAATCATTAAAGAATATGGAATCATCCTTTGAATTTTTTTTACGTTTAGGTAGTGAAACATTGAGATATAAAATTTCTTTCTTGATCAATATGTGATACTAAACCTATTTTTTCATCTTATATTCATATATAATTAGAGTACCAATAAATTCCTTCATATTTAAATCTTTAATATGAGTTTATTGTCAAATTTTAGTAGAAAAATCATTATATCTAGAAGTAAAAACTCTGATAACTTTTAAATATTGATTTGGTTTAGGAATAGGTGTTCCGAAGGTATAAACACCATTGAAAATATCAATAAACCTTCCATTCATTTAAGTATTAATTATTCCTTGATACATTATAAAAGTATCAAAATTCAGTTTTGAAATATATTTTTTCAATTTCCATACATTATTTTTCATTTTTAGGAAACACTTATTGTTATCCACATTTCAAAGGCATTAACACATTGATAAATGTGGTTGAACTCTTCTGGTCAAAGTCCCCAAATAATTATATTCTTATATCTAAAAATTAAATAATATTTAGTTTCCTTTAAAGCATCCCATTTTTTTATTTAATCCATGGGGATTTCATATGGCTTAAAATCTATAAAATAATCTTTCAAACCAATATTTTTAAAATATATAAACATTTAAGCCTTCTAGCATCCATATTTTCAATCTTAAAATATGGATACCTGATCGTAGACATACCTTCTTTAATGTCATCCATTGACAAAATTCTCCATATAGTTCTTTAACTCAAGATTATTATATATAAAATAAATCTTCAATAGATCATCCCTTTGATACCCATTATTGGTCAGGAAATAAGGTCAAAGATAGAAAAGGGGTGAATTTTGTCTATTAAAAACACTTGATAATTTAACGTTGGTCCTTCCTAATCATAGAAAGTGATATTCTTCTTTTTTCATTAATAGATTATCTAGCGAAAAATAAAATGAATAGAAACAATAAATTTTGTAGTGTTTCAGTGAATAAATATCCCCTAGTACACTCCACCAATAATCTCTCTATGAGAATAGTGATTTACATAAGGAGATCATTTCTAAGAAAAATGATATTTGAGTAAAAGAAACTAAAACATGTTACAACATCTTTCTTAATGATTTAAATAGGTCTAATTTCCATCCTAAAAACACTCAACACAATATTTTTTAGAAATAAATGAAATTTTCTTTGGATGGAGAAATTATCTATTGAAACATTCAGATTTAGATGGCGTAGCTAACATAAGAAGAGGTCTTAGATGGAAAAGGATTAATAACTTCAGAAAATATTCATCAATAAGATTCTATTAACAAACTATAGAAAATATTCAACTAAAGAAGAATCATCTAATAACCTAATCTTTATAGTGGTAGGATAATCAAATAGGGGGAGATTAATATAACATATATATATATATATGTAATTTGTAGTCTTGAAAAGAGTCAATGAACTGTAGCATATGCATTACAGATATGTAGTGAAAGAAACAAAATGATTCTTTGTATCCAAAGAAGATAGAATAATCTATTCTGTAAGTAGAAATATCTGGTATAATTTCATAGAGATTGATTTTGGTCACATAGAATTAGAGAGTTGGATCAATAGACCTAAAGTTTCAACACTTCATTCAGGTACGTTCATTGAGAATAAATAAGAATACCAAATTTATGTAGGTCAAAAATATTAACAAAACATACCAAATATGACACTATTTTAAAATTCATAAAAAATTTTAAATTTTAATTTAATCAACAATGAAAAACATCCATTATAATTCTGAACAAATCAATCCCTTATTAAAATATTCTAAAACATTATTTGAAAGGTAATACCGAGAGATTTACTCCAGTAAAAATTTAGCAAAAAATTCGATATAATAAAATATTTAAATCCAACATACCACTAGATTCACCTGGGGTTTAATTTTTTTGAGGTTAATATAACATTTGAGAGAGTAGGGTTGATACTGAATGTAGTGTTATAGAATATATAGTATGATACCAATGTGAGGATACAACTTCACACAACTAGAAAATGGAGCTACTTCCACGGACCTATACCCACGGTTTTAAAATCGTGGCTATAGGTGGCTATATACATGGTTCTGTGGCCTGTAGGCAAGATTTTAAAACCGTGGTAATAGGCCTATTTTCCATGGCCTATGGAAAAGGTTTTAATAACCATGGCTATAGTCAAGTTTATTGAATCCCTATAGCCATGGTTCTCTAAAACTGTGGCTATAGGGTTCCCTCTCTTCTGCGGGAACAAAAATTATGGCCAAAACAATTAGCAGGAAGCCCTACCACCACGGTTTTGATACTATTACCACATTTTTTATTAATATATATATATCATAATATATATATATATATATAATCCCAAACCATGGCATGGTGTAGTGGTAAGTGCACTGAATTGAAATGTGGAGGTGTAGGGATCGAAACCCGCTAGTGGCATTTTTTATTTAGGCTATTGCCATGGTTTTCTAAGGCTATAGAAATGGTTAAAAACGTGGAAATAGCCACCTATAGCCACAGTTTAAACCACTATAATAGGTCAACCGCCACAATGGCTAGTTTGGAATCTTATTTCCATTGTTTTCAAAACCATTGAAATTGGTCAGGACATTCTACCATGATGATAGCATCCACGGTTTTGGGACCTATTTACACGGTTTTGAACCATGGTAATAGCCATTTTTTCTAATTCTGTCACTTTCTGATCAAAGATTCCAAACTCTGTTAAAATGACTAGAATAATTTTTAGAATATAATTTTACCTAAATATATGTACCATTAATGAATAAATGTTTTCACGGTTTCTAGGAACACCAAATAAGTATTCAATTAAATGATAACCTAAAATCCACTCAAATAAACATTATTATTAAAATAATTGAATGTATTTTTGAACGCCAAAATCAATGAAAACTTATTACATAAATATTAATATTCCCAAAACAAAGTTTATTTAGAATTATACTCTAATAAGTGAATGAATTATATCAATAATATAGTCCTTCCATCTTGTAAAAAAATTATAGAACCTGATTACAGTATAAATTAAAATATCACTACTGTTAAAGAAAATAGAAACAATGCCATTTTCATTTAAAATATTTCTAATATCTTCAATTATATGTGAATAAATTTATTCTAGATCAATATATATTTATATGTTAGATGATACATAAACAAAAAAAATATATAAATGATGATAAATATAAGATTAAAAATATTGTTTTTTTTATTTACGGAATGAATATATTACTCTTTCAAGAAAAATTGTTCCAAAATATAATTTAGAATTAATTAATTTAAAAATTACAAAATAAAATATAAAAAACAAAATATTATATTTTGATAAATTTAATTGGGTAACACGTACTGAAATATATGCCTATTAATATATACATAAAAATAGAGAAACATAATACAACTCATATAAATTTAATAGTATTTGTCAAAAACATATCAATTAATTATGAAATTTCCAATAAGGATATTTTTTATCAATAAAGGGGGGTCGGTGTGAATCAATTATCATTTTTTTATGCTTTATTACATAAGAAACAAACATAACCTCTTGTTAGTGTGAAATTACCCTAATTTAAACCAAATAAGAACACCTACAAGAATATAGGTATGTACAAGTTTCACTATTGAGTAGGAGTGTCTAGTCCTTGGCATGGTTTCATGTAATCCAATACCACAAACCCCCTAGAAAAAAATGCTTTTAGTGGTTATAATAAGTAAAAAACATTTGTCACTTACATAGATCAATATTAATTCAATATTTCATATGATCCTCACATAGATAATATGATATAACAATCTTTTATAACAAAAATAGGAACCATTCCCAATATGCTTTCATGTTTTGTTACTATTTTGATAGTCTGAAAACACTTTTCTAGTGCACTATATCTAGTTTCTTCTTCATATTTTTCATCTGAAATCAAATTCTTTGTTCCCTCTTTCTATTCAAACATCATTTGATGTTAATAATTCAATTTCCTTAACAAATGTTTAACACCTCTCTTATTGAATAAACACATGGAAACAACAACAACATGCATAGTACACCTAATTCTTGTAAATATACATGTCACTTATTCAAATGTTAAGGGAGGAGTGGGAACTTAAAATTCAAATTTCATACTTGAGATTTGAATATCCCACAAACATATTTCAATGTTTTAATACATTCAAACTTCCTAAAATATAGGAATAATTACTCATTTATAGGAAACATTCTTTAAAACAAGCATCAATGAACTCTTCAATTATCTAGAAATCTTGGATTCTATTATGATATTCTCTTCATGATTATTGAATCATTGAATATGCATCTTAGTATCATCACATTTAATCTCTTCAGAAAATCCTTCGAAAAGATAAAAATACTATTTTAAAATGTTCTTCATATGAACTTCTTTATATTTGGGTGATCCAGCTAATGTTCTTTCACAAAAACCATCTTCAACCACCAGTTCTATTTGATCTTCCCTCAAAAGTATTTGACAAGATGGGTTATCATATTTTTTCTATATTTTAGAATTTGATGCACCATCCAAGATCTTATAATCTCACTCTGTCTAATAAAATTATTTTTAAAATATATGTCCAATTATTTAGAGAACTCTATCTGAAAATTTTTAAAAATATATCTGATAACCTACCACAAAAACCATTGTCTGAAAACATTGTTAGAAATCCTATAACTAATAGCTTGGAATAATTTGTTAGGATCTCTTTGAGTTAAATTTTCCAATGGATCTATATGATAACTTTCTTCTGAAACTTCTAAATGGTGAACATTACTCCAAAACTCATGTCCATTATATTTTCTATCTTTCATTTATCCGACGAACTTAAGAATGTTCATGTCAATTACTTTCATATAAAACATTCACAACACTTAATATCATACTTTAAAAATTAAAACACAATTTCACTAATACACATCTTGATCTTTGTCAATGTACATCTTGTAGACATCCTACAATTCTTTTTTTAACCAACTTCATCCCTAGCTACCACATAATCTTCAAACCTTATTCCTATATCTAGCATAAGCTAAAATCATGAATACCTTTATTTATAATTATTATTTTGGTTTACTTTAAAAAAAATTAAATCATCTCCTATATTTCTTTACCAAATTTCTTATGTATGAAAAATCCATAAAAATAATATATAAATATATAATGTTATGATTTGTCTAATCACATCAGCCTTTCAGACTCGGCCCATTAAACTCAGTCCGTCTAACTTATACATCTTTTTCTATTCACCTTTACCAGGAAATATCAATAATTTTTAGTGATTTTTGTTCCATAATAGAAAACGTTACTTAATAAATCCTTTCTTTCATCTCAACCATCTTCATCATAACATAACAATACCTCAAACCCTCTTCGCCTAACAATATCACATATTGGATTTTTTGTAAGACAAGGAACATAAATCAAGGAAAATTATAAACTCGCAAATTTGATAACAAATATAACAATTCAAAGCCTAAGTGACTGAACTCATTATAAGAAACAAGAATCATTAAACAATCAATATCATGTTTTCTATGAAGCATTGATTATGAACTTTTTCATAACTTCTTCTATTTTCTTTAATATTTAACAAATATAAAAAACCTATAAAAGCATCCCCAATCATTCCAATAAACTATTAAAATATTTCACACATTCTGAAAACATATCTTACCCCTATTAACATCTCTCCCTAAATACATGATCTCCCTTCAGTGTTAAAGCACATACCAATGGATATATATGTTTATGTTACATATTTTTCTCCTCATCTAAAAACATTATCTAGAGAAAATATGAGAGAGGGTGAGAAAATCCATATATTATCCTTGAATAAAGTGTTTCTTCACACCCATGTTCATCCTTGTCTTCAAAAATTCTTCTTGTTGAAATGATATAGTGAATATATCAGTAACATGCTCAGTTTTAAAAACAAACTTCTTATTTAGTTCATTTATTTCCAAATACTCTTTAGTGAAGTGATATTTAATATCAATGTGTTTAGAATGATTATATCACACTGAATTCTTAGGGATATTTATATCACATTCATCATCGCACCCCGAGAGAAACGAAAACATCACATCAAAAACTAAATCTTCTAGTTTTGTCTTCATCCACATTAACTATGTTGCAGCTTCAGTGGTAGATACATACTCTTATTAATCCATTCTAAAATGCATTGAATTTTTCATATTTATATGATAACTGAAAAAATATTCTCATAATAAAAAACTCCACTAGAGTTCCATATTTTATCATCAACACACCCTACTCAATCTACGCCTTTGTAACCAAACAAATTAATAGTTCCTGATCTATATATTTTTTTTCTAAAATCAATTATCCATTTGAGATATCTAAGAATTATTTTACTATACATAAGATGAGATTCCTTTAGTGAACTTGATACCTAGAAGAATGTAGAATATAATACACTATATATATCCTTGATGTTATTAAATATTTTGGCATTCTAATAAACATTCTAAAAATTTAGGATGAACCTTCATTCTTTCTGCATCTTTTGGAAACATTATTCCCAGTGAAATCAGTGTGGAAATAGGATTTGAATATTGAATGTTAAACTTCTTCAAAAGTTACTAAGCATACTTCTCTTGATAATACAGGATATACTTCTTATTTTTATAGATTTTTGATCCATGAAATTATTTAGTTTTCCTTACCATAGACATTACAAATAACATCATCATATCCTTAGAAAACTCTTCACACATTTATTCATCATTCATTATGAATATGATACATCAATTTAGAATATATAAATGTGTAAAAAAACTTGATTTTATTTTATATAGAGGTTAATATTAACTCTTCCTTTCAGAAAATTTTATTTCCTTAAGAAATTATCCAATTTAGAATACTGGTATCATAAAGCTTTCTTCAAACCCTGAAAATCCTTATTCAAATTTCACACATAACTTTCATCATTACCAAGAACAAAACACAAGGTTTCTTAATATAAAATTTTTTCATTGAGATCCCCATTAATAAAATATTACATGAAATCCAAATAGAATATCTTATATTTTCACTGTTTAATAATTTCATTAAATATTTTAATGAACACAAGTCTTTATATTGGAGAAACATTCAGATCAAAACAAATATCATCGACCTATCATTAGCCTTCATAAACTAATAAACCGTTATTTATTATCACATTACCTTATTAATTTAACTTGTTTTGGAAAACACATTTTCCCAAATCACATTCTTATTTTCAATTATGTATACAAGTTTCCATTTCTTTTTCTTCTTAATATAATTAAATTCTTCATTAATGGAATCAACCAATTCATTTTGATCTAAATCTTCTTCAATATATCTTTCCTTAAGATATAAATATAAAGTGTTACGTGAGACTATTCTCAATGTTATTCAAGTTTAAACCAATTTTCCTTGGTCACTAATGATATTTTGGACCTCCACCAATTTTATTATCCTTTGATGAGAGTAACAATATTTTACCTCATCACATAAAATATACGAGTCATAATATTCTTCTTGAATAGTTTTTATATTTTCATTTACGTAAAATGCTTTATAATGTTGTTTAACAATAAAAACCTTCATCTTACCTTTGTCTCGTATCTTCTATTAACTGTAAAACTTACCTATAAAAATGTTCTATAATATTAACATATAAAGATTCAACAATATTTCATATTTTACTATTTTATAAATTGTATATTTTATTATTATCAGGGTATCCAAGAAAGATTCAATCATCACCTCTTTTATCAAACATCCCATGATTCTCAACATTTACTATAAAAATGAAATGCCTTTCAAACACCCTTTTATATTATAAAAATAGTGTTTATTTTTAATACATCTCATAATTATTATGATTTGATTGTAGATTGAAAAAATAGAGACCTAGAATGTGAACTACTTCTCTAATAGCTTTCCCCTAAAATAGGTGATAAGTTTCATGCCAGATAAATATTGTTTGATCTATCTCAACTAAATGTTAGTTATTTCTTTTAAAAACCCAATTTTTTTGGTGTGTGTGGGACACTATTTTTATGAATGATTCTATTCTTTTAAAGATATTCTATAATCCTCTAATTTAAAAATTTACCACCACTATCAGTTTGATTTTCCTCCATATAATTCCCACATAATTTTTCATACCTTCTCTTAAAACTCTTGAACGTTTTTTGATCCTCTAATTTATAATCCAAAAACATCATACATGTAATGTGAGTAAAGTCTTTGTTAAGGGAAATAAAAATTTATCTTAATTTTTCAATTACTTTCTCATGGTCTCACATATATCTAAATGTATAAGATCCAATAAACTAATTGAATATATCTTAAAATTTATAAGAACTCTTTTTTTAATATTCCATTTCATAAAATTACATAACACAAATCTCTACTTCTAATCATTAATGGAATACCATGAATAATCTCCCTAACTTTGTCAGATTACTCATATTCTTATTGCACATTTTTCTCATCCTCTTATTATATAACTGATTTTCTTCTGTCATGCTCAGATAGCATGAACCATGCACATCCCCATATTGAAATAAGTTTATCATAGTTTGTTTCCCAATTGTTATATCTTTCCCATCATCAATTATTTGGACAAAAAAATCATTTTCTAACACAAATTTTTTTCCTTCATCATAATGTTTTGAAACACTCATAAAAATATATTTCATTCCATCAAAAAATAAATCTCTTATGGATTTTAACATTTATTTTAAATTGATAAAAGATCTAATATTGTTGGTTCTAAGGAACACATAATATTACATGTAAATGACCATTATTTTTATTATTTCACATTCTTAAAAAATAAAATATTTGGTCATATGTGAAGAACACCCACTATCTATTATCCAATGTTGTTCTCTTTCATATCATTGTGAGAAATTTCAATAACTAAGGCCTTCTAATTGACTTTTTCTTCTTTAACCTGAGTCTTCTGAGATTTTTTATATAAACTATCTTGAGATGTAAACACAACAACACATACTTTAGATATATTTCATGGTTTGTTAGATCAACCAAAAATGGATTCCATAGGATGGAATCTATTTTCAATATTCAAAATTACTTACTCAAGTTATCCTCTTTGAGTGGGTTGACTCCCCCTCAAACTCTAACTCCAACTCATACTGGATTCGTTGTTGTTTTGAGGAATAAACCATCAAATTTTTTCCATATTCCTAATTCCATTATAAAACCAACAGTAACTATAGAAAATATATTTTCATTTTTAACATTCATGTTGTTAAGAAATTTATACCTATTTTAAATTATCTTTCTTACCATCCACATTGGTTATTTTTTTACACCTATGTTTTGGTGCCCTTTTTAGATCTTATTTTTAATCTTATATTTTATATTTTCATTAAAAAAATATCTATCAATACTAGAATTTAGTTTAAACTTTTAACATTATAATACTTAGTATTTTTAACCACAATTAATTTATATAAATCTGGCATTCCTAATTATGTTTTTTTAACGTATTTGACCATATTATTAACCTTGGAGTATTAACTTTATAGATATTTCGAGGTTTATATTTCATAAAACATTAACGAAATTCCAATACTATGTTTTTATGTCTTTAATTCATCACATAACATCATTAATTTTTTAACAAGATCAAAATATTTTGCTTTCCCCTTTATCTTTTCTTCATGGAATATTTTTAGATATCTACCTTCCCCAATTAACATATTCACATCTTCATTCTCTTTTAGAAACATATATTTTTATTCAAGAACTTATTCATGGTTTTTTATAAAATTATATTCTTTCTTTAAATTTTTATTCATCTTTTTTTCTACTAATATTTTAGAGATATTTGGTGAATTATATTTTTAAATTAAACTCTATATGTGTCTCCTCTTATTCTTATTTAGACATTATTCTGTTATCACCTATAAACAACTAATAATTTACTTTTAAGAAAAACTAATATTTTAGTTGCATCATCACTAGAGTTTTTAGCTTCATATTTATTATAATCATATTAATCCCACATAGATAACATTTTTCTATTTTTTTATTTTTAGAACATGTTATACTTTACATTTTTATAGGATTTTTATTTTCATTCCGTATTTTTCAAATAAATTCATGAATCTATATCTTCTTCCTCAATCTCTATTGCATATTTTAATCATGGAAAATTTTAATAAAAGTTCCCAATGGATCTCCCCCCAAATAACTTCAATGATAATATTCTTTTGTATTATATTATTCCAATTTTCACTTTTCTAGAAAACAAAGACCTGTATTTCTGATGTTTTTTACTATGCTCATATTCAATGTTGTAGTCACTTTGTTCTTTCTTTAGAACATTCTTAGACATTATTTTCTTTTCATATTTTAAAACTATTTCCTAATCATTTTTTATTCTTGAATGTAATTTCTATTAAAATTTCATAAGTGATTTTAATTATCTATAGATCATCAATAGATAGAGTTTTAGGATCACTATATTATCTAGATGAAACTTTAGCATCACATCCATGTAGAATAATTATTATAATATTTTCACCAATTGGTGAATATTCCAACTTATCACAAAAACATATTATAGTGCTTAAAATTTCATTAACTCTTATAATGAAGTCACCAATAAATTTATCTTAACTCTTTTTATAAACTTTGTACTTTAATATCTAGATCTTTCACTTTTCTTTCTTTTCATCCAAATTTCATTTATAAATGTCCTTAAACTTTTCCTAGATACATTTAACTATTCCAATACCTTCGACCCTCAAAAACTAACTTTCATAGAGTGAGGAAAGTAAATCTTTTCTAGATCACTCGTTATTATCCAAAGTCTTCGTATCAGTAGTTTTTTAGGGGAATCCCCTAATAAGAGTCGGGAAACATATTTATTAGCTTCAAGAACATAATATAAAATTGATATAATATATTCTAACATTCTATCCTTCCAAGTATGACAGTTATTCCCATCAAATATTGGAATCCCCAAATTGTTCACTAAGTTATAAATATACATTGTAGTTTTCCTCTTTGTTAAACATTTAAAAAGGTTCAGCAAAGGAAACCTAGCACTAATACCACTTTAAATGACCAATAAGGATATGTTTGATCACTAATAGGGGAAGGGGATATATAAGTTATCTTCTCTTTTTATGTTTCCTTAAGTAACAAAATTTTCTTCCATTTGGTGAGATATGGACCAACTCGAAAATAGACTAGAACACCCACCAAAACACTTGTATTTATAATTTTCACTACATAGTATAAGTAGCTAATACTTTGAAATGTTTTTATATAATTGCAAACCACATAACCATAATAAATAACTGCTTTTATGGGTTACATTAATCAAGGAATATCCATAACCTTTATATAACTATAGTGTTTAGATAGTGCATGTTATCCTCACATAGATAATATGATATAACAATATTTTTTAAAAATAATTAGAAACCTTACCAATATGATTTATTACATAGCCATTATGCTGCTAAATTTCCTTACACTTGCATTTGGGAAAGTTCTTTTTCTTCCTCATCACTTTCTTTCATAGTAGAGAAAAAGAACATATTTTCAAAATACTCTATCCAAATTTGTCTATCTGGTGTATCCTATGATTATTATCAGTCCCTATAGTACCCTTAGTCTAGTTACGTGGTCCAAAACCATTTTTGTATTACCACTAATAGTCAAACAATACTTTTTAGGAAACCCTATTTTAGGTAGCTTCCTCACACTAATCAACAAATGCTTATTACTTTATACACTCTATCATGTATAAATTCTTCTCGTTCTAAAGTGACTAATGCTTTGAAAAATGGTTTTTTCCACTCTTATTTAACAAAAAACATTGCAGCACCAACAACAAGAATATTTTACCTACTCCCCCTTTATATAGGAATTGCTGCTCTAGATGTCAAGGGTGGAGTGAAAAATTCAAATTCAATGTTCCTGATTGATCTTGGAATATCCCTCTTAAATAGTTCAATGTTTGAGACAATTCAATCTTACTAAAATATAAGTCTTTAATCATTCATAGGAAACATTCATTAACACATAGTTTCATCAAACTCTTTGGACATATAGAAATTTCAGCATGTACTAGTATATTTCATTTGTGGTTATTGGTTATTTGAATTCCTATCATATCAATTTAGTGTTTAATAATATATAAAATCCATTATTAAGATAAGAAAAACGTTATCTAGATTTTCTTCAATGAAATTTCTTTATCTGGTGGTGCCCCAGCTGATATTCCTTCACAATATCCTTCATTCACTACCAACTCTATTATATCTTCCCTTGGAAGTATTTCATAAGACACTTCCTATTTATAATGGTCTCCCAAATATATGTCTATTTTTATTTATCTGATGAACCCTTTTAGGTCTTCTAATATTCATGTGTCTCATAATATTCTTTGGAAACCTACTATCTAATGATTGATATAACTCTGTCAAATAATTTGAAAATATTTTTCTAATTACCTGGGGTATAAAACTTTCTCAAGGGGAATTTCTAGAAAGCCTCTGATTGGCAGCTTGGAATCATTAATTTGAATCTCTTATAGTTACATTTCATGAAAGATCTATTTATAGACTCCACTTAGCAAACATTGCCTCATGAAATTTACAAGGAAACTTTGCATGTTTCCTTCAATAAAATTGTTCTTTTTGATGAATTCGTGAATGTTCATGTGTCTTCCTTACATTAAGAACATTCAAAACAATTCCTTTTATTCATTGTAACTTCAACCTCAACTTCACAAATTCACATATTTATCATTATACAATTTTGTTTGGTAGATATCATATAACTCTTGGTCTGGTCAAACATTATCAGCAGCTACCACAAAACTTTTAACATCCTTCCATCAATCAACATAAGATCCAATCATGAATAGCTTCATATACTCATGATGTTTGATAACATTGGATATCATGATATAAAATCCTAATTTAATTTACCAAACATATCTATCTAAATGAAATGTGAAAAAACATATAGAATTTTAGAGCCACACTCTGTTTGATCACTTTAATCATTTTTACTTGGTCCATTTAATTCAATTAATTGTATTCATTATATTCACCTCAGACATCTCAATATTTTCACCTTTTCAATCAAATCTGAACAATTTTAAGTGGTTTATACTTGAAAACAAAATTTAATACTTAATAAATAATTTATTTATTCTCAACCATTTTATTTTAAACATAAAGAAACATAAAATCTACTTTTCCTAAAAAATATGACTTAAATAAATACCAATTTTCTAGCCACACTATATTTCATAAAAGTTAGAAATTTTCCAAAAAAAACTAAAGGATCTAAAGTGTAGTGGAAGCAGCTGATCCCATTGACAAAAAACATTCATCAGTTTTAGGGGATAAAATTCATTTAATTTGATTAAGAAATAGTGGATTATTTATATAAAGTATCTATTCATATAAATTTTGAAATTAGTTAAATAATTATTAACTCATCTTTATAATTCTTCTAACTGTTGATCAATTTAGTCACTCCCTTTTCAGCTCATTATTACAGTAATGAATCCAAAGAATAATACCTTTTTTGTATCCACACATGATCTATGAATCTCATAATTTCATTTTCGGTATTCTAGGTTCTATCATGGAGTTACCAAGTGACTTGTATTGTTCACTATTGATCACTAATAAAACTAACCCAACCTTGAAAAAAACAATGTTCAAGTTCTCTAATTCATGAAAGGGAAAATGAGGAATGTCTCATATTATTGAGAGAATTCTGGAAAGGTTATCTCTTTCTTGAGATAATTTCATGAAGAGAAACTTTTGTGAGAAACAATTATCATAATCTTAGAAAATGATATAAAATTGAATATATAGTTACATTTAAATATTTGATAGTTGTGTTATTCCCTTTATCAAATATTCTGTCTAATATAATCTTCATATCAAAACATTTTTCTAATGAACTATAAAAATATGTAATCATTGATACTTATTCAATGTGTTCCTTTTCTTTACCTATTTTATATTTTTCATTGGAGGGCTCTGATATTCGAGGTGTTATTCATACAAATTTATGTATACCCGTCGTATCATGTCATTGTTATAAATTTTAATAAAAAAATTAATGCCAGGTTCCCTTGATATCCAAACCCCGTTGATTAATATTATTATTATTATTACTACTACTACTACTGATATTAATATTATTTTTATTATTTTTCATGACATCTTATAACTCAAGTACATTTAAATATTATTTATTTAATAAATAAATATTTTTTTATTTTTTTTATTTAAATGTTAGTTAATTTTACATATCATTTTCATGAGGCCCTAAACATGACTCATTAATCAACTTTGGTATTTATCAAACCATTAATATTAAATAAATTTAACATTAAATAAATACCTTTATATTATTTTCAATAAATAAATAAATATTATATTAACTAAACGTGAGAATAATTGTTTATTTTAATATTTTAATTTCTAAATAAATATTTATTTAAAAAAAATTAAATATTTATTATCTTGAAAATAATTTTTTATAGATAAAAAAATATTATATATTCACAAACTTTAAAAATATATATATATTTAATATTCAGCTCACATATATTCTAAACTCGAATAACTAGTGCTTGAATATATATGATCAAATTAACTTGAATAATTATTATTCTATAAGTTAAGAATAATATTTATTCTTAATTTTAAAATCAAAATAAATTTAACTGAGATTCTAAATACACTTTGTGTGTGACCATCTATGCCTCTTTCTTAGTGACATTAGGTGAGTTTTCCTTAAGTCCAACATTTGTATCTAGAAACATGTCCAAGAATCCATAGAGAAAAAAGTTAATATCGTAATGACAACAACATCAAATGAATGATTACTGTGTAATATAATCCTTTTATTTTAGTATCTCAAAAAGAATGTTATATAATTTTTATCATCGACCTATTAAATTGATTTATATTTATTTGACCACCTAAAATGAACATTTCAATAAACTAACATGGTCATGGATTTAATCAGATAATTAAATTTCAATTAAAGTGCTAGAGATATCATTTTTCATAACTCATAAGGGATAAATACTTTTTTACTTATTCAGTCAATATCATATCTTTTATGATACACCAAATATATCCTCCAGCCTCCTAAGAATAATTCATCTTAGTTTTCATTAGTACAAAAATGTTCATGATTCATGATATAAATTAATATTAATATCATTTTTAACGTTCAATACACACATTTTATGATACAAATATTCAATGACACATATAACATGTGGAATTTTAATTGTAAGGTATGTCTTCATAACATTTTCTCTTAGTGATTAAAAATTGGGAAATTCCTTAGTAGAAAAATCATATACATTCAAGAATCTGACATTTAATAATCAATCATAATATATCGTTCGTTAGATAGATGTCATCCATACCATAGGAAATATGTTTAAAAGTATTTGAATATCATCTCAAGGATCTCATTAAAGTGTGGAACTGTTATAACCATTCACTGGGATTGATAATCTCAGGACTTTATAACATTAATTTCATATAGAATAACAATCATCGAGTGATAATATATTTATTAATATTTATGTCATTGGATATTTCCTTAACAAATAGAAAAAAAATCATTTGGATATTGGCCACAAACTATTACAAACTCCAACTTACACTAGAGCCAACTGTTAATTGACCTGATATCTTTCACATGATAAACATGCTTTTGTTGAGGTATGGATATAGCTATTGGGATAGTAACATTCTCATGTGGCTATTCTTCATACTAAAAATATGTTATTTTGAAAAAATCTATCAAGAATTGATATCACAAGGTATTTATCTTTTTTCCCTCTATCACTCTTGATATCCTATCTAATACCACAGTATTACGTTAATAATTATGAAAAAACATTTATATCTTAGTAAAAATAAAAAATCTAAAATAATTTAATTCTAAATATCTTATTGAGATGCATAAAAATATGTAACATCCTCAATCTGTATAGATACATAAACAAATATATTAAATAATATATTCCTATATATTACCTTAGCATTACAATTATACAATATAAAATTAATCAAAAAAAGAATATTTTTATACCCACTTGATAAGTAGAAATCCAACTTCCACAATAACTAGTAACTCATCCATTTTTAGATTATCAAGTACTGTCAGATAGTTATAACTTCGTGCCTTTAAATTTCTCTTAGTTCTATATAATATCTCTTCCTTATTATCTTTAAATAAAAAATATCAAACCTTAATATATATCACCAAATATGATAAAATTTCAAAAACAAAATCATATGGAATTTTATATATAACAAGAAAAACCTCTTGTTCTTTTAAACATAAATTTGGAGAGATTTCATACCATGTGACATAAGAAACAATTATGTCTTGAATTGTTCAATCATGTATTTTTTTTGAATACCTTATTAAAGAATATAGTATGAATTTATCTATGAAATCACCTAGATTTATATCTATAGAACGTATTCCCTAGAACATGGGTTGGTACTTTAATTAACTCTTAGATAAATATATTTATCTCATTTTTAACAAACACTAAGAATTAATATATTTTTTTACATGTGTTATTCATATATTTGACTTAAAAACAATAGGGCTCCCAAAAACCTTTTCTAGAAATATGTAGCACTTTCATTCATAATAAATCTAAAATTATATATAGCTTTGTCAAAATAAATATTCTATGATTAAAAAAATTTCTTTATTCTTTAAATAGATATTTGAATCGTGAATTCCATATTGTCATTCTAATGTGTCATGAACCCTTTTCATTGTGATATATTGATATCTTCCTTAGAGTTTCCTTTGATGAATAATTTCTTGATATCTACTTGCCAATATAGTGATCATATAAGGTTCCTATAAATAGTATAATTGTAATATATTTTATCATTATGACTATTGGAAGTGTTTATTCATAGTCATTGTTAAAAAACACTTGTAACATTTAGAAACCAATCAAGACATGTCAGTACCATCCTTTACCATTAATTTCTAGTATCTTATTTTATACCCACCAAGAACTTTACATCTACTTGGGAAACTAACAAAATAGTTAAATACATTTTCATACATGGAATCCATCCCTAAATTCACATGAAAATTCCAATTATAATATGTTCCCATTCCCTACATACTTGTAGGATTTATTATTCTTATTAAATAAAAGATCTACTATATTTCAGAATATAAAACCCACTCTTTGATTTTAACATTCCTATGATGAATGCAACTCTTGAAAACCTCATCCCACTGAAACCTTTAGAGACTAATTTTCATATTCCAACTCATGTGTATCCATATCCATGATTTAATTAATGTAAATACTACTCCCACTATCTAAAAATATTTGTCCCCCTATTCAAGAAATATATTTTATCTTCATTCGTACATTTTTATCTTTGAGATATTAACATATTTAGTAACCTTAGGATAACTAATTGAGATGCACTTAGTGTTTTCAATTATGTAAGTTTTTTTCAAATATTATCTTTTAAAAAAAAATTCTCATCAAACAAATGTTCAAATGACATAGTAGATTTCGTTCATATTATAACTTATATGATATCCATTGGTCAATATAGTTTGTATATACATGTAATTATTCTATTATTCGTGAAACTTGTTTCAAAAAGAATTATAAAATACTTGGTATACAGATAATACTCCTCATTAATCCTCATTTTACTAATATCAACTCTTTGATTTGTATAAGTTATTGTGAGTTTAATAATACCTCCACAATATATTTAAATGAATCATGAATAATTAGTTATGATTTTATCCAATAAGACCATAAATAATATCTTTTATATTTTACCAATTTCATTTGTTACATTCAAATTAGATTCCTAAAATATCCTAAAGGAATCTCACTAAATAAATGAATTTAGTTCTACCTTATCCTTAGAATAGATCACGTGTGTCTTTTGGAACAAACTATATAGTTATTTTAAATAAACCTTTATCTATAAAGTTTATTTGTCTAAAAAATAACAATTAAATATGTTTTTTACCTAAGAGTTATGGATATAATGGGTCTAAACATGTGTTTGGGCATATACTTGAAAACTAATTTCAGTTCTACTTGACTATGAATTATCATTCCAAAACTGGGTATGTGGATTATATTTTATATTCATCATTGATTGGTGATATTGGATATCATTGATTTAATTATATATAAAATTTTCATATTAATTATAATAACAAAATTAATTTAAAGTATGAAATAATATATCATCATTTCTAAAATCATACTCTGAGATATTTGTTTTTGAAATACTTAGTACAAAACAATAATTTTTTGAGAACCAATACACCTGGAAATATAAGGTCATATACATATCTATGATTTATTAGGAATCACTCTATTTTAGAAACATATATAATTCACATTATTTATTGTATTTTATCTTATATTTCTTGGTTGTTGTATTTTATTATAAATATGTTATATATATGTTATATTTAATACCTAGATGAAAATAATTTACTTGAAATGATGAATATAACTGAAGTAGTTACTTATAAATTCTTATTATTAATACATTTCAATTCCTATTATAGTAACCTTTTTTACCATATAAAAATTACTTATCCTCTTATTCATTTCTCATCAAATGAATATTTTATCTCTTTGAAGGATGTTGTAAAGGATCCAATGATATTGAACATTTAATGATATTATCAACCTTTTTGACATAATAATGATAAGGGGTGAGGAACCATGTTCCAAAAAATCCGTATCTACCTTCTGATGGATTGAAAATAAATTCTTGAGAAGATAATACATAATATTTCACTTCTAATTCAGGATGAATATGGATATTCATATTGTTAATGATGATAATGTGAGATTAATAGATACTTTGTTATCTATATGGAATCTGAACATCAAAAACTGATCAATATACAATAATATCTTGAATGAAATATCACTTTTTAGGTACCATTAAAAAAATTACTTGTTTTTTATAAGGATAATCTCATTTATGATTATACTATCATTCTCTATTTCATGTTCTAGGAGATGAGTTATCCTAGTGTAACATTTGTGTCCCTGTGTTGTATCTATAGCTCCCTATAAATTGTTGATAAAATGATACATTATACATTAAAATAATTCTATTTGTATCTCTTATATGCATCATTTTAACCCTTACTCACTCACTATAGATTATGATAAATAAAAAGGGATTCTAGAAAATAATATATATTTTCCTATTGTAGTGTGATGTATAAATTATTTCACCACTCCTAAAAATTTATAACAGTGATGTCGCGGACTTTTTCCAAGAATGATATATATGTTATCATGGTTTTACATATAATTTTCTATAATAAATAATAGTATATATTATGCATTACCTTGATTTCTAAGTATTATATAATTAATTAATTTTATTAGTTTATCAATATTTAATCAAATATTAATATCCCTCTCTATTATTTTAATAATATCTGGTTTTTTGGATATTCTATTAGATGGGATCCATATTTACCTTATAATAAACCAAATAAAACCCTATTAAAATTAGAGAAATGTATTTTAGTAGATGGTTGTAATGAATCGACCTATTCTGGTATTCACAATTCAATAGATGCATCTCAAAACATGGACATAAGGGTTTTACTGACCCCACGGGATGGTAGCTATTTCTTCAGCATCACAAGTAACTCCATTGGGAAATATTTCAACGCTAAATCTAAATTAAATGACATCTAAACATATACCAAAAGTTTTAGAATTTAATTTTCTTTCATTGGATACTCAGTCAGTATCAAGTATACATAATAAAAATAAATTTGCATGTTAAATTGATCATAACCAAGAAAATTGATTAATCCCACTTGCATAAATTTAACTAACTACCCATAAAAATAATGATACAAAATGGAATGAATGGATATAATAAAAAAACTGAAAGAAGATACATAAGATATTGTCTTTGTAAATGAATGGATAACCAAAAATAAACAAACTCTAACCAATCCTAAAGTCACTCCATGAATCCTTCAGTTTCTCACCACATCATAACTCACCCAATGTCATCCACACGGAAAAATGTTTAGTCTAGCAGAAACCTAGACCCTGAAGTATATAGTAATGATCCAAATATTCTCGTATGTATATACCAATAGAAGCTATTACATTTTCCCCATTAGGTGACATATAATTTCTTGTTTTTAAATAAAACATTAAAATAGGATTTTCAAACAAGAACAAGTGAAAACCCAATATCAATTTTATAATAAGTGTTTAAAAAGTTCCTTTTTTATTTGAATTAAAATAACCAATTTGAAAATGCTTCACGGGTATAATAATTTAAATCAAAACACCCATTTTTAAATCCACTTTAAAAACCCAAAATGTGATTTTTTTTAATTCAAAATGGTTTTTTGGAACATCTTTTAAATTTATTTAAAAGTGACACTACCCAAACACATAGGTCCAAAACACCACAAAGGAGGAACCACGATTCTAGAATAGGTAAAAAAGAAAAAAAAAATATATGGGATACACAACAATAAAATTAATGGGAAGAAATATTGAGGAAAACATTGATATTTTCTATATAAAACACTAATCAATCAACAAGAGTGACATGGTCTCTACCCTGAGTCCTAACACAAGATATATCAAAACATAACTAATTTATATAGAACAATTATAAAAATATACTATGTCTTTAAATCCAAAATTAAATCAAATTTTCTACACTAGCCTTATTTCCAATAGTCCCCCCCTCCCAACCCTAGTGACGACCATGACTAGAGAAACACTAACAGTGTGTGAATCAATGAATGTCACCAAAATATAGATCTATCACTTAATTTCTAGGTTCCCATTACAAATATTTATGTATATGTGTTTGAATAATCAATCAAATACCAACACACAAGGCATAAGTAATAATTCTCCCTTGCGTCTATCACTCTTTCATAGAACAATCCATTTATTCACATCATACATCCGTTGAATTAATATAGAACATCCCTAAAAAGTGAGAAAAAAGATTAACATAGTGATAAAAACCCAACACAAGGGGAAACACATTACCTGTATGATCAAAATGGTCTCACAAGAACTAAAAATATACTTTGTAAGTGCCAACTAGGCTTAGACCATACAATATTACTCAATAATCCAAGTGCTTTTTCATTTTACAAAAAACCCACTTTAAACATTCTTTATAAATCCATTGAAACCAAACACAACATTTACATTTTAGAGGATCTATTTTTAATTACATTGTTTCCTTTTTAAAATCTATGACTAGGATAAGGGCCTAAATTACCAATAAACACATTATACTGATCTATTAATGAATTAATACAAGGGGAATAGAAGAAATCATGTTAAATAAACATTTAAAATTCATCAAAGAAACCATTTTTAAATCATTTCAAGGTAAAAACCTCATTATAAAATAAAATCTTCATTAAAACACATTTTTCACTCATTGAAAACCAAACCAAGATCAAAATCCAACACACTCTATAAAACCTATATCCAAAATCCTCATAGGAATTTAAAAAATTCTTAACACACGATAATATTCCATTTCCAAAGTGAAAACATGAAATTCACATTATAAACCCTTTATTCCAAGATCAATATTCATAGGAATTATTTTGAAACATCACATGGTGATCACATATATTCATATTTATAATAAAAAATTCTTTTAAAGGATCGTGATCATAATTAATTCTAAAAAACAATAAATTTCATATAAAAACCTACTTGGAAGAGGTGTAAAACAAGATTATATAAGCCTAAACATGTCCCCTTTGATGTAGGGAAGCTAAACAGGGATTGATATGGTTTATATAGACCCTATACACCCAAATCCCAAATATTATGTCTATCCAAACCCATAAATAGTATAGTAGGACCTATTGGGTTTATAAAAGGAATATAAACCAATGAAAAAGTGGGGTGAAAGGAATAAATAGGAGTGAGAGATAGAGAGAAATAATATTTACCTTAAAACCGATGTAAAAATCACAAATAAAGAGACAAAAATTAAAGGATTAAAATTGTGTAGAACCCCCTTGGGATCTATAGGTTTGGATGATTTAATGGGGATAGAGGTGAGGTTATAACTGATAAAAAATAAAGAGTTGCTACTGGAAAAGATACATATACCCACATTTTTGAACCATGGGTATAGCCCCCAAAGTTATGGGTATAGGCAATACCCATGGTTTTGGGAACCTTGGGGAATTTATCCAATTGTATAGCTCATAGATATGCCCATAGTTTGAAAACTCTATACCCATGGTTTCAAAAATGTTTGAATAGGTGTATGATATCATGTTATTAAGCTTATACCCACGATTTCAAAATCATGGGTATAAGTTTTAAAAATCACTGACTATTGGTCTCGAACCCTGGACCCCCTATATATAATTATTACACTTAACTACTACACTACATTAACTTATAGGTGTATAAATATATATTTAAATATTTGTATTTATCTAAACTATGGTTATAGTTGGAAAATTGTGAAAATATGTGTTCCCATGAAATTTGTTTTTGGTCTCGCGAAAATATTTTTTACCTCTTTAATGCAAGAAATATATAACCATGATTTCAATAAATTGTGCATATAGGCATGACCTATACCCATGGTTTTATTAGAATCATCAGTATATAGATTCAAAAAACCCTATACCCATGGTTTTCCAATACCATGGGTATATATTCCCATACAATCCTTATACTCACAATTTTTTCCAAAACTGTGGGTATCGGGTTATTTTCCAGTAGTTGGTGTAATAATGTAAATTCACTTTTTACATAATTCTTGATAGGTCTCATAGTTAGGTACTATTATTTCCCAAAAAATATTCCAACTATTTGGGAGTACCCATATGTACAAAAAAAAATTCTAGGTTCCCTACAAATATTTACATGGTTTTGAAAATAGTGTAGATACTGTGAAAAACCCACAATTTCTCCATGAAAACACCATACACACGAGTGTTGCACGACAACTACTAACTGTGTGGGTAAATGGTTAAACACCTAGAAACACTCTAATAATAAAATTTTCCTATTTAAAAAATATCAAGTCTCATGTTATACCAAGATAATACAATAGATAACATAATAAACAACTATAATTAATTGTGGGTCTCATAGTGGTCCTTTCCAACTACATTACATCAAAATTTCTTGATTAATTAAGTCAACCCTTAATCCTAAAATCCTAAAATATTATTTCCTCAAAACTTTCTTCCATGTTACACTATTTAATATAAGGTAAACTAATATTTATGAAAACATGGATAATTCAACACAAAAAATTCATTAGAACTCCTAAATAAATAAAATTTTCCTCAAGAGTTCTAGACCAACACTTTGATCAATGGTTGAATTATAACTGAATTAATGGAAGGTGATATTTGAGTTAATATTTTTTTGATTGATTTTTTAAATTTATGTCTAAATATTCTTTATTTTATTTTCATATGCTTATTAATATTATATATATTTCACATAATTAACTAACCATGTATCATAAAATAATTTACATATAATAAATTTATATTATTTTATCTTGAACTATTATTATTTTTTACTATATGTGATCATGTTTAATTATAAAATAAAAATGCATCGCAAAAAATAAAAAACCATAAATATTTAATTAAAAAAATAATTCATATAATCATGAGGTTTTAAATACTCTTTAGTTAATCAATAAAAAGATAATCTAAGATGGACCCTAGTGAAAAACCTGCTTCATTTGATATATGGTTAATGTTCAAGAATCCATATTTTAAAATATGTATATCAGGGGATTGTTTCACCTAATCTCAGGACTAAAATTGTCTACTCTTACTGGGAGGCTCTTAATTTAAATTGGTTTCCCACTCACAACTGATGGAAACCAGGTTTAAGTATTACATAAAATAATCATTGGGAACACAGGTCATTCCTAATAAAGGATAAAGGGATGATATGCATAACATAATATTTAATTTAATAAAAAATTATCCCAAAACCAATAAATTAATAAATTCAATTAAATAGAAAATTAAAAATTTCAAAAAATGTTCAAACTCATAATTATTACTAACATTAAATGACTATAGTAAAAACATTCATAAATTAATTTCAATTCATTATTTCATTAAGATAAATTTATAGTGTTAATAAATTACACAGTATATTAAAAAATTAATTATTTATGGTAATTGTCTTTCTAAAAATTCCCTAAGATTCTCATCTTCTAGGATTTTAAATAAATTAAATAATTTAAATTTAATTTCAAATTAATTAGTGCATGATGAGTACTTATAATGTTCATGGATTTTACCCTCTTGGTAAAATTAAATTCAATCGGAAATTTAATACACATACACAATATGTAATGGAGTTGACATGGTATATACACTTAAAATGCAGATTTTTCATATATTTTCTGTTTAATAATTATATGTAAATAACATTCACTCAAAACTCTATGTGACTATCACTATGTATAGTCCTTTTTTGTACTATATACTTATATAGCATGTATTCCTACATAGTTTGGAATTCTATTACAAATTCTGTTGTTTTGTGGGATATGTTTTATATCCTGTATAGAATTTATGACCACACATCATGCCTTTAATATATCTAACATGTACCAATGGTGATAAATGTGAATTATATGGAATGTATGATAAACATACACATCGGATATTTTCATAATAATGTGGAAAATAACTATTAAATAATTTAATTCCATACAACATGTTGAATACTAATCAATGTGTATTAAGTGTAGAAAACCTTATCACACGACATGTACATGCCAGATACACATTTTATAGTTTTTTCACGAATTAGTTATTTATTATCATTTTAAGTCATATGAAATTCCTATATCAATATGTACTATGCATGAGTTGGTACATGTTACATTGTTTGTATAACCAGTTATAGATTATGTACTCAGTTTCTGCCCACCCACACAATACCTCTAGGGAGTCTATGTGTATTCCATATAGGTTATCTCATGTTACACGATTTGTTCTGCCAGCTCCATGTTTTTAATTAGTTATGGAATATTTTTCATAGATTTATTTCAATATGTGGTGTGTATATTAATTAAACATGGTGTACTTTGACCACACCCTATCAAAGACATGTGGGGTTATAGAGCAGATATTGCAACTACACACTTTGTACTCCCTTACAATTTTTTCCCACTGATGATCAATGTACGTCATGTACTAATATCATGAACCAACCCCCACTTTTTATTTAATGATTATAGTGCACCATGATTTCATATTTTACCAATTGTTTGCATTGTCTGGTTTTGGTTACACATTGTACAACCATACCCTATAACCTAAACCCCCCAAAACTAAGAATTGGATCTCTATATGTTCTTTATCTGTTCTTGAACAATTCTTGGTTATATTAAATTAAAAAAAATTATTATATCAATTTTTAGATTGAAGAAGAAAACATAAATGAATTATTTCAAACAAAAAAAATCTTATCAACCAAATAATAAATAAAAATAAATAATTTTGTAGTTGTTTTTATACAACATTAAGGATCTAAGGTGTAGTGTAACAATTCAAGCTAATTCTCAAAAAAAAAATTGCCTTCAATGAATAAAATCTATTTAACTTGATGATAATCCCCATATTCTGTATAGAGAGGATAATTTTAGTTATGTTTAATAATTAATTTGAAGTAATGATTTAATCATCTTAATAATTCTTATGGATATTGATAAATTTGATTGTTTCTCTTTTTGAATCATCCTTACCATGAAAAATCCAATGTAAATTTTTTCTAGTGGTATCCATATGTGCTATATGTATCTCATAATTTCATTGTTGGTATTGCTGGTGCTATCATTGAGGTACCAAGTGGCCAATGTTTTTAATCATTTATCAAAATAAAATATATCATGGGATCGAAATAACTATTTCCTATATTCTATAAATATTTAGAAAGGGGAATATATCTCATTATTGAGAGCATTATTGATTGGTACTCTTGGTCTTTAGAGAATTATTTTTAAATTTAATGTTGTGCACTAAGATTCAAAATATCAAATAAAATTATACAAAATAAAACATATATTATGGTTTAAATATTATATAATTACACTATGTCCCTCTAAAAAATATTATCTCTAATATATTCCACATTTAATATAATAATAATAATAATAATATATTTCATGACATGTGTTATATAATTATTATTTAAATAACATTACTTAAATAAAAAATACAATCTTATTTTAATGATATAAAATGAAATATATCATTTTCTTTAGGATATTAACTGAGCACTTCAATCCTCCTTAAAATTTTTTAAACCTTGAATAATAAATATATATTTAATTAAATAAGTTCCTTTATATAATTCATTAAATAAATAATTAAATATGTGAAATGAGGGATATGTGGTGTATGGATGTAGGTTGTTGCAGCTTCCATAATGAGCATGACAGCATGGCGGGATTAGTGGTGGTCATGGTCATAGATGGATCTATGAGTGAGGCAGTCCTAATGGTGGTTCTGGGGGATAGAAAGGGTGTAGAAGGGCCGACAAGTGCGAGTCCAGCTAATTCAAATGTGGGAATGATGGTAATGTTTGTGATAGGATCATACATCAATGTAGGTCTAATGTAATAGATGGATGGCCGATGAAATCAGTGTGGGTGGGAGTGTCATAGGTGGGGTGATGGTAGGCTGGAGGACAATTCCTACGACCATTATGAAGCATACACATAGTTAATAGGCTAGAAAATTGGGATTTATACTTATTGGGATTTCAATTTTGGGTATTGTGAGCCTTGTCTTTAGATTTGATCCCAACTAGGCCCCCATGGTCATGTAATGGGATCCCTCTACACTGAATAACAAAAGAGGGTCTTTTTTCAATAAAAAAGAAGGACTTCCCACCTTTTTATTAAAAAAGTTATTATTATTATTATTTATTACCATGTGAATAATAAACAAGTGATGAATAAATATTATATATGTTTCAGTTCACAAATAATATTTATTTAATATTTAACACATATATATTCTCAACTTGAATAATTTTTTATTAAATTTATGAGATCAACATTTTTAGAATAATAATTATTCAAAAATCCAAGAATAATATTTACTTTAAATAATAAATTGAAGTATAATTTAATTGAGATCCTAGATACACTTAGTGTGTTACACTATAGGCCTCTTTCTTAGTGTAATTGGGAAAGGTTTTCTAAATTCAAGGATTAGTGTCTAGAAATATGTCAACTAACTCATATGGAAATATGTTAATGTCACAATTACAAAAACATCATTCAATACCTTCTTTTTCAACATAATCCCCTAGTCCTGATATCTTATTAATCAGCTTGTATACTTTGTTTAATCAATATAAAACATTTATTTATCTTTCTTTGACCACCTAAAATAAACTCATTGACAAACTTCCATTTCCATGGATTTATTCAATTTTTTCCATTTCAATCAAAGAGATAGGGATATCATCTTCTATAACACTAATGATATAAATGTTGTATTAACAAATTCATTTAATTCTATATCATTCATGATGCACCCAATGTACGCTACCTCACCATGACCATATATCATCATGATTTTCATCAATACATAAATGTAACCAATTAAAGATATACATTATTGACAATATCAAATCTAAGGACTAATACACACATCTTTAGATAAGAATATCCTATGACACATATAACATGTTGAATTCCTATTGGTGATTCTATCCTCATAACCTATAATCTTAGAGATTACCGAATGAAAACTTCATGATTAGAATTCTCATAATCTAATGAGAATCTTGCACTTAATTTTGAAACATCATTTTTCCAATAAAATAGATAACATCTAGACAATAAGAAATGTGTTTAGGAATATTTTCATAGAATTATAATGTTTTCATTATATTAGGTAACTGATATAAACTTTCTATACCATAAATATTTTAAGAACATTATCATATTAATTTTATGAAAAAGAACAATAATCATGTGATATATTATTTATTAATGTACAGGTCAATGAATATTTTCATAATGGAAATCACAAATTCATTTTGTTCTAGTACACTAACTCTAATTAAAAAATACTTCTTCTTTACCTAGAATCTGGTGAATTAAATAGGTAAGAGATGGATTTAAAATAACAATTTTTATAATGATCAACTAAAATAGAAGAATTCATCTTATACTAGAAAACTAAATATTTCAAACCATTTTTCAAATCAATGTAAATATAAATAACAACTCATGTAATTAAATAAAAATGGTGTGTTTTAAACTAATTATTTTATAATTACATTGAAAAAGAATATAAAAAAATAAATACATCAAATTTTTATCCAATTATTTTTAACTAAATGACTTTGAACTTCTATATATGTTTAATAATTAAAATAGATTACATTAAATCATGTTAAATTTAGATTCTACTATTAAATTTGTAATTGAATGTATAAAAACTTTAATATAATCTAAACAAACTCAATATTACAGGAATTCATTTATCCATGAGAAATTTGAATCATTTAATATAAATAATAGATTACATCCTACCATATCACCATTATTATGATTAAAAAAATAATAATGGATTAAATTTAAGTAAATCAAACAAGATTTTGATAATAAATGTAAGTATAAAATTTAGTCTCTTAGTAAAATAATTAAATTTTAATGAAAACAATATGGTGTATATAAAGGGAAATTAAATATCAAAAAAACTCTTTGAATACGACTAAAACCATTAAATAAAACCTATTCAAATTTTTCTTCTTATTTCCAGAGAGGAAAAACCTAGGTGCCTACACATCTAGATATATTAAACTTGTTTACAACATATGTTTGAGGATATCAATTATTGAATGCCTACTCATGAAAATATTGGATTGTAGGGGACCTCCATTCTTAAAAAAAATATTCCAATCATATAATTCTTTAAAATTTGAACCATTCTCTCCTTATCCTTTAAAAAAATAACAACAATGTGCTACATATCTAAAAACATTCCCACGTCAGTAGTGGGTATGTGGTAATAGAGGTTTGGGATCATGGTTTTAGGTAATTTGGTGGAGGATCTTGGAGACTCATGTTTAAAAAGTGGTGTTAGAAATTTGTTGGATGATGTGACTTGATAAACTTGGTCCAGTATTAGTAAATGAAGGTATAGTAGTTTAGGTAGGCTGGAGTAGAAACAGAAAAGGTTTGGAACTCATTTTTCGTATGGTGGTAATGGTGTAACTTTGGTGTTGAAGGGAAGAATCTATTTTTTATGGTAAGTAGGTAAATTAATAGGGTTTGAGGTGGGGATGGGGGATGGGGGCAGTGATGGATGAATGTTTTTTTATTTTTGATTAGAAATGAATGACTGGCTATGGAGACCATAAAAACTATGTACATGAGACCACTAATGGTAGTCTCCCAGCTTTTGGGGTTTTCAATCATAAAAAATACATTTTTCTAGTGGTGTAATCTTGGAATGATTAGAAGATAAGATTAAAAAATATTTAAACTTTATTTATTTCTATTATATAAAGATGAATCACACTTCTAGATTTTTATTGAGTTTTTATCCTTTATAAATAAAATTAAAACATTATGAAATGATTTTAACTTTTTATATCTTATATCCTAGAAGATACCTTTCATTTAGCTTCATCTATTCGATAAGGAAATTCATTTCCATACACTGGAATGTTATGTAAGAGAAAGATAAATTATACACAACTATAGTTATGGTATCTACTAGACATAATCATTTTATATAGTTGTAGTACTACTGATAGCATTGTTAATTTAGTATAAGTCTAGTATAATGTTTTATTTTTATAATTATTCGACCTATAAAAAATAATAATGTGGTATTAATGTTTATAATCAATTACATTTATAATTTAATCAATAAAATTTATGGTCTTGTAAATACTCTTACAAAAATCAATTGATCTATAACTCATATTTTTACTCCACTCACTAGTTTCATTTACTTATTCTTCTTATTAGTCTAACATTTATAACATTAAGAAATTTTAGAAAAAATTAATTTTTTGTCCAAATCATAAATACTAATTATCCTTGTGTAACAAAAACATAAATAGTTAAACCTAATTATATAATTTTCAATTGTATGGTCTGTTACACACTTAATGAACTCTTTCTACTCATCCAAAAATTCTTTCGATATTTTCTTAGTATTAATCCATTTTTATCAATATTTATCATGTGAATTTATATCATGATATATTTTAATGTAATTTTTTGCAATTATAAACTACAATACAACATAGATCGTATAAAAATATGACACTATATGAGAAAAAATAAAAAAAAATATTTTTACATTAAAATTAAAAAAAATTAAGACAAAAATAAAATTATAAGGTATAAAATTTATATTTATGTGTTATATATATATATATAAACTTATCAATTAGTTTGTGTGTTTTTGTGTGTGTGTCTGTGTGTGATAATTATATATACATATATACATATACATATACATATACATGTTGGAATGTGTCTGTGTGTGTGTTTGATTCAAAAATTCCTATTAATTATGATCCCACTTTACATCCTAAGATGATGATAAATTAAGGTGTCTCAACCAAAAAAATTATCATTAAAAAAATATCGGTACATCCTGTTTGAAAATACACCTTGAATTTTTCTCATATGAATAATAAAATGAATAATAGGGATGATCTAGGGAACATGATTTTACATGGTTCACCTGTAATGGGATATATCTAAGGAGAACATGTGAATTATGTTCGGATATTATGATTAACCATTACATAATTTCTATTTTTGTATAACCTTAGGAAGAACCCTTGACTCAACCAAGGTTTAGGAACTCTTATTATCATCTACTAACTACTTTCAATAGGGTCAGATAGATATAATTGACATACAGGTCAAATAAACTGTAATATTATTAAATGATAAAACACCATAAAGAAATTTTTTTCACTATGATTCATTTTATTCAATTCCATATAATCATTTATATAAGAATAAATGTTATCATCTAATCTTGATCTTTAATATAATATAGTCTACTCATTCTTGTCTTGATAATTTTATATATTCAATAATATTTCTATTTTAATACACACTTTCTCTTGATCTATAGAAATAATATCTATTTTTCTCTGGTTATCACTCTCTTTCTTCTATAAATAACGTTTCTCTATAACTAGTTAATTACAAATTAAAATTAAAACACAAAGAAAAATATCCATAAATATCTTCATCAAATCCAACCCTTATATAATCTTCATATTGATATCCACTCTAAAATTTTGAATATGTAGTTATCAGATATTTAAATAACCAACAAATAATCCTAAGATTTCCACATAATAATTTATAATTGAATTCTTTAATTTCTAGAAATTGTATCATGAAATAAAACTTCCTATAATAACATATCCATTAACTATTTTATACTGAAAAATGGGTTGAGAAATGTAACAAGGGTCCGTGGTGTAAACCTAAATTGAGAAGTCTTTCATTAGAAATAGTAAACCTCACTTCTGAGTATATTTTTTGTGTTAGGTAGTTTTGGATGAAACCATTTTTTCATATTTTTTATTGAACCTCTCACAGTATGATATTATTACATTGAATGGGAATAAAATCTCTAGAACCATTCATATATGCTTGATTCCTTGTAATTTGATGGTGTTTGTGTCACAAAATATAATATGAAACTCTAATTATATCAAATTAAGAAGTATTAAGAATCAAGTTATAATTATTATCTTTCATCCAAATTAACATTATATAATATATCCTTTAATATTATAAAATAGTATGGTACTTTTCCATTTTTTTAATTCCTATTTCATTCATAGAATGATGGTGAATCCACAATGTGGTCACCCTCTAACATCAAATTCCATTGAAATATTTTTTGGTGTGACTACTTTATCATGTAATATGTTAATCCTTGGTTCCGTTGCCCATTATCACCTTTTTTGTTTAATAATTTAGTTATAGTTTAACCTATTCAAAACATAATGTTAAATGTTTCTTCTCTATTTGGTTATTTGAAACCCATCACTCTGAACATCTTATTTCATCTCCTAGGATCATCACATACATAAAAATAATTCATATAACTCCCAAAATACTTCCAATTGACAAAAAAAAAATATAATGACATGTGGTTGTAATAATATCCCCTATGTATTTTTTCATAAATTCACAACATCATGTTTGTCAGTATTCTACCGAATGATTGTTAATCCACTACTTCTTTATTTTTCTCGCCATGGGACCATTATTCTCCTTTCTCTATTATTCATATCTAGGTTTATCCACTTTGATTATAAATATCATCCTTAAGTTTCTCCTTTTATAACCATTCAAACGAAATCCCTTCTACCCCTACAATCATTATACCCCTTTAATAATACAATTCAAAGGGTTATTCATTATAGATCAGATCAATTCAAAAATTATGAAACATTAAGGATCCCATACTAAGAAATAAACAATCGATAAATCAGTAAGCCTTTTCTTGTAACATCCTGACCCAAACCACAAGGTCTGAGCTGGAATTCCATGTGTCCTCCTAGGAACCTCCACCTACAAAAGAGATTTCTGAAAAGCAGCAAGGGTCTCAAGTTTAATAATGGGGAGACTATACCCTCTATCAGAGTGAACATGAGAAATAAATAAACAAGTTATAACAATTTAATTAAAAATCAATGTAAAATTCAGAAAAAAAATAATTTAATATATATATAAGAGTATCTCTAAAAGGGTTACTCCTATCCAATGTGTATAAAGAAGATAAATTAATTAATAAAAAATTGGTCCTCTGGATTCCATCCCATCCTGCTACTAGCTACATGCTCATATGCCCATCTATCCCCCATAGTGTCCCTACCCTTTGTCAGATTCCTCATGAAATCTAATGTCACAAAGAAATTCCTAATTATGGTGTGAGTAAAAGACTATGTAGTACACTGCCCATGCGTCCTTAATGTAATGTATCGGGTATAAAAGTACATTCCATAATAATAATCAATGTGTAAAAAAGAATAAACATACAACCCAAAACTGAGAAGTTGTGTTCTAGCAAAGCCCCCAAAAACCATCAGTCGCACCTGCTTCGGATCCATACTGGAAAACATTGGAACAATAATGGTAATGTATTAATGTCATAGATATCCTGAAGCTTCTTGATAGTCTTATAGTCCTCATGACACCAGGTCAAACCATGATAGGCGATCATTCCCTAGTGTTATCTCCAGGTTAGGTCACATATACCAGCATGCCCCATGGTTTCCATGTATTTCTGATCACCCATAATCACCCTTCCCCACAGTCATCAAGTATGTCTCTAATCATTCATGATCAGCATATCCCCAATCAGGACACACTAGGCCATCATGCATCATCATTCATCTCGGTCTCATCATTACGTCACATACATCGTTTGAACATGCACCCCCTATAGGGCTACCAATCCATGACGGGTCCACCTATCACTTTGGAACCATACATAACACAATACCATAGCATATACCATGAATATCACAAGAAAATACTAGAATAATATTTAAAATATCATGAGTGTGAGAAAATCCATATATACACACACGTGAGAAAGACAATATATTCTAGATCAAAACAATACTCATAATCATAATATGCCAATCGAGCAAGTCTCAAGGCTAAAATTATTACAATAGGTCTCATGGGAAACACAAACACCCACATGAAATTTTAAGTCAAAATGGATATAAATCAATCCACACATAAATGATAACATGGAAATATGTGTATAACAAGATCCCATGAAGGTAAGGAACATCCTACCTCACAATTTCCCAAGATGATGTTGAGGTTTACATAGGTTGTCATCACCTGTACCACTCTCTCATCCAATCAGATAACAATTGAATGACAACGACTCCTGGAACCATCCCTATTTCAACATTATTTATAATTATTTATAAATTTGATAATCAAAAAGATCAAATTAAATCTAACCAAGTTACCTCTCCACCTTAAATATAATTATTAGGAATAAAATAATACATGTCAAGTAGAATCGAACGACACTAATAGCACATAATTCCGATCAATATAACAAAATATACTGGATTTATGAGTTTGAAAGAATAATAAAATTAAATAAATAATCATAATAAGAGAGAGGGGATGAGAGGAAAAGGGAGGGACGTGACAGGTGGAGATAATTCAAATTATATATTTATTTATTTATGTAACCCATATATATACATGTTATAAATATATATGAACATAAACATCCATATATACATATATACACCCACACATGTAAATATATAAATATATATTTATCCCATATATATATTCACATTATATTATTCCAAATACAATTTTTTTCTAATTTAATAATAATAACAACAATTAAAATTATTATTAATTATCTCACATAAATAATAATAATAATGTTACAAATGATATATTATTTTATTACTATTATTAATTCACCTTCATTATTTCCACGATTAATATTGTTTTTCATAATTTATAATAATAAGAACCACAAAAATTATTATGTTTATTATTAATTATCTCAAATCATTGTCATTGTTAACATTTCAACAAAACCCATCATTAAAACCCTATAATAGTAAATAAATTAATATTAACCCCAAAAACCACGAAATTAAAACTCTAAACTAAAATACATGATTTCAACCATGGATCAACCGAAAATTAGTTGGGCAATCTTTTAATTCACCTCATTAATGCATTGACAGATAAAATGAATCAACATGGTTTGAAACCAAAGGTTATATATTGACTAGTACGAGATAATGAATGTTTCATGTTGGAAAGAAGATACGTTATTTAAAAAATTGAATATAATTAACTAAACTCATAAGAATAGTATAATTAAATATTTTAAAAAATTTAGCATCGTGTGTGATCTTACCAAACACATGTCCCGCACAATAGTGATGTACCATCAAGGGTAGATCATGTATCCTAGACCTAACAGTGGTCTCACATTTCTCATATGATGTACCATTTGATAGGCATTCAATTATTTATTACAAAAAACAAAAATACTAATATAATTAAATATTAAAAAGGTATTATCTCATGTGATGTTGTCAAAAACCCGAATTTCATACAAGTTATGTCCCACCTAGGTTAAACCCTACATTTTGGACCTAACGGTGGTCTCAGATTTCTCATACAATGCAAAATTTTAGTCACACTGAATTATTTGATATTAAAAAGCAGAATAATATTATTATTAAATATTAAAAAAACTATTATCACATGCGATGTTTCCTAACACCAGAAATGAATAAAATTTATGTCCCTCCTATGGTAAACCATATTTCCCACACAATGGATCATTTTGTAGATATTAAATTACTTAAAAAAATTATATAACAAAAAAAATAAATAGATTATCCTTACGGATGAACTAACCAACGTCTGATGCCTAAATATTTTATACCCCACATTTGGTGAAACCTGCATCCTAGACCTAATGGTGGTCCTGTATTTCTCGTAAGACACACTGTTTGGGAGATATTCCGTTATTTTGGATAAATCACATATACATAATTTAATATTTTTATTTGTTCTGTGTCGAGCATCTATGAGCCTAAAAATATTGCAACAACCCAATGCATGGCTCTAAAAATACTCAATAGAAAATTATAAGTTGATAACTAGGATTTTAACTCTGTGAAAAGACATTATATCATTTACTAGTTGGTTTTTTAAAAATATATATATTTTTCACATAAAACTACTCATATATTATTTAAAAAGTTGGTTTTATTATCCTTTAGAATTTGAGCATGTTATAATTATCCCCATATGTCGACTTCTTATCCTTAAGAAGTGTCCCTAACAATCTTTTTCAAACAACCCAGACCACTGAGTTTGAATATTAGACCACTCCTTCTACATCTCTATAACAAGAGGAACATTACGAACATAACAAGTCATATACATCCTATGGTATCACACAAAATATTCCCTAGGAGTCTTCCCTCAACTCAGTGTATAACCCTCCTACCACTCACCCTTCTCTCCATCCAAGCATTTTAATCATAATCTGCATATATATACTAATACTACAGTATAATTTTTCCATCCATCCAAAGTAATAATATTTATTAAAGAGACGCATAAAAGTACACCACAAAAGACAAGCCATGGAGGACGGAAATAATGTAATCATACAACATTTTCCCTCACTAAACTCATACACTGAGAAGGAAGGTACCCAAAACTAGAAGAAAAAGGGACTAGTTTGTGAGCACCCAGAGGAAAGGAAATACTCTACCTTATTACCTTCTCTATAAGAGTGAAGAATCTCCACCCAATCAATCAGATGATTCTTAATTTACCAGATGAGGTGGTTGATGGTCTATGGCATGGGGGTACTATTATTGATAGAGTTCTGTATAATCAAGGAATATGTCTCTACAAACTCCAAGCAGAGGTCATATTTCTGATATAGTAGAATTCTATTAAGAATTTCATAGGCCACCATAAAAAGGGAATTCCCCTTGCCATAGAAGGATAAGGACACTACAGAAATAGATCCCATGGGATCACGATTGACACCTCCACCCTAAATCCAACCATCGATGCAAAACCTGTCAATGTTCAGTTCTAGACCCTATCTTGGAGGATCTCATTTCACCCATATTTCATGTGATCACACATCCTAAAATGAGGGGTAGAATAAATTACAAGCTACAAGAGTTCTCAGATAGGAAGATTTAACACACTATATAAAAAGTTCACTGATATCAGCTTCCAATCTCTGCGATCTAGACACCACAGCTTTTTGAGAGCTACATGAGTCTTCTGGAGATATTTGTTTTAGTTAGACTAGATGGACCATCACGCTACATCCCAAATGGCTGAGATGGTCTTTTATTAGTTTTATTGTTCACGGTACCCAAAAACTAGTGATATAAGAACTCATTGATAGTAACATGTTGGAAGTTGTCGACAAATATCTCTCCAATATTAAGACACACCACGCCCTTCCATTTACTATGGAGAAACAAGTTTGGCATTGTTTCATCCTTGGGATATCTACCAAAATCACAACTTGAAGCAAGGAAGGATACCATACTCGTGACTTCCTTATCAATAAAGATTTCACGAGCCATGATATTCTATATAAGGAAAATAATTTTGGAGGGAGCCCCTAAGACAAAAGGAGGACACCCCATTCATCTCAAATAGAAGAGTTTAAAGGGACATCCCTCAAAGAATGATATGAATTTCAAGAAAAAAAATACTCAAAAAAGAGCTCATGAAAATTAGTTTATCAAGATCATTATTGAGAATGATTTCCCAAAAGATCTCTAGTTGGTGTGGACTCTGGATCAAATGGATAATAGGGGGGAACCTTCTTGCTTGCTAGAAAGAGATGTTTTTATTTAGAAAACCATTAAATACCAACATCATACATCCCCAGTTATGATACAAGAAGTTAATTTCTCCATAACCAATTATCCATATTTTGGGTTTGTGAAGTTTATCCATGTGACCATGGATTATTTTCCAAATCCCCAAGCTCCCATCATGTGGATCATTCAACATTTTACAATACATGGGGAAAATGAACCAGACCCATGACAATATTCCCTCCATTACCACCCAATCCATCTGATCATGCATGGAGTAGATGGTTTCTTTGATACTCCTAAGATTATTTCCCATAATTCTAGGTTTTATTACATTCTCTCCCCTGCCACCCAATGGAACTTCCCATCATCATTCGCATCCCATATGAATTTAGTCATGATATTCTAAATCCTTATTATCACTATTTTACTAAAAATGTGGGTCAAAATAATATTTATGAAAATTGAATTGATTACAAAATTAAGGAGGTAAATGCAGCTGTCGAATGAAAGAAATCAGTTGTTTCAATTTATAATGCAACTAGATATTTTATCAACCAGTAAAAAAATTGTTATATATATAGAATGTGAACCTATGTTCCTATTTGTAATGGCCTGCTTATTCTCATTGGCTTGAGAGTGCAACGAGTCATTACCTGGCCTTAAGCGACATCCCCAAGGTGAAAAAGGCTAGCAATAAATTCCAAAGGGTTTCAAAACAAATGGGGGATGATTTACCCTTTTAGAACATACAACATAACTAACAACAGTAACCAAACTAATCAACTAAATGATGCATGATAAAAACTAAGACAACTCAACCATTTATTTTATCATAAACCAACTAAGATTACAATAGCGGAAACCAACACTAAATCAGAGTAAACAATGGAAAGACAAAATAAAAGACTACAATATGACAACCCAAGTCCAAGCTCTACCAGCTCCAAGATCCAACATCACGAACCTGCCCAAGTATCAGGAAGCGGTGCTACAAACATGTGACACTTTACCTTTACCAACATCTCGGTATATGACATCTGCAAAAGCACAAACGTTCCAAAGAAGGGGTGAGTAATGAAACTCAGTAGGTTTTCCCTAATGACTTCCCAACTCATGCCTCTAGGATAAAACATGTTAGCACATTTATTTAAAACAATTTATATAAAATAATTCCAAAATAGTTCACAATATAAAAATTTCCATGTCAAAGCCATTTTCCAACCAAAACCATATTTCTAAAGAATAGAATCCAAGAAAAGATTCCAATAAAATTCACATTTCAATTTTTGTACTTCATTCCATTTCACAAATCCACACAACCAACCATTTCACGACCCGTGAAATCAACTATACATGCATTGTTATGATAGTTCCATATTCATGAGGGGTTTCCCATTGATCTACCAAGTCGTCACAAGGTAATTATTTCCCATGTTCCACTACACCTTTGGCACCGAGCACAGGGTCATATTTAAACCAAACCTCGTAAATGCAATATGAACGCACACACCAAGTACGCCCAAAAACTACACCATTCCAACCATGCCAAAACCATTTCAATAAAATAGCCCTTTTATTGAAAACTTTTTTCATGCAACCCATTTTCCAAATCCAGCAAGTCCATATTTTAAAATCACCATTTTAAAATCAAGAAACCAAAACACTTTTCACAAACCATTATTTAATTTTACATAATTCCATCAAAACCCATTGATCATCACTAAAGAATATTTATAACATGTTTTGCACCAAAATTTCACAATCAAAACCAAGAAATTAAATCAATTTGAACTAAGCCTTCAACTTCGAAGAAATAAGAATCGAGAGTGAATCCACCTACCTCAACAAATTAGGCAAAACCAAGAAACGAACGAAGAATGTTCAAGAACACTAGGTTGATTCTCCAAAAACCCTCCTTAGATCTCTTATCCTAACACATCCAAGACCAAAATTCATCATATTTGGCATCCACACACATAGATCTACCCATAACGGGTGTAGATCTGGGAAATTGAGGGAAGAGGAGAAGTAGATCTAAGTAGATCTAAGAAAATGATCAAGAACGGAGGAGAAAGATCATATACCTCAAGAATCCAGCTCCGATTCACTAAGAGAAGACTTCGGATCGCCTCTGAAACACTTGGGAGAATTTTTCCATCCTTCAACGGAGAGTAATCCCGAGTTATGGCTTATTAAGAGCTTCAATGAAGCAATTAGAGGAAAAAATGAGTTAGATCCACAATTTAAGGATCTAATTTAAGTGCCTGCACGGTTAGTCCGCACGGTTTGACAAACTGTACCATAACTGTATGTTAGCTAATTCCTCAGCCACCCTTCTCGCACGACCTCATCGCACGCTTTCCCTTAACTATGAGCCAACCATGTAGAAGCCAATGCCACCCAAGTCAGCCATTCATGGTTTGGTCTCATGGTTTAAAAAAATTGTGCACTGCCTGTGCGACTTCCTCATTGCCTCAAACATCAATCCAGGATCTCTCGACGCTCCCGTACATCACCCATAACTTTTAAAACCAATAAAAGCATCAAGTAAGGGATACATACCCAAAACTGGGGGTAATAAACTCTCCCCACCATTGTCCTTTCCATCCCCGGAAAGTATAAAACCATTGCTTTTCTGAAAGAGTTCTTCCCACTTCTCTCTCATTTCTTTCTCGCATTCCCAAGTCTCTTCCTGAATCTGACCATGTTGCCAAAAAACCTGCACTAGACCGATGCTTTTTCCACTCAAGAATTAATCCTTCCTATCCACAATCTGCACTAGGATATGTCCCAATAAAGCATCTATCTTCAGGTTAATGTGATCCCATCTGATCACATGGTCAGGATTGGGCTGATACTTCTTCAACTGAGATACATGGAACACATTGTGCACCGAACTGAACCATGGTGGTAATGCCAACCGATATGCCAACTCTCCAACCCATTCCAGTATCTCAAAAGGGTCTATATATCGAGGAGATAATTTTCCCTAATTCCCGAAACGACGATGTCCAAGCCTTGGAGAGATTCTAAAAAATACATGATCACTTACTACAAACAACAACGGTCTTCAACGATGATCTGCATAAGATTTCTGACGACTTTGAGCCGTCTCCATCCTCTTTCTAATCAACTAAATCTTCTCTATTGTTTATTGGAAAAGGCTCATCCCAACTAGAGAAGTCTCACCTATTTCCACCCAGCATAGTGGTGATCGACAAGGACTCCCATACAGTGCTTCAAACAGAGCCATGTGTATCGAGCCCTGATAACTGTTATTGTATGAGAACTCCACTAAGGGTCTATTCTCCTCCCATGATTCACTAAAACCCATTACATAATCCCACAACATGTCTTCCAATGTTTGTTTCGTCCTTTCATATTTTCTATCCATTTGAGGATGATATGTTGTACTCATATTCAACTGAGTTCCCAGGGCTTTCTGTAAGGATCGGCAGAAGCGAGATGTGAACCTCAGATCTCTGTCTGACACAATTGAAACTAGTATTCCATGTCTCTTTACCACTTCTCGGATATAGATTTTTGAATGATATGCCACAGTATGAGTTTCACGAATAGGGATAAAATGGGCCTACTTGGTTAGACGATCCACTATCAGCCAAATGGCATCGTGTTTCCGAACCGTTCTTGGAAGACTTGTAAAAAAATCCATTTCAATCTGATCCTATTTCCACACAGGGATCGGTTAATATTGTAACATATAGATTGGTCTCTGATGCTCTTCTTTAACCTGCTGACAAGTTAAGCACCATGAGATGAACTCAGCCACCTTCCTTTTCATGCCTCTCCACCAAAACTGCGCCTTCAACGCCTTATACATCTTTTGTGTACCTATATTTCAGCCCATATGGAATGGTGGTAAGCATGATGGAGTTGTTCCTATGTAGTTAAAGGTACAACCGTCCAATCTTGAAACCGCAAAACTGAACTCCCATCCAGCTTCGATCCCTCAATGGTCTCCCCACCATTGAGTTTTGAACTCATTGCAACACAGTCTACATCAGATGCATGTTCCTCCTTTATTATCTCCATCAAATCAAAAATAAGTGAAATTGGAATGAAAACCGCAACATCACCTCGGTATTCACATTCCACATGCGTGTCGGCTAAGACAAACATCAACTAACATTCATATGAAGCTTCTTTTGCCAACTAAGCATGCAACATTCTGCTTAAGGCATCAGCCACCGAATTGCCCTTACCCGGTGTATACATCAAGTAATAGTCAAACATTTGAAGATACTCCATCCATATCCTCTACCTCAGAATCAAATCTCGCTGTGAGAAAATGTTTCTCATGCTTTTTTGATCCATAAACACAGTAAATTTCTCACCAAATAGATAATGACGCCATGTATTCAACGCATGGAAAACTACAGCTAACTACATATCATGTGTTGGGTAATTCTTCTCATGCACCCTCAATTACCATGAACCATAAGCAACAAAATGGTCTCGTTGCATCAGAACACATCCCAACCCTATTCCCGAAGCCTCACAATACACCACATACCCTTGTCGAGATTCAGGCAAGATCATGATTGGTGCTGATGTAAGGCGAAGTTTCAACTCTTGAAAAGATCTCTGACATTCCTCAGTCTATTTAAATGCACTGTTTTTCTTTGTCAATGTTGTCATAGGCGAAACTAATCATGATAATCCATGCACTAAGCATCGGTAATAACCAGCTAGACCAAGGAAACTTCATATTTCAAAGACATTTTTCAGCAGTTTCTAAGAAATAACAACTTTTATCTTTTCTGGATCCACTAAAACACCTTTCTCAGAAACAACATGGCCTATAAAACATACCTCTTGTATCCAAAAATCTCACTTTGATAGTTTGTCATACAACTGATGGTCCCTCATGATTTCCAACACTATCACCAAGTGTTGCTCATGCTCAGCCCTTGTTCTTGAATACACCAATATGTCATCCACAAACACCACAACAACAGAATCCATATATGGATGAAATATCCGATTCATCAAAGCCAGGAAGACCACTGTTGAATTCGTAAGACCAAAAGGTGTGAATACATATTCATAGTGGCCATATCTTCTTTTAAAGGTTGTCTTTGGAATATCCTCTTTCTGAACTCACAACTGGTGATATCCTGACTACAAGTCAATCTTAGAGAATCACTGATCTCCCCACAATTGATTAAACATTTCATCAATGTGTGGAATTGGATATCTATTATTTATCATAACTTGGTTAAGTTTACGATAATCCACACATAACCTCAATGTTCCATATACTTTTTTAAAAAACAAAACTAGTATTTCCCACAGAGACTCGCTTGGCCGAAAAAAACCTTTGCTTTCCAGTTCATCCAACTGCACTTTACATTACTTTAACTCTATTGGTTGCATCCTATAAGATTTAAGTGAGATAGGACTAGTCCCTGGAAGGAGATCAATCACATACTCCACTTCTCTCACATGTGGTAACCCTGAGAAGTTTTCAGGAAAAAAATCCAGAAATTGATCCACAATTACTGGAAAATTGTTATTCGCGATCTCATCCATCGATTGAATGTTTAACACAGTCAATTGTTAAGAGATTGTTTCCACTATAGGTTCCAAAAAGCCCGTTGCACCTACCTTCACCACTCTTTCTTCTCTAAAGAGATGCTCGATGCCATTCTCAGTCACGAAACTGACTATTTTACTATAATAGTCTATGTGAGCCCTAAACTTAGTCAACCAATTCATACCTAGGATTATATCATAGACATCCATCTCCAGCATAGAGAAATCTCATTTCATCTCAACTCTATCAATAGCTATAGAACATGATCTACATACGAAGGCTCTACATTTTCTTTCACCTGGAGGATTTTGATGTTTTATCACAGAAGGCATCATTTCAGGTTTTATGTTCAGCAAACCAGCAATACATGAAGTAATAAAAGAATGTGATGCACCAATATCAAACAACACTTGACTGAGTGTAGAATTAAAAAGAATTGTACCTCTCACAGTAGATGGTCCAGACTGGTCATCGATAATCACATGTTCTGCTCCATACAATTGCTTTGTTGCTGCACTTTTATCCTTATTTCCTTATTGAGATTGCCCTACCTGAGGAGTCATGGTATTCTTGGAATCACCATAGCTAGATCTGTTCTACTTGTGAGGCTGATTTTTCTGTCCTCACCCTGTCGAAGCATAAGATGCTTTCAACACCTGAGAAGTGTCACGAAAACCCAACCGTGGAGCACTACGACAATAATGCTAAACATGTCCCATCTTGTTGCAATTGTGGCATGCTCTCGGTGGTTCTGTACATTCTCATTTCATTTGATCAAACGCACCACATTGAAAACCCCCAGATTTCATTATGGGTCGTGGAGGAAGGTTCACTGATCCAGCCGTCTAATTATGATTTGCACTCCCACCTTGGAAGTAGGTGTCCCTCCTCCGCTTGTTAACAGCATTAGAGTTCCCACCCGTTCCCATGGGTATCATCATACTTACTCCTCCCATAACTCCTGAGATTTCTCTTTCAGCTATTGTTGCTCTGTTTACTATCTCTGTATAATGCATAATATAGAGCACAACTATCTTTTAACGAATCTCCTATCGCAAACTTGATTCAAAGATGCGTCCCTTCAGCGATGCATTTTCAGAAACTTCCAGTGAAAAGTGCACTAAATTCATGAATTTAGTGTCATAATCTGTGACAGAGACATTCTATTACTTCATGCTTAAAAAGTCAGTTGTCCATTGGATATTGAACATGTGAGGATAGAATTGTTTATTAAATAATTCCTCAAATTCCTCCCAGCCCATAACTTGATCCACCTTAGCCTGCACCACCAGCTCCAACCATTGTCATACAAGATCCTCCAGCATATATGTCACCAACTTTACTTTCAGTTCTGCTGGGCTGCCGATGATGTCGAAGATACGATTCATCCTACTCAGCCACACCTCTGCCCTTTCTGGTTTAGAATCACCCCGAAAGATGGGTGGGTTCTACTTCTGGAACTGGATGGAATGGTCTACATGCCTTGACTCATCCCTCTGATACCCCATTTCCACATCCTAAAACGCTTGAACTATAAAACTTTGTACTAGCTGCTGGTTCACCTGTGGCTCAGGTGCGACCACATTCTCTGCAGCCTCTTCCGTTTGGTTTCTATGATGCCTAATGGGTTCCATCTTCTATAAAAAGAACGAACGTCATTAATCTCACTTCATTGCAACTAAAGGCTTATAATTTCAAATTCTGTCACATTATCTATCACAACATTTTTCTCAAAATAAACTTATCCCATGTTCAACCATTTTTTAAAACATTCAACATACTTTTTTAAAATCAACCCACTTTCAAAATACACCAAATACCATGCTTTCGAAGTCTTTCAGTTGAAAATAATTTCTGAGTTTTTAAAATAATGGAAACTTACACTAGATCCTAACTTATTCCTCAAAATTAGATATGAAATCCTATTGGAAAGTCATTCCTCTATAATTCAGTTTATGCTCATCTCATTGGCTGAACCCATGACAATGATATTTCCAACATTCTAGAAGTGTATCCAAAACACTTATGTACCCAACACCCTGGTAACTTGAAGTTCAACTTAAACGGGTTAGCTACATTCATTTATGCTATAAATTTCATGTTCCAACAACCCTACTCCTGTCTAAGATGACCACCAAATGAATAGACAAGAAGGAATTTTAACTCCATGACTAAGAACATCGATGGACACTTCTTAGGCAAGGACCGAACAAGCTTATACCGTTTGTAATGACCTTCTTATTCTCATCGTCTTGAGAGTGCAACAAGTTTTTACATGGCCTTAAGCGACATCCCCAAGGTTCCGAAGGCTTGAAATAAATGCCGAAGGGTTTCAAAACAAATGGGGGGTGATTTACCATTTTAGAACATACAACAAAACTAACAACGGTAACCAAACTAATCAACTAAATGATGCATGATAAAAACTAAGACAAATCAACCATTTATTTTATCATAAAACAACTAAGAGTACCATAGCAGAAACCAACAATAAATCTGAGTAAAAAGAGGAAAGACAAACTAAAAGACTATATGATTGAAACCCAACTCCATGCTCCACCAGCTCCAAGATCCAACATCACGAACCAGCCCAAGTATTACGAAGTGGTGCTATAAACAAGTGACACTTTACCTTTTCCAACATCCTGGTATATGACATCTGCAAAAGCACCAACATGCCAAAGCAAGGGGTGAGTAATAAAACTCAGTAGGTTTTCCCCGATGACATTCCAACCCATGCCTCTAGGATAAATCATGCTAGCACATTTATATAAAACAATTTATATAAAACAATTCCCAAACAGTTCACAATATAACAAGTTCAATGTCTAAGCCATTTTCCTACCAAAATCATCTTTCCCAAGAAAAGAAACCGAAAAAAATTTCCAATCAAATTCACATTTCCATTTTGGCACTTAATTACATTTCACAAATCCACACAACCAACCGTTTCACGGCCCGTGAAATCAACTATGCATGCATCATTATGACAGTTCCATATTCATGAGTGGTTTCTCATTGATATACCATGTCATCACAAGTTAATTATTCCCCATGTGCCATTACACCTTTGGCACCAAGCAGAAGGTCATATTTCAACCAAGCCTCATAAATGCAATATGAACGCACACACCCAGTACGCCCAGAAACTACACCATTCCAACCATGACAAAACCATTTCAATAAAACAACCATTTTATTGAAAACCTTTTTCCTGTAAACCATATTCCAAATCCAGAAAATCCATATTTTAAAATCACAAATTTAAATTCAACAAACCAAAACACATTACACAAACCATTCTTTAATTTTCTATAATTCCATCAAAACCCATAAATCATCATTAAAAAGATTTATAACATGCTTTGCACCACTATTTCACAATCAAAACCAATCAATTAAATCAATTTTAACTAATCCTTTAAGTTCTAAGAAAGGGGAATCAAGAGTGAAGCCACCTACATAAACAAATTAGGCAAAACCATGCAACAGACGAAGAATGCTCAAGAACAACGGGTCGATTCTCCACAAACCCTCCTTAGATCTCTTATCCTAACACAACCAAGATCAAAACTTGTCAAATTTGGTATCCACACACTTAGATCTACTCATAAATGATGTAGATATAGGAAACCAAGGGAAGAGGAGAAGTAGATCTAAGTAGATCTAGAAAAACGATCAAGAACAAAGTAGAGCGATCACATATGTCAAGAATCCATCTTTGACTCACCAAGAGAAGCCTTTGGATCTCCTCTGGAACACTTGGAAGAAGTTTTCCGACATTCATGGGAGTGTAATCCTATGTTATGGCTGCTTAAGAGATTTAATGAATCAATTCGAGGCAAACCGAGTTAGATCCACAATTTAAGGATATAATTTAAGTTCCCACACGGTTAGTTTACACAGTTTGACAAACTGTGCGCTAACTCTGTGTTAGCTACTGCCTCAGCCACCCTTCTCGCATGGCATCATCGCACAGTTTCCCTTAACAGTGTGCCGACCGTTTGGAAGCCACTACCGCCCAATTCAGCCACGCACGGTTTGGTCACACGGTTTAAACAAACCATGCGTCGCCCGTGCAACTTCCCCTAAGCCACATACTTCAATACAAGATCTCCCGACTCTCCCGTACATCACCCTTAACTTTTAAAACCAAGAAAATCATCAAGTAAGGGTTATATACCAAAAACTAGGGGTACTACACTAGTCCTTATGGATGAATGAAACCTAAATCCCATTAATCACATGTCAACATCTTTTAAATCACTCAAGATGAATTTAATCAATAGTAATAGAAAAACGTAAATACCTGATCTTTATGGAAAATTGGAGGTCCACTGTGTATTGATGGCCAGCCACTGACATAATTCCCATACTCAAGTCCAAATGTATTATCTCTTTTCTACCATGCCTTATCCCAAGGAAAAGAGAGAACAAGTTATTTAATTATAGTGCTCTGATACTACTTTTTAACATCCCATCCCAAACCATCGGTCCAAGCCAGAATTCTATATGACCACTTGTGTGACTCCCCATATGCAAGAGGTTTCTGAATAGTAGTGAGAGTCATGAGTAGGAGAATAGGGAGACTCTTCCATCTGTCAGAGGGCACAAAAAAATAAAAAACCAAAGTATGAAAATTTAATAAAAAATTAGATTAAAATTCATAAAATAAATAATTAAATACATATAAAAGTTTCTCCCAAAGTGGTAAGCTCATCCAGAGTGTATGAAGTATATAGGTTATAAAACAACAGTTGATCCTCTGGTGTCTATCTCTGCCTTCTACTATCTTTATGCCCCTATACTCATCTATCCACCATAGGGACCTTTATCTTCACTATATTCCTCATAAAATTTAACACCTCTAGAAAAGTGATACATAAAAGAATAAATTTAATGTATTTGGGCATGCAGTGGAATTCAATGGGAAAGGGATTTCAAATTTATCAATCACCAAAGTGAAGTATCTTTTTTGTATCTGGAAATAAATCCCCAGTATGGTCTAAGGATCCCATTTGGTTTCATCAGAGAACAATAAATAAAACAAACATATAAATCGTTCAGATTTGATGTGTGCTCATCCATCATAATTTTACAGCATTCACTACTCCATGGATCTGATGTAGAACCCATCTAGATAATCCACACTAGCTTCTCAAATCTTCATGTATGTTTTTTGTCAGATTCTGGGTGGTAGCATGGAGCTCCAAAGATCACTTCAATGTACCAACCATCACCATGATCCTATATCATTGATGTGAGAATACAAACATGGATTATAAACTTATATTAAGCAATTAAATCTCTATGAATAAGGAGGAGGTACAAGCAATCAATTTTAACAAAGTGATTTATATGTTGGGATGGTCTTCTCTCCACTTATATAGTGGATAAACATAATACCCAGTTAGGGTTCCGTGGCCCCGTTCAATAAACTTATACTAAATAAGTGATATAAATAATTAATTATGATGAACTAAACTGTATCATAAAAATTATTTATATTTTATCACATGCCTATATTATATATTAAATATTTTACATGATAAAACCGATCCATTAACTTGACTAGTTGCTTCAGATAATATTAAAGGAAACTGGAATATTATAATAATATTGATTCATATAATATTAATCCTTGTATTTACTTAATCACATATAAATAAATGTAATAAATAAATTCAAACCAATTATTATTTACTTACATAATAATGAATTTATTTATTTATCATTGATCGATAAAACATGGACAACAATCAGACCCCGTGGTGGGGCCTATCATATCCTATATTTTTCTATTGAACTGGATTGGGAAGATTCTTGAATTTGCTATTTTTTGTGATATTCTAGGACCCTATCTCAATAGTAGTGATGAATATTTAGAAACCAAGAGAAAATTCTAGAAACCCGTAAAGTACCCTAAATAGATGAGAAAAAGTTAAAGCAAAAAGGACCAACCTATGAACACATAATGTGAAATATAATCTATTTGTCATTGATATCTCATAAAGATGGATACACACTTGTTTCATCATCCTATATTGATTTATTATTTCTTTATCTAATGATACAAACTAACATTTGACTACCATGTCTATGGATTTATAAATGTGCTACTATCCTGATCAATTAGGCTCGATATATCTCTACCTAAACTTGGAAGAGAAAAATCATATCTTGATCATTCAACCAATTTCATGCCACCAATGATGCACCTAACTTGAACTACCTATCCATGACTTCATTATCAGGGATTTATCGTTGCGTCATACTATGAAACCAATTGGATCACATTGATAATGATCTCAATTTATGATACATATATTCATGTCTTTTGATAGGATCAAATAATGACACCTAAAACATGTGGTGTTCCTATTAGTGGGATTGTCCTCATGATCCCAAATACTAGAGATCACCAAGTGCGAACATCCTAATAAGAAGTATAAATTCTTATGATCCCCTAGAACATGATAGTCACATGCCATTTTTTTATTTTCATTATAATGTATCTGGACCATAATAAATTAATTTAATATTACTATCATAATATTTATAGGTTCTCATTATAGACTAGGATCTGTTATTACCCTTTTATACTAAACATAATCTAATGAAATTACCATAAATATAGTGTACATAACAATATCAACATTGTTATAGAAATATAAGAACATGTATATATTAAAAATTGTATACATGTTGTGGTAATCTAATTACATCTAAATTCGGATCTAGGGAACCCACTATAGAAACTCCCACTTACACTAGATCCAACTTTTAACAAGTATCAATCTGCTATATTTCATATGGGAATTGTGCTACTACTGAGATATGTATTTAGTTAGGAGGTCTTACACGTTTTCCTCTTTGGCTAATATTCAAACTATGTCTTAACTAATTTGAGTAAAATCCATCAAGAGATGAATATTACTTAGTGTATTCTTTTTCTTCTAATGTGACCTAGGCTCCTCTGTAAGCACCACTGCAGAAGTGTAATTATAATAAATTGGAATCCGGTTTACAATTCTAGGAAAAAATCCTAATTTCTGAGAAAATGTTGTTTATCTAAACTGCTTCCTATGTTGCATAAGAAGCCTCTGTATACTTGGATTATACATTAGAAACTATGACCACAAATGTATTCGAGCTTCTCAAGATCATTGTACCACCATTCTGGAAAAATACATATTCAGACTATGATTTCATATCATCATGATTTCTTTGGAAGCTACATAATTTTATTCTCTCAGTACTAGTTCCTCATCTCTTCCATAAACTGGGAAGATATCCTTTCTATGGCTCAAGTAATTCAGTATTGTTTTTAAATCTTCTTAACGAATCTCTCAGGTATTGTCTTCATATCTTCCCACTATTCTTAAATAAAAGTAAACATCAAACCTAGTACATAGAATGGAATACATGATATATCCCCATTACAAGGTATAATGTATTCTACTCATTCTATCAATATCTTCTTGTGTTTTTGGACACCTTTTCTTGGAAATATTGATACCATGTGACATGGGAAACAACCCACTCTTAGATAGTTCTATATTATACCTTTTGAGTATCTTTTCAATATATGTACCTTGACATGGCCCAAGTAGCCTCTAACATCAATCCTGATAGATATTGATCCCATGAAAGTAGGTTTCTTCACCTACTTCATTCAAGGATAATAATTATTTTAACCAAGTCTTAACTGGTTGTAAGAATTTCACTTCATTTCCAATAATTAATATGTCATCAACATATAACACTGGGAAAATAATGGAATTCTCATTAACATTATTATATACACAATGTTCAATTTCATTTTTAACAAAACCAAATTCTCTATTGGCCTAATGAAAATGAACATTCTATGATCATGATGCCTACTTTAACCCATAAATGGATCTGGGTATCTTGTACAACATATTTTCATTCTTTCAAATCCATTTTCAATATCTCATTGTATTTAAATGATTCAATTTCAAGTAATATTCTGATGTATTTCATAATTTATACTAGTGAGAACGTTTTATCATATTCAATTCCATGGGATAGTCTAAAATTCATCGCCACCGTTCTTGCCTTATTGGTATTAAACATTCAATATATGTCAAGTTTTTTCTTCAAAACCCATTTTCACCTCATCGGTTTTACATCAGTTGGAGGTTCTTCAAAAATTCAAACTATATTTTCGTACATGGACTCCATCTAATAATGTGTACAATATTTACATTTAACAACATATTTGTTTTCTACTACTTCCATGTAGGTCATATTTTCATCACCCATAAGGATAAATTTTTCACCTAGCTCAATGACCCAAAAACCATAACGCTTTGGTTCTCTGACATCTCAAGTAGAAAATTATAGTACTTATGTCTGTGGAACCACTTCATCTCCCACTGTTTCTTGGGGAGATTGTTTCTCTACCAAATTATGTTCATCAGAAGCATTAACTTCATCGAAGTCAATTCTACTCCCACTATTTCCATTAGAAATGTGATCTCTTTCAAGAAATGTGGCTTGTCTTCCCACAATCACTTTTCCATCTGAAGGGACATATGAGTAGTATACTTTATTTTCTTTAAGATAACCTATAAAGATGCACTTTGTGCTTTAGGTTGTCAATTTTTCACTTGGAATAGTCTTGATGAATGCCTCACATACCCATACACATATGTGTAACAGAACGGGTTTCCTTCCATGCCAAAACTGATATAGAATCCTATATGTAACTTTAGTTAGTACTCGATTAAGGGTATATGCCAATTTTGGAAAATTGTATCGACAAAAGGATAATGGAAGAGTTGTTTGACCCATCATTGATCTGACCATGTCTATAAAGGTCATATTCCTCCTTCAACTAACACCATTCCACTATGGTGTGTTAAGAGGAGTGAGTTGGGATACTATCCCATTCTCCTTAATGTGAATAATGAAATCTTGGTTAAGATATTCTACACCATTTTCTGATTAGATTGCCGTAATCTTCTTACCAAGTTGGTTTTCTACCTCATGGTATTCTGTAAACATCCTATAGGAATCTGACTTCTACTACAGTAAATAGATATATTCATACCAAATATAATCATTGGTAAAATAATGAAATATAAAAACATACCCCAAATCTATACTTGAAATGGACCGAATACTTTGATATGAATTAATTCCAGTAATTTATTGGATCTCTATTCCTTCACAAATAAGGGTTCTTATTTATTATTCCCATGTAAATAAGTTTGACATACATTCGAGGGTTTTAACTGAACCAAATCTAAATACCCTTCTTGATGTAATTTTTATATTCACTTATTTTTTACATGAACTAGACTAAAGTTCCATCATAGAGTGTTATATAAGTCTTTTTCATTGTTGTTTTCATTTCTTTTCATTACCATGATTTCATGTTCATGTATATATAAGCCATTATTAAGATGTTACATAGCATAACACATGTTTTCCTTATAAAAGATGCAACATTTATTTATAAACTTGAAATAAAATACTATTTTTTCCAAATTTTACATTGAGATTATGTTCTTGGTTATAGAGGGTACATAATAACAATTATTTAATAAAATAACCATACCACTTAGAAAAGTAAAGTGATAATCTCCCACTACCAAGGCTTCTAGTATTGCACTAACTATTATCCAAATATCAACTTCTCCCTTTCCAATCTTCATAAATCTACTAGGTTCTTGTATATGAATACATATGTGTGATCCACATTCCGTATGCAACACACAACATGTAGATAATGAAAGATTTCATTCAATGAAAAAATACATGTATTTGAAGAATCTCCTTTCTTCTTTCTCCCATCTCTACAATTTTTCTTCCAGTGGTCTTTCATACCACATAAAAAACAGATAGCCTCATTCTCATTGCTTGGTCTTTATATCATTGGATTATTAGAGGGATAGTGCACTGGTGTCTTCTTCCTGGACATGGACTTAAACCCCTTAGAATTTCCCTTCCTTATTTTGTTCACCATAAGGACAGAAGAATTGGTATTCTTCATATCTTTATCATCATGGTGGACTAAATTCAGAATGTTTAGTAGGGAATTTTCATGTTCCACATGTTATAATTAACAATAATAGTCTAAAATATTGGCAATAAAGAGGAAATAATGAATTTTGTTTCAAGTTATTGGTATAATTTTAACCCAAGGGCTACAATCCTCTCAATGAACCCAATCATCTTAAGTACATGAGGACCTTTTTATTTCCCATCTGTGAAACTGTACCTATAAAGTGCAATAGAAATCTCAAACTTTTATTTCCTTTCCCTTTCCTGATATAATTCTTGGAGATGAGTCATCATCTTTTAGTCATCCCCATCCTCATTAATTTTGAGCAATTTAATGGACATGGATGGAAACATAATGTAATAAAATAATATTCCAACACAAATATTGTTTCAATTTTCTTTACCTTCCATTCTTTCTCCCTGGGGAGGATCATCAGTAAGTGAGGATTCTAGAAAAAATTATTTCATTCTTTTTTTAGTACTATGAACAGGTTTTTTTACCACTTTTAAAATTTATGTCCAATCGGGATATTATATTTATCCAAAATTGATCACAATGATAAAGTTATTATGGTGTAGGTTATTTCCATTCTAGATCTACAAATAAATAAATTTTAGTAGTTAATACATTATCATGATTAAATTTTTTATATTTATGTTTAATTGATTATCTTATCATTCAAATGTCTCCCACTATTTTATCAAACCATAATATCTATCGTTATTATATTCCAAGTACTATGTTGCTTGAGTATTCTAGTGGAAATGATCCTCAAAACCTCCCCTCATAGTTTACAAGATATTGTTACGCCACTAATTGGAGGGTTCCAAGGTGGGATCTAGGGTGACTGAACCCTTTAACATGTGGTTCCTTGATATGTTGAGTAAAGTCATAGCTTATTTGAATTATAACTTGTTTAGATAGACTCTTTACCTCTAAAGTTATATAAAGTTAGCTATGGATAATCCTTGACTACCTACTTTAGTTAATTCAACCCAATACTCTTATGAGAACTCCATGGTAGTAAGAGGAAATCTCAACTATGGATAATGAGGACCCCGAGCATCCGGTTTTGTTCAAATGTGATCAATTAATGGTGTTATGACTTAATATATCTTTAAGGGATTTTTTTTATTTCTTGATGAATGTAATCAATTTCAATTAAATATTATCAATCTATGTTGTTGGCCTCACAACTGAACATGAAATATAAAATCATATATCACATTTTTATCCATTTTATCTTGTTTATTATTTTATGTGACCATGTAATAATCATGCACTTTCATATAATAATAAATGAATAATAAAAATAAATAAATCTAACTGAAAAGTCTTAAACATCAAATTAAGATTGATCCATAATAGATCAATCTTGACCGAGGGGGTTTCATACCTAAGATGACTCCTGACTTTTATCGCATCTCACCCCCAGTTTAATGTATTCGCTTATCGTCTATATTACCACCTTAACATGTCAATTTCTATATCCTAAAATGTCAACATCTAAGTACAATTGTACTCACACATTGGAAATGGGACTAGGGGTACAATGTACAATAGGTGAATTGGATGAAAAAGCCTTTATACATATTTTAATGAAAATAAGACAATGTGTAGACAGTCATTTAATTACCAACTTATTCAAATCATCTCATGAAATAAAAAAAATAATTAAATAATACAATCATGCCCAGGGCGGACACAATTTCTAGACTAGTCGGTATAAATGAATAAATTTGAAATAAAAATTAAATTCTGAGAAATTAAAAGGTATGGGGTATTGAAACAAATTAAAATAATTTTCTGTATTTGGTTCCTACATAAATTTAATTTTAATTCTAAAAATTAAAATTATTTAATTAATTTAAATTACTATTAAAATTAAATTAAAATTTATGATTGTAAAATTTTAAAACCAAATTTAATTTTAATTAATATTATTTAATAACCAATATTAAATTAATTTGAATATTAATCTCAACCATACCTCGAAAACCCCACCTATGTCTTATGCAATTTGGGTCGTATCCCTTCAGGCGAATTTGGGCCCAGAAAACATTGAGTATGGGAATTATAGCTCATAAAAGCCTTCCCAAACTCATTCCAAGTGGGGAATACCCACATCATCATACAGTGGTGTATATCAGGACCAGTTGGACCTATGTCAAGGTTAACTCACATGTGGGAGGCGTCTAGCTGAACTGTCGATGGAAGCATGGAATCTCTACATCGTGGTGGCCTATACTTAATGGTAGAAAGTGGAAGATGGAAGTGTATCTCACCAAGTAGTGGGAGACAGGTCACCCGTTCATTGGGAGGGTGTGGCGGTTCACACATGGTGTGCCTATATGGTGGAAAGATGACCATACATGGGTGTAGTAAGGTATTAGGCCCATATTCAGTCACTAGAACCGTGATTTATGGAAGATATCTATGGAAGATGTTGTAGTGGAGCACCCTGGTCAGCAGTGACATCCCATAGAGTGATTTTTTTTAAATACGTTTTTCACTTTTTTTTTGAAAAACAGCTTAGGTTAATTTTTTTTAAAAACACACTACAAAGGCGGCATCGGTGAGGCCGCCTTTGGCCTAGATCGATGACATGGCAAAGGCGGTCGGGGGGGAGGTCACCTTTCGACTCTGGGTAAGGCGGAAGGCAGCTTCTGTGATGCCGCCTTTGGCCTTTCGCAGAGGCAAAAGGCGGATTCCACGATGCCACCTTGGCCTGAACTCCCTATAAAAGGGTGGCCAACCCCCCCCCCCCCCCCCTCATTACATTATCCTTGCCTTCATCTCTCCTAAATTATCTCTCTATCTCTAAAAAATTTATTGGTTGTGCAGGTTTTTATGAATCTTCATTTAGAGGTATGTTTCTCTATTTAATTTAATGTTATTATTAAATTAAATTAATTCTTTTAGTTTTAAATATTTCAATTTTTAAGTATTTTAGGTAGTTCTTAATATTTGGTTATTTAGTTTCTGAAATTAGTTATATATAGTTTGAAATAATTATTATTTGGTAGTATAGATTAAGTATATATTAACATAGGATTAAGTATTTTGAAATTTTGGTAGCTTAATTATTATGTGGTTATCTAAGCAGTTAAATTTATGCATGGATACAAACAAGTGGATGTGGCTCTGGAAAAGACGTACATAGGGGTAAAACCTGAAAACACCGCTTTGATCTAGACTCGAACGGGAACTGGTGCACGGTAACGGGCCTTGCTGCATCCTAGTTTGACACTCCCGGGAAATATTCTTAAGATGGTTTATATTTTCTTTATAAACTACTAAAATATCTAAGAGATTAAAAATCAAATCAGTATATTTATCAATGATAAAATGATAAATATAATGTTATTGAATCAAATAAGCACATAATAATTAATGAATTAATGTTATTTTTAGTTAATTATAATTAACTAATGAATATAATATGATTAACAATTAAAGAATAAATAATTAAATAATAACTTAATAATGATTAAATAGTGATTAAAGAATGATTGATTAGTTAAAAACTGTATTATGAAAATCGGTTTAAAATGACATTTATAATTATTTAAATGAAAGGGATAAGAAAATGTTTTTAAATGTAAAGATTATATCGTTTAGAAATAATAGGTACTATTAGACATAATTATTTATAGAATAATTAATAAATAACATAGGATTAAAACATGAATCCATATAATTATTAGCTAACGATACTGATGAACATATAAAGTGAAATGAATAAAAACAAACATGTAAAATAAAAAGGCACCCTAAAATTACATTCTAATAAATATCATATGGTTAAACATAATTGTTAATATTTTTTACACTATCATAATTTTGATGAAAGAAACATTTTTGATGTAGAGAGTCATGTTTTCATGTGTGTACTACTTTGGGGAGATTATTCAAACTGAGCAAGGATCTTCTTACAGTACACAACCAATTACGATGGTTAGTACAACTGATTGTGTAACCATAAGTGAACTTCAAGAGAGAATTCGTGTTTCCTTAAATCTGGGAGCTGATCAAGAGATCATGTCTATGAGATATAGACATTTGCAGTTTCTAACAACACTATGGCATCTAGCTTGTCCATTGGTTGCTGATGTGTAGTGGGTCCAAGCTATTAATTTATTTTCTCAATGGTCAGATGGTACCATGAGGGAGTTATACATTGATGTTGGTACCATACAACAACAACTCCCACTTGTATGAAGACGTAGAATTACAAGAGTGTTTAAAGACAGTCCACCCCATGAAATTGAGCCTATTCCAAATGATGCAGTAGAAGAGGACAACCTAGATGATCTCACAAATATACATGTTAATCCGACTTCTGATGAGGAGTTTCATAATGATGGTTCAGATGGTGAAAACAGTGCTGATGAGGAGGGTCCAACGAAAGATAGAGATTAGGTTTTGAGAAATGCATTAGTTGTACATCAACCTCGACCTACAATAAATCATCCACCACTCTTTTCATCTTGGTCAGAAGCAATGACATGCATTCCTGAATTTGACAATATTGTTCTCACACCGACAACTGAGTTCCCTGGAGTTGTACTAGATAGGTTTAATGAGGTGGACAAAACCATAAATATTGGAAGAAATTTTTTTAGTAAAGATTCCTTAAAAATCATGTTAAATAGATTTCATATTGAGAGACACTTCAACTATGTTGTTCACGAATCATGCCATAGTAAATATGTTATACGATGTGAGAAGTATGGGGATGATTATAGATTTCACTTACGGGTGATTCCAGACATTACATTTGGAGGTTGGAGAATCTTGAGGATTGAGGTAGCTCATACTTGCATTCAGCCAGGACTCACACAAGATCATTCCTCATTGGATGCAGAATTTGTGTCATCTATTATTGTTTACATGATTAGGACATGTCAATATTTTCCAATATCCCTTGTGAAAGAGAGGATTCAACAGACATTCGGTAATAATAATTCTTATAATAAGGCATGGATGGCGAAAAAATTGTAATTTTGAAGGTATATGGTGATTGGGATGACTCATATCGGGGTTTTCCACAATTTCTAGACATACCGAGGCATCATAACCAAGTTGTCTTCCATATGGATAAAAATGAACATGTGTCTCACAATAACCAAATTGATCCATATCATGTTCAATTTCATCGGTTGTTTTGGGAATTACTTCCCTATATCTCTGCATTTCGTTTTCGAAAACAGTTTATTCAGATTGATGGAACATTTTTGTATGGAAAATACAAGGGCTTGTTGTTGATTTCAGTAACCCAAGAAAAAAAAACCGTTCACCTATTCTGCTTTCCATTTCCATTGTAGAGAATGAAATCTATAAATCATGGAGATGGTTTCTGGCATGTATCAGCAACCATTTCACCAACATTGAGGGTATTTGTTTGATATTTTATCACCATCAAGAAATTAATGAGGCAATCAATGCAGATCTGGACACATGGAGATACCCAAATGAACATCATTGGTTCCGCATAAGAGACATTGCTAGAAATGTGCATAAAAATTACCCAACGAACTGATGAAGAAGGAAATAACGAGGCTTGGTATGCATTCTATTCATTTTGTGTTACTATTTCAATATAAAGATAAAATCAATTTATGTGAAAAATCAACTATGCTTTGTAGCATATGAGTTGGACCAACGGTGGTTTGAAAAACGTTTTGAACAAATTCGTCAGGGTAATCAAGATGTTTATGATTATATGATGTGGATTCCAAAAGAAAAATGGACATTGGTATACAACAGGGGGAAGAGGTACAAAGAAATGACGACAAACATTATGGAGTGCATCAGTGGTATCTTCAAAGGGCCTTTCAAGCTATCTATAACTGCCTTAGTTCATGAGACATTATATCGATGCGTGAATTACTTTGTGGATTGACAAAAACTAGCATCAGACGGAATACAACAGGGGATAAGATACATAATACACTTTCAACGAGAGATTGAAAAGAATATTGAAGAAGATTCTGGTTATCATGTCTGTCTCTTTTGAAGAGAAGGCTCACGATTTGAAGTTCAAGAGCGTTCAGACCCCATCACAAATCGCGTCGGAGAAAAAATAGTGGTATTACTGGAAACCATGAAATTTCAAAATGGAAACTTTCTAGCCTTACAGTTTCCATGTACAAACTCCATCGCAGTATGTGCCTCTATGAACATCTCATGGGAAACATATGTTGATCCAGTGTACCAGATGGATACCATTTCTAACTGTTATGCTGCAACAAGGACACCTATTGGGGAGTACCATTATTTCCCAATGCATGAAGGCCAGCCGATAGTGATACCTGACATGAATCAGTTACACCCTCATGGGAGACTAAAGGTGAGTATGATGCATAATGAGATAGACTGGCTTCAAGAACAAGGAATGAGTTTGTGATGCACGATATGTCATAAAGAAGGTCATAACTGGAAACGATGCCCTAAAATTGTTGGGTCGAGTTCACAGTCACATCCATAATGGTGTATTGTCTTCATTGTGACATTCCCATATTGTAAACTAAATGTTGTTATCTCTTCTTTATTCCTTGGTTTTCTAAACCCCAAACATCTGTGATAAAGTTTCATATTATTATTCTTGATTTCAAGAAATAATTTTAAATCTAAGATAATAGAATTTATTTCATAAATTTGAAAGTGGAACACTCAACACATATTTTAAAGTAAACATTATTAACCCATAAACATGTTTCCTGAATGTTAATATTAAAATTTTTAACCCTAAACCCTCAAACATGAACCCCAACCTAAACATATAGGATATTTTAGTAAACTATTATACAATGAAATTAATGTATCATAATGATTAGCATAAGTTATTGAATACATACAATTAGATAAATTCTAAAAACATCATTACTAAGTAACATGGTTTATATTAATCCAATCCATATGTATTTAATCATAATGCTCCCCCAAAATATATGTAACCAAATTCAAGACTCAATATTTTACATAATAGAACTTATTTTATATTAATATTCTTACTTTCAAGAAATAACTTTAAATCTGAGATAATTGAATTTATTTCACAAATCCGAAAGTGGAACACTTAATCTATATTGTAAAGTAAAGGTTATTAGCCCATAAACATGTTTCCTGAACGTTAATATTAAAATTTTTAACCCTAAACCCTCAAACCTAAACCCCAACCTAAACTTATAGTATATTTTAGTAAACTATTCTATAAAAAAATTATAGTATCATAATTATCAGCATAAGTTATTAAATACATAAAATTAGATAAATTCTAAAAACATCATTACTAATTGACATGGATTATCTTAGTCTATTCCATAAGTAGTTAATCAAAAAACTCCCCCAAAATATTTGTAACCAAATTCAAGACTCAATATTTTAGATAATAGAACTTCTGTCATATTAATATTCTTGCTTTCAAGAAATAACTTTAAATCAAAGATAATAGAATTTATTTCATAAATCCGAGAGTGGAACACTTAACCCATACTGTAAAGTAAATGTTATTAACCCATAAACATGTTTCCTGAATGTTAATATTAAAATTTTTAACCCTAAACCCACAAACATAAACCCCAACCTAAACATGTATGATATTTTGGTAAACTATTATACAATGAAATTATAGTATCATAATGATTATCATAAGTTATTGAATACATACAATTAGATAAATTCTACAAACATCATTACTAATTGACATGATTTATATTAATCCAATCCATAAGTAGTTAATCATAAATCTCCTCCAAAATATGTGTAACCAAATTCAAGACTCAATATTTTAGATAATAGACCTTATTTGATATTAATATTCTTGATTTCAAGAAATAACTTTAAATCTGATATAATAGAATTTATTTCATAAATCCAAAATCAAAACACATAAACCATATTGTAAAGTAAATGTTATTAACCCATAAACATGTTTCCTGAATGTTAATATTAAAAATTTTAACCTGAAACCCTCAAACCTAAACCCCAACCTAATGATGTAGGATATTTTAGTAAACTATTTTATAACGAAATTATAGTATCATAATGATTAGCATAAGTTATTGAATAAATAAAATTAGATAACTTCTAAAATCATCATTACTAATTGACATGGTTTATCTTAATCCAATCCATAAGTAGTTAATCATAAAACTCCCCCAAAATATGTGTAACCAAATTCAAGAATCAATATTTTTGATAATAGAACTTATTTCATATTAATATTCTTACTTTCAGTAAATAACTTTAAATATGAGATAATAGAATTTATTTCATAAATCCAAAAGCGGAACACTTAACCCATACTGTAAAGTAAATGTTATTAACACATAAACATGTTTCCTGAACATTAATATTAAATTTTTTTACCATAAACCCTCAAACCAAAACCACAACCTAAAAATGTAGGATATTTTAGTAAACTATTCTATAACGAAATTATAGTATCCTAATGATTAGCATAAGTTATTGAATATATACAATTGGATAAATTCTAAAAACATCATTAATAATTGACATGGTTTATCTTAATCCAATCCATAACTAGTTAATCATAAAGCTCCACCAAAATATGTGTAACCGAATTCAAGACTCAATATTTTAGATAATAGAACTTATTTCATATTAATATTCTCGCTTTCAAGAAATAACTTTAAATCTGAGATAATAGAATTTATTTCATAAATCCAAAAGTGGAAAACTTAACCCATATTGTAAAGTAAATGCTATTAACCCATAAACATGTTTCCTAAACATTAATATTAAATATTTTAACCCTAAACCCTCAAACCTAAACCCCAACCTAAACATTAAGGATATTTTTGTAAACTATTCTATAAAGAAATTATAGTATCATAATGATTAGCATAGGTTATTGAATACATAAAATTAGATAAATTATAAGAACATCATTACTAATTATTATGGTTTATCTTAATCCAATCCATAAAGTTATATTTACATTTTACACTTACGACTCATTTAATTTGTTTATATGTAGATGGATGATATCATACTACTCAGTCATCGTACTACCCATATTTCACAGGCCGTGTTAGAGGGTCATCCAATTCGATTGGTGAAGGTGAATTGAGTGAACCATTTTCATCACATGGAGCCTCCACATGCCATTAGACCTTACTTGCATTATGTTGTCTTCTTTGGACTTTCCATATCAGATTTCACATTTGTAGATCATTACCTACTTGCTGCCCTCATTGAGAGATAGAGACCATAGACACACATATTCCACCTGCCTGAGGGAGAGATGACCATCACCCTTGAGGATGTCGTAGTGCTTCTTAGTCTGCCTATCTAGTGGAGACCCGTTATTGGACTCACTCGTGCAGCTTGGCCAGACCTTGGTCAGCGCTTCATAGGCGTTGATATTTTTTTCCAATCGTAGGGCTACAGATGGATCGTCCATATCTATGCCTTGGTTGGAGTCACAGATTCAACATTTATATGATAATGATGATGAGAATACTACCATGCGTTACGCCCATGCATATATCTGAAGGCTCATTGGAGAGACCTTGTGTACTAAACACTCGGGGATGCACATGTATATAATGTATCTACCCCTAATAGTGGAGTTTTATTGGACTGGGACGTAAAGTTGGGGATCAACCTGCTTGGCATAAATGTACAAATCATTATGCAGGCTATCCCACAGGGACGATATAGGCCTCAGAGGATGTGTCATCCATATTTAGATGTGGGCATGGGAGTGCATCCCAGCATTCCGCCCTGACCTTGTTGGTCCACTAGTCGAGATGGGGGTGTTGCATGATGCTCCATGTGGACACTAGTATAATAAGTCATTTCTATTGGTTTAAGATTATACTATGAGTTATTGACTATAATTTATCATTATTTGTCACTATCATTGATGTATTTTACAGGTGGTGTTAGTGACAATATTTTGACGTGGTTCTGAGACAACATTTCAGCATATATCGGCTATAGTTTGACTATTTCTTACCTGATCAGGTATGTATATACAATCTATCACTGTCTAAAATATTTAATAATGACATAAATTTTGGTTTTTAGTTAGGTGTTTTTTTTTTGTCAAAATCACTTGTCATTTCAGATTTCATGGCTTCCAGACTGGAGTATTATGGACCAGTTTCTAGCATACTGCACTGATAGGATTGAGGATGCTACGGTTGTAGTACCCCTCATTCACTTCCATATAATTGAGTGGCGGCAGCCTGACAGGGTCATGAACCAGTTTTTCCATACTCATATGATTCCATTACCATCATGACAGATAGACTGGCTTTATGGGATGAAGCTGATAGGGAGGCAGGATGATGACTGGACCCAAGTACATGCCAGTTTTATCGACTTCTGGCACACATGTGCAGAGTTATGTATTTAGGGTGTTCCTACGAATCGATTCACTCCTTCAGAGCAGGTTGAATATGCTCCATAGTATATAGTAAAGTCTATATTGTATCTTACCCAAGCCGGAATAGAGATGCAGAGGATAATAAGTCAATAAATTCCCATTAGATTGTTAATTGAATAATTTTCTAATTCCATTTGAATTTATTTATAGTGAAGTTACATAGAGTAGCTTGTTTTCATGAGTGGTGATGAGGAGGAGGGGGTCTTTATCCAGGCAGTCATCCATGCTACAGCACTGGAGGTGGGGGTAGCTTTTTGTGCTCTTTCTGGGAGCATCTTCGTGTGTCCGACTCGGAGAGAGGAGGTTCCTGCACCAGAGGCACATCCTGCGGCTATTGCTGGTGCTGAGGAGCCATGAACATAGTGACGTAGATAGTGTAATACTACATGTGAGGCCTCACCTATTCCACAGGCAGAGGTCAGCCCTCTAGTAGTCCAGGATCAACCGATTCAGGATGTGCCTCAGGTGGCATGGGATCTATCTTTCCAAACAGTATATCTGCAGTTCTCTCCATATTGGGTTCTAGATCCTTCATAGTTTTGGATTCTAGAGCAATCACCATCTTGGGGTATAGCTCCATTGTAGGCTTCGTTCCCCACTAAGATGGAGGTAGGTCCTTCTACCCCCTTTGTGGGAGAAGGATCCAAATAGAAGTACGAGTTGCAGTTGATAGCTCCTCTCATAGACACACTGATGGAGGATTTGATAGTCGAAGTTCCAGTTCCTGAGGATCAGCCTTCTCCCAGTCATCAGACTCCACTACACACTTGACATTGACGTCCTATTCAAAAACCACCATGTGGGACAGAATCTCCTCGCCACAGACATAGACATTGATTGTACAATATTGTTTACATGTTTTATGTCTTCTGAAATCAAAATACTATTATAACTTGTTGGTCGGAGTGGAATCTCAAGAGGGGGTGAATTGAGTTCCAATTTAAGCAATGTTTAAAATTTAATTCATATCGGTCTTATAGTTTATATTATATAGGCCAGCAAAGTCACGTACTTGAAACATTTTTAAGTTTCAAGTTGGTGGATATAATATGTTATAAATAATTTTTCACCAATATTTTTTAAGAAATTATTTTTATTTTGGACAACTAGTTATTTGTTTAAGTAATATTTATAATTTCATTCATATCGGTCTTATAGTTTATATTATATAGGTCAGCAAAGTCACGTACTTGAATAAAAGGTAAATTATGTTGAAACATTAAGTTTTATTTATATATATTTATATAACCATACAAACATAACAATAAAAAATTAATAATTACTAATTACCTAATTACAAATTATATAATTAATAATTCTATTACTAATTAACTAATTAATTAATATATAATTAACAATTATATTACTAAGTAACTAATTAATTATTAAATAGTTAATAATTATATTACCAATTAACTAATTATATTACTATATAACTAATTATTTATTATATAATTAATTATTAATAATTACTAATTAAGTAACCAATTATTATACAAATAATAGTTATATAATTAATAATTATATTATTAATTAATAATTAATAATTATAATTAGTAATTATAATGAATAATTATAATTAGTAATTATAATGAATAATTATAATTAGTAATTATAGTGAATAATTATAATTAGTAATTATAATGAATAATTATAATTTATAATTATTTTACTAATTAACCAGTTAACTATTATATAATTAATAATTATATTACCAATTAACTAACTAGTTATCATATAAAAATTTTAATAATTAATAATTATTAAGTATAATGAATAAATATAATTTATAATTATATTACTAATTTACTAATTTACTATTATATACTGAATAATTGTATTACAAATTAATTTCATAATTATTATATAATTAATTATTAATAATTACTAATTAAATATTTAATTATTATATAATTACTTTTTATTAATATTAATTTACTAATTTAATAATTTATTATATGTTAATCCATGTTTTAACATTAAATTATATCGGTCATATAGTTTATATTTTATAGTATTTGAATGTCACATACTTGAATAATTTTTAAGTTTCAAGTAGGTGGTTTTGAAAGTTTATAAACTATTTTTCATGAACATTTTTTATGAATTTCTTTTTCTTTTAACTATTTGTTATATTTTTAATACATATTTTAAGTTTCATTTATATCAGTCTTATAGTTTTTATTTTATAGGCTTTCAAAGTCATGTGCTTGAAACATTTTTAAGTTTCATGTAGGTGTCTTTGAAAACTTATAAATTATTATCCATCAATAGTTTTTACGAAATTATTTTTATTTTAAGCAATTTTTTATATGTTTAATTCATGTATTATGTTTCATTTATATTGGTCTTGTAGTTTATATTTTATAGGCTTCTAAAGTCACGTACTTTAAACTTTTTAAATTTCAAGTGTGTGGTTTTGAAAGCTTATAAATTAAATTTTATCATAATTTTTTATGAAATTCTTTTTGTATTCAACTATTTTTTATAAGTTTAATCCATGTTTTAGGTTTCATTTATATTGGTCTTATAGTTTATATTTTATAGTCTTTCAAAGTCATGTAATTGAAACAGAATCCCACATCGGAAATGCAGAATGTTCTACGCAGGAAATAGAGAACCAGAATCCCACATCCGAATTGTAGAATTATTTCCAGAGAAAGATCTCTTATAAAAGGAAGCCTTGAAAGATAGCTTCTGTTATAATCTAGACTACTGTAATGGCAGTACTGGTGGATTTTAAATAACAGAAAAATTCTGCTAAAAATTTTATTTTTGATTTTATTTTTGTTTTGTTATATATATATATATAAACAAAACAAATAAAAATAAAAAATTTTAAAATAGAAAAAATAATTTCTTTGGTTTTAGTAGGAAGGAGGCAACGGGATTGCTGCCTTTCCACATAACCTGAAAGGCAGCATCGTTGATTCTGCCTTTACACATCAACACAAAGGCGGCATCGACGATGCCACATTTGTAGCGTATTTTTTTAAAAAAAATTAACCTAAACTATTTTCCAGAAATAATTTTTTTTAAAAACCTCATTTCAAAAGTTCCCCCATAGGGCATACATAAAACCAGTGGTGGTTAGGATTTGGAAGGAGATAGCATCCCGCACGTGAGAATTTTTTGTCAGTGATCAGATAGCTTATGAGGGAGAACAAATGGGGGCCACCTATGAGATTCGACCAGAGAGGAAGAAAGAGGTCATGGGTCACACTCAAGGTAGGAGGTGGGTTCCACACTGTGAGGTCACATGGTAAATGAGGGTGAAAATGGTAGAAAAATTCACGTTTTTGTTTGTTATTTACATGGCCCATCGGGGAGAAAAATATTCCAAACGAATATTTTAATTTATTTTTTATTGATCAATTAGTCTATGCGCATGCCATTTTTTCCACAGAATCATTGAAGAACCTTTAAATTTCTACAGGTTCATTAAAAGGTCTTTTAATTAAATAATAATAATTATTATTATATTAAATTAATAATGATAATTATTATTTTGTAATATCCAAAAAAAATGGTTGATATAACAAAACCGAAAACACATTTCAATTTGTTTAACATGTTCTTCAAAAACATAAAAATATCTAAAAAATGGGGATTTGATCCATAATACTCTTTTTAGGTGCCAATAACTTGGCCATCCAAAATCAAATTAACATACAGTTGGATTCTTTGAAAAACATTTATACCCTCTACTTAATATTTAAATAAAAATAATTTATTTGGCTCAAAAAAACCACTTTATTTCTCTGATACCAATTGAAGGTACCAAGGCGAACCATGGAAGATTATGGGTCGAGGATTTAAAATTTTTCTATCATCGTTGTGACATAACTCTATCGTCTCTAGATATCCATCACCAGTATGGTTTGAGTATCCCATATAGTTTAATCAAAGTATAAAAATATAAAACAAACAAATACATCATTCAGATTTAAATTATTCAAATCCATCATAATTTGTCTGTGTTCATTGCTTGAAGGATCTGATGTCGAATCCCTCTATATCATCCATGCATGATTCTCGAATCATCACATACATTGTTTATCCGATTCCAAATGCTAGCACAGATCTCTAATGATCACTTTGATGCAGAAGCGATCACCATGATCTTCTTCCTTCAATATAAGAAGACAAACTTGGATCATATGCTTGGATTGATTGATTATCTATAAATGAATTAAGATGAGGGAGAATATATCAATTTCACAAAAGTGATTTCTATATTGGTATGAGCTTCTATCAACATATATAATTGATGTTCATAATACCCATTTAGGGTTCCCCCGCCCCGTGCAATAAATGTCCACTAAATAAGTGATATAAATAACTAATTTTGATGAAATAAATTGCATCATAAATATCTTTTTATATTTTATCAAATTCTGATAATATATATTAAATATATTACATGGTAAAATCAATCTGTTAACTCGACTCCTAGGTCCCGATAATATTAAATAAACCTGGAATGTTATAATAATATTTTTTCATATAATATTAATCCTTTAATTTAGTTAATCCAATGTAAGTAAATGTAATAAATTAATTCAACTAAATTATTCATTAATTGAATAATAATAAATTTATTTATTTATCGATGACCAATAAAACTTGGACAACACTCAAACCCTATGGTGGGACCCATCATGTCGTAAATTTTCTAATTGAATTCAATAACAAAATATTATAGAATGTTATACTGTGTGTGACCCTATAAGCCCTTATCTCAATAAAAGTGAATAAAATTTATAGACCAAAAGCAGAGTCTAGACACCCATCAAAGCCCCTAAAGAAATGAGTAAAACTCATAGCAATGTGAACCAACCTATGAATATGCACTTTGTAATATAATCTCATTGTTATCAATATCTCATAAATCTAGATGCACACTTGTGTCATCGTCTTCACTTGCATTGTTATTTTTTGATCTAACTAGATGAATATACCTTTGAATTTCATGGGCATGTATTTATGATGATACTACATCCTAATCAACTAGGACCAAGATATCTCTTCCTCAACATGGAATCGACAAATCTTATCTTGATCATTCAACCAATTTCATGCCATTAATGACGTACCCAACACAATCTACCTCACCCTCACATCATTGTCATTGGTTTTTACACGCATAATAGTACATGATCGAATGGACCACATTGATAATTATCAAAATTTAGGATACCAATACACATGTCTGTAGATATGAACAACCAATGATACCCAAAATATGTCGTGTTCCTATTAGCAGCTCTATCCTCATGATCTCAACTACTATAGATCTCCAAGTGTGAACTTCATGAGAAGAAGTATCAATGCTTTTGATCCCCCAACACCTGATAGTCACAAGTCATATATGTCCTATCAGTATGATGTATCTATACCATAGTACATTAATTTAATATTGTTATAATTGTGTCTCTAGGTTCTCATTATAGCATGGGATCTACTATAGGCCTTTTATATGACACATAATATATGGAAATTAACATAAATATAGTGGACGAATAAGTATCAATAATATTATGGAATGATAATCACATGTATATAGAACAAAATTTATACATGTAGTGGTAATCAAATAATATCAAAAGTTGGGTCTAGGGAACTAACTTTCAACATAAATTTTATCACCCATGTCAAGAAGGTGAAGAATTATTTTTGGGATCCTACCTGATTAGAACTCCATAGTTAAGAATGATTTCCCTTGAGTAGCGATTAGGATGGGTGACCTTCCCGGATGTTTCCCATGGTGTGTGTGAGTGAGGAAAAAAAACACTGAAAGAAATAAATTTATCCTATGAGGACAATCATTTCACTAATAATTGACCCATTTGGTTAATAGCCTATGGTGTGCTCAGAATGCAACCAAGGTATTACAGGAGTCCCATGCGGTCAGATTAATATGTTCATTTCATGTGGAAGTTTGGTCATTAAAATGTTATCAAAACAATACCTACCAAATTTTTGAAGGCACTTCCTGGGTTTGAGGCTTGGGGTCCATAATGAGGTCATTTTTCTTTAAAGGGGTGGAAAATGTAGCACCCCTAGAAAAGTGATACTTAAAATTATTATTGTTACTACCCATGTCAAGTAGGTACACCTTTCCTTTTAGGATATTACCTGATTAGAACTCTAAAGTTAAGCATGATTGGATGGGAGTAGTGATCAGGATGGGTGACTTTCTAGTATGTTCCCCAGGGTGTGTGTTAGTGAGGAAAAAACACACTAAAGAAACATCTGTTGGCATATGGGGATAGACATTATTCTAATAAGTGACCCTAGTGGGTAATAGCATGTGGTGTTATCAAAAGGAATCCAAGGTATTACAAGAGACCCAAGGAATCTTATGACTAAGTTCATTGCCCTTGCAAGGTATGTTCATGACAATGTGAGTCAAATATCATTATAGGAAAGAAGGGAAATATTTAAGTACTTCATTTCTATCAAATAATATACATCCTAATCAAGCCTTCATCTGACATTAAAATCTCCATGGATGGTGTCACCCATTATTTTATTTCACTTAATAAATGGTATATCTATAAAATCATAAATATTGTCTAAATATAGCATCAAATTAAATTGGGGATGGGGATGGGGAAATCTGATCCCCTTTAGTTTAATGGAATTTATTCAAATATATAGAAAAAAAATGCCGCACAAATAAAATCATATTTAGTGTCTTAGTGAAATTATATGATGAATGATATTATATTCCAAAAAATTATATCTTAACAACATTATTCTACACCTCCCCCTTTATAAATTTGTAATAGATCTCAATGTTCTTTGTGAATGAGTGTTTTATCATATTCTTTTTTAATTTGTGGGAAAAAAAATTTTGCACTGAATTAGCATTGGTTATTGAACCACTTCATCAAGATATTGAAATTATGGTGTCATAAATATAAGTTGCGGATATAAATATTCTCTAATTATATTTTAATAAAATAAATACAATCATATTTCTTACTTATCCATCCAATAGAGTTTCATCATATATAAAAATCTCCACCACTTATAATTTTATGATCCATACCAACACTGGCCCAATAGATATCTATGTTGGCTAAAAAACACATATTTTCCAACCATGGACCCCAAACCGTAATTAAATATTCCTTGAATATACCTCATTTTTCTCTTCACTACCAAGAGGTACTATTTTTTATGATATCTCTAGAAACATGAAACCAAATTCATATCAGATAAAATGTCAGGTATAATTTTACTAAGATATTTTAAACTCCCAATGATTATTTTATATGGAGTTCAATATACTCCCTCATTATTATCATTATTTTCAAGTTTAGTTCCAAATTCTATCAGATTTGAAAATGGATTTAACTCTTCCATTATAATTTTCTATAACAAATCATTTACATATTTTACCTTTGAGATAAATATAATATTTTTTACTGTATTTTTTACCCTATAATATATTTCAATTCTCCAATCAATGAAATCTCAAATTCTAAAATAATTAATTTAAAAGACTAATTTGTTGAATTATTCTCATTTCTTCTATATATAATTTTATCCACATACTCCATCACCATAAACTATTCCCCCTATGATATTTCACATATTAGTTATAATTAAACCCTCAACTGTTCAACACTAGCTTTATTTGAAAAAATAAAATCATTCATACCAAGCATGGGGTTCTTTCTTTATTCCATAAAAAACAATCTTAACCTGCACACCTTTGAGTTTCATCTCTAATAACAATTCCAACCCTATGCTCTATATAAACTTCTTCACTCCAAATTCAATTTTGAAATATTGACTTCACAACCATTTTGGAATAATATAAACTCTAAGTGAATAATTAACACTATAAAATGTCTATAACATTTATTTTTTCGACTAGTGTAAATGTCTCTTCAACATCAATTCCTTCAACAAACTCAAAATCTTTACATAAAAACTCAATTTATTTTCATTCACTCAACCATTTTAATAAAGATTGTTTTTGAAGACCAATTTATTACCAATTTCATTATAGTGTCTCAGTATATCAACAAGATCCTATGTTTTATTCCTATCTATATGAACTAATTATTTATTCATGGACTTCACCGATGGTTATTATATTGCTTCCTCTTTAAATTTAATGGGTTTTTTCTAATAATATAGACGTTTGATACATTATCCTCTTCCTTTGAATCTTTATTGGAATATATTTGTCTCAAATACTATTGTTTATATTAACTTGAACTCTTTTATTTATTAATTGAGTCATAAATTTAATCACTTCTTCAATATGATATATTATTATTAAACTAAAAAAGAATCCTCAATCTAATTCTTTTAGATTCTCACGAATATGAATTTCTCTCTTCATCCTATTTAAACATGTATTTAGGAATAATATTTTAATAATTTCATTTGGCTTCATAATCAACCACCTTTACATCACTAATCTCTAAAATCTTGTTGATCCTTTTATTGAAACAGTTGTAGAACATACTCATTAATAATTAGACTAAATGTAGACATGAATCTATTGAATAAAAATATTTACCATGATTACTTTCTTTATTCATAATGAATTATTTTCATATGAACACTCTATGATGCTTCAGTGAGTGGTTCCTTCCATGAAATATTTCATATAGTGTCTTATCTACTTCTAGGCTATGTTATTCTCTATTTTGAGTTTACATAGACACTCAAACCACTTATTTCTTGTAATGATTTGATATGAAAATATATATTAACAATGTATTATACATGTTTTCCACCATATAGTTTCTTCTTTACATAACCAAATTTTATTAGGGAGGTCTCGTTGAAGTTATTTCTAATTTAACACTATGATTTTCAAGGTAATTTAAACCTTATTGTATATACACTCTATTCCATTTTATGGTATTAGATTTTTCAATGTTCTCTCGATTTTATAGTCTATAATTATTATATAAAATTATCTAATCCAACCCATTAATCTTTGATAAATAAACATGAATCATATCATCCTATTATAGTCAAAATTAATAATATGAAGTACTTCCCAACATATATTCTCGTCTAAAAATTTTGAGCATATACATTAGTTTGGACCAAATTTTACCAAATAAATTCTTAATAATCATTTAGTATATATGGATTTCAAGCCATATTTCCACACATAAAAACATAAAAAATCTTTTACTGGCCTTTATTTAGGTTAGGAATATCCAATGGAACCTAATATTGGAAACGTTATGAATAATTTTTTGATTAATTTTCCTTAGACTCCAATTCCAGACACTATTTTTCTAATTTCACTATTAGTATACATGCATTTTCTATGTTAACTTTCTAATATATATTTCCATTTAATTAATATTTTCTAAGAAAATTACTACTATTTCCATTAAGACTATAAAATCCCCAATTGAATTTTAATTCTAAGACCGAGTAACAAATCAAACTTACCGGTAATAATTTATGAAAAATTCCATCAGTATAATGGACTTTAGAAATCCGCATTTAATTTCTAGCCATCAAGATCTGTCTACATCCATTAATCATTAATTCCCCATTATTCTCGAGTTATAGTGTTATGTTAAATAACCCCTTTATATTCTTAAACATATTCATACAACAAGTAATTTATATTGAACATCCACCATCCATAGTTCAATTTAGATTTTTCATTAACACATTCAAGGAAATTTTAGCTAACATTTCTTTCTCAATCTTCTTTTTATTCCATGATATTCCCAGAAGAGTTGATAATTTTGTTAACCTATTATCATTTTACTCAGAACAAGAAAATAAATAAAATTATTCTTTTTAAATTAGAAATGCACTATTTTTTAAAACAATTGAATTGGATTTTCTAGAATCAATTTTCTTTTGACATATATAAGAAGATATACCACTTAACTCACATCAGTATACTACTTTATGACCATAATTTGAAAAAATAGTACTTGTAAAATAAATTTTTATTTGGATATAAAAGATATATTATAATGGCCCGGACCTCTCTGGTTGATTACTTTGTGAAAATATGGTGTTTGAGGTGTTCTGGGAGGTGAGGGTGACATGTAACAACCTGAGATTCTATGAGATATATAATTTTTAATTTCATTGATGTCTTCTATTATACACTACACCAAGATTAGCTTGTACTATATATAACACTGTATTATCTTATAGTATACCCAACACTATTCTTGGCTCGTGTTACACACAATTTCAAGTTCGTTTAGTGGAAATTATTCTACGCAACATTAAGTTTAGATTTTGTTTAATGTATAAATGAAATAAGTTTTGATTATGTTATACGCAACACAAAACGGAGCTTTCACTACACGCAGACCTGACTTGGCTTGCATTACACGCAATCAAGACCTTCTTCGATAGCGTGTGTAGTATGCAATACCAAGTCTCACTAAACGAGATATTATTATAATATTATTATGAACTAGCCGTTATGAATAGTAATACCCACTTTTTGAAATTTTATAAAGTTTATCTTTCAAAATGGACTTCATTTTTGGATTCGGAATATCGAAATTATCCTAGGGTGAATTTTTGGTATTTTTCTGAAAACATTCAATTTTTGATGAATAGTGAAAACACTAGGTTACTATTTAAAAACCGACTTTTTATTTAAATAATTATTTATTTTATTTAAATTTATTTTAGGTCTAAATTTATACATAATACCTATATAATTTTAATTTAATTCATTTGAGTCATTTTATAATAATTTTAGATATATAAAAATTTTATAGAACTTTTCACCATCTTTTACCCACCTCCTAGGGGAATATGAAATTTTACGTAAAACATAATTTAAAAATTCTATGAGTGTTATTTCAAAAATATGAGAGACACAGTTAACATCAAGGAGTTAAAAGTGGTTCAATAAGATAAAAATATTTTTTGGTGAATAGTACCTTTTACTTTTATTTACCAGGGTTAAAAGTAAATAGGGTAATTAAAGGTAAAAATGATATTATTATTATCCTAAGACATGTCCTAGTTCTATTGGATAAGTTTAATTTGACCAAAAACAACCTTAGGAATAAAATATTACCCTTTAGCTCAACTTGGATTAGATTAGGACACTTGTTATTATTTTATTTAAAGAAGAGTTAAAATAGTTAAATTCAAAGTTTAATAACTAAAACATTTTTAATATAGGGTTATGCCTAAGATAAATTTGACTATAAATATTCATTAGAAATATAAAAATATTTCCTATATAATTTTATTTTATTTATAATTTTTATACATTAAATAATGTAATTTATTTATGACACAATGATGATGTAGTAATTACATTATTAATGAAATATTAACATAATTGATGTTATAAATACCATAATAAATGTAATTTGATAATTTTTATGAATTACAATAATTTTATAGGTTAATATGACATGTTAGTATTTATTAAATAATCATTTTTAGAACTAATAATTTTTTTATGAGTTTCACAAAAATCAATTACCAAATAGTGTCAAAATTGACATCAAATAGTTTTTAAAACAAATATTATATTATTAATTGTTATTATATTCCTAAAAATATAAGGTTCGGACAAATGACTTAGATAAGGTTATATATATTAATAATGAACTTATTGGGGTTCTTTTTTCTTGTAATAGTAATTTTATTAACCATATAGTGTAATAAAACAAGAAGACACGGTAAAAGTTAAATTACTTAACTTATAGTTAAATCTAAATGATAAGGTTAAAATAGTAACATAAACTTGTCTAAAACCTATTTTTTGGGATTATTTCGACCCATACCCACTTCATCTTATAAATAAATCAATTTGGAGCTATTATAAACCGAATATGACTTTATTATAAAATAATATTTTAAGATTTTCCAAAGGTGCCCCTCCCCTCCCTTATAAAAAGGGAACCCCTTCCCTACTCTCTTCACACCATTTATAGCCTTGAAGATTGGAAAACGACTTCAAAATCCTCTTCTAAACCTCTCTAGTTACATCATAGAGGTTCTGGTCTCCTCAAAAGGCCATCCCTAGTGCCTTAAAAGGATGTTAAGAAGAGGCGCGTCAAAGAAGAGGTAATATCCTTTACCGATTCATTTTAATCTATTTATTCTTCTACTTATTCTTCTTTATTTTTTTCATCATAAATTAATAACATCAGTATCAATCATATACTAATGTGTTATTATAAATATTAAACAACCCAAATTTCATCTTCTATCCATCCTACGGAAAAAGAAATCACCGCGCGTGAGTACTTACAGAATATCATCTCCATGCTGTGGTGTAATCTGTTTTCCACCACCACCTTACTTAGATGGGTATAATGGTGTAAATAAATAACTATATATGATTATTTTAAAGTGATAATTATTATGAAATATTATACAAACACTTCAATACAATTCCATGATCATGGGAATGATATCATCGCTCGTGCGTACGTACGGTCTACCGTCTTCACAAACGCGATGAGATGCATTTTCCATGATTAACAATTCAAGTATGATTATAAATTATATATAATATATAATCATGAAATATATTAAATAATAATGATACTGGATTTATGAACACATATTTTTCATTTACTTAATTCCATTTAATTCAATACAGAAATGAAAATAGTGTTCATGCGTACGCACGACCTACCTTCTCCATGAACAGTGTATTTCATTCCATTTATCGATCAATCATATATATTTATATACTGAATATATATTATATATAAATAATATTTTACATTCTGGAATTAAGGAAATCAGGATATAAGTAATAATATCAAGAACAACATGTCAAAACATGTATGATAAATGAAACTATTTTACCCAAAACGATGCTTTAACATTGAATTTACAAAAAAACAGTTAACATAATGTCATAAGTGAACCATATATGATATCATAAAAATGAATATGATTCTGTAATAAGTTAATGAAATTATTTAAATCATTATACAGGAGGTTCGGATACGTACGAAGGATATCAGACCTAAGGTAAGGGTTAACTATTCAAATCTCATACTTATCCGAGATTGTTATTCGTAAGTATTTACTGGGGTTATTATTATCATCCATTCCCATGTTTTATAAAAATATTTTCATGTATTTTTAAAGTCATTTTTACCCATTTTTTTAAATGTACCACATGTTATGAAAGGAATCTTACTTTTGTTTAGCACACGGGGAACTTTTTGACTTTTCTAAAAAAAGTATGAGAAGAATGTTATTTTTAACTTATATGGTGTGAATGGATTTTTACAGTTTTATAAAGCCTCATTTTCATGAAGCTTACTCTACAAGATTTTATTAATATTTCCAACAAAATACTTTTCTTTTAAAATTGCATGGAATTTTGTGAAATGAAAATTATTTTGAAGAAGAAAGGGTATTTTCCTCAAGAATCCATTTCAAGTGTTTTATCAAAAACTATTTTCCATATAAGAAGAAATTATTTCATATGTGTATGTTTCAAGTATAATGTCTCTATGATTTACATGGTTTCACTTTTCATATAATGGAACAATATCCATTTTTTTATATGGATTATGTTATGATGGGATGATGTTTATGAAACCCATTTTTATTCATTGGGTTATTATGAATGATTTATGTTTATGTTGTGGAACAAGTAAGAATGATTTCATTATGAGATGGGTGGGACCTATATCTCCCTCCAATGCATTGGGTAAAGATTTATATCTCATGATATAAACATGGATGGAACGGTAAGTTAATCTGGTTCAGTGTTACAAGACTGAAACGAGGAGTGAACTCGATTCAGAAAGGGACTTTGTCCACTAAGTTGGTCTTGGCAGTAATGCCTTGCATATTATGGAAATCATATCATGTGCTTAATGTTTTGAAACAATTAAAAGTTTTATTTCCATGATATTTTATCATTATTTTTGTTCCATTATGATCTATGCCTTACGTACTTCCTCGTTTTATGTCATTTCTCAAGATTTCGATGTTTAAACACTATGATAATGTTTTTATGTTCAAATGTATATGGTTTTTTTTATTTTCTCCATGCTTAACCTTACAGAGCATTTGAGCTCACCCTCTATATGTTTTCTTTTCCCCAAGATATAAAGAAATGTTTTAGGTAAGAAAACAAAAGGGGAAGATCTTTATGGGAGATGTTGAAGATCTTTCACCATGTTTAGAAGATTATGTTCCGAGTTTCCAATGACACTAAACTATTATGGTCCTTGTGTGTTTTTTTTGTTGTGTATTAAGTATTCTGAAAAAGTAATGTAATGTCTATGTACATCATGCTTTGGGTATCTACAATTGGTATCAGAGTAAAGGTTTAGTTAACCTTTGGAAACTAGGATGCAACAACTTTAGTGAGATCCCTAGAGATATTTCTAACGTATGTCTAGGGATGTCTCTAAGGATAAGTATAAGTATAGGTTATAGTCCTAGAATTACGGTAACGATCCTATAATTAAACCTAATATGTTAGATATTGAAGGCACTCCCCCTTTATTATGTTGTTTTCCCTAGCATGATTTTTTCCTCTCACACTATTCTTTTTGGGTTTTAGAAAATGCCTAGAAATAGGAAGATTCACGATAATGGAGGATATGATGGAAAATGGAATGATATTCTTCTTGAGCAACAAAAGGAAATGGTATTTGGAAGTCCAAACATCGTTATTATGCCTCATCAGCAATCTCATAATATGATCAATAATCTAAACATTGGTAAGTTTCCTGACTCAGCTAATAAGAGAAATATGGAGTTTCATGATGATCATAGAGGAAAGAAAGTTCAATTTCTATCATTTAAATCATGTGGGAAGAGGCATGAAAGAGAATGTTTCAAAGGAAATGGAAGATGATTTGGGTGTAGAAAAGGACACAAATCTATTAAGTGAAAAGTAAAATGTTCATTTAACACCATGGAGAAGGATAATGGTATTGCTATGACATCAATAATGATTAGATGGTTTAAATGTGGAATTTATGGGCATTATTCAAACCAATGCCCTGAGGGAAAATCTCATGAAGAGAATCAGTACGGTCATATGGGTAGTATTTATGTGGATGATGATGAGGAGAATACAAATGATATATGATATGAAAGAAGTGTTGAAGCTTGGTAAATGGTTTAAGAAGGTAGTTGAATGATTGTGTGTTCATCAAGAGTTATGTTGTATAGGTAATTTAATGGAACTATGGAATAAAGAAACATCTAAGGATTGTTAGACTATTGTTTTTTCCAAAAGTATTTGAAAGTATATGTTTAATGGTACTGGTAACCATGAAAGGTTATTCAGATATTTTTTGAAAGAATATGATACGCGCATAATGAAGGGAAAAAGAGAAAATGAAATTTTGATAGTATTCATGAGCTCATGATGGATATAAGGACAAAGTGATATCATGGTTTGAGTATATAGAAATTTTGGGATTTTGGTATGTGGAATGAGTTAAATTTTGATATCATTCATGTTTTCTCTAAGGTTCTATGGTAATTTATGATTCAAAAGAATACATGATTAAGGTATTCCCATGTTTGGAATATGACTAATAAGATATATCTTATGATATATGGGAGATAAATGATGGTCTTCACATGCTTGGTATATGAACTTTCTAGTAATGGTTTTCTTTATACTATGAGATTGGACAGATGTATTTTGGATAAGTCTAATGACTGGATTGGATTATGTTAGACATCGGATAGTATTGTTTAAGGCTAGAACATTTTTTGATATTATTTCTGTAATGTTATAATAGTGAAGTTTTAGAGAAAAAAGACAACCTCTAGGACGGGCGACAACCCATCACGTCAGACAAGGCTGTGGGAATAGAACCCAAAACCGACATGCGAGAGGCTTTTATCACCTACCACTGGCCTACAGGAAGTCCCTGGTTAGTAGAAACTATTTTATTATATTAATCAATATGATATATGAAGTATAAGTCCATTTTAGGAACCATATATGATTAATCTCACTATAGATGGACTTATGTATTTTTGATAAATTTTTCTAACCTTTTGTTTCAGACCGATGGAATGACCCATCATTCTATCACATGATCTGATAACACTTCACGAATAACAAATTCAACTTCATTTATTTAATATATGAAGTGGAAATTGTTCATGGAACGACCAACAGTGAGATTATACCGAAATAAAGACAGTATTTCTTCTAATTCAAAGTCTTCAACTTTAGAAAAATGATCTTGAAAACCAAAAATGTTGTCCTAGTGCCCTTATATCAGATGAATCAGATGGTACCTTAGATTATCACAAATTTATGGCTTTGTGATTGTTGGATTTTTCATATCCATGTTCTCTACCACTCTCCATCAGAACTTGATGGTTAGGTTCCTAATTCATATCCATATTTTCACCAATGTTCTCTTATGTGGAAACCCAGTGATGAGTTAATTTGGGTAATAGATATGTTTCATTCTTCAATTTTTAAAATTATGTTTTAGTATTTCTTTTTACGATGTTGTTTTCTATGAAAGAAACTTTCAACTAGTAAACAATTTATAACCCCAACGAATTTTGAGGGTGAAATTCATTTTAAGGGGGGTAGAATGTAACAACCCGAGATTTTATGAGATATATTATTTTTAATTTATTTTATATCTTCTATTATACACTACAACAAGATTAGCTTGTACTATATGCAACACCATATTAGCTTGTAGTATACTCAACACTATTCTTGGCTCGTGTTACACACAATTTCAAGTTCGTTTTGTGGAAATTATTCTACGCAACATTAAGTATAGATTTTGTTTAATGTATAAATAAAATAAGTTTTGATTATGTTATAAACAACACCAAACAGAGCTTTCACTACACGTAGCCCTGACTTGGGTTGCATTACAAACAATCAAGACCTTCTTCGATAGTGTGTGTAGTACGCAATACCAAGTTTCACTAAACGAGATATTATGATAATATTATTATGAACTAGCCATTACGAATAGTAATAGCCACTTTTTGAAATTTGATAAATTTAATCTATCAAAATGGACTTCATTTTTGGATTCAGAATATCGAAATTATCCTAGGGTGATGTTTTTCTATTTTTCTGAAAACTTTCAATTTTTGATGAATAGTGAAAACACTGGGTTACTATTTAAAAACCAACTTTTTATTTAAATAATTACTTATTTTATTTAAATTTATTTTAGGTCAATATTGATACATAATACCTATATGATTTCAATGTAATTCATTTGATTCATTTTATAATAATTTTAGATATATAAAAATTTTATTGAACTTTCCATCGTCTTTTACCCACCTCCTAGGAGAATTTGAAAATTTACATAAAACATAATTTTACCGCTTCTGTGAATGAAATTTTGAAAATCCGAGACATAGAATAAATATCCAGGAGTAAAATGTGGTTCAATAATATAAATTTTTTTGGTGAATAGTAACGTTTTGCTTTTATTTACCACTGTTAAAAGTAAATAGGGTAATTAAGGGTAGAAATGATATTATTATTATCCTAACACATGTCCTAATTATATTGGATAAGTTTACTTCGACCAAAAAAAACCTTAGGAATAAAATATTACCCTTTAGGTCTACTTGGATTAGATTAGGACACTTATTATTATTTTATTTAAAGAATAGTTAAAATAGTTAAAATCAAGGTTTAATAACTAAAACATATTTAATATAGGGTTATACATAAGATAAACTAGACTATAAATATTTAATAGAAAGATAAAAATATTTCCTACATAATGGTATTTTATTTATAATTTTTAGACATTAAATAATTTAATTTATTTATGACACAATTATGATGCAGTAATTACCTTATTAATGAAATATTAACATAATTGATGTTATAAATACCCTAATAAATGTAATTTGAGAATTTTTATAAATTACACTAATTTTATAGGTTAATATGACATGTTATTATTGATTAAATTAACTTTTTTAGAATTAATAATTTTTTTATGATTATCACAAAAATCAATTACCAAATAGTGTCAAAATTGACATAAAATATTTTTGAAAACAAATATTATATTTTTAATTTTTATTATATTCCAAAAAATCTAAGGTTCAGCCAAATGACATAGATAAGGTTATATATATTAATAATGAACCACTTGGGGATTTGTTGGCTTGTTATAGTAATTTTATCAACCATATAGTGTAAGAAAACAAGAAAACACGGTAAATGTTAAATTATTTAACTTAGAGTAAAATCTAAATAATAAGGTTAAAATAGTAACCTAAACTTGTCTAAAACCTATTGTTTGAGAGTATTTTGACCCATCCCCACTTTAACATCAAAATAAATCAATTTGGAGCTATTATAAACCGAATATGACTTTATTATAAAATAATATTTTAAGTTTTTTCAAAGGTTCCCCTCTCCTCCCTTATAAAAAGGGTACCCCTTCCCTCCTCTCTTCACACCATTTTGAGCCTTGAATCTCGGAAAAACCCTGAAAATTACTCTTATAAACCTCTATAGTTACATAATAGATCTTCTGGTCTCCTCAAAAGACCAACCCTAGATCCTTAATAGGAGGTTAAGAAGAGGTGCGTCCAAGAAGAGGTAATATCCTTTACCGATTATTTCCAATCTATTTCTTCTTATACTTATTCTTATTTATTTGTTTCATCATAAATTAATAACACAAGTATCCCTCATATACTTATGTGTTATTATAAATATGAAACAACCCAATTTCATCTTCTATCCATCCTACAGAAAACGAAATCATTGCGCGTGTGTACGTACGGAATATTATCTCCACGCCGTGGTGTAATATGTTTTCCACCACCACCTTACTTGGATGGGTATAATGCTGTAAATAAATAACTATATATGATTATTGTAAGTTTATATTTATTATAAAATATTATACAAACAATTCAATACAATTCCATGATCATTGGAATGATATCATCGCTCGTGCGTACGTATGGACTACCGTCTCCACGAATGTGATGAGATTCATTTTCCAAGATTAACCATTCAAGTATGATTATAAAGTATATATAATAAATAATCATGAAATATATTATATAATAATGATAATGGATTTATGAACATATATTTTTCATTTACTTAATTCCATTTAATTCAATAAGGAAACGAAAACAGCATTCATGCGTACGCACGGCCTACCGTCTCTATGATCGGTGTATTTAATTCAATTTATCGATCTATCATATATATTTATATACTGAATATATATTATATATAAACCATGTTTTACATTATATAATTAAGTCTATCAGGATATAAGTAATAATATCCAGAACAATAAGTCAAAACACGTATGATAAATGAAACGATTTTACCCAAAACGCTGCTTTAACATGGAATTTACAAACGAATGGTTAATATAAAGTCATAAGTTACCATATATGATATCAAAACAATTAATATGATTCTATAATAAGTCAATGACATAATTTAAATCATTATACATGAGTTTCGGATATGTACGAAGGATATCGGACCTAAGGTAAGGGTTATCTATTCCAATCTCATTCTTATCTGAGATTGTTATTCGTAAGTATTTACTGGGGTTATTGTTATCATCCATGTCCATGTTTTCTAAAAATGTTATCATGTATTATTGAAGTCCTTTTTACCCATTTTTTTGAAATGTATCTCATGTTATGAAAGGAATCTTGCTTTTGTTTACCACACGGGGAACTTTTTGACTTTTCCGACAATCGTACGAGAAGAATGTTATTTCTAACTTAAACGGTGTGAACGGATTTTTACAGTTTCATAACGCCGCATTTTCATGAGGATTACTCTACAATATTTTATGACTATTTTCGAAAAAATACTTTTCTTTTAAAATTTCATGGAATTTTGTTTAAAGAAAATGATTTTCAAGAAGAAATGGTATTTTCCTCAAGAATTCATTTCAAGTGTTTTATCAAAACTATTTTCTATATAAGATGAAATTATTTAATATGTGTATGTTTAAAGTATAATGTCTCTATGATTTACATGGTTTCAATTTTCTTACGATGAAATGATATCCATTTGTTTTATATGGATTATATTATGATGGGATTATGTTTATGAAAACCATTTTTATTCATTGGGTTATGATGAATGATTTATGTTTATGTTGTGACACAAGTAGGAATGATTTAATTATGAGATGGGTGGGAACTATATCTACCTCCAATGCATTTGTTAAATATTTATATCACATGATATAGACATGGCTAGAATGGTATGTTAATCTGGTTCAGTGTTATAGGACTGAAACGAGGAGTGAACTCGATTCATAATGGGACTTTGTCCACTAAGATAGTCTTGGCAGCAATTCCTTGGCTACTATGGAAATCATATCATGTGATTAATGTTTTTCCAATAGTAAAATTTTATTTCAAAGCTATTTTATCATGATTTATGTTCCATTATGATCTATGCCTTACGTACTTCCATGTTTTATGTCATTCTCGAGATTTCGATGTTTAAACATTATGTTCATTTTTTTGTTCAAATGTATATAGTTAGTATTATTTTATCCATGCATACACATAATGAGAATTTGAGCTTACCCTTTATATGTTTTCTTTTCCCCAGGATATAAATCAAGGTTTTAGGTTAGAAAACAAAAGGGGAAGATTTTTATGGGAGATGTTGAAGATCATTCAACACGATTAGAAGATTATGTTCCGAGATTCCAAAGACACTAAACTATTATGGTACCTGTGTGTTTGTTTTTGTTATGTATTAATTTTTATGAAAAATTAATATAATGTCCATGTACGTTAAGATTTTGGTCTCTACATGACATATCCCCAACACTTTAACAAATTTCCAGTTCTGTGAATAGTTTTTCCATTATTATGAAGAGTAACGTTAAGTGTATAGTGTTTCACAGATCAGTTTCACAGATCGGTTTCACAAATCGGTTTCACAGATTGGTTTCAGAGATCAGTTTCATATATCGGTTTCAAAGATCGATTTCACAAATCACTTTCACAGATCGGTTTCACATATCAGTTTCACAGATCGGTTTCACAGATCGGTTTCACAGATTGATTTCACAGTTCAATTTCACAGATTGGTTTCAAAGATCGGTTTCACAGATCGGTTTCATAGATCAGTTTCATAGATCGGTTGCACAGATCGGTTTCACAGATTGGTTTCACAGATCGGTTCCACAAATCGGTAGGGGTACAGTAACAGTAGGTGAAAAGTGTTTCCATCTTCCTATAGTTTTGCCCCTTTCGATGTTTCCATTTACGTAAAATAAATTTAAAGCCTTATTTTATGGACTCTTATGGCTGATTCAAATTCCATAAATCCTATATTAATTATTCCTATGGCTTGGGATGTTTTCACTTGGTCAAACATTGTGGGTTAATGCGATCCGTTTTTAATGGAGAATTAAGCAGATCTTAAACCGTCGCCCCATTAAATCTTCAAAAGGGACAAGATATCTTCATACCTTTTCATCCTTTTTGTTCTCATCTATGAGATGCTAGAACCTTTTAATCCTTCCCATATGAGTTTCACAATCAAACTTTACTCCTCGGATTGGTTCTGCTCTATTTTTTTGCAACCAAGCTGTATCAATCAATCTTCGATATAAAGTATGTTATATCATCGTTATTTTGGGCTTCATATTATCCTATTCTCATTTCCATATTATAGCTTGGAATCTCCATGCTTCTAATGGGTTATTGTAGGGTTTGGTTTGTGTTATAGTACCGTGGCATCCTCTGATGGATGTAGTTGTCGCGAGAGGAGGATCGTGACTCATGGTGTGGATAAAGAACGTGAGGAAATGTTTGAGGTAGGGGATTAGTTGCTTCTCTTTCTTTTATGTGCAGCTGCATTGTTAGCATGTTTAATCCCGCTGGATGGAAATGGAATTGACATAACAAATAATTTGAACCGTATAATGGAATTGTATCGATCTTATTTTATTGCCTCATGTTTTTCTAGATAGTGTGATATCTATGCTTTCTTTGATTATCTGTTCATTCTTGATGCAAATTGGTAAAGAACGTAAGCTGGGATTAATTGATAAGTGTTGGATAAAGATAAAGAGGCATGAAAACAAATCTTATTCTTGTTGTAATTTTATGTTAATCAAATTAGTGCAGCAAGCATGTTTATTTATTATGATAGCATACTAATTAGGTTCCCCGAATTTGGAACCTAAAAGAAACAAATCTATTAATCCAATATGTATTAAAAAAATGATTTTTTGATAATTTCTAAAAGGTTTTTGATTTACCCACTTATTTGTTAAAGGTCCAATATCTCATTGATGTGATGTTTCTTTTCCTGCTGCTTGTGCTGTGATGTGCCCCTCAAGGGGTGTTGTGATATGTGCAAGCATAAAGGCCTTTTGGTTTTGGCATTGGATGATGCCTAGAGTGGAAAGATGCATTAGTTTATGAATGTGGGTGTCGGGGAGGACACCAGGGATGATGTAATGGGATGGATGTGATTTTTGGATGCTTGTTGATTCATGGTTTATTATCTCCTTTACTTCTCCCCACTTCTCAAGGCAGCTGGTCTTGCTTACCCTTCTTCCGAAAAAGGCAAAGACACGCAGGGTATGCCACATGCTTTCTGTGTTTAGCTTCTCAAGGGAGGATGGGTCTGGGCTCTCGCAATAGGTGGAAAAGACTTAACGGGTAGTACAAAAACTCACCGTGTTGAGCCACTTTGTGTTTAGTAGCATAGAATTCTTTTCTAGAATGCCTGGGAAAATGGGAAAGTAATTCTGTAATGAATAATTGAATAAATGATATTAACTCATGGGGTTGGAGTTGCTGGAACATAATGATGAGGTTGTAATTTTGAAGGTATAGTGGATTTTGGGTATGATTCTAATTAAGTTTAATGCTAAATTGTTCGTGGTTAATTAATGTTTTAAAGAATTAATTAACGTACAGTGAAACTAATAAAAAGGTAATGAATTAATCTAATAAAGCTCTTGAAATGGTGGTGTGTTTATAGGATACCTAGTCTTAGAAGTAGAAGCCCGAATTCTGAGAGACTTTAGCTTCAGTTGTGTCTAAGACTAGGTAATGCCCATAGTGTGGTTGTGAGTTATAAAATATTTTGTACTTTTTATGTTTCTATATGCTACTCCACCCTGTCAGTAAGGGAAACTAACACCCTAGGGATTCTGAGCCCTATAGGGGTGTTTTCCCCAACATTCTGGTGGGAGTACGAATGGCTGACTACCCCCTTTGGCCCCGTTCTCTTCTCTTGTTATATACTAGTTTGTATGGGCACAACGGTTAGTTTTCCCCATATATGTGTGTATAGGGATGTAATGGCTTGTGGTTATTCAAACACATATATTCTGGATATATTATCCTATGGACTACTATAGGTGTAATGTGTATAGGTTTTGATGGCTTGAGGATCCTTACTTGGTGTGTGGGCTGTAATGGCTTGAGGTTTAATACCTGACGTATGATACATGTTATGTGATCTATGGTGGCTCCTGAAACCTACCTGGTTACTTTTGGGTGTGAGGATGGTGTGTTTATTCGCCCAGGTGTCTGTGGGAAAGCCTTTGTGTTCAACATGGTGCATATTGTGATGCTTCATCCAGGTGTCTACGGGAAAGCCTTTTTGGAGAGAGATTCTTAGGATGTTTGACATTGGGGCATTGGGGAAAACCAATGGGGAAGTAGTAGCTGGGTACCCTTGATATTCTTTATTATATGGTATATTATGGTATGCATTACTTGGTGAGAGTAGCCATGGTGAGGTTGGAAACTTAGTATACCTGTTTAGGTGACGAGTTAGTTTCACGTGTTGTTCATTGTTCTTTAGCATGATTTCTTTACTTTTGCACGAGAGGCCTCGGGGATGATCCTACTGAGTATACTATTATACTCACCCTATATATATAAACTATTTTATAGGTTACTTAGAGGAGGTTGGAGATCAGGTTGGTCACTACTAGCTTGTGGTTGCAGGAGCTATTTGGGCTCGTGGTCACTATTCTTTTACTTACTTTTGGGTACTTGCATTTTTTTCCCCTTTTAATTGTAGTAGTTTTTCATGAAATTACATATGTGCACTTAGATTTTATTTTATATTTTAATTATGATTTGGATTTGATTTGTGTCTATCTTATCTCTCACTTCTGTATGTGTTCTCTTAGAGGGTAATTCCTCTCATTTGTGTGTTTATTATACCCTCAATGCTAGTCACAAACTCGGGGCCTACTGGAGGTGGAACTCAAGGGTCATTATCTCTCTTCTCACATTGTCGGCCCAGGAGTGGTACACTTTGTGGGGAGGGGGTCGTGACAGAGTGCTATCAGAGTTCTGGTTGAGGGATAGGATGGAGTTTGGAGTTAGGCACAGGTGAGGTTGCATGGGTTGGTAGGGAAATAGTGTCACTCATGTTTATCAAGTGTGGTAAACACTGGAGACCGAATGAGACATATGCCTTTAGGGGCCCCTATGATCTGATGTATAGGCCTTTATGTTTACAATGGTTTCTAAACAAGGTGATACTAGTTTTAGGGTAGAGACCTAGGAAAGGATCATGCATCATTTTTCATTATGCATGTGCTTGAATGGGTAGACCTTGGGATAGGTTAACCTAAAATGAATAAAAGAAAATAATAAATTAATTAATGTTGATTCTTCAATATTCCTGGTTTAGGATCTCTAACGGGTTGTTATTTTATAGGTATGGCTCCAGGTCGATGTCCTCGTCAGGTTTTCGAAGAAAATGTACAGCAGACTATTCCAGAAGATCGTCGTAGGGTAGAGGTTGATGATGACGACACTTGGAAGAAGTCACTCCGAGAGTTTCAGCGCTAGAGTCAGCAGAAGTATGAGGGATCTATTTCAGATTCAGTCATAGAAGACTGGTTTGAGGATGTCAAGATCTTTTTCAGTTCGATTTGTGCTCATAAGGAACACTAGGTGTCCTTGGTTGTGACGATGCATGATGGAGCTGTGAGGCACTGGTGGTTCTTATTTCTTGGGGATCGTGAGGAGTCAGCGATCTCATGGAAGGAGTTCTGAGATAGGTTTAGAGTCGAGTTTCATTCTTAGACTGCGAAGGAGTCTAGTTGCTAAGAGATTCTTACCCTTCGACAAGGGAGCTCCAAATTTCGAGAGTTTGGAATTCATTTCAGGAACCCTTTATGATATTCTTCGGACATGTTACCAGATGAGGAGGCCAGGGAGAGGCACTTTGAGGAGGCTTTGCGTCCAGAGATCCAGCGCCAGGTCACCCCATTTATATTGAAGACATATCTTAAGGTGTTGGAGAGGGTAGAAGTTGTTGAGAGGACTTTGGCCCAGACTAGATCATCGTGAGAGGGGAATCAGCATGATTCCTCATGAAGCAGAGCTATGGTATGGGGTTCCCGATTTTCAGGGCAGAAGATTTTTCATTTAGTCAGGGGTAGTTCCCAGCCCTTCACATGTCATTTCTCCAGAGGCAGCAACTCTCAGGATTATGGCAAGGGATCAGGCACATGTTTTTCTTGTGGTGGTTGTGGCCATCAGTAGTGGGAGTTCCCAAGCTTTCAGAGCAGTCATCGTGCACCGGGCGCTATGCTCTAGGTTCCTCCGTTGAGGTAGTTCTAGCCGAGGCAGCAGCAGCCAGTTGCACCAGCTTTAGATCGGTAGAGGGTAGATGGGGCAGGTAGAGGAAAGCTCCATGATGCTCCCCGTCCTCAGAGAGTAGAGCGCAGACATGGTTGTGGTCTTCATCAAGGTCAGATAGGTTGTGGAGGAGGTCGTGTTCATCTTCATTCTCTAGAATTTTCAGGTCCAGATGAGACAGACTTCGTTCAAGGTGCCCTTTTCTTATTTTCTACCTTGGTGTATGCCTTGTTTGATTCAGGAGAAAAACACTCCTTCGTATCACCTACCCTTGTCCATGCTTTGGGACTTGAGGTAGAGAGGCGTCTAGTGCCCTTGACGTGAACTACGCCATTTGGAGGTTGAGCTGACTTGTTTGATGTATGTAGAGACTGTGATCTACTATTGGGGAAACACCGCTCTAGGGGATATTTCCTATGATTACGAATACAACCATATGATGTCATCCTCGGCATGAATTGGTTGTATTTTGTGCAGGCTATTGTGGATTGCTTCAGGAATAAGGTTGTCTTCATTGGTGCTGATGGATAGAAAGTGGTGTTTGTTGGTGAGTGAGATCCTCAGATGGGTCACAGACGCGCTCCATCTTTATCATCCATGATGGCTGAGATGATGTTGATTTCATCAGAGGTTCAGCAATTGGTATTTCCTGTGGTCATAGAGGAGTACCATGATGTCTTTCCAGAAGAGGTTGTAACATTACCCCCTCGAAGAGAGATCATGTTTGGGATCGAGTTAGAGCCATGAGTGTTTCCTATCTCTATGTATCCATTTAGGATAGACCCTTATGAGTTACCAGAGATACTTATACAGCTTGATGGCCTGTTATAGTGTGGTTTTGTTCGACCAAGTGTGTCACCATGGGGTGCACAAGTTTTGTTCATGAAGAAGGCTGATGGCAGATTGAATTTGTGTGTCGATTATCGTCGCTTAAATAGAGTGACAATAAAGAATCGTTGTCCCCTTCCATGAATTGATGATTTATTCGATCACCTGAAGGGTACAAGTTGGTTCTCAAAGATCAACTTGCGGTCAGTATATCATCAGATGCTTGTAAAGGATGAGGATATCCTGAAGACTACTTTCTGTTGTCGTCATGGTAATTATGAGTTCGTTGTGATGATGTTTGGTGTGACGAATGCTCCAGCTGTATTCATGGGATTGATGAATTTTGTGTTCCATGAGTTCCTGGACAAGTTTGTGGTAGTTTTCCTCGATGACATCCTTATCTTCTCCACATCTGAAGAGGAGAATATAGAGAATCTACATGCCATTTTGGGAGTTCTTCGTCAACATCAGTTGTTTGGGTAGTTGTCACGGTGTGAGTTTTTGGCTCAAGAAGTCCATTTCTTGGGGAATGTTGTGTCCCAACAGAGATTAGTTGTGGATTCATCAAAGATTGAAGAATTTGTGTCTTGGGTATCCCCCAAGACAGTTTCATAGGTGCGAAGTTTCCTTGGTCTCACAGGATACTACAGGAGGTTTATAGCCAATTTATCCCAAGTTGTGACTCCTCTTGTAGCTTTGACTAAAATGGATCAAGAATTCATATGGACTAATCAGTGTCAAGAAGCTTTCGAGTATCTAAAGGAGAAGTTAGTAAGTGCTCCAGTCCTCTGTCTTCTAGTTGAGGGAGTTCAGTTTGATGTTTTCTACGATGCTTCACAGATGGGGTTAGGTTGTGTTCTCATGCAACAGAGCTCAGTTGTTTCTTATGGGCCTCTTCAGTTGCGTCCCCATGAACGCAACTATGCCACCCATGATCTTGAGTTGGCAGCCGTCGTTTTTTCTCTGAAGTTTTGATGAAATTACCTCATTGGTGAGCGCTTTGTGGTTTTCACCGATCATAAGAGTTTGAGTTATTTTTTCTCCCAACATGACTTGAGCTTATTACAACGTCAGTGGATGGAGTTATTACAGCAATACAACTTCAAAATATCATATACACCTGGAAAAAGAAATGTTGTAGTTGATGCGCTGAGCTGAAAGTCATGTAGTGATGTTGTCCATGAATTCGGTGATTCTTGGAGAGTAATGGAAGAATTGTCAGCATTACATCCTGATATGGGAGAAGTTGGAGGTAGAGGTTGTATTTTTCCATTGACGGTATAGTCATCCCTGATGCATAAGGTGGAAGAGTACCAATTGGGAGATCTTGAGGTGGAATTCTGGAGAGACTGAGTTGTTTTTGGTAAGGCCCCTGATGATTGGTCTGAGGATGTACAACACCAAGTGTTGTACCATAGAAGGCTTTTTGTTCCCGTGATGATGCATGAGATGGTTCTTAGAGAGTTCTACAGTTTGACTTTAGCAGTACATCTTGGTGTGACAAAGATGTATCAATCCTTGAGGAGGCAGTTGAAGTGGCCTGAGTTGAAGCGTGCGGTTGTAGAGTTTGTGTCTCGATGTTTCGTCTGTCAGAAGGTGAAGACCGAACACCATGTTCCTAGTGGTCTTCTCCAACCATTAGAGATTCCTTAGTGGAAGTGGAAGGACATCTAAATGGACTTTTTTAAAGGTTTACCTCGATCTTCGGGAGGACATAATTCTATTTGGGTGATAGTAGATTGTTTAACAAAATCGTCCCACTTCATGGCGATCAAGGAGTCGAGCTCAGTGGAGGTTTTGTCGAGGCAGTATCTAGAGGAGGTGGTGAGACTTCATGGAGTCCCTAGGATGATCATTTCTGATCGAGATCCTTTTTTTACCTTCAGGGTATGGAGAGGTCTCCAACATGCTTTCAGTTCTCAACTATGCCTTAGCACTACTTTTCACCCTCAAACGGATGGTCAGATAGAGTGAACCATCAAGACTCTTGAAGACATGCTACGCTCATGTGTTCTTGATTTTTGAAGTTCATGGATGAGGAACTTACCCTTGGTGGAGTTCAATTAAGATAATAGTTTTCACTCCACCATCGGTATGGCGCTGTTTGAAGCCTTGTATGGTTGGCCTTGTCGTTCTCCGTTGTGCAGGACTGAGGTCAGATAGATAGTAATTCTCGGACCGGAACTATTGCAGAATACAACATAGATGGTCCAGGTGATTTGTGAGAGGATGAAGATAGCGCAAAATCATCATAAATCATCTGTTGATCAAAGGAAGATACCCTTAGAGTTTAATGTTGGGGATCATGTGTTTCTGAAGGTGACTCTCCGTCATGGACAGTGAAGGTTTGGTCGTGGAAGTAAGCTTTCTTCCTGGTTTGTTGGGACTTTTGAGTTGTTAGCTCATGTTGGAGCTGTGGCGTATCGAGTAACACTTCCCCCTCAGAAGAGTCGGATACATGATTCTTTCCATGTATCACAGCTCCTTCGTTATCTTCATGATGACTCTCATGTCATCGATTGGAGATAGATCGATGTAGATGATGATGCAAACTTTGAGGAGAGACCTCTGGAAATCCAGGACTGCAAGGAGAATGTGCTGTGTGGATTTTCTATTACCTTGGTTTGTGTCTTGTGGCAACACGTTGGCATGGAGGACAGTACCTGGGAACATGAGTCACAGATACGTGCTTAGTACCCAGAGTTTTTTGATGTTTAACTCTTTTCATGTAATTATGTTCCCTTTGTGGTTAGACCTTTCATGTTTTATTTATGAATTTCTCTTGTTTCTTCTTTTGCTTGCTCTCTTTTGAGAGGCATCTCAAGGGGTGGTTGTTCGGACCCCATTTCATTTTTTTCCTCTTTAGGTGGGTTTAGAATTCTTGAGGATGAGAATGTTTTGAGAGGTATCTAATGTGAAGGCTCAGACCTATCTGGTCCATTAAATTATGAAAATATGGTGGTTGAGGTGTTCCAAGAGGTCAAGGTGACATATCCCCAACACTTTTCCAAATTTACAGTTCTGTGAACAGTGTTTCTAGTTTTATGAACAGTAACTGTAGGTGTACAGTGTTTCACAGATTGGTTTCACATATCGGTTTCATAGATACATTTCACAGATCAGTTTCATAGATCTGTTTTACAGATTGGTTTCACAGATCAGTTTCACAGATCAGTTTCACAGATCAGTTCCACAGATTGGTAGGTGTATAGTAATGGTAGGTGAACTGTGTTTCCATCTTCCTACAGTTTTTCCCCTTTTGACATTTCCTTTAACATAAAATACATTTAAAGCCTTATTTTAAGGACTCTTAAGGCCGATTCAAATGTCATAAATCCTATATTAATTATTCAAATGGCTCGGGATGTTTTTACATGGTCAAAACATGTGGGTTAATGCGATCCATTTTTAATGGATAATTAAGCAGATCTTAAACCATCACCCCATTAAATCTTCAAAAGGGACAAGATATCTTCCTCCATTTTTATTTCTCTTTGTTCTCGTCTATGAGAAACTAGAACCTTTCAATCCTTCCCATTGGAGTTTTACAATCAAACTTTACTCCTCGGAGTGGTTCCACTCTGTTTTGATACAACCAAGTTGTATCGATCAATCTTCAATATAAGTCATGTTGTATCGTCATTCTTTTGGGGTTCATCTTCTCTTGTTCTCCTTTCCATATTATATCATGTAATCTCCATGCTTCTAATGGGTTATCTTGGGGTTTTGTTGGTGTTGTCTTACTGTGGCATCCTCGGGTGGATGCAGTTGTCGCGAGAGGAGGATCGTGAATCGTGGTGTTGATAAAGAACGTGAGCAATTGTTTGAGGTAGGGGATTCGTTGCTTCTCTTTCTTTTATTTGAGACATTATTTTTATCATGTTTAATCCCACTGGATGGAAATGGAAATGAAATAATAAATACTTTGACCCGGATAAAGGAATTGTATCGATCATATTTTATTGCATCATGTTTTGCTAGATAGTGTGATATCTATGATTTCTTTGATTATCTGTTCGATCTTGATGTAAATTGGTAAAGAACATAATCTGGGATTAAATTATATGTGTTGGATAAAGATAAAGATGCATGAAAACGAATCTAGTTCTTGTTGTAATTTCTTGTTAATAAAATTAGTGCAGTAAGGATGTTTATTTATTGTGATAGCTTACTGATTAGGTTTCAAGAATTTGGAACCTAAAAAAACAAATCTATTAATTCAATATGGATTAATTAAATGATTGTTTGATAATTTCTAAAAGGGTTCTATGTTTCCCTCTTGTTTGTTAAAGGTCCAAGAGCCCATTGATGTGATGTTTGTTTTCCTGCTACTTGTGTTGTGATGCAACCCTCGAGGTGTGTTGTGATATGTGGAGGTATAAAGGACTTTTGGTTGTGGTAGAGGATGATTCCTATAGTGGTGAGATGCATCAGTTTATGCATGTGGGTGTCGGGGATAACACCAGGGATGATGGAATGGGATGGATGTGATTGTTGGATTCTTGTTGATTCTTGGTTACTTATCTCCTTTACTTTTCCCCAATACTCAAGGAAGTTGGTCTTACTTGCCCTTCTTCCGAAAGAGGTGAAGACACACAGGGTATTCCACGTGCTTTCCATGTTTAGCTTCTCAAGGGAGGATGGGTCTAGGATCTCACTATAGGCGGAAAAGACTCGACGGGTAGTAAAACTACTCACCATGTTGAGACCCTTTCTGTTTAGTAGCATAGAATTCTTTTCTAGAATTCTTGGGAATATGGGAATGTAATTATATAATGAATAATTGAATAAATTGTGTTAACTAATGGGGTTGGATTTGATGAAACATAATGACGAGGTTGTAATTTGTAAGGTACAGTGGATTTTGGGTATAATGATAATGAAGTTTGATGTTAGACTGTACATGGTTAATTAATGTTTTAAAGAATTAATTAACGTACATTGGAACTGATAAAAAAGGAATGAAGTAATCTAATAAAGCTCTTAAAATGGTTTTGTGCTTATAGGATACCTATTCTTAGAAGTAGCAGCTCAGAGTCTAAGAAATGTTAGATGTAGTTGTGTCTAAGACTAACAGTGTGGTTGTGAGTTATAATATATTCTCTACTTTTTATGTTTTTATATGCTACTCCACCCTATTAGTAAGGGAAAATGACACCCTGGGGATTCTGAGCCCTAGGGGGTATTTTCCCTAACATTCTAATGGGAGGACGAATGGATGACTACCCCCTTTGGCCCCGCTCTCTTCTCTTGGTAGATACTAGTGCTGATGGGCACAACGGTTAGTTTTCCCCATATATGTGTTTAGAGGGTTGTAATGGATTGTGTTTATTCACACACATATATTATGGATATAGTATCATATGGACTACTATAGGTGTAACGTCTATAGGCTATGATGGCTTGAGGATCCTTACTTGGTGTGTGGGCTATAATGGCTTGAGGTAAAATACCCGACTTATGATTCATGTTATGCTAGCTGTGGTGGCTCCCAGAACCTACCTGGTTACTTTTGGTTGTGAGGATGGTGTGTTGCTTTTCCCAGGTGTCTGCGGGAAAGCCTTTGTGTTGCACGAGGTGCATATTTTGGTGCTTCGCCTAGGTGTCTGTGGGGAAAGCCTTTTGGAGAGATATTCTTAAGACGTGTGACATTGGGGAAAAGCATAAAACTAGTGGGGAAGTAGTAGCAGGGTACCCTTGATATTCTTTATTATATTGTATATTCTTTTATTCATTACTTGGTGAGAGTATCCATGGTGAGGTTGGAAACTTAGTATACCTGTTTAGGTGATGAGTTAGTTTCACTTGTTGTTCATTGTTCTTTAGCATGCTTTCTTTAATTTTGCATGAGAGGCCTCGGGGAGGATCCTACTAAGATTACTATTATACTCACCCTATATATATAAACTGTTTCACAGGTTACTTGGAGCAGGTTGGAGATTAGGATGGCCACTACTAGCTTGTGGTTGTAGGAACTGTTCGGGCTCGTGGTTGCTACTGTTTTACTTCCTTTTGGGTACTTGTAGTTTTTCCCCTTTCAATTGTAGTATTTTTGCTTGACATTACACATGTTCACTTGGATTTTAATTTATATTCCAATTCTGAGTTGGAGTTTATTGTTGTCTATCTTATCTCTATCTTCCGCATGTGTTCTCTTAGAGGGTATTGCCTCTCACTTGTGTGTTTATTATACCCTCAGTGCTAGTCGCCAACCCAGGGCCTACTGGAGGCGGGACTCAGGGGTCATTATCTCCCTTCTCACATTGTTGTCCTAGGAGGGGTAAAATTTGTGGGGAGGGGTTCATGATATATATCGCATCTCTTTATTATCTAATTCCAAAATATTATCCTTTTAAATAACTTTAAACTTCACCATAATAGTATACAATGTGTCCAAGATCACTACGAAATAGACAATTCATCAATGGAAGTATCGTGTTTCTGTCATTTCAACAAAAATATCCTTCTTTTGAATACCTCCACGATTATTGGTATGTATTTAAGGGTTGAGAACATTCTCATTTTTTCTTCTCTCTTTTTTTAATTACATTGGATAGTCCTATTTTTGATGTACCATCCTCATTACCAATACCATTTTTATCAATAAAATTGGGTTTTTGAGCACTAAATAGTTATTATAAAGTTTTAGGTCATGATTTACATTTTCTATCAAAAATACATCAGTGTATCTCCTAAACTAAATCATATTCTTTAAACCACCTATTTTATTCTCTAATTTATTTCAATTTCTCAAGAATATGACTACCTTTTCAGTATTTTTGATTTTATTCACTTTCCTCCTTGACATATATAATATGATCATCAATGGTCTTTGTCTATTCATTAATATTTAATTATTAATTCATAGTTTATTCACATTCAACTTGGTTATTTAAATTTTTTTCCACAAACTTTTCATGGTGATCGTAGCATCCCAACTTGAGTGCCACTAAAAATAGTGTCGTGAGCCAATTGGTAACTAGCCTTAAGTGAATATCTTCATATACTAGAGGCTTCTGATGAAACAATAGGGTATAATAGAGGTATTTTTGGTAGACTATACCCTAGAGATTAGTAATAAATATAGTAGAATAAATATTTTTTGTAGAATTAGAACCTTCTCAAAAGAATAAGTATTATTTATTGAATTAAAACAAGATTATATAAAATTGAAGGAATTTTTTGTACAATATTAATTGTTACCAAAACATATTAGAATATCAGTAATTTTGTTGTACCCTATCTTTAATGTCCTATTTTTATCCATGTAAGACTTTGGAATATTTCTAGGACTATTTCTACATCTAGGAACTGAGATGGTGTGTGATTCTGTGGCCTGATGTTCCCAGTATAAATCTTTCAAATTTTTTGTGTATATTAAATTGCATGAACATGTAGTTTTTCTGAAAAAATTGAATAAATCCTAAAAAGAGGCCCATATTATAAATCTAAGGGCATTGTTGAGATCAAAATATGGGTTTTACCCTTGGTAAGACATAATCTTTATCGTTATGGGATGTTTGTGAAAAATACATCACATGAATATAAAAATGATATTAATTAATTAATTTTATTTATTTATTTATTTTTGATGTGGTGACCAAATTCCTCTTTAAATATATGGATATGAATATTGTCTCATTTTTGGCCATCAAACCCGAAGGACCTATGAGCCATTGGAGGAGAGAGTTATTGATGAGTGATGACAGATGGAGATCATATCAAGTATCGTACGCCAACACAACTGGAGGATATCAATAATGAAAATAATGTGGATTCATTATTTATCATTGATCAACCAAAATCAAATTATGATGTTTGTTTATTTGGATTTATTCCTTGTTATTGATTCCTATGATGAATGGAAATCAATCAACCAATGGAATTATTTGTGGATCGGTAAATTTTAAGGATGGTTAATCAAAGGGGTTAATTTAGAAGATTTATTTGTTTATTATTGGTTATTCTTTCATAATTCTAATGGAAATGAATTTACTCCAATAGAACATGGCTGACGTTCAATACTCTTTTGTGCGTTTCTTGTTTTTCTCCTATTTTTCTACATGCGTTCATCATCGGGGCTTTGTTTTCCTAGTGTTTTAAGCCAAATATCGAGGAATAAATAATTATGTACCTATTAATTGTCTAAATTGTCTAATATCATATATTTGGAGTTGTTATAGAACAAGGATGGTGTCACAGTCGTAGTGACAAACAAATCCAAACTGATTTGAGACCCCCCGGATTTTCTAGTGCATTCGGCATTGAAGGGAATGAACGAGCACCATTTCGCGTATGAATCAAATGGATGGAATATGGGGAACAATAATGTAAAGGGTCAGATGGACTAGATCCACCGTTCTCGGTGTGATTAATATCTAGGTTTTGTGTTGGAGGAGCAAAAAAAATTTTGGGAGGAAGAACAATGAGATTTTAGAAATCCTAATCAAAACATCATGTAATCCTGGATTACATGACATTTGGGACCCCTAGGTGGTAGCTAGGGTTCCATTTGGAGTTATGGATCACATGGCATGTGATACCCTCCCCAATCACTTAACATGTACCTCGAAGGGTACACAATCAAGAGAAATATTACAGAGATAGGGGAATTTAATGTACTCCCACATGGACATGACTATCCTAGATATACAAGGGTTGAGTCATGTGCTTCGAGATGGAAAAAATTACATGGGTAGGGGCATGTCATGTACTTCTACATGGACATGAGCATGGTTCATTTTACCTAGTCAGGACCTAAGGCCATAGGACATGTCTTGTAATCCTAGTATATATTTATTACTCTTTTAAATTGGGTTTAAATCCCTTATATTTTGTATCTCGTACATGTTTCATTCTGGGTGTGTTCCCTATATTCTTTTCCCTGAGGGTTAGTCTAGAATCACATCCCACTCATAGGATGGTGATCCCTTCTATGGTACATCTTAGATAGAGTGTTAATAATCCTTCTATGAGGCTTGGAGTGAGATCCTCTATCATATTTTTACCCCAGGGGGAGTTCTTGGTATCTTCATGAACAACACTATGAGAGATTTGAACCTATACTTAGTGGGTTAATCCAGATTGAGTTTTTGGTATCCCCCATGGCCCTAGGAGTGATCCCCATTTTTGTATCATATCTCTTTATACTTCCAATGTATAGTTCCTATGGTGAGACTGAATGATCAATACCGCTCGGACGGACATCATCAGTGATATCTAACTTTTGGAGTGTGTTATCCAAGAAGAGTGCTTCATTGAACCTTCAAGCATGAATCTTATTCTGGATTTATAGTGGTTATTATTACCTTGAGACTATATTTTTTAGATTTGTAAATCTAGATATGATGGTTATATCTGTTGTAGACATATATCTTGGTAAAGATAACTATTACTCTTGATGCTTTGAGATTTTTTATTTTAGGGTGTCCTAATAGTTATTTATACACTCACCACAACACGGGATCTACCCACACATTTCATATCTTATACAGATGAAAACCCTTTTTTGTAGAGTCCATATAGACTAGGAGAATGGGGTGATAGTTTGGGTTAGATATGTCGAGGTGTATATTGGTGTTTCGTTTGATTGCAGTACCATCTATTTGAATAGTTGGTACTTTTCTTTTTAGTTTTTTTTTGTCTTGTATTTGGACCCTTTTAACACTTTCTAGTACTTTTTTCCCCTCTCTGGTTGTTGTATTATAGATTTATTGATGCATTTTTTTCAGTTTTTTTACTTTTCAACATTGTGTGGGTTTGGGGATGTGTGTGTGTGTACAAGTACTTAAGGAAAATTACTCCCATGTGTGTGATATGAATTCTTGGCACTAGTCGCCAACCCCTTGACTATTGGAGGTGGGCATGGGGTAGTTCAATCTTAAGCCCCATCGATTCAGGTCATGTCAGAATTGTATTAGATTAGTACCCAACCTGGAGTGTTATGACACTTCCTAGGTATAGGATCGGAGTATGCTGTTCTTTTTCCTAGATATGAGGTTTGGTTTGGGAACTAGGGAAAAAATGTTACAGTTTTTTGAGTATGGATCTCAAACTAGGGAGTCCAATGTTGGTGTGGTGGATGAAATATTCATTAAACCTAACCTTGATAACCTTCTTGTTGACTAGGTATATATAGAAACTAGTTGTGTGAAAAACATTGTTACATGAATCATATATGAATAGATTCTGGTTTTCAGGACCTTATTGAGTCATCTCTCCAGATATACTCATTGAACAAGGTAAGTCTTGAAAATATTCAAGATGCCTCTACAATTACAGCCAACTAAGGTTATGATATAGTTCCATGTTAATAACAAAATGATTTATGATTTTTCAGTTTAGAGACCCACTCAAGATGGGTTTTTCTCCAGGTGGTAAATGAGCAGTGCAACCACTTATTGAGAAGAATGTTTATCCTTATGTGGATTAGAAATATGATGTTCCCTGTGTAGAGTAGTTGATATCTCTGCCAAGAGAAAATAATGGTACATGCAGTCTTGGCATGTTACATGAGTTCAAGTGATGGGGATTGTTGATGTTTTGTTCTGTGACATACCCTTAGGTTGTAAAGGCTTTACATGAGGTAGTGGGCCATGTTTCGGGCATGTGAGGATACCAACCGATTGAATGGTTTGACTTGCGACATGTTTTCTACATGGATAAGTAGTTATATCTAGTGGTACTGGAAGATGATGCATCTTTATAGTATGTGTATCGCCTGTTTGAGAGATAGATATCATCCATGTTTTTTGGTGAGTCGCGCTCCCCCTTGTCATGCAGTTGAGGTTTGGAGTCGGCATGGGGTGTGAATGCCCCTCTTGTATAGGACCACTCTCTGATGGTGGTCCATGTGGAGAGACTTATCTAGGGTTACATAGGGAATTTGTAGATCTTTATGTTAGTAATTTTTGACATAAATTTAGACAAACATGTAATAGGGACAATTTCCCCACCTAGATTCTTCTTTCAGATGTGGTCCAAAATTGTGCAGGAGAGTCAGTGGCACCCAAAGAGAATAGTGTCATGGTCTAGTAGACAAGTTTCTCTAACTTCTGTGTTTGAGGTCGTTGGTTTCACTATAGTGTTGGAGTAATCCCTAGTGGTGGTAAAAAGGTGGGATTTAGAAATAATGAGTTCCAAGTGGTGCGATCTCGTGGAGGCTTGAGTATAGTTTTAGGGATGATGTGTGCCTTCATTTCCCCTATTATAGTTTTCACATTGAGTTATGAGCCACTTTTCCTCAATTATATCCCATATTTGAGGCCTATTAATAATAAGGGGTCCATTTATTCTTATCTCTTATTTTTGAGTCTCCTTTAGAGAGGATCGATGGATTCACGATTATACCATAGTGTGACCTGACTCTGGGAGGAGATACAGAGCCTCGCATGGAAATATTTTCATTGTGGATGTGGTACCCTATGATGTATTCCTCAGTATGTATTTTTTTCATGCCATCCATCCTTAGATGTTTGTTATAGTGAGTGTATTTGTGCTTTTGGTGTTTGGGTTGTTCTTTCCCACCTTTGATACGGAGTGATCCCATTCGGGGAATGATAATATCATTTCAATGATGTTACAACCACTTCTTTATAGGTTCTCTATTATCAAACTTGGAGTAGAGGATTATATGATATCTTTATTCATGTGATGGTAGAGGAGTATTAGAGAATCCTTCTTGATGATGTGTTAGTTCTACCACACCATCAAGAGTTTTTTTATGGATGGAGATGCACTAATAATGACCAGGTATCTACACTAGCATATCAATGACCCCGTGTAGCTATGGAAATTGGAAGTGTTATTTGAAGAGTCTGCAGATTAGGGGATTCATAAAACTTAGTGTCTATTCATGGGTAGCACTCTATTTTTCTCTTGAGAGGAAGACAAGTGTTTGATTTTTTGTGTGTTTTTCTATCACGTGGTCCAGGTGACACAAGGGAAGATATACACTCATAAGAATTGATGGCCCCTTCACCCAATGGATATATGAAAGTTGGATCTCAATGTTTTCATTGATATGGGTTATCACCAACTTCAGTTGGGGAGTATGATATTCCATAAGTATATTTATAATGATACTATGGTTGTTTTGGGTTGGTAGTGATACTATTTGGAATGTTTTATTCCACAAAGTAATTGAGAGACTTATGGATTAGATACTCAATCCCTTCTTGGATTAGTTCATTGTACTGTTCATTGGTGACATCCATGAGTCCTAAACGTCATATGAGGACAATGAAAGACACTTGAGGATGGTAAATGACACACTTAGATATCATGGACATTATGGGAAGCTCTCTAAATGATTGTTTTTCTTCCCAAAGGTTCACTTCCTAGGCCATGTCATCTTATAGGTAGGAGTAGAAGTGGACCCAGTAAAGCTTGTTGTAGTTCTTGATTTGGATCCACCCAAGAGTGTTACTGAGGTGTAGAGATTCCTTGAGTTGGTATGGTACTATAGAAGGTTTGTACTTAATTTCTCTAGAGTGGAAGCACCCTTGACAGCTTAGACCTGAATGGGTAAGCTTTCCATATGGAAGGAAAGGTGTCAACAATGATTTTAGGAGATAAATAATATATTAGAAAGTGCTCCTACCTTGAGATTTCTATAGTAGGGTGTCTAGTACATGGTGTTATGAAATGAAATGGGAATTGGACTAGTTTTTCTTCTGATGAAGAGGCAGACAGTTATTTTATATTTTTCACAATAATTGAGACCACATGATAAGAACTACGTGATCCCCAATCTTGAGATGGTAGTGGTATTCTTTGCACTGAATATGTAGAGACACTACTTTATGAGTGAGTGGATTATTACATAATCAGACCAAAATAGTCTCAAGTATATCTTCTCATGGAAGGATTTTAACATGATATAGTGGTGATGTCTAGAGTTACTCTAGGACTATGACTTAGAGATTTTCTATAATTATTGGAAGGGTAACATTGTGACATATGATCTCAGCAATACATCTTTTTTTATGTTGTTGGAAGAGTAATCAATGTATTTGACCGCTTTGCAGTTTACACGTTTTGGGTGAGGATGGTGTATCATACCTTTAATCGATAGTTGATTCCATTCACTTATTCAGTGAGTTAAGGTGGAATTACATGGGAATATTGATTGAGAGATCATTCATAATCATGTATCCATTGGATACATTTCCGATTCAAATTCCTTGAATGAAGGAATCATACAATCTATTTTCTTGGGATAGATAGTGATTATGACCACGATGTGGGAAGTGGATCTAAGAATGTTTTTCTCTCAAGTGGTACATTTAGTGGTGATGAATATGTTCCGAGATCTCTTAGTATCATTTGGGTAGCCAAGGGAATTTCAGCAAGTTTACAAGTAAATTTATTGTTCTTTCAGTTGTTTGTGGGTGATGATCAACAAATATATATGTAGAGGTTAGGACACTTCTGTATACATGTTTTAGTCTGGATTTTTAGAATTACCTCATTGATCATCATTGACTATTAATCTTACTTCATGACATGATTAGGGATGATGCGATAATCCTTTAGGGAGTCATTTATAATTGGGTGCAGTGTTCTATCCCATCTTGCTGGCCAGGTGGAATGGATTGTTCAAGTTCTAGTGAACATGCATTAGGTTTTCATGTCTTTTTTGAGCCACATCTTGGAGGATAATCTACCATCTGTTTGTTTTTAATATCATGATGTTTACCACTCCACCATCAGAGTAGTTCCATTTAAAGGCCAGGTATGGGGGTCATTATAGTAAAGTGTTATACAAGTCAAATCTAGTGGGTAATACTGCTTGGATCCTAGTTTTTGTGCTTTTGTTGGTTGGAAAAGGGTGAATTTCATCCATGGTAGGTGGAGGAAAGTCTAATAAACAACAGGATTCCTCAGTGGAATGTTGTAGGAGAACATTTTAATTATAGAGTTATGGATTTTTATCTTAGGTGGTAGGCTATCTAAGGGAATGTTAGGCCCTTTCACTTGTTAATGTTGTGTCAGTTTAGTGAGGTGGTGTCCAGCCTAACCCTAAGGATATTGTATTTTAGGGTTTTTCATATGTTCTTCACACGTCACAGCTGAGGAGGTATGTGCATCACTAATTGTAAATTATTTTCCAAGATGAGCTAGATCATGGGAGTCAAGTTTCCTTTTCCCGGAGCAGGTTATTTTGAGAGTTATTATGAGAAAGACCCTATATTAAAAGTTTTTTCCTTGGGTGCGTGGTTATTAAAAACACAAGAGATCCTTGGGAGAGCTCGTGGGAGTGGAAGACCCAATTGAGAGCTCAGTATCCTTCCCTTTTGCTTAGTTTTGATTTTCATGGATGAAAAGCTCTGACGAAGGGAATAATTTAATGTCCCATTTTTTCTATGTAAGACTTTGGATTATTTATATGAATATTTTGGGATGTAGAAGTTGATAAGATGTGTGATTCTAAGGCTCGGTGTTCCTAGGATAAATTTTTGAAATATATTAAATATATCAAATAGAATTTTCATGTAGTTTTCCTAAAAAAGTAGAATAACTCCAAAACATATTAACAAATTTGAAATCAAAGGTCATAATTCATCTTAGAATGTGGGATCTACCTTAAGAGATACATAATCTTTTTCATTATGGGTAATTTCTGAAAAAGTCATTGTGGGAATAAACAAATAAAATAAATTATTTATTTATTTTTGGTTTATTTTTAACGTAGAAACCAAATTACTCTTAATATAAGGCTATGGTGGTTTTCAGATAATTATCTACTAAGCCTTAGAGACCTAGGATCCATTAGAGGATAATGTTCTTGGAGAATGGTGACTGATCAAGATTATATCAAGGACTATGTTCCAACGCATCTTGATGATCCCACCAAAGACAATGATGTAGATTTGTTCTTCATCAATGATCGATCCATATCATGGTATGATGTTTGTTAATATGGATTTCTTCCCCATTATTGATTTATATTACCAATGTGAATCAATTGACTAATGGATTTTTTCAAGAATTGGTCATTTTTGAGATGGTTTTATCTACGAGGATATTTTAGGAGATTTATTCATTTATTATTGGTTCCTTATTCATTTTTTTAATGTAAATGGATCAAGGACAACCAAACATAGTCGAGTATTATTCATATTTTCTGTCTTTCTTGGTTTTTCCCCATTTTTCTATGTTTTTTCAGCAGCAAGGATTCATTTTCCTGGTGGTTATACCCAAATACAAAGGAATCGATCATTGTGTAACTATTTCTTAGCACAAGATATCATAGATCTGGGCTCAATATCATGTGAGGATTGTATGGATGTGGTTGTGATGAATGGATTAGACGAAATTATAGACCTGTGGGATCATATTTTCTATTTATTAGGGATGGTAATAAACAAGTATCACTTCTCTTATGAATAAGATAGATGGAATTTGGAAAATGGTGACAGTAATGGTCAGTCGGACTTGATCCACCATTCTCGGCATGAATCATGGCCAGATTTGGTGTCAGAGGAGACGAATACTCCATGGGATTAATAATAGAGCGATTCTAGAAATCCCAATCTACACAGAATATAATCTGATATTACACGGTGTTTTGGATCCCTCTGCACTTTTCAGGGTTCCTTGTAAAGTTAAGGATCACATGGAGTGTGACCCCTATCACAAAGTGTGTGATTCCCATCCCAGTAGCACGACATCTACCTCTAAGGGGACACAGACATGGGTAGGGGTACACTACCAGGGTAATTTCATATACCCCCCCCCCCATAGACAAGTTCATCCTATATATACATAGGTTAATCCCTTTACTTGGACATGGGAATAAGTAAATTGGCAATGTGTGCCACATACTTTTGCACTAACAGGGGAACGGACCATTTTATAGTAGTACCCAAGGCCAAGGGGAAACTCCATGTTACTTTTCAGAGTTATCTTGAACCCCGTTTCCTCTATATCGTGGAAAATTTTCATTCAAGGTAAATTCTATATATCATTTTTCCTAAGGGTTAGTTTTTGAATCACACCATAACCATATGATGGTGATCCATTTAGCAAGACTTCTTTGATGAAGTTGTTGGAATCCTTTCATGAGTCCTTGAGTGAGATCCTCTATCATCTTATTTTCTTATGTGGAGTTCTTAGTATCATCATGACCAACACATATTTAGGCATTGATCCCCTATATTTCTTGTTAATCCAGATTGAGTTATTCATATCCCCCATGGCCCTTGGAGTGACCCTCATTTGTGCATCATATCTCTTCTGACATAAAGTGTATAATTGCTAAGGAAATACTCAATGAGAATTACATCTTTGAAAGATTTAATCTATGTTATCTGACTCATGTTTTTTTCTCCAAGACTAGTGCTTCATGGAACCTTCAATTATGAATCCTAGTCCAGATGTATAGTTGTGATCTTCTCCATGCTATTGTATGTCTTAGATAAGTATATCTGGATATAATTGTTGTATATGTTGTAGACATATATCTTTATAGATCTGATAGATACTCATGATGATTTATGATTTGTGATTTTGGGGTGTCCTATTGTGTATTTTTATACTGACCCATTCATGGGACCTACCCATACATGTCATGTCTTAAGTAGTTGACATGTCTTTTTTTAAATCCTTGGTAGAATAGGAGCTCATGGAGCTATTCTAGGCTTAACAGACCATGGTGTATATTGATGTTGAATTTTAATGTAGTCCCCTCTAATTTAATAGGTGGGATGTTTCTTTCTATTTTTGGTTGGGCTGGTATTTGGCCTCTTTTTACACTTCCCAATACTTTTTTTCAGAGTATGGTTTTGGGATTATAGATGAATGCATGAATTTCTACCATTTGTTTTATATTTCATTATTGTGTGGGATTAAGGATGTTTATGTGTGTATATGTACTGAAAGTAAACACATCCCATTTGTGTGATATGATTTATTGGTTCTAGTCACCATCGTGTGGCTTTTTGTTGGTGGGCTAGGGGTAGTTTCATCTTGAGCCCCTTTGGTTCAGGTCGTGACAGTATCAACTCAAGACCAGTAACCCCTTTATTATAAATCCCATCAGCCAGATAATTTTCCTCACAGTATGTACGTCAGATGATATAAGTCAAGGATGAATGAACATCCATGAAATTTCTCTATCTTATAGTCAACTTCAATGATAAATGAATGGTACCATTTCTCATAGCCTGAACAATGGTGGTGGAGTGACACTCAATCCAAAAATTGATATATCCTCATTGCTTTTCAAAATCCACTACATTGATGATATTAAGAATTTTAGCATCAAGAGATGTGGTGATACCACTAATACCATAAAATCACCCCATTAAATTAACATAATTATTTCTCAAAACTACACCATAGCTAGAATCCCCTAGATTTCCTCTTGATGCATCATCCATGCTATATTTAATCCAACCTAAAAATGGATCAATACACATGAATTACAAGGTTACAAAAGGAGGGTGATAGATACCTATAATTACAAGATTATTTTGAATATAAAAATTATTAATTGAGTTATCATGCTATTAATTTTTTCCATTATTTTCGCATTTCACAGCAGATAAAATATGGGACAATATAAAATGTATACGCAAGGTAGTGCAACTATGAATCATTTTATTCTGGATACTTCAAATAGAATGAATTTTCTTTAGGCTTGAAACTAGAAAGTGGTTATGTATATTTTGGATTAGAGGTAGATAAATAAAATGAATCATGTTTTCTTTAATATTGCATGTGCTAGGAATATTGAGTTCAAAACAATATTCAATTGTGGTCCATAGATTAGAGTCAGTAGGACATCCTGAGAATAGGTGATCAAATTCTTCTCTATGCTGATGACATGGAGCACATCTAGAATAAATACTAACACCAACACACTCAAAAATCAACAGTAGTAATTTTTTAGTGCATGAGTCTTCAACTAATATAAAATATGTATGGTAGAATAAATCCTCTTCTCAAATCCTTAGCCCAATTTTTGGTATTCCCTTGTAAAACCTCATGATAAATAACTTTTTATGAAAGCCACCCATTAGAGGAATATTCCCAAAAAAATAGTATCATCACCATTCATGAAATCATAGCTTAAAACCAACTCATTAATATCAATAAGAAACACATCCAAATAGATTTCCAATTACTCTTTGATCAACACACTTTTTAAAAATAAGTATCATTAAAGAAAATATAATGGAAAAGTGTTGTACCTATCTAGATATGCCAAAAAAATTAAAAATTAATTTCTAGTGGATAACCAGGGAACGTTAATAGAGATAGTGGATAAAGCGTTATTGAGAGTAGACCAAATAGAAGAATAGAAGTAATTTAAACTCTCAATTTTGAGTGTGTTTAAAAATCTAGATCTTAAAAAAGAAAGGGATTCCTACTTCTTGTTAATAAGTCACCACATGAAATTATCCTCCAAAGATTCATTGAATTTTCTTTGATTTTTAATACCAATTCTACTATAATCAATTGGTTTGCAGCATTAATTCCATGTAACCATCAAAATATTTCTATGAAGAATGATTCCACTCCAGAAAAATTTATTAATAGAGGTATTGATACTCTTAATAAGTGAAATAGGTCATTTATAAACCCTAAATAATTAATATAACTTTGATAAAATCATATCTTTGATAAGGATAAACCTCCAATACAACTATTGTGTCTTTCCCTATTAGGAAGCTAGATTATTTTTGAATTAGCTAACAATTATAGAGAAATTACCCACTCATGGTTTTCCAAAAACAAGGGGACACCTAGATAAGTTAAATAAAACACACCATACATAATTCTCATCTTGCTAATGATGCTATATTTTCTTTCTGGAGTGATATTTGTTCAAAAATATTTGAAATATTTACTCCAACTTATCTCTTTCCCCAAAACACACTCATAATGAAGGTGAGAAGATTTGATGTTCTTGATATTTATTTTATCACCTTGAGTAAAAATAATGATTTTATCATCATAAAATAAGTGCATGGGAGAAGAAAGGTTAATGTAAGCTCTGATGGGATTGAGTTTATTAGCACATTCCTTGTTGAAAAGGAGTCTACTTAGGTAATATTAAGCAATGTATAAGAGGATGTTGAGATAGGATCACCTTTCCTAGCACCTCTATTACATGTGAAATAACCCTTAGGATATCCATTAATAAAAACTGAGATATTTAATGATTCTAAGAGTGTTTTAAAACAATTAAAAAATATATCATCAATTCCAAAATTCCATAAAACCTTACTGATGAAACCCCTATATAATGTTTCAATGGATTTGTTAACATCAATCTTGAGATAAATGTTACCACCTCTTGTGGATTTGATAATAATATCAATGCATTCAGAAGAAGTAATAAGTAAATCCTAAATAGTTTTACCTTTGATGAAACCAAATTGGTTTGGATAAACAATTCTATTAGAAGTACTAAAAATCCTATTGGTATGAATTTTACCAATTATTTTATAAATGATGTTAACAATTTTCATAGGTATGAAATAGTGAATCAGATTTTCATTGACCACTTTGGGAATGAGTGCCATAAATTAAGAAGTAATGACCTGTGTAAGCTTCCCACCCTTGAAAAACTGATTAAAAACCCTTCAAACATCACAGTTAATGATCTCCCAAAAATCCTAGAAAAATAATTAGTGAACCCATCTGGAATAATATAGATCCCCGAGTTTAATCCAAAAATAGTATCATTAATATCAAATTCAAGGGAATAATAGTAAGATTTGAGTTTTCCTTAATATGAAAAATTGTAGGAATAACATCTTCCATAATATCAATACAATAAATATTCCCAACATTAAGGTTCTTGTAGAAAGAAATAGAATTTGCAACCAACTCCTCTCATTTATCAAGAAACACCCCACTATCATTGGGAATAGCTAGGGGTCTATTAGGCTTCTTCATTATTAGAAGAGAGTTTAAAATATTATTGTGTCAGATAACTTCCTTAATATAATATACATTAATTTATTATATTTTCATGCATTCCTTGAGGTTAAAAAGAGTATTGGGATCATGTGTGAATTTTTTCTCTTAATCAAGACCCACTAAAAAATCATCAATAGCATCGGTCTCTTAAATAATATAAATCAGGGTTCATGTTGAGTTATATTTTCCTTTAGTTGTATAAAGTGACCATGACTCCAAAATTTTAATAATGGTTTAATAACTTTGAGCTTAATAACATAAGATAAGGAATAATTCCTATAATTTAAGGATTTCCATGGGTCATGACCCACAGTTTTACCTTCAGAATGAAACATCCATGCATTAAAAAATCTGAATGGGATTGGTGGTTTAACCTCTCTATTAAACTTTTTTACCAATATAATATGGGGATATGAGTTGATTTTTTCGATATTAGACCCTGAAATAGAGATCCAAACATCAAGGGACACCTCATTATCAAAAATATTATTCAATATTCTAGCCACCACTTTGTTTAGGGGCTTCCTATACTAAGTATAATTAGCACCCAAAATACTGATTTCATGCAAATTTATATCATCTATTCATGATTGAAAGTATCTAGTTGAAATAGAAGAGATTATGATGCCTAATTTCTGATATAGATTGAGAATAACATTTAAATATATAATAAGAATCCAAAAAACATTCATTGTTCTTCATAAAGTTAGAATATTTATCCAAATATTTCATCTTTCCAGATAACCAATGCAAGTAAAAATGAATAGAAAAATTTGGGTCACTCCCAAACAAATATATTGTAGAATAACCATATTATTTGTATAAATTCTAATAGAAACACCATCAGTTATTAAATAGAAAAAACCTTAATCCCTTTTATGTATCTATTTGACTGATTAGTGCCAACCATTCTAGTATCCCATGTTTTCAAGATTAGAAAAATTCTAAATGAACCCCTCTTAGGCTTAGTAATACCAAGAAGATCATGCTTGTTATTATTTACAAAAAACACCATAGATATTTAACAGTATCTAGGTTTTCCAAAATTTAAAAATAAAAAAAAAATCCCTTTTAAATATTTTTGTATAGAGCTAGATCACCCTTTCTTATTAGCAGCAGAGTGTTTATTTCCAGTAGATCTTTTGATTATAATAACTTTATTCTCATATCTACTTACAACAATATTTTCCTTGGAAGTATTTTCCATGTGGGAACATACCAAAACCATTTCATGATCAAAAGTGAATGGATCCTTTTAATTATCCCTAGTAGTGGGACCTAAGATGATATTAGAATGTTTAGTGCCATAGGACTTAAGAGAGTCTATAAATAGATGTCTAGAATTCCTGTCAGCATTGTAAAGAGAAGTAGGAAGATTTTTTCAATTTTCACCAGAGTGTTAAACATTTTGAGATTGAATTGGCCTAGCCTCATGTTGGATGCATCTCCCATGAGATATGGTATTATTAATGATATATTCCCTATAGGGATTCATTATATGCCTCTATTACTGAATATCATTCAAAATATGTGTCTTCCTAGTCATATATAAAACCTTATGGCCTACATAATCCATATTTGGTTCAATAGATTCAATATTATACATATTTCCTTTTCTGGAAAAGTTTAATAGGAACTAAGAAAATCCAGGATTGAGGGACAAGGATTACTATCATCATTTTAAATAGAATCAGATAGTTGTTTGGCCACCTATTTGATAAAACCACTTTGAGATCAAAAATATTATCTTAAATATTATCCCCACTAGAAATAACTAGGTGTTCCTCCTCCCAAGAATCATCAAATAAATAATTATGACCAGTTTTTGAGACATCATGGAGACCTAAAGAAACCAAAAGTGGCCCAGAAGAATAAACATGTTTCTTATAAATGTTTTCACTACCCTCATATATAGATATAAATATTATAATTTATCATTTAGGTAGATCAAAACAGTTTCATGTAAGAAGTAAATTCCATAAAAAATTATCTTACGAAGATTCAATAATAGTTTTGATGTCCTGAGAAATTTTGATAAATATTTATTCATAATCATTATCCCTAATTCCTTAACCTTCCACACCATAATAATAATGATTCATAAGGTTCATATAATATGAGGGATGATCGTCTTCATGTTACTATATAAGTATAGCCCATGATTTTACACTGGAGTTCTTTAAATCAAAAGATACTCTCAATTTTTTTGACCTATTTCCTAGGTATAACCTTTTATCTAGGCCCACCCTTATTAATAACAACATATTTTCCTTTGTTTATATTAAACACTTTATATGCATTATCATTATGAGAATGTTTTGCATATTTTTTCACAACTTTTCAATTGGAAGTGGCATTCCCAACAGTCCTTCCTACTTCAAAAAAGGGTGGAACATATTCTTATTCAAATTTTACCTAATATTTGTAGTCATTTTCAATGAAGATTATAACATCTAGAAGTCCCATGTCAAAATTAGAACCAACTAGAACTCTATTATGTAAACCTATTCACCATTAGTATTTCATTGATCAATCATCAATGGCACACCAATGTAAGCAGTACTATCATTTAGAATTTTATCATTCCAAAACACCCAATTCAAGACAAGTAGTTTATCCAAAACATGAGCAGTGTTATTCCTCTAATTGAAATGAGTAAAATTGATATCCCACACATGGATCCTTAAAATACCAAGATTGAAATTATTAAAATTGATATCCCACACATAAATCCTTAAAATACCATGATTCATATGTACATTTATTTTCTTCTAAAATGATTCCATATCACTCTAATTTGGAATAACAATATATAAGAATCATCTTCTAATCATAATAATCTTCCAATCATTCCCTCCTTAGAAATGAGAAATAATAAATTTTAGATTTGAGTGAGACCATATTGTATCCCCCTATGAGTACATGACATTCCCAATGTAACACCACAAGCTTCCACTGTACGTTTCCCTTCGAATAATGTGATAGCGTGTGTTGTACGCAACCTCGAGTTCTAACACACACCACAACTAATTAAACTAGCCGTTGTGAATAGTAATACCTACTTTTTGAAATCATATATATTTTATATTTCGAAATGGACTTCATTTTTCGATTCGGAATATTGAAATTAGCCTAGGGTGAAATTTTGGTACTTTTCGGATAAGTTTTATATTTTGATGAATAGTGAAAATTACAAAATTTTAATTAAAATCAACTTTTTTAATCAAAATAATTAATATTGATAAATTATGAATTTGAGTGGTTTTAAAGTATATTTAGAATATATTTTTACCATTTAATTTAATTTTTGTCATTGGACATAATTTCACAATTAAACCAGACATAAACAAGTGTCAATCTTTTGATAGTTATTATCTCTTAAAAACACGCTTTTTATTTTAACAACGGGAATTAATTTTAAATTAATTTCTGCCACTTCTGTGTTTTGAATTTGGAAAAATGGATTACATATTTGGAATCAGGATGTCCAAATTATGTAAATAGTTAACTTTTATTTTTACACATTTTGAATAATTACTGCGGTAAATATTTTATTTACCATGGTTAAAGGGTAAATCCGGTAAATAAGGGTTAAAAAATAATATTATAATAATACAAAATTACCCTAAAACGTGTCCTAACCTTATTGGTGGGCACATAACCGACCATGGGCATCCTTGGGTCGATTTGGGGACCCCTTTGAGCCACTTGTATGTGGTAGGGACACATTATATTAATAAAGTTAAAATAAAAATAAAAATGGCATAAGCTTACATCTTTTAGAAGAACAATTTTTACATAGGGTTATACATGTTGGATTTTCGATTATAAATATTCATTAGAAAGATAAAGAGATTTCCTACATAATGATAGTTTATTTATAATTTTTAGACATCAAATAATTTAAATTATTAATGACACAATAATGATGCAATGTTTACCTCATTAATAAATCATTTAAATAAATAAGATTATAATGATTAAAAAATTATCTAAAACCTGTCCAATTCTTATTGGTTGATGTTATTTAGAAAATGAGTCATCTTAGCTTCGACCTAAATGATTTTTGGACCATTATAAACCGAATATAATTATATTATAATGTAATACTTTCACTCTTTCCTAAAGAGCCCCTCCTCTCCCTTATAAAAGGAGACGACTTCTACTCATTCCTCACACCTCTCAAGCCACTTGGCTCGGCCAAACTCTACCCAAATACTCTCCCAACTTCCCTCACTACAACCTAGAGGCCTTAGTTTGATCAGAAAGCCAACCTAAGGAGCCCTTTTGATCAAATCAAAAGGAAGAACCCGAAGAAGAGGTAATGTTTTCACCACCCCTTTTCAAGTTCCTTTCTTCTTCCACTTCATCTTTCTTTGTTCTTACCATTATAAAATAATAACTCAAGTATCTCACATATACTGTGATGTTATTATAAATATGGTACAACCATATTCAGTATTCTATCCACCTTTTGAATAACATGTCACCATACGTGCGTACGTACGGCTTACCATCTCCACGTCGTGGTGTAATTGTTATTCAAGATAATTTTATTTGGATGGGTATAATAATGATGTGTAACTCATGTAAATAAAAAATATAACATGTTAATGATTCTGTATATATGATATACCATCCATTTATATATTATTTTAATATCAAAAGAATGATATTGTCGCTCGTGCGTACGTACGGACTACCGTCTCCACGAATGCGATGAGATTCATTCTCCATCGTATCCATTCAAGTATAATTATCATTTGATGATTTAAAAATGATGTTTAAAGACTTGATATCATTCTGGATATGAATAATATACAACCTATCCTTTACAAACATGTCTTACGTAACAAAACATACAAAAGAAAACAAGTAAGTTCACACCCGAAACAACGATAATACTAAGATATTATTATCAAATCAATATTAAAAGATCATATATGATATCATAATAATGTATATGATTATTTTATAATTTAATAACAATTATTTCACCATTATACAGGAGGTTAACCTACCCCAACCAAGGAAAAGTACAAGGTAAGGGTTATTTCACAATATCTTCATTATCCGAGGTTGTTTATATGTAATAATCTACTGGGATCTCTTTATCATCCACATCCATGTTTCTTCAAAATGTATTTCAAAACATTTTTATTATTTACAAGAATATGGGTTAAATTCATTTATACCCTTGTTTGACTTTTTATAAGAGTTTTATAAAGGAATCTTTCTGTCGTTTTCTAAACAAGGTGATTTTAACCATTTCGACAGAATTAAGGTAAGAATATTTTTTTTAACTTATACGGCAGGTGCGTCTATTTACCGACGTTATAAAATCATCAAAGCTTACCTTACAAGATTATAAGAATATTTTCAAAGTAAATGTTTTATTTTATAATTATGTTACTTTTAAATTATTTCAAAAAATAGACATTTCTCTCAAATATATGAAAATCCATTGCAAATGTATACGTATTTAACGCAAGCTTAAAAATGTTTTCAGAAAACCCGACTCTCGAGTGTGGTAGAAAGGAAGGGATTGGGCGTGGACCCATCATGGCCTGTAATTAGTCGAGTAGTCTCAGAATTATTTATTTTGTTTTCAGAAGCTTGCATAATGTTTTCAAAAAAAACACTGGAGTATATTTCCCAAATTTTAAACATAAGTATCTTCTAAAACAATTTCATCGGTAGGTCTCATGAGACAAACTAGTGTCTTGGCACAAGACCTTGGCAAAATCTTATTTGTAGTCTTGGCACGAGGCCTTGGCTATGTGGTTATGATAGTCTGGCATTATGCATTCCATCATTATGAAAGTGGCTATTGATATTGCATGTGATTATTCGATTAGTAGAATATCCATGTGAATAAGTAAATGGCATTATTTCATTTTATTTATTCCATACTATGTTGAAGTTAAAGTTTAAAAGGCTTTTGTTTTAGTTATACATTGCCTTAAATGTTTATTCTTATTTATGAAAGTTTCCGCTATATTGTTATCCTTACTAGGCATTTGAGCTCACCCCTTTTCTATGTTTTATTTTCCCAGGACGTGAAGAAGTAAATTATGAATGACTTGCAGGGATATTGTGAGGGGTTAATAGTGTGGACTATGGAGACAATATGTTGTTGTAGTAGTTTTTTTATTTTGATGATGTAATGTAAGAGTTATGAATATATCTAGTGTTTCCAAGGCTACTAAACCAATCGGTATTTCGAGATTTGATCTTTCTTGTGATCATGCCAATGTTATGTAATTAATGCACCGACTCTGGGTAACTGGGGTCGGGGCGTTACACCCAAGGGACACCTAGTTGGCTCGAGGTGTAACATAAATTAAGGAGCCTATGATCACATTATTTAAATTACTATATGAGATCCCATGCATCTATCATGGTATATATAAATATATAACCCTTTAAGCTTGCCCATGGTGTACCACATAGAGGACTCAGAGTTTCTAGGGGCATGGTATAACAACATTTTCCACCAATATAGTCCATATTAGTTTTATAGGGGACCAAGTATCTCTCATGGTTATTATAATCTCAACCATCATTTGATACCATCCAAGTAATTACTACATGTGAATCCATGTATCACTCAAGTCGTAAAACACATTAACATATGAGTCCATACATGGTACTCTATATGAGGATCCCAATATCACTCAAAGGCATGGTAAAAAAATACAAACCATTGATTCCATTCATGGGATACCACTAGGGAACAAAGTAGTGCTCATGTAATAGCATAAAAAATTTACCAGATAGGACATCTAAGGTAATCTACTAGGAAAGTGAATATCACTCAGGATTATAATAATATCGACCACCCTATGAGTCTGTCCAAGGAATTAATATTTGTTAATCCAAGTATCACTAAAGGAATACATAAATTCATTTAACCATTTAATGTGGAGTAACATATATGGGCCTATCCAAAATAATGTCACTCATTATTTCAAGTAGGAAAAATCAAGCACCGTGTACTTAATCATGCCACAAAAATAATTCACCAGGACACATTTCATTAGTAAATTTTAAACAATTAAATTGATAATATTTCTCAAGTCACTACATAAATAAATAAATATTTTACCCTGAACAAAGTTTTTTACCTAACCCATTTCATTTACAAATGTTTCAAGGTTGTTAAGAACACACCCAAGGGGTGGTTAAATCATTATTCAATAATGGTACGAGTATATAGAAGAACTCAACTTATGAGGTGGTAAGAGTTGAGTATATTGATCTCCAACAATAAAAAATGGGTTTAATATACTGTTTATATTGAAATTTTAATATCCATTTTAAGGTGATTTTGTTATAGTTCAAGTCACAATTTAAACAAACACACTTCATAATGACACTCATTATAAAACAATGATATTTTAGGGAAAAGAAAATAGACCACATACATCATTATTAGGATAGTTAACTCATTGAGAATATGTATTTTATTTGATCCAAAATGGTAGAAATTAAATGATTCATCAAACATCCTAAAAATATGGAAAAGGTGATCACACGGATTTAGCATTCCATAAGGACAGATAAATGAAGATGACAGTTGTGAGAAGTTTAGAGCTTACTAATAGGGTTATAATGAACCCAAAGGAACTTGATTTCAATACTGAATACATGAGATACACCATATCCTAGTAGTATTCCGAAGGATATCTCCCACATGGGGGGATGTTGTCCATAGTGAGAAAGAAAATCAATAGGAATACTTAAGTGGAAGGATAATAAAAACGAACCTTTCTACAATTTTTAAATAGTCACACAATTTGGAAAATCATGTTCCAACCATGAATCCCCATCTACATAGAATCCATGATATCCATGGTTAGGTTGCATGATTTGATCTAACCATGAACCAACTTTGCAGTGCTACTAGTTAAGTGGCACTAACTATGTGGGTTATGTAGACATTTTGGTAAAATCATGCGTACACAATGTGACTCCCTCCCTGCACACCTGAACCAATGAACACAACCTCCTAGATCCCTTTCACAGTTTATAAAGATTCAAATCCTTAAGAAATTGGTTACCATGGTAGGTCTTCAGGGTTAAACTAAGCATGTGACAATCATGCACCTCATGCTGCCTTTCCAAAAACCAGAGGTTTCAGATCACTGTGCTTCCAAAACTCAAAAAAAAAATGTGGCACCACCAAGACATAAACCACATCCAATGAAATATCTTTAATTTTATCCAATCCTCTTACTCATGATTCATATCTCATCTTAAAAACTAGATTGTCTACCAAACGAAAAAAGTTCAAAAAATAATTGAATTTTTTACCCAACCCAAAACACGGGATGCTACAATGATAAACTTCTTAATCATGTTCATAAAAAATATTCAATAATCCCTAAAAAACTTCTAATTTTACCATTCATATTTATATATAGATCAAGATCATCAATATTCCTTTATAAGTCTACTTTAATGTCAAAAAATCCCTCTATTTGATAATTCACTTCTATATTGGTTTTACATTTCTCCACTGAAGACATCATTTAATATTTTATATTTGGGATGAAATTAGTCTTAATTTATTCCAATGGATGTCAATCTAAATATTCTACCCCTCTAATTAAAAAACCTTCCTTTTAAATTTATTTTAACTTTTAGTACATAAATTATAGTTCCTTCTAGGGGAAACTTATTCATTTTTCAAGAATATTCCAACTCAATTTCGTCTTCATTAAACCTATTTTGAAATATATCAATGATGTGTCTAATATTTCAACAATTAAAACATTATCGGGGTAATTTACCCTAAATAATTTCATTAAATATTTTATATTCTCTTTCTAACTATGATAAGAACTCATTGCTTATATCATATTTAATTTTCACCTCATAGATCTCTTACTTATCAACTATTTTAAATGATATTTCTTTATATACATGCTTTTAATATCTATCAATATTCTCCCATTTCCCATATACAACTATCTAGCTATATGAATCATCAAGGGATAATTATCTAATGTTTATTTTTATGTATTGACAATTTTTTTAACATTAATGTTAATTTCTATATAAACCTATTCTAAATAATAGAATCTTTGATCTCCTATACAATTACATGTATTTCACCAAATATTTTAGTAAGAAGGCTAAATAATCCACGAACATTTTCACTTGAACTCATCTACAAATCATCAAACTTGTATTTCAAAATGTACAGTTTTTCTTTTGTTCACTTTGTTATTACATTCATAGATGATAAAAATGTTATCCCATACTCTTATTATGGTAAAATAAATCACCTTCAAATATATTTGATTAGATAGTGGTCTTGATGAGATATTTTGATCCTTATCATCAGGAATCAATAATTTTTTTTCATCATCCATCATTAATATCACAGTGGAATCACTTACTTGAATTCCATATATAGAAATTGAGAATGCAACTATTCTAAGAGATCATAAATATGATTTTATCATAATCTTCCAAATATTATAGTTTCACCTATTAAATAAGGGTGCTCCCTTTTCATTCACAATATTCTTCATGAAAATATCTTTACCTAAAAAGATTAAAGGACTAATTTGTGGCTTCAATACCACTAATTCTAATATGTGGTCTTGTTGTACACCCTAAAAGGGTGGTTAAGTAGGGTGTGTCAAAAAATTAACCTTAACATTAAAACAAATAGTATATTTTCTTTATGTTAGTAAAGACACCTTGAATATTTCATATAGGAACAATCAAATTAAAAATAGTGAAGATCACAGACACAAACGTTTATGTGGTTCACCTGTAATGAAATTTATCTGAGGAGAATATATCATCCAATTGTTGGCATTTCAATTAACCACTACTTTTCTAGTATTTTATTATATCATTATAAAAAGATAACTTCTCAACAAAGTTACATGTCCTCTTCTTCTTTACCTCTCATTAACTCTAAGAGGGTTAAAAAGATATAATTGACATTCTGGTCAAACTCATTGAGATATAAATAAATGATAAAACACCATACAATAATGAGTTTTATCCATGATTCTATGTTCTCTAATTCCATATCATAAATGATATATATAAAAATTATATCTTCCAAGTGTGATCTTCAATTTAATTCATACTAATCACACATAGCTTCATAGTTCCAAATATTATATAATAATCCTCTACTAATACACACATTCTCAAGATCTATAGAAATCATCTTTGTTCCCCTACATATATCACTCTCTTTTTTTGGTATAATAATTTTCTCTATAACTAGAGATTATTAAATTCAAATTCAAAAACCAAAATAAACTTCAACCAACTTATAATTCAAATTCATCACTTGGATAATCCTCATATTGATCGCCACTATAAAAATTTTAATAGGTAGTTATTGTATTCTTAAATAACTACCAAACCATTATGAGATTACCCCAAAAATCATTTATATTAAAATTATCAACTTTCCAAAAATAAAGGTGTAGTATACTACTTCATGATAATATGTATTAGTTTTTTCATTACCTATTTTGACCCACTATATGGGTTATGACATGTACCTAGGCTGCATATCATGTAATTGATTAGAGTTTTAATAAAACCCAAATGTTAATTTTCTAAGCACTATTTTCTTTTCACAATGGGAAATGGTATTGATAACACATAAATAATAGTTTTCAATTGAATATCTCATTTCCTGTAATGTATTCCACAAAATGAGAAATAGATCTCTATAACCATAAAAACCAACCCATCTATTTCTCATAGTGAAACATATGTGTTACAGTATGTAATGTTAAACACAAAATATATAAAATTAAGAAGGATTACATTTCAAATCATAAGTCTTATATTTTGAAAAAAAAGAGTAAAGTACTTTTGAAATCCAAACTTGTCTTTCAAATAATAAGTCTTATATAATATATCCTTTACTCTTAAAAAAGAGTAAGGTGCTTTCCTATTTTTTTTTCAATTCCTACATTATTCATGGTCTGATGTTGAATTCATGGAATGATATTCCTTTAGTATCTAGAACCACTAAAAATCACCTTACATCCTTCATATTGTGGCCACTTTGTTATGTAGTTAATGATTTTAACATTGCATCCCCCCTTATCAAATTCTCAAGTTTCTACTTCTATCATGGTGTGACCATTTCACTCATAGTATGAAAATTTCTTACTAAATCCCTCTAGATTTACTAATTAATCTCTAAGAATCTTCAGATAATAAAAAAAACTTCATGTAACTTCTATATTGATTTCAGTAGACAATAAATTCAATATAACAACCATTGGTGGAGAAAATTTCTAGTCAAACTTTACACCACTCTATATAAGATATTTACCATTGTTTATCATTATTTCACGGGTTTATTTCCCCTAAAGATCACAACCCATTACTAAAAAGGCCTATTTCATGGGGAAAGATCTAATACTATATTTTCATGAGTGCATGGAAATTCTCACACCCCATGTGGGACTCATAACTCAATATCATGATGTTTTCTATTAGGGTCACAATGTGATTATTGTGAGCCATACAGGAGGGTTCTTAGCCATGTCGCAAACCATAGTGTGCACCAGAAAAACCCAAGATCACAAAATATTCCACTCAATGTTACCCTAGTTTCTCAAAAATTATATTACACCCTAATACCATGTAACAGGTCTAGTCATACCTCTATAAAATATATCTTCCACTCTCTCTCATTACCCTAATAATTTATTTCCCCTTAGTATCATAATTTCCCAATTTATTTGAAAACTCCCCCTACATCAGGATGTGTCCTATTAGGATCACAATGTGATGCATGCATCCAGATGGGATGGAGATTAATCTCATGTCACAAACCTCAGAAAGAGCTAGAAAACCATGGTATTAACACACACACACACACAAATTTATATATGAACCATTTTTAAGTGTACTTTTTTTAGTTTTCTATTGGACCATATTACACTAAGGGGGGCCAGAGACCCAATTTTTTTGAGGAATTATATTAGAGGATGGATATTTGGTGTTCTCAACATAGTCTCTAACCTCAAAGTAAATTCACAGTGCCACATGACCTCAGTAGTTCTTACACATTATCTAGTGGTTTTCAATCAGTCGTAGTAATTAATAAACAATTGGTAAAGACTATACACTTTAGTATCATTTCAATAATAACAAGTAAATGACTAAACATCTATATATAGATACAATATTAGAGTATAATAATGGGTTTATAATATAATTATTTCCATAAATAAGATCCTAAATTCTATAAATATGATAAAATTATTGGTAATTATACATTAGTGAAATATCACATGATGTGTCTCTCATATATCATATAAGATAAAATAAAGAAACTAAAACTAGAGACCCAAATATTATCCCCATAATTACCTTAGACTAATAATAATATCCCTATTGAGATCCTCCATCTCAATAACCTATAATAGGGCTATCACCAAATATTTATGTTAAACATAAGATCTAAAAATTTCATGGTTTTACTTTTTTAAAGTAGTCTCTTGGAATGGTGCTAAAACCCACCCCATTAACCCATCCACATTCCTTTGGATGATCCAAGACTAAAAAAATATTATTTTTCATAGTTGAGAGATGCATCATCTTTTTTCAACACCAAATAAATAAAACTCAATATATTTCATTATTATTTGAAATATTAATTAAAAATAACTTTATGTTCTGTCATACTTACACATTTATACCATACATTTTTAGTACTTTTATCTACTAGTTGGCCCCTTTATGTAACACGACACTCATTTGACAAAACATAACATTGATTGAGGTGGTGGAGGGAATGATTTATCAATTTACATATCAACATAGATGTGCCATTAATTTTTTATATTAAATATTTTATGATGATTTCTAAGAACAAAAATTCTATTTTTCAGGTGCAGCATACCCCATATTTGATTTATGGTTGGGTATTGAAACTTTTTTCCACATTGTTTATTCTCTGCACTCATTTTAAATTTCTATAGGGATTCATATATGATAAAATATTTTATCATGCATGTAATATCCTGGTATTTGAAAAAAATTACTATGTCTGATATCAAACAATATATAACACATCGAACTTAAATGAATAAATATATATTATTATTTAAATATGAACATTTTAACCTTGAAATTAAATTGGTGGGAATGAACAGTATTTACCACATTATAAAATATATAATGTTCCTACTAAATTATAAGGTATTAATTATTGATTTTGAAATTATCACTCAGTTTTTTTAATAATGTCCTTTTATTTTTCAAAAATACATTTTCTTCAAAAAATGGTTTTTCATTCTTTTCCAGAGTGAATATTATAATTAATTTCTATAAATTATAGGAAATTTATTTGGAATAATTAATTTCATTTTTTAATTTATCATGTAAAATTTATATTAGGGTGATTTTTTTCGAATTTTCTAAAAAGATTATTTTTTCAATGAATAGTGAAAAGTTATGATTTGTATTAGACATTGTATTTTCTTTTTATGAATTTAAAAAGTAAAATTATTATTTAGATTTTTTTTGAAAAAAAAATAATTACTTTCTTTATTTAAAAATATTAAATTATTTTTAATAAATTTATTTTATATGTGAGTTTATTATAAAAAATATTTTATATATTAAAAGGCCATCTTTCTGAAAAAACCATTTTTTCATGATATTCCATTTTTTTCTAATTAAATTCTGAAAATTTTGAATTTTATATTTTGAAAAATGGATTCTATATTTGGATTATTAAGTTACATATTTTGTTAAAGAGGACCATTTTATTTGTATTCAAAATGAATAGTAATCTTAGTAATTTTTGATACCACGATAAAGTGTAAATCAGGTAATTAAGAGTTAAAAGTAAAATGATAAAGACTATAACATTAAAATGAAACATTCCTAAATCTTATTATATGAGTCTATTTAATTCATACTCATCCAATATTTGGTTATATAACCTATTTTTATTTGGAAATGATTATGAAACTTATAATATTTTATATTAAAGAAAGTCAAAAAAATCCACAATATTGTTTTTATTAAATATAATATTTTTAACATAAGGATAAAATGAGTTTATATTAGTTTATAAATATTATTTAAAAATATAAATGGTTTTTTCATCATGTAAATTTATTTTAAATTTTTTAAATAAAAAATTTACATATGAATTTACGTAATATTGATGTAGTAATTATTCAATTAACATAAAACTCAAATAAATGATATTAAAAATATTAAAAGTAATTGAATTTAAGATAATTATTACCTAGGAAAGATTAGCTAGATACATCGTCTCTGACTATTTATTAAAATAAAGGAAAAGTACTGCAAGGAAGCATCCCAAGCTAGAAAAGCAACTACATATCATAGAAATCATACTCATCCCCATAACCATGATCCATTGCTTCATCCGTAGTAGACGACTCCCACAACGAGATTTCATAGTGCTTCATAGTCTTGAAATACTTCCTCTTGAGATTTAACTTTTCCAAATATAGGAACTCCTCAAAAGACTACATGCCTTTTCCCTTGCTGACAGAGGACCTGATAGTTATTGGCTTCAGCATAGAAGATTAGTCTTTCCTCGACTTTCTTCTTGGCGGAGTAGTCACAAATTTCTAATTCCCTGACACATTCCTCTTTCAACTCTAGAAAATCTCACTACAAGAGATTTGGTTCAATCCACTAATATTCCCCTTTTCACTATCAGGGAGGTCCTCCCATTTTCCAGAGATATGCACTTCATGGTATCCATCATTCTCTCCTCGTTCTATCTCAAATTGACTTTTGGTATCAATTATTACTAAACATTGTGTGTGTTCCCCAAATTTATATTTGTAAGAATCCGGATCTTCGTTTCAAGTATGTTTTTCCTTTTTATGGAGTTTTTGAGAAAAATGGTGTTTCTAGAAATTTTTGAAGTACACGCCGTGTACTTTCTGAGTACACGTCGTGTACTCTTTTCCCGCTTGAATTCATGTACTGGACGTGTCTGGACCACACACACGGTGTGTAGGGGTGACATGGAGGCCAATTTTGGCGGAGTACGGAAAGACCTAGTATACGCCGTGGACTTTATTTTTTTCATTAAATGGACCAGGGTCGCGCTTAATCGACAAAAAACTCTTCTTCTCCAGCTTCTTCATCCGAGAGCACCGGGAATCCACGGATCTTTTACGAGCCATCGTTCCTCTGTTTGTTCTCCATTTCGAGCATGGTCAATTGAGTTGGAATCGCAGTAGTGATTTTTTCCTTCTGCTTGAGCCTTTTTTTCCAATTCCTCTTCCTTCTCAAGATATTGTGGGTTGAGCGTTTTGGGTGTTTTCTCATATCTACGACATTCGGGGTAGAATCAGTCATTATAGTTCAAGTATATTGATCTCCTAGGATCGAGGTAGGTGGTTTGTGCCTTACCTTTTGATGTCTTTGAGTTTTTTGTGAAAATTCCACCAATACCTGTGAACGGGGTATTGCGGGTTTACCTTTTTGCCCTTGTTGTTTTGCTACCTTGCTTGTGTGATTGTATAGAGGTAAATTGATCATTATAGTGGATACGTTGTTGTTCTTTGATGTTTTGGACATGCTTTTTTATGTTTACGACCTTTGGGGTCTCGTTTTCCTTTGGCTGTTACACCTGTTTCCATGCATTGTGATTATAGGTTGGAGTGAAATTCATAACATGTTTCTTTCCTTGTAGACTATCTATCCAAGTAGCTCTGTAGGTGTACTTTGGTTATCCAAGTAGCTTTATAGGTGTACTTTGGCCTTATAGCATTATTATGCACTTACTAGCACAGGACTGAGAGAACCTAGTTCTATAGACTATAAGGGATAGACCGAGTGAGCTTCCCAGAGAGTCTTAGATATTATAGACTACAGGAAGGTAGACCGAGTGAGCTTCCTTAGTGAGTCTTAGACATTATAGGCCATAGGGGATAGACAGAGCGATCTTCCTAGAGTTCCTTCAAATATTATATACTACAGGAGGGTAGATCGAGTGAGATTCCTCAAAGAGTCTTACCTTGTTTGATCTCTTTTTAAGACCCTTCCCAGGCTAGAGGAGGAATTGATCGAGTGAGCTTCCTTAGAGAGTCTGTGGTATACCTGAGGCTATAGGAGGAACTAACCAAGATAGCTTCCTCAGAGAGTCTCCAGAGCTTGGGGCTAAGAGGGTTAGACCGTGTGATCTTCCTCGGAGAGTACCTGACTACCCTAGACTATAAGGGGAATTGATTGAGTGTGCTTCCCCAGAGAGTCTCATAATTTTGTTTGACCAAACCAGAGGGGTTAGGCTTAGTGCACTGCCTAGAGGGTTGTGGTACTTCTTGGATAGGACCATACGAGACGACTGCGAGTACTTCCCAGAGGGTTCCCTTCTGTGGTTTGTTGATTGCTTCGCTACTGCCTGTTGTTCTGTGGATTGATTACTGTTATGTATCATCCTGCTTTACTGCTTACTATTTAATGTCTTGCTGTTGTTGTTTACTGCTTATTGTACTTTTACCTACCACATACTCACTGACTGTTAGGCACAGATCTTCGGGTGAATGCCTACTAGGATTTAGTCTCACGCCCTGTTTGGGTCACGCTTTTGGGCCCAAACAGACTACGTTGTTGCAGGTATAGACAAGGGCAAGCGCCCTTCGACTTTCAGTAGTTGATTTCTTGGAGTAGGAGAGCATGGGACCAAGCTTTGGCTTATGATGCTGAGGAGCTGTTTTATTTTATTTTGTACTTGTTTTGGTACTGTGGTGTTTTCCAGCATTGTGACTTGTTTGGCTGCTTTCCTAGATAGTTATCATTCATCACTTCATATATACATATGTTCTCTAGTTGGTTGATTTAGTTTTCCGCTATTTATTTTTGTTGGTTATTCACTACTTTTGTTATTGCATGTTTACTTATTTCCACTGTGTACTCTGCCAATGAGGGATTAGTTTCCACAATATTACACCGAAGGCCCTCGCTGCAAGTCGGCAGCCTCAGGCGTTTAGGGAAATGCACTTGAGGCCTTGTGGAAAACCGGCTCGGAGCCCCAGTTATTGTCATCCAGTTCGGGATGTTACAAAGTGGTGTCAGAGGAGTTATTTTCTCTTGCTTTACTATTTGGAGACTTTATCCAGGGATAGGACGGATTCAGTAATTGGTAATAAGTTGTGCCCAGTATTAGCTAACATGTGTACAAGGAAAATCCATACTACCTCGTTTATTTTAGTTTTCTGGTTTTGAGATTTTATGGTTGATATGATTTCACCTAGAGTTATTCACATGCATTGTGCTGTTATTATTTTGATATTACAGTTCTATATCTGTCGAAACCCGATGAGATGAGGGTATTCCATCTCATTCATCATTCAGGCACTTGTTAGAAATTACAAGCCATGCATTCTTTCCATTCCATCTAAGGTGTATTAGCGATTTCATGTTGTTGTGATGGAATCTGTGTAGATTATGTATGTTGTTGTGATAGATGCTTGATAGAATCCCTTCTGTTGTGATATTGAAATTGATGGTGTTGTACTTTACTTGAATAAACGCCAAATTTTGATTCTTGAGGTGTTATGGGGCCTCTTGAATAGGAATTTGGTGGATCATGATTCTGTTTTCCCCTGTATATGACTGTAGGAGATGCCAATATTTGATTCTTAGGGAGTATGGGCCCTAACAGATCGGAATTTGGCACCTCTTTGCCTTGTTTTCAGTGTTTCTGGGCCTTTGTGTAGTTTCTGAGCTACAGCCCAGAAAAACCCAAAATACACGGCCTGTACTTTCTAGATACACACCATGTAGTTTTCAGGCCGTGTCACTGACCGTGTGAGCAGAAACACGGTGTCGTGAAAATAAATTTAGGAACACGCCATGTACGGTAGGTGCACGTCGTGTATTTTGGAGCCGAGTACCCAGTCGTGTCACTAACAACACAGGTCGGGGAAGCTCGAGTAAAACATGTCGTGTTGGTAAAAAACATGACATGGAGTTTTATGCAGGTACCCGGTGGTGCCAAAAACAACACGGGTCAGTGTTATCTTCTCCTATACATGCTGGGTTTTTTCGGAACATGTCGTGTAAGGGTAGCCGTGTAGACGGTCGTGTAACTAACAACACGGGCTGCTGAGACCATGTCTAGTATACGTCATGTCCCAAGGGAACACGCCATGTAGTCTGGGGTTAGTTTGACCGTGTGGGTTAGCTGTGTAAAGAGACTCAAGAAAGGGTTTGTAGTTCAAGTACATGTCGTGTGTGGGAACCACACGCCGTGTAATTTTGGGTGTTACACGACCAGTAGTGGAAGGAGTACACACCCATGTTTGGCTAAAGAAGACACGCCGTGTAGTTTTTATACACACCGTGTAGTCGTGTTTTGTAAAACTTGATAGTTTCTTTACCCTGTTTCCATTTTGTACTCCAGTGTTTTCAATCCTTGTTAATCTTGATCTAAGGTGTGCTTTGGATCTTTCAATGCTATGCATCTGAGATGTCCTTCGGTCGTACGTCAGTTGCCGGATGGTGACCAAACACCAGAAATGGCCGATCAGGGACCTCCTGTTGATCTTCCTACTGCGCCAGCCTTGGCACCAGCAGTTTTACTCATTTCAGGAGCAGATACGTATTTCCGGTGGGAATTCCTGAGGATGTTGTAGACTTTTCAGGGGGCGCCACCTCCTGCCCCGTCGATGGCTGAGTTGATGAGGGTTTTTCAGCAGCAGCATCCTTCTATGTTCTCAGCGGATACAAGACCCCAGGCTGCAGAGTCATGGTTCAAGGCCACCCTGACTATCTTTGAGCATCTGGAGATACCCCCAGATAATAGGGTAAATTTGGCCACCTAAATGCTATGGGACACCACCAAGAGGCGGTGGGAGGTGATCTCATAGTCAGTGCGCCAGAAAGGTATGTCATTGGATGCGTTTCGACATACTTTCTATGACAACTTCTATCCGGAGACCCTGAGGGCTGATCAAGCCCGGGAGTTTATGATTCTGCAGCACGGTACTCTTTCTATTATGGAATACTCATCTCGCTTCACTGAGCTACAGCGATTCGCACCGATCCCAACCGGTGATGAGTTGTTCCTTGCTAGGAAGTTCAAGGATGGTCTCAGGCAGGATATTTGTTCCTAGGTGAATATCTTCTAGTCGACTTCCATGACATCCATCGTCAACTAGGAACTGATTACTGAGCTCAATATGAGGGATTATGGAGTAGTGGGCCAGGGTGGTTTGACATCCAGAGTCGGTGTTCCTCCTACGGACAGTAGGAATTATCGTTGAGTGTATTCTCGAGGAGATCGGGGTTCGTGGGATGCGTCTTTTTCCAGCCAGGTTGTATGATACCAGTGCAGTAGGAGTGGGCATACTAGGCCTTAGTGCTAGAGAGATCTGATGGAGTTCCCATCTTGTGGAAAGATGGGTCATCTTCAGCGCTTCTGTCACATCTTCTCAACTTCAGCTGGTGGTAGGGGTTCCTCTATGACCCCATGTTTTGGAGATGCTTTGCCAGTTTCCCACCAGTATGGGAACTGGAGTTCTTGCGGCCATTCGGGATGAGGTGGAGGTCGCGGTCGTGGTGGTCAGTAACCAGGTCATCAGCAACAACAGAGTGGATTAGCTTAGAGCAATCAACCAGGGACGTAGGGTCGCGGTGCAGGCCAGTCATTCATCATGGAGGATACCTATCAGGAGCAGGATCTCAGCCCTTCTATAGTTTGAGGTACAATCTTAGTAGCCTCATTTTTATCTTCAGCTCATTTCGATACGGGTACTTCCCATATCTTTATCTCTTTTTCTGTTTTGGAGAGCCTTGGGCTCTGTATCTTTTCATCTACTGACTTGTTGACTCTTGACACACCGTTGGGAATGAGGACATCTAGCGTACGTCAGTTAAGAGAGTGCCCTCTTGAGGTTGTGGGGTGTCACTTCTTATGGGACCTCTATGTCCTAGAGATGTCGGGCTATGACGTCATTCTCGGTATGGACTGGTTGGTTCCTTTCCAGGAAGTCGTCGATTTCTATCTCCACAGGGTGAGTTTCGTATCACCAGAGGGTGGATCCTTCCTTCATAGAGGCGAGTGGGATGTCCAGGCGGGTAGAGCTAGACAATAGCATCATGGGTTAGGGGAAGTTACAGTCCATATTGTCAGTCTTTATCTGGATGACCAGGGGAATTCATAGTTAGACTTTCCCCCAGTGGTGGATCATTTCAGGGATGTCTTCCCAGAGGAATTTTCAGGTTTTCCACCAGAGTGTGAGGTAGACTTCTCGATTGAGCTCTTTCCAGGAGCGGCACCGGTGTCCATTCCTCCTTATAGGATGGCTACACCTGAATTTCAATAGCTCAAGAAGAATTTGGAGGAGTTACAGACAAAGGGTTTCATCCGACCCATTACTTCTCCTTGGGGTTCGCCTATCCTTTTTGCGAAGAAGGCAGACGATACCCATCATCTTTGTGTGGATTATCGGAAGCTGAACTAGTTGACGGTAAATAACTGATATCCCTTGCTGAGGATTGATGACCTATTTGATCATCTTAGAGGAGCTCCGGTGTTCTAGAAGATCAACTTGAGGTCTGGTTATCATCAGTTACACGTTAGACCATCTGATATACCCCTTACAGCCTTCAGGATCAGGTATGGTCTATACGAGTATACAGTCAAGCCATTCGGTCTCATGAACGCGCCTGCAATTTTCATGGCACTGATGAACTGAGTGATCCATCTATACATAGAATCCTTTATGGTGGTTTTATTAGATGACATCTTGGTGTAATCTCACACTCGAAACGACCATGCCACACATCATGAGATCGTTCTGAGTACACTAAGAGAGAATCAGTTATATGCTAATCTCTTGAAATTCCACTTTTGGATGGATTAGATTCACTTCATGGGTCATGTTATCTCAGATACAAGAATTTTAGTGGACCCAGAGAAAGTGAGAGCTATAGTTTCCTAGGAGCATCCAAATAATTTCTTTGAGGTACGGAGTTTTCTAGGGCTGGATAGATACTACGGGTTTGTCATACAGAACTTTTCTCACTTAGCAGCACCGTTGATAGGTGTGACCAAGATGGGGGAGAAGTTTTTATGGTCAAATTCTTCTGAGTCAGTATTTAAGGGGCTGAAGGGGTGGTTGACGTCAGTATCGATACTAGTCTTTCCAGAGTCGGGAAAGGGATATACTATTTACTGTGATGCTTAAAATATCGACCAAGGAGTTGTGCTTATGTAGAAAGATGGGGTCGTTGCTTATGGGTCTCGGCAGTTGAGGCCACAGGAGAGGAACTACCCGACGCACGATCTGGTGATGGCAGCAATATTTCATGCCTTACGTTGTTGGAGACACTACCTTCTGGGAGAGCACTTTGTGGTTTTCACCAACCACAAGAGTCTCAATTATATCTTCACTCAACGTGATCTGAATCTGAGACAGCACGGGTGGGTCGAGTATCTTCAGTCCTTCGACTTTGAGCTCGCCTATACGTTGGGAAATGGTAATGCAGTGGCTGATGATTTGAGCTGGAGAACTCAGATTTAGGGAGTTCAGGAGGCTAGTAGTGAGTGGAAGCTTATGGCTATGAACTCTGAGATTCATTTAGAGGTGCACGATAGGTAGGGACAGACTTTCCTTTCATCTATGTCGGTTACCTCTACAATTCTTGATCGGGTGCGGATGAGAAAGCTATCAGATTCAGAGGCCCTAGTCCTGCGGGAGAGTGTGTTAGGAGGGGACCCTCTTCCTGGATGGAAAATGAGAGATAATGAGATATTACGTTTCTAAGGATGCATATGGGTGCCAGTAGACATACGCATGGAGATAATGCGATATTTTCATTCCTCAGTTTGGGCAGTTCATCCTGAAATCACCAAGATGTATCGTGACCTACACCTCCAGTATTGGTGGCCTGGTATGAAGAAAGATGTGGCTGGTTTTGTCATGAGATGTTCTACTAGTCAGCAGGTGAAAGAAGAGCATCAGCGACCAGTGGGGATTTTGTAGTAGTTACCCATTCCCGAGTGGAAGTGGAAAGATGTCGTGATGGACTTCGTAACCGGGTTACCGATGTCACCTCGGGGGAGTGATGTTGTTTGGGTTGTCGTCGATAGGATTACAAAGGTTTCACACTTCATTCCGATCAAGGAGACCATCAGTGTTGATGATCTGGAATGACTGTATATATGAGAGATTTTACATCTACATGGAGTTCCACGCTCTATTATTTCAGACAGGGATGCGCTCTTTACCTCTCGGTTCTGGAAGGGACTTTAGAAGGCTTTGGGTACATAGGTACTTTTGAGTACAACATACCATCCCCAAACTGATGGCCATTCCGAGTGCATGATCCAGGTGGTTAAGGATATTCTCCGAGCTTACATTCTAGACTTCGGCGGTTCTTGGGAGAAGCACATACCTCTTTTGGAGTTCTCCTACAACAACATTTTTTAGGTGACTATTCAAATGGAACCATACGAGGCTCTGTACGGTAGGCCATGTCGATCACCCTTATGCTAGCTGGAGGCAGGAGAGGAAGCTCTACTAGGAGCTCGTCTTATTCAGGAGACCTCAAAGTAGATAGAGTTGATTCAGAAGCAGATGAATACAACACAGTCTCGACAGAAGTCTTATAATGATCAGTGGAGGCGACCTCTGGAATTCGAGGTCAGATATCAGGTTTTCCTTGGAGTCGCACCGTGGTTGGGACAGAGGAGGATTCGGAGACAGGGTAAAGTTTCCCCACGGTACGTTGGGCCGTTTGAGGTGTTAGAGATAGTTGGGTTGGTTTCCTATCGATTACAGCTACCTCAGGGGTACTGGTCCATGAAAGACGTCTTCAACGTCTCTCATCTCTGATGTTACTTTTCAGACCTGTCTCATGTCTTTCAGCCCAAGGAGGTTAAGCTTGAAGTGGATGCGTCGTTTGAGTAGCATCCTATCCGGATTGTCGATCGCAGTACGAAGGTTCTCCGAGGCTGGTATGTTCCTCTGGTATGGGTGTTATGGCAGCACGGGTGAGTACAAGATGAGTCTTGGGAGAGGGAGGCCGATGTTCGATCACAGTGGCCGGATCTGTTCAGGGTTTCTCCTTCTACGCCTCTCTAGGGAAATTTGGGGATGAATTTCTTTAAGGGGGTATGTTAGTAAGAACCCGGATCTTCGTTTCAGGTATGTTTTTCCTTTTTCTGGAGTTTTTGAGAAAAATGGAGTTTCTAGTGATTTTTTAAGTACACGTTGTGTACATTCTGAGTACACACCGTGAACTCTTTTCCCGCTCGAAGTCGTGTACTGGTCATGTCCGGGCCACACACACGGTGTGTAGGGGTGACGTGGAGGCTGATTTTGGTAGAGTACAGAAAGACCTAGTACACGCTGTGTACTCTGAAAGTACACATCGTGTACTTTATTTTTTTCATTAAACGGGCAGGGGTCACGCCTAATTGATGAAAAACTCTTCTTCTCTAGCTTCTTCGTTCGAGAGCGCCGGGAATCCGCGAATCTTTGACGAGCCACGGTTCCTCCGTCCGTTCTCTGTTTCGAGCATGGTTGATTGCATTGGAATCGTAGCGGTGAGTTCTTCCTTCTGCTTGAGCCTTGTTTTCCAATTCCTCTTCCTTCTCAAGATATCATGGGTTGATTGTTTTGGGCGTTTTTTCATATCAATGACGTTCGGGGGAGAATCAGATGTTGTGATTCAAGTATATCGATCTCCTAGGATCGAGGTAGGTGGTTTGTGCCTTACCATTGGATGTCTTTGAGTTTTATGTGAAAATTCCACCAATACCCATGAATGGGGGTATTGAGGGTTTACCTTTTTTCCCTTGTTTTCTTTATGCCTTGCTTGTGTGCTTGCATAGAGGTAAATTGATCATGTTAGAGGATACATTGTTTTGTTCGGATTTTTTTTCCCATGCTTTGTTCTGTATACGACTTTTGGGGTCTCGTTTACCTTTTTCTATTACACCTATTTTTGTGCCTTGTGATTATAGGTTGGAGTGAAATTCATAACATGTTTGTGGCCTTGTAGACTTTCTAGACAAGTAGCTCTGTAGGTGTACTTTGGTTAGCTAAGACGCTCTATAGGTGTAATTTGGACTTATAGCATTATTATTCACTAACTGGCATGGGACTGAGAGATCTTGGTGCTATAGACAATAAGGTATAGACTGAGTGAGCTTCCCAGAGAGTCTTAGACATTATAGACTACAGGAGGGTAGACCAAGTGAGCTTCCTCAGTGAGTAATAGACATTATAGGCCATAAGGGATAGACCGAGCGAGCTTCTCAGAGTGCCTTCAGATATTATAGACTACAATAGGGTAGACTGAGTGAGCTTCCTCATAGAGTCTTACCTTGTTTGATCTCTTTTTAAGACCCTTCCCAGGCTAGAGGAGGAATTAACCGAGTGAGCTTCCTCAGAGAGTTTGTGGTATACCTGATTCTATAGGAGGAACTAACCGATATAGCTTCCTCAGAGAGTCTCCAGACCTTGTGGATAAGAGGGTTAGACCGCATGATCATCCTCAGAGAGTCCCTGACTTCCCTAGACTATAAGGATAATTGACCGAGTGTGCTTCCCCAGAGAGTCTCATAATTTCGTATGACCAAACCATAGGGGTTAGGCTGAGTGCACTGGCCAGAGGGTTGTGGTACTTCTTGGATAGGACCATAGGGGACGGCTATGAGTACTTACCAGAGGGTTCCCTGCTGTTGTTTTCTGACTGCTTTGCTACTGCCTATTGTTCTATGGATTGATTACAGTTATGTATCATCCTGCTTTACTGCTTACTATTTACTACCTTGATGTTGTTGTTTATTGCTTATTGTACTTTTACCTTCCATATAATCACTGACTATTAGGCACAGATCTTTGGGTGAATGCCTACTGTGATTTAGTCTCACACCATGTTTGGGTCATGGTTTTGCGCCCAAACAGACTACATTGTTGCAGGTACAGAAAAGGGAAAGAACCCTTCGACTTCTAGTACATGATTGCTTGGAGCAGGAGAGCATGGGACCAAGCTTTGGCTTGCGATGCTGAGGAGCTGTTTTATTTTCTTTTGTACTTGTTTTGGTATTGTGGTGTTTTCCAGCATTGTCACTTGTTTTTCTGCTTTCCTAGATATGTATCATGCATCATTTCATATATACATATGTGCTCCAGTTGGTTGATTTAGTTTTCTATTGTTTATTATTGTTGGTTATTCACTGTTTCCTCTATTTCATGTTTACTTATTTCTATTGTGTATTCTACCAATGAGGGCATATATTCCCCACTATAACACCCAAGGCCCTCGCTGCTAGTCTGCAGCCTCTGGTGTTTGTGGAAATGAGCTTGAGGCCTTGTGGAGAACCAACTCGGAGCCCCGGTTAGTGGCATCCAGGTTGGGACATTATAATATTTACTAGGATCAATAGAAGACTCCCTCTCCATTTCCTTCTCCACATATCCTCCTTTGTTAGTGACTATAGTCTATGAGACGACACCTTCAATCACCTGCGGACCTTTCATCAGCAGTGGCAACTCCTCATGCTCAAGACTCTCAAATTCGTTGCAGTTCATAACTCCACTAGAGCCATTAGTACCCATATTCATAGCCTAAAAGACCCCATATGTGCTGGGAAAAGGCTCCTCAGACAGAGGAACCAACTCAAGATTGCACACCCCCTCCACCACAAATCGGGACTCAACTACAAGGTCACCCTTTAGCCTGTCAGAAACCTACAGCGCGGTTGGGTTTATAGGGACCTGTACTATCTTCATACTATAAGCAAGACTCAGTGTATCACCAAGAAGAGCCTTACTCATCTCCCTCTCCACATTCCCATCATATTTCTCTTTACATAATGCAATAGCAGTGCAAGAAGACTCTAACCAGGCTCCCAGCCCAGAAGAATCACCAGTATTGGTACACAATGAAAATTCCATCGAAGAGATCAAACCCCCATTCACGTTTCCAGATTCTAATAGAGTCTCCCCAATGTTATCCTAGACCACCACCTGATCCAACCTCCTAGCATCACAAACACCTCAACCACCACTACACTACCTTTCCACCACTAGTGAGTTAACACTTGCCCTTCCGTAGCGGCAGACATCCTCCAAATGGCCAAACCATCTGCCCCCCACATAGAAATGCATCCACGATTTGAAGACCACCTCTTTCATGCATCAAAACTCCTTCTGATTAGTAATCCAAAAACAATGCCCTGGTGTCTTTGCAATGTTAACCTAGACATAGACCCATGGTAAAATCGACTATGACACAGACTCAGTTTGATTATTTGTGCATAAATATCACCCAATCATGTTACCAATGGCACAGAGAAAAGAAGGATTTTGAAATTAAAGTGGAAGACCAGGGAGACTTACCCATGTTGAAATCGACGAAAGATCACAATGCATATGGAATTACCAGCCCCACTAGAATAAATAAAATGAAGTGCCACTGCACCTTCGAGGATCCTTGGACCAAGCGAAAGTCATATCTTCCTCCGAGCCAAAATAAACCATTATGTGTCTTCGACCAGGAAACCCGACGACCACATGCTCAAGAAGCTTCCAAGATTCAGAGACATATTGGTTAAATACTTCCATTGAGGGTCGATGAGGATGAAATCGGGCCACCAAGGTATACTTGCACAGAGCCTCAACACTGTTAATCTCCACTAGTAGTATAGATAACTAGGGTACCACCTAAATGATATCTGGAACTATCAGGGAAATAGAGATCATAGGAAAGGGTGGAGAAAGATCATGAAATTAATAAGGGTCATCCTTCCCAGAGGACAGTGAATGCAAGACTCCCCCCTATGATCGGGAGGGGGAGAATGTCCCGACAACATGGATCTAGGGCATCAATGCAACAGCACAGTAGTGAACGTGAGGAGCTTCGTTATTATGATACAATAATTTTATTGATTAACATGACATGTTTGTTAGGTATTACTTTTTTTCTACATTTACTTTTTTTCTTTATGTTATTAATTTGAAAGTATTGAATAGTTATAAAAATTGACATTAATGATATATTATAATAAAACATATTTTATTAAATGATATAAAAATCATAAAAATATAATATTTGGAAAATTGATTATTTTATGGTTAATTATATCAATTGTGATCCATTTATGGACCTTTTTCTTTTTATATTAACTCTATTGACCCTCAAAAAATAAAAATATTTATTGTCATGGTAAGTGTGAAAGGGGTTAAAGAGAGATTAAAACAAAATTATAAGGTTAAAAATGTGATAAAAACTAGTAAAAGTTTTATTTAATGTTGTTATTTCAATCCATATCATTAAATATTTTAAACAAATATGTATGTAACCTTTTTCAATTAATAAAAAAATTATATTAATTTAATATTTTGTGGAATTCCAAGAGTGTCTCTCCTCTCTCTTATTAAAAGTTATCCCATTATTATCATCTATTCACACAAAAAACCTTTTTTCAGCCAATGACTACCAAAATACATTTATAGAATCTATCCCATCGTTCTAGAGGTCTTGATTTAGGTATAATGCCACCCTTATAGAGCTTAAGGTGTTAATATTTCCAATTAAGAGTTACAGTTTTTAACCGCATATTTTTGTTTTCGTTATTCTTATGAATCCTTAAAATATTCTTCAACCATGATAAAATAATAAAAATATTATACAAAATATCTTGATATTTTATTATGTTAATATAATAACCTATATTTATCTCCTTCCTCTATCAAATTGGAGATGAATTCATTGTTTGTGTGTACAGTGGACTACTTGCTGATGAATTGATGTAATTATTTTTCCATCATTGTATCTCAAGAAAAGTAATAATGATAGAATTAGATTTTATATATAACATTAATGAAATATTTTTAATTTTTAAAATTTAATATTTCATTTACATTATTAAATTTCTATTCACTGGAAAATGATAATGTTGTCCGTCTGTACATGTGGACTACCACTTCCACAATACGATGTGATTCATTTTTTATAACCATATCACATTAATGATATATATAAGTATATTTAAAGAAATAATATGAAATTTATGATATTATTATCAATATATAAAATTAAAATTATACTTACCTTCTTTCCATAATGATCATTAAAAAATCGAATTGTTACTCAAGTGCACGTATGACATACCGTCTAAATGATTTTTACATAGTAAATTTTTTATAAAAATATTTAATTGTTTAATTTAAAAACATAATGGAAGTCTTAAAGTGATAATTATTTAATTATTATTAATCATGAGATTATGTAATAATGACCCCTTGACAAATATCAACATACTGAAGCTATTTTTAAAATATGGACCAAACATCCTCAAAACAGCTGACATTGAAATAATTAATTAAATAATTAAACTATTTCATTAAGAAAATTAAAATAAATGGGTTAATTATTAGAGATTAATCATTTATAATAATATCATGAAATAAAAAAATTGAAAATATTATATTATATAGGTGTTAAAGGACATATATAGCAAGTCTGGATTCGAGATAATGAATTTTGTCTCAACTTCCATTCATTGAGTAATATTTTATTTATTTGAACATAATTTATTTCAGGATATGTAAATACTTTACTTTTTAAATAATATTTATTCAATATTATTATGTTCATGATATTTATTGTTTCATTTTACGTTATTCTTTCATGGAATTATGATTGAAATTTTACAAAAAGTTACAGTGGATTTTTTTATACAATATCCTTTATTTTTGAGATTTCTCATGTTCACGGTTTCTTTAAGGGGAATCATATGAGTTTTTAAAAACGCATATATTTTATTCCCCTCTATTTATAAATGTGTATTATATTTTTAATTTCTATTTTCTCAGTAAATTATTGAAAAAATATCATGAAATTTCTTTATGAGTGATACCATTATTGTATCATCTTTTACAATAGGAAATATTTGTATTCCATATCCATATTTTCTAAAAAGAAATAAAAATATTATTTTATAAACACAAATGATTTATTAAAGTTATTTTTCATGATCTTTTACCTTATTATAAAAGGGTTTTAAATGTAAATTTCTTAAGTTTTTCTTAATAGGTCCCTTTAGACTTCCTTTTACAAAATGATTGAAAATAATTATTAATTTTAACATTTAATACGTGATCATGTTTTCCATCCATCATGAAACCTAAATGAGTTAATGGTTCCTTCAAAATTTTACAAGGTTATTTTAAAAGAAATTTTTTTCTTTAGTATTTGTGAATTTTTCAGTTTTTATAAGTGGTTTTGAAAATGAAAAGGTAATTTTCCTCAATATTGTTTGTAATTATATTTTAATTTTATTTCTATTCATCAGCATCAATAAACATTAATTTTACTTACACTCCAATGGGGATATGTTTAAATGAAACCATACATATTCTTTCTCTATTTAAACTATTATTATTTCAAAGATATTTTCATGGAACCCATTTCATTTCCAGGAGTTGATCATTTTATGAAATGGATAATGATTGTTTTATGAGTTTTATGGTGAAATTAAAGCTCTATGTACTTTACTCATGGTGTGGTTATTAGAAATTGTTTATATAATGGGTTTATTCCCAATATATCACATGAATGAGCCTAATATAGATTATAAAATGTGTGCACCCAGATAGTATTGGATGATCCCAATATAGCTTATATGATGGGTAGACCTAGATAGTGCTCCAATGCATTGAGTAATGATTAAGTTCTATAGATAATTATATTATAAGTCATATATATGGTTATTCTAAATTTAAGTGTTCTATAAGGGTGCTATGATGATGTCCCAAGGTACCAACATTATTTATTTATGATTTCTATGGGTTTTAATTGTTTCATTTGATCAAGATTGATATCGCATTTCTCATGATTATTGATTCCAATAACTCTTAAATATAATACATATTTATTCCTTGCCACATGTTTATTGATCCAGGATTAGTGGGTATGGGTTATCAACTGTTTTTTTGATACACTTTTATTATGTCATGATACCCTCAGGCTCCTATTATTCTCACTAATGATATTCAATTGTTAATGCTTATGTTTACCCTTAATGAAAATTTTAGATCACCTTTCTTATGTTTCCTTACCCTGGTTTATGAATAATGATGCTAAATGTTTTGATTCTAAAAATGTTTCATATGTGAATAAAGTTGAGGGATATGTTGAAGACTTAATATAGAATATGAAAATATATTTATATAATGAAAAGTAATCCCATGAACTCATTAGTGTTGTTTATGTAAGAAATTTCCCCAATTATCTAAAACTCTAAAACTGAAAGGTCCTTGGGTATGTATGTGATTCAATATTTCCATTTGACATTGTAAATTTTGGTTGGTAAAAATTGGGTAACATTTATTGGTTGTAAATCCAAAAATTTAATGTTCAAGGATGGGTCCTTATAGTAGGTTTCAGAGTAGGGTATTCATAACATTATATGCATGGATGTTATTGGAACATAATTTAAGAAATCCTCTATAACCATAAATTTTACTATGTTCGGGATAATTATGGTTATTTTGGATAAATAAAAAGAGTTAAAGATATCATGATAGAAAATTATAATAATTTATTAATAAAAAACATAAAAATTAATGAACACAAGCTAGAAAGATCACGGGGGTCCAAAATTATGAAGACCGAGGGAATCCCCTCAAACAATCATAGAAAAGTCAATAGGAAGAGAACCAGAGCTAGAAAAAAATCATTTCATCCAGATGGCCTTTAGATGCTAGGAGATATGTCAGCATATTACCCTCACGCCATGTATTATGAACCAATATATTTTAATGGATGATATCCCTATAGGTATGGATGGAATAGATAATATTCCATATGCAGTCTACTTTACCATTAAAGGAATTAATCACAATAGAAGAATCCAATTTGATTTATGAAAGGTGAATAGATCTTTCCCTACACATATTGAGACCTTGGATCAGTTCCAATGCCTCAGCCACCACTGCTGAAATTTACTTTTTATTTAATTTAAAACCATACATACAATAATAAATCATGGTGGTCTATAATGGTGAAGCCCTAGAGAATCCCCAAAAACAATACCAACACATTCTGAAGGTAAGGATCCCACTGTATCAAAAATCATCAAAGGATCATTAGGACAACTATCATGAGAAAGAGCATCAGTAGAAAAGTTGGCCTCTCTGGGAATATGTAGAACCACACCTCCATGAGAAATTTCCAAAGCACATCCACGAACTAAATAGTTCAGGTCCCATGGTATCACAGCTGCCCCCCGTAACTCCCTAACCAGAATCTCAGAATCTGACTCCACCTCCAATGCCATCCATCCAACCCTCTTACAAAGCATCAGGCCAGAGTGCAAAGCCCACAACTCTGCACCCAGTGAATTCCTCAGACCATAAAAGCAACTAAAATCCACCAACACAGATCCATTCTTATCCCGTACTAGACCCCCCCCCCCCCACGATCATCCAGAACAACACGGCCACTGCTTATTACTCCTTGCACACAAGAACCAACTATATTTAATTTAATCCCATTGATTGAAGGATGCCATCACACCCATATGCCATAAGGCCTCTACCTAGAAATTGACTTACCTGTCAATGGAACTGGTGAAAGAAAAGCTTTCCGAACTAATGAAATATTCTCACATTTACATTAGCGCACAATCTAAGAGATAAGGCCCAAAAATGTACACATCATATAATGTAAGATAGGATGAGTTCCTTGATGAGAACCAGTGTTCTATGATTCCCATAATGGCCAACAAGCAACAAGGATGAGTAAGGACAACCCCTTGGCTTGTGCACAATCTCTCTCCGTCAAATTAAAACATGCTTGAAGAAATACATCCACTGTCCTTACAGACTCACTAAAATCTAAAAAACCAGCAACATTAACCCATAGATGAACAACCCAATCACTTTTTAAAAAAATATGAAAAACTGTCTTAGAATGAGAAAACAAACAAAATTTACATTTCTAAACAAGAGGAATAGAAATCCGTAGAAAATTATCATCAGTAGGAATAAAACCATGTTGAATTCTCTAGAGGAGAAAAGTAAATTTAGGAGATATGTCTTTACACCAAATTCTACTACCCATACAGTACAAAATAAGAGATGGATGAATCATAGAATGAAAATATGAGTAGGACATATTACCAATGGAAGAAGACGTAATATAAAACGTATTGGGATCCTCAGAAAAATAAATATTACACTACACATCCTTTTGAACCACATTCAACACTGCATCAGTGAACAGTGGGTACGCACTTTCTTTCTTAACATTGATATTCAAGGTTGGATAGCTTGGAAAAAACATAATGGAACCAACCCAATTTTTTTTCCAGAATGAAATGTCACCACGCCTAGAAATCCAACAAAAAGTATCCATAATAGGAGAAACAAGACACTTAAAAAAAATTAAAAAGGTGAGATCCATTACCACTATCAACCCAATCAAAAGGGAATTCCCCATACTTCCTCTTGACAAAATCACACCAAATAGAATCCCCAAAAAAATCTTCCCATACTAGTTTATCCTACATACACCACATATTTTAATCAATACCATTGAGATTAAAACCCCCCTCCTGAAAAGGTCTTGCTAGTCTGGACCAACTAGCCCAATGATGTCGTCCTTCATGATGTGAGTCTGATATGAAATAATTTAGATGCCTTTCAATATTCATAATCACTACTATAGGAGGTCTACACACAGATAACACAAGCATAGGAATGGAAGAAAGCACATTCTTGACCAAAGTGATATTTCCCCCAAAGTATAAACAAAGACTCATCCAATTTTGGATCCTTCCCATAATTCTGGACACAATAGAATAAAAATGACAAATTTTGACTCTCGCATTAGATAAAGGGGAACCCAAATATTCTATAGGGAAACTTTTCTTGCCTAAAAAAATTCTATTCTAAATGAGCACATTTCTTCTAGAAGATTGCGTGTTGGAGATAAATACACCACTTTTGTTAGTATTGACACATTGTCCATCTTTATTGAAATATTCCAAAAGAGTCAAATTGAAATTACGAATAGAATTGGCACTACCATTGAGGAAAAATAGCATATCATCAGAAAAAAAATATGATAAATACCAGAGAATTGTAACACCCTTTAAAAGGATGAATCAAGAAAATATCAATACTCTTATTAAGATTTCTACTGAGAATATCCAGGGCCATAATGAATAAGCTCTGAGATATAGGATCACCTTTTCTTAGGCCCCATTATGATTTTAAGAAACCAAAAATTTTCCACATTAAGGAAAAAGATTACCAATGAGAAGAAAAGCACCTGAAGAAGAGATTGCCAACCCAATTGGAAAAACCACATCTTATGAGAAATTTCATGATAAAAGACCAATTCATTCAATCATAGGATTTTTCCATGTCAATCATAACCCTAACATTAGTTCCAATCACTCTTTTGTCAAGATCAGAAATCATGTCCTCAGAAAGACCAATGGCCCCCTGAATTCCTATCCCTTTAATAAAGCCATGATATTCTTTAGATACATGTATAGGAAGATGGGGGAGACAAAATTTTGTTTAGAATAGTGTTAAACACTCTATAAGAAGAATTACACATACTAATGGTCCAAAATTTCCAAAAAACACTTGGTTGATGGAATTTTGGAATAATATACAGTATGGTAGCCAAATCAACTCTAGATAAAGGACCATCCCTAAAAACTCACAAATATCACACACCACATCCTCTTTGATAATGATCCAAGAATTAGAATAAATAGAACCAGTAAAACCATTAGAACCAGGGGTGCTTTCAAGATTAAGATACCAGATGGCCTTAAGAATCTCCTCCACTCCCGTAAGAGTGTCCAACCTTTGATTATCTAAACCAGAGACAAAATAAGGAAAAATTATTAAAAAAATGATTAGGGGTTTTCCAAGACTGAGAAAAAGCCCCATGACCCTACCTCTGACCAGAAAGAGCCTCAGATAAGTGGGTCACAACCATAGGACCCACCACACTAACATCACTAGGTAAAGACCCATCAAGGAGAGGAAGATTAATTTTTCCAATGAACTTTTTCTCCCTAATACGACCATTAAAGAAGGAAGTATTTTTTTCAATACAATAATCCAATTATCTTTTGATCTCTCTCTAGAAGAAGTTTCAAGACCAAGAATATTTTCATAATGTACGAAACCCCATTATTACTAACTTTAATGAAAATATGGTGACCAGAGCTTTCTATTAAATAAAGAATGATTGGATCATTCAAAATAGACAAATATACTTTTTATTAGGATAACAATTCAAAAAATGAATAAAAATAAATCCATGAGCCAATTCCTTGATGGATTCAGGTTTAAACTTTGGCTCAAGGATGGAAGGTAAAGAAACCTTTTTTCTTTCAAACTGTCATTAAAAGAAATATTCTCTTGGACAAGGATCTAATACTCCTAAAATTTTATATAATGTAGTTAGTCATGAAGAAATTGATATATTGGCTTGTTGGCATAAACCTTAAATTTCTGACATGGATCTGGAATGAGTTTCAATGCTACTGGGAGGAAGATTGTATTTGGATTACTTAGAAACACCCTGAAATGATTATGATCGTAAGGATTCCTCTCCAAAATCTTCCAAAACCTTGAATGAATTTAGAATAGGAATACTATCATTAGAAATAAAGGAATTTTCAAAGCCTTTAAGTGGAGGCGGGATACAAAAACTAATGCCATGGAATCTAGATTAATATAATTCACCATAGGAAAATCCAGATTTAAAACTAGAACTAGGGGATAACCACTTGATCTACTAAACTTGCAGAAACACCCACTACATCAGCACTAGAACCAACCAAAATATCCAAAGGAACCACTAGTGTATGAAAAATAATCGTGATCTCAAAACCAATATGAACTTCATTGTCCTTTTCACATGGAAATGGCTGGCCAAGAGAAGAAAAATATGGAACCACAGAATTCACTTCGACCAAAGGATCAACACCAGACACCTCCTCGACTAGAGAAACATCATCAGATTCCCAAAAGACACATGGTTATGAACCACAGAATAAATCAAAGTAGGATACTCATGCACTTGAATTTGAGGTTCATATGAATCCCTAACAAAAACCACTTGATTCCAACATAAAGAATCAGAATGCCCTTGATGTTTGCATCGAGACAAAAACCAGGAGACTGAGGGAAAATAATATTTTTCCATAAGGAAAAATCACTCCCCACACTCAATATTAAGTATATATTATGTTTATCTTCCTCATAATATTTTTTATCATGAATTTATTGATATGATCAAATTTACCTTTTTTATTTTAGTGCATGTCTAGATCCAACAGGAACACAAGTAACATTGGATTTGAAGGAAAATATGATGGTTTTTTAATGAGGAACCAAATAGAATAGGAACTATTGTTAGAACTCTTGTGGTTATTATTAAATATCTATCAGGGGTAGTGATTAGATACTTGAACCAAGGTGAGTTTACAAATTCATCAAATATAAGAGAAATTAATCCCATAGGAAGTTCAATAGATAATTATCATAAATTTAACTATATTCAACAACTTATGTCTCAAAAATATTGAAATAATAACCTATAAAAATTTACTAAAATAATGATATGGTGTTTTATATGTCATAAAGGAGTTCATAAATAAATAGTCTTCTAATGAAAAAGGAAGCATTCTGTTATCCCCAGGAAGGGGAAAGAAGTTATTACTAAGGTATAAATTGACTTTTTTTAATATAGGGACTATGTGTGTTATGAAAATAAATATCTTAGGGGAAATCGTAAGAGTGGGATTAGTAAGAGAAAATGTCTAGAAATGTATAATTACATTACAATTGAAGAATAAGTAACTGAAAATGACATTTTAAAGGTATGGATTATATCATGGATTATTTTTTGACATTTTCGAATCATAGGACATGATTCATATTTATTATAGGAAGGAATTATTAACGAATTAGATGGAAAATCATGGTTAATGGATTATGAAGAATGTTGAATGATTACGGCGTCTACTTATAGGGATTCAAGGGTAATGATGCAGTGGTATATTTATGGTTGATCATAGGTTCAAATTCTTAGACACCCCTTCTTGAGGTTTTATATGATGGGGGTACTGTGGAGACATTTATTGAGTTTTTGGTAAATTTTTGAGGTATATGTAACACTTAATATTAATATATGAAATTTTTGTTTGAGGAAGAATAATCTTTTTTGGCATCATTCAAATGGTATAGATAACCTTTATGGTTTATATAATATTTCATTTTTCGAGGTAATTATTGGTTATTACATTAATTGAGGTTTTTTATCGCATTTATGGAAATTTTTTAAGGATTATATAACTATTGTTTTATAAATATTACAACTTGCAAGAAAATTGATAACTCGTTGCATCCGGAAAGGATGGGAGGCTTGAACCCACAACCTATGTGTGGAAAGGGTGAATCGCATACTAAATCCCAATATGATTTTCTCTTTAGTATAAATTTTTTTGTTTATTTAGATTATATGAAAGATAAAACTTATGCTCATTTTGGTAAATTATATTTTATTACATAGATATCAATAATATTGAATGTTATTTAGTGACTATGTCATTAATGTTATTTCAAGAAATATTTCACTATTTTTGAAAACCTTATCTAATTTAGGTAAACAAAATATTATTGGATTTTATTTGAGGAATGAGGGGTTGAATTATCTTTTGGAAGAATATACAATTTTAATGTTGTTTTATGGTCATTTTTTGTTTTTTATGTAAATGATTAGAATATTATGGTTATTATATAATTATGGAATATACTTTTTATAATGATACACTAAGAGTGATTAATGTTATTTAGAGATACATGTTAAATAAATATTATAAGACTATGTGATCAAATCCTTATGTTTTTTGGTTTTCAAACATAGTGTGTAATGTTTTTAGGAATATTAAGGATATATATTTATTGATCAATCTATGATAAAATTTGGGTATTATTGTTGAATTTTAGAAATTGAATTAATTTTTCTTAATATAAAGGTTTATTATTATATTTAATTAACTTATATAATTATAAAAAATTGGTTTTAGTTAATATATAAAGATATAGGAAATGTCTTTTTACCATTTTATGGATTATGTGATCCATTATAAGTATATTCAAGTGCTCTGGGCATACTAAATTCATCTTGAATACTCATTATTTGTTTTCAAAAGATAATTTTGTGGTGTAAATTGATTAAAAGATAAAATCATCCATGAAAGGTAAGTATATTTCCCTATTATTTTAGTATATATGATAAATTAATTCCTTAACCCTATTAAACTGATCATGGAATAAAAACATTGTCCATTTACTTTCCTTAACAAGAAATAAATTTCCTTTTAACCCTTGACAAAATTATTGTTTTGGGATGGTTAACACTCTCGTGACCAAGTTATCTATCACAATCTATCCATATTTATAAGTTTTTTTATTCCAAAACCATGTTTCAACTTCCCACTAATTTTTTTAAACATGGAAACAAAGTTATATGTTATTTCAAATAACCTTTGTACTTTCATTTCCCTCTTTTAAGTAGTTGTTTTATTAAAACATTTTATAATGTGGGGTTTCCACAAGGGTATATTGAAAAGTCAAACACCTGATTATCGATCTAGAGTTCAAATTAAATGGATAAAATTTCATAAAATGGGGGATAATGTAATATCCTGATATTTTGGAGATAAAATAAATATTATGATTGATTATGTACATGATACGCAACCCTAAACATAAACAAACAAGGAATTATTTTAATTCAAATGTGATCATTATAAATGAGACATTAAATTGGTGGGAATGAATAGTATTAAACACATTACAAAAAAATAGTCCTACTCATTGATAATTTATTAATTAATGATATTTAAATTAGCACTCTATTTTTTTAGTAAAGTCCTTTTACTATTCAAAAAATGTTTTTTCAAATATGGTTTTTCTTAATTTTCATGTTTGAATGTTATAAATAATTTCTAGAAAATTATCAAAACCTAATTAGAAAAATTAATTTCCTTTTTTAATTCATAAAAATTATCTTAGGATTAATTTTAATGAAAAATATGAATATAGGGATTTAAATAAATAGTGGAAAATAATGAATTTTATTAAAAAAATCTATTTTCTTTTTAAGTATTATAAAGTTAAATTATTTTTTGACTTATTTTTAAATTTTAATTAATTTATTTTGATTTAAAATAATCTAATTATGGTTTTATAAATGGATTTTATGCTTGAATTTACTATAAAAAATTTTTATATTTTAAATTGTCATTTTTTCTAGAAAGTCATTTTTCATCGTATTGTTTTGGTTTGATTTAAAATTAAATTCTAAAAATTCTATGTTTTAAATTTTGAAAAATAGATACAATATTTAGAATACAAAATCAATATTTTTTAAATAGTTGTATATTATTTTTATCCAAAATTAATAGCGATCTCGGTAATTTTTGTTACCATGATAATAGGTAAATAATGAAATTAAGGTTTAAAATGATAAATACAATAATATTTCTCAAAAAATTTCATAAATTTTTAATTACCGATAAAATTTATTCTATTAGCATCCAATATTTTTTTATATGATTTTCTTATATTTATTAAGGATTATGACCCATATAATATTATATTTAATGAAAATTCAAAAATTTCACACACTTGTTTTTATTAAATAAAATATTTTTTAACATAAGGGTAAATTGGGTGTATACTCATTTATAATAATTATTTCAAAATATTAAGGATTTATTTTCATAGTGGAAATTAGTTTTTAATTTTTAGTAAAGAAATAATTTCTTTAATATTTTACACAATATTGATGCAGTAATTATTCGATTAATCAAAAAATCAGTTGAATGATACTAAAAATATTAAAAGTATTATAATTTGAAAAAATTAATGTGATAAAAAATTATCGAATGAAATGACATGTTATTATTGTATTAAAATACTTATTTTATATTTTTATTTAGTTTATTGATGTTATGAAAATCAATGTAATGAATGGTTCTAAAAATTTACATTGATGATATATTATAATAAAAAATATTTTATTAAATGATATAAAATTAATAGAAAAAATATATTTGGAAACATTATTGTTATAGGGTTTATTATATCAACCATGTTCCATTAATGTTTCTTTCTTAATTTTATAGTAACTCTATTGACCCTCAAAGAGTGAAGATCATTGTTGTTGCAGTAAGTGTAAAAGGGTTAACAAAGGGTTAAAACAAAACGATAAGGGTAAAAATGTGATCAATAATTATTGAATTTTTATTATGTGAGTTTAATTATATTCATTATCATAAAATATTATAACTAAATTAGTTTTAATTAGTTTTAAAATTAACAATTAATTTAATATTTTAAGGGATTCCAGGATTGTCCCTCCCCTCTATTATAAAATGGCAGTAATTCTTCCAATTTATTCAAAATTAAAACCCAATTTTTTCTTCCAATACCTAAAAAACTAAATAAATATAATACATAAACTCATTCTAGATGTATTGTTTCATCCATAATACCAACCTTATATAGCTTAATGTGCTGATCAAAGGATACATTCCAAAAAATATGTGTGGTTTTTAACTACATTTTTTAGTTTTGTTTCTTATTCCAACTCCTTAGAATATTTTTAAACCATGATAAAATAATAATAAAATATCACAAATATACTGAGTTTTCATTATGTTAATTTTGTAACCTATATCTATCTCCATCCTCCATCAAATGTTGTAGTAATGCATAATTCATGTGTACATTGGATTGCCTCCTCGCGAACCGATGTAATATTTCTTCCTTCACCATATCTCAAGAATAGTTATAATGATGGATAAAAGTTTACAAATGATACTAATGACATGTTTATAATTATAAAAAATTAATATATCATTTACCTTCTTACCTTTCCATTCTATAAAAAATGATAGTGTCGTTCGTGCATACATGTGGACCACCCCCACCATGAAGAGATTTTATTTCTTTTCAATCACCAGATCACATCAATAATATTCATAAGTTTAATTAAAAAAATAATAATATATTTATGATTTTATTATCATTATTTAAAATTAAAATGATTCTTACCTTATTTTCATAATTATTATTGAAAAATGGAACCATTTCTCATTTGTACGTATGACCTACCCTCTCTATGATTGCAACAAAGTTTATTTTTCATAACCACATTTAATTCTTGGATTTAAAAATAAAATTAATGTATTAAATTGATAATTATTTCTTGACTATTATTATTTATATTATGGAATAATTTCCCCTTTTACCACACTCAGTACATCAAATCTATTTTGAAATTATGGACCAAACATCTGATGAACATCCAACATTGACTTCATTAATTATGAAATTAAATATGAAATTACAATATATGAAATAAATTTTTTAATTGTAAATTATTAATGATATATAATTTTACTAATAAATAAAATAATTTATTAGAATTTAATAAAAATGTGTTAAAGGCCATATATAGAAATTATGGACTTGTTGTAAGGGATTTCATCTCAACTTTCCTTCCTTGAATCATATTTATTTTGGGAACCTAATTTGTTTAATGAGGTTTATATAATGCCATTATGGAAAAATATTTCTTCAATATAATTATTTTCATGGTATTTAATGTTATTTTTTATTTTATTCTTACATGGTCTTTCAATTGAAAATTTACCAAATTAGAAAAGGTTTTTTTCTGCAATATCCTTTCTTTTATGGATTATTTATGTTCGAGGTTCCTTTGGGGGGAAATAATAAGCAATTATTTAACTTCATATCATTTATTATTCTAAAGTTTTGAATTTTTTTATATGTTCAGTTTTCATTTCATATGTTATTGATTGAAGAAATGTTAAGAAATTTGTTTTTAAGTGATATCGATCATTTATATTCTTTTATTATCAAAAATAATACTCTTCCAGGTCCATATTTTATAAAATGTTTTCAAAAATGTTATTTTATAAAAAATTATTTCTTAAAGTTACATTAAATTATCTTCTTATTTATTTTAAAAAAAATTAAAAATAAATGTTTTTGACATTTTCCAAATTGTTCACTTTAGACTCCCTTTTAAAAAATGTTTGAAAAATGATTATTTTTATCATTTATGACTTGAGTAGATTTTCCCACCATCATGATGCTTTTCTACCCTGATGCTTCCTTTAAAATATTACAAGGTTATTTTGAAAAAAAATTAATATGTGTGAATTTTGAGTTTTAAAAATAACTTTTAGACCAAAAAAATTATTTTCCTAAAAATGTTTTCAATGATCCTTTAATTGTATTTCCATTCATCAACATAAATAACCATTGATGTTACTTAAACTCTACTAGGGATATGTTTTAATGACAAAATAATTATTATTTATCATGATTTATTATGATTGTATTAATAATATTTTCATTGAAACAATTTCATTCCCATGATATAATCAAGTTATGAAAGGGATAATGGATGTTTTATGAGTTTTGTGATGAAATAAAATCTCTATGTACTTTATTCATGTTGTGGTTCTTAGAAATTTTTTATATTATAGATTTATACTCATTATATCTCATGGGTGATCTTGATATTTCTTATATGACGGGTATGCCCAAATAGCGTTGAGTGATCCCAAAATAGCTTATACGATGTGTTCTCCTGGATAGTGCTCCAATTAATTGGTTAATGATTATGTTCTCTATAGAATAATATTGGAAGGTGGTGGTATGGTTATTCCAATTGTAAGGGTTTTGTAACGGTTCTATGATGATGATATCCTAGGGTACACACATTTTTTTATTATGATTTCTATGGGTTTTAAAAGTTTCCTTTGATCATGATTGACATCACTTGGCTCAAGATTATTTATTCCTACAACTCTTTCCTTTATTAAAAAGTTATGCCATGCCACGTGTTTTGTAATCTAGGTTTAATGGGTATTAGCTCTATTGTTTTATATTGATTAACTTTTATTATGTAATTATGTAACGACCCAATTTTTTTCAATATAAATTCCCTTCTTATAAATATGTCATAAAATCACATCAAAACACAACATAATGAACTACAATGTTCTAAGTGACCTTTAAACATAATTTTTCACTTTGGTGTTTGGAATTTAAAAAATCTGACATACACATTTTCAATCAGTAAGTTATTTAGAGTCTGATAAGGAAAACATAATTTTTGTTGAATAGTAACCTACCCTTATGAATAGTAACATTCCCTTATGAATAGTGATATACCCTAATGAATAGTGACCTTACCTAAGATAATATACAAATAATATTTAAAAGTATAATATACATATATTTTAGAATAATTAAATGAATGTTTTAAAATAGGTTTTTGTTAATAAATTCTGATTTTAATTAAATATTAAAATAATCATTTTTAGAAAATTATTTTTGAAGACCCTTTCATCACTCAATTTTGGGTATATACATGTTTTTAAAATATTCCCTCCTTAAGACTTTCAGATAAGAAAACCGATTTTAGGGAGCTTCCTAAATTTTTTTACCCAGTTTCAAGTGAAATTTATCCTCTATTTTAAGACACCATTGCCTTTATAAAATAATTATTTTTATTATTAAATTCTTATTTTTTCAATTATATTTTTATATAAAAGATTTTCCTCTTTTCTATTTTAAGAGCTCTATAGTATTTTCCTTAAAACCGAAAAAAAAATATTTTAATACTAATGTTTCTAAAATACAATTTTTATATGTTGTCACTTATTTTTGACACCACCTACCATGTTATATGCCTATTTTACCATATGAATGTCCATGTATGTTTTAATCCCTTTCTTTCATGGACACTTTCATGATATTCTCTTTAGTTATGCTTTATGTCATGATTTTGGTACCCAATTATTTCCATGGGTATCCTTATGTATATGTATGGTTGATTATGTATAATTATTTATATTCAATGAATATTAATGAAAATGTCGATATGGGTGCACCTAGATAGCGTTCCACTGCATTGGGTAAAGTTAAGTCTCATGAGATGTGATTTGAAATGGGATTGGAAGGTATCCTTGACCCGCAAAAAAATGGGAAACGAGATTGGTAGTTAGCCTTGACTCGTACTAAAATGGGAAATGGGCTTGGCAGTTAGCCTTGACCCATAATAAAGACGTGTTTTATGATTCTTCCACATTTATATGATTTCATTTTTATATTATCTCATTCTTATATGATATGATTTCATATGTTTCATGATTTTTATATCATTATGTCATGCCTCCTAACTCAAGTGCCTAAGATGTATCTTTAGGTTTATTCCATTACTGGGATTTTTAGCTCATCCCTTTGTTCATCTGTTCCCCAGGGTACCCTATGCAGAAGTAAGGGACCAAATGATTTTTGGAGCTCTTTATGGAGATTATGTAAAGAAATGTTGTTAGCCCCATGTTTTATGTTTTATGTACCTAGTTTTCCATGACACTATACTTAACGATCCATGGCTTGTACTTTGATGTATAATTATGCTTAAAATCATGTAATGATATATGTAAAAGGCTTGGGTTTCTATAGTTGTTATCATAGGATGGTCTAGTTATTTTTGGAGATTAGGAATAGAGAACCTTATTGATAACCTTAAGTATGAGACTAAGTATAGGAAAACATTCCTAAATTGTGGTTAGTTTTGAGTAGGTGATTTATCAAGAAAATACATACTTGTATGGATATGAGGATGTAGAGGGGGCTCTGGCACAGATGTACCTAGGAGTGAAAACTCCGATAAGGACTTTCGGGCTTGACCCATGGTATCCTGGTCCACGACAACGAGTCTTTCTTCACTCTTGGTTACGACACTCCCAGGGGATATGGTTTGGTAGATTCACGATCTTAGTAAATACCATTATTATGGGACAAAAAAATCCCATAAGAATATAAGTTAAGAAATAGATCAAGGATAACCTAGAATTAAACCTAAAGAATCACAAGTTTTGATATAATTCTTCTTTATAAGTTTATCCTTTTACATACAATGTTTCCTTTTTATGCTCAATAACTATGTATTCTATACCACTTATTATATGTCCTTGTTTGTAGTTAATGGCAGGAAATAAAATAATATGTTCCAACAACCAATGTGATAGAAAATTTTATGATTTACCTAATGATATTCTTGATATAACAGGAGAGGGTTCTCAAAACCTCATGACAAGTACTTGGTCAACTGGCTCGTGTTATGAATAATAACTTGAATCATGCAGAATGGACTCCTCCTCCAAGGAAATAGCATGTTTCGTAGAATCCTACATGATTCAAAGGCCTCCAATGTTTAGAGGATATTCTGATCCCCTCCTCATAGAACAGTGGATTAACTCCATTGAAATGATATTCTTTATCCTATAGTGCTCAGAAGAAGAGAAATATGTACCAGTTGTATATTATTTTGATAGGGAAGCTGATCAGTGGTGGACACTGATCAATAATACAGTGTCCCAAGTGGAAATTGATTCCATTTACTGGGAGGAATTCAAGAGGATGTTTTTTAATAAATATTTTCCTCCAACCCTCCATCTCAAGATTTAAAAATTGTTCCTCATACTCAAGCAGAAGGAAGATGATTCCATCAGGGTGTATGAAGAAAAGTTTATAATCCTTGCTTGGTATGCCTCTGGCTTTGTCATGAACACTGAAATAAAGGTGGATCGCTTCTCTAGTGGACTAAAGTCAAGTCTTTGAAAAGCATTGGCAATTCGAAACTATGATAGTTATGAGGATAATTTCTATTGTCCCCTTGTGGTTGAAATGGAGATTGGAGACTCTCAGTGGTCTCATGGGCCCAGTTAAAAGAAGCGAAAAATGGAGAAGAATATGGGTGGTTCATCAAAAAAATCCCATGATTGATAGAAGCCTAAATTTTCCCCTTGTGAAAAATGTGGGAAAAAGTATCTTGGTAACTGTCTGAAGGGAACCAAGAATTGCTTCAAATGTGGAAAGTTTGGTCATCTGGTGAAGAACTACCCAAGGAATATTAAAAATCACATTAATGTAGAATAAGAAAGGAAGGTTCATATCAACACTCAGCCTACAGTGCATTTTTACAATTGTAAGGAGCATGGGCATTTTATGAACAATTACCCTAAGCCCAAGGTTGTTTGAGGAAACCAACATCAACCTCCAAGGTAACAAGGAAGGGATTATTCTACCAATACTATTCAAGTGGAGCTGGAAAATGATGTAGTGATAGGTAAATTAGTTATTCATTCAAGAATAGTGAACATGCTATTTGATTCTGGTTATACACATTCTTTTATATCTTGCAAGTTTAGTAGAACTATACAAACACCACGGAAAAATTTAGGGAAAAACTTATCTATGAGAATATAAAATGGGGAAATTATTGCATCGATGGTTTATAACTCCTCCCTAGTTAATGTTTGGAGATAAAACCTCCTAGAAAATGTCATCATAATTCTTTTAGTGGAGTTCGATTATATCATGGGCATGGATTGGTTATCTTTATACAAAGACAACATCAACTGTCAGGAAAGGGAGATCACTCTTCACATCTTGAAGAATCTTTAAGATCTTTACAAGTATAATTAGGAACATAAATCTCCTTTACAATCATCATCTCAAGTGTGGATATTTCTACCTTGTGAACAAGAATATCTAGATCAAATGATTGAGACAAAGGAGATAATTATTTTTAAAGACATACCCAATGTAAGAGATTACAATGATGTATTCCCTGAAGAGTTTATTGGTCTTCCTCCTAACCAAGAGGTTGAGTTCTTAGTTGAACTTATCCCTGGATCTCAGCCTATCTCAAAGACACCTTATAGAATGGCTACCATAGAGCTAAAAGAGATAAAGAAGCGTTACATGAAAATATGGATAAGGGTTTTATATGCCCGAGTGCTTCACCGTGGGGTTCTCCAGTCCTCTTTGTCTAGAAGAAGGATAGATCAATGCTCATCTGCATTGATTATTGTGAGCTCAAAAAAATAACGATAATGAAAAAGTATCACCTTCCATGGATAGATAACTTGATCGATCAGCTTCATGGGGCCAGTTATTTCTCTAAGTAGACCTTCGGTCGGGATATCACCAACTAATGGTGGGGAAGAAAGATATTCCCAAGACTAACATTAAAAAGAGTTATGGACACTATGAGTTCATAGTGATTCCCTTCGGACTCACTAATGCTCCAACAATTTTCATGGATTTAATTAATAGAGTCTTTAGATATTACCTCGACAAATTTGTGGTAGTCTTTATTGATGATATTCTGATATACACTAAGAGAAAAGAGGAAGATGAGGATAATTTAAATATTGTGTTAAATAATTTTCAAAAGGAGAATTTTTATGAAAAGTATAGTAAATGTGAGTTCTGGATGGAGGAAGTATCATTATTGGGGCATGTTTTCACCAACAAAGAGATATTTGTGGACCCTTCCAAGATAAAGTCAATTGAAGTGTGGCTCAGGACAACTTCTGTAACAGAGATCCCTAGTTTTTTGGGTCTAGCTGGGTATTATCGACGATTTGTGAAGAATGTTTCATGATTGTAAAACCCAATAACCAAAGCTGACACGGAAGGGAGTAAATTGTTTCTAGACATAGGAATGTGAAGACTATTTCAATGAGTTGAAAAAGAGGCTTATCACTACTGCAGTACTCACACACCCTACAAGTGGAGAACTCTTTGTGGTGTATAGTGATGCTTCTAAGAAAGGATGAGGTTGTGTGATAATGAAAAATGATAAAGTGATAGCCCATGCCTCACAGCAACTGAAAATTCACGAGCAAAACTATCCTACGCATGATCTGGATTTCGCGGCGGTGATATTTGCATTGAAAATATGGTGTCATTATCTATATAGGGAGAAGTGTGATATATATACTAACCACAATAGTCTCAAATATATATCCATACAAAAAGAGATTATTATGCACCCGAGAAGATGGATAAATCTCATCAAGGACTATGACTGCTCAATCCACTATCATCCCGGTAAGGCAAACAAGGTGGTGGATGCTCTAAGTAGAAAGGATCCTACATCTCTATCAATGATGATAATTGAAAAGGATCTGACCTTATTAGATTTTCAAAGGATGGACATGGGAATCATTAAGGGAGGAACATCATCAATCCTTTCTCAAATGATTTCTCAACCATCCCTCTAGGAGAAAATAATGGATGTTCAAGGAAAAGATGTGGAAATTTAGAAAAGGGTAGAAGATATGAGAAATGGTAAATCCTATGATTTCAAGATTGATGAGGAAGGTATAGAATGTTTTGGAACATGATTATGTGTACCATTAGATCTAGATATAAAGAAGGAGCTATTTAATGATTTAGATAGCTCGACCTTCTATATCCACCCAGTGAGTACAAAGATGTAATGAGATCTCTGAGAAAACTTTTGGTGTGACAATATGAAAAGGGATATTTCTGAATATACATCAAAATGTCTCATATGTCAGCAAGTGAAGGCTAAGAGGAAAAAATCTAAGGGGATGATGAAACCACTACACATACCAACATGGATGTGGGAGAACATTACTATGGACTTTGTCATTGGACTTCTAAGGACATCCATAGGAAACTATTCTATATGGTTTGATGTGGATATTCTTAAAAATACATATCAATTTATCATGATTCGAGTGGGTTTCTCATTGGATCAACTTGCACGGATTTACATTAAATAAGTGGTAAGGATGCATGGAGTACCACTATCTATTGTATCCGATTGTGATCCTAGATTCACCTCAAAGTTATGGAAAAGTCTCCAACATGATCTAAGCACTGAACTAAACTTCAGTATGACCTGTCATCCTCAAACTGATGACCAATCTGAGAGAACTATTCAGAAACTCAAAGACATGTTGAGAGAATATTCTATGTAATTAAAAGGAGGATGAGACCAACATCATCCACTGTTGAATTCTCCTATAAAAATAGTTTCCACTCGAGAATTCTAATGGAACCATATGAATCCCTTTATGGGAAAAGGTACAGAACACCTGAATGTTGGGATAACGTCGGTGAGCGTAAGCTGTTGGGACATGAAATGGTCGAAGAAATGGTGGAGAAGGTGAAAACCATTCAGAAGCATATTAAAGAAGCCCAAAGTTGATATAAATGTTACGCAGACAATTGTTGATGAGACCTTGAGTTTAAAATTGGGGATAGGGTATTTCTATGCATGTCTCCATGGAAGATGGTAACGAGGATTAGAAAGAAAGGGAAGTTAAGTCCCAGGTATATCAGTCCATATTAAATCCTTGATCGAGTCGAAGTTATGGCTTATTGACTGGCACTTCCACCTACCATGTCAAAAGTAGATGATGTCTTTCATGTATATCTCTTAAGAAAGTACATACCAGAACCTTCACATGAGCTCTATTCAGAGGTGGTACAGTTGGAGAATGATCTTTTCTATGAGGATCAGCTAGTGAAGATCTTGAATCATAGAGAGAAATTTCTACGCAACAGGACTATTCATCTAGTCATGGTACTATGGAAAAACCATAAGTACGAAGAGGCAACATGGGAACTGGAGGATGTGGTGAAGGAAAAGTACCCCTGCCTATTTTTTGGCCTAGAATGAAAAATTAAATTTCGAGGGAAAATTTTATAAATGGGGGGAGAATGTAACAACCCTATGTTTTTCCAATATAAATTCCCTTCTGATAAATATGTCATAAAATCACCTGAAAACACAACATAATGAACTACTAAGTGCTAATTTATCTTTAAACATAATTTTGTCACTTCTGTGTTTGGAATTTCTAAAATATGACATACACAGTTGTAATCAGTAAGTTATTAGGTGTCCGATAAGAAAAAAATAATTTTTGGTGAATATTAACCTACCCTTATGAATAGTAACATACCCTTATAAATAGTGATATACCCTAAGGAATATTAACTTTACCTATGCTAATATATAAATAATATTCATGTTGAAAGTACGATATACCTATATTTTAGAATAAGTAAATGACTGTTTTAAAACAGTTTTTTGATAATAAATTATGATTTTAATAAAATATTAAAATAACCATATTTAGAAAATTGTTTTTTGAAAATAGATTTCATTTTTCGATTCTACACATTCAAAAATGGTTAGGGTGAATTGTTTAGATTTTTCTTAAATACAAGAATTTTTATGAATTGTAAAATCTGATAATTCACAATAAATGATAAAACCTTAATTTCTACATCATACATGAGTCATGGATGATGTAAATGGACTTTTTTTGAAGTCACATGAATTTATTGCTATTCTTGTTCATGTAATACTTAATTTTTCTTGTCTTGTGAAGAAATAAGAAATTAATGATTAAAATATTATAAAACCCCCCACTCCACTATAAACTCCCCCCCCCCCTCACTCCTTCTTCTCTTCACTCCTCTAATGCCTTGTGCCTTGCCAATATTCTTCCCAAATCTCTGGCCAAGATCCTCCCACTCTTCCAAAATCTCCTAACATATTCAAAATACCAAATCCTCTCCCCTTAAGAGGTTCTCAAAGGAGGAAGTCTCAAGAGGTAAATTCCTCTTTCAAATCCCATCATTTTTTGAAGTTCATTTATTTTTGTTTCTTTCCTCACCACCCTTCACCCAAATAGTATGATAACTCCAGTAACATAAATATACAATAATTTATTATACTAATGGTATATTTCACTATCTTCTCTCCTTTTCCCACATTTTTATTTGAAATAAATGAAAGCACCATTTGAGATGTGTTAATTTAGCACATTCAAGGACAACAGTTTATCAAATTCTATTATCATCGTTAATTATTTTAATGAAACCATTTGTGTTATGGTTGAACCTGATTATTATATATGTATTATATCATTTTTTTTGTTCTATAATCCTTTTTTACAAATGGTATTATTTTATAAATATAAACATGTTCTTTGTAATCAAACCCACCGATTAACAAAAACGGTTGTCACTATGGTTTTATATAATAATTCGACCTAACTCTTGTAAGCAAATTAAATTTGAAACCATGTAATCTCATGGATGTTAACTAATATAATATAAATTCAATTAGGGACAACCATGTTCATCTTACATGTTTATCCAAACAAGAATATAAGTGAACTAGTAATTAAAACCAAATAAACCAACGAGCTCGAACAATGAAATTGACCCTCATAATAAATCAAAATGGTTATAAATGAACATAAAATGATTATAATAAACCAATTAAATATATAAGAGGTTATGGAATTATTAATTAATAAACCAAATTTTTTTATTCAGGTATTTAATAACAAGTGGAGAACACCAACAGATTTAAGGTAAGGGATCCTCTCCATTTCTCTCTTAATAAAGATTGTCCTCTATGATATGAAATTTTATGTGTAATCCATAATGATCGAGTATGATTAATAACCTCTACCATACTTACCTCATGATGTATTTGTGATGATAAACCCCTTTTATCTCTCATCAATCCCTCTTAGTTACACCTGATACCATGTTGATAAACCGTACCGAATTCAACCTGAACCTTCTTTGTTCATTCAGGTTGCCTTATATTTCTATATATCAAAATAATGTAATCTTATCTATTTATGTACATATTATAAATGCTATATAGTTTTACAAAATTCATTTATGAATACCCTTTAATCACTCTCTTTTGGGGATATACATGTTTTTTTTAACATTCCCTCCATAGGAATTTCTGATAAGCAAACCTGTTTTAAGGGAACTTCCCAAATTTTTTTACCCAATTTCAAGTGCACTATATCCTCTATTTTAAGACACCATTGTATTTATAAAATAATTATTTTTATTATTAAAACCTTCTTGGTTCAATGCTGGTTTTATGTAAAATATTGTCATCTTTTCTATTTTAAGAGCTCTATAGTATTTTCCTTAAAACCACACAAAAATGTTTTAATGCTAATGTTTATCAAATACATTTCTTATATTTTGTCACTTATTTTTGACACAACCTACCATGTTCTATGCCTATTTTACCTTATGAATTTCCATGTATTTTCTAATCCATTTCTTTCAATGTCACTTTCATGATACGATCTTTGGTTATGCTTTATGTCGTGATTGTGGTACGCAATTCTTTTCATGGATATCCTTATGTTTATGTATGGTTGATTATGTATGATTATTTATGTGGCAAGAATATTCATGAAAATGTTGATATGGGTGCACCCAGATAGTACTCCAATGAATTGTGTAATTTTAAGTCTCCTGAGATGCGATGTGAAACGGGATTGGCGGTTTTCCTTGACCCATAATAAAATTGGAACCAGGATTGGCGGTTTTCCTTGACTCGTAATAAAATGGGAACCAGTATTGATAGTTAGCCTTGAACTGTACTAAATACACGTTTTATGATTCTGCCACATTTATATGATTCCATGTTTATATGATCCCATGCCTATATGATATGATTTCATAGTTTCCATGCTGTGCATAACATTATGTCATGCCTCCTAACTCATGTGCCTAAGATGGATCCTTATGTTCATTCCCTTATTGGACTTTTCATCTCATCCCTTTTTTCATTTGTTCTCCAAGTTACCCTATGCAGATGTAAGGGCTAAAAGGAATTTAGGATCTCTTTATGGATATTAAATAAAGAAATAGTTTTTAGCCCCATGTTTTAGGTTTTATGAACTGTGTCTTCTACGACCCTAGACTTAAGGATCCTTGGCATGTACTCTGCTGTATAATTATGATTAAAATCATGTAATGATATATTTAAAAGACTTGGGTCTGAATAAATTATACCTATAGGTTCATCTTATTTTCATTGATGAAATTCAGTTTTTAATGATTATGTTTACCCTTACCGAGCATTTAAGATCAACCTTCTTATGTTTCCTTTCACTTAGGTTATGAATAATTATGATAAATGATTTAATTATAGAATAGTTTAATATTTGAATAAATTTTTGGGATAATTTGAAGAGTTAATATGGAATATGAAAAGTTATGTATATAAGGAAAAATACTTTCATGAAGTCATGAGTATTTTTTATGTAGGATTTTTTTTCTAATTCTATAAAACTCTAAACCTAAATGGTATTTTGGTATGTTAGTGATCCAATGTTTAATTTTTATGTTGTAAGATTTGGTTGGTGGATATTGGGTCACATATATTGGTATCAATTCTAGAAATATAATTTCTATGGATGGGTCCTTACAATACATGATACTATAGATAAATTGAAATCACTTTAAATTTACCTCAAAGCACTCACCCCCATATTTGGAAATGAAATAATTATAAGAAACCTATGAGATAAAAATGGTGTATAACACTAGGGGATTAGGATTTACTTTCTCATCAACATCACTCAATTACCTTGTGGTTAATACTTTTTAAGAACCTATATGGTTCTTTATAATATCAATCAAGACAAAATCCATTCTAAAATTTTCTAGAATAACACTACTATAGAATGTGGTTTTTCTGTTCTAGAAATCCCATTATTTAGTTGTAAAAAATAAATGTTTTTATTAGATTAACTAAGAGGGTGACTCTTTTATTAGTGATAAAATTTGTATAGATAAAGCAATGATAGAGGATTCCTTTATCATCACTCTTATTAGCCTTGATAAAGGGTAACTATATTAGTGCTAGTATTAGATCTATAAAATAGAATATTATCGCATTTAATTATATAATTGATAAAAATTACCAACTATAAGAAAATTATATACTAAATATCTATATAAATATATAGCAACTAATAAAAATGTAAAAAACATTGAATTACAGTATATATATTAAATTAAACATAAAATGAAATTTAAATTTATGTTTCAACATCATTCTAATAAATTTATTGTATTGAATAATTTTAATAAAATTAAATTAAATTTATATATATTTAAATTAAAAATAATAATTACATCCATTAAAAAAACAAAACAATCATAGCTGGACTTTCCCAATTGTAATCCCAACATTGTGCAAAGATGGGTGTTTTTGTAATAAAAACAATTTCTTATTTTAATAATATTATATATAAAATAAGAAAAATATAATTGAAATGTTATATAATCCATTATAAATTTCTATTTTAAAAATATATAGTTACTTCCTAGAATTAAAAATTAAAAATATATTATAGTTCTAAAGTATCATGACAATCTGAATGTGTTTTCGTAGTTTTGAGTATGTGATGCATGCTTTAAACTAAAATATAACTTTTAAATGAAAACATGTACAATTAGTCATATCAGAAAAACCATGTGTTTTAATGATGTGAGATTAAATCCTACATTTAACACATTAATTATTGATATTTATATGTAAAACCTTGATATTTTAAAAAAACTATGTTCAATAGCATATACAACACGCAACACAGATCTTAAATGAACCATAAAATATTATTATTTAAATATTATAAATATAAAATAGTCGTTAATTAAAATGTATGAATAGGATTAAAAAAATATAAAATATATAAAATTTTCTTGTTAAATACTAATTTATTGATAAATTATAAATAAATAGTCACTCAATTTTATGAAATACATTTTATACTTCCAAAATATGTTTTCTCTAAAAATGATTTTTATTAATTTTTGAGAAAAATAATATATTTAATTTCTCAAATATTTTTTAATATAATTTAATTAAAATGGTATAATGTTTTGAATAATCATATCAAAATTACAATAGGGTGAATTTTATTAATTTTTTTGAAAAGACTAATTTTTCTATAAATAGTAGAAAATATCGATTTTATAAAACAATCATTTTTTTCATTAAATAATGTGATGTAAAAGTACCATTATGATTTGAATTTAATTTCAAATTTAAAAAATATTATTTGGTTAGATATAATATTATTAATTACATTTTATCCATATTTATATAATATTTTGGTATAAGTACATTTTTTGGTTTAAAAACACATGTTTCTGAAAAAACATTTTTCATTATTTTTGAAAGTTTAATTTTTAATTAAATTATGATACTTACATGAATTGATTATGATAAAATATATTAGATTTTATAAATTATGATAATTAATATTAGATAATAATTTCAACTAAATTTTTGGTCATTGTGAATAGATAAAATAGTAAAAAGTTATTACCACGGTTATGGTTAAAAGAGGCTTGTCGAGGGGTCAAACTAAAGAGATCAGATTAAAATGACGTAAAAAATTATATAAATTATATTTTTTGGAAATATTTCAAACCTATATCAAATAATATTTATTAATTTTTCTTTTTGGATCCATTTTTATTGAATAAAAATATATATATTTTATTCTTATTAAAAATTCCATGTGGGTCCTCTCCCCCAATAAAAAAGGACACCCCATCTCATATTCTCTCCACACATCAAGATCGTTTTGGTTAGGAAAAACCATACCAAAATACCTTAATTATATCCCTCCCCATATATTATTGTCTATATATTTTTCATAAAACTATCATATGATGTCTTTGGCATAAACCTAAAGATGTTGTCTGAGGAATATGTATAATTCTTAACCATGCATTTTCATTTTGTTTCTTCTTCGACCTCCATGAATAAGTATTTAAACATTAAAATATAATTACATCAGTATATCCCATATAATATTATGTTATTATTTAATTTTAATAACCTATATTAATCTCCTCACCCATCAAAGGGGAAATGAAACCATCATTCATGTGTATGGCGAACAACCACCTCATGAATCGATGTAATATGATTTACATCATCACCTATCAATGTTATTTATGATAGTGGATTTAATTTATATATATGATATTAATTAAATATTTATCATCATTTAACATTAATATGTCTGATATTTTATTTCCTTTCTCTTTTTAGAAAATTGATAACATCATTCGCGTGTATGTGTGGATTACAGCCTCCACGAAGCGATTTGATTCGTCTTTCATTACCACATTACATGGATGGTATATATAAGTGTATTTGAAAAAATAAAATTATATTTATGATATAATAATAATTTTTAAAATTTAAAATAACACATAAATTCTCTCCATCATGATCATTGTAAAATGAAAATGATACTCATGCATATGTATGACCTTCCATCTCTATGATTGTAATGTTGTTAATTTTTTATAATATTCTTTAATAGTTGGTATTAAAATTATAATTAATTTTTAAAAATGATATTTACTTCAATATTATTATCCTATATATTATTATATAATAATCTTTGTTACCTTAGTCAACTTACCCATGTGATTTTGAACATATGAGCTGAATATCTTCAAAACGTTTGACATGAATATAAATGATTAAGTAGTTGAATGTAACACAATAATAAATAAAATAAAAGGAATAATAAATTTTTAAAAAAGGATATTAAAAAATGAAATAATTTACTTAATTTTATTATTAATGAAGATATATAATATACATGATGAGTCGAACTCAAGGTAAGGGATCTCTCCAAACCACCATTTGTTTTGGGTTATAACCATTCCCTCTCTAACTCACTTTCACTGTCTCTTTAATTTCATAGAATTATTTAAAGTATTTATATATTCCACTCACTTATATACCTAGTTTATTATTCCTTCCTTTTATTGGTTAATACTTTCCTTATAAGGATTTCTCAAATCCTTACTTAAATAAATCTTTTTTGATTATGATATGAGTTGAGATTATACAGCCCATTTTATTTATCTGGATAATTATTCAGTTCATACCTTAAGAATTATTTTCATTATATAAAATTCATAATAATGAACATGTTATGATGGGTTCACCCAAATAGTGATCCAATTCATTTGGTAAATCTTTTTTTACATGAGACATTATGTATTGGGACTTTGTCCACCATGTGATGTTGTCTTGGAAGTTATCCTTGACATTTTCTTATATATTTATTTATATTACTGACAAATTTCCTATATTACCATGATATTTGAATACCAATTTATTTATGGTATCTACCATTATTATTTCTCATGAGCCATCTCATTTATGATATCAAGTTATACCTTTGACACACACATTATATTTCTTTATCATGTTTATTCCCTTACTTGTATTTTTAGCTCACCCCTTTAATCTATGTATTCCCAATGTTATCTAATGTAGTTTTAGGATCTCAAATGTATTTAGGAGAACATTATGGTGATTAAAATAATTATTCTTATTTTTATGTTAATTTTTTACTTACCCAGTCCTCTAAGGACATTAGGCCTTTCAGATTTTTATTATTTATTAATGGATATATATGTAAAAAATCATGAAAAATAGGTGTAAAAATTCTTGGGTTTCTATATTATCATAAAATATAAATAAAATTTCACTCGGTTTTATTATTTTTTAGTATTTAATTCACATTTTGAATAAAAATTTCATTTTTAAATGAAAACACACGCTTTCAGTCTTACCTACCAAATTATGTATCGGATTGGCTGAGGTTAATTCTTACATTTCAAAAATGAATAATGGATGATTTTCCTAAATTACCAAAACAGTTTGAGTATTTTTTTCTCAGTTTTGACTATGTGACATCTGATGTGAGCAAAAATACTACTTTTATAATGAAAAAACATTTTTAGTAATATCACCAACAATGTTTATTAGATTGATGTTTGGTTGATTAAAACAAAAAAATGGATAATCAATATTTATCATAAATTATCAAGAAAATTAGAGTATAGTTTTTTAGTCATGATTATGGAATGTAAAATTTCTACTAAAATTCCAATTTTAAATTAAAACACAAGCTTATAGTCATATTGGCCACACCTTGTATCTAATGGTCAAGCAGTTAATCCCAAAACATCAAAAAATAATTTTGGATCATTGTTATGAATTATCAAACAATACAAGCATGTTTTCTCCATTTGGATCAGGTGATACACTTTTAAAACTAAAATTCTACTTTTAAATAAAAAAATACAATTTTTAACATATCATCCACACCGTTTCTTTGATTTATAAAAAACTAATTCCGGTACATAAAAAGTAATAATTGATATTAGTATTTAAATATAAAGAAAAACATGGTGTTTTTTATTTGTTTTTAATATGTGATGCACATTTTAAACTAAAATTCATTTTTTCAATGAAGAAACATAATTTTACTCATACCAGACACACCATGTATAGTATTGATATGAAGTTGATTCTTAAATTTCACTAATTCATTTTGGAGAATTTTTATAAAGTATAAATCTAATATGAGCACATTTTCTCAATTTTAACTATCTGACAAAAATTTTGCACTGAAATGACATTATTAAATGAAAACACACACTTTCTATCATATTGACCACACTGTGTGTTATATTGATGTGAGAAAAAAATACTACATGTCCCAAATTAATTGTCAATATTTTACCTTAAATATAAATAAAATATGAGTTTGTTATCTATTTTGAGTGTGTGATGTGTTGAGTCAAAAGTATATTTTTGACTTTTCTATTCCTTTTGTTTTGGAAATAACAAACTCTTTCTTAAATACTTAATTACTAACTCTTTTTTGCCAAAAAAATTAAAAAAAATTTATTGCAAACATATTTATATTAAAATACATAGAATTAGTTTAAATTATTCATGAATATAAACCAATTTTATTCATTACAATTATCTTAATGAGTATAGATCCGATATTGATTGGATTCAACCTTTTCAAATCAAATTTAAGACTTTCTGCCTTGTATTCATACTGATGAGGGTTTTTATCGGAATTTACATCAAAATCAATAACATCAGATTCATAATCATAAAAATTATCATAATGATATCCATTGGATTAACTAGGTTAAATCAAAAATACATAAAACTATAATATATTGTATTGGAATGCCTTTTACACTGTAAATAAGTTAAACAAAACGATTTTGGAAATTCTATTATAATATCACTGTTGAAGGTATAGGTGTCCAAGTCCTTGTGAAAATATCATAGAAAATATAATCATTAGATGATCAATATGACCATTTAAATCTTTCCTATAAATACCAGGTCATTTGAAGAGTTCTCAAGTATATGTAGACTCATGTAGAGACACTCTGTTGTTGTTTTTTTGCTATCTGAGAGCTTTGAAACTTAAAATATTGAACTACTTGTTCCGTGAAATTTTAATATTTTTGTGTTTGTTTGTGAAATTTCTTAGTGTGACCAATTTTGTGATTACGATTGAGGGATTCCGACGATAAGAAGATAGAGATCACATTTGGAAAATCAAGAGATTTTGGGGATAACAAGACATAAGCCAATCAATGTATTGAGGGATGTTAGGGATATGAATATAGAGAAAATACATTAATCGTATCAAGATCTCATGAGGATAGTGAGACTGGCTGATCTTCATATCTAGGTATTACTCTAGTATGGGAATGATATAATTTTTTCTGTGTATAAAATAAGGGACCTTTATCCGAGGTCAATGGATACCCTTCTCTTGGGTTTAAAAGAATTATATTCATTTACATATTTTATTAAAATACATTCATTTCTACTGTAACTGTAATAGAAATTGAATTATTTTTATATTCACATTTATATTTATTTTCTATTTATCACAATATATTTAAATATAATAAAATCGTTATTAGTCTGAATATGATTCAATAAATTTTAAGATAGAATCACTATTTTTTAACACTCTGATTCATCATAACTCTTGTGATTATGATTCTTACTATGCTTAGTATAATTAAATAATTTTCTATTGTGAATATGATTAGCCTCAAATTATGACCTGTGGAATACATGTCGAAATCTACTTGATTAAAATACTTTGTTCATCAAATCCAATGAACAGGTTTGATCATCTTTTAAATACTTAAGATGTATTTTGAATATTATTAGTTTAACTTTGTCAAAATAAGTTTACTTTAATGTTAAAATTGATTGTTTTTAAACCTAAAATTAACCCCCCCCCCCCTTATTTAGACATCTTCAAATACATTTTGATCCCAACATTAATATCAGAGCCAATTCTCTATAACAATTATACTCAAATTTGGTATCAAAGGAGGTTTCCACTGATCATACTTGCTACCTTAATCTTCATCAATTTTTCAAGTTTGATTATATTTTATAGAATATTTTTTTTATAAATATATACTACACTGATGTGTATTGTGGAATATATTTTTATTAACTTTTAAAAAATATAGAAGGATTCAATGTTGGTTCAATAGATAACTTTAATCCAAATAGACCACCAATTTTTGATGGAGATAACTATGAGTATTGGAGATATAGAATGAAGACATTTTTTATAAATACTAGAGTTTAAAATTTCTTCATCCTAACTTTAAATTACAAGATTCATGACATGAAAGTGACTTCCTTTATAAATCAGGAAAAATAGGAGTACCAATTTAATTATAGAGTTATAAACACATTATTATCTTCTATGACCAAGAGAATTTATAGTCAGATTTCATCATTTGAAGATTCTAATAGTATTTGAAAAAAATCTATAGATTTCTAATTTTTGAACTTCAAATGTTGTTAAAACTAAAAGGGAAATGCATAGAGTTGATTATCAAGCATTTTAATTTCTTTTTGGTTAACCTTTTTAAATGGTACAATAAAGGTTTATGAAAATAGTCAATAGTATACTATATATAAGATATAAATGATTATAATATTAAATCCTCATTTAAAATATTAGTGATATCATTCTTAATGAGTGGGAATATAAGTGAACATCTATTGATGAATCAAGTAAGGTAAAAAATCTCACTATTAATGATTTATTTTGAACCCTTTTACAATAGGAGGTTATATGGAGAAAATTTGAAAATAAATTAATGAAAAATAATGGTGAATTTTATTCTATTTTTACATAAAATTCCATAAGATTTCAGACCCCTAATAAAGTTTATAAGTCAACCGAGAAAAATAAAGTTGTTGTTCTATCTGATTCATGTGATTCATAACATTTTGAGAATTAATGAGCCAAAATTTCTTAAATAATGAACAAAAAAGTTAGTAAAAATGATTTATAGTAATGTCAAAAGAAAATTAATGAGGATAGTATTGAATATAAAAGATTCTAAAGTTATTTTATATGAATGAAAAATAGCTAGACACATTTGACCTGATTGTCCCAAATTGAAAGGAAAATAAAGAAAGGATAGATATTATGATAGGAAATCAGAAGATGTATTATAATTCAAAAAGTACAAAATTTCTTAAATATTCTGATACTTAGAGTGAAAGTAGAGGTTATTCTTCAGACAATTACTTAGATAATGAATGTCTAGATTAGAGGAATATTGATCTTCCTACTAGAATACATATTTAAAATAAATTGTTTACGACCAAGGTAAAAAAATTATTATTTAACCAATATTTCTGTATTTATAATTATCCTGATGAAAAAAATTATACCTCTTCAGATTAAGAATACTCCTTAGCCAGTGATGATAATTCATTACCATCTTTTGAATAATTTTATCTATTTGCAAAAAAATTGGAAAATGAAATTTACAAAAAAGTGTAATGAATCTTATTAAGGATAATGAAAAACATGAAAAACTAATTAAAGAACTGATATTTTAACATATGAAATATCATATCCATAAAAATATCTTTATAAATACAATTCTGAAAAATATATTATGTCTACTCATTTAGAAACACTAATTACGTAAAATGATAGTTTGAAAACTAGTATTGATAAATTCAATTCCAAAAATAACAAAGATGTGGACAACAGTTTAGTTTTAAAAAAATATTAAATTTATTCACTGAATAAACTTTTATATAACTTTATTTCTTTTAGGGAGGTTTTTAATAAAATGTATAAACAAATCTTTCCACGTGGTATTAGTTTAGGAATAGGTTATGCTTATAAGAACACTATTTTTAGCAACAAATTCTTTTTGCCAAAAATGACCCCTTTTCTAATAAATATACAAGCAAAGGTAATTGGGAAAAAATTATTCATTAAATAAAATTCAATACTTATGGTTCTAGAAAGACCTTTAATTAAAAAAAAGTGGATTCCTAAAAATAATTATATCATTTCCGGACCCAATAAGGATTGGGTTTTGAAAGTCTAATTATTTTTTTTAGAAAAAAAAGTTAAAACCAATAACAACAATACATGGACCATGGATAGTGGGTGTTCCATAAATATGACTAGACAAATATATTACATTAAAATTATTATCAATATGAAAGGTGGGAAAGTTTCTTTCAGAGATAATGCCTAATGGGAAATTATCGGTATAGGTGATATTGTTCTTATTGTTAAAGCCCTTATTTCAAATGTTTTATTTGTTAAAGGTAATTAGAATAACCTTATAAGAATAAGTAAATTATGTGAGGAAGGTTACTTTGTAATTTTAGTAATGATAAATGTATATTACAAAATTCCAAGGATGAATTCATTCTTTTTTCCCATCAGCAAGAGAATGTATACACACTAAATATAGAAACCATAGGAGCCAATATATAACTTTCCTTAGTGAAATGAAAGATAAATCTTTATTATAAAGTATAAGGTTAGGAAATTATAACCTTATAAACTTATGTAAGTTAAATAAGAAAATACATGTTAAGGACCTAACAGAACCTAGATTTGATTCTTCAAAATTTGTGATGCTTGTTAATATGCTAATAAATATAAGTCTAGTTTTGCATATATAAGTGAAGTTTTTACTTATAAGGATTTACATTTAGTGAAAAAAACTTTATTCATTCCTACAAAAACTATGATCATTGGAGGCAAGTATAATGAATTTTTTTAGTTTATGATTACACTAGATATAAAAGGGTTTATTTTCTAGCAATGAAATTTGATGCTTTTTGGAATTTCAATACTTTTTTGGAAAAATTAAAAAAAATATAAAATAATTACCTTGATAAATATTCATATTTATTATGGTGGATAATTTTTCAATTCATATTTTAAAACTTTTTGTAGTAAGAAAGGCATTAAACATAACTTCTCATCTCCTAGAAATCCTCAGCAAAATGGAGTTCTTGGAAGAAGAAATTGTATTATTCAATAATTAAAAATAACCATGTTGAGTGAATACTCAATTTCTAAATATTTTTGGTTTGAACCATTTATTACTTATTGTTATACTATAATTTGATTTTTAATTTGACTTTTATTAATAAAAAACTTTATGAGTTGTGGGCTGGCTGAAAATAAGAAGTTTCTTACTTCAAAGTGTCTGGATGTAAATATCTCAACTTGAATAGAAATGATAATATAAAGAAATTAAAACCCAAAGTTGATGAAGGTATAGTCCAAGGTTGTTTCAATATTTCTAGGTAATATATAGTATTTCATAAAAATTATTTTACTGTTGAAAAAACAGTACATGTTAAATTTGATGAAAATGATCCTTTTGTTTTTAAATGAATCTAACCAGCATCCTTGGATGTGTTTTCCAAAATTAATTCTCAAACATCGATAAAATATTATTCTTATAAGTAAAACAATCATGAAATTATTTATAAAGTATTTACTTAGGAATATTTTCTACCTTATGTTGATGAAAATATTTTACAAAACCCAAATCAGTTGTTTCTTAGTAATCATCCTAGTGATAATATCATTAGTGAAGTTAATCAACTAGTTACAACTACAAATTCATTAATGAATGAAGTAGAACATCTTGATTTTAATTGTTAATTAGAACATAAAAATGCTAATGAGGCTTTAAGTGATGAATATTAGAAAAAATTAATGCAAGATGAGCTTAATGAATTCAAAAGTAATAAAGTCTGGACCTTGGTTAGAAGACATAAAGAAACTTCATTTATTGGAGTAAAATGGGTTAACAAAAACAAATGTGATGAAAATGGAATAATCAATATAAATAAATTAAGACTTTTTGTTAGAGTTTATAATCATTAAGAGGGAATATATTATGAAGAAACCTATGAACTAGTAGCTAGACTTTAATCTATTTTCATTATATTACCCTTTATAGCATTCTTCAATTTCAAACATTTTCAAATGGATGTAAAGTGTTCTTTCTTTAAAGGATATATACAGTAGTATGTTTATATCGAATAAACCCCTCATTTTGATGATAAAAAGATCATGAGTACATTTTTAAACTTTCCAAATCTTTTTATGGACATAAACAAGCCCCTAGATCATTATATGATAGATTAACAGGATTTCTATTACAAAATATATATATTAAGGGAATTGTTGATCAAAATGTACTTTTAAAAAAAGTAAAAAAATACATTATGATTGTGAAAATTTATGTTTATGAAATTATATTTGGATCAACTCAACAATCTTTAACAAAATCTTTGGAAAATATTATGAAATCCATGCTTGAAATGAGTATGATGGGTGAGTTAACATTTTTTATTGTTTTTAAAATGTCTCAAAAACTAGAAGGCACTTATATATATCTACATAATTAAGTCAATTATCTTCATAAAAAGTATGGATATGAAAATTCTAAAAGTATTAATTCTCTTATCAGTACCTCAAATACACTTGATATTGATGAAGTTTGGAAATCATTTGATTAAACAACTTTTAGGGGTATGATAGGTATCTTACAATATATAATATCTAGTCATCTATACTTAATGTTTTGTGCACTCTTATGTTCTATGTATCAATATAATATAAAAGAATATCATTTAAAGTAAGTTAAAAAAATCATTATCTAAAAGGAATTTTGGATCTCTAACTATTCTATTCTTCTAGAAATTATTTTGAATAAAAAATTTTTCAGATGCTAACTTTTATGGCTAAAGAATTGATAGAAAAATTACATCCAGAACTTGTCATTTCATAGAAGATTAATTAGTTTTTTGGACTTTTAATATAAAAAAACATAGTTTAAATTTACACTACTAAAGTCAAATATTTGTAATCTAGAAGTTATTTTTCCCAAGTGTTGTGGATGCAACACACACACACTGATTATGGAATGAGTTTTACTAAAACTCAAATACTTTGTGATAACACTAGTCCCATTTATTTAAGTAAAAAAGCATACACATAATTCTCATTAAAAACACATATATATTAGCCATCACATTTTTATGGATCACACACATAATGTAGATATCATATATCAATTCATCATAATGCAATAAAAACTTCTTGATATTTTAACAACATCATTACCTTCCAATAAATTTGAATACATTAAATAAATTAGGAATGATCCCCATAAATTAATCATTCATATATACTACCTATTTAAACCATATCCTTATATTAAGTTACTCCTTTTTATAGGGGGGACATATGATTGATGATTTTTAAAAAAAATAACATCTTTAATTTTTCCAAAAAAAAATTATTTTCTAAAAACTCAATCATAATAAACCTTTCAAACTTTGTAATTAAATTTTCCAAACACAAGTTTAATTCGAATTGGATTTGAGAATTATTTTTCATAATTAGATTTTCGGCTTTAAGTTTCTCTTTAAATTTTTTTCATAATGAAAACTATAGTATTCAACTATTTTAGTTCATTTAAAAATGTATCTTTCAATAATCATAATATGTTAAAACAGAGAGGGAAAAATGATCATATCGATGATTCCAGTCAAAAATTTATTCTTATTTCTTTTATATTATAACACTATTTCATTAGGATTAGTTTCATACTTGATTTTTATTATTATAAAAATATTTTTTTAATCATATTTACCAAATATGATTAAAAAATTAAATTTTATCACATTTACTGAATATGATAAAAAATTTAAAAACTATCAATTGTTTATAATTACAAAAAATCATTTCTTCGAGAAATATCACTCTTGTTAGACCAAAGAGATCAAATATAGGCCATCATAAATGTTTGGAATCTGAACTATCATGGTCAATGTAACACTCGAGACTTTTATGAGAAATATTTTGTTTATATGTTATATAAATCATCAAAGTAATCTTTCACTACACACAACACTAGCTTGCCTTGCTTTACAGGCAATCGCAGCCTTCCTCGATAGCTTGCGTCGTACGCAATACCGAGTTTCACTAAACAACGATATATTATAATATTAGCCGTTATGAATAGTATTAACTGAATTTTGAATTTTATATCATTTAAATTCATCTTATACATTTTCTAGAATGAGGTATGAAAACAAAATCAGTTTTTTGGATAAAAGAAGTATTTTTCAAAAAATGCAGTTTCACCACCTTTTGATGGCGCACCCACATTAAATCTAGTTTTTGACAAGTTTATAAGTTCAATTTGACAAAATAAAATTCTTATTTATAATCAGGATATAAAAATTTACTTTGGATAAGTTTTTCATATTATTCGGATAACTTTCATATTTTAATGAATAGTAAAAACACGATATATTTTAATTAAAAACAACTTTTTTCATCACAATACATTTTATAGTTAAATTATAATATTGAATGTTTTTAAAGTATAAATAGAATATATTTTTACCATTTAATATAATTTATGTCATTAGCATTAATTTTACATTGAATTCACAGGTAAAAACATTTCAATCTTTGGCAATGTTTTAACTTTTAAAACCTGTTTGCTTAACAACGAGATTAATTTTAAATTAATTATTGCAACTTATGTGTTTTGAAATTTGAAAAATAGATTCCATATTTGGAATCAGTGGTTCCAAATTATGTTAATATGTTACTTTTATTTTTTTGATTTTATGAATAGTAACTGCGGTAATTGTTTTTATTTACTACGGTTAAAGATAAATAGGGTAATTCAAGGTTAAAAGAATATTATAATAATTAAAAATTACCTTTAAACTTATCATAACCTTATTGGATGAGTATTATCCGACCATGGGCATCCTTGGGTCGATTTTGGGACCCCATTGAGCCACTTGGTAGTGACAATGACAATTTGGATTAATTAATTTAATGTAAAGAGAAAATTGACATTAACAAAAATCTTTTAGTACATAATTTTTTTAAGGGGTTATATAAATTATATTTTAGACTATAAATATTCATTATAAAGATAAAATTATTTCCTATATAATGATATTTTTTAATAATTTTTAGACACCAAATAAATTAAATTATTTATGACATAATAATGATGAAGTATTTACCTTATTAATAATTGATTTAAATAAATAAGATTATAATGATTACAATATTTTTCAAAACATGTCCAATTATGAATGGATGATTTTATTTAGACCATTAGTCATATTATCTTCATCTTTAATTATTTTGGGACCTTTTGAAACTGAAAGTAAGTTTATAATAAAATAATATTTCCACATTTTTCAAAGGTGCCCCTCTCCTCCCTTATAAAAGGCACCTCCTCCCTCTCTTCCTCACACAAATTTGAGCCTTCATGCTCAGCCAACCCCTTCCCAGTTTACTTCCCCACTTCCTTACAATCCTACTAGAGGTACTGGTCTTCTCAAAAGACCAACTCTAGTGCCTTAAGAGAAAGTTTAAAGGAGGCACTTCGAGAAAGAGGTAATACCTTCTACCATTTTCATCAAGTTCCATTCTTCTTCTACTCACTCTTCTTTAGTTGTTTCATTATGAGATCATAACATCAGTATCCCAAATATACTGATATGTTATTATAAATATGAAACAACCCTATTTCACCTCTTATCCATCCTACGAAAAACGAAATCACCGCGCGTGCGTACATACGGAATACCCTCTCCACGCCGTGGTGTAATCTGTTTTCCACCACCACCTTACTTGTATGCGTATAATGGTTCAAATAAATAACTATATATGATTATTGTAAAGTTATATTTATTCTTAAATAGTATACATACACTTCAATACAATTTCATGATCATGGGAACGATATCATCGCTTGTGCCTACGTATGGTCTACCGTCTCCACGATGTGATGCGACTCGTTCTATATGATCTTCATTGAATAATGATTATATAAATGAATTGAATGAATTAATATGATATATATTACACTAATACGATTCTTTAAATGATGTATCTATATCCTATAAAGAGGAATAAGAATTATTCGACAAAACACGCATAAGAACAAAAAGGTAATAAACACCTGAATAACAAGTAGTAATGAAATATTACTAATAAGAAGCTAAGAATATGACCATATATGATATAATAACAATAATTATGATTCTATAATAAGTCAATAACATTATTTAAATAATTATACAGGAGGTTCGGACACGTACAAAGCATATTGGACCTAAGGTAAGGGACAATCTCGCAATCTCAATTATTATCCGAGATTGATTATACTTCAAAATTTACTGGGGAATATTTATCATCCACATCCACGTTTCCTCAATATGTAATATTATTTATATCCTCCTGCAATTTTTTAAATCCAATTTTACTCTTTGGTGAGTTTTTAGTAAAAGATATGAAAGGAATCTTTTTTCGTTTTTCGTACGAGGAACTTTTTGAATTTTCTGACAAAAGTACGAGAAGAATGTTTTTTTAACTTATAAAGCATGAATGGATTTTTAAAACATTATTTCCAAGAATATTCCTTTACATGTTTTCAAGTTTATTTTTAATCAACTTCTTTTAGTTTAAAATCGTATGACATGTTAAGAAAAGAAAGATGTTTTTGAAGTAGAAAGGATATTTTCCTCAAGAATAGAGTTCAAGTGTTTTATCAAAATTATTTTCCATCTAAGACAATATAGTTTTCTGTTTCTATCCATATTATTACATTGATTTGATTATGTTGTGATGGAAATATTTTTATGGATTCCTTTATCTTATATGAATTGTTTTATGATGTCACGATGTTTAAGATTCTCATTTTTATTACATGGGTTATGCTATGATGTATGGTTTATGATTTTGTGGCACTCAAAAGAATAGTATCATTATGAGATGGGTGGGACCTATATCTCCCTCCAATGCATTGGGTAAAGATTTTATATCTCATGAGATAGACATGGCTGGAACGGCAGGTTAAACAGGTTCAGTGAAACAGGACTGAAACGATGAGTGAACTCGGTTCAGAAATGGACTTTTTCCACTAAGATAGTCTTGGATATGAGTGTTGACTAATAAGAAATGATTCTATATGATTATGTGTGTATGCCACAAAGTTTCATGTTTTAAGTTATGATTATTGGGATTACATTTCACTACCATGATTTATCCCATGTTATAAAATTATGATCTCTTTTGCAGGGTAAGATTTCTAAAATGTTATGTTCTTATAAATTTGATGTGATTGATATTTATTTTGTTTACGATTAATGAGAATTTGAGATCACCCTTTTGTATGTTTTCTTTCCCCAGGTCAGGAAGAAGGTTATTGAGTAAGATATTCCAAAAAGGGACTATAGATATGATAAAATAAATGGGAGATAGTGTAGATGCTTTATGAACCAGTTGTTTATGTTTCTCAGTTTCTAAAGACACTATAACTATACGGTCCTTTCATGGTTTTGTTATATATTGTAATAAGTATGATTCAATTTTGAAGTATTAACCATGTATGTAAAGTATGGGTCACTATAGTTGGTATCAGAGGAAAGGTGTAGTCAACCTTTGGAAACTAGGATGTGAAAGCCTTAGTAAGAAACCTATGGATATGTCTAAGCGTGGACCACAATCATAGTGTTTTATAAATTGTCGTGAAAAACCTATGATAAGACCTTAGGTGTAAAATTCTATTCTTGATTATGTGATTTTCTTTTTATAATTACTGTTTCTCACACTATTCTTCTTGGTTTTAGTCAATTGCTAAAACCTGAAGGAATCGTGTTAATGTGGAATGCGATGGGAAATGCAATGATTGTCCCCCTGAGAAACCAAATGATATGGGAGTTGGAATGCAAAATCTTGTAGACATGCTCACACAACATTATCAAGCTATGAATCATGCAGGACTTCCAAATGAGAAAAGGAAGGAGCAACATTCTGTTGAATCCTTCATGAGGTAGCGTCCACCTTCTTTCAGCAGGTCTTTTGATCCATTAGTGGCTGAACAATGGATCAGTACCACTGAAAAGATATTTTGAGTTCTTCAATGTTTTGAACATGATAAAGTAATCTTAGCAGTGTATCGTTTGGAAGGTGATGCTGATCAATGGTGGAATCTTATTAAGAATATGAGGCAAAGGGATGAAATTGATTCCATCGAATGGGACGAGTTCAAGAACTTATTTTTCAATAAGTATTTCCCTCGTATTCTTTGAACAAAGATGGAGAAGGAGTTTCTTTAACTGAAGCAAAAGGATGATGAATCTGTTGGTACCTACGAAGCAAATTTTACAAGACTTGCAAGGTACGCTTCCAGAATTATTATCCAACCTGAGAGTAAGATCGATCGATTCTTTAGCGGGGCGTTAGCAATAAGGGACTTCAATAGCTACGAGGAAATTATTCAATGTGCTCTCAAGGTTGATATGGAGATTGGTGTAACCCATCAGTCACATCGGTTTGATAAGAAGAGGAAAATGGAATTCAAAGGAAAATCTAAAGACCACACTGAAAAGAAGATGAGTTTTCCCTTATGCTCAATGTGTGGAAAGAAACATGGAGGAAATTGTCTTAAGGGGACAAGCAAATGTTATAAGTGTGGAAAAGATGGTCATCGGAAAATTGAATATCTAAATAATGTGAAGAAGATGTCTAATAATGCAAACAAAGTAAGGGATACACAGAATGAACCTACTACACCTCAATGTTTCAAGTGCAAGGAGGTGGGGAATTATTCCAATCAATTCCCAAATCCAAGGGTTGATGATGATGATCGACGTCAACAAACTCTTAAGGCCAAAGACAAATGAAATTCACATGAAATTACTATTGGTGATGTGGAGTACGACAACGAAGTGGTGATAGGTACACTTACCATTCACTCTAAAGTAGGAAATGTTTTATTTGATTCTGGATCCACTCAATCTTTTATTTCTGATGAATTTTATAATGGTATCGTCATATTACCTCCACAATTAGATGTTGAGTTGGATGTGACAACTCCTAATGGCACAACAGTCGCATCAAAATTTTACAATTCTTCTCCGATTGAAGTTTGTGGGAAAGTGCTTCCTGAAAATCTTGTGATCCTTCATATAGTGGAATTTTATGTGATTCTTGGAATGGATTGACTTTCATTATATGGATCTCATATCAATTTCCAAATACGGGAAGTAAAATTTCATATTCCAGATCAATCTATGATCGTCTATTGATGCAAGGATGAACATAACCTTCCAGTAGAAATTTCTTTTATCTTATGGGTCATGATTCCACTAAATGAAGGTTATATATCTCAAATGGTTGGAGAGAAACTCACGATTAATAATATTCCCATTGTACAGGAATTCAATGATGTCTTTCCGAAGGAATTGCTGGGTCTTCCACCAAATCGTGAAGTTGAGTGTTCAATAGAACTCGTACGGGGTGCTTTGCCTATTTCAAAGACACCTTATAGAATGGCCCCAATTGAGTTGCAGGAATTGAAGAAGCAACTCCAAGAGAATCTTGATAAAGGATTCATACGCCCTAGTGTGTCACCTTGGGGAGCACCTGTTCTATTTGTTAAGAAGAAAGATAGATCAATGAGACTCGACATTGATTATCGAGAACTTAACAAGATCACTATCAAGAACAAATATCCTCTCCCATGCATTGATGCCCTATTTGACCAACTACGCGGAGCTCAATACTTTTCCAAGATTGATCTTCGTTATTGGTATCATCAATTAAGGTTCAAAAGGGAGGATATACCAAAGAAGGCTTTCCGTACAAGGTATGAACACTATGAATTTATAGTGATGCCATTTGGTCTTACTAATGCCCTTGCTATCTTCATAGATCTGATGAATAGTATTTAGAGACTATCTTGATCAGTTTGTGGTAGTCTTTATAGATGATATTCTTTTCTATTCAAAGAGCAAGGAAGAACATGAAGATCCCTTTAGAATTGTATTAAAGACCCTAAGAAAGGATAATCTTTATGCCAAATTTTCCAAGTGTGAATTTTGGCTTCAAAAAGTTGCATTTTTGGGTCACATAATCTCAAAAGAGGGGATATCTGTGGATCCAGCAAAAACAGAGGTTATCAAAAGATGGTCGAGACCAACAACAGTAACCGAGATCTGAAGTTTTCTTGGTTTGGATGGATATTATCGATGTTTTGTGAAAGATTTTTCACGATTATCTAATCCACTCGCCAAGTTTACTTGGAAATGAGTTATGTTTGTTTGGACAGAGGAATGTGAATAGAATTTCAAGGAGTTGAAAAGAAGTTTATCCAGTGCACCTGTGCTCACACTGCCTTTTAGTGGAGAAAGGTTTGTGATCTACAGTGATGCATCCAAGAAAGGATTGGGGTGTGTTCTTATGAAAAATGATATGGTGATATCTTATGCCTCACGACAGTTGAAAATCCATGAGAAAAATTACCCAACTCATGATTTGGAGTTAGCTGCTGTAATCTTTGCATTAAAGATTTGGAGCCATTATTTTTATGGAGAAAGGTGTGACATTTATACTGATCAAAAAAGTTTAAGGTATATTTTCACACAAAAGGAGATGAATATGCGCCAAAGAAGATGGTTGGAGCTAATTAAGGATTACGACTGCTCAATTCATTACCACCCTGGGAAAGAAAACAAGGTAGCAGATGCATTAAGTCGGCAAGACCATGCTAGCTTATCCATGATGAGGATCACAAAAGATCCAATATTTATGGATTTACAAAGGATAGATCTTGGAATTATAATGGAAGGGGAAAATCGTATCTTTCTCAAATGTTCCTAAATTCAACCTTGATTGTGATGGGAAAATAATGTTCAGGAATCAGGATTGTGTTCCTCCCACCCCATAATTAAAGAAGGAGCTTCTGGATGAGGCTCATAGTTATTCATTCTCTATTCATCCTGGAAGCACGAAGATGTATAAACACCTGAAAGTGTATTTCTAGTGGGATGGCATGAAAATATATATTGTTGAATATGTCTCTCGATGCTTGGTTTGTCGGAATGTTAAAGATGAGAGATAGAAGTCTAAGGGGATGTTACAACCATTACCCATACCTGAATGGAAATGCGAAAACATCACTATAGACTTTGTCACTAGACTTCCTAAAACATCCAAAGGCAATAATGCTATCTGGGTTATAGTTGATCGTCTTACGAAGTCGGCACACTTCATTTCTATTAGAGAAGATTTTTCTCTTGATCAGCTTGCCAGGATATATGTAAAGGAAGTGGTAAGATTGCATGGAGTACCACTTTCCATTATATCTGATTGGGATTTGAGGTTTACCTCAAACTTCTGGCGAAGTATTCAGCATACTTTGGATACAGAGTTGAGTTTAAGCACTGCTTATCATCCTCAGACAGACGGTCAGTCTGAGAGGACAATTCAAACTCTATAAGATATTTTTATGTCTTGTTCTATGGATTTAAAAGGTGGTAGGGATCAACACCTACCTTTGGTGGAATTTTCTTATAATAATAGCTTTCACTCCAGTATTCAGATGGCTCCTTATGAAGATCTCTATGGAAAGAAATGCAGGACTCCAACTTGCTGGGATGAAGTTGGGGAAAAAAAGCTATTAGGACCTGATCTTGTTGATGAGATGGAAGAAAAGGTCAGATCTATTCAACAACACATAATAGTAGCTCAGAGTCGACAAAAAAATTATGCCGACAACCGAAGAAAAGACCTAGAGTTTGAAGTGGGAGATAAAGTGTTCTTACGAATATCTCCTTGGAAAAGAGTAATGAGATTTGGAAAGAAGGGAAGGTTGAGCCCTTGATATATCGGTCCTTTTGAAATTCTGGATCATGTTGGTAAGGTAGATTACCGATTGGCGCTTCCACCGAATCTCTCTCAAGTTCACAATGTGTTCCATGTATCTCTCCTGAGAAAGTACATACCTGATCTTTCAAATGTACTCAGCTCAGAAGTTGTACCACTGGAACAAGATCTTTCTTGTGAAGAAAAGCTGATAGAGATTCTGGATCGTAGGGAAAAAGTCCTACGGAACAATACCACTCGCTTGGTGAAAGTTTTATGGAGGAACCACCAATTAGAAGAAGCTACATGGGAACTTGACGATATGATGGGGGAGAGGTATCCTCATCTGTTTGTTACAAAGTGATGAATTTCGAGGGCGAAATTCATTTTAAGGGTGGTAGAATGTAACACCCAAGACTTTTATGAGTAATATTTTGTTTTTATGTTATATAAATCATCAAAGGAATCCTTCACTACACACAACACTATCTTGGCTTGCTTTACACGCAATCGTGGCCTTCCTCGATAGCTTGTGTCGTACGCAATACCGAGTTTCACTAAACAACGATATATTATAATATTAGCCGTTATGAATAGTATTAACAGAATTTTGAATTTTATAACATATTAATTCATCTTATACATTTTATAGAATGAGGTATGAAAACAAAATCAGTTTTTTGGATAAAAGAAGTATTTTTCAAAAAATGTTGTTTTACCACCTTTTGATGGCGCACTAACATTAAATCTAGTTTTTGAAAAGTTTATAAGTTTAATTTGAAAAAATAAAATTCTTCTTTAGAATTAGAATATAAAACTTTACTTGGGATAAATTTTTCATATTATTCTGATAACTTTCATATTTTAATGAATAGTAAAAACACGCTATATTTTAATTAAAAACAACTTTTTTCATCACAATACTGTATATTGTTAAATTATAATATTTAATGTTCTTAAAGTATAAATAGAATATATTTTTACCATTTAATATAATTTATGTCATTAGCATTAATTTTACATTGAATTCATAGGTAAAAACATTTCAATCTTTGCCAATGTTTTAACTTTTAAAACCTGTTTGCTTAACAACGTGATTAATTTTAAATTAATTACTGCAACTCTGTGTTTTGAATTTTGAAAAATGGATTCCATATTTGGAATCAGTGGGTCCAAATTATGTTAATATGTTACTTTTAGTTTTTTGATAATATGAATAGTAACTACGGTAATTTTTTTATTTACTACGGTTAAAGGTAAATAGTGTAATTCATGGTTAAAAGAATATTATAATAATTAACATTTACCTTGAAACTTGTCCTAACCTTATTGGATGAGTATTGGCTGACCATAGGCATCCTTGGGTCGATTTTGGGACACCATTGAGCCACTTGGTAGTGACAATGACAATTTGTATTAATTAATTTAATGTAAAGACAAAATTGACATTAACAAAACTCTTTTTGTAATTAATTTCTATAAGGGGTTATATAAATTATATTTTTGACTATAAATATTCATTAGAAATCTAACAAGATTTAATACATAATGATATTTTTTTTATAATTTTTAGACACAAATTAATTAAATTATTTATGACACAATAATGATGATGTATTTACCTCATTAATAAATGATTTAAATAAATAAGATCGTAATGATTAAAATATTTTCTAAAACATGTCCAATTCTAATTGGATGATTTTATTTCGACCATGAGTCATCTTATCTTCATCTTTAATTATTTTTGGACTTTTTGAAACCGAAGATAAGTTTATAATAAAATGATATTTCCACACTTTCCAAAGGTTCCCCTCTCCTCCCTTATAAAAGGCACCTCCTCCCTCTCTTCCTCACACCAATTTGAGCCTTCAATATCTTCCAAAACCTGACCATTTCACTTCCCCACTTCTTTAGAAACCTACCAGTGGTACTGGTCTTCTCAAAAGACCAAATCTAGTGCCTTAAGAGAAAGATTAAAGGAGGCACTTCGAGAAAGAGGTAATACCTTCTACCGTTTTCTTCAAGTTACATTCTTCTTCTACTCCCTCTTCTTTAGTTGTTTTATTATGAGGTAATAAAATTAGTATCCCTCATATACTTATATGTTATTATAAATATTAAACAACCCTATTTCATCTCTTATCCATCCTATGGAAAATGAAATCACCGCGCGTGCATACGTACGGAATACCGTCTCCACGCTGTGGTGTAATCTGTTTTCCACCACCACCATACTTGGATGGGTATAATGGTGAAAATAAATTACTATATATGATTATTGTAAAGTGATATTGATTCTTAAATAGTATACATACACTTTAATACAATTCCATGATCATGGGAATGATGTCATCGCTTGTGCGTACGTACGGACTACCGTCTCCATGATGTGATGTGACTCGTTCTATATGATCTTCATTGAATAATGATTATATAAATGAAATGAATGAATTAATATGATATATATTACACTAATACCATTCTAAAAATGATGTATCTATATCCTATAAATAGGAATAAGAATTTATTCGACAAAACACGCATAAGAAAAAAAAAGGTAATAAACACACGAATAACAAGTAGTAATGAAATATTACTAATAAGAAGCTAAGAATATGACCATACATGATATCATAACAATATGTATGATTCTGGAATAAGTCAATAACATTATTTAAATCATTATACAGGAGGTTCGGACACGTACAAAGCATATCGGACCTAAGGTAAGGGACAATCTCGCAATCTCAATTTTTATCAGAGATTGTTTATACTTCAGAATTTACTGGGGAATATTTATCATCCACATCCATGTTTCCTCAATATGAAATATTATTAATATCCTCCTGCAATTTTTTAAATCCAATTTTACCCTTCGGTGAGTTTTTAGTAAAAGATATGAAAGGAATCTTTTGTCATTTTTTGTACGAGGTACTTTTTGACTTTTCCGACAAAAGTACGAGAATAATGTTTTTTTAACTTATACGGCATGAATGGATTTTTAAAACATTATTTCCAAGAATATTCTTTTACAATTTTTCAAGTTTATTTTTAATCAACTTCTTTAAGTTTAAAATCATATGACATGTTAAGAAAAGAAAAATATTTTTGAAGTAGAAAGGATATTTTCCTCAAGAATGAAGTTCAAGTGTTTTATCAAAATTATTTTCCATATAAGATAATATAGGGGTCTGTTTCTATCCCTATTATTACATTTATTTGATTATGTTGTGATGGAAATATTTTTATGAATTCCTTTATCTTATATGAATTGTTTTATGATGTCACGATGTTTAAGATTCCCATTTTTATTACATGGGTTATGCTATGATGTATGGTTTATGATTTTGTGGCACACATAAGAATGGTATCATTATGAGATGGGTGGGACCAATATCTCCCTCCAATGCATTGGGTAAAGATTTTATATCTCATGAGATAGACATGGCTGGAATGGTAGGTTAAACCGGTTCAGTGAAATAGGACTGAAACGAGGAGTGAACTCGGTTCAGAAATGGACTTTGTCCACTAAGATAGTCTTGGCTATGAGTCTTGTCTAATAAAAATGATTCTCTATGATTATGTGTGTATGACACAAAGTTTCATGTTTTAAGTTATGATTATTGGGATTACATTTCACTACCATGATTTATCCCATGTTATGAAATTTTGATCTCTTTTGCAGGGTAACATTTCTAAAATGTTATGTTCTTATAAATTTGATGTGATTGATATTTCTTTTGTTTACCCTTACTGAGCATTTGAGCTCACCCTTTTTTATGTTTTCTTTCCCCAGGTTAGGAAGAAGTTTATTAAGTAAGATATGCCAAAAGGGGACTATAGATATGATGAAATAAATGGGAGACAGTGTAGATGCTTTATGAACCAGTTGTTTATGTTTCCCAGTTTCTAAAGACATTATACCTATACGGTCATTTCATGGTTTTGTTATATGTTGTAATAAGTATGCTTCAATTTTGAAGTATTAACCATGTATTTAAAGTATGGGTCATTATATTCAATCACCTATATAATGGGGACCCTCCCCCTTGGGTCCCACATTAGATATTTTGAAATTCATCTATGAAGCACTGCCTCATTTAATTCACCCATTTCAATTTCTTTATTCGTGTTTAAATCCTCAGTTTCCACTTGGAATAAGATGGAACCAAAAAAGGGATTAAAACAAGTGGTTTGTATTCTATAAAAGGTTTGATTAAACGATCTATTTATGAGAAATATGATTCATATTTTGGAAGGATGATATAGATTCAAGATTAGGAATATTTACGTGCAGAAAAATATGATCCTAATTATAAATTAATTTATTTGTATTTGGTCATAAATTTTTATAATTATGTAATATTTTTCAAATAAAATGGAAAATAGATTTTTTTCATTTCATATTTATTATAATAATTATAATATGAAACCTAGGGATACTTCTAGTTTTCTTGGTATTTTTTATAAAGGAGATTCATTTTTTCCCTCTCATAAATTACCTGATACAAGGGGTACATTTTTAATGTAAAGAGCAGAAAAATATTTGTTTAAAAATATATCATATGATGAACTGAAAAATTTCACTCATTTAATTCTAAATCACATAGTTGTAGCTATTAATAAGTAATTTTTTCTCATTCTGAGAAATGTTGATCGAGATACATATAAATTATCAGATATTTTTATTTTGGATTAATTGGTCAACATAAGAAAAATCAATCTGGCTGGTTTAATTCTATTGATAGTTAAGAATATAAAATTCCAGTCAATCAATTCACAAATCATAATATTTTTGGTATATATTATTAAGACTATAGAAAATAACATGATTCATTTAAATATTGTAATTAAGTCAAAAAAATTTAGAGAATATATTTTGTTTATCATTTATGATATGATAAAATGTTTGAAGGATGTATTTTATTCAGAATTAATATTTTGTGTTATGTGTCCCCAATTTTCTACATTAGTGGCAGAAAATTATTTGAAAAATGAAACTGAAAATGTTTTAAATATAGGAAAAGATTATTCAAATCCTTTGAAAAAATGGAATAAAAAAATAAATTTTCAAAAGATGTTCTTAGAGAATGGAGAGGTAATAAGGCTGAAAGAAAAGAAGGAGAGCCTCAGTTCATACTTGGCCCAGGTGAATCCCCTTACATAAGGATACATGGTGAATAAATTCTAGAAAAACAAAGGATAATAAATCAAAAAAACATAAAAGTAAATATTTAGTTGATAAATTTATGAAAGGAGTTATTTATGCTTCAACGAATGTTTTTTACCTTCTAAGGATGACTTGGAATTTTAAGTATCCAAAGGTGTCAATATCGATTATCCCTATATTAAAAATAAGGTAAAATCTATTATTGTTGATATGGAATCAATTATTATATGGAAATCCCTCTTGGGATCAGATTTATAACTTCATAAGTGATTAAAAAAGGTACTTGTGAAATTATTGAATAATAATAATAATAAGAGAATAAAAATAAACTTGTTTATAAGGATGAAAGAAATTTTGATAATATTTCTTTGAGGAATTCTAAAGAATCATAAAAATAATTATCTTCTATGGGAAATCATAAAAAGAATTCATATAGTCAGTAAAAAAATTCTCTATCATTTCGAGAAGTTATTTCTTCATCTAAGAGGTATAAAAATGATCAGAATAGAAAGGATGAAGAAAGTAAAAAGGTTTTTATTGATGCAATAGAAATATATAATGGGAATAATGATGATTAAATAGTAGAGAAGTTAGTAATAAAAATTGAGAAAATGAAATCATTGTATGAAGATATCAGAACCAATCAAATAAAGATTCAATCAGAATAATAATCCCCAAATATGACCATTCCTTAGGGTGTTGATTACATTTATCATAATTTAAGATGATTGGTTAAAAAATTCCTTATTTTCCAAGATTAGAAACAAAGGTTGATTTGGTTATTGAGAATCAATATAAATATTTGGATTCAGTAAAATATATGATAGGTAGGTTGATACGATTGGAAGCAGATTTCATGATTTTCAATGAAAATGATGAATCTCACAGGGAGAGTTTTAATATGGTTTTAAAATGGTCTCATGGTATTGATGAAGATATCAAAATTCATGATGAAAAATTTTAGAAGTTTAAAAAATAGTTGAATGAAAATTGTGATTCTTTTAGTGATCTTGAAATGGATATGTCTGTAATGGTTAAATATCTTGAACAATTCAGAAGTACTTCTGAGAAGAAAACACAAGATATCTATAATTTACAAACAACTTTAATGGTTCTGCTCAAAGATATTTCAAAATTCAAAGTCTATAAAAAATAAATTACTGATTTAAAGAATTTTAATGAAGTTTTATTATAAATTTTTAACATTCATGAAATCAAAATACTCTTTTGGAAGAATTTCTTCAGTCTTAAGAAAAAAATATCAAAGCTAACGATGAAAGAATTATGTTTCAAGATGAAATAATTCAAGACCTATAAAAAACAAGTCTCAAGAAGAGTGTATAGAAAAAGTTGAAGAAGATATAAAATAGTTTAATAAGTTGAATACAATAGTGATATAATTGATGTCGAAGAAAGACTAATTTCCGAAAGCTCTAATTGTATTTTTTTACCTTAAATGAAATACATTTTCATCAAATTACTTTTTTTTGAATATTTTCTAGTTCTTAATTGATTGAATGTTCTTTCATTTATTTAATATGATCAAGTACATTATTATTTTGTTTTTATAGATGTTTCTATAACCCTTTTCAAGTATTTCAAGACTTTTCCAAACTCTCTTTTGAAAATCACAAAAGAGGAAAATTTTATACAAAGTGGGGGAATGTTTTAAAAAGGGATTATGCGTTAAGTATGGGGAAAATAATTATAAAACAATAGAATACGATCCTTAGGGAAATTATTATCCTAATGAAGAGTTATTTATTTCACTATTGTATTCATATAAGTTATAAACTCATGTATATATGAGTATTAATTTTTAATTCTGAATATTATATTCTTAAAAAGAATAGTGGACTTAAATTTTTAAAAGTAATTTTCTATTTAAGTATTGTCATTTTTTCATTCCAAAAGGGAGATATTATTGAGTCAAATGTATATTTTTGAATTTTCATTTTTGAAATCAAAAATTCTTTCTTAATTACATATTTACTAAATATTTTATTTCCAAACTATTTTAATAATATTTTTTATAGAAAAAATATATATTACCATAATTAGAGTTATTTTAAAGAATTTATGAACATAAAAAAATTATTCAGTACAGTTATCAAAATGAGTATAGATTTGATATTGATCAGATTCAACCAAATCAAATTAGATTTAAGACTTTCTCCCATATATTTATACTGATGAAAGTTTTAATTTGAATTGACCTCAAAACCAATAGCATCAGATTCATACTCATAAAAATTATTATAATGACATCTATTGGATTAACTAGGTTTAATCCAATATTGGGAAAAGTATATTTAATTATATTGGAATAAAATTAACACTATAAATATATTAATCAAAATGATTTCTTGCATTATATTATAATATGACATTTGAAGGGTCAAGTGTCTTGGTCCTTTTGAAAATCATGGAAAAAATATGACAATTAGATGATCAAGATGACTATTTGAAGCTTTCCTATAAATAGCTGGTCATTTGATGAGTTCTCAACTAGATGTACACTCACATAAATATACTCTAATGATTTAAATAATGTATGATATCTCAGAATCTTACAAGTGTGAACTTCTTGTTCCGTGCACTTTTTATATTTATGAGTTCATTTTTCTAATTTCTGTGTGCATGTGGCTGTGTGATTACAATCATGGGCTTCCAAGGATAGTAATATAGATATTTGGTCTATTTGATTGAGGTATTGTGGGGATATCAAGATAGAATTTGATCACCATATCAAGGGCTACTAGTGATATTCATACATAGAAATTTGATCATCGTATCGATGGAGAATGAGGATAGTAAGAAAAATATATCTTCTTATCAAGGGCTTACCCTGGTAAGGGAAATATATAATTTCTTGTAACTATAAAACAATAGACCTTTATTATAGGTCATTAAATACCATTTTATTTTGGTTAAAGCAATTATATTTGTTTACTTATTTTATTATAGGACTTTTATTTCTACTCCAATTGTAATTGAAAGTGAATTATTTTTATATTCATATTTTTATTTTTTTCTATTTATCTTAATATATTTAAATATGATACAACTTTTATTACTCTAAATAAAAATCTATAAACTTTAATTTAAAATTGATATTTTGTAATATTCGAATTTATCGTAACCATTATGATTACGATTCTTATTGTGCTTGCTCTGATTAAATGTTTTTCTACTATAAATATGATTAAACTCATATTATGACCACTGGAATACATATTAGAATCTACTTGATTACGATACTTTTTTCATTGGACCCAAGGGCCTTGTCCAATCATATGTTAAATACATAAATGGTATTATAAACACGATTAGTTTAAATTTGTTAAAATAGGATTCCTTTAATGTTAAAAATTAATGTTTTTAATCTTACAATTCACCCCTATTGTATTTATCCCTCTTCATATACATTTTGATCCAACATGATGCACATTTTGAACTAAAATGTCATTTTAATTAAAAATAAATAGTTTTGGTCATATAGGTCACACTATATGTTGGATAGACATGTGGTTGACTATAATACATAAAATTAATTGTGGATTATTTGAAAAAATTATAAAGATAATACAATAAGTTTTTTAGTATTGATTATGTGACATGCGTTTTGAACTAAAATGTCCCTTTGAAATGAAGACATGTGCATTCAGTTATATCATCCACATTATGTGTCGGATTGATGTGCAGGTACTTCCAACATGTCAAAATGATTTTTTGATGTTTTTATAGAAATTTATAGACAATATTAAATTTTTTTTATTTTTTTTGATTATCTGATGCATGTTTTCAACTAATGTGTCATTTTTAAATGAAAAAACACACATTCAATCATACCAACCACACTATATGTGGTATTAGAAATAGTTTGATTCCTATATGTTATAGATGAATTATGGATCACTGTTATAGATTATCAGAAAAATAAAAGAATTGTTTCTTTGTTTTAAGTAGGTGACACGTGTTTTGAACAAAAATGTTACTTTTAAATGAAAGCATGCACTTACAGTCATACCAAAAAAACTTGGTGTCAAGTTGACATGTAATTAATTACTACACATCACAAATTAATAATTTATATTTTTTATTAAATATAATGATAATTACAATATGGTGTCTCATATTTTAATGTGTAATGCATGTTTTCAACTAAAATGTCATTTTAAGTGAAAACATGATCTTTTGGTCATATTAAAAACACAATGTGTTGGTTTAATGTATGATTAATTATTACACATAAAAAATAAATCAATGATCATTTAATAATGTTTAAATTAAATATGAGTGAATTTTTTTAGTACATTATGGGAATTTTAGACTATAATTCTAATTTAAAACTTAAAACATGCACTATATGTCAATGTAGACACAACATCTGTTGGATTGAAGTGTTGTAAATTCATACACATAAAAAATGAATCATGTATAATTTTCATAAAGTATCAACACATTCTAAGAGTTTTTTATTATTTTTATTATTTGGTACATGGTGTGAGAAAAAATGTTATTTTATCCTGAGAACACATTATTTGAGTCATATCAGCCACATTGTGTGTATTATTGATGTGAAGTTGATTACTATATTTTGAAAATGAATCTTAGATAATTTTTCTAAATTATCAAGAAAATCCTAGTCAATTTTATTAATTTTTACTTTGTTATTTTTTTGAACTCAAATTTCAATTTAAAATGAAAAAAAGAATTTTTAACCATACCGGTCGCACCATGTATTATATTAATATGAGGTTAATTCCTGTATGAAAAAAATGAATCAAATATCATTTTACTAATGTTTCATGACAATCCAATCATGTTTGATTGGTTTTGTGTATGTGACACATGTTGGGAACTAAAATGTTACTTTTTAGGGAATGTCTAGTCTCAAAATGATTTTGACCATTACAAAGGTAGTATAAAAAATGTACATAAATACCCCAATGGTAGTAAGCCAAAATTTATATAAGTAATATTTGAAATCTTAAATCACCTATTAAGAGAATTTTAAATATTATACAAATGTTTCATCCTTACCAAATCCTTCATAAAAATGATTTTTCTCAAAGAATTTTAGTCTTATGAATATCACAATAGGAATTTAGATAGAGTTTAGGTTGCTTCTTAAAGGCATCATTTCCAATTCATACATCCACTTCATGAGTTTTCATGGATTGATATTCTCAAAAATGATTGATTTCTTCTAGAAGGACAATGAACTCTATATGGAGTTCTTTTGTGTTCTTTATAGGATGAACATAGCTCATAAATTAGGATTATGGAGGGGAAGTGATTTTATCCTTTAACCTATAATTTGTTTCAATGTACTAATTATTACAACATTTCATAAATAAATCAATTTTTGTAGTTGGAAATAATCATTATATACACTAACTCTTCATGATTATTGGGAAATAAAAAAATTAAAAATGTAATATGTAATTACCTCTTCATGATGTCAACAAACATTCTGAAACCAGGTAAGAAACTCACTTATTTATAAACAAAGATACATTCTCTTTTGAAAATATGAAGTTTTGAAAGTATTTTTAGTAATATAAAAGTTTAAATAAACAAATTATTAATAATTATTTTAAATTTAATGGTACTTATCATTAGAAACGCATCATAAGGGATTCTAGTTTGTTGATAGAATATAATATGTTTCATTAATTTACTAATGTAATAACCAAAATCTTTATCATTTCATAATTTGCAACATTATAGAAACATTATGAAAAATAATTAAGTTAATTTGATATATGTTTTAGTAGTGAAATATTATTATATATACATTAATATATATCCATTTATAGAAATAAATATTCTTATTGTACTCGTGGACTGTCCTCATTCCATGATACTGATGATATTTTAACCCTGCATAATAATAAAAATTATCATTAATACATAATATAAAATTTATAATTTCATGTTTATTTATAAAATTTAGAATTTAGTGTATTAAAAATTGATAAAGGAAACCATGTGTGGTCAATTTGTAAGATATTTACTCTATTGTTCAAAAAAATAAATCTTTCGGGTATGAAAGTTGATTGAAATGGGAATACAGTGATTCCAAAAAAATAATAAGTAATAAAGAAATTGAATTATATTTTATATGATTATATTATATAGTTTTAACCTTGAATTGTATGCATTAAGAAGATTCTATCATCTATTAGTTTCTTTTCATATATTGTGACTAATTGTTCCTGTTTTTATAAAATATTTATTTCTTTCATTGAAAATTATTGTTTATAAGTTATATGAGGACTTATGAGTCCTAATTTTTTTGTTGGGTATCCCTTAATATATTAGTTATATATAGTCCTATAGAAAATATGAATATTATTTTACTATAATTAATATAGAAGATCAAAAATTAGAATACCTGATTTAGAAAATTTATCTCTTGTATAAATTCACAATTGAGTCTCACAACCATTCATGATTGAGAATTTAATTTACACTCTTAGGAACAATCATTTCTATACTTTCCTCTCTATATATTTTTTCCTTCAAATTCATTATATGATGTATTATTATCTTTGAAATTTGTATCCTTATTAATCAGAAATTTTATGAAATTTGGTATTTGAATTGGTGGGATAAAGGTACCCTCAAAATTTCTTTTTTACTTATTAATTGATATTATATATTATTTTATTCATCCTTCGATTTCACCTTATTTTTCTCCAGTTATAATAATACTCCACAATTAAGATATTTTTCATTATTTTTTTATAAATTTTTGTGAAATATAAATTGGAAAGGGAGTACTTATTTATCTTAATATATATTTATAAGATTAAATTTAAATTCTATAAAAATTTCAATAGCATGTATGTCCCTGTGAAGATTCAAATAATCAATTGGAATAGGTAATTTTATTCTTAAATCTTAAACTATGATAATCCTTACCCACACATGATATTTTGGGATTTTTTTTATTTTTTATAATATATCCTTGGATATTGTAAATTTCACCCCTCACAATAAGGTGATGGGTAGATGATTATAGATATAAATAACAATCAATTCCGCATAGTTGAAATTTAATAAAACAAAAGGTACTTGTATTTATTTAATGAAGAATTCATAGAAACTATTATGAAAAATTCGATTACCTCAGGTAAGGTATGCCTTTGAGGGAAGTTTATAGCCTCAAATCTAGGAGGATATGTATCTTCATGTTTTGTATTCTCGTTTTTTATTTCATATAATATAATCTTTTTCATAAACTAGTTTATTAAATCATACATCCAAGTAACTAATTCTTTTATAGTATCTATTGTTTCATGAATTAATTTCATTATCTCATAAATATTAATTTTTATCTTTTATTTATCAAAATATTCTCTAGGTGAAACTCTAAAACCTCCATAAATGATGCATCCTTGTTGTTTTGGATGCTTCAAATCCACTGAATGGAGTTGTTCATTGAGTATAGCTGATGAGGATTATTATGTTTAAACTAGTTTAAAAATATAATAAAATATGTATTTATTTTTTGTAATACATATTTAAAGAATAATTAAATTTGTATAATTTCATCCTTGAACATGATTCCTATAATTTTATAGTGTTTTCTCAGAAAAAATATCTCAAGGTTGCGTTACAGTATTTTTGGGTTGATTGTGTTTGTTGAAAAAGTGGGTTTCCATTGTCAGTTTTGAAGTTCCATATATATTTTTTGTAAAGTATGCTAACAACGATCCAAGATAAAGTAATTGGTACTCTTTAAGTGGTACAAAAAGATATGTATACAAGGTGGCATCATTTTGCATCTTTTTCCTAATTTTTGGGTCAAAACCTAGACTATGGATGAAGGAGTTTTTGTAAGAATAAGTTTTTTTGCTAAAATATAAGAACTTACATGCAAGGGTGATGGTGATTTGAAAGGTTTCATGCATGTCAATATTCAGGATCACCACATCAAAATATAGCTAATGAAAAAGGTGCACATAAGATATAAAATTGCACAAAAGATCGGATTTCTGCAACACAATAGTTGTGAACAAGAAGTAAGAAAAAAAGAATATTGAATGCCAAATACGATGTCAAAAAATAAATTTTAGCACTCTAATGAAGTATCATGAATGGTAGGTGTTCTAGGAAAAATGTATTTCTTTTGAATATAGAGGAAGGCGAGCAAGAATTTTGTGTGTAGGGTGAGCTATGTCTATAAATAGGTAGAACCCCCCCCCCCTCACTTTATAATCTCAACCCTTGGATAATATCAATATTTTGAATCACATAATAGGTGCATGAAAAAGTATAAAAGTCATGCACAAGAAGAGTTGCGTGAAGAAATGATTCAAATCTTTATTGTGCATAGAAAAAAGCATGTGTTTGCATGACCAAGGGAGGTGTGCGTAAATTGTGAATGTTGTGTACAAGTTAGACTTCAACAACAAACCAAAAGTTGAAAAAAAATTAGTGAGTTTTGTTAAAAAACATAAATGCTTCTTTCAAGGTGGTAAAGTTTCACGCAAGAAATATTAAGGTTATGTGAAAGAAAAAGGTGCGTGAATCAGAAGATATTTCCCATTATATTTTGGTAAAGTGGTATTTGTAATGTAGATGAATATAAAATTTAAACAAAGCATCTATCTTAAATTTAGGTTTCATTATTTATTTCTAATGAAGTTACCTACATGTCTATAGACTGTGTGTGGATCCTTTTCAAAGAAGTGAGAAAAGGAATTGGAAAAATGTGATTCCTTCCACTAGAATTGATCCATCAAAGGATATAATTATGAAGTTACCATTGGTAAGTATTTATTTTTACCTAGAATTTGTAAAGGAATTGAGCCTAATCATAGAAGTGACCTATCCAAAAAAATTGGCATTGGACCTTATGGGATTCGGTATATCGGAACATTTTGGTTGTATGCTCCTTATGCATAGCCCCGTGAGTTTGAAGCAAGTAAAATTGTTATATATAAGGAATTATTTCATTTTTGTTCACTTGTTTCTATGGTAAAGGGAGATAAGTGTTTTTTCTAATGATGAAACAATATATGAAGTGGAAATTGTTTTAATCTTTCATATCCCGATTCTCCACTCCCCCTCCTCCCTCAAGGTATCCAACCTAGTTTGGAGAACAATTGACACTGGATCCAAAAGTTAATTTTAGGGTTTCTCTCCAAGGGGATTCAATAGTGGAATTCAATCATAAAGAGATTTCGGTCTTCGATGGAACAATTTTCAATTATGGAATAATTGAATAAATCAATTCTTTGGATCATTAGGTGTGGATGTGTTTAGAGCTGCGGTGTATGGTATCTCGACTAGAATGGAGAGTGGAGTTTTTTTAGAAGATGAACATGGGGAACTAAATGATTACACTGAGGGAATTAATTCATTACAGGTATCCCTATCCAATGCAAACTATATTAAGGTGATGTCGTGTAAAACATCGCATTATATGTTGGAAAATTTTCTATGTAATTATGTGGTGGACTCAAGAGTCATAAAAGTAAAGATTTAGGTGCTATGTAACAAGTATGAGGATCTCATAATTCACCATAATGATTCTTTTGAAGAATTATTTGACCAGGTGAATGTTGTTGTGGAATACATTTATGGTCTTGGATAAATTATTAAAGATGTAAAAAATGTTAATCTCACCTTCATAAGACTTACACCTCGATTAAATCCGAAATTTTCCATATTAGAAGATAGATAACCAAAGGAGCTGAATTTTGATATCTTGGATAGTATTGTTATTACATAAAAGATGGGAAATGATGACAATGAGTCTATGGGAAGAGGGAAATCTAAATAAGTGTAATTCAATGCCATGAAGAAAATCACTATTGAATATGGGTAGGAATATGAAGATACATATAAAGTTATGTTGTTCCTTTCATCAAATTTATAAATAAGAAAAGGAAATCTCAAAGGGAAAATTCACATTCTTTCTTTCAATGTGGAAAGGTTAGACATATTTTAGAAAGGTTCCCCCAAGAATTTTTAGAAAAATGATGAGGATAAATTTAAAATTACAAGGAATAAGTTTTCAGCCTATGTGAAACGTAAGAAAATTTTCATAAAAATGAATAATATTATTTCATAAGAGAATAAAAATTCATAATAATATGAGGTGGAAGATATAGATAAATAAAAATTTCATGGATAAAATGATATAGTGGAAGTTTTCCGAATCTCCTATAAAAGGGACAAAATTCAAAATGAGGAAGAGAAATTTTAAGTAAGGGCTAATATGCAGGATGAATTAGAAGCCACTCTTATGGAGATAGATATTTGGAGATCCAAAATAAAGAAAATCATCAAATTTGTTCTTAATGAAAAAAATTCTATGTAGGAGTAGAAATAATAAAAAATTTATCTAAATGAATAAATTGAACAAATAAAGTGTTTAGTTATAGATATATTATAAAGGATATTATGTATAGGGTCAAAATCTAATAATATAAAAGTGAAATAGAATGTATGAATAAAACTGGAAAATATAAAATAAAATGTATCAAAGTACGTGAAGAGGATGTGTTCATCAAGAGATGAAGTTTTAAAGATCAGGAAAAACCCCTAACTCTTGTTATTGCATCAGGAAAGATATTTTAGGAAAAAAAAGATGAAAGTGGAAATAGAGGTCCATCAGAATAAAAGAAACAGACAAATCCAAATGATAAAGCTAACATAGGGATTGATAGAAAATAGAAATATGTAATGGTTGAAATCATACCAAAAGAACATGATCTATTATTGATGATTGACATGGGTATAAATAAGAACTAGAATATTCATTGAACCCAAGGTAAAACCAGTAGTTTATTATTCACACAGAGGAATGAACCCCGCATGAGATGTGATTATTATGGAAAGATGATGCACTCACAAAATGTATGTTCTATATCCAAGAGGTTTATAAGGGGGAAATAACAATAGAGGAATCCATACAGAGATCAATATTCTAGGTTTTCTTTTTATGGTTGTTGTTTCAGATGTGGAGGATTCAGAAACATTTCTCAACAACAATGTAGAGGAATGTGTTGAAGTAGAACCAAATTGGTCGTAATTAGGAACTCAATGTGTCATCATGTGAACTAAAAATGAAAATAAATTTGAAGCTCTATAGGATTATGTTGTTCCATCATACTGTTAGGAAGATAATGAACATAATTCCATAATAGGTATGAAGTCATTAACATGGATCAAAAAGAAAATATCAGAGTAGGTATTGGTTATGAAGATTTCCCTTAAATCAACAGATCGTTCTAGTATATGGATCTTTGATAGTGGATTCAAATCACATATGGAAAGTAATGAGGATCTTGTTACAGGCATAAAATATGACAAGGAATTCGTTTTCCCATTAATAAATGATAAATTCTTTAAGATTATTGGCTTAGGAAAATAAAAATTTGGGGGAAATAAATGTGATGTGCTAATGTCTTAGTTGTTCAAGGTCTCATTCACAACTTGATTAGTGTCATTCAACTATGTGACTCGGGGCATGCTATAAGATTTAATAAGAATATATGTATCATCAAAGGAAGAAATGGTATATTTTTTGTACAAGTAAAAATAAAAAGGGGAATCTTTACCTTGTAAGTGGAGAAGAAGATATGTTCTTTTTATCTATAGAGGAAGAAAATAGGTTGTGGCATAAATTTCTTTCTGATATATGTCAACCATCCATATATTATCTTTTAAAATGTGACACAACTTGATATCCCCCTAAGTTATCACGTGAACATACTCATATGTGTGATTCTTGTCAACAAGGTAAGATAATCAAAATTTCATATATGGTAAAAGATAAAAATTCAACCAGAGTTATTGAATTGTTACACGAATATGTATGTGGACCTATATCACCAAGATTCATTAATGATAAGAGGTATTACATTATTTTCATTGATTATTTCATTAAGATGTTTTGGGTATTTTTAATTTCCCATAGGTTTGATGTGTTCAATTTCTTAAAATAGTATCAGAGGGAATCTGAAAGGATGCATAAACAGAATATTCTAAAGTTTCATACTAATAATGGTATGAAATTCAAAAAAATTAAGTGGATGTTTATCTCAAGAAACATCATGTAAGGAATCATGTTTTAGTATTAATAACTCTTTAACAATATAGTGTGGTTCAGAGTAGAAATCATATCACTAAAAACATGGGTACAATAATGCTTATTGAAAATGACCTACCAAATAAATTCTAGAAACAAGTAGTCCTGACATCCATCTACATATCTGAAAGTTCCTTGTTGTGTCTAAATGAAGAAAAGTCTCCAATATATATGTGGTTTGGAATGAAGATAACCTTTTACTACTTTTGAATATTTGGAAGTGAATTTTTTATTCACAATAATGAGAAACATGGGAAAATTGAATTATGAGGTAATGAGGGGTTATTCCTTGGCTCCATAGAAAAAAGAAGAGCATATACATGATTCAACAATAGGCTGGAAAAGGTATTCGAGAGAAATGATGTCACTATACTAGAGAATTAATTCAATATTCAGAAAATACATGATCAATTTTAGGAGGATAGTAATGATGAATTAAACAGCTTAGGGGAGTTGACAAGGCCAATTAATATTCAAAAGAAGATATTGAGGATGGAAAGGAGGAGTTAAAATTTATATCTACAAGAAAAGTAAGTAGTCGAGCTGAAATTAATAGACATAACATCATTGGTGATCAAGAAGTGTCATTTCAAACAGCATGAATGAGTTTTTAGAGAAGGAATATTTTCTATCTCAGGTATAACCAAATGTTTTGATGATACAATTGGAGGTATGAATAGTGAGCATGATACGAATGAAGATAATGACCAAATTGAGAATAATCAAACATGGGAGATTATTTTGGGACCAACAGATATGAATTTCATTAGAACCAAATGGTTCCTTCACAACAAGATTAATGAATATGGTACAGTGACTCTAAACAAAGAATGATTAGTGTGAAAAGGTTAGTCCTAAAAATAGGGTATTGATGTTGATGAAACATTTTCACTAATAGAGAGGCCAGAGACAATCAAATTATTTTAGGGTATATTAGTTAATAGGAGGCTCAAAATTTTTTAGATGGATGTTAAGTCATCATTTCTAAATGGGGTTCTGGAAGAATTTTATATTGATATTCTAGATGGTTTTCCCATTCATGAATATGACAACATATCTTTTTATCTATAGAAGATGCTATATGGGTTGATGTAATTACCAAGATCATGGTATTTAAGGATAGATTATTTTCTAAATAATGTCATCTATTAGTGTGGTGAATCTGATTACAATATATATGTTAATAATGAAAGTAATCAAAGGATTATGGTGATGGTTTATGTCGATGATATAATTTTTGGTGGATCAGATGAAGTGTAGTGCAAGGAATTCACAAAATTCATGAAAAGTGAATTAGAAATTTCAATGATTGGTGAACTGATATTTTTCCTTGGATTATAGGTGACACAATGAAAGAATTAAACATTAATTTCTTAATCTAAATATGCCTAGGAGGTTTTGAAAATATTTGGAATAAATAATTCCAACCAGGTGATGACTCAAGTGGCAACCCAGATGAAACTATCATGGGATGATGGAGACGATGTAGTTAATGTCATAGAATACAGGAAAATCATTAGCAGTCTATTTTACATGATAATGACAATACCTGGTATTTTTTTACACATTCCAATTATTAATATATCAAATAAATATCAATTAATCCAATTTCATAAAGTTGAAATAATTATTCAGTATATCAAGGGAATGGTGGATTTTTGTTTGTTGTAGAATGAAAAATCTCATCAAGAGTTATTCAACTATACAGTTGTGGATTGGTCTCTTTTAGTAGATAATTTAAAATCAAAATCAATTGGTGCATTCTATCTTTTTGGACTGTGTATTTCTTAGAAAAGTAAGAAAAAATATTTCATTTCATTGAGCATTGTAGAAGCAGAATATATTAAGTTTATTCAAATGTGTGCTTAGTTATTATGGATGAAGTAGAAGATTAATGACATGGGAGTTGAAGTAAAGTCTTTAATTGAAATCCATTATAATAATTCAAGTGCTATAAATACCAGTGAAAATATAGTCTATCAGTCAAGGAAAAATAAAAAAGAAATCAACTATCATTTTATGAAGGATAAGTTGTAGTATGGGCTTGTGAACTTGGATTATGTGCCTACAGAGTTTCAAGTTACATGCATTCTGAAAAAGACCTTACCCAAAGAGGAATTTTAACAGCATTGATTGGTTCTTGGAGTTCAATTGACTCCCTACACATTAAAATGTTTGGATGTGGTCCCCCTCTCCCCAATTTATGGTGTTTCTTCTCAAATGATGTGATCTATGATCTTTACCCTCTTTCAAACCACAATGAAGTGACCTTTGGGTTTGTTGAAAAAGGGAGAGATATTGTGGATAATAAATGGGAGAAATGTCATAATTAATATAGGGGAGAATCTAATTAGGGGATTAGTGATGTAAGGGGAGTTTAAATTTTGATAATGTTAAATATGGTTTATCAAAGGATATATATCACAACATATGGAGTTTTTTATGAAAGTAGTTGATTGGTTTTGGAATGAAGATATCCATCGATGGAATTTTCATGATGCTCTTGTTTCTTAGGCTAAGCATAGATCATTTGGGCTTAGAGTGTGTGTTGAGTAAATAGTTGATCTAAATCTGACTCACGGGAATTTAATTTTGGAAGAAGATGGAAGAGGCTTTAATGAGGTATCAAAATGTGAATAGTTGTTAACAAACCCAAAGGGGGTGACTTTTGGGGAAAATCTCTCAAGGTAACATTGCATAATTTTTGGGTTGATTATGTATGCTGAAAAAGTGGGTTCCCATGGAGACTGGTGGAAAACTATAGATATATTTTACAAGGTATTTTGATAAAGATCTAATACAAAGTAATGGATGCTCTTGAGGAATTACAGAAATATTCATAGATAAGAGGGTGTCATTTTCTTGGGTTTTCAAAATTTTTGGGGTTCAAATTATGTAGGATGGATGAATGTTTTTTTGGAGATGATGTATTTTCGTGTAATAGTACAAATTTTCATAAAAGGGTGGTGGTGATTTTCAAAATAACATGAAATTCGATATTTAGGAACATCACATAAAAACATGTCTATGGAAAAAAGTGCGCATAAGATATAAAATTTCACAAAATATGGGCTATTTGTGACATAGGAGTTGCATACAAGAAGTAGGCATGCAATAAGCTTACATTCCAAATATGAAATCAAAATTTAAATTTCATCACTTGAAGGAAGTTGTGCACAATGTAGGTTTTCTGCGAAAAAATGGATTTCTTATGCGAATAGAGGAAGGCACGGAAGGATTTTGAATGCAAGGTAAGATACATCTATAAATAGGTGGTTACCCCATCATTTCAAAATCTCAACCCTTATAGAGTGTTTGTACTCTCAATAGAGTAAGAGGTGTAGGTGGATCATAATATTTTTCACAATAATATTTCCATGAATAAATGACTCAAATGTTTGTTGTGTGCAGAATTTAAATGCTTCTACATGACCAATGGATGTTCATGTAATGTGTGAAAGTTGTGCACAAGTTGTGGATCCATGAAAAACCAAATGTTTCATGAAAGTTGTTAGTTTTGTGAAAAAACTTAAATGTTTAATTCAAGGTGAAAAATTTGTTTTCCAGACATCTAAATGTTGGAAAAAATACAAAGCTATGTGAACTATAAGGGATTTACCAGTAAATCTGTGGTAAATTGGTATTCATCAAGTGGATGAATGTATAAATTCAACAAAGTATCTATCCATAGTTGAGGATGCATTATTTATTTCTAATGAAGGGACCTACATGTCCAGAAACTATGTGCAAATCCTTTCCATAATAGTGATTAAATGAAGCGGAATAAGGTGATCCGCCTGTAGTGAGCCATCGAATGAGATATTTAAGGAGTAACCCTTATGAAATAGTGAGTTATCCCTAAACATTGTAATATAATTGATCCAAAGCATAGAGGTGATCTAGAATGAACATTATTTGGTAGTGAGCCGTAGTGGATTTTTTACATCGGCATGTTGTCATTGTATGCTCCTTGGGCATATCCTAGTGAGGGTGAACCAAGTAAATTTGATGTTTCTTGTGCATTCATTCATTTATTTTCACTTGTTTCTATAGTAAAGTGGAAGAGAAGTGTTTTTTCTATTGATGAAACAAAATCCGAAGGGGTATTTGTTTTAATCTATCATAATTTGATTCACCCCCCCCCCCCCCCCTCAGGGTATTTTACCTAGTTGGGATAACAGTTTTCATCAACTAGTTGTCCCTATTTAGGTAAATAATCATCTTCCATAGCACATAATAAGTTATAGAAGTGTCTATATATTCTAATTGATAATATCTATATAAAAAAGATACATAATTATACCTTTTTATATCACATAAATTTTTCTATAAATTTAAAACCATACCATTGTTTTAAGTGAAGCATACCTCATCCTTTATTTACAGTATGTGTAATTGGTTTCAAAGAACCCAACATATTTTAAGCACTCCATCATTGTCTGATAAATTAATAATTCTAAATTAAATTTATTAATATGCAAATATAAAATAAATTATTACCAATTATAATGTACCTAAAATAATTCCTCTTCACAATAGACAATTTATGCATTCCATGTTTCTTGATTTTTCCTGTGTGCATATATAGCAGGTTGGGGTGTTTAAATGCCACTTAACATATTTGAGATATTTATTCATAATAATTTTAAGAAGGTCCCTATGATCCTTTCCATAAAACATTAATATAAATTTCATTCAAATATAATCTAATATAAATGTGATTTATAAGGTATAATAAATATTTAATTAATGTTTCTATCTTTTATATTTTTATACAATAAGGAAATTATATCCTAATGTTACCCTAATGTATTCCCTAAATTATTTCCTTCAAATAAGTAAAAATATTTTGTCACATAACTACATCAATTAGAATCTGCATTCAAGTAGTGAATCCAATATAACTAATAAAAATATACATATTACGGTTAACAGGTTGACTACATATAATCTATCCAACCTCAAGTTTCATCCCTTTTCTTATCACCTGAATAACTTTTTTTATAACCATTATGTTGACAAGATCCTACATTTTTTCAACCATATATTATTCACCTTCAAATACTTCCTCAATTTTAACATTGTTAATACATTTTTCCTCAATATAGACATTGTTAATATGTTGTTCCATATAATTGGTAGCATCAGCATGTGGAGAATCCATTATATGCAAAAAAAAATTAAATAGTTAATTTGTATTAGATAAATGTAGTTGTGAATGCATAATATTATGAGGAAACACATTTTTTATTACAATATATACAATTATTCATTGAACACAATTTTTTCTTTATAGTTTGAATGGATTTCAAGCCTATATCGAATATCTATATCCAATCCATATGTTACCCTCTAATATACAAGACACTCACTAAATTGGGACCATAGTGAAATGATTGGAACATCCCAATTAGAGGGTCATACTCAGTGGAATTTCCATTTTACCATGAAGTTTTTTTAGAATAAAATGTAATAATTGACTAATTTTTGTTTGTAGGATATGGGACCAAGAATAAATGTACTACATGTGATTCTATTATTAATGGTTCATATTTGTGCCCTTTTTTATTCAAATACACTTTCATGAATCATAATTCATTTATTTTAACTGCATTCATATTATCAACCCATTTATATCAAAAAACAATATCACTTGAAATGTTGGAAAATAAAAATCCCGTATTTGTTTGATGATGAAAAAGTATGACATATTCATATAAATTAAATTTTTATCAATGATACATAATATTTGAATCACTTATACTAAAATAATTACTCCATTATTTTTCATCATTCTGTTTTCATTATAATACTTTGAATTAAACATATAACCATTAATTACATAACCAATTTAAGATAATTGGTGTACACTTGGCCCTTTGGATATCCATTGATTTTTTTCTCAAATTTAATTTGAATTTAAAAATAAATCTATAAATATATGGTATTAAAGTCATCTAAAAAAATATTGGTTATTTGTATTTAAATTCATTATTCCATACCTTGATGGATTAAAATACCTTGGAATTTCTTTTTGGATTTTAATATATGGAACAACATCTATATTGTTATTTAAATGGTAAAGGATATATTTATCCCACTTTATAATAAAAATTGTGATGACATCTGTTCTGTAAATTCCTTCTCCTAAAAGGTTCCCACTATGATGATATTTCAGGAGACCAATGTGATCCACATTGAAAAGGTTCTGGTATAAAATTTAATAGATTCATAAAAAATATTTCTCTTTATAATACAACCTTCTGGTCAACTTTTATTTTTGATGTATAGTATCAATATCTACATATATCATTCTATAGGGTACATCCATTTATAATGTATGGGACTACAAAATTGGATCACTCTAAATAAGTGAACCAGTATATTAAATAATGATAGTGGGAAGAACAACTCTATTTCACTTAATATGATATTAATTTTCTTTTCTGTAGTTGTAATCATCGTCAGGTTTCTAATGTTACTACATATATCTTTGAAAAAGAAAAAAATCTTGGTTATTATTTGAAGAAAATTTTTAGGTAGAATGTAACATAAAGTTTTAGGTATTAAATCATTCATCAAAACATCATTGTCATGTGATTTTTGGACCTTTAAATTCAAATAAATCACTGACATGATATTTTTTATATTTTATGAATACCAATCTGGAACCATTACATAATTTAAGAAGATGAAAAACTAATATCTCACTAAGATAAAAATATTGTAAGATTCTCGAGGAAGAAGAATACACCATTCATGTTTCACTAGAACAAAATTTCCCTTAACCACATGTCAATCATGTCCAACCTTGACTTAATTCCATCATCTGTTTTTTGGGTATATATAGTAATATCTCAATAAAAATATCACCTATATTTTTTCTATACATCTGAAAAAAATTTTAAGGCATACAAACAATTCTAGTGTGGTAATTCAAGAAAAACATATCTCCTTTTCCAAACATTTTTTGTATCGTTTCTCGAAAATGGTTTACCAAAAATAGTGCCAATATCCTTTACTTTTAAAACATTTTATCACCTATTAGTGGAGATAGTGTATACCTTATTTTAAATTTTCATTGAATGATTTCATCCAATATTTCTATTTTTTCATTGGGGTATAAAAATTTTATATCCAAGAAACAAAATAATCAATTAATGATTCAACCCAACTGAGTGTATAATTTCTTCAAAAATGGTATATCCTAGTATTACTTTAATGTTATATCCCACAAAATTATATTATCAAAAAAGACTTTTATCAACCTATACATCATATCTCTCAATGTAAAATCAAAATTTCAACAAGTATCATACATTATAACACCTGAATCTTAAATTAATTTTAGAACATTAGTCAACATAGCCAAATAAACATCAATATCATTACCCAATTATTTTTGTATTTATATAAGTAGGGAAAATTTAATGTATTTAAAATTTATCCATTACCAAAGTGGTAATTTATAGTTTTCAAAAATAACTTGCCATTATTGTGAGTGTTACTTTGTACACCAAAAAGATTAACTCTGTCTGTAGAGAGAATCAGATAAAGGTTTCTCGCCTCATTTTTAAATCTATGATACTACTAATCAATTTTTTTAAAATGAGGAGTTTCTAATGGGTGATTAATTTTCCCATCATTAATTCTTGTATTTGTGTGCAACATCAATTCTCTTATACTCTCCTCACTTCCTTATAGGCATATAAATAGTGAAATGATAGGAAGGTACTGTACAACATTTGAAGAATATGATTCATCAATCTTGTGTCAAGTTTCATGACATGTAGGTCATTTTTTAAGCAATTCAAGTTCCTTGTTAAATAATATACAATCATTTAAACAATCATGTATTCTTTTAGTGATCAAACCCATTGAACATAGCATTATTTTAGTGTTATATGTTGAACAAGGAGGATCATTATCTTTTTCTAGTATATCATTCATGAAAGAAAGTAAGTATATAAAAATGGTTTCACTCTATATACTTCCATATTTTAAATTATATAGATTCAATGTGAAAATCAGATTTTTTTTATTAAATGAAATACTATGTTCGATAGCGTACATGATACGCCACATCAAGCTTAACCGAGAAAACTAAATATTTTTATTTAATATGGTAGTTATCACAAAATCCATTAGAATAGTGGGTACAAACATGATTAAATGATTTATTAAAGTATGGTTGACACATGTATATATACTTAACTCTTTTATTAATTAATTATAAATTAAAATAAAATACTTTTTAAAATAAAAGGAAATGTTTTTTTGAAAATTATTTAAATGTGAAAAAGTGTATCTTATACCAATAAATAAAAAAAATATTATTGAATTATATTAATGATATATATATTTAATATAATTTCTCATATTCATCTTATTTTTCTCAAGACATTATATAAGAACAAATCCAATTTTTACATATAAAATATTTATTTTTCTAAAAAGGTAATTTTGTTGTCTTTTGATGGAGTGCTTATTTTAAATCTAGTTTTTTGCCAATTTTATTAATTATATTTTTTAAAATAAACCTATAAATTGAAAAAAATATATCAAAATTTACTTTTGTTTAATTTTGGTATTTTTCTAATTAGTTTCATGTTTTTATGAATAGTGAAAAATACTAAATTTTAAATGAAAATAGGTTTTTAATATAAATAATTTTTAGTGTTAAATTATATTTCTTATTAGTTTTAAAGTATAATTAGATAGATTTTATATCATTTAATCCAATTTAGTTAACTAGAATCAATTTCAATATTGAATTTGGATATAAAAATATTCAAATCTTTTGAACATTTTCACTTTAAAAACTCATTTTATCATTCCATCAATGAGATTAATTTTGAATTACTTTCATAAAATAAGGTGTTTTGAATTTTGAAGAATGGATTACATATTTTTATTCATAATTTCAAAATCTAGTAAATAATTCCTTTTTGTTTTTTGAAAATTTGAAATCTAACTTTAGTAAAAAATGTTATTACTGTGGTTAAGTGTAAATCGAGTAATTAAGGGTAAAAATAATACTATAAATTTTATTAAACTACCATAAAACTATATATAATTTTATTTTATGAGTTATTATAGACTAAAATAATCCTTGGGATGATTTTTGATCTTATTCTAACAACTTGTATGTCTTTAATTCCTTTATAGTATTTTATTTTAAAGAAAAGTCAGTGGTTTCATACTTATGTTTTAATTACTATAACGTTTTTATATAGAGATATTTAGAATATTTCATTGAATATAAATATTAATTTGAAATATAAAATATTTATATACATCATGGTGATTTATTTATAATTTTTAATTGATAAAATAATTACCATAAATGATGTCACATTGATGATGTAGTAATTTTTTAATTAATTAAAATATCAAATAAAAGAATATTAAAATATTAAAATAAACATAAATTGAAATAATTAAAGTCATAAAAGAATTTTATAGATTAATTTTTCTTTATAGTTATGTTTTAGAAGTATATTTTATAAATTATCTTAATTTTATGATATTTATAACAAGTCAAGTAATGAAGACTGTCCAAATTGACATTAATGATATTTTAAAATAAATAATATTTTATAAAATGATATAAACTTTCTAAAAATATTAAATTATTTAAAATAATTATTATAGATTCAAAATATCATCAATGATTAATTTATGTTTTATTATGAATTTTATAGTAACTATATTAACCTTCAAAGATTAAAAATCAATGTTGTCATAGTAAGAGTTACAGTTGTTAAATAAGGGTTAAACAAAAAATATAAGGATTAAAAAATAATAAAAACATGTATAATTTTCATTGGATGAATTTATTTATACCAATAATAATTATATCATATAAATAAATGATTTTGGATCCATTTTCAATATAATATTAATTTATATTAATTTAATATTTTGAAGAATTCCAAGAGTGCCCCCCCCCCTCTCTTATAAAAGGGTGCCACTTCTTATCATTTATAAACACTTAAAAACATTTTTTTATTTGAAAGTATCTTCCCAGATACATTAATAGAATCTCTCTCCACATTATAGAGCTCTTTTTTTAACTATAAAATCATCCTTAGAGGTCTTTAGGTGATAAGCAAAGGAGATTGTCTGAAGAAAATCTATCTTTTTTTTATTAAGTGTTTCTTTTTTGTTTATTCTTCCAACTCTATAAAATATTTTTCAACCATGAAGAAATAATAAATAAAGAATAATAAATGTAATTATATTATATTATATTAATATCAACATCTAAATCTATCTCCCCTTATATCAAAGTGGAAAAGAAGTTATTGTTTGTGTGTACGAATGACTACCACCTCGCGATCTAAGGAAATTAATTTTCCATCATTGTCTATCAAGACTTGTTATACTGATGGAATTAATGTTTATATATTATATAATTGAAATATTTATCATTTTTAAAAGATAATATATCATTTTATTATAACCTTTCCATACACAGAAAAATGATAGTGTTGTTCAGGCATACGTGTGTACTATCACGTCCAAGAAGCGATGTGAGTTGTTTTTCATCACCACATCACGTTGATAATATATATAATTATATATAAATGATTAATATGATATTAATTATATTATTATCATTGTGAAAATATAAAATCATACTTACCTTATTTCAATAGTGATCATTGAAAATGAAAACGTTACTCATGTGTAAGTTTGACTTACTGTCTCCATGATTGTAACGTATTTCATTATTAATATCCATATTTAATAGATTGGTTTAAATGTATAATTTATTTATAAATTTTATTATTATTTTATGAATATTATTCAGGAGATTATGTAATAATGAATCCTTTTCAGTGTATACATTTTACTAAAGTGATTTTGGACCCATGTACTGAATATCATCAAAACATCCAATGTGAACTTAAATAATTAATTAATTTTTATAACATGGGAATAATGGATATAAAAGGAATAATAAATTTGGAAAATATTATAATTTATTTAAATAATTAAAATAATTTTATTATTTAGTAATATAATGATTTTATGTGATGAATCAAACTCATGGTAAGAGACTTTTTAACTAAAACCCTTATTTTAAATGTTTTAAAGATTTATTCTTATAAATATTTATCTTTCATATATATGTTTTTAAAATGACTTCGGTGAATGTGTTAATATAGAAATTAATGTTTTAAGAAATTAGTTTTATAATTTCTCATAGTTTTTTTTCCAAATTGTAATCTTTTTAAGGTTTTTTGTTAGCGACTTTGTCTCAATCTACATTCATTGAGGAATATTTTGAAGTTATACACCCACAATATTTTATGAGGTCTATATACTGACCCCTTTAACATATAATATCATTAATTTATTTATTATCATGTCATTTAATGTTTTTTCTAAATTTTATTCTTTCTTGGGGTTTATGATTTACATGTTCAAAGTTGTATGGGAAATGTTGAATGTTTAAAGATTTAATTTCAAAATCATTTTCTCCTGGTAAATATTTTTGATATTATTTTACATATTTATTTATTTGGATATAAAAGGTTTGTAAAGGAAATTTTATATATTTTTTTATTTTCATAAAAAAAACTTCAAAAGGAATATTTTTATTTTCTTTATAAGGAACATTTAGACAAAGGATAAAAGGAATGTTCTATTCTTAACGTTCACGGTGAAAATGAATTTTCTTCCACCATGGAAATTTTTTTATTCTAGGATTCCTTTGAAACATTTCATGTTTCCTAAAATGAAAAAAAAAATTATAATTTTTTCTATTTTGGTATTGAATATGTTTTTTCAAAGAAAATGGTGTTTTGGTATTGAAAATGTGTTCTTAATAGAAAAGAGAATTTTTATCCAAAAGCATTTTTCATATGGGATTAAAAATAGTTTTTCAAAAAAATTTATGATGAAATTTTTTTATTAATTATATGGTAATCGGTCATTATAGGAATCATGTGGGTTTGATATATCTTATACATGGGGTGGCCCGGATAGCTTCGGGTATGCCCATTACAGCTTAACATGGGGAGGCCCTAAAAATGATGGGGAGTCCATTATAACTTAACTTGGGTGTCCCAAATAGCACCGGGTAATCCCATTATAGTTTATCATGGGGTAGACTAGATAGAAACAAGTAGTTCTATGGTAGATTAATTGTAATTTAGTCATATGATTATTCAAATTGCAATGGTTTTGAAAGGGTCTTACTTATATGATTATCTAAGTCACCTAAAAAAGTTTAATTTTTTTACTATGGGTTTTAAGGAAATTATTTGAGAAAAATGTTTTTTTATTGCTCATATGAAAAAAAATATTTCATATTTTCAAAGAACATTAATGATAAAGGTAAATGTTATATGAGTTTCTGTTTTTTTTACTGAACTAATAGTTTCCTTTATTTTTTTCCCTTGATAATAATTTCTCCCATATTATATTTTTAAAATTTATTTCACATGGTTTAAGGTGGAATAGAGATAAGGATATGATCAAGGAGATAATTGTGAATATTTTTCATAATTAGTAAGTGACTTCATATTATAGAAAAAATAGAAACTAAGTATATGTTCCCACTTATAATGTATGTTTTTAATTTTTAATAGTTTATCCAAATTCTCTAAAACTATAAACTAAAAAGATCCTCAAATTTTAATTCTAATTCAAAAACACTAGAATATGTAATATTTAAAGCTCGTTTCTTAAAATTGGGATCAAATGATGGTTTAGATAACCATGGAGATTATATTTTTTTATTAAGAGGTATGGATATCATCATGGTTTTATAATTTTAAGGTTTATCGTAAGTTTAATGTCTTAGAAAACCGTTTTAGGATTTATGTTATGAATTTTTAAGGTGACTACTGATATTTTTTAAGAAATTTATTTTTAAGGTAATTATATGTTAGTACATTTTAGGATTCAAAATGAAAGGTATGAGATAACCTTTAAGGTAAAATATGTTATCGTTATTTTTTTGAATTTTCTCATATTTTTGGGAATGTTATAAAAATTATATAGTTTTAGAAAAAGAAAAACCACAGATCATGTGACAACCCATCATGTCTGGTAAGGTCATGGTAATCAAATCCACAACCAAAGGGAAATAAGGGATAATCACCTAAAACTGGCCTACATAAAATCCTGGTTAGAATGTATTTTTATTTTTAGTTAAATGATTTTATGGTGGAATAATAAGTTTATTTTGTTAAAAAATGTTTTATTGATTACATTTCAATGGGATTGGAAAATGATTTGGTGATTTGGTGATTAAGGTTATTTTAGAAGATGTTCACTATTTTTGGAATCCTATAATTTTAAGGGAAATAGACAATATGGGAATTTATTTAAGGAATAAAGGATGAATTGTATTCTGGAATCATATATGATTTCATTGTGGATTCATGGTGATTTAGCTTATTTATTGAAATGGGTAGTGTATCTTTAAGATTATTGGGAAGTTAAATTTTTGGGATGAGGTAATAAGATTGGTTGATATTATTTTGAAGACTGTATGATCTAATCCTTATGTATTGTTGGATTCAATATTAGCTTATATTATTTTGAGTAATTTTAAGGATAGTAATTTATCAAATGGTCTATGTTTAACATCGGGTGTCACTGTTGAATTTTAGAGATTAAAGTAGTTTTTTGTCTTATAAATGATTATTCTTTTTGGGGAATTATCTAATCTTATCCAAACCATTTTTGTTTTGGTTAAATTTTCCCAATAGGATAAATATATAGTTAATATTTTTTGTTTATTTAATTCTCTATAAGTTTATTTTAGTGCTCTGGGCATGAAAATTTCAAACTAAATACAAATTTTTTGGAGAAAAATATGATTTTATCGTGGAAATTGATTAAAGGATCAAACAATAATTTTAATGTAACAATATTTCCTTATTTTCATAGTAAATGTAGTAAAATGATTCCTCATCTCTATAAAAAGGATATTAAAACAAAAAATATATATCTGATTACTTTTATCAATGGTATTTTTACCCATCACATATTTATGGTTTTTTTATGGTTAACTTTCCCATCATCAAGTTCTCTATCACTATCTCTTAGTCTATAAGAGTTATTTTTATATTCTAGTTCCATTTTTCCTAGAGAGAAACCAACTATTTTTTATCTCAAGAAACATTCATACTTCCCTTTCAATCATTTAAATTTGATGTTTTGTTAATCCTTGATCCGATGTGGGATTTCAATAATGGTACATTGAAAGGTAAACACCTAAATTCCAATCTTGAGTTCAAATTTCAAGGAATAAATTTATTAAATGGGGGAGAATATAACATACTGATTTTTAAAAGGAAACACGTCATTCAATATCATACATCATACACCACATCGTGCTTAACCGAACAACTAAATATTATTATTTTAAAGGATATTTGTATTATAGCTATTAAAATGGTGGGTATGAGTAAGATTAAATGAATAATTAAAATATATTTGAAACATTTAACTATAATTAATTCCTTGACCAACTAATTTTAGATGAAAATAAAACTCTTCTTGAAATAATGGGAAATGTTTTTATAAAAATTAATTAAATGTCTCTAAGTGTGTTTTATGATAATAAATAAAAAAAATCTCCTTATATTATATTAATGAAATATATATTCAATATAATTATTAAAATTCATCTTATGTTTTTCTAAACATAATATAAGAACAAATGTTTTTTTATATATATAATATGTATTTTTCTAAAAAGGCAGTTTTGTCGCCTTTTCAAGGTGTAGTTGTTTTAAATCTATTTTTTGAAACCTTTATTAATTCTATTTTAAAAAGTAAACTTCTTATTTTTAAGAGTAATTTTAAAATTTACTTTTGTTGATTTTTTTGTATCTTTATGATAAGTTTCATGATTTCATGAATACTAAAAAATACTAGATTTTACCTGAAACCAACTTTTTCATCTAAAAAATATAGTGTTAAATTATATTTTTGATTAGTTTTAAATTATAATTAGATAAATTTTATATCATTTAATCCAATTTAGGTCCTTAAAATCAATTTCACATTGGATTTTGATATAAAAAATCCAATATTTTGAACATTTTCACTTTAAAATTGAATTTTCTCAATCGGTCAAAGAGATGAATTTTAAATTAATTTTTTAACTTCCCTGAACTGAAAGACACTAAACTAGTGACCTAGGCTAGGTCACCACATGATCTTAACCATGCCTTACCATATTCTAGAGGATGTCTACTAGTAGTGAGGGTCAAATAGATCATATGAGTAAATTATACCTTCTTTACCAGAGTAATCCACATGAGATAACATATGAAATAAATGAAACAAAATGAAATAAACTAGAAACATGCATTACCAACCATTTCCCAAACAGGGTAAAAAACATAACCAGATTCTAAATATTTCATTTCATGTCATGATAACCGTGGAAAAGTGAAGAAAATCTAAAATAATACAAATAGAAGAATCCTAAAAATAGCTCATAACTCCAAGTATAGATCTTTATCCTGCATATCCCACGTCCGACTCAACTCCCTAGCATAGGGACATTATAATAACCTGCAACCATGGAAAATACTCGGGTACCCAATGGCATCCTGAGTAGGGTTTGAGTATAACTCAGTATGCCACCAAGAAAGGCATCAGAAAAATATCCAGTCTAAACAGATATTTCATGAAAGTACTAAATAAATAACTAGGTAATCAAAAGTATACCCTGGTGCTATTAGTTAACAAAATTCACTCGAACCATTTTCATCACATAATCCATTTTCATCACTTGTTCCATGGGTTAGGCATTTACATCATTTACCCAATGGCCTAATATGGTGAATTGTTATGCATAAGGTAATAAAAAAAGTTCCATATCTCACTAGGGATAAAATTTTATAAACAAATAAATCAAATTTACCTTGGATACTCAGTTGAGGTAGTATCATCAAATGCATCCATTATGGGCATAGAGCCTCAGTCCCCTTCCCAAACCCATGAATTATGGGTTGGGGTTTAGAGCCTATGTCTAACCCAACCCATAGTCATAGATCCACATGACCAATACCCCACAACTACCAATCCATGTTTACATGATTATTTTTCTATTAACCACATATACCGTAACATAAACCATGATCAAATATAACATAAAACATTTACAATTCACATTTAATTCAACACATGAACTAACATCTAGCCTTAACCCATTAGCACATTTACTATTTACCTAGAATATCCCATTTAACCCATTTACATTTTCATACCATAACAAATTTATCATATTTAAATATTTCCATACATTAACCCATTTCACATGGTTCACCAATTTACATGTATTATCCCATTTTTTCAATTCTATTAAAAACTCATAAGTCATTTAACATATTCACTTCATTCGATTTAACCCTTTTCACATTTTCCAAACAATCACTTATGTTGTATCCAAAAACTAGACATAACTACCATTAGTATATCTTAATAATTTTAACCAACATGTTAACACATTTATCATGGGATCAATTTTAAAACAAATGAACTTTAGGATTAGCATTGAAATTTTCCATGTTCATGAATATTGCCGCACCCCATGGGTGGCCCTAAACGGTCTAATCAATCTCAATGCATCCCATAGGAATTATGAGGGGGTATAAATCATAATTTAGAAAATCATTTTACCAAATTTTATTAAATTCATCAAATTCACAGCAAGTGGGAAGAAATATCTCAACCACACATGCAAAAATCGATAATAAAACTATAGGATGTCACTTATAGACCACCTACCTTGAATCTGAAGATTAACACATTCTAGACCTTATCCTTAGATCCGAATTCAAGCAACCTTTGAATCCAAAACCTAAGATATACAATAAAAAGAGGGTTTTGGTCTTCAGAAGAAGGAGAAAAAATCTATAATCCCCAATCCTAAAAATATAAGTAAAAGGAGTATTAGACTTACTTGGATATTCAATCTACAACCAATGGTGCTCCAAACTACCTATAAATGAACTAGATTGACCCTTGGGATGATTTTGGAGCTTAGGTTCATTACTAGGGTTTTTATTGAGTAAATGGGGAAGTAAATCAGGTGGAACACTTAAAATCTAGTGGGGAAAAAGGTAAATTCTAACTTTTTAATGGGCGCACAGTTTGGCCGAATGGTTTTCTGAACCGTGTGCCAACCCTATACCTGCCTCTGTCCAAGAGGATTCCATGTAACATGGTTACCTAGTAATCCCACACTATTTGATAAATTGTGAACCAACCATGTGTAGTGCCTTTATCGAAGGACTCGTGCTTTGGTTTCCCTATTTCACGGTTTACAAAAACCATGCGCCAACTTTGCAACATTCATTGGATAACCTAATTTCACTTTATTTCATGCCCCAAACCCCTAGAACACCTCCATGATTACTCATACACTCGGTAAGAAAATAATTATCCAAATTAATGGGATTAAAACCAAAATTTAAACAAGAATATACCTCCATGAATTATGGGATCTTACAACCTCGAGACCTTATAATGGCTCTTCCTCGAGCTACACTCCCAAGCATCACTGAGCTTCTGAGGTAAATAGATTTGGCCATTGGGAATATATATCTATCTACATCTCCAAATTTTATTCCTTAACATTACCATGTTTCTATAAGATTCAAAATAAAGGCACAATCTTCCTCGCAAGACTTTCTCCCTATGACCCAAAATAAAAATTGGATTAACCTCAAAGGATACATCAGCCTTTATCTCAACATCCTCAAAATCAATCACATGAGATGAGTAAAAGTGATTCTATTGAAGTTTTGAAACATCAAAAACATCATGCACATCAATGTACCATTGTGGGAGTGAAAATTGATATTCCACTGGTGAGATCCACTCCACGATATCAAAGGGTCCCACATATCTTGGTGACAACTTACCCTTTTTCCAAATTTGATAGTGATCTAACCTTGGCAACACCCAAAGAAACACATGATTATAGACCACAAACTCAATAGTTATACAATGTTGATCTGCAAATGAATTCTTCCTACTCTGATCCATTTCCATACAAGTCTGAATAAATTGAAAAATTTCCGATGACTCATGTATGAGACTCGGTCGCAAAAACTATGATTCCCTAGATTATATCCAACATAATGGTGACATAAATGATCTACCATAGAGAGCCTAATATGATGACATTTGAATCGTATCCTGGTAACTATATTTGTCCAAAAACTCAGTAAGTGCTAGATTATTTTCTCAAAATCCACTAAAATGTAAGACACATGCCCTGAGCATTCACTCAAGTACCTGAATAGCATGCTTCGATTTCCTATCTGTAGGCGAGTGAAAGGTTGAAGTAAAAAATGTCTGGGTACTAAGAACCATCTATAATCCGTACTTGAATCATTTTGTGAAGCATTTATCATGATAAAAATCTATATTCTATGATCACCCACGAAAATATATCATCTCCTGGACATACAAGTCACCCAGTTGGTTAATGGCGAAGGTCTTCTGAAGAGTTAGGAAATGAGCTACCTTGGTCAACCAATCCAAAACTACCCAAATAAAATCATTCTTCTGAGTCATCCCTAAGAAAACCACCACAAAATCCCTCAATAAATCATCCCATTTCCATTTTGGAATGGGCAGTGGAATCAAAAAACCACCAGATTGCTGATGCTCATCCCTCACATGTTGGAAGGTAAGGCATCATGCCCAAAAACCTACACCCACCTTCTTCATCCATGTCCACCAGTACTTCCTATGAAGATCATGATACATTTTGGTCAAAATAGGATGAATTACCCACTATGATGCATGAAACTCATGTCCTAAATCATCTCATATACACATTGGAACCACCACATAGTCATGAACATAAATGAATGCATCATGTCCAACGGTCTAACTAGAAAGTGACTCCCCCACCTTTAAAACATTCAATTGAAGCCAAAAATTTAAGATCCTCATACTTTTATTCCTTAACCCTAATCAGAAGAATGGAATCAAGTATCAAGGATTCAAAGGTCAGCATACCTTGGCCAACTTTCACTTCAAGATGCATCTAAGAAAACAACTTCATCATATTCCACTCCAAACTTGATTCATGAACTGCCTGATTTTGGGTCATCCAACTCAAAGAATCTGCAACATGGTTTCCCTTTCCCATTGTGAAAACCATATCAATTTCAAAGTATTGGATGTACTCCACCCATATTCACTGCCATAGGTTGAAATTAAACTGATAGAATATGTACTTCATAATTTTATGATTGATATACACTGCAAACCATTCCCCCAACAAGCAATGTCGCCATTATTATAAGACATAAACCATCATGACCAATTTATCATCATATGTAGGGTAATTTCATTCATGAGGCCTCAACTATAATGACACATATTCTAAAACCTAATCATCTTTCAGCAACAACACTCCAACCCCAATACTAAATGAATCACAAAACAAAGTATCTTTCTTATCTGACTTAGGTAAGATAAAAATTGGGGCAGTTGTCAACCACCTCTTTAACTCCTGAAATGCATTCTTGCATTCCCTATAGCACTCGAACTTGATACCCTTATTAAAAAAACTAAATGTTTCATTTATAAATGTGAAAAGTATTCCATGAATCTTTGGTAAGAGCCTGCTTATCAAATAAAACTTCGTACATTAAAAACACTATTTTGTTTATACCAAGACATAACTTCCTACACATTCTCCATATCCAATAACACGCCTTCCTTATAAATAATGTGACCAAAGAAATGAACCTTGTCAATCCAAAAATCACATTTCATTAGGTTGGATTATATCATATGCTCTCTCAGTATACTCAGGATGATGTAAAAATGATTACCATGATTGTCATGAGTTTTAATGTACACTAAGATGTCATCAACAAAGAAAAATACAAACTAGTCAAAATAAGGGTGAAATATTTGGTTCATTAGGTCCATAAAAACTGACGGTGCATTGTTCAACCATAACAGTGTTCGAAAAAACTTATAAACCCCATAACTACTGTTGAAAAAATTCCATTGTATATCAGAAGGTCTCACACATATCTATTGATACCCTGATCCCAAATAAATTTTGGAGAACAGTAAATCACCTCTCATATGGTCAAAAAGATCATCTATTCTTGGAACAGTCTATCATTTCTTGACCATAACTTGATTCAACTTCCTATAATAGACACACAATCTCTAGGATCCATTATCTTTCTTGGAAAAAATCATAGGATATTCCCATGTTGACATACACTGATGAATAAACCCCTTGTTCGCTAGTTCCTCAAAATGAGTCTTAAGTTCCTGAAGCTCTACCAATTCCATTCTATATGGTAGAATGGAAATTGGTTTCAATCTCAATAGCAACTCTATATTTAACTCAACATCCCTCTCAGGTGACAGTCCTGAGAAGTCCTCAGAAAACACAACCTATAATTGATCCACCACTAGAGGGAAGGCATGATGCTTCACTCCCTCATCATCAAGCCTGAGACAAGACTCTTGAGCCATGATTTCACCAAACTACGAACAAACAGGCCCTACATGGCCTTCCCGAACATCCCATTCACCATGATGGACCTACATGTCTCCCTCAAGAGACATGAACATTACACGATGATGGAATCATTCAATATGGTCTCGGTATAATACTAGTCAGTCCATACCAAAAATCATATTAAAATCCAACATCTAAAGCATAAACAAGTCCCACAAGAAACAATACCTACCATACTCAGTCTCACATCCCTTACATTGTTTGATATTTGCTGCTCTCACCCATAGTGGTGTATCAATCGACATGACCGTACACATTCATTCCACTACTAGACCCAACACAACCATAAACTGAGTAGTTATAAAAGAGTGTTTGGCACATCTATAAAAAAATTACAAGAAACCATATAAGATATAAGGATTGTACCTTCAACAATCGATGGTCCCACATCACCACCTATGAGTGTAGACTGAAATTCAAGGAGTTGACCTACCCCTTTACCCTAGTTCCCATACTAAACCCACTGTGTTGCACTATCCTACTAGTATGGACACTCTCTTCCTAGAGTACTATGCTCGCTATATCTACTGGTGTGTCTGGTCATGCTTTAACTACCTACCTGATATAGTGTAAATGATGCCCTTCCTATACATAGTATCAGTTTCTATCTTTTATCAATTCTCAGCTATTGAGGGTTTCTATATAACTTCTTCACATTCCCCTATTTTTTCTCACACTCGGTGCTCAACCAGTGGTTAGGGTCACTAGACACGCATAATCTTGGGCCTTCCACACTAATAGAAAAACACTTGGTCACCACCCAGAGATGTTGATCCTCTCTTATGACTACACTTCATGCTACCACCCTAGTGAATATTTATAAATCAATGCTTTTAGTCCCTAGAAGTTTCACCACAGGTCCATGTAATTTGAACCACTTTTCCACCCCCTAAATACTCCATCATGTTCCCTTATGAAAAAATTACTTAATCCGCCACTTCTGAAAACCTCTTTAAATGGGATATTTTCAATTAGTACATAATCTCATGTCTATTTCCATCCTAAAAACATATCACTTTATTGGGCTCATCCCCTTCCAATGCCGGTACAAAGAGTTGAAAGTATATTAAGAAAACCACATAATCTTTCACTAATATAATTCCATGTGTCAAACTTATAAACTCTATAGCTCACACATGTCTCAAAGTCTCTAGATGTAAATGATCCAAAAAAATTCATAGAATTCCTTCCATAACATACCATCAGCCTGTTGAGTTTTAACTAAGATATTCCACCATTTCTTTATTTTTCCATACATCATTTATGCTACCAAATTGACTATATTATATATAGGTGTCTCCAAGTGGTCCGAAATCGTCTAGATGAACTCTTTCCAGAACTCTACTACCTCAGGTCCACCCTCACTAGAAAAAATTAGAGGATGTTGTAACTGAGACCCTCTAGTCAAATCAAATATACTCAGCATGACCTTCCCTGGGTCCCTTTCTATCAAATAGATAAATTGAGTGATGTTCTCATTAAACCTTTCCACTCCTCGATTATCATGGACGAATGGATTTTCTTACTCCACTACTGGTGAATAATTGTTTGTGATATCCTACATTTTCCCAACCAAAACACATTGACATGGTGTCATCTTCCAACAATGAAAATCATGATTCTTAGAACACATAACATAGGTCTTCCACAATTTACATAAAAGAGGGATATCTACTAGCTATAAAGAACCCATTTCGCACACACTATCCCAATGATCATTGTCATACCTAGAAAACTACCCTCAACCATCCCAATTGTGGGTCATGGATAACATGGGGTAAACCAACACACATAGTCACAAGTTTTTCATTAAATACCTTTTTATAATCATTTACACACTCACAACATAAATCATTTCTCTTAAACACATTTCCCATTTCACAACTTATTAAACCCAATTTTTTAACTCATTTACAATCTTTCATTGAGAACAATTATTTAACATTACTTATATTTTACCCATTTTCATCATCATTATTAGACACCATTTTCTTCAAATTTACTATGAAAGAAAATGAGTTATACACTACATGTCCCCGACACCCATCTCATGTGTTCCTATCATGATGTGTGCCACCTATATCCCTATGTTATTATAATGGTACATGAATTAAAAAACTCATGTCATTAAAACAATGATAAAAATCCTATAAAATGGCACATAACAAAACAATTGAATCACCCAATTGTGAAATATCATTCAAATGTAAAAAAACACACCAAGAACAACAATCCAACCATGGGTAATTGGATTTTCCCTCATACATGGGTTAGCTACTCCCAAGAACGAGCTCATTGTCGTGGACCGACACATAAAAATATCCCATATATTATCCATAAATAATTCAACCATAGAAAAGAACTACTCTAATACCACTTTGTTACGTCCCTGGCTTAGAATCCACTAATCCAGTGCCTCGATCCAGGTCACCACATGACCTCAATCGCATCTCTCTATATTCCAAACGATTTTGATTAGTAGAGATGGTCTAATAGATCATGTGGCAAGACTATACCCTCTTTACCAGAGTAATCCATAGTGGATAACATATAAAATAATGCATACCATAAGAAACAAACTAGAAACATGCATTACCAACCATTTCCCAAATAGTGTACAAAACATAACCAAATGATAAATATGTCATGTCATGATAATAGTGAAAAAATGAAGAAAAATAAAAATAAGACAAATATCTAAATCCCCAAAACAGTTCCCAAATCAATATAGGTATCCTAGAATAGGGAATTTTCCCTTTTCCTAGCTTGAAACCCTGAAATATGCTTAGGTACCCAACAATAACCCCAGCTGGGAGTGAGTACAACTTAGTAGGCCACCACCAATGGTGTATACAAAATATCCATTATAAACTGATACTTCATGAAAGTACTAAATAAATTACAAGGTAAATAAAATACAACTCTAGTGCTATAATTTAACAATATTAACTTTAACCATTTTAATCACATTATCCCTTTTCATCAATTGTTATATGTGTTGGGAATTTACATCATTTACCCGATGGCCTAATCCAGTAAATTACTATTCATAAGCAAATAATGCAAGTTCCTTATATAAATAAGGATAAAATTTCATAAACAAATATATAACACTTACCTTGGAGCCTTAGTCCATGTAGTCTCATCAAATGCATCTGTTTGGGGTATAGAGCCTCGATCCCATTCCCCAACCGGTGCATTATGGGGTGGGGTTTAGAGACTTAGTCTAACATGACCTATGGGAATATGCCCTCAATTTTAATACCCCAAAACATCTAATCCTTGTACACATGATTATTTTTTCATTAACCAGATATACCATATCACAAAATATGCTCAAACATAAACCTTAGGATTTATAATTCACATTTAATTGAACACATGAATCATCATCAAACTTTAAACCCTTAGAACATTTACCATTTACTTAGCATAACTCATTTAACACAATTAACTTTTCATACCATAACCTATTCAGCATATATAGATATTTCCATACAATAACCAATTTCACATGATTCATCAACAGTCATGAATTATCCCATTTAAACAATTCCATTACTAACTCATAATCCATTTGACACATTAAATTTTTTCCATTTAACCCTTTTTCACATTTTCAAACAATCCCTTATGTCATTTACAACAACTAGAAACAACTACCATTAGTGCCTCTTTATAATTTTAACCAACATGTCAGCACATCTATCATGGGATCCATTTCAACACAAATGAAATTTAGGCTTAACATTACAATTTTCCATATTTGGGAATATTGGCACACCCCATGGGTGGCCCTAAATTGTAAAATCAATATCAATTCCTCCCATGGGGATCATGAGGGGGTCTAAATAATCATTTAGAAGAAAACAAATTACCAAATATTACTAAAGGCATCAAATGCAGATCATGGGGGAAGTAATATCACTACCACACGTGAAACAATCAATAATAAAACTATGGGATATAACCTTTAGACCACCTACCTCGAATCCAAATACAAACATACACTCAAAAATATCCTTAGATACATAGTAAATAACCCTTTGAATTCATAAACTAAGATCATCTGGAAAAAGAAGGCTTTAGGGCTTCAAAATAATAAGAATAAATCTAAAATCCCTAATCTGGAAAAGAGAGATGAGAGGATCGTTAGACTTACTCGGAGCTTTGATCCATAACCAACTGCACTGTAAATGGACTAGAAATGAAGGAGATCAACCATTGGTAATTTTTGGGAGCTTAGGATCATCGCTAAGGTTTTTTTAGAAGAAATGGGGAAGGGAATTGGGTGGAACACCTAAAATCCCATGGGGAAAAAAGGTAAATTCTCAATTTTTAATGGGTACATGGTTTGGCCACACGGTTTTCCAAATCATTTGTTGTGTGCCTAACTCTATCCTTGAGTGGTATAAGTCAAATTTTTATCTCTCAATCTTGCTTGGTTTGATAAATTGTGTGTCAACCATCCGATGTTCCTCTTTCCAAGGTTGCACTGTTTTTCTTCCCCCTTGTGTGATTTACACTAACAGTGCACCAACCATGAAACATGCACAGGATGGACCTATTTCCCATTAATTAATTTACCAACCCCCAAAACACCCTCTAGCTTCCTCATACACCTGGTAAACAGTTAATTATCCAACATTAATGGATCAAACCCAACTTTAAACAGGAACGTACATCCACAAAGTATGATATATTACCTACATTGTCCAATTATTTGTTTTGAATTTTTAAAAATGTATTCAATATATTTAATCATAATGTTAAAATTTAGTAAATAGGTTCCTTTTATTTTTTCACAATATGAATTGCAACTTAAGTAATTTTTTAATAACACGGTTAAGGGTAAGTCATGTAATTAAAGGTTAAAATAATAATATAAATATAAGAAAATTACCCTAAAACATGTCCAAATTTTATTGGATGAGTTACTAGAGAATAAAATCATCTTTTTCCTAATTTTATTAGCTCTTGGATTCACTAGGATGACTTTAATCTCTTTATAGGATTTTATTTTAAAGAAATGTAAAAGATATTATACTAATGTTTTAATAAATATAACATTTTTATATATGAATTTTTTGAAGTAATATTCTACTATAAATAGAAATTTGAAAGAAAAAATATCTATCTAAATGATGGTAATTTATTTATATTTTTTTAGTGATAAAATATTTACCTTAAATTCTAACACAATGATTATGAAATAGTTGTTTAATTAATGAAAATATCAAATAAACAGTATTAAAAACATTAAAATAAATATAATTTGAAATAATTAATGTCTTAAATATATTTTATAGATGTATTTAAGTTTTTATTTATGTTTTATAATAATTAGTTCTAATTTATATTATTTTTATTCTATTTTTAAAAATTCAATTACTTAATAATGTCAAATTTGAGATTAATGATATTTTAAAATAAATAATATTTTATTAAATGTTATAAAATTTATAAAAATTTAATATTTGTTAGAGTGATTGGGATAAGGATTAAAATTTATTAAATTACTTATTTATTCATCCTTTGTAACTTTATGGTAATTATATTAGCCTTCAAAAAGTAAAAATCCATATTGTCTCAGTAAGAGTTATAGTTGTTAAATAAGATTCAAAATAAAAAAATAAAGATTAAAATATAATAAAAACTTATCTAATTTTAATCGTATGAATGGACTGAGACACATAATTATAATATCTTATAAATAAAACTTTTTAAATCCATTGGTAATATAAAATTAATTTATATTAATTTAATATTTTGAATAATTACAAGGGTACCCTGTCACTCTCTTATAAAAGGGCAAAACATATTATCATTTATACACACTTAAAAACCTTTTTATTAGATAATATATGCCAAAATAACTTTATATAATCCCTAACCACACTCTGCAGCTCTTATTTTATGCAGAACATCATCTTTAGATGTCTTCATGTGTTAAGAAAAAGAGATTGTCTAAAGAAAAGGTATCATTTTTTATTAAGTATTTATGTTTTTTTTTCTTCTTCTAAATCCTTCAACTATTCTTCAACCAAGATGAAATAATAAATCCATTATAATTAATATAATTATATGTTATTATTTTAATATCATCACCTAAATCCATCTCCACTTCCATCAAATGGGAAAATGAGTTGTCATTCGTTTGTACAGTAGACTATCGCATCACAAACAGATGAAATTCATTTTCAATCAACGTTTCTCAATAATGGTTTTAATTTTGGAATTATTGTTTATATATGATATTAAATAAATATTTATCATTATTAAAATATAATATATCATTTTTTTATATACCATTCTAATCACAAAAAAATGATAAGGTTGCCCATGCATAAGTGTGAACTATCACCTCTGCAAATCCATATGATTCATTTATCATCATCACATCACATGGATAATATATATAAGTAAATTTAAAAGATTAATATGATATTAATGATATTATTATCAATATATAAATATAAAATTATACTTACCTTTTTTCCATAATTATCGTTGAAAAATGAAAATGTTACTCATGCGTACATACATCTTATAGTCTCCAGGATTGGGATGTATTTCATTTTTAATATTCATAGTTAATGGATATATTTAAAAGTATAATTTATTTATAAAAATTATTATTATTTCAGTAATATTATTCTAGAGATGATGGAATAATGACCACTTTTGACAATAGACATTATACCAAAGTCAATTTGGACTCATGTACCGAATATCATCAAAATGTCTGATGTGAACTTAAATATTTAAGTAATTGTTATAACATGGTAATAAGTTATCTAAAACTAATAATAAACATTAATAATGTTCTAAACTAATTAGATAATTTAGAAATTTTATTATTCATGAATATAATTATTTTATGTGATGAGTTGGACTCAAGGTAAGAGACTTTTCAAATTAAAACTGTTTTTAAATTTTTTTAAAGATTTATTATTATAAATATTCATCTTTTGTGTCCATGGTTTTCAAATTATTTTTCTTAATTTATTAATATATATATATTTGTGTGTGTGTGTGTGAATGTTTTTAAAAAAATTAATTTTCTAATTTCTCCAAATATTTTTCGAAATGGAAAATTTTTAAGGTTTTATATAATGGACTTCGTCCCAATCTCCTTTCATTGAAGAAAGTTTTTATGTTATATACAATTCTTATTTTATGAGGTGTATATACAGAACCCATTGACATATAATGTAATTAATTTAAGTATTATAATTTTATTTAATGTTTTGATAAATTTTATTCTTTCATGGGGATTGCGATTTAAATATTCAAAGTGGTATGGAACACTTTGAATGTTTAAATAATTAATTTCAAAATCTTTTTCTCCGTGTCAATATTCTTAATATTATTTTAAATATTAATTTATATGGATATAAAATTATTATATAGGGAATTTTATGTCTATTTATAATTTCATTCAATGATTTTCTAAAGGATTATTTTTACATGTTTTATATGGAATGTTTTTACAAATGATAAAAGAAATGTTATATTCTTAACATACATGATGATAATGACTTTTCTGCCATCGTGGGAATTATTTTATTTATGGATTCTTTTTTAAGATTCCACGTTTCCTTAAATTAAAAACAATCATTATATTTTTGTGATTTTTGGTATTGAAAATGTTTTTTTAAAAAAAATGGTGTTTGTCTATTAAAATGAGTTCTTAAAATAAGTGTATTTTTATCCTAAATTGTTTCTATATGGGATTAAAAGAGTTTTTAAAGGTTTTTATGATGAAATTGTTTTATTAATAATATGGTACATGAGAATTATAGTAATAAGGTGATCCCTATATCTCTTATATATAGGGCTCCCTAGATTGTGTCGAGTAATCCCATTACATCTAAATTGGGGGTGGCCTAGATATTGTTGGGGAAACCCATTATAACTTAACATGGGGTGAACTATATATCATCGGGTTATCCCATTACAGCTTAACATGGGGTGAAATATATAGTTTCAGGTAATCCCGTAATATCTTAATTGGATGTTAGTCATATGGTTATTCCAATTGAAAGGGTTTTATGTATAAGTTTCTTTAAGTCACTAAATGGAGTTTAAATAATTTTCAATGGTATTTAATGATTTTAATTGAAAAAAAAAATTTAATATGAAAATGTTTTATTTCATATTCTCAAATAACTTTGAATATAAATGTAAAAGTTATATTAGTTTTCATGTTTTTATTGAACTAACTATTTCCTTTTTTTATATACCTTACTGAGATTTTATGCTCATTCCAAGTTTTTAAATTGAATTTCATGGGGTTTAAAGGGGAATAGAGACAAGGATGAGATAAATGGGATAATTGTGAATATTTTTAATAAGGATAAATCTTTCATTATTTTAAAGAGATTTTTATTTTTATAAAAAATGGATACTAGGAATAAGTTTCCATTTGTAATGTATGGGTTTGCTTTATAGGAGTTAGTCCTAATAATCTAAAACTCTAAACTAAAAAGATCCTTTAATGTAAATTTTAATTCAAAAACACTAGAATGTATGTTTTTTAAGGTTAGGTCCTTACATTCAACATGGTTGGTAATGTTTTATAGTTAGTACAACTAGCATATACTGGCGTCTTTGCACAGATCATTAACTTCTCAAACGTCTTTGTAAAATTAAAATTTTCATCTTCAATTACCATTTTCTTTTCCTCAATATAATATCCATAAATTGTTATACTTGAAATCATATCATATGTTATATAAACTATAGTGTTGCCTTATTCTCTAACTATACTTTTTTCATCATGATATTTACTCGAATGTTTATAACATTGATCTATTCTGAAACATATCTAGTATTCTTCCAACTCCTTTGGAAAAATTATTCTTGAATAAAAAAACAAAAACAAAAACAAATTATTTGAGAAGGATTATATTTATGTTATATTTCAAATATTGTCAACTCTTAAACAATATCCTTATACACTTTTTTCCTGTGATTATAATCCATCCATTTTTATACATATCCATCTAATTTTCTTCAAAAGTATTCATATTTTACAAAAATAAATAAACACATATAAGGAATACATATAATTTATCATTTTTTACATCTATAAATTATATAAAGTTTGATTTTAAAAAATATGATTATAAATTATAATACAAACACATATAAAGTATATAAAATACTAGATATAAATACTATATTTTACAATACAATGTAAAGTATATAAACATAAAATAAAGCCTATGTTTTGGAAAAAATTAAGTCATGTCACTTAGAGAAGATTGTTTTCCTAGTGTGAAGTGGGTAACTACATGCAGTGATTGGTGTTTAATTGAGTGATCTAATAATAATTATTAGCTAAAATAATGATTTAATTATTTTTGTGAGTAAATTTACATGAAAAATTAGTTGTGGAATTATAGAATTATTTTTCCTAAATTGTTTTATGATGTGAAAACTTTATAAATGATATTCAACACTAAAATTATAGAACATCATGCATAATATTATAGTACAATGAGAAAAATGATAAATTAACATTTTATTTTTATGAAATCATTGTTGTTGATCATAAATAATTATTTATGACATTTTGAATGTTTTGGTTTGAATTATATATTGTAATAAAAATATCCTTTAGTGGAACTGCATTTGTATAAGGGCTACAGATATCTATATAACTTAAAGAATTAGCTATTAGTTAATTATGGTTTTTATCCTAGAAATAAAAGGATTTAAAATGATTATTTATTTCTAGTAATTTCATTTTTAATTAGGTAATGTTATAAAAAATGGTCAATATTTTCTTAATTATTTTTTTAATAATGAATTAATTAAGGTGGATTAAAATAGACATTTTTATATGAATTATGTTTACAATAGTTACCTTTCCTTGTGTTGTGTTCTGTGGTGGAATATATAATCAACCTTCTATAATATTAATATATATATATATATACAAAAATATATATAAATGCACACAAACATAAACAAAAACATATATATAAATATATTTATACAAATAAAAATAGACACATTTATATATGTGTGTATATATGTGTATGTATATATATATAAACCATTTTATGTAGAATGATTAAAATAGATATCAAATTAATTCTATTATCAACATATAAATTTATATATTCATACAGGTAGAACAACCAGAAATCATGAAAATTCCCCAAATGATCGGTGAATGAATTCAATCATAATGGGATTTTATTATAAATAGGGGAAAAATAAAAAAAATCTCATCCATGATAGTATGAAAAAACCCTTTATAACAATTTTTAAATTCCATACCTTCATTTTTATAGGTCAATTATTTCAAAATATTCCACACAAGTTGTATGTAGGACATGGATTTTGCATGAGTTTCATCAATTAGAAGGATCAGAATGAAAACTAGGGTTATTTTAAAATGTGGGAAATTGTTTTATCAGTGGTATGGAAAAAATCACTAATAAAAGTTTCATTTATCAGTGCTAAATTTAGTGATAATAAATGATTAAATTTATCAATGTAAAAAAGAATTGATAAATCCTAAACATTATCAGTGTTAATTATTATCATGGATAAAATATATATTTATCAGAGTTGATATTATCACTAATAAAGTGTTTCGTATATGGCACCCTAACCACAAGGTTCTGGGTTCAATCCCTCATAAGGCAGCACTTGTGATGCCTAATTAATAATTTCTCCTAGACCCACTACCCTGTTATGGAACTAGCCCAAGCCCAAGGTTTGAAACTTTAGGCCTCGCTAGAAATGTGTGGCATGAAGGTGGTGAGGATACACGTATAACTTGTTACCCATAACAACATGTTTTCCTGTAGGGGTATGGTGGAGTAGTTTTGGATGTGTATCCTTGAACCCAATGTTCTGGGTTCAAATCCTTGCAAGGAAACACCTTGGATTCCTAATTAAAAATTGCTCTTTGAACTATTAGGGAACTATCCCAAGCTCATGTTTTTCCACTTTGGGCCTCACTGGGGATGTGTGGTGTGCATGTGGTGAGGCTACACCTATACCTTGTTACAGATAACAACTTATTTTTCCAAAGGGACATGGGTGAGTTATTTGTAGTTGTGGAGTCTATCATCAAGGTTCTAGATTCATGTCCTCACTATGGAAATGCTTGATATGTCTAAATAATTAATCATGGACCCCTCTACCAATTGGGAACTAGGCTGAAAGCCCATGCATCATTACAGTTAGGCCTATGGATGGGGGAGTACATAAAGTCACCTCTTGGTGGGTGATGGCCCACCAATACCTTGTAACCCCCTGGGACTAAAAACCCCAGTTTACTTTTTTTTGGTCCCTTGTAAGGTAACGTGCACTATATGCCATTATAACCTCTCATGGGCCCCTCTACCCTGTTGGGAACTGGATTATAGCAAAGGTTGGACACCTTGGGCATCTTTGGGGATGTGTGGCATGATAGTGGTTAGGCTGTAGCTATACCTCATTACCCAAATACATGTTTTCCCGTGGGGTCATGGGGGAGTGGTTTCGGCTGTGGTGCCCTAACCCTAAGGTATTGGGTTTGAATCCTCACTAAAAAATTCTTAAGATTCCTGATTAATAATTTCTCTTGGACCTTATACCTCATTAGGGAACTGGTCCAAGCCCAATTTTTGACACTTTGGGCCTCTATGGGGACGTGTGGTGCATTGGTGGTGAGGCTACACCTATATCTCATTACCCATAACAACACATTTTATCCCTTGGGGGAATGGTGGGGGTTGTTTCGACTATGGCACCCTGACCCCAAAGTTCCATGTTCGATTCCTCTCAAGGAAACTTCAAAGATGCTTGATTAGTAATTTCTCTTGGACATTCTACCCCAATAGGGAACTAGCCTAAGCCCAAGGTTTTCCACTTTGGGCCTCGCTGGGGAAGTGTGGCGCATAGGTGGTGAGGCAACACCTATAACCCATTACCCATAATAACACATTTTATCTAGTGGGGGCATGGTAGAGTGGTTTCAGTTGTTTCACTCTGACCCCGAGGTTCTGGGTTCAAGTCCTCATAATATAATGCTTGATATTCCTAATTAATAATTGCTCTTAGACCCTCTAACCCATTACAGAACTAGCCCCAGCCTATGGTTCTCCACTTTGGGCCTCGCTGGGGACATGTGGCGCTCAGGTGGTGATGCTACACCTATACCACATTACCGATAACAAAACCTTTTCACACAGGGAAATGGGTGAGTTGGTTTCTATGGTGGACTCTATCACCATGGTTCTGGGTTTGAGTCCTTGCTATAAAAATTCCAGAGATGCCTGAATAAATAACTCATAGACCCCTATACCCCATGTGGAACAGACCTGAAAGCCAAAGTGTCCTAACAGCTGGCCCTATGGCATGCTATTTACATAAAGTCCTTTGGTGGTGGGTGACGGACCGCCAATACCTTGTAACCGCAAGTGCCTAAAAACCCAGTGTACTTTTTTGCTCGTGGGGGCATGGTGGAGTGGTTTCCACTGTGGCGCCCTGATCCCGAGGTTTTAGGTTCGAGTCCTTGCAAGGAAACGCCTGATATTCCTGATTAATAATTTCTCTTGGACCTTATACCCTATTATAGAACTATCCAAATCCAAAGGTTTTCCACTTTGCGCCTCACTAGGGACTTGTGGTGTGTAGGTGGTGTGGCTACACCTATACCTCATTACCCATAACAACATGTTTTCCCACAGGGGCATGGTGGAGTTGTTTAGGATATTGTGCCCTGACCCCAAGGGTCAGGGTTTGAATCCTTATAGGGTAACACTTGAGATTCCTAATTAATAATTTTTCTTGGACACTCTACCCCAATAGGTAACTTTCCCAACCCCAAGGTTTGTCACCATGGGCCACATTGGGGGAGTGTGGTGCACAGGTCGTGAGGCTACACCTATACCTCATTACCCATGACATCATGTTTGAATGGTGGGTTTTCGATGGTGGTAGACCTAGTGGCACCGCCACAACATACTATTATCTATAATTTTTTTATATTGGATCATGTTATATATTCATAGGGAGATAGAACTTGTTCATACACTGATCTTAAGAACAAGGTATCCCATTGCTGGGGATTTAGAGATTAGAGGATTATTCCTATTAGAAGATGATTTTATCCCAATATTTCTCAATCCATGGAAGTGTTTAACAAAGATTGGGGTACTATAAATCTTCAACTCAAACCTAGAATTTTAAGCTTTTTGGATTGGGATGTTGAATTGAATCCTTTCAATCTAGTGAAAACTAATGAATAGATTTGGGACAAGGTTCACAGTTTGAATTGTATATATTGGTATCCCAAGATCCTTAATGATCCTTCTTCTTTCATTGTTACTCCTATCAGATTGGATGAAAGACCTCTTGATGGGGATTATGGTTTTTTTCTAGAATTTTGGTTGATGTCAACTTAGAAATAAAACATCCTTATAGTATAACTTTTTTTATTAATGGTAACAAAAATGATGACAAAGTTGAATATGAATGAGTTCCTCCATTTTGTGATGTTTTTAATACTGTTGGGCACTTGGTCATCAATTGTAGAATTATTCAAAAGAAGGTTAATGAAGCACCTAAAGCTACATAATGGAAGGAATTAAATTAGAATAGAAATAATAAGGGTGATATTATTTATAAGGGAGGATTGATTAATATTGATTCCCCTATCATAGTTCCGCTTAATAAGTCTTGGGATGATATAAGTGAGGAATAGAATCAAGGAAATCATGGATTGCCTATTCCTTCGGTTAAATTTGTTGATGGGGTTTTCAACACTAGTGGGATGGACCACTTGGTGGATCATGATCTAAGTTCTAATCTTTAAAAGGGATTCTATGATTTAGTTTTTAGTATAAAAATGGAAATAGATAAATTTAAATTGATTCGGGAATTTTCTCAAAGCATTAGTAGTATTTTTTTTCTTTACAAGGAGGTGAGGATTTATTTGAGGTTCCCATGATGACCTCATCTAGAAATCTCAATCATGCAGGTGATGCTTCTGTTCATTCTAAACTAGTAGGTTCTTGGGATCCTGATGTTTTGGTCCTTTCTTCATATTAGGTTCCTAGAACTATGGTCCCTTACAGTTCAATAGGGATTAATAATGAATTGGGAAGTATTTCTAGTCACCTTGATTTTGCAGAATCGAAGTCTCCTACTAGTTCAAACCCAGTTGAATTGTCCATCGCAGCTACTGACATTAATAGAGTTGAAGTAGCCCTCCTCTCTTCCAAAGTTATAGAACCTATTATTGGTTCTTGTATACATATTTCCAAGGATACATCACATATTTATCATACTACTATAATCAAGGAATTGGTCTTCATTTCTGAGGATTGTTCTCAGTCGTGTCTCATTAGTAGTGACATGCATGATAGATATAGAAAGGATTTCTCAGTTACTGATAATTCTAGAATTAATGAAACTTTCCTACCTACCAAGGTCATAGAACCAAAAAATAATTCATCCACTCCTAGTTCAGAGGATACAGCACATGTTAAACCTACAATTGGGATCAAGGACAATGAAATCTTCATCAAGGACAGTGCACAGCCTTGTATCATTGGCAGTGTCACTAATTCTTGTTCTGAAAAGGATAAATCTAATATAAATGAACTTATCCAAAGCATTCATATTCCTAAAAAAATGTGGGAAGACTTCCAAAATCTGGTAAGAAGAAGGAAGTGGTAATTAAAAAAGGGGGTTCCATCCCTTGTTTTATGTTCAAATGAAGATTTTATTTTGGAATTGTTACGGTTTGTCCAACTATAACACCACGAGGTCCATTTTTATTTTCATTCAGAACTATAAACCTATTCTTATAGGTATTTTTGAATCTAAAAGAATATTCTCCTCCAATATTTCTATCCTGGAGTTCTTGGGATTCAATTTGACTGACACCAATAGATGTTTTAAGGAGATTAAGAGCCTTAAGGATTTGGTTCATTCTTCCTTTTATAGTATTTCTCTGGTTTCTTCCAATGAACAACATTTCTATCATGCCTTTAATTTTTATAGAACCCAACATTCATGCTCCTTAATTTATGCTTTCAATAGATATCTAGATAATAGAAGCTTGCTAAAAGATATTAGCTTTCTCAAATATGTTATCCTTGGCCTGTGGATCATTTTGTGGGATTTTAATTCCATCTTGAATCTGGATGAGAAGATGGGTGTTATGACCAACTCTATCTCTTTTAGAAAATTTACAACTTGTGTTTATAATAATGGGTGAACTGAGGTTAATCTGGTTGGGGAAAATTATACTTGGTACAAGAGATATTTTAATAGGAGTTTTTCGATTAAAATTGATAGAACCTTTGTAAATGAACCCTCATTGGATTTTTGGGATTCCATTTCTGGAACAACCCTTTTAAGACTCAACTCTAATCATCGTCCTATTTTGGATGATCCTATTGGTAGAGATTCCAAACCTCCTCTTACCTTTAGAATTAACAATTTTTGGGTGAATCGCCATGGTTTTTGGGATGTTTTTCAATATATATTGAACTTTTTTAGTTGTAGAGATGATTATTATACTTCTGTTCTCAAATTAAAATTACTCAAGAAACATTCGAAAATTTGGAGAAAAATTATTTCAGTTCTATTAACTATAATATTTTCTCCCTTGAGATTTTTCTTCAACATGCATAAGAGAACAATTCTCACAATGATTTCTCAAATGACTTCATGGATGAATCCGTGATGACCTCTAAGATTAATAACCTTCCCAAACTCAAGTATTTTTTGTAAAAGGATGCTTTTATGGATAATTGGTTGAAGGATGGTTATAGAAATCCTAAATTATTTAATTCACATCAGAAAATAAGGGTAGTTTTTAGGCCTCTTTCCTTGATTAAAAATGGTGATCATTTCATTGATAATAGGAGGGATCTCTCAGTGCATGTTTTTTATTATTTAAAAAATATCTTTAATGAAACATCCTACCTTATTAATACTATAGAGAGTATTATTTAAAGGCTTTTTCATCAAGAAGATAATTCCAATCTCAACTCTATTCCCTTGGATTTTTAAATCAAGGAGGTTGTTTTTATCCACAAACCTAAAATCTTTCCTGGACCATATGGTTTTAGTTATTTCTTTTACCAAACTGTTTGGGATAATATTCATCATGATGTTTAAAGGTTGGTAGTTAATTTCTTCAAAGGAGGATCTCTTCCTAAAGGTCGGAATGCTCGGTTTCTTTCCTCTATCCCCAAAGTGGATAATTCCAATGAGATTCATCTTTTTTAGACTAGTTGATCTAGTAAACACCATCAACAATATTATAATCAAAATCCTTGCTAATATTATTTCTCTTATTTCTTGAAAAAATGTGTCTCCAAATCAGTTCAGTTTCATTAAGGGGAGATCAATTCATGATTGTCTCATCGTTACCTTAGAATGTTTCAATATTATTAATAACCCAAAAGGGATGGGAATATTACACTTAAGATTGATTTCAGCAAATATTTTTATAGTATTGACTAGAGATTCATTTGCAATGTTCTCTCTTTATTTGGGTTTTATTGTGTTTTCATCACATGGGTTAAAATCATCTTAAGATATGCCCACATTTCTATTCTAATTAATGGCTCACCTGAAGTATATTTTCATTTCTATAGAGGTGTTAGAAAAGGTGACCCTTTATCATCAATTATCTTTTCTATTGTTGAATATTATCTCAGTATACTGCTTCACATCATGGTTCGCAATGGGAATATGAAATCATTTTATGCTGGTAGGGGAATTTTTTCTCCAACTAATTTATTGTATGCTGATGATAATATTATTTTTACATAAGGGGATAAAAGTAATATTTAAAACATAAAGAGGGATTTATTGCACTATGAGAAGGTCTTTTAGTAGGAGATTAGTTGGGGAAAATATTATTTCTACTTTGGAAGAAATATCTCTGCTAATAGGAATCTTGACATTATTTGGGATTCATGAAGGATTTCTTCCCTTTATTTATCTTGGGGTTATTATGTTTTTGGGAAGATTGAAGGCATGTTATTCGTATAAAATTATTATAAATATTTGAAGTCAAGTTTATGCTTGTAAGGGTGAATCTTTATCCATTGATAGTCATGTTTTCTTAGTGAAGTATGTTATTATTTCCAAGTGTGTCTACTCTTTTATGGTTTAAAAATTGCTTATTTATCTTATAAAAAGCATCAATATGTCAATTAAGAGTTTTTTCTAGAGAAGTATCATAATGGAACGGAATTTTTCCATGGTTTCTTGGATCTCTTGTTGTAAGCCTTATGACTCTAGGGGTTTAGGAATTGATAATTTGTGTCACTTCAATGATTCTTTACATGACTCTTTTATGTGGAAACTTATAAATGCAAACTCTGATTACCTTGGTTTTCATTAGGATATATTGCTGCATAGACTCAAGAATGGAAATTGTAATTACTTTAGCTCCTCGGTGTAGCCAACCTTTAAGTCTTTTTTTTGCCTTTATAGATTCTCACTTCAGATGGCTTGTCTCTAGGGATTCCTCTCTTCAATTTTGGAAGGAAAATTGGACTACTACCCCTTTATTTGATTTTGCTATGGGTGAAGAGATTAGATTTAATTTGGATATCTCTATTAAGGATCAAATTTGTTACATAGATACCCTCCCAGATCACATCGATAGCATTCTGTAAAATTATGTTTTCTCCTTATGGCATGCCATTGCTGATATTTTTGAAGTGAGTCTTCCTAGGGTCGCCACCATCTGTGAATTCCTCATAGGTTGGCATGATCTTGCACTCTCTCCCCCCATCAAGGATATTTTTCAGGTTGTTGTAGAGGATCATATTCAATTTTTATGGTTCTATAGGAATAAAGTGATTCATGATAGTTTCCATTTAACCATTCGGTCAACTATATGTGCAATCCTAGTTGTTTTCTAGGAATTTATTCTTCCAAAGAAACATTACTATTTGAACCCGGTTCATGACTTTTTAGTCCTTAGTCAGATTGGTTTGGGGAAACATTTCTTCCTCCTCATGGTATGATTGTTGTTTTTTGTCAGGCGCCTTTTTATGGAAGGATTAAAGTCAATAATGATGGTTCCTCAAGAGGAAATCGGGGTCTCTCTGGTTATGGATCCATTTTCAGGGATCATAGAGGGGTTGTCCTTGGTTGTTTAGAAGGTTATTGTGGCTTTGTTTCTTCTCTTGAAGCTAAAATGATTGAAATTATGTCTACAATGGAGTAATATTATAATCATTGTTGGAACAATATTTTGCTTGAGTGTAACTCCACTATTAGTTTCCTTGCCATTAGGATTGGTTCTTCTCATTTATCTTGGAATCTTACTAATCAGTGGATTAAATTATTGCATTATCTCTCATCCATGAATCATATCATCACTCATTCCTACATGGAGGCCAATTCTATGGTAGATGGTCTTTCGAATAAATGCATCAATGGTATTTATTATCTATTGTCTAATGAGATTCCTAAGGATATCCCACCTCTTATTCAGAGGGATCAAAGTAAAACTCATATCTTCACACTTCTATAAGGTTGCCTTTATTTTTTATTAATAGAAGAGTCTTGTCCTTCTAGGCAAGGTCTCATCTTTCCATAAAAACTAATAAAGGGTGGTGGATATTAAAAATTAAAAATTACATTTAAAAATTATAGTAAATTAATAAATGTATAAAAATGAATATTAAAAATTTCAATCATTAATAAATTTATTAATATTATGATAAATGTATTGTTAATACTATAATAAATGTATTAATATTATAATAAATGTATTAATATTATAATAAATATATTAATATTATTATAAATATTATGTATAAATATATTAATATTATTATAAATTAAAAAAATTAAAATTAATTTATAATAAGAAAATGAATAAAAAAATTAATAAATTCCAAAATTAAGAAAATGAATGTATTAATATTATGATAAAAATATTAATAGTATAATAAATGTATTATAATAAATGTATTAATATTATGATAATTTTTTATTAATAATATTATAAATGTATTATAAATTGTATTAAAATTATGATTTTTTGATATATTTATCAATATTAAAATAAATTTTCTATTAATAAATTAATTAGTATTGTGATAAATTTTTTAATAAATGTAAATAATATAATATTATGTATAAATTTTTTTCATGAAATATTATTAATTATAAAACTATAAAATTAAATGTAAGATTTTTAATATTAATATTTAAAAATATTTATAATTGTTGATATATTTATATTACTAATTAATTATATACATTTATATATAATATATATGTATGTAATAAATATAATTTATTAGTAACTATATTAAAGAAATTTAATAATAATTAAAGATATTATTATTTATATAGATATATAAATATTGTTTTATTTGGGTGTGTGTGAAATATAGGTGAACCATTAAACATATACATACATACCAATACATACACATACAAACTCTTACACATACATATGTATACCCATACATACACATCCATACACATTCATACACATACATACACATAAATACATATACATACACATTCCTACACATGCATAAAGATCCATAAACATATGTAAACATTTGTAAACATATATAAAAATACATACACATACTTATAGATATATATATACATACATATATACACATGCATACACATACACACACATACTTACACATACATACATATAAGTACATTCTTATATAATCATATAAGTTTATATACATACCCACATAAACACAGACACACAAATATATACATTCATACATACATAAAGATTTTATACACACACATGTATTGACTATTGAATATTTTTTACTTTTTTCCATACTAGATTTGTATGACCATATTAAGGATGTCATGACCAGACTCACTAAGGCCTCACATAGATTGGTATTAAGGAAATATTTACACCCTAATCTCGTCTCCAATGAGCATGGGGGTGGTGACTGGCGATGAGTAGAAATGTCATATATATATGGGAGTAATTATCCTAATGAACATGTAGACATACAGACCTCTAATTACATCATAAATATTTATGAAAAATAAATTTGTACTAACCTAAGAAGAAACAAATTCATGTAAAATCATATATAAGGAAAAACAAATTAGTGACATAAATGTAACCCAAGTATGAAAGGGAAAAATATATGACCAATAAGAAATAAAGGGTGTCCTGACCTAAAAACTAATGAGGAGGTAGAACTCTTCTCTAAAACATTAATTTCATCCACCCTCTATCATCATCATTCTCAAGTACTAATAACCTCCACCAACACCATGCCCACCAATGTCACCGTATAATTACATAACATATGTATAAGATATGAAACATGAAGGAAAATACCATATAGAGGTGAATAAATACATACTCAGTAGGATTCCCTAAAAACCAAAAGGGAAATTAATAAAAATAAATACTTATCTCAAGCAATACAATGAAGTGATGAGATAAAACCTAGTAAATAGATATGCTCATAGAAGCACCCAAGAAGAAGATAGAGAGAGGAATATTGATCTTCATTAACAACTAAGGATGATGATAATTCATTAAAATCCAAGTGATATTGTTATCTTCAAATGAGTAGCCTAATTTATCCTCTCCAAATATAGGTGGCCCACACCTCACTGTTGGCATGTCACAGGTGAGGGGTGTTGGCCACAATAGGGTGGATAACACATTCGTTGTTTGTTTTTGATGAAGACATGGTTCAACTCAATAGATAGAAGACCCGCACCATACGGTTTGTACAAGGGGTTTTATAATCCCACTTGTATACCTAATGGGGGACCAATGTCCTAACCTACATGTTCCATTAGGGGGGTTCCATCCCCAATGTAACTCTAAAAATAACACTTGATTCTCAACATTATCCATTAATGATAAAAGAATAGAACCACTCATGTAATATCACACTATATCTATGATATCGAAAAAAGAGTCATCATCGTATTCCATGTGTAATTCTACTCAAGAAGGAATACTCACAAGCCTGACTCTGAATCTTGATGAAAGAGATACATGAGATATAAAATCTGGAGAAAATTATAGGGTGTTTTCCTTACCTTACATTAGGTGTACACCCAAATCATTTCCTATACATATCCTCCATCCCAATATGGAGTGACATACCTCCTAATGTGTGGATGAGGTACATCATATGTGGGACCACCCAAGGTCTTAGGTCTATACTCCTTACACATGACTCTTTTATCTATGTAATATCAAATATTGTTTGGGAATGGTCTCATGTCATATAATTTTTAATCATCTAGGAAACCCTATCCACTGAAATTATGCGAACTAAATGGCATGTGTTTCTTTGTAATACATGATACGTTGTTCGATTTTTACCAAAATTATCATTTCCCTCTCGAAGTTGAACTCATCCACCAATTCCATCAAAAATATAACAGGAATATTTTTTATGGATTGAAATCAAATGGAAATCCTCATTCATTAATTTAAGACATCATTTGGTAAAAAATGGTATTTTAATTGACTAAGGAAAATAATTCTATGTTTTTCATCATCAGTTGACGGTTTGATCCTTAATCTTCTATCCATGATCCTCCAACACTCCTCATCACTCTAAAAAATTTTCTTCTCTATCATCGATCACAAAAAAAAATAGTGTAGTTCGGAGGTTTTATCATGCTTCAAACTGGATTCATAGTAAAATCACTAACCTATAGTATTTTGATGAAAAATATACAAAGAATGAGGGGATAAAGGAAAAATAGCCAGATTAAATCATCATTGGACATTGTTAGTCTGAGTGGACAACTCAAGAGTGGAGTAAATTTAGTTTCTAAATAAAATTTATGTTAAAATGATTCAAAGATAAATCCCCCAATTTATAAAATTCATCCCAATTAACTAAAATAGTAGAAGTATATAATTTTATCATTCATAAAGATTCTAAAAATTTTGATCATAACTCAGTTAAAAAATGTTTAAAATACATTAAATTTTGAAAAAAAAATTAATTAATCAAAATCTACACATAAAAAAATTATTAAATATAATTATCAAATTTGTGTTTTTCTATTTAGTTTTGAAAACTAAAATATGAAAACCCATAGAGGAATAAAAAAATAGATTCAGTCTCAAGATGAGACCTAGTTCTCCCTATTTGTAAATAACCAACTATCAAGTAGTTTATTAATCAAATAAATTGATCCACAACATGGATCAAGTTTTATATAAAAAAATATTCACTATAATTCTAGGCCATACAAATCCTCTTCCACAATAAAAAAGGGACAACAAGTGTGAAATAATTAAAAAAAATAGTTTTTATCATTCATCAATATAATAAAGGAGTGTGTATTAAAGAATAAATAGAACATAAAGAGCACATATCAAGATGTTTGATAAAATAGAGAGATAGAAGGATAGAAAGTGAGAGGGTTTGATGTGTCTCAATATGATCACCTTTAGTAGATCATATTTATTTTAATAAATGCATGAAAAAAAATCAACAAATTTTGGACTAAGAGTTTAGAAAAAGGGAGTTTTGTGGGTGTGTTCATTACTATAGTATGTAATGTCATTATATCTTAGGAATGTGTGAATACACCAGCTATTTTTTATATCCATTATTGTCTCTTCTTATTAAAGATATAACCTATATAATTTTGTTGTTAGAGGATATTAATAATTTAATCCTCATAATCAATGAATAATAATGTGTACTAATTCTATAATAAATTTTCTAAAATATAGCCATTAAAATTTCAAAATACCTCACTACTTAATTTAGACACTCTCATTCAGTCATTAATTAAATCATAGTTAGTTTTGATCATAGTTACATCACACTGTCACTTTTCATGGTAACTTTGACACGATAAGTTGGAATGATAACTTGGTTTCTTCTTGTCATCACTACTTTTCAAAATGCATCCACTTTTATTCTTAATTCATTCAATTATTCTTTATACACGACCACTTCACTTCTTTATGTGGTGACTTCATTTGTTCATAAAGTAGATTTATCTCTCCATGTGGTTACTTTATTACTTCACTCGTTTACTTCATTACTTCACACAGACAATTCATTACTTCTTTTGGTTTGTTATTTTGTTCTTTCAGTATGTTTAGTTCCTCATTTTCTCACTACATTACCCACATGGATAGTTCAAGACTAGGGAAAAAATTCTCACATAACGCATGGTAACATGGTTGTTCATCTGGTTGGTTGAATCCACCGTCAATTCACTTGATCTTCAACGTGCGATTGGTTTAGTACACATGATTTCACTTTAAGTTCAATGCATGTTCAGTTAAAGACTTAGAAATAATTATATAATATGATACATGATCAATTAAATATATATGTGGTAACTTTTATATTAACATGTGATCAATTCCATACAATGACTTTTCCTTCACAATTACTTTAATACATAGCTAATATTATCAGTTTGGCCAGAAAAAATAGTTAACTGATATAAAATATATAATTCATTAGTAACAAAATATATTTGGTTTGATATCATTAAAATATTAATAAAATAATAATTTTTGGACTAATCCAAAAATATCTCTTTTTTATGATAAAAATAATGATATATATAAAATTAATTGAAATTGGAAGAGTTTCTCTATTAGTCTCAATTTTAATCAAAACATGTTTTTCTCATAATTTCCCCCTCTTATGGGATTATCAAAAAGTATATCATAAGGAAAAGAAAATAAAATAAACATCATGGGGATATTATACAAGAGACATAGAAAATTAGATACACTAATGAAGACAAAATGGAGTTTTTCATTAATATATCAAATTAAAAAATGATTAAAAGGAGGGTACATGTCAATATTTCTAATTAGAATCAGAGTTATTTACATCCCTGATATCTATAGAGATTATGGAATCCTTTATTTTAGAGTTATAGGATGATGAAAGAGGGTTAGGTTGGTCAGTTGGGTATAGAGGTATAAATAGGGTCTTGGATTTCCTCATAACTAGAAACTGGATGAAGGTGATGGAAGGCATGTCTAGAATAAATTCCAAAAGGGTTAATAAATGATGTTGTAGTTGATGTTGGAGTTGAGGTAATGGGTAAGGTAAGAGGTTTTAGGATGGAATTTTTGGTAGCTTAGTGGTAAATCTCTATAAACATTGTAAAATCCTTTATTTATCTTGATCTTTGTTTCATTGCTTGAAAATAATGCTATTTGTTTTCCATGAAGGCTTCCAAAATGAGAGTTAAATATTTAAGCTTTTCAACTTGAGACTTGATTACTTGGGTTAAGGGATGAATCCTCAAATCACTATCCAATGATCTAAACATGTTTTTCAGGTTATACATGGTGAAAAACCTAATGAGATAGAAGTTAATGGATCTTATGATAGTATCATTATCTCTTCTACCCTATTTTTCATATTTTCTGACCAACTCCAAGGTTTTATAAGAATGATTCTAAAAACCATCAAATACTATTTACATTGTCCTTTTAAACTCTTTAATAAAAACATTGAACTCACCTATTATGACTTTTCTGATTGCATTATCATTTACTAAAGATAGATCTGGAGTAAGAGGATGTATTGAAGAAAATAAAGGTATATCAACTAAAGTAAAAGAATCAAGCATAGTATTAAGAAATATTTGATCTAACATCAATATCATATCTTATAAATCAAACTATAGTGCACACAATTATGCTTCAATTACTCAATATCACTTCTCATAAGATCCATTTTGAGTAAAAATCTTGGATGAAGATGAGAAATTACCAAAATCGCTATCTGGGCTATATATTCTTCTCTAATTATCTCCATATTATTTACAAAACCATTGAAGAGTTATTTAAATAAACCCATAAAGTATGATTTGAAATCATTCAAATCATATTCTATTATATAAGATGTGGAAGGGGTAGAAGTAGGTATATGATCATATGGACCATAAGTTGGTTCCCTACCATATAAATGATCATAAAACTCCACACACTTAGGTTTTAAAGACTGAACTTCATCTTCATCTTAAATTTCAAGAACAACTATATTGGGAGATCGAAAAAGTGTTGTCACAATTGTATACATGTGTTCCTCAATTTTATTTGTAGGAGTATGACCAAATATATCCTCCAAATCTTGATCTATTAAAGTTCTGACCGGTGAGACCTCACCTCCATTTTTAGAATCAATATTAGATATTAAATAACCTTTAATAACTATTTTGGTAGAAGGTATGGTAGGTCCACCATTAAGTGGTGCACTACCCCATTATCATCATCATAATCAGACTCAATGTACAACAATCCTAGCACTACTGATCTTAAGGACTTATCCCTTTATAATGTTCTTCTGGTACACTTGGTCTAGGAGTACTACCAATCATAGGGATTTAATTTTAATATTTATTAGAAATTTCTTCATCCTCTTAAAACTCATATGAATCATTCCATTCATGTTCTCCTATAATTTTAATGTCTAAAACATTAGTGTAAAAAAGTTCCTTATCTTGTAATTCCTCTTCAAAAGAAGGTATAGGGAGAGGAGAGTTTGGAATTCCAAATTACATTAAAGGAGAGGGTTCCTTGTCTTACTCCTAAACTACCCTAAATTCCTCACTAAGATCTACCACTTTAGGTGTGACATCCCAACCCATGTGACACTAAATGGTTCCCCAATCCAGTTTCCCACATGCCCTCAAGCACGCCTCCCCATATGCCTGAGGGTTTCGACTGGCAGCGAGGGTCTGGTAAGTCAGTCTTTGAGAGACTATACCCTCTTTTATCAGAATCCAAACATCAACAGAAGAAAACAAATATAACCAAGTGCATAAGTGTATAAATAACCAAAATAATACAATGTCATATGATAGTCAAAAAACATAAAATACAATAATCAATTGAAAGGTAAAACATTCTATGCTAATGAAAGTTTCAAGATTCTACAATGAAACTAAAAGTAAAGACACAACCACTCCCAAGTGGGTCACGAACCATGTCTGGTTCCCACTCCCATGCTCCAATCCCAAACATAAACTTATAACAGGGCTTTTACCGTATCATTTATTGTGACAACAAAGTCTACTAGGGTGCCGATTAGGCAGCCCGAATTGGGTGTGACTAAAATTCAGTAGGCCACCACCAACAGTGTATAAAACAAGTCCAGTCAAAAGATAGTGCATACAGTTCTAGGAAGAAATAAATACAATTCATAATTATACAGTTATCACATATTCATTTAATCTTTAATCATCACATTAATACCAGTTTCAATTCATGATTCCCATTCGAATCATCATTCATTATTATCAATCATTAGGTGTAGGTCATCATGTCTAGCACCCTAAAATCTCATTTGGTGTAGGTCATCATTCCTAGTACCCCAAATCTCATTAAGTGTGGGTCTTCATGCCTATAACTCTATATCTCATTTGGTGAAGCTTTTCATGCCTAACACCCCATAATATCAAGCTTTTATAACTATTGGGGAGGAATTCCATGTTTAGGTCCTAACGTTAATTGGTCTAGAATTCCATATCTAACACTAAAAAAATCATAGCCACTTAATAATTCTTTAATTCACAAGAATAATCCACATCATTCCATTACTAATCCAATGATTAGTTAAACATTTCAAAGGCAATTAGTTAACTCAACAATTAACTAATCACGTAACCCATTAATTAATTAATTAATTAATTAATCTATCAACACAATTCTTCTTCCATAATAAATTCTTCAAAATTAATTATCCATATCAAATATAAACTTGTCATAATTAATTCTAACAATTAATTATCTTTGATCAACATCATGGAACATAATTAATTCTCATTATTAATTATCATTTTTCAATATCATGTCACATAATTAATTCTCACAATTAATTATATTTTATAGCCAAACATCATTTCATAATTAATTCCCCCCAGTAAATTATCTTAACACAATCAATTCAATATCTCAATTACAACATCTCAACCCCTAAAAAATCTAAAAAATATCTATTTGGGAAACCCCACTTTGTTTGTTCCATGATTCAATTTTCAATTAATCACCATGTCAAACACAAGTCAAGATTTAACATTCCTAATTGCTCTAATTTAGGAAATCAATCATCAATAAACTCACATACACATATCAAAATCATGACTATGGGAGTTCAATTTAGACCACCTAAATGGGTTTATTGATGAAATTTATCCCAATGGAAATCCCAAAAATCTGAGTAGCACAACATTGTCGATCATTCTTTGGATCTAAATCCCTAAACAAAAAAATTAAGATCAAAGGCATCAAGATCTTGAAAATGTAGATCTAGATCCACAATCCTAGTTCTAGATCTCAAATAATAGATTTAGATCCATGGAAAAGATGGATATATTCCCTGAAAATATCAAAGGATATATAGAGTAAAGAATGGGAGAAGAAAAGGGATGAAATCTACTTACTGGGAAGAGAGCAGATCTTCAATCTGGGCTTTCGATCTCGAAGAACGGTGTTCAGATCACCTTGGAATCCCTCTAGAAGGCTCTGGGAACACCTATAATTTTTTTAACACAAATCCAATGTCCAAATATGGGATTCTTTTGTGGTTCGGGTGGTTTTAATATAGATTTTAGGATATTAAATTCTGCATGCATGGTTCCCTGGGCAGAGGCGCACAATTAGGGAAAACCGTGCACCACCCATGTAAACTTCTTTGTCCAAGTTTTCGTGGTAGGAACTATTTTTTAAACCATGAAAAAACCATGTCGACCTCTCTATTGGCATGGTTTATCCACACAGTTTTTGTCAAAATGCGCGTGAACTGTTTACAGCCCACTATCCTTTAGTTTTCCTTGAAAATTCACCCAAATGCACACCAAGACACTACTCCAAATCAATGTTACTTAAAATATTCATAAAGTATGTGAGAACCCGCCTGAGATGATACCATAGAAGGATAGGATCTTACATTAGGTTCCCCTTATACCATCACCACTAAAACATCATCTTTATCATTAGACGAATAATCAAAAACATCATTATCCTCCAAGATGGGTTCCACTATATACTTTACCCTTTCCAGATACTTAATAGAATAAAAATTCTCATATAATTTTTTAATTTTAGATATCTATCATATTTCCCAAGGATTCCAATTTACATTTATTTTCCTAAAAAACTTCTGGTTTAGGAATAGACAATCTGAGGAAATAAACTTTTGAACCTTTTATGAAATAATCTCTTAAACTCTAAAAGGCCTAATATAAAATTTTGATATGGAAGGGAATTAAACTTAGAAGAATTCTTGCAGAAATATGATATATGTCTCATAAAATAAATATATAAAATATTATAAATCCCTTTATTCATAAAAAATATGATTAATAGATCCCAGTTCTTCAATTTACTAAATCCATTTTACCTAGGACAGATCAACTTCTAGATAAAGTTAACTATCGTCCTACATTCACAACTAATATACACTGTAGTTGGTCTCCTTGGTGTCATATTCCTAGTAAATTCCTTATGATAATTTTGTAATTTGAAATGGGAAAGATATATTGGAGAGAGACATTGATCATCATTATGTTTAACTTTATGGGGAACAATTAATCTCATAGCCCAAAGATTGGAGGAAAAAACGTCTATATTATACATTGACTAAATAGTGTCTCTTTTATTTCAATAGATGAATTCTATATGGGAATAAAATTATTTAACTAGAAAAGGATATAAAAGTATTCCATTCTCCTTAAACCATTCACTTTAGTATTTTCCTTGAAACTATTTCAATATAATCTATTTTCTGGAATGAATCCATAAAGAATCCACTTCCTTTTTAGTAGAGTTTGGCTGATCAACCAAATGAGGGTTATGAGACTTCACTATAGCACTTGATCTATTTTTTTAGTATTTTAATTTCATTATGGGAGTAAATTAAATAGGATTTGTAGCATCATGAACTCTTTTCTTCATTATCATTTTTCAATTCAATTTTATTTCTCAGAATGTTCAGGTTTGAGTTTAAGGGTGACAATTGAGAGAGGTTTGAGAAATATAGTAGGTAGGGATTAAAAAAGAATAAAGGGATTTTTAGGAAAGAATTTTCATTGATTTTTATTTTTATTTGAATATTAATTAAATCATTTAGGGATTAAAATAACAATGTACTTACATAAAATTGTGTCAAAACAACTTAATAAAAATTCTATGTAAAAATAGTCACGGTAGGTATATTGGCCATGTATTCACAACAATAAAGGCATGGTAGGTATACTCACCAAAAAATCATAGTTTGTATAGTGGACGGGTGAGTAAAGTCTCATGGTATGTACATTGACGACATGTGTAAAATATCATGGTATGTATAGTGACCATGCGATTAAAGTCTTGGGGTAATTATAGTTACCACTTGACTAATTAGTCATGATCACTTAACTAGATGTATAGAAAAAACCCTCAGTCACTTAAATGATCATATGAATTAAAAATCATAGTTACTTATAAAAAATATAGTAATAAATTTTGATAAAAATATTAAATTAAAAAATATTTTTTTAAATATAAAATTTAATCATTACAAGGAGAATTTAGATAAATGTAAGATTTTGAATTAAATTGAAGATTTAATAATAGTCAGTCATTCCTAACTCATGTATGATATAATCCATTCTATTAATATTAAATGTATTTTTAAATATATTTGAAATTTGAGTTTTTGTACAAATGAAATTAATATTAATATAACCCTTTTGAATATGGTCTCTCAGAATGTGATATCTTATATTAGTATGTTTTATCCTTGAGTGAGACATGGTATTTTTAGAAATATTTATTGAAATTTTATTATCACAATTTATATGGACATGTCCAAATTTATATTCATAATTCAATAATTTGTGGTTTATCCATGATACTTATATATAAAAACTACCTTTATCAATATATTTGACTTCATCTATGGATAATGTAATTGAGTTTTTCATTTTAATACTCCATAAAACAAGATACTTACCCAAAAAGTGAAATTTTATAGATGTTCTTTTTTTTCGAACTTATAGTCACCAAAATATGTATCTAAATAACTAAATAGGTCAAATACTTTTCCTATAGAATATAAAAAACCTAAATTTTAAATACTTTTGAGGTAATAAAAAATCATTTAACTACATTCAAATGTGATTCTTTTATATTTGATTAAAATCAGGCACTCATAAACATGATAAAAAAATATAGATACAAATAGTAGTAAATTATTTTAAACACACATTCATACCCTTATATATGGTTGGATTCACTGGTTTTTCAATTTCATCAACATCTATCTTATAGATTGTACTCATGGGTGTATCACTACCGTTAGTGATATCCATACCAAAATGTTTTAAAAGATATTTAGTATATTTGGTTTGATATAAATGATTTCTTTCTAATTTTGAGAAATTTAAACATCAAGGAAAATTTAAACTTAACCATTAAACTTATTTCAAATTCATTTTTCATCATTTTTTAAAATTATATACATAAATAATTTTTTGAATATCCAAAAAACATATTATGAAAATATATTTGAACAACCGAAAATTATTTGAAAATTATTTTAATAATTAAATTTGGTTCTTATATACCATTTGAATGAACCTTGAGAAATCAAAAATGAGTTGATCTTATCATACAAATCTCTAAGAGATTTTTTAATCCATCCAATTATTTTTTTAAATTTAAAAACATGATTTGTAAAATTAGGGTCTTGAAATCTAGTGGCTTTTCAAAAAAATACACAATAATATATCAAATAATAAAATAAATCTTAACATCCATCTGCTATTGTTTAAAATTAAAATGTTCTATATATGAAATAAATATCATAATGTATTCAATTCTTGATACTGGTGTAAATGTTTCTTCGAAGTCAATATATTGTTCTTAGTTTTACCCTTGTGTAACCAGTCTAGATTTATTTATAATTATAGTTCCTTAATTTTCATCCTTGTTACGAAACACCCATTTATTGATAATGGTCCGGATGTTTTTAGGTCTTTATATATGTTCCTAGACTTTGTTTCATTCAAACTGAATTAAGTATTCTTACAAAGGAATTTCCTAGAATTATCATCTGCTACTATAGTGATGATTTTAGTTTCATGTTGTGTTAAGAATGATTGATGTTCAACCTAGTTTCTAACAGAATCTCTAGTCTAAATACCTATATCAAGATCTCCTAAAATATTATCTAATTGATGGTCTTTATGATTTTTAATAGCTCTAGGAAGGGAAGTACTTGGTACATCATTTTCTTCTTCAGGATCAGGACCGAATAATTTCTCATAACTAGGTGATTTTTTTATAGAAGGTTTTACAGAACCATCATTATACTAGATTGAAGTATTTATATTCTAATTATAATGATCACCCTTAAGTATTTCTAAAGGGGTTTTAGGCTCATTTGAATCTATTTCATAAAATTTTTTATGTATAGATTATTCCACAAGTTTTTTCTTTTATTAAATACCCAAAATTATTTACTAGTGGTTGAGTAACCCAAAAAGATTCATTCATCACTTTTGGATGGAAACTTACCTAAATTCCCCTTTATATTCAAAATAAATAAAATGTAGGTAAAAAATTTAAAGTAATTAACCTTTATATTTCTTTCATTCAACGACTCGTAAGGATTATTCTTTAAAAGTTATCTAATAGTAAACCTATTGATAATATAGAAAGATTAAATAATAGGTTATTCCCAAAAATTAATTGATATGTCATACTCATTGTTCACAGTCCAAGAAATATCTTGAAGATTCATATTTCTTCCTCCAATGGCCTGAAGGCCTTAACTTTTTTATTGATTTTTGATAATCCACCTTTCAAGGGGTGAGGGGGAACCCTTAAATGGCCCGTAGGTGTAAGTATTACATGGCCCATTGGCCTTAGAGGAATCTATTGCTCGTAGGTTTCAAAGATTACATAAAACCAAGACAAACTACTTAGAACTACTCCTCTCCAGCATCTTCATCGTGAAATCATCTCTCCACCTTCGCATGGCTATTAGGATAGGCTTTCCCATGCATGCACAGGCCTGTCCTGATGGTAGGTGTCATACCCTCTCATTATTTCAACCCGTTTAGCTTCTGCTATGGTGAAAGCTCCTTGCTCCTCCTCCTTCTGAAGCTTGTTCCTTATAGGTTGTCTGGTCTGCATCTGCACTTAAGGTGGCTTGAAGTCCTTGAGGTGGCCCGAAGGCCTTACTGACCCGAAGGCCAGGGTGGCCTTAAGGTTTTAAAGGACTCGGGGACCAAATCGGTGGCCCGAAGGCCCAAATAGGGGCATATTCCCAGCTGTTATGGTGCCAAATAGTTCCTGATACAGTTCCCTCTACAGTACCTACTACAGTTATGCACAGTGCCTGCTACAGTACTCGAAAGATTAATATTTCTTCTTTTAACAACACCATTCTACTATGGAGTTCAAGGAGAAAAAAATATATGATTGTATCCAAGTTGTGATCATAAAAATTCAGTGAATTAATTTTCAAAATTAGGATCATGATCACTCCTCGAGGTCTTAATATTAATTCCACAATTATTTTCTATAGATTTTTCAAATTTTGGATAATAGAAACATTATTCAATTTTTTAAAATAGAAATAATACCCAAGTGTATATAGAATATTCATCTATAAGAACATAGAATAATTATTCCCATTTAATCTATAAGCTCTATAATTTTCCAAAAATTCCATTTCAACCATATCTTGGGGTTGAGAAGTTGAAACTTCATTAATTGGTTTAAAGGAGACCTTTTATTGATTCGCTTTTTGATATGGGTTATATACTTTGTCATTTAGGAATTCTAGTTTAGGATTACCCTTAAATAAACCATTCCTAGTTTTCTTAATAATATAGTGAGTGTTTTAGTTGACTAATATCTTATTCCGTAACTGATGTTATTTTTAAATTGAACTTAAGTAAGAAGATGAAGAATCTAAATCAACTCTATATACATTATCATTTTGTAATGAAGTAAAAAATAAATAATTTAGAATAATAAATTTAAAAAAATTCAAAATTTACATGATAACCATTATCACATAATTATGATATAATGAGAATATTATTCATTAAACCATCAATAAATAATATTTTAGTAATTATAACAGATTTAGAGTTTCCAATTTCACCAAGTACAGCTATTTTTCCTTCGGCGTTTTCACCAAAAGTGAAATATCCACCATCCACCTTGATATGAATTTTAAATCTTGATTTATCCCTATTAATGTGTCTATAAAATTCACTATCCAAATATTATAAGTTCAAACTAGTTCTCTTCAAGCGGGTTTCCTACAGCAGATTAAACAAGAAATGATTTTTGTACCCACACTTTATTATGTATAGAAATGTTAGTAATAAAAAATTTTAGAATCCAAATCTATTTAACAGGTTTACCATAAATAGAATTAAAAAATTTAAAAATAAAAACATTTTTTGTTCTATAAGAATATGAACTATTTAAAAAAAATTAATATATTTATCTATGAATAAAATTTTTCTTATAAATTATCATTTGATCGGTTGGTATCCAATCCCATTTGTATTCATGGGTGTGGTCTATTTACTAAGTATCCCAGTCAAGGTTTCTATACCATTTGTAAACCTTTCAAGATCCTTTTTTTAGTTTTTCATCTAACATTTTAGGTTCATTGCTTATTTTAATAAATAAGAATTATTAACTTTTTCTACATCAAGAACAGATTTTATATGAACAGATAAAGCATGTCACTTTTTTGTACTTTTATACTTATATATAAGTTCATGTTTAGTTTCTTCCTACATATTATAGTTTTAAAATAAATATTCACTACTCATATTTTAACCATTATTCTCTTTTTCAGATAGATTATAAATATGAATAGGTGACACAAAGATAGTATTTAGTGCCACAGATGTTTTTTATAAAACATATGTTTGCCCTTCCAATATTGTCTCTTTGCTTGAGTCAGAATCACTGGAACTATCCTCAGAGGTTCTTCAAATAGATTTCTTAGATTTTTTTGGCATTTTACCCTTATCCTCATTTATTTTCATGAACTTCAATTTTTATCATTCTTCTATGATATTCCCTTTTCATTTCTGTTCATAAAAGGTCACTTCACCTGGTTGATTTTATTTTTTCGAATTCCCTCTTTTTCATACATTACTCTATAGTTTGAGTTATAAAATAATTTATTCTTCCTATATAACTTCTTTATTCTCCTTAATATATGGGATATTTTTTCATCACATTTAAAAGGTGATTAATCCTCACATGAATTATATTATTTGATTTTATCCTTTATAGTTAAATCTTATGTTTTAAAATCAATTGATTTTATTTTATGTTTATTTTTATCATTCTTCACTTTCAACTCTTATTTATACATCATGAGTTTTCCAATAAACACATTCAATATAAGTTTACTTTTGTTGAAATATTCTCTAATGGAAATAGAGGTTCCTCTCCACTGATATAGTATTTACTTCAGGAATCTAATTACATGATATCTATCTTTAACTTTCTTCCCAAGTACCATCATTGTATTGAAATTTTCATTTAACCTATGATACATTTCAAAAATTAATTCATGAGGTTTCATCTTAAATATATTGATTCATCGGGTTTCAAAATTCTAATGTATTTTATTCTTTAGGTGCATCTCTTTAATATTTTAGTTTACTTCATGATATATAGAAAGTGTATCCCAAATTTCATAAGTAGTAGAACATGAAAAAATATTATTAAAATTACAGTCCACTAATGCATATTATAATGCATTCAAATCTTGTAGTTACAATCATAATAGGAATTAGTGTATCCCTCTATTCAGCTGCAGTTGCATTTGGTTTTTCATATTTATCCACTACTATAGCCCAAATATCAAATCCCATACTTTCAATATGTAGTTTCATCTTAATATTACCTTTTTCATAATTAGTTCTACTAAAATGAGGAGATCTGTTGGTAGTAATCCCATCAAGACTATTATTATCCATAAAGATATAAATTTATAAATGAAAAAAAATTGATCTTTTGGGTAAAACTATAACATAGTTAAAAATAAGTAAGAAAGAAATAATGATCCTTTGATACCAAATTTTAGTTAGAGTGGACAACTCAAGAGGGTAGGAATTGAGTTTCCAATTAAAATATTTTTACAACAATTCAAAACAAAACACCACAGTTTATAAAATAAATCCCAATTTACTAGAATAGTATAAGTATATAATTTGAACTTTCAAAAAGATTATGAAAATCTTGACCACAACTCAATTAAAATAATTTTGAAAATTCCTTTAACTTTTGAGATAATTTTACTTATATCAGACACAGTATATAAAACACTTATTAAATATAACTATCAAAGTATTGTTTTTCTATATAGTTTTGAAAACTTAAATAGAAAAACATATAGTGTAATAATACAAGAGGTTCAGTCTCAAGCCAATGCCTAGTCCTCTCCACTTGGAGATCACCCACATCCAAGAATTTTATTAATCAAATAAATGAATCCATAACCTGGATCAGGTTTTAAGTAAAACATATTCTTTTAGAAACTCACAGATACACAAAGCCTCTTCTATAGTTCTGCATGGGAAAAAATATGTAAAATAATGAATGAAATAGTCTATATCACTCTTTAATACAATACAGTAGTTTGTGTTGAAGAATTGAGTATAACAAACACAGCTCAATATGTAAGAGAAAACAGAATGTGAAAAAGATATAATTTGATAAGGTTGAATTCATCTTAATATAATCATATTTGGATGATCACCAATATTTGAATCTATCCTTGAAATTTTTAAATACATTTTTCACTGAGAGTTCATAAACATAGAGTGGTGAAGGAATGTTCAGTATTATAGTATGTAAAATCATTATATCTTAGGAACACATTCACTCACCAACATTGTTTTTCCTACATTAGTGGATATGATTCTTAAATAGAGAACTTCTATAATTTATTCATTAGAATATATTAATAATTTAATCTTCATGATCATTTCATTATTAAATGAACTGAATCTGAAATTAATGCTATAAAATATAGTAATTAGGGATTTAAAAATACCACACTACTTAAGTTAGACATGGTCAGTTGGTCTTCAGTTAAAACATAGTAACATTGTCTCACAATTACTACACACGGTCACTTGTTGTTGTAACATTAACACAGTAACCTTGTTTCTTATTATGGTCACTTCTTCTCAACATGCGGTCACTTTTCTTCATGGAGTTAGTTTTTTTCTTCATGAGATCACTTCACTTCTTCATGTGGTCACTTAATGTCTCAAAGTGGTAGCTTTATCTATTCATATAGACACATAATTAATTTGCATGGTCACTTAATTTCTTCACATGGTCACTTAATTACTTCTTATGGTTGGTTCTTTTTTACTTTCTGTAGGTTTAGTTCCGGAAACAGTTACTACATAACACACACAGTTAATTCAAGAATTAGTAAAACCATTTATCACCTAGAACATGGTAACATGGTAGTTCATGTGGTAGGTTGGATCCTTAATGTGGTCACTTGATCATCAATGTGTGGTAGGTTCAATACACAGGTGATCTATTCATGTTCAAATCCTAGTTAGTTAAATACTTAGATCTAATTGGCTCATCTAATGCATGGTCACTTACATGTGATCACTTTGAGTTCAATGTGTTATCACTTCCAAATGGTCACTTTTCCTTCAAAGTTACTTCAATACTTATCTGATTTTTGCATTTTATCCATAAGAACATTTTACTAAAATAAAATATAAAATCCATTAGTAACATAACAAACATGATTTTTTATCAATGAAATTCTATTAAAATAATGAGTTTTTAGTCTAAGCCAACAATCATTGTGAAGTAGACCATCGATCATGAGTGTAAAAATAAAAATCAAAATATAAATCCCAAATAATAAAAAAAAATTGGAAAAGGGTAAATAATCAATTAGTTCATTCCAAAGGAGAAGGAATCAATGATTCAATGTAGAAATCGTATTCCATTTGATAAATCCAAAATAACCGGGCAAGAATCCAAAAATAGTGATCCTTACATTTTCATTGTATCGATCACTGAAGAAGATCATCCCCACCTCAATGTCGATGATGAGTTCTGGGGAATCTAATAATCAATATTAGGTTTTCCTTTCACGTTATCCATTGAGGAATTATCTCATGGTGGCTCTCCCTATCTCATTAGATATTATCCATCTAAATTATATTGATAACCCTAGGATTTGGTCATAAAAAAGGTTAAATAGGGGGTGGAATCTGGTTTAGGTAATTAAATTAAACAATCAATACAATTTATTTATTTTATCAAATGCATTCCCATGATTGCGCATATACTATAGGTCCTATATGAATGATCCTTATGTTTCTCCAAGGATTGAATCCATGTTATGAATCCAACAGTTGATTCAGATCTCCCATCCAAGACTATGATCAATAGGAAATTTCATTATTTCAAAAAAAAATTGTGATATTGGTTTAATATATTTAATATTTTTAATATGTTGATCCTATGTCATTGAAACACCTATAACACCACACCAAGATAAGTGTTCTAAAAACAAAAATACAAGTCATTAAACACCGCACCTTTAAGTATTTTCACCTTGAAGAAAAAAACCTACTCATAAGGTGAGGGTACTAATCCCACATCTAGATCTCATTATCTCATGACCCAACCTATAGGTTTTCATGATTCCAAATAACTCAAACCGATGGAATGGATTTATGATGATGAATCCTATCCTTCTAACCCTCGATCTCCACTAGGTACTCTGAAAAAGAGGTCCATTCCTCAATATCTAGATTTCCCTAGTCAGTAAAGTGAAATGGGTCACAAACATATCTCTTAATCTAAAACACATTGAATATTTCATGTAAATTTTATAACTTAAAATCTAATTATATGAGGTATATAACCTCGCAAACCCTACACTAGACCCTAAATGGATTGATGATCCTTGGGGATATCATTCTACCCAGACCAATCCTACAAACAATTTATCATGGAGGTACCTTTAGGAACACATGGTCACCCTACTAAAACTTGAAGGGTAGATGATATAGGTTTATATATGATTTATTATGACTTTGAGTATCATTTATTCACTACCTAATTTCCTAAACTTTCTATTTTATCTTCTTCACTAGATTATGTCCCATAAGTGATAACTTTCCAATTTCTATCCATCACAAGGGTAAGTTGTAGGGCCTCTCATACATATCCTTGAATTGTTCCATGTAGATAGTAAAGTGAGATCTATTATTATAATCCAAAACCACAAATGTTAGGTTACCCTAACAAATTTGATAGAATTAAAACACATATTCCCTCGACATATCCTCTAAATCATTGACGTTTCATTCGATCTAGCTATCTATATAGGGGTGGAATGTTGTGATCATATGTAACAACATCCTAAAGGAATCATATAAGCCTCACCACAATTGTAACATGAATCAATAATCAGGGTAGGATAGAATAATCAAAGGTACCCCCATGAATTCTGATGATCATGGGTACATACAAGAACCCCAAACTCTCCAATAAACTCTTCACCCGAATAGTAAGGAAGTGAGATGACTTGGTAAGTTAATCATTAATCACCCATATAATGTTATGTTCTCTCATTGTCTATAGAATACCTATCAAAAAATATATTAATATTTCATCCCACATCCACTTGAGTATTTCCATAGGGTGAGTCAAAACTACTAGAACCTGATGTTGTATCTTTACATGTTGATAGGTAAGACATCAGTAAACAAACTCAATATCACTTTTCATTAGGATTTCCCAAAACAATGTTGTTGAATGTCTTGGAATATATTTTTTAATATAATATTTTTCACCATAGGAGAGTTAATAAAATCCACCCATTTCATACTCAATAAATGTGAATTGAACTCCTTTCCATCCTAGGAAAATGATAATGATGTGCTCCCCACATCTGGAGAATTCATCTTGTGTGTCTCTTGAGGATATCTGGTCATGAAAAACATTTCAATCAATGTCTCTCAATTATGCTTCTCTTACACACTATAAAATATTTTAAATCACTATCATCGACTAGATATAATTTTCCCATCTATCCTTAATTAGGTTCATCTTTAAAGAGGCCAACTTCTCAGACTCCTCTTCCACCAAGTGAGAATAGGATTTCCTACTAATAGAATATGCTTCCATGTTTCCCTTCCTAAGAGTATAGACTATCTTAAATTCATTGTATTATAGGAACTCTAAGAAACATATTTGTCTTAGGTTAAGTTATATTTAGAAAAATATTCACCTAAGACTGTAGTGGTCTCACTGAAATACAAACCACTCACACATGAGATGATTTCTTTACATCTTCAAGGAGAAGACACTACTAAAAATATGGCTTTTAATATCACTAAAAACCTCCTTTAATAGCGCTAAAAAAGAGCTGTTAATCTCGGTGAAGATAAAGGGAGGTACCCTTTATCAGCCCTAAAAATAGCGCTGATAAAGGGGGGCTTTTATCAGTGCTAAAAAAAGCACTGATAAAAGTGGACCTTTATCAGTGCTAAGAAAGCTCTGATAAAGTTAGTCATTATCTGCGCTATTTTCTGCGCTGATAAATGTATAATATATCAGTGCTAAAAATAGCGCTGATAAACACTACTTTTATCAGCTCTATTTTGAGCGCTGATAAAAACTACCTTTAACAACGCTCAAAATAGCGCTGATATATTATCCATTTATCAGCACTTAACTAATGCTGATAAAGGCCAAAGATCATGTGCCAAACCAGAACCTGCACAGAACCTGCCTAGCACCTGCACACATTAAAGCACCTTCACAGAGCACAAACAACACCTGCACACAACACAAACAACACCCACGCACAAAGAAAATAAGAACAAAAATGATACATACATTTACCTGAAATCATGAATACAAAACAACACACAGCTATATACATTTCAAACAATGCTTAATTTGGTTACAATTACATTTATCCAATAAACAGTTAAAAAACAATGATGTTCCATCCTTTTTTCATCCATCCGCTCTAAAAAATTGTCGTATATGGCGGTGGTTTCCGAACAAAGCATTCGAACTGAGGAAAATGATTTCACCTACATAATAAAAAAAAAAAAATGTTAGTAATACAATAATTAAATAAAGAATTGGGTTTCTAAATGGAATTATACTAGTGAGGCACAAAACATAAAATAACCCATTAATGAAGAGACATAATTAGGTCAATGGCCTTACCTCAACCAGAAGTCCAATAAACTATCTTCAGTTCATACCAACCACAACTGTAACACCCCAATCTTCCATGGTACGTTTCCCTTTGAATAATGCAATAGCGTGCATTGTACGCAACTTCGAGATTCTAACACACTGCAACCAATCAAACTAGCTGTTATGAATATTAATACCTACTTTTTGAAATTTTATAAATTTTATCTTTCTAAATGGACTTCATTTTTGGATTCGTAATATCGAAATTATCTTAGGGTGAAATTTTGGTACTTTTCGAATAAGTTTCATATTTTGATGAATAGTGAAAATTACTAAATTTTAATTAAAAACAAATTTTTTAATCGAAGTAATTATTAGTGATAAATTATTAATTTGAGTGGTTTTAAAGTATATTTAGAATATATTTTTACCATTTAATACAATGTTTTTCATTGGATGTAATTTCACAGTTAAACCAGTGATAAACAAGTGTCAATCTTTTGATAGTTATTATATCTTAAAAACATGCTATCTGTTTTGACGACGGGAATTAATTTTTAAATTAATTAATGCAACTGATATGTTTTGAATTTGGTAAAATTGACATCATTTTTGAATTCATAATATCAAATATATCTTACGCCTAATTTTTGGTATTTTTATGGAAACTTTCATTTTTTTGATAAATAGTGAAACCACTAAGTGGTAGTTAAAAACTGAATTTTTCATGAAACTTAATTTTACCGCTTCTGTGAGTGGAATTTCGAAAATCCGAGAGACATGATTAATATCAAGGAGTAAAATGTGGTTCAATGAGATGAAAATAATTTTTTGTGAATAGTAACTTTTTACTTTTATTTACCACCGTTAAAAGTAAATAGGGTAATTAATGGTGAAAATGATATTAATATTACCCTAAAATGTGTCCTAATTCTTTTGGACAAGTGTATCTCTACCAAAAACAACCTTAGGAGTAAATTATTATCATTTAGGTCTACTTGTATTAGATTAGGACATTTATTATTATTTAATTCAAAGAAGAGTTAAAAGAGTTAAAATCAAAGTTTATTTACTAAAACATTTTTAATATAGGGTTATACATAAGATAAATTAGATTTTAAATATTAATTAGAAATATAAAAAGATTTCCTACATAATAGTATTTTGTTTATAATTTTTTAACATTAAATAATTAAATTTATTTATGACACAATGGTGATGCAGTAATTACCTAATTAATGAAATATTAAAATAACTGATATTATAAATATAAAAAATAAATGTAATTTGAGACTTTTTATGAATTCCACTAATTTTATAGGTTAATATGTCATATTAGGATTGATTATATAAATTATTTTCGATGTAATAATGCTGTTATAAATTTATCAAAAACAAAATACCCAATAGTGTCAAAATTGACATAAAAGAGTTTTTTTAAAAAAATATTATATTATTAATTTATATTCAATTCCTAAAAATCTAAGGTTCTGCCAAGAGACTTATATAATGATAGGTGTATCATTAATGGACCAATTTGGGGTCTCTTGGATGTATATAGTAAGTTTATTAACCATATAATATAAAAATACAAAGAGACATTGTAAAAGTGAAACTAATTAACTAAGAGTTAATACTTATAGATAAGGTTAATATAATGACCCAAACCAGTATAAATTCTATTGGTTGAGTTTTTTTAGACCCATACCCACCTTAAAATTTAAATAATCCACTTTGGAGCCATTATAAACCAAATATGAATTTATTATAAAGTAATATTTTTAGCTTTTCCAAAGGTGCCCCTCACCCCTCTTATAAAAGGGCACTCCCCCTTCTCACTAATTCACACATTAAAAGCCTTTTAACTCGAGAAAACCCTGACCAAATACTCTCTCAACTTCCCTCACTACAACCTATAGGCCTTAGTTTGATTATAAATCCAACCTAAGAAGCCCTTTTGATCAAATCAAAAGCAAGAACCCGAAGAAGAGGAAATGTTTTCACCACCCTCTTTCAAGTTCCTTTCTTCTTCAACTTCTTCTTTCTTTGTTATTTATATTCTAAAATAATAACTCCAGTATCTTCTATATACTTTTATTTTATTATAAATATAGTACAACTATATTCAGTATTCTATCCATCCTTTGAATGGCATGTCACCATACGTGTGTACGTACGGCTTACCATCTCCATGTCGTGGTGTAATTGTCGTTCAATAAATTATTATTTGGATGGGTATAATAATGATGTGTAATCCATGTAAATAATAAATATAACATGATAAGTATTATGTCTATATGATATACCATCCAATTATATATTATTTTAACATCAATAGAATGATATTTTCTCTCGTGCGTACGTACGGACTACCGTCTCCACGAACGCGATGAGATTAATTCTCCATCATATCCATTCAAGTATAATTCTCATTTGATGATTAAAAAAAATGTTTAAGGACTTGATATAATTCTTGATATGAATAAGATACAACCTATCCATAACAAACACGTCTTACGTAACAAAGAATATAAAGGAAAACGAGTAAGTTAACACCCAAAATGATGATTATACTAAGATATTATTAACAAATCAATGTTAAAAGATCAAATATGATATCATACTAAAGTAAAAGATTATTGTATAATTCAATAAAAATTATTTCACCATTATACAAGAGGTTAACCTACCGTCGACCAAGAAAAAAGTACAAAGTAAGGGGTTTCTTATCTCACTCTTAATTTTGTGAGAATTCCATTGTTCACCACTTATTTATTGCATGTGGTGTATGTGTATTGCCCATGATTGTATTCATTGTATAATATACTTTAATTTATGGGTATTTACATCATCCTTTTATGATACTTCTTTCATGGTTGTATGTTTCTTAAGTTACCTAATTGATAAGGGAATTTAAAATTTCAATTTTCACTCATTCGGCTTTAGGCATACTTTATTGGTTATTTTACTCCAAGATTATGTGTGGAATCAATATTAATTTGATTATGTCATAATTTCCACTCCCCTTTCTGTGGATATAATTTTTTTACACATAATCACTCCATTGATAAATTCTCAAGTCATCGGTATGAACTTGATAAGAGTAATTTTAACTCAATATCCATTTTTTGAGTTAAATATGCAATTCATTGGTGTTGTTTTTACAAGAATATGTCTGAATTTCATCTGATTGATTTACCCTAAATATCCAATCATATTGAGTGTATTTATATTTTTCACACATAATTCTGTCGTTGATTTATCCTTAACCTAAGGATATGGTCTTTATAAGAGAATTCATCTCAATTTACATTCCACTGAGACTTCTTTGTTGTTATACACCAAATCACTTTAATATGGTGTATATAATGTACTTTGACATAGTATATCATGAATCCCTTTATTCTCATGATATTACAATGTTTTGATTACCTCAATTATTTGTATTCAAGTGTCTCTCCTTTGGTTAGAAACTCTAACTAAAATATCATATTTAAATGTTTTGAAGATTTATTCTTCATAATCTTTCTCATTAATGTTCATGTTTTAAAATTGGTTTTAAGGATTTATTTATATGGACATGAATGTTTTAAAATTTTTAATTCATTTCAAAAGTTTCAAAGTGGTATGGGACACTTTGATTCAAAAATCTATTTTTAAATGGCTTCTTGAAAAATAGTGTGACTTTTAAATGTTTTCAAGAAAAAGGGGGATATTTCTATTTAATAGTTTTGATGATTATTTTCATCTATCCTTCATTATTATTGATTGAGGTTAATCTGATACAATACAATCTTCTATATTGTATCGAAAGAGTTATGTTTGACTGTGGATGTGCTATTTTTATACCATTCATGGTTTGTGGATAAAGTATTGACATTTCGTATGCTAGTTTTAATACGAATGTTTATATTATGTTTAAACCTGTTCATATGTGGAATGCATTGGACTTAGTAAGTGATGGGTGGAGCCTTCTATATCTCCTCGATGCATCGGTAGGTCTCATGAGACAAACTAGTGTCTTGGCATGAGGCTTTGAAAAAATCTTATTTGTAGTCTTGGAACGAGGCCTTGCCTACGTGGTTATCATAGTCTGGCATTATGTATTCTATCATTATGAAAGTGGTTATTAATATTTTCATCTAATTATTCGACTAGTAGAATATCCATGTGAATAAGTAAATGGCATTATTTCATTTTATCCTTTCCATATTATACTGATGGTCAAGTTTAAAAGGCTTTTGTTTTAGTTATAAATTGCCTTAAATTTTTATATTTATTTATGAAATTTTCCGCTATATTGTTATCCTTACTGAGCATCTGAGCTCACCCCTTTCAATGTTTTATTTTTTCCAAGATGTGAAGAAGTATTTTATGAATGACCTGCAGGGATAGTATGAAGGGGTATGAAGACAATATGTTGTTGTTGTTTTCACTTATTGATGTAATGTAAACTTTAGGAATATATCTAGTGTTTCCAAGGCTAATAAACTAATCGGCCTTTCAAGACTTGATCTTTCTTGTGATAATTCCAATGTTATGTAATAATGCACCGACACTAAGTATCTTGGGTCGGGGCGTTACAGTTGGTATCAGAGGAATTTTAGTACAAACCTTAAAAGCTAGATTTATATAAACTCTGATTAGAGCACGTATACCTAAGATGAACTTTGAGTATTAGTATAGTAGAACTTCCTAGAATTTTAGTATTTTAGAGATTTTGTGATTTTTCCGGGCAATACATCCCTGTCTGGATACGAGCAGGTAGAGACGGCTCTGGCATAGATGTACCTAGGGGTAAAATCCGAAAACACCGCTTTGAGCTAGACTCGAACAGTAACTGGTGCACGATAACGGGTCTTGCTGCACTCTTTGTTACGACACTCCTGGGGGATGTGCTTAGGATAATTTACATTTTCTTTACAAACTGATTTGAAGTATTATATATATAAGATGAGAGTAAATGACCTTTTTTAATCCTAATGTGTTTCAAATTGAGAATATAGTGACATGTTAATCTCTAAATGATTTTATGACTACTGTTACTCACAAAATGCTTTCTGGTTTTAGTCAATGGTTGGATTCCAAGGAAGTCATAGTGACTTTGAGAATGATGTACAAGGTGGGAACGATGGTGGAAATGAGCAACAAAATGAAATTTTGATATTCTTAAAAGATATCGTCTTTATGCCAAATCAATTTTCCAAAAATATGATCGACAATATATATATTAACTAATTCCCGGACTCAAAAAATAAGAGAAAGGTGATGAATTATAAGAGCTCTAACAGTGGAGACCATGGAGAAAGGAATCCTCAATTTCCATCATGCAGGAAATGTGGAAGGAGACACCCAGGAAAGTGTCTCAATGGGACAAAGAAATGATTTATGTGCGGGAAGGAAGTACCTAAAGTGAAGAATTTCCGAAGAAAAATGAAGAGTACTATGGAAGAAGATAAAAATGGTCCTAATAATCCATTTACAGTCATTTTCTATAAATGTAGGGGACCTGGCCATTACCCGAGTGAATTCCCTATTTTATAGGATATTTTCTTGGTCAAAGAAGAATCTATGTGGAAATAAATGGTTGGAGAAATGTTTAAAAATTATTATTGCTCCTTGTAGATGGGTTTACTTTTGAATAATTTTCTCTTATATTTTTAACCCTGTAGTTTTCCATGTGAGAATGGTATTTGAGGAAGAATTATCTTTTCTCCTATGGATATAGTTATAAATAACCATTTGGTTATATATGATCGTTGGGTTTGAAGAAATTATAAGTTATTATAATTTGGGATGAAGATGCAAGGTATGAGATTAGATTTGTGGTTAAATTATGTTATTTTTATTTTGAGAAATTTATCTCATTTTGGTAATGTTATATAATATAGTTTTTGAAAAAGGATAACACGCAGACCGTGTGACAACCCCTCGCGTCGGACAAAGCTGTGGGAATCGAACCCACAACCAAAGTGCGATTGGGATTTATCACCAACCACTGGACTACGTGAAGTCCCTGGTTAGTGTGACTATTATTTTTAGTTAAATGATTTTATTGATCAATAATAATTTGATTTGGGATCTTATGTCTTATCAAATAAATACCCTTAGTATAGGAAAATGATTTGGTGATTAAGTGATAAATGTTATTTTTGAAGTTTTTCACTTTGTTGTGAACACTATATGCCCAAGGAAAATAGAATAGTATGGGATTTCATTTGAGAAGTGATGGTGGATTTTTATCTATGTTTTTATTGTGTATTTAGAGTGATTTGGGTTATTTATGGAAATGATTAGGTTAATTACTTTTAATTATATGACTTTAAGAGTAATTAATGTAATTTGGAGATACAATTTAATGTGGAAGACTATATTCTTATAAGTTTTGGGTTTCAATATTAGTTTGGATTATATTGAAGGATTTTGAGGGCAATTGATTATTTAATGGTATTTATTTAACTTTGGGGTATTGATGGTTTAATATTATAAATGAAGATTAGTGTTTTTTTCTCTAATGGAATATCCATTTGGGGGATCATTAGATATTATACTAACCATTTTGGTTTTGATTAATCTTTAAAGACAAGGAAAATATATATTTTATCCAACGTGGATCATGTATTTCTATAGAATTTTATTCTTGCTCTTCCATTGTGACCAAGTCTTCTTGAATACTCATTGTTCAAAAAAAATGAGTTAGTGGTAAACAGTTATTAAAGAATGAAACTCTACTTAAAAAGTGAGTATATATCTTTATGTTCTTAGTCAATATCATAAATGAATTCCTCGTCCTTATGTAATGTAACTTAAAACAAAAAATGTTGTCCGTTTACTTTTCCTACTCGGAGACTAATGACTGTTTGTCCCAACACAAGTTTGTGATTTTCTTATTGTTAACTTTCTCCTGATCATGTTGTCTATCCCTCTCCATCAGAACTAAACACTTAGTTTATCATCCATATCCATTTTTTCCTACATGGAATCCTAGTATGGGTTATCTTGGGTGATCTTTATACCTCTCTTCCTTTCTTTTAAAGTGATAGTTTTATTAACTCTTTTTCCGATGTGGGACTTTCAATTATATTCTCAAGCCCAATTTTAAAAAAAATGCGAGGACGCAATTTATTGAAGGAGGGGATAATGTAACACCCCAATCTTCCACGTTATGTTTCCCTTTGAATAATGCAATGGTGTGCATTGTACGCAACTTCGAGATTCTAACACACCACAACGAATCAAACTGGCCGTTATGAATAGTAATACCTACTTTTTGAAATTTTATAAATTTTATATTTCGAAATGGACTTCATTTTTGGATTCATAATATCAAAATTATCTTAGGGTGAAATTTTGGTACTTTTCGGATAACTTTCATATTTTGATGAATAGTGAAAATTACTCAATTTTAATTAAAGACAACTTTTTTAATGGAAATAATTATTAGTGATAAATTAATAATTTGAGTGGTTTTAAAGTATATTTAGAATATATTTTTACCATTTAATACAATGTTTTTCATTGGATGTAATTTCATATTTAAACCAGAGATAAACAGGTGTCAATCTTTTGATAGTTATTATCTCTTAAAAACACGCTATTTGTTTTGACAACGGGAATTCATTTTTAAATTAATTAATGCAATTGATATATTTATAATTTGGTAAAATAGACATCATTTTTGAATTCATAATATCAAATATAGCTTAGGACTAATTTTTGGTATTTTTCTAGAAACTTTCATTTTTTTGATGAATAGTGAAACCACTAAGTGGTAGTTAAAAACTAAATTTTTCATAAAAATTAATTTTACCGCTTTTGTGAGTGGAATTTTGAAAATCCGAGAGACACGGTTAATATCAAGGAGTAAAATGTGATTCAATGAGATGAAAATAATTTTTGATGAATAGTAACTTTTTACTTTTATTTACCACGGTTAAAAGTAAATATGCTAATTAATGGTAAAAATGATAATAATATTACCCTAACACATGTATTAATTCAGTTGGAAAAGTGTATCTCGACCAAAAACAACCTTAGGAGTAATATATTATCATTTAGGTCCACTTTTATTAGATTAGGACATTTATTATTATTTAATTCAAAGAAGAGTTAAAAGAGTTAAAATCAAAGTTTATTTACTAAAACTTTTTAAAATAGAGTTATATATAAGATAAATTCAATTTTAAATATTAATTATAAATCTAAAAATATTTCCAAAATAATGGTATTTTATTTATAATTTTTAGACATTAAATAATTTAATTTATTTATGACACAATGGTGATGCTGTAATTACCTAATTAATGAAATATTAAAATAATTGATATTATAAATATCAAAATAAATGTAATTTGAGACTTTTTAGGAATTACACTACTTTTATAGCTTAACATGACATATTATGATTGATTATATAAATTTTTTCGAAGTAATATTGCTGTTATAAATTTATCAAAAACAAAATACCCAATAGTGTCAAAATTAACATAAAAGAGTTTTTAAAACAAATATTATATTATTAATTTATATTCAATTCCTAAAAATCTAAGGATCGGCCAAGAGACTTATATCATGATAAGTGTATCATTAATGGACCACTTGGGGGTCTCTTGGATGTATATTGTAAGTTTATTAACCATATAATATAAAAATACAAAGAGACATTGTAAAAGTGAAACTAATTAACTAAGAGTTAATACTTATAGATAAGGTTAGTATAATGACCCAAACCTGTATAAATTCTATTGGTTGAGTGGTTTTCGACCCATCCCCACCTTAAACTTTAAATAATCTACTTTGGAGCCATTAGAAACCGAATATGAATTTATTGTAAAATAATATTTTTAGCTTTTCCAAAGGTGCCCATCACCCCTCTTATAAAAGGGCACTCCCCCTTCTCACTAATTCACACATTAAAAGCCTTTTGGCTCGGCCACACCCTACCCAAATACTCTCTAATCTTCCCTCACTACAACCTAGAGGCCTTAGTTTGATCAAAAATCCAACCTATGGATCCCTTTTGATCAAATCAAAAGGGAGAACCCGAAGAAGAGGTAATGTTTTCACCACCCTCTTTCAAGTTCCTTTCTTCTTCAACTTCTTCTTTATTTGTTATTTTTATTCTAAAATAATAAATACAGTATCTTCCATATACTGTAATGTTATTATAAATATGGTACAACTATATTCAGTATTCTATCCATCCTTTGAATGGCATGTCACCATATGTGCGTACGTACGGCTTACCATCTCCACGTCGTGGTGTAATTGTCATTAAATAAATTATTATTTGGATGGGTATAATAATGATGTGTAATTCATGTAAATAATTAATATAAAATGATAATTATTCTGTCTATATGATATACCATTCAATTATATATTATTTTAACATCAAAATAATGATATTGTCGCCCGTGCGTATGTACGGACTACCGTCTCCACGAACGCGATGAGATTCATTCACCATCGTATCCATTCAAGTATAATTCTCATTTGATGATTAAAAATAATGTTTCAGGACTTGATATAATTCTGGATATGAATAAGATACAACCTATCCATAACAAACACGGCTTACGTAACAAACAATATAAAGGAAAATGAGTAAGTTAACACCCGAAATAACGATAATACTAAGATATTATTAACAAATCGATGTTAAAAGATCATATATGATATCATATTAATGCAAATTATTCCTGTATAATTCAATAAAAATTATTTCACCATTATACAGGAGGTTAACCTACCGTCGACAAAGGAAAATGTACAAAGTAAGGGGTTTCTTATCTCACTCTTAATTTCGTGAGAATTCCATTGTTCACCACTTATTTATTGCATGTGGTGTATCTATATTGCCCATGATTGTATTCATTGTGTAATATACATTAATTTATGGGTATTTACATCATCATTTTATGATCCTTATTTCATGGTTATATGTTTCTTAAGTTACCTAATCGATAAGGGAATTTGAAATTTCAATTTTCACTCATTCGGCTTTAGGCATACTTTATTGATTATTTTACTCCAAGATTATGTGCGGAATCACTATTCATTTGATTATGACATAATTTCCACTCCCCTTTCTATGGATATAATTTTTATACACATAATCCCTCCGTTGATAAATTCTCAAGTCATCGGTATGAACTTGATAAGAGTAATTTTAACTCAATCTCCATTTTTTGAGTTAAATATCCAATTCATTGGTGTTGTTTTTACAAGAATATGTGTGAATGTAATCTAATTTATTTACACTAAATATCCAATAATATTGAGTGTATTTATATTTGTCACACATAATTATGTCGTTGATTTTTCCTTAACCTAAGGATATGTTCTTTATAAGTGAATTCATCTCAATTTACATTCCATTGAGACTTCTTTGTTGTTATACACCAAATCACTTTTATTTGGTGTATATAATATACTTTGACATAGTATATCAGGAATCCCTTTATTCTCATGATATTACAATGTTTGTATTACCTCAATTATTTGTATTCAAGTGTCTCTCCTTTGGTTATAAACTCTAACTAAAATATTATTTTTAAATGTTTTGAAGATTTATTCTTCTAAATCTTTCCCATTAATGTTCATGTTTTAAAAATGGTTTTAAGGATTTATTTAAGTGGACATGAATGTTTTTAAATTTTTAATTCCATTCAAAAGTTTCAAAGTGGTATGGGACACTTTGGTTCAAAAATCTATTTTAAAATGGCTTCCTGAAAAATAGTGTGACTTCTAAATGTTTTCAAGAAAAAGGGGGATATTTCTCTCTAATAGTTTGATGATTATTTTCATTTATCCTTCATTATTCTCGATTGAGGTTAATATGATATAGTACAGTCTACGATATTGTATCGAATGAGTTATGTTTGACTGTGGATGTGCTATTTTTATACCATTCATGGTTTGTGGATAAAGTATTGACATTTTTTATGCTAGTTTTAATACGAATGTTTATGTTATGCTTAAACCTATTCATATGAGGAATGCATTGGACATAGTAAGTGACAGGTGGAGCTCGTTATATCTCCTCGATGAATTGGTAGGTCTCATGAGACAAACTACTGTCTTGTCACGAGGCCTTGACAAAATCTTTTTTGTAGTCTTGGAACGAGGCCTTGGATATGTGGTTATGATAGTCTGGCATTATGCATTCCGTCATTATGAAAGTGGTTATTAATATTTTCATGTGATTATTCGACAAGTATAATATCCATGTGAATAAGTAAATGACATTATTTCATTTTATCCTTTCCATATTATGCTGAAGTTCAAGTTTAAAAGGTTTTTGTTTTAGTTATACATTGCCTTAGATTTTTATGTTTATTTATGAAAGTTCCTGCTATATTATTATCCTTACTGAGCATCTCAGCTCACCTCTTTCAGTGTTTTATTTTTCCCAGGATGTGAAGAAGTATTTTATGAATGGCCTGCAAGGATAGTATGAGGGGATATGAAGAAAATATGTTGTTTTAGTTTTTCACTTATTGATGTATTTTAAACTTTATGAATATATCTAGTGTTTTCAAGGCTACTAAACTAATCGGTCTTTAGAGACTTGATATTTCTTGTGATCATGCCAATATTATGTAATAATGCACCGACTCAGGGTATCTTAGGTTGGGAGTTACAACAACTGATTCCATGATCACATGTATTAATGCCTAATAGCATTAAATTACATAATTAGTTAATTTTAACCAAAAATCCAGCATGGTATAACAGGCGCCAAACTCATCGTGTAATCCGAAAAAGCCAGAATGCTGAGAAACTAGGTGTGATCCACTCCTGAAGCACCCCTAAGCCTAGAAAACACTAAATACACAATTTATATTACTAAATTTATGACAAATTAAGCCAAAATTTTTTGAAAACGCATAAATAAATCTTCTCTAAAAAATAATCTGCATCAAATAATGATTGATTACTAGTTTATGAAATTTTAAGACATGCTCTATGAGTCATGTATAAAAGTCCCATGAAGAATAATAATTTATCCATACTATAGTATAATAATTACACCTAGAACCCTAAAAACTGAATTCAAATCTTTGAGCAAGAAGTTAGATAAGTAAGGAATATGTAGGAGAAGATACCACATTGATTCTAAATGACGAACAACCAATAATCCACTCAGGTCTAAGGGGAAGGAAGGAGGGGAATGTGGTTTGGCCACCCCCTAAGAACTTGGTGCCCAAATGAAGAAAACTGAGGAGGTTTATACTTTATAAATCCATAACCCACATAAAAATAAGTTTTAAATCATGTTACATGAAATGAACCAAGTGGTTACATCACTATATTTTGGGTTCAAACCCTTACTTGACCCCTTTTCCCCATTCACGACCATTATCACCCTATTAAATGCATTCATGTTGTGAATTACCCTTTCACACTATGAGTAGCCTAATGCTACTACATTTCAATAGAATGACTACCCAAATCGTCCTTGATATCCTCCCAAAACCCAATGACATCCCTCTAGCCCCAATATATGTCTAAAACACCTATTAGAACTGGTATATTGGACCTTTTTCGATGATTTTTTTTGTTATTATGGAATTCCATAGTTCCCCATTGGATGTGTACCAATGTACTAATAAAATTTTATATGATATACCATGAAGATTCTTGTTTCCATGTATTAGATGAGATATCAATGAAAATTTATCTCATTATTATACATACCAACACATCAAATCTGAGTATTAGAGACCTTCAGGTTTTCTTCAACTACTTCCAGTTCTCACATAGAAGTGGGACAAGATTTCTATGGGATATTAGGTTAGGTTTTTGTGTACCCCTCGATGGAAGAATTAAATATGGTTTTTGATCAATTGGATGGCCAAATAATCTAAATTTATATACATTTTTTATGAAAAAAATTATAAGAAAATAAAAATTCATTTTTTAATTGAGATTATCTTTTTACATGGATTTAATTCTACTATAGACTTTTATAGGGAACCTCATTTTATATATTGTTTTCTGAGAGGTCCCTATGAGAAAATGGGATGCCATGTATGATTGAGCATGACATATGTTTATGACACTTTCTACAGGGGTACGTTCCCTGGATCATGTTGATGTTCGATGGTGGTGCATTGTAACACACATTCATTCATTACAAAGGTGAGTGACATTCATCACTTATAAAGAGATATCTTCTCCTTGATTGATACAGTGTTATGGGATGTCATTCCTTCAATCCATGGATTCCTCCTCAGAATTCATTACCTAGTTTGAGTCTCTCTTATAGAATAATACGTTGTTCGTGAAACTTGTTCTTGGTTCCATCTATTTATGGATGATGTTTAATTACAATGATTATATCAGGACATTCTAAAGGGTCATTCCAATGCATAATACTTAGGTTAGGAAATTCTTCACATTGGGAATCACTAGAATGTATGTACACTAGAACATTGGTCAAACGTATTCATCATCATCAAAGGGATTCTCAACGAAATGGAAACCCATGTTTAACTTGTGGTATTCCATGAGTTTAACATCCCACAAGGATAGACGGTCATGATTTAATGTCTTACAGAGATGTAATGGGTGGATCAAAACACTTATAAAGGTGGATCAGGTAGGTACATCTCTAGGAGGGAGCACCTCGAATGTTTACCTGATAGATGGATCAAAACTCCCAATGAGGTCTGACCCAAGTGTGGTGCATCCCATAAAGGTAATGTTTCTCATTTTGAAGACTTATTCGGATGCCACTAAGGGAAAAATAGGAGGGAAAATAAGAGAAGGTGTACCCCAGTGAGGGGGTCACCATGGTTTACCATTGGTTGGGATTTAACCTCAAGGAGGATTCCTACGTACCCTATTTAGAATACAAGGATAAAACCCATATATTTAAAATAGGTATGGTGTGGGTATTACCCATGGTTAGCTTCCCTTCACACTATGAATACTCTTGTTTGGATGAGTATGGGTTTTGTGGGGCTTATGCATTGTCAGATTCCCAGGTTCTTCCAAGAGTAGCAATGGGATGAATAGGACAAACGTGTTAAGATGGACCATGTGAATGGTGCGATCCTTGTAAAGAGGCACGATGCACAAAACACATGTGGAGATGTCTGTAAACATTATTTATGGTGGTCGTTGGGATCATCAGACTCCCCATACCTTCCATAAACACCTCAAAACATCACGAGGACCAGATTCTACATGATGGTGCATCACAAGGTTGATTCTTTTGATGATGTACTGGTCATTTGAGCTTGGATTTCATCTCAACTAGCCTTTCCCTTACTTGAATTATCCTGGGACACATATTTGGTCCCAAAAAATCCCTCAACGATACCATTTATCTCATGCATCTACCTATAAATAATTGTGCAAGTCAAACAACAACACATGTGCTCAAATACAAGTTCAAACAAACGAGATACTGAACATTGAAATTTCTTAAAAATGATCCAAGGGGTACACATGTGCTCAAATACTATCTCTGCTTGTTGAATCTGATCCCTCTACTTTAATTTCAGAAATATTTATATTTAGGCCCTATATCTAACTGAAAATAGTGGATATAGACCATATTTGTTGTTTCCATCCACCGTTTATTGGAAAATGGATTTTTTTGATCCTAGGTGGTTTCGTCATTCACCCCATATGCACTGCACACCACCATGCATTACTTAAATTTTGATTTGTTCAATGATCAATAATATGAATCCGCGGATAGAAAACATTGAGTGATAAATTAAGATTTCAATACATCGGAGCATTCTCAATTCACCAAATAATGTTGAAGGATAATAAATGATCATATATAGAAAACATAAGTAGTATGAATTCACCTTTATCCTATTTGTGTACAATCTTCCATCAGGTATGTTTCCCATTCGTTTCTAAACACATGTATATCATATTCTGAATATGATTTTTTGTGACAGTCATGGTAGTACTGAAAAAATATAAATACACAAAGGATTAATAAATATTTTAAATGAACTCATAATTATTTTCAAAAATACCTTATTAGGGATCCTAGTTTGTTGATGAAATATTATCTCTTTCATAAATTTACAAACATAATAACCAAAGTTCTTTCCATTTTTTTGTTTTGGACACTACAGAAACATCGACAACAATAAGTAATTTGTTTTGATATGTGTTTGGATAGTGCAATGTTATTATATACACCTGGATACTTTTCCATTTTTATATCTTGTAGGCTTTCTCATCCTTATGCCCTGGATTCATTCCATGCATTAGACGATATTGATGCACCGCCCTATTATAATAGAATCCTCATTAAAAGATAACATAAATTATATAACTAGATGTTTAGTTTTAAAATGTTGGATCTAGTGTATTAAAAATTAACAAACTCCATCGTGCGTGGTCGTTTTGTTGGATATCCATGCGTTGAATCCAGAAAATAAATCTTTGGAGTATCCAAATTGACTACAATCAACATCCAATGCTCCCTAAAAATAAAAGAAGGAATAAGTAAAGAAAGAGATTAAAATGTAGTTGATATGATTAAATTGTAGAGTTTTACCCCTACATCGTTGGTATTAAAAAGAGTCTGTCATTCTTAATGTTTTTTTCAAACGATTTGAGCAGGGATGACATTATTGCACCTCTATATCAGAATCTATTTCGTCTTTTAAAAGAGGTGGTGTGAGGACTAACGAGTCCAAATTTTTGTTCATGGGGAAATCCCTTCAATTTTTTTTCATATATGCGTCTGCGAAAAATATAAAATGTATTTTTTCATAATTATCAGAGTATATGAGCTTTTGTAAAATCAAATCATGAAAACATACCTCGTGTATACATTTACAACTGAGGCGCCTAGCCATTCATTCTTGAGGAGTTCATTTACATTTTCAGCACTAATGAAATCTGATGTTTCCTCTCTATACATATCGTTTTTGAAATCAACTATGTGAGTATTTCCATCTTTCAACTTTTTATCCACATGAGCCTCCAATGATATTAACTGTGGATATAGAACATGTGGGGTGAAGGTGCTCTCAGTAGACCGTTTCAATTGGTTGGTTGATCCTTGAGATAGTTTTGAGCTGATATTTCATTTCACCCCACAGTCTTTGTCATTCTGTAATAACATTCATCAGTTCAGACATTTTTTCATAAATGTTAAAGTTCCATCTTGAAAAATAAATTGGAAATGGATACCTTTTTGTCGACATGTTTTTTTACAAGAACTGTCAGCCATGCGATGAATGTTCCAACAGCTTGTTCAACCGTATGAATGTCGTCATCGTCATTTGGAACACGTATCTCGGCACTCGGCTCATTATCTACGTTAATTGACACTCTAAGATGATATTTTTGAAGTTTTATGTTGTGTATCATGTCATTCTGTGTATTGAACACTGTAGCCCTCGCTATATGGTGATAGGTGGGTGTTGATAAATATAAATCACAGTCATTTTCACCCTATGGAATATTAGTATAGGAAAGGTATCAGTGTCTATGTAAATCACATTTCATAGAAACAATTATTAAAACATTGATTACCTCATCTAAGTCGTGTTTTTTAGGGGAATGTCTCACCTCAAAGCTGGTGGGGGTGGGGAAGGATCATCATGCACGGGTTGTTGTTGAGTTGTTTCTTCTCTTTGCCTCTCCCCCATCAATTTTTCTATCATCTCTCTCTGGTATTGTAATTATTCTTGAAAATTAGATAAATGTTCTTACAGCTTTTACATTTTTTCATTTTGATCCTCTGCTTGTTTTTGTTTTTGAAAATATGTTCGGGGTGTCACCCCAAAACCCGCACCTCTGACGCGGCCATACTGTTCTGGCTGCTTCAAGGCTGCTAAAAGTATGTCTTCATCTGATGTGGTTGTTGTTGATTCTTGTGACTATGTCATATAGAAAATATAGAAAAATTAGTAGTTATGGTAATGTAATATCAATTTAAAGAAAATCAAATTTATATTATGTCATACTTACACATGTTTCCCACACTTTTTGTGTGTTTTCATCTATCATTATCCCCTCTTTATTTACACAAGCCTCCTTCTATAGCACATGGCGTGGGGTGGATATGGATTTCAATTTCGATTCATCAATCTGCATATAAATAGAGAAACATGGTTATGGTGTTGTTTTATGTCACATACTAGTAGTAGGGTAGATTTAAAAGATGTACCAATTTTTTCTCAAGTTCAGCATACCCCATCCTTACTTCATGGTAAGGTACGCTGGTTCTGTTGCGCATTTTTTATTTTCAACACTCGGTAGCTGTTTCATAAATAAAAACTTGTCAATCAGAGTGATGAATACAATAAAATGTCAAACAACGTATTACCCCACACAATGTACCTGAAAAGTCTTCTCCCCACGACGGTTGTTAAACGCATCCCATGCTCCTTGAGATATCAAGTGTGCGTAAAGAAGAGGTGGGTGCGGCTTGATTTTCCTTTCTGCATCTTTAAGATGATATTTCATTAAAATTGTACAGAAACCTCTATGAATCCTTCCTGAAACTCTTAATACATATTCCTTGTGTGAGGCATCTACTATAAATTCACTCTGTAATGGATGATGAAGAGTAAGTAAATGTTTTGGTATTTTATTTTATTTTAATAAAGTAACAAATGATATCATAATGTTACCATAATCTCTTCCCACATTAGTGTCTTCATCCCAGTGACAACATGGTGTCATGCCTATACATCAATCGACATGCATTTCCGAGTGACGATTCCAATGTAGCTACTAAAGATGGCTCAGTTGGGGTTAACATGTTGGCATCGCTTATTCCATCCCACCTCAAATTTGATGCATTTTGCTTTTTCCTTAAGGATTTTGGCTAACACTATCAAACTACGACGCTCTTGTTTTTTTCTTTTTTGCGCTTTCAGGTATTCATTTCCTACTATTTCCTCAGAATTAGAATCAATATCTTCCCCTAGAGATTTAGAATCGGAAATGGGACCAGCAGCAACAAGTTGAGAATCTTGTTGTACCTCAGCACTGGGACCAGCAACAACAGGTTAAGAAACCTATTATTGCTCTGCACTGGGACCACCAGGATCTGGTTGAGAAACCTTTTGTTGCTCTATAGTGGGACCACCAGCTGCTGGTGGAGAGACCTTTTGTGCCTCGGGATTGGGCGCATCAGCTGGTGTAGTAGTCATTATCTACAGAAGTGGTTTAATACTTAATTTAGATTACATAAAAATAGTAGCAAACAGATAATAACATAAAGTAACACAATGTATGTTACAATAAACAAATAACCTGATTATTTTACTCTCTTTTTTTTTCTTTAAAGGTTGAAGAGATTTGACTCCTCTATCGACTATATAAATCCCTTCATTGTTGTATCCTCTGAAATACAAAACGCCGTCTACATTGGCACCGCTGTGAAATGATTGTGAAGTTCCTATAAAAGGGTCAACCTCCGTTGAACTTTCATCTGACCCTTCAGTTGTTTTTGTCGATAACAGAACAATTGACCAATTTCGGTTTATGGGGTCTGGAACATAAAATACTTGTACTGCATGTGATGCCATTATAAATGGTTCGGCTTTCTCCCCTTCCTTACTGAAATCAACTTTCACGAATCCTAATTCATATATTTTAACATCACTCATGTTATTAACCCACTTTCATTGAAAAATAGGCACTTTTAATTTCATATAATCCAACTCCCATATTCGTTTTATGATGCCAAAGTATGACATATTCGCATAAATTGGATTTTTGTCCTTATCACTGGAAACATGAATCACCTCAGCCACAAGTGTAACCCCACTATTCTGCATGGTACTGTCTTCATCATGTTAATTAGTATAGAATGTATAACCATTAACTGCATAGGCATTGTAAGATAATACGTACACACTTGGTCCTCCGGCTATCCATCGAAGTCATTCTAAAATTGAGTCTGGATTTTCATCTAACTGCTTAAAAATATGGTCTTGAAACCATCCTATAAACTATCGATTATGTGTATCTGATATCCATTTTTCATCCCTAGAAGGATTCAAATGCCTAATAATTCTTTTGTGGGTTTGAACATATGGGTCAACGTCGAAACTGTTATGAAAAACTTAAAGGTGGGCCTGCTCCCGATCTGTAATATTGATTGTAACAACCTCTCTTCTTGAAATTCCTTCCCCCTCAAGCCACTCAATGTGACGAGATTTTGGTAGGCCAATGATTTCCACACCAGACAGGAATTTGGTACAAAATTTAATAGCTTCCTCAACAATATATTGCTCCACAATACAACCCTTTGGCCGACTTCGGTTTTTGACATACCCTTTCAAAATCATCATATACCATTCAATGGGGTACATCCATCTATAATGTATAGGACCACATAGTCAAATATCTCTCACCAAATGAACCATCAAATGAACCATCATATCAAGAAATTTTGGCGGGAAGAATATTTCCAATTCACATAATATGAAGGCAATTTATCTTTCCATAGTTGGAAATTTCGCCGAGTCTATAACGTCGTTTCATATAGCTTAGAAGAAAAAACAGATCTTCGTTAATGTATGGTAGACATTCTTGGGAAAAATGCAATGTAAAGCTATAGGAATTATATCTTTCATTAAAACATGGCAGTCATGTGATTTTAGACCCTTTAATTTTAAATCCCATGTTGACACTATGTTCTTGATATTTGATGAATACCCCTCTGGAACCTTTATATCATTCAAGAAGTTGAAAAACTGATATCTCTCCTTCCTGGAAAGAGTGTAAGTAGCAGGCGGAAGAAATGTTTGTTTTTTACCCTTCACTGGTGCCAACTCTTCTTGTATTCCCATATCAACCATGTCCAATCTAGCCTTAATTCCATTCTTTGTTTTGTCGGGTGCATTTAGAAACGTGCCGATGACACTATCACATACATTTTTTTCAACATGCATAACATCAAGAAAATGTCTGACATACAGACAATTCGAGTATGGTAATTCAAAAAAAACAGATCTCTTTTTCCAACCAGTTTTTGTAAGGTTTTTCAAAAACGATTTACCAAATTTAGTGTCCAAATATTTTACTTTCTCAAACAATTGATCACCTGTTAGTGGAGACGGTGTTGTGCGTTCTTCTGAACTTCCGTCGAATGATGTCATCCAAGATCGGTACTTATGTCGTCAGGGTAGAAATCTGTGATGTCCTAGAAACATGGTTTTCAATGAATGTTTCAACCTAATTTACTGTGTACCTTGTTCGTAAATGGGACACCCTTGAGTTCCTTTAATTCTATATCCTAAAAAATTTCCATAATAAGGAAAGTCACTTATTGTCCCGTACAACATGGCTTTCAAAGTGAAATGTTCATTTTTGTAAGCATCATACAACGTAACACCTGAATCCCACAATATTTTCAAATCCTTGATCAATGTGGCCAAATAAGCATCAATATCATTACCCAATGGTTTTGGTCCTGATATAAGCATAGATAACATGATGTATTTTCATTTCATGCATAACCACAGTGGTAAGTTATAGTTTACCAACATAACCAACCATGTACTATGACTGTTGCTTTGAAAACCAAAAGGATTTTCCCCATCTGTAGATAAAGCCATACGAAGGTTTCTCGGCTCGTTCCCAAATTCATGATACTCGTGATCAATTCTCTTCCACTGAGGAGAGTCTGTCAGGTGACATAGTTTCCCATATTTAATTCGTGTATCTGCATGCCATGTCAATTGTCATGTAGTCTCCTCACTTCCATATAAGCGTCTAAACCTAGGAATGGTTGGAATGTACCATACAACTTTTTTAGGACTAGAATCATCTTTCTTGTATCAGAAAGCACCACAATTTGGGCATTCTTTAAGTGATTTTTGGTCCTTGAGAAACAATATACAATCATTCAAGCAAGCATTTATTCTTTCAGAGATCATACCCATAGATCGTAGCATTCGTTTGGCATCGTATGTTCGGCTTGGCAGTTCATTATCTTCTGGGATCATGCCATTCAAGAGAGAAAGTAGTTTCGTAAAACATGCGCCACTCCACTCGTTGCCTGCTTTCAAATTATACATCTTCAATATGGCTGACAATGCTGTATATTTAGTGCAACCAGCATACAATATATTTTTTTCACAACTCTTTAACTTCTCAAACAATTTTGGGCAATCACGAAGTTCATCTTCAACTGTCCTTGTCATTTCCTCAATACGATCTTCATCATCATTCACATCTGTAATCACACCCTCCATACGATCATCTTCATTGTTCACGCTTCTAATCATATCAGATTATCTATAAAATGTCATATTCTCTGATTCACTACCAACATTCATTTTTTCCTCGTGTTTATTCCAACATGTATAACTTTGATCTATTCTGTGATAGATCAGGTGTTCTTCCAACTCCTCTGGACTAATTTGTCTTGAATAACAACAGTGTAAACACAGACAAAGGATTTGATAAGGTTCACATGCATGATCTTCTTCAAACTTGATAAACTCTTTCATGCCATCTTCATACTCTTTTGTCAACCGATTGGCATTCATCTATTCTTTATTCATATTCATCATCTTTATGGGTTCGATCTCAAACTTTCCTAATATTATGTTTTAATTAATCAGGTAGCATTGTTTGGGTTTTATAAAAACAAATCATGGAATAAATTCCTTTAAACACATGTGAAATACATATACATGGTGTGTTCAGTATGGTGAACATCGTGTACGTATAAGATACCTGATTTAATCTGACATATATCAAATTTAATCCAATTTAGACTTATAAATACTAAATGATGCCTTTGAAAATACGTGACATTTAGAACAACTTGATCTAAAGGCGTGCACTTTAGATACATATTGAGTCACCTCACCAACTATGCATCACATTTTTGTGGAATACATGGTGTGTAGTCCTTACATGACCACTAGGGGTGTATAGTCTATACACATCAAGTCTCTATGGTATTTATACATGGTGTGAGTGAAGTAAAACACATTTCATATGGTTCTACCATTATTTCAAGGCATGTACATGGTTTCATGCTGAAGTATATGTCTTGGAGATACATTTTGTGTGACCTAGGTTCACATGACATGTAACATTTAAAATAAAACTTATTCCGAGTTTGAGTCAGAAGATTAGTCATGTGGTGTAAATTTTGGAGATAAATGTTGTGTGGAATTAAAATCTATATGAAATCCATGTATGGTGAAGCATGTTCCGTGTATTTTAAAGTGTCTCATAGAGCCCTCTAGAAGTGGTTTCTTAGGATTCAGTTGAATTGCACTAGTAACAAAGTGGTGGTTCCATTCAAATGGGTAAAGTTTGGATTGATATTTAATGGTGGAAGAACTATAACATGGAAAACAAATGGAATATCAATCATGCCAACAACCTCAACACCATAAAAAACACAATCGTGATCACAATATCAACACCATACAGACCAAACAATCAAAAATTTAGATTTTACAAAGCATCCCTTATTCAATTTTGTTTGTTAATTAAGGGGTTATCAGAGAAGTTTTATCATACTGGGGTGTTCATTCATAAGTCAAGTATACGTAAATTACCAATTTATATACTCCAATGTTCAATAAGAACCAACCAACATTAAATTCATTTGGTGCGCAAACAAGGACCACCAATAGCCACAATTTTCAGCAGGGCATTTAGCCTGTACAATTCACATTATAACCATCAATATCAAATAGTAATAACATGTGAACAAGAGGAAACCAATGATTAATAGGAGAAAACTCACCGTGATGGTGTCGCTAAGCACATGGCAGAGGTGCGTACATGGCAGGGGAGAGGCGCACAGTAGAGGAGATTTCCAATTGAAAAGAAAACATAAAATAGGGGAAACCCGTGAGAATAAAATAATCTAAAACCGACTACACCATTTACCGCATCCCACAAACCCCAAAAGACAATGCATGAAAATAAATTTAAATTTATTTATAGAAATCACTATTTTATCACTAATTTTTATCCAAACCATAGGTGCAAACAAATCCAAATAGGAATCAGAAGGATCACATACCTTGAGAAAAGAAATCCAACAATAATAGTGATCAAGCATAGAATAATGTGAACTAAATGGAAATCAGGATGAGGAGTAAGCCATCATGTAATAACTCAAAGAAATTGGTGTGGTGAAAAAATCCCAACATCCTATTAGTATTTGTGGTGCAATATGTTATACTCAACACCTGATGTAAGGGAGTGTCATTTTCCTATATTCTCAACAATTACCTTACCATCTTATGTTATCCTCTATAAAGGTGTATTTTAATTTTAACTAGAATGGGGAATTACCTCCAATCCATCAAATTAATTAAGACCATATGTATAAGTAAGGCATTATTCACATTCATTTTTATATTACAAAACATGAAGAAAAAAATCTCATATGTCCCATTATCCATGTACAATTTCATTCAACGAAATGAAATACACAATTATCATTATATATAACATGCAGTAGATGGTGTTCCCTTTTAACCCATTATATATAATTTCAATTCATTTAATTAATTCATTAAATTAAAATAAATCCATCATGTAAAATTCATTCCTCATGATTATTAAACATTCAATTTTACGAAGAATGGAAAATTCACTAATAAGGCTAAAAGGGTCTTCAAAATGGGCCATAATCAACATGGAAATTTCATACATGGTAAATTCCATTAAGAATCTAGGCCAAAAACCTATAATGTGTCTTCAATTACATTTATATACCTATTTATCAAGGGAAACCTCATTTAAAAGCTTTGACATAAGCTAAATAGGTGTTAGGGGGAATTAATAATTTGACATTAAAGGGATAATTTTACTTGGCACACTCAAGGGTTGTCCATAAAAGAGTTCAAGAACATCTAACCCATCAAACAAGATTCAATAGCTGTTTATTGAGGTGAAAGGATAAAATAAAGAACTCAACAATATCAATAATATGTTGAATCTTGCAATAACACCTTAAATCAGGATTTCACACGTTAAATTCAAGAGGTAGAAAAAAAATTACCTGTAAATGAATAACAATAATGGTAGTGGGGGTGGTGGAGGCAGCGGCGGTGGCGGTGGTAGAGGCGGAGGTGGCGGCAGCGACAGAGGCGGCGGCGGTCGCGGCGGTGGTGGTGGAGGCGGCATAGGCAGCGGGGGTCGCTGCAGCGGGGGCGGGGGCGGAGGCGATGGTGGTGGCGGAGAAGGAATAGGATGAGGAGGAGGAAGTAGGAGGACGAGGAGGAAGAGGAGGAGGAGGAGGAGGAGGTCGCAGCGACGAGGGGCCTGGTTCAGATTCCGCAGGATCTTGACCGTGTGTGAGCGAGGATGGCCTGTTAGGGTTATTAAATTAAAACCGACGAAACCTTTATTAGTGCTCGTTAAAAGTGCTGATAAAGGTATGTTTTATCAGTGCTAAAATAAAAGCGATGATAAAACATTCATTTATCAGCGCTGATAAAGAGCTACCTTTATCAGCGCTAAAAAAAGCGCTGATAAATGTTACATTTATCATCACTTTTAGGTAGCTCTGATAAAGGTATATCCCTTTATCAGTGCTTTCTGTTTAGTGCTAATAAAGGGCAGCACTTCCCTTTCCCTGTTTTGTGGTAGTGAGACCACTGCTACCAACTCCAAGTCTTTGGTCTTGTATTTCTTCTTATGGGATCTCAACATCCAAGACCTATAAGTAATCATCATATACATCTACATCAGTATTCACTCGATCCCAGATCTAAAGGAATAGTATAAAACCACCTACTCAATACCCTCTTCTAGAAGCCTCAAAATAGGAGCACTGGTAAACTTCTATCTCAGCTCCTCGAAGGATTTATAACACTTCTCAGTATAGGTTAATGGTTTCCCATTTCTGTTAAGTTTTTCATAGGGGCCACAATCTTATAAAATTTCACCACAAACCTATGTGTTGGTCGGAGTAGTTTACTCCAGAGGGGAGGGGTGAACTGAGTAACTATAAAAATTTCTGTTACAAAAAAAATATATTATTTTAAAAGAAATGGTTTTCACCAAAAATAGATACAGCCCAATTATTTTAGGTTATACTGTTATAAGAGTTTGACTATTTAAACAAATTATTAGAAGATTTATTAATTCTCATTAATCTTAATATGTATTATTAATATTAATTTTGATGTTATCCTACTAATACAAATCATTTATAACTTCTTTCTAAGACTAACTATCAAAGTGAACTTAGATTTTTCTAGATTATAAAATAAAGTAGTAAAACAGATAAGACTAAATTTAAATAGAAAAACTGTTAAAAAAATTTGTTCAATCTCAGGACAAGACCTAATCTACTCCACTTGGTGATCACCTTCCACCAAGAAGTATATATAAATAAACTTTGATCCACACACTGGATCGAGGTTAACAATAGTATGCAAACTGTCCCAGTCACACAGGGACCTCTTCCATAGTTTTCATGGGTAAACAAAAATAATAACCAGGCCACACATGGACCTCTTCCACAATTTTCTTGGGTAAACAAAAGTATTAATAGTTTGGTGTAAGGATTTAGAAATCATTCATTTTATCGTAGGAGTCAGTGTGTGTATGTAATATACATAGTACACAAACTACTCAAAAGTAAGTAAAATAATCACTGAGAGAGAGTTGATATGAGTTTATAATGCTCTAGTGTATTGAAGTGCAGCTCTGGACTCCTTTGATTAAACAGAAATGCTTCTGGGTCCTTCTCTGGTTTTTGTCTTGAAAAACAGAGTGTCGTAATCCAGCTTGTGTTCTTCACGATCTTTGATAATGTAAAGGTGTTCTTTGGATTCCAGTGTACTTCATATATTCATCAGTAGTGTCGGATTTCATGTATGATACAATGCTTTCTTTGAAAATATTGTAATGTGTTCTTCGCATTCATGATCACAGGCTTGTTTTCCGTTTATTATCGTGCACTATGGTTATTGGGCACTCTCCACTCTTTATCTTAGAATTCATGTGTTTTAGCTGACAGGTTCCATTTGTTTCATACCTCGTACCTCATACTATTTCTACAAAGAAACATTAATTATGTCAGTGCATTAAAGGCATAAAATATGACCGTTAAACATTAAATTGAAAGACGACAAAATAGTTTAAGAAACAGTGTCAAAGTATGTTATGAAAATGGTGTCTCCTTTAAATGGTGTCTGAGTGTCACGGTCTGAGTGTCGTGGTGTCTTATTCATGGTGTCCGAGCGTCACGGTGTTTTCTTCACGGTGTCTTGCTTCACATTGTCTTTGTGATGGTGTCTGGCTTACGGTTTCTTGTTCACGGTGTCTTGCTCACAGTGTCTTGTTCACGGTGTCTTGATCATGGTTTCTCGCTTACGTTGTCTTGCTCACGGTGTCTTGCTCATGGTGTCAGGCTTCATGTTGTCTTTTTTATGGTGTCAGGATTCGCGGTTTCTAGCTTCACGATGTCTTGTACTTAGGAAAATAATAATATTTAGACTTAAACAGTAATATTCATGAAATGGATTGAGCTTAACCATTATAAAGCATGAGTGAACTTGAAACATAAATACACATGATTGGATATAATTTTGGAGTTAACTAGGCTGAATAACATTTGTGGTCATTGATGAGATTTGTGATCATTAAAACATCATTAATACATGAGGAGTCAAACAATCTCCCCCTTTTTGATGATCAAAAATCATTTACAGTTAAAGTGTAAATTAGATGCAACTATATAGAAAATAACATATAGAAACTTTATGCAGAAATTTCTCCCCCTTTTGGGATTATCAAAAGGTGGAAATAACAGAGGGTAAACAATGCACATGCCATTAAGAGTAAACAGTTTAGTACAAAATAAAGAGAAATACAAAAACAATGACATCCCCATCAAAAAAGAGTAATCACTGGTCTTCTTTAGGGATTGGCCTTCACTTTGCCTTTATCAGCAGCAGAAGAGGAAGCCATAGGGGAATTGGTGGATGTAGAAGAAGGCAGAGAGGTGGTAGCTAGAGAGGGTAAAGGGAGACCTTCAAAGAATGAGGGAGCCAAGGTAGGAGCAGTAGAAGATCAAGGTAGTTTCTGATCAATAATGACATGCCCAATCGGACTGGGATCTTGGCCAACAGACATGGTAGTTGAGGCTAATGTAGAAGTAAAAGTAGGCAGTCCAGGTTTAAGAGTTGCAGTTGCTGGAGCAACAATTGATGTACTCTGGACATGAAGATAAGGTCTCAGAAGTTTGATGAAGTCTACAATAATCTCTCCACCATATTGCATGGCTTTTTCAAAGTCATTTTTGTTTTCCATGAACTTTTCCAACAATCTGGTAAACTCGATGAGCTTTTGGACTTGGTTTTTGAAGGCTTGAGTTACATGAGGAATTCGCAGATTCTCTACAAGGTATTTGAAGTGGTTGGTCATATTAGTCTTGGAGAAATTTTGGTAGAAATAGAAATCCAATTTCTTAGAAATCTTCTTCTAGGCATCATCTGCAATCTTGGAATGAATTTGCACAAGGTCAAGCACTCTATCACTGTTTATAAAAACTTCATAGAAAGAGGACACATTAAAGCCACTGAAACCATTATGAAGCTCTTCTTGGACTATAGATCAGAGGAAAGTACTATCCAAAGAAGGTGTAGAGGATTCACCAGTGGTATTGGAAGCTTTGATGGCTGTTGTCAGAGATTTGAGTTGATTCAGTACCTTTTGAAGACAACCAGTGTACTCATCAGTGAGTTTATTCAGGTTCACCACAACTATCTCATTTCCTTAAACAACTGTTTGTGCCTTTCTGTAATCTTTTCATCAAAGGATAATAGATAAGGGTGAATCTAAGACACAACATCTTGAGAGATTTGAGAAACAGTGGGTTCTAGAGGAGCAGTAGTAGGCTATGATCTTGAATGCAGCTCCTTCTGCATGTCTTCCACCATGCTTCTCAGGGTTGTGACTTCATTACTAAGAAACTTATTTTCAACCTGTACTTATTGAATTTCATGGATCAACTTTGGTTGGATTTTCTAGATAATTTTCTCCAAAAGACGTGAGGCATCTCTCCCACTCAGATTTTTAACAGCACGAGGTTTGGAGTTCATAGGATTCTCAACTCCAGACAAGATAGTATCTCCAAAATCCTTCAAATCGTCCTTACTAACAAAATATAGTTGTTCAAGTAAAGATTCAGGTGAAGGTTTAGATGTAGGAATTGGTATAGGGGTAGGTTCTGGTTCTGGTTCCTTCTCAGGGGAAAAGATTGAAACTGACTTCAACTAAAACAGGGAAGAGTGATCAAGCCCGGTTTTAGTAACCTGCTGAGACTCACTCACATCATAAAAACTAGTAAATTTGTACTAATTGTCCATAGGACTTGACTCAGCTAGATGTGAGGCTTAATCATACTCAAGATTTTGGGTTTACTCCCCCCTCAACAGGTGCTTCTTTTTCAGGACTAAGAGGCTCAGGAGCTTGTTCTAAATCCACAGTTTCATCTCTAAGTTCCTCATTCATCTCTTGTCTAGCCAGCTGAAAGGATATCTCCATCCTCTCTTTAGCAGAGGGTATTATTTCAGGAATAGGTTGTTCCTCGGGGAGTTATTCTATATTTTCTTCTTTCATACTAGGGCGTTCTTTTAGATTTACTTCTTCTACACCATGGATTTTTTCCAGAACAAGCTATTTCATGACTTTCTGCTCAGATTCTATCACCACAAATTCTTTTTTAGCCTCAGGTTGGATTTCCAGATTGACATCTTCACTAGGGGTAGGAACTTCTTCTTCAAGAACAACATGAGGAACAATAGAACTTTCTTCTTTAACAATAACTTCTTCCCTATGAGGTATGTCAACTTCTTCTTCTTCTTCTTCTGAACACTCACCAACTTCATCTTGTTCTAAACCAGGATCAGAAATGTCTTTTGGCCTTTATGGATAATCCACAGGATTAAACTTCTCATAAAACTTAATGTTGCCTTCCACCCATTACTTTTTCCAAGGATTTCAGTTTATCTTCATTCTCCTGATGGTGGCTTTAGATAGATAGTATTCGCAGTCCATAAGAACTTCTTCATTAGGTCCAACTACTCCTTTTGCAACAAGCATGGTTGATATCGGTCGAGAGTAGAATAGAGAGGTGGACTTGGATGTAACCTTGATCAACTAACACATATGGTGAATTATGTACTTGCACATGTTGATCTTGTATCCATTCTTCATAATATGAATCAAAAACACATCTTGATACTTTAATACAGCAAAGTCACCTTTCCATGGACTAACCATATTTTGAACAAACATAAATAGAAGCTTTGTTTCTCCATCATGTTCAGCAATGATGTCCCTTCTCTTGGTTCCATTTCCAGTTAAGGTTTTCATATCATCTTCAAGATCAAATAAATCAGTTTTAGGTGGAGGTTCTCTCTAATAATTATCATATATTCCTTCATGATGTTTCCTAAGGCATGCATTCTGTAACCTCTATGAGAAGGAGCCTCTTTGGCCATTAATCTAGATCCTCACAACGTAACTTTCACCAGAGTCAAAAGAAAACTATGCGTACTGGTAGAACTAAGCTACTAGCCTAGGATAGATGGGTTTATTTTCCCTTGAGAACCATTCTAACCAGCCTTGTTCTTTTAACACTTTCAAGACTAGAGATTTTCTAGATAAAATACATTCATGGAAAATTTCTTTCTCAGGAAAAACACTGCGATTTACCAGGTTCGGATTCAGAGGCCCTCCAAGTGTCAGCTTGGGTGTTATCTTCTTCTTCATCGAACGGTGCTTCTCAGGTGTGGATGACGACAGACGTTTCATTCTTGGAATCCACTGAAGGATCAAGAGAGAGAGATAAAGAGAAGGGATTGCAAGGTTGAAAGGGTTCAAAACAAGAGAGAGTCCAAGTGAAAATTTTTCTTTTTTCATTTGGGAATTCCAATCGTCACAAAAATAAAAACGTGGGGAAGTAAAAGAGGTGAAATAAAATTACCGCGATACGGGTTTAAAAAAATCATAAATAATTTTCACAGTGAGACAGTAAGTAGTCGTCATGGTGAGACAGTGAGTGAACGTCATGGTGAGACACTGAGTGAACATCACGGTGAGACAGTGAGTGAACTTTTCAGTGCACGTTATGGTGAGATAGTAAGTGTCAAACCATAAGTAAAAAAGTACTAACGGTGAGACCATAAACATGAGAGACAGTAACTAAGAAACCATAATCATGAAATAGTAAAGTAAAACATAGTAAAATATTGAACAGTAAGACAAGTAGGATATCTATTCGAGATTTATCATGTCCAGATCATGTATGATGTAGTCTATTCTCTCAGAATTTAACGGTTTAGTGAATATATCATCAAGTTTATATTCAATACCAATGAATTCCAAGGTGATATCACCTTTTTGATGATGATATCTCAAAAATTGATGTCTTACATCAATATGTTTTGTCCTAGAATGTGAAATAGGATTTTTTTGAGGTGTTAATTGCACTTGTGTGGTCACAATTTATTGGTACATGTCTGAATTGATATCCATAATCTAGTAATGTGTGTTTCATCTACAAAATTTGGGCACAACAACTACCAACAGCTATGTATTCAGCTTCTGTAGTAGATAATGCAACAGAATTTTTCTTCTTACTACACCATGATACTAGTGACTTTCCTAAAAGGTTACATGTTCTGGAGGTGATCTTTCTATCTAACTTACAGCCACCGAAGTCAGCATTAGAATAACTAACTAGTTCAAATGATTTTCCTTTAGGATAGAACAGCCCTAGATTGGGTAGATGCTTGAGGTATTTGAAAATTCTCTTTACATCATTTAAATGAGATTCTTTAAAATTTTCTTGAAAACGAGCACACATAGACACACCAAACATAATATCCGGATGGCTAGCAGTTAAGTAGAGTAAACTTCTAATCATTACTATATAAGTGGTTTGATCAATAGATTTTTCATCTTCATCAAGATCCAACTTACAGGTGGTACTCATGGGATTGTCACTAATTTTATTGTTATCCAATCCAAAACGTTTTAGAATATCTCTAGTGTATGTACTTTGATTTAAAACAATTCTATCATTATTTTGAAAGATTTGAAATCCAAGAAATAATTTTAGTTTACCAATTAAACTCATTTCAAATTCATTTTGCATCATTTCAGAAAAATCAATACATAATGAATTTTTGAAGATCCAAAAATAATATCATCTACATAGATTTTAAAACTAAAACATAATTATAAATTTTTTTTATAAAGAGGTTAGGATCAGCTACTCCTTTTGTAAAACTATTGGAAATAATAAAAGTACTCAATCTGTCATACCAAGCTCTTGGAGCTTGTTTTAAACCATATAAATCTTTTGATAGTTTGAAAATATGATTTGGAAAATGAGGATTTGTAAATCCATGGGGTTTTTCAACAAATACATCCTCAGATATATACCCATTTAAGAATTCACTCTTAACATCTATTTGATATAGTTTGAAATTCAGATGTGCAGCATAAGCAAGTAGGATTCTGATGGCTTCAAGTCTGGCTACTGGAGAAAAGGTCTCCTCATAGTCAATTCTTTCTTCTTGACTATAGCCTTGTGAAACTAATCTAGCCTTGTCCCTAACTATATTTCCAACTTCATCTACCTTATTTCTAAACACCCATTTAGCGCCTATGATGAAATTTTCCTTGGGTCTTTCAACAATTTTCCAAACATTGTTTCTTTCAAACTGATTAAGTTCTTCTTGCATAGCCATTACCCAAAATTCATCATTGATGGCATCATCAATTTTTTTAGGTTCAAATTGTGACAATAAGGCTTGATGTTCAACCTTATTTCTAATAGAATCTCTAGTGTGTGTTCCTTTTTCTAGGCCTCCTACAACAGCATCTAAGGGATGGTTTTTAAGGGTTATAACCTTTCTTGAAATAGAGGGACTTCTGATTTCAGGTTCATCAACAGATTCAGGTTCATTATGACTCGATTGTAGAGAATTTCTAGAATTGGAAGTTTTCACAGATTATTTCACAGAGTAATTTGAGGATTTTGAGTTGATGTTCAGATTAGATACATCATCCTTTAAGTTTTATAGGATGGTTCTAGGATCATGTGGATCTATTTCATCAAACATGATATGAATAGATTCTTCCACACATTTAGTTCTCTTATTGAATACTCTATAATCTTTACATAATATTGAGTAACCTTGGAAAATCCCATAATCACTTTTGGATGCAAATTTTTCAATATTATCCTTAGTGTTGAAAATAAAGACTTTAAAACCAAAAACTCTAAAGTAATTAACCTTAAGATTCTTATTGTTCCAGAGTTCATACAGGGTATTTTATAGAATTGTTCTAATCAAGACTTTATTGACTATGTAGCATGTTTTATTAACAGCTTCAGCCCAAAAGTAAATAGGTAAGTCATATTCACTAAGCATTGTTCTATAAATTTCTTACAGGGTTCTATTTCTTTTTCTACAACACCATTCTGGTGAGGTGTTCTAGGGGTAGAGAAATTATGACTATAATAATTTTGTGAGAAAAAGGATTCAAACTCTTGATTTTCAAACTCACAACCATGATCACTTCTTGAAGATTTAATTTTAAAGCCACTAATATTTTCTACAGACTTGGAATACTTAGTAAAATAAGAGAAGGCTTCACTTTTGTGATCCATGAAGAAGGTCCTGTTATATCTAGAAACATCATCTACCAAAACATAAACATAGTGCTTCCCATTTAAACTATAAACTCTAGATGGTCCAAACAAATCCATGTGAACTAATTCGAGAAGTTGAGAAGTAGAAACTTATTTTTCTGATTTGAAAGAGATTTTGTGTTGTTTTCCCTTTTAATAAATATTACACACTTTGTCATGTGGAAACTCAAGTTTGGGTAAGTCTTTAACTAGGCCTTTTCTAGTTAGCTTTCTAAGGGAGTGAACATTATAGTGTCCTAGTCTCCTATGCCAGATCTAAGACTCTTTATGAAATACACTTAAGCATGAAACATTTTGAGAAGCTAAGGAATCTAAGTTAACAGAGTAAACGTTATCATTCCTTGATGTAGAAAATACTAATTCATATTTAGAATTAAAGAAATTACAGGCATCATTTTCAAATTTAACATGATATCCATCATCACATAATTGTGATATACTAAGAATATTATATTTTAATCCATTAACAAACATTACTTTAGAGATTAAGATTGAGTTAGAGTTACCAATCTATCCTAATCGAATGATCTTCCCTTTGGCATTGTCACCAAATGTGACATGTCCTCCATCTAGTTTTATCAGGTTCATGAAGCATGAGTATTCTCCTGTCATGTGCCTTGAACATCCACAGTCCAAGTACCATAGATTCTTGCAGGATCTCTTTAAGTAGCTTTCCTATAACATGATTACGCAAAGACAGATTTTGGTACCCATACTTTTTTGAGTCCATTAAGATTAGTAATAAGTGCTTTAGAAACCCATATTTGTATCATAGGTTTCCAATAAGCATTATGTAAAGTTTTGGAAAAATAAACTATATTTGGTCCACAAAAACTTGAAACAGTAGAGTATGTATCATGACCTGAACTAGTTGAGTTGTGTCCAGAACTGGAAACAAAATTATATGTCCTAGACTTGGAAATAAAATTCATTCTACTAAGGTTTCTTTTACCAAGTTGATAACTAATTCCATTATTATATTTAAGGGAAATTAGTTTTCCTAGAATTTGGGTAAGGTTATTTTTCCCATTATTAAACTTTTCAAAGTCACTTAGTTGCTCATTATACATTTTTAATTCATTGTTTTCTTTGATCATTTTTCTACATTTCAGTAGTAAGTTCAGATTTGGCATTTACAGTGAGAGCATGTTGTTTCTTCAATGATTTATATTTATCTTTTAATTCATTGCATGTCTCTTCAATCATGTTACAGTTTTCAAACATTTCTTCTTTAGTCATATTTTCAGAGTCACTTTCTTCTTCAGAATAGTATGAATTATGTACAGAAGATTTCAGTGTTTCCTCAGATGTGTTTGTCATAAAACACATATTGGCTTTGTTATCCTATTCATCATGTGATGTCTCTTAGTGTCTTGAACTATCCTCAGAGGCACTCCAAGTTTCCTTCATTTCCTTTTTGTACTTCTTATCCTTGATCTCATAGATAGTAATTCTTTATATTTCCTTTGCACTTACATTCATATCATACAATTTCATCAGTTTTGTCATTTATTTTCCAGTCCTTTTTTCAGTTTCCTTTTGAATCATACTTGACCTTAAAGTTAGGCTTTCTGAAAAAGTTCTTCTTCTTGTAAAATCGTTTTAATCTTCTGTCTAGTTGAGCCATATCCTCATCAATTTCAGTTGATGATTGTTTAGTGGTGGAACTTTCTACATAAGCTTCTCGTTTCCTGTTTCCTTTGTTCTTCAAGAAGGTGGTCTTAAATGCTACAGATTTCCTCTTTGGTTCATCCTCCTCTTCTTTGTTTATTTTCAGCTCTTCCTCATACATCATTAATTTCCCAATGAGTTATTTTATAGGGATCTTGCTGATGTCGCACGATTATTTAATTGAGACATAGGTTCACATCCATCTGTCTGGTAGACATCTAAGGATTCTCATTATCTGTTCTTTGGCAGTGACTTATCTTCCTAGAGAAATAATTGTGTTGACAATCTCATTGAACCTAAGATACATGTTAGAAATAGCCTCATCAGGTTTCATTTTAAAATTATCATATTTTATAGTATAAGTATTAATTCTCATTTCCTTTACACTAGATGTGTCTTCATGTGAGATAGATAAGGTATCCCAAATTTCATGGGCAGTTTTACAAGTAGAAATCCTATTAAATTCTTCATCTCCTAAGGAAAAGTATAAATCAATCATGTATTTTTAATTGTTATTGTAATCAAGTTTTGTAGGTTCATCCCATGTAATTCTATCAGTCACAGGGAGTTTTTATTCATCTATAATGGATGACCAAATTTCAAAGATCATACTCTCTAGATGAATTTTCATTTTAATTTTCCATTGAGAATAGTTGGTTCTATTAATGAATGGTGGTATGTTGGTTGCAGCACCTTCTAATCTATTATCCATACTAACAAATACTTTAAAATATCTAGAAATTTAGAATTAATAGAAATTTATAGATCTTTAAAGTACAACTACAATCACAATTGAGTAAGATTACACAGAGTCCTAATAAAAAAACCTCTGATACCAAATGTTTGTCGGAGTAGTTTACTAAAGAGGGGAGGGGTGAATTGAGTAACTATAAAAATTTATATTACAAAAAAATATTATTTTAAAAGAAATGGTTTTCCCCAAAAATAGATACATCCCAGTTAATCAAGGTTATACTGTTATAAGAGTTTGACTGTTTAAACAACTTCTTAGAAGATTGATTAATTCTCAGTAATCTTAATATGTATTATTAATATTACTTTTGAAGTTATCCTACTAAGACAAATCAGTTATAACTTCTTTCCAAGACTAACTATCAAAGTGAACTTAGAGTTTTCAGGATTATTCAACAAAGAAGTAAAATATAGAAGACTAAATTTAAATAGCACAGCGGATATAAAACAAGTGGTTCAGTATCAAGCTGAGACCTAATCCACTCCACTTGTTGACCACCTTCCACAAATAATTTATATAAATAAACTTTGACCACACCATGGATCGAGGTTAACAATAGTACACAGACTGTCCAGGTCACACTGGTACCTCTTCCATAGTTTTCATGGGTAAAAAAAATAATAACCAGGCCACATAGGGACCTATTACACAGTTTTCATGGGTAAAAAAAAGTATTAAGAGTTTTTTGTAAGGATTTAGAAATCCTTCAGATTAGCACAAGAGTCAGTGTGTGTAGGGAATATAAAGAGTACACACACTTCTCAAAAGTAAGTAAAAGAGTCATTGAGAGATAGTATATATGAGTTTAGAATGATCTAGTGATTTGAATTACAACTCTGGACTCCTTTGATTAAACAGAAATGATTCTGAGTCCTTCTCTGGTTTTTGAATTGAAAAATAGAGTGTTGTAATCCATATTGTGTTCTTCACGAGCTTTGATAATGTAATGGTGTTCTCTGGATTCTAGTGTACATTGTATGTTCTTCAGTAGTGTCGGATTACATGTATGATACAATGATTTCTTTTAAAATCTTGCAATGTGTTCTTCACGGTCGTGCTCACAGGCTTGTTTTTCATTCAGTATCGCGCGCTATGGTTGTTGGGAACTCTCCATTCTTTATATTCAAATGCATGTGTTTTATACAACAGGTTTCGTGTGTTTTGTACCTCGTACCTTGTACTATTTCTACAAAGAAACATTAATTATGTCAATGCATTAAAGGAGTAAAATATGACCGTTAAACATTAAATTGAAAGATGAAAAAAATAGTTTAAGAATCGGTGTCACATTATGTTATCAAAACGGTGTCTCCTTCACATTGTGTCTGAGTGTCACGGTTTGAGTGTCACAGTGTATTGTTCATGGTGTCTGAGTGTCACAGTGTCTTCTTCACGGTGTCTTGCTTCACGGTGTCTTGCTTATGGTGTTTGGATTAAAGTGTCTTGATCACGTTGTCTTACTCATGGTGTTTTGCTCATGGTGTCTTGCTCACGGTGTCTCGCTTATTATGTATTGCTCATGGTGTCTTTCTCATGGTATCAGGCTTCACGGTGTCTCACTTATTGTGTCTGGCTTCACGGTGTCTGGCTTTACGGTGTCTTGTACTTAGGAAAATATCAATATTGAGACTTAAATTGTAATATGCATGAAATGGATTGAGCTTTACCATTATAAAGCATGAGTGAGCTTAAAACATAAATACACATGATTGGATATAATTTAAGATTTAACTAGGTTGAATAAGATTTGTGATCATTGATGAGATTTGTGATCATTAAAACATGATTAATACATGAGGAGTCTAACACTCTGATAGTACCAAGCCAAACCAAGAAAACATTACACTAAAAATACTCAATTGGTTGGGTCCAAAGCTAGCAGCCCCTCTAACTTTTTTAGGTCCAAAACTACATCATTTGTAGAGATTAAATTCCTCAAAAATTGAACAAATTTAATCATAACATAAATTTTAGAGATTACTGTATAATTAGTGCTCCCCGAGTAGGTCCAGCACCAACCTTAAGTGTTTTATGTGCACCTCCTCTTACTCAAACTAAATAAGGATGTCATAAATAAAGATAACAATGACCCTATCCAATAAAGAATGTAAAATATAGTTCCAAAGTCACATAAAGACTATGGGGGAATTATTCACACCAAAGTGAATCACCAGGAACTCATAGTTCCCATAAAGACATCAAAATTTCATCTTTGTATTATACTCTTCTTGAACCCGCAACTAGTAGTAGTTTGACCTAATGTTAATATTTAAGAACTATGTTGAACCTTTTAACTGGTTGAATGGGTTATCAATCTTTGGAAATGGGTGCCTTTTCTTAATTTTTAGTTGGTTCAGATGAAAATACTCAACACGTAGCCTCAATCTCTTGTTCTCCTTCACAGTGAACAAGACTGAAGTCTCCCTTGGGAACACACTAGGTCTGATAAAACCCTTTTCCTAAAGGCCTTCTAACTAAACCCTCAGCTCCTAAAGATCAGTAAGGAATATTTGTTATGACACATAAGATATCATGTAGGTATAAGGGTGGAATTAAATATAGAATTCAATCTCCCACAATAGATGTAATCTCCAAACTTCTTTAGGGAAGATGTCTATATATTCCTCCAAAATCACAAGAATCCATGTTTTTTAAGAGACCACTACACTAATGTCAAAACCTTCAACTGATGATAGATAGGTTTCATCTTCCTTCTCACGAGTCATACTCGCTTTTCTTGTAGGTCCTTCTCACCATTGAAAGAGAATCATGCCTCATCTTCCCGTAGGTACCTAACTCTTTTGCGGTGATCATTATCTAAGCACACACCATGGATAGCCAGTCCATACCCATAAGGATCTCATCTAACTTCATCATGACTACTAAGAGGTTCCTCATGAATCTCTCTCCCCTAAGAATCAACTCGCTCTTTACCATGCTTTATTTACTAATTTATTTATTTATTTATTTGTTTACTTATTTATCTATTTACTTAAATATTTATTTACATATTTATTTATTTATTTATTTCTTCATTTATTTATTTCATTCTTTCATTATTTATTTATTTATTTATTTATTATTTATTTATTATTTGTTTGTTTGATTGTTTGTTTGTTGGTTTTCTAATTTATTTTCTTATTTATTTAGTTATTTATTTAGTTATTATTTGTTTATTTATTTACTTATTACTATATATTACCTTGCTCTATTTACTTATTTATTTAAATTATTTACATATTTATTTATTTATTTACATATTTATTTATTTATTTATTTACTTACTTGTTTCTTTCTTTATTTATTTCTTTCTTTATTTATTTATTTCTTTCTTTCTTTCTTTCATTATTTCCTTATTTATTTATTTTATTTATTTATTTATTTCATTATTTGTTTATTTGTTTATTTGTTTATTTATTTGTTTTTTTGTTTTATTATTTATTTCTTTATTTCTTTATTTATATATTATTCGTTTATTTAATTTTTTATATACATTTTTATTTATTTTTTTTATAATTTATTTATTTACTTATTACTATATATTACCATGCACATGCACATGCACATTCTAATGTACATGTCCATATATAGAAATTCTATGTTGGATGAGATTCAAATCCCTTGACTCTTGTTTATTCTCCAAACAATTTACCACTCGAGCAGGCTCTTCATGTGGTGAATAAAAAAACTACTATACTCATATATACTATTTGAAAAAAAATTAATACATAGATATAAACTAAATAATTATTAATAATTAGTAATTAGTAATAAGTAATTAGTAATTAGCAATTAATTATTAATTACTAATTACTAATTATTAATATTTAATAATTACTAATTATAAAAAACTAATTAATAAATAAAACATAAATGAATAATATATATATATAATATGGTAATATATAGTAAATCGTGAATAAAAAATCATAAATTGTAAATTGTAAATAATGAATAATAAATAATGAATTATAAATTATAAATTATAAATAAATAACAATAAATATATAATATATAATATATAATATATAATATATAATATATAATATATAATATGCAATATATAATATGCAATATATAATATATAATACACAGTATAAAATATATAATATATAATATGCAATATATACTAGATAATATACAATATACAATATATAATATATAATATATAATATATAATATATAATATATATATATAAGTAATGTATAAATAATAAATTAATTAATATATGATATATAAATAATAATATAATAAATAATAGATAATAGAAAATAGAAAATAATTTATGAATAAATAAATAATAAATATATAATGAATATATAATAAATAAGTAATTAATAATATTTTAATAAAAAAAACAATATAATAATAAAATAATAATTAATTTATAATTAATTTATAAACAATAAAGAAATAATAATTAATTAATTAATTAATTAATTAATTAGAAATAATTAATAAAATGAAAATGAAAAATAAATAATTAACAATTAATAATTAATAAATAAATATGGTGTTAATAAAAAATTAATAATAAATTAATAATAAAATAATTTTAAAATAATAAGAAATTAAAAATAAATTAATAACTAATTTATAGATTATAAATAATTAAATAATGAATGATAAATAATATATAAATAGATGAATAATAAAATAATAATATAAAATAAATAAATAACATATAAATAATAAATTATTATCATAAATCATAAATCATAAATCATAAATCATAAATCATAAATCATAAATCATAAATCATAAATCATATATCACAAATCATAAATCATAAATAATAAATGATAAATGATAAATAATAAATAATAATTCACAATTCATAATTAATAATTAATAAATAGATATTACATAGTTATTTAAACTCACATTTATGTTACATAAATATATATAAACACACTTAGATATATAATTTTATATTAATTAAAATGTATATATACACATAAGTAAATATAAATATCTCTCTATATATATTTACAAATATATGATATAAAAATTTATAAACATAACTATGCATAAATATTTACAAATGTATATAAATATACACAAATATTCGTAAATTCATATAAATAGATGTAAAAAATAATAAGAATGAAAAAGGGGAAATCACAATAATTACAACACCATCAAATCAATAGGAATGTAAATCAATGGAATAAAATCATAAATGAAATAAAAAGAATATGAAGACACTCTTAAATGAAGATGAAATCTCATTGAATGTGTATGATATATATATATATATATATATAAATTTAATTAAATATATCATATATTTGTATTTATTTACATATATTGGAATATAAATATATATATATGTTTATCATTACACACACATGTGTATATAAAAAACATTATTTATATATGTGTATATATATATATTCATATAGTTTTACTATAAATTCATTTATATACTGTATTTAATTATAATGATATATTTATATAAAAATATATTTATATATTATTTATACAAAAAAATATTTACATATATATGTATTTATTTACATATATTAGAATATACACATTACTATAAATTTTTTATTGACACGCACTTATTTATATATAAGCATTACCTATATAGGTATATATATACATATTACTGCATTTTTATAGCGTAAATAATGTCAATAATTATTTATTTTAAATTAATTTAATAATAAATATTTATTTCTATATGGTTTATATGATTAAAAATGAATTTATATGTAAATATGTATTTACACAAGAGATGTATTATAAATAAATATAAGAAAATATGCATATAATTAATTATAAATAAAAAAATATTATGGAAAATAATAAAATTTCAAGACCACGATATCAATATGAAGTTAATCCCTATGAATAAATTCAATCCCCATTAGAAATGGGCAAAAAGACCCCCTTAAACGAGGTTGAAATTATGTTAAAAAATTGGTATACCCCAAATAAAAACTCAATTTTGAAGTCCTTTAGGGACACTTCAAACATCGAAAAAATAGTGATAGGGGTCCCCCAAGTCATAATTTCATAGATATCATCTTAGGATTTGATTTGATTTCTAGTGCAGCTCAAACAGACACCCGGATCAAAAGTTATGGTAGTTTGAATTTCAAGTTTGATTTCCAACTTTTCTTGTAATATAATAAGTTTTACTATTTTATGTATTACAAAATTTAAATCTAATTTGGTTTTATTTCATTTCATGAGCTTTGATTTGACTGGTTGTGGTGCTAAAATTAACTCTCAGATAAAAAGTTATGGTCATTTGAGGTTGAAGTCTAATGTTTAACTTTTTGAAGATTTATTTTAACTTTCAAAATATTATTAACTAATAATTATAAATTTGTACTAATTGAAACATTATAATTAATTAAAATTATAAATTATAAATTATAAATAATATTAAATAATATTTAACAATTAATAATTAAAAATCTATTTTTATCCTTTTTCCCTTTAATTTAGCTGTGGTTTTTTTAAAATTGCCTCTATTTCACAGTGGTATTTAAAAACACTCTTATTTCCCATCAATTCTTGTTAAAAACGACTGCTAAAAATGAATTTAAATTTTTCTTGGAAAAAATTTATAAAAATATATTTCAAAAAAATTTAGCGGTGGTTTTAAAAAATTTGCTAGAAACACACCGCAATTTTGTTTCCCCAAAAAACATTTAACTGCATTTTGAAAACCACCATGAAAAAATTGTCGTCAAATAAGATTTTTCCTCTAGTATCATATCATGAAAAGCCTGATCACGTCACTCCATATCTTTTATATGACCATGTCATCAACCAAAATCCCTTTGATTTGGGTTTCATCCACATCATGGTGGTGGTGGAAGTAGGTCATAGCATCATCCTCTGCCTAAATCTCCTCCTCCAAGGGCTCTTCCATCCCCTCTATCAACACCACCTCCTTAGGGTCTACCCTAACCAATCCTTATGGATCCCTGGTCATTTTGTTTCCTCCACCATGTTGGTTAGTCCATTGTTTTCCCACCATTTATATCACAACAGATTGAGAAATCATGCACCGTTTTACCCTACCCATCACAAGCATTAAACGAACTATCTCTTGGAAGACTCAATTCCTACTGGGATCCCTAGACTACTAATCCCTAAACTATGAAATATTACTTTAATACCTCTTATTCTATGAACATAAATTCTAGACTTTAACAACAAAAGTATATAACTCTACTTCATGATGTCCACTGCCAGCTCTAGCTAACCAATATTTCTCTTTTAGGAATATTTTGGTTGGATAGACCCACTCTAGCACTCCAACATAGTTATTAATGCATAATGATACCATGATTTATTATATTTCCTTATAGAGGCCCTGCTCAATCTTTTGTTCCTTGAAGTATCTATTTCACTCTATATCGACTGAGTAGTACATGAGGTCAGTGAGCCTCGATGCATACTCTAAAATAGGTACATCACCTCGTTGCAACTCCAAAAGCTACTAAATTTGTAGATAGTTAAATTTCAAAGGATAACACTAATCATGGAACGATCACTATAACTCTTTCTATGATAGTGTCACCTTATCATGGGTCTAAGTTACCAGACACTACCATCTCCCAATTGATTCACAAAGAATATTGTTTTCAAGTGAAATGATTTTATCAGTTGGAGTCTTTATGAGTTGGAATACTTGGGCCACGAACTCTATAAAATACTCTACTGCCTAAGTTCTTGGATAATTATTAAACCTAAGGGGTCTCAATCACTTAAAATAATGAATTACACTTTGTCTCTGGAATTTTCTTCTTAGCCTACTAGAACAATGGGTTTTTCAACATGAAAATGAAAATCAACCTAAACTACTGGGGGTGGGTCCATGTATCACTCAATGGGTGGAAGTACAACTCACTTATTTACTATACAAAACATCTCATGAATAGACACATAATTGAAACTTCATTGCTCAAATAGTCTTCATCATGACTTTTTCTTGATATATTACATGGAGACCATCATGGAGACATCCTAAAATTTAATGAGGCATACCATGGTTAGAAAACATATATGTGTAACTGACTAAATAAGTGTATGGAATTCAATGATCCATTCTTATATGATTCATGTATCATTGTTTATTAATAACTTATGTATCAGTATGATGAATTGAGAAGTAGGTTAGTAATTTCTTAGTGTATATATACGTTTGTCACTACACCATCTCTAGGTTTCCTAACATGAGAGAAAAACTCAAAATACATTATCATTATTTCCTTAAGTCTCAAAACAAATCAACACAACACATATTACTCTAAATATCATCCATATGATATTCCACTTTGATACCACTCTGTCATAACCCAACCCTTCAGGGGGCCACCTGGAATGACAGTATGTCGAGAGTGAAACCCCAGTCCCGCTTTCAATAGGTCAGGGTTAGGTTCCTATAATTGAGTAGTAATATCACATATATGGTTGGTTTTATCCTAAAAGACCTATACATGTGAAAATATACAAGCACATCAAAACCATAAAATAAAAATAATGTTTTACTAACCCAAGTGGAAAGAAATTCATTTAATAACCTCTAGAAAAACAAGATCATTGTAGCATAAATGTAACCAAATTAAAAAAATGGGAAAATAAACACATAACCAGAAGTAAGGGGATTAAAAACCCAAAAATAGAAGAGGATATGGGACCGTAGTCCCAATCACCAATACTGAACACAACCTATAATCACCATCATCGAGTCTTGTTATGCTACACCAACACCAGGGCCAAAGATCACTATATAGTTGTTCATTGTTTTTATAAGAGAAAAAATTAATAATAAAATCACATGTTTGGTGAGTATATACATACCAAGTAGGATGACCTGAAAATCAAAAGGGGAAGAAATGGAAATATACTGTAAGATAACTCACAATTCAAAGAGGGAGAAGAAACCTAACAAATAGATATACTCATAGAATAATCTCAATTTGAATAGAAAGAGAGAGAGGGCTCTCGATATTCATAGTTAGATTAGGATGATAAGCCTTTTAGTATCTCTATGTTCATGTTTTTTCCTAATGAAAATTTCCTAACATAACCTCCCCAAATATGAGGGAATCATGCCTCACTGATGGCATGTCATGGACAAGGGGGTGTTGACCCCAATAAGGATGAGGACCCAAGCCTCATCTATGCTTGATGAGAAGGGGGTTCCACTCAAAAAATATAAGACACGAGCACTAGGGTGTGTATGAGGTGTATTTACAAACCTACTTGTATAATAAATGGGAGACCCATAACTTGTAATGACCTTATATTTTAGATCCATTAATTAATATTATCTTAAATAGCTTGCTTCACATGCAACACCAAACTAAAACAAACCATGCAAAATTATATAACAATTATAATATTTTTATTATGTTTGTGTGTATAAATATAGGTATCTAATTTATGAAATATAAATATAAATAATTATCATTTTAAATACTAATTCATTATTAAAATTCAATTTTTGTAGCCAGATAAATAATAAGATCACTTTATCCTTAAATATATATTTTTAAAAAAAATATCCATTTATATAATTCTTTTTAAAATTTAAAATAGAATATTATAGAATATTAATTTGAAAAAATAAACAAAATTTTGGATTTATTATGAAAATATTATACTTGGGTGAATTTTTGGGTTTTTTCTAAAAAATTGTTTTTTTGGTGAATAGTAGAATATAATATTTTTACAAATATCTTTACTTTTATTGATTTATTATTTTATATGGATTATTTGAAGGTTTATGAAAACCTCTCATAGAAAAAATATTAATTTTATAAGATATATTAAAATTTTAAAAAAATTGATTCTAGTTTACATACATATTGTTAGTGTTTTAGAACATAAGTGATATTTTTCTCAAAAAAATGTTCTTAATAAATTATATGTTTATTATTTTCAGATTAATATATATCACTTTTATATATTAAATTAAATTAAATTAAATTAAAATTTATAATCATTGGTAAAAAAATTATATAAAATTATTATTTTATTTCTAAGCATAATGGATAATTTATTATGTAAAATGAGTTGGAAAGGTAAAAGGTAGAATGTTAAAAGTAAAAATATAAGATTAAATGAATTAAAACATGTTTTAAATATGTATAGAAATTGGTTCTTGGAGTATTTATTGACCTTATCACTATTTATCACCATTATCTCTCAATTTTTTAGCCACTTTCCTTGACAGTGACCTCCCATTATTAAAAAGGTATGGGTATTTACAAATATGTCATCCCTTTCACTTATAAAAGGGTATATCCTCTTCTCACGTACCCTTGCACCACAACACCCTTAGTTCCACCCAAAAAACTCTTTAATAGTACTATACACATTAAATAGGATGTTTTATTCTCAAAACACCATCCATCAATGGTATATCCCCATTCCCAAATGAGATAATATAAAAAGTTATGTATAAATTTCTAATCACACCTTTCCAATTCTATTCATTTATGTAAACATATTCTTCCCAAAATTCCAATGCACCATTATAAAGATATAGTATAAATATCCTTATTATACTGATTTGTTACTATAATGATGGCTTAAGGATTAACTACACTTTCCCTTTTCAATTAAGAAAAACAAAAATGTGGAACATGCGTAGGTGCGGACCACCACCTCCATGAAGTAACATGTTCATTTTAATTCATCAACTAACATGTCTAGTTGAAAATTACTTTAATGTATAATTATGATATTTATTTATTATTAAATATTCTTAAATGGTATTCTATATTACTCATCTCTCCTATTCTATGAAAATTAAATCAGCATCCCTGTATATATGTCGACTACCTCCTCTATGGATCGACTTATTCCACTTTTCATCACCACCTTTCATGGATGATTCTAAGAATTTTTTAAAGTATAAATAATATTTTAATTATTTTAATAAGTTTATATTAAAACAAATTGAATGATATTTTATTGATATGAATGATATATGATCATTATAAAATTAATTATCTTAAACAAAAAAACTAATAAGGAAAAAGAATTTATTAAAACTATGTAACTGTTTAGTATCAATCACATATTCTCAAAATTATTATAATTCAGATATATCACCCTAATAAACACTAAATGATATCATTATGATACTATTTTAATTATATTTCAACTAAATTTCATCATAATCATCCATTAATCATGTTATGTTCATGTTTGGGTCAATTTGACCACCTATATGAACAATAATAAAAATTATATAAGATATAATTATGAAAAATTAATTTGTGATGAAATTTTATATAGATATTTAAATAATCATTTTTTTGGTTCTATAGAGGATACATCAATATTTAACTCAATAATTATGAAATCACCTTTCATTGATTAAGAAAACCACTAAAGTGTGCATATTATCAGTTTCATCTTCATGGATAAAGAGTGTAACACTCATAAAAATAAATTGGAACTTCATAAATTATTATAATTAATTCAATAAGTAACTTTAATGATCTTTTAATGGTTAACATTTTAATAACAATGAATACTAACACCACTCCTGCCAAACTGGTACAAACGGTCAAAACTATAAACACCTGCTGTGGTAAAACATGTAAAAGAAAATTAATATACATATATATAATTATTAGAAATGAAAATTATAAATATTTTTAAGAATTAATATGGTAATACAATATGTTATTAAGATATTTATTATTTTATATGGGAGGTTAGATCACATTCATGGAATACAAGATCAAGGTAAGGGTTCTTTGTCTCAAACACGAATTCCTTGAGAAATTTTTCTGTTATACACCATGTTTTATTTTTCATGTTATAAATACTTCCCTGTTATCATTTCATATCATTATTCCCTAATATTTAATAATGTTCAATTTTTTATTCTACAATCATTCTATCAATGGTTTTGACTCAAAATTTACAAAAGTTACAATGGTTTCTTTGTAACATTTTTAATTCCATGAGTCATGGTTGATATTACTCACCAAAATTTATTTTATATGGTATATTAATTACCCTATTTTCCTCAAGTATAAGCAATATATTTCATCTCATGATATTTTAATTTCTATTTAATGGAAACTCTATCATGTTTATGTGATTCTTATGTTATCATTACCATAAGTATTTTTTTAACTCAACTCCCTTCATCTTCTTATTGAACTTATTTCTTCGAAGAATGGTGTCTTCCATCTTAATATTTTACTTAAGAGTAATTTAACTTACTATTTGATTTAAAATGGATAATTATTTCAAATCTTAATACTTATTTCCCAAATTTATACCAGTGTTTAGAAAAATTATCATTATCTTTAATGATGGTTTCCATACATTTTCCATGTTTTAATTTTCTACCAATGTTTTCCTTAATAATTAAAAATCTAATTATTTTTTACCTCATTTTCCCTACATATTTCACTTATCTTTTTAAAAAAATGTTTTTTTGTTACTCTTCTTACGAGGTGGGTCTTAAACAAGGATATTTCGATGTATTTAAAAAAGTTTTTCATATTTTTAAATAAAATGTGTTATATTCCATCCCATATCTATTTTGATAACCTTTATCCCATTAAAGGGTCAATTATCTCTATTTATTTTTTAAAGGTAAACAGTTTTCAAATTTTTCACTTCTTCTTTTTGAAGATAACTTTTTAAAGGATCTGAAACTTAATATTTTTAAAATAAAGTTAAAAAATTCTATATAAAATATCTTTTATGTTTTTATTCCATGTGAATACTTCTATCAACAACCTTTTTCTTTCATGTGAACACTTATTTCCACCACTGGAAGGTTTCAGGAAAGGAGGAAGTGCATGTATGGCCATGTACAACTCATATTTTTTTGTAATTGATGATTTATCTGAGATGTAAAAGATGAATAACAACATGACCAATGGAATTGAATCAAAGATTAACTAACATGAGAACACCATAACCAAATTCAATATCATCACATAATTATTTATAATTAATTTAAGCAATTAAATAATTACCTTGTGATTAATTCCTTCTATGTAGATGAATATAACAACATATTTACGTTATATCATCATTGTATTATAGGAATCAACTGTATATTCTCTCTAGTATTGATCCACTCATTCACTAAGAACCTATGAGAGGCATCGTAAGAATATTTGAGTGCTAATGTGGAAGATCCTAATGCTTGTACCATTTTTCTATGATCCCCATGAGAAATGATTCAAATAATCACTCTCCTTGATCTATCTAGAATTTAGAGGGTGGTGTAGGAGGATCTCTCTTTGTTCATGAGAGATTTATTGGAGTGTGTATCTTTTTGGATTGATATGATTCTTTTAATTCATTGTGTTAAACTAAAAAATGGTTATCATAAGGGCTTACAATAATATAATTGGGTTTAAATAGTGTTAGGGTTAGAAAATAATAATTCCACATGTTCCCTTATTATTTCCTTAATATCAAAGGAAGCCAATGTATATATTAATAATATTATTATTTCATGACTTCTATAAAACTAGGGAATTAATTAAATTTTATTTCTTGAATAAATTATTTTAAAAATTAATCAAATAATATTTAATATATATTATTTATCAGTAGAACATTAAAATTAATCCTTCATTCCTCAATAATATTTATGGGGCCTTGAATAATGAATATTTTTTTGATAAATAAACATCACTGCATTATTCACCAATAAATAAAAAAATAAATATTATATTCACTAAATAGAAAATAAATATTTTAGGAATAAGTTCATCACAAATATTATCTCTAATAATTGGTTACCGAATATATGTGATCAATTATACATGAATAAAAATTAAACTATACATGAGAATAATATTTATTCAATGTGTTAAATAATAAATAATATTTAATATTTAACTAAGGTTCTGGATATAGTCAGTGTGTGTCCCTCTAGGCCTCCATCTTAGTGGAATTAGGTAAAGCTACCAAATTTCCATTATAGCATATAAAAATACTCCAAGACACCCATATATAAATAATGTAATGTTGCAATGATAAAAAAACTAATACAGATGTTTATTTTGTAATATTTTTCATTTATCATAATATCTATAGTCAATAAGTTTGTTTACTGGTTCCATTAACCTATGTGCTTGATATCTCTTTATTTGACTTTCTAGAAATAAACATTCCTAAAAAACACAATGTCCATGGATTTATTTTGGTTATTTCATTCCCATAAAAGGGCTTGAGATATTAACTTCCACTAATTAACATAAGGGAAAAATTATTTCATGCATTATTCATTAATTCAACATTACACATGATGTACTCAATATATCCTACTTCACTACAAACATATGTCATCATTTTTTTCATCAATACATGAAAGTGTGTGGATAATAATATACATTAATAATAATCAAAAATTATACGGATGAATACACACATTTGTAGATAAGAACAGCCAACAAAACATATAATTGTGTATTTCTTACGAGTTTTTCATATTCAAATAATCTTCTATATATGAAATATCCAAGGTCGTACGCCATGATAAATTGACTAAAAGTATTATGAGTCCCCACCCCTAATAGCCCATATTATTTTTTTATAGTTAAATGATATTATCTAACTATAGAATAAATATTTAAGAATATTATCTTGGATCTTCTAGGTTATCATCATAGTGGTGAACTTCTATGACCTTTCATTGTGACATTTACTCTTTGGACATTAACATATACTATGTCATGAAAAAGAAAAATCATAATGTGATTATAATTTTATTAATATTAAAAAATGAATACCTGAATCATAAAATACATATAAGTTGGTTCTAGGGAACTGACTATAACAAACTCCCACTTGCAATAGGGCCAACTACTAACAATATTCAGTTTTATGACTCTCTTATGATACTCATGCTTCTGAGATAAGTTTTTAGTAAAGGTTACCTCCATGTTTTAATTTATGGAAACTATGATCACCTTAATATCGCCCCTCTAATAAAAACACATCAAGAGATGATACTTATAAAGTATGTGCTTTGTACTTTGTTGTGACCTTGGCTACTTTATGAGAGCCATACTTGTGGTATTATTATAATATAATTTGTTATGGTATTCATTAATTGGTACCAAATCCAAATCTTGGTCAATGTTGTGAATGGAAACATCTTCTTTAACTATATTAGAATCCATTATATACTCATACTCTTCTGTAGAATCATTTATAATTGGCTTATTTGATCTCTTCTTGCTTACAGGTCCTTTGTTGAGGCTTAAGACATACCCTCACTTCAACTTTAGAACATTATAATCTATTTCAAAGATAGAATCAATATAACCCCTTATAACTTTCCCCACATCTCCTCTATACATGAGGAGAATATATTTACTTCTTATTAGATATATAACGAATAACCTTAATAGTATCCCAATGTTATTAACATAGATTAACTTGATATCTACCTACCATGCTCAAGGAATAGAAATCATCAATCCTAGTACATAAAAGGTAATACATGATTGATATTATCACATAATCATATAGGATCTTACTTATTCTATATTTATCATCTTGTGTCTAAGGACACAGTTTTTTGGGAAGATGTATACCATGTTATATTGGATCCCATCCTCTCTTGTGTTGTTACCTACAAAATCTTGTTTTCATGTTATCAGTGTAAGTACCTTGATTTTGTCCAATAATCCTCTTATATCTATCAAAAATGATCCTTATCCCTAGAATGTAGACAAATTAACCTATGTCCTTCATGGAGAAGCACTTGTTTAACTAGTCCTCAACTGACTATAATTCTGGTACAACATTTCCAAAAAGTAATATTTTATCGACATATACTACTAGGATAATGATTTCAATCTCACCAAACTGCTTATAAACATGGGGCTCCGATACATTCTTAATGAAACCAAATTATTTAATAGCTTCATATAATAGAATATTCCATGACCTAGATTCTCTATTAATCCTATAAATGGATCTATTCAATTTTCATAAATTTTTGTCATTTCCTGGAGTCAACAACCCTTATATTAGTGTCATATAGATACCTTTCTAAACATTCCCATTAAGGAAAAGTATTTTTACATCCATCTTCCAAATTTTATAGTCATGGAAAGATTTTATAGAAAGTTGAAATTTGAATGATTTAAATATAGAAACAGGGGAAATGGTTTTTTATAGTCAATGCCTTGATGATATTTAAAACCATTGGCCATTATTCATGCTTTTAAGGTGTTTACTTTACATTACATGTATAGATTTTATTGAATACCCATTTACAACCCCATCAATTGGTTGATTTTCTAGAACCCAAACATGATTATGATACATTGAATCCAACTAAAAATTTAAGGCTTTATTCCATCTTGCAGCTACTGATCTCTCTACTGCCTCTTTGTAGGATATAGGTTTATTATTGTCAATCAAAAATGAGTCGCCATATTTAATGACTTTAAAATTATATATTTTGGGTTATATTTTCTCTTCAATTGACAAACACTGATATTTTTAGAAAAAATAAATTTAAAACTTTTAATTTCTTTTATATCTTCTGTTACAGTAAAAAACGATTTTAGACTAATTGTGGTATACTATTATCACTTATCCATTGGACTGGTAAGTATAAATAGGACTAAATAAATTGTGAAAATGTATGGTTTACACATTTATAATTTTAATTTATTATTTATCAATTAATTATAAATGAAAATAAAAAAAATAATTTGAAAATAAGTGAGATTTTTTTTTGGAAACCCGTTTTTGTCTGTGCAATGTATTTTTATCCTAATAAATTAAATTGATCATTATTAGTGAATTATTTTAATGAAGTTTATATATTTTATATTGAATACATTTTTTAACATTGATATAATATTTTTTATTATGCATATGATAATCAAGGGTTTCAAGTTTTATAAATATTCCTTGTTTATTTTTGATTAATATAAATAGTAACCATGGTAAAATTTACCACCTTAGTAAAGGGTAATCAAGTTAATCTAAGTAAAAACTAAGTGTTAAGACCATAATATTTTATCCTTGTTATTATTGTATTAATGAAATTAAACCATTTTCTCCTTAAGCTCAAAATTTATTAGTTTAATGGAAACTTTCCTATGAAAATTACCAATATGATATTTAAATCAAATAAAGTTATGAAATATCACTCTCTTTGTTTTAAATATATCTTATGTGTCTACATAGGGAAAAAATAAATTTTTGAAAAAATATAAGTGTCTATTTTGATATTAATAAAATTATTTTCATGATATAAATATATTTTTAATTTTTAGAAAGTATATAATGACCTTAATTTCTTATGCATCACTAATGCTGTTTTTCTCCATTTAAAAAAGATATACTAAATGATTTTAAAAATATTAAAATTTATATAAATTGAATTATTTAATGTATACCATGAATATTATATGTATATATGACATATTAGTTGGGTTTTAAAGAATTATATTCTAATTACTTCTTTTTATTGATTTATTTAAAGTTAAATTAAATGAATAGTTTAAAATGGCATTAACGATATAATCTAATAAATAATATTTTATTAAATGATAGAAAATTCATAAAATCATAGAGTAATAAATATTAGTAGGGTATAGTTTTAAACATCAAACATGTTCCATTTATGGTTAATTTTCCAATTTATAATAACATTATTAAACCTTAAAGTGTAGAAAAACTTTATATTGTAGTAATCGTCTAAAGGGTTAATTGGGGATTAAAACCAATTGATAAGGGTAAAAATATGATCCAACTTTTCAAAATAATATTATTTTTAGATTATTTATAATAATAATCATATTTTCTTCTAATAATATCTTTTTGGATCCTTTTGTACATCAAAATTATATATATTAATTAAATATTCAAAGAAATTACAAGAGTGCCCTTCCCCTCAATTATTAAAGCGCACCCCTCCTTTCTCTTCTTCGCACCACATTCAGAATTATATCTCAACCAAACTCTATAAAATTTATTTTATAAACTTACCCATCAACATTATATAGGTTCTTTTATTCCCAAAATAACAACCCTATATCCCTTTACAGGAGATGAAAAGGAGTACTTTCAAAGAAGAGTTAACTAGCTTAACCAATCACGTTCTTTTAATTTTTTATTTTACCTCCATTTAATCTAATATATTATATATAAAATAAAAAATTAAGTATCCAAAATATACTAAAATGTTATTATGATTATGAAAATTCCATTATACATCCTCTTTTTCATCAAATAACAAGTGAAAGTATCGCAGGTGCGTATGTATGGCTTACCGTCTCCACATAAAGATGCAAATAATTTTTAATAACCATATTTTATGGATAGTTAGTATTATGGTTTTATTATTTATATATGATATTTATAATAAAATTATACTTTTGGGATGATAATATCATGTCTACCTTCTTACTATCTAATCGTTTGTGAAATGATAACATCGCTCGTGCGTACGTGTGGACTACCACCTCCACGAAACGATGTGATCTATTTTTCAGTTATATTATAATTAGATAGTAATGAGGATGAATTTTATAAATATATATTAGATATATGATATAATTATTACCTTTTAATGATAAATTAATATTTATCTTTCTTTCTTTCCATCCGTTAAAAAATGAAAATAGTGTTCATGCTTATGTACGGCTTACCGTCTCCATAAAAAGTGTAATTCATTTTTCTATCCCAAACTTTTATGGATTAATATAAATATATATATACATATAATGTATATTATATATATACCTTGATAAAAATTATATAGATTATTTAACTATGATCATAGTAGAAGTACCAAAACAACCAAACTAAAACATACATGAAAGATGAAGAAAATATCATCTAGAAAAGTGTTTTAAATTATGAATTATTAATAAATGGTTGATAAATGATTAAAATTAAATAATATATGGTTTGATATATATCAGTATGGTTTTGTAATAAGATCTATAATAAACAAATGTTTATTATACAGGAGGTTCAAACATGTATGAAGCAATTTGGACCTGAGGTAAGGGGTTTTATGTTACAATCTCATTGTTTATCGGGATTGTTTATGGTTAAGTTTTGATAATGAAATATTATGATGAACTTATCAATATATTAATTAATTTTATCACCTTCTCATTATTTCTTGAAAATAAGTGTTCTTCTTTCATTTTCCCCACCATATACACTCAGGAGACAAAAAAAACTTTTTAAGGACAATCAACTTCATTTCTCTCTTTGGTCAAAAAATCATTTTTCTTCCATATACATATTTTTTAAATTTTTTTAAAGAAGGTTTTAAATATTATCATATGAATGTTTAAAGTTTTTTTACCCATTTTTTAATGTTTACAAACTAGTTTGAAATTAATCTTCTTCCCATTTTCCAAATAAGGTATTTTTTGACTTTTCCAAAAAAATTATGGAATGAATGTTTTTTTAACTTACCTGAAATGAAAAGACTTTACCATAATCATGGACACTCAATTTTTTGAAAATTCTTTTACAAGTTAACATGGTTATTTTTGAATAAAATTATTTCTAAAATATTTTTGAAATTTTTATATTTTAAGGAAGTGATTTAATAATGGAAATGTTATTTTTCTCAAGAATGTATTAATGATCTTTTGATTTATCAAAAAAACCTTCAATGTTTTTTAAGATCAATTGGTAATATGATCCAAGGATACCATAATTATTCTTTATTAATATTGTTTATGTTTATTATGGAAGGATGTTTATGAAACTCTTTCCTTTTCTACGGGATTTTTTAGGATGAAATGTTTATGAAACCCATTTCCTTTCATGAGTTCTGATATAATAAATTATGTATGATCTAGTGGAAACATATGTTTTATTATAATAATGTAAATAATGGGAACTATATCTCACTCAAAAATATTGGGTAAATATTGATATATAATTAGATAAATATGACTATAATAGAGAGTGAACCCATATCAGTAAGAGACTTCATCCCTTATTATAGTCTTGCAAGTAAACCTTGATTAATATGATGGTTTGGGGAGTAAACCCATACCACTATGATAGTATTGTAAAAAATTATTTAATACTAAGGAAATGATTTTCTATACTTCTATGTAATCCAAAATTCCATGTCTTATTCCTATATTTTTCTCTCATGGCTCAAATTCATTGATTACTTTGTGATTTTTGTCTTATAAATTTATATGATTTTTGTTATGAATCAATATTATGATATATGATAAAAAGGATATGTTTTAAAATGTTAATATCATGTTCACATACCATTTTTCTTATGTCATTCTTAAATGATCATTGATAACTCTTCTTTTATCCTTACTAATCTTTGGGGCTCACCATTTATTATGTTTCCTTTCCTAGGTTATAAAGAATCGTTTTATGTGTGAAATGTCTAATATGTGTGATAGAAATGAAGATCTAAGTATGAGAAGATGTAGAACTATTATGAACAAGTTTTTTATGTTTCCAAAGATATTTGACCTATACGATTCCAGAATAGATCATTATGTTATGTAAAGAATGTTCATCTACTTGGATGTAATATTTATGTATGAAAGTTTCATGTCACTATACTAATACTCCTACATATTACATGTGTTTTAGGAAAATCTTCTTCCATAGGTACCTGTGTAATTTGTTTCTATACCAACTCTTGGGTATTTTTTGAATCAACTTCATCAAAGTTAATCATTCTCCCACAATCTTTCTGGAGGATATTCTCCTATTTAATAAATATGGAATGCCTTGGGATAGTTACATTTTTTTTTATGGGTTATATAGATATTATCCCCTTATGTCCTTGGGATACTCTATAATGATACACTTTTTTCATTGGGGTTATAGTTTGATGCTTGATATGGCCCTAACAAACACCTATCATCCACATAAACGGGTGTGTAAAAGTATGAATTTATTTCAATACATTAACTCATATGAATTTTTTATTTTTTCTCAGTTAGTTATTGGTTTAAAATGGGTGTTTCATTATATAATACATACCACCAAGATGATAATGGAATATCTACATGACTTATCATTGACCCTACCATATCATGAAAGATACACTTCCTCCTTTCACTAACACCATTCCATTACGGTGTATAAGGTTGAGTTGGTTGGGATAGGATCCCAAACTCCCATCGAAATTTAATAAACTCTTGGTTAATATATTCACTACTTCCATTGGATTAAAACTTCTTTATCTTATTACCAAGTTGATTCTATACTTCATTCTTGAATTCATTGAACTTATCAAAGGGATTGAACTTATAACTCATCAAGTATACATAACCATATCTTTTAAATTAATTAATAAATGTTATGATGTAAGAATATACACTTCTATATTCTACTAAAGAAGTTCCACATACATCAATGGTTAAAAATACTGGAATATCTATATCCCTTTCACACTATCCAAAAAAAGGTTGTTTGGTTATTTTTTCTTGAAAACAAGCATAACATCTTTCATGTGGTCATAGCTCAAAAGATTCTAAATAACCATCATGATAGTGACTTTTCATATGCTTCTCATTTATGTGGCCAGGATAGTGATTCCATAACTGGGTGTGAAATTATTCATACATACATGATTCATTATCAACTTCTAATATTTGGTTTTCATAATTTAATACATCGAGACTATTATTTTTAATTATTCTATATCATAACAAATGTTGTCTTTGTGAAAGTAGTATTATAACGCTCTGACCCTAGTTACCTAGATTCAGTGAATTATTACATAACATTGGCATGATCACAAGAAAGATCAAATCTCGAAAGACTGATTGGTTTAGTAGCCTTGGAAACACTAGATATATTCATAAAGTTTTACAACATCATAAAGTGAAAAACTACAACAAAAACATATTGTATCCATAGTCCACACTATTATCCCCTCATAATATCCCTGCAGGTCATTCATAATTTACTTCTTCACATCCTGGGTAAAATAAAACATAGAAAAGGGGTGATCTCAAATGCCTAGTAAGGATAACAATATAGCGGAAACTTTCATAAATAAGAATAAACATTTAAGGCAGTGTATAACTAAAACAAAAGACTTTTAAACTTTAACTTCAACATAGTATGGCAAAAATAAAATGAAATAATGCCATTTACTTATTCACAGGGATATTCTACTAATCAAATAATCACATGCAATATCAATAACCACATTCATAATGATGGAATGCATAATGCCAGACTATCATAACCACATAGGCAAGGCCTCGTGCCAAGACTACAAATAATATTTTGTCAAGGCCTTATTCCAAGACACTAGTTTGTTTCATGAGACCTACCGATGCAATTTTTTTAGAAGATACTTATGTTTAAAATTGCTCAAATATACTCCAGTGCTTTTCTGAAAATATTATACAAGATTCTGAAAACAAAATAACTTATTCTGAGACTGCTTGACTAATTACAGGCCATAATGGGTCCACGCCCAATCCCTTCCTGTCTACCACACTCGAGAGTCGGGTTTTCTGAAAACATTTTTAAACTTGCGTTAAATACGTATACATTTGCACTAGATTTTCATATTTTTGAGAGAAATATCTCTTTTTTGAAATCATTTAAAAATCACATAATTATAAAAGAAAATATTTATTTTGAAAATATCCTTATAAGCGTGTAAGGGAAGCTTCAAAGGTGTAATAATGGTGGATAATAACCGCACATTCCGTATAAATTAAAAAAAAGACATTCTTACCTTAATTCTGTCGAAAAGGTTAAAAAGGACCTTGTTTGGAAAATGGTGGAAAGATTCCTTTATAAACCACTTATAAAAAGTCAAACAAGGGTATAAATGACTTCAACCCATATTATTTGTAAATAGTAAAAATGTTTTTAAATACATTTCCAATAAACATGGATGTGGATGATAAAGAAATCCTAGTAGATTATTACGTATAAACAACCTCGGATAATGAAGAGATTGTGAAATAAACACTTACCTTGTACTTTTCTTTGGTTGGGGGTAGGTTAACCTCCTGTATAATGGTGAAATAATTGTTATTAAATTGTAAAAGAATCTTATACATTAATATGATATCATATATGATCTTTTAACATTGATTTGTTAATAATATCTTAGTATTATCGTTGTTTCGGGTGTTAACTTACTCATTTTATTTTATATGTTTTGTTACGTAAGCCATGTTTGTAATGGATAGTTTGTATCTTATTCATATCCAGAATGATATCAAGTCCTTAAACATTATTTTTAAATCATTAAATGATAATTATACTTGAATGGATACGATGGAGAATGAATCCCATCGCGTTCGTGGAGATGGTAGTCTGTACGTACGCACGAGCGACAATATCATTCTTTTGATATTAAAATAATATATAATTGGATGGTATATCATGTATAAAGAATTATTATCATGTTATATTTATTATTTACATGAATTATAAATCATTATTATACCCATTAAAATAATAATTTATTGAATAACAATTATACCACGACGTGGAGATGGTAAGCCGTACGTACGCACGTATGGTGACATGTTATTAAAAGGATGGATAGAATACTGAATATGGTTGTACCATATTTATAATAACATCACAGTATATATAAGATACTGGATTTATTATTTTATAATGGTAATAACAAAGTAAGAAGAAGTGGAAGAAGAAAGGAACTTGGAAAAGGGTGGTGAAATCATTACCTCTTCTTCGGGTTCTTCCTTTTGATTTGATCAAAAGGGATCTTAGGTTGGCTTTATGACTAATGGAAGTCCTCTTGGATGAATTTAGAGACGTTTAGAGAGTATTTGGTTAGAGTTTGGCCGAACCAAAAGGATTTTAAGGTGTGAATTAAAGAGAAGGGGGAGTGCCCTTTTATAAGAGGGGTGAGGGGCACCTTTGGAAAAGCTAGAAATATTATTTTATAATAAATTAATATTCGGTTTCTAATGGCTCGAAAGAGTATTATTTAAATTTTAAGGTGGGGATAGGTCAAAAACCACTCTACCAACATAATTTATACAGGTTTGGGTCATTATAATAACCTTATCTTTAAGTATTAACTCTTAGTTAATTAGTTTCACTTTTACAATGTCTCTTTGTATTTTTATATTATATGGTTAATAAACATACTGTATACATCTGAGAGACCCCCAAGTGGTCCATTAATGATACACCTATCATGATATAAGTCTCTTGGACAAACCTTATATTTTTAAGAATTTAATATTAATTAATAATAGAATATTTGTTTTAAAAACTCTTTTATGTCAATTTTGTCACTATTCAATAATTGATTTTTGTAAAAATCATAACAGAATGATTACTTCAAAAAAAGTTAATTAAATAATTCCTAACATGTCATATCAACCTAGAGAATTATTGTACTTTATAAAAAGTCTAAAATTATATTTATTTGGGTATCTACAATATCAATCATTTTAATTTTTCACTATTATGGTAATTATTGCATCACCATTGTGTCATAAATAAATTAAAATATTTAATGTCCAAAAATTATAAATAAAATACCACTATGTAGGAAATCGTGTTATCTTTTTAATGAATTTTTATAGTCTGAACTCCAACATATATAACCCTATGTAAAAAAAAATTTCTAAAAGATATATGCTTATGTCATTTTTGTATTCATTTTAACTTAATTAAAATAAAGTGTCCCTATCACTTACAAGTGGCACCATGGGGTCCAAAAATAGACCCAAAGATGACCATGGTAGGACATGTATCAACCAATAATGTTTGGACACGTTTTAGGGTAATTTTTTATTATTATAATATTATTTTTTAACCCGTATTTACCGGATTTACCCTTTAACCATGGTAAATAAAATATTTACCGAAGTAATTATTCAAAATGTCTAAAAATAAAAGTTACCTATTTACACAATTTAAACATCATTATTCCATGTATGGAATCCATTTTTCCAAATTCAAAACACTGAAGTGGCAGAAATTAATTTAAAATTAATTCCTGTTGTCAAAACAAAAAGCATGTTTTTAAGATATAATAACTATCAAAAGATTTATACTAGTTTATGTTCGGTTTAATTGTGAAATTATGTCCAATGACCAACATTGTATTAAATGGTAAAAATATATTCAAAATATACTTTAAAACCACTCAAATTTATAATTTATCACTATTAATTATTTTTATTAAAAAAAATTGTTTTTAATTAAAATTTAGTAATTTTCACTATTCATCAAAATATTAAAGTTATCCGAAAAGTACCAAAATTTTACCTTAGGCTAAATTCGATACTCCAAATCCAAAAATGAAGTCCATTTTGAGAGATAAAATTTATAAAATTTCAAAAGGTAGGTTTTACTATTCATAACGGCTAGTTTGATCGGTTTTGGTGGGTTTTAGAACTCGATGTTGTGTACAACACACGTTATTGCATTATTCAAAGAGTAGCGTACCGTAGAAGATTGGGGTGTTACATTATCCCCTCCTTCAAATAATTTCATCCTAGAAATTTCTAGAATACTACCACATGAAAAGACTCGGGTGGTTCTTCATCATAAGTTCCTCGGGTTCCCACGTTGCCTCTTCCATCTTATGGTTTCTCCACAAAACTTTTACCAGACGCGTCATCCGGTTTCTCAGTACTTGTTCTATCGTATCAATAATCTTGATGGGTTCTTCACAATAAGACAGATCAGGTTCCAGTTCTAATTCCTCATAGGTGAGTACATAAGTTGGGTCAGGCATGTATTTCCTCAACAGAGATACGTGGAACACATCGGGAACTTTGGAGAGACTTGGAGGCATTGCCAATCGGTAAGCTACAGCCCCAATTTGTTCTAGAATTTCGAAAGGTCCGATGTACCTGGGACTCAATTTACCTTTCTTACCAAAATGTATGACTCCCTTCCATGGAGATACCTTCAGGAAAACATGATCACCGACTTGAAATTCCAAATCCTTCCTTCAATTATCGGCATAGCTCTTCTGCCTACTTTGAGCTGCTTTGATGTGATTTTGGATTACCTTCACCTTTTCCCTCGTTTTCTCCACCAGTTCTGTACCTACAAGTTTTCTTTCACCAAAGTCATCCCAACAGGTTGGTGTGAGACATCTCTTTCCATATAACAATTCATATGGTGCCATCTGAATACTCGAATGGAAGCTATTGTTATAGGAAAATTCTACCAAAGGTAAATATTGATCCCACATACCCTGAAAGTCAAGTGAGAAAGATCTGAACATGTCTTCTAAGGTTTGAATAGTCCGTTTTGATTGTTCGTCTGTCTGAGGGTGGTAGGCAGTGCTCAAATGAAGTTCAGTATCCAAGGATTTCTGAATACTCTTCCAGAATCTTGAAGTAAAACGGGGATCACGATCTGAAACAATCGATAGGGGTACTCCATGAAGTCTCACAACTTCATTAATATATAGTCTTTCTAGACGTTCCAGTGGTAGATCTTCTCTTATAGAAGGAAAATGTACTGACTTGGTAAGACGATCAACAATAACCCATATTGCATTGTTCCTTCTAGGAGTCTTTGGTAGCCCCATGACAAAGTCCATCGTAATATTATCCCATTTCCACTCCGGTATGGGAAGAGGTTGCATGACTCCTCTAGGATGTTTCCTTTCATCCTTCACTTATTGACAAACCATACATCTTAACACAAAATCGGCAATCTCCCTCTTCATGTTGTCCCACCAAAAATTTTCCTTCAAATCCTTATACATTTTGGTGCTCCTAGGGTGTATAGAGAAATTGGAACTATGAGCATCATCCAGCAATTCCCTTTTTAGATCAGGTATATCAGGAACACAAATTCTCTTCCCTAATTTCAAAATTCCATATTCATACAAAAAGTCTCTCAATCTCCCATCATTCACAGCTTTAATCTTCTTTTGAAATTTTTCATCATCGGTCTGAGAACTCTTAATCCTTTCTAGTAAAGATGGTTTGGAAAAACTTTGAAAAATCATTGATGTTTAACCTTCCCAGGTTATTCCCATGTCCATCTTCACTAGATCCATGAAAACTGGATCCCTTTCAATTCTCATATTGTTCAAAACTCCATGGTCTTTTCTACTCAAATCATCTTCCACCTTGTTTGCCTTCCCCGGGTGGAAGTGTATCGTGCAATCATAATCCTTGAGTAATTCAAGCCATCTCTTATGCCTAATGTTGAGTTCTTTTTGTGAGAAAATATACTTCAAACTCTTGTGATCAGTATAAATCTCACATTTTTCACCATAGAGGTAGTGCCTCTATATCTTCAAAGCAAAGATCACAGCTGCTAACTCAAGATCATGAGTAGGATATTTTTTCTCATGAATTTTCAACTGTCGTGATGCATAGGCAATAACCCTATCATTCTGTATAAGGACACAACCAAGTCCTTTCTTTGATGCATCACTATAAATAACAAACCAATCATTCGCTGATGGTAGATTCAATATAGGAGCTTTGACTAATCTTCTTTTTAGTTCTTCGAAACATTCATTACACTCTTTTTTCCAAACAAATTTAACCCCTTTACGTGTGATCTTCGTTAATGGGTTATTCAATCGGGCAAAATTCTGGATGAAATGTCGATAATAACCTGCTAAACCAATAAAACTACGTACCTCAGTTATACTCGTAGGTTCTGGCCATTCTTGGATTTCCTTGGTCTTAGAAGGATCAACAGAGATTCCATCTTTAGAGACAATATGGACAAGAAAATAAATCTCATGAAGCTAGAATTCACACCTGCTAAACTTCTCATATAATTCATGTCTTCTCAGAGTCTTCAGGATAATGCGCAAGTGATTTTCATGATCTTCATTGCTTTTGGATTATACCAAGATATCATCAATAAATACCACCACAAATTCATTGAGATATTCCTTGAAAACTCTATTCATCAGATCCATGAATACAGAGTGTGAATTATTCAATCCAAAAGGCATTACTGTAAACTTGTAATGCCCATACCTGGTTCGAAATGATGTCTTTGGAATGTCTTCCTTCTTCACACACAACTGATGGTATCCAGATCGAAGTTCAATCTTTTAAAAGTATTGAGCTCCTTGCAGTTGGTCAAATAAATCATCAATATGAGGTAGGGGATACTTGTTCTTTATTGTTATATCATTGATCTCCCTGTAGTCGATACATAACCTCATAGATCCATCTTTCTTTTTAACAAAAAGAATAGGGGCTCCCCATGGAGAAACACTAGAGTGAATAAATCCCTTTTTACTCAATTCCTCTTGTTTTTTCTTTAGTTCAACTAATTCTACAGTGGCCATTCTATAAGGGGTCTTCGATATAGGCCTTGATCCAGGAATTAAGTCAATGGAAAACTCAACTTCTCATTCTGGAGTATGTCCAGGTAAATATTCTGGAAATACATCTACATATTCTTTCACAAAAGGTACATCCTCTATTTGAACATTCCTTTCCTCACCCACAGTCATTTTATTCTCTTCCTCCCCAATAATTGAATTTAGTTGAGCTACTGGGGGTGGATCTAGATAAGAATTAGGTGGTGACGATTCTGCTCTAAAGATAAGGTGTTCCTTATCATCATCATCAAAAATCATAACCTCCTTCTTCTTACAATAAATATTCACATCATAATCCGAAATCCAATCCATACCGAGGATTATATCAAATTCAATCATAGGCATGATGATGAGATCAGTGGATAAATAACATTTATGTGCTCTAATGGGGACTGATTCACAAAACATTGTTGCAATGATACTTCCCTTTGGAGTTTTAACTGACAACTCCCTTGTTAAATCAAAATGGAAATATCTAATTTTCTTAGCAAACTGGGAAGATATGAAACAATGTGATGATCCAGAATCAAATAATGCATTTTTTAAACTTTAGGAAACCATCAAATTACCTGCCACCACATCTTTTGGAGCTTCTACCTCAGCAGTAGTGATAGCATAAGTTTGGCCTTGATCCCTTGGCCTTTTCTGAGGTAAGTTCCCCTGACGCTTAGGTCATTCATTTTCATAATGTCCCATCTCCCTGCAATTGTATCACTGAACATTGGTAGCTTCCTTCTACCCTTTTCAATCACGAGTTTGGTGGCCTTTTTCACCACATTTTTAACAGACTCCCATTCCCTTCAAGCAAGTACCGGGGTGTTTCTTCCCACATTTACCACAGGATAGATATTCCACCTTTCCCTTCTTCCCCTTATTTCCATTCCCATATTGATCAGAAAATCTCTTCTTCTCTTGCTTTTCTTTAAAGTCATAAGACTTAGAGAATTCCTTTTCTGTCTTGATAGCACATGAGACAATGTCTTCGTACGACGAGAAGGATTGTGAGACTAATTCTCGATGGAGAAATGATTTTAACCCATCAAAGAAATGATAAATCTTACTTTTTGGGTTACGTATATAATCTCTAACATACCTTGATAACCTTGTAGAGTTAGCCTCATACTTTGTGAAATTCTCATCCTCCTTTTGTCTCAGACTCAGAAATTGCCTTTCCATATCTGCTCGATGGTCACGAGGAAAGTTTTTTTCTAAAAACATATCTTTGAACTCCCTCCATTCAATATTTGATACTTCATCATCTTCCTTCGTGTTTTGAATCAATGACCACCATTGATCAGCATCTCCAGTGAGGCGGTAAACTGCCATGATAACTTTTTCCCTTTCACTACTCCCCAAAGCCTGAAATATTTTCTCTAGGGAATTTATCCATTTCTTAGCTACTAAGGGATTTGTACTCCCATTGAACGTTGGTGGTTGATGCCTCGTAAATCGATCTAAAATTGATCCTCCATGCTGTGGATCAGGGTGCTCCATACGGGTAATGTTTTTATTCATAACCTGAGTGAGTTGTCCCAGTATGGTGATTAGCTGATTGGCACCAGTTGCATCACCAGCTCCACTATAACTATCTTGAGTAGGAGGGAAATCCCTACATGGAGTGCATGAATTGATACGGTTTCCATTTCTTCCACTAGGCACCGTTTCTAAACAATGGCATAAACTAGATCAGTTTATGAATCAAAATACATAATTCCATACTTATAAAACACTTAACATAAATTGAAATATTTATGGATATAATCCACAATCATAAAAATGTTTTCTTTGAGGAATTATATACTCATAAACCCTTCATAATGATTTGTAAAGAAAATGAGAGTTATCCTAAGCATATCCTTCGGGAGTGTCGTAACCAAGAGTGCAGCAAGGCCTGTTGTCGTGCACCAGTTCCCATTCGTGTCTAGCTCAAAGTGGTGTTTTCGGGTTTTACCCCTAGGTACATCTGTGCCAAAGCTGCCTCTACCTGCTCGTATCCAGTCAGGGATGTATTGCTCGGAAAACTCACAAAATCTCTACAATACCAAAATTCTCGGAAGTTCTTCTATAATAATCCTCAAAGTCTATCTTAGGTCTATGTGTTCTAATCAGAGTTTATCTAAATATAGCTGCCAAGGTTTGTACTAAACTTCCTCTGATACCAACTATAACTCCCCGACCCCAGTTACCTAGAGTTGGTGCATTATTACATAACATTGGAATGATCATAAGAAAGATCAAATCTCGAAAAACTGATTGGTTTAGTAGCCTTGGAAACACTAGATATATTCATAAAGTTTTACAATACATGATAAAGTGAAAAACTACTACAACAACATATTGTCTCCATAGTCCACACTATTATCCCATCATAATATCCATGCAGGTCATTCATAATTTACTTCTTCACATCCTGGGAAAAATAAAACATATAAAAGGGGTGAGCTCAAATGCCCAGTAAGGATAACAATATAGAGGAAACTTTCATAAAGAAGAATAAACATTTAAGGTAGTGTATAACTAAAACAAAAACCTTTTAAACTTGAACTTCAACATAGTATGGTAAAAATAAAATGAAATAATTCCATTTACTTATTCACATGGATATTCTACTAATCGAATAATCACATGCAATATCAATAACCACTTTTGTAATGATGGAATGCATAATGCCAGAATATCATAACCACATAGCCAAGGCCTCGTGCCAAGACTACAAATAAGATTTTTTCAAGGCCTTGTGCCAAGGCACTAGTTTGTCTCATGATACCTACCGATGCAATTTTTTTAGAAGATACTTACGTTTAAAATTTCTCAAATATACTCCAGTGATTTTCTGAAAATATTATGCAAGCTTCTAAAAACAAAATAACTAATCCTGAGACTTCTCGACTAATTACAGGCCATGATGGGTCCACGCCCAATCCCTTCCTGTCTACCACACTCGAGATTTGGGTTTTCTGAAAATATTTTTAAGCTTGCATTAAATACGTATACATTTTCACTAGATTTTCATATTTTTGAGAGAAATACCTCTTTTTTGAAATCATTTAAAAATAACATAATTATAAAAGAAAACCTTTATTTTGAAAATATACTTATAATCATGTAATGGAAGCTTAAAAGGTGTAACAATGGCGGAGAATAACTGCACCTACCGTGTAAGTTAAAAAAATACATTCTTACCTTAATTCTGTCGAAAAGGTTAAAAAGGACCTTGTTTGGAAAATGATGGAAAGATTCCTTTATAAACCACTTATAAAAATTCAAACAAGGGTATAAATGACTTTAACCCATATTCTTTGTAAATAGTAAAAATGTTTTGAAATACATTTCGAAGAAACATGGATGTTGATGATAAAGAAATCCAAGTAGATTATTACGTATAAACAACCTCGGATAATGAATAGATTGCGAAATAAACCCTTACCTTGTACTTTTCCTTGGTTGGGGGTAGGTTAAACTCATGTATAATGGTGAAATAATTGTTATAAAATTATACAATAATCTTATACATTAATATGATATCATATATGATCTTTTAACAATGATTTGTTAATAATATCTTAGTATTATCGTTGTTTCGGGTGTTAACTTACTCGTTTTCTTTTATATGTTTCGTTATGTAAGCCATGTTTGTAATGGATAGGTGTTATCTTATTCATATCAATAATTATATCAAGTCCTTAAACATTATTTCTAAATCATAAAATGATAATTATACTTGAATGGACACGATGGAGAATGAATCTCATTGCGTTCGTGGAGACGGTAGTCCGTACGTACGCACGAGCGACAATATCATTTTTTGATATTAAAATAATATATAATTGGATGCTATATCATATATACATAATTATTATCATGTTATATTTATTATTTACATGAATTATAAATCATTATTATACCCATCCAAATAATAATTTATTGAATAACAATTACACCACGACGTGGAGACGGTAAGCCGTACGTACACACGTATGGTGACATGTTATTCAAAGGATTGATAGAATAATAAATATGGTTTTAACATATTTATAATAACATCACAGTATATATAATATACTGGAGTTATTATTTTACAATGGTAATAACAAATGAAGAATAATTGGAAGAAGAAAGGAACATGGAAAAGGGTGGTGAAATCATTACCTCTTCTTCGGGTTCTTTCTTTTGATTTGATCAAAAGGGCTCTTAGATTGGCTTTATAACTAAATTAAGTCCTCTAGGATGAATTGGGGGAATTTGAGAGAGTATTTTGTAAGAGTTTGGCCGAACCAAAAGGCTTTTAAGGTGTTAATTAAAGAAAAGGGGGAGTGCCCTTTTATAAGAGGGGTGAGGGGCACCTTTGGAAAAGCTAGAAATATTATTTTATAATAAATTCATATTCAGTTTCTAATGGCTCCAAAGTGTATTATTTAAATTTCAAGGTGGGGATAGGTCTAAAACCACTCAAATAATAGAATTTATACAGGTTTGGGTCATTATACTAACCTTATCTTTAAGTATTAACTCTTAGTTAATTAGTTTCACTTTTACAATGTCTCTTTGTATTTTTTATATTATCTGGTAAATAAACATACTATATATATCCAAGAGACCCCCAAGTTGTCCATTAATGATAAAAATATCATGATATAAGTCTCTTGGACGAACCGTATATATTTAGGAATTTAATATCAATTAATAATATAATATTGTTTTAAAATACTCTTTTATGTCAATTTTGACACTATTCAATAATTTATTTTTTTAAAAATCATAACAGAATGATTACTTCGAAAAAAGTTAATTAAATCATTCCTAACATGTCATACTAACCTTTAAAATTAGTGTAATTCATAAAAAGTCTCAAATTATATTTATTTGGGTATCTACAATATCAATCATTTTAATGTTTTACTATTATGGTAATTACCGCATCACCATTGTGTCATAAATAAATTTAAATATTTAATGTCTAAAAATTATAAATAAAATACCATTATGTAGGAAATATTGTTATATTTCTAATTATTATTTATAGTCGAAAATAAAACATATATAACCCTATGTAAAAATTGTTTTTCTAAAAGATATATGCTTGTGTCATTTTTGTATTCATTTTAACTTAATTAAAATAAAGTGTCCCTATCACTTACAAGTGGCACCATGGGGTCCCAAAATCGACCCAAAGATGCCCATGGTCGGACATGTATCAACCAATAAGGTTAGGACATGTTTTAGGGTAATTTTTTATTATTATAATATTATTTGTTAACCCTTATTTACCGGATTTACCCTTTAACCATGGTAAATAAAATATTTACCGAAGTAATTATTCAAAATGTCTAAAAATATAAGTTACCTATTTACACAATTTGAACATCCTGATTCCAAATATGGAATCCATTTTTCCAAATTCAAAACACATAAGAGGCAGAAATTAATTTAAAATTAATTCTCGCTGTCAAAAACAAAAAGCGTGTTTTTAAGATATAATAACTATCAAAAGATTGATACTTGTTTAGGTTCGGTTTAATTGTGAAATTATGTCCACTGACCAACATTTTATTAAATGGTAAAAATATATTCTAAATATACTTTAAAACCACTCAAATTCATAATTTATCACAATTAATTATTTTGAATAAAAAAAGTTGTTTTTAATTAAAATTTAGTAATTTTCCCTATTCATCAAAATATTAAAGTTATCCGAAAAGTACCAAAATTTCAACTTAGGCTAAATTCGATACTCCAAATCCAAAAATGAAGTCCATTTTGAGAGATAAAATTTATAAAATTTCAAAAATTAGGTATTACTATTCATAACGGCTAGTTTGATCGGTTGTGGTGTGTGTTAGAACTCAATGTTGCGTACAACACACGCTATTGCATTATTCAAACAGAAGCATACCATAGAATCTTGGAGTGTTACAGGTATTCTTTATTTTCAAATTTGATAATAAATCCATCCATTTTAATGAAATAAATGGATATCGTGTTCTTTTTAACACATGTCACAAAATAAAAAATCTATAAAACTAAAATCATTCTAGTTTGGAATAGAATATGGTAGTCTTTTGTAGCTAAGGTAGTAATTCCTTATCTATTATTTTCTCCAAGATCCACCTCTCCTATGAAGATATTTTGAAATATAATTATTTCATATATTTGGATATATATTTGATCATAATAGGATGTATCTAATACCTAATGTGTAGATATAGAAAAATTACACATGTTAAAAAATGAACATTTATATTCTCATTACCACTGGTTGTAGTTCTTCTTCCAGTGGCCTAGCTTGCCACATGAAAAACATATTTCCTCCTTTTCTTACACCATAAAATAAATCTTCTTCTTCTTATAAGTATAGTGTTTTGGATATTTATACTTATAGCGAATCATGGGCCCCTTTTCAATGTACTTACTTTTTTTTTACTATCATGGATTTGTGTTTTTCACACCCAATTTCATTCTTAACATAGTGAATTAGAGTAATAATTTTCAAAGGAGTCTTCTCATTACTGATCACATTGTAATCCATAATAAAAATGGGTATGAATTTAATTTTTAAAGATAAAATTGGATTTTTTTAGTAGATCATCGGGGAATTTAATGGTTAGTATGTCTAAGCACTCCAAGTATCAAATCATCTTAACCACAGGAGTCCCATCAGGAACTGACTCTCCATGATTTCACATGAATAGTTTATTGGAAATATCATATCTCTATTTCCTCACATTATCTTTATAGATATCATAAATGTGATACATCATGTTATACACATCCATATTGGTATATTTCTTTAAAAGTTTATTTGATAGGGATGATATAATTATTCATTAAACATATATGGAATAATTTAATTGTTTCTCATAAATAAATAATTCTTCCTCACTTGATTCTTATATAGGTACTTTAAGAATTGGATTTTTTTTAGAATATATAATTTCCTTTCATGGTGTATAATAATGTTATTGAAACTTTTACATTATTATAAAATATTTCCAGTGATAATTTTATCCATCTCAAGTATGGATCATAGTGATATGGTTGAATTCAAGTGAGTTTCCATTTCAAAAATTAATAAGATCAAAGTTTTAATATATTATATCATAAAATATGGATAATAAATATTAAATTTATTAATCTCCCACAATTTTATCAAAACCTAATATCCCTCACTATTAGTTTCAAAATATATTGTTTCTTTATTATTTAGTAGCAAGGATCTATATACCCCTTCAGATAACCCAGACCGATGTCTTTCAATCTATTTGATGGTATTTAGGTAGTTGTAACTTAAAAATTACTTTATCATAAAGATCCTTAATCTATTGAGTGGACTCCTTGATCCAGAAATAATAAATTTGTATATCCGTAACATATTTCCTAATAGTATCACTAATTCTTTTTTTGGTAATTAGTCCTTAATATGTACTAGGTTATGTTGACACAAAAATCGTGTTAGAAATTCTTAGATAATTGAAAGCACCCCAACAGAGGTTGGTAAAACACTTTGAACTATAGTTTGAGTGTTTTCCAATAGTGGAAGGATAAACTAAATTAATATATATAATTTTAATATTTTTATATTTATGTGTAAATTTACCATTTTATCATTATTAAATTATTTTTAATATTAAATGTACTTAATTAAGTGATTAACCATGACTTATATAAAGTTTACACATGACCCAATGTTACTTAAGTGATTAACCAGTGTGTATGATATTCATAAGTTTTTTATTCATACAAAAAATATCATACATGTCTTATCACATAATGTCATGGAACTTACTATAAAATAAATGACACATGGACCAATTTTATGTATGTAGCATATTATGTCTTATTGTGAAAGGAGTAATCATTGTACTGTGACTTATACAAAAAATGAAGTTTGCAATATTACCCAAAAAGTAATTAGATATTTAATATATATAACCAATAACATAGATGAAACAAATAAATGACACACATAACACATGTCTATAAGGTTTAAGTAATATAAAAAGTAATTTTAAAATCTATGTAATTAGGTAATATGAATGGTGTGCACTATCCAACTACATATCTTGTATAGTTCATCATTGTCTATCCATGGAACATGCATAGGGAATAGGTGTGTCTCTCGACCATGGAAATAAATGGAGTATAAGTAATGTACATGGGATACATGTCTTCTATTCTCTGAGTTTCCCTATTACCAATCATAGTTGTTGTTTAATTAGCACATAGCTCATATGTGAATAATGGTCTACACTTCATGTGTGCAAGTTACACATCATGTCATCTGGCTAACCGTGTTCCAGGTTAGATTGTTCAATACATGGTTTTTATTAATTACCCACAACATGTGATAAATATATAATGCTTCAGGTTATCCTAATTCATTTAACAAAGGTACATGGTGTGTACCTATGTGATACATGTTGTGTATTCATGTGATGCCCATCAATAATCTATGGAACCTTATGAGTTCTTTGAAAATTATTTATTTATAATTAATCAAATTATTGTTGTATTTTCAGTAAAAAGGAGGAGGAAGAGGAGATATCATGATGTTCCTTTGAGGAATGATTAAACCAAAATTTAAAAATAATGAAAAATGTGGAAATCAATCAATGATCTCTAAATAATTATAAATTATTATGAGAACACACTGATACAACTTTAAGGTTCTTGGATCTGTAAACGAACTGGTAGGGGCATGCCCAATTGGGATTTTTTTATCATAATTGATAATTAATATGAGATGTATGGGAGGAATAATGTTGTTTCCAATATAATTGAATCAAAGACTAATTGACATGATATCACCAAAACCAAATGCAGAATCATCAAATAATTATTTATAATTAATTAATCAATTAAAGAATAATTTTGTGTTGAATTCTTTCTTCATTTATGAATATGACAATGTATCTACAACATAGTTTCATTTAATCATGGAAATCAAGTTTATATTCCCTCTAATGATGATCCATGATTTCACCACATAATACTAATCATACTATAGTAATCTCTTAGTGCTATCATGAAAGATCCTGATGTTTTCATTGTTTTTTATGATCACCATAAGAATCATTTCAAAGAATTACTCTCCTGGATCTCTATAGGATCATGAGGGATAGTAGAGGATGATTTATCTCCATTCTTGAGAATTTTCTTGGATAGGATCTCTCTAGGTATTGATAGGATTATTCAAGGTCACTGTGCATGACCAACAAGTGCCTAGTTTTAATGTTAGAAATAATATAATTGGGATAGTGAGCACACAACATTGAGATATTTCTCAACGCTAATCCGGAAGAGAAGGATTAACCTATACAACAGAGTCTCCTCAAAGGTAATCTTTCTAATAGGCTTAAATTAAAATTTAGTGATTTAGTTATTTCTTATTAGTTTGGATGATGTCCTTTTTTATCTTGACTGGTTTCCCACTTTTCCAAAAAAAGTTTTTTTTTCTTAATAAAAATTTAAGTTCAGTTGGTTTAAACAGTTCTAGTTTTATAAAATAATAATTGTTCACAAGACCTTATTATTTTCTTTAATCTCTAAAAAAACCCATATGTATAATATTATTATTATTATTTCCTAACATTTACAAAACTAGATAATTAATTAAATATTATTTATGAAATAATTTGTTTAAAATTTTATTCAAATAATATTTAATATATATAATTTCTTACATAACCTTTAAACTCGATCCACCATTCCTCCACAATATTTATCATACCTTGAAGAATGAATATTTTATTTAATTAATAAATATCACATAATTATTATCCAATAAATAAATAAAGTTTATATTTAATAGAATGAAAATAAATATTTATTAAATATTCTTCTCATGGATATTTTCTTGAATAACTAATGACAAGATATATTTGATCAAGAAAATATTAATAATTGTTAAACCATGTATGGGAATAACATATATGTAACATCTCAGCTTTTCTGAAATGTATAGACTGTTAATTGCCTATTTAAGTTCCTTTAAATGTTCTTCATAATGTTACCTAATTAAGTTCAAGCAGTCTCAGGTGCAATCGAGGATTTTTTGGAATTCATAGCCCCCAAAATGGGAAGAAAAGAATAGGTCATGTGGTTAGAATAAATTGGGCTTCCTAGACCACATGGTTTACCAAAACCATTTAGTTATAGAATTTGGGGTGCAGGGGTCACACGATTTTTTTGGAAATCATGTGACCCCGATAGCATGATCGTGCAGCCAACTACAGTTCTTGGGAATAATAATTTTGTATGATTTGATAAAATGTGTTTCTAACCATGCAGAGATCCCTTTGAATTATTGTTCTGGCATATAGTTGGCACATGGTTTGGCCAACCATGCATCAAAACCTTGCACCCTTGTTTTGACGGGTGAAATTACTAAAATACCACACTTTGGTGATTTGAAACTCTTTTTTTTCTTCATTATTCTCCACCAACAGTTTTCTCCTCTCCATCTCATGTGTGAGCTCCATCTTATCCTCTTCCATTGGTTTTGTTCCGCCACCTTCATTTGAAACCAAATTCCTTCTTCATTAGAAGAAATTAAAATCCCTTGATAATCTCTTCCTTCCACTATCTTCTATTTCATGGTTCCTCTTCTATATGTTGCTCTATTTATGTGTAATGTGTTTTCCCTGTTTTCAAGGTGTTGGATGAATCCTTTGATTTCTCCCATTATAGTTCATTTCAAGGCTCTATAATGGATGAGTGGATTAATACTACATCATGGTAGGTGGTTTAGGTCCTTCCTATTTGTTTCATCACATTTTAAATAACAAGTCATTGTACCTCTCACTAGACTCATCTGGTGATGCCTTAAAAATCACCAATAAATTAAATCGATGGGTTCGTATTGTCTATTATCACCCTAACCTATAGAAAAATCCATATGTGGGCATTACCCTCATTATATATCCCGCCCATTGGGTGTTCCTTCTTTATATATCCTATTTTCTTTTCCCACACTTTTAGTTGATAGCCACATTCTAAATTTTCTCCTTGGTTAAATGAATTAAATCTATAATTGAGTTATGGTAAATTGGTTTCATGCCTATGGTTATTACCATATTACATTACTTTATATTTATTCCATATTATTCTTTTTACCATGGTCTTATTAATTATTCATGGTTTATTGGATTAAGTTGAATGTTATTCCTGGGAAAGCATGTTAGCTTGTGATATTTAGAATCCATTGATGACATTTGATTATAAATATTCTATGCCTTGTTTCTTATTCCTCATGTCCATACCTTTATTAAATTTAATTCCTTGTAATTTTTTCATATAATCATGACTTAGTTGTTGGATTTAAATTTATTGTTTGGTTAGCATGGAGAGAATGTGTCTTTGAGATGTTTCTTTGATGGAATGCGATGATATATATATATATATATATATTTCATTCCCTGTTATGTGTCTTGGTTGAGATGTCTCACCTAATATGGACTGAATATAACATGGTTCCCAATTTAATGATTCCATGGATATAGTCATTGTGGTCAGTTTGGATCTACTTAATGCACTAGGAGTGATACCTTTTCTTATTGGGCACGGGATCTCTGAGTGGTTTTATTTATACTCGTGAGTGACATTGATCCCCTAGGGGTGAAACCGTGGACATACTCATTGGTTAAATGGTTATTCCATGCCTCAGGTGAAACCCATACCCTTATGTGAGGTACTTGGTACAAACTCAAATCCACCATGCCATGAGTGATACAAACCTATGTGGGTTTCCTTGGATAGACTTGGTGGAATTGGTTTTATCAGAAACACCTATACCAACCCTTGGGATTCTTCTTAGATCACCTTGGATGGCCTTAGGACTCCACCCATTAATTTAATGGACTGATTTCATTATATATATGTGTTTCTTATTTACAGTGTAGATTTATTTTGACATTAAAATGAATCCCCAAGATAAAGCACAATCATGGGGGTATTCCTTTCTTAGTTTCTTTATTTAAAATGACCCTTTTATTCATATTATGACTTGCACAAGTAGCTATTTTCAAAATCAGGATTATGCCAAAACATGTGGTATCGGTTGGGTGTCCATCTAGAGACTCAGACCGTGATGTTTTTTATTTAAATATTTAATCCTCTATATTATGTATTATAGAACATTGGAATTTATTTATTTTATGAAAAAGAGTAGTCCTAGACACCATGGGTGATGGATTACTGAAATTTTATCTCAAAACCTGCTTGGGTCATCGTTGGAACCCAAGAAATATTTAATGATCATTTGTGTCGACAAAGGGAATAATTCAGCTTCTGATGATTGATTTATTTATACCATTATGATGGGGATTTAGGAAGAGGACTGATCCTATGCTCAATATTCTTTTTGTAGCAGTTTTTTGTCCTTTTGTCTTTTTGTATAACATGTAGTATATTCATGTCTCTTATAATAACCCATATATGTATTTCACACTAATTCAGTATTTATTATATAAAAATACACCAAATACACCCCCTAATGTTGAGAAATATAGTGTATTTGGGAATTATAAACATAGAATAACATCTTTAGCATGGGATATGACATTATTAAAAACATCCTTAACATTATTCTAAAATTCCAAGGCTTTTAAAACAACATAGGATAACCTGGGAAAATGCATAAGAAAGTGCTGAGCTATAATTCCCAATAAAGGTATAAGTATGGAATAAGGTAATACATTTTATAAAATAGTCAAATAAATGGGGCATGAAAGGAACATGAATAATAAGTCATGATATATCATGATAATCCAACCATGGGAAATGTGGAAACAACTTAAAACACTGCGTCATAAACCTTGGTAAAGGCTAACAGCCAAGACATCATGATGAAAAAAGTACCATAAAGGAATTAGGTTCACTCCCTATCCCAATATGATGAATCATGATAATAAAAAATACCTAATTCATTGTATTTCAATATAATTTGGGCGCACTCGTCACATTCATTTCATTCTCATTCTAAAGTGTTCCACATAGATCATAATACATGTAATCATTTATCATAAACTTTTATTTAAAAAAAATGGAGTGTGGAATGTATAAATTTATGTCCCAATTCAAAGGGTTATATGTGTATAAATTTGAAAACCCTTTATAGGATATGGGTATAGTATTCACTACATAATTTTTTTGGCATGGAAAAATCATGGTAAAATTTTGGCAGCATAACGACATTGATTAAAAATTGATAAAAATGGGTTGATTAGAGAATAAGGGGTATCTCTTAATTTTTAAATAACGTTTAAAGTATGTGGGATATGGAATTATATATCCTATTATTAGTAAATGAAGATAAAACACATAAGTAAAAGAAGATACTTGAATAAATTTGAGAAAAGAAAAGATCCATTACCTGAGTGTGTGAATCCAAATGCTTGGTAGGGGATTCTTGGAAAATTGGGGGCACCTTGTGAGGAATCTAGAGAGGCTATGTTAGATTAAGGATGTTCTATAGGGATTTTGAGTTAAGATATATGGGATTTTAGTGTTGATTTAATAAGGGTTCCTTATGTATTTTTCATTCCATTATGTTTTGAAAATAACAAACACTCTATCTCAAGGAAAATTTTATTTCTCCAAATATTTATCTTAATAAGGAAATTTACCTTCCCAAGAAAATTTTTTCCTTGTCATTATTTTCATTTTTAATGATTTAGTTTCTCTTATTCTAACTCATTTTATTTCCAAAGTGTAAAAATTGGTTTCATATCTAAAACCTCAAAATCCTATAAATACTTAGATATAGAGTATTTTGTTTTCATGTTCTGAATTCAGATTCCAAATTCTCTGAATTCATATTCTAAATTCTCTGAAATTCAGATTCTGAATTATCTGAATTCAGATTCTGAATTCTCTAAATTTAGATTCTGAATTCTCTGAATTTAGATTCTGAATTCTCTGAATTTAGATTCTGAATTCTATGAAATTTAGATTCTGAATTCTCTAAAATTCAGATTCCGAATTCTCAAAAATTCAAATTCTGAATTCTCTGAAATTTAGACCCTTGATTCCTTAGAATTCAGGTTTTGAATTCCTTAAAATCCAGGTTCTGAATTCCTTATAATTCAGACTCCAAAGTCTATAGAATTATGATTCTGAATTTCTTGAAAAATAGATTTCGTATATCCATGTAATATAGACACCTAATGTTTATTTTCTTAGACTACAATATTTATTTTCCTAGACTCTAAAAATGGATTTGGTTAAGAAACCATATTTTTCTTACCCTTGTTTTAGTTATGAAACGATGTCGTACATTCTTTTTCTAATTAACCATTGTTTGAGTGATACGTGTACAGGTCCCTCTGAGATTCAAGGAAAAATATGATTATTGGAGGAGGGACCGGACCATTGGGAAAATTCCTATAAATATGATCTCCTTTGAACGAGCTCGTTACTGACTCGATTACTCTAGAAATTACATGCTGCTAAAGTGATTTATGTAGAGAGAGACTCTCATGCTTTGTGCGTACTAAAAAACTTGTTCAGCTTGCTTCATGTGACTCGGATTCTTGTTGTGTATAATCGAGGACTTCCAGGGATAGGAATACAGAGGTGCTAAATAACTTAAAGTTTGTGGACTTCCTTGATAAGGAAGATAGAGGTGCTGACTACCTTGATGTTCGATGTCTTGTGGGGATAGCATGACAGACTTTGATATTCTTATCGAGGGCTTACCCTAGTGTGGGTAAGACAAATTTTTTGAAAGTATAAATCAAGGGACCTTTATCCAAGGTTGTTGGATACCCTTCTCTTTGGGTTAAAAGATTTCATACTTGTTACTTGTATTGTTTCAAGTTTATTTTCCACTACATTTTTATTAATAAGGAAAGTATTACTATCTTATACTTTCATGTACTTGTATACTCTTATTTGAAAGATTATATATGCTTTAAGTTAGAATCTTTGTCCTTGTAAACTTTTCTTAAGTTTCATTTCCGGAACCATATTTCCAGAACCTAGAAAGTTTGTAGAACTAAGAGGTGTTGTGAATTTACCTTGTTTAACTTTATTAACCATAGAAATTTTTATATCAACTTTAAAAGTTCCAATGGAATTTTTAAAGGATACAATTCACCCCCCCCCCTCTTGTATATTGAGCATCTAAATTCATTATTTCGATCCTACAATAGGTATTAGAGGAGGTATATTAAATACTTATATTCACATATAAGTTTTCTTGCTCAAATTTTCATTGTTCTATATTTTCCTTGCTTGGTATTTTTATCCTTGTTTACAAAACTTTTTTATTAACAAGTTTCTGTGGAAAGATATTTGCATTTAGATGGCAGAAATGAATGTTGGTTTGATGGAAAATCTTAATCCTACTATAACACCAATATTTGATGCGAATGATTATGAATATTAGAGAGATCATATGAATACTTTTGTTATTAATACTGGAGTGTACAACTTAGTTATGCTTACTAGATATTTCAAGATTCTTGATAAGGAAGTCAGAACTTTTACTCATCAAGAAAAGTCAGAATATCAACTAAACTACAAGGTACGCAGTACTCTTTTGTGTTCCATGACTAGGAATATATACAGTCAGATTTATTCTTGTGAGGCTACAAATTGTATTTGGAAGAAATTGTATGTTTCTCATTTTGGTACATCCAAGGTTATAGAAACTAGAAGAGTCGTGCTTAGAGAAGAATATCATGGATTTCTATTTCCTTATGGAGAGACATTGTGCAAGTTACATCAAAGGTTTATGACTATGGTTATTATTTTACAATCCATGGGTGAGAAAGGTTTATATGATGAGGCACTTGTGGACAATATTATAGATATCATGCCCAATGAGTCGGAATCTAAGAGAACAGCTATTGATGAGAATAAGAAAGTATCTTAGATTACTCTAGATGAGATTTTTGGAACTCTTCTTCAACATGAGACAAGAATGAAAAGATATGCTGATATGAACAAAAAAAGAAGAATGGAAATGGAAGTGTATCCTTTAATACTAAAGCAAAGACTCCTGAAAGGGTTACAAGATCCAAGTCGAAAAAATTCACTGTTTCATCTGAATCAAGTGAAAGTGAACATTCTAAGAATTAACTAGCTAATCTTGCTCAAAGTATGAACACAATAGTTGGGAAGAAAAACTTTCAGTATAGATTTAAGAAGAAATAAAGAAGATACAAGAAAGACTCTGAAGTAACTTGTTATGAATACAAAAGAGCAGGGCATATAAGGCCAGATTGTCATATGCTTAAAAGAAATGATTGAATGGAAAATCATTATGAGATGAATAGAAAGAAGTAATAAAAAACTAAATCTAAGAAATGTTTGAAAGCAAAAGACACCTGGAGTGATGGTGGTGGAGACTCTTATGATGAATCCTTATAGTAGGAATATTCTGGTCAGAAGAATCATGGTTTAATTACCAAGTTACACATTGAAAATTACTATCTAATGGCCAAGGTACACAATGAGGAATCTATAACCAATGTATCCTTGGATTCTGGTTTTAGTGATAATAAATATTATGAATATTCATATGATGAATATTATTCTGATGAAGATAATAATTTAACTACTTATGAATAAGTGTTTAGGTTTTCTAAGATTCTTGAGAATGAAAATTGTAAAGTGAAGAAAAATTTTGACAAGACGAATTATAGAATTTATATTCTTACTAAATAAGTATCATATATTTCTAAATATCTTGATAATAAAAATTATGATTTTGAAATTATTTAAAAAACCCTTGAGTAAGTTGATTCTAAGAAGGATAAACTTTCTAAGGATCTAGAAAAATTAATTTCTCTGAAAAATATTTTACAGACTAACTCTAGTGCTAAAACTAATGTTTTTTAGGATAAAAACTTAGTTATTAAACTGAATTCAAAAATATTTTCCTTGAGGAAGTGTTTTTTACACATTACCTTAGGTAAGGAAAACTTTGATAAAATGTATTCCCAAATTCCACATCTAGGGAATAATTCTAGATTTGGTTATACTCATTCAAAACCATTTTTTAGTAATAATTATTTTGTTCTTCAAAGTGATCCTTTCTTGCACTAAATATTATTGTGGTGGGGATTGGGAAAAAAAATTTCCTTAAAAAAACTCAGTCTTTAGGTTTTTATAAATATTATTTTTCTTAGAAAATGTGGATTCATAAAATTTTTATTTCTGAAGTTTCTGAATCCAAGAAAGTTTGGGTTCCGAAATTCTAAAACTCTTATTTTTAGGAAAATAAAGATAGTACCAACAGAAAAAAATGGTACATGGATAGTATATCTTCCCGGAACATGACTGGTAACAAAAACATATTTGAAAATATTATCAATATGAAAGGAGGAAAAGTAACTTTCAGAGATAATTCCCAGGGAGAAATTATTGGTATATGTAACATTGTTCTTCTTGTAAAAGCTTTGATTTTGAATGTTATATTTTTTAAGGGTTTTAACCACAACATTATTAGCATAAGTCAGTTATGTGATGAAGGTTACCTTTTGAATTTTATGAATGATAAATTTTTAGTACACAATCCCAAGGAAGATTTTATTCTTTATTCTCATAGTCAAGAGAATTTATGCACACAAAACATAGAATTCCTTAGGAGCCACGATCTACCTTGTCTTAGTGCAACGGAAGATCATTGTTGGTTATGGAATGGAAGGTTAGGACATTATAACCTTTGTAACCTATGAAAAATCTCTAAGAAAAAACTATTTAAGGATTTATTGGAGCATAGATTTAATTATTCAAAGGTTTGTGATCCTTGTCAATATGGGAAGCAACATAAATCAAGTTTTAAATCAGTTGGTGAAGTCTCAACTATTGATGCATTATAGTTGGTACATATGGATATTTTTTGTCTAACACAAACTGGAAGTATTGGAGGAAAATATTATGTATTTGTCTTAGTGGATGATTACACTAGATTTACATGGGTCTATTTTCTAGAAATGAAATTTGAAGCCTTTTCATATTTCCAAATTTTTAGCGCCCAAGTTAATAATGAGAAAAACCTTCCTTTGATAACTATTCATAGTAATCATGGAGGAGAATTTCAAAATTCTGATTTTGAAACTTATTGTAGTAGAAAAGGCATTACTCATAACTTCTCAGCACAAAGAACTCCTCAACAGAATGGTGTTGTGGAAAGAAGAAATTGAGTTCTTAAAGAGATAACCAGAACCATGTTGAGTGAATATTCGAGAGACAAATATTTTTGGGCTGAAGATATAAGTACTTCTTGTTATACTATAAATCGAGTTTTGATTTGACATTTTCTTAACAAAACCCCTTATTAGTTATGGAATGGTAAAAAACCTAGACTTTCCTACTTCAAGGTATTTGGTTGCAAAGTATTCATTCTGAATACTAAAAATAATTTACATAAATTCACACCCAAATATGATGAAGGATTTTTCCTAGGATACTCCATAACTTCTAAGGCTTATAGAGTTTTTAATAAAAGTACGTATATTGTTGAAGAAACAGTATGTTTAAAATTTGATGAAACCAATCCCTTTGTTTTTAAACACCCTCAACCTACATATTTGGATGTGTTTTCAAAAACCAATTATCAACCCTTGATAGAAGATCCATCTGATAAGTAAAATGTCCAAGAAAATATTACTAATGCATTTACCCCCGAAAATTTCCTACCATATGTTAATGAAAAGGTTTTACAAAACCCAAATCAGTTATTTCTTAAGAATCATCCCAGTGATAGTATCATTGGTGATGTAAATAAACCTGTAAGGACTAGAAGTTTCTTAAGAAATTAAATATAACTTATAGCATTCCTTTCCCAATTAGAACCAAAATGAAGCTTTAGGTGATGATGATTGGATAAAATCCATGCAATATGGGATAAATTAATTCGAAAGGAATAAAGTATAGGCCTTGGTTGAAATACCTAAGGAAACTTCTGTTATTGGAGTAAAATGGGTCTTCAGAAATAAGTGTGATGAATATGGAATCATAATAATAAATAAATCTAGATTGGTTGTTAAAGGATATAATCAACAATAAGGAATAGACTATTAAGAAACTTATTCTTCAGTAGGTATACTTGAATCTATTAATATTTTACTTTCCTTTGCAGAATTATTTAACATCAAACTTTTTCAAATGGATGTTAAATGTACTTTCCTTAATGGTTATGTTCAATAAGAAGTTTTTTTTTTGAACAACCTTCTGGTTTTGAAGCTACAAAACATCATGAACATGTTTTCAAACCTACCAAAACTTTATATGGACTTAAACAAGCCCTTAGATCCTGGTATGATAGACATACATGATTATTGTTACAAAAAAATTATGTTAAGGGAAATTAAGATCCAACCCTTTTTATAAATAAAGATAATAAAAATGTTTTGATAATTCAAATTTATGTTAATGACATTATATTTGGTTCAACTCTACTATCTTTAATGGATTCCTTTGCGAATCTAATGGAATATGAGTCTGAAATGAGTATGATGGGTGAGTTAACATTTTTCCTTGGTTTTAAAATTTCTTAAAAACCAGAAGCAATTTATATATCTCAACTTAATTATATTAAATATCTTCTTAAAGTATGGATATTACAACACTAAGAGTATAATTACTCCCATTGGTACCTCAAATTCACTTTATCTTGATGAAACTGGGAAACCAAAAGATCAAACATCATTTTGAGGTATGATGGGAAGTCTAATTTACTTGACAACTAGCCATCTAGACATAATGTTTTTAGCATATTTATGTGCAAGATATCAGTCCAATCCTAAGGATTCTCATTTAAAGGTAGTGAAAAGGATTTTTCGCTACTTAAAGGGAACCACAGATTTAGGACTCTTTTATACTTTGGGAAATGATTTTGTTTTAAAAAGTTTTTCAGATGCTGGATTTGGTGGATTTAGAATGGATAGGAAATGTACACCCAGAACTTGTCATTTCTTAGAAGATTCATTAGTTTCTTGGTCATTCAAAAAGAGACACTCAGTAGCACTTTCTACTACTAAAGCTGAATATGTAGCAGCTAGAAGTTGTTTTTCTCAAGTTTTGTGGATGCAACAAATACTCACAAACTATGGTATGAGTTTTACCAAAACACAAATAAAGTGTGATAATAATAGTGCCATTTCTTTAATTAAAAACCCTTCACATCACTCTCATAAAAAACACATAGACATTAGGCATCACTTTCTTAGGGATCACACACAAAAAGGAGATACCATTCTTCACTTTATCGGAATGCAAAATCAACTTGCTGATATTTTTCACAAAATTATTACCCTCTGATAGATTTTAATATATTAAATAGAAGTTAGGAATGATAACCATATGGTAATATTCCATATTAACTTCTATTTGAAACATATCTCCTTACTGTAAGAAACTCCTTTTCATAGGGGGAGTACATTTTCTTATTTGTCAAATTTTTTGTAATCAAATTTTTTCGTTGTCAATTATTTTTTCATAGAAAAAATCTTTCACAGTAAAAATATTCATACTCAAAGTTTTAGTAATCAATTTTCTTTAAAAAAATCAGAATCTAAAGTTCTTAAAGAAGAATTTTCCTTATTTTGGATAATTCTCTTAGTAATCCGAAAGGTATGTTCTCTTTCCTAAGTTTTCGTAATCATTTTTTTACTTATTGGTATTTTTTATCATGTTTATGAAACTTTTTTTGATTAAATTTTTCTTAAATCTGAATGATTTGCTAAAAACCTCGAACAATCGGAACCAATCAAAATCCTTCTTCAGTTATCATGTCATCCATCATCTTTGATTAAATGTTTTTCAACCATTGAATCAACCATGGAAGTTGAATCGTCATCTCAATCGCCTATATAAATCCCTCCAGATGGTTTTCCCGCATTATTTTTTCAACATTTTGCATGTTGAAGCCTCCCCTCAGAAAGAAATATCGACTGTAAAGTAAATATTTGAGTGGAAGATATACAGAGAAGGGTTGTTTGATCCGAAGTTTTATGATAATTATGACTCTGTTATGTCTAAGAATATCAAGATGAATGGTTGGGAGAGTGTATGTGTATCAAAAGAAATATCATAGGATCCGGTATATCTGAACTTGTTGATTGAGTTCTATGAGATAGCAAGTTTCTTCAAGGAAGAAGGAAGAGACAAGTTTTCTTTTAAGTGTTATAGTAAAACCTACTCTCCTTCATATAGTAAAGTAGCAAGTCTTATTGGAATTCATTATGAAGGAGAAGTAGAGTTTTGTACTCATAAATTACCTGATGTATCTGAATATTTTGATAAGGAAAAGGCTATTGAGTGTCTTGGATTGAAAGGAGTGAAGCCTCTGAAGATTGTTCATTTATCTATGAACTTACATATTCTTGAATTTTGGGTTCAAGGTTTTATAATTCCAAGGAAAGGGGATAAGGATACTCTGAAGAAGAGTGATATCTACATATTTGATTTCATGGGGAACCTCAAGAAGATTAACCTGGTTAAGTACATCTTGGTTACGATTGAAAATATCAAGAATGGAAATCTAAAAGCTCAAATAGTTATATATCCAGAAGTTTTATCAATTATTATTATTCTTTGCCTTCAGTCATTGAAAATTCCTTGCAATTCCAAGCTGAGAACTTACAAGATGATTTTGTTGAGTGATGATACTCTAAGGAGAATGAAAATTGGTTTTTAAAGTGAATCCAGAGAATTTTATGATCTGTCTAAAGAAGAAGTTGAAGCTTTTTCAAAGAATACAGAAGTATTTGAAACCTCTAATAAATTTAGAAATAAGATAAAGACTAAGGAACTGTAAGAGAAAAGAAAAACTCTTGTGTCTAAGGAAAGTCAGTCAGCACCACCTAAGCCAAAGAAGAAAAAAGCATATCCTGATGAAGTAGTGTCTATGTGGAGAGAAGATAAGAAAAACATGAAGTAAGGGGAACATAAGTTTGTATTGGATCCTACTGAGGAAAAATCCTTAAAGGTAAAGGATACTAATAATCTTGAACAGGAAGAGAAAGAAAAGAAGTAAGGAAGAAATTATCGATAGCTGAAATCATCCTATCTCTTCTTAAGGCCACTGAAAAAGCATCTAAATAAATTCTAGTACCGAAATTGTTTTTGATAAAATCACATCCTCAGACTCCGAGAAATAAAGTGGGGATTCCAAAATCTCATCAAGAAGAAGAAATTAATCCGGAAGAGGAAGAGGAAATAGAAGAATAATAATATTAAGAAGAAGAAGGGAGTGAAACTGATGATAGCATAAAGAAATTTGAAGATTACCATGATAAGGAAATCCCCTCTATACAATTATTGATCCGAACTTATCAAGACGAATCCTCAAAACTTGTTATACCAATGAATGAAGAGAAAGTTCAGAAAGAAGTGAATAATCCAACAGATGATGAAAGTAGTAATCATGACTACATTCATCTAGAAGATCAGATAGTCGATGCAGAGAAAGAGAAAGTGGATGAAGATAAAATTGTCCAGTTATCAGATAGTGAGCACGAATCGCCCAAAGAACAAGACATCATTCTGAGAGATCATAAGGTAAAATAGGTGGCATTAGATAAACCTAGTAAATATGTGGTAAAGAAGAAAGATGTTGGTGCTTCATCAAAGAGGAAATATGAGGACATAGAAAAAGAATCATCACCAACCAAACCCTCAGATTCAGAATCATCTTCCCTTGGACATGATTTTGTTGTTCATTCTTTGAAAAAGCTGGTTGATACTATTACTTTATTCCCAAGAATAGACTCAAGATTTCATATGCTTCCGCATACGATAAATCAGAAATTAGATTCAGTTTCCATGGTTATGGACAAATGTGTTGGACTAGAGGTGGATTTCAAAACCTTTCTCATTGGTTATGAGGCTCATAAAAGATATTGCAATAATATTTCAAGCTGGTAAAAAAAGATAATTGAAGAAATGAGAATCTTATATTAAACACATGATAATGTCAAGGTTGATTTTGATATTGAAGATGGGAAGATCAAATATATTTCATATATTTTTGAAGAAAATTTAACCCTCGAATAGACTACTTGGAAGCAAGAGGTTAAGGATCTAAATGGAAAGCTTAATTCTATGGCCATGAATGGGAAGAGGGAAAGTGATCTTATAATTCAGATTGATGAAAAGTTTTTTAAGCACTAAGAAGTGTTGAAAGATCAAGAATAATGTCTTAAGGCTCCGGGAGAAAAAATTAAATCCATAGAGTAGAAAAGTGAAGAACAGGATCAGTTGCTTAAGGGTGCAGAAAAGGATCACAAGGAGCTCAAGAAGCTAAAAACCATCGTGAAGAAGATGATGCCAAAGGAGAAAGGAGGTTAATTTATTTCCATTTTGATCATTTGTTTTATTTTCCTTATAAAAATTCTTTCAACATTAATTAAATATAGGTTGTTCTTTATATATTTTTTGTGGTTGTTTAGTACTAATGTTTCAGGTACCAATTTTTTTCTATTCTCTTTATTCCTTTTTTAAAATCACAATGGGGGATAAATGAATGATAAAAAGAATAAAAAGTAAATAAAAGGTGTCCCTAAGTTAGGGGGAGTTTATATAAGGGAAAGTTCTTATCAATGAATATTTATGTATGCAAGATAAAGTAAAATCTCATTCGGTAAATCAAGAATACAATCCTTATTGATGCCAAAGCCTAATAGGTAGTTATTTGTATTCACTTTGATCCATAAGTAAATAGAGATAAGTTTTTATTTCCATGTCCATAAAATTTCTAAGTCCTTAGATTATTTTTCATAAGGTTTTTTGTGCTTCCAAAAAAAGGGGAGATTGTTGAGTCAATAAGGTTTCATTATGACTTTTCCATTCCTTTATGTTTTGAAAATCACAAACACTCTATCTCAAGGCAAATTTTATTTCCCTGAAGATTTATCTTAATAAGTAAATTTTCCTTTCCAAGGAAATTTTCTTATTATATTTTTTTTCATTATTCATGATTTAGATTCTCTTATTCTAACTCATTTTATTTATAAAGTGTAAAAATAGGTTTCATATATAAATCCTCGGAATCCTATAAATACTTAGATATAGAGTATTCTGTTTTCAGGTTCTGAATTCGATTCCAAATTCTCTTATTTATGATTCTGAATTCTATGAAATTTGGATTCCGAATTCTCTAAATTTGGATTCTGAATTCTCTAAATTCAGACTCTGAATTCTCTTAATTCAGATTCTGAATTCTTTGAATTCAGATTCCAAATTCCCTAAATTCAGATTCCCAATTCTCTGAAATTCAGATTCCAAATTCTCTAAAATTCAGAATCCAAATTCTTTATAATTTTGGTTCTGAATTCCTTAGAATTTAGGTTCTGAATTTCTTATAATTCAGACTCTAAAGTATATAGAATTCTGATTCTGAATTTCTTGAAAAACAGAATCCATATATCCATGTAATATACACTTCGAATGTTTATTTTCTTAGACTCTGAACTTTATTTTCCTAAACTCTGAAAAATGGATTTGGTTAAGCAACCATATTTTTCTTACCCTTGTTTTAGTTATGAAATGATGTCATATATTCTGTTTCTAATTAACCGTTGTTTGAGTGACACGTGTACAGGTCCCTATAAGATTCAAGGGTAAATATGATTATTGGAGAAGGGAGCCGAATGTTGGGAAAATTCCTATAAATATGAGCTCATTTGAAAGAGCTTATTACAGACTCTATTACTTTAGAGATTACATGATGCTGAAGTGATTTCTAGAGATTGAGACTCGCATGCTTTGTGTATAGTAAACATCTTGTTCAGGTTGCTTTGTGCGACTATGATTCTTACTGTGTATAATCAGGGACTTCCAGGGATAGAAATATAGAGGTGCTGACTACCTTAAAGTTCGTGGACTTCCTTGATAAGGAAGAAAGAGGTGTTCACCACCTTGAAGTTCGAGGGCTTGTGGGGATAGAAAGACAGACTCCAATATTCTTATCGAGGTCTTACCCTGGTGTGGGTAAGATAGAATTTCTTGAAAGTATAAATCAAGCTACCTTTATCCAAGGTTATTAGATACCCATCTCTTTTGGTTAAAAGATTTCATACTTGTTACTTGTATTGTTTCAAGTTTATTTTCTACTGAATTTTGATTAATAAGTAAAGTATAACTATCTTATACTTTCTTGTACTTGTATACTCTAATTAGTAAGATTATATATGCTTTAAGGTAGAATATTTGTCCTTGTAAACTTTTCTTAAGTTTCATTTCTAGAACCATATTTCCAAAACCTAGAAAGTTTGTAGAACTAAGAGGTCTTGTGAATTTACCTTGTTTAAATTTATTAAACATTGAATGTTTTATATCAACTTTAAAAGTTACAAATGAATTTTTAAAGGATACAATTCACCCCCCCCCCCCCGCCCTCTTGTATATTGAAAATCCACATTCATTATTTCGATCCTAGACTTAGGTTGGTTTATATAGGAAAGTAGTGGGGATTTCTTTATTATTTCTCATACTTTGGTTTTGGACTCTATACAATAAAATAACCAAAATCACAAACCTTACCATGGATTTTTCCATGGTTTCTGTGAAATATGAGTGTTTTTCATTATTTTATCAGGAAAAGGTCCTAACTTAAAAAAATAATTTCCTCGATTATGTGGAGGTGATTTGTACTCTTAAATAAATGATTTAAAACCTTAAAATATAATAATGGTTTTATAGGATTTACAATGGCATTATAAATTTAATAAATTAAACATAATAAATCATTATTTTAAATATAAAACATATATTATGTCTTTGATACATTTTATAGTATTTGTTACATCACTTTTGGTTCATTATGATGTCATAATACACAAGTATATAATTTTCACCTGAAAAATCAATAGTCTCAGAAAATTATGAAAAACTCACCATTAGATAATTTTGACATTATGAATCCAAAAATAATATTAATTTTATATAAATAATTTTATAAATATTTTAATTCTCACTTTTAAAATAAAATTGACATTTATTCAGAAATGCTGGTTTTTTTACAATAATAGTTTTTAAACCACTATAAAAATTACATTTGAAATCATAAAAATTTATATGATCATTTATATTTAAAAAAATATTTAATAATAATATTTTATTAAAAATATAATTTATTTAAAAAATCCATTAACTCATCAAAATAAATTCCTTAATTGAATTTGAATATTATCTAAAAATATTATTTTTTATTGTATCGAAAAAAAATCATTTATAGTGTAACAATAATAAGATTAAAATATATTAATTATTCTATAAAAAATAATTTACATACTCATATTTTTTGGGTATTGATATATATCCCTTTAATACACCAACAAACTCCCTAAGATTAAGGTGTGCGACAATGATATTTCCATGGGGTGGTTTGGAGAACATGGTTAGGGCTGTGATCTCGATGATCTTGAACTTCTCTCATAAATAGTGTCACTCACGATTGAGTTATTGGATCTCATCTTGGGATTGGTCAAGGTAAACTCCCAGTGATTTTATCTCCCCCATAAGCTTTGATAAATGGTCTTTATAGGGTAGGATCCTACTAGTTGAGTTCATCACATCCTTTGTCTGTTTTAATTGGATTAATTAAAACCTTATATTTATACTAATCATGTTATCACTATTCAATGACTATATTATCAATGATAGTGATGATTAACAGTCAATTAAATATGACAAGATATAATAATATCAAATAAGTTAATGTGTTTTCTATTTCAATATTTCATAATAATACATTTAATCAAAACATTAGGGAAATTTTATTTCTAATAGTTTGGGTCATTATAAGCTTCCCCCCTTAAGAAATTTCACCCTCAAAAATTATTATTTCCTATATTAAAATAAAATGAGGGTTATTATATTTAATCAACTCCTCTAGTTCCCACATCTCCACTTCAATCTTGTGGTTTCTCCATAATAATTTTGGTGGGAGTGTTATTCAGTAGTACACCACTTCGATGTGATAATGGATCTCAAAGGGGACAATGTATCTTGGACTAAGCTTTCCCTTATTCCCAAATCTCATCACTTTCTTACAAGGATATATGTGGAGGAATACCATGTCTCCAACATAAAACTCTATTTCTTGTCGATGATTTTCAGCAAATATATTTTTTAAACTATGAGTATCTTTGATGTGATACAGATTGGTCTTAACCTTTTCAACCATTCTTTCAAACATTTCAGGACCTAGCTGTTTTCATTCCTCAACTTCATCCCAACATTCATGTGTTATGCCCTCTTCCCATGAAGGTCTTCATAAGGGGCCATTTAGATGCTTGAGTGGAAACTATTGTTTTATGAGAACTCGACCAGAGGCATATGTTGGTATCATCCTCATTTAAATTCAATAGAACATTCTCTCAGTATGTCTTCTCATATCTTAATAGTATAACTAAACTAGACATCAGTTTTAGGATGATAGGCCTTGATGAAATCAATTTTAGTGTTTAGAGCATGTTGAAGACTTTTCCATAACATTTAGCTGAATCTCAGATCTCAATCATATAAAATCGATAGTGGTTCTCCATGTAGCATCGCCACTTATCTGATGTATATCCATAGAAGTTGATCTAGTGATAAATCCTCTTAAATCACAATGAAGTGCACAGTATTTGTATGATGGTCCACCACAACCCATATAGCATTATTCCCTATTGATTTATTTGGAAGACCAGTGAAAAATCCCATGGTGGTTTTTTTCAATTTCCATGTAGGTTTGGGTAATTGTGGCATCATCCCACTAGATTTTTACCTTTATTATTTCACTTATTGACTTACAAGACCTATTAATGTAAAATCTGTGATTTCATTCTCCATATTATCCCACCAATAGTGTTCTTAGATATCTCAATACCTATTTTTTCTTCCTAGGTGGATAGATAAGGTTCAATGTTCATTATCCAAAAACTCTTTTTTAACTCAAGATATAATGGTACATATATTATTATCCAAAATATCACAACTCCCTCTTCATTAACATTGAAATACAAGGATTTCCCTTTTCTTATATTTTCCACTTTATTCTGAATTCCAACATCATTTATCTATGTTTCCTTTATTTTTTACAAAAGTTATGGTTGAGGAATAATTTTTGAAAGGATTGATTATGTTCCTTCCTTTATGATTTCCATGTCTATCCTTTTAAAATACAAGAAGATTGGATCCCTTTAAATTACCATAAATGATAGAATTAATATATCCTTTTCACTTAGAGTTTTTTTCACTATATTCACTTTACTAGGTTGGTAGTGGATTGAGAATTCATATTCCTTGATAATATCTAACCATCTTTGGTGATGAATATTCATATATTTCTGTGTGAATTTATACTTGTTGTATTTTTGATCCGTATATATTTAACACTTCTCTCCAATGAGATAATGTTGCCATATTTTAAAATAAAAGATCACTGCAGCTAATTCTAGATCATTAATTAGGTAGTTTTGTTCATGAATATTCAACTACCTTTAATAATAACCTATAACTTTGTCATTATCCATTAAAACATAGCCAAATCCCTTCTTCTGAGTATCATTGAACACCACAAAAAGTTCTCCACTTATGGGAATTGTGAGAAAAGATGCAGTGATAAGAATCCTTTTCAATTCCTTGAATCTATTTTCACACTCATCATTCCAATAAAACTTGACTCCCTTCCAAATTATCTTGGTTAGTGGGTTTGAAAATCATGAAAACTTTCTCAAAAATCAATGATAATTCCCAGACAATCTAGGGAAACTACAGAAATATATCACAGTTATTGGCCTAGACTATCCTTCAATTGTTTTTATATTTGAAGGGTCTAAATATATCCCATTTCTTATGATGATATTCCCTAAGTATAAAAATTACTTTAACTATAACTAACATTTTTTGTACTTGTCATAAAGCTTCTCCGTTATCAAGGTATTTAGCATAGTGCTCATATGCTCCTCATGCTCCTCCATGGTTTTGGAGAATATCATAATATTATCTATAAATACTACCAATGATTTTTGGAGGTAATCTATAAAGACTCTATTCATCAATTACATTAAGATTTCTGGATAATTAGTGAGTATAAATGGAATTAATATGAAATCATAGTGACCATACCTTGTACAAAAAAGCAGTCTTTGGGATATCCTCCTTCTTCACCCTAACTTAGTAAAATCCCAACTACAGATCCACCTTGGAAAAGTATTGTGATCCACATAGAAGATAGAATAATTCATCAATATTTTGAAGATGTTACTTTTTCTTTATCTTGATCTTGTTGAACTCAAAATAAAAAATTCAAAGGCGCATTCACCCATCCTTATTCTTGACTAAGACGACCATTGCACCCCATGGTGAATCACTTGGGGTATGAGACCTTTATCCATATGCTTCAATACTTGTTTCTTCAGATCCTAAAGTTCTAAAAAACAATTATATATAGATTCTTGGATAATTTCAATTCCCTAGGTATAATATTGATTGAAAAATCAACCTCTCATCTAGGAGGAAGATTAGATAATTCCTCAATAAACACATCAGAGTATTCTCTCAAAATAGGCATGTCTTTGAAGATGGTTCTTTCCTTAGACTCAATAATTTGAGCTATATATAATTTCTCATAGGGAAATAATATTATTTCATTAGATGTTGGTTCTAAATAAGATTAATCCTCCTCTTTTCACTTGAATAGAATTGGGGGTTGATTCGTGATATGGAGAGTGATTTATTTCATATAGTAGTTTATTTTGGCTCTATATAGGGAAAGCCAATCCATACCCAGAATTGAATCAAAATCCACCAAAGGGAGTATGAAAATGTTTTTGGGAAGTTCTTCCTACAAAATATGATATGGGAGGAGTTATATAATTTGGATAAAATAATTTACCCATTTGATGGTTTCACCGACAACTCTACTTCCATTCATTGTGTTGGTATTAGAATATTTCTACTAAAAATTCCTGATAAAAAGGAATCTATAGAACTAGAATCAAAAACTAAATTCACTATTCTTGAATGAATATATAGTGTACCTATAACCACTTCAGTTTTAGGATCCACCTCAGTAGTTGTGATGGAAAAAGTTCTCCCTTTCTACCATAGAGGTTGTTGGTTGTCTCTAAAAACACTTGTCTTAGTGGATTGTTTTGAAAAGTTACACAGTTCCTAGTAGTTGTAATGATAAAATATATGATAAGGTTTGACTATAAAATTCATCTCTTCCAACACATTAGTGGGTTTATTTTATATATAATAGTTATCTTGGTTCCCTTCCTTCCAGCACCTAAAGCATTTTATCATCCCCCTTAGGAAATTTCCAAGGTTCTTCTTTCCACAACCTTGACAAGTGGGATGTTGAAATTTCTTGGTTCCATTAGATTTATCCATTGGGATACTAGAATTAAACTCCACATTCCACTTATTATCCCCATGATAACCTTGTGATTTGATTATCTCCATTTTAACATTGAGAGAACATCAAACAATGTCCTCATAGCTATAAAAGTCACGGATCATTAGGTATTTTTGTAGACTAGGTTTTATCCCAACAAATAACTGGTCAACCTTGTATTTGGGAGTAATGATAAATTTAAAATCTTATTGTGCAAGTCTTATGATGTTTTCCTTGTACAACATGATATATTTTTCACCTTTCTACTTGAGGTAAAGGAAATACCTTACCATTTTAAGTTAGAGAGTGCAAGGAAAATATTTATCAAAAAACCCTTTTAATAATTAATTCCACATCATCACTTCGATCTCTTCATCAGACTTATTATTCTTGATCAATGTCCACCACTGATTAGCTTCTCTCTCCCTATGATAAACATCCAATAAAACGTTATCTTTTTCAAAACATTGAAGGATGGACGAGATATACTCAATGGAGTTGATCTATTGTTCCGAGATTAAGGAATTGGATGATCCATTGAAAATAGGAGTCCTTTTCCACATAAAATACTTAATCACGACTTCTTATCTCTTAGGGGGGTTTGAACATTCCTCCTGATCCAATATTCTATTAAAAACCTGAGTTATATGAGATGTTATTTTCATGAAGTTCATGATTCCTTATCCCATCAAGTTGGGCATCTTTTTGGGGAATTCATCACATTTCCCTTCACATTGATTGTTTACTCAGTTACTCCTATTTCCATCCATTGGCTAGTATAAAAGGAAAATTAGGGATGAGTATTTTTTTAACTATTAAACACATAAAGGGGAATCCAATGAAATTAAAGGGGTAAATTATTAATTATATCTATTTCATTAACTTAGGAAATTCTAAGATTTAATTTAAGTTATCCATGATCTATTTCCTAAAATTTACTCTTGTGGGAATTTTTTATTCCTTTAATAACGGTTCCAAATGAGATTATGAATTTACCAAATCATATCCCCTGGAAGTGTCAAACCAGGTGTGCAGTAAGACCCATTTTTTGATACTGGGTTACACCGAGTTAGGCTTGGCACACCTTGTTGGAGTTGCTACCCCGGGGTACCTCTCTTCCAAAACCACATCCACTTGTAATATCCATACATGGATTTATTTTCTTGATTAAAAACTACATCTTTACTTACCAAAATTAAGGGGTGTTTTAATATACTTATTCTTATCGCTAGGTATTTCACTATAGTTTTCTAATACTAATACCAAAAATAACTATACTTTTCCTTTTATACCAACTATAAAAACCCATATCTTTATTTCACAATAATTCTTGATTTATTACATAAAAATACATATAATTCCACCTGTAAGATTGTGAAGTCTAGTGTATTTTGGAATTATGTACATAGAATAATATCTTGAACATGGGATACAATAGACTTATTAAAAACATCTTTAACATGCTTCTAAAATTATATAGCTTTTAAAGCAGTAGGGGATAACCTAAGGAAATGCATAAGAAAGGGGTGAGATATAAATCCCATTAAGTGAATAAGAATTTTATAAGGTAATACATATTATAAAATAGTTATATAAATGGGGCATAAAAAGACATGAATAATAAGGCATGATATATCATGATAATCAAAACATGGGAAATGTGGAAACAAATTAAAACATTGCATCATAAACATAGGTCAAGGATAACGGAAAAGACATCATGATGAAAAAATTACCATAAAAGAATCATGTTAAATACCTATCCCAAGATAATGTCTCATGATAATTAACATTACCAAATGCATTGAAGCACTATATAATTTTGGGTGCACCCATCCCATTCATTTCATTCTCAGGATTAAGTGTGCCACATAGATCATAAAACATAGAATCATTTATTATCACATTTTATTGCAATAAAATGGAGTTTGGAATAAATAAATGTAGTTCAAAATTCATATATTTATATGTGTATAAAGGTTAACACTCTTAATAGGAAATGGGTATAGTTCTCACTACATAATTGTTTTGCCATGGAAATATTGTGGTGAAATTTCGGCAGCATAACAGTGTCGCTTAAAAATTATAAAAATTGGTTGATGAGAGAGAAATGGGTCTATAATCATTTGGAAAAAATTGGATCATATTCAGGATATGTAATAACATATCCCACCATAAATAAATTAAGATAAAAGACAAAAGGTAAAGAAGATACTTGAATAAAGAGGAGAAAGGAAAAGATTCATTACTTTAGTGTGTGAATTCCAATTCTTGAGAGGAGCTTCTTGAGAGATTGGGAGAACATTTGGAGAACTCTAGAGAGGGGAGGGAAGAGTAATTATGTGATCCCTATAGTTTGAGTGAAGATAAATAGGAACTTGGGTTGGATTATTTAGGAAAGGAGTGGGGATTTCTTTATTATTTCTCAAACTTAAGCTCTCGACTCTATATAATAAAATAACCAAAAACAAAAACCTTCAAATGGTTTTTTCCCATGGTTTCATCCAAATGGGAGTGGTTTTGATTATTTTATAAGTACTAGGAAAGAAATTAATAAAATAATTCCCTTTCTGATGTGGAGGTGATTCATACTATTAAATAAATGATTTTAAAATTTTAAATATATTAATGGTTTGGGAGGATTCATAATGGATTTCAAAAATTAATAATATAAATTTAAAATCTAATTATTTTAAATTTAAAAATTTTATTTGGCCATATATACCTTTTATTGTATTTATTACATCACTTTTGGATCATTATGATGTCATAATACACAAAGTATATTTATATAGTATTTAATTTTTACCCAAAAAATTGACTATCTCAGAAAATTATGAAAAAGTAACTGTTGGATAATTTTGGCTTTCTGGTTAAAAAATAATATTAATTTTATATAAATAATTTTTTAAATATCTTAATTTTAAAATTTATAATAAAATTTATATTTATTAAGAAATGTTGGGTTTTTGACAGCAACATTTTTTGAACCCTAGTAAAAATTACATCTAACTTCATAAAAATATATGTCCATTTATATTTAACAAAAATTATTTAATAAAAATATTTTATCAAAAAAATAATTTATTTCAAAAATTCCTTAATTCATCAAAATAAATTCCTTAATTGAAAATGAATATGACCTAGAAATTCTTTTGTGTTTTATTATATCTAAATAAAAATCATTTATAACGTAAAAACAATAGTTTGAAAATATATTTATTATTATATAAAAAATAATGTACATTCTCATATTTCTAGGGTCTTGATTTATATAAATTTAATATACTAGCAATCTCCCAAAGAGTAAGGTGTTCTATTGTGATATTTTCATGGGGTGGTTCAACAAACATGGTTTGGGTCATGATCTCAATGAGCATGAACTTCTCTCGTAAACGGTTTCGTTAATACTTGTGTTGTTAGATCTTAGTTTGGGTTTGGCCAAGGAAAAATCCTAGTGATTCTATCTCCCTTGAATACCATGATAAATGGGATTCATATGGTATGATCCTACTGGATGAGGTCATCACTTCCTTTTTCTATGTCAATTGGATTTGTTAAAACCCTATATTTATACTAATCATGTGATCATTGTTCAATAGTTATATTATCAATGGAAATGATTATTAACGGTTAATTAAATATGATAGTATATAATTAAACCAGATAAGTAGATTTTTTTCTATAACCATATTACATAATAAGATATCTAATCAAAGTATACGGGAAATTTTATTTACAACAGTTTGAGTCATTACATCTCCCCTACTCCTCGTACTCACTTTTTCTGTACAAACATATGATATACCATCACTATCATTTTATATCCATTATTATTATTTTTCTTCTACCAGTTGATTACCTTAATAGAATGGTTTTTTGTTTCTGCTATACTGATTATATTATTTTATATATCTAATTATATTATTTCACTACACTCTGGTCGATGAGAGAATAGACTCCCCACGAACACACTCTAGGCCCTTGATATTAGTCAATATCCTCTAGTATTTAGAGATGCATGTTGGAGGTCCTGTGGCCCACCATCTTAGGGCACCATTTTGTGGAATCTATGGTGGCATGCCACAAAGTGGTATCAGATTCTATTTTCCATTTTCCTTACTTTTTGGGTTTAGAGTGGATACTAGGATATTAGAATTTGGGATTGACCCTATGCTTGGACATAGCTAACCCATGTAAAGGGGAAACCCAAATTACCGTGGATGGGAAATTTTAGTTACTGATTATTCGATTTATAATTGAAATGACTTCAGTGTTGGTTGATGCATCTGTTTTATGATGTTATTATATTAATATTATTGAGATGATTATTTTTACTATTTTATCCCAATGATATGAGGGAAAATGTAAGAATTAATCATACTAGGCACTATAAGATTAAAATTTCATATATTATTCCATTATATATATACTTTCAGTAGGCATTTCCCTTTTTCATCTGCTTTTTTTACCTTGGCTATTATGCCTTGTAGTGACCAATTTGTTACATTTATAAAATTATGCCAATTCGACTTGTAGGATCATGTTATGTTTTTGATTAGTTGGATGCCCAATTCCAATTTATCAGGTGTATGGGGATGTATAAATTTGAATGGTGAACTACCTAATTTAACATTTTAAATAAAATTAAGATACATAAATGTGTTAAAATGAAAACCACATTTAAAATAAAATAACAACCTTATATGAGAATGTGAGACCATAAGCATGATCTGGCCATTATAATGGGAAGTAGGTTGTGCCTCCTATGATCTTTTAATACCTTCTCCTTATTATATAATCCTGGATATAGGAGTGTCATTTTGGTTCTATTATGTTTTAGGGAGGCCTTATACCTTTACTTTTTCATTGTTTTCCTTATCTTTTTTCCCTATTTATTATAAATCTTTTGTGAGGCTTGAACTTGGGTACTATATAGCTAAACAACCACGATGACCTCATGTTTTACACCAAAAGGGTGACTACGAGAATACTCTGAAGGGGGTGGGCTCTGAGCCACCTGTCATAAATTTTAAAGTGCCACCTGAGGCAAATCCTACTAATCTTCACTAAGTGATGACGTCCAGTTCCATGACAACTTTTTGTGGTTTATGAAATCTATTCATGGTGCTCCCCATCCTTACCCTACTATGGAAGAGCTAAATTGAGACTTCCAATAGTAGTTTACTCCAACCTTATCAGGGGATGGTAGACCTCATGCTATAGAATCATGACTAGAGGCCATAGTATCTATCTTTGACCGCATTTATTTGCCTTTAGAGAAGAGGTTGAAGCTTTCTACCTACATGTTACATGATTCTATGAAACCCTGGTGGGACATCATATCTCTGGCTGAGAATTATCAGGTCATGGGTTGGGGAGATTTCCAAATAGACTTCTATGATCACTTAATTTTATAGACTCTAAAAGTGGATCATACTAGGGGTTTCATACATCCTTAGTAGGGAACTATGTCTATACTAGAGTATTCTACTCATTTTATCGATCTCCATTGTTTCAATCCATCACTGAACTAGGACGAGTTGATGACTGTGAGGTGTTTAGAGGATGGTCTTGGGTATATTTTCCTCTCAAAGGTAAATGTATTTAGATTGACTAATATTATAGAGATAGTGAACCAGACCCTAATTATATAATAAAATCTTAGAGAAGCTGGAAATGTGATCCAGGGCAGTTCGGTTTTTGAGACAGGGCGATAGTTCTTCTGGAAGTAGGAAGCGTTATTTTGAGAGTGCAAGCAGGGCGGTTCCAGCCAGGTGACATGCAGTAATAGCTCCATAGTGTGTCACTAGTGTGACAGTACATGCCATAAGAATCCCCAGTGCATAAGAAACCTAATTGTGTGTCGGGATTACAGTAGAATGGGTCACCTTTAGTGCTTCATCTGGTCTTTTCCTCCAATAATTGGTGAGAGGGGGTCTGTACTGACACCTCTATCAGGTACATGATCCATAAATCCCCATTAGGTGTGGAGTTTTTCTTCTAATAACTGATCAGGATGAGGTAGTATTGGTCATTGTCGAGGCAATCAGGCATCATAGATTCAACATCGGTACAGTGGATTTATTAAGGCCAGTAAGGCAGCATCTCAGGGTCCTGGTTCATGCCATATTTATGAATTGCATCCTAAACATGAGGAATAAATTCCAGGGTCATCTGCTATTATAGGTACTATTATGGTGACCTCTACTTTAGTTTATTCCCTTTCTGATACAGGTGAATTGCACTCATTAATATTTGTTGTGTTTTTAGAAATCCGTGGTCTTGTAATTGAGTAATTTTATGGCTTTATGTATCTTGATACGCCATTATGGGTCAAAACAGAGTGAATAAAGTAGTTTCAAGAGTTCCCCCTTGAGATTGGTAGGTTCTGTTTCTTCTAGAGTTTCTTCATCCTCAAGATGATTAGCTTCGATATCATTCATGGTATGTAATTCCTTGTTCCTTATTATGCCCAGGTGTATTTCTATCACTAACATGTGTCCTTCACTTCACCTAAGGGTAGCATGTATATCCATAAGGGATAATGGGATATCCAAGAAGATTGAGCTAGACCAAATCATACTAGGATAGGTAGGGTGATAGTCCATCTGGATTGTCTCTTCATGAGTGATCAGGATATCTATTTAGTAAATTTTCCTCCTATAGTGGATCATTTAATGGATTTCTTCCTTAAAAAATATCTATCTTAACTCTTGATAGAGAGGTTGAGTTCACCATAGATCTAGTCCTAGGTGTGGAACCAGTGTCCATCCCTCTACATAGGATGGTACTTATGGAGCTCTAGGAACTCAAGAATCCACATGAAGATCTTGAAGATAAGGGTTTTATTATACCCATCACATCACTATGGGGTTTACCAGTCCTTTTTTCCAATAAGGTGGATGGTACCCTCAGATTGTGTGTGTATTTCCACCGATTGAACCAACTTATGGTTAAGAATCAGTATCCACCACCTTGTATAGATGGACTCTTCAATTATCTCTAAGGAGAAACGGTTTTATTAAATATCAATTTGAGTTCATGTTACCATTGGTCTAGTTGAGGAAATTGGATATACCGTATACAACATTCTGAAGTATGTATGGAATGTACGAGTGTCTAGTCTTGTCATTTTCTATGACGAATGCACTAAAATTCTTCATAGCATTGATAAATTGGTTTTTCACACATATCTTGATTCCTTCATGGTGGTCTTTGTAGATGATATCTTAGTGTACTTGTGAACTAGAAATGACCATTCCAATCATATTGAAATCATTCTAAGTACACTAAGAGAGCCCAGCTATATGTGAAGATCAGGAAATTCCACTTTTGGATTAGTAAGGTTCACTTCCTAGGCCATATCATATTTGAGGTTGGAATATCAGCCGACCTAGAGAAGTTGAGTTCCATGGTTTCATGGGAGAATACCATGAACTTATTATATATATGAAAATTCTTTGGGATATCTGGCTATTATAGGTGATTCATTCAGGATTTATCTCTATTAGAAGCACCTCTTAGGACCCTAACTAAGAAGGTTTTTTAGTTCCTATGGTCTAAATCTTTTGAGATAGCTTTTCAGGAGTTAAAGGGAAGACTCACCTTAATGTAAATCCTAATTCTTCTAGATTCATTCATGAGTTATATAGTCTACTATGATGCTTCAAGAATTGATATTGCTGCAGTTTTGATGTATCATGATCAAGTCAGGGTATATGGGTCCTTCTAACTAAGGTCACATAAGTAGAATTACATGACACACAACCTCAAGCTATAATACATGGTTAATTCTCTAAATTATTGGAGTAACTTTCTATTGGGTGAGTTATTTTTTGTCTACACGAATCATAAAAGTCTCAATTATATCCCTACACAGTAATACTTGAATATGAGGTGGTACGGGTGGGTTAAATACATATAGTTCATTGACTTTGAGCTTACTTAGGCACCCAAAAAGGGAAAAGTTGTAGATGATTCCTTGATCTGGAATAATTAGATGCCAACTATTAAAAAGGACAGCAGTGAGCATCAGTTGACAACTTTGTTTTTTGAGATGTTCTTGGAGGTTTAGAAACAACATGGGCATCCAGTTCTTGCAGTGACATCCTCCCTCCTAGAGGAGGTCTGGATGAGGCAGGTATCTGATTCTGAGGGACTCATTTTGAGGGAGATCATCACAGGAGAGAGCTCACCTCTTAGTTGGGATATTTATGGTAGTGAATCCACCTCTAAGTAGATAACAAGTTTTATCACTCAGTGCTCCACCTGTCAGTAAGTGAACGTAGAGGACCAGTGGCCTACTGGACTTCTACAACCTCTCTCCATTCCTAAGTGGAAATTGAATGACATCTTCATGGAATTCGTGAAGGTATTTATGAGATCCCCTTGAGGTAGTAATGCATTATTGATGTTCATTGACAAATTAACTAAGGTCTCACACTTCCTACAAATTTGGTAAACCTCCTCTATTGATGAGTTAGGGAGGATTTACACCGAGAAGATATTATGAATTCATGGTGTTCCACATTCTATAGTATTGGACTAAGATGCTCGGTTTACTTCACCGTTCTAGAAAGGGTTGAAAAGGTACTAGGTTCACATATTCTCTTGATTATAGCATATCACCATTAGACTGATGGGAAATCTGAGCAGACCATATAGGTGTTAGAGGATATACTCATCGCCAATATCCTTGACGTTGTACGTTCATGATAAACTCATATTATAATGGTTTAGTTTTCCTACAAAAATTGTTTCTATGATACAATTTAGATGGCTCCATATGAGGAACATTATATTAGATTGTTTTGTTCACATTTATGCTAGCTTGAGGTAGGTGAGGATTCTCTACTAGGACCTCATCTCTCTCAAGATACTTCGAAGTAGGTCCAACTGATTCATAAGTATAATTTTACAACTCAGTCTTGGAATGAATCTTGTACTGATTATCATCATAGACCTCTAGAGTTTGATGTGGGACATAGGTTCTTTCTGTGTGTATCACCTAGATTGGGTCTTAGATGAATTAAGAGAAAGGGAAAGTAATCACCTCAATATGTTGGCCCTTTTGAGATAGGGTAGAGGGTCAAGCCAGTAGCCTATCAATTAATGTTACCACATAGGTATCAGTCCATGCACGACCTATTCTATATATCTCATCTTTTATAGTATCATGTAGACCTTTCTCAATCATTTAACCCTAAGTATATCGAGGTGGAGGCGAATGTAGCCTTTGAGGAGAATCCAATAAGTATTATGGATTATAGCATGAAGTCTCTTTGAGGAAGGTAATTTCCTATGGTCTAGGTACTATGGCAGTAAGGATGCATATAGGATGATACCTGGGAGTGGGAGGCCAATGTATGTGCACAGTGCACAAAACTCTTCTTAGATGATATTTCACTACACTTAGAAGGGAATCTCAGGGATGAGTTGTCTTAAGGATGATAGGTTGTAATGTCCTAGATTTTCTCAAAGGTATGGACTATTAATTTTTTGTTTAAGTTCTTTTAAACAGCCCTCAAAATGCTACCTAATCAAGTTTAAGAGGTCTAAAGTTCGTCTGGGGATCATTCAAATCCTAGATCTCCTAAAATGAGAAGAAAATAGTTGGACACGTGGTTAATATAAACAGTGTAGCCCATCCTACACAGTTTCCCTATACTGTGTGGTCACAGACATTGGGATGCAGGGGGCCTCACAGTTTTTCTAAAACCTTGTGACCCTAGGCGCACTCCCATGAGGCAAACTAAAGGTCTTGGGTAGAGTAATTTAACATAGTTTTTACATTTTTAGATAAACCATGAACTTAACTATTTAGAGTTCCCTTTTAAAGTAGTGATTTGGTTCATTGTTGGGGCACGGTTTGGACAATATTATTTTCAAACTATGCACCCTTGTTTTATGGGTGAAATTAATAAAATACCCCTGTTTAATTATTTTTAGCGATTTCTTTTCATTATTTCTTATCCTCCTATGGTTTTCTCCTCTCCCCCTCATGTGTGAGCTCCATATTCTTCTCCTCCATAATATTTTTTCTACCACCTTAGTCTAACACCCAAATCTTTCACCATTGGAAGAAATGGAAATTCCTTGGTGAGATCTTCCTTTCACTCTCTTCTATTTATGTTTTCTCTCCCATACATTGTGTTATTTACGTGCAATGAATTTTGCCTTATTTTCAGGGTTTTGGATGAATCCATAGATTTCTCCCATTCTAGTTCATTTCAATCCTCAATAATATATGATTGGAGTACTAATACATTGTAGTATGTGGTTTAGGTCTTTCTCATTCATATTTTTCTCATTTTAAATAACACGTTATTGTGTCGCTCAATAGACTCCTTCGATAACACCTCAAAAATGACCAATAAATTGAATTTATGGGTTCCTCTTGTCTATTATGACCCTAATCTATGGTGAAAGTCATATATAGTCATTTTATTCATCATTGGACACCCCTTTGGGTGTGCCCTCATTCTATGACCTATTTTCTTTGCCCATGATTTGAGTTGTTATCCACCTTGTGATTTTCTCTGTGATTAAATGAATTCAATATCTAATTTAATTGTGGTAAATTGGTTGCATGGATATGGTTATTACCATATGAAATTACTTTCAATTTATTCAATATTTTGTACTTTACTTTGGTATTATTAACTTTTCCATGGTTGATTGGCTTGAGTTGAATGTTATTCCTAGGAAAAACTTGTTGGATTGTGACATTGAGATGCTATTTATGACATGTGATTATAAATATTCCATGGATTATTGTTTATGGATCATTCCCATGACTTACTTAAAATTAATTTCTTGTTACGTTTCTATATAATTGTTCCTTAGTTTTTTTATTTAATCATATATTTTGGTTAACTTGTTGAGAATATGGAATTGAGATATTTATTTGATATAATGTGATTATATATATATAATTCTTTCATTGTGATGTGCCTTGTTTGAGATGGATCACCAGCTATGGGATGGGAGAGAACATGGGTCCTGATTTAAGGATGCCATGGATGGACTCGTTGTGTATGGTTTGGATCTACATAACGCGTCGGGAGTGATACCTTATCTTGTCGAGTACAGGCTCTCCAAGTAGTTTTATTTATAATCATGAGTGAAACATGTTCCCTATTGGAAAAACTATGGATAGACTAGTCAGCAAGATAGTTAGGTCATGCCTTGGGTAAAACCTGGTCCCCTATTTGAGATACTTTTACAGACTTAGAGTCACCATTCCATGAGTGATACAAGTGTAACTTTTGGGGTTTTCCATAGATGGTGACATTAGTTTTATTGAAGGCACTTGTAGTGACCCTTGGGATTCAGTTTAGATCACCTTAGACGAGATCTGGACTCCACCCTTGGATTTGATGGACTGATTTCTTGTACTATATGTTTTGTTTCTTATTTATAGCGAAGCATGATTTTATGATGACATGAAAATGAGACCCCATGAAAAAGAACAATCTTGGGGGGTATTCATTCCTTAGTGTATTTTTTTACAATGGACCTAGTTTACTTATTATAACTTGCACAAGTACCTCTTTTTAGAAGTCCATCTTATTCCAAAGTGGGTTGTATCAATTAGGTGTCCATTTAGGAGCCCAGATCATGGTGTTTGTTATTTTATTTTTTATTCCTCTTGATTATTTATTGTAACATGATAGAATTTACTTATTGCATGAAACATGGTATTCTTAGACACCAAGGGTGTCATCCTTATGATATTATGTCTCATGCCCTTCTTGGGACGCCCTTAGCACCCAAGAAGATTTTATGATCATAGGTATGGGAAAAGGGAAGTGTATGGATTCTGATTCTTGACCTATTTACAATATTAGGATGGGGATTTGGTTAGAGAACCAAGACTATGCTTGATATATTTATCGTAGCTGTTTTTTTTTTGATTTTTCGTATATTATGTAGTATATGCATATATCCCCTACTCCCCATACTCACTTTTTCTATATAGATATAATACATACCATCACTATCATTTTGTCTCCATTGTTGTTATTCTACTTCCTCCAGTTGTTTACCATTCATTACTGGTATGTTGTATATGTTATACTATTTCTAATATTTCATGTTTCTAATTATATTGTTTCAATGCACTTTGATTTATGAGGGAATAGTCTCCCCACAAACATTCCCTAGGCCCTTGATTCTAGTCGCCATCCTCTAGAATTTGAGGAGGCGTGCTTGAGGTTTTGTGGCTGACTATCTTGGGGAATTGTTAAGTTGAATATAGGGTAGGACACCACAATGTATTAAAAATTTTAAATAAAAAATAATATTAAAAATTTAACTAAGGTTTTGGATACACTTAGGGAATGACCCTTTAGGTCTCTTTCATAGTGGTATTAGGGAAACCTTCCCAAATTCCAATATTAGCATCTAGAAAAAAACAAGACACCCATAGAAAAAAAACCAATATTTTTATGACATACAATATCATATATATGGTTACCATGTAATATAATTCATTTATCATTATATCTCTAATAAATTAGGTTTCATGCTGGTTTTTTCAACCTATATGATTGATGACTCTTTCTTTGACTTTCTAGAAATGAACATACCCAAAGAACACTATCTTCATGGATTTATTTAGGCTATTTCCTTCCCATCAAAGGTCCTGAGATATCAACTTCCATTAAATTATATAAAGAAAAAAATAACTTATCACATTTTTCATTAATGAAATATTACTCATGACACACCCAGCATATCATACTTCACTGTGAACATAAATCACCATTGTTTTAATAATTACATCAAAGTAAGTGAATAATTATATCCATTACTAATAACATTAAGTTATAAGGATCAATACACACATATGTAGATAGTAAAATCCAATGACATATATAAATGTAGATTTTCTACTCGTGAATCGTGTTCTCATAATTTCTTACACTTTAAATTTCCAAGGGCATACACCATGAGAAAGTGTCTCAAAGTCATATGGGTCTCCAAACCTAATAGCTCATATCATTTTTTTGTCAAAATATTCTATTATAATATAGAATATATATTTAAGAAAAAAAATTTGGCACTTCTTGGTTCTCATCATTGTAGGGCACTATAATGATAATTCTATGAAATAATTACTCTTAAGAGATTATTAATTAAAATTTCACAGAGAATAAAAATCATGATGTGCTAATATGTTTATTAATATAAAAAAATAATGAATATATTTAATCATAAATTACATAGAAATTGGTTATAGGGAACCGACTCTAACACTCTCCTTGACTATATTCTACATTCCCACCAATGATATCCTTTATAATTGGAAACATAATTATGTTTTATCTCATGTGACCTCCATATTTCCCTTATATTCTATTAAAAAGGAATTTTTGTTACTCTTTTTATGATTTGGGTTTTCAATAAGGGTATTTAAAATTATTTAAAAATGTTTTTCATTATTTCAAATAAAATGTTTTATATTCCACCCCACATTTCTTTTGATAACATTTATTTCATTAAAGTATATATTATTGATGTTTTTTCTTCAAAAGTAAACTTTTTTAAGTGTTTACCTCACCATTTTTAAAATAGTTTTTGAAATCGCATGTAACTTTTCTTATCTCTAATAAATTTAAAACATTTTTCTACATATGCTTTTTACTTTTTCTTCTATGTGAACACATATTTATTCCACATTTGACATTTTATATAAATCATTTCACAATTTTTTTCATGTTTTATAAAATAACTGATTTCTATCTTAATTTTATAAAATAATTCTATGAAAATTATATAAAAATCTTGAAGAAATCTTTTATTTCCAAAGTTTTTTTTTATAAAACTCTTAAAAATAATTTATCCATATAATTAATTTTCCTTTGATATATATTATGATTAATATATTATATTAATCAAGTTATACCATCTACCTTCTTTCTATGTTTGGATTATGACTTCACCTCTTTTTTTGAGGAATGATCCATCACTTCCTTTGTCTTACCTATTCATTTTCAGTTTATAATCATAATATTTCATAAAATTCCTTTACATTATGAGTACCCTATTTTTATTCCTTTTATGTAAGGGTGTTCGCCTAGATAGATATACATTAATTGATTAAGTAAATTATTAACTTAATTAAATAAAATTTATCGATATGGTGTAAATACTATATGCACAATTTTCTTGATTTAATGTTGTTTATTGAGAAAGTTAATGATTATCTTTGTATACCCAATTTTTTCTTGTGATATATCATGTTATGATTATTAATGTAATTATGAATGTTTTTCTTATGTGATTTAATTTTAAAAGGATATGAAATCCATTTTATTTTTATGGGTTAATTATGATATGATGATGATTTATTTTATATGGCATTCATATGTAATAATGATGATGGTTGGGGTTCTATATTGTACTCTAATGCATTGGATAAGGATTTATTATGAAAGGGATTTAGTGAAAAGTATAGGGACAATTATAAAAATATCTGGAGGTTTTGGTAAAGTGTAGATTGTGTGGTTCTCATAGAAAATACATCCTGTTATGGATTATGTAAAGTGGATGCATCTGTGGAATTGATGAACCTATGGGTAATCACAATGAAAAAGTTTGGTTGAGAACTTACATGATCTTTATTCTAAGGCATGATATATGGGCCTAAGACTGCAAACCAATGTAGAAACTCCCAGGGGATATGATTTTGGTAATCACATTCCATTTACAATCCATTATGTATAATTTATTTCTTAATTAAATTAAAGTGTTGGGTTAAAAAGTATGAGTGAAGATAACTTAATGTAACGTATGTTGAGCTAAGAGAGTTTTAAGATGAATTAAGTATGAAATTATTTAAGAATAAATGACCATAGATTAAAATTATAGTTTAATTAGAGAAGAAATATTCGGATTGAACTTTCATATTCATATGATCATTTTCCCTAATTACACTGGATATTATTCTTACCTTTTTAGTTTTAGAATTTTGGTAAAATAGGATCGGGGAAATGATGTTGATAAGGTAAGTATCTAGAAACCACTATGTCTTGTAACTGAATAATGGAGCATTCTTAAGTAGTTTATAATCTTTTCATATTCCTATTATGATGGAAAAGGTATGTTTCATAGTATTACCCAAGGTAATGAGGTTGATATATTAATAGAAAATAAATCTTGACTCTATAATCATTTTTCATTAGTAAATGATATTTATCGATGATATTCTAGTATATTATAAAAGTTGTGAGGATTATCTAAAACATCTAAGAATATTTATTTTGTAGTTTTGATTTAAAAGAATGGAAACATATATTAAATGGTATAAATAACCATAAAAAGTTATTTTATTATAAGGTTATATTTTTAGGGATAACTATTAGAGAAAACATGATTGAGGTGTAGATAATTCTTAGGTTTAATATATTCTTGATGGTAAGTTCATAAAGAATTGATTGATTTTGATAAAAATGAGTTTGATAGTATTGATATCCTTGGAATTGGTTATTTATTTAATGGAAATGTTATCCATGATATTTTTGGTGTATTTTATCTCATCCTTGGGATCAGGATATATATAGAGTAGTGTGTAACTTTATGAACTAGTTTTTGAAGAGAAGAGATAATTTTTTAATGAATATATGATTTCACTGTGGTTTAATTTCTTGGAGATTTAAATTGTTTGGGGAAATTTATTTAATGGTAAATATATCATTAGGCTATATATATAATAGGTAACATGATTGTATTAATGACAATTATTTTTGAGGAAAGACAATTATCTTGATAAATCCTAAGAGAGTATGGTATATTCCATATTAGAGGTTATATCCTGAATTATGAATAAGTTAAGAATACCCTCACATAAATTTACCAATAATTAATACTTAAAAATGTATATGATTCTATTTTTTAATGGGGTAGAATGTAACATCTTTGGATTTTAGATCCTTTAAATTAATAATATCTTCAATATCTTTCTTCAGACACAACACGGAACCAAAACAAATTATGAATAATTATATAACTATTATAATTTAGTAATTCAATAGGAATGTATAAATATATGTAAATTATTTATGGAATATAAAAAAATATATCATTTTAAATACAAATTCATTTATAAAATTCAATTTTTTTAGCTAGATAACTAATAAGATCACCTTATCATTAAAATGTTTTTTTCTAAAATAATCCATTTATAATATTTATTTAAAGATACTAAATACATTATAGAAATGTTACATTATTGATATTAATAATTTATATAATATAATATAACTAATCCAATTTTTAATTTATAGGAAATATGAATAATAATGGTTAATAATTGGAAAAATTATTTTCCTATAAAAACGTTTTTCATTATAATTTATTATTTTATTAAAAATTTAAAATATAAAATTGTAGAAATTTATTTTGAAAAAATAACCATCATTTTTGGATTTATAATTTAAATATTATCTTAGGATGAATTTTTTTTATTTTCCCTTAAAAATAATTAGGTGAATAAAACAATATACTATTTTTATAAATATCATGTGGTTTATGGAATTATTAGTTTATATGAAGGATTTTAAAATTTGAGAGTAAATTTTCAATAAAAATAATATATTTATGAGTTATATTATAAATTTAAAAATAATAATTTGAGTTTAAAAATATATATATTTAATGTTCTATAACTTATGTAATATTTTTCTCAAGAAATGGTTTTTAATACATTATGTAACGATTATTTTAAAATTAATCTTCATCACTTTTAGAAATTGAAGTAAATTAATTGAATTTTAAATTTTGAAAAATTGGTTCTAAATTATATAAATTTTACCATTTTATTTTTAAACATAATAGATAATTTATTTAGTTAAAAACTAGATATCATGGTAAATGCTAAAATAGTAAAAGTAAATAAAGTAAGTGTAAATGACTTAAAACATGTGTAGAAATGTGTGGTTGATGATTTTATCAATGTTATCACGTACCCACTCCATTATTTCTCAATTTTTGAACCACTTTCCATGTAGTGACTTCCCGTTATTAAAATTTTATGGGTATTTACAAAATTTCATCACTTTTCACTTATAAAAAGGGGCTCTCCTCTTCTCACTTCACCTCACACCAAAACCCCCTTTTTCCCAAAAATCATCAAAAAAATCTCTTCAACACTACTTTACACCTTATATAGGTTTTTATAATCTCAAATTATCATCCCTCCATGGTTTTACCCCCATTGCAAAGAATATAATCCAATAAGTGATGTAAATAATTTTAATCACTCCTTTCTCAGTTTTATTTATTTATGTGCACTTATTCTTCATCAAATTAAATTGGATAACATTAAATTAATAGAATAAGTATCTTTATTGTACTGATATTTTATTATAATTATGTTAAAATCATTAATCTCATTTTCCCTTTTCCATTAAGAAAAATGAAAGCACAAAATGTGTGTATGCGCAGGCTATAACCTCCACAAAGTCACGTGTTTATGTTTCATAACCACGTGAAATGGATAGTTAAAAACTTAATTAAATGTATAATTTTTTTATTTATGAATTATTTAATATTCTTTAACAATAAACCATATTAATCCTCTTCCATTTTCTATGAAAATTAAATCATCATCCATGTGTACGTGTGGAATATCGCCTCCATGGATCGATGTATTCCATTTTTCGTTATCGCCTTTTATAGATGGTTCTAATAATGGTTTTAAAAGATAAATACAATGTTTATGATATGAATATAGTTATCTTAAATCAATTTAAATAACTTATTAAGGATATTAAAGATAAAAAATCATTATAAAATTAATTTTCTTAAATAAGTGAACAAATAAGGGAAACAGTTTATTCATACTATGAAATTGGTTTGTATCTATCACTTCTTCTCTTAATTATTTATAATTTTGATATATCACATTAATAAACACTAAATAATATCATTATTCTAATATTATAATGATATTTCACTAAATCACCTCATAATCATCTATTAATCCTGGCATTCTCATGATAGTAGCGGTTTTTATGAACTACTATTCAATTAAATTCTTATTTTAATATGCATGTACCATAGTGGCACAACATAAGTTTGACCAAAAAGAGTCTGATCACACACACTATCTTTCTATCGTTAATATCTTCCTTGTTGATGTTAATTTTTAAATCAAAAGACCGGATAGTATCACCTTTATTTCTAATGGTAATACGATTGATGAGAAAGTGGAGTATGAACGGGTTCCCCATTTTTGTGATGTCTATAAGATTTTTGGCCACTCTATTGTTAATTACCAGATGCTTCAGAAGAAATTCAATGAGGTGCCTAAGGAAAAGGATTGGAAATAGGGTAACTGGTATTAAAATTACAAGAAGGTCTTTGTGAGAAAGGTGGGTACTTCCAAAGATATACCTGGCCCTTCCAAAGTTACAGTTCCTAATAAGTAATCCTGGGTAGATATTGCTGAAGATGTTTAACAAGGTAAGATTCCTAATCTGCCTAGTCCTCCTACTCAGATTGGTCATGAATATTTGGAAAAGGAGTTGGATGCCAATTTTTTGAGACAGTACATGGAGGATAGTATTTATGATCTTTTGGTTTCTTTATAGAAAAAAGAACAGCATATCCCAGCTAACAATACTCCAATATTTACATATTTAGTTTTGATTAACATTTCACATGTCAATGTTATAGATCTGGTTGTCGGGGATTCATCTAGGGGTATTACTATTGTTCAAGAGACCTTAATTGAGGTTCATGTTTCATCTAATGCAGGTTCTGCATTACAGGAAGTGGGGATTGGTGTTCCTTCTTCATACAATATAGTTCCTACAATTCAGGATGTGATGATTGAGGATCATGTTTCAACTGTTAATACTGTTCAAGTACAACCTGCTGAAATCAAGGCTCCTGGTTTATCAAATACAGGCTCTATGTTACAGGAATTGGGGTTTGATGTTCCTTCTTCACCCAAAAAAATTTCTACAACATAGGAAGTGATGATCGTGGATCATGTTTCAAATGTTGATACTACTGAAATACAAGATAATTTGATTATAGCTCCTATTTCATCTAGGGGAGATGTTTATTTACATATTTTGGGGGATCTTGATTCATCATGTGGTTCAGTTGAAATTTATGATGTCGTTTCCTTGAATCCAATTGGAAAATGAAACATTAGCACTTCAGATATTAACAATCTCTTACAAGGGGCTTCCAGCCCTAATAGAAAGGTTGGAAGTCCTCCTTTATCAGGAAAACAAAAAAAATGTAGGGGTCAAAAAAGGGGGACTTCATCCCAGCCTTATATTTAAATGAAGATTCTATTCTGGAACTGCCTGGGACTAGAAAATCATGAAACTATGAGGTCCCTTAGGCTATTCATTCAAAAAAAAAGGCCTCTTCTTATTGGTCTATTTGAGCCTAAAAGGTGGTTTTCTCTTAGTATTTCTAATTTTGAAAAGATGGGCTTTCATCTTGTGGATTTTTACATTGGTCAATTGGAGGTTAAGATATTATGGGTTCTGGCTCATTGATCCTTAACCAATATTTCTCTGATTTCTAATAGTGAATAACATGTCACTTTTTCATTCAATTTTCTTGGTATGCAGCATTTATGAATTTTTATTTATGCCTATAATTGATATCAAGATCAAAGGAATTGATGGATGGACATTGGTTCTCTAAAATAGTTCATCTCTAGCCGGTACACCATTCTTTGTGGCTTCAATGCTATCACGTGATCTGATGAGAAAATTGGATCCATGAATAACCTCATCTCTTTAAGTGACTTCAAATCTTGTATTGTTGATAATGGTTTGATGGAAGTTAACCTTGTAGGGGCTAAGTACACCTGGTACAGGAAAGTTTTGGATAGAGTTGTTTCAAGAAGAATTGATAGGGATTTTGTTAATGAAGCTTGAATTGATTTATGCAGATCCATTTCTTGTATGAATCTCTCTAGAATTAATTATGATCATCATCCCATATTAGTTGATCTTGTGGGAAAGTATCCCAAGCCCCCGTTTCCTTTTAGATTTAATAAAGCTTGGGTAAAATATCATGAATTTAGGAAAATTGTTTAACAAAGCTGTAATTCTTGGAATGGTAGGGATAATGACTCGGCTTGTGTTATCAAGCTCAAAATTCTTAAAAGAGCTCTGAAGTTATGGAGTAAAGTTCGTTTCAGTTCTCTTGACTCTGAAATTTTTTCTCCTGAGGAATCTTTTCAACACATGCAAGATAAAAACTCTTCTAATTATTTCTCCTGTGATGTTCTAGGGGAGGCTCATCTTGTTTCCAAGCTAAATAACCTTTTGAATTTCAAAGATATTTTTAAATGAGGTATTTTTAAGGTGAATTGGCTAAGAGATGGTGATAGAAATTTTAAATTTGTTAACTCCTTGTAGATAATTATTAAGGTTTTGATACTTCTATCTTTAATCAAAAATGGGAGTACTATTTTTGAAAATAAGAAGGATATTTCTGAACATGTAGTTAATTACTTTAAGGACCTCTTCAATGGTCAAGACCCTCATGTTGAACATGTGGGGAGTATTATTCCGAATCTTGTTAACCAATAGGATAATTTAATGCTTACATCTATTCCATTAGACTTTGAAATCAAGGAATCAGTCATTAGTCTAAAGCCTAATAGCTCTCCTGGTCCTGATGGTTTTGGTAAATGTTTCTTTCAAAATTACTGGGATATTATTCATGTTGATGTTTGTAGTTTGGTTTCTCAGTTTTTTATAGGTGACTCTCTTCCTCAAGGGTTGAATGCTCAGTTCCATGCTCTCATTCCAAAGGTGGAAAATTCCAATGAGATTCAACTTTTCAGGACAGTTTCCATGGTTAACACAATCTTTAAAATTATTTGAAAATCAGGGCCATGAGGTTATCTTCTATTTCTAGTAAGATTTTTTATCCTAATCAGTTTGGCATCATAAAAGGGAGGTATATTCAGGATTTCCTCATTAGTTCTTCGGAGTGAGTTAATATTCTTAATAAATCCAAAAGGGGTGGTAATATTTCTCTCAAACTTGATGTCTGGAAAGCTTTTGATACTATAAACTAGAATTTCATTTTTATGATTTTTTATTCATTTGGTTTTAATGAAGTTTTCATTATTTGGGCCAAAATCATTTTTGAGTCACCTCGCATTTATATTCTTATTAATGTTTCTCTTGAGGGTTTTTTTACTTGTTCTAGAGGGGTCAAGAAAGGGGACCCTCTTTCTACTATCATTTTTTCTATTGAAGAGGATTATCTTAGTAGATTACTTTCTATTATGGCTGGAAATGGGAAATTAAAGTCTATCTGTGCTGGTAGAGGTTTGTCCACTCCTACTCATTTTTTGTGTGCAGATGATATTATTATCTTCACTCAAGGGGATAAGATAAATATTAAGAACATCAAATGGGCCCTATTACATTGTGAAAATGTTTCAGGATAAGAAATCAGTTGGAATAAATATTTCTTCTACTTTGGTAGGAATTTCTCCAACTGTAGGAAGATGGACATTGTTAGGGAATTTGAAATTCTTGAGGGTTCACTTCCCTATACATATTTGGGTATTCCTATGTTTTGGGGGAGGCCAAATGCATGTTATTTTTCTGATATTCTTAGTAAAATCAGAAGGCATCTTGCAACATAGAAAGGAAAATATCTCTCCTTGGTGGGTCGTGTTTTCTTGTTCAAGGCTGTGATTATTTCTAAGTTTGTTTATTAATTCATGGTTTATATGTTGTCAGTCCCTCTCATCAACAGGATAAATTTTTATATCAAAAATTTCATTTGAAGTGGTAACATTCTGGAGAGGAAATTAGAAACGGTTTCATGGGACAGTTACGGTAAACCTTGTGATATAGGGGGTCTTGGTATCAAAAACCTTGTTTTGTTCAATGATTCATTGTAGACATCTTTTATTTGGAGTCTATTCAGAAGTAATTCTAAGTCTCTTGGACTCCTCAGAAAAAAAAATTCAGGATAGACTCAGAAAGGGTGATTTTATCACATGGATTCATCCTTTTGGCCTGCTTTTAAATCCATTTTCTCTTCTATTGGTGTTCATTCTAGGAGGCTTTTTTCAAAGAATTTTTCTTTATACTTTTGGAAGGACAACTGGACTGGTTGTCCCCTTGTAGAGGAGCTGATGATTGATGGTATTAATGTGGATTTGGATGGCACAATTAAGGATCAACTGGAAAGTATAGGGAATCTCCCAATTCATATTTTTAATGTTGTTTGAGATTATAGTTTTTCTAACAGATCATATTTATAGGTCTGTAAACCTGCTGTCAATGTTTTTTTATCTTCTCAAAATTTCTATAAGTTGCACATGAACTTCATAAGGCCTTCTCAGTCAATTTTGGAATAGATATTGGCAGATAGAAATATTCCTATAGATTGTTTCCTTCAACATTGTGGTATCTCCCTTTTTTCATTGTGTGTGCTTTTCCATTAGCATAGGGAATATATTGATCATATGTTTCATTATTGTGTTACTGCTCCATCCATGTGGAAGGCTATTTTTGATATATTTGAAATCTCTCTGCCTTGTGTGTCTTCTATCTGGGATTTTCTACAAGGCTGGTATTTAATTTTTCTTTCTCCATAACTTCTAGATCTCTTTTGGGTGGCCGCTCTAGAGCTTCTTCATATCATTTGGTCTACTTGGAATAAGGAAATTCATGAAATTTTCTATTTTTTTCCATAAATGGAGAAATTTCCTCCAATCTTGCTACTGTGTGTGAGGAAAGAACTCCAAATAAGCATTATTTCTTCAACTCGGTGTGTGATTGGTCCATTTTGAACTGGGTTTGTGTTAAGAGGAACTTTCAGCCTCCACATGGAACCTTTGAAGTATTATGGAAGGATCCATTTGTCGAATGGATAAAATTCAACTCTGATGAAGCTTCTAGAGGTAATTGAGGTCTTTTTGGATATGGTGTTATTTTCAGAAATCATAAAGGGGATGTTCTTGGATGTTTTCATGGTTCTTGTGGACTTACTTCTTCTCTTGATGTGGAAATGCTTCGCATCATTGTTGCGGTGGAGCAAGCCAAGGATTGTAGTTGTAATAATTTATGGTTTGAGAGTGACTCTATCGTGGTCATCTCTGCCATCAAGACGGGACTCTCTCATTTTTTTGGAAGCTAACTAATCGTTGGGGCAAATGCTTGGATATTCTTTCCTCCTTGAATCATATCATCACTCACATTTACAGGGAAACCAATTCAGTTTCTAATGGTCTTGAAAATAATGGGGTCAATGGAGTTGACTTTTCTTGGTTTGATTAGGCTCCTAAGGATCTTAATCCTTTTCTTTAAAGGGATCCTGAGAAATCTCTTATTTTTAGACTTGGGTAATATGATTTTTTTTCAGGGATGGAGGAAAGTTGCAGGTTTTTTCTGGCATGGGTTTACTTCTGCTCTTCATTATTGTGCATGGACATGCATGGGGATTGTCCTGCTATACTGGGTTTCGTTTGAGGGAATGATTTTAGGTCTAGCTTTAGTGGCATGCTGGTTGTTTCTTGGTCACTCTTGGTGTTGTTTTGACCTGTTTTCTCTTAAAGGATCTATTTTCCCTAGACTTTCATAGGACTATAATTGCTATTTTTTGTTTGGTTTCCTGTATTGTTTTTCACTTTTAATCTATTTTCAGTCTGGTCTCACCTGAGTCCTGTCAAAAAAACCAATCACTCTAGACCCTCTCATTCAAATGGTATTACCCTACACTAAGACTTATTTATGTAGGATTAATCTCTTCCACATCAATACCTAATCCAAACTGTAAATTTTGAATGAATTGGATTCCAATGAGAAGGAAAATGATTGAATAAAGAGGAATAAGACAATAGTAGAGAAGGTGGGGAAAAATAAAACCATAATCGATTTAACCACTACTAAAATATTAGAACAAAACATTAGAAATCATTAAATAATGATAAACTTGATCACCCTCACTGCCCCACTTAAACACCAGTGAGGGATAGTTTTATAGAAACATGGAAAAATAGATGTATGATAGAGAAATATCAAATAGAAAACCAAAAAAGGAATAAATAAGAATATATTTATACTAATATATACTGAAATTATACATAAAAATTTCATTAGATAGTCTCTACCTTATCCCCCTAAAAATGGTTATCCCTTGGGATGGGATATGAGGTACAAATTTATAGGGAGATAAGATAAGAACTTTGACTTCAATTATATCTTCCATAAGTTATCACATAGAATCCCCACTAAAAATAATAATAGTAAAAAATATATTATGAAGAGTTTTTCCTCTATCTATTTCTCATTTTCCCATAAAATTTCAGCTACATTAGACACATTTAGAAAAATTTATATCATATTTACTCTAGAAAAGTATTATGGTCTAGATGACTCTTTGTATTCCATATCTCTGATTTTCCATGCATTTATTGTCTTCATTAAGGTGAAATACAACATATAAATAGTAAATTAATTTTTTCCACTAACTCTTCTATGTTACAATGTTGAATTTTTTTTTGAAATTTGGCTGGTAATTTGTGGTATATAATCCCATAATCAAATGTGATCCATTCTATGCACGTATTTTGAGTCCCAGATTATGAGCAAGTTTTGGGCCTCAAGATATTGGATTGAGCTTCGGTTACTAATAAATTCAATGAATCCAAAGATATATGGAATCTTAAAAAATAAATATTAAAATTAAAATGTATGTATAAAAAGTTATTTCCAAAATAATAAATAAATAAAAATAGTTTAAAATCCAAAATTTGACCATTATTGAAATTAAGATCAAGTTACTACTAAAACCTAAAAAAGTTGAAAATGTCCATAAAATAACACTTTTTTTAGATTTAAAACATTTAATTATGGTAAAAAATGTGTGAAAATATTAGATTCATCGCTCCCCACACTAAACCATTACACTCTGAGGAAATCATCAAATATTCAAATCAAAATACACAGAATAATTTAAAATGAGAAAACAACCATGGTATTTTCCAAAATATAATTCCATCATGTATCCACTATGAAAAATATTATCTTTACTTTTCATCCATCACATTTAAATTTTATCAAATTCAAAAATCCAACCATGTCTTAATCACAACATACCTCACATTTAATTTTACTTCACTCTTCACTCAAGAGAGATTAAATTTGGATTTCTTCCCATACATGGATAATGCTTGTATCAACAAAACATTTTGAAAATTTTTATCTCTATACACTAAAAGAAATGGGAATTGATTAAATCATGATGTATTTTCATGGTGATTTATATGTCTTAGATTTGGTGGGTGAAATCATTTAAAAATTTAAGGTTAAAAAGAGGAGGTTGAACTTTTAAATAAAATGCATGAATATCCAACTAAACCCCAAGGAAATTCCTTAATCAATCACCCTTAAAAATTTGAAACCCAACCCCACCCCATTTTTATGACATGGTACATGAGTCATTTAGTGACTAAAATGGTTGATCCCATCCAAATTATCCCCCTTTTTCTATTTTTTCTTTTATTATTTTTTATATTTTTTAATGTTTTAATTTTTTTCATAGAGGATGAGCTGGGAATTGAATAAAATGAATTAATAACAATTAATGACCTTGGTTTCTGAGAGGTACATGATTCATAAATGTGTACATAATGAATAACTCAAGCATAACTCCTTTTTTATTTTATTTTTATTTTTTTCATTAATTTTTCAATTTTTTAAGGAGAACCGGATGATACACATATAGAAAACTAAAATGATTACTTATTCTCAGTTATTTATCTCTCTCTCTCAACTGCCCAAAATTATGACACACACCTCACACCACTAAAAATGAAAAAAAATCCCAAATAACACACATGAAATACCCTTCTCCATACTGAGGCTTGAAATATCCCGGAAAAAATATTAAGAGTATGGGTAGGTAAGGAAAAGTTACCTTGTAATGTGGGATAAAACTATATTGAAATTCATGAATTCTAGGGGATAAAAAATAGAAAATTTAAAGGTGGATATTAGGTTAAAATTCGGTAGCCAATTAAATGCATCAAACATATCAAAAAAAATTTATAAACACAAAATATTTCAAATAGAAAAATAACAAGTTTTGGTTCTCAAGTAAAATCCAAGTTTCTCTTAAAATAATGTGAGTATTAAAAAGAATATTTCAAAACAGTTTATAATACCTCAATGGACTAGAAAAATATTTTGAGTAATTGTTTCATGGGTATGGATTCCAAAAACCAGTTAAACTCATACAAATGATTGAGAATCCAATTCATGGAAGAAGTTTCCTCATCAACAATCATGTAAAATCCATTCTTTCAAAAATCATTTCAACTATCTCAAAATCAATTAATTTGTAAAAAATTATACAAATATTAATTTAAAATTAAATTCTAAAGAAAATAAAAATAAAAATAAAAATACACAAAAAACTATATATTTTGACACTCCCCTAGAGTTATATTTCACTACCCTTCATTTCATGTCAACAAAATGAAAATATTAGGGTAGAAAAACCAAGATAAGTAAATATAGGACCTAGGTTTATTTTCTAGTGGAAGTGTTGAGTTAATATCCTATCTACATAAAATTATACCTATAAATTAAGAAAAAAACATAACATAATAAAAATAAATATAAAGAAATAGAAATGGAAAAGAGGATAGAACATGGTTTGGACACCCATGTGGGTTCTTGGGTATTACTACCCTGGGTTAGGCAGTTGTAGTTTATTAACCCCAATATGTAAGAGTATGGGGTTTCTATCTCATAGACCAACATATATGATTTATCCCAACATCCATTAGTATATTAAAAGAGGTAGAACCCCCAATGAAAATAAAAAATATCCCTAGCCCCTATAAGAGATGAAATAGATAATTTAAGGTGCATATGGGGTGGGAATATTGGGGTGCTATCTATTTTTTATAGTTGGAGGAGTGGTTTCCACTAGTGGTGATGATATTATAATAGTTTGTGGATTCTCATATGGTTTGGTTTAAATAAATTCTATAATTATTTCTTATTTTTTATAGTCATCATCATATGAATTAGTGTACAACTCGATGGGCACCACCATTTTATCCTCAAAACAATAAAATTCTTCACCTTCTTTAATTAGTTCTTGCAGTAATGTTACTGAATATAAAAAATCAGCATAAGGGATATAAGTTTTCAATTCAAAATTAATAATGTTTGAATAAAAATAATGCTATGAAATTAATTCTCCCTCCAAACATTCAAATTCAAAATCTTTTTCCTTACGTAGGGATACTAGGAATTCATATATAAACCCTAGCCTTTTACATATAAAATTATATGATTTTAAGCAAAATTATACATCAGAGTACAAGGCATGGAGCATTTTGTCTAGTGTCTTGGAATACTAGGTACATAAAATATAAAACATGTGTCTAAAAAACACTTATTTATTTAATCTCCATAAAAATATCCTAACTTCCTTTGAGCCCTTAAATATTCATAGGGTACCCTGGGGAACACATGAACAAAGTGATGAGATAAAAATCCTAGTAAAGGAATGAACATAAGAATAAATCTTAAGCACATGATCTAGGAGGCATGACATAATGATATCAAAATCAAAGATCATATGAAATCATAACATATAAACATGGTATCATATAAACACGAGATTATATAAATGTGGTAGAATCATAAAACATGTCTTTAGTATGAGTCAAGTCTAACCTCTAATCTCATTTCCCATAGTAATACAGGTCAAGGATAATCGTTAATCCAGTTTCCCATTGTAGTACGGGTCTAGGCTAACCGCCTTTCCCGTTTCACATCCCATATCATGAAACTTAACTTTAACCAATGCATTGGAGTGATATCTAAGTGCACCCATCTCAACATTTTCATAAATATTATTTCCACATAAATAATCATACATAATCATCTATACAGAAACATAAGGGTACCCATGGAAAGAATTGGGTATCATAATCATGAAAGAAAGCATAACCAATGGGCGTATTATGAAAGTGTCGATGAAAGAAAGGGGTTAGAACATACAAGGAAGTTAATTTGGTAAAATAGGAATATAACATGGTATGTGATTTCAAATATAAGGGACATCATATAAGAATTTTATTTCAGAAACATTATCATTAAAACATTTTTGTGCGGTTTTAAGGAAAATACTAAGAGATTTTAAAAACGAAAAGAGGAAAATATTTTATATAAAACCATATTTGAACCAATAAGGTTTTCGTAATAAAAATTATTATTTTATAAAGTAAATGGTGGCTTAATATAGAGGATATTAGGCACTTGAAATTGGGTAAAAAATTTGGTTTGTTCCCTTAAAATAGGTTTACTTATCGAAAGAACTATGGAGGGAATCTTTTAAAAATATGTATATACCCAAAAGAGAGTGATGAAAGGGTATTGATAAATGAATTTTTTATGACTAAACAGAATTTATAATATGTACATAAAAAGATATGATAAATATATTTTTTTTATAAAGAAATATAAGGCAACCGAAATGAACAAAGGAGGTCCAATTAGATTTTAATACGGTTTATCAGCATGGTGTCGGGTGTTCCTAAGAGAGATTGATGAGAGAGAAAAGGGGTTTATCATAACTTATAAATCATGAGGGTAGTATGGGGGAGGTGAAAAATCATACCCCATCATTTGTGATTACACATAAAATGGAATAGAATAGAGGACATCTTGATTAAGAGTGAAATGGATTGGATCCCTTACCTTAAGTTTGTTGGTGTTCTCCTTATGTTATTAATGACCTGAATAAAATAATTTGGTTTATCAATTAATAATTCAATAACCTATTCTATATGTAATATATTTATTATAACCTTTTCAATTTCATTCAAGACCATTTTGATTGGTTATAAGGTTCAATTTCATTGTTTAGGTCCTTTTTCTTCCTTGGTTTTAATGATCGGTTCATGTTCGGATAAACATGTATGATGAAATAAATTGTCCAGAATTGAAGTTTTATGTTATTATTAAACTTCCAAGAGATTAAATGGTTAAAAATTTAATTTTTTTACTTAGAGGGAAGTCTAAATATTATATAAAACCTTAGTGATAACTATTTTTGGTTAATCAGTGGGTTTGATTACAATGAACATGTTTTGTTTTATAACTTAATACCATTTGTACAAAAGGATTACAGAACATTAACTAGGATATATTACATATATAAAATTCTGGTTCAACCATTAAAAAATGGTTTCATTACCATACTTAAATATTATAATATAAACTTATAAACTGTTGTCGTTGAATGTTCTAAATTAACGCATCTCAAATGATGTTTTCATTTCATTCAAATAAAATGTGGGGAAAGGAGAGAAGATAATGAAGTATCCTATTATAATAATTGAATTATAGTACAAGTATGTTACAGGAGTTATCATACCATTTGGGTGAAGGGAGTTGAGGAAAGAAATAGGAAAATAAAAGAAGTTAAAAGAAATGAAAGAGTTGGAAAGAGGAATTTACCTCTTGAGTCTATCTCCTTTGAGAATATCTTAAGGGGAGAGGTTTTGGTATTTTGAAGAGACTAGGGGCCTTTGTACATGGGGGTGGATCTTGGGGAGAGATTTTGGTATAATATTGTCAAGGAACATGTCTTGAGAGGAGTGAAGATAAGAGGGAGTGACGGGGGGTTATAGTGGAGGAGAGGAGGGTTTTCATAATTTTTTAATCATTAGTTTATTATTTTACCTCAAGACAAGCAATAGTGATGATTCCTAGACCAAGAATAGTCATAAATTTATGTGAGTGGGAGATTTGGGTTCTTACATCACTTGTGATGTCAGGAATAGTGTATTTAAATTATAATGTATTTATACGGTAAATTAATATATTTTACTATCCACTAAAAAATTCATGTATTTCAGAAAAATACCAAAAAATCACCCTAATAATTTTTCAAAGTGTAGAATCCAAAATTTAAATCCATTTCTCAAAAATAATTTTCTAAATATAATTAATTTAATATTTAATTAAAATCCTAATTTATTATCATAAACCAGTTTTAAAACATTCATTTACTCATTCTAAAATATAGGTATATCATAATTTTAACTTGAATATTATTTATATATTATCATAGGTAATGTTACTATTTATTGGGGTATATCACTATTTGTAACGGTATGTTACTATTCATAACGGTAGGTTGCTATTCACCAAAAAAAATAATTTTTCCTTATCGGACTCCAAATAAAGAACTGATCACAACCGTGTATGTCAGATTTTTGAAATTCCAAACACAAAAGTGACAAACCTATGTTTAAAGGTCACATGGTACTTAGTATTTCATTATGTTTATAAGAAATTAATTTCCATTTATAAATCATTGGTTCATTACAATTCATTTTTTAGATAGGGAAGTGGATCTTCATGTATTAATTAATCCTTGAAATTTTCTTCTTGAAATGTATTTAGAACATTAATTATATTGTCTTTAGATTCTAATTGTCTTAATTCTATCCATATAACTTCAAATTATTCTATATTTGAGGAAAGGGTCTTTATCTGGTTACTCACTTCTTCAAGTATCATGAAATTTTATTGAAGTTTCAATGAATTTTGTTCAATTTAGCATGTATTTTTTTCCAATGGTGAGACTTTTTTTCATTATAATCTTCAATGTTCCTTCCCTAATATACTTAACATTTGAACAAGAATATAAAACATCCCTATAAAAATCTATCTTGACCTATGAAATAAAAGATATGTAATGAAACTATTTTTTGAAATTTATGATTTTTTTATGAAAAATGGTGTGTGTAAGATCTTTCCCTCCCAGAAAATAGTCTCAAATTAGTGGTAGTGGTTTATTACAAACCATTGTTCAATAAAATTGTTGTTTTCCTAAGCATGTTCCATAGTGGAACAACCTATGGTCAATCACAAGGAATCCCCTCACACATATGGTTGTCCTATTTTCACTATTTTAAATAAACTAATATAAAAATTACTTATATACTAATATAGGATAGGATTTTGGACTATTTAGTGAATATAATGTAATATATATATATATATATATATATATATTAATGAAAATAAAAATCACAAAAAAAATGAAAATATGTTAATAGAAGAAAAATGTAGCTCCCATGGGTTTATAGTGATATTATCATTGTTATTCATAATGAATTTATAGTTATTTTATTCAATGTAGAGATCAAGTTATGTCACTATACACCCTCTAATTCAAATGGTATTTTCATACATTGATATCTCTTTATGTAGGAGTAATATCTTCTACATCAATACCTGTGACAAACTCCATCATTTAATTACTTAGCTACCAAAGAGAAGAAAAACAAGTGAATGAGGAGGAGGAAGAAAATTGTTGAGAAAGTGGGGTGGCCACACAAAATAATGAATTTAACCACTACTATAATCTTATAAAAAACATGAGAAATAATTAAATCAAAATAAACTTGAACACCACCACTTCCCCCCTCAAATAATAGTGAGGGTTATTTATCCACAAATATTAAAATAAAATAAGTGTGGTATGGAAAATAAAAAAGAGACAACAAAAAAAGGATGGAAGAAGAATATATATATATATATATTAATATATATTGAAAATATAAATAACTATTAAAAAAGCTGTACTTCACCTTATCCCCCTGAAAATTGAAATCCCTTAGAATAAACGAGGAGGTGCAAATTTAATGGGAGATGAGAGAAGAGTTTTTTCTTCAATTCTATCCCATGGAATTATTCATGTGTTATACACAGTAAATGGCCTAATTTGGAAAACATTTCTTCTGAAAATCTGTTTTTATATATGTTTCTCATGTTCTCACAAAATTTTAGCTTCATTGGACATCTTTATAAAACTTAAATCGTTTTTACTTTGTAAAAATATTCTAGTCTAGCTAACTATTTGTATTACCCATCTCTCAATTACCATGAATTTATTTCCTTGAAGGTGGATAAATAAATAATATCCATAGTTAATGAAGTTATTCCCAATAATCTTCTTTATCCCCATGTTTAATTTTAGTAACATTGGGATAGGAATATGTGGGATATAGTTCCATCATCAAAAGTGATCCATTCTTTGCATGGATTTTGAGACTCGAATTGTGAGTAGGTTATCAGCCTCAAGATATTGGATTGAGCTTTGGGTCATATTTAATTAAAAAAATAAAACAAATATGTAATACTATAAAAAATTAATTTCATAATTAAAATTTATGTAAAAAAAATTATTGATGAAATAATGAATAAACAAAAATAGTCTAAAATCCAAAATTTGTCCATTTTATAAATTAACGAAAAATTACCATTGAAGCCTAAAAATGTGACAATTTCTAATAAAATGATACAATGGTTTGATTAAAAACATTGAATTATAGTACAAAGTTAGTGAAAATATTATCTTCATCGGTTCATATTTTGGTCGGTTTGACCACCTACTTGAACAATACTATGAAATTATGTCATTAATGACTATGAAACCATAATTAATGGTATAATATGATATAAATATTTAAATAATTATTTGATTTTAGTTATTAAAATGATACATCTATATTCAACTCAATAATTAATAAAACACCATTCTTTGGTTAAGAAAATGATAGAAGTGTGCTTATTGTCGATTTTATCTTCAAGGATAAAGAGTGAAACACTCGTCAATGAAATTGAAACTTCATAAATAATTCTAATTAATCTATTAAATTAAATTTAATGATCTTTTAATTATGACCTTTGGAAGAATAATGAATACCAACACCACTCCAGTGAAACTACGATAAATGGTCAAAACTATAAACACCCAATGTGGGGAAATGGGAACAAAATCTAATTAATATATATGTAGATAACGACTATAAATGAAAATTATAAATATTTTTAGGAATTAATATGTTTTTAAAATAATTATTTAAGATATTAATGTTTTTTATAGAATATATTAGAGTTAATTCATGAAATACAAGATCATGGTAAGGGTTCTTTGTCTCAAAGTTGAATTCCTTGAGTCATATTTATGTTATACACCAAGTTTTATTTTCCTTGGTAAAAATATTAAACCATTATAATTTTGTATCATGATTAACTTATATTTATTAATTTTCAATGTTCTATTATATTTTCATTCTCTCATGGGTTTTGACTCAAAAATTAAAATTTTTTGAAGGATTTCTTGGTCTTATTTTCAACTCTATAAGGCATGTTTAATATTGTGCACCATCATTTATTTTATATGGTGTGCTCACTAAACTATTTTCCTAGAGTATAATGAATATATTTCATCTCATTAAATTTTAATGTATATTTAATGGTAACTCTCTCATTTTAGTTTTATTCGTATGTTTCCATTACTATAAGTATTTTTGGTAACTCGTCTCCCTTCTTTGAGTTAAAATTATTTTTATTGAACTTCTTACTTACAAGAATGGTTTCTTCTACCCCTGATATTTTATTTAATAGTATTTTGTCGTCCTCTCTGGTGGAAAACGGCCTTTTATTTTAAATATTTTACCTTGATAAAACTTATTTCTCAAAAGTATATCATTATTGCTGATAATTCACATACAAATTAATGAGGGTTTCCCCTCCTTGTCCATATTTTAATTTCCCACCAATGTTAACCTTTATAATTAAAAACTTAATTGTGTATTATCTCATGTGACCTTCATATTTCCATCCTCCTCTTTTAAAAATTATGTTTCTACTCTGTTGATGATGTGGGTTTTCAACAAGTGTTTTTATAAATATTTAATAATGTTTTATATAATTTCAAATCCAATGATTTATATTTATAATTACATGTTTGTTTAGATATGTTTTAATTCTTGGAGATTTTTTAATTTTAAAAATAATGATTGAGATATTTTAAAAATGGGATTTTATGAGGGTATTATTAAGGTTTGGGCCCCTCAAAAGGGTTTTTTGGATTGGGTGTCAAGGTCTGTTTGCAGTTGGGAGTTCAAATAAGGCACTAAAGAGAGTAAGGGTGTCCATAATTATATCTTTCAGACACTAACCATCCCCTGGAAGGCCACCAGCCAGCTGGTAGCTAGATTATAGGGCCTATTGGCTAGCATGGAACCACTGACTTATCAGTGGACCTGCACTGTGCAGTCAATGGACACTAGAAGTGGAATAAGCCACATACAGAAGCCATCGACCAGCTGGTGACCTCCATCATCTCATCAGTGGGGTTTTTAAGGGGTAGAATTAAAATTTTACACCCTCATGTTTTTAGGGGGATATCCCATATTTTCTTATTTTTTTTTGGATCACACGAACTATGAATCTTATCCCCACTCTTCTCTTGGTTCTCCTTTAAGTGGGATGGTCTTGGGTATCACTTCTTAGAAATCCTTTGTAAGTATATCATCTTAGTGATTTACTTCTTCTCCGCCTAATCTTTTTCTAATTTTGGATCTCCTATTTAGGGATTTGAGAAAATATTCCACATAATCATAGTGTAATCATCCCTAGATAATAGGGCTTCCGTGTATCCTAGATTAAGGACATCCCCAAGACAACACATACACATCTTCTCCCATCATCTCATTGGAGGTATGTGGTTGGGTGAGTTTTTTAAATGATTTTAGGGTAAATTAAATGATTCCACTTATGGTATAGGGGTTGTTTTATATGACTTTATCTCGACTAGGTTCCAAGAGCTTGGAATGGACCTCTAGAGAATAGTCAGTCTCGGTTTAGGTGCGATGGAAGTTCCCAGTGACTGAATTGTCATTTATGCCTAAGTAAACTATATTGTTTATTAGTATAAACATGTTAATTAATTATAATTTGATTATAATTAATTATGTTGTTTTCTAGTATTTGGGTAAGGACCATGGGTGGTTTGGGCATTGGTTGTGGGTCTTGGATGAGCTCAGGTAGTAAGTTTATAGGTTTATATGTTCAATAAAATAATATTCAAATAAGGTAAGTGATCCCATAAAATTAACCCATAGTATCACCTTATTTTTCTATTAGTGCATTATTTGATTTTGTCGGCTTGGTCGTGCATCGATCCAGTTTAAACTAAATGTTTTAAGAATAGATTTACCATATTTAAATTCCCCTTCAACATTATTTTTTCTTGAATGTAAGGTGAACCAAAGTGGGGTTCTATAGAAGTTAATATAATATGGTTTAAGAAAAATTATAAAATTTAATTCAAATTTATATTTTTTGAAAGTGGAACTTTTATTTGTGACACCCCAAGCTTTTATGGTACGTTTCCATTTGAATAATGCAATGGGGTGCATTATACGCAACTTCGAGATTCTAACACACCACAACCAATCAAACTAGCCGTTATGAATAGTAATACCAACTTTTTGAAATTTTATAAATTTTATCTTTAAAATGGACTTCATTTTTGGATTCTTAATATCTAAATTATCTTAGGGTGAAATTTTGTTACTTTTCGGATAACTTTCATATTTTGATGAATAGTGAAAATTACTAAATTTTAATTAAAAACAACTTTTTTAATCGAAAAAAATAATAGTGATAAATTATTAATTTCAGAGGTCTTAAAGTATATTTATAATATATTTTTACCACTTAATACAATGTTGGTCATTAGATTTAATTTCATATTTAAACCAGACATAAACAAGTGTCAATCTTTTGATAGTTATTATCTCTTAAAAACACGCTATTTGTTTTGACAACGGGAATTAATTTTTAAATTAATTAATGCAACTGATATGTTTTGAATTTGGTAAAATAGACATAATTTTTGAATTCATAATATCAAATATAGCTTAGGCCTAATTTTTGGTATTTTTCTGGAAACTTTCATTTTTTGATGAATAGTGAAACCACTAAGTGGTAGTTAAAAAACTGATTTTTTCATAAAACTTAATTTTACCACTTCTGTGAGTGGAATTTTGAAAATCCGAGAGATAGGGTTAATATCAAGGAGTAAAATTTGGTTCAATGAGATGAAAATAATTTTGATGAATAGTAACTTTTTTCTTTAATTTACCACGGTTAAAAGTAAATAGGGTAATTAAGGGTAAAAATGATATTAATATTACCCTAACACATGTCCTAATTATATTGGACAAGTGTATATCGACTAAAAACAACCTTAGGAGTAAAATATTATCATTTAGGTCCACTTGGATTAGATTAGGACATTTATTATTATTTAATTCAAAGAAGAGTTAAAAGAGTTAAAATCAAAGTTTATTTACTAAAACATTTTTAATATAGGGTTATAGATAAGGTAAACTCGATTGTAAATATTCATTAGAAAGATAAAACTATTTCCTGCATAATGATATTTTATTTTTACTTTTTAGACAATAAATACTTTAATTTATTTATGACATAAAGATGATGCAGTAATAACCATAATAGTGAAACATTAAAATAATTGATATTATAAATACCCAAATAAATATAATTTGAGACTTTTTATGAATTAAACTAATTTTCTAGGTTAATATGACATTTTAGGAAGGATTTAATTAACTTTTTGTGAAGTAATAATTCTTTTATGATTTTCACAAAAATCAATTTTCCAAATAGTGTCAAAATTGACATAAAAGAGTTTTTAAAATAAATATTATATTATTAATTGATATTCAATTCCTAAAAATCTAAGGTTCGGACAAAATAATTATATCATGATATTTGTATCATCAATGGACCACTTGGGGGTCTCTTGGAGGTATATAGTAAGTTTTTTAACTATATAATATAAAAATACAAAGTGACATGGTAAGTGTCAAACTAATTAACTAAGAGTTAAAACTAAACGATAAGGTTAATATAATGACCCAAACCTATATAAATTATATTTGTTGAGTGGTTTTAGACCCATAACCACCTTAAACTTTAAATAATACACTTTGGAGCCATTATAAACCGAATATGAATTTATTATAAAATAATATTTCTAGATTCTCCAAAGGTGCCCCTCACCCCTCTTATAAAAGGGCACTCCCCCTTCTCATTAATTCACACCTTCAAAGTCTTTTTGTTCGGACAAACACAACCCAAATACTCTCTCAACCTCCCTAAATACAACATAGAGGCATTATTTTGATCATAAATCCAACTTGAGGATCCCTTTTTATCAAATCAAAAGGAAGAACCCGAAGAAGAGGTAATGTTTTCACCACCCTTTTTTCAAGTTCCTTTCTTCTTCCACTTCTTCTTTATTTGTTATTAAAATTATAAAATAATAACTCCAGTATATTATATATACTTTTATGTTATTATAAACATGGTACAACCATATTTCAGTATTCTATCCATCCTTTGAATGGCATGTCACCATACGTGCGTACGTACGGCTTACCGTCTCCACGTCGTGGTGTAATTGTCATTCAATAAATTATTATTTGGATGGGTATAATAATGATGTGTAATTCATGTAAATAATAAATATAACATGATAATTATTCTTTCTATATGATATACCATCCAATTATATATTATTTTAACATCAAAAGAATGATAGTGTCGCTCGTGCATACATACGGACTACCGTCTCCATGAACGCGATGAGATTCATTCTCCATCGTATCCATTCAAGTATAATTCTCATTTTATGATTACAAATAATTTTTAAGGACTTGATATAATTCTGGATATGAATAATATACAACCTATCCATAACAAACACGGCTTACGTAACAAATAATATAAAGGAAAACGAGTAAGTTAACACCCGAAATGAAGATAATACTAAGATATTATTAACAAATCAATGTTAAAAGATCATATATGATATCATATTAATGTAAATTATTCTTGTATAAATAAATAACAATTATTTCACCATTATACAGGAGGTTAACCTACTGTCGACCAAGGAAATAGTATAAAGTAAGGGGTTTCTTATCACACTTTTAATTCCGTGAGATTTCCATTGTTCATCACTTATTTATTGCATGTGGTGTGTATACTAACCATGATTGTATTAATTGTGTAATATACTTTAATTTATGGATATTTACATCATTGTTGTATTATCCTTCTTTCATCGGTGCATGTTTCATAAGTTACCAAATCGATAAGGGAATTTGAAATTTCAATTTCCACTCATTCGGCTTTACGCATACTTCATTGATTATTTTACTCCAAGATTATGTGTGGAATCACTATTCATTTGATTATGTCATAATGTACACTCCCTTTCTGTGGATATACTTTTTATACACATAATCACTCCATTGATAAATTCTCAAGTCATCGGTATGAGCTTGATATGAGTAATTTTTACTCAATCTCGATTTGTTGAGATAAACATCCAATTCATTGGTGTTGTTTTTACAAGAATATGTGTGAATGTCCTTTGATTGTTTTACACTGAATATCCAATCATATTTAGTGTATTTATATTTTTCACACATAATTATGTCGTTGATTTATCCTTAACCTAAGGATACGGCCTTTATGAGAGATTTCATCTCAATTTACATTCCATTGAGACTTCTTCGTTGTTATACACCAAATCACTTTTATATGGTGTATATAATGTGATTTGACATAGTATATCATTAATCCCTTTATTCTCATGATATTATAAAGTTTTGATTACCTCAATTATTTTTATTCAAGTTTCTTTATTTTGGTTAGGAACTCTAACTAAAATATCATTTTAAATGTTTTAAATATTTATTATTCTAAGTCTTTCTCATTAATGTCCATGTTTTAAAAATGTTTTTAAGGATTTATATATGTGGACATTAATGTTTTAAAATTAAAATAATTTTTAAAATTTTCAAAGTGGTATGGGACACTTTGATTCAAAAAAATCTATTTTAAATGGCTTCTTGACAAATAGTGTGAATTTTAAATGTTTTCAAGAAAAAGTGGGATATTTCTCTCAATTGTTTGATGATTATTTTAATCTATGTCAATATCCTTCATTATTGTCGATTGAGGTTAATCTTATACAATAAAATCTTCCATATTGTATCGAATGAGTTATGTTTGACTATGGATGTGCTATTTTTATACCATTCATGGTTTGTGGATCAAATATTGACATTTCATATGCTAGTTTTAATATTAATGTTTATGTTATATTTAAAACTTTTCGTATGAGGAATGGATTGGACTTAGTAATTGACGGGTGGAGCCCGCTATAGCTCCTCGATGCATCGGTAGGTCTCATGAGACAAACTAGTGTCTTGGAATGAGGCCTTGACAAAATCTTATTTGTAGTCTTAGCACGAGGCCTTGGCTACGTGGTTATGGTAGTCTGGCATTATGCATTCCACCATCACGAAAGTGGTTATTGATATTGCATGTGATTATTTGACTAGTAGAATATCCATGTGAATAAGTAAATGGTGTTATTTCATTTTAACTTTTCCATATTATGCTGAAGTTCAAGTTTAAAAGGCTTTTGTTTTAGTTATACATTGCCTTAAATTTTTATGTTTATTTATGAAAGTTTCCACTATATTGTTATCCTTACTGAGCATCTGAGCTCACCCCTTTCAATGTTTTATTTTTTCCAGGATGTGAAGAAGTATTTTATGAATGACCTGCAGGGATAGTATGAGGGTATATGAAGACAATATGTTGTTGTAGTTTTTCTCTTATTGATGTAATGTAAACTTTATGAATATATCTAGTGTTTCCAAGGCTACTAAACTAATCGGTCTTTCGAGACTTGATCTTTCTTGTGATCAGGCCAATGTTATGTAATAAAGCACCGACTCTAGGTATCTAGGGTCGGGGCGTTACAGTTGGTATCAGAGGAAGTTTAGTACAAACCTTGGAAGCTAGATTTAGATAAACTCTGATTAGATCACGTAGACCTAAGATGAACTTTGAGGATTAGTATAGAAGAACTTCCTAGAATTTTGGTATTGTAGAGATTTTGTGAGTTTTCTGAGAAATACATCCCTGTCTGGATACGAGTAGGTAGAGGCGGCTCTGGAACAGATGTACCTAGGGGTAAAACCTGAAAACACGGCTTTGAGCTAGACTTGAACGAGAACTGGTGCATGACAACAGGCCTTGTTGCACTCTTGGTTACGACACTCCCGGGGGATATGCTTAGGATAATTTAATTTTTCTTTACAAACTGATTTGAAGTATTATATATATGAGATGAGAGTAAATGACCTTGGTTAATCCTAATGTGTTTCAAATTGAGAATATGGTGACATGTTAATCTCTAAATGATTTTATGACTACTGTTACTCACACAATGCTTTCTAGTTTTAGTCAATGGTTGGATTCCACGGAATTCATAGTGACTTTGAGAATGATGTACAAGGTGGGAATGGTGGTGGAAATGAGCAACAAAATGGAATGCTGATAGGCGTAAAAGATATCGTTTTTATGCCCAATCAATTTTCCAAAAATATGATCAACAATATATATATTAACAAATTCTTGGACTCAAAAAATAATAGAAAGGTGATCAATGATAAGAGCTCCAGTAGTGGAGACCATGGAGAAAGGAATCCTCAATTTCCATCATTCAGGAAATGTGGAAGGAGATACCCAGGAAAGTGTCTCAATGGGACAGAGAAATGCTTTACGTGTGAGAAGGAAGGACATAAAGTGAAGAATTGCCGAAGAAAACTGAATTTTACTATGGAAGAAGATAAAAATGGTCTCAAGAATCCATTTACAGTCATTTTCCATAAATGTAGGGGACCTGGCCATTACTCGAGTGAATGCCCTATTCTATAGGATATTTTCTTTGAAAAAGAAGAATCTATGTGGAAATAAATGGTTGGAGAAATGTTTAAAAAGTATTAGTGCTCCTTGTTGATGGTTTTACTTTGGAATAATTTTCCCTTGTATTTTTAACCCTGTAGTTTTCCATGTGAGAATGATATTTGAGGAAGAATTATCTTTTCTCCTGTAGATATAGTTATAAATAACCATTTGGTTTTATATGATCATTGGGTTTGAGGCAATTATAAGTTATTATAATTTGGGATGAAAATGCAAGGTATGAGATAAGATTTGTGGTTAAATTATGTTATGGTTATTTTGAAGAATTTATCTAATTTTGGTAATGTTATAAAATATAGTTTTTGAAAAAGGACAACACGCAGACCATGTGACAACCCGTCACGTCGGAAAAAGCTGTGGGAATCGAAACCAGAACCAAAGTGCGATTGGGATTTATCGCCTACCACTGGACTACGTGAAGTCCCTGGTTAGTGTGACTATTATTTTTAGTTAAATGATTTTATTTATCAATAATAATTTTATTTGGGATATTATGTCTTATCAAATGAATACCCTTATTATAGAAAAATGATTCGGTGATTAAGTGATAAATGTTATTTTGGAAGTTGTTTGATTTTTTGTGAACACTATATGCCCAAGGAAAATAGAATAGTATGGGATTTCATTTGAGGAGTAATGGTGGATTTTTATCTATTTTTTTATTGTGGATTTATAGTGATTTGGGTTATTTATGGAAATTATTAGGTTAATTACTTTTAAGTATGTGACTTTAAGAGTAATTAATGTCATTTGGAGATGCAATTTAACGTGGAAGAATATATTCTTATACGTTTTAGGTTTCAATATTAGTTCGGATTATATTGAAGGATTTTAAGGACAATTGATTATTGAATGGTATTTATTTAACTTTGGGGTATTGATGGTTTAATTTTTGAAATTTAGATTAGTGTTTTTTTTCTCTAATGGAATATTCATTTGGGGGATCATCCGATATTATACTAACCATTTTGGTTTTGATTAATATCTAAAGACAAGGTAAATATATAGTTTATCCTACGTGGATCATGTATTTCTATAGAAGTTTATTCTAGCTCTTCCATTGTGACCAAGTCTTCTTGAATACTCATTGTTCAAAAAAAATGAGTTAGTGGTAAAAATTTATTAAAGAATGAAACTCTACTTAAAAAGTAAGTATATCTCTTTATGTTCTTAGTCAATATCATAAATGAAATCCTTGTCCTTATTCCCAATAAGGTATGTTTTGTCATCATTCCTTTGGGGATTATCTTCTCTTGTTTCTCCCTTCCATATTATACCATGTAATTTCTAAGATTCTAATGGGTTTTTCTTGGGGTTGGTTGGTATTGTCGTACCGTGGTATCCTTCGGTGGATGCAGTTGTCATGAGAGGAGGATTGTGACTCATTGTGTGGATAAAGGACGTCAAGAACTCTTCCAGGTAGGGGATTCATGGCTTCTCTAATTGTATATGTGCAATCGTAGAATTAGCATGATTTATCCCTTTGGATCACAATGAAATTGACCTAATTAAATACTTGAACTGGATTAAAATAATTGGTTGATCGCATGTTGTTTCTTTAAACTGTGATAACGGTTTCCTCATGTTTTTCTAGATAGAGTGATATCTATGATTTCTTTGATTTTTTGTTTGTTCATGATAGAAATTGATAATGAACGTAAAGCTGGAATTAATTGTTAATTAATTGGCAAAAGATAAAGAGGCATGTAAATTAATCTGGTTATTGTCGTTGTTGTAGTTGTTCTAATTTGAGGATAATAAAATTAGGGAAGTAAGCATTGTTATTTAATTGTGATAGCTTACTGATTATGTATCCCGTAATTGGAACCTACAAATAACAAATCTGCTAATTCAATGTGGATTAAAAAATAGATTATGTGGGAATTTCTAAAAGGATTCTGAGTTACCCTCTTTTTTGTTAAAGGGTCAAGAGCCCAGGGTTGTGATTATTGTTTTTCTGCTTCTTGTGCTATGATGTGACCCTGGAGGGGTGTTGTGATATGTGGAGGCGTGGAGGCCTTGTGTTTGTGCCAGTGGATGACGCCTAGAGTGGTGAGATGCATCAGTTTATGCATGTGGGTGTCGGGGAGGACACCAAGGGTGATGGAATGGGATGGATGTGGTTGCTGGATGCTTGTGGTTTTCTTTGAATGTTTATCTGCTTTGCTTTTCCCCACTACTCAAGGCATCTAGTCTTGCTTACCCTTCTTCCAAAGGAGGCGAAGATGCGCGGGGTATGCCACGTGCTTTCCGTGTTTAGCCTCTCGAGGGAGAATGGGGTTATGCTCTTTCTATAGGCAGAAAAGACTAGACAGGTAGTATATCTACTCACCGTGTTGAGCCTCCTTTGTTTTTAGTAGCATAGGATGCTTTTCAAGAATTCCTGAGAATATGGAAAAGTAATTTTGTAATGAATGTTTGATTAAATGGTGAAAATCAACGGGGATGGAGATACTATAATTTAAAGGTGATGTGAATCTTAAAAGGAGCAGTTGATTTTTGGGTGTGATGCTAATGAAGTTTAATGTTAAATTTTTCATGGTTAATTAATGTTTAAATAATTAATTAATGTACAGTGGAACTGATAAAATGAGAATGGGGTAATCTAATAAAGCTCTTAAAATGTTTGTGTGCTTATAGGACACCTAGTCTTAGAAGTAGCAACTTGGAGTCTGAGAGACGTTATCTGCAGTTGTATCTAAGACTAGGTAATTCCCATAGTGTGGATGTGAGTTATATATATATTCTGTACTTTTTGTGTTTCTATGCGCTACTCCACCATGTCGGTAAGGGCAACTGACACCCCGGGGATTCTGAGCCCTGGGGGGTGTTTTCCCCAACATTTTGATGGGAGGTCGAATGGCTGACGACCCCCTTTGGCCCCGCTCTCTTCTCTTGGTAGATACTTGTGCCATGAGGCACAGCGGTTAGTTACCCGATATATGTTTGTAGAGGGTTGTAATGGCTTGTGGTTATTCACACACATATATTCTGGATATATTATCCTATGTACTACTATAGGTGTAACGTGTATAGGCTATGATGGCTTGAGGATCCTTACTCGGAGTATGGGCTGTAATGGCCTGAGGTATTATACCCGACGTATGATACATGTTATGCGAGCTGTGGTGGCTCCCAAAAACTACCTGGTTACTTTTGGTTGGGAGGATGGTGTGGTGCTTCGCCCAGGTGTCTGCGGGCAAGCCTTTATGGTGCACGAGGTGCAGATTGTGGAGCTTAGCCCAAGTGTCGGCGGGCAAGCCTTTGGAGAGAGATGCACAGGACATATGTCGTTGGGGAAAAGCGGAAAAACTGTGGGGAAGTAGTTGTGGGGTACCCTTGATATTCTTTATTATATGCTATATTCTTGTATGCGTTACTTGGTGAGGGTAGTCATGGTGAGGTTGGGAACTTATTATACCTGTTTAGGTGACGAGTTAGCTTCACTTGTTGTTCACTGGGATTTAGCATGCTTTCTTTAATTTTGCACGAGAGGCTTGGGGATGATCCTACTGAGTATACTGTTATACTCACCCTGTGTATATATAAACTATTTTTCAGGTCACTTGGTACAGGTTGGGGATCAAGTTGGTTACTACTAGCTTGTGGTTGGAGGAGGAGCTGTTCGGGCTTGTGGTCGCTGTCGTTTTACATTCTTTTGGGTACTTTTAGTTTTCCCTTTCAGTTGTAGTACTTTTTCATGACATTTCATATATGTACTTGGATTTATTTTATATTTCAGTTCTGAGTTGGATTTGATCGGAGTCTATTCTATCTATCTCTTCTGCATGTGTTCTCTTAGAGGGTAATGTCTCCCATTTGTATGTTTATTATACCCTCGGTGCTAGTTGCCAACCCGGGGCCTACTGGAGGCGGGACTCAGGGGTCATTATCTCTCTTCTCACATTGCCGGCCCAGGAGGGGTACACTTTGTGGGGAGGGGGTCATGACAGAGTGGTATCAGAGGTCTGGTTGAGGGATAGGATGGAGTTGGAGTTAGTCACAGGTGAGGTTGCATGGGATGGTAGGGCAACAGTGTCATTCATGTTTAGCAAGTGGGGTAAAAACTGGAGACCGGAAGAGACATAGGTGTTTAGGGCCCCCTATGATATGTTGCACGGACCTTTAAGTTTATGATGGCTACTAAACAAAGTGATACTGGTTGCAGGGTAGAGACCTAGGAAAGGATCATGCATCATTATTCTTTGCACCTGTGTTTGAATGGGTAGACCTTGGGATAGGTAACCTAAAATTAATAAAACAAAACAATTAATTAATTAATGTTGAGTCTTCCATATTCCAGGCTTAGGAGGTCTAACAGTTGTTATTTTACAGGTATGGCTCCAGGTCGACGTCTTCGTCAGGTTTGCGCAGAAGATGCCCAGCAAGCTGTTCCAGCAGATCACCGCCGGGTAGAGGTTGACGACTATGAAACTTGGAGGAAGACACTCCGAGAGTTTCAGCGCCAGAGTCTATGGAAGTACGAGGGATCCATTTCAGATGCAGTCACAGAATACTGGTTGGAGGAGGTCGAGATAGGCTTCAGTTCGATTAGTGCTCAGAAGGAACACTGGGTGTCCTTGGTTGTGACGATGCTACGTGGAGCAGCAAGGAAGTGGTGGTTCTTGTTCCTCGGGGATCGTGAGGAGTCAGCGATCTCATGGGAGGAGTTTCGAGATAGGTTTAGAGTCAAGTTTCATTCTTCGACAGCGAAGGCGTCCAGTCGCCAGGAGCTTCTTACCCTTCGACAGGGGAGCTCCAGTGTTCGAGAGTTTGGAATTTGTTTCAGGAACCTTCTACGATATGCTTCAGACCTGTTACCAGATGAGGAGGCCAGGTCAAGGCATTTTGAGGAGGCTTTGCATCCAGAGATCCAGTGCCAGGTCACCCCATTTATGATAAAGACATATCTTGAGGTGCTGGCGAGGGCAGAGGTTGTTGAGAGGACTTTTTCCGGGACCAGATCTTCACGAGAGGGGAATCATCATGATTCCTCATGAAGCAGAGCTGTGGTCCGGGGTTCCTGGTTTTCAGGGAAGAAGTGTTTATGTTCACCTGGGGGTAGGTCTCAGCCCTTTCCATCTCGTTTCTCCGGAGGTAACAACTCTCATACCTATTCCAAGGGATCAGGCACTTTTTTTTCTTGTGGTGGGCATTGTCATCAGCAGTGGGAGTGCCTGACTTTTCAGAGTAATCATCATGCAACGGGCACTCCGCTCCAAGTTCCTCCATTGAGGCAGATCCAGCCGAGGTAGCAACAGCAGGTTGCACCAGCTTTTGATCACCAGAGGGTAGATGGAGTAGGCAGAGGACAGCCCCATGATGCTCCCCATCCTCAGAGAGTAGAGTGCGGCCATGGTGGTGGTCTTCATCAGGGTCAGAGAGGCTGTGGAGGAGGTTGTGGTCAGCTTTATGCTCTAGCGTTTCCAGCCCTAGGTGATCCAGATGTCATTCGAGGTACCCTTTGCTTGTTTTCTACATTGGTGTATGCCTTGTTTGATTCCGGAGAAACACGCTCCTTCATATCACCTACCCTTCTCCATGATTTGGGAATTGAGGTAGAGAGGATTCTAGTGCCCTTGGCGTTGACTACGCTAGTTGGAGGTCGAGCCGACTTGTTTGAAGTATGTAGAGACTGTGAGCTAGTGTTGGGGCAACACCGCTCTTGGGGAGATTTCCTATGTTTACGAATACAACCATATGATGTCATCCTCGGCATGGATTGGTTGTATTCAGTACAGGATATTGTGTATTGCTACAGGAAGAAGGTCGTTTTATTTGATTCATATGGAGAGAAAGTGGTGTTTTTTGGTGAGAGAGATCCTTGGATGAGTCATAGATGAGTTCCATCCTTATCATCCATGATGGCTGGGATGATGCTGAGTTATTCAGAGGTTCAACAGTTGGTGTTTCCTAGGGTCGTAGAGGAGTACCCTGACATCTTTCCAGAAGAGGTTGTATCCTTACCCCCTCGATGAGAGATCGATTTTGGGATCGAGCTACAGCCCGGAGCATCTCCTATCTCTATGTCTCCGTATAGGATGGTCCCTTCTGAGATACGAGAGCTACGTATTCAGCTTGATGTTCTGTTGCAGTGCGGTTTTGTTCGGCCAAGTGTGTCACCACGGGGAGCACCAGTTTTTTTTGTGAAAAAGGCTGACAGTAGTTTGTGGTTGTGTGTCGATTATCATCGATTAAACAAAGTGACAATAAAGAACCGTTATCCTCTTCTACGGATTGATGACCTATTCGATCAACTGAAGGGTGCAAATTGGTTCTCAAAGATCGACTTGCGGTAAGGATATCATCAGATGCGTGTAAAGGATGAGGATACCCCGAAGACTTCTTTCCATTGTCATCATGGGCATTATTAGTTTGTTGTAATGCCATTCGGCGTGACAAATGCTCCATCTGTTTTCATGTGGTTGATGAATGTTGTGTTCCGTGAATTCCTGTACAAGTTTGTTGTGGTTTTCATCAACAACATCCTTGTGTACTCCACATCTAAAGAAGAGCATGCAGAGCATCTACGAGCCGTTTTGGGAATTCTTCGCCAACATCAGTTGTTTGGGAAGTTGTCGAAGTGTGAGTTTTGGGCTCGAGAAGTTAGTTTCTTGGGGAATGTTGTGTCCCAACAGGGAGTAGCTGTGGATCCGTCGAAGATAGAAGTATTGGTGTCTTGGGAATCCCCCAAGACCGTGTCATAGGTGAGAAGTTTCCTTGGTCTTGCAGGCTATTATAGGAGGTTTATAGCCAATTTCTCCCGAGTTGCGACTCCTCTGACCGCTTTGACCAGGAAGGATCAAGCATTCATATGTACTGATTAGTGTCAGGTAGCTTTCGAGTATCTAAAGAAGAAGTTGGTAAGTGCTCCAGTCCTTTGTCTTCCAGTGGAGGGAGTCCATTTTGATATTTTCTGTGATGCTTCACATCTGGGTCTAGGATGTGTTCTCATGCAGCAGAGGTTAGTAGTTTCTTATGGGTCTCGGAAGTTGCATCCCCATAAATGAAACTATGACACCCATGATCTTGAGTTGGTAGTCATGGTGTTTTCTCTGAAGTTTTGGAGACATTACCTCATTGGTGAGCACTTTGTGGTTTTCACTGATCATAAGAGTTTGAGGTATGTTTTCTCCCAACATGACTTGAACTTGCGGCAGCGCTGGTGGATGGAGTTCTTGAAAGAATACGACTTTGAAATATCATATACACCTAGAAAAGGGAATGTTGTAGCTGATGCACTAAGCCGAAAGTCACGTAACGATGTTGTGCGTGAATCTGTTGATTCCTGGAGAGTGATGAAAGAGCTATCAGCTTTGCATCTTGATATGGGAGAAGTTGGGGGTAGAGGTTGTCTTTTCCAGACGACGGTGCAGTCATCCCTGATGCAGAAGGTGGAAGAGTCTCAGTTGGGTGATCTAGAGGAGGAAGTCTGGAGAGACAGAGTTGTTTGTGGTGAGGATCCTGATGGTTGGTCGGAGGATGAACAACACCGAGTGTTGTATCATGGAAGGATTTTTGTTCCCTTGGCAATGTGCGAGACGATTCTCCGAGAGTTCCATAGTTCACCCTTGGTAGTACATCCTGGTGTGACGAAGATGTACCAATCCTTGAGGAGTCAGTTTTGCTGGCCTGGGCTGAAACGTACGGTTGTAGAGTGTGAGTCTCGATGTTTAGTTTTCCAGAAGGTGAAGGCCAAAAACCGTGTTCCTGGTGGTCTTATCCAGCAATTAGAGATTCCTCAGTGGAAGTGGGAGGACATCTCAATGGACTTTATTACAGGTTTACCTCGAGCTCTGGGAGGACATGATGCTATATGGTTGGCAGTGGATCGTTTAACAAAGTCGGCCCACTTCATAGCGATCAAGGAGTCGAGCTCAGTGGAGGTTTTGTCGAGGCAGTATCTAGAGAAGGTGGTAAGACTTCATAGAGTACCTAGCATGATCATTTCTGATCGAGATCCTCATTTTACCTCCAGGGTGTAGAGAGGTCTCTAGCATGCTTTTGGCTCTCAATTATGCCTTAGCACTACTTTTCATCCTCAAACAGATGGTCAGACAGAGTGAACCATCCAGACTCTTGAAGACATGATGCGCTCTTGTGTTCTTAATTTTGGAGGTTCATGGATGAAGTAAATACCCTTGGTAGAGTTCTCTTACAATAATATTTTTCACTCTACCATCGGTATGGCGCCGTTTGAAGCCTTGTATGGCCGGCCATGCCATTCTCCGTTGTGCTGGACTGGGGTCGGAGAGTTAGCAATTCTCGGACCAGAACTAGTTCAGAATACAACAGAGATGGTTCAGGTGATTCGTGAGAGAATGAAGATAGCACAGGATCGTCAGAAATCATATGCTGATCAAAGAAGGAGACCCTTAGAGTTTAATTTTGGGGATCAGGTTTTTCTGAAGGTGACTCCCCGTCGTGGGCAGCGAAGGTTTGGTCATGGAAGTAAGCTTTCTCCCTGGTTTGTTGGTCCTTTAGAGGTGTTAGCTCATGTTGGAGCTATGGCATATCGAGTAGTACTTCCTCCTCATATGAGTCAGATACATGATGTTTTCCACGTATCACAGCTCCATCATTATCTTCCTGATGAATCTCATGTTATCGATTGGGGAGAGATCGATATTGATGATGATGCAACCTTTGAGGAGCGACCTGTGGAGATCCAAGACCGCAAGGAGAAGGTGTTGTGTGGGCATTCTATCCCCATAGTTCATGTCTTGTGGCAACACAGTGTCATGGAGGATATTACATGGGAGCGTGAGTCACAGATACGTGCTCAGTACCCAGATTTGTTTAATGTTAAACTCCTTTCATGTAATGATGTTTTCTTTGTGGTTGGACCTTTCATGTTTTATTCATGTACTTTTCATGTGATGTTATGTTTGAATTGTTTGGATATGGATTTTTTGTTCCCATACTCTCGAATGTTGTAGTTTTGTTCCAGCTTTCGAACAACTCATGGTGGTTTTCCCGTGAGAGGTATCTTACGAGGTGGTTGTTCGGACCCCACTTTTCTTCTGGGTTGGTTTTTAATTCTCAAGGATGAGAATGTTTTGAGAGGTATCTAATGTAATGTCCCAGACCTCTCCGGTCTATTACATTGTGAAAATGTGGTGTTGGGGTGTTCCGGGAGGTCAAAGTGACTTATCCCCAACACTTTGCCAAATTTCCAGTTCTATGAACAGTGTTTATAGTTTTATGAACAGTAATAGATCGGTCTCACAGATCGGTCTCACAGATCGGTGTCACAGATCGGTGTCACAGATCAGTGTCACAGATCGGTCTGACAGATCGGTCTGATAGATCAGTTTCACAGATCAGTCTGACAGATCGGTTTCACAGATCGGTCTCACAGATCGGTCTGACAGATCGGTCTCACCGATCCGTCTGACTGATCGGTCTCACAGATCGGTCTGACAGATCAGTCTCACAGATCAGTCGGATAGATCGGTTTCACAGATCGGTATGACAGATCGGTTTCACAGATCGTTCTGACAGATCGGTTTCACAGATCGGTTTGACAGATCGGTTTCACAGATCGGTCTGACAGATCGGTTTCACAGATCGGTCTGACAGATCGGTTTCACAGATCAGTCTGATAGATTGGTTTCACAGATCGGTCTGACAGATCGGTTTCAAAGATCGGTCTGACAGATCGGTTTCACAGATCGGTCTGACAGATCGATTTCACAGATCGGTTTCATGTACAGTAACGGTGGGTGAACAGTGTTTCCAGATTCCTACAGTTTTTCCCCTTTTGACGTTTCTTTTGACATAAAATACATTTAAAGCCTTATTTTAAGGACTCTTAAGGCCAATTCAAATGCCATAAATCCTATATTAATTATTCCTAAGTTCGGGATGTATTTACTTGGTCAAACCGCGTGGGTTAATGCGATCCGTTTTTAATGGAGAATTAACCGGATCTTAAACTGTCACCTCGTTAAATCTTCAAAAAGGGATGAGATATCATTCTCCCTTGTTCTTTCCCATTGTTCTTAGCTAAGAGATGCTATAACCTTTCAATCATTCCCGTAGGAGTTGCACAATCAATCTTTACTCCTAGGATTGGTTATGCTCTGTTTTGGATGTAACTGAACTCTGTCGGTCAATCTTCCCAATAAGGTATGTTTTATCGTCATTCCTTTTGGGATCATATTCTCTTGTTTCTCCCTTCCATATTATACCATGTAATTTCCAAGATTATAATGGGTTTTTCTTGGGGTTGGTTGGTACTATCGTACCGTGGCATCCTCCGGTGGATGCAGTTGTCGTGAGAGGAGGATTGTGACCCGTTGTGTGGATAAAGGACGTCAAGAACTCTTCCAGGTAAGGGATTCATGGCTTCTCTAATTGTATATGTGAAATCTTAGAATTAGCATGATTTATCCCTTTGGATCACAATTAAATTGAACTAATTAAATAATTGAACCGGATTAAAAGAATTGGTTGGTCGCATGTTGTTTCTTTATACCGTGATAACGGTTGCCTCATGTTTTGCTAGATAGAGTGATATCTATGATTTATTTGATTTTTTTCATTCATGATAGAAATTGATAATGAACGTAAATCCGGAATTAATTGTTAATTAATTGGCTAAAGATAAAGAGGAATGTAAATTAATCTGGTTATTGTCGTTGTTGTAGTTGTTCTAATTTGAGGATAATAAAATTGGGGAAGTAAGCATGGTTATTTAATTGTGATAGCTTACTGATTAGGTATCCCATAATTAGAACCTATGAATAAAAAATCTGCTAATTCAATATGGATTAAAGAACGGATTATGTGGGAATTTCTAAAAGGGTTCTGAGTTACCCTCTTGTTTGTTAAAGGGTCAAAAGCCCATGGTTGTGATTGTTGTTTTTCTGCTACTTGTGCTATGATGTGACCCTGGAGGGGTGTTGTGATATGTGGAGGCGTGGAGGCCTTGTGGTTGTGGTAGTGGATGACGTCTAGAGTGGTGAGATGCATCAGTTTATGCATGTGGGTGTCGGGGAGGACACCAAGGGTGATGGAATTGGATGGATGTGGTTGTTGGATGCATGTGGTTTTCTTTGAATGTTTATCTACTTTGTTTTTTCCCACTGCTCAAGGCAGCTGGTCTTTCTTACCCTTCTTCCAAAGGAGTCTAAGACGCGCGGGGTATGCCACGTGCTTTCCGTGTTTATCCTCTTGAGGGAGAATGGGTCTATGCTCTTTCTATTGGCGGAAAAGACTCGAAGGATAGTATATCTACTCACCATGTTGAGCCTCCTTTGTGTTTAGTAGCATAGGATGCTTTTCTAGAATGCCTGGGAATATGGAAAAGTAACTCTGTAATTAATGTTTGATTAAATGGTGAAAATCCACAAGGATGGAGATACTAGAATTTAAAGGTGATGTGAATCTTAAAAGGAGCAGTTGATTTTTGGGTGTGATGCTAATGAAGTTTAATGTTAAATTTTTCATGGTTAATTAATTTTTAAAGAATTAATTAATGTACAGTGGAACTGATAAAATAAAAATGGAGTAATCTAATAAAGCTCTTTAAATGTTTGTGTGCTTATAGGACACCTAGTCTTAGAAGTAGCAGCCTGGAGTCTGAGAGATGTTAGCTAGAGTTGTATCTAAGACTAGGTAATGCCCATAGTGTGGATGTGAGTTATATATATATTCTGTACTTTTTGTGTTTCTATACGCTACTCCATCCTGTCGGTAAGGACAACTGACACCCCGGGGATTCTGATCCCTGTGGGGTGTTTTCCCCAACATTCTGATGGTAGGTCAAATGGCTGACTACCCCCTTTGGCCCCGCTCTCTTCTCTTAGTAGATACTTGTGCCATGAGGCACAGCAGTTAGTTACCCCATATATGTGTGTAGAGGGCTGTAATGGCTTGTGGTTATTCACACACATATATTCTGGATATAGTATCCTATGGAAGACTATAGGTGTAACGTGTATAGGATATGATGGCTTGAGGATCCTTAATCAGAGTATGGGCGGTAATGGCTTGAGGTATTATACCCGACGTATGATACATGTTATGCGAGTTGTGGTGGCTCCCGGAAACTACCTGGTTACTTTTGGTTGGGAGGATGGTGTGGTGCTTTGCCCAGGTGTCTGCGGGCAATCCTTTGTGGTGCACAAGGTGCAGATTGTGGAGCTTAGCCCAGGTGTCTTCGGGCAAGCCTTTGGAGAGAGATGCACAGGACGTATGTCGTTGGGGAAAAGCGTCAAACCAGTGGGGAAGTAGTAGTGGGGTACCCTTGATATTCTTTATTATATGCTATATTCTTGTATGCGTTACTTGGTGAGAGTGGCCATGGTGAGGTTGGAAACTTAGTATACATGTTTTGGTGACGAGTTAGTTTCACTTGTTGTTCACTGGGCTTTAGCATGCTTTCTTTACATTTTCACGAGAGGCTTGGGGAGGATCCTACTGAGTATAATGTTATACTCACCCTATGTATATATAAACTGTTGTTCAGGTCACTTGGAGAAGTTTGGGGATCAAGTTGGTTACTACTATCTTGTGGTTGGAGGAGGAGTTTTTTGGGCTTATGGTCGCTGTTGTTTTACATTCTTTTGGGTACTTTTAGTTTTCCCTTTTAGTTGTAGTACTTTTGCATGACATTTCATATATGTACTTGGATTTCTTTTATATTTCAGTTCTGAGTTGGAGTTGATTGGAGTCTATTCTATCTCTCTCTTCTGCATGCGTTATCTTAGAGGGTAATGCCTCCCATTTGTATGTTTATTATACCCTCGGTGCTAGTCGCCAACCCGGGGCCTACTAGAGGCAGGACTCGGGGGTCATTATCTCTCTTCTCACATTGTCAGCCCAGGAGGGGTACACTTTGTGGGGAGGGGGTCATGATAGTTATACCTAAGGTAAATTCGATTGTAACTATTAATTAGAAATATAAAATTATTTCCTACATAATGATATTTAATTTATACTTTTTAGATAATAGATAATTTAATTTATTTATGACACAAAGATGATGCAGTAATTACCATAATAGTGAAAAATTAAAATAATTGATATTATAAATACCCAAATAAATATAATTTGAGACTTTTGATTAATTACACTAATTTTATAGGTTAATATTACATTTTATGAATAATTTAATTAACTTTTTTCTAAGTAATCATTCTGTTATAATTTTCAAAAAAATCAATTTTCCAAATAGTGTCAAAATTGACAAAAAAGAGTTTTTAAAACAAATTTTATATTATTAATTGATATTCAATTCCTAAAAATCTAAGGTTCATCCAAGATACTTATATCATGATAGGTGTATCATTAATGTACCACTTGGGGGTCGCTTGGAGGTATATAGTAAGTTTATTTACTATATAATATAAAAATACAAAGTGACATGGTAAGTGTCAAACTAATTAACTAAGAGTTAAAACTAAAAGATAAGGTTAATATAATGACCCAAACCTGTCTAAATTCTATTTTTTGAGTGTTTTTGCGACCCATCCCCACATTAACCTTTAAATAATACACTTTGGAGCCATTAGAAACCGAATATGAATTTATTATAAAATAATATTTCTATCTTTTCCAAAGGTACCCCTCACCCCTCTTATAAAAGGGCACTCCCCCATATCATTAATTCACACCTTCAAAGCCTTTTGGTTCAGTCAAACCTTACCCAAATACTCTCTCAACTTCCCTCACTACAACCTAGAGGCCTTAGTTTGATCATAAAGCCAACTTGAGGATCCCTTTTAATCAAATCAAAAGGAAGAACCCGAAGAAGAGGTAATGTTTTCACCACCCTTTTATCAAGTTCCTTTCTACTTCCACTTATTCTTTATTTGTTATTACCATTATAAAATAATAACTCCAGTATATTATATATACTTTTATATTATTATAAACATGGTACAACCATATTTCAGTATTCTATCCATCCTTTTAATGGCATGTCACCATTCGTGCGTACGTACGGCTTACCGTCTCCACGTCATGGTGTAATTGTCATTCAATAAATTATTATTTGTATGGGTATAATAATGATGTGTAATTCATGTAAATAATAAATATAACATGATAATTATTATTTCTATATGATATACCATCCAATTATATATTATTTTAACATAAAAAGAATGATATTTTCGCTCGTGCGTACGTACAGACTACCGTCTCCATGAACGCGGTGAGATTCATTATCCATCGTATCCATTAAAGTATAATTATCATTTTATTATTAAAGATAATGTTTAAGGACTTGATATAATTCTGTATATAAATAAGATACAACCTATCCATAACAAACACGTCTTACGTAACAAAGAATATAAAGGAAAACGAGTAAGTTAACACCTGAAATGAAGATAATACTAAGATATTATTAACAATTCAATGTTAAAAGATCATATATGATATCATATTAATTTAAATGATTATTGTATAATTAAATAACAATTATTTAACCATTATACAGGAGGTTAAACTACCTTCGACCAAGGAAAAATTACAAAGTAAGGGGTCTCTTATCACACTTTTAATTCCGTGAGATTTCCATTGTTCACAACTTATTTATTACATGTGGTGTGTGTAATGACCATGACTATATTCATTGTGTAATATACTTTAATTTATGGATATTTACATCTTCATTGTACTATCCTTCTTTCATGGGTACATGTTTCACAAGTTACCAAATCGATAAGGGAATTTAAAATTTCAATTTCCACTCATTCGGCTTTACGCATACTTCATTGATTATTTTACTCCAAGATTATGTGTGGAATCTCTATTCATTTGATTATGTCATAATTTACACTCCCTTTCTGTGGATATACTTTTTATACACATAATCACTCCATTTATAAATTCTCAAGTCATCTGTATGAACTTGATAAGAGTAATTTTTACTCAATCTCGATTTGTTGAGATAAACATCCAATTCATTGGTGTTGTTTTTACAATAATATGTGTGAATGTCCTTTGATTGTTTTACACTGAATATCAAATCATATTTAGTGTATTTATATTTTTCACACATAATTATGTCGTTGATTTATCCTTAACCTAAGTATATGGCCTTTATGAGAGATTTCATCTCAATTTACATTCCATTGAGACTTCTTTGTTGTTATACACCAAATCTCTTTTATATGGTGTACATAATGTACTTTGACATAGTATATCATGAATCCCTTTATTCTCATGATATTATAAAGTTTTTATTACCTCAATTATTTTTATTCAAGTGCCTTTATTTTGGTTAGAAACTCTAACTAAAATATCATTTTAAATGTTTTAAAGATTTATTATTCTAAATTTTTCTCATTAATGTCCATGTTTTAAAAATATTTTTAAGGATTTATATATGTGGATATTAATGTTTTAAAATTAAAATTCCTTTTAAAATTATCAAAGTGGTATGGGACACTTTGATTCAAAAAAAAATCTATTTTAAATGGCTGCTTGACAAATAGTGTGAATTTTAAATGTTTTAAAGAAAAAGTGGGATATTTCTCTGAATAGTTTGATGATTATTTTAATCTATGTAAATATCCTTCATTATTGTCAATTGAGGTTAAACTTATGCAATACAATCTTCCATATTGTATCGAATGAGTTATGTTTTACTGTGGATGTGCTATTTTTATACCTTTCATGGTTTGTGGATAAAATATTGACATTTCGTATGCTAGTTTTAATACGAATGTTTATGTTATATTTCAATCGTTTCATATGAGGAATGGATTGGACTTAGTAAGTGACGGGTGGATCCCGCTATAGCTCCTCGATGCATCGGTAGGTCTCATGAGACAAACTAGTGTCTTGGCACAAGGCCTTGACAAAATCTTATTTTTAGTCTTGGCACGAGGCCTTGGCTACGTGGTTATGATAGTCTGGCATTATGCATTCCATCATCAGGAAAGTGGTTATTGATATTGCATGTGATTATTCGAATAGTAGAATATCCATGTGAATAATTAAATGGAGTTATTTCATTTTATCTTTTCCATATTATTCTGAAGTTCAAGTTTAAAAGGCTTCTATTTTAGTTATACATTGCCTTAAATTTTTATGTTTATTTATAAAAGTTTCCACTATATTGTTATCCTTACTGAGAATTTGAGCTCACCCCTTTCAATGTTTTATTTTTACCAGGATGTGAAGAAGTATTTTATGAATGACCTGTAGGGATAGTATGAGGGGATATGAAGATAATATGTTGTTGTAGTTTTTCACTTATTGATGTAATGTAAACTTTATGAATATATCTAGTGTTTCTAATGCTATTAAACTAATTGGTCTTTTGAGACTTGATATTTCTTGTGATCAGGCCAATGTTATGTAATAAAGCACCAACTCTAGGTATCTAGGGTTAGGGAGTTACAGTTGGTATTAGAGAAGTTTAGTACAATCCTTGGAAGCTATATTTAGATAAACTCTTATTAGATCACGTAGACCTAAGATGAACTTTGAGTATTAGTATAGAAGAACTTCCTATAATTTTGCTATTATAGAGATTTTGTGAGTTTTCTGAGAAATACATCCATGTCTGGATACGAGTAGGTAGAGGCGGCTCTGGCACAGATGTACCTAGGGGTAAAACCGGAAAACACCGCTTTGAGCTAGACTCGAACGGGAACTGGTGCACGACAACGGGCCTTACTGCACTCTTGGTTACGACACTCCCGGGGGATATGCTTAGGATAATTTAAATTTTCTTTACAACCCGATTTGAAGTATTATATATACAATATGAGAGTAAATGACCTTGGTTAATCCTAATGTGTTTCAAATTGAGAATATGGTGACATGTTAATCACTAAATGATTTTATGAATACTGTTACTCACACAATGATTTCTGGTATTAGTCAATGGCTAGATTCCAAGGAAGTCATAGTGAATTTGAGAATGATGTACAAGGTGGGAACGATGGTGGCAATGAGCAAAAAAATGGAATGTTGATAGGCGTAAAAGATATCGTCTTTATGCAAATTTAATTTTCCAAAAATATGATCAAAAATATATATATTAACTAATTCCCGGACTCAACATAAAATAGAAAGGTGATAAATGATAAGAGCTCCAGTAGTGGAGACCATGGAGAAAGTAATACTCAATTTCCATCATGCAGGAAATGTGGAAGGAGACACCCAGGAAAGTGTCTCAATGGGACAGAGAAATGCTTTACGTGTGAGAAAGAAGGACATAAAGTGAATAATTCCTGAAGAAAAATGAAGTGTACTATGGAAGAAGATAAAAATGGTCTCAAGAATCCATTTACAGTTATTTTTCGTAAATGTAGGGGACCTGGCCATTACCCGAGTGAATTCCCTATTCTATAGGATATTTTCTTTGACAAAGAAGAAGCTATGTGGAAATAAATGGTTGGAGAAATGTTTAAAAAGTATTAGTTCTCCTTGTTGATGGGTTTACTTTGGAATAATTTTCTCTTGTATTTTTAACCCTACAGTTTTCCATGTGAGAATGATATTTGAGGAAGAATTATCTTTTCTCTTGTAGATATAGTTATAAATAACCATTTGGTTTTATATGATCATTGGGTTTGAGGAAATTATAAGTTATTATAATTTGGGATGAAAATGCATGGTATGAGATAAGATTTGTGGTTAAATTATGTTATGGTTATTTTGAGGAATTTATCTCATTTTGGTAATGTTATAAAATATAGTTTTTGAAAAAGGACAACACGTTGACCGTGTGACAACCCGTCGCGTCGAAAAAAGCTGGGGGAATCGAACCCATAACCAAAGTGTGATTGGGATTTATCACATACCACTGGACTACGTGAATTCCCTGGTTAGTGTGACTATTATTTTTAGTTAAATGGTTTTATTGATCAATAATAATTTTATTTGGGATCTTATGTCTTATCAAATGAATACCCTTAGTATAGAAAAAGGATTTGGTGATTAAGTGATAAATGTTATTTTGGAAGTTGTTTTCTTTGTTGTAAACACTATATGCCCAAGGAAAATAGAATATTATGGGATTTTATTTGAGGAGTAATGGTGGATTTTTATCTATGTTTTTATTGTGGATTTATAGTGATTTGGGTTATTTATTTAAATGATTAGGTTAATTACTTTTAAGTATGTGACTTTAAGAGTAATTAATGTCATTTGGAGATACAATTTAACATGGAAGACTACATTCTTATAAGTTTTTGGTTTCAATATTAGTTTGGATTATATTGAAGTATTTTAAGGAAAATTGATTATTGAATGGTATTTATTTAACTTTGGGGTATTGATGGTTTAATTTTAGAAATTAAGATTAGAGTTTTTTTTCTCTAATGGAATATCCATTTGGGGGATCATCAGATATTTTACTAACCATTTTGGTTTTTATTAATATCTAAAGACAAGGTAAATATATAGTTTATCCTATTTGGGTCATGTATTTCTATAGAAGTTTATTCTATCTCTTCCATTGTGACCAAGTCTTCTTGAATACTCATTGTTCAAAAAAAATGAGTTAGTGGTAAAAATTTATTAAAGAATGAAACTATACTTAAAAAGTAAGTATATCTCTTTATGTTCTTATTCAATATCATAAATGAATTCCTCTTCCTTATGTAATGTAACTTAAAACAAAAAATATTGTCTGTTTACTTTTCTTACTGGGAGACTAATGACCGTTTGTCCCAACACAAGTTTGTGATTTTCTTATTGTTAGCTTTCTCTTGATCATATTTTCTATCCCTCTCCATCAGAACTTAACACTTAGTTTATCATCCATATCCATGTTTTCCTACATGTAATCCTAGTGTGGGTTATCTTGGGTGACCTTTATACCTCTCTTCCTTTCTTTTAAAGTGATAGTTTTATTGACTCTTTTTCCGATGTGGGACTTTCCATTATATTCTCAAGCCCAATTTTAAAAAAATTGTGAGGACACAATTTATTGAAGGAGGGTAGAATGTAACACCCCAATCTTCCACGGTACGTTTCCCTTTGAACAATGCAATGGCGTGCATTGTACGCAACTTCGAGATTCTAACACACCACAACCAATCAAACTAGCCGTTATGAATAGTAATACCAAATTTTTTAAATTTTATAAATTTTATATTTCTAAATTGACTTCATTTTTGGATTATAAATATAGAAATTATCTTAGGGTGAAATTTTGGTACTTTTCGGATAACTTTCATATTTTGATGAATAGTGAAAATTACTAAATTTTAATTAAAAACAATTTTTTAATCGAAATAATTAATAGTGATATGTTATTAATTTGAGTGGTTTTAAAGTATATTTATAATATATTTTTACCATTTAATACAATGTTGGTCATTGGATATAATTTCACATTTAAACTAGACATAAACCAGTGTCAATCTTTTGATAGTTATTATCTCTTAAAAACACGCTATTTGTTTTGACGATGGGAATTAATTTTTAAATTAATTAATGCAACTGATATGTTTTGAATTTGGTAAAATAGTCATAATTTTTTAATTCATAATATCAAATATATCTTAGGCCTAATTTTTGGTATTTTTCTGGAAACTTTCATTTTTTGATGAATAGTGAAACCACTAAGTGGTAGTTAAAAAACCGAATTTTTCATACAACTTGATTTTACCGCTTCTGTGAGTGAAATTTCGAAAATCCGGAAGACATGGTTAATATCAAAGAGTAAAATGTGGTTCAATGAGATGAAAATAATTTTGATGAATAGTAACTTTTTACTTTTATTTACCACGGTTAAAAGTAAATAGGGTAATTAAGGGTAAAAATGATATTAATATTACCCTAACACATGTCCTAATTCTATTTTACAAGTGTATCTCGACCAAAAACAACCTTAGGAGTAAACTATTATCATTTAGGTCCACTTTTATTAGATTAGGACATTTATTATTATTTAATTCAAAGAAGAGTTAAAAGAGTTAAAATCAAAGTTTATTTACTAAAACAATTTTAATATAGGGTTATACATAAGGTAAATTCGATTGTAAATATTAATTAGAAAGATAAAAATATTTCCTAAATAATTATATTTTATTTATACTTTTTAGACAATAAATAATTTAATTTATTTATGACACAAAGATGATGCAGTAATTACCATAATAGTGAAAAATTAAAATAATTGATATTATAAATACCCAAATAAATATAATTTAAAACTTTTTATGAATTAAACTAATTTTCTAGGTTAATATGACATTTTAGGAATGATTTAATTAACTTTTCTTGAAGTAATAATTCTGTTATGATTTTCACAAAAATCAATTTTCCAAATAGTGTCAAAATTGACATAAAAGAGTTTTTAAAACAAATATTATATTATTAATTGGTATTCAATTCCTAAAAATATAAGGTTCATCCAAGAGAGTTATATCATGATATTTTTATCATTAATGGACAACTTGGGGGTCTCTTGGAGGTATATAGTATGTTTATTAACTATATAATATAAAAATACAAAGTGACATGGTAAGTGTCAAACTAATTAACTAAGAGTTAAAACTAAAAGATAAGGTTAATATAATGACACAAACCAGTATAAATTATATTTTTTTAGTGGTTTTCGACCCATATCCACCTTAACCTTTAAATAATCCACTTTTGAGCCATTAGAAACCGAATATGAATTTATTATAAAATAATATTTCTAGCTTTTCCAAAGGTGCCTGTCACCCCTCTTATAAAAGGGCACTCCCCCTTCTCATTAATTCACACCTTCAAAGCCTTTTTGTTCGGCAAAACCCTACCCAAATACTCTCTAAACTTCACTCACTAAAACCTATATGCCTTAGTTTGATCATAAAGCGAACCTGAGGAGCCCTTTTGATCAAATCAAAAGGAAGAACCCGAAGAAGAGGTAATGTTTTCACCCCCCCTTTTTTCAAGTTCCTTTCTTATTCCACTTCTTCTTTCTTTGTTATTACCATTATAAAATAATAACTACAGTATATTATATACACTTTGATGTTATTATAAACATTTTACAACCATATTTCAGTATTCTATCCATCCTTTGAATGGCATGTCACCATACGAGCGTACGTACGGCTTACCGTCTCCACGTCGTGGTGTAATTGTCATTCAATAAATTATTATTTGGATGGGTATAATAATGATGTGTAATTCATATAAATAATAAATATAACATGATAATTATTCTTTATATATGATATACCATCCAATTATATATTATTTTAACATCAAAAGAATGATATTGTCGCTCGTGCATACGTACGGACTACCGTCTCCACGAACGCGATGAGATTCATTATCCATCATATCCATTCAAGTATAATTCTCATTTTATGATTAAAAATAATGTTTAAGGACTTGATATAATTCTGGATATGAATAAGATACAACCTATCCATAACAAACATGGCTTACGTAACAAAGAATATAAAGGAAAACGAGTAAGTTAACACCCGAAATGACGATAATACTAAGATATTATTAACAAATCAATGTTAAAAGATCATATATTATATCATATTATTGTAAATAATTATTTTATAATTCAATAACAATTATTTAACCATTATACAGGAGGTTAACCTACCGTTGACCAAGGAAAAAGTACAAAGTAAGGGGTTTCTTATCTCACTTTTAATTCTGTGAGATTTCCATTGTTCACCACTTATTTATTTCATGTGGTGTGTGTACTGCCCATGATTGTATTCATTATGTAATATAATTTAATTTATGTATATTTACATCGTAATTGTATTATCCTTCTTTCATGGGTGCATGTTTCATAAGTTACCAAATCGATAAGGGAATTTGAAATTTCAATTTCCACTCATTCAGCTTTACGCATACTTCATTGATTATTTTACTCCAAGATTATGTGTGGAATCACTATTCATTTGATTATTTCATAATTTACACTCCCCTTTCTGTGGATATACTTTTTATACACATAATCACTCCATTGATAAATTCTCAAGTCATCGGTATGAACTTGATAAGAGTAATTTTTACTCAATCTCGATTTGTTGAGATAAACATCCAATTCATTGGTGTAGTTTTTACAAGAATATGTGTGAATGTCCTTTGATTGTTTTACACTTAATATCCAATCATATTTAGTGTATTTATATTTTTCACCCATAATTATGTCTTTGATTTATCCTTAACCTAAGGATACGGCCTTTATGAGAGATTTCATCTCAATTTACATTCCATTGAGACTTCTTTGTTGTTATACACCAAATCACTTTTATATGGTGTATATAATGTACTTTGACATAGTATATCATGAATCCCTTTATTCTCATGATATTATAAAGTTTTTATTACCTCAATTATTTGTATTCAAGTGTCTTTATTTTGGTTAGGAACTCTAACTAAAATATCATTTTAAATGTTTTAAAGATTTATTATTCTAAATATTTCTCATTAATGTCCATATTTTAAAAATGTTTTTAAGGATTTATATATATATGGATATTAATGTTTTAAAATTAAAATTCATTTTAAAATTTTCAAAGTGGTATGGGACACTTTGATTCAAAAAATTATATTTTAAATGGCTTCTTGACAAATAGTGTGAATTTTAAATGTTTTCAAGAAAAAGTGTGATATTTCTCTCAATAGTTTGATGGTTATTTTAATCTATGTCAATGTCCATTATTGTCGATTGAGGTTAATATGATACAATACAATCTTCCATATTGTATCAAATGAGTTATGTTTGACTATGGATGTGCTATTTTTATACCATTCATGGTTTGTGGATCAAATATTGACATTTCGTATACTAGTTTTAATACGAATGTTTATGTTATATTTCAAACTTTTCATATGAAAAAGGCATTGAACTTAGTAAGTGACGGGTGGAGCCCACTATAGCACCTTGATGCATCGGCAGGTCCCATGAGACAAACTAGTGTCTTGGAACGAGTCCTTGACAAAATCTTATTTCTAGTCTTGGCACGAGGCCTTGGCTACGTGGTTATGATAGTCTAGTATTATGCATCCCATCATCATGAAAGTGGTTATTGATATTGCATGTGATTATTTGACTAGTAGAATATCCATGTGAATAAGTAAATGGCGTTATTTCATTTTAACTTTTCCATATTATGCTGAAGTTAAAGTTTAAAAGGCTTTTGTTTTAGTTATACATTGCCTTAAATTTTTATGTTTATTTATGAAAGTTTCCGCTATATTGTTATCCTTACTGAGCATCTGAGCTCACCCCTTTCAATGTTTTATTTTTTCTAGGATGTAAAGAAGTATTTTATGAATGACCTGCAGGGATAGTATGAGGGGATATGAAGGAAATATGTTGTTGTAGTTTTTAAATTATTAATGTAATGTAAACTTTATGAATATATCAAGTGTTTCCAAGGATACTAAACTAATCAGTCTTTCGAGACTTGATCTTTCTTGTGATTAGGCCAATGTTATGTAATAAAGCACCGACTCTAGGTATCTAGGGTCGGGGCGTTACATTATTGGTATTTAAAATATGGTTTCTTTATGAAATGAATATAAAAATGGTAGACTGAGTTTTATTTTTTAAATAGAAACATACAATGGTATTTATGACACATGTATAGTATTTTGAAATTTATGTTTTTTGGAATGTCCCTTTTAATTGTTTCATATAAATTGTATTTAAAATACTATTTTGAAATGAAAATGGAAAAGATTTTTGAAATGAAATGGTGAAATGGGTGATAGCCCAAGAACCGGTTTTTTAAAATAAGATAAGAATTGTTGTTTTTATAGAGATTCTTGTTCTATAAATTAATTGATTTATGTGAAGTGTTGAACACCTATTCGGTGGGTTTTTTAAAAGAAAGGTAATGGGTTTTAGTTGTTCTTGTCAGATCTAAGGTGAAATCAATTCCATGTGGATTTTGGTTATGATGGTTAATAATAGGGTAAAAATGGACCCCAAGTGGACATGGTTGTGCTTGATTGTTAAACTTGGGGTGAACATGACCCTTAGGTGTATTCGATTGTTCTTTGTGGTTAAACACGGAGTGAATCCACCCCTCGGGTAGAAGCTACAATTTTTGGGGATGGGTGTATTACCCATGAATGTCAGTTGTTGTCTAGGGATGGGTATATTATGCCAATAGGGAGATTAATAGGCACAATCTTCGCAACATTCTTAAAGACACCACAACATTGGTTGAAGCTGGTGTGTACTATTCTCAGGTGTCGTCAAGGGAGTTATAGTTCAACATTTATTTATGCATTTAGTTTTAAATTTTGTAATGGTTGTACTTGAAACTATATCACTTTTTTATAAGGACCTATCCATATAAATTACATATCCTAGTGTTTTTTAACTAGAATTCACATTCAAGTGCCTTTTCAATTTATATTTTTAGATAATTAGGATAAACTCGTACAAAGTAAACTCATACATTACAAGTGGATACTTATACTCAATATCCATTTTTTCACAATATAAAACACTTTAAAATAAAAATGATTTCTCTTTATTAATAATATTTACAATTATCCCCTTAATCTCAACCTTTTCACTATTACACCTTAAACCATAGGAAGGACATTTTAAAAACATTGGATGAGGACAAAAGATCAGCAAGGGATATAAAAAGAAAAGAAATTATTAGTTCAGTAAAAACATGAAAACTCGTATAAATATTACCTATATCTTCAAAAAATTTTGAGAATATGAAATAAAACATTTTTACATGAAAAAAACACACATTTTTCTCAAATAAAAACATTAAATACCATAGAATGCAATTAAAACTCCTTTAGGTGACTTAGAGAAACATATACATAAGACCCTTTCAAAACCCTTTCAATTGGAATAACCATGTGGCTGAATTTAAATAAATATTTTAAAGGCTTACACTGTGATATCTTGTCCACCTTATGTTAATTTGTAATGTTTTTTCCTAGTGATATCTGGGCCACCCTATGTTAATATGTAATGGGATTTCCCATAGTTATCTAAGCCACCCCATGTTAAGTTGTAACAGTCTTTCTCGACACTATATGGGCCACCCTATTTATAATCTATATCGAGATTACCCATTTCATATAATTTTCAAGTACTATATAATTAATTAAACAATTTCATCAAAAATAACATTGATAAACTCTTATTAAACTGATATTAAAAGCACTTTCGGATAATAATACCCCAATCTTTAAAAAAATCAATATAAAAACACCCTTTTCTTTAAGAAAACGTTATCAATACAAAAAATCACCAAAAAAAGTGATGTGGGGTTTTCATTTAACAAAATATGAAATATTTCAAAGGAAACTATAAATTAAATAATAGTCACGGTGTTAGAAAATTTTTTCCCCATGTATGTTAATAATAGAATATTCTTTTTGTCATTTGTCAAAATGATTCATATGAAATGCATAAAAATATTAATTTTGAATGCCTTTAAATGAAATTAACAATATTAATAAAATTTCCTTTAAAATATTTTTATATCCATATAAATAAATATGTAAAATAAATATTAACAATATTGACATGGAAAAAATTATTTTGAAAACAAATATTTTAACATTTGAAGTGTCTCATACCACTTTGAACATTTAAATCATAAGTACCATGAAATAATAAAATTTAACAAAACATTAAATGAAATAAAAATTTAATTAAATTTATTATAATTAAAATTGGGTTGTATATACACCTCATAAAATAAGGTGGTTATATAACATCAAAATATGCCTCGATGAAATGAGACTGAAACAAAGTCCCTTACCTTGAGTCTGACTCATCATGTACAATATTTATATTCAAAAATATTAAACTTAAATTAATTATTTAATTATTTATAACATTTTAAAAGTTTATTATTACTTTTATATCACTTATTATCATATTATAACAATTACTTTATTATTTAAGTTCATGTCGGAAATTTTGACGATATTCGGTACTTGAGTTCAAAATGAATTTTGTATGATGTAAATAATAAAAGTGGTCATTAGTACATCACATCTAGGATAATATTAATGAAATTATTATCATTATTATACATAAATTATAATTTTAAACAAAACCATTAATTATGGTTATGAAAAATGAGCTACGTTATAATCATGGATATGGTAGGTCATACGTACACATGAGTAAAGTTTTCAATTTTAAATGATCATTATAGAAAGAAGGTAAGTATAATTTTATCTTTACAGAATTATAGTAATATAATTAACATCATATTAATCATTTATATATAACTATATTTATCATCCATGTGATGTGGTGATAAAAAACGAATTGCATCACTTCATGGAGTTGATAGTTCACACATACACACAAACGATGTTATCATTTTTATGTGAATGGAAAGGTTAAAAAATGATATATTATATTTTAGAAATGAAAAATATGTCATTAATATTATATATAAACATTAATTACATCATTATAACTATTACTGAGAGATGGTGATGGAAAATGAATTTCATCGATTCATGAGGCGATAGTCCGCCTACATACGAACGATAACTTCTTTTCCGATTTTATAGAAATGGAAATGGATTTAGGGGATTATATTAACATAATAACATCTCAGTATATTGGGAATATGGGAGTTATTATTTCATTATGGTTTAATAATATTTTAAGGAAGTGTAAAAAAGAAATAAAACAGAAATACTTGATTAAAATCATACCACCTCTTCTGGCGATCTCCATTTCATAACACCGTAAGACCACTAAGGGTGTTGTTAGGACTAAAATAAGAGCTCTAGAATGTGGATATTTATTATAGTAATGTATTTTGGTAGATCTTAACTGAACCAATTTTTTTTATGAGTTAATAAATGATAATAAGTGGTTCCCTTTTATAAGAGAGGAGAGGGGCACTCTTGGAATTCTTACAAATATTAAAATAATATAAATGAATTTTTTGCTTTAAATGGATAAAAATGATTTATATCTAATATATAATGATGATTTGACCAAATAAATTCATCAAATAAAAATTAGACAAGTCTTTATTATTATTTTATTTTTTATCTTTTTGTTTTAACCCCTATTTATCCTCTTTAACTCTTATCATTATATCTTGTAATTTACACTTTGAGGGTTAATATAATTACTATAAAATAAAAAAGAACCATAAATGGGTAATTTATAATATTTTAAACATTATACCAATAATTTTTATGAATTTTATATTTTTATGAATTTTATATCATTTAATAAAATATTATTTATTTTATAATATCATTAATGTCAATCTTGACACTATTTGTTACTTGAGTTTTAAAAAATATCACAAAAACATGAAAAATTGAAAACAAAATTATTCTAAAACATTAATAAAATGTCAAATTTTTCTATAAAAGTTTTTTGTGACATTAATTATCTCAAATTATATTTATTTTAATATTTTTAATATCATTTATTTGATATTTCAATTAATTAAACAATTACTACATCATCATTATGTAATTATTTAATGTAATTATTTCTTTACTAAAAATTAAAAATAATTTTTAATTATGAATATAAACATTTCATATTTCCAAATACTATTTATAGTCAAATATATCTTCTAAATAACCATATATTACAAAATTTATAGTTATTAAAACATAAGTATGATATCTTTGAGTTTCCTTTAAAATAAAATACTATAAAGGACTTAAAGTCGTCCATGTGGCTCCAAGAAGTCATAAAATCAGAATAAGGATTATTTTTATCTAAAATCACTCACACAATAAAATAATGATATGTGTTAGGTTAATTTATAATATTTAAAATGTTATTTTTACCCTTAATTACCCAATTTACCATTAACCTTGGTAACAAAAAAATTACTAAAGTTACTATTAATATTGTCCAAAAATAAAATGAACCTTTTTACTAAACTTGACCCTTTTTATTACAAATATTGTATCCATTTTTTTGAAATTTAAAATGTATAGTTGGTTAAAATTAATTTTAAATTAATCTCATTGGAAAAACGAGAAAACGAGTTTTTAATGTGAAAACGTTCAAAAGATTAAAATGTTTTTATATCCAAATTCAATGTGAAATATATTATAATGACATAAATTATATTAAATGATATAAAATTTATCTAATTATAATTTAATACCAATAAAAAATATAATTTTTCATTATAAATTATTTATATGAAAAGGTTTTTTCAATTAAAATTCTGTATTTTTTATTATTCATCAAAACATGATACTTGTTAGAAAAATACCAAAAATTCAATCAAACTAAATTTTTATATTACTATTTAAAATAAGAGGTATATTTTCTCAAATATAATTTATAAAATATTTGAAACCAATATTTAAAACAAGTGCGCTAGGAAATGACGAAAAGGCTTCCTTTTTAGAAAAATACATCTTTTATGAGTAAATTTGGATTTGTTCTTATATAATGTATAGAAAACACATATCATTAATGTCAAACATTAGATTGAATATATTAAAATTTTAATTAATATAGTCTAACAATATTTATTTGTTTATTTATTTTTATAAAACACACTTGTGCACATTTAAATAGTTTTTCAGAAAACATTTCCTTTAATTTGAAAAGGGTATTTATTTTCATTTATAATTAATTGGTTACCAAATAATTAATTATATATACATGTGTAAACTATATTTTCATAGTTATGTTAATCATGTTCCTACCCGCTATTATAATAGCTATGTGGTAACTACCATATTAAATAATAATATTTAGTTTTTCATTTAAGCTTGATGTGTCATATCTTGTATGTTATCTAACATAGTGTTTCCTTTTAAAATATAGGAATGTTATATTATCCCCCCCCACTTAATAAATTAAATACTTGCAATATTAACTTGGGATAGGTATTTAGGTTTTGACCTTTCAAGTTTCCTTTATTGAAATCCCACATCGGAGTAATGGTCAAAAAAACTTCCACTTTAAAAAAAAGAAAATGGAAGTAAGAAGGTCATCTGAGATAACACATACAATGGTTCCATGTAGGAAAATATTGATATATAAGATAAAACTAAGTATCATGTTTTTATGGATATTGATAGATAACATGTACATTATAATTTTAACCATAACATAACTAAAAAATTGTTATGGGTTAAAATTTCATTGATTTATTAGTAAGAAAAGTAAATGAATAATGTTTTTCGTTAAAAATAATTTTCTATAGATGAAAAATTCCTTTACTATCTAAGATTATAAGAATTTATAATTACTTGATATATTTCTATTTATATGCACAATTTCAACCTCATAACATTCCCATAATTATGATGTACATCCATAAAAATAACCTTAATAATCAAAGATCATATAAACCCTAAAGGTTATCAATAACTTAAAAATAATATCCAAAATTAAAGTCATACTTCTGATTAAAAAATCCTTACTAAACATAAACCCAAAAAAAGTCTCCCATAAATGACCTTAATCACTTATGATCACATCACTTAAAACCTCAGATAGTGTGTCTAAAACCTTGAACTTATGGTTAACCGTTTAAAAATACCAGACTCCCAAGATATTCTATCACTTCAACAGATGTCTCAACATAAACTACAGTAGTAGCAAAATATTTTCCCAAATATTTTTGTTTCTGATCATAATAATTTTCATCTTCTGTAACTATATTTGGACATTCATTAGCACAATGACTCAACTCATTACAACTCAAACACCTTACCATTGGATGGTTATTGGTAACCCTATTATTTGGCTATTAAATGATCTTATCTTTATAGTCACGGATCATGTGACTAAACTAACCACACTGAAAACACTTCCCTGATCCATTCAAAAATTCCTTGAAATTTTGTTTTCCAAACTTGGAACATTTTTGGGGGCTTACTTCTAGATTCTTTAGTTGGTAACTTATCCATTTCCTATCACCTTGACCATTTATTAATCTTTTCATCTTATGAAACATATGTATCAGAAAACTCTATCTCAATTTTTTCAGCACAATAAACTGCTTTCTCATAACATTTAAATTCTTATGAGTATAAATATCTTCATATCAATGGTTTCAATCTTGAGTAAAATTTATTAATTTTACTATCGATGTACTTAATAAAATTTAGAACATATCTTTCCAATCTTGTGAAGTTTTCTTCATAGTTGGCCACTGAATCATCATCCTTTTTATAAATTTTGTGAATTATTTTACCATTCCAAGTCAAACAACCTTAAGGAAATATTTATCATGGAATATATTATTAAAATTTTTACATTCCATGGAATAAATATCATCTTTCCCTATAGTATTTTTAACCAAATACTACCATCAATTAGATTCACCTTCAAAATGATAAATAGAAATAGTTTCCTTCTGATGTTATAAAACTCCCATGACTTCAAATATATTCTCCAAATAATTGACCCATCCTTCGGCTACCACTGGATCAGATGATCTATTGAATGATGAGGTATGTTGCCTCCTGAAATTATCCACTATAAACATGGTCCTTTTTGTTATATTAGGTTCCTACCTATCATGGATACCACCTCTATTTATATCATGTGTCAAGTGATCCAACACTGTAAAAAAACTATTCTGTTTCTATTCCAACTATCTCGGGATGCTGATTTGGAAGCTAATTTTACTCTTGGTGTCATACCACTACAAATTCCTTATTTTCTCTATTGAAAACCATTCTGAACAAGAATACTTTAGATGAAAATAAAAATTTAATCTTAAAATACTATATCATTTCAACTTAACCATAAAATAAAATCATCTAAGGGCATGCTATTAACACTATCCTAACCTATAAAGTTGTCTAATCCATATTTTGATACCAACTTTATTGACCCATATTTAAACATTACATATCCATGTTTTATTGAACTATAATTCATATTCAAGGATATTTTTAGTATATAGTTTTATAGAATTAATAAAAATCTTACAAAGGAAACCCATACAATACAAGTGGACACATATACTCGGTATCCATTTTTTCCACAATATAAAACTCTTTAAAATAAACAATTATTTATCTTAATGAATAATCCTTAAAATTATCCCATTTATATCATTCTTGTATCTATTCCCTATTAAACCCTATGAAAGAAATTTTAAAAAATTGGGATGAGCAAAAAATCTCAATAAGTGATTTAAAAAGAAAGGAAACTAGTAGTTCTGTAAAAACATGAAAACTCATATAACATTTACCTTTATCTTCAACATTATTTGATGATATGAGATAAAACATTTTCACTTGAAAAAACAAACATTTTACTCAAATAAAATCATTAAAACCCATAGAATTAAATTAATACTCCTTTAAGTGACTTCGATAATCATATACAAAAAACCCTTTTTTATTTTAAAATTTTTTTGGAGGGTGGGCCTAGCCTTCTCAAGAGTGAAATGCGAAGGTGACCCACAGAAAACCCTACTGAAATATTCAAAGAAATGTCCCCTATAAAAAATAATTTAATATCAAGTTATCCATTAGACCACGTATCATATATTAAACTGATAAGAACATATACGACACTTGATCATAACCAAAAACCCTTTCAAACCCCTTTCAAAACCCTTTTAATTGGAATATACATTTGAAAAATGTCTAATTAAGCTATTATGGTATTACCTAGAACTATCTGTTCTACCTCATGTTATGTTGTAATGGTATTTTCAGGTGCTATATGGGCCACCTCGTGTTCATGTTAAGTTGTAACAGACATTCCCAATGCTATCTGGGCTACCCCATGTATAATATATATAGGTCTAGCCCATTTCATATAATTATCATGTACCAAATCATTAATAAAACACCTTCATCATAAATCCATTTGAAAAAATCTTATTAAACTTATATGAAAATCACTTTCGGATAATAATACCCCTGCCCTTTAAAGCACATTTTCAATACCAAAACACCCTTTTCCTTGAAAAACAAATTCAAGGAAAAAAATTCAAAAAAAATATGGGAGTTGGTTTCTTCATTTAATAAAATATGTAATCTTGAAAATGAATCTATAAATTAAATAATATTCATGGTAGTGGAAAATTCATTGTCATCATGTACGTTAAGAATGGAATATTCCTTTTGTCGTTTTTCAAATGGTTCCATATAAAACACATAAAATATTCATTTTGAAAACATTGAATGAATTTAGAAATAGAAATAAAATTACCTTTATCACCCCTTTATATCCATATAAATAAATATTCAAAATAAATATCAATAATATTGACATCGAGAAAAGGATTTTGAAATTAAATCATTAAACATTCAAAGTGTCTCGTACCACTCTAAACATTTTAATCCTAATCCCCATGAAATAATAATATTTAATAAAAAATTAAATAACATGATAATAAATAAATTTACAATATGATAATTCAAGGGGGGCTGTATATACACCTCATAAAAGAAGGTTGGTATATAACATCAAAATATGCCTCAATGAAAGAATGATGAGATGAAGTCCCTCACCATGTGTCCGACTCATCACGTACAATATTTATCTTAATAATTATTAAAATTAGGTTAATTATTTAATTTATTGGGAATATTTTTAAGTTTATTATTCCTTTTATGTAACTTATTATCATTTTGTAACAATTACTTAATTATTTAAGTTCATGTCGGATGTTTTGACGATATTCAGTACTTGATCCTAAATGACTTTGGTATGTTGTCAACGGTCAAAGTGGTCATTAGTCCATCAAATATAATATAATATTAATTAAATTGTTATATTTTTTATTCATAAATTATAATTTTTAATCAAACCATTATGTTTGGTTCTGAAAAATTAACTATGTTATAATCATGGAGACGGTAGGCATTACGTACGTATAAGTAACGTTTTCATTTTTCAATGATTGTTATGGAAAGAAGGTAAGTATAATTTTATATATATATATATATATATATATATTGATAATAATATAATTAATATCATATTAATCATTTAAATATACTTATATATATCATCCATGTGATGTAGTGATGAAAAAACAATCACATCGCTCCATTGAGGTGATAGTTCACATGTATGCACGAACGACGTTATCATTTCTCTATGCAAGGAAAGGTAAGAAAAAATGATATATTATTTATTAATAATGATAAATATTTCATTAATATAATATATAAATATTAATTCCATCATTATAAATAGTCTTTAGATATGGTTATGGAAAAAAATTCCGTCGGTTCGTGAGGCGGTAGTCTGTCGTACACCCAAATAATAACTTCTCTTCCCATTTGATAGAAGTGGAGGTGTATTTAGGTAATGATATTAATGTAATAACATATAAGTATATATAGGATACATTATTTATTATTTCATCATTGTTGAATAATATTTTAACGAAGTGGAAAAAAGAAAACAAACATAAATACTTAACTAAAACAATACCCCTTCTTCAGATGATCTCATTTTCTAAACACCTTAAGATCACTGAGGGGGTGTTTTGCCTAAAATAATAGATCTATAATGTGTAGTGGGATTATATGAAGGTACTTGGGTAGATAATGGATGAAACAAAGAGGTTTTTCTATGTTAATAAATGATAATAAGTAGTTCCCTTTTATAAGAGAGGGGAGGGGAACTCTTGGAATTCTTCAAAATATTAAATTAATAGAATTTTATTTTGTATTCAAAATGGATTAAAAATAAATTATTTCAAATATAAGATAATTAGGAGTCTAAATCAATTCATAAAATAAAAATTATACAAGTTTGTATTATTTTTTTAATCCTTATAGTTTTTGTTTTAACCCTTATTTAACCACATTAACACTTAATGTGATATCAAGTAATTTACATTTTGAGCGTTAATATAATTACTATAGAATAAAAAAAGAACCATAAAAATATAATTGATGATATTTTAAACCTAGTCTTAATAATTTGGCCCATATTTAGTTTTTTATTAATTTTTTATCATTTAATAAAAAAATTATTTTAAAATATCATTAATGTCAATTTTGACACTATTCATTACTTGACTTTTCAAAAATATCCTAACAACATGATAAATTTTAAAAAAATTATTAGAAAACATCATTAAAATGAAAAATTCATCTATAATTTTTTTATGACATTAATTATCTCAGATATATTTATTTTAATATATTTTAGTATCATTTATTTGATATTTCCATTAATTAAACAATTATTGTATCATCATTGTGTAGTCATTTAAGGTAATAATTTATTTATTAAAAATTAAAAATAAATTTATATAATTAATATAAACATTTTATCTTTACAAATACTATTTAAAGTTGAATATATTTTCTAAATAACCCTATATTAAGAATGTTATAGTAATTAAAACATAAGTATTACATCTTTGACTTTCCTTTAAAATAAAATATTATAAAGGGATTAAAGTCATCCAAGTGGATCCAAGATGTCATAAAATTTTATTAAGTATTATTTTTTTTTTGAAAATAACTCATATAATAAAAATAGGAATAGTTTTAGGGAAATTTTATGGTATTTATAATATTATTTTTACCCTTAATTACCAGATTTACCCATAACCGTTGTAATAAAAAATTTACTAAAGTTACTATTCATATTGTCCAAAAATAAAGGAACATATTTACTAAATTTTTACATTTTGATTCCAAATATTGAATCCATTATTGAAAATTCAAAACTCAAAATTGGATAAAATTAATTTAAAATTAATCCCATTAATGAAATGAGAAAACGAGGTTTTAAATGGAAAACTTTCAAAAGATTGAAATGTTTTTATAACCAAATTCAATGATAAATTGATTAAAATTACCTAAATTAGATTAAATTATATAAAATTTATCTAAAAATACATTAAAAACAATTAAGAATATAATTTAACATAATAAATTATTTAGATGAAAATTCTATTTCTAATCAAAATTCAGTATTGTTCACTATTCATCAAAACATGATACTTATTTAAATATAAAAAATAAACCACAATAAATTTTAATATTCCTATTTAAAATAAGAATTTTATTTTTTGAAATATAATTTATAAAATTGTAAAAAACTATATTTAAAATAAGTGTGTCATCAAAAGCTGGAAACTTCCTTTTTAGAAAAATACATCTTTTAGAAGTAAAATTGGATTTCTTCTCATATCATGTGTAGAAAATATATAGGATGAATGTAAAAAATTATATTGAATATATTATACAATTCATGAATATAATCTAACAAGTGTTATTTTTTAATTTATTAGTATAAAACACACTTGTGAAAATTTAAATAGTTTTTCCAAAAATATTTCCTTTTATTTTAAAAAGGGTATTATTTTCATTTATAATTAATTGGTCACCAAATAATTAATCGTATATACGTATCTAAACCCTATTTTTATAAGTTAGTTAATCATTTTCATACCATCTATTCTAAAAATTGTGTGATAACTTCCATATTAAATAATAATATTTAGTTGTTCATTTAAGCTCGATGTGGAATATATTGTGTTATCTAGCATAGTGTATCCTTTTAAAATCACAGGATGTTACATTCATCACATCTTCATGCACATTAATTAAAAATATTTATATTTATAGATTTTATTGTTGGTGGCCTACTGATTTGTACTCACACCCTGCTTAGGTCACCATGGAACTTGGTTACCTAAGAAAACGCTACTTGGTTTCTAGTTTTGGTTTGGGCTGCTAATATAGAGAATGGGAGTAGGGAACGGTATAGGACTCTAGATAGTTTTCTGTGATTCTTCTAGATGTGACTTTTGGATTTATTTGGGATTAGTTTAATTATGACCTATTTTTGTTTTATGAACACCTAACATGTTTATTATATGGTTCATTCTTTATGTCATTGTTAATTTTGTTTTTTGTCAGCACTTTATTATTGTCATTAATTTTTCTAATTACCTAGTTTTTGCATCTTCCTAGTATTATTATTTTTATCTACACTGATATGTAGTTATATTCTCCCCATTATACAACCTTAAACCAGTTCTACTTGTCGACAGCCTCTAGTATAGTGGAGTCATGCCTGATGTATAGTAGTGAAATCTTGCCTAAGTACCAGATAGTGGTTTGGGGTGTTAAAAAGTGGAATCATATATGTTTTTATTTTGTTTTACTATTTGAGAATTGTAAAAAGGATAATAGAAAAATTTCAGGACATGTTATGAGACTTTTTCTTGGGACTTGTGATCATACTGTGATTCACTGTTTCATTTTTACTCTTATAACATTGTATTAAACTAATTTTTTTTATAAATTCAAAATATAATAACAAGATTCACTGCATGTTTGATTCAATTATTTTGTATTTATCACTATTAAAAAGGGTAATGTTACTTGTTTTGATAATTTCATTGAAGGTGGAGGTGATTTGGAATACCCATGATGAGGTCTAAGAAAATTGGGCCAAACTACCCAAGGATCCAAGCACACCGGTGAATTAATCCGCGCACTGCTACACGACCATGCATTAAAATGGGATGACATTTTGTGGAATAGTTAAGAAATCAATAGTCTACATTTCATCTCAAGAAACACAATCCATATTCAGCTTCTATGGGGTCCATATGAACTGATGTGTCCAAGAGACCAAATATGCACAAAGTAAAAAGTGGTGTTCGGTAATATGTCTCTATCTCAAGATGTGATTATCCAAATGATGCCAAACATTTTATGGTGATATTCAAGAAGTGGGGATACAACTTTACAGTTTTTTCAAAAGAGTTATTCGAATATATATTAGCCGAAAATCATCCTTCAATTGGTTTGTCAAAATCATGGGGCCCAAAACCACTTCCTATTTTGGCTATAAAAAGGAACCTTGGTCACCCCATTTGAATCTTAGGACAAGGAGTGAAGTGATGCCAATTTGGATTTCTAGAGGAGTCCCCTTTTCATCCTAGAAGTTCTGGAGGCCCCTATCCTTAGAGGTGGATCAATAATGAAGAATGAGTTCCACCCGAGCTTTATCTTCCTCCTGATGTCGAGCTAAACGGTGGATGATCATTTAGAGGTAGCTACGCACACATTGGAGGAGTTACAGAACTTGTTCTTCTACTGGTTTTGTGTAATTTTTGTGCAAAATATTTTAATTATTTCTTATCTTTACATGATTCTCCTCTTATTTCATTTCTATTGTTATAATTAATTGAAACACGTTTTATTTCAAAACTAATTGGGTTGAGATTTCAAGTAGGAAACTTGGTTTGTTCCTATTGGAAAAGACAAGAGTCCTATTTATCTCACACATACATAATATTTTAGTATTTTTTAGTATAATTTCATATATATTCTTTATACCCAAACCTTGACAACATGATTTTTGTGTCAAGGGGTGGTTCTTTGAGCATCGTTTAAGAGGAAAGAGGGAAGTTGAGATCTTGACAACCCTCAACTAAAGGATTCTACTAAACCATTTGTATTTTTCTGAATGATGAACTCACCAAGATGTGTAGTGAACTTGAAATGGTCTCCTTATCTCATTATTCTAAAATTATACTTTTATTTATCATCATTTAAACTATTTAAATCAAGTTATTTTCTTTAAACTATTTTAAAACAACACCTCTTTTAGTACTTCTTATTAAAAACTCACAATCTAAACCCACCAACACTCCTTGAGAGATGACCTAGGGTCTTCCCTGGACTAAAAATCAACCTTAAATCATAATCAATTTGACATGTCACAACAACACGGTCAAATTTTGGCACTGTTGTTGGGGATCACTTCGGTTTTTAGTGTGTGTTTTTTATAAGGTAATTTTAAATTTTTGTGAAAATTTATTTACCTTTTCAATCCTTTTGTGTTCTGATTTATTTGTTGTGTAGCTTTGGTGCATGACGCATTCTAATTAGGGAGATTTACATCCTTTCAAACCTGAACTAGAGAGGATCCGATGTCAGTGACACTGAGACACAGAAGAAAACCCTTCGAATGAGGACATAGAAAATATCGACACTCTTCTAGATCCCTCCTCTTCTTCTTTCAAAACAAAAATCAAAACTGAAATAAACTTGCATAACATGGCTGAAAATAACTGTACATTTAATGAACTAACCTCACCTAATGTTGATATCCAGCCCACCTATATTCAAATTCAAGGCGAGGCACCCAACTTTAAACTAAAATCTGGTTTAATTCATTTATTACCAAGATTCCATGGACTTCCTAGAGAAGATCCACACAAGCATTTAAAATAATTTCATATTGTGTGTTCTACATTAAAACTTAAAATGTGGATGAAGTAAAAGTACAGACAATGGAATTTCATTTCTCATTAGAAGATACTGCACAAGATTTTCTTTATTATATTAATTCACCAGTTAGAGGATGGGCAGAAATGAAACGTCTTTTTCTTGAAAAATATTTCCTAGCCTCTCGAACTGCAACTATAAGGAAATAAATTTATGGGATAAGACAATCTCAAGGGGAAACACTTCATGAATATTGGTAAAGATTTAAAATATTGTGTTCATGTTGTACACACCACCAAATAAGTGACCAACTTTTAATACAGTATTTTTATGAAGGTTTAATTCCTATTGATAGAAACATGATTGATGCTACTGCAGGTGGTGCATTGGTCGATAAGATCTCAATTGATGCATGGACCATAATTGAAAACAAGGCACAAAATACTCAACAATTTGGTTCAAGGTCTAATGTACCCATTTGAGTTGTCCATGAGGTGAAAAGTACTGAATTTGAGAAGAAGGTGGACATGATGTTTGAGGAGGTAATTACCCTTCTATGACAACTTTCTCTCTCCCAAGGGAAATCTCAACCTCCTCCTCCCATACATTGTGGAATCTTCTCTTCTGACACCCATTATTCTGACCAAAGCCCCCAATTGAGAGAACATTTTGAGATTTGTGAAGCAATCTTCCCAAGACACCCCTATAATCAACCCTTTAGGAAATAACCATACTATCCATCCAACTTTGGGTGGAAGGAAAACCAAGCTTATAGGAAAGGGGGTATTCAAACTAGCCTCATCAACCATAGAATCAACAATGTCAGAGTAGTCATCTCCCACCACCACCTAGAAATCATTAACCACCCCAAATACCTTTCCAACTTCCCCCTCCCAGAACTGAGACTATCCTAGAAGATATGATGAAACAAATGGCTGCCAACAATATCCAATTCCAACAAACCACCCAAGCTACCATACAAGTCCTCAAAACCCAATTAGACCAACTAGATAACTCGGTGGGGGAAATTCAAAGTCATGGGTCAGGTAAACTACCCTATCAACAAGTAGTTAACCCTTGGGATAAAGTAAATGTTAGTTCCATCACCCTTAAAAGTGGAACTCATCTTAAAAGACAAATGACCCCTTCAATAGATTCATCCCTTTCTAAAGAAACCCCCATCCCAACCACTGCTAAAAATGGTCCAAGAGAATAAAATCCTTATCCTGAGAGAAGTCCTTACAAAAGAAATAGTGTGTATGTATATGGGTCTCATATACCAACCATTTATCTTCCATTTATCCAAAGGGCCACCCGACCATGAATACAAAAGAAAAATTAACTTGATAAATAAATATTGGAAACTTTCAAAAAAATTGCAGGTTAACATTACTTTGATTGATGCCATGAATAAAATTCCAAGATACGCCAGGTTTCTAAAAGATATGTGTACAAAACGAAGAAGAATTTGGGGTGATGAGAAGGGAAGATTAGGGAGTAATGTCTCAGCATTGATAAAACCATCACTTCCTACCAAATACAATGATCCTGGAACCTTCTCGATTCCATGCACCATAGGGGAGTATTCATTTTCCAATGTTATGCTTGATTTAGGTGCTTTTATAAATGTGATGCCTCACTCTATGTACTCTTCATTGTAGGTTGGGGAACTAAATAACACTTCAATTTTTGTTCAACTGGCCAACAAGAGTACCGCACACCCTTCTGGTGTGTTAGAGGATGTTCTTGTGAGGGTGAAATTTTTAATTTTTCCAACTAATTTTTAAGTGCAAAAAATGGAAGATGATAGGATGAATGTACATGCCCCAATTGTATTGGGGAGACCCTTCTTGAAAACCAAGAAATCTATAATTTATGTCCATAATGGTACATTGTCTATGGAATTTGTTTGTGACATTTTCCATTTCAATATCCTTGATTCCATGAAGCACCCCTTAGAAGAACATTCCTTTCTCTCTGTTAATTCAATTGATGTACTCCCTTCTCCTGAAAACACTTATTATCATTCCACAGACCCCCTTTATGAGTTTCTATCCTTGATTAAAATTCTTGGTAATGAATCATGGATTGATTGTAGTAGTGGTCTAGAGAAATGTAATGCATGTTTTTTAATTTATGATTTCTTGAACACTGAGGATCCAATGACCATCGATGATACTGCTATGCTTGTAAAATCTCATTACCCATCTAAGGATGATACCATTGAGTAGTTAGATGAGATCATTGACCTCTCACTTTCACACATAATCCCATCAATCCAAAATCCACCTGAATTGGAACTAAAACAGCTTCCTAAAGATTTAAAATATTCATATCTTGAGAATGGAAACAAGTTGTCAATATTCATTTCTAGTCCACTCCCTCCTGAGCATAAATTGTGACTGCTATAACTTTTGAGGGAGTATAAAAAAGCATTAGGATGGATACTTGACAACATTCCTAGTATTATCCCATCAATTTGAACAAATCATATTTTATTAAATGATGAGGCTAAACTAGTGAGGTAGGAGCAACATTGATTGAACCCAAACCTCCAAGAAGTTGTGAAAAAAGAGGTAACAAAATTACTGGCTATTGGAATCATTTACCCCATCTCTGGCAGCCAATGGGTCAGTCCCATTCAATTAGTTCCTAAAAAAATAGCTTTACAATAATCAAAAATAAAAAAAAAATGAATTGGTTCCAACTCGTGGGCAGAATAGATGGTGTGTTTTCATATACTATCGGCAATTAATCCAACACACCAGGAAAGATCATTTCCCATTTCCATTCATTGACCAAATACTAGAGAGGCTAGTGGGTAAGTCCCACTACTATTTTCTTGATGGGTATTCTGGATACTTTCAAATCCATATTTCCCCTGAGGACTAGGAAAAGACTACTATCACTTTCCCCTTTGGCACATTTTCCTATAGAAAAATTTTATTTGGTCTGTGCAATGATCCAGGTACTTTCTAGCAATGTATGGTCAGTATTTTTTTGGATTACCTAGAGAATTACATGGAAGTATTCATGGATTATTTCACTATTTACAGCTCTTATTTTGATGAATGTTTAAGTAGACTTGCTTTATTCCAACATCACTATATTGAAAACCAATCTCATATTAAATTATGAGAAATGTCATTTCATGGTGCGATGAGGTATAGTTTTGGGACATGTCATTTTTGGGGATGGTATCCAAGTAGAAAATCAAAATTGGATGTCATTTCTTTCATACCATTCCCCAACAATGTATGGTATGTGGGTTCATTCCTAGGTCATGCTGGATTTTACTGTCGTTTCATTTGTGAATTTAGTAAAATTGCACTCCCCATCACCCGATTACTCCAAAAAGAAAAATAATTTGTTTTTGATAAAGAATGTGAGGAATATTTTAACAAGTTAAATGTAATCTCACATCACCCCTGATAATACAACCACCTCAGGGGGATTTATCATTTGAGCTCATGTGTGATGCCTCTAACTATGCAGTTGGGGCAGTTTTGTCACAAAAGGTTGATCGAGATCCACATTGCATTGTCTATACCTCATGTAATTTGGACCCTTCCCAAGAAAATGACACCACAACTGAAAAATAATTCCTTCCCATTATCTTTTCCTTGGAAAAATTTAGGTCATACCTTTTGGGGTCTAAAGTTATTATGTTCTCAGACCATGAAACCCTTCGATATATCCTTAAGAAACCAGAAGCCAAACCATGTCTCATTCGCAGGATGCTCCTCCTTCAAGAATTCAATATAAAAATTAGAGATAAAAAGAAGCATAGAATGTGGTGGTTGACCATATTAGTAGGATTACCCAATCCTCAGACATTGACTCATCCCCCAGTATTCCTATAAATGAAATGTTTCATGATGAGAAATTGTACCGAGTAAAATATGTTATTCCTTGGTGTGTTGAAATTGTAAATTATTTGGTAGAATCTTGTATTCCTACTGATTTAAATAAGAACCAAACCAGTCATCTAAAACATGAGTCTCGTTGATACATTTGGGATGACCCCTACCTCTGGTGCACATGTAGTGATCATGTCCTTAGATGTTGTGTCCCCAATAGAAAGTTTCAATCTATCCTTATATTCTGCCACACTCTAGCTTGTAGGGGGAACTTTGGTTCCCAATGGCCTACTTGAAAAATCCTTGATTGTGGTCTCTTTTAGCTAACACTTTTTCGGGATTCCCATGATTCTTGAAAAAAAATCCTCTTTGTCAAGAATGGGTAATGTCTCTAAAGGAAATGAAATTCCACAACAACCATTGATCTTTCATGACATTTTTTATGTTTGGGGTATTGACTTTATGGGGCCATTTCCCAATTCCTTTGTAACTTGTACAATATTCTGGCAGTTGATTATGTGTCAAAATTGGTAGAGGCACAAGCTATAATTAATGATGATTCTAAGGTGGTTGTAGAGTTTCTGAGAACCCAAATCTTCTATAGGTTTGGATTTTCAAGGTTCATCATCAGTGACCAGGGTTCTCATTTCTGCAACCGAACAATGATATCACTTTTATGTCAGTATGGGTTCGGTCATAGAGTGTCTACTACATATCACCCATAAACAAATGGTCAAGTTGAGGTGTCAAATAGAGAGGTAAAATAGATTTTTGAAAAAATGGTTCAACCCAATAGAAAATATTGGAGTCTTCAACTTGATGATTCAATATGGGCCTACCATACTCCTTTCAAAAATCCCATTGGAATGTCAGCGCATCAGATTGTGTTTGGAAAGAGTTGTCACCTGCCTGTTGAGATTGAGCACCGGGCCTACTGGGCCATCAAACAATGAAATTCTAATCTTTCTGGGGCAGGTTCTCAAAGGAAGTTGAAGATTCTATAGTTGTAGGAAATGAGAAGAGATTCATATGAAAAATACAGGATTTATAAAGATCGAACCAAGGATTCCCACGACCGTCTCATCCTTCTTCACCAGTTCCACATTGTGCAGAAGGCCTTCCTCTACAATGCAAGGAAGAAGTTACATCCAGGTAAGATTTATTCCCACTAGTTTAGACCATACACTGTTACTAACATCTCTCCCTTTGGTTTTTTCCAGGTTCAAAATGAAGATACCAAGAAAATCATCATTGTCAATGGGCAGTGGCTGAAGCACTTCCACAAAGCCCTTCCAGAGTCCCTGATAGAAGAAATCTAAGTTTAAGAAGTAGTTTATGAATGACACCCACCAGGTTTTATCCTTTATTCCCACATTTTGTTTTATTATAGTCATAACACTACACACTTTAGGTGTGAGGGATGGGTATATTTCTGGGTTAGTTAGGAATTTTCATCATCTTTCTTCTATTTATTTTTTCTTTTTTCTTGATGAATTGTATTGTTACTTTCTCCCCTTTCCTCCTCATTTCCCCCCCCCCATCACTTTTGTGCCAAAATGTTAATTTTTTTGTTATTCCCACCTTATCATGGAAAATGATGCCTGTTTAATCATAGAATTAATTGAAAATGCATGTAGAATTTCCATATTTCATGTTGTTTTAACTTTCAAAAAAAAATCTGATGAAATTTGCATTTCTAGATGAATTCAATTTTGTGGGGTGATTTTCTTTTGAAATTTGGTTTTTTGTCAATGATATAAAGGGGTGTATCATTTTTAATCCTTTGAGAAGAATGGTTCCCTTTTGTGAATAGTTTAAGGTAAAATTGTGTCACTTAATCTCTACAAACATTTTTTCACCCAACCATGATGTGTGGAAATTTCTTAATTTATGGAAGGTAAATATAAGTTAGGTTTATTTTTCTCTTATTTCAAAAATAATTTTTCCATACGTTTGTTCTTTATCCAATCTATTTCATTATTGTACCAGATTGACCTGTGTGTGTGTACCTGTTATCTGACTGTTGTATGGCCTCAAAAATAAAAATAAAAAAGGTTGTATAGTGGGAAGGTCAAAAACCACCCTTCCTCAACCTTTGATCTTGTTATAACTATTACAATTGGTGTTGTGAGGAGTTAAAATATGGGTTGGGAGAAGATTGTGAGATTTTTTCCAAGTGCAACCTCTAAAAAAATGAGGGGAGTGATTAAATGTCAAAAACATATGGGGATATCTAGGTTGCGAGCTTAAGGTTTGACTTCTAGGAATGCTTAAGTGAGTGGGTCTGGAAATTTGGTTGCAAAGGATGAGGGGAAAGTTCAGTGGAAATGATATTTCAAGTATACAATTATTAAAATAAATTATATTTAATCAACAGAAAGTGGAAAGAATAGCATGAAATGGTTATCACACACACACGTGGAGAATTAGTTACATGATCAAATTTTGAATTATTTTATTTTATTGGTATCATGCATCTCTTGTTATTTCATTTGGATACAATTTTTGAAATGTCTTTTTTAATGACCATTGAGAATAACTTATCGATGTGATTTTTTCTTTGATAACATTTCTATCAAGAATTAAATTTTCATGGAATGCTAAATCTTTATGAAGTTGTAAATATATACATGAATAATTTTTGGGAATATTAAATTTCCCAGGAGTGAAAATTTTTAGGTGTGGGGGTGTGATCATATAACGATTCAATGTTTCATTGTTATCCTTGTACCATTGTATTAAACTAAATTTCTGTTGTAATTCCAAATATAATAACAAAATGTGCTTCATGTATGATTCAATTATTTTGTGTCTATAACTGTTAAAAATGTAATGTTACTTGGTTTGATAATTTCATTGAAGGTGGAGGTGATTTGGAGGACCCATGATGAATTCTAAGAAAAATTTCCCAAACTATACAATGATCCAAGAACACTAGAAGATTAATCTTCAAACTGATACAATATAGTGAAATCAAATGGGCTGAAATTTTTTGGGCTGGTCCAAACTATAATAGTATACATTTCATCTCAAGAAACGCAATCAAGATTGGGATTCTATGAGGCCCATCCTAACTGATCTATCCAAGCCATCGAATCTGCACAATGTCAAAAGTGGAATTATTTAATATGTCTCTATCTCAAGATTTGATTTTCCAAATGATACCAAACATTTGGTGGTGATAGTAAAGAAGTGGGGATAAAACTTTACAGTTTTAGAAAAAGAGATATTCAATTGTCTAGTATCCGAAAACCATCCTTCAAGTGGTTTATCAAAATCTGATTGCCCAAAACCACTTCCTATTTTGGCTATAAAAGGCACCTTGGTCACCCCATTTTCAAGTTCATCTAAGGAGTGAAGTGCTAAAAATTTGGAGTTTTAGAGGATTCCTCTCTTCATCCTAGAAGTTATAGAGGCCCCTATCCTCATAAGGGGTCAATAATGAAGGCGTTCCCCCCGAGCTTCATCTTCCTCCCGATGTCGAGCTAAACGGTGGATGGTCATTTTGAGGGAGCTACACACACATGGGAGGGAGTTCCAGCACTTGGTCTTCTACTAGTTTTGTGTAATTTTTGTGATAAATATTTCAATTATTTCTTATCTTCACATGATTCTCCTATTATTTCATTTCTATTATTATAATTAAGTGAAACTATTTTTATTTCAACACCAATTGGGTTGAGATTTCAAGTGGGAATCTTGGGTAGTTCTGATTGGACAAGACAAGTGTCTTATTTATCTCACCCATAAATAAGATTTTGGTATTCTTTTGTAGCCTTTCTTCTCTATTATTTATACCCAAACCTTGACAACACGATTTTTGTGTCAAGGGGTGGTTCTTTGAGCATCATTTAAGAGGTGATATGGATGTTGAGATCTTGACAACCCTCAACCAAAGGATTCCATTAAACCATGTGTATTTTTCCGAATGATGAACTCACCACGACATGTAGTGAACTTGAAATGATATCCTTATCTCATAATTCTAAAACACCACTTTTATTTATCAACTATTAATCTCTTTAAATCAAGCCATTTTCTTTAAATTGTTTTAAAACCACCCATCTTTTAGTACTTATTATTAAAAACACACACTCTAAACCCACAAACGCTCCTTGAAAGATGACCTAGGGTCTACCCGGGACTAAAAATCAACCTTAAAATAATAATCAATTTGACATTTCATGACAACACGTTCAACTGGACCCCACATATGAGGGAATTTCAAATTTTCCAGGATGGGATTGTTTTTTGTGTTATTAGTTTTTACAGTTGATCTGATTTCATCACAAGTGATGTACTTTATTAGGAGGATATAGATTTATGGGATTGTATATCTTATCCTGGTATGGAAAGAGAGGGTGCGTTCATTCATCCTACCAATCCCTTAGGTTTCACATGACATTTTCATGATTTCCTGTGATTGATTATCAGATTATATGTACTATAACATGTGGTCCATTATTTAAAGTGTATACATCCATTTATACAGTGTTTTATTATAATTTTATGGTGGAATATTAGTTAACTAATCCCTTAAATGGATAAAAGGAATTTTATGTGACCATTTTTAATTATTATTATGAGGAGTCTACTAAATAAAATTCCAATTGTACCTTAAAGAGTGTTTTCTTCTATAAATTTTAATTAAACCCTTATTTAATGGATCCTCATATGTGAAAACTCTTGGTTAAATTAAATGGTTAAAAGTAAATTATTTAATAGTTTTCCTTGGTCACTATGTGTTGACTGTTAAATAAAATTCAAAGTAAAACTTTTAATTATTTTTCATCTATAACTTATACATATCGTTTAACTAAACCCTTTGACATGGAAATTATATTTTAAGAAAATTAAAAGGAGTAAAAGTGTGAATCCTATATATATATATATATGATGTATACCTAAGGAGTTTTTTGTGTTTGACCCTATGTGGTGGGTAGTTGGGGATATAAGAGAACTCAAGATATATTTTGTCTCTAGTGATGTGTTGGGTTTATTAGTAGACTATTTTTTTATGCCTAAACAATGAGTGGGTAGGTTAGAATAGAATTGGACTTGTGTACAAGTCCCTATAATAGGTGTTTGGTAGGTTTGGTGTCATGTGTGATGGGAACGGGGGTGAGTTTCATCCTAAGAGTTATGACCTATATGAGGTTTGATATGTGGGATATGTGGGAGATCCAGTCACTTATTTAGAAATACTTCATATTTGGGTGTGGGTACCTTGTTGTGTTGAAGGGTGACCATGAGAGGGTTTAGCCAAGTGTGTGAGTGCCTTTAGGTGCATGAGGTAGAGATGGATGTTTTGACTTATGACATTAGTATATGAGGTTGATACTGGGTATGTGGTCAGGAACATTGGATTACCTTGTAATTCTAAGAGAAGTACTTCTATGCACATACCTTCACTTTTATGACTAGTTTTGAAAAGTCGTAGGATCATTCAGACACATGGATCTGTTATCCCCCTTGTATATTTTCTGGTAGGTTGGTCAATGAGAATTATTAATGGTAGACTTAGTTCCAGGAATGTGTGGATAAATTATCAATTATAGGTCAAAGTATGGGAGATGCTTGGAAATGTGTAATTAGGAGTGGGGTAATTCCTGGTACTCTTGAAAGTGAATAAACCCTAAGATTTTTTTATTCATTAGTGCATATGGTTTGTGAGGGAATGACTGGTCAGGTTCCTAAACCTGGAGACTAAGGATGCGACTTCAAGAGATCAGTGAGAATATAAATGAATCCTTGTGGAACTTTATAATGATTCTCGAGTGATGAGTGGTTATAAGAATGGTTTCTTCTTGGTGATATTTTCTATTTTTTTAAAGTGTTGAGGTTTCTTTATTATTGGTAAAATTGAAATGCAGGAGAAGCGTGGATGGTGGATTAGATGCATGAGCTGAGTTTTTGTGAAGTGTGTCTTATTGGATCCCAAGTCAGGCCATCCTGGTAGGGTTTTATAGGATCATGAAACCATTGGGTGTTGATAGATCCTTGGAGGATAATATGCATTGGGGATTCATTATTTCTGAAGACTTATGGTTTGAGCAGTATAGAAGTGTACACCTGTGATGCTCAAATGAGTAAAAAACCAGTGTGGGTATGATAAGAGGCTTGTGGTCATGAATACTCGAGGCTCTATGATGAGAATTCTGATATTCCAGTGATTGGAACAAGAATATTTATAGATTAGTTATGATGAAATGGTTGATCATGGGTGAACCTCAATGATGTTGAATGAGATTAATGCAACTGATGTGGAAGTGTGTCTTGGGAGGAGTGACAAGTGTTTGATTCATATGGGACCCATCTGGTTAGGTACTCTAGGAGTGGTAAGGGATGAGTTAGATAGTTTGGAGTGGACTATCAGTTATCTAAAGGTGTGTCATTAGTTTTTAGTGTTTTTCTTGTGAGAACCTTGGGAAATATTTCCTTGATATGGGAGAATGTGAGAAATGAAATTTTATATATATTCTAAGGAGTGAGCAGTCTCCACCCCATCTAGACATCATGTGGTTTAACGGACCAAACATGGGCCATGGAGATTATAAGTGGTTCATAGATTCAATGACAAGTATGCTCTGATGGTGGGGATTGGTGTAACATCTCAAAATTTTAAAATAAGGACATTATATTCGATTACATGTATGATATGAAACACCGAGCCTAAACGAACTGTAAAATATTATTATTAAAATATGATTGTTATAACCTAGTCATTAAACTGATGGATATGAATAGGGTTCAGTACTTTATTAATTATATATCAATTTCCTAATAAATATAAATATATTGATTAATTATTAGTAAATAATATTTTTATTTTCATTAATGTCATTTTATGCTTCAAAACTATGTTTCCTTCAAAAATGTTTTTATTGCTTTTCATGAGAAAATAATAATATTTAATTTCCTGAAAATTTAGAAATTTATTTAATAAAAAGGATATAATTTTTGAAATTATCATATCAAAATATCGTTGGGTGAAATTTTATAATTTTTCTAAAAAGTTTGATTTTTCAGCGAATAGTTAAAAATACTAATTTTTGTAAAGTTAACATTTTATTTCCATAAAAAAGTAAAATAATGATTGTAATTTTTATTCAAATAAAAAATTATTTAATTATATAAAATCTAATTAACTTCTTTTTAATCATCATTATACCTTATTTTGGGAAAAGTGCAATTTTGGGCGTAAAAATGTATTTTTATAAAAACTTTTTTTGTTTTATTTTGTGTATTTATATTAAAATTAATTTCTACCACATCTAAAAAATTGAATATAAGAGAATGAGTTCAATATTTTTAATCATTGGTTGAAAATTAGGAAACTAGGTGCCTTTTATTTTTCGACATTATGAATAGTAACTTTAGTAATTTTGTTACCACAGTAAAGGGTAAATCGGGTAATTAAGGGTTAAAAATAATATGATAAATAATATAAAATGACTCCAAAATTTTTATTAATTGTATTTCATGATTATATTTCTTCTATAATCATCCAATATTTAGTTATATGAAATATATTTCCATTTGGATTTGACTATGACCCTTAAAATATTTTATATAAAGAAAAATAAAAAATATCACTCTTGTTTTTAATAAATATGATATTTTTATAATATAGATTAAAATAGTATATTTTTTGTTATAAATATTAATTTTAAAGATGAATTATTTATATTCATCATGAAAATTTATTTTTAAATTTTAGTAAATAAATTACTACCTTAAATTCTTACACAACACCGACGCGGTAATTATTCGATTAATGGATAAATAAAATAAATGATATTAAAAATATTAATAGAATTTTAAATAATTAATTATATACATTAGTTTTATATACATATATAACATTTTAGTTATGTTTTAAAATATATTATTTGAGTTTTTTTAAGTTGTTATTAAAGTTAAAATAAATGAATAGTTCTAAAATTGGAATTATTGATATATTATGAAAATAATATTTTGTTAAATGGTTTAAAATTCCTTGAAATCATATATTCATCCAATAGATTATTATATGGTATAAAAAATACATTGTGACCATATATTGGACTCTCTTCCATTTTTAGTAAACATTTTTATGCTCAAATAGTAAAAAACATTGTTGTCATGGTAAGTGTGAAAATTGTTAACGTAGGGTTCAAACAAAACAATAATGGTAAACATGTGATCCAAAATGGTATAAATTTTATTTTATGAGATTATTTTAAATAATAGTCATATTATCTTAAAATATTTTCAATTTTGGGCCTTTTTTCATCAAAATTAATTTATATTAATTAAATATTTAAAGAAATTCCAATAGTGCCCCTCCCCTCTCTTATAAAAGGTCACATATTATTCTCATTTATTCACATCTCAAAAACGATTTTTTCAGCCATTAACTACCCAAATAACATACTAAATTTACTATCCCCATTCTAGAGGTCTTATGTTTTGTATAATACCAACCTTAGAGGGTTAATGTGTAAAACAAAGGAGTTTTTCTGAAGAAGATGTATAGTTTGTAACCGAGCATTTTCATTTTATTTATTCTTACTCCTCCTTTAAATATTATTCAACCATAATTTGATAATAAAATAAGTATATTACATATACTATTATTTTATTATGTTATTATCATAACCTATATCCATCTTCGACCTCCATCAAATGGGAAAGGAATTTGTCATTTGTGTGTACGGCTGACTACCGCCTCACGAACCGATGTAATTTTTTTCCATCACCACCTCTCATGATTTGTTATAATGTTGTAATTAATGTTTATATATGATTTTAATGAAAATTTTATTACTATTAAAATATAATATATCATTTAGTTTCTTATATTTTTATTCTATGAAAATGATAACATCGTTCGAGCGTACGTGTAGACTACCACCTCCACGAAGCATTGTGATTCATTTCTCATAACCAATTCACTTAGATATATATATATATATATATATACACATAAATAATTAATATGATATTTATTATATTTTTATAATTCTATAAATATAATATAATACTTATATTTTTTCCACAATTATTTTTTAAAAATGGAAACGTTGCTCATGCATACATAATGCCTACTGTCTCCATGATTGTAACATAGTTCATTTTTCATAACCACATTTCATGATTGGTGTAAAAATTATAATTGACATATAAAAATTATAATTATTTTATGATTATTATTATTAATTTTATGTAAAAATAACCCCTTTAATTATGGTCAACACACCAAAGTTGTTTTGAAATTATGAACTGAATGTCCTAAAAACACCCAATGTGGACTTAATTAATAAAGTAATTAAATATGTCATTAAATTAAATAAAATAAATGGGTTAAGGATAATAATTTAAACCTATAAAATTTTCTTAATAAATCAGTAATTTATATGATTTAATTATACATGTGTTAAAGGACATATATAGTAAGTCTGTACTTGAGGTATGGGATTTTATCTCAATTTCCATTAATTGAGGCATATTTTAATGTTATGAAACTAATTTATTTTATGAATTGTATATACATCACATTTTTTATTTCATATAATTAATCCTTAATAATTCATGGTATTTTAACTTTCAATTAAAATCATTTTATCCAATAGAATTTTACTTGAAAGTTACCAAGTGGTAAGGGTGTCTTAACTCAATTTTATTTTATTGGGTTATATCACTTATTCATTTTTTATATGATTAAAATATTATGTTTGAAATGAAATTTTTTTATTTATGTTGTATTCAAACTTTTATTTTTTATATTTACATTTTTTACACATAATATCTCCATTTATTACTTCTCTATTCAATGATATGATCTATATGTGTGTTATTTGTCTCAAATTCTCTTTCATTGAGACATGTCTTGCAATATCCACCCACTTAATTTTATAGGGTTTATATGCTTCCTGTTGGGATATTATATCATTAATTATTATTTTATCGTGATATTTTAATTTCATTTTAAGTTGTATCTTTCATGGGATATTGATTCAAATGTTAAAAAATATGTAAAAGTTTTCATTGTCTCTATCTCATTTTCCTGAGACATGACTCATGTCATCCACCATGATTTCCTTATATGGTGTACATAATGATTCATAAATTAATATTGAAATTTTAAATAATTAAATTCATGCTACTTTCATATCCATATCATATTATTTCTTTAAATTAATTTTTATTTGAAAGATTACCAAAGTGGTAAAGGCATTATGTTCAAATCTCCTTTCTTTACGAGATTGTTTTTGTTAAAGGTTCTTTTGTAGGAAATCATATGATATTATTTTCTTGAACCAAATATATTTTATTATTTTTTGGTTATGAATATGGTTCAAAGGATTAATTTTTATTTAATTACTTTTTTATTGAATAAACATCAAGAAATTTGATCGTAATTGATATTGATCTTTTATTTTATTTTAGATCATGAATCTTTCTCTTCCATATTCATGTTTTCTAAAATGTTTCCAAAATTTTATTTTATCAACATAAAAAAATACTAAATCTATTTTACATGGTATTTGAACATATTTTAAAAGCTTTTAAAATAGAAATTTCTCAATTTTTTTTTAAATGGGTCACTTTAGACTCCTTATACACATTTTTTGAAAAGAATGTTTATTTTTTACATTTACAACATGAAAAAAAAAATCCTACCTTTATTAACATTATTTTAATTGAATATTACATTATAATTTGAAATTATATTTCTCTAGAAAAGTATTTTCTCAATACTTTATAGATTTTTAGTTTTTAAAAGTTATTTTTCGAGTAAAAAAAGGGTATTTTTCTCAAGAATCTGTTTATGATCTTTTTATGGTATTTTTATTCATCAATATCAAAAACCATTATTGTTAATTATTCTCCACTAGGGATATTTTGTAATTATACCATACTCATTATTTATTTAAATGGATTGTGATTTTTTACAAGTGATTTTCAGGGAACTCACTTGTTTTCCATGGGTTAAACAAGTTATGTAAGGAATAATGAATTTTTTTCACAATTTTCATGATGAAATGAAAGATATAAGTACTTATTTATGTTATTATTCTTGGTAATTATTTATGATGATGGTTGGTTCCATTATAAACCAAGGATGTATGGTTTTGTTATAAAACTAGTACTGGTGGTTACTTTTTAACCAAATATGGGTGGATCTGTGATATCCCTCAAATGCATTGGGTATGGAAGTTTATAATATAGTTATTCTATTTGTAAGATTGATTGTATGAGTTATATTTATATGATCCCCCAAGTTACCTACTTATTTTATCTATTATTTATATGGTGTTTTACAAAAATATTATGATTTCACAAGGTAAGCTAAAGAGTTTATGTTTAAGGAAATTTATTTGATACTTATTATGGGTGAAAATATATATGCTTTTAAAGATCACTTTGATTAAGATTGACATCACAAGGATCGTGATTATTAATGACTCTTACCTTTGTTGAATATTTATTCCAAGTTTCATGAGTGATGATCCAATTATTTATGGGTATGAATTTTTATACATTATGCTCATGCACTATGATTATGTCACTATACCCTAATTCTCATATTACTCTCACGGATTATATTTAATTGTTTATATCGATGTTTACCCTTAATGTTAATTTGAGGTCACACTTCTTATGATTAATTTTCCCTAGGTTATGGATAATTATGATAAATTAATTGAGTCTCAAAAATTTTTATATGTGAATAAATTTTTGGGGGATGTTGAAGATTTAATATGGAATATGAAAATCTGGGTATAGTGATAAAAATAATCTCCTAAAGTAATGATTGTTGTTTATGTAAAATTTTAAACTAATTATATAATATTCTAAACCTTAAAGTTCCTTATTTATGTAAGTTATCCAATAAATTATTTGGATATTGTATGTTTTGTATTGAAACAATTGGGTCACATTTATCAGTATCATAGATATAAATGTAAAGTTTTTGTTTTTAACACCAGACTTGGGAGTGTGGATTTGGGGTCTTTATAGTTAGTATCATAGAAGGTTTTAGATAACTTTTTATATTAGGATGATTTCATGTGAGGGTTCCTTAAGAGTTATGGATACTATTTAGGTTTTATAAGTTTGAGTTCAATCATAAGTTCTAAGTTTTAGACTCCCATTTTGAGGTTTTAAGTGATGGATTTCTAAGGTGACTAATGATATTTTGGGAGATGTTTTATTGAATTGAGCTATATGTACCCCTTAGGTTTGACATAAAGTATTATTTTAGGAGTCATGTTTTGATTATGTTTAGAAAGAACATATGATTTTAATGTGTCTTGATGGTGATTCAGGTTATTTATAGAAATTATTAGCAAATCATGTAATATATATTGTTGGTACGAGACTTTAAGAGTGATTGAAATGTTTTGGAGATAAATTATATATTTATCATAAAATAATATTTGATTAATTAATTATAGTATTTTAGTTTAAATATTTTTCATGAATATATTGAATAATATTGATGATATTTATTTCTAAATTGATTTAGTTTGAACTTTGGGAATTACTATTGAATTATTGAGATTATTATATTATTTATTTGTTTAAAGGTTTGTTAATTTTTTGAATTATGTTACCTTTTGTTAATTATTTTGGTTTTGGTTAATGTCTAATGATATGATAAATATATTGTTATCATTTTTTTAGGATTATTCTATCAATTATTTGTTGATTATATTTCTTTAGGCATAAAAGTCATCTTGAATACTGATCATTTAGAGAAAAAGATGAGATTCTATTGGAAATTGATTAAAGGATGAAATTATTCTTGTCAAGTAAGTATATTTTCTTATCTTCTTAGTAGATATTGTAAAGTAACTCCTAAAATCTATGTAAAAGGATCTTGAAACAAAAATGTTATCTTATTTCCTTCATTTCAAATGAATCAATATTCTTTTTCAGACTTATTTGGTTTATGTTTTTGTGTTCTTTGACTTTATCATGATCATTAACTTTCTTGTGATCATTGATCTATGTCACTCTCCATAATTTTTTGAACATTAAAATTTTCTTCCATGTCCATATAATTACCAAACACTAATTTCCCATATTTTTAAACCTATTATGTGTTATTTAAAATAACCTTTGTCTTTTCCCTTCTTTATTTTCAAGAGGAAGTTTTATTAAACCTTTTTATGATGTGGGATTTCAATAAATCTATTTTATAAATTCAAACCCCCAGTTATCAAATTTGAGTTCAAATTGATAGGATGAAATTTATTAATTAGGGGAGAATTTAATATCCTAATATTTTGAAATAAGGACATTATGTTTGATAACATATACAACATTCAAAATTGATCCAAAACAAACCATAAAATATTATTATTTAAATATTATTGTTATAACCTAGACATTAAATTGGTGAGTATGATTAGTATTAACTATTTTATTAAATATATATAAAATACATAACCAATAAAATATTATTTATTAATACATGTGAAATATTCATTCATTTTTTATTAAAGTCATTTAATGCTTCAAAATTTCATTTTCAACAAAAATGGATTTTACTACTTTTTGTAAGAAAATGATATAATTAAATTATAGAAAATTGGGAAGTTTTATTTGATAAAAATTATATCATTTCTAAAATCATAATATAAAAATTATCTTTGGGTTAAATTTTGGTATTTTTTTGAAAATATTTATTTTTTAGTGAATAATGTAAAATAACGATTTCTGAACATCTTTCATTTAATTTTCATTAGAAAGTATCATTATTATTTTAATTTTATCTCAAATAAAAATAATTGTTAATTAATTATATATAATATAATTAACTTCATTTAAATCATCATTATAAATGATTTTTGAATAAGTATATTTTTTGGCTTAAAACCGTATTTTTCTAAAAATCATTTTTCCTTGCATTTTATGCATTTATAATAAAAGTAATTTTTTACTGTTATAGAAATTGAATATTGGAAAACGTATTTTATATTTTTAATAATTGATTTGAAATTTTTTAAATAGTTACCTTTTATTTTTGTACATTATGAATAGAAACTTTAGTAATTTGTCTTACCATGATAAAGGGTAAATCGAGTAATTAAGGGTTTAGAATAATATGATAAGGACTAGAAAATGACCATAAAACTTTTCTTATTTTTATTGGATGATTCTGTTTCATTCATAATAATTCAATATTCAATTATATGACTATTTTCCATTTATATGTGATTATGACCCTTATAATATTTTTTGTAAAGAAAAGTGAAAAAAGGCACACTCTTGTTTTTAGTAAATATAATATTTTTAACATAGGGATAAATAGAAGATATGTTTAGTTATAAATATTCATTTAAATATCAATAATTTATATTAATAATTTTAATTTATATTTAATTTTTAGTGAAGAAATAATTATCCTAAATTATTACACAACACTATCGCGGTAATTATTCAATTAATTGAAAAATAGAACAAATGAAATTAAAAATATTAAAAATAATATAATTTGAATGACTTAATTTGATCGTTGAATTTTATAGACAAATATAAAATTTTATTTATGTATTAAAATATTTTATTTGAGCTTATTTTGTTTTCATGATGTTATTAAAGTCAAAGTTAATGAATTGTTCTAAAACTGACATTATTGATATTTTATAAAAATTATTTTTTTAAATGATTTAAAGTTCCTAAAAAATATATTTAGTCATTTTATTATTATATTGTTTAAAATGTCAAAAAATATCCATTTATGGGACGTTTTTTCTATTTATAGCAACCATATTGACCGTCAATGAGTAAAAACCCATGTTGTCATGGTAAGTGTGAAAATGGTTAATAAAGGGTTAAAAAAATATAAGGATAAAAATATGATATAAAATTATCCAATTTTATAGGATAATATAATTTAAACTCATAATAATATTATATTATAATATTATCAATTTGGACCCATTTAGATGTCAAAATTAATTTCTATTAATTTAATATTTTAAGAAATTTCAAGAGTGTCCCTCCCCTCTCTTATAGAAGGGTGCCAATTATTATCATTTATTCAAACATAAAAACCATTTTTTCAGAAAATAACTATAAATAAATTACTAAAATACCTCTCTAAATTATATTGGTTCTATTTTTGGTATAATACCAAACTTATAGGTATCAATCTGTAAAGAAAATGAGGTTGTCTGAAGAAGGGGTATAGTTCTTAACTGATCATTTTCATTTTATTTCATCTTCCACCTCCTTAAAATAATCTAAAACCATGTTCAGATAGTAAAATAATTATATTACATATAATTGGATTTTATTATATTATTTTTTATAACATATAACTATCTCCAACCTCCTTCAAATTAGAATGGAATTCATCATTCGTGTGTACGGTGGATTGCCGCCTCACAAATCGATGTAATTAATTTTCTACCACCACCTCTCATGGTTATTTATAATGATGTAATTAATGTTTACATTTGATATTAATGAAATAATTATTATTATTTTTATTAAAATATATTATATTATTTAATTTATCACCTTACCATTCACTGAAAAGGATAATATCATTCATGCATGTGTGTAGACTACCACCTCCGTGAAGTGACGTGGTTCATTTTTCATCACCACATCACATGAATTATATATATAAGTATATTTAAATAATTAATATTATATTTATTATATTATGATTTTGTATATATAATATAATACTTACATTATTTCAATAATTATTGTTGAAAAATGGAAACCATTCTCGTGCGTACGTATGGCCTACTGTCTCCATGATTGTAATGTAGTTCATTTTTCATACCCATTTTTCATGATTGATTTTAAAATTATAATTGATTTATAATAAAAAAAAACTATTTAATTATTATTATTATATATATGATGGAACAATGACCCCTTTGACCATGGTCAATGCACTAAATTTATTTGGAAATTATGAACTGAACGTCCTATAAACACCCGACATGGAATTAATTAATCAAGTAATTAAATATATCATTTAAAATGAAATAAATGGATTAATTATAATATATAAAACTTTTAAAATGTTCTTAAAAAGAAGCATATTTTATATTAAATTATTATACAGGTGTTAAAGGAAATATACTACAATTCTAAACTAGTGTAAGGGATTTCATCTCAGTTTCCTTTCATTATTGAATATTTTAATGTTATGCACATAATTTCTTTTATGATGTGTATATACTTTCCCTTTTTATTTTATATAATGAATCCTTGAAACTTAATGGTATTTTATGTTTCAATTCATATTATCTCATTTTTATCATCTTAGGTTTTTTAGCAGATTGAAAATCCTCAAACTGTTTGAATTTTCATGTTTGGTGGCTAGAAAATCTATTCTATTGATCTATGGAGCATAATTCATATATTTTTATTGAACCAAGGCCTAGTTTATGGGTTTTAATGCACAGAAAGTTACTTGGGGTTTTGGATGATTTTTGTGTCCATTTTATCCCTAAAACTTCATTTCAGTAAAGCAAATATAGAGGCACACAGTTAAATTTAATTGTGCATCCTACAGGGGGAAACCATGCAGGGTGTTTTGAATCATTAGAGATGGTGCACATGGGATGAACAAGATTTGAAAAACCATGTAGCCTATCCTACACGCTTATTTTAACATAGGAATTATGTGTGCATGGTTGGTACACCGTCTGACTAAACCATGTGACCTATTTTAATGGGGTGACCCTTTGGACAGTGAGTGCGCACGATTATCCAAACTGTGCATCCTAACTATGTGTCTCTTTAAAAAGTATAAAATTACCTTTATACTCCCCCTTCCATTTAAGTTCCTATTTATATTTTTCTTCCTCCCTTGTAAGATCTTCCTCCCAGCTACTGTGGAGCTCCCCAATTCCCTCCACCTAAGCTTTGAGACTCCTCTTCAGATCAATCTCTGAATCAATCTCTATTAATGGATATGGATTCCAATAGAAAATGCCTTTGATACTATGGATTCTAAAATTCAATTATCTCGCCATATAGCTGTGTGATCTCTTTTTCCCTATTTTCAAGGTGTTTGTCTAAATACCTAATTTTAAACATTTCAGATCATGTTAGAGGATGATATCAGATGAGTGAGTGCCTAAAATTATTATGTAGGCGGTTCCTATATTTATCCTTGATTTTATGGGTGTTTTGGGTGTTTATTCTAAATAAATACATGTGGGTTGTCCGAATGATACCCAAATTAATTAATTCATGATTTTAAATTTTTTAATTGATGATATAAGATGACTATAGGCAAGCACTTTCTTCACTATAAATGGTTAATCCATGTAAATGGATTAGAAAAACCTAGGTAGTTTAGGCTAGGTGTGTAAATTGAATTAAATTAAATTGTTTATATTGATTTATTGAGTTTCATGGGAAAGTGACAGGCTAGGTCTGAGGATTTATTTCATTATTATCACCTAGATTTTTGTGACACAGTCGTCAAGATTAGGATGTGGCCTCAGATATATGGGGTGATGTTGATCACCAGGTTGAGGTAAAATGGTCATCAGATTGAGTTGAATAAGTAATTAGGTTGAACGTAAGGATCTTAGGACTCTCGATGGTGTTGACCATTAGGATTTAGAAACATGGTCAAAAGGGGTCAAGGAGTTAGATGAAGTGGATTATGAATTTTCATGATTTAGGAACAACATTGTTGGACAACGCATCATTGGAGTCATGTGAACATAGATAGGACTCAATTGATATGGTGTTGACCACTCATTTTGGGAGGAGGTCCTCATAGACTATGCAACTTAGGGGATGGTGTTTAACATTAGATATTTTTGGGGGTGATCACCATATAAATACTTGTGTATGATGATGGACAATCGGTTGATGGTTTTTAGACCCTCATTCGGGGGATGAGGGTTGCCAATATATTTAAGGTTATTGGGATGGGATCATTTGAGTATGGATATCTCTATGCCTTAGGATGTCTATTTTTGAGTTGACGATTATTATTAATTAAAGGACAAATATCCTTGTTCCTTGGGACATCAGGTTGTTTAATCAATGGGGACTATTTATATGGAGCTTTGAGGGACCTAGGACTTTATTGGGCATTTTGTTTGGATGAAAATTACATGATTTGGGGAATGAGGTGCTAGTGGTATATTTTTTGGTGGAACTGAGGGTTCAACTTGTTTGATAATCATAAGGGGTTCCTTCATCATTAATCCATGGATCCTCACCACTGCAATTATATATATAAAAAGATGTACTGTATGACATATATATAATTAAGGGAAAGTGTTCAGATATATTCTATAATTTTTTAAAGCAGGTAAATGATTCCTTGTGGATGTTGAGCATACGGGGAGTGGGTTATTTATTATAACAGATAAATGCTTCCTTGTAGATGTTGAGCATATAGGAAGTGGGTTGTTTATTATAACATGTGTGCATTGATTTTATTTATATTTATAATAAACTTACATAATTATGTTTTTATGACAGAAACACATCGGTGGTAGCCTGTTGAGTTCATTATCACACCCTACACATTCCATTAAGGATGAATGTATACTTTATGTCTTTAAGATCATTTAAAATCCTATTAACTATCTATCAGGTACATATTTAACCTCATCATGGTTTTACTTTTATCATTGTTTTTATAGGGATAAGAAGGAATTTGGGGGATACCTATAATGGTGAAGTCATGGATTTATTGTACTCTCACCATTAATCAATTTTCTTTAGGAAACAGGAGGATTTCATGCCATGTAACAAGGTTGCACAATATGTAAGTGTTGCTTGGTGCACGCCATGAAAGGGATTCATGTTGTGAAAGTTTACATGACATGACGATACTTTTCATGTCATGAATGATTTAAAAAATGAATTTTTAATTTGATGCGATTGATTTCTCTACATACTTAAACACCATGGATTTATTGACATGTAAAGGAGTTAAAATTCATGTAATTACCTAAGAATGGAATTTTTAGGGAGCATTTCGTGTTTTGGGTGCCCATTTGACATCTTGTTCTCCTTTTCTATCGAACCAAATATCCTCTCCGGTGATTTTTTGAGTTATTGTTCCTTCCTGATCGATCCGTTCAGCATTTGATCCTTATTGTGGTTCCAGTTTGTCTCTCCAGGTGAGTGATCTTTTCACTTCTTCATTTCCATGGATCACGGTTGTGCCCATGGGTTTCGTTATCGGATATGCTGATCTAAATTGTACTTTCTCCATGTCTTCTCCCAAGATCTATTATGTGATCTCATTTCGGAGTTCTTACCCTTGTCGGTTGTGGTGTGGTGGGTATTAATTATTGAGGTATGTGTGTTTCCTCTTCTACACCTACCTTATTTATCAATTTTATCAATCCTAAGATGTGTGGGTTTTATTCTAGGGCCTTTATATATGTCATTGTATTTTCTTTGTTTGTGGATCCCATTGTGAGCATGTGCGGCCAAATTTTAGAGGTAGGTGGTTCCATATCTGTCATATTTTGATGAAACTTATTGTTCCCATTTTTTAAAATGATTTATAAAAGTAATTATAATGATTAATTTTGTGTGTTGAAAATAGTTTTTAAGGGAAAAAATGTTTTCCCCTAGATATTTATAAATAAAAATAATGTGTGTATTTTAAATGCATTGAAATGGGTTTATGAAATGGTTTTGAAATGGTTTTAAAATAATTTAAATGAATAGGGAAAACAATCACATGGGTTTCCTTGGGTACTTATGTGGAAGGTTTATCTTGAGTCCGTCATCCATTTGTTTTGTGATTTTTAGTAGGTTTTCTCATGGGGATTTCCTCTGTTTCCTATGCCCATTATTCTAGTGGACTGATATTGACATTTTTGTGGGGGTTTACTCATAGGGTATTCCTTTGATTCCTATTCCTATATTCTAGGAACCATATTGTGCACTTGATTGATTATGGTATGAGTAATCATCTAGTCTATCCTATATTGATCCTTGGTGCTGATACCTATGTTTATCTTTTTTATTTCTTGTATTTTTCATTTTAACATTGACATGCATGTTTATTCTTATGAAATATGATATGGATAATGTGTTTGTAAATTGATATACATACTTTTTTTTTTGTTGTGATAAAGGGGAAATGTTTAAAATGTTTTATATAAGAATACTTTACTACTTATAATTCTGTGTTTTATTTGAAATGGTCATAAAGGAATTTTTATATAGAGAATTATTATGGAACACCTGGGTTGGATCCTATTTATCCTATTAGCTCACACCCTATGCACCTCTTCGGTGGTGTGTAGACCTTTTTATGTATTCCAATGTAGGTAAAGGAAAGGTGCCTAAGTGAGGAAGTGAGGTTTCGTGTCAAATGAGTTGGGTAGCTGGTTGTGAGATGGTGGGATTTCATCCACACTATCACATGGAGTAGCTATTCAGTTTTGGTCCTTTGCAGTTGGACTTATCTCTTGTATATTTTTCCTACTTTTACTATCATTTGTTTCCATTGTTCCTTCTTGCTTCATGTATATATAAATATATATTCCATGTGTGTATTTAGGTTGGTAAAAATCATTCCCTCTGGTTTTTTTTTCGATTCCCGAGTGCTTGTTACCAACCCATGGGGATTGGGAACGCCCTTCGAGTATGTAATGGATCAGGTCGGTTTCTAGGTTTGAGGTAAAACCAGGTCGGTTCCTTAGAATTTGGTATCAAAGGATTTATATACTTAAGATTTCTTATCTTAGGACGTCTGTTAGACTAAACATAGGATTTTCAAAACTTAAGAGGTATATTGTAATAAGTGTTTATCCAAAACTTATCATGATGAGACTCAAGTTTCCATGGAAGGTTGGGGTATGTGTCTCTAGTGTTAGGTTTGGTTTTAAATATCAGTTTCTACTTATGGGTTTTCTAGTTTAAATATATATTGTTTCTATTGTATGATCATTATTGTGTTTTGGTGTGCAGTACTATGCCTTTGAAACATCTTCCACAAATTCCTCAGGAGTGTGAATCTAATGCTCCTCAATGAAATCCACCTATAGATCATAATATCATCGAGACTGTCATACAGGCAGTTCATTTTGTTGATCAGAATGTACCACGAGTCTAGAACACAGTTTTTAAGGTATATCAAGGAGGTGGAGGAGAGAGTGAGATATCACAGAAATTCTTTTATGAGAGTCCACTATCTTTTAAATGAATGAATGACTCTTGAGAGATGGAGGACTGGATGGATAGGATCGATTAAATATTCAAATTTCTGGAGACACATTAGAATATCAAGTTAAAGTGTCCAGTGTTCAGGATTGATGGATCCAGAAATTGATGGTGGGATTCCATGGTCTCGGATGATAGACATGTGGACTTGTATTGGAAGGGTTTCAAAACCTTATTCTTCTAGTAGTTTTTTCTCGAGTCAATAATGTGGGAAAAGTCACTAGAGTTCCTATCTTTATAATAGGGAGAGAATTTAGTGTCATCATACACCAATTGGTTTGCTGAGATTTTCTATATTTATCTTGACATGGTAAAGAATGGTCAAATGAAGGCTCAGAAGTGCCTGCAAGGTTTGTGATTGGATATCAGATCATAGGTGTCTATATTGAAACAATATACCTATACAGAAATGGAACATATAGATATGATGGAAGAGATGAATATAGCAGGCAAGGTTGGATTTTCCACCTCTTTTATTCCATCCAGTGGTAGCTTCAGTGGTGTGCATTGGAAGAAAAGGAAGTGGAAGGATAATCACAGAAATGGGGGTGGTGGGTCTCAACAACGAACCTCCTCTACACCATCTTATATAGTTAGTAGTTTTCCTCTAACTTGTTACCAGTGTGGAAAGGTCATACATGCAATACATTCTTGTCATATTCCTGCAAAGATGTGCAACAGCTGTGGATGCATTGGTCACTTATAGAACTTCTATCAGGTTATGACTATGTCTCATTATGAATAGGGTTCGTCTACTCCAAAGGCTACTATAGGGTAGTCATATTCTTCATCGACTAAAGTGCACCAGCCATAGGCCATAGGAGTGAAGCACTTTCAAGCAGTAGATGAGTGTACAAAAGAGGATGGGGTCATTCTAGAAATAGTGATAGGTACTATATTTATTACATCTTCTATAACAATTTCTTTATTTGATATTGGTGTCTACCAATCATTTATATCTGTATGTTTTATTAATATTATTCAACTTCCAGTGGAAATTATTCCCTTTGTAATGGAATTAGTGATGCCTCTTAGTAAGAGGAAAGAGTATAGGGTTTTGGTGCCCTTCTTGTTCGTTAATGGTAGCTAATATAGAGTTGGTTTTGGATTTTATTGTTCTTGATCTGGGTTTATTTTACATCATTATCGTTATGGATTGGCTTGTCTCTCTTCAGGATGAGGATGATTGTTATCACTAACATGTCTCATTTCTTACTGCCGATGGGAGCTCTAAAGTGTTTTTGGGGGAGTGGCACCTGACTTCAAATCATGTAGGGCCTTCCCAACCAGTGATCAGGAATTTTTTTTCTACTATTTTGGTTGATCTAGATGATGTTTCTCATATTTTTGATCATCTTGTTGTTGTTAGAGACTTTTTCAATATTTTCCCAGATGACTTCTCTGGTCTTCCTCTAGAGAGAAGGGTAGAGTTTACGATTGACCTGGTGTCAGGTATTCAGCTAATATAAATACCTTCTAATCATATGGAACCATTGGAGATGAAAGTTCTTAAGATTCATTTGGATGACCTTTTGGAAAAAGGTATCATTTTGTAACACCGCGAAATTCTAAAGTTTTAACCTTATATTCGATAGTGTGCATGAGAGGAGACACTAAGCATGTAAGGGGATATAATATCATGATACTTTAAAATATAATTACTATTTAAAATATATTTGATATATTTATATTTTTCAATTCATGAAACGTCATTTTAGCTTGTGTTGCACACAAAAGAGGCCATCTTCGAAAGCTTGAGTAACACGCAAGATTGAGTTTTCTGAACAATAATATATTATTAAAATGTTATTTTTTAATATAATAAGATATAAACAAGACTTTATGAATAGTATAATATAACATATGAAAATTTATGGTTTATATAAATATAAAATTAATTCATGGGTTCCCAATTAATGAGAAATGAAAATAAGAACCAATTGGATATAAAAAGAAATTTATTATTTTTATGCTTCTAAAAGTGTTTTAGCTTAATAAACATAATTAATTAAAATTAATTAAAAAAATTAATTAAATATAAATATTATATATTCAGTAAAATATTTTCTATATCCATCCATTAGGTTTTATATTTATAATATAATAACAAACCCTATTTTACACATTAAAAACCTATATTTTTATAAGGGAAATTTTACCACCTTTTAATGGAAAACCCATTTTAAATATTAATTTTGACACTTTAATTAATTTAATTTGAAAAACTAAACTTAATATTTTAATTATAAACATAAAAATTATGTTAGGGTGAATTTTATATATTTTTCTAAAACATTTCATTTTTTAATGAATATTAAAAAATACTGAATTTTAGTTCAAAACTGCTTTTTCAGCTAATTAATTAATAATGTTAAATTATGTATTATATTTTTTTTAATGATTAATTAGAAAATATTTTTACCAATTAATTCAATTTATATCATTGGGATCAATTTCACTTTGAAATTGACTCTAAAATCATAGTAAACTTTTGGACATTTTTACCTTAAAACCTACATTTTCGTCCCGTCTGCATTATTAAATTTAAATTAATTTCTGCCAATTATGTGAGTGGAATTTGAAAAAGTGGATTCCATATTTGGAATAAGAATAATTTATAAGTTATAATAAATTCAAATTAGCTTTTTACAAAAAATATTAGTTAATGTAATTCAAATTAATTACAATTATTAAGGTAAAAATATGCTAAATAAAGGACTAAACCTTTAATTTGAAGGCCCAAATAACCTATCCAATCATAAAAAAACCTATTTTATGGCCATATATAGCCTATAAACCTTACATTATTGAGTTTTTTTGGGTTTTTATGACTTTTTTAGGTAAGAACCTGTGTACACCAAACTTATTTCCAAAAATTCTAAGTGAGTCTTTTTCCTTCCCTATAAAAGCCACCACCTCTCCCACTTACTCACACCTATACAACGTATTTTGTTTATCCAATATCTTAACAAATATATTTCCAAAATCCCTTCCTTATGTCTTGAAGCCTCCCTTTGGGTATATATCCTTATAAGGAAGTCTTTTGGTACAAACCAAAAGAAGTTACCTAATTAAGAGGTAATGTCTTCTCTCAAACTCTCTAGTTTTATTTCCATTCTGCACCCCCTAAAATATTTGTATTCCATTATTATATAAAAAAAGTATAATAAATATACTAGGATGTTTTTATGTAAATTTTTTGACCTACACTTATACGCACCTTCGTATAATGGGTAACGAACATATTGTTTCTATGTACGGTGAACTACTGCCTCACAATACAATGATTGTTTATTTTTACTTTAACACCTATCATTCTAGACATTATGATAGAAACTTTGTTTATATATGATATATATGATATTTATAATGTATTTATTCTTCTGTACTTTTTTTAGAACATTCCTTTATTCTATCCATCTTGTGTAAATACGATAATTTCGTTTGAGGAAGTGTGGACTATCGCCCCTTCAAAGCGATATGACTCATTCATGTCATACATAGAATGTATAAAGAATGGTTTTAATAAAAATATGTAACATATATAACATTTATATTATATGGTATTTATGATATAAATATTTTTTATTTATTCTTTATTCTTTTAATACAATAAAGAAATGAAAGCAGTGTTCATGTGTATATACATCCTACCGTCTCTATGAAAGGTGAACTTCATTTCTAATATCCTGTTACTAAAAATTATTATAAATACTTATATATTTATTATATATGATAATTAATTCATGTTTTACATTCTTGATATGATGAAACCATGATCTAATTAATGATAAAAAATGACAATCTAAAACTTACTTGAGATAACTGGGCAATTAACCCCTGAAATAATGAAACTAATAAATGTTTATTAACTAAAGGGTAATGAGATAGTATATGAAGTTAATATATTTTATTAAAAAAATAATTATGGTTATTATATTAGTTAGTAACATATTTTAAACTAGTATACAGGAGTCCAAATACCACGTAACAAAATGTAAGGATATGGTAGGGGAATTTCATCTCAATTTACATTTCATTGAGACTTATTTGTTATTATGCACCAATTCAATTTTATTAAATGTATATAGTTAATTTTTCATGTTATATAATGAATCCCCTTATTCTCATGGTATTATAAGTTTCTTTTAATTTCATACCTTTCTGGATATTATGATTCAAATGTTTCAAAGTAGTATGGGATGCTTTGGAATGTTTAAAGAATATTCTCCTCAAGATTATTCTTAGGGTTATCATTGAAATATCACTTCATTTTGTTATTTTTAACCTTATATTGAAATAATCACTTTATTTTAATCATTTTCCATTGAAAATTTACTTGAATATCCATATTCTCATACAATGGATATTACCATTGCCTAAACCATATACCATTTTACATACGGTGTTTACTTTGATAGTTATTTTATTAACTAGGGAATAAATAATATATATATATATATATACATATATATATATATATATTTCTAATTTAATACGGTTATATGATAAGGTATATTATTTTGATCATTCAATACGAGGAATTATTAGGACTCATATTGACAATTGGATCCCATAATTTATATATCTCCTCGATGCATTGATAGGTTCTCCTGAGAAAAAAAATGTTATCCAAATTAAATGGGTTTTTATCCATAGTTTTAAACTATATTGTGAAAGGTCTTGATGATATAGGTTTTCATGTGCCTCAGACATTATTTCCATTTAGATAAAATTTCAATCATTTAGTTCTAGTTATTATTCATCCATGAGTTTTTTCATTGAAATATTTATGGATACATTTCATTTTCATCTCATTAATTAAATGGAATGAGTTTTAGTTTCTTACCTTGCCATATTGATTTTTACTTATCTAGTTATTTTAATGGAATGTGTTATCTTCTATTTTCCTTGACATGTTAATTTATTACTATTTATTCATTATTGCTTCTTATGTACTTACCCTTACTAAGAATTTGATCTCATCCTTATTATGTTTCATTTCTCCAGGTCATGAAGAATAATTCTTTGAATAATATTTCAATTATACAGTTTATTTCATTTTATTATGTATCATGTTTTTATTTTCTATTTACCAATGTATTATGGGTATCATGTATGTAATCTTTCTTTCAAATACTACTAAACCAAATGGTCTGTTTGGAATTATTCTTTATAATCATGCCAATGAAATAAAATAATGTATCAACTCTAGGCTTCTTGGTTTGGGGTGTTATATGTTCTCCCTAGTGTTTCGCCTTGGGTATTCCATGTACTCTTTTAAAAGAAGGTGCATGGTTCACTTTGGTTGTGTGTATACTATCAGAAGTTGAACTGGGTAATAGTTAAGAATAAGTATCCTTTGCCTCATTTTGGTGATTTGTTTGATCAGTTAATGGGGGAAAAGTGTTTTTCAAAGATTCATCTTTAGTTGGGTTATCATTAGATCAGATTTCAAGAGTTTGATATAATAAATACATCTTTCAAGAGTAGGTATAACCATTATAAATATCTTATTATGACTTTTGGTATGATTAATTCTCCTTCAATTTTTATGTTTTTGATGAATAGGATATTCCATCAATATCTTGACACTTTTGTGGTTGTGTTCGGGGTTGATATTCTGGTTTACTCAAAATTCGAGTGTGAGAATAAGAACCATCTCAGTTTGGTTCTAGAAATTTTTTAGAAGTCTTAATTTGATTGGAAATATTTTGAAATGATGTTTCTAGATTCAAGAAGTGAAGTTCATAGGGCATGTGATTTCTGAACATGGATTATTAACTGATCCTAAAAAGGTAAAGGCTATTTTTTCATGAAAATAACCATATAATTTCTTCAGTATATGGAGATTACATGGTCTTATTGGATACTACTGATGATTTGTTAAGGATTTACCTGATCTGGAATCACCTTTGACTACTCTTACCAGGAAAGCGGTGAAATTCACATGGGATGTGATGTTTCAGTCTACATTTGATTAATTGAAATGATTTCTGACATCGGCTCCTATTTTGATATTACCCAAGCTTGGTAAGGGGTATATAGTGTTTTACAATGCTTCTAGTGCTCATTTGGGATGCATGCTTATGCAGGATGACCATGTGGTAGCTTACGGATCTCGTCAGCTTTGACTGCATGAGAAGAATTAACCCACTCATGATTTAGATATTTTTGTAGTTATTCATTCACTTAAATGTTGGAAACACTGTCTTTTTTAGAAGAGGTTTATGGTATTCTCTGATCATAAGAGTTTGAGTTATATCTTTTCTCAGAAATACTTGAACTTAAGATAGATAGAATGGGTAGAATACCTTCATATGTTTGATTTTATATCACCTATACCCTGAGGAAGGGAAGTTTCATTAAATATGCTCTTTGCAGGAAAGTACCATCATATGATATTCTAGAATCAAAGGAGAAGTTGAACCTTATGAGTATTTTCTCTCAGTTGAACATGGATTCTTATAAGGAAGCTTCAGGTAAGTTTATTACCAGTGTTTGGTTATCATCATCTCTCATAGGGTATATTTTGTAGAGTCAGCATCAATATGATGAGTTTAGTAAATTTTTAGAAATACTTTATGGTGTGGAGACCATTTCTAGTTATTCTCTCTCTTAAAATGGTATTCTCCACTTTAGGAAGCGCGTTGTCATCCCAACATCTGTGAGGAGTTGAGTCTTGTTTAATTTTCATAGCTCTTTGTGGGTTATTCATCTAGGCACTAAAAAGATGTATTATGAGATGAGATAATGATTATGGTGGCTGAGTATGAAGTGAGACATTGAATATTATGTTTCCCGCTATAACACCTACCAACAAATAAAGGCATAGCACTTGAAACCCTCGAGTTTGCTTCAGCATCTTCTGGTGTCGGTCTAAAAATGGGATGAGGTATCCATGGATTTTTTTGTTGGATTACCAAAGACTCCTCGAGGGAGGAATTATATCTGGGTGGTAGTTGATTAGTTGAAGAAGTATGCTCATTTCATTTGGATCAAGGATATAACTTTGGTTGAGGATTTGGGTAAGCTGTATGTGCAAGAGATTATGAGGTTACATGGGAGTCCTTCCAGAGTTGTTTTGGATTTGGATCCTAGGTTTACCTTGAGGTTTTGGAGGATTCTCCAAGAGTTAATGGGTACCCTGGTTAAGTTTAGCATAGCTTACCATCAACATAAAAATGGTTAGATAGAGCATGTGATTCAGATCCTGGAGGATATTCTCCATGCCTATGTCTTGGATTTTGGTGAATCATAGTATAGCCATCTGGGACTAGTTGAGTTTGTTTATAACAAAAGTTATCAATTTTTGATCAGAATGGATCCTTTTGATACATTTTATGGTCACCCATGAAGGTCACCTCTTTATTGGGTTGATGTGGGATAAGTATCTTTAGTTGGACCAAGTTTGGTTCAAGAGATGTTAGTGAAGATTCAGGATATGCATCGACGTCTGGTTATATCCCAGAGTTGATAGAAAATGTATATGGATCGATGATGTGGTCCTTTAGAGTTTTCCATTGGCGAATCGATTTTCATGAAAGTTTCCCCTCGATTGGGTCACCATCGGCTTGGAAAATAGGGAATGCCAGCTTTGAGATATTTTGGACTATTTGAGTTCACTAAGTGGTTGGGGTAGGTTGCTTATCAATTAGAATTTCTAGTTCAGTTGATAGGTAATCGTGATTTTTTCCACTTGTCTCAGCTCAGGAAGTATAATCCTAATCCCACTCAAATTTTGATTTGGGATGAAATTGAGTTAGAGCCAAATGTTCGTGTTTTAGATAAACAAGTTGAGATCATTGACTCATAAGTGAAATTCTTGCATGGAGATTCTATATCATTGTACAGAGTTCTATGGAAACACAAATCAAATTCTCATGAGACTTGGGAATGTGAATAGTTGATGAGGGATCAATGGCCTCATCTTTTTCCAGGTATTACATCTTATACATGATTTCCTAGGGACATGAATCCTTTATGGTGGGGAGTTTATAACATCTTGTTACCCATATCTCGGTTACATATTTAAACTAATTGTGGTTTTACTTTTCTAGTTGTCTATATAGGGATGAGAAGAAATTGGGAGGATACCTATAATGGTGAAGTCACATATTTTTTGGACTCTCATCATTAATCGGTCTTTTCTGCAGGCTGTAGGAATATTTCATGTCGTGTAACTAGGTTACACAACATGTAAGTGTTTCTAGGTGCAACCCATGAAAGGGATTCACACTATGAAAGGTTGCACAATGTGAAGATCGGTTTCACATCATGAATGATTTAAATAATAAATTTGTAATCTGAGGTGATAGATTTATCGACAAACTTAAACACTATGGACTTCAAGACATATAAAGGAGTTACACATTGTGAAATTCCTCAAGTAGGGAAATTTTAAGGCTTTGTTCAGGTTTTGGCTGACCATCCAACCACTTTTTCTCCTTTTATCTCAAACCAAATATCTACTCCAAATATTTTTGGAGTCACTATTCCTTCATGATTGATCCGTTTGGCATTCGATCCTTATTACGGTTGTGCTGCGTCTCTCCAGGTGAGTGATCTTTCTACTTATTCGTCTCAATTGATCATGGTAGCACCCTTGGGTTGCGTTATTGGATATGTTGATCTAAATTGATATTTCTTCTTATATTCTTCCAATATCCTTTGTGTGATTTTGTTCCAGAGGCCATTCCCTTATCGGTTGTGGTGTAGTGGGTTTTCATTGTTGAGTTATGTGGGTTTCCTCTTCTCTACTGACCCTCTTTCTCAATTAGATCAATCCTAAGATGTGTGGATTGGATTCTAGGGATTTTGTAGATGTTTTGGGTTTTTTTTGTTTGTGGATCCTATTGCAGGTGTGTGTAACTCGAGTTTTTAGGTAGGTGGTTCCATCTCTAACCTATGTTGATGAACCTTATTGTTCCTACATTATAAATTTATTTATAAAATGAATTAGCATGATTGGTTTTTGTGTGTTGAAAAGAGTTTTAAATAAAAATGGTTTTTCCTGGGTTATTGATAAATGCAAAGAAAAGGGGTATTTTCAAAGCATTTAAATTAGTTTGTGAAATGGTTTTGAAATGGTATTCAAATAATTATAATGAATTATAAAAGAGAGCACATGGGTTACCTTGGGTACTTAGGTGGGAGTTTTATCTTGATTCCATCATCCATTTTTTATGATTATCAGGTGGTTTTCTCATGGGGATTTACTTTGTTTCCTAGGATCATTGTTCTATGGGACTTATATTGTGTCACGGACCATCCCTCATGGCCCGTACGGTGACTACTTCAAGCCCACCTTCCATAGGCCATGGGTTGGAGACTATCATCGGAAATGAATATCCCTAAAATGGGAAGACATTGCCTCAAAACCTGTACATATACAGATAAGGCACAATGCGTACAAGTATAACATAATGGAAGAAGAAAGGTACAACCACAACCAAAAACCTAAACTGAGTGTAAAAGTAAGTACTGAAAGTAAAAGGGGCCAGAATAGAATACCAACTGAAATGGATGTATAGGTAAAAAAGGAAAAACAGCTCCTGAGGTCGCCCACCAAGGATCCTGCCTGAAGGGTAGGTACAACTCATTATTTTGGCTCTCCACGTTAACTGGTCACCTCTGTACACTGTCAAGTCCTAACTCCCCAAGTCTCAGTCAAATTTGCATGTCGTCTTCACAAGACTCAACAAGGTGTGGTAGAATCTCGTGAAGGGGTTAGTATAATAATACTCAGTAGGTGCCCTGAGAAGATCTATCATAATTCCACAAAGGAATAACCCCAAACCATGATCTCAATCACAAATAATAAAGAAAAAGACTCAGCTCAAACTAGGTATAACCTAAGTACATAAGTAAAGATGATTAGTTGTAAAGTTATATCATCTTACTCTATCGAGAGGCTCTGCTACTGACCCAAACATGATCGATAGATGCTGACCCACAAAGGATCGCTAGGTGCTGACCCACACAAGATCACTGAGCATTGACCCACACATGATCGATAGGCACTAAACTGCATAGGATCACCGAGCGTTGACCCACACAAGATTGATGAGTGCTGACTGTAACACCCCAAACTTCTACAGTACACTTTTCTTTGAATAATACAGTAGCGTGTGTTGTACGCAACTTCGAGTTCTAACACACACCACAACCAATCAAACTAGCCGTTATGAATAGTAATACCCACTTTTATAAATTTCATAAATTTTATCTTTCAAAATGGACTTCATTTTTGGATTTGGAATATCGAAATTAGCCTAGGGTGAAATTTTGGTATTTTTCCGAAAACTTTCAAATTTTGATGAATAGTGAAAAAAAAACACTAAGTTATAGTTTAAAAAAAATATATTTAAATAATTATTTATTTTATTTAAATTTAATTAAGGTAAAAATAGATACATAATACCTATATAAGTTCAATGTAATTCATTGTATTTAGTTTAGAATAATGTTAGATATATAAAAATTTTATTGAACTTTTCACCGTCTTTTACCCACCTCCTAGGAGAATTTGGAAATTCACCTAAAACTTAATTTTACCACTTCTATGAGTGGAATTTCGAAAATCCAAGAGACACGGTTAATATCAAGGAGTAAAATGTGGTTCAATGAGATGAAAATAATTTTTGGTGAATAGTATCTTTTTACTTTTATTTGCCACGGTTAAAAGTAAATAGGATAATTAAGGGTAAAAATGATATTAATATTACCCTAACACATGTCCTAATTCTATTAGACAAGTGTATCTCGACGAAAAACAACCTTAGGAATAAAATATTTTCATTTAGGTCCACTTGGATTAGATTAGTATATTTATTATTATTTAATTCAAAGAAGAGTTAAAAGATTTAAAATCAAAGTTTATTAACTAAAACATTTTTAATATAGGGTTTTACATAAGATAAATTCAATTTTAAATATTAATTAGAAAGCTAAAAATATTTCCTACACAATTGTATTTTATTTATAATTTTTAGACATTAAATAATTTAATTTTTTTATGACACAATGGTGATGCAGTAATTACATAATTAATGAAATATTAAAATAATTGATATTATAAATATCAAAATAAATGTAATTTAAGACTTTTTATAAATTCCACTAATTTTATAGGTTAATATGACATATTATTAATGGTTATATAAATTGTTTTCTAAGTAATAATGCTGTTATGAAATTATCAAAAACAAAATACCCAATAGTGTCAAAATTGACATAAAAGAGGTTTTAAAACAAATAATATATTATTAATTTATATTCTATTTTTAAATATCTAAGGTTCATAAAAAAGACTTGTATCATGATAGTTGTATCATTAATGGACCTCTTTGGGGTCTCTTGGATGTATATAGTAAGTTTATTAACTATATAATATAAAAATACAAAATGACATGGTAAATGTCAAACTAATTAACTAAGAGTTAAAACTAAAATATAAGGTTAATATAGTGACCCAAACCTGTATAAAACCTATTGGTTGAGTGTTTTTAGACCCATAACCACCTTAACATATAAATAATCCACTTTGGATCCATTAGAAACCGAATATGAATTTATTATAAAATAATATTTCTAGCTTTTCCAAAGGTGCCCCTCACCCCTCTTATAAAAAGGCACTCTCCCTTATCACTAATTAACACATTCAAAGCCTCTTTGATCGGCCAAACCCTAACCAAATAATCTCTCAACTTCCCTCACTATAACCTAGATGCCTTAGTTTGATCGGAAAGCCAACCTAATGAGCTCTTTTGATCAAATCAAAAGGAAGAACCCGAAGAAGAGGTAATGTTTTCACCACCCTCTTTCAAGTTCCTTTCTTCTTCAACTTCTTCTTTATTTATTATTACCATTCTAAAATAATAACTCCAGTATATTATATATACTGTGATATTATTATAAATAGGGTACAACCATATTCAGTATTCTATCCATCCTTTGAATGACATGTCACCATACGTGTGTACGTACGGCTTAACGTCTCCACGTCGTGGTGTAATTGTTATTCAATAAATTATCATTTGGATGGGTATAATAATGATGTTTAATTCTTATAAATAATGAATATAACATGATAATGATTCTTTATATATGATATATCATCTAATTATATATTATTTTAATATCAAAAGAATGATATTGTCGCTCGTGCATACGTACGGACTACCGTCTCCACGAACGCGATGAGATTCATTCTCCATCGTATCCATTCAAGTATAATTATCATTTTATGATTAAAAATAATGTTTAAGTAATTGATATCATTCTGGATATGAATAAGATACAACCTATCCATAACAAACATGGATTATGTAACAAAACTTATATGGGTAAGTTAACACCCAAAAAAACGATAATACTAATATATTATTAACAAATCAATGTTAAAAGATCATATATGATATCATATTAATGTATATGATTCTTGTATAATTTAATAACAATTATTTCACCATTATACAGGAGGTTAACCTACCCTCAACTAAGGAAAAGTACAAGGTAAGTTTTATTTCACAATCTCTTCATTATCTGAGGTTGTTTATACGTAATTATCTATTGGGACCTCTTTATCATCCACATCCATGTTTCTTAAAAATGTATTTCAAAACATTCTGGATATTTTACAGAATATGGATTAAAGTTATTTATATCCTTGTTTGACTTTTTCTAAGAGGTTTATAAAGGAATCTTTACGTCTTTTTCTAAACAAGGTCCTTTTTAACCTTTTCGACAGAATTAAGGTAAGAATTTCTTTTTTTAACTTATACGGCGGGTGTGGCTATTTTCCGCCATTATAAAATCTTAGAAGCTTCCCTTATGAGCTTATAAGTATATTTTCAATGTAAATGTATTATTTTATAATTTTGTGACTTTTAAATTATTTCAAAAAAATAGATATTTCTCTCAAATAGTTTTGATTTCATCTATGTCAACATCCTTTGATGGATTTTAAGCTTATTTGAAATTGATTTATTATGATACAAAACTTCCATATTGTATTGAAGGTTTTGTGATATGTTTGATTTTGGATGTGTTATTTTTAAACCATTCATGGTTTATGGTGAAATTATTGACATTTCGTATGCGATTTTTAATACGAATGTTTATGTTATGTTGAAACCTGTTCATATGAGGAATGCATTGGACTTAATAAGTGATGGGTGGAGCTTGATATAGCTCCTAGATGCATCGGTAGGTCTCATGAGACAAACTAGTGTCTTTCCACAAGGCCTTGAAAAAATCTTATTTGTAGTCTTTGCACAAGGCCTTGACTATGTGGTTATGATAGTCTTGCATTATGCATTCCATCATTATGAAAGTGGTTACTGATATTGCATGTGATTATTCAACTATTATAATATCCATGTGAATAAGTAAATGGCATTATTTCATTTTATTTTTGTCATTTTATGCTGAAGTTCAAGTTTAAAAGGATTTTGTTTTAGTTATACATTGCCTTAAATGTTTATGATTATTTATAAAAGTTTCCGCTATATTGTTATCCTTACTGGGAATTTGAGCTCACCCCTTTCTATGTTTTATTTTTCCAGGATGTGAAGAAGTATTTTATGAATGACCTGTAGGGATAGTATAAGTGGATATGAGTGTGGAGACAAGATATTGTTGTAGTTTTCAATTTATGATGTAATGTAAACTTTATGAATGTATCTAGTGTTTCCAAGACTACTAAACTAATCGGTCTTTCGAGACTTGATCTTTCTTGTGATCATGCCAATGTTATATAATAATGCACTGACTCTAGGTAACTGGGTTCGGGGCATTACAGTTGGTATCAGAGGAAGTTTAGTATAAACCTTGGAATCTAGATTTAGATAAACTCTGATTAGAGCACATAGACCTAAGATGGACTTTGAGGATTAGTATAGAAGAACTTCCTGGAATTTTGGTATTGTAGAGATTTTGTGAGTTTTCTGAGCAATACATCCCTATCTGGATACGAGTAGGTAGAGGCAGCTCTGGCATAGATGTACTGTAACGCCCCAACCCCAGCTACCCAGAGTCGGTGCATTAGTTCTTAACATTGGCATGATCACAAAAGATCAAGTCTCGAAAGACCGATTAGTTTAGTAGCCTTGGAAACACTAGATACATTCATAAGTCTTTCATTACATCAAAAAGTAAAAAAACTACAATAACATGGTCTTCATAGTCCACAATCATATCCCTTTCTGACTACCCCTGTAGGTCATTCATAAAATACTTCTTCGCATCCTGGAAAAATATTAAAACATTGAAAGGGGTGAGCTCAGATGCTCAGTAAGGTTAACAATATAGCGGAAGCTTTCATAAATAAACATTAACATTTAAGGCAATGTATAACTAAAACAAAAGCCTTTTAAACTTGAACTTCAACATAATATGGCAAAAGTAAAATGAGATAATGCCATTTACTTCTTCACATGGATATTATACTGGTCGAATAATCACATGAAATATCAATAACCACTTTCATAATGATGGAATGCATAATGCCAGACTATCATAACCACGTAGCCAAGGCCTCGTGCCAAGACTACAAATAAGATTTTGTCAAGGCCTCGTGCCAAGACACTATTTTGTCTCATGAGACCTGCCGATGCATCGAGGAGCTATAGCGGGCTCCACCCGTCACTTATTAAGTCCAATGCATTCCTCATATGAATAGGTTTAAACATATTATAAACCATAACTTAATCGTATCACATAAAACATGCATAAAGGAAACATAACATTTCCACATTTCAATCACAAGATATAAATACAACACATTGATATAATAAAAATGCTTTCAAAACCATTTTCAATACCAAAATAAAAGAAAGATAAAACTTTGTATTTATTTTTCATTAAAAAAATGATGGCTTGTAGAGGAAGCCGAAACTCAAATAATGGTCACGGCGGCGGAGAAGTCATTGTCACCGCATAAGTACGGAAAGAAAAACATTCCCTTTTTTCGTTTAGTAAAACGCTTCGTATAAAAAAGATTCCTTTTGATTAAACGTAAAAGTCAAAGGGGTTTATACACCGTATAAAAGAAAGTTGTGTATAAAATAGAATATGCCTCAACGAAAGGAGATTGAGACGAAGTCCTTAAAAAGATCATTTTTAAAATAAAATAGATCTATTATGTGTATTCACTATAGGTACACATAAATAAAGTAAAAATACAAAAATAATACATAATAATATCATGACATAATTGGAAAGTAGGAGATTAACCCAAAGAATGGAAGTTGGGTTAAGAAGTTCCCTTACCTTGTGTCCGACTTGACTCAACCGTTCTTTAACCTCCTGAATAATAAACTAGATTTAATATCTACCTTATTAAGAACCATTTTCAATTTCATTATCCTTTTTATATCACTTATTACAATGTTATGAACATTATGTAATTATTTAAGTTAATAACGGTCGTTTTGTCGATCTTTGGTACATGAGTCAACAATAAACTTCTTATAATTACAAGTTGTTCATGTGGTAGAATATCCATTATATCCAGAATTATATTCATGATTTAGATGTCATATATATCTTATATATCCAGTATATACATTCATTTATAATATTACGTAACATTTAGAGGTAAGAAATGAAATGCACCGTTCATGGAGACGGTAAGCCGTACGTACACATGAACGCTACTTTCATTTCAATTTCATATTTAATGGAACTAAATCATAATGATATAAATGTATAACATAATTCCAGTAAAATATAATGTATAATACCATTTACTCCATCCTTTATACATCCCACATATGGCATTAACGATTCAAATCACTTTGAGGGGGCGGTAGTCCGCACTTCCTAAAATGAAGATATCGCGTATACCCATAATGGAAGCCATAAAGGTAAGACACAAATAAAAAATAAAGAAGCATAAGTAAAACATAAACATATTATATATCATATATAAAAATAGTGAAATCATAATGGCCACCTTTGAAGGTGTTAAATGAGTATTGAACAATCATCGTTTCGGGAGGCACAATTTCACCATCCACGAAAACTGTATGTTCTTTAACCATTAGATGTAGGTGTGTGTAAGTTTAGATCGAATCCTTATTATAACAACATCCTAGTATATTTAGGATACTGGTGTTGTTACAAAAGAAATTAATAAAAAGAGTTTAGGGGGTTGGAGAAGAAAAATAATACAAAACAACATTAGAGAAGACATTACCTCAAAATCGGGTAACTCTTTTTGATTTGAGCCAAAGGCTTCCTTGGGAAGAGTTCTGCCCAAAGTGAGGCTTCTAGGAGTAAGAGGGGTAAGTTGGGAGAGTATTTGGGCTGAGGTTGGCCGAGCCAAATGGCTTGAAAGTGTAAATGAGGTGGGAGAGGTGGGGGCCTTTTATAAGTGGAGAGGAGGGGCACTTTTGGAAAGATTGAAATGTTACATTATTTCACAATGCTTTTCGGATTCTAAAGGTCCCACACTTATATAATTCTAGGCTAAGGTGATAAGGTTTCGAAATCTCTTCATCCAATAGTCTTTGTACAAGTGTAAGCCTTAGATTTTTCATTATCTTCTCATTTTATTTAAATCGTTAAATAATGAGGTCATCGCTGCATCATAATGATGTCATAAATAATTTAATTTATTTAATGTCTAAAAATTATAAAACAAATACTATGATGTAGGAAATCTTTTTAGATTTCTAATGAATATTTATAGTCAAAATTTGGACTTGTGTAACCCCACTTAAAAACTGTTTTAGTAAAATAACTCATGTTTGTGTCAATTTAATTTTAACATTAAATAAATATATATTAATGTCATTTTCCAACTAAAGTGGCTCCATGGGGTCCCCAAGTTGACCCATGGGTTGTCTTGGTCGGCCATGACTCATACAATAGGAGTAGGACAAGTTTCATGCTCATCTCATATTATTAAAACATTATTTGTACCTTAAACTACACTAATTACCTCTAATCGCGATTAAGAACTTAAAAGTTACTATTCACAAAAAAAATATTTTAATCTCATTGAACCACATTTTACTTCTTAATGACAACCATGTATGTCTGATTTTTGAAAATCAAATCACAGAAGTGGTAATATTTCATTTAAACGAAAAATCAGTTATTTAACTACCACTTAGTGGTTTCACTATTCATCAAAAATTGAAGTTTTTCAGAACAAGGCCAAAATTTCACCCTAAGCTATAATTGATATTCCGAATTCAAAAATGATGTCTATTTTACAAAATTCCAAACATATAAGTTGCATTAATTAATTTTATAATTAATTCCCGATGTTACGACAAATAGCGTGTTTTTAAGAAACAATTTATATCAAAAGATTGGCAATTGTTTATGTCCAATTTCAATGTTAAATTAATTCTAATGACCACCATTGGATAAAATGGTAAAAATATATTCTAATTATACCTTAAAACCACTAAATAGTATAATTTATCACAATAAATTATTTTGATTAAAAAAGTTGTTTTAAAGTATTTTTCACTATTCATAAAAAATTAGAAGTTCTCAGAAAAATACCAAAAATTCAACATAGGCTAATTTCGATATTCCGAATCCAAAAATGAAGTCCATTTTGAAATATAAAATTTCTATAATTTTAAAAAGTGGTTATTACTATTCATAACGGCTACTTTGATTAGTCGCGGTGTTTTAGAACTCGAAGTTGCATACAATGCAAGCTATTGCATTATTGAATGAGAAGCGTATCGTGGAAGCTCGGGGTGTTACATGTACCTAGGGGTAAAACCCGAAAACACCGCTTTGAGCTAGACTCGAACGAGAACTGGTGCACGATAATGGGCCTTGCTGCACTCTTGGTTACGACACTCCTAGGGGATATTCTTAGGATAACTCTCATTTTCTTTACAAATAATTATGAAGAGTTTATGAGTATATACTTCCTCAAAGAAAACATTTTTATGATTATGGATTATATCCATAAATAGTTCAATTTATGTTAAGTGTTTTATAAGTATGGAATTATGTATTTTGATTCATAAATTGATATAGTTTATTCCATTGTTTATAAATGTCACCTGGTGGAAGAAATGGAATCCATATCAATGCACGCACTCCATGTAGGGATTTACCTCCTGCTTAAGATAATTATAGTGGAGCTGGTGATGCAATTGGTGCGGATCAGCTAATCACCATACTGGGACAACTCACTCAGGTTATGAATAATAACCTTACCCGTATGGAGCACCCTGATCCACAGCGTGGAGGATCAATGTTAGATTTCTTCATGAGTTAGAAACCACCAACGTTCAATGGGAGTAGAAATACCTTAGTATCTAAGAAATGGATAAATTACCTAGATAAAATATTTCATGCTTTGGGAAGTAGTGAAAGGGAAAAAGTTATCATGGCAGTTTACCGCCTCACTGGAGATGTTGATCAATGGTGGTCATTGATTCAAAACACGAAGGAAGATGATGAAGTATCAAATATGGAATGGAGGGAGTTCAAAGATATATTTTTAGAAAAATACTTTCCTCGTGACCATCGATCAGATATGGAAAGGAAATTTCTGAGCCTGAGACAATAGGAGGATGAGAATGTCGCAAAGTATGAGGCTAACTTTACAAGGTTAGAAAGGTATAATGGAGATTATATACATAACCCAAGAAGTAAGATTGATCATTTCTTTGATGGGTTAAAACCATTTCTCTGCCAATCATTAGTCTCACAATCCTTCTCGTCGTACGAAGACATTGTCTCATGTGCTATCAAGACAGAAAAGGAATTCTCTAAGTCTTATGACTTTAAATCAAAGCAAGAGAACAAGAGCTCTGCTGATAAATATGGGAATGGAAATAAGGGGAAGAAGGGAAAATTTGAATATCCATCCTGTAGTAAATGTGGGAAGAAACACCCTGGTACTTTCTTAAAAGGAGTGGAAGTTTGTTACAAGTGTGGTGAAAAATTCCACCAATCTCGTGATTGTAAGGGGAATAAGGAAGCTACTGATGTCCAATGCTACAATTGTAGGGAGATGGGACATTATGTAAATGAATGTCCTAAGCATCAGGGGAACTTACCTCAGAAAACTCCAAGGGATCAAGGCCAAGCTTATGTTATCACTACTGCTGAGGTAGAAGCTCCGAAAGACGTGGTGGTAGGTAATTTAATGGTTTCCTCAAGTTTAGAAAATACATTATTTTATTATGTATCATCGCATTGTTTCATATCTTCCCAGTTTTCTAAGAAAATTAGATATTTCTAATTTGATTTAACAAGGGATTTGTCAGTTAAAAAACCTAAGGGAAGTATCATTGCAACAAATTTTTTTGAATCAGTCCCCATTAGAGCACATAAATGTTCTTTATCTGTTGATCTCATCGTCATACCTATGATTTAGTTTGATATAATCCTTGGTATGGATTGTATTTTAGACCATGATGTGAAGATTTATTGTAAGAAGAAGGAGGTTACGATTTTTGATGATGATGATAAGGAACACCTTATCTTTAGAGCAGAATCGTCACCACCTAATTCTTATCTAGATCCACCCCTAGTAGCTCAACTAAATTCAATTATTGGGGAGGAAGAGAATAAAATGACTGTGGGTGAGGAAATGAATGTTGAAATAGAGGATGTACCTATTGTGAAATAATATGTAGATGTGTTTCCAGAAGATTTACCTGGACATCCTCCAGAACGAGAAGTTGAGTTTTCCATTGATTTAATTCCTGGATCAAGGCCTATATCGAAGACCCCTTATAGAATGGCCACTGTAGAATTAGTTGAACTAAAGAAACAACTAGAGGAATTGAGTAATAAGGGTTTTATTCTCCCTAGTGTTTCTCTATGGGGAGCCCCTATTCTTTTTGATAAAAAGAAAGATGGATCTATGAGGTTATGTATCGACTACAGGGATATCAATGCTATAACAATAAAGAAAAAGTATCCCCAACCTCTCATTGATGATTTATTTGACCAACTACATGGAGATAAATACTTTTCAAAAATTGACCTTCGATCTGGATACCATCAGTTGTGTGTTAAGAAGGAAGACATTCCGAAGACAGCATTTCAAACCAGGTACAGGCATTACGAGTTTACGGTAATGCATTTTGGATTAACTAATTCACCCTCTGTATTCATGGATGTAATGAATAGAGTTTTCAAGGAATATCTCAATGAATTTTTGGTGTTATTTATTGATGATATCTTGGTATACTTCAAAATCTACGAAGATCATGAAAATCACTTGCGCATTATCCCGAAGACTCTGAGAAGACATGAATTATATGGGAAGTTTAGAAAGTGTGAATTCTGGCTTCAGGAGATTTCTTTTCTTGGACATATTTTCTCTAAAGATGGAATCTCTCTTGATCCTTCTAAGACCAAGGCAATCCAAGAATGGAATGCACTAATGGGTATAACTGAGGTACACAGTTTTATTGGTTTAGCAGGTTATTAGCGACGTTTCGTCCAGAACTTTTCCCGGTTGGATAACCCATTAACAAAGCTCACACGTAAGGGGGTTAAATTTTTTTGGACAAAAGAGTGTGAATAATGTTTTGAAGAATGGAAGAGAAGATTATTAAATGCTTCAATATTGACTCTACCATCGAGGAATGATGGGTTCATTATTTATAGTGATGCATCGAAGAAAGGACTTGGTTGTGTCCTTATGTAGAATGATAGGGTTATTGCCTATGCATCACGACAGTTGAAAATTCATGAACAAAACTATCCTACTCATGACCTCTAGTTAGCAGTTGTGATCTTTTCTTTAAATATATGGAGACACTACCTCTATGGTGAAAAATATGAGATTTATACTGATCACAAGAGTTTGAAGTATATTTTCTCACAAAAATAACTCAACATGAGGTAAAGGATATGGATTGAATTACTCAAGGATTATGATTGTACGATACACTACCACCTGGGGAAGGAAAATAAGGTGTCAGATGCTTTGATCAGAAAAGATCATGAAGTTTTGAACAATATGAGAATTGAAAAGGATCCAATTTTCATTGATCTAGTGAAGATGGACATGGGAATAACCATGGAAGGTGAAACATCAGTGCTTTTTCAAATGGTTTCCAAACCATCTTTACTAGAAAGGATTTAGAGTTATCAGACTGATGATGAAGAATTTCAAAAGAAGATTAAAGCTATGAATGGTGGGATATTGAGATACTTTGTGTATGAAGAAGGAACTTTAAAATTTGGGAAGAGACTTTGTGTTCCCAAAATACATGATCTAAAAAGGGAATTTTTGGATGATGCTCATGGTTCCAATTTGTCTATATACCCTGGGAGCACCAAAATTTATAGAGATTTGAAGGAAAAATTTTGGTGGGACAACATGAAGAGGGATATTTCTGATTTTGTGTCAAGATGTATGGTTTGTCAACTAGTGAAAGCTGGAAGGCAACATCCTGGAGGAGTCATGCAACCTCTTCCCATACCTGAGTGGAAATGGGATAATATCACAATGGACTTTGTCATGGGACTACCAAAGACTCCTAGAAGGAATGGTGTAATATGGGTTATTGTTGATTGTCTTACAAAGTCAGTACATTTTCATTCTATAAGAGAATATCTACCACTGGAATGTCTAGAAAGACTATATATTGATGAAGTTGTGAAACTTCATGGAGTACCCCTATCGATTGTTTCTGATCGTGATCCCCATTTTACTTCAAGATTCTGAAAAAGTCTTCAGAAAGCCCTGGATACTGAACTTCATTTGAGAACTACCTACCACCCTCAAACAGATGGACAATCATAAAGGACTAGTCAAACCTTAGAAGACATGTTGAGATCATACTCACTTGACTTTCAGGGTATGTGGGATCAATATTTACCTCTGGTATAATTTTCCTATAAAAATAGCTTCCATTTTAGTATTCAGATGGCACCATATGAAGCGTTATATAGAAAGAGATGTCACACACCAACCTGTTGGGATGACGTTGGTGAAAGAAAACTTGTAGGCCCAGAACTGGTGGAGGAAACGATGGAAAAGGTGAAGTTAATCCAAAACCACATCAAAGCAGCTCAAAGTAGGCAGAAGAGTTATGCTGACAACTGAAGGAAGGATTTGGAATTTTAGGTTGGAGATCATGTTTTCTTGAAGATATCTCCATGGAAGGGAGTTATATGTTTTGGTAAGAAAGGTAAATTATGTCCCAGGTACATCGGTCCTTTCGAAATTCTAGAACAAATTGGGGTTGTAGCTTATCGTTTTGCAATGCCACCAAGTCTCTCCAAAGTTCACGATGTGTTCCATGTATCATTTTTGAGGAAATACATGCCTGACCCAACACATGTACTCACCTATGAGGAATTAGAACTGGAACCCGATCTGTCTTATTGTGAAGAGCCCATCAGGATTCTTGATACCAGAGAACAAGTGCTGAGAAACCGGACGACTCGTCTGGTAAAAGTTCTATGGAGAAACCATAAGATGGAAGAGGCAACGTGGGAACCTGATGAACTTATGATGAAGAACCACCTGAGTCTTTTCATGCGGTAGTATTCTAGAAATTTTTAGGAATAAATTATTTGAAGGAGGGTAGAATGTAACACCCCAAGCTTCTACGGTATGCTTTTCTTTGAATAATACAGTAGTGTGTGTTGTACGCAACTTCGAGTTCTAACACACACCACAACCAATCAAACTAGCCGTTATGAATAGTAATACCCACTTTTTAAAATTTTATAAATTTTATCATTCAAAATGGACTCCATTTTTGGATTCGGAATATCGAAATTAGCCTTGGGTGAAATTTTGGTATTTTTCTGAAAACTTTCAGTTTTTGATGAATAGTGAAAAAAACACTAGGTTATAGTTTAAAACCAAATTTTTATTTAAATAATTATTTATTTTATTTAAATTTAATTAAGGTCAAAATAGATACATAATACTTATATAAGTTCAATGTAATTCATTGGAGTTATTTTAGAATAATTTTAGATATATAAAAATTTTATTGAATTTTTCACTGTCTTTTACCCACCTCCTAGGAGAATTTGGAAATTCACATAAAACTTAATTTTACCGCTTCTGTGAGTGAAATTTCAAAAATCCGAGAGACATGGTTAATATCAAGGAGTAAAATGTGATTCAATGAGATGAAAATAATTTTTGGTGAATAGTAACTTTTTACTTTTATTTACAACGGTTAAAAGTAAATAGGATAATTAAGGGTAAAAATGATATAATATTACCCTAACACATGTCCTAATTATATTGGACAAGTGTATATCGACCAAAAAAACCTTAGGAATAAAATATTGTCATTTAGGTCCACTTGGATTAGATTAGGACATTTATTATTATTTAATTCAAAAAAGAGTTAAAAGAGTTAAAATCAAAGATTATTAACTAAAACATTTTTAATATAGGGTTTTACATATGATAAATTCGATTGTAAATATTATTTAGAAAGATAAAAAAAATTCCTACACAATGGTATTTTATTTATAATTTTTAGACATTAAATAATTTAATTTATTTATGACACAATGGTGATGCAGTAATTACCTAATTAATGAAATATTAAAATAATTGATATTATAAATATCCAAATAAATGTAATTTGAGACTTTTTATGTATTAAACTCATTTTCTAGGTTAATATGACATATTATTATTGGTTATATAAATTGTTTTTGAAGTAATAATGCTGTTATGAAATTATCAAAAACAAAATACCCAATAGTGTCAAAATTGACCTAAAAGAGTTTTTAAAAAAAATATTATATTATTAATTTATATTCTATTCCTAAAAATCTAAGGTTTATCCAAAAGACTTATATAATTATATTTTTATCATTAATGTACCACTTGGGGGTCTCTTGGATGTATATAGTAAGTTTATTAACTATATAATATAAAAATACAAAGTGACATGGTAAATGTCAAACTAGTTAACTAAGAGTTAAAACTAAAAGATAAGGTTAATATAGTGACCCAAACCTGTCTAACACCTATTGGTTGAGTGGTTTTCGACCCATCCCCACATTAAAATTTAAATAATCTACTTTGGAGCCATTAGAAACCGAATATTAATTTATTATAAAATAATATTTCTAGCTTTTCCAAAGGTGCCCCTCACCCCTCTTATAAAAGGGAACTCCCCCTTATCACTAATTAACACATTCAAAGCCTCTTTTATCAGCCAACCCCTGCCCAAATACTCTTTAAACTTCCCTCACTACAACCTAGAGGCCTTATTTTGATTATAAAGCCAACCTAAGGAGCCCTTTTGATCAAATCAGAAGGAAGAACCCGAAGAAGAGGTAATGTTTTCACCACCCTCTTTCAAGTTCCTTTCTTCTTAAACTTCTTCTTTCTTTGTTATTCCCATTCTAAAATAATAACTCCAGTATCTTATATATACTATGATGTTATTATAAATATGGTACAACCATATTCAGTATTCTATCCATCCTTTGAATGACATGTCACCATACATGCGTACGTACGGCTTACCATCTCCAAGTCGTGGTGTAATTGTTATTCAATAAATTATCATTTTGGATGGGTATAATAATGATGTGTAATTCATTTAAATAAAAAATATAACATGATAATGATTCTTTATATATGATATAACATCCAATTATATATTATTTTAATATCAAAAGAATGATATTGTCGCTCGTGCATACGTACAGACTACGGTCTCCATGAACGTGATGAGATTCATTCTCCATTGTATCCATTCAAGTATAATTATCATTTTATGATTAAAAATAATGTTTAAGGAATTGATATCATTCTGTAATAAGATACAACCTATCCATAAAAACACGGCTTATGTAACAAAACTTATACGAGTAAGTTAACACCCGAAACAACGATAATACTAATATATTATTAACAAATCAATGTTAAAAGATCATATATGATATCATATTAATGTATATGATTCTTGTATAATTTAATAAAAATTATTACACCATTATACAGGAGTTTAACCTACCCTCAACCAAGGAAAATTACAAGGTAAGGGTTATTTCACAATCTCTTCATTATCCGAGGTTGTTTATACGTAATTATCTACTGGGACCTCTTTATCATCCACATCCATATTTCTTAAAAATGTATTTCAAAACATTATTTATATTTTAAATAATATGGTTTAAATTCATTTATACCCTTGTTTGACTTTTTATAAGAGGTTTATAAAGGAATATTTCTGTCGTTTTCCAAACAATGTCCTTTTTAACCTTTTCAACAGAATTAAGGTAAGAATGCCTTTTTTTAACTTATACGGAAGGTGCGGATATTTTATGCCGTTATAAAATCTTAGAATCTTCCCTTACAGGATTATAAGTATATTTTCAAAGTAAATGTTTTATTTTATAATTATGTGACTTCTAAATTATTTCAAAAAAATAGATATTTCTCTCAAATAGTTTTGATTTCATCTATGTCAACATCCTTTGATGGATTTTAAGCTTATTTGAAGTTGATTTATTATGATACAAAACATCCATATTGTATTGAAGTTTTTGTGATATGTTTTACTGTAGATGTGTTATTTTTATAGCATTCATGGATTATGGTGAAAGTATTGACATTTCTTATGCTAGTTTTAATACGAATATTTATGTTATGTTGAAACCTATTCATATGAGGAATGCATTTGACTTAATAAGTGACGGGTGGAGCCTACTATAGCTCCTTGATGCATTGGTAGGTCTCATAAGACAAACTAGTGTCTTGGCACAATGCCTTGACAAAATCTTATTTGTAGTCTTGGCACGAGGCCTTGACTATGTGGTTATGATAGTTTGGAATTATGAATTCCATCATTATGAAAGTGGTTATTGATATTGCATGTGATTATTCAACTAGTAGAATACCCATGTGAATAATTGAATGGCATTATTTCATTTTATTTTTTCCATTTTATGCTAAAGTTCAAGTTTAAAAGGCTTTTTTTAGTTATACATTTCCTTAAATGTTTATACTTATTTATAAAAGTTTCTGCTATATTATTATCCTTACTGGGCATTTGAGCTCACTCCTTTCTATGTTTTATTTTTCCAGGATGTGAAGAAGTATCTAATGAATGACCTGCAGGGATAGTATAAGGGGATAGTAGTGTGGAGACAAGATTTTGTTTTAGTTTTCAATTTATGATGTAATGTAAACTTTATAAATGTATCTAGTGTTTCCAAGACTACTAAACTAATCGGTCTTTCGAGACTTGATCTTTCTTGTGATCATGCCAATGTTATGTAATAATGTATTGACTCTGGGTAACTGGGGTTGGGCCATTACACTGACACACACAATATCGATGAGTACTGACCCACACAGGATTGATTGGTACTGACCTACACAGGATCACTATTCATTATTCACTTTAGAGCCAGCCATTGGATTCCTACACTTAGCACACTTGATTTTGGTAGGATCTTATCCCCAATCCATTGGTCATACCTCAACCACCACTAAGTCCCAAGAATATGTAACCCTAATAACCACCATGTCATAATGGTTCCAATGCAACAGACAGTGCGTCAACCGGATACTCGATCTGTAAGTTATAGGCATTTTAGTGTTGAGGGCCCAGTTGGATTCGAGTGCGATCCAACCCTACTGTATTCCAATTTTCTCCAAAAACCCAAGTGGAGTATCTCAAAAGGACAGACTCTCCCTAAGGTTTTTGGTGCCATAGACGGTTCTTCAAATGGATGCCAGATTTAGGAGATAGAAGCCTTTAAGCAAAACTAGGCCGTAAGGGGGTCTGAGTCCGGTCTGACCTGGTCGGACCGACCCAACCCAGCCCGTGGGGCCCATCCTGAAGCGACTGGGCTTGGCCCAGTTTTGATGGGGCCATTTCATCCCACTAGGCCGTAGGCTCAGCTCTCTAGGTCGGGGGATCAGCCTGCAGGCTGCGGGCTAGCCCCGTTGGGCCGTAGGATCGGCCCGGCCCCCCCAGCTGGGTGTGGCCCGCCGGACTGTGGAACTGCCTAACCCACTAGCTGGAATGGGGGTCTGCTCCCCTCCTAAATGTCTCATCCATTCGGGGTCTTCAATCAGTGACGCCACCTGGCGCCGCTCCACCTAGCCTGTCCATGTGGATATGTTGCTTGCGGGACCCACAAGGCACGGGTCTTCCCTCCGCCGTGGCTCAGAGTCGTGGCCCTCCTCCATAGAGAGCTGTTGTGGATCTCTTCTTACTTCATCATGGCTATAATCGGCTGGTCAACCCTTTCTATGGAAGTGCCTTCGAGCGTTTCCGTCCCTTCGCAGCTGGCGATAGCCGGCTGCCGCCTCCTCTAGTCGTCGGCACCGCCACGCTGGCGGAACTTCTGCAGGCCACCGGTGAAGCCCCAGTGGTCCAATTTTATTCCTAACCACACCTACAGGCCTTCTAGGATGTATCCATCATTGCATGGCCCCCCATTCCATCTTGTCACTGCATTGGTTGGTCGCCCACAAATAACAAAATATAGAAACGTTGGCGGATGTTTTGGGCCTTGTTTGGTTCGGCCCGTGCCCTCCACGTTAGCGAGGAAAGGGGTTCGACATCATCAAGAGTAGAAGAATCATAAAAAAATCTTAAAAATTTCCCCCTACCTTTAGTTTGTTGGAAGGTACTGCAGACGAGGAAGAAGGTTCTGTGTCCAAAGGTGTTCGTCGGTGTTCGTCATCACTCGTCAGTTCCTCCAACGACCATCGCTCGATCACTATTCTTCATTGAAGTGGAATATCACCTTCATTTTGTCAGAGCCTCCTCTCATAGCTCTCTCAAAATGCATGCCCAAGCTTTGATTAAATTGGAGAATAATCCCCCACATTGTGTTTAGTATTATGTCTCATTAATTAACCATAATTAATGGGTCAATTAAACTCACAAACTTTGTCTTTACAAAACCAAAGAAACAATATGTCTAAGATATTTTAAAGTATCAAATTAATGTCTGATGTTTCACTACGGTCCTACAACCTTTGTTCAATAGTTGAAAAAAGAAAAATAAAATAAACTTTAGTTATTTTATTATTTTTTTGAAAAGTCCAAAAATTAACTTTTTCATCTAACTTTATTCGAACAAAGATAAGATTCCCTTAAGCGAATCTCAGCACTGCGAATTCAACGGTTCCCACATATATTTAATCTGATCACTGGTTTGAAAGATATAAAATTTCCAATCGCACGTTTACTGAACATACCTTAAAAAAACTTCAAAATTATATTTTGACTCTCCGGGCCTCGGAATAACATGCCATCAATTTTCGCAGAATCTTAATAATTCTTTTTAATTAAAAAAAATTACATGGAATTTACAGGTCTTTACATTCTCCCCAATTTAGGGATTTTCATCCCCAAATTCTACAAAAAAATCTAGGGAAACAAATGGGGGTACTGATCATGTATCTAAGCCTCCCGCTCCCATGTGCTCGCCTAGAGGTTCCTGTGATGCCACTGAACTCGCACCAGAGGGATTGACCATCCACGAAGGACCTGCACCTGTCGATCCTCTATCTCCACTGAGAACTCCGTGAACATCCCCCCATAGTCAATGTCCAGATCTCCCCAGTTGACAACATGTAATGGATCATGCACATACCTCCTCAGCTGTGACACATGGAAAACATTATGCACCTGATACATCTGTGGGGGAAGATCTAGGTTTTACGCCACTTCACCTACTCTGTTAAGGATCAGGAAAAGTCTGATGAACCTGAGAGATAGCTTTCCACCCCAGCCAAATCTCTACAATCATCATTGGGGTGAGACTCATAGGATTATGTGGTCTCCCTACTCGAACTCCAAGGTTCTATGTCTTCTATCAGCATAAGTTTTCTATCAACTCTATGCAGTCTTCATCTGCTCCTGGATGATATGTACCTTCTCAATGATAGTTCATACCAACTCTGGACCCATAAGTGATGACTCCCCTAGGTTTTTCCAGCATAGAGGTGATCTTCACGGTTGCCCATACAAGGCCTCAAATGGTTCAATACCTATGGTAGAGTGATAACTATTATTGTATACAAACTTCACCAGGGGCAGGTGGTCCTCCCAACTACAGCCAAAATCAAGGACGTAAGCTCAAAGCATGTCCTCAAGCATCTATATGGTCTACTCCATTTGACCATCTGTCTAAGGATGAAAGGCAGTGCTCAAGCATAGCTGAGTCCCGAATGCCTCCTGTAATCCCATCCATAACTAAGATGTAAAACAAGCATCACAATCTAAAACAATCATCGATGGAACCTCGTGAAGTCGTACAATCTTTTGTATGTAGAGGCATCTCAATCCCTCTACTGATCTCTTATCTCAGATGGGTAGTTAGTGGTCCGACTTGGTGAGTCATTCAACGATCACCCAAATGGAATCGTGACCCCTAGAAGTACATGGTAGCCTTGTCACGAATTCCAGGGAGATTCCATCCCACTTCCACTCTAGAAACTCAAGTGGCTGAGTCAATCCTGTTAAAATCTGGTGCTCAGCCTTTACTTACTGACAAGTGATGCACTGTGAAATGAACTTCACCACTGCTTTCTTCTACCCTGGCCACCATTAATGACGTCGGAGGTCCTGGTACGTCTTCGCCACACCATGATGCAATGCCAAAGGGGATATGTGGAACTCCCTCAACACCTCCTCTCGTAGCATCACTGGTACCATGGTACACCCTCTAAAAAGGATGACATGCTCCCTACCTTCATAAATTCCTTTAGGATACCATCCTGAGGATATATGAGCACTTTGGGCCTCACAATCAACATCCCCAATTTGTGCCTCCTTGACTCGCTGAATGAGTTGGGGAGTCACTATCATAGACTGGAGTTAAGCTAATCCGTCACTATCTATGAACGATATCTACAACGCTGCTAGCTTCTCTGTCGCCTCACTCAGCAATTATATTATAGACCTCCTACTGAGAGCGTCTGCCACCACATTCTCATTCCCAAGAGTGTAGACTATCTCGAAGTCATAATCCTAGAGGAACTCCATCCATCGTTATTGTATCAAGGTTAGTTCCACTACTACAAATGTGGCTTTTATCAGCGCTAGAAAAGTGCATTAACAGTGCTAAAAAAGCGTTGTTAATCGAGGTGAAGATAAAGGTGGTCCCTTTTATCAATGCTCAGAAAAGTGTTGATAAAGGCACCTTTTATTAGTGCTAAAAAAATCACTGATAAAAGACCCCTTTTATCAGAGCTAAAAAAAGCGCTGATAAAAGTCAAAAAAATTTAAAAATAATAAAAAATAATTATATAATATGCGGGGGGAGATTTTAATAGCGCCTGAAACCCCCTTTATCAGTGCTAGGTGGACCCCCCCCCCCCCCACACACACACACACACTCTCCCGCGCGCTGCCCTTCCCGTGCATCCCCCACACGCACGCAACCTCCTTGCTTCCACCCAAACTCAAACCCACGACCTCCCCCCATGCGCGCCTGCACCTTTACCGCTAAGCCATTTTTTTCTCTATTTAATGATATATATATTTATTTATATATATATAGAGTTATATTTATCCGTATATTAATATAGATTCATATTAATATAAATATATTTAGTTATATTAATACACATATATTTATTCATATTTTAGTATATATAAATTAATTTATATATTAGTATATATATATTTATTTGTATATTAATATATATTTATATTTATTTATATATATATAGTTATATTTATTCGTATATTAATATAGATTGATATTAATATAAATATATTTAGTTATATTAATACATATATATATTCATATATTAGTATATAAATATTCATTCATATATTAATATATATTTATATTTATTTATATATATATTTAGTTATAATTTTTTATCTGTATATTTATTTTTATATTAATATACATTTATAAGATTAGTTTTAAATACATTTAAAAAATATGTTTTTTGTGTGTTTGTAAATAAATAAATAAATACATGCATATATACAACACACACACACACAAACAAACACACACACACACACACACACACATATATATATATATATATTTACGAATAAATACATATGTGTGTGTGTGTGTCTTTAAAAAGCCATAGAATGTTAAAACAACCATAACTTCTAATCCAGAAGCTCGTTTCAACTCCAAAACAAGTCAAATCGAAGAAAACGAAACAATATTCAATATGATATGTGGTACAGGCCTAATGGATATCCGGATTAGAAGTTATACCTATTTGAATGTTAACAAATCGAGGTATCCCGACTAAAAACTCAGTTTTGGAGGACTTATGGGAACTTTTTGGCCTTGAAAAATGTGACAGAAGCTTTGCTTCAATCATTAGTGTGTAGAGCTCATCACAGTCTTTGATTTGATATGTTTTAGAGCTCAAACGGACACTCGAATCAAAAGTTATGGTCGTTTGAAGTTTGAATTACATTTTCAACTTATTTTAGATCTTTTATTATTATTATTTTTTATTTTTTGTGTCTTCAAATTGTTATTAAATAATTATTAATTTATGATAATTCTATAATTATTAATTAATAATATTTTTTAAAATATCTTAATTCCATTTTCATAAAAATTCTTATATATTAAATGTAATAGTATATCTATACTTATTTAAAACATATTTAAAAAATATATATTATATTTATATCAATATAAATATACTTATATAACAATATATTAATTTTCATGATTTTTTTTTAAATATAAAATTTATCAACTCTAGGAAAAAGCGCTGATAAATCCACCGTTTATTAGCGATACTAAAAAAACGCTGATAAAGGGGTCCCCTTTAACAGCGCTAAAAAAAGCACTGATAAAGGGGGGGCTTCTATCAGCGCTTTTTTTTAGTGCTATTAAAAGTTCCCCTTTATCATCACTTTTTTAGTACTAAAAAGCCCCCCCCCCCTATCAGCGCTTTTTAGCATTTTTAAAGGGTAGCGCTGTGGAAACCCTGTTTTGTGGTAGTGGTCCTTCTGTTAAAAGATATACCTGAAACTCTTATGATCGGAGTAGACTGTAAACCATTCACCTATCATGTAGTTTCGCAACAGCTTCATGAAAATATCACTACTGCTAACTCTAGATCATGGGTAGCATATTTCTGCTCGTGCTATCTCAACTATCGTGAGCCGTGGGTGATCACCGCTCGCTCCTACATTAGGAAACATCCTAGCTTGGTCCCTAATGCGTCACAGTAGACTACATACCCAACACCCTCTTCTGATAGCCTCAAGATGGGGGAACTCATCAATCTCTACCTCAGCTCATGGAAACTCTAGTGGAATCTCTCTGTCCACAAGAAAGGTTGTCCCTTCATTGTCAAAGATAAAAAAGGTTATTCTAATCAGGAAAAGTCAGGTATGAATCTCTGGTAGTTCTCAGCCAATCCCATGAAACTCTGCACCTTAGTCGCACTCCCGTGTGGCTCCTAATCAAGAACTTCCTCTGTCTTTGCTGGACCCACTGCTACTCCAGCCTCCGAGATAATGTGTCCTAGAAAGTGGACCTCCCATATCCAAAACTAGCACTTTGAGATCTTTCCATAGAGTTGGTGCTCATAGAGTGTATCTAGAACTATTTGCAGATACGTAGCATGATCCTCCTCCGACGCTGAGTATATCAAGATGTTGTCAATAAAGACCACCACAAAGCAATCGAGGTAAAGATAAAAGATCATGTTCATGATCACCATGAACACTTATGGAGCGTTTTTTCACACCAAAAGGCATCAACAAGAACTCGTAGTGGCCATACTGGCATCTGAAGGTTGTCTTCAATACATCCTCATTTTGTACCATGAGTTGATGATGGTATGATTGAAGGTCTATCTTCAAAAACCATTGTGATCCCTTCAGTTGGTCAAAGAGATCATCAATCCTTGGGAGTGGATACTTGTTCTTTATAGTCACCTGGTTTAGGCACTGATAGTCTACACAAATCCCAAAACTCGTTTCTTCCTTCTTGGTGAACAAAATCGGGGCTACCCATGGAGAAACACTAGGCCTTATGAACCCCTTACCTGGAAAGTCCTCTAGTTGTACCCTCAACTCACGAATCTCTATGGGAGCCATCTGATATGATGTTGTAGATATTGGTCTCATCCCGAAGGACAGGTCAATATCGAATTATACCCCTCTATGAGGAGGTAATCCCAAAACATCATCAGGAAAGACATCAACATACTAGTTCACCACTACAGGATAACTCATACTCCTCTCGTAAACTACTCTGAGGGTATTTCTAGACAATTGATGAGTGATCGGCTGCACCCTACTATGAGAAAGTCCATCCTTAGCTTTAAGAGTTCCCTTTTCACAGGTGAAGGAAACCAGGTCTCATCTTCTCAATCACATCGCTCTTTGTGCCTAAAACAGTCAATCTGAGCACGGACCATGGATAATCAGTCCATACCCAAGATAACACCGTAAGTCCTTGACAATTCTACTAGTAGATCCCAACAGAAGCTCTCACCTCCTAGAGTAAGCTCACACTACCGGCACCAGTGCATAATCATCGAATCCTTTACCATAAGAGTCTCTAAATGTAAGGATCAAGGCTCCATAAGAATCTTTGAGCTCCGAATGAGAGTCATGGAAATGAAAGATTTACTAGAACTTGTGTTTATAAGTACTACAGATAGGGTGAAGTAGACACATATCGTAACTTTAATAATCTCTGTAGCACCATGATCATAGGCCTCAATTGCCTAAAGCTGATCTCATCCATGTCCACCTGCTCCATAAGATCGGGGTGGACCTCTTGGAGGTGGTGGTGGTAGAACCTCAAATCGTTACCCACCGCCTGTTGCTCGGCCAGTTCCTCTGCCACGTCTGCCACCCTGCGAACCTCCTTGATTAAATCTATGTCTCTGCCTCAGCGGTCCCTTGGCCGTCTACGGATCATCAGTGTGGCGGGTTGGGCAGTCATGAGCCATGTGACCCTGCCCGCCGCACGTGTAACAAAATTTTCCCCTCTGCTAAACTTCTCTGTCCTATGAGCTCCGCACCTCCGACCCTACATCCTAGGGTCATCCACCAGAAGGTCTGGCCCGCTTGGATCTCTGCGTCATCCACCTACTAAATGTTGTTGATGACTCGGCTTCCTGTTGTTCAGTGTTGGCTCTCACCATCGGTGCCTGCTTAGCTAGGAAGCTCTCAACCAATAGCACTTTCTCAAGAACTCCAGCCTGCGTCGGGATATTGAGTGGAATCATCGATGCTCTAATCTCCCATCGGAGACCCTTCTCAAAAGTATAGTCCCTAAATAAAGGGTCTCGTACCATTTCAGTGGAGTAGTGAGAGAGTTCAGTGAATCTCACCAAGTACTAGGCTACTGTCAAGATTCCCTACTCTAAGTGAAGTAGCTTCTGAATATGCACGGAGCATAGTGTCGCTAGTACGAACTCCGCCATAAAGATTCCCTCGAAGTCTAACCAGGAGAGTGTCACCTCCTCATGTGTCTGGAGCGTCAGGCTCCATCGTCTCCCTATTGTTACCTAAAAGGGTCTAGTAGCTAGGATCACCTCCTGGTTTGCTGGTGTCTCAAACAAACAAAAAACCCATGCCACAACCTCCATCCAGTACTCAGCTACCTGTGGTTCTGTCTCTCCTCGAAACCTCAGAGGCCTCTATCTCTAGAACTCCTGCAATGTGTTTAGTCGGCATGTATGGTCTGCTGGTGGGTCGGTTGGCATCTACTGCCCTATGGGTAGTGGTGCTGCTGGTACACCACCTGAAGGTGCTATCACCATAAGAGGGCCCTGCATCGATGCCTCATCACTCGGTGGGCCTTCAACGTGATCTCTCTCTAGAATCCTGGCTGGTTTTCAACGCGGCTACATCCTATAAAGAAATAGGTGTGCCACAATAAATAATTTATACCTGGTGAACTGACTCAAAGAGATCAAAAGAAAAAATCACATTTTCAAAACACACACAAATAGTGGTTTCATGCACCAAGTCAGAAATCAAAATTCAGGGTCCTGGTGTATGGATACGTTAGTTGCTGCACCAACATTGGACTCCCAAAACTAAAACCCAAAATCAAGGCACTTAACATTATTTCCCCATTGAAACACATACTCTTATTTCTTCTGGTACAACTGGACACCCTTTGATACCACTTTGTTATGACCCATCCCCTGGGGCCCGTACCATGACTACCCCAATCCCGCCTTCAATAAGCCATGGGTTGGCGACTAGCACCGAAAAGGCATATCACTAAAAAGGGAATGCATTGCCTCAAAACCAGTACACATACAGATAGGTCACACTACACACAAGTATAACACAATGAAAGAAGAAAGGTAAAAACACAACCAAAAACCTCAAATGAGTGTAAAAGAAACTACTGAAAGAAAAAAGGGGATGGAACACAAGACCAACTAAAAAGGAAGTACAGGTAAAAAAATAGCTCATAAGGTTTCCCACCAAGGATCCTACTTGAAGGGTAGGTACAACTCGTCATTATGGCTCTCCAAGTCAACCGGTCACCTCCATACACCATCATTTCCTGGCTCACCGAGTCTCAGTTAAAGTTGTACGTCGTCTACACAAAACACAATAAGGTGCGGGTGAACCCCGTGCAGGGGTGAGTATAATAATACTCAGTAGGGACCCCGAGACCCCCTAAGGTCTCTCAGAATTCCACAAATGAATAACCAAAAAGCATGATATCAATCACAAATCACAAACAAAAAGACTCAGCTCAAACTAGGTATAACCTAAATATATAAGTATAAATGATTAGTTGTAAATCTAGATCATCTTATTCTGTTGAGAGGCTCTGCTACTGACCCACATAGGATCGATAGAGGATGACCCACATAGGATCACTAGGCGTTGACCCACATAGGATCGCTGAGTGCTGACCCACACAGGATCGATAGACACTTATCCACAAAGGATCATTGAGCGCTGACCCACACAATATCACTGAGCACTAACCCACATAGGATTGCTGAGTGCTAACCCACATAGGATCGATAGGTACTGACCTACACATGATCACTATTCATTATACACGTCCCAGCCAACCACTAGATTCCTGCACTTATCATGCTTGATTCTGGGATGATCTTATCCTCAAGCCATCAGTTGTACCTCAACCACCACAAAGACCCATGAAGAAGTAACCCAAAAACCGCCATGTCATAAGGGTTCCAATGTAATAGACGGCGCTTAAATAGGATGTTTGGTCTGTAATTTATGGGCATTTTAGTGTCGAGGGCCCAGTTGGATTCGAGTCTAATCCAACCCAGCCCTACTCTAGAATTATCAAAAAACCCAAGTGGGGTATCTCAAAATCACCACCTCAACCTAAGGGTTCAGGAACTGTAGACGGTTCTTTAAACAAATGTCTGGTTTAGGAGATAGAGCCCTTTAATCGAAACTAGGCCATAAGTGGGTCTGGGTCCAGCCCAACCCGATCAGACAGACTCGACCCAGCTAACTCATCCTGGCTCAGCTGGGCCCAATCTATCCTGCTATCTAGTGTGGAGGGTCCACTCCCCTCCTGAATGGCTCGGTCATTCAGGGTCTAGAAAATAGCGACGCCAGTTGGCACCACTCCACCTAGCTGGTCTGTGTGGAATAGTCACCTGCGGGACCTGAAGGGCGCGGGTCCGCCCTCTGTCGTGGCTCAGAGTTTCAACCCTACTCCATAGGGTGTCACCACCATCAACATGTTCGGCATCGGCCAGCTTCCCCTATCTTTTGTGGCACCTCTGGGCGTCATCATCCCTTCACGGCCGGTGAGAGCCAGCCACCGCCTCCTCCGGTCACTGGCGAAACTTCTGCAGGCCACTGATGAAACCCCGGTGGTCTGATATTCTTCTTGACCATGCCTATGGGCCTTCTTGGACATCTCCATCATTGTGTATCCCCTGGTTCCATCTTTCCACCACATTGGTCGGTCACCCATGAAGAACACAATCCAGAAACATTGGCGGACGTTCCATGCCTTGTTCGGTTCGGCACGCACCCTCTGTGTTTGCGTTAATAAGGAAAGGGGTTCGACATCATCAATAGTAGAAGAATCATAAAAAAAATATTAAACAAATCCCCATGTCTTGAGTTCGTTGGAAGGCACTGTAGATGAGGAATAAGGGTCTGCGTCTGAAGGTGTTCTTCGGTGTTCGTCGTCGCCCATCGTTTCCTCCAATGACCGTCACTCGATCACCATTCTTCATTGGAGAAGAAAGTCACCAGTGTTTTGTCAGAGCCACCTATTTTAGCTCTCCCAAAACCCATGCCCAATATTTGATTAAATAGTATAATAATTCCCCACGTTTTTTTAATATTATGACTCATTAATTATCCGTAATTAATGAGTAAATTAAACTCACAAATGTTGTCATTAAAAAACCAAAGAAATGAGAGGTTTATGACATTTAAAATATCTAATTAATGTCTAAAGTTTCACTACGGTCCCACAACCATTGCTCAATGGTTAAAAGAAGTAAAATAAAATAACCATTAGTTATATTATTATTTTTTTTTAAAGTCCAAAAATTAACTTTTAGATCCAACTTTTTCTGAACAAAGTCAATCTTCCCTTAAAAGAATCTCGGCATTGCAAATTCAATGGTGCCCCCAGATTTTTAATCTGAGCATCAGTTTAAAATATAGAAAATTTCCACTCACACGTTTACTAAACGTACCTTAAAAAAAGTTCAAAATTATGTTCTGGATCTTCGTGCCTCGGAATCATATCCCATCAATTTTCTCATACTCTTAATAATCCCATTTAATTAAAAAATTACATGGATTTTCTAGGTCTTTACATATTAACATTTAGGGTGGGTTTCTCATGGGTTATTCTTATGATTCCTAGTCCTACGTTCTAAGAACTAGATTGTGCACTTGATTGATTGTGGTATGATTAGTCTTCTAGTCTGGCCTATAGTGATCCTTGGTGCTAATACCTAAGCTTCTATTTTGTATTTTTTGGATTTTTTTAAACCTTTATATGCATGTTTATACTTGTTAATGATGATATGGATAATGTGATTTGAGATTTATATACCTTATTTTTTTGCGATTAAGGGAAAAAAATTTACCATGTTTTATATAAAACTATTTCACTGCTTATCATGCCATGTTTTATTTGAAATGAGAATACAAGAATTATTAAATAAATACTTTTTATAGAACACCTAGGTGGGATCCTATTGAACCTATTATCTCACACCCTACACACCTCTTTGATGGTGTGTGGACCTTTATATGTATTCCAATGCAGAGAAAGGAAAGGCATCGTAGTGAGGTGGTGAACTTTCATGTCAGCTGAGTTGGGTAAATAGTGGTCAGATGGTGGGAGTTCATCCAGACTCTCACATGGAGTAGCAGTTTGGTTTTGGACCTTTTTAGTTAGACTAGTCTCTTGGAGATTTTTTCTACTTTTACAGTCCTTTGTTTCCATTATTCCTTCTTTCTTAATGTATATATAGATAAATATGCTATGTTTTTGTTCAGGTTAGGTTAAATCATTCCCTTTGGTTTGTTGTTTGGTGCTCTAGTTCTTGTCACCAGTCCATGGGGATTGGGAATACCCTTCAGTTATGTGACAAATTAGGTTTGTTTCTAGGTTTGAGGGAAACTTGGGTCAGTTCGTTATGGATCACGTAATGGATTCGTCTCTAGAGATGGACCTTAGAGATCAAGTTTTACTTATTAGCATGGGATGGATGGTAGTGGGACATGATGATTCCTCTATATCATCTAGAGTTTCTTTTTGAGTTTTGGCATGCTTATTATATGTACTAATATGATCATCCATGGGAAAACCTTCTTTTCTACTATTTTGTATGACCTTATGTGATATTTTTACTATCTACAAATGGTATTGTACCTTTGGGCTTGTTGATTATTACTACTTCTTTTCTTTATCGCTTTTGTAACGTTGTGGTCCTTCTTCTGCTGCTATATTTTTATATGGACTATTATTACTATCAACACTTGAGGTTATAGCCTCCCCACTATCACCTCATCAGACTCTCACTATTAGTCAATAGCCTTCGGCGTACGGGGAGGCGTGCTTAAGGCTCAGTGGTCAACCATCCTAGAGCACTCTTTGGGTGGAAAATTAGGTTAGGAAACTATAAATTATATCAAAGAAGTTTTCTTTTTATATTTCATCATACTATTTGGGATATGGTAGATTGAAATTAGGATATAGTTGGAACTGGGTATAGATGTCATATTTGGGTTCCTACAACCCCATGCATGGGGGATGGACCAAGTTTCTAGGGGTGGGAAATTGATGATCAGTTGTGTGATTTTATAGTTGAGTTTATTTCCACCTTGAGTGGTACACTTGGGTGTGATTTTTATCTATTATATATATTTTACCATTTTCCCAGTATGGAAATGGATATTTTCTTACACATCATGATAGGAAAATAGGTTGATTTGATATATGTATGTTCTTGTGAATATTTTCTTGGAACTTGGAATGTGCTAATAGGGGTGGGATGTTTAAAGTTTACAGAATGAAGCTAAAAGGTGTTTTCCTAATTACCCCCCTTAGTGGAATTCTAATCAACCATCCCAGTCATGTGGTTCTTGTAGAGACTGATATATGTGATATATGGTCCTGATCCTGATAGGGGTAGGTAGGGATGACGATAGAGATGAGTTTATTAAAGTGTCAACAAAGAATCTAAATAGTGTTTTCCTGTATAGCCTATTTGTTTACGTTTTACTCAATTACCTCATATTGATATGTGATATGTAATGATTTACTTAGATGTGGGTATTCAATTTTCCATGATGCTAGATTATATGTGATTCCTAACTTCGATGTGGGTAGGCAGGGGGCCATGAGGCTAGATGATACTTGATACCTAACCCTAATATGGGTAGGTAAGGGGCCTTGAGGATGGATGTCTTATGACAGGGTGAGGTAGGGGATTGTAAGGTTGGTGATATGTGTTTCCTATTATAGCTTTCCCTATTAGTGATATGTATATATATAATATTATGGTTGTTTGACCATCGTGATTGTTAATCAGTAGGATGAATCTTAGATGGATTTTAGTGGAGTGTCAGGAGGGAGGTGATATGGTGTTTCATGATCATGCATGGGATGAGTCCCCTGAGGGTCAATATGAGTCCTGGAGGTTCAGTATGATCATGATCATTAGGTAAAAGCTCTGGAATAGGAAGGGTAGCCGTAGGGGATGGCATACTTTAGGACATGGCTTAACGAGAAGTTTGGGGTGATCCTGGTATGGGTAATATAGGGTATCAACAGGGGATCTCATGGGGCTAAACCATCCATGGTGTATTTGATGTGGGAATTATAGTATCAGCGCCCACCATTATTTCAAAGTGGGGGTGAAATACAGGAATCATAGAACTAGATTGAGTCAATTTAGGATATCTTTAACTAGCTCAAGACACCCCTATATCAGAGATTGAAGATAGATACCTATATTCTCATAGGACCAGAAAAGTGTTGTTGGGATTTATAGGTTTAGGTGGGAAGACATGAGGGACTGGATTTGAAGGATTTTGAAGCCATCATCTTCAAGAACTTCATTATAGTGACATTGAGGGAGGATAGAGACTACGAGATCATGAAACTATAATAGGGGGATACATCTATCATGGAATGCATGGATAATTTCATAGATTAGTCCCAGTTTTCAACTACTATGTTGTGTGATGACATCACCAGGGTAAAGCGATTTGAGGATAGTTTATAGCATGCCATCAGGGTGTAGGTAAATATCTTCAGGCTGAAATCAATCTCAAATTTGGTCAATTAGGAACTAATATTTGAGGTAAACCTAATGGATATTCCTTATTCAATACAAATGATGGGGTACGGTGTGATGAGCAGTGATTCTTTATGCTGCAAGAAGCAGGCCCGTGAGGATTCTCAGTAGGGAAGTCAGGCCAAAGATTCAAGCATACCACCGTGGAGTGGGTCTTTAGTTGTATTCTTCCCATGTGGGCATCCAAGACATGTTTGGACCCAATGGGATCAGGTTCTGAAGGAGTGTCGGGTGTGCGACCAAATGGTCCATTTGAAGAGGTTCTATAGGGATCCTTCTTGGATAGTTGGGATCTAAGGACTAGGTCAAACTCAGGGATCTAAGGTAGTATTGGGAGTGGTGCCAAGAGATGGTGTTCAGGGTTTAGCTACACATAGAGGCTATCACAGATATAGTGGGACCCAGTAGTAGGTTTAGTGAATGGTAGCTACTAAAACTCCATGGCGAGGCCAGGCCTCAAGGCCCTCCAGGTGCAGAGCAGGCTAGAGAGTCAACGAAAGTTAGAGGTACTCCATGGTCATGACCAAGTTTTCTTTTATTTTGGGAATTGGCCAGTTTTGGTGCATGAGGTGCAAGGGTTTGGATTTTGGACTGACCAAATTCTATCTAGTAGGTTTGAATCAGTTTTGATGTGTGATATATATATGAGGTTTATAATAATCTGGGCATCGATGTAATGTGGGTTATATATGAGTTGGATTGGCACCAGGACTTATTGTGGGCATCGACATGATGTGTGGCTTATATTAGGTTTATAGGAATCATGATTATGATGGTTATACATATGTTTATATTTTGTGAGATCATTTTGGGCATTTGTTGGGATGTAGGGTCTTGAGAATCTATTTATATGCATGACTTATAGGCATTTGATGAGATGTAGGTTTTGTTAATTGTCGTGTATAGCACAGGTACTTATGGTAATATGATGGGATGTGGGACTAGATTGGTGTTAGGTAGGAAACAAGAAATAATTGATCACCTAATGAGGTTTAAAAAATTATGATGCATTATAGAAGGAATTTTGAGTCCCATGATGGTTTATGGACTATCGGAATGCTTTTTTGTGTCATAAGTGACCGGGTTGGTAACTCCTAAGGTAGGGAGTTCCTCAAGTGGAGTTAACCTATTTTTTATTGACCAGGGTATACATGGTTTATATAATTTATATGGGGATCTTAGGTACCATCTCTATATAATTTTTGATAGCTTATGGATGAGCTGTGTTAAGGTAAGAAGATTTTCATGTCCTAGGTTTTTGAGCAGGTCAAAAATTCTCAAGCTGTTTGAATTTTCATGTTTGGTGTTTAGAAAAAACTCTTCTATTGATATTTGGAACCTAATTATAATATTTTTATTAACACATGGTATTTTTTAGACTATTTTTAAGAATTGGAATTTTCCTCAAGGTTTCGGATGATTTTCATGTGCGTCATACCCCATAAACTCAGTTATGGGAAAGCACAGATAGAGGTGTGTGGTTTTATTTAATCAGGTAACCTAAAGGGGAAACTATGGGAGGTGTTTCCATTCTTTAGATAGGGTACTCATGGGTTGTGATTTAATTTCCAAACCATGTGGCCTAGCCCACAAACTTGGTGCCACTTAATCAGTAACTGTGTATGGTTGGTGCATAATCTAGACAAACATTGCGGTCAAACCATGTGACCTACTTTAAAGGGGTAACCCTTTGGATAGTGAGTGTGCACGGTTGGTGTATTTTTATCCAAACTGTGTGTCTTAACCATGTACCTATTTAAAAATTTGAAAATTACCTTTCTACCCCTCTTTAATTTTAAGTTCTTCCTTCGATTTTTCTTCCTCCAATGTGTGAGCTTCCACCCAGTAGTTGTGAATCTCTTCCAATTACCTTTACCTAGGCTTTAAGCCTCCTCCTCCAATTAGAATCTGAGACAATATCTTTTGGTGGATACATATTCATCTTGGTAAGGCCTTTAATCCTATAGATTCTTTTCCTTGTTTATCTTTCCATATAGAATACTAAATCCATGTGATCTCTATTTCCCTATTTTGAGGGAGTTTTTATAAACCTCTAATTTATCTCATTTTGGCTCAAGGTAGAGGCCAATATAGGATGAGAGAGCACCTATAAGTTTAAGGTAGGTGGTTCCTATATATCTCTTTTATTTTATAAGTGTTTTGGGAGTTCATTCTAAATACCCCCATGTGGGTTATCCAGGTGAGACCCTAATTAATTACTGCATGCTTTTAAATTATTCAATTGATGATATGAGATGCCTATGGGAATTCTCTTGCTTCACTAGAAATGGTTAATCAAGGTAAGGGGATTGGACCAACATGAGCAGTTTAGGTCAGGTTTGTTAATTGGATTAAATTAAATTATTAATATTTATTAATTTAGTTCCATTGTAATGTGATAGGTTAGGCCCAAGGATTGAGGTGATACTGATCTACTAGATTGAGGTGATGTGGTCATCAAGATGAGGGAATAGATTGAGATATATGGGGTTATGTTTATCTCTGAGTTGAGGTGACATGGTCATCGGATTGAGGTGTCGAGTTTGTCAAGACGAGGTCATGGCTCTTGGGACTTTGGATGGTGTTGACCATTGGGATTTAGTTACATGGTCATAGGGTCATGAGGTGTCGGATGATGTTTCTTAGGATATTTGGTGATTTTCACTCACTATTATTGGCTAACATGTCATTAGAGTCATGACCACACAGATAGGACTCAGTTGAGGTGGTGTTGACCACTCATTGTGGGTGGAGTGATCCCATAGACTATGGGGATTGGTGGTGGTGTTGACCATCAAATATTTTGGGGATGATCACCATATAAATCCATGTGGATGGTTATAGACCTTCATTTTATGGTGTCTGTACCATCGTTTGGGGGTTGAGGCACGCCCTTTTACTTGAGGACATTAGTCTTGGATCATTAGGGGATGGATATCATCATGGATCAGCATGTCGGTTGTTGAGACAATGAAAATTATTCATTGGAGGAAAGATGTCATTGTACCTCAAGACGTCAGGCTGCAGACCCAATGGGGACAATTTATATGTAGGTCTGAGGGACTTGGGACTTGATTGGGAACACCGTTTGGATACCTATTACATGAATGATGGCATGAGGTTCTAGTGGTATATTTTTAAGTGGAAATGTGGGTTCATCTAGTTTGTTAATCGTTATGGGATGCCTTGGGCATTATTCCATGGATCCTCACCACTATAATTATATATATTCTAACATGTACTATATTCCATATATATAATTATGGGAATATGTACATGGATATTATAGTATTGGATGAAATATGTGAATGCTTCTTTATGGATGTTGAAAATAAGGGAAGTGAGTTATTTATTATAACATGTGTTCATTGATTTTATTTATATTAATCATACATCTGTATAATTATAGATGTAAGAAAAAAAAATGTTGGTGGTGGCCTACTGAGTTCATTATCACACCCTATATGGTCCCTTCAGGATGTGTGTAGACTTTATGTCTATGAGATCAGGTAAGGGATCAAGCTTGGGAGATGGAAATTAGTGATCGAGTTGTACTCCTTAGCATGGAATGGATAGTAGTGGACCATGAGGGTTCCTCTACATCTGGTGGAGTTTCTTCTTGGGTTTTGGAATGCTTATTTCATGATCTGATATGGTCATCCACGGGCGACATTGCTTGTCTAATGTTTTGTATGACCTTCTATGACATGTTTATTTTTTATAAATGGCATTGTACCTTTGTCCTTGTTGATTATTACTGATGATTTTATTTATTTATTCCACTGTTTTATAGTCCTTCTAAAACTATATTTTTATATATACCGTTATTACTATCACTGCTTGAGGGTATAGTCTCCCCACTATCACCTCATCAAACCCTCACTGCTAGCCAACAGCCTTTGGCATGTGGGGAGGCGTGTCTAAGGCCTATTGTCCAACTAGACAAGAGAACTATTCATATGGAAAACCAGGTCAGGATGCTACATTATCTAAGGTGATTTTACTTTAAATTTACCAAGTGGTAAGTGTTTCTTAACCCTATTTCATTTTATTGGGTTATATCACATATTAATTTATTATATAATGACAAGATTATATCGAAAATGAAATTTGTTTGATTTATGTTGTATTTCCACATGTTTTTTTTTTGGATTTATAGTTTTTACACATAAACTCTACATTTATTAATTCTGAATTCAATGATATGAACTTTATATGGGTTATTCATCTCAAATTCTCTTTCATTGAGACATTTTTTGTAATATGTAGTTGCATACTTTTACAAGGTGTATATGCTTCCTATTGTTATATTATATCATAAATTAATATTTTATCGTGATATTTTAAGTTCTTTTTAAGTTGTCTCTTTCTTGGGATATTGATTCAAATGTTATAAAATATAAAAGAGTTTTCATTGTCTCAATCTCATTTTATCAATACACGATTCGTGTCGTTCACCGTGATTTCCTTGTATGGTGTACATACTAGTCCACAAATGAATTTTGGTAAATTAATTCATGAAATTCATGGGATTTACATAGATATATCATATTATTTCTTTCAATTACTATTAAATTGAATTATTTCCAAAGTGGTAAAGGATTTATGTTACAAACTCCTTTCTTTCTATGATTATTTATATTGAAGGTTCTTTTGAATGAAATCATATGATCTTAATTTCTTTAACCAAATCACTTTTCTTATACTATGGTTATGAATATGGTTCAAATTTTTAATTTCCATTTCCTTTTTTATTGGTTGAATGAATATAAAGTTGTTTTTAAGTGATACCGATCTTATTTGGTTTTCTAGATCAGGAATCATTCTCTTCTATATCCACGTTTTCTAAAATGTTTTTTTTTTATATTTTATAAACATAAATGATTTCCTAAATAGGTTTCACATGGTCTTTTAACTTCTTATAAAATATTTTAAAAAGGAAATTTCTTAACATTTTCTAAATGGGTCACTTTAGACTCTTTTTACAAAAAACAATTAAAAGAATGTTTATTTTTAACATTTACAACATGAATTGATTTTTCTATCATCATGGCCATTATTTTCCTTGAAGATAAATTTATAATTTAGAATTTTTATTTTTATATAAAATTATTTTCATAATATTTTATAAATTTTTAGTTTTTAAAAGTAATTTTCAAAGTAGAAAAGGTTTTTTTCTCATGAATGTTTTTATAATATTTTAATGGTATTTCTATTCATCAATGTAAATAACCCTTGATGTTACTTATTCTATATTGAGTATATTTTGTAATGAGGCAATCATCAATATTTATTTGGGTGGATTATGATTTTTTCATAGATATTATCATGGAAGGCACTTATTTTCCATGGGATAATCAAGTTATTAAAGGAATAATGTATTTGTCAATGAGTTTTATGATGAAATGCAAGATCTATATAATTTTTTTCTATTATGGTTCTTGGGAATTTTTTATAATGATTGGTGATTCCATTATAAACCATGAATGGGTGGTACTGATATAAATCAAATAAGGGTGGTTATTTTATAACTAAATAAGGGTGGTTATGTGATATCCCTCCAATGCATTGGGTAAAGAAGTTGACTTTATGGTTATTATATTTGTAATTGTGATTTAAATAGTGATATGGAAATGATACCACATGTTACATATATGTTTTATCTATGATTTATTTAGTATTTTGTGGAAATATTATAATTTCACAAGGTAAGAAAATGATTTTATATTTAATGAAAAGTATTTACTACTTCTTATGGGTGAAAATATATAGATTTTTATTGATCCGTTTGATCAAGATTGACATCACATGGCTCATTATTATTGATGAATCCTTCCTTTATTAAATATTTATTCCATTTTTCATGATTGATGATCCAAATATTTATGGGTATGAATTCCCTTATGTTATGCTCATGCACTATGATTATTTTACCATACCCTTATACTCATATTACTCTCACTGATGACATTTAATTGTTTATACTTATGTTTAACATTACTAAGAATTTGACCTCACGCTTCTTAAGATTCATTTTCCTCATCTTATGAAGAATGAATATAAATGAATTGTGTATATAGAAGTTTCATATGTGATGAATTTTATGGTAGATATTGAAGATTTAATATGAAATATGAACAACTGGGTATATTGGAAAAAATAAAGTCTTAATGTCATGAGTTTTGTTTATGAAATAGTTTTTAATGATTCTCTAAAAGTATAAATATAAAATTTCCTTGGTTATGTAAGTGATCCAATAACTCATTTTTATGTTGTGTATTTTGGATGGAAAAAATTAGGTCACATTTATCGATATCAAATCCAAAAATGTAAAATTTATGTTTTTAGCACCAAATTCGAGAGTTCGGGTTTGGGATATTTACAAGAGAGGTGTTGATCTTGGTGATGAGACCTTGGTTTTAGGGGGATTTTATGTGTGTGTGTGGTCGATTTATGGATGGTAATTATTGTGTTTTGGTGCTGGTTGATAAATGAGGTCAAATTCAATGGATTCCTTGGTAAATTTCGAGCATGGACTCGGAGGTGGTATGAGAATCAACCTTGGACGAATGATGAATTGATGTGATTCAAACATGATTGGTCCAGTTTTTCATTAGTGATCATGGTATGAAATGATGTCAGAAGACGTTGGTTGATAGTTCAACCATGGAATGTCACCGAAAGTTAGTTACAGACATTGATGGGAATTTTTTGATAATCAGAAGGTTCCATTGGGGTTTATAGGATCGTGGTCGGGAGGATAAATAGTGAATTAGTGGCTAGATATGAGCATTTTTTGGGAAGGTCATCCAGGGAAATTTTAACTAAAGTTCCTGCATGTAATTTAATATGGTGTGTTTTAAACCATTACAGATCCATTTTTTGGTATGATAGGTGAGTTTTGGAGGTTGGTTGGTTCCTTTCAAGGAAAAATTTTTTGTGTCTAGGATTCTTGAATGGATGTCGAGCATGCATCCTTTTTTGGTTCATAATCAAAAATTGATAGTTTTACTAGTCAATGATTGGTGTTTCATGGGTGACCAAACATGGTGGTTTTGGAATAACATCGAGTATGTTTTGAATGTCAAAATAATGTTCTGATAGTCAATTACCATGGTGGAAGATGTTGTGTCTTGGAAATTGACCTCTTTTAGCTAAGTCCTATGGTAGGGAGAACCATGATCCAAATAAGATTTTGGATTGGAGACACCTAGGGTATCTCGAGTTAGATGGGAATAGGTTAACATAATCTTAGATTTTCAGTTAGATTTTAATAAATAGGTTGTGTTTTAGAAATTGTTTTTTAATAAAAGTGGTGACATGAATTGGTCACCCAATTCATGCCCCAAAATTTATTCAAAAAAATTATAAGTACATGCATGAGGTTTAAATAGCTTACACCGGCAGGTATTGAAGGGGAAAACAAGATGACTTACCAAGAAAAAATCAATCAGCTAAGAAGCAAAGATTATGGAAAATCCTTGACAGGAACCAGTCCATGATCTCCAAAAAATCATGCATGGAAGACAGAGTCCAACACAAGTAAAAATCCACCAGATTTTTCTACAGTGTTCAAAACTCGACTATAATAGATTCCACATGCTTGATAGTAGATTATAATGTTATATCAATGTACACTTGTCTCGTTATTTCATCATCAAATGAATCAGTGTAACTCCAACCATAGAGATCATGGTCCAAATCCAGACGCGACTAGCACCAAATCGCATCAAGACTCAACAAAAAAGAGCATCTTCAAAGTAGTGGCCAAACATCAACATCCACTTAGACTAAAAAAACTAGATCAGGTCAAAATATCCATTTACAAAAGGAAAGAAAATTGACTACAAACTCCAGATCTCTCACCCAAACAAGACAACCAATGAAACAACATACCCATCCAGAATAGATTAAACCAATATAAATTCAAAAGTAGATCAAAAAAAGTAACAAAATCTAAAAAAAATCACCAGCAAAAGAATATTTTAGCGGTAAACATCATTCCCAAGGAATTTCTCTAAAGTTGAAATTAAGATTCATTTTGACTTTTTCAACCATCCCCATGAACATACAGTTCTTAATCTGAAGGTACATATTAGATAAAATATAACCATTGATGTATTTCTGGAATGTAATTTTATCCAATTCATCCATCCATTCATTAATTTCATCACTCACACCATCCATCTCCACAATCTTGTAGGCATATCTATACACAGGGTCATTATCTTTCACATATTCCTCCTCTTTCAAATATGGTGTTGCAATAGTTTCAAGAGCTACAAGTTGTTTTGGAGGTTTAGTGTTTTCCTTCCTAGAGGGGTTGAGTGATTTTGTAATTATTGTTCTCTCAAGAGTAGAATAATCCCTACATTTCATAGTTTTTTTGTGATTTGTTGTAATATATCCATCATCATCCACCATAATCTTTTTAACCTTAATAGAACTTAATTTGAAGTATGCTTCCTCAATTTGATTAGTTTTATCATAATCCTCCTATAAAGAAACACTAGAGTCACAGAGGTCATCTTGATCCTTGTCTCGTGTTTCATATGATTCAAATTGTTTCTCCTGTTGCTCCACAAGATCAAGATTGTTAGTGCTAGCAGTAGATTGGGAAGCAACAAGGCCTGACATTCCTCTATTTTCGGTAGGCTGGTTATTGTTAACCAAAACCTCATTGTTCACAACAATCCTCTATCCTTCATTAGATATCCCAGGGGGTCTAAATTAGTACAATCAGAAGGTTTGTCTGTATGATCAACATGATTCCCTTTTGAGGCTTCTTTTTTCACCCAAATAGATTTTAAGTGAAGGGGAGGGTGAGAAAAATTCCATTGATTCTCACATTGATTCAAAGAGTGGCCAATTATTGAAAAAAATTTGTATAATGTTGTAAAATTCTCAAAGGCCACATCATATATGAAACTGTTATCCCATCTTTAAATTAAAAATCACAAAGGAATGCAATAGGATATATTTATTTTAGTACAAATCCTAGAAACATAGGGTCGTGTTAAGTTCAATACGGTAGTGTCAAGCTTAATGGTTTTCCCAAATAGACTAGAAATGGAAAATAAGGAATTATTCTTGAAAATGTGTAAAGGAAAATTCAGGAACCCAAGATGGATTAGAACAATAGTGGGTTCAATATCAATACTAAAATTTAGAGACCATTTTAAAAATTTCATGCCACAACCTCTAAAAGACCAGTAACCTCAATTCCAAAATCTATAATAATCATCCTCTAAAGAAAATCAAAAAATAATATGAAGTGAATTTAATAGTCAGATATGAAAATTAGCCAATCCAATGCTTTCCAAGGTTTTTTAGAGAAAAAATAGAGAGGGTATGTGTTTGAGAAACTTACCAACCATAGAAAACTATAGATCCTAAGAGAGAATATGAACCTCATATTTTGAGAAATAAATCACTGATAGACCTCGGTGATGGAAAATTTTGGGCTCAAAACTCTCATAGGTATTTGAAGGAGCGTGACCCATGATGACATCTATGAAGGATCTTGCATAAGGGGTTCCAATTTGTGTGGCGACATTAGGGTTTCTTCAAAGGTTTCCTGAGGGAGGAGTCTCATGTGCGGTATTTATCTTTCTATCCAGTTGTGTTTTAGTAGTTACAAGCTTTAAATTTAAATTTCTCCACTTAAGTATGTTGAGAATATAGATATATAACATGGTAATTGAGCTAGGAATGAAGACCGATGTAGGTTGTAAGATTTAATTTGGTGACCATCAAGGCTTCTCGAGGATGAGAAGTGTTATGGTGGGTAGTTTGTAATACCATGTGTGTACGGACTTGTTTAAATTCCATGATAAGTTTGAATTTTTAATGTAGTGAGTGGGATATTTTATGAACTGAATTTGTAAATGGTATTTTGATGGTCTATACACCTCAAAAAAATTTCTTTTGGATGGTGATTCAAGGTTTTTTGATGGTTGGGAGTAGCAGGAACACACCCTAGATAGGCCGGGTGGTTAGGACTGAAACCTGCAACAACCAGCCAGCCAGTGGCTAGTCTAGAGGGCTTACTAGCTGATAGGGGTCCACTAGCTCACCAATATGGATTTTAAGGGATAGAATTACAATTTTATCCCCTCGGGTTTTTAGATGGTTATCCCCACTTTTCCTTTTTTGGATCGTGTGAACTAGGGAGAACCTTAACTCCCTTATCTTGGTTCTCCCTTCTTGTGGTGTGGTATTGGGTGTCATTTATTAGAGATCCTTGTTAATATTATATTATCAGTGATCACCTTTATCCTCCTCATATTTCCCTAATTTTTAGATCTCTTAGTTAGGGATTTGAGTGATGGTTACACTGGAGCATGGTGGAATCACCCCAAGATGATGGGGCTTCTATGATTCCTACCTTAATGACGTCTTAAGAAAATTCCTTCATGTCTTCACTAGCTGTTTCATTGGAATTATGTAGTTGGGTGAGTTTTTCAAGGGTTTTGAGGTAAATTAAATTATATTGCTTATGGTATTGGTTTTTTTGTATGGATTTGGGTAGGGTTGGTTCTAAGAGCTTGGAAAAGACCACAAAAGGAGGGTTGGTCTTAGTTTAGGTGTGAGGGAAGTACCCAATGAGTGTATTATCTTTTATACCTAAGTTAAATAATTTTGTTATTAGTTTTTATATGAAAATTAATTATAATCTAATATTAATTAATTAATTTAGTATCCTGGATGTGGTTTAGGATCACGGGTGGTTTGATCATTGGATGTGGTTCATGGATGATCTCTGGAAGTAGGTTTACAGGTTTCTAGGTTGAGAAGTTTAAGAAAGGAATCTTTGATTGAGGTATGTGTTCCCTTAAAATTAACCCATAGTCTCACCTTATTTTTATAGTAGTGCATTGTTCGGTCATGAAAGATTGGTCATGCATCGAACTAGTTTAAACTAAATGTTGTAAGAATAAATTCACCATTGATAAATTCCCCTATAATATTCATTTTTCTCAAATTAAAGGTGAACCTAAATGGGGTTCCTTAGTAGTAAATAGAGTATGGTTTTTTAAATAAAAATTTTGAAATGGTACTTAAAATTGGTATTTTTTAAAATGAAAATTTGATTGGTATTTTAGAAATTTTAAATTTAATAAAGGGAAATCATAAATGGTAAATTTATTTTGGTTTTGAAATTTAAATTTACAATGAGATTGGTGAAACATATATGGTATTTTGATATTGGTGTTTTGGGAATTCCCTTTTTAAGTGTTTCTTGGAAGTGGTATTTGAAAATGATTTTAGACATGAAAATGGAAATTTATTTTAAAATGAAATGGTGAAATGGGTGGTGGACCAAGAATCAGTTTTTTAAAATTAAATAAGGAATATGATTCTTATGGAAATTATTGTTTTGTACATGAATTGATTTATGTGAAATGGTAAACACATTTTGGAGTGGTTTTTTGTAATAAAGATAATGGATTTTGGTTGTACTTGTTAGACCTAGGGTGACCTCATCCCCTGAGTGGTTTTTTTTCATGATGGTTATGATTTGGATGTACACGGCCCCATGTGGATGTGTTTGTTCTTGATGGTTAAACATGGGTTGAATATGGACCCTAGGTGGATGTTGGGGCTCCGAGGATGGATATATTACCCCAAGATGCCATTTGTTGGCATAGGATGGGTATATTACCCTAGAAAGAGATGGTTTGGCATGGTCTTCATGACATTCTAAGAGAAACCTCAGCACTAGCTAAAATAGGTATGTATCTTTCCCATGTGTCAAAAAAGAGAGCCTGAGTCCATCATTTGTTTATGCATTCAGTTTTAAAAAATTTAATGGGTGTACTTGGATCTATTTATCTTCTGCACATATACATGAAATTTAATTTAGATTAGTTATATATAGGGATGTCATTAGTGGTGTCCCACTAAGTTTTACTCACACCCTACTCAGGCCACCATGGTACTTGGATACTCAAGCAGTCTCTACTTGGTTATAGGTTTGGGCTTGGGATACTGGGATGGATCATGGGAGTTGGGATTGGTCTAGGTCTCAAGACCATTTATTTAGATTCTTCTGGTTGTGACTTTTGAATTTATTTGGGGTTGATGTACATATGATATGTTGTCATTATATGACTTTCATCTATGTTTATTATAAGATTCATTTTTTATGGCAGAGTTGATTTTCTTTATTTGTCGGCACTTTCCTAATGTCATCCTTTTTCTTCTTACTTGGTTCTTATATCTTCTTAGTATTATTTTTATTATTTTTTCACAGTGATATATGGTTATCATATCCCCATTATAACACCTAATACTTTCACTACTAATTGGAAGCCTCTGGCGTACGGGGATTTGCACCTAAGGTATAATAGAAAACGCCAGAATGGGTATCAAATAGTGGCATTGGGTGGTCAGATGTTACAATCATTCACCCCACATTTATTTTGATAACATTTATATCATTCAAGGATATATTATTGATGTTTATTTTTCAAAAAAAATCAAAGTTTCAACATCACTTTTTTTGAAAATAACTTTTGAAAGGATCCGTAAATTTATCTTTTTGAAATTATGTTAAAAATGCCTTCTAAAATATCTTTTAGATTTTTCTTCCATGTGAAAACATATTTTTACACATTTTCCATGTTATATAAAACTTTACCTAAATGTTTTCAGGGTTTCTAAAATAAATTATTTTACTTCTAGTTTTATAAATTAATTCTTTGAAAAAAAAATTTAGAAGATCAAGGATATTTGTTATTTCCAAAGTGATTTTTTCTAAAAATCCTAAAAAAATATTTTTCCATCAAATTCATTTTCCTTTAAAATATCTTATTCTTGATCAAGGATATTATTCAAGTTATACCATCCACATTCTTTCTCTAGATGTATTAGGAATTCTTTTCTCTTTTAGAGGAATGATTAATCACTTCCTTTGTATTTTAAAGTTATCATTGGTGTATAATTTTAATTTTTCATGCAATGTATTTCCAATGTGAATATCCTATTTTGATTCTTTTTATTTAAGGGTGTTCACCAAGATACATATACATATATCGATTGAAGATATTATTGACTTAATTGTATATCGTTGATATATAAGGTGTAGATATCATATTATATATTATCTTGATTGGATGGTATTTACCTAGAAAGTTACTAAATGTCTTTGGATACTCATTTATTTTATACTAGTATATAATGTTACAATTATTGATGTAATTATGAATGTTTAATTTATGTTATTCCATTTTAAAAGGATGTGAAACCCATTTTATTTTCCTAGGTTCTTTATAATATGATGATGATTTATTTTATGTGTCATGCATATGACCAGATGATAATTGTTGGGGTCATATATCCCTCTCTAATGCATTGGTTAGGGTTTTATATCTCATGAGATAATGATAAATGCATTATGATGACTCTTTCCACTAAGGGAAATAGGTGAGTGATGCCTGGTCCACGAAGGGAAATAGGTGAGTGAATTCTAATCTACCAAAGGAAACATATGAGTGATGTATGATCCACCAAGGGAAACAGGTGAGTGAAGCATGTTCCACTAAGGTAAATAGGTTGTGATACTTGATCCACTATGTTATGAAATCTATACTTATGGATGTGCCACAATTCTCAAGTCTACCTTGTTTATATGATATAAAAAAATTTCATGATTTATTCTTATGTTAAAGCATGATTTATGATTTATTCTTTACTGAGTGTAGCTTTCTTATGTATCCTAATTATACCCATATGCTCATCATATGGTCACTTATGATATTTTATTTTTATGACTTTTGTTTACCCTTGTTAGGCATATGATCTCACCCCTTTCTTATATTTCCATTTCCCTAGGTCATGAAGATAAGAAAAGTATCTTATGGAGAGAATTAGTGAGAGATGTTGAAAAATTTCTATGAATTAAGAAGTTGCTTATACAGTAGAGAAAATGTCCATTAGTTGAAAAATAAATCAGTTTTTTTAGTTAATGATTTACAATGATTCTATAAAACAGTAATCCTAAAAGGTATTTGGAATGTATTTCCCTGAAATATTTTCTTTAAATCATGTAACTTAGATAGGCACATCTGAAGGCTATTATACACCCTGACTTACATATGCCGTCAAGAGGTTTCCAACCTCGATGTTTCTCTGGAGATCACACTTGAGTCTTAACATTGGACAATTGTAATAGAAGAATCAAACCGATCACATCACCTCACATCATATCTTTAATATTGAAATAAAGGTCATCATCGCATTCCACATAGAATTCAATTTTGGAAGAACTACTGGAAAGTCTAATTCAGAGTTCCAAAGAAGGAGATACAGGAGGTAGAACATCTGAAGAAAAGTACATGGTGTGTCCTTTAGAGTACATTGGGTGCACTCTCAAGTCCGCATCCTATCGTGTTCCGCTTCCCAACATTACGTGTAAATATCTTTATTGATTAATATAAAATTTATAATTTTCTTATATATAAACAATGAAAATAAGATTGATAATAATTTGTTATTTTAATATGAAATATATTTTTATATATACATTTTATATTTATATTTATATTTTGATATATTCATATAAATATATATATATTTGTGTGTGTATGTGTGCACTCGTAAATGTATGCACACATATAATTATAGATATAGGTATATCGTATGTATATATGTGTATTATAAATTATATAATTTAAATATAAATATATAATAAATTTATATACAAACTATATTTAATGTATTTATATATTTATTTATATGGTTTGAACGACATTTTCACCACTAAAAAATGTGTAATATACAGTGTTGACCTTTATCAGTGCTAGAAAAAAGTGCTTATAAAAGTTTTATTTATCAGTGTTTTTTTAGCGCTAATAAAGAGCTACCTTTATCAGAAATTTGTTTAGCTCTAATAAATGGTACCTTTATTACTCCTTTATTTTTAGCACTAATAAAGGGTAACCTTTATCGACGCATTTTTTAGCACTTATAAAGGTTTTGATCACACACGAAAATCCCACATCAGAATTGCACTGGTTAGGCTGCTCCTTTATAAATTATTTCACTACATCATAACCTCGGAAGCTTACTATGGGGATGGGCTCTTGTATACACTAACATATAGTCTTGTTAATGGGCTCGCGTGAGCTGAGACCCACCCTATGCCTATATAACCGGGCACGCCTCCATTCACCACCATTTTAACCAACAAAAAGGATAAATGTTAAAAATATTTGAAAAATTGAAATAATTGAAATAATTCAACAAATAAAAATTAAAATTAAAAAATTAACAAATTATTTACATTTTTATTAATTAAATAATTATTAATAAATTTATATATATATATATATATATTATAAATATTTATAAATTGTATATATTAAATATAGATATGTATAATGAATAAATTAAAATAATTAAATTAATAAAAATTAAAAATCAGTAAATTTAACAAAATATTAAGAATTTTATTAATTAAATAATTATTGATAAAAATTAATAACTTTAATATACATATATACAATTTATAACTATTAATCCATAGTATATAATTAATATAGATATATAAAATAAATAAATTGTAATAATTAAACAAAAAAATTAAAAATGAATAAATTACAAAATTATTAAAAAATTACAAATGAAGCAATTATTAATAAAAATGAATAAATTTAATATATATATATATATATTATAAATAGTAATAAATAATATATATTATGTAAATATAGATAATGAATAAATGTAATAATTAAAAACATATTAATGACTTATTCATTTTTAATGGTTTTCATACTTAATTATTCATTAATACAGTTAATATATAAATGTATTCATATATATTTCTATATATATCAATATATATAATGTTTCCTAAAATATGATTTATAAAATACATAATATTTATGCATACATTAAATAAGTCATATATTTAGTGAATAATGGTTTATAATTAGTATATGGTCTATGAGCCTATATAAAGAAGGCTTGATGAAAGGGTTATCCCTTGAGGGGGGGCTATGACCTACCCATCGCCTAGTGGGTGAGGTGTAGGTATGTGTGTTTTGTTATAATTATACCCCCAAGTACCTATAATATATATAATGATATAAATATAATTATAATTATTAAATTATAATAAATATTTTTTAATAATAAATATACTTACTATATTTATATTTATAGTTATTATATATATATATATATAAATATATTTATAATTATAAATATATAATTACAAATATATTTATAAATGTATATTTACAATATTTATAGAATTATATATTTATAATTATAAATAAATAAATATAATTTTTTTTAAAATTATATATATAATTATAATTAATTAATTATATATTTAAATAATTATAAAATTATAATAAATATATTTAAATAATTAATATACTAAATATATTTATTATATATATATATATAGTTATATAAAAATATATAATGATATAAATATATTTATAATTATAAAATTATAATAAATATATTTAAATAATGAATATTTTTACTATATTTATATTTATATTTATTTAATATATATATAATTATATAAATATATTTTTAAAATATATTTATTTTTAAATATATTTATAAATTGATATTTAATATATTTACAAAATTATATGTTCGTAATTATAAATAAATAAAAAAAATTAAAAGTATTTCTGTAATTCAAAATAATTAATTATATATTTAAAAAATTATGAAATTATAGTAAATATATTTAAATAATGAATATATTTAATATTTTCCTTATATATATATATAATTATATAAATATATATAAGGATATAGATACATTTATAATCATACATAAATCTTTATAAATATATTTTTAAATATATTTATTTATAATTATAATTATAAATCTTTTATCTGTGCTAAATTTTTTTTCTTATGAAGATACCTTTTATCAGCGCTTATTATTTTAGCCCTGCTAAAAGATATCTTTATTAGCGCTTTTTTGGAAGCACTGATAAAATCCTCCCTGGTATTTTTAAAGAACCCTAACCGAACTGATTTATGTCACCCCTCTCAAACTTTCGTGGAATTCCTCTACTGTCGGTACTCCCCCATGAATGTCACTCATGCAAATCAAGTATGGAATCTAAGTTATGTTATTTTTTTCTCTTATTCTCCCGTTTCTTGCTTGTTCGGCCCTCGTGGTGTGCATTAGTGTCGCATTTTATTGACTTGGTGCTCTCATGGGTTTAAAGTTTAGGGTATCTACTCCATCTCATTTGAGTCTTATTGATTTCAACATTCTCTTGTGATTCTGGATCATATTTGGATAGGCTGAGTTACTTCTTCTTCTCCTCTTCCTTTTATTTCTTTTTCCCTCTCGTATTCACCATCTTTAACATTGTGCACACACCAGGCTGCACCCTAAGGGGTTCTGAATTTTTATTTTTGTTGTGGATTTGATTTCTAGGGCATGTGATCTTCCCTTGGGGTCCTCCTCTCCTTGTTTTCAAGGTTTTGTTTATTTTATCTTAATAAATGTTGTTTTGTTCCATTCTTGAACCTTTAATTTAAAAATTATTGATTTCTTGATTCTTATATTGATGTTTTAATTATTTAATAATAGTATTAATTAAACTCAATGAGTGTTTAGGGAATAAATTGGATTTTGAATTTATTTCATAGATATCAATGGGGTTTTCTTTCTTTATAGAACAGTTTGAATATGGTTTCAGGTTACTCACTTGTCAAATTGCCCGATTGGCCTTTTAAAATGTTATTTTCAATTTAAAATTATGTATTTGTCTTGCATAGAATTTTCATAAATATATTTCTGGGCATTTCAAGTGATACTTGAAATTCTAAGCATTAAGAAAAAAATTTCAGGATGGGTTTTAAATAAAATTTGTGGTTAATAAAGGTTTAGAACCCATTTGGGTCAAAGTATAAATTAAAGAATAAAGTATCAATCCTTTAGATTTTTTATTAAATGTAACCACAGGGCATGTCTGTCACTTTTAAGGATTATTCTTAAAATATGATGTTTTTGAGTGAGGTATTTTGAGTGATTCTTAAAATGGTTTTCTAATAGAATATTGCATGCTTTCTTATTCTCAAATGGTGTTTTAAATTTTTTTTAAAATAATAACTCTTGATCATTTGGAAAATAGTTTTCATTGTCATGAATATTTTTAAAACATTCTTGATTATGATTCTTGAATAAATTGTATGGCATGTGAAAGCTTGGATTTTTTACTTCATGTGTGATATTCAATGAAACTGGTTTTTGATAAATGAACAGTCCCTTGATTGAATTTTGAAATAAGCCTATGGGAACTTCGGAATTTAGGTGGGTAGTCCAGGAAAATCATGTTAGGCATGTTTATCTCAACCTAACAATGGAATCTATAATGACAACACTAACTAAACATTACTGAGCTAGGGAGACACTTATAGCAATGGAATCCTACCCCTAGGCTTGTTTCCCTAGGGTAATTTGCACACTAGGTAGCCAGGATCACTGAGAGTGTGAGGATCATTGATCCTTGACCTAACTTACTGGAGGAATCCTTTATTGTGGTTCTTGTATTTAAATGTTTAATTTACTCCTTTCTTCTGAAAAATTGTTTATTCATACCATCATTATAAAATGTCTGTGAAATTTTTAAAAATATTTCTTTTCTTTAGACTATGTAAAAAAATATTCATGACATGTGTTTATTAAAATGGTCATAATTGTTTTATTATATTAAAAATAGATTATGAAGTATTTTTTATTAATTTTCCTATAATAGTTAAAAACCTTAATTTAAATTATTGTAATTCAAACTAGTTCGAAAATATATCTTTGGTTAATGGTTTGGCATGTGGAAAGGTGGGTGGTGTCCAACTTAGCATTTCTATGCACATTCATATTTAATTTTTTTTTTAGAAAATGGAAACTTGGTTTTAAATGTTAAAGTGGGTTTTGAAATGAAAAAAAGAGGTTTTCCATTGAATTGAACTAAAATGGATTGGGTGTTTTGAAACTCATAAAGTGGTTTCAAATTGAAAATATAAAGTTTTAAACATTTCAATGTGTACATATTTCTATGGAAATTTTTTTAAAATTTTAATTAATTGTTGATAGTTTTTTAATATGATTTTAAAAAAATCACTTGATGCTAATGGCCTTTATAGAAATGGGGGTATGTATCCCATTAAGTATTTTGAAAAAAAATTGTCAATTTTTATGTGGAATTTTATAAAAAGGATTTCAAGTGGGGTTCTAAAAATTTAAAAAGTAGACTTTTGAATTTTGAAATTGGTTTTGAGATGATATTTGGAATTTTAAATTAAGATGTGCTAATTTAAAAGAAATTTTCCTCTTGAAAAGTGTTTTGTAAATCAGTTAGTTTAATTATGGGATTTGGAAAAAAAATTTGTTTTTTAAAGTGAGTGAGTAATTTCATAAAGGGGCCTAGAAAATGATTTTAAAAAATGGTGGTTTATTGTGATGTGTTGATATGGATGGACCATATTTTATTTGAGGTTTGTGATATTTCATTATGAATTTTATAACAAATGAATAAAAATCCATTAATAGAAAGAAATTTATTTTTATTTTTTAATCCAAGTAATTAAATGAATTTTTTTTAATAAATTCATGGGATAGTGAATCAAAATAATACCAAAATATGGTCTACCAAATAAATAATGTATCACAAAATTCAAATTTAGAACAACAAACCCTTACATCAGAATTACTCTTAGTTAGACACACTGTCACTTATTGTATAATAAATTTATATTCATTATAAATAAATATGAAAATATATATATATTTATAATACTAAATTACATTCAAATATAAATCTTTATTTTCCATTTAGAATTAATTATTTGTTAATGTAAATGTTTTTGTGTTAATTATTATGCATCCCATGAATGTTCTGACTCGGAGGCTTTGATCCTTACTCATTTTTTCATATTTTTTCATATACATATTTTTCATTATATTTTTGATTATTTTGCTGAAATATTTATGGAGTATCATTATCTTTTTATGGAATATACGGTGATTATTTTCATATAAATCTATGAAATATTTTTCTAAATACTCTAATTCCAAAAAAGAATTGATTTTATTTGTGAATAATAATATGTACATCGCCTTTCAAGAATAATTAAAATATATTAAATTAAATAATTTTACATAATATTATCACTAAATATATTTCTTAACAATTCATGGAAGAATCGTTATAAAATCGTTCTTTTATGTGGTGAAATAAACCCAAAAAAGAGTGTCTTATAATGGTAGAATGAGTAATAAATTGCTATTTCATAATTATAATATAACTTCTATAGAATATTAAAGATTTTATATAAAATTTATTATTGTGATAAATGCTATTTATGAATATTAAAATGAATAAAATAAAGAAAAAAACCATGATGAACATATCATTTATATTGAGATCTTGAATCTCCTCTTAAAGGACCTCCTATAAAATAAGTTGTTTAAAACTTCTTCTAGAAAAAAAATCTAAATATCATATGAGAGTATTATAAGGAAATTAAATGTGGTATAATATAGGGGAGAGTTTAATTTTTGGGTGTGTCTTTGAAGGTTTGGATAAGGCCTCCTTTTTTAAGTTAGAGAATCGGCACTTTTGTAAATATATGTTTCTTATTATAAAAAGGGAAGATATATTCATGGTAACTTGATGAAAATTAATAATATTTGGATTATAAGATAGGTTAGGAATAAAACAAAATTATACAATCAATTATATATCCCTTTTTAATATTTGCGGCCTTATCTCTTAATTTAACACCATTTTAACTATTTGAAGGAATTTGCATACTTAAATTTTAGGGTGTTATAAGGATACAATCATTGCAGCAGATAGAGACATAAATCATGAATAACTCCAAATAACAGTGTTTTATTCCTTTTATACCAACTAGGATACTCACCATAGTTTCTGAAATAAGGGAGACTAGGAAATCATGCATCTGTTTCCACTAGGAGAGCATATTGTAGTCTTAGTGAAATGTTTTTTCTATTCAATGGATAGTAGTTCATTTATAATCGAGCCAAGTTGATCTTGTATATCAGACCATTGGTAATTGGGGAAGGTTTATTAAAGAGTAAGGGCACTTTGAACATGTATTGTATGATCAACTCATTTGTAAAACCATTGTATTACCTGAGAAACTTTTTAGCTTTAGGAAACAAACTATTGTCTGATGATTCACCAACTCCTATCCCGGGAACATTTAGATTTAAGGAGAAAACTATCATCCTCTTCATATTCATCTCTCAGACAATTATTATTGCATATTTTTTATTGAGACTTATCCCTCATCTATTTTGGACATGAACCTATGCTTCCTTGAATACTTTGAGCAGTAATCTTATCATAGTTGGTACCAGTGACCTCTTTGGGTTCTTCTTATTATAATTATATATAACTTCCACATTTGATTATGAATATCTTATGTGTATTAATTTATTTATTTTTTCAAAATGAATATTTTATGATCCTAATAAAAAATATATGAATCAAAAATGGATACACGCTAATCATATGAAAAAAGAGTATGAAGATACAGTTAAAGAGTTCATCATGTTTTTAATAGTGCATGTATATGACCCTTCTCTAATCCTTTATGTATGTTTACATTATTATTATTCAAGAAAAAAATAGTCTAGAATAGTTGGTAGAACATTTTATTTGTCACATAATTTATCATAGCTATAAATTGTGGGCTAAAATGGGGAAAACTAAATGTGCACATCGATTGGGATGATACTACAGTTTATGGATCATTTGATATGAATAATAATTTAAATGATGATGGAGATCACATGGAAGAAATGACAATGCTAATTAAAGATTACATTCATGATTGTCCGAAGTTTTCTAAGAAGTTAAATAGTTGTTCTAAGAGAGAATTTTATACCGTTTGTTCTAAATAAACAAAATTATAAATTGTATTAAAGTTATATAATTTGAAATAAGGAAGTGTATGGAGTGACACCATATTTATAGAACTACATGGTCTCCTGAATGATATTCTACCAGAAGAAAATTAATTTCCTTTCTAAACATATGTTGCTAAAAAATGCTATGATCAATGGGCTTGATCTCTAAAAAATACATGCTTGTCCAAATGATTGTATATTGTTTTTTAAGGACCATAAATCACTCATAAAATACACTAAGTGTGGTATGGATTGATAAAATAAAGTTTAATTAATGCCTTAGAAAGTTGTGTGGTAATTTACTATCATTCAATAGTTTAGAAGACTATATAGATGTTAGGAAATAGTGAGACAATTATCACGGAATTCAGGTACAAGAATTAAACATGGGAACCTAAGTCATCCATATGACTCTTATCAATGGAAGAAAATTGATTATGAGTATCTTGAATTTGGAAATGAGATGAGAAACTTTCATATTCAATTATCTATAGATGGAATAAATCCTTTTGGTGTATTGAGTTGTACTCATAGTATGCGGCCCGTCATGTTGGTAAATTATAACTTATCGCCATGTTTATGCATGAAGCACAAATACATTATGTTTTCTCAACTTATATCTAGACCAAAACAACCCAGTAATGATATTGATGTATATTTGGATCCATTGACCTAATATATGAAATTGATGTGGGATACAGGTGTCACAATGGATTATGCTCATAGTAATGAAGAATAAACATTGAGGGACATTTGTACAAGATGATAAATAAATTTTCTAATTAAGGAAATTTTTCAGGATATAGAATTAAAATAATGTTGTTGTGTCCCATTTGTGAAGAATGCACACACTCAGTCCAATTAAAACATTCCTCAAAGACTGTGTTTTTTGGACATCGAAAATTTTTACCTTGAAAACATAAATACTAATCATGGATGACAACATTCTATGGGAATATCGAACAAGGTACATCACCATATCCATTAATGGACAATCAAAAATTTGATAATGTAAAATATATTGACACTATTTTTCGATAAAACATTTTTGAAAAACCATATGAAATAAAGTTGGAAAAAGAGATAATTTTTATTTAAATTAACATATTTTAATTTTTTGTACATCATGAATTTTCTTGATGTCATTCATTTATAAAAAAATATATTATAGTTTTATTATAAAGATAATAAATTTTCCTAAAAAAATAAAAATTGCATCAAGGTGAGGTTGGACATAATTTACATGGGGATAAGGGAATAGTCGGCACCGATAAAGGGTAAAGGGTGGTATTTTATTCCTCTAGTTGCTTACACTCTATCCAGATAAGAAAAATTATAATTTTTTATTTTCCTTAATGGTGTAAAAGTTTCAAATGGGTATTCATCAAATATGAAGAATGTCATGTAAATGAATAATTTGAAGTTACAGGGACTAAAATCACATGACTTTCATGTTTTGATGCAATATTTGATGATTATTGCATTACGTTTCATTCTTCCTAAAAATGTAAAATATACATTAACTAGACAATAATTATTTTTCAAATCCATATGTAATAAACTTATAGACTTGGGGAAGTTTACAATCACAAATAAGGAGGTTATGGTCATATTATATGAATTACAGATGTTCTCTACACCATAATTCTTTGATATAATGATCCACTTGATGGTTCATATGGTTAGAGAGGTTTAACTATGTGGTCATGTCCATTATAGATAGATGTAACCTATTGAATGGTATATGGAGATTTTGAAAGGGTATGTTAAGAATTTAATTCATCCATAAGGTTTTATTTAAAATCAATATATTGTTGAAGAAGTTGTTGAATTCTATATCGATAACCTATTAGATGTTGATAGCATCAATCTCCCAAAGTCTCTTCATAGAAGATTCCTTATGTGTAAAGGGATTTTCAGAAGATATGTTTTTAAAATTTCCATCATAGAGTGGGAATAAGAACACCTTTACATTTTACATAATAGTGAATATATTGATCCATACATTGATCCCCATACAGAAATTCTTAGATATTTGAATCCATTAAGGGGTGAAGGATGGATATCAAATATATTCAATATAAATTTTATTTGATGGTTTTGATATCATATTTATAAGGATTTATCTGAAAATATAAATTCAATTATCAAACGACATAGATGGCTAGGTAGGGGACCAAATAAAAATGTTATATCTTACTGGATTTTTAATCAATGGTTATATGTTCTATATAAAATAAAATGAAGACTTCAATATGATACAAAAAATTGAGTTACACTTATGGCAGAAGTGATGAACATATCTAGTTATATGGATAGAAATCCAATTTATGTGAATATGTCATATTCCAGCACTATCGAACAGATATATGAGTTGTATTATACAATATTTCAAGTACCAATTTTTTGTTACAAATGGGTTGACAATAGGAGTGTAATGAAAGATAATTAAATGGGCTTCATGAAGGTGAATTTCAGTGTGGAAGGGGGAAAAGGATGAGCCATTCATAATGTAATCATAATAAGTGAAAGTATTTTATGACTTAGGTCCAAAAAACAAGAATTGGTTTCTTTTCCTTCTAATGACTAAAATAATTGTAAGGTCGGATGAAAATTCAATCGAGGATAACCCTTTCATTGGGAGATCACAGTCTATTCATGGAAGCCCCAATATAGACCATGTTTTCTACATTAGAGGGGGTATAAATAGGGGATTTGGATTCTCAATAGAGGAGCAAAATCCCTTCAAAAATTAAAACAATAAATGGATTTCAATGATTATGTTAATATGTTTTTTAATATATTATGATTTTACTCATAATATTATGTGTTCTCTACTATATTAACATAATATAAATTAAATGTTTGACTACTCATGCAGAAAAGATATTTTGCGCATGATGATGTTACCAATCCCAGGAAATAATAGGTTGTTAATGCTAAAACTGCTAAATTATTAGGGGATCAACAACATGTTGATGAAGAAAACAAGAATGATGCATCATAATAGTGTTGGCTAAAATTATCAATGAAAGAAGTAAGGGTATAAAATTTAAGGTTGGATGGAATCAACACGGCTAGCCTATTAGCCCCAAAAATTCAATGTTCATTAGCAATGTCATGGTCACAACAATAATGAATGTGCCGATTGATATACGGTTGTGGGGTCATGTCCAACTTGTAACGAAGGAAACCCTTTGGGAAGATATAAAGGTAATGTTACGATAACGTTTCTTTATTTTACCAAAAAATTATATAATGAAACGTTGATTTTATTTTCATTATTCCATGAAATGTTTATTTATTTTAGATGATTTACATAATAAATATGTCTTAATGGCCACTAGAAATGACCATAGAGTCTTCTGAACTCTTCTTACTAAATTTCAACAGATGGGTGTTGAGGGGAAAGTAAAGCCCCACCCACCAGTTACTTATGAACATATTATAAAATTGGAAACATAGAATTATTTCATCAATCTTCGTGATGAGAAATCATTTCAAATGTATTGTAGTTAATATATATTACTTCACATTATTTATTTTATCCAATTTGATTCAAAAAAATTAATTTATGAAACAGAAAAGGATTTCTAAAAATAAATAACATGCATCAAAACCAATGTTCCCCTATCACAAAGCAAGGCTGGGACACGCTTCACTAGAGAAGAAATTAGTACGTATTTTAAATCACGAATAAAATTTTTATGTGATATGAAAAAACATATATTCCTTTATTTATATGCATATTTATGAATCAAAATCTGAAGCCACTTCCATCCCACATAATTTTCTATGGAAAGAGGATCACATAAATGAGGAGGGTAAATTAGTTGGTGAAAACACAAAACCAGTATGACAAATATGTGCAAGTATGACATAATAGTAATTTTTTATGATTTATAATAGTATTACATAAAAGTATCTATTCATGTTCATAGTTTTTTATATGGTTTAGACATGAGAATTAGCAGCGACCATACCAAAATAAAAACTACTTTCTATATATTTAAAGTGGTCGAAAAAATATGGGTGTGTTAGATGAGTAGTTTTTTGAGTGTCTCCTCAAAAATATTTTGAGAAGAAAAAACCATAAGAAGATACATATAAGATGATGAAAGGATTTTGGGAACAAATATATTCTTTGAAATATATTATTTTGAGGACTGGTTTAGCATACCAATATATTAGAAATAATTAATGTGAATCAGTGGTGGAACAAATATCTTCACATGAACCACCAAATGACCCTTCTAGATTTGAGGCTATTATTTACCCTCAATTGCATGCCTTATCACTATTGGAATTTATTCTATTTACAATGGTCTATTTGTGACGGGATCCTATCACAAATAAACTTTAGCGACGAGGTCCCGTTGCAGAAAACGGCATCGCAAAAAATGTTTTTTGCGACGGGAAGCTTTCTCATCATAAATAACTCTCTAATTATATACATTATACATAAATAAACTTATTGTGATGGACCCATCATAAATACTATTTTTGACGGTACCAAGGGCCCATCGTAAATATGAATTTAAAATATATTTTTAAACTATTTGTGACGGGATCCCATTGCAAAAGATCTCGTCGCAAATAATAAACAAAATAAAAAAAATTATTTAAATTATAATTAATGAAAAAATAATATTAATATTATTAAAATAATAAAAAATATTAAAAACATTAAAATTCTCAATATTCTCAAAAAAAATATGAAAAAATCATAAAATATTATTATTATTATTATTTGTAAAATAAACAAACATTAAAAAATATAATACTAAAAAATATATTTAATAAAATTATGATTAATTAAAAAGTAATATTAATATTATTAAAATATTAAAAAATATTAAAATTGACAATATTCACAAAAAAATATAAAAAAATCATAAAATATTATTATTATTATTATTAGTAAAATAAACAAACATTAAAAAATATAATAGTAATAATAAATAATAAAATATTTAAAAAATATGCAATATTCGCACCAATATAAAAGACAGAAACTGAAAATTGTTCATTTTACAGCAAATCTTGAATTCAAATGTTTTTAAAATAAAAAAATCACTAAGGGGGTTGTCTTCTAGAGGAGGTGGAGGAGTTGTAGGAGATGGTGGAGGAAACTCCATCCCTAAACTACAAGACAGGCAGTGAATATACTCCATCTGCTTGTGATACTGCTACTGCTGCCATCGATGCATCTCCTCCTCGTGCTGCTGCTGCCACCGCCGACACATCTCTTCATGCTGCTTCTGCAAACTCTCTATAAGCTCAGCCTGAGTTCGTAACTGCTCCTGATACTGTGAGGCAGAAGATGATGCTTCCCCATGATCTCCTCTTGAGCTGGATGCCAACATCGTAGTAGTTCCATAATAAGTACCATGAGTCACATGAGAGCCAATACCTACTACTCGTCCCTTCTCAAAGCCATACCGAGTCGCCTGCATCCATGACGCCTCATCGAAATGGTGGGCACTGGTCTGATTAGTCGCCTGGTCCTAACTCCCAGCCTATTTCTGAGAGGTCTCAGCCTCATTTGACTCCTTAAATTCCAATTTGAAATTAAAATTGTGAAAATATTATATGCAGATAATTGTCAAACTGGAAATAAAAATTACTAACCATAATCTGACACTAACGATCACCTCTAATCTCTCTAGTGTCTAGATCACTATACATCCTCCAATAAACGTCGTACTCCATAATACAAGGATGATCTACTACCTATAAAATATATAAAATAAACTATTTATATTTAAAGTTATATAAAATGTTTAAAAAAGATACTTACCAGATGCTCTCTATGCGTACTGAATGTACGGCTACCAGCTCAATGTGTCACCTCCTGTCTCCCCCGGTTCTGCCAACCAACCAAAGACCTCCTCTGAAATCCACAACTCAACCAGTGCAAACATAATCTATCCCAAATGTGAGATGAAATGTACTCTGGTTAGTGGTCTCTACACGACTCATCAAAATCTATCACTCCTGCTTTCTTAATGGTCGTTCTTCACAAATTGTGAAAAAAATGACTGAAATGGTCACGCATAGATGCCTCTCATGCCACATGGATAGCGTCACACATACTATCATCGATGGGATACCCTAAACCCTATAAATAATTTATAATATCAAGTTATTAATAAAATAAATTTCAAAATAAATATTATTTATTTACGTACCATCCAATGATTGAACATACCGAGCTGTACATCAACGGGAATATGTTCCCATATGATCCATGGCTGAGAAAAATAATTGTGCAAGATAGCGCTCCCCTGTCCAATAGCTACATGTGAAAAACTGTGAAAAAAGAATAAATATTCAAACAATTAGTATATATATAAATAAATAAATGAAAGATAACTAAAATATATAGGTTATAATACCTCTGTGTGTGTGGATCAAAGCCAAGACGTGGACGTCACCTGGGGATAGGGTTAGGAATAATCAATCACGCAAGACCGAACCCCCTCTGTGTACCCTCTGAACTGCTAGTAGGCTGAGGGTTAGATGATCCCAAATCCCCCTCATCCAAAGGTAGCTCAGCCTCCTGTAACTCACAAAATAGATCAGGGTCCATCTGAAACAAAAAATAATTGTTGTTAGTAGATAGTTGAAAATAACTATTATATATAGATATATATTATTTATGATTATAATTAGTATTTAACTGTGTCAATGTTCACCTTCATCATCATCTTTATATCTAACGATGTCAATGTCTTCATATTCCTCCTCAGCATCATCAATATCCACATGAGTTTCAATTTTATCGTCTCTTGTCATTTCAAATTCATTTGTAACATCATTAACATATTCATCATCCTCGACCCTTAATTGTGGGGTGTCATCGTTGATATTCACATCTCTTTGTGAAAAAGATAGATTTTGAGTAGTCTCTTGAAAAATTTCAATTCCTTCAACTTCAGCAGAACCACATTTAGTTTGAGTTAACTAATTTTCCTGAGATTTCATTTTTATTATGCTCCACCAATCACTCAGGTCTCTTGAAGTAGCACAGTACTTTGTGTAATAAATTTTATATTCCTATTGAGCCAGTAAAAATGGTTCATTTACTACAAGAGGACTTTTATATTTAATTTCGAGGATTCCATGAGTCGGATGAACACACAAGCCTCTCTCAGAATCCAACCATCGTCATTTAAACATCGTTATGTAATTATGTACTAGATAACACAGCTCAATAATTTCATCCAGAGTGCCTTAAAAGTCAACTTTAGTTTCTCTATGATGAGATCCTCTCAAACAAACTCCATTGTTCATTGTTTTTTTATTGATTCCCCATATGCACATGTATGAAATCGAAAACCATTCACCACATATGCATTATAAGATTTAACCATTTTGGATGGTGGGTTACTCAATATACACAGTCGCTTATCAATTTTATCATCATATTGAGACACCTAAAAATTTGTAAGACAATTATCAATATAATAAATAGTAAACTTAATTGATATTAAACCATAAATAATTTATGTTACCAGTTTTTTAAACCATTGAGAAAAAAATTGTCTGTGTTCTTCAAGAGAAGCTGTTGTAATTTGTGGAACTTTTTTCTGGATATGATTATAATATAACCTACAAATAAAATAAGTTTACATATTGTAACATAAATTATAGAATAAGTGGTAGAATCACTCACAGTACAAATGATGCCATTTCTTCGTAGTTGAGCAGAACATATGTATGAGCTCTGTGATGTTCATTATCTGAAATCCATCATTCTTGAACTCCACTGAAGCCAAGATTTGGATGATTAAAAATTGATAATTGATTTTCCATTTCTTCATTAAAATTTCCCTCATTTCATCCCATGCGGTTGTGTTTTTAGGGATATTCAGATTCAAAAATAGTGAGAGGTGAGAAAAACAATTTCCTCTTGAAAATAAGCTTCAGTAATTAAGCCTTCAACTGATACTTTGTTGCATAGTTTTTTCTTCACTTTCTGCATGTAGCTCTCGAATGGGTACATCCATAGAAACTTTACTAGATCTATACATTTAGCTTCATGTGGCATATGTAATATTATATGTTCCATTGAGTCAAAGAAATCTTGCGGAAATATTTTTTCCAGTTTACATATAATTAAATCAACATCTTCTTCCAATTTTCTTAGTGCATCGTAGTCTGTTATAGCTGCAAAAATATCTCGAAAAAAATATGATATGTCTATTATCGAATCCCAAATCATTGAATTCAACAAACATCTGAATCTAATTAGCATAATTCTTTCCATTATAACATGAAAATCATGACTTTTTAATCTGGTAATATGACTGTTCTTAACACATCTTCCCAAATTGGAAGCATAGCCATCAGGAAGTCTCAAATCTGCAATCCACTGACAAAATAATAAGTGACTTTCTTTGGATATCATATAATCTACTTTTGGATTCATTAACCTTTGTGATCTGACATTTTCAAATAGTTCAAGTTCTGGTCACTTGCAAATTTGGGCAAGATCTAATCATGTTTTTACAGTATCTTTGGTCTTACCTGGTGTATCCAAAACTATATAAAATAAATTATCAAAACATTTCTTCTCAATATGCATGACATCCAACATGTGGCGGACCAACAAATCAGACCAATATAGAAGATCCCAGAAAATTCTCCATTTTATCCAATTATGTTCTTTTCCAAATCCATGAATTTTCTATTGGTTTACTATTGGCCCAAATGTGATGGGAGGTAATGAAAATAAAACTGATTTTAACTATGTACCTGAGATCATTTTTTAGGTTCATCCCTTTCAATTTTTCCTTTTTTGAAATGAGATTTTTTCCTTCGAAATGGAAGATCTGTTGGAAGAAATATGCGATGACAGTCAAAATATCAAGGTTTTTTTCCATTAATGAGCATAAAAGCTTTGTTGTCTTTCATACAATAAGGACATGATTTCGGACTATGTGTACTCTAGCTAGATAACATGCCATATGCCAGAAAGTCACTAATCGTCCACATAAATGTAGATTTTAATATGAAATTTTGTTTCATGGAAACATCATATGTATTAACACCATTACTCCACAATGCATTTAACTCATCAATCAATGGTTTCAAATAAACATCAATATTCTTTTTTGGATGTCTTGGGATTAATAAGGTCAAAAAGATATAGGGCTTCTTCATCAACATCCATGGAGGTAAATTGTATGGAGTTATAAAAATAGGCCAACATGAATACTGACTACCATAAGAACCTAATGGATAGAAACTGTCAGTAGAAAGACCCAATCGCACGTTTCGGGCTTCTAAAGCAAAAGACAGGTGTAGAAGGTCAAAATGTTTCCATGAATCACCATCAAATGGATGATTTAAGCTTTTATCAGTTGAAATATTGGGTTTTCACCATAACATCATTGACACTATGTTCTAAGACATGAATAAACGTTGCAGCTTGGGTGTAAGGGTAAAATATCTCAACTGTTTTATAGGAATCGATTCAGACTTCCCTGGCTGAGCTTCTTTATACCTTGATTGTCCACATGTGGGAAAACTATCCAATGAATCATTTTCACCAGAATATAAGATGAAATCATTTGCACATACATGAATCTTCTTATAACTAAGGCCCAAAATACGAACCAACCTCTTGCTCTCATAGTAATTTGTAGGAAACATATTTTCTTTAGGTAACAGTGTTTTAACCAAAGAAAATATCTGATCAAAATAGTTGTTTGACATTGAATTATCTGATTTAATAGCCATAAATTTTTCAACTGCATCTAATTTTCTTATCTTGCAACTTGGATATAATGCATCCTCAATAGACTTCAACAACTCATAAAATTTGGATGGTTCCAACTCAGGAGTTAAATTGAAATCATCTTGAGTTTCAATTTGTTGAACAGATGGACCTGCAACATCATGTACTAAATTTTGAAACTGTGATGGATCTAGAATCAAGTTAATAATATATTCTCTAGAACTTCATTCACTGTGTTGATACCAAAAAACATAATCTATTTGAAAACCAAACCTCAAGAGATGTCCCCCAAGCTGGTCAAATGTGTCAAACGTTCTCAAAGCACATTTTTTACAAGGACACTTAATTGTGCCTTCAGAAACATATTCTGGTTTTGATGATGAAAATGATAATAAAGCTTCAACACCCTCAATATATACAGGATTTAAACTAGAACTGTTTGGATTTCTGTGCTGATTTATCCAAGCACAATCATCTAATAATGACTGATGTTGATTTTCTTGTTCCATATTTTTCTACAAAATATAAAATCATCACTATTTTTGAATAATTTGAAATTATAAAAACACTATATGAAAAAAGAAGATAAATAATTAGAACTACTTCTTAATAAATACCATTAATTTTGGGCGACACAATTTCCAGTGGATTGACGGTTACTCTTTTCTCCGACGACTCATTTACTTTCATCTTTCTCACGCTGAAATCATAATGAAGAATCTGCTAAAAGGTACGCATATTCATTCTCGTGCATACGAGAATATATAAGCGTACCTTCGAGCAGATTCTTCATTATGATTTTAGTGTGATAAAGATGCAAGTAAATGAGATATCGGACAAAAGAGCCCTCTTTTCATAGATGAGTCATCTTCTTGCAACTATCACCACCTGAAACATTATGAAAAATGTGGTCTTAAAAATGTATATTCAAACTTGTGCATATGAGATTGGATATGCATACGTAGAAGCATACTTTTCATAATGTTTTGAGTCGGTGGAAGATAAAATAAGAAGATTCATCGAGCAAAATGAGTATCGTCAATCCATTGAAAATTGTGCCCAGTTATTACAAGTTATTATAATTTATTACAATTGATATTATTCCTAATTATTCCTAATTATTTCCAATTATTACTAATTATTTCTAATTTTTACTAATTTTTAATAATTTTTACTAATTTTTAATAATTATTACTAATTATTACTAATTATTCCTATTTATTCCTATTTATACATATTTATTCCTATTTATTTCTATTTATTCCTATTTATTCCTATTTATTCCTATTTATTCCTATTTATTCCTATTTATTCCTATTTATTCCTATTTATTCCTATTTATTCCTATTTATTCCTATTTGTTCCTATTTATTCCTAATTATTCCCAATTATTGCTATTTAATACTATTTATTCCTATTTATTCTTATTTATTGCTAATTATTCCTAATTATTCCTAATTATTCCTAATTATTGCTAATTATTTCTAATTATTCATATTTATTCCTATTTATTCCTATTTATTCCTATTTATTCCTATTTATTCCTATTTATTCATATTTATTACTAATTATTACTATTTATTACTAATTATTACAAATTATTGCTAATTATTGCTAATTATTGCTAATTATTACTAATTATTGCTAATTATTGCTAATTATTCCTAATTATTCCTAATTCTTCCTAATTGTTCCTAATTATTCCTATTTATTGCTAATTATTCCTATTTATTGCTATTTATTGCTAATTATACCTATGTATTCCTAATTATTCCTATTTATTGCTATTTTTTGCTATTTTTTGCTATTTTTTGCTATTTATTGCTATTTATTTCTATTTATTGCTAATTATTTCTAATTATTACTAATTATTGCTATTTATTACTGATTATTTCTATTTATTGCTAATTATTACTATTTATTGCTAATTATTACTATTTATTGCTAATTATTTCTATTTATTGCTAATTATTACTATTTATTGCTAATTATTACTATTTATTGCTAATTATTACTATTTATTGCTAATTATTACTATTTATTCCTATTTATTACTATTTATTCCTATTTATTGATAATTATTCCTATTTATTGCTAATTATTCATAATTATTCCTAATTATTCCTATTTATTCCTATTTATTCCTATTTATTCCTATTTATTTCTAACTATTGATATTTATTTCTAATTATTGCTATTTATTTCTAATTATTACTATTTATTTCTAATTATTGTTATTTATTCCTAATTATTGCTATTTATTCCTATTTATTGCTAATTATTCCTATTTATTACTAATTATTTCTATTTATTGCTAATTATTTCAAATTAATCCTATTTATTTTTAATTATTCCTATTTATTTCTAATTATTGCTAATTATTGCTAATTATTGTGAATTATTCCCATTTATTGCAAATTATTCCTATTTATTGCGAATTATTCCTATTTATTGGGAATTATTCCTATTTATTGCAAATTATTACTATTTATTCCAAATTATTATTATTTATTCCCATTTATTAGGAATTATTACCATTTATTAGGAATTATTGCTATTTATTATGAATTATTCCTATTTATTACTAATTATTGTTATTTATTTCTATTTACTTCTATTTATTACTAATTATTGCTATTTATTACTAATTATTTCTACTTATTACTAATTGTTCATAATTATTCCAAATTATTGCTAATTATTCCAAATTATTGCTAATTATTCCAAATTATTGCTATTTATTTCTAATTATTGCTATTTATTCCTATTTATTGATAATTATTCTTATTTATTCCTAATTATTTCTATTTATTCCTATTTATTGCTATTTATTCCTATTTATTGCTATTTGTTGCTATTTATTGCTAATTATTGCTAATTATTGCTAATTATTGCTAATTATTGCTAATTATTCCTATTTATTGCTAATTATTGCTAATTATTGCTAATTATTTCTATTTATTGGTAATTATTTCTAATTATTACTATTTATTTCTATTTATTGGTAATTATTGTTAATTATTGTTAATTATTGCTAATTATTGCTATTTATTGCTATTTATTGTTATTTATTGCTAATTATTGCTATTTATTTCCATTTATTGCTAATTAATGCTATTTATTGCTAATTATTTCTATTTATTCCTATTTATTCCTATTTATTCCTATTTATTCTTATTTATTCCTAATTATTCTTATTTGTTACTAATTATTCCTATTTATTACTAATTATTCCTATTTTTTCTAATTATTCCTATTTATTGCTAATTATTCCTATTTATTACTAATTATTCCTATTTATTGCTAATTATTCCTAATTATTACTAATTATTCCTATTTATAGCTATTTATTCCTAATTATTGCTATTTATTCCTAATTATTGCTATTTATTCCTAATTGTTGCTATTTATTTCTATTTATTCCTATTTATTTATTTATTATTCCTAAGTATTGCTATTTATCGCTAATTGCTCCTATTTATTGCTAATTATTCATATTTATTGCTAATTATATCTATTTATTGCTAATTATTCCTATCTATTGCTAATTATTCTTATTTATTGCTTATTATTCCTATTTATTGCTAATTATTCCTATTTATCTAATTATTCCTATTTATTCCTAATTATTCCTATTTATTACTATTTATTACTATTTATTACTATTTATTAAAAATTAATACTAATAATTTAAATTTATTATTACAAATAAATACTGATAACAAAACAATTTAAATCTAATTTAATTAGAACTAATCAAAAATAATTTAAATTAACATCAAAAAATTGAAATAAATACTAAATTAAAGAAATTATAAATACCTTTAAACTTGATCTCATATTGATGTAGATGGCTTCACAACTTTTTTGTGAAAAAAAAAACTAACTCACCCAAAATTTCTCTCTGAAAATTAAGTTTAGAGAGGGAGTAAGAAATGTGAGGTGGATTTGAAAAAACTGATGGGAGTATATATAGGTTAGATTAGTTGCGACGGAACTATTTGTGATGAGCTACCCGTCGCAAATAGTATTTTTTTGTGATGGGTCTCATCACAAAAACTTTCGCCCGCATTAATTACGGTCGGCGGTTAAAAGAGTATTTGCAACAGGACTCGTCGCAAAAGGTACCTGCCGACACACTATTTGCGACGAGAGAACATCTCGTCGCAAAGACCTATATACCACCGTCGGGTATTTGCGACGGGTCCCGTCGCAAATACTCATGGACTGACGCATTATTTGCGACGGGGGAATACCTCCCATCGCAAATAACCTTCCCGCGGTTTGTCGTGCAAACCGTACCAAACCTTTTGCGACGGGACCCCAAATCCTGTCGCAAATAACCAAGTATTTGCGACGGGTAGAATCCCTCGTCGCAAATAACCTCTGGGACGGACTATTTGCGACGGGATTAATTACCATCGCAAATAGCCCGTCGCAAAAAATATATTTTTCCCGTAGTGTACCCAAGGTAATTAAATTTTTCTTTACACTTTATCCTAAATGTGAATCAAACAACTTCCAATAACTTTATATAACTAAAATTCTGTAGGGTAAAGTTGTATGTGATTTATATCTTTCAACACCCACACACCACCTTGTTTTGAGGAGTATGGTGTATAATATCTTGGGAGATAATCTACATAATAAATAACTCCCAAAAGATCACATGAGAGTGGTAATTGAGGTAGATCAAGATATCCCACTAAGTTTCCTATTCCAGTTGATGATCCGGATATTACAATGGTCAATGATGCAATTTTAACTTTCATATCGTTAAAAAAATCATATGAGGAACCTATAACAGTTGATTAAAAAAGGTCTGAAGTGAGGTATAGCATTACATATGGATAAAGCGATAGGGAAATGAAATGTCGGATTAGTATAACCTAGCGTATCAAACAACAAATCAAAAGGACATTCTGGGAGTACCTTTTACTCACCAGTTCCACTACAACATTTATTATCATTACAACTTCATGCAAACGCCACATTTAAAGATGGAAATATTTATTAAATTCCATATGAAGAATAAATATTTGTAACTTTCATTATAGATGCTTTTGGTCTCAATAGTATAAATGAAATTCTCAAGATTGAATGGTAGGGAATCTCAATTTTGAATACATACATAATATACATTTTCACAATACATATGTCAACAAAATGATATAAGATGTTCATTAAAGTTAATAATTGTTCATATTTTCTATAGGTGTTTATATTACTACTATATAAAGGGAAACTCATGCGAAGAATGGTTTGGATTCATTAATCCCTGTATCATTTCTATGCAAGAAACTTATTTGGAGAAGGAAGAAATTGAGAAGAAGAAAGATGATATAAATGATGCGTTTGAGAAAAAAATAACACACGACAGACTCTTTTTGATGCCTATAGTGTAGGGGAAAACTCTACAATATAATTGCATAAAATATATTTTTAATTTTTTACATTACTTATTTATTTCATTAGGAATCACTATATGTTAATCACACTCAATCTGGATACCCTAAATTTTTTTTTGATCCAATGCATGGATATCCAACAAACCGACCAAACATGATGTGTATTTTGAATTATTAATACACTACAATCAAAATTTTATAGATAAAGATCAAATTATATGGTTTAGTCAGTGTTTTAACAAGAATTTGGTTATGATAGGGTGGTCTCAAAATATAGGCTAAATCATGCATGAAGTCAGTGATTGAATTTAAAAACCCTATGGATTACTTCAAATGGAAATTAATTAAGGTATATATAGAAATATTTAATTATTAAAACATATTTGAAAATAATTTACTTATTTCATCAATTTTTCTACAATGTCTGAAGAATTATAATATCTATGATTGTGGATATTAAGTTTAGAAATTTATGAGAGAGATCATAAACCATTAAAAGACCAATGTCACGACCCGTCCCCCCAAGCCTGTGTCGTGACTACCCAAAGCCCGCCTCCCAAAGGCTAGGGGCTGGCGACTAGCGCCGAAGGCATCAACCTGCAAGTTAGTGGCATTTTCTAGAGTACATGTATGCATACACTTGACCAACCACATCCCAACACACTAAAAGGGGGGAAACAAGTATACTACTAAATCAAGTTAGAGTGCAAGTACAATTGAAAGTAAGTGGGCCAGAATACAAACCCAAAAAGGAACTGAAAACAGCAGGTACAAAAAAAGAAACCCTGATGGCCATCCACAGAAAACCCCACCTGATCGTGAGAGTAGTGAAGCTACTGGAAGCCGAAGAGTATGTCCTTTCCACCAAGTCCTACTGGGCCCCACCTAGTCCTAGGCCACCAAGTCCACCATCATAGTGTCCATCAGTCACATCTCCCAAAGCACCCCTGGCAAAACGTTGATCGTCTGCACCAAGCACAACACGTGCGGGCGAAGCCCGTGCAGGGGTGAGTAACATAGTACTCAGTTGGGACCCCAAAACAAAAAAGGAAAGGCCACACAAAAATTTCTCAAAGAAAAGCATGAAACACAAGACAACTCACACCAGGTATATTCTAGGGTAGTAACAGTAGAATCATCAGTCACAACGTTGAACACCTCGGCTACTAGAGAACTCCTCCTCCAGTGAGTACATTGGGCCTTCCAGGTCACGAATAAGTGCTTCCCACTAACCCTGGACATCTTAGGTACACCTCCCCATCACGTACAGTGGGCCTGCAAAGTCACAGAGATGTGCTTACCACTAGTCGTGGCCTACTGAGGTACTCCTCCTCGTCGCGTATCATGGGCCTACAAAGTCACCCAGAAGTGCTTCCAACCGTGGGCCTACAAAGTTCCAGAGAAGTGCTTCCCACTGGGCCAAAAGCCAGCAGTCTTTAGGTTTCAGCCAGTCGCAGGGTTCTGTATGTAGCGCACTTGGGAGAATCTATCCTCAATCTCTTTTTTGCATCTCAACTTCCACGAGAGTCGTTATAGAGCGTTCTAAAAGATCCACCTCATTTAGAGGGTCCCAATTCTACAAACGGCTCGTCAATCGGACGAGCGGTTTGAAAGATACATGTGTTTTAGTAACCAAGGGACCGGTTGCGACGGGGCCTGGTCTGACCCGATCAGACCGACCCGACCAACCCAGACTAGGGTTGCCACATACCCTGATTCATTAAGATGGACTCAAACTAACCTGGTGCAGGTCAAGGTCGGTCTGGTTCAGCCTGGCTAGGGGGCCAGGCCCAATAGGCCTCGCTGGACCCGACCTGGTAGGTTGACGGTCCAGCCAACCGGGTTGCCCGGTGACCCGTTCTAGTCCATCCCATTCTGAATAGGGGGTGTGGGTCCAGAATTCCAGCACGGTTTTAGCCCACCAGCGTAGGTCTGTCCTGCTGGGGGCTTGGCCTACCAGTTGGGGATCGGCCGCGCGGTGCGGCCGGTGGTGCCGACTAGCTGGGACGCGGTCTGGCTACTGCGTGCGGCTCCCCCTGTCCCCACAGGTGTAAGGATTTTCCACCAGCCTTGGTCGAAGAACCGTGGTTTTGTTGGTCGTCCCTCCACGTGGCACCCCACCTGGTGTCGTTTCCTCCAGCGCGCCATCGCGGCTGACGAGCTACGGCTTCCCGATCAACGCGGGCTGGCGGTGTGGGCCGCCTCCTCCACGCAGTCAGCGATTTTGGCTACCGCCGCTACTACGGCCGCTACTGCCATCGGCGTCGACGCACTAGCAGGGAGATTAGCGGACTATTGGATGTTCTCTGGTGGTTCGTTCTTTGAGTTGTCTATGTTTGCGGCCTCTGAGGATCACCCTCTTCACTACGAGGATCTTAAACCTGCCTTGCTGTCATTTCAAGGGTATGGACACCAAGAATGCACATGCAGAGGTGCTCGGGCCTTGTTCGTGTCAGTTAGGGCCCTCTGTGTGAGAGGTTTAAAGACGGGGGAGGTTCAGGGAGTTTCCGTTCAATCATTCCATGCCATTATTTTGACCCCGAATAAATAAAACCCCAAGAATAAAATACCCTCCCACATAACGCAAGAATCACGGATCAACTTGTTTGTGGGTTAATCTGTATTCATAATTTCTTGAAAAGAATGGAGAAGAACATCAAATCAGAAACCCCTACCTCTTATGATGTCTGATGTTGTGGTGTTCGTCCTCGAGGGATTAAGATTTTGACGTCACTTCCCGAATCCGATCTTTGAAAGGCGTCAAAGATGAGGAAGTTTCGTCGGTGTCTATCATTCTTCACTGGGGTGGAAATCCATCAGAGGTCCTCTGAAGAATCCTCCAAATTTTTAATCCTTATTTCCCCCACACGTCAAACTATAAATTAGAGCACGTCGCAGCATTTCCATTATGATATGTTTTCACATCATTACACTATTTTATTTAATAAACAGCACCACTATTACACGTCATTAAAGCATAGTTACACTGTGAGTTAATGAGACATTAATGAGCCTCGTTAATGTATATCTTCACCGCCTCATCATTTCCCTGTAGCTTCATCATCCTCCACTCAAAATTGAGAAATAAAATAAAATAATTATTTTAAATTATTTTATTATTTCTCTCAAAAAGTTCAAAAAATAACTTTTTTATATGGCCATTACCAGATGAAGTTAAATCATTTCCTGGAAAATCTTGGCGTTCTGAATTCAACGGTGCCCTCGGATTTTTAATCCAAACACCGGTTCAAAATATAGAAAATATTGCTTGCAAGTTTACTAAACATACCTTAAAAAAGTTCAAAAACTTATTCTGGACTCTCCAGGCCTCGGAACCACGTGTTCTCAAATTTTGCAGTCTCGAAATAATTCTATATAAATAAAAAAAATACACGGAAATTACAAGATGTTACATCCTCCCCACCTTATGGATTTATGTCCCCGAAAGACAAAAAAACAACTAAATAAAAAGATGGGGGTACTGAGCACGAATCTAAGCCTCCTTCTCCCTTGTGCTCTCCTATAGATTCTTGTGCTGCCATCAGATGCGTACTAGAGGAATTGACCGACCGCATAATACCCGCTCCTATCGATCTTCTATCTCCACTGGGAACTCCACAAACATTTCCCCATCATTAATATCTAGCCCTCCCTGGTCTATGACGTGCGATGGATCATGCACGTACCTCCTCAGCTACGAAACATGGAAAACATCATACACCAGATTCATCTTTGGGGTAAGAGCTAAGCGGTACACCACCTCACACTACTAGAAATATAGGTTTTTGTGCCTTAGATCATTAGTGACCGCCATTGGCGGCTGCTAAAGGTCATATTAGTGACCGCCAATGGCGGCCGCTAATGTCGTCAAAAATTAGGTAGGATTTTTCCCGCTTGCACTCATCTTCTTCATGGGGTTCCTACTACAACACACTGTCGCCGCCCCATATGACCTCCGCCGCCACCCATGTTGCCCCGGGTGACCCCCAACACACTTAAACGTCTGTCGTTGTACATAAAAGGTCCTCGAATAGCTGTAGCTCCATTACTGGACAACTCCGCAACATCCGTCTCTGTATTGGGTTCCCTCTGGACGCCGTGGATCTACCAGGGCTAGCGACCAAATATTTTGGGGTCCCCCTCCATAATCGCTCGTGTCCCCTTGTTTAATCGATGGTAAACCACACAAAAATCGGGTGTTCTCTTGGGAGATTTTTAGCGTCCGCCAATGGCGGTCGCTGTTGAACATCACCGGCGGAGCAACTGCGACCACCAAAAGCGATCACAGAGTGTCCGCTAATAGCCTTTAGCGACCGCTTTTGGCGGTCGCTAAGGGGAATTAATCTAGTAGTTTCACCAACTCTACTCAGGATCTAAAAAGGTCCAATGAACCTCGAAGATATATTACTGCCCCAGCCAAATCTCCTCAATCCTCGTCAGGGTGAGACCGGAAGGAACACATGATCTCCCTCCTCAAACTCCAAGGGTCTCTGTCTCCAGTCTTCATAAGACTTCTTCCTACTCTGTTAAGTCCTCATCTCTCTTGGATGATCTGCACCATCGCTAACTACTATATCGCCTCACTCAGCAGCTGAAACCTTCTCCTCCTGCTGAGCATGTTTTCCACCACGTTCCCCTTTCTAGAAGTATAGACTATCTCAAAATCATAGTCTTGGAGGAACTATTTCCATTACTGTTGTCTTAGGTTCAGGTCCTTATAGGATAAGATATACCTGAGACTCTTGTGGTTAGAGTAAACAGTGAACCACTCACCCATCAAGTATTTCCACCACATATCCAAGGAAAAGACCATTGCTGCTAACCTTAGTTCGTGGGTCACGTAGTTCTTCTCGTGTTTCCTCAAATATCGTGACTCTTAGGCAATCATCAATTGCTCCCACATCAGGACACAACCAAGTCTGATCCCTGATGCATTGCAGTAAACTATATACCCAACGCCCTCTTCTGGTAGTCTCTAGATGGGGGTACTATTCATTCTCTTCCTTAGCTCCTAGAAACTCTGCTGGCATTTCTCCGTCCACGTGAAGGGTTGTCCTTTCCATTTCAATGCCAATAAGGGTGCTACTACCTTGGAAAATTCGGGTGCAAATTTCCAATAGTAATCATCCAACCCCAAGAATCTTCGCACCTTAGTCACGCTTCTAGGTGGCTCCCAAGCAAGAACTTCATTTACCTTCACTGGATCTACTGTAACTCCAGCCTTCGAGATGACGTGTCCATGGAAATGGACCTCCTGAATCCAAAACAAACACTTCGAGATCTTACCAAAAATTTGGTGCTCTCAGAGTGTATCCAGGACTATTTTCAGGTGCACAATGTGCTCCTCCTCTGACATTGAGTACACCAAGATTTCATCGATGAAGACTATGGTGAACCGGTTGAGGTAGGGCTGGAAGATCCTATTCATCAGCCCCATGAACACTTATGTGGTGTTAGTCATGCCAAAAGTCATCACCAAGAACTCATAGTGGACATACCAACACCTGAAGGTTGTCTTTGGTATATCCTTGTCTTGTACCCGGAGCTAGTGATAGCCTGATCTGAGGTATATCTTTGAGAACCACTTCTCTCCCTTCAGCTGGTCGAAGAGGTTATCAATTCTTGGTAGTGGGTGCCAGTTCATCATAGTCTCCTAGTTCAAGCGCTAGAAGTCCACACACAACCTCAAACTCCCATCTTCCTTCTTGGAAAAGAGCACCAGGGTTCCCCATGGTGAAACATTGTTCCTTACGAACCCCTTCTCCTACAAGTCCTTCTATTGTACCCTCAGGTCATGAAGCTCCATGGGAGCCATTCGATATGTTGGTGTGGATATCGATGTCATCCTGGGGTATAGGTTGATACAGAAGTCTTCCTCTCTACGAGGAGGTAGCCCTTAAACCTCATCAGGAAAAACATCCTCATACTCATCCACCACTATAGGGAATCTTGGACTACTCTCCTCTAATGCATCCATGGTGAGGCTATCCAACTGGTGAGTGATCAGATGCACCCTCCTCTGAGAGAGTTTGTCCTGTGCTGTAAGGGTTTCCTTCTCACCGGTGAAGGAAAACCTGGTTCCATCTCCATGGACACACCGCACTGTATGCCTAAAACAGTCGATCTGAGCATGGACTATAGATAACCAGTCCATACCCAAGATGACTTCCTAAGGCCTCAACGCTACTACTAAGAGATCGCATCCAAATATCTCTCCTCCTAGATTAATCTCACATTGTGAGCACCAATGTGTAATCATCAAATACCCTCCCATTGGGCATGATATTAATTGAGGATCCTAGGTCTATGAGTGTATCATCAAAGTTGGAACTTCCAATTTGGCATGGAACTGTAAAGGTCTCTGTATCTTTGCACATTATGGGAATATACTATTGGGTGGAAACATTTTTTAAGGTTCTAAGTTGCCTCTTTTGGGTGCACAATTCCTTAATAATCATGTCTTACTTAGGGATTTGTTTTATGGAATCTAATAGGGTGATGTTGACTTCGACACGTCTTAACGTGTCATGCATTTTAGGATCGGGTTCAAAGGACTTCTTTGGCTTAGAAATGGCTTGAGGAAAATGAATTGGGTTCCTAAGTGTAATAGAAGGAGGTGAGGTAATGGATTCAGGTTCCTTTTCAAGTTTATTTTTCTTTTCATTTTCTAGTTCAATATTCAAAGGGGGGTTGGAGGACTCTTCATGAGGCATAACAATTTTCTTTCTCGATCTAAGTGAAATTTCACTTACATTACCCTTAGGGTTGGGTAATGGTTGAGTTGGGAGTTTGGAAGAATTTTAATGTTGTTTCTAGCTCAGGTGGGATTCAAGTTGACTAGTTTTAGTTTCAATGTTTTTAAGGCTAGAATGGGTGAAGGAGGCAAGATCTTCTACAGGACTTTATCATGGTTTCTTGGAAGAAGTGTCTTATTCCAGATTGGGATTACCTTGATTTTGGTTCTTGGGAAAGTGACTTTATTTGTTTGGGAATTTATAAGTATCACTAGGATAGTGGAAGCCTGGAGGAGAAGGAAGAGGGTTTCTACTTTGTTATTGAGGAACAAAAGGATGAGGTTGTTGGAATTTACCAACACCTTGACTATATTGAAACTGGTTTGGGTTTTGAGGAGGGAATTGAGGTACGGGGTTTCCATACCTTAATCCTTGGTTATAAGAAGAAGAGAAGGGATCAAAGTGAGTTTGGTTAGAGGTTCTAATGAATTGAACTGATAGTTGAGGGTTGGTGTTCTGCTAAGCATATGTTGCATTGAGCTCCTTTGGTCCAGATGAATCAAATTGATCCTCTTGAAGTTGTGGACATGTGTCAGTTGGATGATATGGGGAGCTTCATATTCCATATTTCTTGATAGTTCTATATAATAGAGATTGTAGAGAAGATGAGTTTGGGGCTTTGGCCGCCACAACTAGTTATCTCACAAGACCTGTAAGTTCACTCATCCACTCTATCATCTTGTTGGTCTCTACAGATTGATTCTCTTGGGCTTGTTTGACTTGAGAATGTGCTCGAGTATGGAATTGTTGTGTGTTTTCAAACATGTTGCTTATGAGATCTCTTACAGCTGTAGGAGTTTTATCAACAAGAGAACCGCCACTTGTGGCATCAATGAGAGTTCTCTCCATATCCAATAACCCCTCATAGAAGTATTAGATGAAGAGTTGTTCAGGTATTTGGTGATGTGGGTAGGTTTCCACAAGCTTTTTTAACCTCTCTCAATACTCATAGAGTGATTCATTTGGGAATTGACGAATACCACTTATTTCCTTTTGGATAGAAGCAGTATGAGACTTCATGGTAGAGTATCCCACTTGAAACTCTTTAAGATGAATATGTGGATCCTCACCATCTAGCCTCTAGAAATGAGGGAGAAGATGAATTAAACCCGATTTTAGTTCGAATTCAGCCTCTATGTTTGGATATTGAATACCAAGAGGTTGGTAATTAATATCAGGGGCATCAAGTTCTTTAAGTGTTTGTTCCCTGGGATTGTCCATATCTAATTCAATTGGTTGGACAAGGACAGGTTCTTGAATGAGTTGATTATCTTATATGTTCCTCCTAAGTTGGAAAAGTGTTTGCTCAATTTCAAGGTCAAACAAATCTGAGAGATTGTTTAGGAGGCTATGGGGAATTCAGAGATATTTTGGAAGAAAGAGGAAGGTGAGTTTTTCATTGTGTTTTTTTCTGTTTATGATTTTTATGAGAATGCGAGGTTTTCCTTGTGTTTTTTTTCATTTTTTTTTTAATTTTTTTTTTTGTTTTTTTACAATAACCAAGAAATAATGACTATTTAATTGCACCATCCCCAGAAATGGAACCATTTGATAGTATGTTCGATTATCACATATCGACTGTTCAAGGTTTCGATGCTCTGCTAATGTGTATAGTAGCACTCGGGTCGAATCCTCAGCGATGATACTTTTTAATAGTATAATGTTTTTAGTTGATTGAATTTTGATTGGGGGGTTTATTTGCATAACATAAATGAAGTGATTACTAATTGGTGTTTGATATAAAAATTTGATAATGATTGGGGTGATTTCATTTTTAGGGAGTTAAGCTTGTGATATCCTTTAGGTTTGCTTTATATTTCATTTAAATTAACACCAACATCACAAGTTGACGTTGATTGGAATTCCCAAGTGTTAAGGCATTAATACAAGCCATAACTTAATTTAAGGTTCTAATCTTAATCATATATTCTTTATGGTTGTAACACCCCGAGCTTCCATGATACACTTCTCATTCAATAATGCAATAGCGTGTGTTGTACGCAACCTCGAGCTCTAACGCACACCACAACTAATTAAACTAGCCGTTGTGAATAGTAATACCTATTTTTTTAAATTTTATAAATTTTATTTATCAAAATGGACTTCATTTTTGGATTCGGAATATCGAAATTAGCCTATGTTGAATTTTTGGTATTTTTCTGAGAACTTCTAATTTTTTATGAATTGTGAAAAATACTTAAAAACAACTTTTTTAATCAAAATAATTTATAGTGACAAATTATACTATTTAGTGGTTTTAAAGTATAATTAGAATATATTTTTACCATTTTATCCAATGGTGGTCATTAGAATTAATTTAACATTGAAATTGGACATAAACAATTGTCAATCTTTTGAAATAAATTGTTTCTTAAAACACGCTATTTGTTGTGACAGCGGGAATTAATTATAAAATTAATTAATGCAACTTATATGTTTGGAATTTTGTAAAATAGACATCATTTTTGAATTCGGAATATCAATTATAGCTTAGGGTGAAATTTTGGCATTGTTCTGAAAAACTTCAATTTTTGATGAATAGTGAAACCACTAAGTGGTAGTTAAATAACTGATTTTTCGTTTAAATGAAATTTTACCACTTCTGTGATTTTATTTTCAAAAATTCGACATACATGGTTTTCATTAAGAAGTAAAATGTGGTTCAATGAGATTAAAATAATTTTTTGGTGAATAGTAACTTTTAAGTTCTTAATCGCGATTAGAGGTAATTAGTGTAGTTTAAGGTAAAAACAATGTTTTAATAATATGAGATGAGCTTGACACTTGTCCTACTCCTATTGGATGAGTCATGTCCGACCAAGACAACCCATGGGTCAACTTGGGGACCCCATGGAGCCACTTTGGTTGGAAAATGACATTAATATATATTTATTTAATGTTAAAATTAAATTGACACAAACATGAGTTGTTTTACTAAAACAGTTTTTAAGTGGGGTTACACAAGTCCAAATTTTGATTATAAATATTCATTAGAAATATAAAAAGATTTCCTACATAATAGTATTTTTTTTATAATTTTTAAACATTAAATAAATTAAATTATTTATGACATCATGATGATGCAGTTATGACCTCATTATTTAACGATTTAAATAAAATGGAAAGATAATGTAAAATCCAAAGCTTACACTTGTCAAAAATCTATTGGATGAGTAGATTTATAACCCTTATCATCTTATCCTCTAATTATATAAGTTTGGGACCTCTAAAATCCTAAACTCATTTTATAATAAAGTGACTTTTCTTTACTTTCCAAGAGTGCCCCTCCTCTCCACTTATAAAAGGCCCCCACCTCTCCCACCTTATTCACACCTTCAAGCCATTTGGCTCGGAAAAAATCTGCCCAAATACTCTCCCAACTTCCCTCCCTTACTCCTTGAAGCCTCACTTTGGGCAGAACTCTTCTCAAGGAATCCTTTGGATCAAATCAAAAAGAGTTACCCGATTTTGAGGTAATGTCTTCTCTAATGTTGTTTTGTTTTATTTTTCTTCTACAACCCCCTAAACTCTTTTTATTAATTTCTTTTGTAACAACACAAGTATATTAAATATACTAGGATGTTGTTATAAGAAGTATTCGAACTACACTTACACACACCTACATCTAATGGTTAAAGAACATACGGTTTCTGTGGATGGCGAATTTCTGCCTCACGAAACGATGATTGTTCAACACTCATATAACACCTTCAAAGGTGGCCATTAAGATGTCACTATATTTATATATGATATAAAATATGTTTATGTTTTACTTATTCTTCTGTATTTCTCATTTATGGCATACTTTATGATTTCCATTATGGGTAAAACACGATAATTTCATTTTAGGAAGTGCGGACTACCGCCCCCTCAAAGTGATTTGAATCGTTAATGCCATATGTGGGATGTATAAAGGATGGATTAAATGGTATTATACACTATATTATACTGTAATTATATTATAAATTTATATCATTATGATTTCATTCCATTAAATACAAAATAGAAATGAAAGTAGCGTTCATGCGTACGTACGGCTTACCATCTCCATGAACGGTGCATTTCATTTCTTACCTCTAAATGTTACGTGACATTATGAATGAATGTATATACTATATATATGATATATATGATATCTACATAATGAATATAATTCTGGATATAATGGATATTTCACCACATGAACAACTTGTAATTATAAGAAGTTTATTTTTGACTCAAGTACCAAAGATCGACAAAACGACCGTTATTAACTTAAATAGTTAAATAATGTTCATAACATGGTAATAAGGGATATAAAAGGAATAATGAACATGGAAAAGGTTCTTAAGTAAATAGAAATTAACTCTAGTTTATTATTCAGGAGGTTAAAGAACGGTCGAGTCAGGACAAGATGCAAGGTAAGGGAACTTCTTAACCCAACTTCCATTCTTTGGGTTAATCTCCTACTTTCAAATTATGTCATGATATTATTATGTCTTATTTTGTATTTTTACTTTATTTATGTTTACCTATAGTGAATACACATAATAGATCTATTTTATTTTAAAAATGATCTATTTAAGGACTTCGTCTCAATCCCCTTTCATTGAGGCATATTTGGTTTTATACACAACTTTCTTTTATACGGTGTATAAACCCCTTTGACTTTTACGTTTATTCAAAAGGAATCTTTTTTATACGAAGCGTTTTACTAAACGACAAAAAGGGAATGTTTTTCTTTCCGTACTTATGCGGCGACAATGACTTCTCCGCTGCCGTGACCATTATTTGAGTTTCGGCTTCCTCTACAAGCCATCACTTTTTTTTAATGAAAAATAAATACAAAGTTTTAACTTTCTTTTATTTTGGTATTGAAAATGGTTTTGAAAGCGTTTTTATTATATTAATGTGTTGTATTTATATCTTGTGATTGAAATGTGGAAATTTTATGTTTCCTTTATGCATGTTTTATGTGATACGATTATGTTATGGTTTATGATATGTTTAAACCTATTCATATGAGGAATGCATTGGACTTAATAAGTGACGGGTGGAGCCCGCTACATCTCCTCGATGCATCAGCAGGTCTCATGAGACAAACTAGTGTCTTGGCACGAGGCCTTGACAAAATCTAATTTGTGGTCTTGGCACGAGTCCTTGGCTACGTGGTTATGATAGTCTGGCATTATGCATTCCATCATTATGAAAGTGGTTATTGATATTGCATGTGATTATTCGACCAGTAGAATATCCATGTGAAGAAGTGAATGGAATTATCTCATTTTACTTTTTCCATATTATGTTGATGTTCAAGTTTAAAAGGATTTTGTTTTAGTTATACATTGCCTTAAATTTTTATGTTTATTTATGAAAGCTTCCGCATTATTGTTATCCTTACTGAGCATCTGAGGTCACCCCTTTCAATGTTTTAATATTTTCCAGGATGTGAAGAAGTATTTTATGAATGACCTGCAGGGATAGTCAGAAGAGGATATGAGTGTGGACTATGGAGACTTTGTTATTGTAGTTTTTCACTTTATGATGTAATGTAACATTTACGAATGTATCTAGTGTTTCCAAGGCTACTAAACTAATCGGTCTTTCGAGACTTGATCTTTTGTGATCATGCCAATGTTACGAAGTAATGCACCGGCTCTGGGTAGCTGGGTTCGGGGCGTTACAGTTGGTATCAGAGGCAGTTTAGTACTAACCTTGGAAGCTAGATTTAGATAAACTCTGATTAGAGCACATAGCCCGAAGATAGACTTTGAGGATTAGTATAGAAGAACTTCCTAGAATTTTGGAATTATAGAGATGTTATGAGTTTTCCGAGAAATACATCCCTGTCTGGATATGAGCAGGTAGAGGCGGCTCTGGCACAGATGTACCTAGGGGTAAAACCCGAAAACACCGCTTTGAGCTAGACTCGAACGGGAACTGGTGCACGACAACGGGCCTTGCTGCACTCTTGGTTACGACACTCCCGGGGGATATGCTTTGGATAATTCTCATTTTCTTTATAAACCACTATGAAGGGTTATGAGTATATACTTCCTCAAAGAAAACATTTTTATAGATTATATCCATAAATAGTTCAAATTATGTAATGTATTTTACAAATATGGAATTATGTATTTTATTTCATAAACTAGTCTAGTTTATGCCATTGTTTAGAAATGGCGCCTAGTGGAAGGAATGGAAACCGTATCAATGCACGCACTCCGTGTAGGGATTTCCCTCCTGCTCAAGATAATTATGGTGGAGCTAGTGATACAACTGGTGCTGATCAGCTTCTCACCGTACTGGGACAACTCACGCAGGTTATGAATAATAACCTTACTCGTATGGAGCACCCTGATCCGCAACGTGGAGGATCAATGTTAGACCGCTTCATGAGGCAACAACCACCAACCTTAAATGGGAGTACAAATCCTATAGTAGCTGATCAATGGATAAATTCCTTAGAGAAAATATTCCATGCCTTGGGGAGTAGTGAAAGGGAGAAGGTTGTCATGGTAGTTTACCGCCTCACTGGAGATGCCGATCAGTGGTGGTCGCTAATTCAAAACACAAAGGAAGATGATGACGTATCGAATATGGAATGAAGGGAGTTCAAAGAGCGTTTCTTAGAAAAATACTTTCCTCATGACCATCGAGCAGATATGGAAAGGCAATTTATGAGTCTGAGGCAGAAGGAGGATGAGAATGTCGCAAAGTATGAGGCTAACTTTACAAGGTTAGCGAGGCATGCTTCCGATTATATACGTAGCCCAAGGAGTAAGATTGATCGTTTCTTTGATGGGTTAAAACCATTTCTCCATCGAGCTTTAGTATCACAATCCTTCTCATCATACGAAGATATTGTCTCGTGTGCTATCAAGACAGAAAAGGAATTCTCTAAGTCTTATGACAACAAAGTAAAGCAAGAGAAGAAGAGAACGGTGGAACAAGAGACAGATAAAGGGAAAAAGGGAAAGAAGGATTTTCCATTATGTGATAATTGTGGGAAGAATCACCCTGGTACTTGTCTAAAAGGAATGGGATTTTGTTATAAATGTGGAGAAAAGGGTCACCAGGCTCGTGATTGCAAGGGAAAGAAAGAGGCTATCAAAGTTGAATGCTATAATTGTAGAGAAATGGGTCATTATGCAAATGAATTTCCTAAGCGTCAGGGAAACTTACCTCAGAAAAGGCCAAGGGATCAAGGAAAATCTTATGCTGTTACTACAGTTGAAGCAGAATAACTAATGTATTGGTGCTTTTGGACTCATGGATTATATTTTGGTTATTAGAATAATGTGATATATATATATAAGGATTGTACTGCAGTACTTGTTGATTTCATTAAGGTTTTAATATGATGAAGGTAATTATATTTTTAGTATGTAACAATAAGAGAAACTTTACTTTTTTTGGGGAATCTGATAAATTGATTTTTGGAATTAAGATACCTTTTAGAGAAAGTCTGGACAGAGGTATTTTGGATAACTATAAAGGTTGGAGTGGATTGAGTTGATCTTTTGATATTATTGTTTAAGGTTAAAAAATTTATGAAGATTATTTTTGGAATATTATGATACTATAGTTTTAGGAAAAGGACAACCTGCAGGGTGGGGGCATAACCCGTCACGTCGGACAAAGCTGCAGGAATCGAACCCACAATCATAGTGCGACAGGCCTTTATTTCCTACCACTAGCCTACAGGAAGTCCCTGTTTATTACAAAATAATTTTACTAATCTAAATGGTATGTGTTAACATTTTGAACCTTATACAATTAGGATAAGTATAATATTTTTGAGTTCTATTATCTTTTTGAGTGAAAGATGAGTTGAAGGTTGAAACTCTAATTGTCAAGCATAAATATATATATACCTATCTCTTATTCAATGAATAAATTAATTCTTAAACTTTAGTAAAGGGATATTAAAACAAAAAAAATGTGTTATCCTAATACCTTATGTCTTGTTGAACTGATGATATTTTAAATCAATATAGATTGAAGGCTTTGAGGCCCTCAATTTGACAGTTGATTGTGATTGATGACCTCAATCACTCCCTACAAATATTTACGTTTTTCCTCCAATTATATGTCTCTAATTTCCACCAATGTTCTCCTAATCGAGATCGTAATTGGGTGGTGACTTTTTCATTTCTCTTTCCCTCTTATTAAGGATAAATTTTATTAATCTTATTTCCGATGTGGGTTTTCCTCAAAGGTATTTTCTCTTTTCAACCTTTTATTTTCAAAGAAAAATTTCAAATTGCGAGGACGCAATTTATTGAAGGAGGGGAGAATGTAACACCCCGAGCTTCCACGATACACTTCTCATTCAATAATGCAATAGCGTGTGTTGTACGCAACCTCGAGCTCTAACGCACACCACAACTAATTAAACTAGCCGTTGTGAATAGTAATACCTACTTTTTGAAATTTTATAAATTTTATTTATCAAAATGGACTTCATTTTTGGATTCGGAATATCGAAATTAGCCTATGTTGAATTTTTGGTATTTTTCTGAGAACTTCTAATTTTTTATGAATTGTGAAAAATACTTAAAAACAACTTTTTTAATCAAAATAATTTATAGTGACAAATTATACTATTTAGTGGTTTTAAAGTATAATTAGAATATATTTTTACCATTTTATCCAATGGTGGTCATTAGAATTAATTTAACATTGAAATTGGACATAAACAATTGTCAATCTTTTGATATAAATTGTTTCTTAAAACACGCTATTTGTTGTGACAGCGGGAATTAATTATAAAATTAATTAATGCAACTTATATGTTTGTAATTTTGTAAAATAGACATCATTTTTGAATTCAGAATATCAATTATAGCTTAGGGTGAAATTTTGGCATTGTTCTGAAAAACTTCAATTTTTGATGAATAGTGAAACCACTAAGTGGTAGTTAAATAACTGATTTTTCGTTTAAATGAAATTTTACCACTTCTGTGATTTGATTTTCAAAAATCCGACATACATGGTTGTCATTAAGAAGTAAAATTTGGTTCAATGAGATTAAAATAATTTTTTGGTGAATAGTAACTTTTAAGTTCTTAATCGCGATTAGAGGTAATTAGTGTAGTTTAAGGTAAAAACAATGTTTTAATAATATGAGATGAGCTTGACACTTGTCCTACTCCTATTAGATGAGTCATGGCCGACCAAGACAACCCATGGGTCAACTTGGGGACCCCATGGAGCCACTTTGGTTGGAAAATGACATTAATATATATTTATTTAATGTTAAAATTAAATTGACACAAACATGAGTTGTTTTACTAAAACAGTTTTTAAGTGAGGTTACACAAGTCCAAATTTTTATTATAAATATTCATTAGAAATCTAAAAATATTTCCTACATCATAGTATTTTTTTTATAATTTTTAGACATTAAATAAATTAAATTATTTATGACATCATGATGATGCAGTTATGACCTCATTATTTAACGATTTAAATAAAATGGAAAGATAATGTAAAATCCAAATCTTACACTTGTCAAAAATCTATTGGATGAGTAGATTTAGAACCCTTATCATCTTATCCTCGAATTATATAAGTGTGGGACCTCTAAAATCCGAAACTCATTTTATAATAAAGTGACGTTTCTTTACTTTCCAAGAGTGCCCCTCCTCTCCACTTATAAAAGGCCCCCACCTCTCCCACCTTATTCACACCTTCAAGCCATTTGGCTCGGCCAACCTCTACCCAAATACTCTCCCAACTTCCCTACCTTACTCCTTGAAGCCTCACTTTGGGCAGAACTCTTCTCAATGAAGCCTTTGGATCAAATCAAAAAGAGTTACCCGATTTTGAGGTAATGTCATCTCTAATGTTGTTTTGTTTTATTTTTCTTCTCCAACCCCCTAAACTCTTTTTATTAATTTCTTTTTTAACAACACCAGTATCTTAAATATACTAGGATGTTGTTATAAGAAGGATTCGAACTACACTTACACACACCTACATCTAATGGTTAAAGAACATACGGTTTCTGTGGATGGCGAATTTCTGCCTCACGAAACGATGATTGTTCAACACTCATATAACACCTTCAAAGGTGGCCATTAAGATGTCACTATATTTATATATGATATAAAATATGTTTATTTTTTACTTATGCTTCTGTATTTCTCATTTATGGCATACTTTATGATTTCCATTATGGGTAAAACACGATAATTTCATTTTAGGAAGTGCGGACTACCGCCCCCTCAAAGTGATTTGAATCGTTAATGCCATATGTGGGATGTATAAAGGATGGATTAAATGGTATTATACACTATATTATACTTTAATTATATTATAAATTTATATCATTATGATTTCATTCCATTAAATACAAAATAGAAATGAAAGTAGCGTTCATGCGTACGTACGGCTTACCGTCTCCATGAACGGTGCATTTCATTTCTTACCTCTAAATGTTACGTGACATTATGAATGAATGTATATACTGTATATATGATATATATGATATCTACATCATGAATATAATTCTGGATATAATGGATATTTCACCACATGAACAACTTGTAATTATAAGAAGTTTATTTTTGACTCAAGTACCAAAGATCGACAAAACGACCGTTATTAACTTAAATAATTAAATAATGTTCATAACATGGTAATAAGGGATATAAAAGGAATAATGAACATGGAAAAGGTTCTTAAGTAAATAGAAATTAACTCTAGTTTATTATTCAGGAGGTTAAAGAACGGTCGAGTCAGGACAAGACGCAAGGTAAGGGAACTTCTTAACCCAACTTCCATTCTTTGGGTTAATCTCCTACTTTCAAATTATGTCATGATATTATTATGTATTATTTTGTATTTTTACTTTCTTTATGTTTACCTATAGTGAATACACATAATAGATCTATTTTATTTTAAAAATGATCTATTTAAGGACTTCGTCTCAATCCCCTTTCATTGAGGCATATTTGGTTTTATACACAACTTTCTTTTATACGGTGTATAAACCCCTTTGACTTTTACGTTTATTCAAAAGGAATCTTTTTTATACGAAGCGTTTTACTAAAAGACAAAAAGGGAATGTTTTTCTTTCCGTACTTATGCGGCGACAACGACTTCTCCGCCGCCGTGACCATTATTTGAGTTTCGGCTTCCTCTACAAGCCATCACTTTTTTTTAATGAAAAATAAATACAAAGTTTTAACTTTCTTTTATTTTGGTATTGAAAATGGTTTTGAAAGCGTTTTTATTATATTAATGTGTTGTATTTATATCTTGTGATTGAAATGTGGAAATGTTATGTTTCCTTTATGCATGTTTTATGTGATACGATTATGTTATGGTTTATGATATGTTTAAACCTATTCATATGAGGAATGCATTGGACTTAATAAGTGACGGGTGGAGCCCGCTACAGCTCCTCGATGCATCGGCAGGTCTCATGAGACAAACTAGTGTCTTGGCACGAGGCCTTGACAAAATCTAATTTGTGGTCTTGGCACGAGGCCTTGGCTACGTGGTTATGATAGTCTGGCATTATGCATTCCATTATTATGAAAGTGGTTATTGATATTGCATGTGATTATTCAACCAGTAGAATATCCATGTGAAGAAGTGAATGGCATTATCTCATTTTACTTTTGCCATATTATGTTGATGTTCAAGTTTAAAAGGCTTTTGTTTTAGTTATACATTGCCTTAAATTTTTATGTTTATTTATGAAAGCTTCCGCATTATTGTTATCCTTACTGAGCATCTGAGCTCACCCCTTTCAATGTTTTAATATTTTCCAGGATGTGAAGAAGTATTTTATGAATGACCTGCAGGGATAGTCAGAAGAGGATATGAGTGTGGACTATGGAGAATTTGTTATTGTAGTTTTTCACTTTATGATGTAATGTAACATTTACGAATGTATCTAGTGTTTCCAAGGCTACTAAACTAATCGGTCTTTCGAGACTTGATCTTTTGTGATCATGCCACTATTATGAAGTAACGCACCGGCTCTGGGTAGCTGGGGTCGAGGCATTACAATGGTAGTGTATTTATATTTCCAATAATCCATGGAAGCCACTCGTTAAACAAAACAATTCATTAATCCATGACATGTTAAGTCCAACATACACAATGTTAATTCAATGAATATTCATCGAGAAAAAGCTCTCAATTCCTTAACATCTCTAAATAATGACTCACCCCAATTTAAGATTTAATCATCCATTAAGATGGTTATTAATCTTTTAATATATTATTATGGTGATTAATTATAAATAGAATAAAAATTACGGGATAACAAAAGAGTAGTGCGTTGAACACACACGATTGTTAAAGAGAGTAAAAAAGACATTTGATTGAATGAGTCAGCAAAAGAAGGGAAATGATTTTAACCTAATTTAAACTATTTTAAGAACATTAATATTAAACTATAGAAGGTGGATGAGAATAAGAGATATTTAAGAAGAAACTTTCATTAAAACAGAATTACAAAAAAAACAAACACTTAACGATTACAAACGAAGAACAACACAAAAGTAAATGAAAGGAAGAAATGAGGAATGGTTGTTCAAGTAAAAAATTGAGTATGGTAGATCCTCCCAATACTTTGTCATATTCTTGGTCATGACAACATATACACCTTTTCTCTGAAATTCTAAGCCCTTGCAAGGAGAGGAGGGGGTGTATTTATAGCCCAATGTTGTGGGTTGTTTGCATTCCAAACCTGAACCTCCACTTTCATCACCACTTTGATAAATTATAAAGCCTAATCTCGAGTTATGATATTCTTACAAGTTGTTGATAAATATTTCTTCTGTTTAATCTGATAATTTGGTGGCCATTGTACTTAATTAGTCAATGTTATAGATGTTTTATTAAAAAAAATTAATCTGTCCATTTCAATCCAAAATTTTCAGAAGGTTGAAATGTGAATGGGCCTTTGAATAATAAGATGTCTTCAAATACAAATGATTTATTCAAAAAAGTCAGCCGTCTATATCTCCTTTTTCACACAAAAAAATATCATCTCGAATGGATGTCTCTATTAAGAGAAAAAATCAATAATGATATGATAATTTCAATTCTCAGACAGAATGGTGGGCTGAGACTAAATTCATCAGTTGGGCCGCTTGTATTTGGATTTGGTCCTTGAAAGTTTAATCACAAATTAATTTCATTGTCCCCAGAACTGTGGGGGAGAATAATTGAATTTGGACTTATAGATTGAGCCCAATAATTCTATATTCAAGGATGGTCCATTTTTTCACAGATTATTTGGGTCTTCTTGTGTGGACCATATGACCCTTAAAATGGGATAATTGACCCAATATACCTTCTAATTAAATGTTTTATATTGAATTATTAATCCTCAAAAACAAGAACCAAACAATTTTGATCATTATGGAGAGATTTATTATTAAAACATTAAATAGACTCGAATCTGGATGAATTCAAATAATGCTTTAAAATTATTTTTAATATTTAAACATTAATATTTCAAAAACATTATGCACATTTCATATAAAATTAGTAAAGTGAGTGTATAATAAATTATGAAAATATTAATAAAATCAAACTCAATGTGTTTTTAATTAGTTTGGAATTTACATTTTAGGTCAAAAAGTATATCACTCACTAAAAACCTAGTAAACGTACTCAGATTTTCTTAATAATTTCGGAAAAAGTTTTGTAATTCATTTTTTATGTGTATGAATCATTCTCGCATCAAAAAGCACACGATGTGACTGATATGACTCAAAGTGTGTGTTTCCAGTTTAAAATGACATTTTAGTAAAAAACACAACTGACGTTCTCAAAACTGAGAAAAAACATTTATATTATTTTGATACATTTGGAAAATGGCCCATAAGTCATTTTTGATGTGTAGGAATCATCCTCACCTCAATCTGATGCACGTTGTTACCAGTATGATTCTAAGTGTGTCTTTTTTATTTAAAATTGTCATTAATTTTAGTACAAAATAAAAGTTACATACTCAAAACCAAGAAAATGCATTCAAATTGTTTTGATACTTTAGAAAAATGATCCATAAGTCATTTTTCACTTGTAGAAATCAGTTTCACCTCAATTAGATGCATGGTGTGCCTTGTATGACTCCAAGTGTGTCTTTTTATTTAAAATTAACATTAATTTTAGTAAAGAGGACATGTGACATACTCAAAACTATGAAAAAACATTCTAATTGTTTTGATACTTTATAAAAATTATCCATATGTCATTTTTTATCTATAGGAATCATCTGAAGCTCAATATAATGAATGGTTTTCCCGGTATAACTCCAAGTGTTTATTATCAGTTTAAAATTTACATTTTAGTTCAAAAAGTATATCACTCACTTAAAAACAAGAAAATGCACTCATATTGTCCTGATAATTGAGGATAATTATTCATATGTAATTTTTATGTGTATTAATTAGTCTCACATGTAACACCCCAAGCTTCTATGGTGCGCTTCTCTTTGAATAATGCAATAGCGTGTGTTGTACACAACATCGAGTTCTAACACACACCACAACCGATCAAACTAACCGTTATGAAGAGTAATACCTAATTTTTGAAATTTTATAAATTTTATCTCTCAAAATGGAATTCATTTTTGGATTCGTAGTATCGAATTTAGCCTAAGTTGAAATTTGGGTAATTTTTGGATAACTTTAATATTTTGATGAATAGTGAAAATTACTAAATTTCAATTAAAAACAACTTTTTTTAATAAAAATAATTAATAGTGATAAATTATGAATTTGAGTGGTTTTAAAGTATATTTAGAATATATTTTTACCATTTAATACAATTTTGGTCACTGGACATAATTTCACAATTAAACCGAACATAAACAAGTATCAATCTTTTGATAGTTATTATAACTTAAAAACACGCTTTTTGTTTTGACAGTGGGAATTAATTTTAAATTAATTTCTGCCACTTCTGTGTTTTGAATTTGGAAAAATGTATTCCATATTTGGAATCAGTATTTTCAAATTGTGTAAATAGGTAACTTCTATTTTTAGACATTTTGAATAATTACTTCGGTAAATATTTTATTTACCATGCATAAAGGGTAAATCCGGTAAATAAGGGTTAATAAATAATATTATAATAATAAAAAATTACCCTAAAACGTGTCCTAACCTTATTGGTTGATACATGTCCGACCATGGGAATCTTTGGGTCGATTTTTGGACCCCATGGTGCCACTTGTAAGTGATAGGGACACTTTATTTTAATTAAGTTAAAATGAATACAAAAATGACACAATCATATATCTTTTAGAAAAACATGTTTTACATAGGGTTATATATGTTGGATTTTCGACTATAAATATTCATTAGAAATATAACAAGATTTACTACATAATTGTATTTTATTTATAATTTTTAGACATTAAATAATTTAATTTATTTATGACACAATGGTGATGCAGTAATTACCATAATAGTGAAAAATTAAAATGATTGATATTGTAGATACCCAAATAAATATAATTTGAGACTTTTTATGAATTAAACTAATTTTCTAGGTTAATATGACATGTTAGGAATTATTTAATTAAATTTTTTAGAAGTAATAATTCTGTTATAAATTTTACAAAAATCAATTATTGAATAGTGTCAAAATTGACATAAAAGAGTTTTTAAAAAAACTATTATATTATTAATTGATATTAAATTTTTAAAAATCTAAGTCTTGTCCAAGATACTTATATCATGATATTTGTATCATTAATGTACCACTTGTGGGTCTCTTATATGTATATAGTATGTTTATTAACCATATAATATAAAAATACAAAGAGACATTGTAAAAGTGAAACAAATTAACTAAGAGTTAATACTTAAAGATAAGGTTAGTATAATGACCCAAACCTGTATAAATTATATTGGTTTAGTGTTTTTAGACCTATCCCAACCTTAAAATTTAAAAAATACACTTTGGAGCTATTAGAAACCGAATATGAATTTATTATAAAATAATATTTCTAGCTTTTCCAAAGGTGCCCATCACCCCTCTTATAAAAGGGCACTCCCCCTTCTCTTTAATTCACACATTCAAAGCTTTTTGGTTTGGCCAAACTCTACCAAAATACTCTATCAACTTCCCTCAATTCATCCTAGAGGCCATACTTTAGTCATAAATCCAACCTAAGAGCCCTTTTGATCAAATCAAAAGGAAGAACCTGAAAAAAAGGTAATGATTTCACCACCCTTTTCCAAGTTCTTTTCTTCTTCCACTTCTTCTTCCTTTGTTATTACCATTATAAAATAATAACTCTAGTATCTTATATATAATTTGATGTTATTATAAATATTTTACAACCATATTCAGTATTCTATCCATCCTTTGAATAACATGTCACCATACGTGCGTACGTACGGCTTACCGTCTCCACGTCATGGTGTAATTGTTATTCAATAAATTATTATTTGGATGGGTATAATAATGATTTATAATTCATGTAAATAATAAATATAACATGATAATAATTCTGTATATATTATATACCATCCAATTATATATTATTTTAATATCAAAAGAATGATATTGTCGCTCGTGCGTATGTACAGACTACCGTCTCCACGAACGCGATGAGATTCATTCTCCATCGTATCCATTCAAGTATAATTATCATTTCATGATATAAAAATAATTTTTAAGAACTTGATATCATTATGTATATGAATAAGATACAACCTATCCATTACAAACATGGATTACGTAACAAAACATATAAAAGAAAACGAGTAAGTTAACACCCGAAACAACGATAATACTAAGATATTATTAACAAATCAATGTTAAAAGATCATATATGATATCATATTAATGTATATGATTCTTGTATAATTTAATAACAACTATTTCACCATTATACAGGAGTTTAACCTACCCCCAACCAAGGAAAAGTACAAGGTAAGGGTTTATTTCGCAATCTCTTCATTATCCAAGGTTGTTTATATGTGATTATCTACTGGGACCTCTTTATCATCCACATACATGTTTCTTAAAAATGTATTTCAAATCATTCTTTCTATTTTAGAGACTATGGTATAAATTCATTTATACCCTTGTTGACTTTTATAAGTGGTTTATAAAGGAATCTTTCCGTCGTTTTTCAAACAAGGTCATTTTTAACCTTTTCGACAGAATTAAGGTAAGAATTTTTTTTTAACTTATACGGCGGGTGCGGATATTTTCTGCCGTTATAAAATCTTTGAAGCTTACCTTACAAGATTATAAGAATATTTTCGAATAAAATGTTTTATTTTATAAATATATGACTCTTAAATGATTTCAAAATAGAAAGAGATATTTCTATAAAAAGAGTTTTGATTTCATCTATGTCAACATCCTTTGATGGATTTTACGCTTATTTGAAGTTGATTTATTATGATACAAAACTTCTATGTGGTATTGAAGGTTTTGTGATATGTTTTACTGTGGATGTGCTATTTTTATACCATTCATGGTTTATGGTGAAAGTATTGACATTTCGTATGATAGTTTTAATACGAATGTTTATGTTATGTTTAAACCTTTTCATATGGGAATGCATTGGACTTAATATGTGACAGGTGGAGCCCGCTATAGCTCCTCGATGCATCGGTAGGTCTCATGAGACAAACTAGTGTCTTGGCACAAGGCCTTGGCAAAATCTTATTTGTAGTCTTGGCACGAGGCCTTGGCTATGTGGTTATGATAGTCTGGCATTATGCATTCCATCATTATGAAAGTGGTTATTGATATTGCATGTGATTATTCGATTAGTAGAATATCCATGTGAACAAGTAAATAGAATTATTTCATTTTATTTTTTCCATACTATGTTTAAGTTCAAGTTTAAAAGGATTTTTTTTAGTTATACACTGCCTTAAATGTTTATTCTTATTTATGAAGGTTTCGGCTATATTTTTATCCTTACTGGGCATTTGAGCTCACCCATTTTCTATGTTTTATTTTTCCCAGGATGTGAAGAAGTAAATTATGAATGACCTGTAGGGATATTATGAGGGTATAATAGTGTGAACTATGGAGATAATATGTTGTTGTAGTAGTTTTTCACTTTATGATGTAATGTAAAACTTTATGAATATATCTAGTGTTTCTAAGGCTACTAAACCAATCTGTCTTTCGAGATTTGATTTTTCTTGTGATCATGCCAATGTTATGTAATAATGCATCGACTCTAGGCAACTGGGGTCGAGGCGTTACAGTTGGTATCAGAGGAAGTTTAATACAAAACTTGGAAGCTAGATTTAGATAAACTCTGATTAGAACACATAGACCTAAGATGGACTTTGAGGATTAGTATAGAATAACTTCCTAGAATTTTGGTATTGTAGAGATTTTGTGAGTTTTCTGAGCAATAAATCCTTGTTTGGATACGAGCCGGTAGAGGCGGCTCTGGCACAGATGTACCTAGGTGTAAAACCTGAAAACACCACTTTGAGCTAGACTCGAACGGGAACTAGTGCACGACAATGGGCCTTTCTGCACTCTTGGTTACGACACTCCCGGGGTATATGCTTAGGATAACTCTCATTTTATTTACAAATCATTATGAAGGGTTTATGAGTATATACTTCCTCAAAGAAAACATTTTTATGATTATGGATTATATCCATAAATAGTTTAATTTATGTTAAGTGTTTTATAAGTATGGAATTATGTATTTTGATTCATAAACTGATCTAATTTATGCCATTGTTTAGAAATGGCACCTAGTGGAAGAAATGGAAACCGTATCAATGCACGCACTCCATGTAGGGATTTTTCTCCTACTCAAGATAATTATAGTGGAGCTGGTGATGCAACTGGTGCTGATCAGCTAATCAACATACTGGGAAAACTCACTCAGGTTATGAATAATAACCTTACCCGTATGGAGAACCCTAATCTGCAGCGTGGAGGATCAATGTTAGATCGATTCATGAGGAATAAACCACTAACGTTCAATGGGAGTACAAATCCCTTAGTAGTTGTGCAATGGATAAATTCCCTAGAGAAAATATTTCAGGCTTTGGGGAGTAGTGAAAGGGAAAAGGTTGTCATGGCAGTTTACCGCCTCACTGAAGATGCTGATCAATGGTGGTCATTGATTCAAAACATGAAGGAAGATGATGAAGTATCAAATATGTAATGGAGGGAGTTCAAAGATTTGTTTTTAGAAAAATACTTTCCTCGTGACCATCGAGCAGATATGGAAAGGCAATTTCTGAGTCTGAGATAAAAGGAGGATGAGAATGTCGCAAAGTATGAGGCTAACTTTACAAGGTTAGCAAGGTATGCTGGAGATTATATACGTAACCCGTAATATTGATCGTTTCTTTGATGGGTTAAAACCATTTCTCTATCGAGCATTAGTCTCATAATCCTTCTTGTCGTACGAAGACATTGTCTCATGTGCTATCAAGACAAAAAAGGAATTCTCTAAGTCTTATGACTTTAAAGCAAAGAAAGAGAAGAAGAAATCTACTGATCAATCTGGGAATGAAAATAAGGGGAAGAAGGGAAAGGTTGAATATCCATCCTGTGGTAAATGTGGGAAGAAACACCCCGATACTTGCTTGAAGGGAATGGAAGTCTGTTACAAATGTGGTGAAAAAGGCCACCAAGCTCGTGATTTCAAAGGGAAGAAGGAAGCTACCAATGTTTAGTGTTACAATTTAAGGGAGATGGGAAATTATGCAAATGAATTTCCTAAGCGTCAGGGGAACTTACCTCAGAAAAGGACAAGGGATCAAGGCCAAGCTCATGCTATCACTACTGTTGAGGTAGAAGCTCCGAAAGATGTGGTGGAAGGTAATTTAATGGTTTCCTCAAGTATAGAAAATACATTATTTGATTCTGGATCATCGTATTGTTTCATATCTTCCCAGTTTTCTAAGAAAATTAGATATTTCCAATTTGATTTAACAAGGGAGTTGTCAGTTAAAACTCCTAAGGGATGTATCATTGCAACAAAGTTTTGTGAATCAGTCCCCATTAGAGCACATAAATGTTCTTTATCCGCTGATCTCATCGTCATAACTATGATTGAATTTTATATAATCCTAGGTATGGATTGTCATTCGGATTATGATGCGAAGACTTATTATAAGAAGAAGGAGGTTACGATTTTTGATGATGATGATAAGGAACACCTTATCTTTAGAGAAGAATCGTCACCACCTAATTCTTATCTAGATCCACCCCCAATAGCTCAACTAAATTCAATTATTGGGGAGGAAGAGAATGAAATGATTGTGGGTGAGGAAAGGAATGTTCAAATAGAGGATGTACCTGTTGTGAAAGAATATGTAGATGTATTTTCGGAAGATTTACCGGGACATCCTCCAGAATAAGAAGTTGAGTTTTCCATTGATTTAATTCCTAGATCAAGGCCTATATTGAAGACCCCTTATAGAATGGCCACTGTAGAATTAGCTGAACTAAATAAACAACTAAAGGAATTGAGTAATAAGGGATTTATTCTCCCTAGTGTTTCTCTATGGGGAGCCCCTGTTCTTTTTGTTAAAAAGAAAGATGGATCTATGATGTTATGTATCGACTACAGGAAGATCAATGCTATAACAATAAAGAACAAGTATCCCCTACCTCATATTGATGATTTATTTGACCAACTGCATGGAGCTCAATACTTTTCAAAGATTGAACTTCGATCTGGATACCATCAGTTGTGTGTGAAGAAGGAAGAAATTCCAAAGACAGCATTTCGAACCAGGTACGGGCATTACAAGTTTATAGTAATGCCTTTTGGATTGACTAATGCACCCTCTGTATTCATGGATCTGATGAATATAGTTTTCAAGGAATATCTCGATGAATTTGTGGTGGTATTTATTGATGATATCTTGGTATACTCCAAAATCTACGAAGATCAAGAAAATCACTTGCACATTATCCTGAAGACTCTGAGAAGGCATGAATTATATGGGAAGTTTAGCAAGTGTGAATTCTGGCTTCATGATATTTCTTTTCTTGGCCATATTGTCTCTAAAGATGGAATCTTTATTGATCCTTCTAAGACCAAGGCAATCCAAGAATGGCCATCACCTACGAGTATAATTGAGGTACGTAGTTTTATTGGTTTAGCAGGTTATTATCGACCTTTCATCCAGAATTTTTCCCGATTGGCTAACCCATTAATGAAGCTTACACATAAAGGGGTTAAATTTGTTTGGACAAAAGAGTGTGAAGAATTTTTCAAAGAACTAAAGAGAAGATTAGTTAATGCTCCTATATTGACTCTACCATCGTGGAATGATGGGTTCATTATTTATAGTGATGCATCGAAGAAATGACTTGGTTGTGTCCTTATGCAGAATGATAGGGTTATTTCCTATGTATCACGACAGTTGAAAATTCATGAGAAAAACTATACTACTCATTATCTCAAGTTAGCAGCTGTGATCTTTGCTTTGAAGATATGGAGGCACTACCTCTATGGTGAAAAATGTGAGATTTATACTGATCAAAAGAGTTTGAAGTATATTTTCTCAGAAAAAGAACTCAACATGAGGCAAAGGAGATGGCTTGAATTACTCAAGGATTATGATTACACGATACACTACCACCCGGGGAAGGCAAACAAGGTGGCAGATGCTTTGAGCAGAAAAGACCATGGAGTTTTGAACAATATGATAATTTAAAGGTATCCAATTTTCATGGATCTAGTGAAGATGGACATGGGAATAACCAGGGAAGGTGAAACATCAATGCTTTTTCAAATTGTTGTCAAACCATCTTTACTAGAAAGGATTAAGAGTTCTCAGACCGATGATGAAGAATTTCAAAAGAAGATTAAAGCTGTGAATGATGGGAGATTGAGAGACTTTGTGTATGAAGATGGAATTTTGAAATTCAGGAAGAGACTTTGTGTTCCTGATATACCTAATCTAAAAAAGGGAATTGCTGGATGATGCTCATAGTTCCAATTTCTCTATACACCCTAGGAGCACCAAAATGTATAGAGATTTGAAGGAACATTTTTAGTGGGACAACATGAAGAGGGAGATTGCCGATTTTGGGTCAAGATGTATGGTTTGTCAACAAGTAAAAGCAGGAAGGCAACAGCCTCGAGGAGTCATGCAACCTCTTCCCATACCAGGGTGGAAATGGGACAATATTACGATGGAATTTGTCATGGGGATACCAAAGACTCCTAGAAGGAACGGTGCAATATGGGTTATTGTTGATCGTCTTACCAAGTCAGCACATTTTCTTGCTATAAGAGAAGATCTACCACTGGAACGTCTAGCAAGACTATATATTAATGAAGTTGTGATATTTCATGGAGTACCCCTATCGATTGTTTCAGATCGTGATCCTCGTTTTACTTCAATATTCTGGAAGAGTCTTCAAAAATCCTTGGATACTGAACTTCATTTAAGCACTGCCTACCACCCTCAGACAGACGGACAATCAGAACGAACTATTCAAACCTTAGAAGACATGTTGAGATCTTGCTCACTTGACTTTCAGGGTATGTGCGATCAATATTTACCTTTGGTAGAATTTTCCTATAACAATAGCTTCCATTCGAGTATTCATATGGCACCATATGAAGCGTTATACGGAAAGAGATGTCGCACACCAACCTGTTGGGATGATGTTGGTGAAAGAAAAACTGTAGGTCCAGAACTGGTGGAGGAAACGATGGAAAAGGTGAAGGTAATCCAAAATCACATCAAAGCAGCTCAAAGTAGGCAGAAGAGCTATGCCGATAATTGAAGGAAGGATTTGGAATTTCAAGTCGGTGATCATGTTTTCCTGAAGGTATCTCCATGGAAGTGAGTCATGCGTTTTAGTAAGAAAGGTAAATTGAGTCCCAGGTACATCGGACCTTTCGAAATTCTAGAACGAATTGGGGTCGTAGCTTACCGATTGGCAATGCCGCCAAGTCTCTCCAAAGTTCACGATGTGTTCCACGTATCTCTTTTGAGGAAATACATGTCTGACCCAATGCATGTAATCACCTATAAGGAATTAGAACTGGAACCCAATCTGTCTTATTGTGAAGAACCCGTCAAGATTATTGATACAAGAGAACAAGTACTGAGAAACCGGACGATGCATCTGGTAAAAGTTTTGTAGAAAACCCATAAGATGGAAGAGGCAACGTGGGAAACCGAGGAACTTATGATGAAGAACCACCCGATTCTTTTCATGCGGTAGTATTCTAGAAATTTTGAGGACAAAATTATTTGAAGGAGGGTATAATGTAACACCCCAAACTTCTACGGTACGCTTCTCTTTGAATAATGCAATAGCATGTGTTGTACGCAACATCGAGTTCTAACACACACCACAACCGATCAAACTAGCCGTTATGAATAGTAATACCTACTTTTTGAAATTTTATAAATTTTATCTCTCAAAAAGGACTTCATTTTTGGATTCAGAGTATCTAATTTAGCCTAAGGTGAAATTTTGGTACTTTTCGGATAACTTTAATATTTTGATTAATAGTGAAAATTACTAAAGTTTAATTAAAAACAACTTTTTTTAATCAAAATAATTAATAGTGATAAATTATGAATTTGAGTGGTTTTAAAGTATATTTATAATATATTTTTACCATTTAATGCAATGTTGTTCATTGGACATAATTTCACAATTAAACCGAACATAAACAAGTGTCAATCTTTTGATAGTTATTATATCTTAAAAACACGCTTTTTGTTTTGACAGCGGGAATTAATTTTAAATTAATTTCTGCCACTTTTGTGTTTTGAATTTGAAAAAATGGATTCCATATTTGGAATCAGGATGTTCAAATTGTGTAAATAGGTAACTTTTATTTTTAGACATTTTGAATAATTACTTCGGTAAATATTTTATTTACTATGGTTAAAGGGTAAATCCTGTAAATAAGTGTTAAAAAGTAATATTATAATAATAACAAATTACCCTAAAACATTTCCTAACTTTATTGTTTGATACATGTCTGACCATGGGAATCTTTGGGTCGATTTTGGGACCCCATGGTTCCACTTGTAAGTGATAGGGACACTTTATTTTAATTAAGTTAAAATGAATACAAAAATGACACAATCATATATCTTTTAGAAAAACAATTTTTACATAGGGTTATATATGTTGGATTTTTGACTATAAATATTAATTAGACATCTAAAAAGATTTCCTACATAATGGTATTTTATTTATAATTTTTAGATATTAAATATTTTAATTTATTTATGACACAATGGTGATGCAGTAATTACCATAATAGTGAAAAATTAAAATGATTGATATTGTAGATACCCAAATAAATTTAATTTGAGACTTTTAATGAATTAAACTAATTTTATAGGTTAATATGAAATGTTATTAATTATTTAATTAACTTTTTTAGAAGTAATAATTCTGTTATGATTTTTACAAAAATCAATTATTGAATAGTGTCAAAATTGACATAAAAGAGTTTTTAAAATAAATATTATATTATTAATTGATATTAAATTCCTAAAAATCTAAGTCTTATCCAAGAGACTTATATAATGATATTTTTATCATTAATAGACCAATTTGGGGTCTCTTGTATGTATATAGTATGTTTATTAACCATATAATATAAAAATAAAAAGATACATTGTAAAAGTGAAACTAATTAACTAAGAGTTAATACTTAAAGATAAGGTTAGTATAATGACCCAAACCTATCTAAATTCTATTGGTTGAGTGTTTTGCGACCTATCCCCACATTAACATTTAAATAATCCACTTTGGATCCATTAAAAACCGAATATGAATTTATTATAAAATAATATTTCTAGCTTTTCCAAAGGTGCCCCTCACCCCTCTTATAAAAGGGCACTCCCCTTCTCTTTAATTCACACATTCAAAGCCTTTTGGTTCGTCCAAACTCTGCCCAAATACTCTTTCAACTTCCCTCACTTCATCCTAGAGGCCTTCCTTTAGTCAGAAATCCAACCTAAGAGCTCTTTTGATCAAATCAAAAGGAAGAACCCGAAGAAGAGGTAATGATTTCACCACCCTTTTCCAAGTTCCTTTCTTCTTCCACATCTTCTTCCTTTGTTATTACCATTCTAAAATAATAACTCCAGTATCTTATATATACTGTGATGTTATTATAAATATGGTACAACCATATTCATTATTATATCCATCCTTTGAATAACATGTCACCATACGTGCGTACGTACGGCTTACCGTCTCCACGTCGTGGTGTAATTGTTATTCAATAAATTATTATTTGGATGGGTATAATAATTATTTATAATTCATGTAAATAATAAATATAACATGATAATAATTCTGTATATATGATATACCATCCAATTATATATTATTTTAATATCAAAAGAATGATATTGTCGCTCGTGAGTACGTACGGACTACCGTCTCCACGAACGCAATGAGATTCATTCTCTATCGTATCCATTCAAGTATAATTATCATTTCATGATTTAAAAATAATGTTTAGGGACTTGATATCATTCTGGATATGAATAATATACAACCTATCTATTACAAACATGGCTTACATAACAAAACATATAAAATAAAACGAGTAAGTTAACACCCGAAACAACGATAATACAAAGATATTATTAACAAATCAATGTTAAAAGATCATATATGATATCATATTAATGTATATGATTCTTTTATAATTTAATAACAATTATTTCACCATTATACAGGAGGTTAACCTACCCCCAACCAAGGAAAAGTACAAGGTAAGGGTTTATTTCGCAATCTCTTCATTATCCGAGGTTGTTTATACGTGATTATCTACTGGGACCTCTTTATCATCCACATCCATGTTTCTTAAAAATGTATTTAAAATAATTATTTCTATTTTAGAGACTGTGGTATAAATTCATTTATACCCTTTTTGAATTTTATAAATGGTTTATAAAGGAATATTTCCGTCGTTTTCCAAACAAGGTCTTTTTTAACCTTTTCAACAGAATTAAGGTAAGAATGTTTTTTTAACTTATACGGTGGGTGCGGCTATTTTCCGCCGTTATAAAATATTTGAAGCTTCCCTTAAAATCTTATAATAATATTTTCAAAGAAAATGTTTTATTTTATAAATATATGACTCTTAAATGATTTCAAAATAGAAAGAGATATTTCTCTAAAAAGAGTTTTGATTTCATCTATGTCAATATCCTTTGATGGATTTTACACTTATTTGATGTTGATTTATTATGATACAAAACTTATATATTGTATTGAAGGTTTTGTGATATGTTTGACTGTGGATGTGCTATTTTTATACCATTCATGGTTTATGGTGAAAGTATTGACATTTCGTATGCTGGTTTTAATACGAATGTTTATGTTATGTTTAAAACTTTTCATATGGGAATGCATTGGACTTAATATGTGACGGGTGGAGCCCTCTATAGCTCCTCGATGCATCGGTAGGTCTCATGAGACAAACTAGTGTCTTGGCACAAGGCCTTGGAAAAATCTTATTTGTAGTCTTGGCATGAGGCCTTGGCTATGTGGTTATGATAGTCTGGCATTATGCATTTCATCATTATGAAAGTGGTTATTGATATTGCATGTGATTATTTGATTAGTAGAATATCCATGTGAATAATTAAATGGCATTATTTCATTTTAATTTTTCCATACTATGTTGAAGTTCAAGTTTAAAAGGCTTTTGTTTTAGTTATACACTGCCTTAAATTTTTATTCTTATTTATGAAAGTTTCTGCTATATTGTTATCCTTACTGGGCATTTGAGCTCACCCCTTTTCTATGTTTTATTTTTTCCAGGATGTGAAGAAGTAAATTATGAATGACCTGCAGGGATATTATGAGGGGATAATAGTGTGGACTATGGAGACAATATGTTGTTGTAGTGGTTTTTCACTTTATGATGTAATGTAAAACTTTATGAATATATCTAGTGTTTCCAAGGCTACTAAACCTATCGGTCTTTCGAGATTTGATCTTTCTTGTGATCATGAGAATGTTATGTAATAATACACCAACTCTAGGTAACTGGGATCGGGGCGTGACATCACATAAAAGTGACACACAATGTGATCGGTATGACTCAAAGTGTGTGTTTCCAGATTAAAAAACATTTTATTAAAAAAGACAACTGACATAATAAAAATCAAGAAAAAGAATTAATATTGTTTTGATACTTTAGAATAATGATTTATAATTCATTTTTGATGTGTAGTAATCAATCACACATTAATTTGATGCATGATGTGACTGGTATAACTCCAAGTGTGTCTTTTTATTTAAATTTTACATCAATTTTAGTAAAAAGTCAAGTGACAAACTCAAACCAATAAAATACATTTATATTGTTTTGATACTTTAGTAAATAGATAAATAAGTCATTTTTGATATGTATGAAATAGTCGCACCTTAATCTGATGCACAGTGTTACCAGTATGACCCTAAGTGTGTCTTTTTATTTAAAATTGACATAAATTTTAGTAAAAGAGACATGTAACATACTCAAAACTTAGAAAATAAATTATGTTAGTTTTGATACTTTGGGAAAATGATCCATAATTTATTTTTGATGTTTAAGAATCAGTCTCACCTCAATCTGATACACGGTGTGACTGGTATGACTCCAAGTGTGACTTTATTTAAAATTGACATTAATTTTAGTAAAAAAGACAAGTGATATTCTCAAAACTGATAAAACACATTCATATTTTATTGATACTTTAGTAAAACCATCCATATGTTATTTTTGATATGTGGTAATCATTTTCACCTCAATATGATGCGCAATGTTCTTGATACAACTCAAACTGTCCATCATCGGTTTAAAATTGACATTTTAGTTCAAAAAATGTGTCACTAACTGAAAACAAATAAAACATGGTTGGATTGTCTTAATAATTTATTATAATGATTCTTAATTCATTTTTGACATGTAGTAATTGATTTCACATCAAACTGACACATTGTGGGACCGCTATGTCTCAAAGTGCTTGTTTGATGTTTAAAATTATAAGTTACATACTCAAAACTGAGAAAACACATTAGGATTGTTTTGATACTTCCTAAAAACAATCCATAAGTAATTTTTTATGTGTAATAATCAACCTAACCTCAATACGACTCACGTTGTGACTAGTATGACTCCAAGTTTGTCTTTTTATTTAAAATTGGCATTAATTTAGTAAAAAAGACAAGTGGCATACTCAAAACCAAGAAAATGCATTCAGATTGTTTTGATTCTTTTTATAAATGGTCCATAAGTGATTTTTGATTCATAATAATCATATGCATCTCAATCCGATACATGGTGTACCCGGTATGACTCCCAGTGTGTCTTTTTATTAAAAATTGAGATTAATTTTAGTAAAAAAGAAAAGTGATAGACTCCAAACTGATAAAACGCGTTCATATTGTTTTGATTATTTTGGAAAATGATCCATAACTCATTTTTGATGTATAGGAATCATACATACCTCAATCTAATGCATAGTGTACCCGGTATAACTCAAATTTTCCATTATCATTTCAAAATTGACATTTTAGTTCAAAAAGTGTGTCACTCACTGAAAACGGATAAAACACACTCAAATTGTCTTGATAATTTATTAAAATGATTCATAAGTCACTTTTTATGTGTAAGAATCAGTCTCACATCAAACTAACACATGATGTGGTTGTTACGACTCAAAGTGTGTGTTTACAGTTTAAAAAGACATTTTAGTAAAAAAGAACAGAGACATACTCAAAGTCAAGAAAATAGATTCAAATCGTTTTTATACTTTACAGAAATGATCCATAAGTCATTTTTGACATCTAGGAATCAACCACGCCTCAATCTGATGCATAGTGTGGCTGGTATGACTTCAAGTGCATCTTTTTATTTAAAACTAATATTAATTTTTGCAAAAAAGATAGGTGACATACTCAAAACTGAAAAAAAACATTTGGATTGTTTTGATAAATTAGGAAAATGAGACATAAGATATTTTGGAAATGTAAGAATCATCCTCACCTCAATATGATACAATGTGTTACCGGTATGAATCCAAGTGTGTCTTTTTATTTAAAATTGACATTAATTTTAGTAAAAAAGACAAATGACCAACTCAAAACTGAGAAAATGTATTCATATTGTTTTGATACTTTCAAAAAATGATCCATAAGTCATTTTTATATATAGAAATCAGTCTCACCTAAATATGATGTATAGTGTGGCTAGTATGACTCCAAGTGTGTCTTTATTTAAAATTGACATTAATTTTAATAAAAAAAGACAAATAACATACTCAAAACCGAGAAAACGCATTCAAATTGTTTTGATACTTTAAGTAAATGATCCATAATTCATTTTTATGTGTAGGAATCAGTCTCACCTCAATATAATGTGTGGTGTGCATGATATAAATCAAAGTTCTCGTTATCAATTTAAAATTGACATTTTAGTTCAAAAAGTGTTTCACTCCCTGAAAACTAAGAAAACACATTCTGATTGTCTCAATAACTTTGTAATATGATTTATAAGTCATTTTTTATGTGTAAGAATCGGTTTAAAATCAAACCAACACATGATGTGACCTGTAGGACTCAAAGTGTGTGTTTTTAGTTTAAAATAACATTTTATTAAAAAAAACAACTGACACACTCAAAACTAAGAAAATGCATTCATATTATTTTGACACTTTAGGAAAACGGTCCATAATTCATTTGTGATGTGTAGGAATCATTAGCACCTCAATCCAATGCACGGTGTGACTGAGATGACTCCAAGTGTGTCTTTTTATTTAAAATTGACATTAATTTTAGTAAAAAAGGAATGTGACATACTCAAAACTGAGAAAACGCATTCAGATTGTTTTGGTACTTTATAACACTGATCCATAAGTGATTTTTTACATGTAGGAATTATTATCACCTCAATTCAATGCACGATGTTCCCCACATGACTCAAGGTACCCATTATTAGTTTAAAATTGACATTTTAGTTCAAAAACTATGTCACTCACTCAAAACTAAGAAGACGCACTCAAAATGTATTGATAATTTAGGAAAATGATTCTTAATTCATTTTTGACATGTAGGAATCAATCTCATGTCAAATTGACACATGATGTGACTAATACAACTCAGAGTGCATGTTTCTAGTTTAAAATGACATTTTAGTAAAAAAACACAAGTGACATACTCAAAACTAAGCAAACACATTCACTAGTAGAAATAAGACCTATACCAATGGTTTGGCCAAACTATTGGTAAAGGTCACTAATTTGGACCTATACCAACGGTTTGGCCAAAACCATTGGTATAAGTCACTTATATAGACCTATACCAACGGTTTTGGCCAAACCGTTGGTATAAGTCACTAATTTGGACATATACCAACGGTTTGGCCAAAATCGTTGGTAGAGGTCAAAAAATCAAAGAACATGTACCAACGGTTCTCAAAACCATTGGTATAGTTCTGTACCAACGGTTTTTAGAACCGTTGGTTTAGGTACACACAGTCTTGTATGGAATCCTTCATTAAATAGCATTTAATAAATCACAAGTTAAAATACTTATGATTATACTTATATATATTTATGATATTATGTTTACAAAAGGCATGTTAGGTTAGTGGTTAGATCATTGGATTATAAATAGGAGGTGTTGGGATCAAAACCAAGCCAGTGTTTTTTTTTTGAATTACCTATACCAACGGTTTTATGAAACATTTGGTATAGGTTTTTCATAAGACCTAACCGACGGTTTGTCAAACCGATGGTATAGGTTTATACCAATGGTTTTCCCAGAACCATTGGTATAAACCTATCCCCATGCCAAACCATCCAACTATCCTCCAAACTATTGGTATAGGCTATACCAACAGTTTGAAGATCTATACCAACGGTTCCAAACCATTGATATAGGGTATTTTTCTATTAGTGATTCAGATTGTTTTGATACATTAGTACAATAATTCATAAGTCATCGTGACATTTAGAAATTGACTAAACGTCAATTGGACACATGATTTGGTCGGTATGACTCGAAATGTGTGTTTTAAATATATAAGTGTCATTTTAGTTTAAAACATGCATCACATCAGCAAAACCGAGAAAATGAGCTCATATTGTTTTTTCATCTTTTTGTCTGCTATTACATAATTAATGTCATTATCATTTTTATTTTATACTTATTTAGTTAATTTTCACAGAGATAATGCTTGAAGATAAACAAGAAATGATGTGACTTGCAAGAATCAGCCGCAACTCAATCTGATACACGGTGTTCCTGGTATGACTCAAAGTTTACTTTAAAATTGACACTTTTTATTTAATTTATTTCTTTATAGTTTAACGAATATTAGAATTGTTTTCATATACTAGTGCATTCTTTTGGTCGAGATGGGGTGGTTTCTTTGACAATAGCATGAGTGGAGTTTGGGGGACAAAGACAAAGAAACATTGATGTTTTTGATAATTTGTACTTATTCATGTAATTTTACAAACCAATGATTGAAATGTCTATAATATAGTGTTTTTTTCTTTTATTTGTATTGTAAATTTTATTCCATTAAAATTCAGTATTTGCAACTTGTTTTTTGTTGTTGTTTCTGCTATTGCAGTGTGCTGTAAATTTAATATCACACTGCAGATTGCTAATTTATCAGTGCTTGTAGAAGAGTTGATAAAGGGTTCCTTTATCATTATTATTTTTAGTGCTGGTGAAGGGGTCTTTTATCAGTACTTTTTTTACTGCTGATAATGGATCCCCTTAATCAACGCTTTTAGTAGCACTGATAAAGGTCACCTTTATGAGTGCTAAATAAAAGGGCTGATAAAGTGGGTCCTTTATCAGTGTTTTTCTAACGCTGATAAAAACCTAGGCCTTTTAATCGTGCTTTGGTATAGTAGTATTTATAATATATATGTAATTATAATTATATGTATAATTCAAAATTAGTATAAAAGATTAAATATACATATATAGTATTTATATTAGTATATATATTTATTGTTATATAAATTATATTTAATAAAATATAAATATAAATATAAAAACTATATTATAGAGGTTAATCATTGGCAATATTTTTTTTATTGTGAAAAGGTAGCATCTATTAGTGCTAAACAAGCGCTAATATATATGTCTATGTTAATCAATGCTTAAAAAAAACTTTGATAAAAGCTGATCTTTTATTTGTGTTATTTTCTTAGCGTTGATAAAACTACTCTTTATTAGCGCTTTTCTTTAGTGATGATAAATATTGTTCATTTGTTAGTGTTTTGTTTTAGCATTGATAAAAGTTGATCATTATCTGTATTTTGTTTTAGCGCAGATAAAGTTCAGTCATTTGTCAATGTTTGTTTTAACGCCGATAAATGTTGATGTTTAATATAGTGGAATCTGTTATAGTGTAAATGCAATCTTTGAAAGAAAGAAAACAATCCATATTTCAAGACATAATGTAAATGGAATTTAATGGAAAGTGAAATAATATGTTACCACATTGTCCTCCCTAACAATGGTTTTCATTGTGGGTACGACAATATGTCAATTGGCACATTCTACCTGACGCTATGAGCAATATGACTCATTTATTTAACTCAATGAGGTCACCATATAGGGTCATTCCATTTTCATGCATGGGTCAAACCTTATTAGTCTATGGAGTTTATTGGATTCGGAAGAACAGATCATTAATATGTTGATGGTTTGGTTTGGTTGAGAATATGAACTCGTATAAAAAAGTTAATCCACTAGGAAGTTGGAATTCATGGACGAGAGAGCCAATGTTGTGATAAATAAACTTTTCCTAGACTCTAATAACATCTCATTCCATAAAAAGTAATTAAAATAACATTAAAACGCAGTTAAGTTAACATAGAAATTTACAATAACTGTATTTCTAGACAGAGCCTAAAAAATATGCTATGTGCCACCATCAGTGTGATGGCTCTTCAGCTTTTGAATGTCCTTGAACCGGTTTGTATGAGTTCCGCCATTGAAATCCAGGCTAACCTTAGGGCGGTACTCCGGCACCAGCCTCCCCATTTTGTACTGCATACCGCATGCATTGCAGAGCCTGCTCCCCGCCTCCCCCTTCCTCCACTGCGGTGTGTTCACGCTCCCGCAGTGGCTGCACCGCGCCCTCTCGTCCGCATCTCCCTCCTCAACATCAACATCCTGCCTGTACGTACTCCGCTCCTTCCTTCTCTTCCTTCCCGAATTGGAGCTACAGGGATCACACAGGGGCTGCACGGCGACGTTCGATCCCATGCAAGACTCCTTGTATATTTCCGGCCACTCCCGGATCAATATTGTGTTGAGGCTCCCTTGGTCATAATTATTATTCTGTTGCTCCGGGAGTCGAATGACGTCCTTGGCGCCAGTGTAACTGCCCATCGGCGCCACCCCTGCGTATCCGTGATTGGAGCTGCCGGGATCACACAGGGCAGCCGCCACCACTCCCGCGGGACAAATATTGCTGCTTTGCTGCAGGAGGTGCACGGCGGCGTTCGATCCTATGCAAGGCTCCGTGTATATTTCCTGCGACCCCCACCTCGATATTGTGTTGAGGTTCTCTTGCTGCAGGTTGTGCACACTCACGTTCCCTCCCTCATCAGTATCATTCTGTTGCTCCGGGAGCGGTATGACATCCTTGGTGCCGGTGTAACTGCTGATCGGCGGCACCCCTGCGTATCCGTGATTGGAGCTGCTGGGATCACACAGGGCAGCGGCCTCCACTCCCGTGGGGCCAAGACTGCTACTTTGCGGCAGGAGGTGCACGGGGTTCGATCCCGCGGAAGGCTCCCTGTATATTTCATGCGATTCCAAGCTCAATATTTTGCTGCGGTTCTCTTGCTGCTGGTTGTGCCCACTCCCGTTCCCTCCCTCATAACTATCAACCGTGCCAGTGGAACTGCTGATCGGCTGCACCCCTGCGCAGCCGCGATAATGATGCTCCACCGAGTTCCATGGGGCGTGGCGGCCGTTCTCCTCATCCTGGCGGCTCGCCATCACCCGCCGGCATCCAATAGGATTCAATCCGAGAAGACTGTCCACTGTTACGTTCCTTCCGGGGCACCACTTGGCTGCGTTCACCGACGGACACTCAGAAGTTCGGGAGGCATGGTGTATATCTGGGATGTCCGCCGTCTCCTCCATGGACGCATGCGACGGAGCATCAGCGCTGGGCCCCCCATTGCACGTGTCCCTGACTTCGCCCACCTGGAAGTCGTCCATCACCTCACCATACTGGGGCGACCAAAAATAACTAACCATCGCCTCAACAGTCACGCCCAAGAACCCCTCCGCACACTCATCCACAACATCCCCGGCGCTCCCTCCCCCAACTGGCTCTTTACTCACCATCGGCGGCCTATCTGAATAACCTGACGCTAGGTCATCCACCATGATCCTAGACTCCCAAGGTACGGGTGGCGGACCTAAATCGGTCATCGCCGCCGTCATTGGCAGCATCTCCCCCGTCGCCGAACAAACGATCGGGAGGTCTGAGGAACCAGAGAGAGTAGGATAGTTCAACACATCATCAGCCAAGATCCGAGACTGGGAGGGTCGTGGCGGCGGACCCAAATCCTGCATATCATCAAGAAACTCCTCCAAGGATTCATACGGGGGATCAATAACGATCGGAGGGAGATTTGAATAGGTTGAGCCGGCGTCGTCATCCAGCAGTCCAGGTACAAACATGCCTGACTCGTGAGGTTGTGGCGGCGGACCTAAATCGTGCATGTCATCAAGAAACTCCTCCATGGATGCATACGGGGGATCTGAATAAGTTGAGACAACGTCGCCATCCATCTGTCCACGTACCAACATCCCGGACTCGTGAGGTTGTGGCGGGGGGCCTAAATCCAATATATCCGGTTCCTCCATGAACATAGAGGAGCTAAGATTTTCCAGGACATCGACGGCGCTCCCTCCCCCCAACCATGTATCTATAACGGGGCCTTTACTCGCCATTGGGGGCGCTAAATCGGTCGTTGCCGCCGTCATTGGGAGCATCTCCTCCGTTACGGAACATATGGCCGGGTGTTCTCGCAGGATTGTTTGGAGATCTGAAGAAACAGAGACTGGATGGTAGTCTAACACATCATCATCGAAGATCCGAGACTCGGAGGGGCGTGGGGGCGGAACTACATGGTGCATGTCCTCACGAAACTCCTCCATATACGGGGGATCGTCGACGATGGGTGGGAGATCTGAATAAGCTGGGACGGCGCCGTCGTCCACCAGTCCACGCACTGACATCCTTGGCTCGTGGGGTTGCGGCGGGACCCCAAAATCAAAAATATCCAGTTCCGACATGAACAGGAGCGAAGTGTTTCCACGGCGGGGTGCCGCCGAAAGATATTTATAACCCGCTTCTGTTTCAGTTTAGGAAACAGATATCAACACCCCGATTACACAAAAAGCGGCGGCATCGTGTCATCCCTTTTTGTTTAATCCATTGTTATTCGGGATAATGATTTATTTAAATATGAAATGATGAATTGTACATTTTTTATCCTACTTGGCAGTCGGACAACCGTCAGCGTACCGGAAAGACCGCCGGGACCTCCGTATTTTGGACTCAATCCGATAATAGATTATTATTTCTCCTACGAATGGTATAACAAAAAATTGAACTTAATATTAAATATAAAACGAACCGAAAAGTTTAGATATGTTTCGCTACAAAAATAACTGACTTAAAAAACCACATTATTTTGGGCAATATAAAATTACTTCATCAAAATTTCAAACCGAGTGATATTATTAAGATAATCTTCGTATCCTTTTTCAATTTCTTAACTAACTGAGAATTTTAGAGACGTTTTATATAAAATTTCAATAAAAAAAATGGAGAAAATGTTATGCTTTAAAGGTGTTCGTCAAAATCAAAACTTGTCAAATCTCTCTTCATTAATAACAACAAAAATTAAAAAGATAGATAAATTGTGATTTTTTTTAAAAAAAAAAAAGAGAAATAAACATAACGAAGTGTTTGTTATGTATAAACAATAAACAAAACGAAACACCCCATGAATTAATTCCAACACTGATATGTCCAAAACACATGATCTCATGCATATAGAAAGTAAAACAATCATTACCAGGCCCATACAATGAACTAGCCAATATTTCAAAAAAAAAGTTGAACGTGTATTATGTTATTTTTAATCACACATTGACCATTTAAAATCATATAAATGGGATAAAAAATCAACCTCCACAACACCACCACAAATGATGAAAACAACAAGAAATGAAAAAAATGAAAAAAATACAACAACAATGATCTGAAAAATAAAAAAAAAGTAAAAAAACTAATAAAAATTAAACAATTAAAATCCTAAAAACAAACGACTCTATTCTAATACAATCACAATAACAATAATAACAATAAAAAAAGAATAACAAAAACAATAATATCAGGAAGCTTCAGATACCGAGAAAACTCTACCCTAAAGTATCACCAAACCATGAAAGTGGAAAAATAATACCACCCAACAACATTGACCCGAAAACCCACACATATAGACCCACTTATTTGCAAGGCCTGAAAACCCATAACAAAAAGGACCAAAGGCCTAGAAACACCCGCACCAGCATCGATCGACATTTTCCAACTATGAAGACATTGCACCCATCTACGTCTCATACCACCGCAAATTGTCCCGCTCCTGCAAAAAAACAACACCCGTGCGTCACCCAAATGGCCCAGAGACTAAAAAGACATTCTGTCCGAAAGAAAAGCCCAAGGGCTCATATGCACATCGAGAGCCCATTGAAGGCCCATAAGATGCTGACAATCCAACCTACCACCATCGGGGTATGTTGAGTCAAAGGTATCTTTTGACTTTTCGATTCCTTTTGTTTTGCAAATCATAAACTCTTTATTAAATACTTAATTACTAACTATTTCACAACCAAAGTGTTTTAAGAATGTTTTTGAAGAAAACATGTATATTTTACCATACTTAGAATTAGTTTTAAAAGTATTCATGAATACAAACCTACTTTATTCATTACAATCATCATAAAGAGCATTGATCTGATAATGATCGAATTCACCTTTATCGAATCGGATTTAAGACCTTTTGTCTTGTTCCTGTACTGACAAAAGTTCTTATAATCAAACTTGACATCGGAACCAATAACATTAGATTCACACTTATAGAAATCATCAAAATGACATATGTAAGGAAATCCATTATATTGACTACATGTTAAAATCTGAATACAGAAAACCATTTTCTATTGTAATGAAAAACATTTTACACTACAAATTGTAGCGTCCCAGTTCCGGGTGCCACCCAAAGGTGTCCCATACCCGGTTGGTCACATGGCCTCATGTACATTTCCCCGAATGCCAGAGGCTGCCGACTAGCAGTGAAGACCTTGAGTGTGATAGTGGAGAAACTATAACCCCATTAGCAGAGTATGCACAACATAATAACAATAATAAACAGTAGCCAAAGCAATAAAACCATACAACAAATAAACAGCGGAAGACTGAAAGTAATAAATAACTGGAGCACATATATAAATGATGCATGTCACATATGCCTAGGAAAACAACCAAACACATCACAATGATAGAAATATAGTACTAAAACAAAGTAAAAAGAGAAACAAATAAAGTCCAGTGGCATCGCAAGCCTCAGCTTGGTCTCATACTCTCCAGCTCCACATCAATCAAGTACCTAAGGAAGAAGGGCGCTTACCCTTATCTACACCTGCAACCATATAATCTGTTTGGGTCCAAAAGCATGACCCAAACATGGTGTGAGACGAATCCCAGTAGGCAATCACCACAAGATCTGTGCCTAACTGTCAGTGCGTATATATAGCAGATAATAATGGAAATGCAGAAAAGAAACTAAGAGTACACAAAAGTAACTCAATCCTACAGTTTCCATTTACATTACTTAGCATTTAATGCTCATCATTTAATCAAGTAAGTATCACCACATGTATCTCAGAAGACTACCTATCAGGACCGAATCCAAGCTTGTTCTTTGGTTTGGTAGATGCATCATAATATTCAATATTTATATTAACCCTCTAAGTAGCTCACACAGTCTAACCCCTTTGGCCAAGTAATGTAATAAAAAGGAAAAGACACTCTGAGGAATAGCGATGCAAAGCGGGCCTGCGGCCCGCGGGCTTTGAGGGTATGGGGCGGGGCATGCCTAAATTTTTTTACCGTTTAGAGTGCGGGCCAATGCGGGTTAGGCCCGCGCGGGTGCGGGCCAATGCGGGTTGAGCCCGCGCGGGTGCGGGCTTGCCCGCGGGCCTGATTTAAAAAAATATATATTATTTTTACAATATATGTTTCTTTAACATTTTAGTTTTTTTAATAAAAAAATCTTGGTTAAACGGTGACAATTGATTTCTCACCGTAATGGTCATATTAATTCACCATTTATCCACATGTGAATTTTAAGTAGGCCTATATTTTTTGTTTTAATATGATATTATATTATTTATATAGTAATTATTAACCATATTCACATGGTGTGTCAACCCATCTCTCGAAAATTGGAACTCATTGCCCCTGCGCATGGTTTCAATTCTATAAGAGTTATTATAATCATAATATTTTTTATGTCGATTTAATTTTGTTATTATTTAATTTTATTTTGTTATTAAGAGAATATGATAAAACCTCGTGAAAACACTATTAATAGCTTCCTCTAAAACTGATAATTACCTGGGGATACTTCATTCATTCACAGGTTTAGTTGTTCATATCACTACACAACCAACATTATCATTCATCACCCATCACCGATCACTCACCTACTTTCTATCATAACGGTTCGCCACCACATCAGCGTCACTGCATGCCACCATTAACCCACAAAAAAAGTTACATCACATCCTTTAAAACTCTAGTTATTGTTAATTCATACTTCTCCCCACAAATACTTTTAAGAATGATAAAAAATATAGTTTTTAAATGATTATAAATAGTATTTTTTTTGTAAATGTGGGTAAGCCCGCGGGCAACCCGCGGGTTTATGCGGGGCGGGGCAGACTTGATTTTTTTTGTTCGCATTATATGTGGGCTTTTGCGGACAAACCCGCGCGGGCTCAAACCCGTGCGGGCTTGGCCCGCACCCCCCTCCCTCCCCCCCCGACCCACCCGTTTCGCATTACTACTTAGGAATCACTCACCGTAAATTCCCCCTATGGTGTTTTCTGAATAACTATAGAATCTATGGGGAAGCACTCAACGTCAATTCCCCCTGTGGTCTTGTAACGTAAACTATAGACACTCTGAGGGAGCACTCACCATCAATCCTCCATGTGGTCTCATAGCGTGAAAATATAATAGACACTCTGAGGAAGCGCTCAACGTCAATTCCCCCAGTGGTCTAACTACACTAGGTTATCACAACCCTGTGCAATTCAATCGTGCATAAACGATATTAAGTAGTCCAAAGTAATCTCAACTACTACATGGCTAAACAATTCCAATGCATATCACAAGCATTTAACAAGTAGGAAAAGGCAACAGTTCCATCCTATCAAGCAAGACAATGAAAACTAGGTATGCCTTATAAGCAACCTGGACCAAAAAACCTTAATCATTCAAACAAGGAAAAGCACTCATGGGGTGTTCCTTAAACATGAAAATCCACATAATATCACATCAATCAACCTTTAATCCAACAATCAATCTAAGGTAGATAAAATAGGGTTCAATTTCCTAAACCCGAAATACCCGAAACATGGGTAATCAGCACTTTGGCATATAAAACTCAAAGACAAACAACTAAAGACAACAAACCACTTAACTCAACGTTGTATGATCGATATAGTTGAACCTCAATATTTGAATTGACCTAGAACATCGTAGATCTACAAAAACGTCAAAAATGTTCAACCTTGAATAACTCGAGAGAGAGAAGAAATCAGGAGGAGAGGTTTAAGAAGAAAGAAGAACTCACCGAGGCGATTCCAACGCACCCGCCAAAGTCTGATTCAGAGAACGGATGAAGAATCGGTGGCTCGGAGAAGAATCGTTGCTCTCGATCACTGTTGGAAGAAAAGAGGTTAGAAGAAGATGTTTCTAGGGATTAGACGTGACCCCGGTCTGATTTATCAATTAAAAATAGAAATTTACAACGTGTTCTTTAAAGATACATGGTGTGTATCAGCCTTTACCAAGTGCTGCCTTAAGAGACCCTACCACGTCATCACATGGTCGTGTATGCGGCCGTAACATGGTCCAAACACGGTCTGGATGCGGTGCCTGAGTACACGGTGTGTACAAGAAAGTACACGACGCGTATACCAAAATTTTTCCTTCTTCCCTTTTTTCCTCAAAAACAACTCGAAAAGGATCCATAACTGAAAAGAAGATCCAGGTTCTTACAAACTTCCCCCCTTAAAGAAATTCATCCCTGAATTTCCCTAACAAGGTGGCAAAGAAGAATCCTCGAACAACTCTAGCCACTATGATCACACATCAGTCTCCCTCTCCCAAGTCTCGTCTTGTGCTCGCATGTGCTGCCATAATACCCGTACTGGAGGAAAAAACTGGCCACAAAGAACCGTCACGCTTCGATCAATAATCCAGATAAGATGCTCCTCAAACGATGCGTCCATCTCCAACTCAACCTCCTTGGGTTGAAAAACATGAGACATGTCTGAGAAGTAATGTCGTAGCTGAGAAACGTGGAAGACATCGTGCATAGCCCGATACCTCTGAGGTAACTGCAACCAATAGGAAACCGGTCCGAACCTCTCCAAAACCTCAAATGGCCCAACATATCTCGGTGAAAGCTTTCCCTATCTCATAATCCTTCTGTGTCCCAACCTCGGTGTGACACATAGGAAAAACTGATCTCCAACCTCAAACTCCATAGGTTGTCTCTGTCGATCAGCAGAAGACTTCTGTCGAGATTGTGTAGTATCCATCCTCTTTCAAATCAACTCCACCTTCTCTATGGTCTCCTAGACCTGACGAGGTCCCAGCATAGCTGCCTCTCCTGCCTCCAGCCAACATAGGGGTGATTGACATGCTCTACCATACAAAGTCTCATAAGGTGTCATCTGAATAGTTTCCTGAAAACTATTATTGTAGGAAAACTCCACCAGAGGTATGTGCTTCTCTCAAGAACATCCAAAATCTAGGACACATGCTCGAAGCATGTCCTCCAACACCTGAATTATGCGATCTGACTGGTCATCTGTCTGGGGATGGTAAGTTGTCCTCAGAAGTACCTGTATACCCAAATCCATCTATAGTCCCTGCCAGACACGAGCAGTAAAACAGGCGTCTCTGTCTAAAATGATAGAGAACTGAACCCCATGCAACCGTACAATCTCTCGGTTGTACAACCTTCCAAGCTCATCAACTCTGAAGGTCTCTTTTATCGGTAAGAAGTGTGTAACCTTTGTGAGTCTGTCAATGACAACCCAAACTACATAATTCTCTCAAGGTGATCTCAGTAAACCTATCAAAAAAATCCATCACGACATCATTCCACTTCCACTCGGAAATGAGTAACTGCTGTAAAAGCCTACCTGGTCGTTGATGCTCTGCCTTTACCTGCTGACAGGTGGAACATCTCATAACAAAACCAGCAACATCCCTCTTCATACCTAGCCACCAATACTGATGGTGTAGATCTTGATACATATTAGTGACACCAGGATGAACTTCCCAAGATGAGGAATGAAAATCTTGCATCAACTCCTCACGTATGTCTACTGACACCCATACACGTCCATGAAAGTGAAATAACTCATCCTCGCCTATGGTCCACCTAGGAGCAGGGTCATCTCCTGACACACTCTCCCGTAGGACTAGGCCCTCAAAATATGATAGCTGCCTCATTCGCAATCGTTCAAGTAGAGTAGAGGTAACAAATACAGAATAAAGAAACGTCTTCCCCTATCTGCTTTTCACCTCTAAATGCATATCAGAGAACAAATCTATAAGCCGAAACTCACTACTGGCCTCCTGAACTACCTGTATCTGAGTCCTCCTACTCAATGCATCATCCACTGCATTTCCTTTCCAAGGCGTATAGGCAATCCCAATGTCAATGGACTAAAGGTACTCAACCCACCTTCGTTGTCTCAAATTCAGATCATGCTAAGTAAAGATATACTTGAGACTTTTGTGGTCAGTGTACACCACAAAATGCTCTCCCAAAAGATAATGTTTCCAAAAATGCAAGGCATGCACAAATGCAACCAACTCGAGATTGTGCATCAGGTAATTCCTATCGTGTGGACTCAACTACCGAGACCCGTACACAATGACTCCTTCCCCTTGCATAAGCACTGATCCCAGCCCAATACCAGATGCATCACAGTAAATAGTTTAACTCTTTCCCAAATCTGGAAGAACTAGTATCAGTGCTGAAGTCATCCTCCCTTTCAACTCTTGAAAGGCTGACTCACAAGAATTTTTCCATGATTACTTCACACCCTTCTTAGTTAGGCCTATCAGTGGCACTTCTAAGCATGAAAAGTCTTGTATAAAGCATTTTTAGTAACCAGCTAGCCCTAGAAAACTCTGTACCTCAAAGATGTTCTTTGGATGCTCCCAGGAAATTATCACTCTCACTTTCTCTGGGTCTACTGATACTCCTGTATCTGAGATAATATGACCCAAAAAGTGAATATGATCCATCCAAAAGTGGAATTTTGAGAGCTTATCATATAACTGATGCTCTCTCAGTGTACTCAAAATGATCTCAAGATGTGTGGAATGGTCGTGTCGTGTGTGAGAGTACACCAAATTATCTTCTATGAAAACCACCATAAAGGATTCCAAGTATGGATGGAACACTTGGTTCATCAGTGCCATGAAAACTGCTGGTGCATTCGTGATACCGAATGGTATAACCAAGTACTCGTATAGATCATACCTACTTCGAAAGGCTGCAAGAGGTATATCTGATGGTCTAACACACAACTGATGATAACTAGATCTCAAGTATATATTCGAGAACACTCGGTCTCCTCGAAGCTGATCAAAAAGATCAGCAATACTCGGTAAGGGATATCGGTTCTTAATAGTAAAATGGTTCAGCTTCTGATAATCCATGAAAAGTTTGAAGGTACCGTCCACCTTCTTCGCAAAAGGAAAGGTGAACCCCAAGGAGAAGTACTGGGTCGGATGAAACCCTTTTCCTATAACTACTCTATCCGCTTCTTGAGCTCCTGTAACTCTAGTGTAGCCATCCTATAAGGAGGAATAGACACATGTGCTTCCCCTGGCATAAGCTCAATAGAAAAGCATATCTCTCACTCAAGAGGAAAACCAGAAAATTTGTTTGGAAATACATCCTGGAAATGATCAACCACTTGAGGAAAGTCCATCTGTGAAGTCCCCTAGTCATCCAGATACAGACTAGCAATTTGGGCTGTAACACCTCTCAACCCATGATGCTCGGGTCTAGCTCTACTTTCCTGGACATCCCATTCGCCCTTATATAGAAATGATCCACCCTCTGGTGACTTGAAACTCAACCTATGATGATAGTAATGAACAAAAACTTGGAAGGTAACTAACCAGTCCATTTTGATAATGACGTCATAACCTATCATCTCTAAGACATAAAGGTCCCATAAGAAGTGACACCCACCAACCTCAAGAGGGTACTCCTTTCATAGACGTACAATAGGCATTCTAATCCCCAACGGAGTGTCCAACATCATGATATCAGTAGAAGTAAAGATACAGAGCCCAAGGCTATCCACAAAAGGCACAAATATAAATCTATGGGAAGCCCCTATATCAAAAAGAGCAGAAGCTAAAACTAAGGCAACCAAAATCGTACCTCTAACCGTAGAGGGTCCGGGGTCTTTCTTCTGCTGGATTTGCTCCATCACAAAATCCTAACTTGCACCGTAGCCCTGTGAAGCTGTCTGAGATCCCTAAGCTGATCCACCCTACGATTGTCGAAAACCCTGTGTTTGACCACTGTGGCCACAACCACCACCTCATCCTGAACGACCTTAAGAACTCCATCCCCCAGTTTGATGTGAGAATAGTGGTCCTGCTCCGGTATGAAGAGTCGTAACAGATCCTCCCTCACTAGCTGCTGTAAAGAGGGTATTGCAGAAATGTTAAAGATGTCCCATCTTGCCGTAATATTGGAACTCAACTGGGTCTCTCAGGCATAGAGGTTTCTTATATCCGCCCTTCCCGCACTAGTAGCACACCACCTGGCTACCTGAAGGAAAATCCCACCTACTCAGATCTCCACGCGTAGAATCTCTGCGGTGATTCCAAATATCAGTCGGAAGGGTACCAACTCTGGATACTGAACTGCCCTAGCTCACATCTCCATAATCCCTCAGGTTGCACTCATTGATTAGTGCTTGGTTGACTACAGAAGATATGGAGGTCAACCTGAAGATGTTCACCTGAGATCGGATGTCATGCCTAAGACCATCCTCAAACTTTTTTTTCCAGAAATAAATCATCACCCCCAGAATGGGTGTGAATCACTACAGATCTGTGAAGCGAGAGGAATACTCCATGACTAAGATAGTACCCTGCTCCAAACTCATGAACTCTCAGGCTCAGTCAGATCTCAAGGTATCCAAGTATAAGTAGTCATATAAGGTCTGATGGAACTCATCCCAAGCCATAACACACTGGCATCCCACCTGTGATATCACATCCCACCATCTCTTGGAGGAATCACGTAGCATGTACGTAGAGAGCTTCACCCTCCTCTCTGCAGGCATCTTGAGATGCTCGAAGATAAACAACATGACTTTTAACCATGACACTACAACCTAACGTCCTCTATACCCTGAGAAAGTGGGTGGATGTTGCTACTGAAAAACACGCGTTAACTCTGCAATAGACAGGGTAGGATGCGGTGCTCCCTCAAATGTCTGCATCATCCTCATGAAGCCTTCTCAAAACTGTGCATCGACACCTGTATCCAGATTGATGGCTGGTTCTATGAAGGGAATGACAGAAGGATCTATTGGTAGTCCCTGATCTACTGTTTCCGGTGTCTGATCATTACCCTATATATGGCGTACAACCGGAGGACGTCTCGGTGGCATGAATCTACAAGGTCAAGCACACACCTCAGTTCAAGATTAATAGGGACTAAAACTTAGAAGTGAAAGAAGCGAACAAGAGAAAGAAAACATTCAAGTTTTTCAAAACATGGATACACGACGTGTATGACCCCTACACGACGTGGCCCATTAATCTTTTAACATGGAATGTGCCTCTGCCAAAACTGGTCATGTAACACCCATACACATGGCGTGTTCCTCCTCAAGACACGACGTGTACTTGAATTTTCCCTCCTTCCTGAGTTCTTCTAAACAGCTAAAGCACACGGTTCTCTCTAGGGTAACACTACACCACATGTTCACCCTAAACACGGCATGTACTAGAAGGATTTCACCAACCCACATCATTGATCACACGACTGGATACACAGTTCACCAAAACACGATGTGTACGCCTAGTACACAGCGTGTTCAAGAATATTTTTCCAACCCATGTCTCTGCCCACACGGTTGGTCACATGGTAAATGGATACATGGAATGTCCATTACATACACAATATGTCCTATAAAAGGTTCCCCATTCCCGTGCCTCTTCTCACACGGTCATTCACATAGTCATCATCTACAGAACTTGTAGCCAAAGTACACAGTGTGTATTTAAGAAAAACAATTTCTTCCCGAATAGAAGGATACATGGCGTGTATTCATCATCACACGCCATGTATTCAGGGTTTTTCTGGACAGTAATCCCCGGAAACTATTCCAAAACCCTATAAAAACTCTAAAATAAGCATTAAAGTGACAAATTCCGATCTGTGGGGGTCCATACTCCCCGTGAATCAAATAATGGCATCATATTCATGTATATCACAAGGTATAATAGTGAAATCAATCACATGATTCACCAAATTCTGATCCATGAGGGCCCATAACACCTCAAGGACCAAATTTTGGCTCCCATTCAAATGAAACTTTACATTTTCCAATACCCTATCAAAATAGTAGGTATTCTATCACAACATCTATCATAAACAATATACATATCTAGCACAACATCTATCACAGCATAATGAAATCAATAATGCATCCTAAATAGAATGAAAAAATGCATGACATGTGATCTCTAGCAAGTGCATATATGATGCATGAGATGGAATACCCTCATATCATCGGGTTGAAATAGAAATAAAACCTAAATGATATAAATCATAATAACACAAATCATGTGAATCACCCAACGGTGAAATCAAATCAATTGTAACAATTTCAAAAACTAAAAAAATTTCAATTATCGAGATAAATTAGCTTTTCCCTATACATCAAATATCTACTCCCAGGAACAACTTATTACCAACTACATATTCCTTCCTACCCCTATCTATAGTCTCCAAAAAATAAGACAAAGCATAAAAGAACCTACTATAATACCACTTTGTAACCTCCTGGTTTCGGGTGCCACCCAAAGGTGCCCTGTACCCAGTTGGTCACATGGCCTCAAGCACATTTCCTCGAACGCCATAGGCTGCCGACTAGCAGCGAGGACATTGGGTGTGATAATGGGGAAACTATGCCCTCATTGGTAGAGTATGCATAGGGGAATAACAATAATAAACAATAACATAAGTAATAAAACCATACAACAGGTAAACAAAAGAAGACTAAAAGTAATAAATAACTGGAGCACATATATAAAGGATGCATGTCACATATGCTTAGGAAAACAACCAAACAAGTCACAATACTGGAAATAAAGTACTAAACCAAAGTAAAAATGAATCAAATAAACACTAGTAGCATTGAAAGTCTCAGCTTGGTCCCATGCTCTCTAGCTCCAAAACAATCAAGTACCTGAGGAAGAAGGGCGCTTTCCATTATCTACACCTACAACCATATAATCTGTTTGGGTCCAAAAGCATGACCCAAATAGGGTGTGAGATGAATCCCAGTAGGCAACCACCACAAGATCTGTTCCTAACTACCAGTGAGTATATATAGCAGGTAATAATGTAAATGTAGAAAAGAAACTAAGAGTACACAAAAGTAACCCAATCCTATAGTTTCCATTTACACTCATTATCATTTAATGTTCATCATTTAATCAAGTAAGTATCAGCACAGGTATCTCAGAAGACTACCTAAGAGGACCAAATCCAAGCTTGTTCTTTGACTTGGAAAATGCGTCACAACATTCAATATTTATATTAACCCTTTGGGTACCTCACACAGTCAAACCCCTCTGGACAAGTAATGTAATAAAAAGGAAAAGATGCTCTGAGGAAGCACTCACCATCAATTCCCCATATGGTCTTTCCCGAATAACTATAAACTCATTGGGGAAGAACTCAAAGTCAATTCCCCCTTTGTTATCATAACTTAAACTATAGAAACTCTAAGGGATAACTCACCGTTAATCCCCCCCTATGGTCTCGTAGCGTGAAAATATAACAGACACTCTGAGGTAGCACTCAACGTCAATTCCCCCAGTGGTCTAACTACACCATGTTCTCACAGCCCTGTGCAATTCAATCATGCGTAAAATATATTAAGAAGCCCAAATTAATCTCAACTACTACATGGATAAACAATTCTAATTCATATCACAAGAATTTAACAGGAAGAAAAAGGAAAAATTTCCATCCTATCAAGCAAGGCAAGGAAAACAAGGTCTACCTCATAGGCAACCTGAACCAAACAACCCTAATCAATCAAACAAGGAAAAGCACCCATGGGGTGTTTCTTTGTCACACCCATCATGTTTAAATTATTTATTTTATTATTTTTATTTGGCATCGGGTAGTTCAGGTCGAGACCCGACTTAAAAATTTCTGAGTTCTTATTTAAAAAATGAATGTTTTGGCCTTGACTGTGTCTAGTGCACCGCGGTTGAAGCTGCGCAGCCTTGCCTGGGTCACCGTGCGACCTCACCCGGTTCACCGCATGCCCTGCCCGGTGTTTAAGGCAGATAAATGAAATGCAATGAATAATAAAATGTAGATAAAATAAAAAAAAGCGTGGTAAAATTTAATGAATTATTTTAATAATGATAATAATAATATTATTTGAGAATATTATTATTGTTATTATTGATAGCATTGGGAATATAAATTTTATTAAGTTATTAATATTATCATTACCATTTTAATTATTGTTATTACTATTATTATTACTACTTGTGTTAGGATATTAATATAATTATTAATATTATTAATCTCATTATTATTAATAAGAACATTATTACTATTATTATCATTATTTTTAAGCTTGTCATTATTATTAATATTATTACCATTAATTATGATAATTATTATTATTAATATTATGTCATGTTAATACCTTTTTTTATTATAAATATACTAATATCAATGTTATAATTTTAATTATTATTATTATTTTAGTTTTCTTTTTTCTTTTGTGTGTTTTTTCTCTCCCCTAGGGCTGACCAGCGCCCCCTATTCGACACAGCAACCCCCCTGGACTCTCATTCCGGTTGTCATCGTGCCGCACACCCTTGATCCCTGGCCAGACACCGGACCTGTCTCCCTTCCAGCCTGCTTTCCCTCACTCACGCCGTCACCCCGTGACCCCCCTCCAACCGGCACCCCTCTACCATTTCCGATCGCGCCACCCACCTATTCATACCCTCTCTTCATCGGCTATGATGATATCCCGACTCCACACCTTCCTGTCATGACCACTGATGTCCGCCAACCTCCTCCTCTTCCAGCCGTCCTTCCCTGCTCGTGCCATCACCCCGACCCCTGGCCAGGCCCTTGCACTGCTCCACTGCTCCTCGAAACCCTTGTGCGCCCCTCCTCGACTAGCCGTCACCTCTCATTCCTCCTGACCGACACCCTCCACCTTCACGGCAGCAGTACACTGACCCCTACCTCTCTCGAAAATCCTACGTGCACAACCCCTTGGTTGCACAACCCTTATTGGATGGATTTTCCCATGCGACATACCTCTGGAACCACTCTAATATGATCGAACAACATCCTGAACCCTTTCAGCGGCCGTCTGCTCCCTTCGCCGTAAGTGCGGACCACCCGGGTAATCCTTTCCTCCTCTTTGCTAGGGTTTTAGACATGCTTGGTTGGGGTTTTGGTGTTTTCGTCTTTCAGGGTGTTAATTAGGGTCTTTTTTTGCATATTGTTGATTCGATTTCTGGTTTAAGGTTAGCCTTTGGGTTCATTTGAGGTGTGGTTGGCATGCGACGGTCTTTGCGCACCATGTTTGTGAAGTCTGCTACACCAAGGTAGGTGGTTCTGTGTTTAAACATTATTTGATAAATTAATTTTCTTTCTTAGTTAATTTATAATACTCTTGATTATTTCTTTTGTGTGTAGATTTGGTTTTCTTGAAGTTTTCCATGTGTTATATTTTTCTGGTAGTATGTTTATGTGGCGTGGGTGCGTTCTTTGATTGGAAACTTGTTTTTAGTCTATCGTTAGTGTTTAATAATATGTGCAGTTAGTTTTTTCAGTTGTACAAGTGGTGTTAAGTGTGTTTTCGACACGTTGTTTCATGTGTTTGGCCATAAGGGAAGGGGTTGTGTGGGTTTAATGGGTTGTTGCTGTGAAAACCCACATTGAACGGTCTACTAGTGTTTTATAAATTTTGTGTTTGTTTTGTGAAAATGCGCAAAGTGCGCAGTTGTTGTTCCGGTGTAGCGTTCATGTGTGTTTTGTCCAAAAAGAGGGTTTGGGTGGGTCTTTGGTGTTTAAAGTCATGTTTTATCATCTGAAATTTCTTAACAAAATTTCTAGTGTTTTGTTTAATCGGGAAAATGTATTTTAACTGTGTGGTTGAGTTATTAATTGATGTAAGTGGTGCATGTTGTGTTCTCGATATGGTGTTGGGAGTATTTGGTCATGAAGGAGGGCTGGGTAGGTTTTGTGTATTAAGTCATTCCATGTCTCTTTTTAAATAACTTTTTTAAAAAATTTAATATGTTTTAGTAAATAATTATTAACGATGAAAAATGGTTTAATCGAGTTATGTAAAGTCTTTTGTGTACATACTATTACAAATGGTTTTTTGTGTGTGTGTGAAAGTGTGGCGTTGGGTTTAGGTAACATCCTGTTTGTTTTGTTCATTTGAGTTTGACATGAAATGTGAAATTGGAACATCTTGAGCACAAAAAAGGAAGCTTGTGTACTAGGTGGGAAGACTAGATCTAGCGTGCTAGTGATACAGAAGAGGCTCTGTCCCGGTATCACTTAGCTGGTTTGATGATTACAACACTAACTAAACATTGGATGATGACTGGAGACCACTAGGTTATGGATGTGTTTCCCTACTTGTGGATCATGCATGAGAACATATTTTGTTGTGTTTCCTATACTACTGTTCACCAAGACATGATGTTCTAGGGTCCCATTCTTTTTTCTAGTACCTATAGGGCCTCTCCCACTTTTGGTGCTCCTAGAATACTATACACTAACCGTCAGCATACGGTGTAGCATTTGGGTTTTCTTGAAGGTTTGGGTTTTCTTAACTGTAAGAGTGTTTTTTTTATTTAAGTTGTTTTCTTTGAAAGTATTTTATTTATAGAAACTATTTCTTTAATGTTGTTCAAGCTTTAGTTTCCTTTCATTTATTTATCCTTCAAATGTATTTGTCATTTAATGATTATACGTGGAACATTTTTTTTTGGTGGAATCCTACGGGGAATTTAGCTCACACCCTACATACAACTTTGGGTGTATGTAGACCTTTTTCTTTGTGTATTTAGGGTTGAGGCATCATGCTCAATGATGGTGGTTCTAGTTGTTTATGGTCTTAGCCTAGAGGTTGGTATTGTTTTTTTAGTTCTCTATATTTTTTGTTGTTCATTTTGGGTTTTTATTTGAATTTTAGTCTTAAACCTCTTTATAGTTTAAAGGCGTGTTTGGTTGTATGTTTCTAGTTTCAGTTTATTTATATGGTTAGTTGTTTTTCTGTCTCTTTTTACAAGTAAATTGTACCCATGTGTTATTTTTATACTTGGGAACTTGTGCCAGCCTGTGGGGATCGGGAACTCCCTTCGGGCCATGTCGCGGACCGGGTCAGATGGAGACCCAGTCTGGTTCGTGAAAAAATGGTGTCAGAGGAGCTTTACTCTCTTGGGTCATATTATTTTGGGATAGAGTCATGATAGGTTGGAGTTAAGGTTGTCAGGATTTGAATTCTTGGTTACGAGTAAGGTTCTTGGCCAGCACACCTCGTGGGGGGACTCGAGATCCCAAAGTAAGCTGAGTTTCGTCTAAATTTTTGGTTCGTGTGGTTAATCTTGTTTAGGGGAAATGAAAAGGGAGTAGGTTCAGTGGTCCCAGTGAGATCGTAGGGTCTGGAAAGACATGTGGAGATAGGGACGCTATCCTAGAATACCCTCTATGGCGGTGACGTGATCGGCGTATGGCCGCCAACCATATGTCCCAGTCACCCGCTGACACTAGTTCCCTCTTGAATCATTCCTTGTCTCTTTGTTTTGGATTCATGGATATCTGGTTTTTAAGGAAAAAATGATTTGGTCTTGAAAAATGTTTTGAAATGAAGTGATTTCAAAATAAAATGATATGTAAGGTTTGAAATGTGTGGGTTGAATGTTTGGTTTTGAAAAATAGAAAGGTCCAATTTTGATTCTTGGTGTTCTCATGGGAAACCACAGACATGAATGTATATGGAAAGAGAAATAGTTAATGGAATGAGTGGATGAGTTCCTAGATGGAAATGAGGTGGGTACTGGTGTGGCACGAGAACATGCATGTGTGAGGCCCACAGGACACCATTGGTGTTTGTACAACCCACCATCTTTGTTTATTTTCAAAAAGTTTGTATAATAAAAAAAATTTGGCCTTTTAATAACCAGTGATTGTGTGATGTGTCCTTGTGTTTTGAGAAGTGTTGGATGTGAGTCGTTTCGAGCCGAGAATCCTTTTTGACTGATTTATGTCCTGAGTTTAAATTATTATTTGTTAGATGATGTGAAAGTGTGTGGTTAGTGGTTTCTTTTGAAAAATGATCCGAGAAGCCCTTGTAGTGGTTCTCTCTACATGTTTAGTGTTCGTTTGCAATATGTCTTGACCATTGGAACATTTGGATTGGGTCCATGGTTTTCTATCTTAACTAGTGTACACCCCCAAAAGGCGTTAACATGTGATTAAAGTGCGACCACAGACAATTCTCCGTTGGCTGGTCCTCCAGTTGATTGAAGTATGGACTCTCCATTTTTAGTGATAGTGTTAAGTCTGTCCCTAACCCCTTTCAGTTAAGAAGATCCTCTCGCAGTGTGATGATAGATGAGAGGGGAGTTGAAGGGAGTTTTGGTCTTTTTTTTGAGTTGTATGATTCGTTGGGTATGAAGTTTGACACTGTCGTGTTTGAAGGTTCCCCCTAGAAATGGTGAAAGGAATTCCAGCAGGGAAGAGTAAAAGTAGTTCAAAGTTATCAGTGCTAATCGACGTCTTGAAAGTATTATGTTTCTTTCATTGACAACAAGGGTCATGTTTGGTGATGTCTCACAACGTGAGTTCTCTTTGAAGAGAAAGGGTGGATTTCATAGAATCCTTAGGGAAATCCCGATTTTCATAGGGGTGTGCCATCCTCTTGGGTAGTTCTAATTATTTTTCTGTTCAAAGGAGAGTGGTTGTATTACGTCTTTCCCTTCTTAAGTTTATTGGTTAAGGTGAAGAGGTGATGCATGTGCACCATCTAAACCCTTGTTTTGGTGGATATACCGCGAGTGAGTATTTGGACGTCGTGGTGTGTTGTGGTTGTTGGCGTTGTCTCGATTGCGGTGTGGTTGCTTGTGGCACCAAAAAGGAGAAAATACATTTGGGAGTCTTCAATACCTGAATGCGAGGCAAGAGATGCTTCAAACATCAGAGCTTCAGCCATAGGCCTCAGAGTGAAGCTGGAGCGTAGTCAGGAACCCCGGGAGTGTATGAGACCCTGACTTTATTTCTGTCGTTAGTGTTAAAAGTAAAGGTAGTTTAAATTTTTTTCTGTGGTTATTCCATTCTGAGCAAACTGTTTGGGTGTGTAAGGATTCCGTGACTATGTGGAGGCATGAACGCCTTGTTACCTTAAAGTCCTGATGGTTGCATCCCACTGGATGAAATCACTTTTAGTGGTCCTTATGGGGTCTGTTAGGTAAATCAGTCTCATATTTGAATAGTGCTCATCCAGGGACGTGGAGATGCTGGTTGGTCTTAGGTCGTGGTTTTGACTCCCGGTGGTTAGGCTCCTCCCTCCCCACCCCTTTTGGTGGGGGTGTTTGGTCACCATCAAGAAATTTTCAAAGTTCTATATCTTCTGTTAGTTTCAATGGTGGAGAGACCCACTGTGGGTCTCACACAAATGTCTCTGGAATAAACCAGTGTTGGCCTTTTTCATATTGGTGGGAAGTCTGTCCGAGCCTCCTCGTGTCGGTTTTCTAGTCTCATCTCAGGCATCAGTAAGTTTCTAATGGTGGGAATCCCATTTGGGATTTCCCCTATTGGCCTTTTAGTTATGTTTCTAGAGATGACTTGGTGGTAGGTGATAAGAGTATTCCTTGGGTGAGGTTGGTATTGTTTTCTTATTCCAGTCAAATGACATGGTTTTCATTCAATAGTTCTTGAGGTATTTTGTCTTATGAGGTTGGTTTCTATGGGTTCAAGAGTTCCTTTCCTAAATCAATCAACTGGAGGTGTTCTAGCTCTGTGGGGAGGATGACACAAATCAAAAAATCTTTTTATGAGTTTATGAAGTTGTCTTTTGAGTCACTTTCTCTGATCACGGTGTGTTTTCCTCTTTTCACTTCCTCTTTGTAGGGATCCTTTTTGAACACTAAAGGGGTATCAGTTGCTACTTCGGAGTTCAGCCTTAGTAGTGGATTTCCAGGGATGGAAAGAACTATGGTGGGGAGAATTGTCACACCCGTCGTGTTTAAATTATTTATTTTATTATTTTTACTTGGAATCGAGTAGTTAAGGTCGAGATCCGACTTAAAAATTTCTGAGTTCTTATTTAAAAACGAATGTTTTGGCCTTGACTATATCCAACGCACCGTCATCGAAGCCGCGCAGCCTCGCTTGGGTCGCTGCGCAACATCGCCCGGTTCACCGCATGCCCTGCCTGGTGTTTAAGGCAGATAAATGAAATGAAATGAATAATAAAATGTAGATAAAATAAAAACAAGTGTGGTAAAATTTAACGAATTATTTTAATGATGATAATAATAATATTATTTAAGAATATTATTATTTTTATTATTGATAGCATTGGGAATATAAATTTTATTAAGTTATTAATATTATCATTACCATTTTAATTATTGTTATTACTATTATTATTATTACTTGTGTTAGGATATTAATATAATTATTAATATTATTAACCTCATTATAATTACTAAGAACATTATTATTATTATTATTATTATTATTATTAATTTTAATCTTGTTATTTTTATTAATATTATTACCATTAACTATGATTATTATTATTGTTAATATTATGTCATGTTAATACCTTTTTTTATTATAAATATACTAATATCAATGTTATTATTATTATTATTATTATCATTATCATTTTCTTTTTCTTTTGCGTGTTTTTTCTCTCCCCTAGGGCTGGCTAGTACCCCCTATTCAGTGCAGAAACCCCCTGGCCTCTCCTCCCGGCTATCATCGCGCTGCATACCCTAGCTCTCTGGCCAGACGCCGGACCAGTCTCCCTTTCGGCCTACTTTCCCTCACTCACACCATCACCCCATGACCCCCCTCTAGTTTTCCCCCTCTCCCATTTCTGGTCGCACCGCCCACCTGTTCGAACCCTCTCTTCATCGGCTACAACGAAAACCCGACTCCCCACCTTCCTATCATGACCACTATTGTCCGTCGACCTCCTCCTCTTTCGGCCATTCTTCCCTGCTCGCACCATCACCCCGACCCTCGGCCAGGCCCTTGCATCGTGTCACTGCTCCCTAAAACCCTTGTGCTCCCCTCCTCAGCCAACCGCCGCCTCCCATTCCTCCTGACCGATGCCCTCCACCTCGACGACAACAACACGCCAACCCCTACCTCTCTCGAAATTCCTACGCGCATAGCCCCTTGGCCACACAACCCTTCTCGGATGGATTTTTCCCATGCGGCGTACCTCTAGCACCTCTCCAATGTGCTCGGACAGCCTCCCAAACCCTTACAGAAGCCGTCCCCTCCCTTCACCACAAGTGCGGACAACCCGGGTAATCCTTTCCTCCTCTTTTATAGGGTTTTATTCATGCTTGGTTGGGGTTTTGGTGTTTCTAGATTTTAGGGTGTTAATTAGGGTCTTATTTTCACATATTTTTGGTTTGATTTCTGGTTTAGGGTTCGCCTTTGGGTACATTTGAGGTGCGGTTGGCGTGCGGCGGTCTTTGCACACCATGTTTCTAAAGTCTGCTACACCAAGGTAGGTGGTTCTGCGTTTAAACATTATTTAATAAATTAATTTTCTTGCTTATTTAATTTATAATACTCTTGATTATTTCTTTTGGGTGTGGATTTGGTTATCTTTAAATTTTCCATGTGTTATATTTGTCTGGTAGTATGTTAATGTGGTGTGGGTGCGTTATTTGATTGAAAACTTGTTTTTAGTCTATAATTAGTGTTTAATAGTATGTGCAGTCAGTTTTTTCAGTTGTGCAAGTGGTGTTAAGTGTGTTTTCGACACATTTTTACATGCGTTTGGTCATAAGGGAAGGGGTTGTGTGGGTTGAATGGGTTGTTGCTGTGAAAACCCACATTGAACGTTCTACTAGTGTTTTATAAATTTTGTGTTTGTTTTTTGAAAATGTGAAAAGTGTGCGGTTGTTGTTCTGGTGTAGAATTCATGTGCATTTTGTCCAAAAATAGGGTTTGGGTGGGTCTTTGGTGTTTAAAGTCATGTTTTATCATTTGGAATTGCTTAATAAAATTTCAAGTGTTTTGTTTAATTAGGAAAATGTCTTTTAACTATGCGGTTGGGTTATTCATCGATGTAAGTGGTGCAGGTTGTGTTCTCGATATGGTGTTGGGTATATTTGTTCATGAAGGAGGGATGGGTTGGTTTTGTGTGTTAAATCATTCCATGTCTATTTTTAAAGAACTTGTTTACAAAATTTAATATGTTTTAGTAAATAATTATTAACGGTGCAAAAAATGGTTTAATTGAGTTATGTAAAGTCTTTTGTGTGCAGACTATTAAAAATGGTTTTTGTGTGTGTGTGTGAAAGTGTGGCATTGGGTTTAGGTAACATCCTATTTGTTTTGTTCATTTGAGTTTGAAATGAAATGTGAAATTGGAACATCTTGAGCACAAAAGGGGAAGCCTGGGTACTAGGGGGGCGGACTAGATCTAGCGTGCTAGTGATACAGAAGCAGCTCTGGCTCGGTTTCACTTAGCTGTTTTGACAATCACAACACTAACTAAACATTGGATGATGATTGGAGACCACTTGGTTATGGATGTATTTCCCTACTAGTGGCTCGTGCACAAGAACGTATTTTGTTGTGTTTCCTATAATACTGTTCACCGAGACACAATGTTCTAGGGTCCCATTCTTTTTTATAGTACCTATAGAGCCTCTCCCACTTTTGGTGCTCCTGGAATACTATACACTAACTGTTGGCATATGGTGTAACATTTGTGTTTTCTTAAAGGTTTGGTTTTTCTTAACTATAAGGGTGTCTTTTATTTAAGTTGTTTTCTTTAAAAGTATTTTCTTTATAGAAACTGTTTTTTAAAGTTGTTCACGATTTAGTGTCCTTTAATTTATTTATCCTGCAAATTTATTTGTCATTTAATGTTTATGCATGGAACCTTTTTGTTTGGTGGCATCCTACTAGGAATTTGGCTCACAACCTACATACACCTTTGGGTTTATGTAGACCTTGTTCTTTGTGTATTCCAGGTTGATGCATCATGCTCAGCGATGGTGGTTCTGGTTGTTGATGGTCTTCAACTGGAGGTTGGTATTGGAGTTTTAGTTCTCTATATTTATTGTTGTTCATTTTGGTATTTTAGTTGAGTTGCAGTCTTAAACCTGTTTATAGTTTAAAGGCGTGTTTGGTTGTCTGTTTCCAGTTTTAGTTTATTTATCTTGTTAGTTGTTTTTCTGTCTATTTTTCCAGGTAAATCATTCACATGTGTTATTTTGATACTCGAGCACTTGTTCCAGCCCATGGGGACCAGGAATGCCCTTCGGGCCATGTTGCGGACCAGGTCAGGCGCCAGGTTGGATGGAGACCGACCTGGTTTGTGACATTATTAAACATGAAAATCCACATAATATCACATCAATCAACCCTTAATCCAATAATCAATCTATGGCAGATAAAACAGGGTTCAATTTTCTTAACCCAAAATACCTGAAACATGGTTAATTGGAACTTTGGAATATAAAACTCAAAGAAAAACAATGAAAGGAAAAAGACCACCTACCTCGACGTTGCACGATCGATATAATTGAACCTCAGCCTTTGAATCGACCTATAATGTCACATATCTACAAAAACATCAAAAACGATCAACCTTGAATAACTTGATAGAGGGAAGAAATCAGGAGGAGAGGTTCAAGAAGAAGGAATAACTCACTGAGGCGATTCCAATGATCCTGCTGGAGTTTGATTCAGAGAACAGATAACGAATCATTGGCTCAAAGAATAATTGATGATCTCAGTCATTCCTAGACAAAATGATGTTATAACAAGACATTTTTGGAGATTAGACATGACCCCGGTCCGATTTATCAATTAAAAATTGAAATACACGGCGTGTTCTTTAAAGATACATGGCATGTATCATCCTTTAATGGGTCCTACCTTAAGCAGCCCTGCCACATCATCACACAACTGTGTATATAGCCATAACATGGTCTAAACACGGTCTGGATGTGGTTCCTGAGTACACTATGTGTACAAGAAAGTACACGGCATGTACGCCAAAATTTTTCCTTCTTCCCTGAAAAGAAGATCCAGGTTCTTACAAAAATGGTGTATATCAAAATGATGTCATACATTCTTTTATAATATGACCTATAAAGTGATAGGTGTCCAAGTCATTGTGAAAAACTTGGAGAAATATAATTGTTGGATGGTCAAGATGACCATTGGAAGTGTGCCTATAAATACCCGGTCATTCAAAGAGTTTGAAGAGAAGTGCTGATCATTTCATTTGAAAAAATCTCAATGTGCGAGAGATCTAAAGCTTACAAGAGTGAACTAATTGTTCCTCATACTTGTAACCTTTCTGAGTTTGTTTTTTAGTAATTGTTTCATTTTCCCGATTGCATGTATACGATTTAGGTCTTCCAAATCTAAGAAGACAGAGATACCGATCATCATTTCGATCAAGGGTTTGCAGGGATAGAAAGATAAAACTGATATTTATATCGAGGGAACATGGGGATTCTATGATAGAGAAGTTGATCATCGTATATAGGGATCACGCAGATAGAGAGACAGACCTATCATCGTATCGAGGGATTTCCTTGGTAAGGGAAAGACATACTTTCATATAAGTATAAAACAAGGGACCCTTATCCCCGGTTATTGGATACCCTACTCTTTGTTTTATTACAAGTCTTTTATTTCCCATGCAATCATAATAGAAAATGAATTCTTTTATATTCATATTTCTCTTTGTATTTTGTTTATCGTAATAACTTTGATTACTATACAATTGTTTTACTCTATATTATTTTGTGAATACGATATTACTCTAATATAGTGTAACTGTTTTGATTATGATTTTTTTATTTGTAAATATGATTAAACTCTGATTACATTACCACTGCTTATTTAATATGATTCTATATGCTATTAAGGTAGAATTGTGTTCTCATTCAACCTATGGAATACATATCAGAATCTACTTGATTACAATACTTTTTTTATCAGACCCAAGGGCCAAGTCTGATTACCATTCAAATACTTAAGAGGTTTTGTGAATATGAATTATTTAACCATGTTAAACTAAGTTTCTTTTAAGGACAAAAATGAAAGTTTTTAAATTTAAAATTCACCCCCTCTTGTATTTAGTCATCTTCATATACATTACGATCCAACAATTGGTATCAGAGCTAAGTCTTTGTTATATTAATACCTACATTTGGAATAAGAGGAGGGTTCCACTGCTTATATAATTTATAACTTTATCTTCTTTACTTTTGCAAGTTTGTTTAAAATATGTTATAAACTTTTTTTTCATAAATAATTTCTACACTAATGTGTATTGTGGAAAATATTTTTTTTGTATTTGTTTTAATGATGGTAGGACTCAATGTCAGTTCAATAGATAACCTCAATCCAAATAGACCCCCTATTTTTTATGGAGATGATTATGATTATTAGATGGATAAAATGAAGACTTTTGTTATAAATACTGAAGTTAACAATTTCATCATATTAATTAGAGATTATAAGATCCCTAACAAAGAAGTGGATGATTTTAAAAATCAGGAAAATCAAGAGTATCAATTAAATCACAAAGTTAGAAATAATTTATTATGTCTTATGAATAGAAGCACTTATAGTCATATTTCTTCTTGCGAAGCTGCTAATAGTATCTAGAAAAAGTTATAGATTACTCATTTTAGAACTTCAAAGGTTGTTGAAACTAGAAGAGAAATTATTAGAGATCACTATCAAGCATTTGAATCCCCTTTTGGAGAACCTATTGAAAGGGTACAATAAATGTTTATGACAATAGTCAATAGTCTACAATATATGTGAGAGAATTTATTAGAAGATGAAATACTTGTTTAAAAGATAATTGATATCATGCCCAATGAGTGGGAATCAAAGAGAGCAGTCGTTGATGAATCAAGGAAGATAACAAATCTCACTCTTGATGATTTATTTGGAACCCTTTTAAAGTATGATGGTAGGTTGAAAAAAGATGCAGAGAAATGAAAGAAAAATAATAGTGGAGTTTCTTTTACCACTACTTCAAATCTAATAAATTCTTAGACTCTTGATAAAGTAGTTAAGTTGACAAAGAAAAAGAATGTTATTGTTAAATCTGATTCAAGTGATTCTGAACATTCTAAGAATGAGCTATCTAATCTTGCTCGAAGGATGAACAATATTTTTGGTAAAAAAGATTTTCAATATCATTACAAGAAAAGAAAAAAAGAAAAAAAATGCAAATAAAGACTCTGAAGTTACTTGTTATGCGTGCAAGAGAGTTGGACATATTCGACCTGATTATCCAAAGTTGAAAAGAAAATATAGGAAGGATAGAAATTATAATAGAAATCAAAAGAAGTTTTATAAGTCAAAAAGTATGAAATTTATTAAAGATGATGACAATTGGAGTGCCAATGGACATGATTCTTTAGACAATTTCTCAGATAATGAATGTCCATATTAGAGGAATATTGGTCTTCTATCTAGAGTACCTATTGCAAATCAATGTTTTATGGCCAATTTACACACAACTGGTTCTTTAAATAATATGTCTTTAAATAAATATTATCCTGATGAGAATAATTCTATATCTTTGGATGAAGAATACTCCTTAGCTAGTGATAATAATACTTTAAGTTCTTATGAATACGTTTCTCACCTTTTAAAACTCTTGGAAAATGAAAATTATAAAGTTTTAAAAAAAATTGAAAGTCTAATGAAAAATTGAAAAAGATAATTCAATAATTGATATTTTAACAAATGAAATATTGAATCTATCAAAATATATTTAAAAATCCAATTTAGAAAAAGATATTATTTCTAAAGATTTATAAAAAGTAATTTCTGAAAAAGATAATTTGAAAAACAGTTTTAAGAAACTCAATTCCAAAACTAATACAGATGTGGATAAGAATTTTGTTGTAAAACTAAAGTTTGAAATTTATTCCCAGAAGAAACTTTTATCAAACATTACAAATGGTAAGGATGGTTTTGAAAAAATTTATAAACAAATCCATCCACATGGTACTAGTTCTGGAATTGGATATACTCATCAAAAACCTGTTTTTAGTAACGACTTTTTTGTTCCTAAAAATGCCACTTTTGTACTAAATGTCAAAGTGGAGGTTATTGAGAAAATGATTTTTCATTAAATAAAATTAAATACTTAGGTTTCCACAAATCCCATTTTTCAAAAAAAATGTGGATTCCTATTTTTTTTTCAAACATTTCTAGACCCAAGAAGGTTTGGGTTCCAAAAATCTAATTGTTTTGTTTTCAGGAAAACAAAGATAGTACCAACAACAAGAATACTTAGTACACGAACAGTGGGTGTTCCATACATATTATTGGACACAAATATTTCTTTGAAATTATTATCAAGATGAAAGGAGAAATCATTTTACAATTCATCAGAACGTAAGATTTTTTTTTTGATATTTTTACAAAACTATTACCTTCCGATAGATTTGAATACATTAAACAGAAGCTTGGAATGATTGATGTAAAGTGATCATTCATATCTGCTTTATATTTACAAATATACTTACATTAAATTACTCATTTTCATAGGGGGTGTACATATGATTGTTCTTTTATAATTTTTTTTTTCTATTTTTAAATGTTTAGTTTTCCTAAATTTTTATCATAATGGATTTTACGAAGTCAAATTTCCTTATAAAATTTTCAGAATCCATTTTACAGATCCTATATTTTTCTCAAACTCAGGTAATATTTAAAAATTATTAGATTCAATTTTTTATTAAAATTTATCTTATTCGAGTTTTCATTTAAATTCATCGTATTCGAGTTTTAATTTAAATTTACCATATTCAACTTTTAATTTAAAACTATATTTTGTAATATATTATAAAAAAATATAAACAATTTATAATACCTATGATTCTACTCCAAAAGGTATTATTATTTCTTTTATATTTTAACACTATTTCATTTTAATTAGTTTTATCCTTGTTTTTTGGTACTATAAAAATATTTCATGTTTTTTCCCAATCGTATCCACCCAATATGATAATTTTTTTTAAAACCTCAAGAGTTCAAATTATTTAAAAATATTTCTTCAGATATTTTATCAATTGTCAGGGTTTTTGGGTTATATCTTAGCTATCATATCTTTTTAAAAGATCAACCCTCACTTGAAATCGCCTATATAAAGGGGACCACACCTCTCTATGTCCCACATCAGCTATCTCAATTATTATTCCTCAAAGTGATACCTATTTTAAGACTCCCATTCAAATTTTTTCTTTATGTCCGAATCTTTATTTTCAATCCCTAATATGATGACACTTGTGAAGGATTACAAAAAATGGTATTTTTTTCACAAAAGGTTAGTTTCAAAGGATTTTTATAAAAAATATGATTCATCTATTATGAGAATAATAATATTTCAAGGTTGGAATTCATTATACGTGGAATAATACATTCCCGATTATGATTTTTTTACTTTGATCTAGCAAGATATTTTTACGCCTCTGTAATTTTTTTTAAGGAGGTGGAAAAGAGATGTTTTCTTTCTAAATCTATGGGAAAAGATACAAGATGACATATAGGGCAGTGATAGGTTTCCTTGGAATTTCAGCTGAAGGAGATGCCTTCTGTCCATCTCATAAACTACCTTATTCTAAGGGTTTTTTTAATAGAAAATGAACTGAAAAGTATTTGTTTAAAAATTTCACAGATCATGAACCAAGGAAGGTTACACATCTCATTCCCAACCATAGAGTAAAATCCCTTTGGATGCAAGGGTTTATAATACCGATAAAAGAAGATAGAGATACTTTAAAAGTTTCCAATATATATATTTTGGATTACCTAGCCAATATGAGGAGAATCAACTTGAATAGTTTTATTCTTTTGAAAATAAAGAATATCAAATCCTGTTCAATCAAGTATGAGATTATAATGTTTTCATCTTTGGTAAGAAAAATGATTGAAGCTATTATGAAACATTTCAACATAGTAAATAAATCTAAGTGAGTCATAAAAAAAATTATGTTTATTAGTGATGATACAATAAAAAGGATGAATTATGTCTTTGATTCTCAATCAAATATATTTGTAAAGAATATCCAGGTTTCTGTATCAGAAGTAGGACCTTCTTCCAAATCAAAGAAAGATGAGAAAGTTGCAAAGAAAATAAAGGATAAATCTCTTCCCCTAAAATAAAATAAACAAAAGAAAGTATCTAATGAAGTATCAACAAAGTAGAGGAGGAAACAAGATGAAATAAAAGAAGGATATCTATAGACCATACTTAACCCAGCATAAGATTTAGCTTTAGAAATCCATGGAGTAGAAGTTCAAGAGAAATAAATCAGAGAAGAGAAATAGAAGAAGAAAATTCAAGGTGCTATATTAGTTGATTATTTAATGAAAATATTTGAGGATATTTATACAAATATTTCTTTACCAATTCCTGATGATGGTTTTTATTTCCAAGAAACATCTGTTATCCATGATGATGTTCCCTTTATTGTAGAAAAGGGAAAGGCTATTGTGGTAGATAAATAATTTCTTCCAGTTGGGAAAGGTGATTTAATATCTACATAAAAACTCTATGATGAATTTTGAAAATAATTGGAGGATGGTGTTGTAGGTATTGATATTCTAGAAAAAGAAATTGAAGGTGATGAAGAAGATAGTGTATTCAAATAAATAGAAGAGTATGGAGAAGAGGAAGAAGAAGAAGAAGAGTAATAAAATAAAAATATTGATAAAAAATACCTCCCATTTGACAAGCTTTCCCTAAGGAATTCAAAAACATCCTAAAAACAATTATCCTCCTTGGGAAATCAAAATGAGAAATCTATAACTTTATAGAAACACAAGTCTCAATCAATTCAAGAAATCGAATATTCATCCAAGAAGGATGAAACAAATCAGAACTGAAAATAATAAGGTAGTAAAGGTGTTGATGTTGAAGCTATTGAGATTTTAGATGGAAATCAGTCTGAAGAGAACAAACTCTTCAAAAAGATTAGATTTTATTGTTTAGACTTTGAAAAGTTTTGAAGGAACAATTCCCTATTTCCCAAATCTAGAGTATCGGGATCAAGTGCTTTAGGATTGTTTTAATCAAAAATTGGATCCAACAAGCATGCCGATAGAATAAGTGATCAAACTACAAGCTAATTTCAAAGTCCATCAATATTTTTATCAGATTTATAGAAAATCATGTAGACAAATGACTAAGTGGTATTGAAAAGTCAATACTTATCTCAAGAATTTTGATGAGAATTTTGAATACATAAGGAAGGATTTAAAATATTTAGCACACAAAATCCATTTGTTAACAAAGGATGTGATAAAAAGAGTGAAATTTGTTTATCCTTTGAAATATTAGACTGAAAATCTTAATAAGACTGTAAATGAGTTGAATGGAAAGATGAGTTATTTTGAGGATCAGATAAGGAGACTAAAAAATCATAATGAGGAAGTCAGTACTTTGAATAATGAGTTTTCTAAAATATTTTATAACTGATAAGAAAAGATCCAGATGCAAGATGAAAAGATTAAAATTCAATAGGAAAGTTTACAGAATATGAAAAAGAAGAATCAGTCTTAGGAAGAGTTCATTACAAAACTAGAAGAGGATATAAAGGATTTCAAAAAGTTAAATACCATTGTGATATCTTTGATGCTAATAAATATTGATTTTTTTCTCTAAACTCTTGTTGTATCTAATATTTTTTTGTAATAATTTTTATTAATTAAGAGCCTTTTTGATATCATTATGAATTATTTTAATGACTCCCAATTCTAATTGGTTGGATGTCCTTTCATTTTTTGAGGATCAATTACATCATTATATTGTTCATCTACTTGTTTCTATAACCCATTTCAGGTACTACAAGACTCTTCCCCATTCCATTTTGAAAATTACAATGGGTGATAAATTTATAAAATGGGGGATAATTTTATAGATAGGGGGAGATGTATTAAGTAAGTGGGAGAAATAATTCTAAAGAAGAGAATTTGATCATTAGGGGAAGTTATTATCCTAAAGGGGAGTTATTCGTAATGAAAATTGTATTCAAATGAGTTATAAACTCAGGGGGAGATAAGTATTACTATCTATATTCTGAATACGATATACCCAAAATATTATGATCTTATGTTTTTCAAATTTATTTTTAATTTAATTTTAAGTCTTGTGGTTTGTGCTTTCCAAAAAGGGAGAGATTTTTGATTCAAGAGTATCTTTTTTTATTTTCTATTACTTTTGTTTTGGAAATAAAAAAATATTTTTTAAATACTTAATTACTAACTCTTTCATGATAAAAGTGTTTTAATAATGTTTTTGAAGAAAACATATATATTTTACCATACCATTGATGCCAAAATCCAAGAAAAATCAAGAAAAAAGCATAGCATAAGGGGCTACCTTGCGAAGACCAGTCGCGGAGTCCCATAGCCCTACAGTCGGTGCATAGATCTCCCTTCGTGAACCTACCACGGAGAAAGGAAGTAGGGTGTTCCGCGAGCCGATTTGATGTTCACAAACCCGCCGTGGAGCAAGGAGGTAGGGTGGTCCGCGAGCCGATTTGATATTCGTGAACCAGTCGTGGAGTAAGGAGGTGGGGTGCTCTACGAGCCAATTTGACATTCGCGAACCTACTACAGAGCCAAGAGGTAGGCTGCTCTGCGAATCCCTTTGATGTTTGCAAACCCGCCACATACCAAGGAGGCGGGCTGCTCTGCAAACCAATTTTACGTTCGTGAACCCGCCGCGGAGCAAGCTCCATCTTCACGCCGAGCGAGCTCTGCTTCGCAGCGCCTGTTGCCTATAAATATCAGGATCTCCTCAAGTCCAAAGTATGGATCCTCTGACCTTTCTCCTTCTAATATACCACATCACGAAGCATTTTTTTCTCTAAAAACCATGATCTTTTCAAGGAACTTTTGCACGGTGAAGTGACTTCCCCTTTACATGAATTCTTCCCCTCTTTAAAGAAGGATGCCCTTCATGGAGCCCATGGGACTCCGTGAAGAAAGGAGATCCCCAAGGGGACTCGGGTTGTCACGAAGCATTTATTCTTCATGAAACGCCCTTCATACACATGTGACCTACATGCTAAGGCATGGTCACTGTACTTTGCGAAGCAAATTTCTTCAAAATGCTATGTTTTGCAAGGTACCCTTGCTTCGCGAGGCATTGCTCTGTGAATACCTTTCCACTTTGATAAGAACCTTTCATATGCACCTATGCCCTATGCCTAGTCTAGGAGACTTCACTTCGCGAAGCACATCCTTTCACGAAGCCCCTATACTTCATGGAGCACTAGAGCTTCACAAGGCTTCTACCTATGAACCCTTTTGCTCTGAAACTCCTTTTCCCATGCGACACTTTAGGTTTGCACAAATCAATTTCAAGGTCCCTTGGGCGATGCTTCCCATTGCATTACTTGGACTCTTTCTTCTTCACATAGGAACGCTAATGGATATTGCTTCTTCTCATAGCCACGCTAATGTGGACCCCCAATGGTTCGCTCCATAACACCCCCTCACCACGGCATTGCCGATTCCTTCCTTACCTCAAGGGCAGGCGGGTATCAGTTATGTAAGTCCTAGGGGTGGGGAGCGAACCCACCTCCTCTGAGCTACAAGATGTTAAACTACCAAGCGCTATCATCCTTATCACATGACGTTAAACTGTGACCTCTCCCTGCACCGTGCATGCAGGGTACCCCATCTTGAACATTCTTTATACCCACTAGTCTCCATGGGAGTGAGATCATTCCTCACATGGAATGACATCCTCTTTATCAGAGTGGCGTCCGTCCGTGGGGAAAAGGAAACCACCCTGGTGTAATCCCCTAGCCTTTCTTGCAAAAGGTAGAACCCCTAATCCCCCTCTCTTCCTGGGTGCCAAATCCCTCTCCCGTTGGGCTTTGTCACCACCCAGGCCTCCATCCTAGAGTAAGTCCCAATCTCCACCTCCCTAGGCTACTAACCACGCGTAAGCCCCTGTTTCCTCTTTGGGCCGCCAACTACGTGTAAGCCCCATTCCACTTCCCATGGATGCACCTTTGCGCCATGATCACCAGGTCCTTGTTGCCTCTTGTTTCTCACACCGAGCATGACTCACGTGGGCTTAGAGTAAGCATCAACCATGAAATCCTCTTCAGGAATCCTAGAGTGTAAGCCCCATGCCCAATCCGAACTACGTGGACTTTGATCCTTTCCAATACAAGGTATATAGGAAGCCTCCCTGAGGTTCAATCCCAATAACCATTGGTCCCAACCATCTTCACGTCGCCTCACCAAAAACCATTCTAAACTATGAGGTCTTTGATCTTTGCCAAGGCAAGGTACGTAGGAAGCCTCCATGAGGTTCAAGGACACCACCCATTGGTCCCGACTATCTCCACATCGGTTCACCAAACACACCAACTTGAACTACGTGTACTTTGATCCTTGCCAAGGCAAGGAACGTAGGAAGCCTACCTGAGGTTCAAGCCCAACACCCCATTGGTTTTGACCCCCTTAATTTTGGTTCCCATCATCCAAACTATGTGGACTTTGATCCTTGCTAAGGAAAGGTACGTAGGAATCCTCCCTAAGGTTCAAGCCCAATAACCATTGGTTCCGACCCCCCTTCACGTCAGCTCACCAAAAACCATTCTAAACTACGAGGTATTTGATCCTTGCCAAGGAAAGATACGTAGGAAGCCTCCGCGATGTTCAAGACCACCACCCATTGGTCCCAACTATCTCCATGCTGGTTCAAAAAACACACCAACCTAAACTACATGGACTTTGATCCTTGCCAATGAAAGATATGTAGGAAGCCTCCCTGAGGTTCAATCCCAACACCCCATTGGTTTTTACCCCCTTCATGTCGGTTCCCACCACCTGAACTATGAGGTCTTTGATCCTTTCCAAGGCAAGGTACATAGGAAGCCTCCCTAAGGTTCAAACCCAACACACCATTGGTTCTGACCCCCTTCATGTCGGTTCCCACCATCAGAACTATGTGGAATTTGATCCTTGACAAGGCAAGGTACATAGGAAACCTCCCTGAGGTTCAAGCCCAAAAACCATTGGTCCCAACCATCTTCACATCATCTCCACAAAATCCATTCTGAACTACAAGGTCTTTGATCCTTTCCAAGGCAAGGTACATAGGAAGCCTCCCTGAGGTTCAATCCCACCACCCATTGGTCCCGAATATCTCCATGTTGGTTCCCCAAACACATCAACCTAAACTATGTAGACTTTGATCCTTACCAATGCAAGGTACGTAGGAAGCCTCCCTGAGGATCAAGCCAACACCCCATTGGTTCCGACCCCCTTAATGTTGGTTCCCACCACCTAAACTATGAGGTCTTTGATACTTGCCAAGGCAAGGTATGTAGGAAGCCTACTTGAGGTTCAATCCCAATAACCATTGGTTCCGACCCCCCTTCACATCAGACCACATTTTTCCCGCATGACATTAATCTACATGCCCTGTTTTCATATTGCACGACGCTAAACTGCACCCACCATACCGAAGTATGTGGGATTTGATCCTTGCTCCTAGATAAGGTATGTAAGATGCCTCCCTGAGGTTCGATACCATCCAGTGGTAAGCTGTTGCGATCCCATCCAGTGGTAAGCCGTTGGGATCCCATCCAGCGGTAAGCCATTGCGATCCCATCCAGCTATAAGCCATTGCGATCTCATCCAGTGGTAAGCCGTTGTGACCCTATCTCGCGGAAAGTCATTTTGACTCCATCCAGTGGTAATTCATTGTGACCCTATGCAGCAGTAAGCCGTTGGAAACCCCATTCAATGGTAATCCATTTTCAGGTGAACTACAAGGACATTGATTCCCTTCCAGAGGGATATGTATGAGGTATCTTTGAGACTCAAGCCCAACATCACCATTTTCCTCAAGTTGACTCCATCTCATTCTCCACCCACTTCACTTAACCATCCATCATCCATTTTGGTTCTTACCCGGGCCACCACATCTCGGTGGGATCATGCCACCACATTCCCCATTCACTTTAACAACAATCAAGTAGCTAACCACACTTTATCCCCAACATTGGTGTTCTCTCTAGGGGTTGCACTCACCTGATCCTCTCTAGTTAGTGTTCCGATCAGTTTGATCCATCTCCACTAGAATTTAAACCCGCAACATACCCTATGTTAAACATAGGAAGTTGAGGAAAACCTCAGATACATGCCTATGGCATATAATTCCCTACATTCGATGTGGGATGCCTCAGGCTTCCATGCTCTCGATAAGCCCTATAATAAGGGGAAGAAACCCAGACACACCAGTATTCTAGCGTCCAGACATGCTAGTGATGTCCAACGTGACTACTCCCCTGACCAAAGTTTGCTACCCTGACCGAACCCTTTGGAATGTCCCAACAGAAGTAGTGTAATTAACTGGTGTCTATGAAGATATGGCGCTGGGAAGAGTTTCACGAACAACGTCTTAATTTATAAGGGAGACCCGGATTGGGTGATGAGTTCTGAGGAGGAATCCATGAAAGGAAGAACCGACAACCCATCATCCTGTTTTGATCAAGGAAAAAATGTCCCTGAACAAGGAATGGATGTTTCCCACCTTTGGAAAGTGGGAATGCGGGGTAGTAAACAGTGCCGCCATTCTCGAAGACGGACACACATGCCCTAAAAAAAGAATTGGAAATAGAAATGGTGAACCCGACGTGAAGATATTCTCCTCAATATGGAGATTAGTAGCATTCAATACATCATTGGAATAGCATGTCACCAGATCCATCTATCCGGCACCGGGTCTCGCCAAGAAAATAGTGGGCCTGGCGTGAAACTCACTAGAAGTTGGGTTAGTCAAAATGTTGGAAATCCCAGTCTACGATGTTGTTAGCATGGATCCATCTTTCCAGCCATGGAAGACGGAATGGAATTGGGGCACTGGCCATCAATTCCTTTCCTTTCAGTGCTAATGGGTTAATCTCCCTGCTTTTTAGGAACCAATATACTGCAGGAATTAAATCATCACCCGCACACCTTTGCAGGGGTAGAGGAAATTCCAATGCAGCAGTCCCACATGGCTCCACCGCTTCAGTGACAATCTCCACGCCTATAAATGTCGGGCACCCACACCCCATCTCCCTGTCTGAATTCATTCAACAGAGAGTGATCAACGACCTTGTGCACCGGTACGAGGAGGAGGGGATTATCCCGACTCGGGATATGGAATGCCAAGATCTAGAGGTGTCTGTGCCTTGATACCAATGCTACCCCCAAGAGATGCGCAAGGAGACACTACTACCCACTCCAACTTATAATCATTTCGAGATCCTCTCCCCGGAACTCCTCGACGAATCTCTACCCTACGCTGACGAGGTAGGAGATGTGCGGGCCGTCCCAGTCAGGATCCCATTTCAGGGCCCCCCAAGGAGGACTACCACTGGGCCATGCCAGCACTTCCATCTGGTCCCACAAGTGAAGGAGCAGGTAAGCCATGCGCCTACACCGTTGGCCCCGGTCTGGTTGACCCGACACCAGCGTCGGGCAAAGGCTGAGGAGGATGCCTGCCAAGGGGTGTCAATGTCAGCAACTACTGTGGCTCAGGCCACCGCCAATATATATCATCAACCCCTTTCATATACTAAGTAGGGTAAATTGTATACCTAGCCTGGATCGAGGCCCCAACCACCCCACGGGCAGGCTGGGTCGACTCTCTCGGCCGCCAGTGCAGGTAATGACCGCCTCCAGTACAGAGGCCCTCCCCGTACCACCACCATGGATAAAGTGAGTCATCCCTGCTTCCAAGATTGACATGGAGGTCCACCTCATGCTACCCTCAGTACAAATGAGGGACCTCTCCACAATGGTGACACCCAGCACGAAAGCCTCTCCCGTTCTCATTATATCGGGTATGGAGTCATCCCACCTACCACAGATCGCCGGTGTGGGGACATTGCACATCCAGCCAATCTATAGTGTGGGGGCCCTCCCCATGTTCTTACAGTAGCCATCAAAGGTCCTACTCACCTCAGAAATCATAGTGGTTAATTTCAGCCTCGCTTCACCAGCACCCAGCATGGAGGCCCTACCCGTGTTCGGCTCGACCAATACGAGGACCTTACTCACACTGATGTCATCAGGGGAAACAAACATGGGGGTCCCACCTGTGCTCCTATGGGCTTTAGTGGAGGTCCTACCCGCTCTAGCGCTTCCCACAGAGGTCATCCCCATATCCCCTTTGATATCTGTCCCAGTGCTCCTCACACCTTGGCTTACTTAGGTGGAAGCCCTATTCTCCCTAGAAACAGTACGGACGAAGGTCCTCCTCATGCTGGAAATCTTCCTTGTCCAGAAGAACCATCCCGTGGAAGGAGGGCGGGTCGTCATCAACATAATGGGAATACTGAGAAGATTCAGACTGAGATCAAACTAGTTTTCTTCTTAGGTTCCAAAGCCGAATACGACTCAGCGATGGAACCTTCACCAAGATCCTCTGTGTTGAGGACCGAGGCAGGAACAAGGCGCATCATCCTAGTAATCCCAGAATGCGAGGTCCATCGGATTCCCACCTCCCTCCATAGGTACATCCAAGAAGATGAAAATTTTGCAGCTCCATAGGTTACGGCCGTGCAATCGCCACCATCATCACCGGAAGCACTCTCTACCTCGACTAGAGATCATGGAGAGCTATTTTGGGGACCAATGGTGGACGAGCAGAAGCATAGTCCACCACTAGTAGATATAGTCCCCACACAGAAAACTACGGTCATCAGCCCGTCTTACCGCGATGTCGTGTCTAAGTCACTTCACTCTCCAGAGGATAGCCCGAGATGTGGCAGTTTGTCAGCTCTCTCTCCATACTCTCCACTGGCCAGCCTACTGTCCCGGTAGTCCACTTCGGTACCACTAACTATTCCTCAGCCGCCTCCGGTTTATGAGTGGGGTAATGAAGGGCCAGACCCTGAATCCGAGCCAAGGAGCTTATGGAATATCCTCGCAGCGGACCACTTCCCTGAGATGTCTTGGCCCATGGAAGTACTGAATTTATACGCGCCAGAATCCCTCACCCCAGAAGAAGTTGAGTGTTTTTGTCAAATCCTTTAGGCGACTCACTTCTGCCTTATTCACCAAAAAGTGGCTTATCCGAAGAGCCAAGTGCATTTTGAAGACATTAGCAAGCAATGTTGTCTGGTTGATCTATCTTCACTCCCTGTGGCTCAGCGCCCTGATTCGCTAGGCTGCCGTAAGGCCCTCCAGCAAAGATGTGCCTAGAGTTTCAAGGTAATCCGCAAGATTCTCAAAGAGGCTTCCCCCCATGCATAGATCCATGGCTGGGGGCAATATGATGCCCTCCTCTTCAGCCCTATCCGACGACAGCTCGACTTTCCAAGTGATATCGAGGACATGCCCCCGAGTAGAGATGCGGTCAACATGGATAGACTATCATAATAATAGAATTAGCTAGAGATCCTTGGTGGGGACCTCCCCCCTGAAGGCGTGACACAACTATTGGATCCATTGGGGAGGGTTACTTGCCAACAGAGGATCCTACAAGGTCTCCCCATGCCCACTGAGGCATTAGTCCTTAGCCGAAATCACAGTAAGGGTAAAGATAACCTTGGAGTTTTCAAGCCCTCCAACCCATATAGATTAGTGCAAAAGGTGGAGGATGACCCCAAGAAAGCTGCATTGCGTCAGCAACTCACCGAACAGAAGAAGGTGGTCGAAAAACTCATTTCTGAATGCCTTGTAGAGCGACAACCGAACTATGGTGATCCTAGGCTGGGTCAGTAGGGGTAAGGACAACTTCTCCTTGACGAATTGCCTCTAGTTAACCCTGACCATCCTACCCATGCAGACAGGGTTGAGGCCGGAGCTTACGGAAAGAGGATATGGTGCGTATCTCCAAATCCTCTTGAATGGCATAACAACCCTCAGGATCCATCTCGGGCTCCCCCCAACTTCCCTACAGGTCATTCCACCAGCTTCCCCACAAGACGCTGGGCCACCTTATCATGTTGAAGAACCCGCCAATGCATTTGTAGTTAGGGATCCCCATCAAGACAAGAATCATCACCCAGATGATTCGATGGCGGTCATCATTGCCCATCTCGACGCATTAGAGACGCGACAGGTGGAACTCCCACCTGATGGAAAGACATATCCATCATGGGTGGATGATATGATAGCACCTCTAAGTTTCAGGAATCCCAAATTTTCCCCCTTCAATTAGACAGAGGACCCACCACAACATCTAGCCCACTTTACCTCAAGGTGTGGCCCCATGTTGGGAACTCCAACACATTAGGAGGCCACCAAGATCCAATATTTTGTGCAAACATTGGAAGGTCCTGCGTTTGTCTAGTACAACCAGCTCCCCATCAGATCAGTAAATAGCTGGGAGAACCTATGTAGGAAATTACTCTACTAGTTCAGTTCTACCATGGGGAAGACGAGTATCGTGGACCTCTTCAAGTGAAAGAAGAGGCTTGATGAGTGTGTCACCCACTTTGTCACCTGATGGAAATGACTCACGTATTCCCTTGACATGCTGATGACTCAGGAGCAATTACTGAAGATGTGCATAGGAAATGTCAAGACAAAGATGGTCCCCTCTCTAATCACCGATAACTATCCTATGGGATTCCAAGACTTCTCTGATAAGGCCCAGCACCTAGAGGAAGCCTTACAGCAGGCCAAGCAGGCACGTCCGCTGCCTCCTGCGATATCCACGAGAAGGGCCACTAGGGCTGAGCCTACCATAGTGGCCTAAATAGAGGCCTCCAGGTGACTAGAGTTGTTTCCAGTGGATCCACATCCACAGCCTCACAGAGACCCTCTACCTCAGGCATAACCACCAGTCCAACATCACCCTCATCAGAATCGGCAGGTGCCCCCACACAATGCACTGCCACCGCATAGGCGAGATAACCAAGCTTCAACTCATCAAAAGGCTCCTCCAGCCCCTAGTTAGGGTCAAGATCCAAGGTCCCCCTTTCCGGATAGGAGAAACCAAACCTTCTCATTCAACGAGGCACATGTCCCCGATTACTTCCGCAGTGCCTTGAAGCAGGGGATTCTACGTTTTCCTGAGTGTAGAAGTTCAGAAGAGGCAAACCTCACTGATCACCCTAATTACTAACCCTAACATTAGATATTGGGGCACATTATCAAGAAGTGATATGTGTTCAAAGACTGTCTTCAAGACTAGGTAGATAACAACATAGTCTGTTTAGGCCCGGCTCTGAAATAGGTGGCATGCGTCTTCGTGAGGTCAGACAATAGAAACAACAACGAGGGTGAGTGGCATCAGGTTTCCAATCACGAATCCCAGAAGTATGACGACTGGATGGCTCGTAAAATAGTCTCCCATGACCATGGTGTCATCCGAGCGCGCCTGAATCGGCTAGAGCCATCATAAGCTTCAACCACCACCTCTGCATCATCGTCTCAGTCGTCCTCTTCCCATAAGAGCAAACACTGGCGACGCAAGGGAAAGCAAAGTCCCCCACTGATGCCATCGTTATCCCATACTATTGGTGACTTCATGCCCTCAGAAATGGAGATCCCTCCCATAATACATTCTGTAGTGGATGAATCTTCAAGTGACGGTCAAGGGTACGCCTCAGTTAACATTGTAGAGATGGTAAATCCCTATGTAATTAGTGATGATGAGGAGTGCTACACGGATCCTCCCAACATCCCCAGTCATTGCCAGCATTGACATATCTGTGGCTATATGGGAAGTCAGAGTGCCTCATTTAGCACTTCCAGCCAGGCTGTGCATGCTACCAAAACTAGGCAACAGGCTCAGTGCAGAGATTAGCATGCACAACCTTCTCATCTGGTGACATCAGGCCTGCTTTCGCCGCCGTTTGTATTGTTGGATCAGGCAGAGCCACCCTGACCATGTCATGACCAGCCACGCCCTACTACAGGATGATCTCAGTCATTCGACCTCATCCAGTAGCCACTCTATAGGCCTTGACTAGTGGGCAGTGGGATATTCCTAGCACTAGCCAGCCGCTGGTCCAGTCGGCAGGGCCCGCCATGCCTCCTATCATAGAGCGGCCTTCTGCAAGCAGAAGTTTGTTCCTGGCATGGAAGTATGATGTTCTCAAGAATCTTGCCAGTATTCCAGAAAGTCTCTCCATCCTTGAGGCCCTTCACCTGTCGTCAGATATGCGTGAGGCCCTCGCTGAGGCTTTAAGAAGCCCTCTCCAATTTGAGACGGAAGTAGCATCTGCATAAGCTTTTCATGTGGAGGCAATCGAGAATGATGAATTCCAGGCCATCATATCATTATCTGGAGAAGATGAAGGCTCTCCCATATAAGGGAACATTCTCTCATTGTACATCACCAACTAGTTCAATGGTGTGGAGGTTCGCCGTTATCTCATCGACACAAGCTCTAGGATCAACCTAATATCGACTCAGACATTGCGAAAACTGGGACTGTCTGAAGATGATCTGAGCCCCTATGAACTAATAATCCAAGGTTATTATAGGATGGAATAGACATCGGTCGATAATATCCTCTTGAAGACCCAATTTTGTGGCCTAGTTGCCAGCATCGAATTTATAGTAGTCTCCCAGGACACCACCTACAATGCATTGATGGGCAGGTCGTGGCTCTACTTGCATGTGGAAGTTCCCTCATCATATCACCAGTTACTAAAATACTCCCTCAATGGTCGAGTGGGCATGATTCAAGGTGACACATCTACCTTTTCTTCTTGTGAGGTCCGCTATCTAGATGCCAACTACTACAAGAGCAAGGAAAATAAAATTCAGACTAATGAGGTCGAGTACGCTGCGACTGTGACTGACTCGTGGATAGATCTAGATGACGCCTATGTATTTCTAATCCACCGATTGGAGGCTATGACCCCAAACATGGGACAATGCTTCGTTGTTTCTAGGATGAAGGGGGAACACATTACCAATTCTAAGCGATGGCAGAAAATCACCTCATAATCCTATACAAATCAGGCTCAGGTGATCCTAGAGCCTCCTACCCCCATAAGGTATTAGGAAGTCCACCCCATGGAAATGACAATGCGTCATACATGCTTTTTCTGTCGGGCTGGAATTAACCGGATCAAGATGACACACCACTATTACTTCGATATCATCAAGCATGGCCCCTTGGGCCGAAGGCTAGATGGGATTAGATCAATGGCCTTCATCGCTATAGTTACGACAACACAGGAGTCCTCCGATGTAGTAACTACTGCTGCTCAGGCTGGTACTATCCTCCCGTTAGGATCTTCCAACTCAGAAGCAATTCCTGCCACTGTGGATTCCCCCTCCATAAGTGAAGAAGAGGATTTATAGGATACTACCCCCGCCTTTAAAGAGGGCGTCTCAGCAACAGTCAATGAGTTGGTATAGGTGAACCTAAGTAGTGAGGCAGACCCAAAACCCACATTGATCAGTGCCGCCATGCCCCTAGAGGAGCAATAGCAGTACATATACTTCCTGAAACAACACCGTGATGTATTCTCCTGGAGTTATGATGAGATTATAGGGCTATATCCTCATGTAGACGTCCACCGCCTCAGTCTCTTGGAAAATCATCGTGGGTTCAAGCAACCTCCCAAAAAGATGCACCCTTCTCACAGTGCCATGGTAGAGGTGGAAGTTGATAAGCTCATCAGAGCCAATTTTTTTAAGGAGGTCCAGTACCCCAAATGGATAGACAACATTATGCTAGTCAGTAAGAAAAATAGGTAGATCAGAGTCTATATCAACTTCCGAGATCTCAACCGTCACTGTCCGAAGGATGATTTTCCCCTTCCTGTGATGGAGTTGTTGATTGAAGCTATAACTAGATTCCAAGCCCTCTCCTTCATGGATGGGTAATATGGGTACAACTAGATTTGAATGGCCCCTAAGGATGAGGAGTTCATAGCCTTCAGGGCGCCACAAGGTACTTACTGTTACTAAGTCATGCCCTTCAGTTTAAAGAATGAAGGTGACACCTATCAGTGGGATATGCATCACATATTTAAGATGATCCTTGGAATGTTGGTGTAATTCTATGTGGAAAATCTAGTGGTCAAATCTCTCCAGTGTTAGGACCATATCATAGTCTTTGAGAAAGTGTTCAGCTTCCTCTGTTCCCGTCACCTCAAGATGAACCCATTGAAGTGTGCCTTCGAGGTCACCTCTGGAAATTTTATCGGGTTCGTTGTCAGATAAAAGGGTATTGAGATCGACCCATAGAAGATCAATGCCATTAGCCAGATGTCTACTCTGAGCAACATTTAGGAGATTTAAGGTTTCCAAGGCCACTTAGCCTACATACGCCGATTCATTGCGAATCTGGTCGGCAAGTGTAATACCTTTTCTAATCTCATGAAGAAAGGCACACTTTATGAGTGGGATGAAGAATGTCAGACTGCATTTGATGAAATCAAGCAGTATCTACTCCGAACTTTGGTCTTAATGCCACCGGTCTCTGGAAATCCACTGGTCCTTTATGTGACCGCCCTAGAACGATCTCTTGTCACCCTTATAACCCATAAGAATAATGAGGGGATGAAGAACATCCTTTACTAACTCAGTCATATGCTCCTCGATACGGAGACCAGATACCCCCCCATCTAAAAGAGCTACCTTGTGTTGGTATTCGTAGTACATAAATTTTGACATTACCTGCACCACCAGGAGGTACAGTTAGTGTCTTGAGTAGATCCACTGAAGTGTCCCATGTTGATAGGCCATCTAGCTCTGTGGGTAGTGATTCTCCAGAAATTCGATATCAGGTTTTTCCCTCATAAATCTATTAAGGGACAAGCATTGGTAGACTTCCTTGCTGCACATCCATCTCCTGCTAACCAGTCCTTGGATCTCAACTTCCTCGATGAGGTGATCCTCTCGGTGGACCAAGCTATGCCATGCTGGAAGATGCATTTTGATGGTGCTTCCCGGTGCCCCACTGATAGAAGGCTCAACGACCCCATGCTCAACAGAGTTGGCCTGGGTATCGTCTTCATTACCCTGGCACAAACCATCCCGCCTTACTCATTCCTGCTGTAAGAAGTCTGCACCAACAATGAGGTAGAGTATCAGGCTCTCATCATTGGCCTTGAGCTGGATCTCAAGATTGATGTGCCCCATTTTCATGTGAAGGGGGACTCTGAGCTAGTAATCAAACAGATCAACCGTTACTACATCATTAGAAATCCATAGCTCATACCATTGTTGGAACGCACTCTTCAATTAATGGTCCAGTTCCCATATCGTCCAGAAGTCACTCATGTTCCTCGATCTCAGAATGGTCGAACTGATTCCCTAGACAGCCTGGCTGCATCACTTGCGGAACCCGAACAAGATGATATGATTATCTACGTGGCACATCAGAGAGTCATCGCTCCTTTCACCCCAGATGACGATGACAGCCTGCAGGTGAGCCATCTTACTGCCATAGCCTCCATATATGGACCCCTAGATGCAGCGATTGAAGTGAATCCAGACTAGAGAGCCTCCTTTGTTGAGTATCTCCATAATGGTAATCTCCTAGCATATTGGGCCAAGCACGAGCGAATCTGAAGTTGCACGTTACAGTTTACCATCCAGGATGGCCCTGGCCATGAGAAAATCCTCTACAAGTGCGGGTTTGATGGGGTTCTCCCCCATTGCATTCTAGGAGTCAAGATTTATCAGGTCATTCAAGAGGTTCACACAGGTTCCTGTGGGTCTCATCAAACCGGGCCAAAGCTATCTCACCAGATCCAGAGATTGGGGTACTTCTGGCCCTCTATGATCCATGACTACATCGAGTTCGCCAAAAGATTACATGTGTGCCAGATTAATGCTAAATTCATGCATCGGCTACCATAACCTCTCCAATACACCAAATACTCTTGGCCATTTTCAGTGTGGGGACTTTATGTCGTGGGACCATATCTACTGGCGAAAGCTCACCAGTGAAGATTCATCCTGACGGCTACATATTTCTTTTCTAAGTGGGCATAGGCAGTTCCACTCAAGGAGGTCAAGGCTCGTTCTATCGTTGAATTTGTGAGTTCCAACATCATCTACTGATTTGGAGTCCCTCACGACGTCCTCACCAACAACGACATGAACTTCCGAGCATCTGAGCTGAAGAAATTGTATGCTAAGTACAACATCCGTTCTTACCATAACACTCCCTATCATGCATAACCAAATGGATAGATCAAGGAATTCAACAAGACCCTCTCTAACATTCTGTAGAAAATGGTTGGCCAGAATAAGAAGAGTTGGCCGGACAAGCTCCCCAATGCCCTCTGGTCTTTTCAGAAGACGACTTGTAATTCCACCCAGGTGACCCAGTATTCCATGGTGTATGGAATGAAGGCCATACTTCCCCATCAAGATTCAATTTCCCTCACTGCATACAGCTATCTACGATTATCAAGCGCTAGATAAATTATCTGAAATCCATCTGGCCAAGTTGGAAGCACTTGACAAGAAAAAGTTTCGTGCTCTGCACAATCTGGAAAGGCATCAGAACAAGATAACCAGAGATTTAAATAAGAAAATTTTCCTCCACTCCTTCTTAAAAGGAGACTTTGTATTGGACTTGAGGGCACCAATGATACCTGGTAGGAAAATTCCCAAGTCGGAACCCAAATGGGAAGTAACTTACATCATTCACAAGTTTTACTACAATGGTGCGTAATCGCTGGTTACAATGGATGATGAGTGTATAACTCCTCCCACCAATGAAAAGTTCCTAAATAAATAATTTTATTGAACCCCAGGGTCCCACATGACCATAAATTGTATGGTCCTGCATGAACTTAAATTGGATGGTCCTGTACGACCCTAAACTGCATGATGGTCCAACATGACCTTAAACTGTTTAGTCCTACATGACTTTAAACTGTGTATCATCCTGCACGATGTTAAAATGAATCTTAAGAACTATATACGGCTTGATTCCCATCCTCATGAGGTACATAATAATGATCATATGCCTCGTCTTGAGTCCAGGCCAGCTCCCTCTTTGACTATCCCCTCCTGGGCATAGTTCTTTTGGAGGATCTCACATGGCATCATGTAGGCTTCTTTTCCCCCACCCATGTCATGGTTATAATGATTTCACCATGTTCCCTCCTTCATTATTCTAATCCTCCCACATCCTTACTGCATGATGCTAAACTACATGGACCTTTCAGAACTACATGTGGATTTATTCCCATCCTCATGGGATATGCAGGACCGCCCATAAATTTCATCCGTAGGCCCAGCCCCAAAACCTCCGGACCTTCCATTAAGATGAAACATATAGTGTTGCACATGCCTTTTCCCTAATTTGTTTCAATTTAATCATGACCATACCATGTATCTCTCTCCCCTAAAGATCTCTGTCTCTTCTCCTGTCCAAATTTATTTGAAATTGCACGGGTGCATTCATGTTCCACACACCCCATCATTTGGGTTTCCATTATCTTTCACACATAAAGGGACCCCCAAATAGAATGGATGCTCAACCTAAGGGATCTCTTACCATGATGGGCCAACGTCCTTGAGGGTTTAAGAAAAAAATTTGATACAAGTCCTACGTTGTGAATATGGTCAGCGGTCGATGCTCATTTTTTGTTCTCATTTCAGGTCACACGATATAGATGTTGTGTTTTGAATTTGGTCAATAGATATAATTTGTCATTATCAACACCCCCATATGTCCCAAACATGGAGTGTAGTGGTTCATTCTACCCCACCGTCTCTCTAAATCTCGGTATGCTTTGAGCGGGAGTGTAATTCCAACTGTCGGACCCTTATGTGATGGGGAAAGCCTAATCCTACTCATTGTTTCCCACACAGAGCATTTCTCGCATGGGATTAGGGGTTATGAAGGATATGACCGCATGAGAGGTCATCTGGCTACAATTGGTCAGGATGATCAGCCTCATACCCCTAGCCTAAGTTCTCATTTAGGATTGTGTGGTGCGGTAAAGACTCACGTCTTCATTCACATCGGGCTATTTCTCCATGCCACACATATCCCCTTGAGACATCCTCCCTTCATTTATCATCCTTACTGTGAGCACAATCCCTTCCATGTTTCGTGAGTCCCATCATTTGGGATTCCATCACCCTCTATATCCAAAAGGACCCTCGAATGGCATGGATGCTCGGACCAAGGTCTCTCCTACCATTATGGGATAACACCCTTGAGTATTTCGATCAAAAAATTAATACAAGTCCCATGTTTCAAATACGGTCAATGGTCGACGCTCAATTGTTCTCCCCCCTTCTGGTCACATGATATGGATACTGTGTTGCGAACCTGGTCAACAGTTTTCCTCTATCATCGTTGATACTTTGTGGTCTTCCATAAGCATGAAGATTCACCCTCTTTGTCCCATTCATATGACATTAAACTAGGCATCTACAGTCTGAGTTATATGACCCTAAACTAAGACCACCTTCGTCTTCACTGCAATACGTTAAACTGTAAACTAGCAAGGACTTTCCATCCGTGGCCTAGCCTCAGGCCCCTTGGCCTTCTCTGGCCCCTGGTCCAAATTCTCACTTAGGGTTGTACGGTGTGGTGTGGGATTATTTCCTCATTCACATAGGGTTACTCGCCATTCCGTACACATCCCCGGACGTGATACCTTACCCCTACCTTCATCCTCACTACAAGACGTTAAACTAAAAATTGGATGGAACTTTCCGTCTGAGGCCTAGTCTCAGGCCCCTAGGCCTTCTCGGGTCCCTAGCCCAAGTTCTCACTTAGGGTTTTATGTTATGGACTCACACCCTTATTCACGTCGGGTTACTCACCATGCCGTACACACCCCTCATTGGGGTATCTGAACATTCTTTGCGTTGTCCCTTTCCCAAAACTACATGTTTCTTGATTCCCACCCTCATGGGATACGTAGGACTACCCAAATGTCTAGTCTTCGGGTCCAACCCCATCTCTTAGAAACATCCCTATCATTTTGGTCCCTTGGACCATGTTCTTCTAGAATAGGGGTATAAAGTGTGGTATGGACTCACGTCCTCATTCACGTCAGGTTTATAACGACCACACCGCATACCTCTCTCTCTATCTCTCTCTCCCAAGCGACCTTCACTCCCTTTCCCTACTTTCATCACTTTGAGTCGGCTTCCCTTAAGTCGGGTCCCTCTGCCCTCTTCGGTGATTCACCAATTGGCCCATGAGTACTTTGGTCTAGAACCTGGAGTGTCAGATTTTACCTGGACATGTTTTCACCCATTTCTAGGCTTCGTGTTCCCCTCTATTTGGGCTTCCATTATCTTTCACATTCAAAGGGACCCCCAAGTGGCATGGATTCTAGGCCTAAGGGATCTCCTACCATTAGGGGACAATGTCCTCAAGGGTTTTAGACAACAAATCGATACATGTCTCACGTTGCGAATATGGTTAGTGGTCGATGCTCATTTGTTGTTCCCATTTCAGGCCACACGATATGGATGCTATGTTTCAAACACGGTCAATAGTCATACTACATCGTCACACCAACCCCTTCAATCCTTGAATGTTGGTTACATGATTCAAAATTATTTTCCACCCCATTATGTCCAAATGGAATTTTGACACTCCTGGAACTATCCCTCAGTGCGCATTTTCACGTTATGAGGACAAAAGCCGCGGTAAAGGCATCATTCGGGGCTCCTCACCGACTTTCCTTTGGCTATGTTCCAGGTATTGCCAAAAACCTCTTCCACCCTTGTTTCCCACACCAATTTTGAATCACATGGGTTTAGGGATTGGGTTGAGGTCCGCACTTACTTGTAAGGATTCCGCTTATCCATGGTCCGAGCTATAAGACCTTAAACTAAGATCTCTTTCAGAACTACGTACGGCTTGATTCCCATTCCCATGGGATACGTAGGAACGCCCAGATGTCTCATCTTTGGGTCAAGCTCAAGTTCCACTAATTTATATCTTCTATTCTGCCTTCTGGGATCTAAATCTTATGGGACCATGTGGTTTGGTATGGGATTATGTTCTCATTCACATTGGGTTTTCATTAGCCGCACCATGTATGCCCCTTTTTAGAAGTTAGCCCCCACTATTTCCTGTCCCACATGACATTAAACTGTATGTTGTCCCACACGACATTAAAAGGAACCTTCAAGAACTACGTGTCGCTTGACTCCCATTCTCATGGGATACGTAGGAACACCCGGACATCTTGTCTTCAGGTCCAGCTCAACTGGGAGCTAGTTTCTTCTTCCCCTTATCCTCTAACCTTTCCTAGCCCCTCGGCCTGAGGTTTTTTCCTTGGAATCGAGCACAGTATGATGTAGAACTCTTCCTCAGTCATGTCAGGTATGCTTTATCATTCTGTGAACATTCCCTCTGAAACCTCATCTCTCCGGTATATTTTTGATCCATATGACTTTAAACTATGATGAATAGTCCCAAATGACTTTAAACTATTGCGTCTATACTGCACGACATTAAAATGCATGGTTGGTCACATCAAATGACCCTAAACTATGACATTATCATCCTGGATGCACGACGAAAAACGGCACTGCACCGTGATATCCTCACTCAAGGGGGCATCATGTTTGGTATCAGTCACACACCATACCATTTTTCAATGCATGATTATGGATTGATTCTTGTGGTGATGCCTGGACTTTCTATCCTAGGTCCACTGATTCAAAAAAATCACACATTTATCCTAAAGGACAAACAAGATCTATCAAATACCGCTTCTTTCGGTGCAAGGGATAGATCCGAAAAACCTCATTATCTCTGACACTGGTATCCTACCGCGTCTCTTGTAGAACTACATGTGGCTTGATTCCCATCCTCATGGGATACGTAGGAACGCCCGTGCACTTTTCCTTGGGCCCAACCTAACTTTGGTTTTCGGTCCCTCAACCTAAAACTTCCCCAAGGAACACATGGTGATTTGGACTCCAGGTCCTCATTCACACCGGGTTTCATAGTTACCTCACCATGCGTCTCCCGCATTCCCTACCATCTTTGGTCAAAGATATATGACCATAAACTAAGATCACTCTTCGTCCTTTCCGCAAGACATTAAACTGCACGACATCTTCCAGAACTACGTATAGCTTGATTCCCATCATCATGGGATAAGTAGGAACACCCAGACATCCTGTCTCCAGGTCCAGCCCCATGAATCCAAAATATTGTCCCCCCTCTTTCAGCACCTCGGTCCGAACTCTTTTGGGAATGTGTGGTGTGGCGAGTACCTCATGGTTCCTCATTCACGTCGGGTTCTGAAAAGGCCACACCATGTGCCTCCTGCGTCTTCTCCCCATTTGGTCCGAGCTCTTTGATCCTAAACTAAGATCTATCTATGGGAACATCACATCATGTTTGGCCACTTTGCAACCTTGCATACAGTCCATTAAATCAATCTACCCTCAATGGATCATCCTATGACCATTCAACTAGAAGAATGAAACCTTAAGAACCTTGTCCTTGGAGGGAAGGGACTCGACTCCCTCTATCTGATACATCTTATAGTTGTATTCAGACGCGTTTTGACAAAGAGCCCGAAGTGTGGAATTTTCATGGGGACATTCCCCTCGTTCCATGTATAAGATTCATGAGCCCGACATTTGGATCCTCATCCTCTTCCATGTCTGAAGGGATCCCCTTTTCGGCCTGGTCTCATGCCACACTGGCTTACCTACCGTCTTGGGCCAACATCCCCGAAGACCTCAGATGACATTTGCGATAGGTCCCGTGTTTCAAACTTGGTCAGTGGTCAACCCTCATTTGTCTATCCCCATTCCAGGTTAAAATGATATAGATACTATGTTTTGAACATGGTCAACAGTTATCCCCTATTGTCACACCACTATCATTGTGGTCCAGATCTCGAGCATCATGATTCACATATTTCCACTTTCTTATGTCCAAGTGGAATTCCAACATACCCGTCTTTACTACTTCACGCATCTAGGTGCGTTATATAGGCATGTCAGCATCATTGGGATGTCATTCACCAAGAGTCCCATCACCCCTAACATGTGCCTTCCTATGCTAGGAAAGTCCCATCACTACTCCTTGTTTCTCACAATGAGCACGACTCACATGGGCTTAGTAGTTCTGGTAGGACATGCACTGGCGCAACCATGTCACGCATGCCTTCCATCATCTCGCATGACGTTAAACTGTAACACCCCAAGCTTCCACGGTACGCTTCTCTTTGAATAATACAGTAGCGTGTGCTGTAAGCAACTTAGAGTTCTAACACACACCACAACCAATCAAACTAGCCGTTATGAATAGTAATACCCACTTTTTGAAATTTTATAAATTTTATCTTTCAAAATGTACTTCATTTTTGGATTCGTAATATCGAAATTAGCTTAGGGTGATTTTTTGGTATTTTTCTGAAAACATTCAATTTTTGATGAATGGTGAAAAAACACTGAGTTATAGTTTAAAACCAAATTTTTATTTAAATAATTATTTATTTTATTTAAATTTAATTAATGTCAAAATAGATAAAAAATACCTATATAAGTTCAATGTAATTCATTGGGGTTAGTTTAGAATAATTTTAGATATATAGAAATTTTATTGAACTTTTCACCGTCTTTTACCCACCTCCTAGGAGAATTTATAAATTCACATAAAACTTAATTTTACCGCTTCTGTGAGTAGAATTTGGAAAATCCGAGAGACACGGTTAATATCAAGGAGTAAAATGTGGTTCAATGAGATGAAAATAATTTTTGGTGAATAGTAACTTTTACTTTTATTTACCACGGTTAAAAGTAAATAGGGTAATTAAGGGTAAAAATGATAATAATATTACTATAACACATGTAATAATTCTATTGAACAAGTTTATCTCGACCAAAAACAACCTTAGGAATAAAATATTATCATTTAGGTCCACTTGGATTAGATTAGGACATTTATTATTATTTAATTCAAAGAAGAGTTAAAAGAGATAAAATCAAAGTTTAATAACTAAAACATTTTTAATATAGGGTTATACATAATATAAATTCAATTATAAATATTAAGTAGAAAGATAAAAAGATTTCCTACATAATTGTATTTTATTTATAATTTTTAGACATTAAATAATTTAATTTATTTATGACACAATGGTGATGTAGTAATTACCTAATTCATGAAATATTAAAATAATTGATATTATAAATATCAAAATAAATGTAATTTGAGAATTTTTATGAATTAAAATAATTTTATAGGTTAATATGACATATTATTATTGGTTATATAATTTTTTTTCGAAGTAATAATTCTTTTATGAAATTATCAAAAACAAAATACCCAATAGTTTCAAAATTGACATAAAAGAGTTTTTAAAACAAATATTATATTATTAATTTATATTCTTTTCCTAAAAATATAAGGTTCGGAAAAATGACTTATATAATGATAGGTGTATCATTAATGGACCACTTGGGGGTCTCTTGGAGGTATATAGTAAGTTTATTAACTATATAATATAAAAATACAAAGAGACATGGTAAATGTCAAACTATTTAACTAAGAGTTAAATATAAATGATAAGGTTAATACAGTGACCCAAACCTGTATAAAATATATTGGTTGAAAGTATTTAGACCCATACACACCTTAAACTTTAAATAATCCACTTTGGAAACATTATAAACCGAATATTAATTTATTATAAAATAATATTTCTAGCTTTTCCAAAGGTGCCCCTCACCCCTCTTATAAAAGGGCACTCCCCCTTCTCACTAATTCACACATTCAAAGCCTTTTTTCTTGGCCAAACCCTGCCCAGATATTCTCTAAACTATCCTACATTAATTCTAGAGTCCTTACTTTAGTTAGAAATCCAACCTAAGGACCCCTTTTGATCAAATCAAAAGGAAGAACCCGAAGAAGAGGTAATGTTTTCACAACCCTCTTTCAAGTTCCTTTCTTATTCAACTTCTTCTTTCTTTGTTATTTACATTATAAAATAATAACTCCAGTATATTTTATATACTATGATGTTATTATAAATATGGTACAACCATATTCTATGTTCTATCCATCCTTTGAATGACATGTCACCATACGTGCGTACGTACAGCCTACCGTCTCCACGTCGTGGTGTAATTGTTATTCAATAAATTATTATTTGGATGGGTATAATAATGATGTGTAATTCATGTAAATAATAATTATAACATGATAATTATTCTGTATATATGATATAACATCCAATTATATATGATTTTAATATAAAAAAAATGATATTATCGCTCGTGCGTACGTACGGACTACCGTCTCCATGAACGCGATGAGATTCATTCTCCATCGTATCCATACAAGTCTAATTCTCATTTTATGATTAAAAATAATGTTGAAGGACTTGATATAATTATTTATATGAATAATATACAACCTATCCATAACAAACACAACTTATTTAACAAAACATATAAAAGAAAATGAGTAAGTTAACACCCGAAACGACGATAATACTAAGATATTATTAACAAAGCAATGTTAAAATATCATATATGATATCATATTAATGTATATGATTCGTTTATAATTCAATAAAAATTATTTCACCATTATAAATAAGGCTAACCTACCCTAGACCAAGGAAAAAGTACAAAGTAAGGGGTTTCTTATCTCACTTCTAATTTCATGAGATTTCCATTGTTCACCACTTATTTATTGCATGTGGTGTGTGTATTGACCATTATTGTATTAATTGTATAATATAATTTAATTTATGGATATTTACATCATCATTGTATGATCCTTCTTTCATGGGTGTATGTTTCGTAAGTTACTAAATCGATAAGGGAATTTGAAATTTCAATTTCCAATCATTCATCTTTACACATACTTCATTGATTATTTTACTCCAAGATTATGTGTGGAATCACTATTCATTTGCTTATGTCATAATTTACACTCCCCTTTCTATGGATATAATTTTTATACACATAATCACTCCATTGATAAATTCTCAAGTCATCGATATGAACTTGATAAGAGTAATTTTAACTAAATCTCCATTTTTTGAGTTACGCATCCAATTCATTGGTGTTGTTTTTACAAGAATATGTGTCAATTTGCTATGATTGATTTACATTGAATATACAATCATATTTAGTGTATTTATATTTTTCACACATAATTATGTCGTTCATTTATCTTTAACCTAAGGATACAGTCTTTATAAGACATTTCATCTCAATTTACATTCCATTGAGACTTCTTTTTTGTTATACACCAAATCACTTTTATATGGTGTATATAATGTACTTTGACATAGTATATCATGAATCCATTTATTCTCATGATATTATAAAGTTTTTATTACCTCAATTATTTTTATTCAAGTGTCTCTCTTTTGGTTAGGAACTCTAACTAAAATATCATTTTAAGTGTTTTAAAGATTTATTATTCTAAATCTTTCTCATTAATGTCCATGTTTATAAAATGGTTTTAATAATTTATTTATATGGACATTAAAGTTTTAAAATTAAAACTCCTTTTAAAAGCTTCAAAGTGGTATGGGACACTTTGATTCAAAAATCTATTTTTAAATGGCTTCTTGACAAATAATGTGACTTTAAAACGTTTTTAAGAAAAAGGGGGATATTTCTCTTAAATAGTTTTGATGATTATTTTCATCTATGTTAGTATCATTAATTATTCTCTATTGAGGTTAATCTATTACAATAAAATCTTCCATATTGTATTGAATGAGTTATTTTTGACTATGGATGTGCTATTTTTATACCATTCATAGTTTGTGGATAAAGTATTGACATTTCGTATGCTAGTTTTAATACAAATGTTTATGTTATGTTTCAAAATTTTCATATGAGGAATGCATTGGACTTGGTAAGTGATGGGTGGAGCCCGCTATAGATCCTCAATGCATCGGTAGGTCTCATGAGACAAAATAGTGTCTTGGCACAAGGCCTTGACAAAATATTATTTGTAGTCTTGGCATGAGGCCTTGACTATGTGGTTATAATAGTCTGGGATTATGCATTCCATCATTATGAAAGTGGTTATTGATATTTCATGTGGTTTTTCAACTAGTAGAATATCCAAGTGAATAAGTAAATGGAATTATTTCATTTTATTTTGCCATATTATGCTGAAGTTCAAGTTTAAAAGGATTTTGTTTTAGTTATACATTGCCTTAAATGTTTATTCTTATTTACGAAAGTTTCCACTATATTGTTATCCTTACTGAGCATATGATCTCACCCCTTTAAATGTTTTATTTTTCCCAGGATGTGAAGAAGTAATTTATGAATGACCTATAGGGATAGTATGAGGGGATAATAAGAAAATATGTTGTTGTAGTTTTTTTACTTTATGATGTAATGTAAGACTTATGAATATATCTAGTGTTTCCAAGACTACTAAAATAATAGGTCTTTCAAGACTTTATCCTTTGTGATCATGCCAATGTTATGTAATAATGCACCGACTCTGGGTAACTGGGGTCGGGGCGTTACATAAACTGTGCCCAAAGAACTACATGAAGCTTGATTCCCATTCTAATGGGGTACATAGGAATGCACGACCACTTTGCTTCAGGCCCAGCCTAACCTTCACTTTTGGTACCTTGACCTAAAGAATTTCCTTCGGGGATATGTGGTGTGGTGATGAATCCTTGTGTCCTCATTCATGTCGGGTTTATAGCTACCACACCACATACTCCCTTCCTGGGATATCCCCTTTCGACCCCCATCATATCATGCGATGTTAAACTACATGAGTCCACATGTCCTTGATGCATGAAGCTAAACTGTGGTTCTACCCTGAACAAGTTCAGGATGCCTCATGTTAATCATGGGATGCACCAGATCCCTTTCTAGAGAGGATTTCCCCTATCAGTGTTGGCCCCGACCACACCATGCTTAATAACTAAATTTGGTTTGATTCTATTCCTTATGAGATACGTAGCAAACACCCAAGAATTTCACCTCAAGACCATCCCCAGGGTTATTATCCCTCCTGGACCCTCAGTCCTGATCACGGTCCAATCTATGTGACCTTAAACTAGGAGCCTACGGTCTAGGTACCATGAATTTAAACTATTAACCTTGTTCTAGGAAGTATGACCTTAAAACTGTGTGCAACGTCCTAACCGTACGACGTTAAACTACGTGTCTATCGTCCTCATTGGTATGATGTAAAACTATATGTCATCCCAGGTCCTTACTATAGGGGTCCTATTCGGGAGTAGGTATGATCCCTGATCACGCTGAAGTGCCCACCTAATGTGTCTTCACCATGATGACGTAATTTCAATATTTCCATTCGAACAACCCATCACTCCACACTCCACGCCTTGCATGCCATTTATTCGGACTCTCTTCCTCTTTTGCATCTAAAATAACCCCCTAAAAGTTTGGATGCTTGGCCTATGGCTCCCCTACTGTCCTGGGCTAACATTCTAGAAGGCTAATGGATGACATTTCGAGTCAGGCCCTGTGTTTCGAACATGGTCAGCGGTCGACCCTCATTTTTTATTCCCATTCTAGGCCAACGCAATAAGAATACTGTGTTTCGAACACGGTCAACAATCATCCTTTACTGTCACGCCACCCTTACAATGTTCCAAACTTCAGGTATCGTGATTCACACTTTCCATACTCCTATGTTTGGATTAATTTGAATTCCCTTGGTGTTACCCCACTTGTACACTAGAGCACATTGGAAGGATGACATGTAGATTGTTTTGAGGTCCTCTTACTCCAATAGGCCCTCTTCCATTTCTTCCCGAAAATCCATATTGGTTGTTCAAACCCTTGGATGCCAGAAGCTTGGTTTGCACTCTTACATTTGGGTGGAATAATAAGGTGGTCATCCCTTGTTTCTCAAATTGGGCCCAACCCACGTGAGATTAGGGTTTGATCACGGGACACTCCATGAATATGATGGGAATGCAATAAACTAATACAAATAATGGAACTCATGAATGAATCTGGAATAAAACAATCAAATCATGAAAGTACATTTGAGGGTTTGTAATCATTACAGTACTCGAGGGTCAATCCCTCCCATAGATGGATTGACCCCATCAAAAGAAAGTTGCAGCTCCGCCACCCTCTAGCTTGTAGCGTCAAGGATTTTCTTCCGTCTGCTCAGCTCCCGCTTCTCCTCAACAGAGATGAGGCACAATTGATCAGCTTCAGTCTGGGCCCACTCTTCGTCAGTCTGGATAACCATCATCTCTTCAGAGGTTTTCTTCATGTGCTACTCGGCCTCTTCCAGCTGGGCCTTCAATTTCAATATTAGCTCTGATTGCACATCGAGGGAGGCTGAGGGCTCATCCACCCAAACCTACAGCCACTGAATCTCGTCTTCAGCCTCCCAGAGCCTCTTGATGTTCACCGCTTTCCTCCATTGCCAGCCCACACCAAGCCCATGATCATACTCCTGAATCTTCTCTGCCATAAGATCTCAGATGAGCATGTGGGTATGCTGAGAATCCACTCCCCCAACACATAGTTCACGCAGCCGTGAGCGAAGTATATCCATCTCATCCAACCATTGTATTTGGGGGGTGTCATCGATGAAGCGCTTGATCAGCTTCCACGATAGGTGACCGAATATTTTTCTATCCTATTCATCAGAGGCCGTCTCATCCTAGTTAGCACGGTTGGTAGGATCATATGTGGGGAATGCCCCTGGAACTCATCAGTAGGGTCCACATCTGGCTTTTGATTAGGTATGGCGAGACCCGGGTTGTCTGATTGATCCTCATCAATGGACCCCACCTCAATAATCTCGGGCTCAGCCTTGCTGACGGTACCCCCAGTGATTGGGAGTGCTTTATCTTGGTCAGTTTGGATATCCACCTCCACAATCACCGACATTCCTCTGGGAAAGACGCCGCTAGAAGCCCCGACCAACCTCACCAAGGCGGACCATGCCATTTGAAGAACCGTGCGCACCAAAAAAGGTGCTTGAAAGTCAGTTGACATAGTCAACGGGTGACAATGATGAATTTGTAGAAGAGACTTACAAAGATCAAATTCTTGGTCTCGTTCTTGGGTTGACGCTGTTGGGACCCTAAGGCGTACCTCCCTGTATATTGTCGGAAGGTATGAAAGCTCTGGAGGAGCCACCTTGGGTGTCCTGGTCCCACTGGACACAGTAATTAATGCAACCATAGGTGTAGATCCTTAAGGTCCCACATCTGTATCTGTTGAGGGGCGAGAATGGGTTCTATGTATGAGACCCTCCTGCACAGTTCAAGTATTAGTAAGGAGTTCAGAATGACCTAGAAGCAGGCCCTGAGGAAGGGGCTTGGGATTTTACCTCAAGGGTGTAACGTCCCGGTTCTAGGTGCCACTCAACGGGTGCCCCGAACCCGATTGGTCACATGACCTCAAGCACATTTTCACAAACGCTAGAGGCTGCCGACTAGTAGCGAGGCCCCAGGTCTGATAGTGGGGAAATTATGCCCTCATTTTTCAAAGTGTAGCGCAACGGAATAAAATAAAAAGAATACAACAACAACGGAATGAATAAACAATACAAATTTAAAATAAACAAATGCAGTAAAAGATAACCAAAAGTTATATAGATAATGATGCAATATGTCTCAAGTTCTAAGAAAATAGCCAGAACATGTTATAAAATAGTACAATACAATACAGAGTACAACAAAGAAAAACAATACAGCTGGTAGCATCGCGAGCCTAAGCCTGGTCCCATGCTCACCTACTCCTCAACAACAATCAAGTACCTGTATAGGGACCCTTGCCCTTATCCACACCTACAGAAATGTGATCTGTTTGGGCTGAAGACATGAACCAAACAGGGTGTGAGAAATAAATCCCAGTAGGCACCCACCAAAGGCCCGTGCCCAACTGTGTGAAAATATGCAACCACAATGTGCAGTATTAAAATGCAATAAACTAAGCAGTACTCAAAAGTAACTAACTTTACCAGTTATATTTCCATTTTATTATTCATTTCATCATTCATTATAAGGAAACCACCATAGTGAATTTCTATGTAAACATTCAGTGTCCTCAAACACGCAAACCCTTACCCTCAGGTAATCAGAAACATAACCCATAGGAAATTTCCCACAAGCATAAAAAATATTTCCCTCAGATGTACAAAGTGTCACCCTCAAGAACAGAGTCTATTGCCCATAGGAACGGAAGAAGTTTCCCTCAGGATAAAAGATTCACTACCCTCAGGATAAGTAAAACACTGCCCTCAGGCTAAACAAGTAACCAGGCCATGCCCAACATGTAAACAAGAAATACACATGAAATCCCTCTCAAAGAAATTCTATAATCATTATTATAAAGGCATACCCTCGGGTATCCTTCCCAAACAACTAAACAGAGGAACGCACCCCTTGGGGTAGTCCTGGATCCAAGCAGTGATCCCAAATGACAAATTATTATCACATTTAATTATCTATATAATTCTAGGTATTTAAAACAGCCAAGGCCTTAGCCACACGACACCCCAACATGGGTTCGTGGCATAACGATTCACACAAATGCACAACGGTTGGAAATTAAACACCAAGACACCTACCTTAAATGCCCCTGATCGGTATACGTGAATGATGCTTCTATAAACGCCCAAGAACAATGAAGATTCGTGCGGTTCCAATGAGATCGTCAAAGGTGAAAATGGATTCCCGGTACTCGATCTGGAGATCCTCGAAGGTCCGGACTCCTCTCCTGACTCCTTCCTCTGGTTATAACCCTTCCCTGTGAATAGGGGAGGCTACTTCCCATTTTAATAGAAAAAAAATAACTACACGGCGTGTACTTATCAAGTACATGATGTGTACTTTTCATTTTTAACTGTTCCTTCGACGACTTCTTTCCACTACAACACTGTTCATCCATCGACATGAGTACACGACATGTATTCCTGATCACACGGCGTGTACTGTCGTCCGGATGGCGGCTACTTCCATCGCCTTAATATTTTCCTGCCTACTGACTACACGACGTGTAAATATCTACTACACGGTGTGTAGTCAGTTTTTACACCCTTCATCGCTGACATGGCTACGCACCCTGTGTACTCATTCCACATGGACAAAGTACATGGCGTGTGGAATAGTACATGGCGTGTAGTCCCGAAATTTAGGATTTTCCCCCATTTTCCTTATTTTCTCAAAAACACTTAAGGAAAAGAGAAAAGAAGAAACCTGTACCTTAAAAATAAGAATCGGGTTCTTACAAACTTCCCCCCTTAAAGAAATTCATCCCCGAATTTCCCTTCCAAGGGTGGTGAAGATAAATATCAGAACAGCTCTGGCCACTAAGCACGTACATCGATCTCCCGCTCCCAGGTTTCGTCCTGCACTTAGCCATGCTGCCATAGCACCCGTACGAGAGGAACTGACTAGCCTCAGAGAACCTTCCTGCTCCTATCCACGATACGAATTAGATGCTCCTCAAAGGGGGAATCTACCTCAATCTCAACCTCCTCAGGCTGAAAGATGTGAGACAGGTCTAAATGGTAGCGGCACAACTGAGATACATGGAAGATGTCGTGCATGGCCCGATACCTCTGTGGTAACTACAACCGATAGGCAACCAGCCCAACTCTCTCCAGAATCTCAAACGGCCCCACATACCTCAGTGAAAGTTTACCTGTCTTCTGATCTTCCTGTGTCCCAACCTCGACGAAACACATAAGAAAACTTGATCCCCGACCACGAACTCCAAGGGTCGTCTGTGACGATCAGCATAAGATTTTTGATGAGACTGTGCGGTAGCCATCTTCTTCTGAATCAACTGAAACTGCTTAGAAGTCTCCTGTACGAGATGTGGTCCTAGTAAAGTAGCCTCACCTGCCTCTAACCAACACAAAGGTGATCGGCATGGTCTACCATATAAATCCTTGTAAGGTGCCATCTCAATAGTTTCCTGAAAACTATTATTATAGGAAAAATCGACTATGAGTATATGCTTCTCCCAAGGGCCCCTAAATTCTAGGACGCATGCATGCATCATGTCCTTAAGCACCTGTATCGTACGCTCTGACTGACCATCAGTCTGAGGGTGGTAAGCTATGCTCAGAAGCACCTGCGTACCTAGTGCCCCTGAAAACTATGCCAGAAACGAGATGTAAAATGGGCTTCCCTATCTTAAATGATAGAACGAGGGACCCCATGAAGATGTAAGATCTCTCGGATATACAAATTTTCGAGATTGTCAACACCGAAGGTCTCCTTGATCGGCAAAAAGTGTGCTACCTTTGTGAGTCTGTCCACAATAACCCACACGACATCATTGTCTCGAGGTGACCTCGGCAACCCAGTCACAAAATCCATCGTGACATCATCCCATTTCCACTCTGGAAAAGGTAATTTCTGTAATAGTCCGGCTGGCCTCTGATGCTCCGCCTTCACCTACTGACAGGTGGAACACCTCGTAACAAAACCAGCTATCTCTCTCTTCATACCTGACCACCACTACTGACATCTCAAGTCTCGGTATATCTTGGTAACACCAGGATGAACTACCCAAGCTGAAGCATGGAACTCCCACATCAACTCCTCACGTATATCCCCTGGAACCCACACTCATCCATGGAAACGCATTACCTCATCATCGCCTATCGTCCAACCAGGAGGAGGGTCCTCATTTTCCACCGACTCCCGTAGAACTAAGCCTTCTGAATTAGATAGCTATCTCATACTCACTCTATCTAGGAGGGTAGAAGTCATAACTAAAGATGAAATATAGGTCTTCCCCTGACTATCGTGAACCTCCAGATGCATCTCAGAGAACAAAGCCATAAGCTGCCATTCACCACTGGCCTCATGAACTGCCTGTATCTGAGTCTCCTTGCTCAGTGCATCAGCTACTGCATTACCCTTACAAGGTGTATAGGCAAGATCAAAATCAAAGGACTGAAGGTATTCAACCCACCTTCGCTGTCTCAAGATCAATTCACGCTGAGTAAAGATATACTTGAGACTTTTGTGGTCGGTGAAAACCACAAAATTCTCTCCCAAGAGATAATGTCTCCAATAGCGCAACACATGAACAACTGCAGCCAACTCGATATCATGCGTCGGGTAATTCCTCTCATGTGGCCTCAACTGCTAAGAACCGTATGCAACAACTCGATCACCCTGTATCAACACTGCTCCCAGTCTAATGCCTGATGCATCACATTAAACTATATAGCTCTTCCCTTGCTCTTGAAGTATCAGGACTGGTGCTGATGTCAACCTTCCCTTCAGGTCCTGAAAGGATACCTCACAAGCTTCCGACCAAACGAACTTCACACCCTTCTTAGTCAAACCCGTCAACAGCACTGCTAAGTGGGAGAAGTCTGGTATGAAGCATCTGTAGTAACCAGCCAACCCCAAGAAACTCCGTATCTCAAACACATTCTTGGGATTCTCCCAGGAAACTACTGCTCTCACCTTCTCTGGGTCTACTACAAATCCTTCCTTTGAGATGATATGACCCAAGAAGTGAATCTGGTCCATCCAAAAGTTTCACTTTGAGAGCTTAGCATATAGCTTATGTTCTCTCAGTGTACTCAGTACGATCTCAAGATGGGTGTCATGGTCGTGTCGAGTGTGATAGTACACTAATATTTTGTCCATGAATACTACCACAAAATAATCCAGGTAAGGATGGAACACATGATTCATCAGAGCCATAAAAACTGCTGGCGTGTTCGTGAGTCCGAACAACATAACCAAGTACTCGTACAGATCATATCTACTCCGAAAAGATGTAAGCGGTATATTCGATGGTCTCATGGGAAGCTGGTGATATCCTGATCTCAAGTCAATCTTTGAGAACACTCATGCTCCAGGAAGTTGATCAAGAATATAATCAATCCTTGGCATGGGATATTGGTTCTTGACCGTCAACTAGTTCAGCTTTCGGTAATCCACACAGAGTCTGAGGGTACCGTATTCCTTCTTCGCAAAGAGGACTGGCAAACCCCAAGGAGAAGTACTAGGTCAGATAAAACACTTTGATTATAACTCCTCTAACTACCTCTTGAGCTCATGAAACTCTAGTGTAGCCATCCTATAAGGAGGAATGGACACCAATGCTTCTCCTGGCACAAGCTCAATAGAGAAATACACCTCTTGTTCCGAAGGTAGACCCAAAAATTTGTTCAGGAAGACATCCCTAAAATGATCAACCACTGGAGGGAAATCCGTCTGACAAGTCCCCTGATCATCCAGATATAAACTCGCAATCTGGGCTGTGACTCCACCTCTCCCATGATGCTCTTGTCCAGCTCGACTCACATGAACATCCCATTCACCTTTGTATAGAAACTCTCCACCCTATGGTGACGTGAAACTCACCCTGCGATGATAGAAATCTACAAAGGCTCGAAAGGGAACTAACCAGTCCATCCCAAAAATGATGTAATAGTTCGTCATCTCTAAGACATAGAGGTCCCATAGAAAGTGACACCCACCAACCTCAAGGGGGAACTCCTTGCACTGATGCACACCAGTTGTTATAGTTCCCAGCAGAGTTTCTAGCATCATAACATCAGAAGAAAAAGAAGAAACATAGATCCCAAGGCTCTCCAAAATGGACACAAATATGAAACTATGTGTAGCACCCATATCGAAAAGTACTGAAGATAAGATATAAGCTACTAGAATAGTACCTCTGATAGTAGAAGGTCTGAGATCCTGCTTCTGCTGGGTCTGTTTCACTGCATATGCCTGCCCAGTGCCACGGCCCTTCGACACAGCCTGGCTACCCTGAGCTGTCCCGCCCTGCTGACTCTTAGATCCTGGTGTCTGGCTACCACGACCACAACCACCATCCCTGCCTACACACCCTAACGTATTCTAGTTCCCCGACTAGTAAGAAGCTACTGGTCCTGCTCCCGCATGTGGAGTTTGCACAGAACCCCTCTCACTAGCCACTAGTGTAAATGCCCTGCAAAAGCGTTGTAGATGGCCCATCTTTCTGCAAGCTCGACACTCCACTGGGTCTCGTGGACACTAAGGTCTCTTATGCCCCTCCTTACCACACTGGTAGCACATGACCTGACCACCTAAAACATTCTTCTGGCTGGTACTTCCACCCTGAGATAATTCCATATGTCTCTTCCTCTTGACAATAGAAATAGTACCAGAAACTGGTGCTGAACTGCCCTGGCCCACACCACTAGCTTCCCACAGGTTCCTCTCTGTAATCAGTGCCTGGTTTATAATAGCATGTATAATAGGCAACCTGAAAACATTCACTAGTGCTCAGATGTCATATCTAAGACCATCCTCAAAGCGTCTTGCTCTCAATGTCTCCTCACCCACCAGAACGGGTGCAAAACGCTGAAGCTTGGTGAAACGAGCAGAATAATCCATCACCGACATAGAGCCCTACTACATATTCATGAACTCTCGAGCTCTATCTTTCCTCAGCATCTCTAGAAAGAAGAATTCATATAAGACTACCTAAAAATCTTTCCATGCCATGTCTTTGTGATGCTCTGACTGGGTGGTAACATCCCGCCACCTCTTGGTGGAATCACGTAGCATATAAGTCGCGAGCTTGACCCTCCACCTTGGAGGAATCTCAAGATGCTCGAAAATAGCATGTATAAACCCTAGACAAGACTCCGCATCCTATGGTCCGCCGTCCCCTGAGAACGTAGGTAGATGCTTCTATTGGAATATATGAGTCAGCTCAGCCATAGATGTGGCAGCCGACGATGCTCCCTAAAAGGTCTGCATGAACCGCATAAATCCTTCATGGAACTACGCGTCTGTGCCTGTGTCCAGTATAACGGCTGGAACCGCATCTGGCTCTGCTGGAGGGTCCACTGGTAGCCCATGGCTCACTATCTCTGGAGTATAATCGTTTCTGCTCTCCTGGAGAACAATGCGTGGTCGCCTCATCGGCATGACACTACAAGGTCAAACACACACCTTAGATCAAGATTATCAAAGAATGAAAACAAAGATACCAAAAAGGGAATAGGAGGAAGAAGGCATTCAATATTGCACAACAAGACTACACTGCGTGTATACTGACTACATGACATGTACCTGACTTCTCTTCCCCTGCCCAGGTCCATCTACATGGCTAAGCCAAATGACTCCCATTGAACTAGACTACACGACATGTATATAATCTACACGACGTGTATGGTGTAAATTCCAACTGTTTGTGTCATTTGTGACATGGCCGACTACCCGGATAAAGCTACACGGCGTGTTACACCCGCACACGATGTGTACACCACTCCATCTTCCCAGCCTCACGGTCAGGTCCACATGGTCTGTCACCTGTCAAAACTACACGGCGTGTCCCACGGGTACACGGTGTGTACTAGACGAGCTCCCCCGACCTGTGTTGTTAGTTACACAGTCGGGTCCCAGGTCAGACTACACGGTGTGTTCCACAGTGGACACGGCGTGCATGTCTTAAGGACTCTTCCATCCGTGTTTTTAGTTACACGGGAGGAATCTAGATCAACACTACACGGCGTGTACATCAGGTACACGGTGTGTTCACCCCAATAATTTCACTTCCCCGTGTCCCCTCCCACATGGTTTATGACACGGGATGAGACTACATGACATGTACTGAGGGTACACGACATGTACTCAAAATTTTTTCTTTTCTTCCTAAACAGAAGAATACACAGCGTGTGTCCTAGGAACTACACGGAGTGTATAATGGGTTTTCCGGACATTACACCTCTGAAACTACTCCAGAACCTAGAAAATACTGAAAATCAACACCTAAGTGCCAAATTCCGATCCGTGAGGTCCCATACTCCCCAAGAATCAATGTTTGGAATCTTATATGTGTTATAACAAAATAATCAGTCAATGATCCACAAAATTCCGTTCAATGGGGGCCCATACTCCCCAAAAACCAAAGTTTGGCGTCCATTCTATCAACAGACTCATACAACAATACCCTATCACATAACAGGTATTTTATCAAAGTAGCTATCACAAAAGCATGCTTTTTCTAGCACAACAACCATCATAACAACATGAAATTTCTAATGCACCTACGTGTCATGGAACTATGCATGGAATGTGATTTCTAGCATGTTCCTAAATGATGCATGAGATGGAATACCCTCATCTCATCGGGTTGCAACTAAATAGAACCCATGGATAAAATATAAATAGTAAAATCACCAGTGCATCACCCAATGGTGAAAAGAAAATCAACCGTAAAATTTGAAAAATCAGAAAAATTGCAAAGATACGAGGTAGACTGGATTTTCCCTGTACATGGGTTAGCTATGCTTGGACACAACTTATTACCAACTACCGTTCCCGTCCTATCCCTGACTAAGGCTCCAAATAGTAAGTCAAAGAAAAGAACTCCTTTGATACCACTTTTTAACGTCCCGGTTTCGAGTGACACTCAACAGGTGACCCGAACCCGGTTGGTCACATGACCTCAAGCGCATTTCCCCAAACACTAGAGGATACTGACTAGTAGTGAGGGCCCAGGTCTGATAGTGGGGAAACTATTCCCTCATTTGTCAAAGTGTAGCATAGAGAAATAAAATAAAAATCATACAATAATAGCGGAGGAAATAAACCATACACATTTAAAATAAACAACTGCAGTAAAAGATAACCAACAGTTACATAGATAATGATGCAACATGTCCCAAGTTCTAAGAAAATAGCCAGAACATGTTACACAACAGTACAATACAATACAGAGTACAACAAAGTAAAACAATATAGCCAGTAGCATCGCGAGCCTAAGCCCGGTCCCATGCTACCCTACTCCTCATCAGTAATCAAGTACCTGTATATGGACTCTTTCCCTTATCCACACCTGAAGAAACGTGAATTGTTTGGGCCGAAGACATGACCCAAACATGGTGTGAGAAATAAATCCCATTAGGCACCCACCAAAGTCCCGTGCCCAACTGTGTAAAAATATGCAACAACAGTGTGCAGTAGTAAAATGCAATAAACTAAGAAGTACTCAAAAGTAACTAAATTTACCAGTTATATTGCCATTTTACTATTCATTTAATCATTCATTATAAGGAAACCACCACAGTGAATTTATATGTAAACAGTCAGTGTCCTCAGACACACAAACCCTTACCCTCAGGTAATCAGAAACATAACCCGCAGGTAATTTCCCATAGGCATAACAGATATTTCCCTCAGGCGTACAAAGTGTCGCCCTCAGGCACAAAGTATATTGCCCACAGGCATGGAATAAGTCTCCCTCAGGATAAAAGATGCACTGCCCTCAGGCTAAGTAAAACACTGCCCTCGGGCTAAACAAGTAACCGGGACATGCCCAACATGTAAACAAGAAATACACATGGAATTCCTCTCAAGAAAATTCTATAATCATTATTATAAAGTCATAACCTCAGGTATCCTGGCCAAACGACTAAACAGAGGAACGCACCCCCCAGGGTGGTCCTGGATCCAAGCAGTGATCCCAAACAACAAATTATTATCACATTTAATTACCTATACAATTCTAGGTATTTAAAACAGCCAAAGCCTTAGCCACACGACACCCCAACATGGGTTCGTGGCAAAGAACAATGATTCACACAAACGCACAACAATTAGAAATTAAACACCAATCCACCTACCTTAAACGCCCCTGATCGGTATACATGAATGACGCTTCTAAAAACGCCCAAGAACAATGAAGATCCGTGCGGTTCCAACAAGATCGTCAGAGGCAAAAATGGATTCTCGGTACTCGATCTGGAGATCCTCGAAGGTCTGGCCTCCTCTCCTGACTCCTTCATCTGGTTCTAAAACTTCCCTGTGAACAGGGGAGGGTACTGCCCATTTTAAGAGAAAAAACAAACTACACGGCGTGTACTTATCAAGTACACGACATGTACTTTTTATTTTTTAATTATTCCTTCGGTGGCTTCTTTCCACCGCAACACTGTTCATCCTTCGACATGAGTACACGACATGTATTCCTAATCACATGGCATGTACTATCGTCCGGCTGGCAGCTGCTTCCACCGCCTTACTATTTGCCTACCAACTGACTACATGGAGTGTAAATATCCACTACACAGTGTGTAGTCGGGTTTTACACCCTTCGTTGCCGACATGGCTACACACCCTGTGTACTCATCCCACACGACCAAAGTACACGGCGTGTGGAATAGTACACGGCGTGTATTCCTGAAATTTAGGATTTTTCCCTATTTTCCTTATTTTCTCAAAAACACTTAAGGAAAACAGAAAAGAAGAAACCCGTACCTCAAAAAAAAAAAAAGAATCGGGTTCTTACAAAGGGCCTCTACAAATTCTTCAAGGTCCGAGTCTTGATCACCAAATTCACCCTCCTCCAATGGGCTCCCTCTACCAGGCTCTTCCCCCTAGGAGGACTCATCTGATTCCTCCGAAAAAGGAAAGTGCTCCCTCAGTTTGGTAGTTTACAACTATAGAGGGGCTATCTGATTCAACAACACCTTCACCCGGTCTGTCATTGGACACGAGGCACCCCGAGAGTGGATAAAATCCTCCAGCTCAGTCAGGTATTGCTCCACCTCCTCCTGAGATACTATGAAGCCAGCCCTGACAGGTCCAATTCCCAGCAAGTCCATCCCAAGACAGTTCAAGTGTTGTCACATCTTGGACGAGCCGAGGAATTTCCTGTTGACATCCCAGATATCACAGGCCTCCGGGAAGGCAGTATTATCCAGCATGTCTATATGGCACAACCGCTTCCCCAGAGCCTGGGTGGATATTCTACGGAATCCTTGTGGTGGACTCCCCTCTGGATAACTCTGTTCTTCTGGGACCACCGGGTCCACTGCCACCGTTGGATCTTCCACCACTGCCTCCCCCTCATCCGGTACGGGCCTCACCGTCATGGAAGCCCTGCCACCATGGGATTTCCTCGCCATCTGCTGGCCCCAACCTCGAGGTTGGGGAGGCACACCATCACCGGCCTGAATGGTTGGATACTTCAGCATCTCCCCTAGGTATGCCACCTCCTAGCTTTTTTAATACTCCTTCACCAACCCGAAGATGGCCGTGGGTGGAGGAAATTCATTCCGCATCTTTCTGTATTCCCATGTGAACATGAACCATATCTTCCTCATGACACACAGATGTTCCTCATGGAGAACCCCTAAATAGACCTATGTGGTCAGCCGCTACATACACTAAAACTTCCTGGAAAATCAGTACGAGATGTACGACTCATAGAGGGGCTCACTGTCTATTCTTGCAACCGGAACTCCACCTTGAAAGGACAGGAGATAGGACCAGTGATCCTCCGTTCCTTGTCCATCATTAGTAAAAGAACCATTGACAGTGGGAATGGATGAAAGTTGAATTCCCCCATCTTCCAGACATGGTTTAGTACCGCTTGCACAGTCAGTTTGGCCATAAATATCTCCACAACATTCAGAATGGACAGAAGGAAGTTCAATCTTGGATGAGAGATGGGGTTCATATAGAAACCCCTGAAGTACGTCTCTACCCACCCGTATAGGAGGTGGAATGGCCTACATGTCCTCTGTGGCCTCTTCCCCTCACTAATATTCCATATCATTTTGTATAGCTTGATGAACATCGGGATTCAGAGGTTCACCCGACCTCATGCCGCCAACATGTACGCAAAGATAAATGTGCTTGGTTGCATGCCCATGTTTTTATCCCTCACTGGCAGGATCCAACCGCAGATGAGAGTAGTGATGAATGCCTCTAGCCTAACTACCGGTTGCTGCTTAGTGCTGACACTAAACCCCCAGTTTTTCCACTGGCTATCATCCAGGAGCCGCTAGTATGAGTGCTCCTTGCCCCATTGAGCCTCCTTTGGGAAAGTATGAGGCCTCAATAGAAACCATCTATTTTTCGGGAAGTTCAGAAACTGTTTGAACCACTGTCTGAAGTGGATGTCTTTCACTGCCTCTTTTTCCTCTCCCAACACCAAATCCAATAGTTCCATCACTAGTGGTGGCATTTTCTTCGGATCTTCCCACACACACATAGCAGGGAGGAATTCATCATACATCGCTCCCAGTATCGGGACACACGAGATCTAGTGCACATCCCACAAACTAATCCAAACCTCCTCAGGGTGAAAATTGAAGGTATTGGCTCTTGATGACCACCTTCTCAATAAATTTGGAATTATATACTTCGGTTGGTAGATATGAAATTAGGAGGCCCAAGCCACCACATACAGACCTACTCTCCTCAGCTCTTCCTCGAACTCTTCACACGAGGTGCCTACCTAGTAGGCCTAGGCCCAGTCATCTATAAAGTTTCCACCCTGGCATAGATCCCACTCATAAGACCATCCCTTCGATGGGTTCCTCAGGGCTACCTTCAAGATTGTCTGGTACAGAGGGGGGTATGTATCCGTTTGCAATCCCTTCTCGTCAACATTGTTTAGATGCTTGAACAAATAATCAGCAATGAAGGGTGTGAAGTCCTCCCAAGAATGGCCGTTAGCCACTCTGAACCACTGGCGCTGACACGACGTGCTTCAGAACTAGTAAGTTGTCCCGTCCCTGCTGGTTTTAAGGATGAAGACTTCATCCCTTAGCCCAAATCCATATAAAGGCATCCTCTTTCACAGTAGATAGTTCCTTTGGATTGCCGAAAGTAGCTCCACCAATGAACCTTGGTCAGAGTGGATCCATACCAACTCCTCTAAACCCAATATATTCACCATCTCCACCTTCCAGACAGCGTCTGCAAGGACCCCCTGGAAGCCTCTGGGTGAACCATTCAGTTTTTCAGTTTGGGTGTTCTTTGGGTTTGGTTCGCGAAGCCATTTGTGGAGCAAGTTCACAGAGCTCGTTCGTGAAGACTCTCCACAGAGCTATGTCCCAGCCTTCAAACACAATTCACAAAGCTCTCCGGCACCAAGTCAAAGACTCACTATGCACCATGAAGCAGAGGGACTGATTCATGGAGAGCAATTGCGGAGTATGTGGAGCTTCGCAAATTGAGAGCGCTAAAATCCAAAATTGCAGAGAAGAGAAAGGAAAAAAGAGTGGTCACACCATATTTATAGGCACGAACCCTGGGTGATTTGCGGCGTGTATTTCTGCGGAGAGCTTCGCAGTGCGCTCTACCCCACATCGCCGCTCTGCTTCACGAGTCTTCTTTGCGAGGCCGCTTCATGATGGTTGAGATATTTTGGTGATGGAACCTCAAACTTCGACCCTTGTCTTCTTCTCAGATCAAAGTTAGAGGGGGGGGGGACACTTTTTGATGCCAAAATCCCGGAAAAATAAAGAACAAAGAAGATCATAAGGGGTTTCCCCGCGAAGACTGATCGCAAATCCCCATAGCCCTGCGGCCGGCACAAAGCTCTCCCTTTGCAAACCCGCCGTAGAGCAAGGATGCAGGGTCCTCCGCGAGCCGATTTGACATTCGCGAACCCACCACGAAGCAAGGAGGCGAAGTGCTCTATGAGTCTCTTTGACATTCGCGAACCCAAAGTGGAGCTAGGAGGCAGGCTGCTCTGTGAATCCCTTTGATGTTCGTGAACCTGCCACAGAGCAAGGAGGTGGGTTGCTCCGCAAACTGATTTGACATTCACGAACCCGCCGTGGTGCAAGCTCCGTCTTCTCACTGATCAAGCTCTTCTTTGTGGCTCCTCTTTCCTATAAATACCAGGCTCCCCTCAATCCCAAATGACGGATCCTTTGACCTTTCGCCTTCTAAGCTCACACATCGCGAAGCATTTATTGCTCTGCGAACCATGAGATTTTCAAGGTACTTTTGCATCATGAAGTGCCTTCCCCTTTTCATGAATTTTACCCCTCTTCAAAGAGGGATTCCCTTCGCAGATCCCATGGGACTTCGTGAAGGAAGGAGATCCCCAAGGGGACTCGTGTCATCGAGAAGCGTTTATGCTTCTTGAAACACCCTTCATACACATGTGACCCGCATGCTAAGATGTGGTATCTATACTTCACGAAGCACATTGCTTCACAATGTTATGCTTCTCAAAGAACCCTTGCTTTGCAAGGCATTGTTCCATGAATACCTTTCCACTTCATAAAGCACCTTTCATATTCACCTCTTCTCTATGATTAGGCTAGGTGACTTCACTTTATGAACCACATCCCTTCACAAAGGCCCTCCACTTCATGGAGCACCAGAGCTTCACAAGGCTTCTACCTATGAACCCCTTTTCTCTATAACTAATTTTCCCATGAGGCCCTTCATGTTTGCATGAATAAATTTTTAGGTCCCTTGGTCAATGATTCCCATTGTGTTGCTTCTCCTCTTTCTTTTTCACATAGGCACGCTAACAACTATTACTTCTTCACATAGCCACGATAACGTGGAACCCCAATGGTTCGCTCCATAACACCCCCTCACCACAGCATTTCCAATGCCTTACTTCCCTCAAGGGCGAGCAAATATCAGTTATGTAAGTCCTAGGGGTGGGGAGTGAACCTACCTCATCCGAGCTGCAGGAGGTTTAACTACCAAGTGCCATCGTCCTCAGTACATGATGTTAAACTATAACATCGCCCCGTGCTGTGAACGTGGGGTGCCCCTTCTTATACATTCTCTATGCCCACTGGTTTCCACGAGAGTGAGATCATTCATCATATGGAATGACATCCTCTTTATCGGAGCGTCGTCCATCCATGGGGAAAGGGCAACCACCTTGGTGTAATCCCCTAGCCTTTCTTATAGGATGCAGCACCCCTGCTCTTCCTTTCTTCCTAGGTGCCAAATCCCTCTCCCACTAGGCTTTTTCACCACCCAGGCCTATATCCTAGAGTAAGTCCCAATATTCACCTCCTTGGGCTGTTAACCATGTGTAAGCCCCTATTTCCTCTTTGGGACGCCAACTACGTTTAACCCCCATTCCACTTCCCATGGATGCACCTTTGCATTGTGATCATCAGTTCCTTACTGCCTCTTTTTTCTCACACCGAGCATGACTCATGCGGGCTTAGAGTAAGCATCGAACATGACATCCTCTCCGGGCAGCCTAGAGTGAATTCCCCACGCCCATTCCTAACTACGTGGACTTTGATCCTTGCCAAGGCAAGGTATGTAGGAAGCCTCTATGAGGTTCAAGCCCAACAACCATTGGTCCCAACCATCTTCACATCGGCTAACCAAAAACCATTATGAACTACAAGGTCTACGATCCTTGACAAGGAAAGTTATGTAGGAAGCCTCCCTGAGGTTCAAGACCACCACCCATTGGTCCCGACTATCTCCACGTCGGTTCACCAAACACACCAACCTGAACTATGTGGACTTTGATCCATGCCAAGGCAATGTAAGTAGGAAGCCTCCCTGAGGTTAAATCCCAACACCCCATTGGTTCCGACCCCCTTTATGTTGGTTCCCACCATTCGAACTACGTGGACTTAGATCCTTACCAAGGCAAGGTATATAGGAAGCCTCCCTGAGGTTCAAGCCCAACAACCATTGGTCCCGACCATCTTCACGTTGGCTCACCAAAAACCCTTCTAAACTATGAGGTCTTTGATCCTTTCCAAGGAAAGGTACGTAGGAAGCCTCCCTGAGGTTCAATCCCACCACCCATTGGTCCCAACTATCTCTACCTCGGTTCACCAAACACACCAACCTAAACTACATGGACTTTGATCCTTGCTAAGGTAAGGTATTTAGGAAGCCTCCCTGAGGTTCAAGCTCAACACCCCATTGGTTACAACCCCCTTTATGTCGGTTCCCACCACATGAACTATGAGTTCTTTGATCCTTGCCAAGGTAAGGTACGTAGGAAGCCTCCATAAGGTTCAAGCCCAACACCCATTGGTTCCGACCCCCTTCATGTCAGTTCCCACCATCCAAAATATGTGGAATTTGATCCTTTACAAGGCAAGGTATGTAGGAAGCCTCCCTAAGGCTCAAGACCAACAACCATTGGTCCTGACCATCTTCACATCAGCTCACCAAAAACCATTCTGAACTATGAGGTATTTGATCCTTTCTAAGGAAAGGTACATAAGAAGCCTCCCTGAGGTTCAATCCCACCACCCATTTGTCCTGACTATCTCCACGTAGGTTCACCAAAAACATCAACCTGAACTACGTAGACTTTGATTTTTCCAAGGCAAGGTACGTAGGAAGCCTCCCTGAGGTTCAAGACCAACACCCCATTGGTTCTGACCCCCTTCATGTCGGTTCCCACCACTTGAACTATGAGGTATTTGATCCTTGACAAGGTGAGGTACGTAGGAGGCCTCCATGAGGTTCAAGCCCAAAAACCATCAGTTCTAACCCCCCTTCGCATCAGACCACCTTTGTCCTGCATGACATTAAACTGCATGCCCCATTTTCATCATGCATGATGTTAAACTGCATCCACTATCCCGAAATACATGGGATTTGATCCTTGTATTTTGGATAAGGTATGTAGGAAGCCTACCTATGGTTCGATCCCATCCAGTGGTAAGTTGTTGCAATACCATCCAGTGGTAAGACGTTGGGATCCCATCCAACAGTAAGCCGTTGCGATCTCATCTAGTGGAAATCCGTTGCGATCCCATTCAGCGGTAATCCGTTGTGACCCTATATAGCAGTAAGATGTTGTGACCCCATATAGCAGTAAGCCATTGTAACCCTACCCAGAGGTAAGACGTTGTCATCCCCATTCAATGGTAATCCATTGTCAGGTGAACTACGAGGACATTGATTCCCTGCCACATGGATACATAGGAGGTCTCTTCGATACTCATGCCCAACATCATCGTCATACTCGAGTCAACTCCATCTCATTATCCAACCACTTCACTTAACCATACATCATCCATTTTGGTTCTTACCCAGGCCGCCACATCCCAGTGGGATCATGCCACCCCATTCCCCATTCACTTTAACAACAATCGGGTAGCTAACCACACGTTAGACCCAACATCAGTGTTCGCTCCAGGGATTGTACACACCTGATCCGCTCTAGTCAGTGTTCTGATTAGTCCGATCCATCTCCACTAGATGTTAAACCTACGAAATACCCTATTTTAAACATAGGAAGATGAGGAAAACCTCAGATACATGCCTATGGAATAGAATTCCCCACGTTCTATGTGGGATGCCTCGGGATTCCGTGCCCTTGAGAAGCACTATAATATGCGGAAGAAACCTAGACGCACCAGTGTCCCAGCTCCCAGACATGCCAGTGATGTCCAAAATGACTACTCCCCTGACCGAAGGTTGTTTCCCTGACCAGACCCCTTGGAATGTCCCGATAGAAGCAGTGTAATTAAATGGCATCCATGAAGATATTGCACTAGGAAGAGTTTCATGAACAACAACTTAATCTATAAGGGAGTCCCGAATTAGGTGATAAGTTCTAAGGAGAAATCCAAAAAAGGAAGAACCTACAACCCATCACCCCATTTCAATCAAGGAGAAAACATCCCTGAACAAGGAACAGATGCTGCCCACCTTTGGAAAGTGGGAATTTGGGGCAACAAACAACACCACTATCGTCGAACAAGACGGATGCGCGCGCCCCGACGAAAGCATCAGAAACACATACTTAGAATTATTTTTAAAAGTACTCATGAATACAAACCTATTTTATTCATTACAATCATCATAATGATCATAGATCTGATAATGATTAGATTCAACTTTATCAAATCAGATTTAAGACTTTCTGTCTTGTCTTCATACTGAAAAATTTCTTTTAATTGGACTTGACATAAAAACCGATAGAATTTGATTCACACTCATAGAAATAATCATAATGAAATATGTAAGGAAATCTATCAGATTGACTAAAGGTTAAAATCTAAATACAGAAAACCACATTCTATTGTAATGGAATACATTTTACACTGAAAATGGTGTACATCAAAACAAAATCAAAAATTCTGTTATAATATGACTGTTGAAGTGCTAGGTGTCCAAGTTATCATGAAAAACTCAGATAAATATGATTGCTGGAGGATCAAGATGAATGTCGGAAGCATGCCTATAAATACCCAGACATTCGAAGAGTTTGAAGCAAAGTACTGATCATTTCATTTGAAAAAATCTCTTTGTGCGAGAGATCTGAAGCATACAAGAGTGGAATAATTATTGCTTGTACTTGTAACCTTTTTTATTTTACTTTTTTTGTAATTGATTTGTGCATCTAACTGTGTGAATACAATTAAGGGATTATAAGGTTAGGAAGATGGAGGCACTGATCATCATTTTGATTGAGGTCTTGCGGGGATAGCAAGACATAACCGATATTTGTATCGACGGAACACATGGATAGTGTGACAGAGAATCTAATCATCGTATCGAGGGATCACATAGATTATGATATATACTGATCATCGTATCAAGGGATTTACCTAGTAAGGGATATATAGACATTCTTGTAAGTATAAAATAAGGGACCCTTATCTGAGGTTATTGGATACCCTACTCTTTGGGTTGAAAGAAGTGTATTCATTTTTATTACTTGTTTTATTAAAATTATTTTATTTCCACTTAAATCATAATAAAAAGTTAATTCTTTTATATTAATATTTTATATTTTTATTTTTTTATCGTAATAACTTTGATTATGATACAATTATTTTACTATGTATTATTTTGTGAATACAATATTACTCTGATATACCATAACTATTTCAATTATGATTATTTTTATTCATAAATATGATTAAAATTTGATTAAATTACCACTACTTACTGAATATGATTCTATACGCTATTAAGGTGGAATAATTTTCTCATTATGACCTATGGAATACATATTAGAATCTAATTGATTACGATACTTTTCTTATCGAGCTCAAGGGACAATTCTGATTACCATCCAAATACTTAAGAGGTTTTGTGAAAATGAATTATTTAACCTTGTCAAACTAATTTTCTTTTAAAGATAAAAATGAATGTTTTTAAACATAAAATTAACCCCTGCTTGTATTTATCCATTTTCATATACATTATTATCCAAAAGGGTCCAAATACGTGCCTCACGTCCATCCCCCATCCAAATCAAAACCTACCGACAAATCCAGCCAAAAAATGAAAAAGAAACCTATCACTATACTGTATCAGTGACACCTCCAAGGTCTCCCTAAGATTATCCCCATCCTCTTGAAGACATAACTACATCCCAAGGTTCATCATCGGCTAGGTCAGTCCACCGCTATTACTCGATCAACTGACCTACCGTTAGCTAGAAACAAAAAAATGCTAACCTCTAAAAATCCATCCCCACCAATAGTATTTTGTTTCCATCGGGTTCCAAAATATTTCTGTCAAACCTATCATCCCCGCCATCGAGTGGGTCTGCCAACATCTCCATCACAATGCATCGCTTGATGTCATACCTATATCCTGAGGCTAGTCGTCACATGCATTGCCATCCAAATCAGCTACATGAGAAACCCAATACTTGCTGTTGGTCAGTGAAAGACCATTTTCATTATGAGTATTCATGAAATTCCTCCCATTTAAGAAACCACTTGTGTAATATAGCGCCACCACTGCAACAGATCTCATATGGACAATGCCTCACCGACCATAGCACTTGTAGATTCTGAATCACATTTGGCCCACTGCCTGAAAGTCCCCAAACCCTATGTGTGGGAGGAGAGAAAGGTTTTCCACCCTTGGGAAGTAAAAACAACCCCTCTCTATCCTCTGAGTTTATATTAGTAGACAATGAGTGAAAATCGATGTTACCCTAACCGTGCGCACCACTGCATGCTGTAATCATTTAAAAATGACCAACAATTTCATCTTTAACACTTACTCTTAGAAGAAACAGATTGTTTGAGAAATCCACCAATTTAATAGAGAGAAAATCTCAATTAATAATAACAATAAATACAATAATAGTACTAATAATGATAATAATAATAATAAAAATAACAAAAATATGATTTCAGGTGGTCCTCAGCGACTGGAGATTGCTGAGGTGAATCCCCTTTAACGGCGTCATCTCCTCCCCTCTCATTCTATATAGGATTTGTGGTTATATAATTTTCTACATGGATATCTTCTCTACTGTCCCTTTTTGTAATATTTTTCATCCTCCCTATCCTGCATCCCCCTTTACCATTTGACTTTTATATTACTTATGACATGGATCCTCAAAGTTTCTTTTAGTGGATTTTTCTACTCACATCTAGCAGCTTGGTTCGTCATTGGTGGTGCGGCATAGGACATTTCCATCCTTAGATATAGATATTGGGACATCTGGTAATGAAATTCTGGCTTCACTTGGATGGTGGTTGCTTGAAGATCTTCGTCGATGGTGGTGTGTGATTTATTCCTAGGATCTAGTTTCTTGTGGTTCTGGTTTGGATTTAGAGATCATTGATGGTTATTCTCAGTACCTCCTCCTTTAGATTTGGTTTCTAGTCCTCCAGGAGGTGATATCAAGGTCGTGAGGGTGGTGTTCAAAGTTCCCCTTTCAAAGGGTGGTAGGGACTTAGGATGCACGGGTATTGCTGGTGTCTACTTTGGTGAATGTGGTGTCACAATTATTGTTCTACAACGTCGACATCGGGGCTATGGTCAAAAATAATAGTGGCAGCGATAGTTGGATGGTGTTGGAATGATTAGGCATAGTTTCAGGTGTGATCTCCCTGGTTTCTACCTGTGATTTTGGGCCTGATTGTCTATGACTGGGTGTTGTGGGCTTTAGGATCTTCGAACTTTAACCTGTCTATTTTTGGTCTTTGGGCCTTAAGACCTCTAGGTCAATTCTTGTGGGTTTTATGTGGCATGACTTGTATCAGACGAATGTTTTGGTGCACTAGGTTGTAATGCTGGGGCACTACCTAGTGGGTGACCTCAATTTGAGGGATGGGATTATTGATTCTCATATCTTTCCTTGTGTCCCATTATGGGTTGGAGGGGTGACCTGCATTGTGAATTTCTCACTTGGATTTGGTTTGATGATGTAGTGAAACAAGTAGGTGATGAAAGTACTATCCACTCAGGTGTCACAAGGTGGGTGGCTTTAAAGAGTGATGGGTGTGCTAGAACCCATCATCTGGACTTACTCACACATTGTGGAAGTAGGGGTTCTCTATCTAGTTGCTTCTGTACAGTATAATGCAATGTTTTTTATGGAATGGGAAATACATTTTTCAGACTGGACTCATGTGGTGAGGTTCACTGGTAGGGGGGCAGTGAGTTGTTTGACTGGTGACATGACATGTAACAGGCTACTCACTCAGGTCCTTTAGGCCATGTTTTGGCCTCTGAGTTACCAGGCCTTCAGGCCATGTCGAATTGGGTTTGCGGGCCATAATTTTGTAATGGGCCTTTGAGCCACTAGGCCTTCATGTCATGTTTAGAGTTTCCTATCAACCCAGTTAAAAAGTTTTTTTATTTTCTTAATAAAAATTGGGAATTTCCCCCTACTCATTAAACATCAACAACAACAACAACAACAACAAAAACAACAACAACAACAACAACAACAAAAATAATAATAATAATAATAATAATAATAATAATAATAATAATAATAATAATAATACTATTATTAGCCAATGAGACTATACCCAAGGTGCAAAATCACCTGCTTGGAATCTAGGAGGTCCTGGGTTCAAGCCCTATTGGGTGCATGTACTATAAAAGTGGTGATGAGATTGATAACACAGGTAGGTAGTGACACATATGATGACGCAAGTAGGTAGCAGTGCATACATGATGTAGAAATGGTGGCATAAAGAGGATGATGTAGGCATGACACTGCGCTGGACTTTCGGGCCATGTAATGGGATTATTGCCTACTGGTCCTACAATTCATGTACTAAATAAATAAGGTTTAATGGGTGGGCTATGCACTTGGGGGGGGGGGGGGGGGGCTATGGAATGCATTTCTGAACTATGTTTATGGTGTGTGTGTGTGTGTGTTTGATTTTTTTAGTATTTTAAACACCTAACCCATAGGCTAATGGGCAGGTATAACCTACCCATCAAGCTCTCTATATTTATGCTCTGAAAGGCCCTACATAAAAACCATAGGTCCTTAACAACCATGGTCCGAAGGGCCTAACCACATCCTATAATGCTATCACAACATGAGACAATGACAATATATATCACTTAATCCTATCAAGATCTCTTTATTTATGCCCCAAAAGTCCCGTAAATACACCTCATAGAGCCTAGAAAACCATGTCCCAAAGGCCCCAACCTCATCCTATAACACCTACACAACCTAAGGTAACTCCAATATATGTCACTTCTTATGACGTCATCACCAATAAGACATTGTCTCCCTCAATCAAGCCTCTCAAGTAGATCAATGATGGAAAGGTTCCTCTAAGTCATGCGTCCCCTTTGACATCTCCAACCCACATTCACCATCATCTCACCGGACGCCATGGATCTACCATAGACGACCACTAGACCACCACCCCTGGTGTTGAGAAGGGGTTTGCTAATCCTAATGATCAGTCAACATGCTGAACTATTGCTAATACTTCCACATCGAAGTCATTGGCCTTTGCACATCACCTTGTACCTACACAGTACCCACCACTTCCAGTCCTTTTCCCATAGGGATCTACAGCAGACCCTCTAATGACTTCGTATGGGATTTTCAAATTGCGTCACCATCGGTGAAGGTTATCACCCCCCTACTCCCACAAACCAACGAGAATCATCACCCTTCGAAACTAACACCTGCTAAAAGACCACCCAGATCCACCATGAGTTCGCTACTGCCACTAACTCCATCGTCGTCATGCGTCATCAAGGTCCTCCTCCTAATTTACCATCCATTGCCTCATGGACTACATCAAAGCATTTTTCTCTCCACGATTCAATGCCCTCACTACCCCATCGTTCAACATACCGTTATAGAACTCCGCACCAGAATCCAACTATTTGAAACTAGAACCATTAATAATAATAATAATAACAACAACAAAAATAAAAATAATAATAATAATCTATAAGATTAGAAGATGGGATCTTGAGAGCTTCTCTCTCTGGGATTTCATGGCGTTTAGGACTTCTATGTGATGGGATTTGATCTAGAGTTTTACTTCAACCCTTGAGATATGCTTGTTGGTACTCTAAGAAAGATGGAATCCACCAAGATTTTTTGGATGAAGGCTTGGTGAAAATAGTTCTACACCAGAAGAAACATGACACTTCTCTTGATGGTCTAGTGGGAAATTTGAGAGATTTAAAGGGTGAGCATATCCCTTTTTTCCATATCTTCTATATTCTTCTCTGAATCCAATGTGGATTTGAATCTATCACACAAGGTTATGAAAAATGTTTCCTTAGATTTTTTTAAAGTTAATCCTAAATTCATTCAGGGTTGAGTTGAAGATTGAAAACATTCCATTATTGTATATTTATCCCCTTTGCGAAGCCCCATTTCATGGATGCTAGAGGATTTATGGAATAACCTTATTCAAATATGGGGTTACGATAGATGGAACATCATCTCAATTAATATGGTTTGTTTTCACATCATTATCCATTTATAGGATATGAAATTAGAAGCCTAAATATTTGGATTTATTTCTCTTAAATCAGGCACGTTGAGGCTATAGGATTGGGATCCATGGTTCGATCTAGATCTGGTGAAGAAATCAATGACCTAATCATGGATAAGGGTTACAGGTTTGAATTGAGTTTTTTGGAACTCTAAAATTCTATAGGATGTTTCCTCTATCCTGGAAACTCCCATTAAAATTGAAAATGAGACTGATCTTACCAAATTTGGGCAATTTTCTTGAATTATTATTGAATTTTTTCTCTATGATCCTCTGATTGAAAATGTTTTTCTTGTTACTTATGAATTCAAATATTAAATCTATATTAATCATAAGTGTGTACCCAACTTATGTCAAAATGGATGATGCATTTGGAATGTTAAATAATTATGCTGTAAAGGGTTGAAATGTTCCAATTGTAAAAAACATGGCCACCTAAATGATCACTACAACTTCATGTGGCCTGTGAAGGCTGGCAGTACTCTTGATAATCATAAAATGTTGAAGGGTTATAAGTAATGGAATTGGGCTCGAGGTTTTCCTTCATACAATGGAAAGAGATATTTGCTATAGGGGTAGCCACTGCTGATCGACATGAGGGTCATGTATCTTTACAAATTATATTTTATGGAACCAATAAATTGGCTGCAACTACTAAGATGAGTTTTGAATAGATTTTTTGTAGGAAGATAACTCTGTATAACCCAATGGAATGAAGGCACTTTCTTCCTATAAGGAAAATATTGCGATGGGTGAGGGGTATACATGGATCAGTGATGATTACTAATTGGCAGGTGAAGCTGAAGCCCAATTGACTGCCGATGCTGACTTCTAAAAGGATCATGATATTCTTCCCTCCATAGGTCTCATATCTAATTAATCAACCACTATGGTTAAGACAAAATATTCTAGGACCATTCCTACATCTCAAATAGATCTAAGGATGAGATAGTTCTTCTAGAAATGGATCCTATTTCACATGATTCCTATCTATAGGGGAATCATATGGTTAGAAAGTGCATGGAGTTGAAAAAGTAATTGGGGGGATATTGATCCATGTGTAGGTATTGAGACTTCTCTTAATAATAAACATGTTAAACTATGGACATGGATTCAAAAGGCTCTTATTGAGAAGGTATCTCTAATGGAATCCACACAAGTTGGAACATCTTACATGGTAGTGGATAAGAAAGTGTCTAAGACCAAGGGAAAGAAAATTTTAGTGGACAAAGAGGGTTTTTAATTGGTTATCCCTTATAAATTAAAATCATATGAACCTTCATCTGATATGGTGCAGACTCCTATTTAGAACCTAACTTATGCTGCTGATTTTGGTCACAATGGTGGGCACATATAGGACCAGGAGGTGGAAGGTGTTTAGATGGTCACCCATAGGAAATCCATCTCACATGGACTTTCACGCAAGTCTGGGCCAACAGATGAAGAAGAGGAGTTTTCTACCATTGAAACCTCATATCCACTAGACTTTGGTAAATATACCACTAGTATTCATGACATAATAAACATATCTAATAGCAAGGAGGTCTTCCATAAAGAATTTGGTAATGATCATTCCATCATGGATATAATAAGAAACAAACTAAATTTGGAGGGATTTAGTGAAGCTGGAGAACATAATACATGGATCCTTGAGAATACCATCCCATTGGATGATTCTAGAGTGGATGGAAAGACTCAGTGACAAACCAAAACTTGGAAGTGGGGCCATCATCCAAGAAGTAGAGGTGTTGGTATTTCCCATAGATGAGTTACTACTTTTACTTTTTTGGTTTTTGGTAGTGGATAGGACTATCCTTCAGATCCCATTCTCTATTATACTTATTGTTACTTTATTTTCAATAAATTTTAGGACCATGGACTAAAAAACATTGCTCACACTGTCTTGTTATTATTATTATTATTAAATCAATTGATATGGTGGAATGAGAGAAATAAATCTTGATGCTCACTGGTGATGGATTTTCCTTCGACAACCCAAGGAGTGTTAATATTTTCTCTTATATTCTGATTCATCTCACTGTTCAGTAGATTTTATCTTCTCAAAAGAAGGATCTAGTACATGAAGGGAAATTTTTGAATGGTTTCTTTTCCTTATCTGGATTTTTGGGTGGATCGTTCATCTACCTCAAGAATCGGTCTTCATAAAGGATTATCAAAAAAGGTTCTACTACCCATGTGTAACGCCCCGACCCTAATTACCTAGAGTCAGTGCATTATTACATAACATTGGCATGATCACGAGAAAGATCAAGTCTCGAAAGACCGATTAGTTTAGTAGCCCTGGAATAACTAGATACATCCATAAATTTTTACATTACATCATAAAAAAAACATATTGTCTTCATATCCCCTCATACTATCCCTTCAGGTCATTCATAAATTACTTCTTCATAATCCTGGGAAAAAAATAAAACATTGAAAGGGGTGAGCTCAGATGCTCAGTAAGGATAACATTATAGCAGAAGCTTTCATAAATAAGCATAAACACTTAAGGCAATTTATAACTAAAACAAAAGCCTTTTAAACTTGAACTTCAGCATAAAATGGCAAAGGTAAAATGAAATAATGCCATTTACTTACTCACATGGATATTCTACTAGTCGAATGATCACATGAAATATCAATATCCACTTTCATAATGATGGAATGCATAATGCCAGACTATTATAACCACATAGTCAAGGCCTCGTGCCAAGACTACAAATAAGATTTTGCCAAGGCCTTGTGCCAAGACACTAGTTTGTCTCATGAGACCTACCGATGCATCGAGGATCTATAGCGGGCTCCACCCGTCACTTATTAAGTCCAATGCATTCCTCATATGAATAGGTTTAAGCATAAAATAAACATTCGTATTAAAACTAGCATACGAAATGTCAATACTTTAACCACAAACCATGAATGGTATGAAAATAGAACATCCACAGTCAAACATAACTCATTTGATACAATATGGAAGATTTTATTGTATCACATTAACCTCAATCATGAATAATGAAGGATGTTGACATAGATGAAAATAATCATCAAAACTATTTGAGGGAAATAACCCCCTTTTCTTGAAATCATTTAAAAGTCACACTATTTGTCAAGAAGCCATTTAAAAATAGATTTTTGAATCAAAGTGTCCCATACCACTTTGAAACTTTTAAAAGGAGTTTTAATTTTAAAACTTTAATGTCCATATAAATAAATCCTTAAAACCATTTTTTAAAACATGGACATTAATGAGCAAGATTTATAAGAATAAGTCTTTAAAACATTTTAAAATGGTATTTTGGTTAGAGATTATAACCAAAAGAGAGACACTTGAGTACAAATAATTGAGGTAATCAAAACTTTGTAATATCATGAGAATAAATGGATTCATGATATACTATGTCAAAGTACATTATATACACCACATAAAAGTGATTTGGTGTATATCAACAAAGAAGTCCCAATTGAATGTAAATTGAGATGAAATCTCTCATAAAGGTCGTATCCTTAGGTTAAGGATAAATCAATGACATAATTATGTGTGAAAATATAAATACACTATATATGATTGAATATTCAGTGTAAAACAATCAAAGGATATTCACACATATTCTTGTAGAAACAACACCAATGAATTGGATGTTTAACTCAACAAATGGTGAAAGAGTTAAAATTACTCTTATCAAATTCATATTAATGACTTGAGAATTATCAATAGAGTGATTATGTGTATAAAAAGTATATCCACAGGAAGGGGAGTGGAAATTATGACATAATCAAATGAATAGTGATTCCACACATAATCTTGGAGTAATATAATCAATGAAATATGCGTAAAGCCGAACGAGTGGAAATTGAAATGTCAAATTCCCTTATCGATTTGGTAACTTACGAAACATACAACTATGAAAGAAGGATCATACCATGACTATGTAAGTACCCATAAATTAATGTATATTACACAATGAATACAATCATGGGCAGTACACATACACCACATGTAATAATTAAGTGGTGAACAATGGAATTCTCACGAAATTAAGAGTGAGATAAGAAACTCCTTACCACGTTAATCAACTGAGTCGTATGGCCAAAAGTTAATAACCACCAAAATGATTTAAAAAATAACATGAATATAAAGAGAATCATGATAATATATATCAAATGGCCATACACAATACACCACTTTCAATAATTTAGTGGCGAACAATGGAAATCTCACGGAGTTGAAAGTGAGATAAAAAAATCCCTTACCTTGAAATTTCCCTTAGTAGATGGTATGTTAACCTCCTGTATAATAATTAAAACATTTATTAAATTATACAATAATCATATACATCAATATGATATCATATATGATCTTTTAACATTTCTTTATTAATAATATCTTAGTATTATCGTCATTTCGGGTGATAATCGATTCGTTCTTCTTAAATGTTTGGTTACGTAAGACATGTTTGTAATGGATATATTATATCTTATTCATAATCATAATGATATTAACATTATTTTTATCCCTAAAATGAGAATAAGACTTGAATGGATACGATGGAGGATGGATCTCATCGTGTTCGTGGAGACGGTAGTCCGTACGTACGCACGAACGCTACTTCCATTTAATTTTTCATTTTAAAAGAATTGAATCCAAATGATACATAGGTATATTATTATTACAGTATAATATAATATTTTATATATGTTACTTATGTTCATTAACACCATTCTTTATACGTTCCATGTGTGGTATGAACGAGTCATATCATTTTAAGGGGGCGGTAGTCCGCACTTCCTCAAATGAAATTATCGTACGTATATACAACATGAAACGAATAATGGTATGAAATAAAATGGAATTACAGAAGTTTATATATAAAATATTTATCATTAATATCACACTTAATTACAGTGCCATCATAATGGCCACCATGAGAGGCGGTAAGATGTATTTGAACAATCATCGTTTCGTGAGGCGTTAGTTTTCCATTCACAGAAACATTATGTTCATCATCCATTAGATGGAGGTGTGTGTATGTGTAGTTCGAATACTTCTTATAAAAACATCCTAGTATATTGAGGATACTTTTTTTGTTACAAAAGAAAGGAAATAAAAAGAGTTTGGGGGTTGGAGAAGCAAAATAAATGAAAATAATTTAAGAGAAATCGTTACCTTTAATTTAGGTAACTCACTTTGGTTGGAACCAAAGGACATCTTGAAATTCTTTATGCCTAAGGGGAAGCTTCAAGGAGGAGGAGAGGGATGTGGGGAGCTTATTTGGGCAGGGTTTGGACGAGCCAAGTGGCTTGAGAGGTGTGAGGAATGAGTAGAAGTGGTCTCCTTTTATAAGGGAGAGGAGGGTCTCTTTAGGAAAGAGTGAAAGTATTACTTTATAATATAATTATATTCGGTTTATAATGGTCCAAAAATCATTTAGGTCGAAGATAAGATGACTCATATTCTAAATAACATCAACCAATAAGAATTGGACAGGTTTTAGATAATATTTTAATCATTATAATCTTATTTATTTAAATGATTTATTAATGAGGTAAACATTGCATCATTATTGTGTCATTAATAATTTAAATTATTTGATGTCTAAAAATTATAAATAAAATATCATTATGTAGGAAATCTTTTTAGATTTCTAATGAATATTTATAATCGAAAATCCAACATGTATAACCCTATGTAAAAATTGTTCTTCTAAAAGATGTAAGCTTATGCCATTTTTATTTTTATTTTAACTTTATTAATATAATGTGTCCCTACCACATACAAGTGGCTCCAAGGGGTCCCCAAATCGACCCAAGGATGCCAATGGTCGGGTATGTGTCCACCAATAAGGTTAGGACACGTTTTAGGGTAATTTTGTATTATTATAATATTATTTTTTAACCCTTATTTACCGGATTTACCCTTAACCATGGTAAATAAAATATTTACCACAGTAATTATTCAAAATGTATAAAAATAAAAGTTACCTATTTACACAATTTGGACATCCTGATTCCAAATATGGAATCCATTTTTTCTAAATTCAAAACACAGAAGTGACAGAAATTAATTTAAAATTAATTCCCACTGTCAAAACAAAAAGCGTGTTTTTAAGAGGTAATAACTATCAAAAGATTGACACTTGTTTATGTTCGGTTTGATTTTAAAATTATGTCCAATGACCAAAATTATATTAAATGGTAAAAATATATTCTAAATATACTTTAAAATCACTCAAATTCACAATTTATCACTATTAATTATTTTGATTAAAAAAGTTGTTTTTAATTAAAATTTAGTAATTTTCACTATTCATCAAAATATGAAAGTTATCCGAAAAGTACCAAAATTTCACCTTAGGCTAAATTCAATATTCCGAATCCAAAAATGAAGTCCATTTTAAAATATAAAATATATATAATTTCAAAATTTAGGTATTACTATTCATAACGGCTAGTTTGATTGGTTGTGGCGTGTGTTAAAACTCAAGGTTGTGTACAACACACGCTACTATTTTATTCAAAGGAAAGCGTACCGTGGAAACTTGGGATGTTTCATTTTAAATTTTTTGATGTCCCAATTTATTCAGATAGTTTAAAATATTTTATTTAAAAAGGTTTCACTATTAAAAGTTGATAAAAGTGCAATACTGAAAATGAATCTATTGTTGCATTATGACTAAGAAACTCATAATAGGGATTCTAAAATTATAAGGATTATATAAAGTTCAAAATGTAGTTAATACTATTCATGACCTCTTTTAATGGCTTTTTTTTGTACGTCATGGTGTGATTGAACTCGGTGTTGCGTGTAGTGCAAGTTATTGAATTATTTTTAAGAAATAACACACTATGAAATCCTGGGGTGTTACATTCTCCCCTCCTTCAATAAATTGCGTCCTCGCAATTTGAAATTGTTCTTCAAAAATAAAAGGTTGAAAGTAGAAAATATATTTGTGGGAAAACCCACATCGGAAATTGGGTTACTAAAATTTAGTCTTAATATAAGGAAAAGAGAAATGAAAGGGTCACCACCAAATTATGATCTCGATTAGGAGAATATTGGTGGCAATTAGAGACATATAATTGGAGGAAAAACGTAAATATTTATAGGTAGTGATTGAGGTCATCAATCACAAACAAGTATAAAATTGAGGTCCTTAAACTCATCAATCTATGATGATTTGAAATACCATCGGTCCAAGAAAACATAGGGTATTGGGATAACACATTTTTGACGTTTCAAAATATCTTAGTTGAAATCCCACATCGAAAAATGAATTAATGAGGCCTCTATTTAAAATAAAGAGTGGAAAGTATGAAGATTACCGAAAATAACACATACTAGGGTTCCATGTAGGAAAATATGGATATGGAAGAGAAATCTAACCATCAATTATCTGATGGAGAGTGGTAGAGAACATGGCTATGAAAAGGCCAACAATCCCAAAGCCATAAATTAGTGATGATTTAATGTACCATCTAGGACAACATTTTTTTTTAAAGTTACATTACATAAGGAAGAGGAATTCATTTATGATATTGACTAAGAACATTATGAGATATACTTAAATTTTAAGTAGATTTTCATTCTTTAATAAATTTCCACCACTAACTCAATTTTTTTTTAAACGATGAGTATTCAAGAAGACTTGGTCACACTGGAAGAACTAGAATAAACTTCTATAAAATCACATGATCCATGTAGGATAAACCATATATTTACATTGTCTTTGAAGATTAATCAAAACCAAAATGGTTAGTGAATGATCTAATGATCCCCCAAAAGGATATTCATTGAGATAAATATGCACTAATCTTAATTTCTAAAATTAAACCAACAATACCCCAAAGTTAAATAGATACCATTCAATAATGAATTGTCCTTACAATCCTTTAATATAATCCAAACTAATATTGAAACCCAAAACATAGAAGAATTTGATTATGTAGTCTCCCATGTTACATTGTATCTCCAAATGACATCAAATACTCTTAAAGTCACATACTTAAAAGTGATTAACATCATCACATATTCTCTGTTATAGGTTAATCATTTCCATAAATAACCCAAATCACTATAAATCAACAATAAAAACGTAGATAAAAATCCACCATTACTCTACAAATGAAACCTCATTGTATTCTATTTTCCTTGGGCATATAGTGTTCCTAACAAAACGAACATCTTCCAAAATAACATTTATCACTTAATCACCAAATAATTTTCCTATACCAAGGGTATTCATTTGATAAGACATAAGAACCCAAATCATCGTATTATTGATCAAGAAAATCATTTAACAAAAAAAAAATAGTCACACTAACCAAGGACTTCACGTAGTCCAGTGGTAGGCGATAAATCCCAATCGCACTTTGGTTGTGGGTTCGATTCCCACAGCTTTGTCCGACGCGATGGGTTGTCACACGGTCTACGTGTTGTCCTTTTTCAAAAACTATATTTTATAATATTACCAAAATGAGATAAATTCCTCAAAATAACATAATTTAACCACAAATGTTATATCATACTTTGCATTTTCATCCCAAATTATAATAACTTATCATTTTCTCAAACCCCAATGATCATATAAAACCAAATGGTTATTTATACCTATATCCACAAGAGAAGAGACAATTATTCCTCAAATATCATTCTCACATGGCAAACTACGGGGTTACAAATACAAGAGAAAATTATTCCAAAGTAAACCCATCAACAAGGAGTGCTAATACTTTTTAAATTTTTCTCCAATAATTTATTTCCACATAGCTTCTTCTTTGACCAAGAAAATATCCTATAGAATAGGACATTCACTCGGGTAATGGCCAGGTCCCCTACATTTACAGAAAATGACTGTAAATGGACTCTTGGGACCATTTTTATCTTCTTCCATAGTACTCTTCATTTTTCTTCGGCAATTATTCACTTTATGTCCTTCCTTCCCGCACGTAAAACATTTCGTTGTCCCATTGAGACACTTTCCTGGGTGTCTCTTTCCACATTTCCTGCATGATGAAAATTGAGGTTTCTTTTCTCCATGGTCTCCATTGCTGGAGATCTTATCATTTATCACCTTTCTCTTCCTTGTTGAGTCTGGGAGTTGGTTAATATATATGTTGTTCATCATATTTTTGGAAAACTGATTTGGCATAAAGACGATATCTTTTATTCCTATCAACATTCCATTTTCTTTCTCATCGCCACCACCGTTCCCACCTTGTACATCATTCTCAAAGTCACTATGACTTCCTTGGAATCCAGCCATTGACTAAAACCAGAAAGCATTGTGTGAGTAATAGTAGTCGTAAAATCATTTAGAGATTAAAATGTCACCATATTCTCAATTTGAAACATATTAGGATTAACCAAGGTCATTTACTCTCATCTTATGTATATATTACTTAAATCGGTTTGTAAAGAAAATGTAAATTATCCTAAGCATATCCCCCGGGAGTGTCGTAACCAAGAGTGCAGCAAGGCCCGTTGTCGTGCACCAGTTCCCGTTCGAGTCTAGCTCAAAGCGGTGTTTTCGGGTTTTACCCCTAGGTACATCTGTGCCAGAGCCGCCTCTACCTACTCGTATCCAGACAGGGATGTATTGTTCGGAAAACTCACAAAATCTCTACAATACCAAAATTCTAGGAAGTTCGTTTATACTAATCCTCAAAGTTCATCTTAGGTATACGTGCTCTAATCAGAGTTTATCTAAATCTAGCTACCAAGGTTTGTACTAAACTTCCTCTGATACCAACTGTAACGCCCCAACCCTAATTACCTAGAGTCGGTGCATTATTACATAACATTGGCATGATCACGAGAAAGATCAAGTCTCGAAAGACCGATTAGTTTAGTAGCCTTGGAATAACTAGATACATCCATAAATTTTTACATTACATCATAAAAAAAAACATCTTGTCTTCATATCCCCTCATACTATCCCTGCAGGTCATTCATAAATTACTTCTTCATAATCCTGGGAAAAAAATAAAACATTGAAAGGGGTGAGCTCAGATGCTCAGTAAGGATAACATTATAGCAGAAGCTTTCATAAATAAGCATAAACACTTAAGGCAATTTATAACTAAAACAAAAGCCTTTTAAACTTGAACTTCAGCATAAAATGGCAAAGGTAAAATGAAATAATGCCATTTACTTACTCACATGGATATTCTACTAGTCTAATGATCACATGCAATATCAATATCCACTTTCATAATGATGGAATGCATAATGCCAGACTATTATAACCACATAGCCAAGGCCTCGTGCCAAGACTACAAATAAGATTTTTCCAAGGCCTTGTGCCAAGACACTAGTTTGTCTCATGAGACCTACCAATGCATCTAGGAGCTATAGCGGGCTCCACCCGTCACTTATTAAGTCCAATGCATTCCTCATATGAATAGGTTTAAGCATAAAATAAACATTCGTATTAAAACTAGCATACGAAATGTCAATACTTTAACCACAAACCATGAATGGTATGAAAATAGAACATCCACAGTCAAACATAACTCATTTGATACAATATGGAAGATTGTATTGTATCACATTAACCTCAATCATGAATAATGAAGGATGTTGACATAGATGAAAATAATCATCAAAACTATTTGAGGGAAATAACCCCCTTTTCTTGAAATCATTTAAAAGTCACACTATTTGTCAAGAAGCCATTTAAAAATAGATTTTTGAATCAAAGTGTCCCATAACACTTTGAAACTTTTAAAAGGAGTTTTAATTTTAAAACTTTAATGTCCATATAAATAAATCCTTAAAACCATTTTTTAAAACATGGACATTAATGAGCAAGATTTAGAAGAATAAGTCTTTAAAACATTTTAAAATGGTATTTTGGTTAGAGATTCTAACCAAAAGAGAGACACTTGAGTACAAATAATTGAGGTAATCAAAACTTTGTAATATCATGAGAATAAATGGATTCATGATATACTATGTCAAAGTACATTATATACACCACATAAAAGTGATTTGGTGTATATCAACAAAGAAGTCCCAATTGAATGTAAATTGAGATGAAATCTCTCATAAAGGTCGTATCCTTAGGTTAAGGATAAATCAATGACATAATTATGTGTGAAAATATAAATACACTATATATGATTGAATATTCAGTGTAAAACAATCAAAGGATATTCACACATATTCTTGTAGAAACAACACCAACGAATTAGATGTTTAACTCAACAAATGGTGAAAGAGTTAAAATTACTCTTATCAAATTCATATTAATGACTTGAGAATTATCAATAGAGTGATTATGTGTATCAAAAGTATATCCATAGGAAGGGGAGTGGAAATTATAACATAATAAAATGAATAGTGATTCCACACATAATCTTGGAGTAATATAATCAATGAAATATGCGTAAAGCCGAATGAGTGGAAATTGAAATGTCAAATTCCCTTATCGATTTGGTAACTTACGAAACATACAACTATGAAAGAAGGATCATACCATGACTATGTAAGTACCCATAAATTAATGTATATTACACAATGAATACAATCATGGGCAGTACACATACACCACATGTAATAAATAAGTGGTGAACAATGGAATTCTCACGAAATTAAGAGTGAGATAAGAAACTCCTTACCACGTTAATAAACTGAGTCATATGGCCAAAAGTTAATAACCACCAAAATTATTTATAGAATAACATGAATATAAAGAGAATCATGATAATATATATCAAATGTCCGTACACAATACACCACTTTCAATAATTTAGTGGCGAACAATGGAAATCTCACGGAGTTGAAAGTGAGATAAGAAAATCCCTTACCTTGAACTTTCCCTTAGTCGATGGTATTTTAACCTCCTGTATAATAATTAAAACATTTATTAAATTATAAAATAATCATATACATCAATATGATATCATATATGATCTTTTAACATTTCTTTATTAATAATATCTTAGTATTATCGTCGTTTCGGGTGATAATCGATTCGTTCTTCTTAAATGTTTGGTTACGTAAGACATGTTTGTAATGGATATATTATATCTTATTCATAATAAGAATGATATTAACATTATTTTTATCCCTAAAATGAGAATAATACTTGAATGGATACGATGGAGGATGGATCTCATCATGTTCATGGAGACGGTAGTTCGTACGTACACACGAACGCTACTTCCATTTAATTTTTCATTTTAAAAGAATTGAATCCAAATGATACATAGGTATATTATTATTCCAGTATAATATAATATTTTATATATGTTACTTATGTTCATTAACACCATTCTTTATACGTTCCATGTGTGGTATGAACGAGTCATATCGTTTTAAGGGGGCGGTAGTCCGCACTTCCTCAAATGAAATTATCGTACGTATATACAACATGAAACGAATAATGGTATGAAATAAAATGGAATTACAGAAGTTTATATATAAAATATTTATCATTAATATCACACTTAATTACAGTTCCATCATAATGGACACCATGAGAGGCGGTAAGATGTATTTGAACAATCATCGTTTCGTGAGGCGTCAGTTTGCCATTCACAGAAACATTATGTTCATCATCCATTAGATGGAGGTGTGTGTATGTGTAGTTCTAATACTTCTTATAAAAACATAATAGTATATTGAGGATACTTTTTTTGTTACAAAATAAAGGAAATAAAAAGAGTTTGGGGGTTGGAGAAGCAAAATAAATGAAAATAATTTAAGAGAAATCGTTATCTTTAATTTAGGTAACTCACTTTGGTTGGAACCAAAGGACTTCTTGAAATGCTTTCTGCCTAAGGTGAAGCTTCAAGGAGGAGGAGAGGGATGTGGGGAGCTTATTTGGGCAGGGTTTGGACGAGCCAAGTGGCTTGAGAGGTGTGAGGAATGAGTAGAAGTGGTCTCCTTTTATAAGGGAGAGGAGGGGCTCTTTAGGAAAGAGTGAAAGTATTACTTTATAATATAATTATATTCGGTTTATAATGGTCCAAAAATCATTGAGGTCGAAGATAAGATGACTCATATTCTAAATAACATCAACCAATAAGAATTGGACAGGTTTTAGATAATATTTTAATCATTATAATCTTATTTATTTAAATGATTTATTAATGAGGTAAACATTGCATCATTATTGTGTCATTAATAATTTAAATTATTTGATGTCTAAAAATTATAAATAAAATATCATTATGTAGGAAATCTTTTTATATTTCTAATGAATATTTATAATCGAAAATCCAACATGTATAACCCTATGTAAAAATTGTTCTTCTAAAAGATGTAAGCTTATGCCATTTTTATTTTTATTTTAACTTTATTAATATAATGTGTCCCTACCACATACAAGTGGCTCCAAGGGGTCCCCAAATCGACCCAAGGATGCCCATGGTCGGGTATGTGTCCACCAATAAGGTTAGGACACGTTTTAGGGTAATTTTGTATTATTATAATATTATTTTTTAACCCTTATTTACCGGATTTACCCTTAACCATGGTAAATAAAATATTTACCACAGTAATTATTCAAAATGTCTAAAAATAAAAGTTACCTATTTACACAATTTGGACATCCTGATTCAAAATATGGAATCCATTTTTCTAAATTCAAAACACAGAAGTGGCAGAAATTAATTTAAAATTAATTCCCGCTGTCAAAACAAAAAGCGTGTTTTTAAGAGGTAATAACTATCAAAAGATTGACACTTGTTTATGTTCGGTTTAATTGTAAAATTATGTCCAATGACCAACATTATATTAAATGGTAAAAATATATTCTAAATATACTTTAAAACCACTCAAATTCACAATTTATCACTATTAATTATTTTGATTAAAAAAGTTGTTTTAAATTAAAATTTAGTAATTTTCACTATTCATCAAAATATGAAAGTTATCCGAAAAGTACCAAAATTTCACCTTAGGCTAAATTCGATATTCCGAATCCAAAAATGAAGTCCATTTTAAAATATAAAATATATATAATTTCAAAATTTAGGTATTACTATTCATAATGGCTAGTTTGATTGGTTGTGGCGTGTGTTAAAACTCAAGGTTGCGTACAACACACACTACTATTTTATTCAAAGGAAAGCGTACCGTGGAAGCTTGGGATGTTTCATTTTAAATTTTTTGATGTCCCAATTTATTCAGATAGTTTAAAATATTTTATTTAAAAAGGTTTCACTATTAAAAGTTGATAAAAATGCAATACTGAAAATGAATCTGTTCTTGCATTATGACTAAGAAACTCATAATAGGGATTATAAAATTATAAGGATTATATAAAGTTCAAAATGTAGTTAATACTATTCATGACCTCTTTTAATGGATTTTTTTTGTACGTCATGGTGTGATTGAACTCGGTGTTGCGTGTAGTGCAAGTTATTGAATTATTTTTAAAAAATAACACACTATGAAATCCTGGGGTGTTACACCATGTATCAACCTCATATAGTTATATTTTAAAAGGGATAGATATTTGTAAACATTCATTTATTGCTTGCATATCTATATCGAAGGGTATGAAACCCTAGAATATCGTCGACCTTGTTTCTTGGTTGGTCTATATTTGGGGATTTTCAGATTTACAGTGTGTATCACTTGGTCATGGATTTTTCCATCTCTTATTCCCTTTTTCTGAACTGAAAGATGAATCTCGGAGTGTGGGCTCATTTGATTTTAGATCAGTAATCTTAAGGGTTCACGAATGAAACTTAAATTTCAACCTTAATGATTTTAAAGATACCTTTACATAGGAATTGATCAAAATTCATGGATTGAACTAGGTTTTATAGAACCCAAAAATTTTATATAATATTGACACTATAATTCGTATTCCAATTAGGTTGAATATTTCTACTAAATTGGTTAGTTTCATTCATTTTAAAGGGTTTTAGTTGAGGTATATTTAAGTTATATTTTTATTATAAAATTCATTCTCTCCAATTTGCAGGTTGAAATTAATCTCATCACTGAATTTGAAAAAAAATCCAATGTTTTGTGACTCTTGTTGTATTATTGAACATTCAAAGTCTAATTATAGGATAGATCATGTTTTCTAAAATTTTCAGTTAAAAGGGAAAGATTTGAAACACTACTGGAGGAAGGTAAGTTATGGATCTATCTAATGAAATGATAATCAGGTAAAGGATACTGTTATTGATGAGGTTTTCTATGCCTCTGCCTTCGTGAACTTAGATCCCAAAAGTGGGTAGCCCCATGCCAATGGGGATGGCTTTTGTTAGGGAGCTCGAATGCTTGTCTTCCTCAAATGAATGAATTCACTGTAAGTCCTAAACTTAGGCATATTTATTCTACCCAAAATGTAACTATGTTTGGTTCTATTATGTGGTTGGATAAAAATCCTTCTAAGTCTTAGGTTGACATAACATATGAAAGTAATTTTTTTGATGTGGGTTTTTCTTTTAAGGGTGCCTTATCTAGGGTCATAAGGTATGGTAATGATAGTGAGGAATCTGATTATATTCTTGATTCTAGGGATATATCTGCATAGTTTGAGGTGGATTATAACATGTGGAAGGAATGAAAAATGATTTCTAACAATATCCACAAGGGAAAAGCCAAGATGGACGAATCAATTTCCATAAAAGTCAAGAACAATAGGGATTTTACTTAGAAAGGTAATGAGAAGGTTCTAGTGTCTCTTAGACCTTCTAGTTCTCTTAAACCCATTGGATCCTATTTGGACTATTTGATCAATTTGTTGGACTCTAGTAATATAGTGGGTAGTTCATTGGGCAGAAAAACTTTGAATATGCATGAATTCCCAAATAATGCATGGAGTTTCGTAAAGCTTCCCACAACTCCTATTCTCAATGATATAAGGGCTCATTATTTGGGTCATAGTTTGGTTTTAGTGCTTGGTAACAATAGGGAGGGTTAAAATATTATTACTGATAAATATTTTGTTTCAAGGATGGAATGTGCTAAAGTTGTAGAGGCTTCTGAGGTTGAAAGTGGATTATATATTCCTACTATACATAGAGATTATAATGTTCAGTTGAAACCTATTCCGGTCTTAGATCCTACTCGAGGCAGGGAAACTCCCTTGGCCCCACATCTGGACATGGATGTATAGGTAGTTGGAAGTTCCATGAATTCTCATTGCATGTAGGATGTTGGCCCTGGTCATGGAATTGATAAGGAATATCCAAGGGTTTTAAAAATAGAGTCTCTCAAGCTGGAAAAATAAAGGGAGGCTTGTTCTTCAGTGGGTTCTGATTTTGGTCCATCTAAAAAGGATAAACTAGGTTTTAAGGTGAAGATATTCAACTCCTTTGAGTTTATTTCATTCATAAGTAGAGAGGAGGAAGGAAAAAGTAGTGAACATGTTATCAGTGTAGAAGAAACAATGATTTTTGTTGATGCGGAACTTCCAAAAAATAGAGGTGGACCATGGTTTAATGTCAAAATATAGATAAGGTGGAGACACCCTCATGGTGGGGGTAGAAGCTCCTCTCACCACAACATGAGTTCTCATTCTCAAGTGAATTAATTTATTTTAGTTTTTTTCTCCTGTTTTGTTGTGGACTTTTCATGTTTGGAATGTTCCTCCTCTGTATTTTGTAATTTATTTATTTTTAATAAACGATTCATTGAGCCTCAACATTAAAAAAATTATTATTATTATTGTTTTTTTGTTGTTGTTATTATTATTATTATTATTATTATTGTTATTGTTTTCATTACTATAAAGGATGATGGAGAGATTCTCTCTCATAAATGGAGAGGTTCTATCTCTTAAATAGAGAGATCGCTTAGGTTATTTGAACATATCAAGGATAAGAGTTGAAGATGAAATTGTTAGACACTTTGTAATTTTTGCAGTATGTGGTGCTACACACTGCCATTCTAACAATGATTTGGAATCAGGTGGATATACTGAAAATTGATTGTTTTCTTTAGTTCTAACAAAATATATTCATCCCAAGGGAAAAATAATCTAATCTCCCATTGAAAACACACTGAGGATTTGGGGCTTTCTAAGTGGTAGGAAAAATGTTGTTCATCGTCATCAAATATTGTAGTCAGTGAGTCTCCATTAGACCCGTGGTAGTAGCTTCATTATAGACTATTAAAGGCAATGATCGAGAATCCTAGGCCAACGATGGAGGCTAGCGACAGAGGTGATGTGAAGCAAGGCGGACATGGGATCTTGGTGGCAGTGATTTAAAAGGACCAGTAGTGTTTCTATGTTGGGTATAGTGGTTGGGGGTTTTCTAGTGTTGAAGTGAGATTTCTCACGACGTGGATTTGAGATCCCGGTGCGCACCCCAACAATGGTGCATTTCTGCCAGCTGGCATATCAGGATGAAAGGTTGATAGTATCCAGTGACACTGGTTGGGGTGATAACCTCTAGATTTTTTGGTGGACCAATGATGCTTAGTGTCCAGTGAAGTGGTGACCTCATCCTTGGGTTGCATGGATGACCTCAAGACATGTTCTAGGGATGAACTTGGGATTTAGATTTCTACAGGATTAAGGATGACCTTGGGACACCTTGCAAAGGATGGAAACAATTGTATTTTGATACTTTTTATAGTGGAAAGATGTGGGGAACTGATATACTTTATAGTAGTCTGTTTAAGAAATATTTCAGGGAGGGTTGTGTGGGATCCTGGTGGAGCAGGCAACATTCCACAACATAGTGGATGGGGATGGAGATTGGTGTGCTGCCAGCTAGTATAGGAAAAGGCATGTGGGTGTTAATCGGCGAGATGATGGCGATGGCCGTGAGATGACCTCAGAACGCAACTATCCTCAGGATACTGAACATTTTTCATCTTTGACCTCAGATCATGATTCCTGGGGAGGAGGTTGCGGAAAGGCTACCATTAACATGTTTTTATCTGGTTGGAAATGATTGGGATTCGAGATGAGGGCAATGTGGAAGTCCTCATGAAGAGTCTTCAATGATTGATGGGCATTCTTATTTTGGACATCATTTCATTGGGTTTTCAAGGATACCAAATAAGTGGGTATATGGGCCATGACATGTGGGTATTCACTTCATTTTGGTGTGCTTTTGGATGGCATTGTTTTGCCACTTTACTATTTTGGAGGTGCTTTATGTGCCACAAGATTGTAGATTACTATTTTCATTAATAATTCTTAGGGATGAGCATCCTTAGTACTTGAACCTTCCTATTTATTTTTGTTTTTTCTATTATTATTATTGTTATTGTTGTTATTATTATTATTGTTTTTGTTATTATTATTATTATAATTATTCTTATTATTATTGTTATTATTATTGTTGTTTTTTTATTATTATCATTGTTCTTATTATTATAATAATAATTATTATTATTTAAAGATATGGGTGGATCCCTTTTATTGAAAGATAAAAAAGACATAATAGATAGAGGATGGGGTTAGACATATAAAACTACCCTCATCAAAAATAGTAAAAGACCTAGATTTTTCCAAATCTTAGCTCCAAGATCACATTCTTCATAAGGAATATATTTCTAATTGATGAATCCATGCCCATGGCCTCAAAATCTATGGTGACATCTTCTCCTCCATGTTTTCACTTGCTACCAAAGACCTTCAATGTCACTGTCCTCTGAGTTAGATTTCCCAACATCAAATTGTGTCTCCACTCTCTTAGATGGGTTACTGTGACTTACCCAAAGAAATAGATGATACATGAGCATTAGATGCCAAGAAACCCACATCCACTAGGGGCCTATTTTCTGAATGCAATGAGGACCGAGGCTACATCCCCAAGGAGAAAGAGACAAGCCCCAAGGTAGAATCATTGAATTGAATACACTTCTCTTCATATTATTTCCCCTTTTCCAGATCTTATTCAGACACGAAATTCAATAACTTGTTTTGGTATTTGGAATGAGTCCATCCATTTGGATTAGAAAATATTGAAGAAGGGAGACATAACTTTTGTGAAGGCTATTCAAGGTCTTCTTTACAATAGACTTAAAGAGTGAAGGAACTCTATTATTTCTCATCATTCTTTTATATTGAATGAGGATACATTGAGTTTACCTGATCTAAGGAAACACCTTCTAGATTTTTGGAGTTTTGATGGATGGAGAATGGCCTCGTTAGGTAGATTCTTCTTTCATATTGTTTTCTCATCAGCAAATTTAAATTATAAGGCACGAGGGGTCATATTTTTGAATATAAAGCATGGTATTCTAATAATTTAGTATTGGGACCCTCATTTTAACCCTCCCAATGTGAATACCTCTATCACACATACATGGATTAAAATTCAGGGGTTGAGATATTTTTCATGGCATCCTAATATTTTATGGGAGACTGACTCTACAGTGGGTGTCCCAATTAAAATGGACAATGAAATAGAAAGGTCTAGGTATGGGAAATTTTCATGCCTCCTAGTGTAATTTGACATTAGCACACCTTTTATAAATAAAATCATCCTTAATGAAGATGATTTTAGATTTGATTTATTAGTGGAGTTTGAAAATATTCCTCTATTATGTCATGGATGATATAACATTGGACATGTTGTTGAGAAGTTATGAAGTTCCTTAACCTATAGAAAATGTGGGAGGGGAGGTTACCCTAGTGATAATTGTAAAAAGTATTTCAATGCTCTTGAGGCCCCTGTGATGGGTATGGAAGGATGCAAGGATCTAGTCCAATTTGCTGAGAAGGGTTCTGCTACTATTTCTACCAATGCACAGGGCTCTGGACATGCTTCCATACATGTTTCATTAGACCATAATTTTGTAGGGAATGAATTCAAGGATAAAATATTGCTTGAGGGATTGGATCTCAATGAGATGATTATTGGGATAAATGTTGACCCCATGAGGGCTATAGTGGAGAATGGTGACTCTGATGTAGGTGTTCATAGCACCAATTTTGTTTTTGAGAAGTAGAAGGGGAATATACACCAGGAATCTAATAGAAGTTATAATGAATTCGATATGGAATTTCTCTATTAATAGAATTACCTAAAATCCAGGAAGAGTATATGAAAGAAAACCACTACTTCTATGGACTGTGGCACCCTTGCTCCCTTACGTTTAAAGGGAGTTGTGGGGGATGCTGATCTTGTGCAGAGGGAAATACCTTCTCCAGCCAGTAGACCTGATTTCCGAATATTGGAAGAGTCCACCTTTAGTGTTGGTACTATAGGAGTAGATAATGTAGGTGTGGCCCCAACTAACATCTTGATTATTGGTGTTTCCAAACAAGTGTTTTCTTCAATCCCTTTAAAGAAAGTCTATTACACTGCGGATCAGGGCTAGTTCCTGAACTATATTAGGGATGAAAAAATTTCTCCTGTCCCCACCCAAGGAGGTAGTGGCTGGTATCAAGGTGATGTCTGGATCCTCTTCAGATATAGAACCTTCTTACAGAGGCATGTATGCTTAAATACTATATCTTAGCCCCAAAATCTTGTTCATAAGGATGCATCGACAACCATTCATGATGAATCTTTAGTAACTCTAGGGATCTTGAATGTAGGTTGTCTTATTGATTTAGGGAGTACTAGGGTAAAGAGTATTTTCATCTCATTGGACCATTTGGGAAGATCCTACACTAGGGTATCCTTCCTGTATGATTTTAAAATAGCCTGACCCATAGAGGTGATCATGTCAGGTACATGGCTATCAAAGGGCTTAGGTATGACTAGAGTCCAAGATCCTCAGTCCCTTGAAAAATTTAGCAGACAGACACAACCCTCTAGTGTGGTTAGGGAAGTTGCAGAGCAATCAGTGGGTTCAAGTCTCACCCCATTGGATTATGTCTATGATGATGGAAAGTAATGGAAAATGCTTAAAACATGGAAAATGGGAAATCACCTGAGAGGGAGGGGTGGTGTCTATTCTCATTATGATAGATGAATTTGTTTCTTGGGTAGTTTTTTTTCTTTGTTATCTCTCTTGATGATAGTAGTTTATCATTGTTTCCTTATTTCATATCCCCCTTTTAATTTTCATTTAATTTATTTTTAATAAATTTCTAAGACCATGGGCTATAACCCATGGTTTGATCCATCTTATATTTTTATTACTATTATTAGTACTATTATTATTACTATTATTATTAGTATCATTTTTAGTATTATTATTACTACTAATATTATTACTATTATTATTACTATTATTATTATTATTATTATTATTATTATTACCTACTACAATAGAAATAATAATAATATTACTCTCAAAACATTAATTTTAAAGAACTAATTTTAAAAAACCACCCATATCCCATAATAAAAATTTCATTATTTATGATATAACCACCTAATTTTCAAAATCCATCCTCACTAACATGATTTCGTTTCCACTAGGCTCCAAAATCATGCTGGAAAACCAGCCATCTCTACTGTTGTGTGGGGCCACCATCATCACTATCATAATGTGTTGCGCAATTTCATTCCTACATCCCGATCCCAGTTGTCACATGCTTTTTTGTCCAAATCAGTTGCACATGTAACCCCATCCACACTGCTGGGTGGTACAAGACTGTCTCCAGCCTGAGTAGTAGTGACGATCCTCCCATTGACGAAACCGCTACTACAGTTCAGTGCTGCTGTTTTAATAGATCTCATCTAGATGATGCCTCACTGACCGCAAAACTTTTTGATGCCGAATCACATTTGACATGCTACATAGGAGTCCCCAAACCCTCTATATGGGAGGAGAGTTGGGTTTTCCAACCTCGGGGACCAAAAACTTCCATGATCTATCCTCTAAGTCTATATCTATAGGCAATGAGTGAAAATTTATCTCATCCTGACTGCACACACCATGATGAAAACATTTCCAATTGCTCAACAATTTCATCTTTAACACTTGCTCTTGGAAGAAAAAGATTTCTATAGAATCCCCCAAATGGTGTACATAAAAAAGATGTCGAACATTTTTTTATAAAATGACCTTTGAAGTTATAAGTGTCCAAGTCATCATGGAAAACTCATATAAATATGATAGTTGGAGGATCAATATGACCATTGGAAGTGTTCCTTTAAATACCCAGCCATTCGAAGATTTTGAAGCGAAGTGCTGATCATTTCATTTGAAAAAATCTCAACGTGAGAGAGATCTGAAGCTTACAAGAGTGAACTAATTATTCCTCATACTTGTAACCTTTTTGAGTTTGTTTTTTTATATTTTTTTTGTTCGTCCGATTGTGTGAATATGATTGAGGGATTCCTAGGCTAGGAAGATGGAGATACCAATCATCATTTTGATAGAGGGATTATGGGGATAACAAGAAAAAACTGATCTTCATATCAAGGGAACATGGGGATAGTGTGACATAGAATCTAATCATCATATAGAGGGCTTGTGTGGATAGTCAGATAGACCAATCATCTTATCAAGTAATTCCCATGGTAAAGGAAAGATAGAATTTCATGTAAGTATAAAACAAGGGACCATTATCGCTGGTTACTGGATACCCAACTCTTTAGGTTAAAAGAAGTGTATTAATTTTATTATTTGTTTTATTACAAGTATTTTATTTCCCCTACAATCATAATAGAAAGTTAATTATTTTATATTCATATTTCTATTTGTATTTTTTTTATAGTAATAACTTTGATTATGATACAATTTTTTTTAATCTATATTATTCAATGAATACAATATTACTTGGATATATCATAACCACTATGATTACGATTTTTTTCATAAATAAGATTAAACACTAATTACATTACCACTAAGTACTAAATACGATTCTACATGAAGTTAAGGTAGAATAACTTTCTCATTGCGACATGTGGAATACATATTAGAATCTACTTGATTACAATACTTTTTTTTATCGATACCAAGGGCTAAGTATGATTACCATTAAAATACTTAATAGGTTTTGTGAATATGAATTGTTTAACCCACTTAGACTAATTTTATTTTATGGATAAAAATGAAAGTTTTTAATCTTACAATTCACCCCTCTTGTATTTAGCCATCTTCATATACATTATGATCCAAAAATTGGTATCAGATCCAAGTCTCTTTTATATTGGTACCTACATAAGGTATCAGAGCAGGTTTACACCGCTTATATACTTTATAACTTTATCATATTTACCTTTCAAGTTTTTTTAAAATTTGTTTTAAACTTTTTGTTTATAAATATTTTATACACTAACATGTATTTTGGAAAATAATTTTTTTGTATTTTTTAATGATGGTAGGACTCAATGCCGGTACAATAGATAACCTCAATCCAAATAGAACCCCTATTTTTGATGGAGATGATTATGAGTATTGGAGATATAGAATAAATACTTTCTTTATGAACACTGGAGTTGAAAATTTCATCACGTTAATTGGAGATTACAAGATCCTTGAAAAATAGGTGACTACTTTTACAAATTAGGAAAAACAAGAGTATCAACTGAATTATAGAGTTAGAAATACTTTATTATGTTCTATGAATAGAATAACTTACAGTCGTATTTCTTCTTGAGAAGCTTCTAATAGTATCTAGAAAATGTTATAGATTACTCATTTTAGAACATAAAAGGTTGTTGAAACTAGAATAGAAATTATTAGAGTTGACTATCAAGAATTTGAATTACCTTTTGGAGAACCTATTGAAAAGGTACAATAAAGTTTTATGAAAATAGAAAATAGTCTACAATATATGGGAGAGAAACGATTAGAAGATAAAATCCTTGTTTAAAAGATAATTGATATCATGCCCAATGAGTGTGAATCTAAGAGAACATCCATTAATGAATCAAGGAAGATAACAATTATCACTCTTGATGATATATTTGGTACCCTTTTGTAGTATGAGGGTAGGTTTAAAATATATGCAAATAAAAAAAAGAATGGTGGAGTTGATTTTACCACCACTTCAAATCCCATAAAATCCTAGACTCTTGATAAATTAGTTAAGTCAAAAAAGAAAAAGAAATTTATTTTTCAATCTGATTCAAGTGATTCTAAACATTTTTTAGAATGAAATAGATAATATTTCTCAAAGAATGAACACAATTATTGGTAAAAAGGATTTTCAATATCTTTACAAGAAAAGAAACAAAGGAAAAAAATGAAAAGAAAGACTCTGAAGTAACTTGTTATGAGTGAAAAATAGATGGACATATTCAACTATATTATCCCAAGTTGAAAATAAGATAGGAAGGATAGACATTATGATATAAATTAGAAAAAATTTTATAAGTCAAAAAGTATGAAAGTTCTTAATGCTGCTAGCACTTGGAGTGCCAGTGGATGTGATTATTTAGAAAATTCCTCAGATAATGAAAGTCTATATCAGAGGAATATTGGTCTTCTTACTATTGTACCTATTGAAAATCAATGTTTTATAGAAAAGGTACACATAATCGATTATTTAAATAATATGTATTTAAATGAAAATCATCCCAATGAGAATAATTCTATATCTTCAGATAAATAATCCTCCTCAACTAGTGATAATTATACTTTACCTTCTTATGAATTATTTTATCACTTTTCAAAACTCTTAAAAAATGAAAATTGTAAAGTTAGTAAAGAAACTTGATAAGGATAATGTAAAACTTGTAAAAGAAAATTCATGAATTGATATTTTAACAAATGAAATATCAGATCTCTCAAAAGATCTTGATAAATACATTTTTTAAAAATATACTATTTCAAAACATTTAGAAAAAGTAATTTATAAAAAAGACAATTTAAAAAATAATTTTGAGAAACTCAATTCCAAAAATAATAAATATGTGGATATGAATTTAGTTGTAAAACCAAAGTCTGAAATTTCTTTCCCAAAGAAACTTTAATCTAATATTACTCATGGTAAGGACAGTTTTGAAAAAATGTATAAACAAATCCATCCACATGGTACTAGTTCATGAATTGGATATACTCATAGAAAAATTATTTTTAGTAACAACTTCTTTATTCCTAAAAATGCCACTTTTGTACTAAATGTAAAAGTGGAGGTCATTGGGAAAAGAATTGTTTGTTATATAAAATACAGTCCTTGGGGTTCCACAATGCCTATTTTTCAAAAAAAATGTGGATTCCTAAAATTTTGTTTTCAAAAATTTCAATACCTAAGAAGGTTTGGGTTCCCAAAGTCTAATTGTTTTATTTTCAGGGAAAAAAGATGGTATCAATAATAAGAATACTTGGTACATTGATAGTGGGTGTTCCAGAAATATGAACAGACACAAGTATTTCTTTGAAATTATTATCAAGATTAAAGGAGATATTACTTTACAACTAATCGGAACACAAGAAAAACTTAATGATAATTTTACGAAACCATTACCTTCTGATAGATTTGAATACATTAACCATAAGATAAGAATGATCAATGTAAAGTGATCATTCATATATAATTCCTCTTTAACAATATCCTTACATTTAGTTACTCCATTTCATTGGGGGGGGGGTTAAATATGATTATTCTTTTAAAATTTTTTCCCATTTTCAAATTTTTAGTTTTCTAAATTTTTATCAATCTGGATTTTATGAAATCACATTTCCTTATAAAAATTTCAGAATCCATTTTCTAGATCCTATTTTCCCCTGAATTAAGTAATATTTAAAAATTATCAGATTATAGTTTTCATTTAAATTTATCAGATTTATGTTTTTATTTAAATTCACTGTATTTGAGTTTTCATTTAAATTTATCATATTCAACTTTTCATTTAAAACTATCTTTCATAATTTATTATAAAACAAAGGATAAAAAATTATAATTTCTATGCTTCTACTCTGAAATGTATTCTTATTTATTTAATATTTTAACACTATTTATTTATAATTAGTTTTATCCTAGTTTATTGTACTATAAAATTATTTCATGTTTTTTCCCAATCGTATGCACCCAATACAATAATTTTGTTTATAAAACCTCAAGAGTTCAAATTCTTTAAAAATGTTTTTTCAGATATTTTCTCAACTGTAAGAACAATTGGATTGAATCTCAGCTATCATATATTTTTGGGAGATCAACTATCACTTGAAATAAAATATATAAATGGGACCCCACCTCCATGTGTCCCACATCAACTATCTCAAGTATTCTTCCTTGAAGTGATACCCCATTTAAGAATCCCAGTCTGATTTGTTCTTCATGTCTGAATCTTTAGTTTCAACCTCTAATACAATAGAACCTGTGAAGGATTACAACAAGTGGTATTTTTTCCACAAAAGGTTAGTTGCAAAGGATTTTTTCTGAAAAACATGATTTATCTCAAAAGAGAATAATAAATTTTCAAGGTTAGAAGTCATTATGTGTGGAATAAGATATTATCAATTATGATTTGTTTTACTTGGATCTAGTTAGATATTTTTATTCCTATATACTATTTTTTGAAGGAGGAAAAGATATATTTTCTTTCCAAATCTATGAGAAGAGATACAAATGACATATAGGGTAACAATAGGTTCCTTTGAATTTCTGCTCAAGGAAATGCCTTTTTTCCATCTCATAAACTACTTGATTCTAAGGGTACATTTAATAGAGAAGGATCTGAAAATTATTTGTTTAAAAATGTTGTAGATGATGAAGTAAGGAAGGTTACACATCTCATTCCCAATCATAGAGTTATTTCTCTTTAGAAGTAAGGGTTTATAATACCGATAAAGGGATATAGAGATACTTTAAAAGTTTCCAATATATTTATTTTGGATTACTTGGTCAATATGAGGAGTATCAATTTGATTGGTTTTATTATTTTTACAATCAAGAATATCAAATCCCATTCAATGATGTCTCAGATTATAATGTTTTTATCTTTGATAAGAAAAATTATTGAATATTTCATAAAACATTTCAACATAGTAAACAAATCCAAGTAAGTCATAGAAAAGATGATGTTTATTAGTGATGATGCAATAAAATGGATAAAGTATGTCTTTGATTTTGAATCAAATATGTTTGTAATGAATACCCAGGTTTCTGCATTAGAAGTAGGAGCTTCATCCAAATCAAAGAAAGATAAGAAAGTTGAGAAGAAGAAAAAGGCTGAATCTCTTCCTCCAAAATAAAAGAAACAAAATAACATCTATGATGAAGTAGCCATAGAGTAGAGGAGGAAACAAGCTGAAAGAAAAGAAGGAGATCCACAAATCAGACATAACCTAGTAAAATATTTATATTTAGAAATACATGGAACCTAATTTCAAGAGAAATAAACCAGAGAAGATAAATAGAATAAGAAACATCAAGGTGCTATATTAGTTACCTATTTAATGAAAATATTTGAGTTCATTTCTATAAATATTGTTTTACCAAATCAGGATTTTGGTATTTATTTACAAGAAATATATATTATCCATATCGATGTTCCCTCTATTGTAGATAAGAAATAGACTATTGTGATAGATAAAGAATTGGTTTCAGTTGGGAAATGTGATTGATGATTTACATAACAACTCTATGATGAGTTTCAAAAAGAAATTAAGGATGTTACTATAGGTATTGATATTATAGAAAAATAAAGTTAAGGTGTTGAAGAAGATAGTGTATTCAAAGAAATAAAAGAGTAGTAATAATAATAAGAAGAATAATAAGAAGAGAAAGAAAATAAAAATATCGATAAAGAAGATCTCCCATATGAAAAGATTTCCCTAACTACTTCACAAGCCTCCTCAAAACAATTATCCTCATTGTGTAATCAAAAAGAGAAATGTGTAACTTGGTATAAACAAAAGTCTCCATCAATTTAAGAATCCAAATATTCATCCAAGAAGGATAAAGAAAATCATAATTGAAAAGAAGATGGTAGTAAAGGTGTTGATTTTGATGCTATTGAGATTTCAGATGTAAATCAATCTGAAGAGAGAATTGAAAAATCAGTTACAAAGAAAAAAAAGGGAAATAAGTCTAATAAGAAACCATAACTAGTCAAATTCTAACTCCTGGGGATCAAGAATATGATCAACCAGATTAAGACAAAATAACCTCTTCAGAAAGAGTGTATTTTATTTTTCAGACTTTGAAAAGGTTTGAAGGAAAAAATTCTCTATTTCCCAAATCTAGATTCTCAATACCAGATGCTTCAATATTTTTTTAATCAAAAATTGGATCTAATAAGCATGTTGAAAGAAAAAGTGATCAAACAATAAGTTGAGTTCGAAGCCCACCAAGATTTTTATCAGATTCATAGAAAATCATGTAGACAAATGAATAAGTGGTCTTGAAAAGTAAATAATTATCTCAAGAATTTTGATGAAAATTTTGAATACATAAGGAAGGACATAAAATATGAAGAAGAAAAATTCCATTTTTTAACAAAGGATGTGATAGAAAGAGTGAAATTTGTTGAGTCTTTCAAAGATCGGACTGAAAATCATACTAATACTGTAAATGAGTTGAATGGAAAGATGATGTATTTTGAGGATTAGATAAGGCAACTCAAAAATCATAATGAGTAAGTCAGTACTCTGAATAATGATTTTTTCACAAAGATTTTAGAACCAAGAAGAAACGCTCCAGAAGTAAGATGAAAAGCTTCGAATTTAAGAGGAGAGGTTTCAAGATCAGGAAGAGAAGAATCGATCTCAGAAAGAGTTCATTACAAAATTGGAATAGGATAGAAAGGAACTAAAAAAGTTAAACACCATTGTGAGATATTTTATGTTGATGAAAGAATGATTTTTTTCTCTAAAATCTTATTTTATATACTGTTTTTTGTAAAACTTTTCATTAATGAATAACTTTTTTGATCTCATTACAAATTATTTGAATGAATCCCAATTCCAATTGGTTGGATTTCCTTTCATTTTTTTGATGATAAAGTACTTCATTATATGGTTTCATAAACTTGTTTCTATAACCCATTTCATGTATTGAAATAATCTTCCCCATTCCCTTTAAAAAATTACAAAGGAGGAGAAATTTATACAAATGGGGATAATTTTACAGATTGTGGGAGATATATTAAGTAAGGGGGATAAATAATTCTAAATAAGAGAATATTATCCTTAAGAGAAGTTATTATCCTAAGGGGGAGTTAGTTTTATTCACCATTGTATTCAAATGAGTTATAAACTCAGGGGTAGATAAGTATTACTATCTAAATTCTTAATACAATGTATAAAAAAGATAATGTTCTTAATTTTTTCAAATTTATTTTCTATTTACTTTTAATTCATGTGGTTTGTGCTTTCTAAAAAGGGGAGATTGTCGATTCAAAAGTATCTTTCGTCTTTTCCATTACTTTTATTCTGGAAATCACAAACTCTTTATTAAATAATTAATTACCAACCCTTTCATGATCGAAATGTTTTAATAATGTGTTTGAAGAAAACATATATATTTTACCATACATAGAATTAGTTTTAAAATTATTTATGAATACAAAACTACTTTATTCATTAAAATAATCGTAATGATCATAGATTCGATAATGATTAGATTCACCCTTATCAAATCTGATTTAAGACTTTTTGTCTCATCTTCATACTGAAAAAAGTTCATATAATTGGACTTGACATCAGAACCGATAACATAGAATTCACACTCTTAGAAATTATCATAATGACATATGTAAGGCAATCCACTAGATTAACCAAAGGTTAGAATCTGAATATAGAAAACCATATTCTATTGTAATGGAATACATTTTACACTATAAATGGTGTAAATAAAAATGGCGTCATACATTCTGTTATAATATGACCATTGAATTTCCATGTGTCCAAGTCATCCTGAAAAACTCAGATAAATATGAACGTTGGACGATCAAGATGACTGTTGAAAGCATGACTATAAATACCCAGCCATTCAAAGAGTTTCAAGTGAAGTTTTGATCATTTCATTTACAAAAATCTAAGTGTGTGAGAGATCTGATGCTTATAAGAGTGAACTACTTATTCCTTGTACTTCTAACCTTTTTGATTTTTTTTAATTTCTTTGTGTGTCCGATTGTGTGAATACAATCGAGGGATTTAGAGGCAAGGAGGAAGGATACACCAATCATCATTTTTTTTGAGGGCTTGTGAGGATAGCAATACATAACTGATCTTTGTATTGAGGGCACACGAGGATAGTGTGACAAGGAAACTGATAATCATATCAAGGGATCGTGCAGATTGTGAGATAGTCTGATCATCGCATTAAGGGATTTCCCTGGTAAGGGAAAGATATACTTTCTTGTAAGTATAAAATAAGGGACCCTTATCCTAGGTTATTAGATACCCTACTCTTTGGGTTAAAATAAGTGTATTTATTTTTATTACTTGTTTTATTACAAGTATTTTATTTCCACTTCAATCATAATAGAATGTGAATTCTTTTAAATTAATCTTTATATTTTTTTAATCATAATAACTTTTATTACGATACAATTGTTTTAATATGTATTATTTTGTGAATAAAATATTACTCTGATATATCGTAACCATTTCTATTATGATTTTTTTGATTCATAAATACAATTAAACTCTTATTACATTACCAATTCTTACTGAATATGATTCTATACACTATTAATGTGCAATAATTTTCTCATTGTGACCTATGAAATACATATAAGAATATACTTGATTATTATACTTTGTTTATTGGGCCCACGGGCAAAGTCCAATTACTATTTAAATACTTAAGAGGTTTTGTGAATAAAAATTATTTAACCTTGTTAAAATATTTTTATTTTAAGGATAAAAAAGAATGTTTTTAAACTTACAATTCAACCCCTTCTTGTATTTATCCATCTTCATATACATTACGATCCAACAGGGTTTAACTCCGCACCACATGTCCACCCCCCATCCAAATCAAACCCTACCAAAAAGTCCATCCAAAAAATGAAAAGGAAACCTATCACTAGACTGTATCAGTTCCACCTAAGATATCTCCTTGAGATAATTCACATCCTCTTGAATACATCCCTGTAACATAAGGTATATTATCGTCCTGGTAGGTTCACTACCATCCCCTGATCAGCTGACCTTCCTTCAGTCAGAAACAAAAAATGTTGACCACTACAAACCCATCCTCACCAATAGTATTTCATTTCCACTGAGTTCCCAAATATTTCTGTTAAACTTTCCATCCCCACTGTCAGGTGGGTCTACCATCATCTCTATTATAATGCATCTCTTGGTGTCATCCGTGCATCTTGGGGTTATTCGTCGCACATGTTTCCATCCAAATCAGCTATATTCGAAACCCAATCCCCATTGATGGGTGGTTCAAGACTGTCGTCATCTTGAGTAGTTGTTACATTCCTCAAATTTATGAAATAACTTCTGTAATCCAGCATTGTTGCTGTAATGGATCTCATATGGATGATTCCTCACCGACCGCAGAACTTATTGATTCTGAATATCATTCCTCCATCTACCGGAAAGTCCCCAAACCCTCTGTGTGAGAGGGAAGCAAGGTTTTCCACCCTTGGTAAGTAAAATCTTCCTCACTCTATCCTATGAGTTTATATTAGTAGAAAATGAGAGAAAATCACTATTATCCTGACTGTGCGCACCACCGAATGCTGTAAACATTTCAAAATGTCCAACAATTTCATCTTAGAAAAATTCTCTTGGAAGCTCTATATTGTTCAAGAAATCCCCCAATTTAATATATATAACCTCTCAATCCATAATAACAATAAAGGCAATAAAATTACTAATAATAATAATAACAATAAAAATAATAGGATTTCATGAGGTCCTTGGTGACTGGCGATTGCTAAGTCGAAGCACCTTCAATGCCATCATCTCCTCCCCTCTCTTTATATCTAGGATTTGTGGATATGGAATTTTATGCATGTATCTATTATTTATTGTCCCTTTTTGGAATCGTTTTTATCCTCTCTATCCTGTAAACCTTCTACCCTTTGGATTTCATCTTCCTTACGACATGGATCCTTGAAGTTTCTTTCAGCGGGTTTTCCTGCTTCAAATATAGGAGCTTGGGTCATCAATGGTGGCATGAAATAATAAATTTCCCTCATAGGATCTAGATCTTTGGAAATCTGGAAAAGGCATCCTGGCTTAATGCGGATGGAGTGTAACTACCCAAACTTTTATTAATGAAAATCCCTCTTGATCTAATTAAATGTCTCTTTATGTAAAATTTTTATATAAAATTTCAACTTCTTTGGTTTTACGTTAAGAATTGTGACCATTTCTAATATAGTCATTGAACAGTGATCACATGATTAGTATAAATATAGGGCTTTAACAAATCCAATTTACTCAGAGAAAGGAAGTGATGACCTCATCCAGTAGACATGCCCCATACGAATCCCATTTTTTAGATCTCGGAAAGGAGGTGGAATCATTGGGCTTCACTCTTGACCAAGATCAAGCGGAGCTTGAACACGTTAAGCTTGAGCGGAATCACCTACGGGAGAAGTGGAAGTTGATAGAGATTACCACCCGAGCGATGTTATCCGAGCCACCCCAAGAGTCTGTCACCATCACGCACCTCACCCTTCGGTCTTATGCGGGTGTTTTAAGGGGCTATTTAACAAGACCCTAGTACTATGGTTATATACATTATTTTTGTATATAATAATGAATATCCTTTCATTTTATTATTGTTACCTTGTAAATAGTTTTTAAAGCACAAATAGTATTTTTAGTCAATGTTCAACTAAGAAATATATTTTGATGAATTAATGGATTTTTGAATTAAATAATATTTTAATAAAATATTATTACTATTATTAAATTATTTTTTATTAAATATAAATGATCATATAAATTTATGAATGCAATTGTAATTTTTATTAAGGTTTGAAAGCCATTTTTGTCAAAACCCACGAATTTTCGATAAATATTGGTTTTTATTTTAAAAGTGAAAGTTAACATATTTAGAAAATTATTTATATAAAATGAATATTATTTTTGGAATTAGGATGTCAAAATTATCCAATGGTGAATTTTTCATAATTTTCTGAGACAGTCAAATTTTTGGGTAAAAATTAAATACCGTTTAAATATATAATGTATTTTATGACATCATAATGACCCAATAGTGATGTAATAAAATACAATAAACTTTATATTAGGCCAATATATGTTTTAACATTAAAATAATTTGATTTTAGGTTTGTTTTATTTATTTTAAAAAGCCTTAGTGGACCCTTCAAGACTTATTAAACATTTTGTCTTTTTAAATTGTTTTCCTTGGGAGTGTGACCCACCTCCACATAAGGAACCCCATTATTTTAAGAAGTTAGGATTTTGGACTCATAAAATATTTTTTTCCACTTCCCTTTTCAAAAAACCATGGGAAAAAATCATGGTCTGGTTTGTGGTTTTGATTAGTTTAATGTGAGGTGTCCCAAACCTAAAAAATAAAGAATTCCCTCAACGTTCCTATATAAACCCACCCAAGCTCCCACTTCCTCCTCACTCAAAGCCTTTGGAGTTCATCCAAAATCTGGACTCCTCTTTCTAGAATCCTCCCAAGGCACCCAAGCTCCCAAGAATCCTCTCTCAAGCCTCTCTCAAGCCTTTGGAAGCACACTTCCAAGTAAGGGTTTTTATTCCTTTCTCATTTTTGTCCAATATTCTTTAAATTGTTATTCCCTTTTAATTTCAATTATAAATGTTGGGTTATGGTTTATAACCTCACCCATACTTCCCTATTTATTTTTTAATGATGGGAGACCCCTTTATCTCTCATTAAATTCCTCCCATGTACACTCGTTACTATGCCAAAATTCTGAAAGGAATTTCTCTCTCGTCATTTACATTCAAGCAATTATTTTGTATCATGAATCTAAATTCCATTAAATTTTTTGGTACATGTGTCTATATGAACCCTTACTGTACATGTCATGTAAATATTATGAGACACCCCTTTCTCTCTCATCAACCATTTTTACAAGTTCTTATGTCACGCCGTTATGCTACTGAAATTGCATCGCGCTTTTCCAAGCCAAAGTCATTGTGTAGTGAATACCATAACCATTTATCTATCTAGGGTATTCACCTTTATGCACATTTACTTATTGTTTAAATATTTTAATTTATTTATTCCACATTCTTTATCGTGTAATAAATGATTATGTTGAATGATTCAATGTTTTATGATCTATGTGGCACACTTATGCATGAAGTGAAATGTTTAAGAAGGGTGCACCCTAATAGTGCTCCAATGCATTGGGTAAAGTATAGTATCATGATGAATATTTTGAAATGGGTGTTTACTCATTCTAATTCAAGTGCAACTAGGGTTTACTCATGATTCATGTGCAAAGAGGGTTTACTCATGCTCCACGTGCAATGAGCCTTGGCTCATGCTAATTCCATGTTAAATGTTGTTGCCACATTTCCATATTATGATTATCATGATTTATCATGCCTTTATGTTTATTCTTCTATTGTTCTCTATTGATATGAATATTGTATAACATGTATTTTATTCTTCATGTTATTCCATGATTAATCTCATACTGGGCTTTATAGCTCACCCTTTTTTTATGAATGTCCTCAAGTTATCCCATGCAATGCTAAGTACGAGGGAATGTAGTGGTCATGTAAAGGAAGTTTTCAATAAAGATGTTGTTTTTTCATGTTTTAAGTTGTTATGTAATGATCCTAGTACCCAGACACACTATACCTCTCAATCTTCTATGATGTATCAAGTGAAGATTTTAGGTAATAAATCATGTTGAAGTGTGTAATAAAGAGCAGGGTTGTTATAGTTGGTATCAGAGGGAGGTTTAGTTATTTTTGGGATTAGGATTAGAAAACCCTAGTAAATACTTATAGACAATACTAAGTATAATAAAAACATCCCTATTTTTTGGTGAGTATTGAGTAAGTGGTTTATCAAGAAAATAAATCCCTATCTGGATACAAGCAGGTAGAGGAGGCTCTGGCACAAATGTATCATAGGAGTAAAACTCGAAAACACCGCTTTGAGCTAGACTCAAATGAGAATTGGTGCATGAAAACGATCCTTGCTTCACTCTTGGTTACAAAACTCCCGGGGTATATGATTTGGTAAATTCACAAGCTTAGTATGAACCATTATTAAGGGGGAAAAAAAAAATTCCCTAAGAATATATGTTAGAATGTGGATCATGGATAACATAGACTGAAGCCAATAGATTCACATGTTAAGGAAATAAAAGTTATTTATAAGTCACCAGTTTTGTCCTTGTATTACTCTTTATGTGTTACCCCTAACTTTCCTTTTATTCCATCCAATGGCTGGTAATAGGAGGACTCGGTCTAACAACTAATGTGAAGATCAATGTGATGACTGTACTAATGAGATTCCCAATCCAATGGGAGTGAAAATCAAGAACTTTGTCATGATTCTATCTCAGCTAACTCAAGCTTTGAATAGAAACATGGTTCAAGAGGAATGTTCAACCCCCCATAAGAAAGAACAAGTTGCTATCGAGAGCTTCTTGAGACAAAGGTCTCCTACTTTTAATAGACCATTCGATCCCTCAATCGGTGAACAATGGATCAACTCCATTGAAAAGATCTTATCTATCCTTCAATATTCTGAACAATAGAAGGTTATCCTAGATTCTTATCATATGGAGGGTGAATCTGATCAATTTTAGACTTTGATAAAAAATACGGAGCCCAAGGAGGAGATCAAGGCGTTGGAATGGAAGGATTTCTGGAAGATGTTTTTCGATAAATATTTTCCACGCACCCTTCAGCTTAATATGGAAAGGGAATTCCTTTCCCTAAAGAATAAAGACGATGAATCCATTGAAACATATGAGGAAAACTTCACAAGGATTGCACAATATGCCTCTGGCATTGTCGTTATCCCCGAATTCAAGGTTGACCACTTATTTGGTGGGCTGAAACCTAGCCTGCGGAAAGCGTTGGCGATCCGTGACTTCAACAGCTATAAGGAAATTGTCCGATGTGCCCTCAAGGTTGAAATGGAGGTTGGAGAATCTCAGGGGTATCATGGGGATAAGAAGCGTAAGGTGAAATTCAATGAAAGTGGTCTGATGGATAAATCCAACGGTGCTAAGAAGATCCAGCACCCCTGTAGAGACCCAAAGCTTGAAGTACATAGATATTACATTAATTTTTCAGAATACTTAATACATAACAAAAATAAAAACTCAAGGACCGTAATAGTTTAGTGTTTTTGGAAACTCGGAACGTAATCTTCTAATCTTGGTGAAATATATTCAACTTCTCCTATAAAGATCTTCCCCTTTTGTTTTCTTAACTAAAAACTTTCTTTAAATCCTGGGGAAAAGAAAACATATAAAGGGTGAGCTCAAATGCTCAGTAAGGGTAAGCATAGAGAACATAAAATAATCCATAAACATTTGAATGCAAAAACATGAACATAAAATCTAAACATCAAAATCTTGAGCAAAGACATAAATCATGGGAGTACATAAAGCATAGATCATAAAGGAACATTAATCATGATAAACTAGCATTGGAATAAAACATTTAATTGTGGAAATCATTCAGCACTTGTTATGATTTCCATAGTAGCCAAGGCATTGCTGCCAAGACCATCTTAGTGGACAAAGTCCCTTTCTGAATCGAGTTCACTCCTCGTTTCAGTCCTGTAACACTGAACCAGATTAACTTACCGTTCCAACCATGTCTTTCTCATGAGATATAAATCTTTACCCAATGCATTGGAGTGAGATATAGGTCCCACCCATCTCATAATTAAATCATTCTTACTTGTGCCACAAAATAAACATACATCATTCATAATAACCCAATAAATAAAATGGGTTTCATAAACATCATCCCATCATCACATAATCCATATAAAAGAAATGGATATCATTTCATAATAAGAAAAGTGAAACCATGTAAATCATAGAGACATGATACTTGAAACATACACATGTAAAATAATGTCATCTTAGATGAAAATGGTTTTTATAAAACACTTGAAATGAATTCTTGAGGAAAATATCATTTTTTCTTCAAAATCATTTTATTGTAACAAAATGTCATGAAATTTTATAAGAAAAGGTTTTTGTTGAAAATATTCATAAAATATTTTGGAGGAAGCTTCATGAAAATAAGTCTTTATAAAACCGTAAAAATCCGTTCGTGCCGTATAAGTTAAAAAAAACATTCTTCTCGTACTTTTGCCAGAAAAGTCAAAAAAATACCTCGTAACGTAAACAAAAGAAAGATTCCTTTAATACCATGTAGTAAAAGTAAAAAATGGGTAAAAATAACTTTAAAAATAAATTAAAACAATTTTATAAAACATGGACATGGATGATAGTAATAACCCCATTAAATACTTACGAATAAGCAATCTCAGATAAAAATGAGATTTGCAAAATTATCCCTTACCTTATGTCCTATATGATTAATATGTATCCAAAACTCATGTATAATGATTTAAATAATGTCACTGACTTATTACAGAATCATATTCATTGTTATGATATCATATATGGTTCACTTATGACTTTATATTACCCGTTCTTTTGTAAATTCCATGTTAAAGAGCGTTTTGGGTAAAATCGTTTCATTTGTCGTCAGTGTTCTGACTTGTAATTATTAATACGATTACTTAGATCATGATTAATTAATTCCATAATATAAAACATTATTTATATATAATATATATTCAGAATATACATATATATAATAGATCTATAAATGGAAATAAATACATCGTTCATGGAGACGGTATGCCATACGTACGCATGAACGCTGTTTTCGTTTCCTTATTGAGTTGAATGGAATTAAGTAGATGAAATACATAAATATATATACATAAATAAAGTAGCTTTATAATGTCATATATTTAATTATTATTGCTTATATATACTTTATAATCATTCTTAAATGGATAACAAGGAGAATGAATCTCATCGCGTCGTGGAGACGGTAGTCCGTACGTACGCACAAGCGATGATATCGTTCCCATAATTATTGAATTGAATTTTAGAGGATGATACAATATATCAGAATCATAATGATTTTATAATAACTATGTATGGTTATTATTTACACCATTATACCCATCCAAGCAAGGTGGTGTTGGAAAAACAGATTACACCACGGCGTGGAGGCGGTATTCCGTACGTACGCACGCACGGTGATTTCATTTTCCAGAGGATGGATAGATGGTGAAGTAGGGTTGTTTCATACATATAATAACATATAAGTATATTAGTGATACTTATGTTATTACTTCATAATGAAAAAACTAAATAATAAGAAGTTGAAGAAGAAATAAGCTTGAAATAATCGGTAGAAGAGATTACCTCTTCTTCGATGCACCTCCTTTAAACTTCTTCTTAGGGCACTAGGGTTGGTCTTTTGAGAAGACCAGTACCTCTATAAGGTTTCTATTGAATTGGGGAAGATAATTTTTCAGGGGTTGGCCGAGCTTGAAGGCTCAAAGTGGTGTGAGGAAGAGAGGGAGGAGGTGCCATTTTATAAGGGAGGAGAGGGGCACCTTTGGAAATCTAAAAAATATTAATTTATAATAAATCTAATCCCACATAAAAAAAACAAAAAATAACTCATATTCGAATATTAGATGATATAGGGTTGTAATCTCATCAACCAATAAAATTTAGACATGTTATGAATTTATTTTAAACATTATCAACTTGATTTATCCTTATTTAATCAATTTAATTTTATTTGTGGAAATAACATTCTAAATTTTAAATTATAACAAATAATTACTTATTTGTTGTTAATTGTTCATAATTGGATACTTTATAACATATTATACCATATAAATTTAAATTTATAATTTTTAAATATTTTTGTGATTTTTAAAATTTTTATAATATGTTATTTTTATAAAATAACAATAGTGTCAATTTTGACACTATTCATTTATTTGAATTTAAATAAACAATATACAGAAGATATGTTCAAACTAAAAGATTTAATAGATTAATAACATGTCATATTTATCTAAAAAATTAGTGGATCACATTAAATAGTTCATATTATATTTATTTTATTATTTTTAAAACCATTTATTTGGTTTATCTCTTAATAAAATAATTACTACAACATTTTTGTATAATTATTTAATATAATTATTTATTGCATAAAAATTAAAAATAAAATCCTATTATGAATATAAATCTATTAACTTTCAAAATAATACTTTTACTCGAATTTATAATCTTAAAATCACAATATTTAAATTGTTATATTTATTAAATTTTTAAGGTGACAACTTTGGAATCATTTAAAATAAAATAATATAAGTGTCATAATCACTTTTATAGGGATCCAAATGGTCACATATTCTACCATTGGATGGTTATGTTTTAAAGTTACATTACCAATAAGTTTTGTTCAGGTTTTTGTTCCTTTTATGATCACTATTAGTTTAATAAAAACTATATTCTTCATTTTTCACTAGATAAACAATTTCTACATCACTATTGTGTCACAATTAATGATAATTATTTAATCCCTAAAAATTATAAATAAATTCATATGATGTATATAATTTTATTATATTTCTTGATACTATTCATGTTCGAAGTTTCATGAAGTTTATCACTAACTTAAAATTATTATACTTATAAGATTTAAGAAAGTGACATGTTGTCACTTTCTTTGGTTTTAATAATAATTAAATTATTTTCATGGACAAAAGTCCATTAAATGATTCTAATCCGACCCTTAGGAGATATGAGTCGAATTTTAGTCATCCAATAGGATTTTTACAGGTGTTAGGGTAATTTTATAATCTTATATTTACCCTTAATCACCCGATTTACCTTTAACTATGGTAAATAAAATTTACCGTAGTTACTATTCATAATGCCCAAAAATAAAAAGTAGCTTATTAACATAATTTGGAAACACTGATTCAAAATATGGAATCCATTTTTCCAAATTCAATACACAAAATTTGTAGAAATTAAATTAAAATTAATCCCGTTGTCGAAAGAAAATGAGTTTTTGTTTAAAACATTGCAAAAGATTGAATTGATTTAACCTACGAATTCAAGGTAAAATCAATGCTAATGACATATATTATATTATATAGTAAAAATATATTCTAGTCATACTTTAAAACCATTAAATATTATAATTTAACCATATAAAATAATACGATGAAAAAAGTTGTTTTTAATTAAAATATAGCGTGTTTTTACTATTCATTAAAATATGAAAGTTATCGGAAAAATATCAAAACTTTATCCAATGTAAATTTTTATATATTTATTCAAAAGAAGAATTTTATTTTGTAAAATTGAACTTATAAACATGTCAAAAACTAGATTTAATGTGGGTTCTCCATTAAAAGGCGGCAAAACTGCATTTTTTTAAAAACACTTATTTTACCCGAAAAATTTATTTTGTTCACATACCACGTTCTAGAAAATGTGTAAGATGAAATAATAATGTTATAACATTCAAAATTTAGTTAATACTATTCATAATAGCTAGTTCATAATAATATTATAATAATATATCGTTGTTTAGTAAAACCCGGTTTTGCTTACAACACACGCTATCAAGGAAGGTCGCGATTGCGTGTAATGCAAGCCAAGCCAGGGTTGCGTGTAGTGCACGACTCCTTTGTTGTTGCGTATAAAAAAATACATTGAATATATGTATATATATACTCAATGTTGCGTAGAATAACTACTATAAAAAATACATGAAATTGTGTGTAACACGATCCAAGATTAGTGTTGCGTATACTGCAAGCTAAAACAGTGTTGCGTATAGCGCAAGATAATCTTGGTGTAGCGTAAACCAGAAGATGTGAAAGAAATTAAAAAGAATATATCTTATAAAATCTCGGGTTGTTACAACCCCACTTGCCAAGGGTGCGGAAAGAAGCACCCCAGAAATTTCCTGAAGGGGATGAGGAAATGATTTAGGTGTGGAAGAGAAGGGCACCTGGCTATTAACTATTGACAAGAAAGACCCGAGGCTGTGATAGAGGAGATGAACGCTCCATTCTAACCTCAACGTGTGGTTCATTGCTACAACTACAAAAAACCAGGGAATCTTGCAAATTAGTTCTCTAAGCCAAGGGTTTTTGGAAGCAAACAAGAACCTCCAAGGTAGTAAGGGTGAGATTTTTCTATCACTACTGCCGAAGTGAAACCCAACAACACAGTGGTGACAATTACGCTAGTTATTCATTCAAGAATAGAGAACATATTTTTTGATTCAGGTTCTACACATTCTTTTATATCCCAAAAGTTTAAGAAAACAATCCCAGCACCACCACAAATCATGGAAGTAAAGATGTCTGTGAGTACGATAAATGGGGTAATAATTGAATCCCATGAATATAACTCCTCCCCTGTCATAATCTATGGATTAAACTTCCTATAAAACCTCATCATACTCCCTATGGTGGAATTTGATGCGGTTCTTGGCCTATATTGGCTTTCCTTATATAGAGCCAACATAAATTGTCAGGAGAGGGAAATCACTCTCCATGTGGATAATCGACCCCCGATTCTATACAAGTGAAAGGAGGAAGATTAATATTTTTTAGCTCCATCATCTCAAGCGTGGATATTACTGCCCTATGAGCACATGTATCTGGATCAGATGATTGAGTCCAAGGAAGCAACCATCCTTTAAGACATGCCTATTGTGAGGGAATTCGCTGAAGTGTTTCTCGAGGAATTTCCTAGTCTTCCTCCTAGAAGAGATGTTTAATTCTAAATTGATCTTATACCTGAGGCATTTCCAATATCCAAGACTCCATATATAATGGCTGTTATGGAGATTGAGGAGCTGAAGAAAGAACTACAGGAGAATCTGGATAAAGGGTTTATACGCCCAAGTGCTTTACCATGGGGTGCACCAGTCCTCTTCATCAAGAAGAAGGATGGGTCAATGTGCCTTTGCATCGATTATCGTGAGCTCAACAAAATCATGATAAAGAACAAGTATCCTCTCCCACGAATTGATGACTTGTTTTATGAGATGCGTGGAGCACAATAATTCTACAAGGTGGATTTACGGTCGGGATATTATCAAGTAAGGATGAAGAAGGAAGATATCCCCAAGACTGCTTTTCATACAGGATATAGGCACTATGAATTCATAGTAATGCCTTTCAAACTCACTAATTCTATAGAAATATTCATGTACTTGATGAATAGAGTCTTTAGATATTACCTCGACAAATTTGTGGTAGTCTTTATAGATGATATTCTAATATACTCCAAAACCAAGGAGGATCATGAGGAGCATCTAAGAACTGTACTAGAGACCTTACAGAAGAAGAAGCTCTATGAAAAGTAAAAAAAGTGTGAGTTCTGGTTGAAGGAGGTCTCATTATTGGGCCATATCATCAAAAGCAACGGGATATCTGTGGATCCCTCCAAAACAGATGAAATTGAGGGATAGTCGAGGCCAACATCGGTAACGAATATCCGTAGCTTCTTGGGGTTAGCTAAATATTATCAACAATTTGTGCGAAATTACTCACGATTGTCCAACCCTCTTACCAAGCTAACTCAGAAGGGAGTAAAGTTTTCTTGGATTGATGAATGAAAAGAAATATTCAAGGAGTTGAAAAGGAGGCTTATCATCGTCCCTGTGCTCACTTTACCCACAAGTGGAGAACTTTTCGTGGTATGTAGTGATGCTTTGAAAGAAGGGCCTGGGATGTGTGTTGATGCAAAATGACAAAGTCATTACCTATGATTCAAGGCAATTGAAAGTTTATGAACAAAACTATCCAACACATGACCTCTAGTTGGCTGTAGTAATATTCGCTTTGAAAATTTGGCGGCATTATCTCTTTGGGGAGAAGTGTGAAATATATACGGACAACAAAAGCCTCAAGTATATATTCACACAGAAAGAGTTGAACATGCACCAATGAAGATGGTGTAACGACCCAAAGTTTCATTAATGGAAATCCCTCTTAATATAATTAAATGTATCTTTATGTAAAATGTTTTTTCAACTTCTTTGGTTTTATGTTAAGAATTGTGATCATTTCTTTTATAGCCACTGAATAGTGAACACATGATTAGTATAAATATAGGGCTTTAACAAACCCAATTTACTCAGACAAAGGAAGCGATGGCCTCATCCTATAGAATTGCTCCATACAAAGTCCATTTGTCGGAGCTCAGAAAAGATGTGGTGTATTTGGGCTTCTCTCTTAACAAATCCCAAGATGAACTTCATCATGTCAAGCTCAAACGTGATCGTCTACGGGAAAAGTGTAAGTTGATAGAAATTACCACTCAAGCGATGTTATCCGAGCCACCCCAATAGTTTGTCACCATCGTACACCTTACCCTTAGGTCTTATGTGGCTATTTTAAGGGGTTATGTAACAAATATCTAGTACTATGTTCATGTACATTATTTTTTGTATATAATAATGAATATACTTTCTTTTCATTATTGATACATTGTAAATATTTTTTAAAGTGAAAATAGTGTTTTTAGTTATTATTTAATTAAGAATTATATTTTATTAAATTAAGGGATTTTTGAATTAAATAATATTTTAATAAATTATTATTATTATTATTATTAAATTAATTTTATTATATATAAATGATCATATAATTTTATGAATTCAATTGTAATTTTTATTAAGGTTTGAAAGCCATTTTTGTCAAAACCCGTGAATTTTCGATAAATGTCGGTTTTTATTTTAAAAGTGAAAATTAACATATTTAGAAAATTATCTAGATAAAATAAATGTTATTTCTGGAATCCGGAAGTCAAATTATCCAATGGTGAATTTTTCATAATTTTCTGAGACAGTCAATTTTTTGGGTAAAAATTAAATACTGTTTAAATATATAATGTGTTTTAAGACATCATAATAACCCAATAGTGATGTAATAAAATACTATAAGCTTTATGTTTGACCAATATATGTTTTAACATTAAAATAATGTGATTTTGGGTTTGTTTGACTTACTTTTAAAAGCATTAATGGACCCTTAAAGACTTATTAAACACCATGTCTTTTTAAATTGTTTTCCGTGGGAGTGTGACTCACCTCCAAATAAGAAACCCTATTATTTTAAGATGTTCGGACTATGGACTTATAAAATATTGTTTTCCTCTTCTCTTTTCCAAAAATCATGGGCAAAAACCATGGGATGGTTTGTGGTTTGGATTAATTTAATATAAGGGGTCCCAAACCTAAATAATAAAGAATCCCCTCACCTTTCCTATATAAACCCACCCAATCTCCCACTTCCTCCTCACTCAAAGCCTTTTTAGTTCATAAAAACTATGACCTACTCTCTCTAGAATCCTCTCAAGGTGCCCCAATCTCCCAATAAGCCTCTCGAAAGCCTCTCTCAAGCCTTTGGAAGCACACTTCCAAGTAAGGATTTTTTCTTCCTTTATCGTTCTTGTCCAATTTTCTTTAAGTTGTTTTGCCCTTTTAATTTCAATTCTGAATGTTGGGGTATGGTTTTGAACCTCCCTAATACTTCCCTATTTATTTTTTAATGATGGGAGACCACTTTATCTCTCATTAAATGCCTCCCATGTACACCCGTTACTATGCCGAAATTCCGAAAGGAACTTCTCTCTCCTCTTTTACATTCAAGCAATACTTTTGTATCATGAATCTAAATTCCATTAAAATTGTTGGGACATGTATATATATGACCTCCTTACTGTACATTACATGTAAATATTATTAGGAACCACTTTATCTCTTATCAACCATTTTTATGAATTCTTATGTCACGCCGTTACGCTGTCGAAATCGCACTGATTTTCTAAGCCAATGTCATTGTGTAGTGAATACCATGCCCATTTCTCCATCAAGGGTATTAAACTTTATGCACATTTACTTATTGATTATAAAGTTTCATTTATGAATTCCACATTCCTTTATCATGGAATAAATGATTATGTTTTATGAGTCCATGTTTTATGATCCATGTGCCACCCTTATGCATGAAATGAAATGTTTAAGAAGGGTGCGCCCTTATAGCGCTCCAATGCATTGGGTAAAGTATAGTATCATGATACGTCATGTGAAATGAGTATTGAATCATGATAATTCAAGTGAAACTTGGGTTTACTCGTGCTTCATGTGCAATGAGGATTTATGCATGCTCCATGTGCAATGAGCCTTGGCTCATGCTAATTCCATGTTAAGGTTGTTGCCACATTTCCATGTTACGATTATCATGATTTATCATGCCTTTATGTTCATTTTTCTCTTTTGATCTATTGATATGCCTATTTTCTAACATGTAATGTACTCATCATGTATTCCATTTTTATTCCCTTACTGGGCTTTATATCTCACCCCTTTTCTTATGCATGTCCTCAGGTTATCCCATGAAATGCTAAGTATGAGGGAATGTAGTGGTCATGTAAAGAAAGTTTTCAATAAAGATGTTTTATTTCATGTTTTAAGTTGTTATTTAATGATCCTAAGCCCCAAATACACTAGACATCTCGATCATCCATGTTGTATCAAGTGAATATTTTATGTAATAAATCTTGTTTATGTTTTTAAAAAAAGCAGTGTTGTCATAGATGGTTAGACCTAATCAAAGACTATGACTGCTCAATCCATTACCACCCTGGGAAAGTGAACAAGGTGGTGGATTCCCTAAGTAGAAAGGACCCATCGATTATATCATTGATGAGAATTGAAAAGGATACAATCTTCTTATATTTGATGAATATGGACATGGGAATCATAAAGAAGGGAACATCATCAATCCTTTCATAAATGATTTCTCAAACGTGACTTTTGGAAAGGTTAAAGGATGATCAAAAGGATGATGTGGGAATTTATAAAAAACTGGAAGCTATTATAAAAGGTAAATCCTTGTAGTTTAATGTTAATGAAGAAGGAATTGTGAGATTTGGGAAAAAACCATGTGTTCCATCAAGTCCGGAGCTGAAGAAGGATCTTTTGGATAATGCACATAGTTCAAATTTCTCTATTCACCTAGGAAACACAAAGATGTATCAAGATATCTGAGAGAATTATTGGTGATATAATATGAAGAAGGTGATCGTTGAATATACATCAAAGTGCCTGGTGTGTCAGTAAGTGAAGGCAGAGAGGTAGAAGTCTAAGGGGACGATGCAACCATTGCCCATACCAGAATAGAAATGGGAGAACATCACCATAGACTTTGTCACCAAAACTTCCGAAGATATCCAAAGGTAATAATTCAATCTGGGTTTTTGTGGATCATCTTACAAAGGCTACACACTTCATTACTATTTGGGAGGATTTCTCATTGGATCAACTGGAACATATATATATCAGGGAAGTGGTAAGGCTACATGGAGTACCACTATCTATTTTGTCCAATCGAGATCCAAAATTCACCTCTATGTTTTAGAAGAGTATTCAACATACTCTGAATACTGAACTGAACTTCAGTATGGCCTATAATCTTCAAATGGATGGCCAATCCAAGTGGACTATCCAAACACTTGAGGACATGTTGAGAGAATTCTCAATGGACTTTAAAGAAGGATGGTATCAATATATTCCTCTGGTTGAGTTCTCTTATAATAACAGTTTCCACTCAAGCATCCAAATGGTACCATATGAATCCCTTTATGGGAAAAGATACAGAACACCGGCGTGTTGGGATGAGGTCGGTGAGCATAATCTTCTTGGACCATAAATGGTTGAAGAAATGGTGGAGAAGGTGAAAACCATTCAGCAGCATATCAAGGTAGCCCAGAGTCGATAGAAGATTTATGCAGACAACCGTCAATGAGACCTTGAGTTTAAAGTTGGATACATGGTATTTCTATTGAAATATCTGTGGAAAAAGGTCATGAGGTTTGGAAAGAAAGGGAATTTAAGTCCAAGGCACATCAGCCCCTTCGAGATTCTTAATCATGTTGGGGCTGTGGCCTATCGACTAGCACTTCCAACTGCCATGGCCAAAGCATATGATGTATTTCATGTATCCCTCTTAAGGAAGTATATACCAGACCCTTCACATGTACTCTCTTCAGAGGTGGTAAAGTTAGAGGATGATCTTTCTTACGAGGAGCAACCAGTGAAGATCCTAGATCGTAGAGAAAAAGTTTTATGAAATAAGACAATTCCCCTCGTCAAGGTGTTGTGGCAAAACCACAAGTTTGAAGAAGCGACATGGGAATCAGAGGAAGTGATGAAGCAAAGTCACCCACATCTTTTTTAGTGTGAGAAAAGGAAATTTTGAGGGCGAAATTTCTTAAGGGGGAAAGATTGTAACGACCCAAACTTTAATTAACGATAATACCTCTTGATCTAATTAAATGTCTCTTTTTGTAAAATGTTTATATAAAATGTCAACCTCTTTGGATTTATGTTAAGAATTGTGACAGTTTTTAATATAGTCATTGAACAGTGATCACATGATTAGTATAAATATAGGGCTTTAACAAATCCAATTTACCCAGACAAAGGAAGCGATGGCCTCACCCAGTAGACGTGCCCCATACGAAGCCCATTTTTCAGAGCTTAGAAAAGAGGTGGCGTCATTGGTCTTCTCTCTTGACCAAGCTCAAGCCAATCTTGAACATGTTAATATTGAGCGAAACCACTTATAGGAGAAGTGGAAGTTGATAGAGATTACCACCTGAGCGATGTTATCCGAGCCACCCCAAGAGTTTTTCACCATCGCACACCTCAACCTTCGGTCTTATGTGGGTGTTTTAAGGGGTTATTTAACAAGACCCTAGTACTATGGTTATGTACATTATTTTTTTATATAATAATTAATATACTTTCATTTTATTATTGTTACCTTGTAAATAGTTTTTAAAGCACTAATAGTATTTTTAGTTAATGTTCAACTAAGAAATCTATTTTGATAAATTAATGGATTTTTGAATTAAATAATATTTTAATAAAATATTATTATTAATATTAAATTAATTTTTATTAAATATAAATGATCATATAATTTTATGAAAGCAATTGTAATTTTTATTAAGGTTTGAAAGCCATTTTTGTCAAAACCCACGAATGTTCAATAAATGTCAGTTTTTATTTTAAAAGTGAAAATTAAAATATTTAGAAAATTATTTAGATAAAATGAATATTATTTTTGTAATCAGGATATCGAAATTATCCAATGGTGAATTTTTCATAATTTTCTGAGACAGTCAAATTTTTGGGTAAAAATTAAATACCATTTAAATATATAATGTGTTTTATGACAACATAATGACCCAATAGTGATGTAATAAAATACTATAAACTTTATGTTTGGAAGATATATGTTTTAACATTAAAATAATGTGATTTTGTGTTTGTTTAATTTATTTTACAAAGATTTAGTAGACCCTTCAAGACTTATTAAACATTTTGTATTTTTAAATTGTTTTCCTTGGGAGTGTGACTCACCTCCACATAAGCAACCCCATTATTTTAATAAGTTCATAATTTTTACTTATAAAATATTTTTCTCCACTTCCCTTTTCCAGAAACCATGGGAAAAAACCATGGGATGGTTTGTGGTTTGGATTAGTATAATGTGAGGTGTCCCAAACCTAAATAATAAAGAATTTCCTCACCTTTCCTATATAAACCCACCAAATATCCCACTTCCTCCTCACTCAAAGACTTTGGAGTTTGTGAAACCTCTTCCCTAATCTTTCTAGAATCCTCCCAAGGCACCCCAATTTCTCAAGAAGCATCTCTCAATCCTCTCTCAAGACTTTGGAAGCACACTTCCAAGTAAGGGTTTTTCTTCCTTTCTCATTTTTGTCCAATATTATTTAAATTTTTATGTCCTTTTAATTTTAATTATAAATGTTGGGGTATGGTTTCTCACCACCCCCATACTGTCCTCTTCTTTTTTGAATGATGAGAGACCCCTTTCTCTCTCATTAAATTCCTCTCATGTACACTTGTTACTATGCTGAAATTCAGAAAGAAATTTCTCTCTCCTCATTTACATTCAATCAATTCTTTTGTATCATGAATTTAAATTCCATTACATTTGTTGGGAAATGTATCTATATGACCCCCTTACTGTACATGTCATTTAAATATTATGAGACACGCCTTTCTCTCTCATCAACCATTTTTATGAGTTCTTATGTCATGCTGTTATGCTGCCGAAACTGCACCGCGCTTTTCCAAGCCAAATTCATTGTGTAGTGAATACCATGCCCATTTCTCTATCAAGGGTATTAACCTTTATGCACATTTACTTATTGTTTAAAGAGTTTCATGTATGTATTACACATTCATTTATCGTGTAATAAATGATTATGTTTAATGATTCAATGTTTTATGATCCATGTGGAACACTTATTCATGAGGTGAAATGTTTAAGAAGGGTGCACCCTGATAACACTCCAATGCATTGGGTAAAGTATAGTATCATGATAATTCATGTGAAATGGGTGTTTACTCATGCTAATTCAAGTGAAATGAGGGTTTACTCATGTTTCATGTGCAATGAGGGTTTACTCATTCTCCATGTGCTACGAGCCTTGACTCTTGCTAATTCCATGTTAAGTGTTGTTGCCACATTTCCATGTTATGATTATCATGATTTATCATGCCTTTATGTTTATGCTTCCCTTGTTCTCTATTGATATGCCTATTTTCTAACATGTATTTTATTTCTGATGTTATTCCATGATTAATCCCTTACCGGGCTTTATAGCTCACCCTTTTTTTATGCATGTCCTCAGGTTATCCCATGCAATGATAAGTATGAGGGAATGTAGTGGTCATGTAAAAGAAGTTTTCAATAAATATGTTGTTTTTTCATGTTTTAAGTTGTTATGTAATGATCCTAAGTACCAAAGACACCAAACATCTCGATATTATATGATGTATCAAGTGAATATTTTATGTAATAAATCATGTTTAAGTGTATAATAATGAGTAGGGTTGTTATACGGTGGTTGTTGGCGGTGCTTCATCGATGGTGGTGTGTGAGTTCTTCTCAGGATCTAGTTTCTTGTGGCTCTGGTTTAGAGTCAAAGATCATTGATGGTGCTGCTTAGTACCTCCTCCTCCAGATCTAGGTTTAGACCTCCCGGAAGCGATCTCAAGGTCGTGAGGGTGGTTTTTAGAGTTTCTCTTTCAAACAGTGGCGATGACTTGGTATGCACAAGGACTTCTGGTGTCTACTTTGGGGAAGGTGGTGTCAAGATTATTATTCTATGATGTTTGCTTTGGGGCGGTGGTCAACAACCGTGGTGCCAGAAGTGGATGGAAGGTATTGGTGTGATCAAGAATGGTTTTAGGTGTGATCTAAATGGTTTCTACCTATGATTTTGGGCCTAATTTTCTATGAATGGGTGTTGCAGGCTTCCGAATCTTGGGCCTTTGGGTTGTATTTTTTTGTTCTTCGGGCCTCGGGACCTCTAGGTCAATTATTATGGGTTGTGGGCAACATGAATGGTATCAGAAGAAAATTTTGGTGCATTAGGCATGTAGTGTTGTGTCAATTATTGGTGGGTGAACTCAATTTGAGGGATGGTATTATTGATTCTCATATCTTTAATTGTGTCCCATTATGGGTTGGAGGGGTTCCCTGCATTGTGACTTTCTCACATGGATCTGGTTTGATGATACAGTGCAATAAAAAGGTGATGCAAGTGCTATCCACGCAGGTGTGATTGGGTGGGTGGCATGAAAGAGTGATGGGTGTGTTGGAACCCATCATCTGGCCTTCCTATCCCATTGTGGAAGTAGTGGTTCTCTATCTCGTTTCTTTTTTCCAGCATGATGCAACATTTTTGATGGAAGGGGAAATTCATTTTTTGGACTGGACACTTGTGGCGAGGTTCACTGGTAGGGGGTGAGTTGTTTTTTTGGTGAGATAACATGTAATAGGCTACTCACTCAGGGCCTTCAGGCCATGTTTTGGTATTTGAGTTTTTGGGCCATGTCAAATTGGTTATGCAGGCCATCATTTTTAATGGGAATTCAAGACACTAGGCCTTTAGGTCATGTTTGGAGTTACCTATCAACCAAATTCAAGTGGTTTTTCTTTTCTTAATAAAAATTGTTCATTTCCCCTACCTGTTAAATAATAATAATAATATTATCCAACAAGCCTTTACCTGAGGTGTAAAGGATCATTCTTGGCACCTAGGAGGTCCTGGGTTCAAGAACTATTGGGTTCAGGTAATATATAGGTGGTGATGCAGATGATGAAATAGGTAGGAGGTGACATAATAGATGATGTAGGTAGGAGGTGGTGCATACAAGATGCAATCCTGGTGGCGTAGGTAGGATGATGTAGGCATAACGTTGCGTTGGACTTTTGGGCCATGTAATACGTTTATTTCCTACTAAGCCTATAATCGATGTACTAAATAAATAAGTCTTGACGAGTGGACTATTCCCTTGGGGGGGTATGTATTGCCTTTCTGGGCTGTGTGTGTGGTGTATTTGTGTGTTTGAATGTAATTGTACCCCCAAACACCTAACCCATAGGATGATGGGAATTGATGGCCTACCCATCAAGATCTATATATTTATGCTCCGAAAGGCCCCTACAGACAACCCAGAGGTCCTATAAAACCATCGCCCAAAGGCCCCAACCACATCTTACAAGACCTTCACAACACGAGGTAATGCCAATATACGTAACTTCCTCCTATAAGGATCTATTTATTTATGCGTCGAAAGGCTCGTACATACACACCATAGGGACCAAAAAACCATGTATCGAAGGCCCCAACCTAATCCTGTAACACCTCCACAACCCTGAGGCAACACCAAAAAATGTCACTTTCTATGACGCCATCACCAATCAGACATCGTCTCCCTCAATCAAGCCTCTCTTTCAGATCAATTATAGAAACGTTCCACTAAGTTGTGAATCCCCTTCGACGTCTCCAACCCACTCTCACTAACATCTATTTAGATTCCATGGATATACCATAGAAAACAACCTAAAAACCACCCCCTCCATTGAGCAGGGGTTTGTTGATTCTAATCACCAGTAAACACACTGACCCATTTCTTATGCCTCCACATCGAAGTCATCGACCTCTGCACATCGCCTTATGCCTACACAATACCTACCACCACCGGTCCTTCGCCTGTTGGGAGCTACAGTGGCCCCTCTGCTAACTTCACATGGGATCATCAAATTGCGCCACCACCAGTGAAGGTTATCACCCCCTATGACCACCAACCACCAACCGTTGTCTCCCTTTAAAATTAACACCTTCTACAACACCACCTAGATCCACCATGAGTCCACCACTGGTACTAAATCCATCATCGTCATGTGTCATCGAGGTCCACCTCCTACTTTACCAACCACCACCTCATGGCTTGCATCAAATCCTTTTTCTCTCCACCATTCAACATCCCCACTTCCCCGTCGTTCAACATACCGTCGTAGAACTCTGCACCTGAAGTCAAATGTCTGAAACTAGCACCATTAATAGTAATATTATTATTATTATTATTATTATTATTATTATTATTATTATGAATATATAGGATAAGAATATGGGATCCTGAGAGCTTCTCTCTCTGCCATTTCATGGTGTTTATGACTCCTATGCGATGGGATTTGACTCAGATTGTTACTTTGACCCTTGAGATGGGTTTTTTAGTCCTCTATGAAAGATGGTAGCCACCATGGATTGTGTGGATGAAGGCTTGGTGAAAATAGTTCCACGCCAGAAGAAACATGACACTTCGCCTGATGATCCTGTGGGAAATTCGAGTGATTTGAAGGGTGGGAATTTCCCTTTTGCTGTCTATTCTATATTTTTCTCTAAATCCCATGTAGATATGAATCTATCACACAAGGTTATGAAAAATAGTACTTTGGATTTTGTTAAAGAAAATCCTAAATTATTTCAGGATCGTGTTGAAGACTGAAAATAATCCATTATTGTTCATTTATCCCCTTTGCAAAGCCCCATTTCATGAAAGCTACATGATTTATGGAAGAACCTTCTTCAGATATGGGGTTTTTATGGATGGAACATTATCTCAATCGAAATGGGTTGTTTTAAAATCATATTTACATCATAGGATATGAAATTAAAAGTATGAGGATTTTGATTTATTTCTATTAATCTAGGAACATTGAGGCTACATGATAGGGATCCATGGTTCAATCTGGCTCAAGTGAGGAAATCAATGACCTAATCAATGATAAAGGTTATAGGTTTGAATTGGGTTTTTTGGAACCCTAACATCCTGTAAGACATTTCCTTTGTCATGGTAACTCCCATTAAACATGAAAAAGAGACCAATCTTACCAAATTTGGGCAATTTTCTTGAATTATTGTTGAATTTGGTCTCTATGATCCTTTGATTGAAACTATTTTTCTTATTACTGATAAATTCAAATTTGAACTCTCTTTTAAGTTTGAGTGTGTAACTAACTTATATATACATTTATGTTGCATTAGGAATTTAAGGAATTATGCCGTAAAGGGTTGAAGTGTGCCAATTGTAAAAAACATGGCCACCTAGATGATCACTACAACTTCATGTTGTCTGTGAAGGATGTTAGTGCTCTTGATAATCAGAAAAGGTTGAAGGGTTATAAGGAATGGAATAGGGTTGAAGGTGGTCCTTCATCCAATGGAAAGGGAGGTTATGAATAGGGGTAGGAACTACTGATAGACATGAGGTTCATGTCTCTTTATAGATTACCTTTGATGGAACCAATAAATTGGCTGCAACTACTAAGCTGGGTATTGAATAGATTGTTGTGTAGGAAGTTGGATCTGTAGAACCCAGTATCATAAAGGTGATATCTTCCTATAAGGAAAAGCTTGCGATGGGTGATTGGTATACATGGATCTGTGATGATGACCAATCAACAGGTGAATTTGAATCCCAATTGACTGATGATGCTAACTTCTGGAAGGATCATGAAATAATTCCCTCGATAGGTCTCAGATCCAATCAATCATCCACTTTAGTTAATCCAAAGGAGTCTGGGACCTTTCCTACATTTCAAACAGGTCTCTAGGTGGGGTAGCTCTTCTAGAAATGGATCTTCTTTCACATGATTCCTATCTATAGGGGAATAATATGGTTAGTAAGTGCATGGAGTTGAAAAAGTAATTGGGGAATACTTATCCATGTGAATGCATTAAGACTACTCCTAATAATTAGATTGTTGAACTGTGGACAAGGATTCAAGAGGCTCTTACTGAGAAGGGATCTCCAGCAGCATCCATACAAGTTGAAACATCATACATGGAAGTGGATAAGCAAGTTTTTATGAACAGAGGAAAGAAAATTTTAGTGGACAGAGGGTTTATAATTGGTTATACCTCAAAAATTAAAATCACATGCACCTTCATATGAGATGGTGCAGACTCCTATTCAGAACCTAACTTATATTGCTGATTTTGGTCACAATGGTGGGAATATATAGGACCAGGAGGTCATAGGTGTTCAGATAGTCACCCACAGGAAATCCATCTCACATGGACATTCACCCAATTCTAGACCAATAGACGAAGAAGAGGAGTATGATACTATTGGAACCTCATCTCAACTATACTCTGGTAAATATACCATTAGTCTTCATGATATAATAAACATATCTAATAGTAAGGAGGTCTTCCATGAAGAATTTGGTAACAATCGTGCCATCACGACTGTAACAAGGAAAACCCCAAATTTGGAGGGCTCTAGTGTGGCTGGAGAACATGATATGTGGATCCTTGAGGATCCCATCTCATCAGATGATTCTTGAGTTGATGGAAAGACTTAGTGATAATCCAAAACATGGAAGTGGTTCTATCATCCGAGAAGTAGAGGTGGTGGTCTTTCCCATAGATGAGTTAATACCTTTTCTTTTTTGGTTTTTGGAAGTGGTTGTGACTGGACTTCAGATCCCATTTTCTATTATACTTGTTTTTACTTTTTTTTAGTAAATTTTGGGACCATGGGATAAAACCTATGGTTCAAACTTACATTGTATTATTATTATTATTGAATTAATTAAGATAGAGGAATGAGATAAATATTGCTCAATGCTCACTGGTGACTGATCCTCCTTAGAAAATCCAAGGATTGTTAATATTTTCTCTTATATTCTAATTCATCTTGATGTTTAATAGATTTTATCTTCTCCAAAGAAGGATCTGGTGCATGAATGGAAAATTCTGATGGGTTTCTTGTCCTTATCTATATTTTCAGGTGGATCATTCATCTACATCAAGAATCGGTCTTCAAAAAGGATTATCACTACCCATATATCAGCCTCATATGGTAATGTTTCAGAAAGTATATATATTTGTAAACATCCATTTATTACTCCCATATCTCTATTGAAGGGTATGAAACCCTAGAAAGTCGTCAACCTTGTTTCTCAGTTGGTCTCTATTTTTGATTTTTTAGATTTAAAGTGTGTATCACTTGGTCATGGATTTTTCCATTTCTTAATCCCTTATACAGGTAGTAAGACAGACTCTAGTCATACAGTGGGTGTAAAACCTTTGAATACTCATGACTGCCCAAATAATGCTTGTAGTTTTGTATAGGTTCCCACAACTTTTGTTTTCAATGATTTAAGGGATGATTATTTGGGTCCTAGTTTGGTTTCAATACCTACTAAAAACAGGGAGGGTTTAAATATTATTACTAATAAATATTTTTTTCAAGGATGGAATGTGCTAAAGTTGTAGAGGCTTCCGAGGTTGAAAGTGGATTACATATGCCTGTTGTACATAGGGATTCTGATGTTCAGATATGACCTATTCTGGTCTCAGAGTCTAGTTGGTACATGTAAATTCCCTTGGACCCTCGCCCGGACATGACTGCTGGGGTAGTTGAAAGTTCCATGACTTCTCATTGCATGTAGGATGTTGGCACTAGTCATGGTATTGACAGGAAAGATCCAGGGGTTTCAAAAATATAGGCTCTCAAGATGATAAAATAAAGGGAGGCAAGTTCTTTGGTGAGTTCTGATTTTGGTCCATTTACGAAGGATAAATTAGGTTTTAATTGAATAAATTCAACTCCTTTGAGTTTCTTTCATTCATAAGTAGCGAGGATGAAGGACAAAGTAGTGAACTTATTATCGGTGCATAATAAAAAATGGTCTTTGTTGATGCTGGACTTACAGAAAATAAAGGTGGCCCAGGGTTTCAAATCAAAGTATGGATAAGGGGGAGACACCCTCGTGATAGGTTCACATGCTCCTCTCACCACAACCTGAGTTCTCATTCTCGAGTGACTTAATTTTTTATAGTTTTTTACTCCTATTTTCTTGTGGAATTTTCTTGTTTGGAATGTTCCTCCACTATTTTTTGTACATTATTTGTTTTTAATAAATGGTTCAATGAGCCTCAACCTTAAAAAAATTATTATTATTATTGTTATTGTGTTTGTTGTTTTTATTGTTATTATTATTATTATTATTATGATTGTAATTATTTTTATTACTATAATGGATGATGGAGAGATTCTCTCTCATAAACAGAGAGATTCTATCTCTTAAATTGAGAGATTTCTTAGAAAATATACAATTATCAAGGATAAGAGTTGAATATGAAATTATTGGACAGTTTGAAATGTTTCCAGCATGTGGTGTTGCATGCTGCCATACTAAAAACAATTTGGAATCAGGTGGATATCCTAGAAATTTATTATTTTCATTATATCTTACCAAATATCTAATTCTCAATGGAGAAAAAATCTACTCTACCATTAAAACCACACTGAGGATTTTGAGGTTTCTAAGTAGAAGGCCTAATTTTGTTCATCGTCATCAAATATTGCGGTTGGTGAGTCTCTATTCAACTTGTGGAAACGGCTTCACTGCGGACAATTAGAGGTGACAACTGGGAATCCTAGGCCATCTATGGAGGATGGTGAAAAAGGTGATGTGTAGTAAGATGGGTATGGGATCTTGGTGGTAGTGGCGTCGAAGGATCGACAATTGTTTCTATGTTGGTTATGGTGGTCAGGGGTTTTCTCGTGATGTGGTGATATTTCTCACATTGTGGATATGAGATCCTAGTGGGTTCCCCATCATTGGTGCGAAGCTGTTGACTAGTGCATCAGGATGGCAAGTTGATAGTGGCTACTGATGCTAGTTGAGGATATGACCTCTAGATTTTCTGGTGGTCCAGTGATGCTTAGTGGTGGGTGAAGCAGTGACCTCATCCTTGGGTTGTGTGGATGACCTCAAGATGTGTTATAGGGATGAACTTGGGATTTAGATTTCTCCAAGATGTGGGAAAACCTTGGGACACCTCACAAAGGATAGAAACAACTGGATTTTGATACTTTTTATTGTGGAAATTTGTGGGGTAGTGATTCGATTTACAACAGTCTGGTGAAGTTGGATTTCAGGGAGGGATATATGGGATCCTAGTGAAGTAGGAGACATTCCACAATATGGAGGATGTGGATGGAGATCAATGTGCTGTCAGCTAGTATAGGTGATGGCATGTGGGTGTTAATCAGCGTGATGACATCAGGATGCACCTATCCTCGGGATGCTGGCTATTTTTTGGCTTTGACCTCAGGTAATGATTCTGGGGGAGCAGGTTGCAGATAGGATACCATGTACATTTTTTTCTCAGGTTGGAAATGACTAGGATTCAAGATGCAGGTAATGTGGCAGTCCTTAGGCTAGGTCTACACTGATTGATGAGCCTTTTGGGTTTTGGACATCATTTCATTATGTTTTCAAGGCTACCAAATAAGTGGGTATATGGGTCATGACATGTGGGTATTCAGTTAATCATGGTGTGCTTTTGGATGACATTTTTTACCACATTTCTGGTTTGGAGGAGCTTTATGTGCCGCAATATTGTAGATTCCTATTTTCATTTTATTTTCATTAATAATTATTATGGACAACATCCTCATTACTTGAACCATCCTAATTATTATTGTTGTTTCTATTATTATTATTATTATTATAATTATTGTTGTTGTTGTTGTTAATAATAATAATAATAATAATATTATAATTGTTCTCATTATAATTGTTATTATTATTATTTTTTGTCCTTATTATTTTTGTTACTATTTTTGTTATTATAATAACAACAATAATAATTATTTAAATATAGGAGTGGATCCATTTTATTGAAATAAAAAAATACATAATAGACGTAGGATGGGGTTAGACATTACAAACTACCATCCTAAAAAATAATAAAAGACCTAGTTTTTTCTTAATCTTAGCTCCAAGATCACATTCATCATCAGGAATAGATTTCTAAGTGATGCATCCATGCTCATGGCATTGACATCTATGGTGACATCCTCTCTTCCATGTTTTCACTTACTACCAAAGGCCTTCAATGTCACTTTCCTCAGAGTCATATTTCCCAACATTAGATTGTGTCTCCACTCTCTTAGACGGGTCATCAAGTATGGACACCACATTGTGTTTCCCTGTAAGTACCTGCATCCTATCTTTCTGGACCCCACCATCTTTTACATCATTCATAGAATCAATCACATCAAAAGATTCATGAGTGGCCACCTATGCCTTAACCAAATAAACAAGTGATACATGAGTATTAGATGCCAAAAAACCCACATCCACCATGGGCCTATTTTCTAAATGCAATGAGGACCGAGGATACATCCCAAAGGAGAAATAGACAAGCCCCAAAGTATCATCATAAAATAGAAGAAACTTCTCCTCATATTGGCTTCCCTTTTCCAGATCTTATTCATACACAGAATACCATAACTTGTGCTGTTATTCGGAATGAGTCCATCTATTTGGCTTAAAAAATATAGAAGAAGGGAGACATAACTTTTGTGGAGGCTAATCAAGGGCTTCTTTCCAAGAGACTTAAAGAGTGCAGACACTATATTTGTGCTTGTATTTATTTTATATTGAATTAGTATACATTGAGTTTACCTGATCTAAGTAAACACCTTATAGATTTTTGGGGTTGTTATGAAAGGATAATGACCTTTCCAGGAAGAGTCTTCTTTCATATTGTTTTCTCATCAGCAGATTTAAATTATAAGCATCAGGATTCAGATTTTTGAATCTCAAGAATGGTATTCTAAGAATTTAGTATTGGGACCTTCATTTAACCCTATCAATATGAAGACCTCTATCATAGAGACTTAGATTAAAATTCTAGGGTTGAGATATATTTTTTGGCATCCTAATATTTTATGGGAGATTTCCTCTGCAGTGGGTGTCCCAATTAAAATGGAAAAGGAAAGATAAAGGGATAGGTATGAGCACTTTTCATTCCACATAGTGGAATTTGACATTATCACACCATTGATAAAAAACATCATCCTTAATGAAGATGATTTTAGATTTAATTTATCAGTTGAATTTGAAAATATTTCTCTATTATGTCAAGGATTCTATAACACTGGACACATTGTTGAGAAGTAAAGAATGACCTTAACCTATAGAAAATGTGAGAGGGTAGGTTACTCTAGTGATAATTATAGAAAATATTTCATACTGCTGAGGCCCATGTGATGGGTATGGCAGGATGAAAGGATCCAGTCCAGTTTGCTGAGAAGGGTTATGCTGCTATTTCCACCAATGCACAAGTCTCTGAACATGCTCCATACATATTCTGATGGACCATAATTTTTTAGGGGATGATTCTAAGGATCAAATATTGGTCGAGGGGTTGGATCTCAAGGATATTATTCCTAGGATAATTACTGACCCCATAGGGACTATAGTGGGGAATGGTGACTCTGATGTAGGTGTTCATACCACCACTATCATTTCTGAGAAGTAGAAGGGGAAGATCCATCAGGAATCTAATGGGAGTGATAATGAAGTTGATATAGAAGTTCTCTATGAAGAGAGATACCCTCAATTTGGGAAGAGTATAAGACAGAAAACCACTGCTTCTGTGGGCTGTGGCACTTTTTATCCCTCAAGTCTAAAGGGATCCATGGGGGATGTTTATCTTGTGTAGAGGGAAATAACTTATCCAGAAAGTAGACCCAATTTCCGAATATTGGAAGAGGCCACCCTTAGTGTTGGTATTATAGGATTAGAACCTAATGGTGTGGACCTAATTGATAGCTTGATTGTTGGTATTTCCAAAAAAGTGTTTTCTTTAATCCCTTTAAAGCAGGTTTATGACACAGAGGATCAATGAAAATTCCTAGACTCTATTAGGGATGAAAATATTCTTCAATCCCCACCCAAGGAGGTAGTGGTGGGTATCAAGGTGATGTCTGGATCCTCTTCAGACATAAAAACTTATTCCAGAGGAATGGATGCTTAAATAATATATCTCATCCCCATAAGCTTGTGTATAAGGATGAATCAACAACCATTCATGATGAATCTTACACAACTCCAGGGATCACAAATGCAGGCTATGTTATGGATTTTGGAAGTACTACGGGAAAAATTATTTTCATCTCACTATAAAATTTGGGCAGATCCAACACTAGGGTATCCTTCCTTCATGAAGTTGACAAATCTTGACCCACATAGGTGGACATGTCAGGTACAAGGATATCAAAGGGCCTAGGTCCATCTAGAGGCCAAGATCCTTAGGCTCTTGGCAATTTAGCAGGTAGGGCACAACCCTATGATGTGGTTAGGGTAGGTGCAGGACAATCAATGGGTTCATGTATTTACCAATTGGATGATGTCTATGATGATGTAAAGTCATGGAAAAATCCTAAAACATGGAAAAGAGGATTCCACATGAGAGGGAGGGGTGGTTCCTTCTCTTATTCTGATAGATGAATTTTTTTCTTGGTAAGTTGTCTACTTTGTTATATCTCTTATTGACAGTTGTTTATCATTGTTTCCTTATGTCATCTCCCCCCTTTCAGTTTTCATTTACTTTATTTTTAATAAATCTCTGAGACAATGGGCTACAACCCATGTTTTCATCCGTCTTTGATTATTATTACTAATATTATTACTATTATTAGTACTATTCTTATTACTATTCTTATTACTATTATTATTACTATTACTATTATTACTATTATTATTAGTATCATTATTATAATTATTGTTAGTGCCATTCTTATTACTATTATTATTATTATTACTACTACAGTAATAATAATAATAATATTACTTTCAAAACATTAATTTCAAAGAACTAATTTTCAAAATCACCCATATCCCATAATATAAATTACATCATTTATGATATAACCACATAAATTTTAAAATCCATCCCCACTAATGGGATTTGGTTTCCAATGGGATCCAGAATCATGTTAGAAAACCTACCATCTCTTATGTTAGCTGGGACCACCATCATCACTATCATAATGCATCATGTGATGTCATCCCTACATCCTGAGGGTAGTTGTCACATGCGTTTTCATCCAAATCAGTCACACATGAAAACCCATCCACAATGTTAGGCAGTACAAGGCCATCTCCATCCTGAGTAGTAGTGATGTTCCTACCATTGGTGAAACTGCCGTTGTTGGTCAGTGCTTCCATAGTAATAGATCTAATCTGGATGATGCCTCACTGACCACAAAACTTGTGGACACTGAATCACATTCAACTCGCTACCTAGAAGTCTCCAAACCATCCACATAGGAGGAAAGTAGGGTTTTACACCCTTGGGAACCAAAAACTTTCCTGATCTATCCTCTAAGTCGATATCTATATACAATGAGTGAAAATTGTTGTTATCCTGACCATTCACACCATGCTGAAAACATTTCAAAATGCCCAAAAATTTCATCTTTAACACTTACTCTTGGAAGAAATATATTTCCAGTGTAATACCCCAATTTAATAGAGAGAACCTCTCCATTGATGACAGAGAATATCTCCACCCATAATAACAATAACAACAACAATAGTAATAATAATAATAATAATGATAATGATAATAATAATAATAATAGGGGTTTCGGCGGTCCTTGGCATCTGACGATCGCTGAGGCAAATCCCCTTCAATGACAAAATCTCCTCCCCTCTCATTATATATGGGATTAGTGTTTATCTAATTTTCTGTGTGGATATCTTCTCCACTGACCCGTTTTGAAATCATTTTTAACCTCCTTTCCCTACACCCCCTTTACCCTTTGACTTTCATCTTCCTTATGACTTGGATCCTAGAAGATTCTCTTGGTGGCTTTGTCAACTTCAAATCAAGCAGATTGGATCATCGACTATGGTGCATCGTGGGCTATTTTAATCTTCGGATCTGGATCTTTGGACATCTGGTGGTAGCAAATTGGGTTTTCACGAATGGTGGTCACTGGCGGATCTTCATCGACAGTGGTGCATGGGTTCTTCTTCTCCATATCTGGTAACTTGTGCCTATGGTTTAGATTCAAATATCATTGAAAATGATTCTCAATACCACCTCCCCCAAATATGGTTTCTAGGCCTCTAGGTGAAAATATTGTGTCTATGAGGTTGGTGTTTCGAGTTTCTCTTCCAAAGGGTGGAGACAACTTGGGATGTTCACCGACTTCTAGTGTCTACTTCGGCGAAGGTGACATTATGGTTATTATTCTATGACATCGGCATTAGGGAGGTGGTCAAAATCCAAAGTGGTGGTGGTGTCCGATATGTGTTGGCCTGATCAGGGGTAATTTCAAGGATGATCTCACTGGGTTCTACCTGTGATTTTGAGACTGATTTTCTATAGATGGGTGTTGTGAGCTTCCATCTCTTGGGCCTTTGGACAATCTATTTTTTTTTCAGGCCTCAGGACCTCTGGGTAAATTCTTGTGGTTTACAAGAAACATGACTGGTATCATACAAACATTTCAGCTCATCAAGCATGAAGTGTTGTGGTATTGTTGGGAGAGAAACCTAAATTTTAGGAATGGGCATATTGACACTCATCATACTACCTTCCACTTCATTTTGGGTTGGAGGGGTTCCCTGTATTGTGACTTGATCACTTAGATCCAGTTGAATGATGTGGTGGAATATGCAGCTAATGCAAGTGCTAACCACATGGGTGTCACCAAGTGGGCGGCTCAAAAGAGTGATGGGTGTGCTGGAACCCATAATCCAACCTTCCTCCTAAATTATGGATGTAGGGGTTATCTATCTCATTGCATATATCTAGCATGACACAACATTTTCGATGGAGGGGGCAATGCATTTTTCAGAATGGACTCATGTGGTGAGGTTTACTGGTGGGGGGGGGGGAAGTGAGTTGTTTGAATGGTGACATGACATGTAGTAGGCCATTAAATTAGGTCCTTTAGGAAATATTTTGTCCTTCTAGCCAATGGTCCTTAGTTCCATGTCAAATTGGGTCTATGGGCCATCATTTTTTATTGATCCTTTGAGCCATTGGGCCTTCGGGTCATGTTCATGATTACCTCTCAACCTAGTTTAATAGTGGTTTTTCTTTTCTTAATAAAAATTTGGATTTTCCCCCTACCTGTTAACTAATAATAATAATAATAATAATAATAATAATAATAATAATAATAATAATATCATTGTTTCCGATTATTTCTCCGGGGCACGTGCATCCATCTGTGAGGTCACACAGCTGTTGCCCCGCATTCCCACTTTCCAAAGGTGGGTAGCATCTGTTCCTTGTTTAAGGAAATTTTCTCCTTGATCGAAACGGGATGATGGGATGTTAGTTCTTCCTTCCGTGGATTCCCACTCGGAACTCGTCACATAATCTAGGTCTCCCTTATAGATTAAGTTGGGGTTCATGAATCTTTTTCCTAGTGCCATATCTTTGTGGACGTTGGTTAATTACACTACTTCTGTCAGGACATTCCATGGGGTCTTAACATGGTAGAAACCTTCGGTCGGAGTAGATAACAACATCAGGCATGTCAGGGCATATCTGGATGCATTGACATTGGGGAATCTGTATTCTTCCTCATTAGAGGGCATCCCAAGGGCGCATAACCCGAGACATCACACGTCGAATGCGGGGAATCATATGCCATAAGAATGTATATGAGGTTTTCCTCAGCTTCCCATGTTTAAAACAGGGTATGCCGCAATTTAACTTCTTGCAGAGATAGTTATGCCAAAGGTGTGTCTTTCGAGGTTTTCCTCAGGAATCTCATGTTTATCACGAGGTAGGCCGCGAGTTTAACGTCTTGTAGAGACGGAATGAGAGTGATCAGAATGTCCCATAGAGAAGGATCATATTGGTACATACCAAAGTGGGAACACCTGGAAGATGGATGGTTCAGAACGCCAATGAGGATAGATCTGATGTGGTGCACCCCATGGGGGGAGATTTCACACCATAATGGCTGATCTGAACACCACTGAGGGCGGACCAGGGAGAGTACACCCCAGAATAGGGGACACCAAGGTTTACCATTGGCCGGGATTGAACCTCAGGGAGGTTTCCTACGTACCCTGTGTAGACGAAAGGGATCAAAAACCATGTAGTTCTAAGGGGTGATAAAATAGGGTATACACAGAGGACAATAACCCGAATACATGTTGGGGCTTACACATGGATAACAACCTAAGTACTACTAGGAGTAGTGAGGGGGTTGATGACATGATCCCACCAGGATGTGGAGGCCCGGGTGAGAATTAGGATGGATGATGGAGAGTTGAATTGAGTGGAGGGGTATTAATATGGGACCATCGTGAAGGTGGTGGTAGTGTTGGTCTTGAGCCTCGAAGAGACTTCCAATGTATCCCTGTAGTAGGGAATCAAAGCCCACGTGGTTCGGTGGGACGATGGGACACATGAGGAGGCAGCCTGTGAGAATGGGCGCATGGATGGGATCTGGAGGAAATAGAACCCCCAGGTTGGGTCATGACCTTCCCAAAAAAAAATAGGCTCGAGGGAGAGATCAGGATGAGACATGGGTGATGGGCTTGAGCCTCTGGGAGGCTTCCAACGTATCCCTATGGCAAGGAATAAAAGCCCATGTAGTTCATCTGACAACAACTTACCGATGATTTGGGACTTCAATAGCTTACCACTGAATGGGGTTGAAAATGGCTTACTGCTGAATGGGGAAACAATGTCTTACCCCTAATTTAGGTCCACAATTTAACATCATGAAGGATGGGGTGGACCAATGTGAAAGAGGACCTGGGTTCCAGATAGATGGAGGGCTTGAACCTTGTGGAGGCATCCTACGTAACTTTCCTTGGAAAGGATCAAAGACCGTGTAGTTTAGGATGGGGTGGGAACCGACGTGAAGGTGGTAAGAACCAATGGGGTGTTGGGCTTGAACCTCAGGGAGGCTTCCTACGTACCCTGCCTTTGCAAGGATCAAAGACCACTTAGTTCAGGCTGCATGGGGATTACACTCTAGGCTGCCCAAGGTGTTGGTGAACCGACGTGAAGGGGGTCAGAACAACTAATGTGTGGTGGGCTTGAACCCCAGGGAGGCTTCCTACATACCCTACCTTGGCAAGGATCAAAGAAAACATAGTTCATATGGGGGGAATTTTGGGATTACGCTCAAAGGCAGCCCAAAGTGTTGGTGAACCGACATAGAGGGGGCGGGGGGGTCAGAATGACCAATGGATGGTGGGCATGAACCTCATGGAGGCTTCCTACATACCCTGCCTTGGCAAGGATCAAATACCACGTAGTTAATTTGGGGGGAATTTGGGGATTACGCCCTGAGGCAGCCCAAAGTGTTGGTGAACCGACGTAGAGGGGGGGGGGGGGGGTCTGAACGACCAATGGATGGTGGTCTTGAACCTCGTGGAGGCTTCCTACGTACCCTGCCTTGGCAAGGATCAAAGACCACATAGTTCAGGTTGTGTGGGGATTACACTCTAGGCTACCCAAGGTGTTGGTGAAATAATGTGAAGGGGGTCATAACGATAAATGGTTGGTGGGATTGAACCTCAGGGAGGCTTCCTACGTACCTTGCCTTAGAAGGAATCAAAGACCACGTAGTTCAGGTGGTGTGGGGATTACACTCTAGGCTGCCCATAGAGGATGTCATGGTCGATGCTTACTACTCTAAGCCCACGTGAGTCGTGCTCGATGTGAGAATCAAGAGGCAGTAAGCACCTGACGATCACAGTGCAAAGGTGTGTCCATGAAGGGTGGTGGATGGGGCTTATAGAAAGAAGTTGCTCGGGTACCACTATAGAGAGGCAACGGTGGATGGAGCTTACGCAAGGAAGCTGCCCGCATGCCGCTATGGAGTGGCAATGGTGCATGGGGCTTATTTAAGGAAGTTTCCCGGGTGCCTCTATGAAGCGGCAAAGGTGCATGGGTATTACAGAAGGAAGATACCCGTGTGCCGCTATGGTACGACAATGGTGGATGGGGTTTATGCAAGGAAGCTACGCGAGTGATGCTGTGTAGCGACAACGATGGATGGGGATTACTCAAGGAAGCTGCCCGTAATGTCTTCCTCGTGTCTGGACATGAGGGCATCCCAACCAACCGGTGGGTTGAGGTATATAATTTGGGTCCAACACCTATGTGCAAGGGCACAAGTAGGATAACACCAAGGGCATTGGAATCAGTCCGAACAAAGGGATATGAAAAGTGAGAATCACATGCCCGACAATCGGAACGCAATGAGGGTGGCGTGGCGATGGAGGATAATTGTTGACCGTGTTCGAAACACATCATCCATATCGCGTTATCCTGAATTGAGGACAAGAAAATGAGGGTTGACTGCTGACCATGTTCAAAACACAGGACCAGACTCAAAGCATTGTCCAAAGTCTTACGGGGCATTGGCCCATGACGGTAGGTGAACCGATGCGACATGGGACCAGGCTGTTAGGGGGTCCCTTTAGACATGGAAGAGGATGGAGATCCGACTGAAGGACACACAAAGCATGAGGTGGAGTGATGGAATGTTTGAACGTATTCCAATGCTCTTGAAATTATGCCATTGTAGTAATGGCATTAGGCATCTAATGCTTGAAGCATAAGGTATCTCTTGTTTAGTGCAAGAGGCATCCTATGTTAGGAACATAGGGTGTACTACAGTTTAGAGTCTTGTAGAAAGGACTATTGGAATATTATTCTTGGAGAATAAGGCATCTCTTGTTTGGATCAAGAGGTATCCTATGTTAGGAACATAGGGCGTACTACAGTTTAGAGTCTTTTAGAAAGGACTGTTGGAATCTTATTCTTGGAGAATAAGGCATCTCTTGTTCTGAGCAAGAGTTATCCTATGTTTGGAACATAGGGATTACTACAGTTTAAAGTCATGTAGATGGGACTGTTGGCATCTCATGCTTGGAGCATAAGGCATCTCTTGTTTGGAGAAAGAGACATCCTATGTTTGGAACATAAGGATTTCTACAGATTAAAGTCATGTAGATAGTACTATTAGGCATAAGGAGCCTAGAAATGGATGGTTTTGGGGCTTATGCAAGGGAGACCCTTTCTGGTTCAACTTGGCATAGGATTCAGGTGATGGGGTTTGGATGAGTTGGATGAGGAATAGTTTGACTCAAGGTACTCGGGGGGATTGATGACGAGAATATCAACTCACGACATGGGAAACAGACCAAGAGAAATATGCTAACTCAAGGTGTTTCATTGTGTATAGAGGAGTATCTCAAATCATGGTATCCCATGGGTGGAAGGCGTTTTCACATAAGGGAACAATGGAAAATGCCGACGTCCCGACCCGAAAAGTTTGTAGTGCGACTCTCAATTTTTCATGGGTCACTATCCTCGACTGGGGGTGCAGGGGTGCAGCCTCCATAGTATAGACCAGCATGTGTAAGATTGGATACTATTTCATGTAATAAGAGTGACACGTATGATGGGCTACACATAATAAGGAAGGCCTACGTGCAAAAGGGATGGTGCACACACAATACGGGACACGTGCGTGTAATAGGGGAGATGTGCGCACAAAAGGGTAGGTGTGTGCACAATACGGGATGCACGCGCGCAACAGGGGAGCTGGGCATGAAAAATGGGAGATGTGCGTGCAATAGGTGGCCACATGCATGCAATAGGGGAGTTGGATGTTCAAAATGGGAGATGTGTGCGCAATAGGCGACCACATGTGCAATAAGGCGGCCGTGCGTGCAATAGGGAAGTAATTGCGTGCAATAGGCGAGGATTTCACGCAATTGGATAGGGGAAACATTTGGTGCACAAAAAAAACAGGGCACCATGGAAGTATTGCGTGCAAAAATAATGTTTCGCATGAAAAATTGGGAGGGTTTCCCCCCTTTATGTGAAAAAGTTAAGTTTTGCGTGAAAGAGAGGGGATTTTACGCGTGGGTGTGGAAAATTCATACTTACGCGCATTAGAGCAGTGGCCGACCACCAGGGCCTCCTCCGGAAGAAGGGGGTGAACTTGTATTTATAGGTGGAACCTAGGGATGAAGTGTGTGTAAAATTCTGCATGTGCAAGGTGGTGCGCATAAAATTCCACTTGCGCCAGTGGTTTTCCACGCAAGGTGGAAAATTACACATGCGCAAGGCAGTGCGTGTAAAATTCCGCAAGCGCCAGTGGATTTCTGCGCAAGGCGGTGCGCGGAAAATTCTGTGCGCGCAAGCCGGCGCGCGTAAAATTCCGCGCGCGCAAGGCGGGACAAGTAAAATTCTGTGCGTGCAGGGGGGGGGGTGTAAAATTCCATGCACGAAATTGGGCTTCTTTGCAAGGTGCTGTGCGTAAAATTATGCACGCGTAATTGGTTTTCTGTACAACCTGCAACGGGCACGCGCTCAGAGGGCGTTTGACGTGCATTTAGCACAGAATAGGTTTGCGCATAGGGTTGTGCAAAAAATTCATTTATTGCGCAAAATATTATGTTCTTGTGCACAATATTCCCTTTTGTTTGTGAAAGATTCCATTTTTATGCGTAAGATTCCCTTTTTACACGCAAATCCATACTTTGCCCCAAAACTGTCATGGATGGCCATTTCCAGCTGACCAACTTTGAAGAACCATAACTTCTGATCCATAACTTAATTTTGGATCCACGACCAGTCAAATCGAAGATTGCGGAACGAGATACACTCCGATATCATTTATGGGAGCATTTGGAAAATTTTGGGAACGAATTTTCTGGTGTCAAAAAATGCCACCCCTAAGAACGAGGTCCAACGAGGATGAGGAGTGCGAGGTGAACCATGTTCTGAGGAAACGACTGAGTAAAACGCATACCTTGGGGTCCATTGTACCTCAATCATATTAAGGAGATAGTAGACTAAATCTCTAAGCCCACGTGAGCCATGCTCGATGACGGAAACAATAGGTAATAAGAGCTCCTGTATGAGAGTGCTAAACAATGGAAGGTGTGAGGGGATCAACATGGGACATCGATCACCATTTGGGAGACTCGTAAAAGAGAGAGGGGTCATAGGTGGATAACATAGCTCTTTGGATAGATGAACTACTTCTCCCACTATGCTCTGGTACACGAGAGGGGTAACACCAGGGGCATTAGAATCAATCCAAACAGAGGGGAGTGGAAGGTGTGAATCACGATACCCAAAATCCGAAACACTATGTGGGTGGAGTGAAAATGAAGGATAACCGTTGACCGAATTCAACACATAGTATCCTTATTGCATTAGCCTGAAATGGAGATAACAAATGAGGGCCGACCGTTGACCATCTTCGAAACATGGGGCCTAACTCAAAATACTACCCATTAGTCTTCTAGAACGTTGGCCTAGGACATTAAGAGATCCATAGGCCAAGAATACATACAGTTAGGGGGTTCTTTTATATGTGAAAGAGGACGAGGGTCCAAATAAAGGGATCGCAATGTGTGAAAGGTGGAATGGTAGTTTGCTCGAATGGAATCCAACACTCTTGGCATTATTCCACCTTGGTGAGAACACATTAGGTGGGAACACCAATCCAATCAAGGATCATTCCTTCTTCTAAACAAGACCTCTCTGGTGAGGAAAATCTCACCTCCCAATGTTATCATGGGGAATCCAGAACTTGTTCAGTGTAGAACCGCGGTTATAGGGTTCCCTAAAAGAGTTTGGGCTAAGGGGCTGAAAAATAGGAGGAAACAGGATTTACGATTCCTGGGGCTGGACCTGGAGACGAGGTGTCTGTGCATTTCTACATATCCCATGAAGATGGAAATCAAGCCACATGTAGTTATGAGAGTGTAGTTTAACATCATGCAGGATGATGGGCATGGCTGTGCCAGTACACATCCTACCAAAACTACTAATCCCACGTGAGTCGTGCTCGATGTGGGAAACAAGTAGTGGTGGGACCTTCCAGATGTAGGAAGGAACATGTTAGGGGTGAGGGGACTCTAGGTGAATGACATCCCAATGATGCTGACCCATCCATTTAATTCACCAAGATGCACAAAGAAGTAAAGCCGAGTATGTTGGAATTCCACTTGAGCATAGGGGAGTGGAAATGTGTGAATCATGATTCTCGAGATCTGGACCACCATGATGGTGGTGTGACGATAGGGGATAACTGTTGACCATGTTCGAAACAAAGTATCCTAATCACGTTAGCCTTGAATGGGGACAGACAAATGAGGGTCGACCGCTGACCATGTTCAAAACACGGTACCTATTGCAAATGTCGTCTGAGATCTTCGGGGACGTTGGCCCGAAACGGTAGGTGGGTCGAGGTGGCATGAGACCAGTCCGTCAAGGGGGTCCCTTCGGATATGGAAGAGGATGAGGATCCAAATAATGGGCTCATAAATCTTGGACATGGAATGATGGGAATGTCCCTGTGAAAACTCTACACTTTGGGCTCTTTGTCAAAACAAATCTGAATACGACTATAAGACGTATCCGATAGAGGGAGTCGAGTCCTTTCCCCCCAAGGACAAGGGTCCTAAGGTTGCACGCTTCCAACTTAATGGTCTTAGGATGATCCATTGAGGGGAGATTGATTTAATGGACTGCACACAGGGTGGAGAAGTGGCCAAACATGACGTGGTGTTCCCATAGGGAGATCTTAGTTTAGGGTCATAAATCTTGGACCATGTTGATAGAAGACATGGGAGGAACATGGTGAGGCCTTTTCAAAACCCAATGTGAATGAGGACCCATGGGTTAATCGCTACACCACATGTTCCTCAGAGATATCAGACCGAGGGGCCGAAAGGGAGGACAAGATTTTAGATTTCTGGGGCTGGACCCGAAGACAATGTGTCTAGGCGTTTCTACGTATCCCATGAGGATGGGAATCAAGACACACGTAGTTCTGGAATATATCTTAGTTTAAGGTCTTAGAGATCGAACCATATAGGAGAAGAATCCTTCCATGTAAGTATAGACCTCAACTCGATCCCTAAGCCCACCTGAGTCAAACTCGGTGTGGGAAACAAGGGTGGAAGAGATTTTTTGCAATTCATGGAATTCATTCCAAAGGGAAGTTGGTGTGGATCCCCTAATGATGCATTTACCATGGATTTTTTCCTCATAAGGTGCGAATGCGCACTAAGGGATAGTGCCAGGAGTTTCAAAATTCTATTTGGATATGATGGGGTGGAGAAGGATGTGAATCATGTAACCAACATTCAAGGCTTAAAGGGGCTGGTGTGACCATGGTGGATAACTGCTGACCATGTTCGAAACACATCATCCATACCATGTTAGCCTAGAATGGGAACAACAAATGAGCATTGACCGCTAACCAAATTCGCAATGCGGGACTTGTATCAATTTTTTGCTCGGAACCCTTGAGGACGTTGGCCCGTAATGGTAGGAGGTCCCTTGATCCAAGAATCCATGCCATTCAAGGGTCCCTTTGGATGTGAAAGGTGATGAAAATCCTAATGAAGGGGAACATGAATCCTGAGAAATGGGTGAAATCATGTCCGGGTAGAATCTGACATTCCAGGTGCTAAACCAGAGTACCCTTGGGCACATTGGTGAATCACCGAAGAGGATCGAGTGGATCATCTTGAGAGAGGCCGACTTGAAAAGACAAGTATAGAACAAGGGGGGAAATAAATCTCAGGAGAAGTAGGTAAATGGCTTGGTCATTACAAAACTGATGTGAAGGAGGACATTGTCCCATACCACACCATATACTCCTCTCCCTGAGAAAGGGTAGGCCAAGGGGCCCAGATAATAGGGAGATCTTTTAGAGATAGGGCTGAATCCAAAGTCTAGACATTTGGGTGGTCCTATGTATCCCATAAGGATGGAAATAAATCCACACATAGTTCTTGAGGGGGGGGGGGTAATGTATAGTTTATCGTCATGCAGTAAGGACGTAAATGGGTAAGATACCCCAAACAAGGGAGGTGTACAGTGAGGAGAGTAACCCAACGTGAATGAGGACATAGTCCCATACCACATCGCACAATCCCAAGTGAAGAATTGGTATGGGGGCCCAATATTGGGCCATAAATAGAATGTTGTGTCTATATTGAAGTTTAACGTCTTGCAGTGAGGATGAAGGAAGGGGTAAGGTATCTCACCTGGGGATGTGTGCGGAACGGTGAGTAACCAGATGTGAATGAGGAAATAATCTCACACCACACCATACCATGTTAAGTGAGACCATGGGATAGGGGCCCAAAAAGGCCGAGGGGCCCGAGGCTAGGTCATGGACGGAGCATCATGTCTAGATTACAGTTTAACATCTTGTAGTGAGTACGGAAGTGATCTTAGTTTAGGGTCATAGAACTCGGATTGTGGATTCCTAGTTTAATGTCATATGCATGGGAAAAAAAGGGAGAATCATCGTGCCTATGGAAGAACACAAAGTGGAAATGATGATAGAGGAAAACTGTTGACGAGGTTTGCAACACAGTATCCACCCTTATGTGACCCAAAGGGGGGGAGAACAATTGAGCATCGACCGTTTAACATATTCACAACACAGGACTTGTATCAACTTTCCACCCGCAACCCTCGAGGACATTAGCCCATAATGGTAGGAGAGCCCTTGGGCCTAGAATCCATTTCATATGGGGGTCCTTTTGGATATAGAGAGTGAAGAAAGACCAAATTATGGGGCTCGTGAAGCATGACAGGGCCTGTGCTCACGAGATGGATGATAAATGAAGGGAGGGATGTCTCAAGGGGATATGTGTGGCTTGGCCAACATAGCCCGACATGAATGAGGACATGGAGTCCACACCACATCGCACAATACTAGATGAGAACATGGGCCAGGGGCCTGGAAAGGCCGAGGGACCTGGGGTTGGGCCAAGGATGGGAGGTTCCAGCTAGCTTGCAGTTTATTGTCATGTTGGACAAGTGCTGAGTGGTTTTATGTCCTTCGTTTTGGACAGATCACAAAGTTTAACGTCCTGTGATATGGAAGCTTGTGATCTTAGTTTAAGGTCATAGATCTTGGACTATTTTTCATTTTATTGTCATACATGACAATAATGAGCAGTTTAACATCATGACAGATGATGATGTAGTGTAAAGTCACGCAGGATGATAACGAGCAGTTTAACGTCATGATAGACGAAGATGAATAGTTTAACATCATGCAAGACGATGATGCAGTTTAAATTCATGCAGGACGATAACGAGTAGTTTAAAATCATGATAGACAAAGATGAACAGTTTAACGTCATGTAGGATGATGATGTAGTTTAAAGTCATGCAGGACGATAACAAGTAGTTTAACGTCATGACGGACGATAATGAGTAGTTTAACGTCATGATGGACGATGATGCAATTTAAATTCATGCAGGAAAATGATGATGTTTAATGTCATACAGGACGATAATGAGCAGTTTAACGTCATGAAGGATGAATATGAATAGTTTAACATCAAGCGGGGCGATGATGCAGTTTAAAGTCATACAGGACGATGATGCAGTTTAAAGTCATGCGGGATGATGATGAGCAGTTTAACATCATGACAGACGAAGATGAAAAGTTTAATGTCATGTAGGATGATAATGAGCAGTTTAACATCATGATGGACGATGATGCAGTTTAATGTCATGCATGACGATAATAAGAAGTTTAACATCATGATGGATGAAGATGAATAGTTTAACATCATGCAGGATGATGATGTAGTTTAAAGTCATGCAGGACGATAACGAGTAGTTTAACATCCTGACGGATGATAATGAGCAGTTTAACATCATGACAGATGATGATGCAGTTTAAAGTCATGCAAGATGATAATGACCAGTTTAATGTCATGACGGGTGAAAATGAGTAGTTTAACGTCATGACAGACGATGATGCAGTTTAAATTCTTGCAGGACAATGACGTAGTTTAAAGTCATGCAGGATGATAATGAGCAGTTTAATGTCATGATAGATGAATAGTTTAACGTCATGCAGGATGATGATGTAGTTTAAATTCATGCAGGACGATGATGCAGTTTAAAGTCATGCAGGACGATGGTGAGCAGTTTAACGTCATTATAGACAAAGATGAACCGTTTAACGTCATGCAAGATGATTAAAGGAAATTTTATGCTTCTCCGGATGGTCTAGTGGGAAATTTGAGTGATTTTAAGGGCCATCATCTACATTCTATTATCTATTCTATATTATTCTCTAAATCCTGTTCAAATATGAATATATCGCACACAGTTACAAAAAAAGGATCATTGGATTTTTTTGAAATGAATCCTAAATTATTTTGGGATTGAGTTGAAGTCTCTAAAAATTCCATTATTGCATGTTTTTCCCCTTTGTGAAGCCCCATTTCATGGAAGAAAGAGGATTTAATGAATATCCTTATTTAGATCTAGGTTTTTTATGGATGGTGCATCATATCAATTGATATGGGTTGTTTTCACATCATTTTTCCTTCACATAATTTTTCCTTCATAGGATATGAAATTAAAATCCATATTATTTGGATTTATTTACCTTAATATAGGAACCTTGAGGATACAAGATTGGTATCCATGGTTCAATCTGGCTTAAGTGAAAAAATAGATAACCAAATCATTGATAAAGGTTACAGGTTTGAATTGGGGTTTTTGATACCCTAACATTTTATAGGATGTTTTCTCTATAGTGGTTACTCCCATTAAACTTTACAAAGAGGTTGAGATTTCCATATTTGGTAATTTTTCCTAAATTATTATCTAATTTTATCTCTATATTCCTGTGATTGGATATGTTATTCTTATTACTAATGAATTCAAATCTAAACTCTTTATTGAGTATGATCATGTACTCAATTTTTTTCTAAATTACTGCTACATTGGGAACTTTAGGGAATTATGTTGTAAAGGTTTGAAGTTATCCAATTATAAAAAACTTGGCCACTTGGATGATCACTACAAGTTCATGCTACCTGTGAAGGCTAGCAGTGCTCTTGATAATCAGTAAACGTTGAAAGGGTCTAAGGAATGGAATAGGGATCGAGGTAGTCCTTCATCCAATGGAAAGAGAGATTTGGTTTAGTGGGTAGGAACTAATAATATATATCAAGGTTATGTCTCTTTATGGCCTCGATTTTATGAAACCCACAAATTGGCTACAAATAATGAGATAGGTGTTGAATAGATTGTTGTGAAAGAAGATGGCTCTGCATAACCCAATGGTTTGATGAAACTATCTTCTTATAAGGAAAATCTTGTGATGGGTGAGGGGAATGTAGGGATTAGTGATGATTACCAATCAGTAGGTGATGTTTAATACTAATTGACTACTGATGCTGACTTCTGGAAGGTGCATGATCCGTTTCCCCATAGAGGTCTCATATGAAATAAATCAGCCACTATGGTTAATCCAAAGGAGTCTGGGGCCATTCCTATCTCTCAGAATAGGTATCAAGATTGGGAAGTTCTTATTAAAATAGATCCTCTTTCACATGAGTCCTCTCTATTGGGGAATCATATGGTTGACAATTGCATGGAGTTTAAAAATTCATTGGGGGGGATATCGATCCATGTGAAGGAATTGAGACTACTCTTGATAATCTGCATGTTGAACTGTGGAAAGGGATTCAAAAGGATCTTACTGAGAAGGGATCTCCAACAATATCCACATAGGTGGAAACATCATACATGGTAGCAGATAATCAATTGTATGTGACCAAATTAAAGAAAATTTTAGTGGATAAAGAGGGTTTTCAATTGGTTATCCCCCAAAAATTCAAAGAATATTCACCTTCATCTAAGATGGTGATGAATAATATTCAGAGCCTAACTTATATTGCAATTGTTTCTCAAAATGGTGGGCATAGACAGAAATATGAGGTGACAGGTGTTCAAATGGTCACACATAATAAATCTATCTCTCCTAGCCTTTCACCCAAGTCTGGAGTAATGGATGATGAAAAGGAGAAGGCTAACTTTGATCCCTAAACTCCACTGGACTCTAGTAAAAATACCATTAGTCTTCTTAACATAATAAATAGAATTAATATCAAGGAGGTCTTCTGTGAATAATTTAGCAGTACTCATTCCATCGAGATTGTAATAAGGAAAAAATCTAATTTGGAGGGTTTTGGTGCAACTGGAGAACATGATACATAACTACTTGAGGTACCCATCCCACTAGATGATTCTTGAGTGGATGGAAAGACTTGTTGATAACCCAAAACTTGTAATTGGGGACATCATCTGAGAATTATAAGTTGTGGTATTTCCCATATATGTGTTACTTCTTTGATTTTTTTTTGGTTTTTAGAAGTTGTTGTCACTGGCCTTCAGATCCCATTTTCTCTTATACTTTTTGTTACTTTATTTTCAATAAATTTTGTGGCCATGGCCCAAAAACCATGGTTCGAATTGTCTTGGTATTATTATTATTATGATTATTATTATTATTATTATTATTATTATTATTATTTCTATTATCATTGAATCAATTGAGATGGAGGAATGGGAGAAACCTATCCTGATACTCACTGGAAATTGTTTCGCCTTCAGAAATTTAAGGAGTGTTAATATTTTCTCCTATATTCTGATTCAAATCATTGGTCAATAGATTTTTTCTTCTATAAAGAATAATTTTATTCCTAAAGAGGAAATTTTGAAGGTCTTCTCATCTTTCTTGGTTTTTTTGGAAGATCATTCATCTATCTCAAGAATCGGTCTTCTCAAAGGATTATCAGAAAAGGTTCTAATTCCCATGTATCAACATGGATAATGCTATTTTAGAAAGGATCGATCTCTTTAAGAATTCATTTATTTATCACTTATCTCTGTTTAAGGGTATGTGACCCTATAAAATCATCTACCTTGTTTCTTGGTTGGCCTCTATTTGGGGTTTTATCCTATTTCAAGTGTGTATCTTTTGGTTGTGGATTTTTTCATATCTTATTCCCTTATATGGAATCGAAATCACAATCCTGGAGTATGGGATTGGTTGGTTTAAGACCATGAATATTAAGGCTTCATGAATGGAACATAAATTTCAACCTTAATGATTTTAAAGATACTTGGGCACAAGTTTGGATCAAAATTCATGAATTGAACTAAGTTTTATGGAATCCTAAAATTTTTTATGATATTTCCTCTGCAATTGGTATTCAAATTAGGTTGGATACTGCTACTGAATTGGTTAGTTTCATCCATTTTTCAATGTTTTTAGTTGAGGATGATTTAAGTTCTATTTTTATTGAGAAAATATTTCTCTCTACTATGTAGGATTAAATTAATATCAACATTGAATTTTTAAAAACTCCATTGTTTTGTGGATATTGTCATATTATGGAACATTAAAAGTCTAATTGTAGGATAGATCTTGTTTTCTCAAATTACTAGTCAAAAGTCATGATTTTTAACACTTACGGAGGAAGGTAAGAGATGGAGTTTTCCAATGAAATGATAATTAGTTAAAGGATACTATTATTGACGAGGAATACCATGCCTCTGCCTCTAGAAACTTGGATCCCAGAAGTGGGAAACCCCATGCCAACGATGATGTCTCTTCTTAGGGAGCCCGACTACTTTACTAGGAATTTATTCCTCCAATGAATGAATTAACTAAAATTCCTAAACTTAGGAATATTTTTTATCCCCCAAATGTATATGAGTTTGGTTCTATTTTGCAGTTGGATGAAAAAAATGCTATGTCTTGGACTGCCATAGTAGATGAAAATAATTTTGTTGATGTGGGTTTTTTCTTTTAAGGATGCCTTTTCAAGGGGAATATAGGATGATAATGATAGTGAGGAATCATATGAAAATCAAGCTACTAGGTTGTTATCTGTATAGGCTAATGTGAACTATAACATGTGATGGGAACAAAAATGATTTCTAACAATATCGTCAATGGGAAATCCAAGATGGATGATTCCATTTATATGAAAGTCAATACCAAAAGAGATTTTACTCAGGATCTTAGTAAGACTTCCCCAGTTAAAGTAAATGAGAAGGTTTTAGTTTCTCTTAGACCTTCCAATTCTCTTAAACACATTGGATCCTATTTGTACTCTGCAAATAGTTAGCTGGACTCTGGTCATACGGTGGGTAGGTCAGTGGGTGGGCAAACTTTGAATACTCCAAAATTCCACAATAATGCAGGAAGTTGCTTACAAGTTTCCACAGCTCCTATTTTCAATGATCAAGGGATCATTATTTCGGTCTTATTTTGGGTTTAGTGCTTAGTAATGATAAGGAGGGTTCTAATACTATTATTGATAAATGTTTTGTTTCAATGATCGAATGTGCTAAAGTTGTAGAGGATGCTGAGGATGAAAGTGGATTACAATCATCTACTATATGTATGGATATTTATGTTCAACTAAGACCTATTATAGTATTAGATCCTGATTGGGGTAGGAAAATTCCCTTGGTTCCACACCTAAACATGACTTTTGGGGAAGTTTTAAGTTCCACAACTTCTCATTGCATGAAATATGTTGGATTTGGTCATGGTATTGATAGGGAAGATATAAGGGTTTCAAAAATGGAGGTTCTCAAGCTGGATAAATCAAGGGTGACCTGTTCTTCATTGGGTTCGGATTTTTTTCCATCTTCGAAGGATAAATCAGGTTTGAAGGTGAATAAATTGAACTCCTTTAAGTTTCTTGCATTCAGAAGTCATGATGAGGAAGGAAAAAGTAGTGAACATGTGCTCATTATAGAAGAAACAATGGATATTGTTGATTTGGGACTTATAGATGTTGGAGGTGGCCCATGGTTTCAGGTATAGACATGGAGAAGGGGGTGGTACCCTCGTGTTAGGCCCAGACACTCCTCTCACCATATCATGAGTACTCGTTCTTGAGTGATGTAATTTATTTTAGTTTTTTCTCCTATTTTTTTGTAAACTTTTCATGTTTTGAATGTTCCTCCTCTATATTATATACTATGTTTTTAATAAATGGGTCACAAATCCTCAATATCAAAAAAAAATTATTATTATTATTGTTATTTTTATTTTTGTTATTATTGTTATTTTTTATCACTATAAAGGATGATAGAGAGATTCTATCTCATTAATGGGGAGATTCGTTCTCTTAAATTGATATATTTCTTAGGAGATATACAACTCTAATGGATAAGAGTTGAAGATGAAAATTTTGAAAGCATTGAAATGGTTGTAGAATGTAGTGCTGTGCACCGTTGGGCTAATAATGATTTGGAATTGGTTGGATATCCTGGAAATCAATCATTTTATTTAAATCCAACCTAATATAAGCTTCCCAACGGTGATAAAATTTGATATTTTTAACCCATGATGTGGGTTTACTAGTTTTTAGGTGGTAGGATGAATGTGATTTGATGACATCAAATATTGTGTTCGATGAGGTTCCATCTGACCCGTGGCAGCAGCTTCATTGTGTATGATTAGAGGTGATGACCGGGAATCCAAGGCCAATGATTGAGGTGACGTGTGGTGAGGTAGTCTTGAGATCCTGGTGGTGGTGACAATAGAGTCTTAATGGTTGTTTGTACGTAGGGTATGGTGGTCTGGGTTTTTTTGACGATGAAGTGAGATTTCCCGCGATGCAGATCTAGGATTCTAGTGGACACCCTAATAGCAGTGCATTTCTATTCTCTAGGATAATGGGATGGTAGGCCAATAGTGTCCAGTGATGCCAGTAAGGGAGATGAACTATAGATTTTTTGGTGGACTGACGATGCTTGGTGGACTAACAATGTGAAGACCTCATCCTTGGGATACAGGAATGACCTTAGGATGTGGTTTCCCGATGAACTCAAGATACAGATATCTCTAGGATGTGGGATGACCCTAGAAAACATAGAACATGCTGAAAACAACTATATTTGGATACTTTGTTCTGAAAAATGACGTGGGGTGGTGATCCTCTTTACAATAGTATGACGAAGCAGTCTTTGGGGAGGGTTGTGTGGGATCTTGGTAGAGCAGGCGACATACCACAACATGGAGGATGGGGATGGAGATCAGTGTGCTGTTGGATAGTATAGTAAGTGGTGCATGGGTGTTAACTGGTGAGTGGATAGCGACGACCAAGAGATAAAATCAAGACGCAGATGTACTTGAGATGTGGTCTGTTTTTCATCTTTGACCTCAAGTCACAATTCCAGGGGAGTAGGTTGTAGATAGGATTCCGTGCATGTTTTTTTCTTAGGTTAGTGATGCTCAAGATTTGGGATATAGGTGATGTGGTGGTCCTCAGGATGGTTCTTCAATGGTTGATGGGCCTGCTTTTCTTTTCTCATTATTTCATTGGGTTTTTGTGGCTACCAAATAAGTGGTTCTATGGGCCATGATGCATGGGTCTTCAGATCATTATGGGGTGATTTTGGGTGGAATTGTTTTTCCACTTTCTTGGTTTGGTTGTAGTTTATGTGTCACACACTTTTAGGTTTATGTTTTCATTTTATTTTCGTTAATAATTCTTAGGGTCGAGAACACTCGGTACCTGAACCTTCCTAATTATTATTATTATTGTTGTTGTTATTATTATTATTATTACTGACTGAAAATTGATTTTTTATTATTTCCAAACACTTTTAGGAAAAGTGAGAAACCATGAGTCACAAACCGCACAAGGTAACCACCCACACAATCCAACGGCAAAGAGCACAAAGACAAACAACAAGAACATACCAGCACAACCACTAATAATAAAAGTAACCATATTCATCACCACACCTGACACATGATTCCTCCTCCGTAGTGGCCAATTCCCATTCAAGAAGCTGTCTTATACTGCCTCCAGAGATTATCACTTTGGTTCCGGCTCCTCATTTGATCCAGATAACGCTGCCCCGAGCATGATTGCATGGTGATGCTGTCTTTTTTGAAAGCAAGGATCACCCCATGATCTCGTTTAGATGAAGCTCTGGTATTCATCGGGCGCAGAAGATAAGAATAATACTTCCTCATTTCCCTTTTTTGGCATAGCCAAAAATGTTCCAACATCCACATTCATTATCTTTTCCCCACCTTGAACAATATCACTAAAGGACCGGGAACCCGATCCCCTCAGATTTTATTTATCACCCCCGGCGATATACCCGCTCTTGTCAAAAATAATCTCCAATGCATGTTCCTTGAACCCCTTGTCCTTGCCCCTCCTCGGGTCAGGTGTGTTGCATTCGATCACTAAAAGGCACCTCACCACAGCTCCAATGTATTTAAGAGTTTCCTTTCCCTCACCCTCTTCCATTATCCTAAGCTCCTCTTCTTTGTCCTGGAAATTTCCAAAGTCCCGGTTAGGGAGCTCCTCCACCATCATAGAGAACCCCTTGTGACCCTGGTTCTCCTGGTATCCCTCATATACACCACCGGAAGCCACATGATAAATGTCCAATACAACTTCAGAGAGGCCATCGAACCCGTTGCTCAGTTGGAGTAAAGGCCTCACTGGTAGAGCAAGACCTCCATCATCTCGATTCCTGCCTGAGCGGGCCACCTCCATGGCAGGCACAACCCCTTCTCCATCAGTCTGATGAACTCTCTCCTCCTTATTTATATTATTATTATTAGTATTATTGTTATTATTATTTTTCTTCTTCTTCTTCTTCTTATTAATATTAATATTATTATTATTTTTAAAGGTAGTGGTGGAGCCCTTTTATGGAAAGACAAAAAGGAAATAACAGATGGAGGATGGGGTCAGACATAACAATATTCCCTAATCAAAATTAGGCAAAGACCTAAATTTTTCCTAATCTTAGCTCCAGGATCATGTTCTTCATCATTAATAGAATTCCAATTGATGAATCCACACCCATGACCTAGACCTATATGGTGATGTCCTCTCCTCTAAGTTATCACGGGATTCTAAATACCTTTAATTTCACTGTCCACTGAGTTAGGTATTCCAACATCAGCTTGTGTCTCTACTCTCTTAAAAGGGTCATCATGTACGGAAATATCATTGTATTTCCATGTAAGTGCTTGAATATTATTTGTCTGGTCCCCAATATCCTTCAAATCATTCATAGAATCAAGAACATCAGAAGAGTTATGAGTGGACACCTGTGCCTTACCCAAAGAAACATGTTATACATGAGCATTAGATACCAAAAACCCACATCCACTAGGGCCCTATTTTATTAATCCACTGGGGACCAAGGATGTATCCCGAGGGAGGAAGATCCAAACCCAAAGTATCATCATTGAAAGGAATAAAATTATCCTCCTACTGGTTTCCCTTCTCCAGATGTTATTCAGGTGTGGAATTCTATAACTTTTACTGGTATTCGGAATGAGTCCATCCCTTTGGAATAGAAAATATAGAAGAAGGGAGACACAATTGTTTTGAGGATAATCAAGCCTTCTTTATGAGATACTTAAAGTGTGTAGTCACTCTATTATTTCTCATCTTTTTTTTATATTTAATGAAGATAGATTGAGTTTGTAACACCCCAGGATTTCATAGTGTGTTATTTCTTAAAAATAATTCAATAACTTGCACTACACGCAACACCGAGTTCAATCACACCATGACGTACAAAAAAAAGCCATTAAAAGAGGTCATGAATAGTATTAACTACATTTTGAACTTTATATAATCCTTATAATTTTAGAATCCCTATTATGAGTTTCTTAGTCATAATGCAAGAACAGATTCATTTTCAGTATTGCACTTTTATCAACTTTTAATAGTGAAACCTTTTTAAATAAAATATTTTAAACTATCTGAATAAATTGGGACATCAAAAAATTTAAAATGAAACATCCCAAGATTCCACGGTACGCTTTCCTTTGAATAAAATAGTAGCGTGTGTTGTACGCAACCTTGAGTTTTAACACACGCCACAACCAATCAAACTAGCCGTTATGAATAGTAATACCTAAATTTTGAAATTATATAGATTTTATATTTTAAAATGGACTTCATTTTTGGATTCTGAATATCTAATTTAGCCTAAGGTGAAATTTTGGTACTTTTCGGATAACTTTCATATTTTGATGAATAGTGAAAATTACTAAATTTTAATTAAAAACAACTTTTTTAATCAAAATAATTAATAGTGATAAATTGTGAATTTGAGTGGTTTTAAAGTATATTTAGAATATATTTTTACCATTTAATATAATGTTGGCCATTGGACATAATTTTACAATTAAACCGAACATAAACAAAGTGTCAATCTTTTGATAGTTATTACCTCTTAAAAACACGCTTTTTGTTTTGACAGCGGGAATTAATTTTAAATTAATTTCTACCACTTCGGTGTTTTGAATTTAGAAAAATGGATTCCATATTTGGAATCAGGATGTCCAAATTGTGTAAATAGGTAACCTTTATTTTTAGACATTTTGAATAATTACTGTGGTAAATATTTTATTTACCATGGTTAAGGGTAAATCCGGTAAATAAGGGTTAAAAAATAATATTATAATAATACAAAATTACCCTAAAACGTGTCCTAAACTTATTTTTGGACACATAACCGACCATGGGCATCCTTGGGTCTATTTGGGGACCCCTTGGAGCCACTTGTATGTGGTAGGGACACATTATATTAATAAAGTTAAAATAAAAATAAAAATGGCATAAGCTTACATCTTTTAGAAGAACAATTTTTACATAGGGTTATACATGTTGAATTTTCTATTATAAATATTAATTAGAAATCTAAAAAGATTTCCTACATAATGATATTTTATTTATAATTTTTAGACATCAAATAATTTAAATTATTAATGACACAATAATGATGCAATGTTTACCTCATTAATAAATCATTTAAATAAATAAGATTATAATGATTACAATATTATCTAAAACCTGTCCAATTCTTATTGGTTGATGTTATTTAGAATATGAGTCATCTTATATTCGACCTCAATGATTTTTGGACCATTATAAACCTAATATAATTATATTATAAAGTAATACTTTCACTCTTTCCTAAAGAGCCCCTCCTCTCCCTTATAAAAGGAGACCACTTCTACTCATTCCTCACACCTCTCAAGCCACTTGGCTCGTCCAAACCATGCCCAAATAAGCTCCCCACAACCCTCTCCTCCTCCTTGAAGCTTCCCCTTAGGCAGAAATCATTTCAAGAAGTCCTTTGGTTCCAACCAAAGTGAGTTACCTAAATTAAAGGTAACGATTTCTCTTAAATTATTTTCATTTATTTTGCTTCTCCAACCCCCAAAATCTATTTATTTCCTTTCTTTTGTAACAACAAAAGTATCCTCAATATACTAGGATGTTTTTATAAGAAGTATTCGAACTACACATACACACACCTCCATCTAATGGATGATGAACATAATGTTTCTGTGAATGGCAAACTAACGTCTCACAAAACGATGATTGTTCAAATACATCTTACCGCCTCCCATGGTGGCCATTATGATGGCACTGTAATTAAGTGTGATATTAATGATACATATTTTATATATAAACTTCTGTAATTCCATTTTATTTCATACCATTATTCGTTTCATGTTGTATATACGTACGATAATTTCATTTGAGGAAGTGCGGACTACCGCCCCCTTAAAATGATATGACTCGTTCATAACACACATGGAACGTATAAAGAATGGTGTTAATGAACATAAGTAACATATATAAAATAGTATATTATACTGGAATAATAATATACCTATGTATCATTTGGATTCAATTCTTTTAAAATGAAAAATTAAATGGAAGTAGCGTTCGTGCGTACGTACGGACTACCGTCTCCACGAACACGATGAGATCCATCCTCCATCGTATCCATTCAAGTCTTATTCTCATTTTAGGGATAAAAATAATTTTAATATAATTCTGATTATGAATAAGATATAATATATCCATTACAAACATGTCTTACGTAACCAAACATTTAAGAAGAACGAATCGATTATCACCCGAAACGACGATAATACTAAGATATTATTAATAAAGAAATGTTAAAAGATCATATATGATATCATATTGATGTATATGATTATTGTATAATTTAATAAATGTTTTAATTATTATACAGGAGGTTAACATACCATCGACTAAGGGAAAGTTCAAGGTAAGGGATTTTCTTATCTCACTTTCAACTCCGTGAGATTTCCATTGTTCGCCACTAAATTATTGAAAGTGGTGTATTGTGTATGGACATTTGATATATATTATCATGATTCTCTTTATATTCATGTTATTCTGTAAATCATTTTGGTGGTTATTAACTTTTGGCCATACGACTCAGTTGATTAACGTGGTAAAGAGTTTCTTATCTCACTCTTAATTTCGTGAGAATTCCATTGTTCACCACTTAATTATTACATGTGGTGTATGTGTACTTCCCATGATTGTATTCATTGTGTAATATACATTAATTTATGGGTACTTACATAGTCATGTTATGATCCTTCTTTCATATTTTTATGTTTCGTAAGTTACCAAATCGATAAGGGAATTTGACATTTCAATTTCCACTCATTCGGCTTTACGCATATTTCATTGATTATATTACTCCAAGATTATGTGTGGAATCACTATTCATTTGATTATGTCATAATTTCCACTCCCCTTCCTGTGGATATACTTTTGATACACATAATCACTCTATTGATAATTCTCAAGTCATTAATATGAATTTGATAAGAGTAATTTTAACTCTTTCACCATTTGTTGAGTTAAACATCCAATTCGTTGGTGTTGTTTCTACAAGAATATGTGTGAATATCCTTTGATTGTTTTACACTGAATATTCAATCATATATAGTGTATTTATATTTTCACACATAATTATGTCATTGATTTATCCTTAACCTAAGGATACGACCTTTATGAGAGATTTCATCTCAATTTACATTCAATTGGGACTTCTTTGTTGATATACACCAAATCACTTTTATGTGGTGTATATAATGTACTTTGACATAGTATATCATGAATCCCTTTATTCTCATGATATTACAAAGTTTTGATTACCTCAATTATTTGTACTCAAGTGTCTCTCTTTTGGTTAGAATCTCTAACCAAAATACCATTTTAAAATGTTTTAAAGACTTATTCTTCTAAATCTTGCTCATTAATTTCCATGTTTTAAAAAATGGTTTTAAGGATTTATTTATATAGACATTAAAGTTTTAAAATTAAAACTCCTTTTAAAAGTTTCAAAGTGGTATGGGACACTTTGATTCAAAAATATATTTTTAAATGGCTTCTTGACAAATAGTGTGACTTTTAAATGATTTCAAGAAAAGGGGGTTATTTCCCTCAAATAGTTTTGATGATTATTTTCATCTATGTCAACATCCTTCATTATTCATGATTGAGGTTAATGTGATACAATACAATCTTCCATATTGTATCAAATGAGTTATGTTTGACTGTGGATGTTCTATTTTCATACCATTCATGGTTTGTGGTTAAAGTATTGACATTTCGTATGCTAGTTTTAATACGAATGTTTATTTTATGCTTAAACCTATTCATATGAGGAATGCATTGGACTTAATAAGTTATGGGTGGAGCCCGCTATAGCTCCTCGATGCATCGGTAGGTCTCATGAGACAAACTAGTGTCTTGGCACAAGGCCTTGGAAAAATCTTATTTGTAGTCTTGGCACGAGGCCTTGGCTATGTGGTTATAATAGTCTGGCATTATGCATTCCATCATTATGAAAGTGGATATTGATATTGCATGTGATCATTCGACTAGTAGAATATCCATGTGAGTAAGTAAATGGCATTATTTCATTTTACCTTTGCCATTTTATGCTGAAGTTCAAGTTTAAAAGGCTTTTGTTTTAGTTATAAATTGCCTTAAGTGTTTATGCTTATTTATGAAAGCTTCTGCTATAATGTTATCCTTACTGAGCATCTGAGCTCACCCCTTTCAATGTTTTATTTTTTTCCCAGGATTATGAAGAAGTAATTTATGAATGACCTGCAGGGATAGTATGAGGGGATATGAAGACAAGATGTTTTTTTTATGATGTAATGTAAAAATTAATAGATGTATCTAGTTATTCCAAGGCTACTAAACTAATCGGTCTTTCGAGACTTGATCTTTCTCTTGATCATGCCAATGTTATGTAATAATGCACCGACTCTAGGTAATTAGGGTCGGGGCATTACAGAGTTTACCTGATCTAAGGAAATTCCTTCTGGATTGTTGGGGTTTTTGATGGATGGAGAATGAACTCACTGTGTAGAGACTTCTTTCATATTGTTTTCTTATCAGTAGATTTAAAGTCTAAGTCATGGGGCTTCATATTTTTGAATCTAAATCTTGGAATTATAAGAATTTATTATTGGGTCCCTCATTTTAACCCTCTCAATGTGAAGAAATCTATCACACAGATTTGGTTTAAAATTTTGGGGTTGAGCTAGTTTTTTGGTATCTTAATATTTTATGGAATACTGCCTCTACAGTGGGTGTCCCAATTAAAAATTTCAAGGAAATAGAAAAATATAGGTATGGTCAACTTTCACGCCTCTTGGTGGAAGTTTACCTTAATACACCTTTAATAAAAAACATCATCCTTAATGAAGATTATTTTAGATTTGATTTATCAGTGTAATTTGATAAGATTCCTCAATTTTTTCAAGGCTTCTATTACACTGGCCATATTATTGAGAAGTTCTGTAGGTCCTTAACCTATAGAAAATATGGGAGGGGAGGTCAATCTAGTGATAATTATAGAAATTATTTCAATATTGATGCGGCCCCTATAATGGGTATGACTGGATGAAAGGATTCAGTCCAGTTTACTGATAAGGGTTCTATGGATGCTTCCACTGATGCATAGGGAATTTGAAATGCTTCAATACATGTTCTGTAGGACTATAATTTTTTAGTGGATGACACCAAGGATCAAGGATAGGTCGAGGGATAAGAGATTAGGGATATGATGCCTGGTATAACTACTTATCCCACTAGGACCATAGTGGGAGATGGTGACTCTGATGTTGGTGTTTATAGAGCCAATTTTATTTTTGAGAAGCATAAGGGGAGGATACATTATGAATCTAATGGGAGTGATGATTAAGTTGATATTAAAGTTATCTACAAAGAGAGGAACCTTTAATCTGGGAAGAGTAAAGGCAAGAAAACCACTGCTTCTGTGGGTTGTGGAACCCTTTCACCCTCAAGTGTAAAGGGAGCTATGGGGGATTTTGATCATATACAGAGTTAAATACATACTCCAGCTAGTAGAACTGATAGTCGAATATTGGGAAAGGCCACCCTTGGTGTTGGTACTATAGGAGTAGAACCTGTAGGTGTGGCCTCTATTTATGACTTGACTTCTGGTGTTTCCAAACAATTGTTTTATTCAGGATCTTCAAAGAAGGTCTGTGACACTACAGTTCTGGGGTAGTTCCTAGACTCTATTATAGATGATAAAGTTCTCCATTCCTCACCCAAGGAGACAGTGGAAAGTATCAAGGTGATGTATGGATCCTATTCGGACATAGAACCTTCTTCCAAAGTCATGTATGCTTCACATGCTACATCTTATCCCCAAAATATTGTCTAGAAGGATAAATTGATAAAAAATCATGATGCATCTTCATCAACTCTAGGTGTAATGAATGCAAGACATGTTATGGATTCTGGGAGTACTATAGGAAAACTTATTTTCAGCTTACTGGATAATTTGGGTAGATCCAGCACTAGTTAGTCCTTCCTCCAAGAAGTTGAAAAATCTCGATCCCTAGAGGTGGTCATTTCAGGTTTAGGGATATCAAAGGGCCCAGGTCTAGCTAGAGTCCAGGATCTTTAAGCCCTTGACAATTTAGTTGAAATGACACAACCCTCTGAAGTGGTCAGAGTAGGTTCATGGAAATTAGAGGGTTCAAGTCTTTCCCCACTAGATTATGTCTATGATGATGAAAAGTCATGGAAAAATCCCAAAACATGGAAACGGGGACATCTACCTAGAGGGGGGGGGGGTGGTTTTCTATCTCATTCTGATAGACGAATTTGTTTCTTCATAATTTTTCTACTTTATTATCTATCTTTTTGGCCATTTTTTTCACTATTTCCTTTTTTCACCTCCCCATTGTACTTTTCATTTGCTTTATTTTTAATAAATTTCAAATTCCATGGGCTATAACCCATGGTTTGAGATCTTTGATTATTATTTATACTATTATCACTATTATTAGTACAGTTCTTATTACTTTTATTACTACTATTATTATGAGCATTACTATTATTACTATTATTATTACTATTATTATTATTAGTATTCTTATTAGTATTCTTATTAGTATTATTCTTATTACTATTATTATCACTATTATTATTATTATTATTATTACTACTACTACTATAATAATAATATTATTATTACTTTCGAAACATTAATTTCAAAGAACAAATTTTCAAAAATCACCCACATCCCTTAATAAAAATTAAATTATTTATAATATAACCACCTAATTTTCAAAAAGACATCCCCGCCAATGGGGTTTGTCACCACCGATATCCCAAATAATTCTGGAAAACTAACCATCCCCACTTTTGGGTGGGGATGCCAAATTCGCCATCATAATGAGTTGTGTGATGTCATTCCCACATCCTGAGGCCATTCATCACATGAATTGCCATCCAAATCAACTACACACGAAATCCCATCCCCACTGCTGGGTGAGATAAGACCATCACTGTCCTGAGTAGCTGTGACCTTCCTCCCATCAATGAAACTGCCACTATAGTCCAACACTACCACCACAACAGATCTCATCTGGATGACACCTCATCGACCACATAACTTATTGACACCGAATCACATTCAACACACTTATTAAAATTCCACAATCCCTCAATGTGGGAGGAGATTAGGGTTTTCCACCCTTTGGAAGAAAACATTACCTTTCTCTATCCTATGAGTTTAGATCCATAGACAATGAGTGAAAACCACTGTTTTCCTCACCGTACACACCACCACTTAATAAAAGCATTTCAAAATTCCCCACAATTTCATCTTCAACAAATTCTCTTTGAAGAACCAAATTATTGAATTAATCCCACATTTAAGTGAGAGAACCTCTCCATTGATGAGAGAGATCGTCTATGTTGATGAGTGAGAACCTCTCTATCCATAATATCAATACCAACAAAAACAACAACAACAACAACAACAAAAACAACAAAAACTACAAAAACAATAATAGTAATAATAATAATAGTAATAGTAATAATAATAATAATAATAATAATAATAACAATAATACCAACAAAAACAACAACAAAAACAACAACAATAACAATAACAACAACAACAACAAAAAACAACAACAAAAACAACAACAACAACAACAACAACAACAAAAACAACAATAATAATAATAATAATTGGGTTTCAGGTAGTCCTCAGCAGCCGGAGACCCCTGAGGTGAAGCCCCTTCAACCTCATTGTCTTCTCCCCTCTCCTTATATCTAGGATTCATGGTTATCGAATTTTCTATGAAGATATTTTCTCCACTGGATTATATTGGAATCATTCTCATCCTCCCTATCCCGCATCTCCCTCTACCCTTTGGATTTAATCTTCATTGCGACCTGGATCCTCAAAGTTTCTTCTACTATATTCTTCTACTTCAAATATAGTAGATTGAGTCCTCAATGGTGGTGCACCATATGATATTTAGTTATTAAAATCAGGATCTTGGGACATCTGGAAGCAGTAAATTGGATTCTTGTAAATGGAGGTCATAGGTGTCTCTTCCTCAATAGTGGTGCATGGGGTTTTCTTCTCTGGATATGGTCTCTTTCATCTTTGTTTTGGAGTTGGATATCATCTACAATGCTTCTCTACACCTCATCCTCAAGATCTAGTTTATAGTCCTCCTGATGGCAATCTTGAGGTCGTGAGGGTGGTTTTCAAAGTTTCTCTTTCAAAGGGTGGCGAGGGCTTAGGATGCGAAGGGACTATTGGTGTCTACTTAATCTAAGGTGGAATCATGGTTTTTATTCTATGGTGTTGGTATTAGGGAGTAGTCAATATCCATGATGGTGGTGGTGGCTGATAGGTGTTGGCACGATCGGGTGTGGGTTCATGCATGATCTCACTGGGGTTTTCCTATTATTTTGGGCCTGATTATCTATGGCTATGTGTTTTGGGATTCTATATCTTGGCCCTTTGGGATTTCTGTTTTTTAGTATTTAGACCTTGGGACCTCTGGGTCAATTCTTGTGGGTTTCATGCAATGTGATTGGTATTAGATGAATATTTTGGTGCATTAGGCATGTAGTTCCATGGCACTCCCAGGTGGACAACCTCAATTTGAGGGATATGAATATTAATGCTCACTATCATGTCTTCCATCCCATTTTGGGTTGGTAGGGTGCCATGCATTGTGAATTTCTCACTTGAATCTAGTTTGATGATGCAATACATCAGGCAGGTGATGCAAGCACTTACCACACATGTGTCGCTTGTTGGGTGGATCGAAAGAGTGATGGGTGTGCTGGAACCCATCATCCGACCATCCACCCACATTGTGGAAGGAGGGGTTCTATATTTTGTTGAATTTTTCCAACATGATGAAACATTTTTGATGGAGGGGAAAGTCATTTTTTGGATTGAACTCAGGTGGTGAGGTTCAATGGATGGGGGATGGTGATTTGTTTGACTACTGACATGATATGCAGCAAGCTACTCACTCAGAGCCTTCATAAAATGTTTCAGACATCAAGCCATTGGGACTCTGAGATATGTGGAATTGGGTCTATGGGCCATATTTTTTTATTGAGCCTTATAGCCATTGGTCTATCGGGTCATGTTCATGGTTACCTCTCAACCATATTTAAATGAGGTTTTTTCGTTTCTTAATAAAAATCAGGAGTTTCCCCCTACCTGTTAAATAATAATAATAATAATAATAATAGAACTATTACTACTACTACTATTATTATCATTATCATTATTATAATAATTAATAATTAATAATAATAATAATAATAATATTAGTAATATTATTAGCCAATGAGCCTGTACCTAAGCGGTAAAGGCTCTCTCTTGGAATCTAGGAGGTACTGGGTTCAAGCCTTGTTGGGAACATGTATTATTATAGTACTATGAAAGTGGAGACATAGATGATGACATAGGTAGGTAGTGACACAGACGATGATGTAGGTGGGTGGTGGTATAGACATGATGCTAGCTTGGTGATGTAGGCATGATGATGAAAGAATGACACTACACTAGGATTTCAGGCCATGTAATGGCATTCATTCCCACTGGGCCTATGGGCCATGTTCTAAATAAATAAGTATTGATGGGTGGGATATCCCCTGGGGGGATATCGACTTCCTTTTTGGCCTGTGTGTGTGTGGTGTGTGTGTGTGTTTGAATGTAATTTTACCCCCAAGAACCTAGCCACATGCCGATGGGAATTGATAACCTACCCATAAAACTCTCTATATTTATTCCCCAAAACTCTCATATATACAACCCATAGGGCCCATACAAAAATGGCCTAAAGGCCCCAACCTCATTCTGTAACACCTGTTCAACCCAAGGGAATACCAATATACGTCACTTCCTACCCATCATGATCTCTTTATTTATTCCCCAAAAGGCCCATACATAAGCCCATAGGGCCCATAAAACCATAGCCTAATGGCCCCAAACTCATCCTATAACTCATGCGCAACCTGAGGCAATGAAAATATATGTCACTTCCTACGACATTATCACCAATAAGACATTGTTTCCCAAAATCAAGCCTCTTCGTCCAATCAATTATGGACAAGTTCCTATAAGTCATGTGTCCTCACTGACGTTGCCAACCCACAATCGCCATAATCTCACTGGACACTGTGGATATTCCATAGACGATCTCCAGACCACCACCCTCACCACTAAGTGGGGGTTCATGAATCCTAATCATTGGTCACCATGCCAACCTACTGCCCCTACTGCCGCATCAAATTCGTCAGCCTCTACACATCACCTTGTATCTGCACAATACCTGTCACCACCTACCCATTTCCTGTTGGTCTTTTTAGTGTCCCCTACATTGCTGTGTCATGGGACCATCGAATTGCGCCACCACTGTTTAAGGTTACCACCCCCAATAACCACCAACCACTAAGCGTCGTCAACCTTCAAAACTAGAACCTACTACAGTACCAACCAGATCCTCTGCTAATCTGCCACCAACACTAACTCCTCTTTCATCATGCATCATCATGGTCTGCCTTCTACTTAACCCACCACCACCTCAAAGCCTATATAAAATTCTTTTTCTCCCTATCGTTCAACATCCTCACCTCCCCCATCATTCAGTATACTATTGTATTGCTCTGCACCCAAATCCAGCCATCCGTAGCTAGCACCATTATTATTATTATTATTATTATTATTATGTATATATAAGATAAAAATATGGGATCCAAAGATCTTCTATCTATATTATTTCATGGATTTTAGGAATCCTATGTGTTGGGTTTTGATCCATAGTGATACGTCTAACCTCAAGATGTGTTTGTTTGTCCTCTAAGGAAGATAGAATCTGAAAAGGATTGTGTAGATGAAGGCTTAATGAAAACAGTTCTATGTCAAAGGAAACATGATTCTTTTCCTGGTGATTTAGTGGGAAATTTTAGTGATTTGAATGGAAATCATCTTTCTTATATTGACTCTTCTATATTCTTCTCATAATCCAGTTCGGGCCTAAACCCATCGCAATACTTTACAAAAAATGGCGCTTTGGCTTTTTTTAAAGTGAATCCAAAATTCTTTCAGGATCTAGTTCAAGATTGAAAACATTCCATTATTTCACAATTTTCTCCTTTACAAAGCCCCATTTCATGGAATCTAGATGTTTTAATTAAGTGCCTTATTTATATCTGGGGTTTCAATGGATGGCGCATCATCTCAATCACTATGGTTTTCTTTAAATTAATTTTTACTTCACAGGATATGAAATTAAAATCCTAAGTATTTTTATTTATTTCCCTTAATCTATCAATATTGAGGCTACAGTATTGGGATCCATGGTTCGATCCGACTCATGTGAAGAAATAGACAACCAAATCATGGGTAAGGGTTATGGGTTTGGATTGGAATGTTTGGCACCTTAAGATTATGTAGTATGTTTCCTTTTACATGGGAACTCCCATTAAACATGAAATACAGACTGAGCTTTTGATATTTTAGAACTTTTCCTAAATTATTGTTGAATTTGATCTCTGTTCTCCTCAGATTGAAACTGTTTTTCTTGTTGCTAATGAATTCAAATTTTAGCTCCTTATTGAGTACGTGAATGTACCCGACTTCTATCTAAATCTATCATGTATTGGGTATGTTAATTAATTATGCTGTAAAGTGTTTAAGTGTGCCAATTTTAAAAAACATGGACACCTATCTGATCAATTCATGTTCATGATGCATGTGAAGGCTAGCAGTGCTCTTGATAATTAGTAAAATTTGAAGGGGTATAAGGAATGGAATAAGGATTGAGGTGGTCCTTCATCCAAAGGAAAGGGAGGTTTGGTGTACAGGGTAGGTGATACTGATAGAAATCAGCGTGAAGTATCTTTAATGACTCCCTTTTATGGAACCAAAAAATTGGCTACAACTACTGAGTTGGGAACTGAACAGATTATTGTGCAAGAATCTGGCTCTGCACAACCTAACGGAATGATGGCACCGTCTTCCTAGAAGGAAAATATTATCATGGGAAAGAGACATTCAAGGATATGTGATGATGAACAATAAGTGGGTGAAGTTGAATCCCAATTGACTACTAATGATGAATTCGTGAAGTATCATGATTTTTACCTCCATAGGTCTCATATGCAACTAACCATCAACTGCGATTAAGCCAAAGGAGTTCGGGACCATTCCTACATCTCAGAACAAGTCTCAAGGTGGGGAAGTTCTTCTACAAATGGATATTCCTGCACATGAGCCCTCTTTGTAGGGGAATCATATGGTCAGCAAGTGTATAGAGTTGAAAAGTTCATCGGGGGATGTTGATCCGCATGTAGGCATTTATACTACTCCTGATAATCAGAATATTAAAATGTGAAAAGAGAGTCAAAATCCACTTTTTGAGAAGGGATCCCCAGCAGCATATGTTAGATTTTGGGGCCCACAGCGAAAGCTAGTGGACCTTGGATTTTAAATTTTTTGTCAGCGGGATGACGGAACTTATCGCCATTGACGATTCGAGCCTTTGATAGGTCTGAGGATCTCGTGTAAATTACAAAGAGCACAAAATAAAAATGAAAACGTACCCATTTAAAATCTGAATCCACGGTTGACTGAAAAAAGTCGATGGTGATTTTCTCTTGAGGGATCCAAATTAGGAACCCTATTTATCATCCACACACACTTCAAAAACCCCTAGATCTTCAATCGTCAAATTCTGAGTGCTAGTGTGGAGATCCGATGATGCTTTTGATGTCCTGATGATCACCGCATTGATATTACTTCGATGCTGAAGAGAGATCTTGATCCGTGCTTCTTGGATCGAGAGCTTGTCTCTCTAGAGAGCGGGAGGAGAGAGAGGCCCTAGATTTCATTCAATGGAATGAATGAATAGTGAATTGAATAATATAAGAGAGAGCCTCCTTCTATATTTATAGTGGAGTTAAGAAATACCTGGTTGGGTTCCCCGACCCCCATTTATATCAACATCCACTAAATAAATAATTTTGAAGAACTAAACTATGCCAATATTATTTATTATTTTATCACATACTTGTAATATATATAAAATATATATTACGTGATAAAATAGAGTCATTTAGCTCGACTCTCTATCCCTCATAATATTAAACAAACCTTGAATATTAAAATAATATTCATTCGATTTAATATTTTTCTCGTATTTAATAAACTTGTAAATACATTAAACAAATTCAATCCCAAATATTAATAACGTGAATATGAATTAATTTATTTAATTTCTTTGGTGATCGATAACTTGGACAACACTCAGAATCCATGGAAGGGCCCACTATGTTCAAATTCCTATTCGACTGAATAGGGCGTATTCTTGAATACGCTATTGTGTGTGCCCCTGTAGGCCCTTATCTCAATAGTAGTGAATAAATCCACAGACCAAGAGCAGAGTCTAGCATCTCATCATGGTCCCTAAAGATATAGGGATAGTCATATCAATGATTACCAACCTACAGACACTGACTATATACTATAATCTCTTTGTCATTAAATATCTCATAAAGAAGGACACACACTTGTGTCATTATCCTTTTCATGATTTATTATTTGTTGATCTATCTAGATGGATTTACCTTTGTACTGCTTTAGCGAAAGACTTATGAAGTAAAAACTATCCACATCAACCAGGCCTGAGATATACAACTTCCTAAACTTAGTAGAAACAAAACCATTCTTGACAATTCAACCAATGTCATACCACCAACGATGCACCTAACACAAGATACCCCACCACGATTTCAGTACCATGGTTTTCGCCTTTCCTCAAAGTACGAAATAAAATGGTACACACTGGTAATGATATAAAGTCAGGAGACCAATACATATGTCTGTAGATACGAATGACCAATGAAATCCAAAACATGTGGTGTTTCTATTGGTAGGTCTTCCCTCATGATCTCACTACTAGAGATCACCAATTTCAAACTTCAGGAGAAGATGTCTCAATGATTATGATCCCCAACACCTGATAGTCACAAATCTATTATGTTCATTCAGTAAGATGTATCTAGACTATAGAACATATATTTAAGATTAATTTCATGGTATCTCAAGGTTCTCATTATACCCTGAGATCTACTACAACCTCTTAATGTGATAATTATAATATTTGGATATTACCATTATAATAGTGGATGTAGAGAAGTCTACACTATAATGGTAAGATGACATCATGTATAACTAACTGTACACATGATATGGTTATCAAAAGTACTTCATAGTTGGGTCTAGGGAACCCACTATTTCAATACTCCCACTTGCACTAGATCCAACTTGATAACCAAACTTGTTAGCTAATCAGATGATAAATATCATGCTTCTGCTGAGTAATGGATTTAACTGCTGGGCCTACCACGTTTTCGCCGCATGGAATATCTACTATATGATACCTCATTTCCTTGAGTAAAACTTCTCAAGACAAGGTATACCCGAGCATATCAATTTTGTTCATTGTCATAACATGAATACTTGGATGGTAGGAATATCATAATTTACATTATGATAATACTTTTATCACTAGGTGAGAATCCAAGAATTGGAGAAAATCATTGCATTTAACTACTTCTTAGCTGCCTTAGAAGCTGCATCGTACTCAGTATTTATAGATATGGCTACCATTGGATTTTATGAGCTTGACCTACTCATCGCCTTATCCAAACTAAGATACTTGATCAAATTGATAAAAGGATTAATAGTTTATGTCCTTCAAAAACTAGTATACCTTCTTCTCCATATACCAGGCACATATCATTTGTACTCTCTGAAGTACAAGATGATAGCTCTGACTACATTACTTATAGTTCTCCTAGAAACAATTGATATCTTCCTACAATAATTTATATCCAATAAATATAAATTATTGCACATAACATGTAATATGTGATTGATACATCGTTGAAGAGTATGGTATCAATTCACAACATTAATATCTTCCCATGCTACGGACATGTTAACCTGGAGAGATTAAGCTATGTGACATTGGAAACAATTCTAAACTTGAATTCTTCCAACTTGTATTTTTTCAATACAATGTCACTATATGTATGATTGACTAGGTCCAAGAAACCATTAGATCTACTTCATTAGATCTTGTTCCCTAGAACTTAGGTTTCTACTTTATGTCAATCATTAGAGAATTACTTTTAATCTCATCTTATATAATAGTAAGACGAAGATCTATTTTCCATATGTTTACAAACATATTTTAGTTGGAAAACATTGATGCTCCCACTAACCTTTGGTAGACACATGTAGAAGATTCATTTGAAATGAATACTCTAAGATATTGTTGCTTACATTAATCCAGAACTGGATTTCAGTAACCTTCAACCTTTATTGGAATCATATGATGTCATCATCCCTTTCTAGTTGCGTCGTATAGACACCTTCCACGAAAGATGATCTTGACATCCAATGACCAATAGAATGATCTTATATGTTTAGCTATGGAAAGTAAAATTCTAATTGATTTAGGCATACCGAATTGGTATAACCAATTGAGCCTTATTGGTACCAGGCTTGTACCATCCATGTATCATCTCATATGAATACCCACTGCAGTATTCAATTTATAAGTCCCTTTTCAATTTGATACATGGAATAAATTAATTTTATTTTAGTTGATCTTGTCAATCTTAGCTAATTTCCATATAATTCTTACATGTAGGATTTATTATTCTAAACGAATAATTTATAACCAGACGCGGTGAATATAAAACCATCACCATGGTTTCATCCTTCATATGAATTATGTCTCTGGAACATTCTAATTCCACATGAACTCATGGAACTTGTTCCTATGCCAACCATTTGTGCATCTCGAGCATTGACTAAGTCCAAGTCAATTCAGCTCCCACTATCTCTAATAGAAATGTGTACCATTATATAGAAATTTATTCTTTCACTTGACCACATATTTTATATCTTAGGGATTTATGTAACATCCTAAGCAAGTATTAGGATAATTACTTAGATGTACCATGTGTTTAGCTTGATGCATGTTTGTTTATATCTTAACAAACTCTTTGAATCTTTAACACATGTCCTATGACATAATGAATTTTTCATCATAATATTACTTGTATTATATCCATTTTTCATTTTAGTTGGCATATTGGCAATGGGTTTACGCTGTTATTTGAAAAAAAAATCATGAAATATAATGGAAGTTATTGCAGGTTGTAACATTGATACTTCATACATCATAAATCTGATGTATAAAATATGCGTTTAGGAATTTCTTCACGCTAAATTATGTTTATCAATGTTAACATGTAAGACTCATCATCAATCCTCTTTATGAACATCAATATCATGATGTAGATAAGGTAACATGCATTTAGGAATTACTTCACGCTACATTACCATGATCGATGAATGCTTGGTCAAAATATTCTTCAGTATACCGATCCGAAGAAACTCATATCTTCTGACCATACATATAATTCACTATTACATTCCTTAATATCTTAAAGGAATCTTATGAAGTATCTTTAACTCTAGATTTCCTTTGGAATAGTTTACACTCTCTTGTTGAACTAACCTTAGAAGATTTGTGACATACCTTTATTTCTAAATGTTTCTTTGTCTAAACTAAGGAAGTCAATAATACCGAAGGTTTTTAGCTGTGACGAGCCTAAATACCATACTGGGTATATTATTGATGTCCACTTTTAGTTTTACTTGAAAAATAATCATCTTGCCACAACTAGGTAAGTTTTACATTTGTATATTCATCAGGTATTGCCTATGATTCATGTATGTCTGAACTATTTGTTGAGTATGTTACCACAAAAAAAATTCATTCCAAAAACTTGAAATAATGTCTCATTATGTCCAAAGGGAACATGCAATAAATATTTTGGTTATACTCAACAACTTGTTCAATTTGAATCAATCACTTGGAAATTAGAAGTTATGTGTTTCTCACTGCTAACTTAGGAATCACCCTTTCTCAGCTGCTTGGAAAAGACACCTTACTCATAGTAATGTTTCTATACTTACTTGGTTAATGTATTTCAATAAATATTTTTGCAAAGAATATTTTATTTAATACCCAAGAATTATTTAAGAAAACAATACTTTTATTTTTATGAATTTAAACTGAACGAGAAGCAGGTACTTACTTCTTGTATTTCAGTTTTTAAACGTCCATGAATTTATTTCTAATATGTGATGCAAATAACCTCCTGTTAAGTAACCAACCACTTTTCAATGAAGGACATGAAGAAGGTTCCTTTGATGTAACTTTACATAGGCCTTTTCTCCTTGTCATTCAATTTATTCTCCATAAGAACAAAAGATGATACTTTCTTTAATATTCTTATTACTTGGTGAATATTACCTTAAAAGTAATGAAGCGCTAACTCTATACCGTTCATTTATATCCTTAAAAAAACTAGAGTAATGGGGTGTAAAAAGGTATAATAATGGGATGGCATGAAAGACTATGAATTGTCTTTCACTTTACACAAAGTGAGTGTAATCATCACATTCAAATCTTTCTTCTCTCTCTCCTCCCAAATTTCTTGGTGATGAGACTTCATGAAAAATCATCCATGCCATGATGTAGCGATCACAACTAACATCAGAAGGTGATGATATCATTATGATAGAACCATTATGTGCTTTATTCATGAGTCTCCTATAAGAAATTTTACACCCTCTCATCTTGAGGTGGCTTAACAGGTTGGGACAAAGCAGCTTGAATTTCTATTATGGTAGTAATGCGCACAAGTGCCTATACTATACTTGGAATTTCATGCTTGTTTAGACATCAACTTTTTCCAAAATTTATCACAGTTTTATTGTGGTATTACATGACATTATCTACAAATAAACTTTATAATATTAGTACCTTTTATATTGATTACCAAATGTGACATTACTGATTAATTTAATCATTAAATGCCTCCCACTAATTTTTCAAATTCTAGGAACCCTATGTACTATAATCGGAGTAATCTAGAGTATTCTAGTGGAAATGATCCTTGAACATCTCTCATAGTCTACAAGATATGGCTATGAAACTTCTCGGAGGGTCCAAGGTAGGATTTTTCCTTGCCAACTGCATTAACTTTCAGTTCCTTGATCTGTTGATTGAAGTCCCAACTTTTAAAAATCATGATTTGATTTACTCAACTCTTGCATCTAAAGTTAAAACATGATATCTATGGAAATATCTTTCCCACAATTTTAGTTAAGTTGACCCACCACTCCAATAAGAACTTCCCGGTAGTAAGAGACACCCTCAGCTATGGCATGATCGACACCTCAAATACCCAATTTTGTTCAAACTTGAATGATGGAAGGCTGTTGTGACTTAATATTTTATTTGAGGGTTTTATTGGTTTCTCTCATCGAATGTAATCCATTTCTATTAAACTTGTTCATCTATGTTATCACGCTCGCAACTAAACCTTAATAAAAAAACATACGCCTCTTATTTATGCATTTTATTATCTATTATTTTATGTATTTTCCTCTTATTCAAAAATTCATAAAATAATAAATAAATGCATAAAGGTTAACTACTACCTGACTAGTCATGAGAATCTAAATGACTTAAGGACATCGTACCTGAGCCGAATGTTTGACTCTTGATGCAGCTTTCCCTGTCATGTATGTCTGATGGTCTTATTGAGTATCGCCACGTCTTGGCGGGGTTGACGTCACGTCTTGGAGTACCGCCTCGTCTTGACAGGATCCATGTGTCATCTTGCATTGTATTAGACATCGAACAATATCTCATTATGGCAAGGTCCACGTCATTTTCCATCTTCGTCCAGAGTACAATAATACTCGCACGCAGGCGAGGGGGACTAGTGGGATAAATGTACATCAGGTAAATTAGGTGCGTGGACCCTTATATATTTCAACCAAAAATAAAGACGATGTGAAAACTGTCTATTTAATTAATTACAATCATCACACATAGTTAAATAATTAATTAAATAATAGAAACATACATGGGACAATGCTCAAGACCAGGAGACGAGTATAATAAATCATGATAAAATTAAAATTCATTAAATAAGTATGAGACTTAAATAATTAAATTAAACGAATTAATAAATTCAAATAATTTAAGACTCTTTTTTTTCTTTCTTTTCCAACCTACCCCACCTCGCCTTTCTCCTTTTTTTATTAAAAACATTAAGACTTCTTTAGAAGTATTCCACCACTTATTTTTAATTAAAGTCAAGTCATATCAAAAAGAAAAAATTCCACAAATTAAATTCCAAAGGCTACTTATCCTTTCAAATTTAATATTAATAAAATTATTATAATAAAATAATAATTTATTATTATTATATTATTATAATAATAAAATAAATATTATTATAATAATAGAATTATTATGAAAATTATTAATTATAAAATTATAATTTTCACAATTAATATTATTTTTGATGAACCGATTGAAACTTAATCAGTTCTGCAGGATGAAATAAAAATTATAACTCTAGATCATACCACATACTCAATCCAATCTAAAAAATAAACTGACCATAACATGGTTATTTGGCATCGGATCGCTGTGTGGTTTGAACCATTGGGACCATCTTTGAACCCTATACTTAATTTTATGAAAATTTATTTTATTTGGCTCATAACATTTATGCGATCCCTCTGATACCACTGTTAGGTTCTGGGGCCTACAGCAGAAGCCGGTGGGATGGAGAATTTAAAATTTTAGTCAGCGGGATGACAAAACTTGTCACCGCCGATGATCCGAACCCCGAATAGGTCTGAGGATCTCACGTAAATTATAAGGATCACAAAATAAAAATGAAAATGTACCTATTTCAAATTCGAAGTTGCGGTCGACTGCAACTAGTCAATGGTGATCATCCCTTGAAGGATCCAAATCATGAACCCTCTAGATCATCCACAAACACTTCAAAAACCCATGGGTGCATCGATCGTCGAATTCTTGGTGCTAACGCCGAGATCCGACGATGCTTTCAACGTCCCGATGATCATCGTATTGAGATGCCTTCGATGCTGAAGAGAGATCTTGACCTGAGCTTCTTAGATCAAGAGATTCTCTCTCTAGAGAGTGGGAGGAGAGTGAGGCTCTGGATTTAATTCCATGGAATAAATGAATAGTGAATTTAAAAACATAAGAGAGAGCCTCCTCTTATAATTATAGTGGAGTTGAGAAATACCCAGTTTGGTTCCCCGACCCCCATTTATATCAACGTCCACAAAATAAATAATTTTGACGAATTAAACTACAGCAGTTTTATATATTATTTTATCACATAATTGTAATATTTATAAAATATATTACATGGTAAAAAAGATTCATTTAACTAGACTCTCTATCCTATATAATATTAAATGAACCTTGAATATTAAAATAATATTCATTCGATTTAATATTTTTATCATATTTACTAAACTTGTAAATAAATTAAATAAATTCAATCCCAAATATTCATAACATGAATATTAATGAATTTATTTAATTATTTTGGTGATTAATAACATGAAAAAAACTCGGTCCCTATGGCGGGGCCCACTATGTTCATATACCTATTTGACTGAATATGGTGGATTCTTGAATACACTATTGTGTGTGAACCTCTAGGCCCTCATCTCAATATTAGTGAATAAATCCACAGACCAAGAGTGGAGTCTAGAAACTCATCATGGACCCTAAAGAGATAAGGATAGTCATAGAAATGACTAACAACCTAAGAACACTGATTGTGTACTATAATCTCTTTATCATTAAATATCTCATAAAGTAGGATGCACACTTGTGTCATCGTCCTTTTCTTGCTTTATTATTTTTTGATTTATCCAAATGGATTTACCTTTGTACTGCTTTGGCCAAACACTTATGATGGAAGAACCATCCTGATCAAATAGGAATGAGATATACAACTTCCTAAATTTGGAAGGGACAAAACCTTTCTTAACCATTCAACCAATGTCATACCACCAACGATGAACCCAAAACAAGCTACCTTGCCACGATTTCAATACCAAGATTTTATCCTTGCATCAAAATACACAATCAAATGGTACACACTGGTAAGGATCTAAATTCAGGAGACCAATACACATGTCTGCAGATAGGAATGACCAATGACACCCCAAAAATGTGGTGTTACTATTGGCGGGTCTATCCACATGATCTCACTACTAGAGATCACCAAGTGCGAACTTCATGAGAAGAAGTCTCAATTCTTATAAGCCCCCAACACCTGATAGTCACACATCTACTGTGTCCAGTCAATAAGATGTATCTATACTATAGAAAAAATATTTAATATTAATTTCATGGTATCTTGAGGTTCTCATTATTATCCTGGGATCTGCTATAACCTCTCGATGCGACAATTATTCTTTGGACATTACCATTATAATAGTGGAAACAGAAAAGTCTAAACTATAATGGTAAGATGAAATCATGTATAACTAACTATACACATGATATGGTAATCAAAATTACTGCATAGTTGGGTCTAGGGCACCCACTATTTCAATAGCATACACACAGGTTGAAACATCATACATAACAATAGATAAGCAAGTGTGTGTGAAAAAAGGAAATAAAATTTTAGTGGATGAAGAGGGTTTATAATTGTTTATCACTCATAAATTAAATGAATATGAATTTTAATATGAGATGGTGTAGAATATTATTCATAACCTAACTTATATTGATTATGTGGATGAAAATGGTGGGCATGGACAAGAATACGAGGTGGAAGGTGTTCTGCAGGTCACCCATAGGAAAGAAATATTGCATGGTCTTTCACCCAATCCTAGAATAATGGATGAAGATAATGAGAAGGCAATCTTTTAACCTTAGACTCTACTAGACTCTAGTAAAAATAAATTTATCCTGCTTGACATCATAAGCATAGCTAATAACAAGGAGGTCTTCCATGAAAAATTTGGTAATTTTCATGCCATAAATACTATAATAAGGAAAAACCATAATTTTGAGAGCTCTAGTGTGGTTGGAGAACATGATACATGACTCCTTTAAGATCCCATACAACTGAATGATTCTTGAGAAGATGTAAATAATTAAAGACAACCCAAAACATGGAAGCGAGGCTATTATCCGAGAAGTAGAGTTGGTGGTATATTCCATAATTGAGTCACTTCTTTAACTTTTTTTTTGTTTTTGGTAGTGGTTGTCTCTGGAATTCAGATCCCATTTTCTCTTGTACATGTTATTACTTTATTTTCAATAAATTTTGGACCATGGGAAAAAAACCAAGTCTCACACTATCTTGGTATTATTATTATTATTGAATAAATTCAGATGGAGGAATGAGAGAAAACTAGCCCGAACCTCACTGGTGACTAATTCACCTTCCACAATAGAAGGAGTGTTAATATTTTATCCTATGTTCCAATTCATCTTTCTAGTTGACATATTTCTTATTCTTTAAAGAAGGATCTGGTATATTAATGGGAAATTTAGATGGGATTCTCATCCTTCTCTGGATTTTTGGGTAGATCATTCATCTATCTCAAGAATTGGTCTATGCAAATAATTATCAGAAAGGGTTCTACTTCCCATGTATTATACTTTCATGGTGCTATTTCAAAAAGTATAGATCTATGTAAGAATTAATTAATTTATTACATATCTTATTTGAAGGGTATGGAACCCTAAAAATTCGTTGAAATTGTTTCTCAATTGGTCTATATTTTGGGATTTTTTAGATATCAAGCGTGCATCTCTTGGTTATATCTTTTTCCATATCTTATTACCTTTAATGGAACTAAAATCTCAATACTAAATTGTGGGATTCTTTGATTTAAGACATTTAATATTAAGGGTTCACAAACAGAACTTAAATTTCAACCTTAATGATTTTAAAGATACTTACACATGGGTCTTGATCAAAATACATGGATTGAATTAGGTTTTATGGATCTTAGAAATTTTTTATGATATTTCCTTTATAACGGACATTCCAATCAGTTAGGATACTCTTACTGAATTGGTTACTTTTATTCATTTTGAATTTTTTTATTTAAGGTTTATTTATGTTCTATTTTTATTGAAAAATTTATTCTCTCTACTCTATAAGATGAATCTAATCTCAACATTGAGTTTTAAAAAACTCCACCATTTTGTGACTCTTTTCACATTATTAGAAATTAAAAGTATAATTGTAGGAGTGATATTGTTTTCTCTAATTTTTAGTTAAAAGGACATGATTTGAATCACTACTGGAAGAAGGTAAGTGATGGATCTATCCGTTTCAATGATAATCAAGTAATGGATATTGTTATTGTGGAGGATACTCATGCTTCTACCTCCAAGAACTTGGATCCCACAAGTGGGTAGCCCCATGATAATGAAGATGTCTATTCACAGGGAGCCCAATTTATTGATAAAGAATGTCTTCCACAGATTAATTAATGAATTGTAAGTACAAAACTTAGGCATATTTATTCTCCCCCAAATGTATTAGATTTTGGCTCTATTGTGCAGTTGGATGAACATCCTGCTAAGTCTTAGGAAAACATAGAATATGAATGTAATTTTATTGATGTGGGTTTTTCTTTTAAGGATGACTTATCTAGGGGAATAAGGGATGGTAATGATAGTGAAGAATCTAATGATAGTCAAGCCACTAGGAATCTATCTATAGATGATGAGGTGGACTATAACATGTATTAGGAAGAAAATATGATTTCTAACAATAGCCTCAAGGGGAAATCCAATATGGATGATGCATTTTGCATAAAATTCAATCCCAAAAGGGATTTTACTCATGATATTATTATGTTTTCCTTAGTGAAATGTAATGAGATGGTTTTAGTTTCTCTTAGACCTTCCAGTTCTCTTAAACCCATTAGATCATATTTGGACTCTATGGGTAGTAAGATTGACTTTAGTCATATAGTGGTTAGTCCAGTGTGTGGAAAACCATTGAATACTCTTGATTTCCCAAATAATGTAGACAGTTTCTTATAGGTTCCCATAGCTCCGATTTTCAATGATTCAAGGGATCATTCTTTGGGTCTAAGTTTTGTTTTAGTCCCTTCAAACAATAGAGATGGTTCAAATATTTTTACTGATAAATATTTTGTTTCAAGGATAAAATGTGATAATGTTGTATAGGCTGCTATTGATGAAATTAGATTAAAAATACATGATGTGTTTAGGAATTATAACATTTAGCTAAGACCCATTCTAGTCTCAGAGCCTACTCAGGTTAGGGAAATTCCCTTGGTTCCATGCCTGGATATGGATTTTGGGGTAGTTTCAAGTTCCACAGATTGTCATTTCATGAAGGATGTTGGTTTTGGTCATGGTATTGATAGGGAAGATCCATGGGTTTCAAAATGTAGGATCTCAATATCAATAAATCAAGGATAGGTAGTTCCTTAGTGGGTTATTATTTTAGTCTATTTGTAAAGGATAAATCAGGTTTGAAGGTGAATATATTAAACTCCTTTGATTTGAATGCATCCAAAAGTAGCAATAAGGAAAGAAAATTTAGTAAACATGTGCATGATGAAAAATGAACAATGTTCATTTTTGATGTGGGACTTCCAGATGATTGAGTTGGACCCTGGTTGCATGTCAAAACAAGGATAAGGGGGAAAAATCCTCCTGGTAGTGGTGGATTCTCCTCTCCCCACAACATGAGTAATCGTTCTCGAGTGACTTAATTTCTTTTATTTTTTTTATCCTATTTTGTTTTGAACTTTTTAGGTTTGGAATGTTCTTCATCTATATTCTGTACTTTGTTTTTTTAATAAAAGGGTCACCGAGCCTCAACATTAAAAATTATTATTATTATTATTATTATTGTTGTTGTTTTTGTTGTTGTTATTGTTTTTGTTCTTATTTTTATTCATGTTATTACTATAAAGGATGATAGATATATTCACTCTCATCAATTTAGAGGTTCACTCTCTTAAATTGAGAGATTCCTTATGCAATCTGTAACTATCAAGGATAAGAGTTGAAGATAAATTTTTTGGACACTTTGAAATGTTTTCAACATGTGGTGATAAGTGCCTCTAGGCTAATAGTGTTTTGGAATTGAGTGTAAATCATAGAAATAGATCATTTTTTTAGATCTAACCTTAGATCTTCTTCCCAAGGGTGATGAACTCTGCTGTCATGTGGAACCCATGTTGAGAGTTTGGGGGTTTTCATTTGGAAGGATGAATGTGATTCAACATCATCAAATATTGTGTTCAGTGAGGCTCCATCCAAACCATGGTGGAAAATTTATTGCGGATGATTATAGGTAATAACTTGGAATCCTAGTTCAACAATAGAGGATGGTGATGGAGGTGATGTGCAGTGATGTAGGCTTAGGTTCCTGGTGGTGGTGATAGTGGAGGCTTGACGATTTTTTTTATGTCAGTTATGGTGTTCGAGGGTTTTTCAATGATGAGGTGATCTTTCTCATGATGTGGATCTAGGATCCTAGTAGATGCCCTAATAGTAGTGAATTTTTATTATTTGGGATGGCATGATGGTAGGATGAAAGTGGATGGTGACACTGATCAGTGAGACAACCTCTAGATTTTTGGAGGACTAGAAATGCTTGGTGTCTAGTGATGCGGTGACCTCATCCTTGGGATGTGGGGAAGACCAAGGGATGTGGTATAGTGATCAAATAGAGATGATGATGTCTCAAAAATGTGGTATGGCCTTGGGAAACCTTGTACAAGATTTAAACAACTAGATTTGGATACTTTGTGTTATGGAAAGATGTGGGGTGGTGATCCTTTTTACAACAATCTAGTGAAGTAGGATTTCACTAAGGGTTGTATGGGACCCTAGAGGAGTAGGTGAAATTCCAAAACATAGAGGATGGGGATGGATATCAGTGTCATTTAAAAAAATATAGGTGGTGGAACATGGGTGTTTACTGGAAAGAAGATAGAGAAAACCACGATATGACATCAAGATGTAGTTGTCCTCGAAATGCGGGCTATTTGTCATCTTTGAACACAATCCATGATTATGGGGGATCAGGTTGGAGACAATATTCGATGCATGTTTTTTTCTCAGGTTGGAGATGACTAGGATTTTGGATGCAGGCAATGTTGTGGTCCTCAAGATGGGATTTCAACTATTATTGGTAATACTTTTTTTGGACATCGTTTCATTATTTTTGTAGGGATACCAAATAAGTGGGTCTATTGGCCATGATTTGTGGGTATTGAGATCATTATGTTGTGATTTTGGGTGGTATTATTTTTTCACTTTCATGGTTTGGAGGTTTTTTATGTTTCCCACACTTGTAGGTTCATGTTTTCATTTTATTTTCATTAATAATTCTTAGGGTCGAGCATTCTCAGTACCTGAACCATTTTGATTGTTGTTGTTGTTATTATTATTATTATTATTGTTGTTGTTGTTATTATTATTATCATTATTATTATTATTATTTTTGTTGTTTTTTTTTGTTCTTCTTATAATTATTCTTTTTATTATTGTTCCTATTATAATTGTTATTATTTTTGTTTTTGTCATTATTATTATTATAGTTCTTATTATTGTTTTAATTATTATTGTTATTATTATTCTTATTCTTTTTATTCTTATGGTTATTATTATTATTATTATTATTTATTAATGGCTGGGGTGTATCCCTTTTATTGTAAGAAAAAAATACATAACATATAGAGGATGAGGCCAGACATTGCAAACTACCCTCATAAAAAATAGTCAAATACCTTGAATTTTCCTAATCTTATCTCTAAGATCATGTTCTTCACCATGAATAACATTCCAATTGATGTTTCCTTGATCGTGACTTCAACCTATAAGGTGACGTCCTCTCATACAAGTTTTCACTTGCTGCCAAAGGCTTTCAATGTCACTATCCTCTGATTTATATTTCCCAACAACATTTTTTATCTTCACTCTATTAGATGGGTCATCAAGTACGAAAAAATAATTTTATTTCCCTATAAGTTCTTGAATTTTATCATCAAATACCCCACAAAAATTTACATAATTCAAAGAATAAAGAACATCAAAAGAGTTATGTGTGTCCATCTGCACCTTACACAAAGAAATAGGTGATACATTATCACTAGATAAAAAAAATTTGCATCCATTGGGAACTCGCATTTTGAAAGCATCAGGAACCAAGGCTACATCCCTAGGGTGGAAGATCTAATCCCTGAATTAACATCATTAAATGGAATAATCTTCTCCTATTGGTTTCCCTTTTCTAGATGTTATTCAGATGTGAAATTCCATAACTTTTTTTGTTATTCGAAATGAGTCCGTCCCTTTGGCTCAGAAAATATGGAAGAAGGGAGACACGACTTTTTTAGAGGTTAATCAAGGTTATATTTTTTAAATACTTAAAGTGTTTAGATACTCTATTATTTATCATCTTTATTTTAGATATAATGAGGATATACTGAGTCTATCTGATCTAAGGAAACACATTTTTGATTGTTGTTATTTTAATGGATGGAGAATGACCTCACTGGGAAGAGGATTCTTCTATATTGTTTACTTATTAGAAAATTTAAAGTCTAAGGAATAAGGCTTCATATTTTTGAATCTAAATCCTAGTATTATAAGAATTTAAGATTGGGATCCTCAGTTTAACCCTCTCCATTTGAATAGTTCTATCATATAAACTTGTATTAAAATTTTCAGGTTGAGATGGTATTTCTAGCATCATAATATTTTATGGGAGATTTCCTCTACAATGGGTGTACCAATTAAAATGGATAAGGAAATAGAAATGGATAGGTATGGGTAATTTTCATGCCTCCGGGTGGAAGCTGACCTTATCACACTTTTGATAAAAAATAAAATCCCTAGTACAGATGATTTTAAATTTTATTTATATGTGGAATTTGAAAAGATTCCTCTATTATACCAAGGCTGCTATAATATTTGACATATTGTTTATAAGTTTCATGGGTAATTAACCTATATAAAATGTGGGAGGATAGGTCACTATGGTTATAAATGTATAAATTATTTTGATGATGTTGAGGCTCCTATGATGGGTGTGGTGGGATGTAAGGATCTATTCTAGTTTGTTGACAGGGGTTCTGTGGCTTCTTCTACCGATGCACATGGATCTGGACATGTTGACATACATGTTCTATAATACCTTAATTTTTTAGGGGATACCACCAAGGATCAATTAATGGTTAAGATATTGGAGCTCAAGTAGATGATTCCAAGGATAACTTCTAACCCCACCAAGACCATAGTGGGGAATGGTGACTCTAATGTAGGTGTTCATAGAACCACTGACATTTCTAAGAAGCATAAGGGGAATATCCATCCGGAATATGATGGGAGTGATTATGAAGTTGATATGGAAGTTCTCTATGAAGAGCGTTACCTTTAATATGGGAAGAGTAAAGGCAAAAAAGATACTACTTCTATGGGTTGTGTAACCCTTTCCCCCATAAGTATAATGGGAGCTATGGGGGATGTTGATCTTTTATAGAGGTAAATACCTTCTCCATCTTGTAGGCATAATTTTTGAATATTGAAAGAGGCCACCCTTGGTGTTGGTACTAAAAGATTTGAACCTGTGGGTGTGACCTATATTGATAGCTTGACTGCTTGTGTTTCCAAAAAAATGTTTGATTCAAGACCTTCTAAGTAGGTATATGACACTATAGTTCAAGGGCATTCCTTGGACTCTATTAGAGATGATAAAGTTCTCCATTCCTCACCCAAGGAGGTAGTGGATGGTATCATGGTGATGTATGGATCCTCTTCAGTCACATAACCTTATTCTAGAGGCATGGATTCTTTATATGATACATCTCATCCCCATAATCTTGTGGATAAGGATGAATCTGCATCCATTTTTGATGAATCTTCTACAACTCTAGGGATCATAAATGCAGATTATGTTATGGATTCTGGGATTACTAGAGGATTTTTTTATCTTATTAGACAATTTGGGAAGAGCCACCACCATGGAATCCTTTATATAGGAAGGTTAAAATGTCTGACCCACAGAGGTGGTCATGTTTGGTGTAGGGATATCAAAGGGACCATGTCCGGTTGGAGGCCATGATCATCATGCCCTTGACAATTTAGAAGAAAGGGAACAACCCTCTGATGTGGTTAGGGAAGGTGAATGAAAATCAAAGGGTTCAAGTCTTACCCCACTGGATAATTTCTATGATGATGAAAAGTCATGGAAAAATCCCAAAACATGGAAAAGTGGATGTCACCTGAGAGGGAGGGGTAATGGCCACTGTTATTCTGATAGTTGAATTTGTTTCTTGGGAAATCGTCTTATTTGTTATATCTCTTATTGGCAGTTGTTTTTCTTTATTTCCTTATTCCATCTACCCCTTGTACTTTTCCTTTACTTTATTTTTAATAAATTTTTGAGACCATGGGATACAACCCATGCTTCGAGCCATCTTCGATTATTATTACTACTATTATTACTATTATTATCACTATTCTTATTACTATTATTATTACTATTATTAATACCATTACAATTATTACTATTATTATTACTATTATTATTAGTGTTATTATTAGTATTATTATTAGTACTAGTCTTCTTACTATTACTATTACTATTACTGTTACTATTACTATTACTATTATTATTTTTATTATTGTAATAATTATAATAATATTTCTTTTGAATCTTTAATTTTAAAGCACTAATTTTAGAAAACCACCCATATCCCATAATAAAAAATACATTATTTATAATATAACTACCTAAGTGTATTTCTAACATAAATAATAATATGAAAATAAAATAACTTAATGGTATATAGACAATTGTAAATGGGTTTATCAATATACTTTTTTGAAATTTATTTTTTATAATAAATTATAAAGTTTATGCATTCAATTACTTTTATTCATTTTCTAAATTGTTTTTTCATGACCTAAACCAGGTCATCAGTAAGCTGAACACCCAAAATGGCATGTGGAAAGGCCCAAAGGGCATCTCTGATCCCCGTGGGATAAGGATAAGAACTTGGGAATCAAAAACTAACTTTGGAAATGGTTTCCCCCACAATGAACCAAATTATCAAGATATGACATATATAATTGAAAAATAACATGCCAAAACAAATTCAGACATCGAAAGAAAAAGTGTATAAGTTAAAACAAGGGCCAATCCAATGTAGTTAAACCAAAGAAGCCGAGACAAAAAACCAACCCGTGTCTATGTGATATGAGGGTCAAAATCTCACCATATCATCACCTGACTCCCACACCCCACTAACAAAGATACCTACCACCACCATGAGATTCCTTTCCTTTAACCGTGTCAGATAAAACCAAATCTAAAAATACCTAAAGGTATGTGTAGTGTGTGTGAAAAACAAGACCATTTTGATCTCACCAAGTGTTTTATAATAAATATTTAATAAATAAACCAATTATTCTCATTTAAAGTAAATAAAGGAATGAAATATAGATTTACATAGTTTTCAATAAAACTTGGAAATTCACACTTTCATAGAATTTTATAAAACATGGAGAAAAAATAAACCATTTTAATTTAAAAACATATTCAATCAAACGAAATCTCAAATAATGTATAAATAAACATTTCAAAATAGAGGAAAATGGAAATAAAGTCCTAGGGAAGCCATGATATGGTTTAGCTAAGATCCTCACACCTCGGTGAATAAATCACCAAGTGTTCACATATCCGAAGAACATGGGCCTAGGGTTGAGAGAAACCCAATGATAATTCTGATAAGTGAACCCCCTATTAAAACAATTATTAGTTAGAATTGTAGATTAAATCTATTCTTTATAGCTACAAACCATCCTAACATGCTTATCTCATTATATTCCCTCTCCTATGTATATTGGGATCTAATGTGCCATAGCCCATGCTTGAAGGCATTAAATTTCACAAACAACCCACACATAGAGGCTCCATTATGAAAACAACCCAAACATTGAGGCTTAATTTTCATAGTTTCAAATAATTTCAAGGGCATATAACACATTAATAATCAATCTTCCCATTTCACAATGAAACATTCTTTGAAATCTATTTTCATAATTAATACCAAATGGAAAATCAATTTTACAAAAGAAGCAAAAAATATCACATTTCAAGAATCATAAATCAAGCCATTAATTTATTAAGAAAAAAATTTAAATTGGGAAAGTAAGAATGGTTTATTAAATAAAGGCTTTTAATAAAACCACCAATCTCAAACACTTGGAGTTTCCAACAATCAAACTAGATCGACAAGCCAAATATTAAGAGGGATCTTCAATAGTGAGAAAATAACTAAAACCATGAAAAGCATATCAAGAAACTTGGACTCAATAATATTTAGATCAATAAAGACAAGGAAAACCACTCAACAAGACACTTACAAAAGAAGCATGAAGAGATCCAGGTAGATCTAGCCCCTACCTTCCTTTATCATAACTGATGTATAAAAAAACCCTTTAGATCATGACATAAACCAAATATTGGGCCCAAAAATCCCTAATATATGGTTCCATTCCAGATAAAGAGATAAAATTTAGAAATAAGATGAATAATAATCAATAACATGCTTTTATATTGATTTTCTTAGATCAAAATCCACTAGATCCATTGAAATCTATCTCCATAAGTGTTGGGATCTCCAGAATCTCCAAGAGGAATCCCTAGGACCAGGATCCTAGGTTTTAGGAGGAATAATTGGGTTAATGATAAGAATTTTAGTTTCATAAAATAATTTTATGATTAATTAATTCTCGTCACACAATTTGGGAAACCATGTTCCAATAATGAACCTATTTCATTAAATTGGAGAATTCAAATGATTTGGATGCACTGGTTGGAAAATGTTTCACCAACCATGTGAAATTATACTATCCCAAACCATCACAAGTCTAATTATTTCATGGGAATCCACATAATTTCCCCTAACTATATTCTTTCCTAGAAAAATCCAAAATTTCCCAAAAAATAACCCATAACAACCAGAGAATGGTTTAAAATTAAATATGGTCAAACAAATTAAACCTAAAAGTGAGATAAGTATTTGGAAATTATACCCATAATATCACTTTATTTCCCCATAAAGTCAATATGAACAATATAAATCAAATAAAATATGAGACCACTGCTCCCACATCATCAATTATCATTCCCACATATCATGAGAGTCCCTTCTGTTCTACCATGACAATGAAACCAAAAAATAGATTTCCCATGAAGAATTTTTTTATTAAGAATCAATACTCCAAACAAGCCATTTAACAACAAAAATATCCAATTCCAAAAAAGAGCTTCCTATTTCATAACATGAGAAAGATAGGGACGATGATTTTTCAGTTGAGACACATGGAAAACATCATAATAGAATTCAACTGAGATTGAAATGATAATTGATAATCCATATTTCTAATCAACACATTGATATGAGAAAGCCCCAGGTATCTCATTGATAATTTTTTGTACTTCATAAGATGATGGTGATCCAATTTAGGAAAAAATTTCAAGAACACCTGATCACATACAGAAAGTTATATAAGATAAAACCAATGATCCACATAATATTTTTTCTAAATTTGAGTTGTTTATAGTAGTTTATTATTAATATGAATCTTTTATAATGACTCCTAAATAAGGATGAATCCCAAAATATAAGTCTCACCATTTTCATACTATAAAAGAGATGATTTACATGGTTTACTAAAAAAATGCCCAAAGGGAGTCATTCTGATAGAACACTGGAAACTATTGTTATAAGTGAACTCAAAAATTCCCAAATAGTTATCATAAGAGCCTCCAAAATCCTTGACATAAGCAAAGAGTATATCCTTTATGATTGGAATTACTCACTTCATATATCTATACATATGAGGATGATAACTCATTATCAATTTCACTTGAGAACCCATCACCAACTGGAGGAGTTTCCAAAACGGATAGGTAAACTAGTGGTCTATATCTAAAATAATAGAATATGGATCCTTATGGAATCTCATGATTTACTGAACATACAACTTCCACAAATCCTTATCCTCGGTGGTGTTTAGAACTTTAATGAAATAAAATGATTTGGAAAGTTTATCAATCACCACCCGTATGAAAATTTTCCATTTGGGAGTGAATGGTAATCCAATGATGAAATCCATAGACACCTCATCTCATTTAAAATAGACACTGGGAGAGGCTGAAGTAAACTAGAAGGATTTTGGTGCTCTACCTCAATCTGTTGAAAGATATATAAATAATAAAAAAATTATCTATGTCGCATTTCAAACATGAACACTAAAACCAATGCTTTATATCATAGTATGTCTTCATTGTAATAGGATTATCATCCAACTGACAAAAATAACCAATTTTCACCACAATATTCCTCATAGAAGGAGTGAAATATTGGTTCCTAACTCATAACATTCCTTTTAGAGTTATAAACTACTAAATAATGGTCTACACACCATATAATGAGTTCCTGATACTCATGAAATATTTATCCCATTATTTCTCCTGAAAAATCAACTCAAGAAGAGACAATGTCAGATGAGCACTAGCCAGAACTATACTGGTCTCTTACTCCATCACATCTAGGGAATCTAAGAAATGAGTCCCATGAAATTTTGTTAATCCTTCAATTATATCACAGATCAATAAGGAAACTTCCTACTCAGTGCAAACATAACTACATTCCCATTTCCCAAGGTATAGGAAATGTAAAATTCAAATGAATGAAGTATAAGCATGTGTTCAATCATAAAAAATAAAAAAATCATAAAACATTTGATATGTTCACATTTTTTAATAACATTCTAATTAAAACATAGAAAAAATGTTATTTTATAAAAAATAATAAAATAATAATAACAAAAAATGTGTCTTATGATTAAAAATAAACAAGATATTGAGAAATAAAACAAAATTGGATAGAACACATATTTTTTAAATAAATATAAATAAAATATGTTATCACAAATTTTTTATATAAAATTTAAATAAAAAATATAAAAAATATGTTATGTTATAATTCTATTAATAGAAACAAAAACATTTCATATGTTTCTTCACTAATAACAACATAAAAAAATAATAAACATAACATAGATACATTGTGAAATTTAAAAAATATATAAAAAAAATAATGAAGCGTATGTTTTGTATAAGAAATTAACAAAAAAATATACACCATGAATTAATTTTCACATAGATATATCTAAAACACACGCTCCCATGCATACAATGAGTAAAAAAGACATTAGTATAAATTTAAAAAGTACATAAAACAAACTAGTAAATATTTCAAAAAAAAGATAAACATGTTTTATGTTATTTTTAATCCCACATTAACCATTTAAATTTAAATAAATAGAAAATAATTCAAATAAAACAACACTAAAACAAATGATGAAAAATATAATAAATTAAAAAATATAATAACAATAATAATATAAAAAATATAAAATCTAAAAAACTAATAAAAAAATAGAAAAAAACAAATACTAAAGAAATAACTTTATTTCCATAATAATAATAATAATAATAATAATAATAATTTTGAAACATTAATTTCAATGAAATAATTTTGAAAAACCCTTCTTATCCCATAATAAAAATCACATTATTTATAATATAACCACCCAAGTGAATTTCCATCATAAATAAGAATATTATAAAACTACGATCTTAATGGAATATAAACAATAATAAATGGTCTTGTCAATTTATTTTTCTGATTTTTTTGTAATAAATTATAAATTTTATGTTTTTCGGTTATTTATTTATTTTTAAATTATTTTGAAATATTTTATTTTTTTATTTATATGGTGGATTTTTAAAAAATCCTCTAAAATAAATTAATTGTGAAAAGAAACCCCTATTTTTCCCCACAGAATATTTCTCAAGGGAGTATTGATGAATTGAAAATTGTACAAGATTCAAAAAAAATTCTCACAATTAGATAAAGATAAAATAATATACACTAGAAAAGTAATATTTGTGTGAAAATTGACTTGATAGAAAGAAGGATCTATCAATCAACAGATTATAAATCAATCAGAATATTGTGAATCTACATAGTGATATTTTTATTGAATCCGATGAACAGGAACAATTTTTTGTTAATGATATTATTGTTGATGCAATATTAGAAATAAAAGTTAAAGTACCTGATGGAAAAAGATTTTATAAATGTTTGAGATAACAAATACAATACATAATCTATTTTAAGGAATAAATTTAAAGTTATGAAGGTTATGGTTTTAATAGAAGTGGTCAGGCTTGTTCCCATCAATAGATTTCATCAGTTTCATAGAATTAATCCTCAAAACCAGATAATAGAAACCCATAAAGAATAGAAGAAATTATATTTTTTAGAAATAACCTATAATTAATTTATATAGATAAGAATTAAATCCACTTGGAATTATTACTTTATTATCAAATAGGTTGACCACTGTTTTCATACAATCGTTGTGATAAAGGATCCAAGGGTAGAATTCCTCTAGTGGTATCCACACACTAATATAGATATGAGTTTTATCAATTCTATAAATAGACCTATTTAGTGCTAAAAAATAACAATTGTCACAAGATCCTTTAAAAGTTAGTGGATTTTATCAGTGATAAAAATAACACAGATAAAAGCTACCGTCATTAGTGCTAAAAAACTTGATAATGTACACCCTTTATCATATCATTTTTAGCACTGATAAAGGTGGACCTTCATCAATGTTTTTTAGAATTTATTAATGATGATTTTATAAGATGTATTTATAACACTAATAAAATATTCTTTTATCAACACTAGAAATAACACTGATAAAGGCTCACTTGGAATTATTTGCTATAGTAATTGACAACACATGGAAACAAAAAATAGTGGAATTTAATTTCAATTTAATTTATATCAAAATACATAAAAAACATTGTGAAATTATTTAAAACATTTCAAACATTGTATATAAAATTAAATTGGAATATATAATTTTTTATACACATCAATAAATTTTAAAACATTTTTTTTATCTTAAAACACCATTCCAAAAGAGCTTGATCATTATACTAGTTTCCAAACAAACCAATCCTACATGAAAAAATAGAATACCTATAAAATAAATAATTATTGGGTTAGTAATACTATAATGAAATAAATGAAAATAAATATGACACAATTAATTAATAAAATGTCACTTTTAAATTGAAACCACGCACTTCAAGTCATATCGGGCACACCGTGTGTCAGATTAATATTTGGTTTATTCCCACATGTAAAAAATTATTTATGGATAATTTTCCTAAATTATCAAGAAAATTCAAGTTCATTTTCTTGGTTTTGAGTATGTGACATGTGTTTTGAGGTAAAATGTTAATTTTAAATAAAAACATTCACTTTTAGTCATACTGGTCACACCATGTTTCATATTGACATGCGTCTAATTCCTACACATCAAAACATATTTATGGATAATTTCTAAAAAATATACATACAGTATGAGTGTGTTTTATTTGTTTTCAATGAGTGAAAACCGTTTAACCAAATTTTCAGTTTTAAATAGAATACACACACTTTTAGCCACACCTATTACACCATGTATCAGATTGATTTGTAGATGATTCTTACATGTAAAAAATAACCTATGAATATTTTAAATAACGTATTGATAAAATTTGACTATTTTTTCTTAGTTATTAGTGAGTGATTTTTTTTTAACTAAAATGTTTCTTTTACACTGAAAACATGCACTTTGAGTCATATAGGTGACATTATATGTCATATTGATGTGTGACAGATTTTTGTACATCACATATAACTTATGGATTTGTTTTAAATTATTAAGGTATTTAGAGTTTGTTTTCTTAGTTTTTAGTAAGTGGTGTGGATTTTAAACTGAAATGCGAATTTTAAACTAAAAATGCACACTTTGAGTCATATCGGGCACACTGTGTGTCATATTGACATGAAGTTGATTCCTACATATAAAAAATTACTTATGAATAATTTTACTAATGTATCAAAATAGTCTGAGTTCATTTTTATTGTTTTTAATAAGTGATATGTGTTTTGAACTAAAATATTACTTTTAAACAAATTTTTTTTTGAGTCATACTAGGCACACCGTGTATTGGATTTATGTGTGGATGATTTCCATACATAAAAAAATGACTTATAGATCATTGTACACAATTATCTGGACAATCAAAGTGATCTCTATTAGTTTTCAGTGAGTAACATGCATTTTGAAATAAAATGTTAGTTTTAAACAGAAAACACACACTGTTAGTCAAATAAGGAACACCGTACATTGGATTGAAGCGAGCCTAATTAATACACCTCTCAAATTACTTATGGATTGTTTTTCTAAATTATCGATAAAATTTGAGAATTTTTTCTAAATTTTGAGTATGTGAAGTGTGTTTTGTACTAAAATCTCACTTTTAACCCAAAAAAACTCACTTCAAGTCATATCAAGCACACTGTGTGTTGGATTCTCTTGTGGTTGATTCCTACACACCAAAAATGATTTATGGATTGTTTTCCTTAAGTAACAAGGTAATACAAGTGTGTATAATTTATTTTGAACATGTGATACTTGTTTACTAACATGTTAGTTTTAAACTAAAAACATTTACTTTGAGTCATATTAGTCTAACCACATGTCAGATTGATGTGAATTTGATTAATACAAATAAAAAATGACTCATATATAATTTTACCAAATTATCAATAAAATACAACTCTGATTTTTTAGTTTTGAGTATGTGATGTTTATTGTGGACAAAAATTTCAAATTCAAATAAAAACATGCACTTTCAGTCATACCAGCCACACTATGTGTCAAATTGATGTGTGGAAAATTTTTGTACATAAAAAATGAGATATGGATTATTTTAATATATTATTAAGAAAATATGAGTTATCTTTCTTATTTTTTAGTATGTGATTTGAATTTTGAACTAAAATATTTCTTTTTAACTAAAAACATAAACTTTGAGTTATACTAGGCAAACAATGTGTTATATTGACATTTAGATGATTCCTACACATCAAACATTACTTATGGATCATTTCCATAAATTATCAATACAGTTTGAGTGTGTTTTCTCAATTTTAATTATGTGAAGTATGTTTTTTACAAAAATTTTTATTTTAAATAAAACATTAAATTTTAGTTATACTGGGTACACTGTGTGTTATATTGATGTGAGACTTATTCCTATAAATAAAAAATAAATATTGATCGTTTCTAAAAAATTATAATGATATTCCAAGTGTGTTTGCATAGTTTTTAATAAGTGATGTTGGGTGTGAACTAAAATGTTATTTTTAAACTAAAAACATGGATTTGAGATTTATTGAGTACACTATGTGTCAGATTTATGTTTGGTTGATTCATATACATAAAAAATGAATTATTGTTTTCCTAAATTATCAATATAATTCAATCATTTTTTCTTAGTTTTCAGTATGTAAATTATGTTTTTTACTAAAATGAAAATTTTAAATAAAAACATGCACTTCCAATTATATCGATCACACCGTGTGTCAGATTGATATGTGGTTCATTCCTATACATCAAAAATGTATTATGGATCATTATCCAAAATTATCAAGATAATACAAGTTTGTTTTCTTGGATTTCAGTAAGTGATGCATGTTTTTAACAATAATGTTACTTTTAAAATAAAAACACACACTTTGAGTTATACTATGGAAAACCGTGTTTTTGATTAATGTTTAGTTGATTCCTACATGTAAAAAATGATTTCTGGACTATATTCCAAAAGTATGAAGAAAATATTAGAACAACTTATTAGTTTTATGTATGTTATATGTGTGTTGAATTTAAATGTCAATTTTAAATAAAAATATGAACTTTCAATAATAATGAGTAGACTGTGTATCAGAATGACAAGAAAATTAGTTCCTACACATAAAAAATGACTTATGAATATTTTTTCTTAAGTATCATGATAATACAAGGTTGTTTTTTGTAGGGCTCAGTGTTGAATTTTTTTCATTGATGTGTCAATGTGTGTTTGGTGAGTTATTTGATGAAATGGTGATGCTTGGATAATTATTTTGGATTCACTTTATATCATGGAATTTCATGTTTAGAAAATTATCCTTGGAAATATAATGATTGTTGAAACTGTTATTTAATTTTTAATACATGTTCTAAGAATTACAAAATGTTTACAATAATTGAACATAGTTTATTTGGGTGAATAATTTTATGAAGTCCATGAAATATATTTTATTGCATTTGGATGTGAAGAAGACCATGAAATTTTTTATATTTTCATGATGAAGATGAAATTTGGGTTGGGGAATTATGATTGAATTACTAAGTAATTATTTGGTGGCTATCAAAAAAGTGTCGAAACACTAGATAAAGGAGCCATATAAACCCCACATTATGGGAGGAAGAAACTTAGCCATAGTTGGGAGCCAACTAGGAGGATTTCATGGTGATAGAGGTGTAGGTGGGTCATTTATATGACTGTATAATCTCATGCATGCACATGAGGCTTGTGAAAGTGGGCTAGTGTGTGGATGCATGACCCATATAGCCCAAGGTGTGTGCAGTGTATCTGGGTGCTGACATCGATGTCGTGGCTTGAAGCGATAATTAAAACCATTGTATTATTTAAAACTTCCCAACTGAAACACTGGTCGATATGGGATGAAGCATTGCACAGTTCTATAGATCCGCCTTTAATGATATGCATAGAATTACCACCATCTGATCATGTGAATTTAGGTTGTTCGATCAATCCTCTATCATCCTCAACATCTCAATGTATGAGAGCATATTTTCACCATAGTTCTTCATGGTCAGTTCTCCATTGATCAAGCCTAAAGCTACCCTGTCCATTTTGAAGCTGAGCTTATGAGATGATGAGATTAAGAACCTTCATGCATGCATTCTATGCTTTTCATGCATGACTCAGGTTGAGGAAAGTGATAATGCCAATTATGGTATTAATCTATAATTTTCTAATCATATAGTATGATATTGAGCACTTAAAAAAATAATGAGGAGCATGTGATAATGGAATGCACATGAGTTCTTCACTGTGAGTAAAAATCTCAAAATCATGTAACAAGAAGTGAATTTATTTTGTGTGTCTCTTAGTTTTCATGAATAATAAAAAGAATAAACCTTTGGTATATTAAAATATAATTAAAAAATAGATTTGATGGAGTCTTGACACAGAATAAGACTCAGAGAAAAGGAAGCATGAGGTAGTGGTGTTTTTCCTATAAATACCAAAGCATGAAGATGAGGAGAGTCAGAACTGATATTGAGCGAAATCATTTTTCATAGAAAAAAGAGTATCCAAGAAACATATTTTCACAAGGAGGAGTTTTTATGAAGCACTCTTTAATTTCATTAAGAGAAGCAGATCCCATTCCATCTTGATTTTTCAAACTTTACACTCAAGTTTTTCATGAAGAAATTGAGTTTCCATAAAGCTTTCATAGATTTTGGGAACTCACAGAGATATCAAAAAATCCTTACATGAAGAAGGATGAGATAACACATACTCAACTTACATGAAAGAAAAACATGCACACCTAAAGTTATTTTTTTCTCAAATGTTTTCAGCATGAAGAAAATTTTATGATATAACAAGAGCCAATACTATTTCCTAAAGGTAGAGAGTGTACACATACAATGTCATGTGAAAATAGTAATCATGAGAAGAAAGTGAACAAAGTGCATGCTTTCCTGAAAAAACGTGAATACAAGGTAGTACCTCCATGTGATAATAAAAAACATGCACATTCATTGAGAAATAAGAACTAGATACCCAAGAAGTGAAATAAATCACATAAATAATAATAAAAATATATATATTCTATGGTTAATAATCTTGATAAGACCATGCATTATATCACATGAGCATGAGGATTGATAATTCAAGAAGAAAATGAATTGACATTGTCCAATTACCTTATTTCAAAAAATAAAAGTGAAGACCTCGAGTGCATCTCTTGCACAAAAATCAGTGAGGTTGAGTCTTTATCAATAAAAGAATAATATTTTATCAAGAAAGACCAAATTAATCAATTAGTATTTATTGAAGGTACTTGAACTGTAAATGAGAAAGTGAGATCCTCCAAGATTGTTGAGGAAAATCAACTGATCATCCTAAAGTGGATCAAACCTTGAATAAAAAGTGAATTCTTTTGGTTTGATCTGGATGCAGGAGAAGTCTCATAGTCAGAAATAATAGAATTTGAAGACTTTAGTTGGGATTGGAAGAAAACGAAGTCTCTCAGTTGGATTAAGAGCAGAATAAGTCTTTTAGTTAGAGTTGAAAGTAATGAAAGTATTTTAATTGGATCTAGATGAAAACAACGTATCTTGGTGGGAGTTAGAGAATTGTAATCACTTGCTTTATAGTGAATAATATATATCCTAGGGGAATAAAATTTTACAAAAAGGAATAATCTTTCTGTAGAACCTTGTAAATCATGTGCGTTTCTCTTTCCATTATTACAACTTCACATGAGGTGAGATTGATAGATTATATTTAGTGGACCGAGAACCTTAAAATGTTCAAAAATTCAAATTTGAAAGAAAAGGAATTTGTAAAAAGAAACTTCTAATTCACCCCTCCCTTATCAGGGGTCAATATGTATGGGGTATTATAAGTGGTAACATTGAAAATGTTCCCTCTAAAGATCCAATAAGTATTCTAAAAAATAGATAATATTAATTTTATCAATAGTTTATGTGTTCCCACATTCAAGGGGAATAATTTTCACAGCTATAGGAATATTATTATACAATATCTCCTATCACTTATACTAAAAGTGTGAGATGTTGAAAAAGAAGAGTTTCCACCCATTGTTGACGATGATTCCATGAAACAAGATGATAAGAGAAATATTGAGTTAGATCGAAAGATTCAAAAATCTATCTTTATGGCTCTATCAAAGAAGGTGTATGCAAAGCTCATAGGTCTCTAGACTACCAATGAGATCTAGGATAAACTAAGAAACATTTATAAAGGCAATGTCAAATACAAAGAAGGAAAACTAAAAGTTTGGAGGAGTTAGTTTGAGGACAACAAGATGATTAATGAAGAAAATATTGATGACTACTTCACCATAGTGAATGAGATAGTTAGAAATATTGTAGGATTTGAGTAGAATCTGGATAACTCTATAATTGTCAAAAAATTAATGAGGAATTTTCCAAATCTCTTTGATTCAAAGATCTTTTCTTTGGAATAAAGATATGATTTGTATCTTGACGAACTACACAACCTTCTCATATCCTATGAGATGAAAAAAACTATAGTTTTCAAGAAGATATAAGATATTGAAAAAGACTTTGAAGCAATAAGGAAAGTGAAAGTTCAAGAAGGAGAGAATTTTGAATCAGGTGATTCATATAGTGATGAGAATGATGACGACTTCAATCAATTTTTCCCATATATCAAAATCATTCATAAAGGAAAAGTGTAAGGTAAAGAGTACGAAACCATCAAAATGATTTAACTATGGTAGCTCTAGTCAGTTTTCCAAGATATGTTTAAAGAAGAAGGTTATTGGATCAGAATTAGAATCAAAACCACATGACCAGAGATCTTATAGACACAAATGGGGTATGAATAAAAAAAATAACTAAAGTATCAAGAATATAAATATTATGAGAAATCATAAGTAAGATTCATCATCAAGTTTTTCTTTATATAATTAAGTTGTTTTCATTGCTCACGAAAAAAAAACAATTTCTTTAATAAGTAGTGATGATGAGGAATAAATTATAGAACTTGAGTGGAAGTTAAAAGAGAAATTATAATTATTTATGGGATAGATTTAATATCTCAATAAATAAAATAAAAATCATGATAAAGAAAACACGAAATTGATTTTTGAAAAGAATTATAAGTTAATGGTACTTCTTGATAAAGAAAATGAGAAGATGATCAAGAAGGATATATCTCTTATTAACAAGTTCAAAATGCACAAATTAATTTTTTTTGAAAAAGATAACATGATATGTGCTCTTAAAGAAGATCTTATTTATAGAGAGGAATATTTGTTAAAGACACAATACATATGTGTCACAATTCATTATGAGTTGAATAAGTATTGAGAAGGTTTTAATAAATCTATTGAGATCAAGGGATAATCATCTCAAGTTGGAGAGAAGGAAGGTAAAAGTGAACACAATCATTCTGATAGATTTTTTATTTACAATATTACAGATGAAATCTATAAAACTAAGAATATGTGGGCCAATAAGAAATAAATACAATCTTTTACATCAAGGGAAGGTAAGTACATGTTAAGAATTCAATAACCCCCATGAAAAATGGGGCTTTATTTTCAAGAGCACAATGACAACACAGATCTTGATTCATCTATAACCAATATGAGAGAGTAAAGTTTCAAGTATTTTGTTGGTGTTGTGGTAATCATGGTCACAAAGAATATTCTTTATCATTTAACATTTATTTAATAGGAATGAGGCAAGAATAAAGGGGGAGATTCATTGAGAATATGAGGATAAAATATTATAAAAAAACCTATGTCCAAATATATACCACAACTATCCTCACAAAATGAGTTTCATACTATAAAATAAGTTTGTGGAAGATATAGTTTAGAATGTAAAAAGATAGAGGTATGCTTGAAAATATTGTAAGGAGAGATTTCCTATACCATGAAATAGAATAAATTTCAAAATAAAAGCAATGGAAAATCATGTGAAGATTATGAGGATATTGGGAATGTCAAGAATGATTGTATAGTGATTTTTCCACATCAATTTAAATTGTATAAAAAATTGGAGGAAGCTGATAAAATTTATAAATCTAAAGGAAAGAAAGTTATCTCATAAAATGAGGTGAATGTTTATGAGAAGTTATACATAGGGGGAAACATGGATATCTAGAAGAATGAGGTTGGAAAAGTAATTTAACACAAATAATAAGAAAGTAAGAAAGAATATAATGAAATCAACGAGATTAAAAACAAAAATAATCTTCCAAATAAATCTCCCCATTATTATATTAGAAGGAAATAATGAACAAATTGAGAGGAATCTCTCAGTTTGAATGTTGCCTCAAAAAAACTAAGAGGTCCCTCTTTATTCACTATTATTTTATGTGTTTCATGCTAACACACATGGAATTGAAGGAGAATTTTTAGGCTTCTACTTTGGTACAACATGAAGAGATTTTACTTCATGGAGTTTACTGAATACCATGAAATAAAATAAGAATTAATCCCTTAAGGGGGAGAAACCTTTCGAAGAATATGATATTTTACTAAATTTCAATGAATCTAGAAATTTTGGACATATTTCAAACAAGAAGGTTGAGGATTTTTCATTTCATTGAAAACTCTAATTATTAGAAACCCCTTAAAATGAGAATTGAGAAATTATGATCATGATTTCACATGAATGGTATTTTATATAAAACATATACATCCTTGGTTATATATCTCTTATTTTATACACCGGGATAGATCTCATAGACTAAAAGTTGATAAAATATAGGATATTTTCTAAGAGAACCATATGTTATCATTCCTCTCTCATAACCATGATAATCATATGAAAAAACCCACTTACCCTATAAATTTTATTTTCAATCAGGTGGAGAAAGTTTGAGGTCACATATTAACCTTTAAAAATATGAAGAGATATTGATAATAAAATAAAAAGGGTTATATTTTTGGGCACAATGTTTCATTTTTTGTTAATGATGTATCAATATGTGTTTGGTAAGTTTTTGGTTGAATTGGTGAATCTTGGAGAATTGGTATGGATTCACTTTGTGGTATTGGATGTCAGGATTTCACAATTTTTCATAGAAATGTGATGATTTTATAAACTATTCTTCAATGTCTAAGACATGAGATAAGGAGTGAAAAATATTTACCACAAGTAGCCATCCTTTATTTGGGTAAAGAATTTGATGAAGTCTATATAATATATTTTATTTAATGAGGATGTAAAGGTCACAAAAATTTCTATATTTTCCTGATAGAGAAGGAATTTGAGTTTGGAAATTATGATTAAATTACTAGGTAATTCATTTGTGGCTAACAAAAAAGTGTCCAGCCACCAGAGAAAGTATCCAGATCGACCCCAAATTTTGTGAGGAGAAACCTCAGGCATGTAGGGGAGATGGATCACAGGCCTTCATGGTAGTAGATATGTAAGTGGGTTATCTATAGGCCCACATAAGTGCATGCATTACCATGGGGATAGGGCAGGTGGTCTAGCAAATGGAGGCATGAATCGTGTTGTCTAAGATATGTGAAATGTACTCAGGTGGTGACCCCAATTATATGACTCAAAGAGATAGTTTCTTTGGTTGTATTATATATAATTTCCTAACTAAATCAATGGTTGATGTGGGACAAATTGGTGTGTGGTAATATAACTCCACCTTTAATGATATGCAAAGAATGGTCGATGTCCGATCGTGTGGATCTAGGACATTCGACCAAGACACTGTCATCCTCAACATCTCAATGCTTGAGATCATCCATTCACCAAAGTTCTTAATTATAAAATCTACATCAATTGATCCTAAAGCTACCATGATCATTCTGAATCCGAGCTTGCAAGATGATGAGATTAAGAACCTTCATGCATGCATGATATGATTTTCATGAATGGATCAGGTTGAGGAAAATGATACTTCTAATGAAGGTATGAATCTAAAACATGCCAATAATACAGGATTCTATTGATCATGTAAAAAAATAATGAGGAGCATGTGATAATGGAATTCATGTTACCACTTCACAAGGGGTAGAAAACTTGAACTTGCATAATAATAGGTGACTTGATTTTTGGTTTCTCTCAGTTCGTGTGAAGAATAAAAAGTTGAAATATTGAGTATATTAAAATCCCATAATACAAAATATTTTGTGGAGTCTCAATATGACATAAAACTCAGATAAAAGGTGGTGTGATGTTACGGTGTTTTTTTATAAACATCAAATCATGAAGATGCTGAGATTTTATTTTCATAATGAGAGATCTAGTTTTTTTTTGAAGAAAAATAGAGCATCATAGAAAAATAATATTGTTAGGAGGAGTTTTGATGAATCAATCACTAATTTTGTTAATATAATAAGATCCCATGACCTCTTTATTTTCAAACCTCACACTCAATGGTTTTATAAAGAAACTTTGTTTTTTTAAAGCCTTTCTAACTTGTGTAAACTCATTGATATATCACAATATCCTTTTATGTATAAGGTTGAGATATCACACAATCAACTTAAATGAAGTAAAAAATGACACACATAAAGTTATCATTTTCATGAATCTTTTTAGCATGGTGATAGTTGCATGATATATTGAGCATTAATTCTATCATGTGGAGGTGGAGAGTGTACATAGACAATGTGATTTTTATGAAGAAATATTGAGAAGAAAGTGAACAAAGTTCATGGTTTCATGAAAAACATGGTTACATGGTAGATAATTATTTTTATAATCAAACACATTAACATACATTTAGAAACATGAAAAAGATATATGAGTTGTGAAAAAAGAACATAAAATAATATATATATATATATATATATATCTCTGTGTGTGTGTGATATAGTTTATAATCATGAGAATTCCATGCATTGTATAAAAAATGCATGAGTATTGAGAAGTCAAGAAGAAAGTGTATTGACACTTTGGAAGTCCCTTCTTGAAAAAATAGTATTGAAGACTTTGTGTGCATTACTTGAACACATATTAGTGAGGCCATATCTTTATCTATATAAGAAATAATAATACCTCTAGAATTTATTTCACCAAGGAAAATTATCAAATATAGGTGATAATAATATATTTAGAAAGGAAAAAAAGACTAGTGGATCTTGAAGGTACTTAAATTTTACATGAGCTACTAAAATACTTCAAGATCATGGAGGAAGATCAACATATCATATTTAAGTGGATCAAGCCCGAAATAAAAGCTAAAATCTTTCGGTTGGAGTTGGGAGTAGGAGAAATATCTCAGTTGAAGATGAGTGTAGTTGAAGAATTTCATTTGAAGCCCAAATAAAATAATATCTCTTGGTTGGATATAGATTATAATAAGTATTTCAGTTTGATATGAAAGTAGTGGAATACTTTTAGTTGGAGCTGGAATCAAACAAAGTCTCTCAGTTGGAGTTGGAGTATTGTAATCAATTGTTTGATGGTGAAGAATCTATAACTTTGGGGAATAATCAGTTACAATAAGGAGTAGTATTTATTCAGAACCTTGTAAATACTATGTGATTATCTCTCCATTATTACAACTACACATGAGGTGATATTAAGAGATAATATTGAGTTGATTGAGAACTATAACATTTTCAAGAGGTTGAATTCAAAAGAAAATAAATTCATAAAAAGAAACCACTGATTCACTAATCCCCTATCAATGGTCAATCCATCCTAAGGCAATAAATTATATTGGATTTCATTGAGTGAAGCATGTTTTGAACTATAATGTCACTTTTAGACTAAAAACATGCACTCTATGTCATACTAGGCACACCATGTGTCATACTGATGTGCAGTTGTTTCCTAGACATCACAAATAAATTAAGGATTCTTTTTTATATTTGTTTCACCAAAACATCATTGAAAATGCTAGTATTAAAAATAGAATGCATTGAATCAAAACCAAACATAAAAAATCAAATAAATAACCAACAGGTCTATAGAGATCACATTAAACTCATACCTCAATTCATCATCCTTATCTAAGACTTTATCAAGAATTTTATTTTTCTACAAGTATTTTGTGCCTATATAGAGCACAAAAGGCCTCCATACATAGTTCATCATCCTTTATGAAAGTTAAAATAGAATTTTATCCTTCAAGAAGGACTATAAACTCTATATGGAGGCCTTTTAGGGTCTTTATAGGCACAAATGTTTTTCAAAAAAATAAATTCTAAATCCCCATTTCATGACCTATATGAAAATTGACTAAATAATTTGTTTATAAAAATTATAAGTGAATTAAATAAGCAAACATAAAATAAAATGATAATAAAAGTTAATAAATAAACTCTAGATAAATAAACTCTCCATCCTTGTTAAATCATTTTTTGATAATTGATTTTTCTCCAAGAATTTTGTGATCTTCATAGAGAAAAAAATGTTAAAAAAAAAATTCTCAAAAAAATAATTTATTCATGATCTATGTGATAATTAATAAAATAAGAATTATATTAAAATGATAATAAAATTAACTAAAAAAATAAGTAGATAAAATGATGAGACAATTAACTAAGTAGTATAAAATCACTTGTCCATGATTTCTAAAAACATAATAACACCATGTATTCTTCCTAATCAATTCAAAACAAATATATTTCCTATTTTGAACATGTAGACTGTTGATAGTCTTGGTTTTCTGGAAAAATATTAATAATAAAACATTGATAAATTTTTAAATGAAAATTTAATTATCATTAGAAATACCTCTTTGAGGATGCTAATTTTTTTTGATGAAATATGATATCTTTCATAAAGTTGAAAACATAATAACCGCAATCTTTTTAATTAGTTTATTTCAGATACTAAAAATCGTTAAGAAAAATAATTTATTTTTTTGAAATATGTTTTTATAGTGACATATTATTATATATAACCTAATAATTATCCATTTTTAGAAATTGATAAGCATATTTTTCTCATAGAGAATCCTCATACCATGATTTTTATGACATTTAGACATCTTCATATCTTAAAAAAATTCATTAAAACATAATATAAAATGTATAATTTGATGTTTATTTATAAAATGTTGAACATAGTGTATTAAAAATTTATAAATTCCATCATGTATAATATATTTTTTTCTATAAATCTATACATTGTATCCAAAAAATAAATATTTTCAGTTTCTAAATCAATTGAACTAAGAAATCAATGTTTTTAAAAAATAGAAAGGAATAATTAATAAAATAAATGAATTTTTTTTGATATGATTAGATTGAATAATTTTACCCCTACATCCTGGGTATTAACAAGATTTTGTGTTATGGATGTTTATTTTAAAAAATTATGGCTAATCGATCAACTATTTATAAATATTCATATTCTTTTAATGCGTTTTTTTGTATAGAAGTGATGTGAGAAAAAATGTGTCCAAATTTCTATTCGAAAGAATTTCACATCACATAGTACTGATATATACACCTATAAAAATATGAATATTGTTTTACTGTAACTAACATAGTAGAACAGATATTGGACATATATATTATGAAAACACACCTCATGTATTCATTTAAAAACGAGACTCCCAGCCATCCATTCACGATGATTTAATCTACATTTTCAAAAATATTATAGTCTATAATTTACTGTCAATATGTTTTCTCATCAAACAAAATTATGGTTATATTAATATCTTTGAACATTGTATCTGCATGAACTTGTAATACTAGTAAGCATAAAAGTTAAACTGGAAGAGTAAGGATTCTTTATGATGGTTTTTTCAATTGATTGGTTGATCCTTTAGATTTTTTTTTGATTAGACTCTCCATTTATTATAAAATTTTACCATATATAATAACACCCCTAATTTAAATAATTTTTCATTATTTATTAATTCTTTTTCCATAAAATATAAATTGGAAAGAATATACCTCATTATTACCATGTATTTTTACAAGATAAAACGACCATGCTATGAAGGTTACAATAACAAGTTCCATCATGTGAACATATATATCATCAAGGGGGACATGTAGCTCAGTGCTTGAATCATGATTTACATAAATCCTTACCCTCACATGATAATTTGGAAGTTGGTTGTTGTATATAATATATACTTCGATATTGTACATTGTACCCCTCACAAAAAGGTGTTGAGTTGGTATGGATAGATATAAATCACATTCAATTTCACAATATAGAATATTAGTGTAGTGAAAGTTTTAGTATCGAAGTGATTCACATTTCCTTAAAATAGTTATGAAAAAAATAAATTACCTCTAGTAAAGATAACCTTATAGGGGAATATATATTCTCAAGTCTGTGGGGGATGGTCTTCATGTAATGTTTATTTTTATGTTGTTTCTTCTTTTTGATGCGCTCCCGTAACATTCTTCATCATCTTATAATACTAATTTAATTTTTCTTATACAATATTTATTTATTCCTTTATCTCATTTATTTTTATATCTTTATCCCCTTATACATTACTTTTCTCAAAAATATGTTTGAGGAGAAACTCTAAAACCAATACATCTGATGCGTCTATATTGTTATGGCTAACTAAAGGATAATAAAAGTATGCATTCATGAGGTAAAATTGATGATTTTTTTTAAGTCTAAACCAAATAAAAAATATAGGAAAATAAGGATTCATTTTTATATAATATCCATTTAAATTTGAATTTTTTATTATATCTTACTTAAACATGATTCCCATATTATTTTTGTGTTTTCATTAACTAATATTCTTTCTTTGTTTACACGATACTCCTTCCATATCACATACAGTGGGATGGACGTGACTTTTTTATTTTTATTCACCAATCTATATATAAACAAAGGAACATAATTATGTTGTTATTTCCTGCCACATAAAAGTATTACTATAGATTTTAATACATTCCATTTTTTTTCTAGTGAAGCATACCCCATTCTATGATTTATGGTATGGGTATATTTGTTTTGATCCACAATAATTATTTTTAGAACTTATTTTTTTTATAAAATATATTTTTTTAATTAAATATATTAACACAATTATTTCCAAGTAAAGAATTACAGATCAAAATCTACCTGAAATGTTTCCTCCTCACGAAGACTAATAAATGCATTAAATTTTTCTTGGTTTATCATGTGTGCTTATATCTATGGATGGTGAATATTTACTTTCCCTTCAACATCCCCAAGATGATTCTTTGTATGAATTTACTGAAAGTATCCTTGAGCCCTTCTAGTGACCATTAATAAAAACTTTATTTGATAGTAATATAGTATAAATGAACTCTACATGGGATAATGATGATTAAATCAATGTTTTATTATTTTAATTTTTAGTAAAATAGAAAATATATATCATAATTTTTCCCTAATATCTTCCAATATTTGTGACTTAATTGTAGGAAAAAAATTATTTCACATATCTACAACAACCGACATATAAGTGGTGGACCCAATGTAACTAATGAAAATGGAATTTGTGGGGATAATGGTATGGTCATGTGAATTATATCTAACCTCAAAGTTTATGCTTCTGTTTCTTGAGTTAATAATATTTTAAGGCCACTATGCTATAACACCCATATTTTTTTCTCAAACATAAAATATTCACCTTCTACAAGTTCCTCAATTTCAATAGTGTCAATATATTGTTCTTTGGGATTGGTAGCATTAACACATGGAGAAACTTATTGTTCTCATGGATTGAGAAAATAAGAATGCGGAGAAACCTATTGTTCCTTAGGATTTGAAGAATTGGCATGTTTAGAATCCATTATCTACAGAGGTAGTTGAACATTCAATTTATATTTCTTAAATGCAGTGGTGAACACATAATACTATGAGTTGACACAATGTATATTAAAATAATTTTAACTTGATTATTTAATTCTATCTTTTTCTTCAAAGGTTTAAGGGATTTTTCCCCTATATCAAGTATCCAAATCCCAACCTTGTGGTATCCTCTACTATAAAAGGAACCTTATACATTGATAACTCTATGAAATTGTTGTCAAATCCCAATGAAAGATTCAACCTCACTTGAATTGACATTCGATCCCGTAGTGGTTTCAGTCAATAATATAAAAATTGACCACTTTATTTTTGTTGGATATAGGAAATAAAATAATTCTACTATCTATAATTCCATTATTAATGGTCCATCCTTATAACCTTCCTTACTCAAATGAACTTTCACGAATCCTAATTACTCGATTTTAACTGCACTCACGTTATCAACCCACTTGCAATGAAAATTTAAAACTTGTAATGTTGTATAATCTAAATCCCATATTTTTTGTCGATTCAAAATTATGACATATTCATGTAAATTGGATTTTAGTACTTGGTACCTAATATATGTATCACTTCTACCATAATAGTAACTCTACTATTTTTCAGGGTATTAAATTCATCATGTTACATTATATAAAATGTATAACCATTAATTATATAACCATTATAATATAATACTTTCACACTTGGTCCCCTGGTAAGATATCAAAGTCATTATATAATTGAAATCAGATTTGTAGCTGACTCTAGAACAATATATTTTTAAACCATCCTATAAACTATCAATCATGTTTTTTTGATATCCATTTTTCATCCATTGATGGATTTAAATTCCAAATAATTACTTTGTGGGTATCAACATATGGAACAACCTCTAAATTATTATTTAAAACAAAAATTTGTGCCTGCCACCTCTCTATAATGTTAATTGAGACAATATATTTTTTTTGGAAATTCCTTCACCCATAAGTTTCCTTATATGATGTGATTTTGGTATAGGAATTCACTTCACATTGTATAGGCAGTCTATACATAATTCAAAAACTTCCTCAACAATACATCGCAATGCAATAAAACCTTATAATTGACATCAATTTTTGACATACCCTTTAAAAATCATCATATACCATTAAATGGGGTATATCATTTTGTCCCTAGTGGAAAACTCAAGAGGGGGTATATTAATTTTCTAATAAAAATTTATGTTAAAAACAATTTTAACTCTTACATACACTAATTTTATAAAAAAATCTAATTAGAAAAAATAGTTTAATTATATGATTTTATCTTTATAAAAGCTTCTCAAAAGTCATTTCTTATTTAAAATAATTTTTGAAATAATTTAAATTTTGAAACTAATTTACTCATATAAAACACTATATATAAAAAAATAATTTAAGTTAATTAATAGGTTAATGTTTTTTTTAATAATTTAGAAAACAAAAACTATTTTTATTTAACTAAAATGAAAACAAAATGGATAAATAAAAAAAAAGTCATAATGTAACTTAAATAAGGGGATTAGTATCAATCTGTGACTTAATCCCCTCCACTTGTAAATCACCCACTTACTAGAAGTTTGTTATAAAATAAACTGATCAACAACTTGGACCGGGTTTTACAAATAACAACACACAAGGATGTCTAGTAAAAAAAAATCATATTTCATAGTTATACATGGGATAAAATGGTTCCAGGTCACACATGACCTCTTCCATAGTTTTACATGGGAATTAAAATAAATAGAACTAAGATAGAGTGTCTATATATCTACAGTTTAGTGAAGTAGACTATGTTTTATAGATAAACATATTAAAACAAAATCAAATTTTGAAAGTATGATAAAATAGAAAGATCATGGAAAGTGAGACGTGAATTTACGGTGATGTTAAATTCGAATTGCATCAATTTTTTAGGAGTCCATGAATATGTATTTGATAGAACATAAAACAAGTTTCAAAAAAATAAATAAATAAAATAGGGTGTTAAGGAAGTATGTAAAATCCTTTGTTCTTTTTTAGCCAATTAGTTAGATGTCTTCAACACACACATATCAAAGTAACTTTTTGACTCAATTCATATGTGACTGTACTAAAATATATATCATGTTTATGAGGGGCCTATAAAAGTATCTGATTCATGTAGGTCTAATTATTTATTACAGGATAATAATAGAATAATATGGATCTTTTTACTGAGTAGAAAATCTAGTAGGTCTAACTTTTTATTTAATATAGTCATTGAGTTTTTTTAGGACTAATAATTCTTAAATACACGTTCTTTTTTCTATCATTTAATTCATAAACTAGCCATTAGATAATTAATTTTGAAATTAATTTTGGATATCTATAGTATCTCTCTAGTGGTAACAAGTTATAATGGGGGATTTTGGAGGTAAAATCTGTTGATGGTAGATACATTTGGAGATATCTCTTTCTTCCGACGATAACTCTCACTGGTAGCACATCCTAGTAGTATCATCAATTCAATGGTATATTCTCTTGGAGGTAGTGGTATATTTTACTTGGTGGTAGATCTACTAAATGATAGACACATATAGTGGTAGAATTGGTGAACTGGAGGTTGCACTGAGAAACATTAGTAGCTACTGGAGGTAGATGTACTTGTAAGTGGCGATAACTCTACTTGATGGTAGAAAAACCTAATAGTTGATATTGATAGTCCGAGATTTAAACTAGAAACAACATCTTGATCCAACTGTAGTTTGGAGTGGTAGATTTCTTCAACTAACGACAACTCATTTCAACAAATGGTATATGATGATGGTAGATTAATACTTAATAAATTTTGTTTATTTTTTTTTTCAGAATATAGTTTACAATTATAAAACATTAAATTCATTATAAACACAACAAATAGGACTTTTGATTATTAAAATAAGAAGGTTATTGGACTAACCCATTTATCTCCCCCTTCTTGATGATAAAAAATCTTGACATTTATAATCATACAAAAATGTTTTAACATTTGTATGCAATAAGTTATAGATGAATAAAAATGAATACAATATGATTAGTTAATCAAAGTATATATGTAATGTATAGTTATTAATTCACGCCAAATAATTACTCATGTGATATTGGATACAATTACTCCCCCTTTTAGGATTATCAAAAAATGAGAAGCAAGATTAAAAAAATCAGACACAAATATGAATATAGGGATAATTTCCATTGAATAAAACAATCAAAAGATTACATCAGAAAAGGATTTACAAAAAGATACAAAAAATACCTATAAAATATTAATCATATTATGACGAAGCATCCACATCCCGACTAGAGGTAGGATTCACATGGTCCTTGGATTTTCTAGTAATATGAGGGGTACGTGGAGCATGATGTTCAGGTGGATGAAATACTATAGAATATGAAACTGGACTGTGCACTCTCATAGATTCAGTAGGGGAAAGTCTAAATGGACTAATGTAAAAGAAGTGGTCTACAAGGGTGCTAATAATGGTGAAAAAGGGATGTAGTCATAGAAATGGTAGGAGGGGAAATGACATTAGTACGAATGGTATATAAAAATAGTCCCATCAACTCCAAAAAATGAGTGATCACTCGACCACCATTCCTTATATACATAAAAAATCCAGCCTTCTATTCCCTAAAAAACATGAGTAGGGGTGATAAAGTCATAAAATGGGTCAATTTCACCTTTAAGTCCCTACTTAAATGAGGCCTTCTCAAACTCTCATTCATGAATCTAAAGTAATAATTAAGTTTAGGCTTGATATAAATCCTTGAGAGATAATACTTAATATCCTTAGTGATTATTTCCCCAAAATTTCTATCCTCATTTAAGAATTCTCTAACCAAATTATAATTGTGATCACCATGAAATTTATTCTAGGAAAGCTCATCATGATGATAATTAGAGAGATCACCCATCATATCTTGCATCTATTATCTCACTATGGATCAGATCAAATTAGTATCAACTAAAGAAGGATAAGAGGGAGATGGAGCTCTAGAAGAAGAAGCTCTAGGATTAGATAAATACTTTAGCCTCTTAAAAAGTGATATATCTATCCTTGTAAAACTAGAAATCATTCCCGTCATAGAAGAATAAATATAATCCATCTGTTCCACTAAATTCCTATTTTTAATTTATATATTTCCCATGTTTATGATAATTTTGGGTTGGATATGAGAAATGAAGAAAGAAACAATCATCTTGTTGTCAAATTAAATGATATTTCTTTCTTGAGTTGAGGAGTTCTGAGGAATCCTAAAAATATCTATTAGAGAAATTGTCTTCAAATCATAGATATAATATTTTTTAAAATATCTTGAATGAGGAGGAGATGAAAGAGGAGGAGGTTAAGTATTTTCATGATAGTCAACTACAATATCCCTATGATCAGAATCTACATTAGGAACATTAGAAGAAAAATATTCCAAATACTATTCCTCATCAATTATTTCCAATAATGATCCCTTAGGATCCCCTTTTTCAAACAAGATGGATGGTCCACCGGGCTTTGGTGGACTTCCCTAATCATCATCATCATCATTTGATTCATAATATTCCAACCCAATATTAGTAAACGTTGGATATATATTCCCCTTAGACTGTTCTCCATCCTCATCTCTATATGAAGAATATGAATCAATATGGATTCTAGAAGTCTAACCTTTTAGATTTATGGTTCATCTCTATCACCAGATTCCTAAATTTCTGAAGCAGATAGAGATATTCCATACAACTCTATACAGGAATATTTGATAGACTCAGTGATAGGAAGATAAGGGTTAAATAATCATCATCACCTACATGATTAACATCATACTTAGAATCATTCAAAAGCACAACCACATCCTCTAAAATCTATGAAGAAGATATCTCTAACTAATAAATTTTAGATACTTTAGTTTCTTCTATTTCACCATATTCTTTTAGAAAAATCTCCCTAGAAGGAAGGGAAGAAGGTGGAATAGGAGAACCATAGTATACATTAGGACTCTTATCAACATCAGGGTCACTCCCATTATCCATAGAAATAGATACAGACACTTCCACATCACATATATCTTTCTTTTCCTTAACCTTAACCTAAAATTATTTATCTGATGAATAATATAAAATTTAATCAGGATCTATGCTAGGTTCAACCAAATATTTTAGTCTAGAAAAATTATTTACTAGATTAAACTTTTAATAAATTTTATCATTATATACTACCCAAATTTTAAACTATGGGATCAAATTATCTCTCATCTTTTTATAGGTTACTTGACTCAGGAAGAAACCATTGCACTTGAATACCATTTCTTATCCAATAGGAAAAATGAATTTATCATTTAAAATAGAATAAATCATTTTTCGATTGGAAATGAAATTAGATCTTGAGGAGGGATTTCATAATTCCATCACATAAACCATTAAATATATACAAAAATTAAACTTGTATCATATTTTCATAAGGAATAAGAAGAAAATGTCCTTATACCTCATTATGATGAAATAAAATTTCCTAGGACACAACATGTTCCACATAAACTTAAATATAAAATTAAATTATCCACCCCACTCCACTATAGAAGGTCTTCAAATAGTTTTATTTTCATTCAACTCAAGAAAATCATCACAAATCCTAATGTTATCACAGTTAAATGGAAACGATCCTTGATAATCATCATAAAAACATTTGTGGGGAACTCTTATAAATATATCCCACTATCTCAAAGAGAAAATGATCTATTTTATATATATCACTATTTTGATAACATCCTTATTTTCCCCAAATTGATACTCTACAAATCGATCAAAATCATGAACCAACCTAGGGTAGAATGTCTAATCATTCCTAAATTTTTTTATCCCATTCCTAGTATGGGATAAAATTCAAAATTCATGACTTTATTAATGATAACCACAAAACATCTATTTACTTATCAATGACACCAACACGAGACATGAGTTGGGGGTTATTTAGTTCTACAAACTAAATTGATTCTCCTATTTCTTTCTTTTAAGGGTGTGATTCAATAGGTGATTTAGCAGGATTCTACACTTACAACATTTCATCACTGGTTAGAGTGTTAAAGGAAGAGGTTAAAGAGAGAAAATGAATGTTTTTAAGGGAGTTGAATGGTTTCAAAGAAGGAACAAGTAAAAAATGATTCCTCATATTTGGATTCTAGGTAATTTTTATCACTTAGTTAATAAATTTAATAATAAAAAAATAAATGGTATCACTAGGAATAGTATGTCCTCTGGTGGATTCTCATGGTAACATACAATGGTAGGATACCACGATAGCATCTGGATGGTATTATCACTAATGTTTTATAATCACTATATATCATCTAATGGTTGATAATAATGGTAGATTAGCAAAGGTAGTACTAGTCTTGTGATTTTTCTCTACCAAAACCATGGTAAATTTAGAAATAAAATACTAACCAAAACATATCATTCAAAGTTCATTTATGATACAAATAATTATCTCAAAATTCATGGGCTTTATCAATATGTCAGCAAGATGATGTTCAGTTTCAATGAATTCAAGAGTTATATCAGACTGTTAAAAATGGTCTCACACAATGTGATGCCTTATATCAATATGTTTTATCTTTTATTGAGACATATGATTATTATAAATGTTTATATCACTTGTATTATCACAATTTGTTATGGACATGTCAAAATTGACATCCATAGTCTAGTAAAGTGTGTTTCATCTATAAAATTTATGTCAAAAATTTCAAACAACTATATACCTAGCTTCAATAGTGTATAATGAAAAACAATTCCATTTCTTACTAGACCAAGAAACTATAGACTTTACCAAAAAGCGACATGTTCAAGAGGTTCTTTTTCTATCTAACCAAAAACCACAAAAATATGCATCTAAATACCCCCTAATTCAAATTATTATCCTATAGAATAAAAATATTCCTAAATTGGTTTATTATTTGAGATATTTGAAAATTATTTTTATAGTAAGTAAATGTGAATATTTTGATTTTTATTGAAAAATATCACACATATAGAAAATAAACATAATATATTGTCATCCAATAGTTAAGTATAGTAATATTCCAATCATACCTCTATATGTGGTTTGATCTATCAGTTCTTAGTCTCATCAAGATCTAGTTCACATTGTACTCATGGGAGTGTCACTACCTTCAGTAAAATCCAAACCAAAACGTTTTAAAATAACTTTAGCATACTTATATTGATTTAAAATAATTCAATATTTATTTGAATAATCTAAAAACCAAGAAATAATTTAAGTTCACCCATCAAACTCATTTGAAATTACATTTTTATAATTTTTAAAAATTTATTACACAAGGAGTATTTTTGAAGATCCAAAAATAATACCATCAAAATTGATTTTTAAAACTAAAATATCATTTAATATTATCTCAACAAATAAAGTAGGGTTAGATATTAATTTTGTAAAAACTTTTGAAATAAAAAATGATCTTATCCTATCATAAAAATCTTAAGAAGCTTTTTTTTAAACAATATAATGATTTTTATTACTAAAAAACATGACTTGGAAATTAAGGGTTTTGAAATTAAAAGTTTTTTAACAAAAAAATCCTCAAATATATAACCATTTAATAAATAAATCTTGAAATCATTTTATATAATCTAAAATTAAAATGTGAGGCATAGGATGGAAACATTATAATAGATTCAAGTCTATGTAATGGTGAGAATATTCCCTCATAGTCAATTCCTTTGTCTTGACTACATCCCTATGCAAAAAATCTTACTTTATTTCTAATTATAGTTCCTTACTTATCAACCTTGTTTCAAAACACTATTTAATTCCAATAGTTAGTCATACATTAGGTATTTAAACTGGTTCATAGAATCAATTTCTCTCAAACTGATTAAGTTATTCTTACATTGAAATTACCTAGAATTCATCATCAATTTATTCTGTGATGGTCTAATGTTCATGATATGATAAGAAATATTGATGATAAACTTGGTTTCTAAGAGAATCTATAATCTTTATTCCTTTATCTAGGTCTCATACAACTTCATATAAAGGATGATTTCTATGAGTACAAATAATTTTAGGTATATAGGTATTTGAAACATCATTTTCATATAAATTTTTGGGTTCAAAATGTTCCTCAATGCTAGAATATTTTTCTATAGCTTTAATAGAATTTTCACTAGGTTTAAAATTGGCATCCAGACTAAGAAATCATCCTCTAGATTTTCTAAAGAGGTATTAGGTTCATGTGGATATGTTTTATCAAACTTGAAATGTATATATTGTTTCATAATCTTAGATATTTTATTAAATTCCTAGTACGATTTAATAGGTATAGAATATCCAATAAAAAAATTAGGAATTGCTTTTGGATGAAATTTTTTCTAAATACTCTTTTTTATTGAGTATAAAGACTTTACAACCAAAACTTCTATCATAATTAACTTTTAATTTTATACCATTCCATAAATCATATAGGACCTTCTTTAAAATTGGTCTAATTATAAATATATTAATTATATATCAAGTTGTATTCATATCTACTACCAAAAAATAAATTGGTAAATCATTATCATTGATCATGGTTTATGAGATTTCTTAAGGGGTTTAATTTATTTTTTTTACTACACCATTATTTTGTGGAGTCCTAAGATCATATAAGTTGTGACTATAGCCATGTTGTGATTATAATGATTCAAAATATTTATTTTTAAACTAATAGCCATGATCACTTTTTAAGGTCTTAATTCTATATCTATTAAAATTTTCTATAAATTTATCAAATTTGGAAAACTAGGAAAGAACTTCACTTTTTTGGATCAAGAAAAAACACCCATGTGTATCTGGAATAATCATACACTATAACATATGAATAATGTTTTCTTGATAAAATACAACATCTAGAAGGACCAAACAAAACCATGTGAACCAACTATAGGGTTTGAGAAGTTGAAACTTCATTCTTTGGTTTAAAAGATATTTCATGATACTTCCCCTTTTGATAAGTATTAAAGAATTTATAAGTTTAGAATTATAGTTTAGGTTGATCCTTGAATATTACTTTACTATTTAGATTTCTAAGTGAGTGTATATTGTTATATCCTAGTATCCTATTTCAAATCCAGGATTCTTTTTGAAAGGTTCTTAAAAAAGATTTATTTTGAGAAAATATAGAACTTAAATCAAAAGTATATACATTATCATTTCACATGAAAATAAAAACTAAATATTGTTTGGTTTCAAATAATATTCAAGAATTATTTTCAAACATATATTGATAACCATCATCACATAATTGTGAAATGATAAGCATATTATATTTTAATCCATTTATCAATAATACCATAAAAAATAAAATAGTGCAATAATTACTGATTTTACTGAGTCTAATTATTCTTCCTTTAGAACTATCACATAAAATTACATATCCACTATTAAATTTGATAATGTTCTTAAATCTTGAGTATTATCTAGTCATATTTATGCAACATCCATTGTTCAGATATCGTTATTTATTACATGAATGTTTTAAGTAGGTTTCCTAAAAAATATATTTAAAACAAAAATGAGTTTTTTACACATATTTTCTTGGTTACATATATTTTAGTAATAAGAGATTTAGGAACCCATAATTGTTTCACTAGCTGGCTAAAATCAGGTATTATAATTTTAGAAATAAAAAATTCATTGGGTCCATAGGAGTTAGATATGTTTACAAACTTGGTAGAACTAGAACTTTTTAAAAATTTATTTTTATAAATCCATCTATGTTCAGGTTGATAAGCAATTTCTATAGTATAATTAGGATTAGTTTGTTTACAAATAAATAGAGTTATATTTTTTCCTTCCACTATTTTATCTCTGTATATCTTTCTTTAATTAATCATTATACAGTTTCAACTCATTATTTTATCATAATATTTGACCATTCTTACCATTTTATAAAGAAAAAATTAGTTTTAAAGTGAACAGAAAAAGAATTCAACTTATTTAAACTTTTATAATTATTCATCAATTCATTAAATGTATCTTCCAAAAATTCAAAATATTTGAATAAATCATCCCTACTCATATTTTCTTAATCATTTTCATTATCATTAAAATTAGAAATATGGTAGGTAGATGGAGGGAAAATATTTTTTACCTCAGATGTGTTTTTTCATAAAAAACATATTGGATCTATCATTTTTTTCTTCTCTATTGTAATTTAAATCACTTGAGAAATATTCAAAGGCACTCAATGTGGATTTCATATCCTTTTTTTATATATATTTCATTTTCCCCCATTAGTTTTCTTATATTTTATCTTGGTAAAGTCTTCTTTGATGTGTAATTTCCTTTTACACTCATAGAGAGTTATTTTATTAGTGTATTCATCCTTTTTCTAATTTTTTATCCCATTTCCCATATTTTCAGACTTAAATTTGTAATTCAATTTCTTTAATAACTTATTATTCCCATATAATATATTGAAATTTCTAGATAGATGATTAGTTTCCTAATCACTGTCCAATAACTATTTATCATCACTTGAACTCCTAACTTTGATATTATCCTTTTTTTTTCGAGTCATAAGTTTTGAAGAAAACTAACTTCTTTTTGGGTTTATCGTCCTCTTCCTTGTTCACTTACAGTTCCACTTCATAGATCATGAGTTTTAATGAGTTAATTCACTAGAAACTTACTAATGTCACATGATTATTTTATGGAAATAGAGGTTCCTCTCAATCTATCTGGTAGGTATCTTATAAGTTACATCACTTAATCCTTTTTAAAATTGTCTTTCCAAGTGCATGTATGGTGATGAAAATTTAATTGAACCTGAGATACATGTTAGAAATGGATTCATCAAGCTTTATCTTAAAATTATCATATTAACTAGTGTTAAAAATTATATCAACTAATTTAATAAAAACAACTAGTTATCAAAAATAATATAATTATATAATTTGATCTTTAGAAAATTTTCTCAAAAGCTTGATCACACTTAGTTAAAATAATTTTGTAAATACTTCAACTTTTGAAAGTAATTTAATCATATAAAACAATATAAATGAAACACTAATTTAAGTTAACTAATAGAGTAATTTTTTTTAAATAATTTAGAAAAGAGGAACTAGTTTGATTTAAAAACAAAGAAAACAAAATAGATAAAGAACAATAAATAAGGCACATTAGAATTTAAACAAGGAATTTAGCCTCAAGATAAGAACTAATCCCCTCCACTTAGAAATAACCCTCTCCCAAGTGTTTTATTATATAAATAAAACAATCCATAATTTATATTGGGTTTTACAGAACAACAACACACAGATTTGTATAGGTAAAAATCATCTTCCATAGTTATATGTGGGAAAAAAGGTTCTAGTTATGACAAGACATATTCTATAGTTTTATGATGGAATAAAAATGAATTGAATTTAGAGAGAGTTCAAGAAATCTCTGATTTAGTGTAGGATATTGTGTATTATAGATAAATAGATTAAAAAAACATAGGTTAAATGTATACTAAAACAGAAAGAGAAAGGAAAGCAAGATGTGAAGTTATGTTGCATATCATCCTGAATAGATTCAATTGTCTAGGATTCCATGAATCCGTCTTTAAAAGGAGCTTAAACAAGTTTCAAATAAAATTTAGGAAAATTGATTGTTAAGGAAATATAGAAAAACAATTGTTCTTTTTGAGCCTATTTATTTGAGTTCTTCCACACAGACATATCAAATCAAATTTTTGTTTTAGTTTATACGTGACTGTCTTGTAATATCTGTCAAACGCATGAGGGGACTATAAATATATTGATTTCCTATAGTTCTAATTATCCAATTTAGGATAAAAATTAAATAATATAGTTCCTTGTACTAAGTAGTAAATATGGGGGTCTAACTTTTTCTTTAATATAAAAATAGAGTTTTTATGAATAATCATTCCTAAATACACATGCTTTGAAAATCTTGAGTGGTAGATTCTAGTGGTAGATGCCCTTGAAGGTGGATACATATGGAAGTAGCTGTGTATTCTGATGAAAGATCTTAACAATAGAAAATCCTAGTGATAAAATCACTTAAATAGTAGGTGATCTTTGAGGTAGATATAGATTCTCCTTAATGGTATTTCTACTAAACAGTAGTAACATCTAGGGGTAACACCATTGAACTAGAAGTAGCTTCTAGTGACGATAGTATGTACTGGTGGTAGACGTACTTGGTAGGGTCATTAGCTCCACTCAAAGCTAGCACAACTTGATGATAGATCTTGGTAGTTAAAGAATTGAACTATAGGTAGAATATTGATTTTATAATATCTTAGAGCATAAGTTTTCTTTAACTAACAGTATCTCATTTCAACTAATGGTTGATGAAAATGGTAGATCGATACTTAACATTTTTTTTTATTTTTCGAAAAAATATAATTGATTATAATAAAATATTAAATTCATTATAAACATAACAAATAGAAATTGTGATTATTAAAATAAGGAGGTTCTTGGAATAATCCAATATATCTATTTATAATATACAAGACCACATAACCAGATCTCTATAACCAAGTGAACCAACAAGGGAACCATCATATCAAATAATGATATTGGGAGGAATATCTCTAATTCATATAATATAATAAAAATATTCTTTTACATAGTTAGAAACTTAATTAGGTATGTAACTTTACTATATATAACTTTTAAAAATAAAAAAATCCTTGTTAATATATTATGGTCATTTTTTGAAAAAATTCAAAGTAAATCCATAGGCATTAAATATTACATAAACAATTTGATATTCATGTGATTTTAGGACCTTTAACATTAAATTAGACATTAACATGATATTATTTATATTAAATGAATACCCATATAATTTTTTTAAATCATATAAGAAGTTTAAAAAATAATATATGTCACATCAAATAAGAGTAGATGAATACTAAAGAGGGGGGTAGGGGTGAATTAATATCTTTAAAAAATCACTTTGATTTATAGAACCCTCTAAATTTCTTAAAAATTTCCTTATATTCAATCATATTATATAGTGTAAATATAAATAAAATAAATCATAGTACACAACAGTGTATAGTGGTAATTGGTATAAAAATCCCCTAGTCCACTCCACCAATAATCTACTCCATAATCTTATATAGTTTACTAGAACCAGTCATTTTCTTGGGGACCATACAACTTGACTCCAAGTAATCATCACTTGTTACAAGGATTTTAACAGTCCTTTAGATTCTTTTACTAGGAACCTTGATATCTAAGTACAAGAAGCTGACACATCACCATAAATGAGTATAATAAATTGACACTTGCATAAAAGGCTCGGGACGTTTAAAGGTTTTATGCCTTTAGTACATAGTTTTCTCTATAACTGACAGACGTAAAAATATCTTTAAGAATGAACTATAGTATCCAAAATTCATCTTGAAGATATGTAGGATTCTTTTTTAGTTAAATAGAAACAATAGAAAAAATAATTTCATACATTTTCCTTCTTCTTTAAGCAATATAGTAATATTATTTTATATATTACCTTCTTATTTCTTTGAGTAGTAATAGAATAATGAAAAAAGAGTATAAAAAACCTCTCTTCAAAAGTGTTAATATGTAGAAATATATTTTTCAACACTTATTTATTTTTCTTCAAACATCATTCTTATACTTTAAACTATCCCTAGAATATAAATTGAAATATGTTTTATATCCATTGAAACCTTTTACCTCTTTTAAAATTTGAAAATAAAAGTCAAAATACATCCTTAAATTTATACACAAAAATATTGTCTCCTTCATGTGAATGAACCTTAAGAATACTGACATTAAAACAAATTGAATATTTAATCAATAAATATCTCATTAAAACTTATAGAATTTAAAAACTACCTTTTTGATTAAAATATTCCCATTGATATAGCTAGGTTTCCCTGAAAATAGCTACCTCAAACATATCCTCTTTCTCATTATTTACTTAACTCAAATTCTGATATAGAATATAGAATCATCGATCCCTCCCATAAAATTATCAATGTTAAATATCTCCTTCAAAAATATATCACTTTAAAATATAAAAAAAGATAAATCTATAGTTGAAACCAACTTTGTATAGATTCAAAAGAATATAAGGATGAGTATCAAATTAATGTACCAAAATATATAATCTAGATAATATTTAGGAATACATTATTAAAGTGTATTATCCTCTTTATAATAATGATAATCTATTCCTTTATCTAATTACTTGATCAAACCAGTACCAAATAATTTTAAAATACTATGATCAACATCGTTAGATTTTTTGATAAATTATAGAATATATAAACACATGAGAACAAACTAGATGATAAAAATAATTTTATTGAATATTTTATTGATAATAAATGAAATAATTTCCTCACATTGTATTAAATATTTTTATTTATAAAATATTTTGGATTAGATGAATCATTTGAAAATTTGATGAAAATTCATGTTTTTCCCTTTAATGTACACTGTAATATTTTGACATTAATATTTTTATGTGTATTATAGTAATGTAAAACTTTGTAAATAAGTTACTCACTAAATGGTCTAGAAATTTAATTTAGAAAATCTGAGTTGTATTATGAATTTTATTAGAGTAAATCTTCCATGAAGTCAAAGATAGATTAAACTCTCCAGATTGGACACCCCTTCAGTATTTAGTCCATAACTTGTTAATAATTTATTTCATTGAACCCAAATTTAGAGAAAATACCTAAGAACAAATTTCTCACAAACCGTCCTTTTGTAAGTATAGTTGTTTCATGCATTTTGGTGATTAAATAGGCATTTCAAATTGGCTTAAAATATTTGGCCGAATTTTCCCAATCACACTTGAAAACTCTTACTAATAAATCCTACCATCCACTATATAAATTTGTATTTTTCTCATTTTAGGGGGTGGGACATGACTTAGGGGATTTAGATAATGTTATAAGTGGTTATTTTCCATTTAAATTCACAATTGGATGATGTAATCTATCAATCTATGATCTTCTCCAAAATACTCTTCTTTTCATCTTCTTTGTTGTAACATTTCTATTCTTTCAATAAAATATCTATTTATATCCCATTTATTCTATTATTATCATTTTTATTCTTCCTTATTTTACTTCATTGGGATGTAACTCAATATTAGAAATGTGATTGGGGTATATCCTTTCTAAACCTTTGTGAATGCAATTTGTTTCTACAATGACTACACCACCCATGGAAGAGTAGTTTTCTTAGTAATCTATCTACCTATTAACTTCCTAATTTATTTATTTTGAATCAATGATATTTTTAATTCACATAATATTATCCATTAATTGAGTTTTTAATTAAATTAAACTAATAAAGTATTTGAACAATTAACACAAAACTTGCGAGGTTGAGTAAGGTGTGAATTATCAAAGCACGATATTAATCAGTAAAACAAAACCACATGGTAAAAGTTTATAAAGATAAAATATAATCTCTATTCCGCCTATGAGGTGGTTCATTTTATAGGGGATGTGGAAATATCATGACGAGGATCATCACCTATCACTTTTTCCATAGAGACAGGCTCTTGTCGAATTTACCATTCCTTTGTTTCGACCCGTTCAACGTCATTATCCTTTAAATAAGGATGAATTAACCCTGTGGGGAACTATTGGTCCTAGTGGGTGATTTAGTGGGGTCAAGAACTCATGAAATCATTCCTTCTTGGATATAACTTCCTTATATGGTCTCCAATAGGTTTATTTGTGGAGCCAAGATTTCCCAATGACCCTAGTATCCATGATTCATTGACCTGCATACCAAAGGCAGGTGCTCGTTGGCTGATGATTTGGACAACGACACTTAAGGACTCCATTGGTCGAGAGGATGGGAGGTCAGGCTCACCACACCCTTCCAGGGGAGTATTGTTGCCTCTTCCAGGACTCTCTTATGGACTTAAGTCATGTTCATATGTTCGTGAATCCTTGGTTCATTCCCAAAGAGTGTGTCCACGGGCTACCCTTGGTTTACAAGATCATCATGAGAATGATTATGTTTGATGCCACAGAGGTGATGCTAACTTATCCATGTTATAAGGTGATCTGGATTTTATCATCATCTAAGGGGGAAATACAGTGACTTGATGTTGGGATCCGGCCCACAAGGAGGGATTCCTACGTATCCTCAAGAGAGGAATCAGAACCCACATAGTTTGGAATGGTGTGGGACTTATGCATGGAAGCTTAACAATTGAGGGGGCATGGTTAGGTGGAACCTTTATGGATGGGCACCCATTCACGTTGAGGCCTTCTAGAAGGCATCCTACGCATCCTGATTTTTTCAGGAATCAGAGTTCCCGTAGTTTAGAAGGTGTGCTGATATTGTAATTCTCACAAACCTCTAAGCCCACATGAGTCATGTTAGGTGTGAGAAACAAGAGGATGTGAATGATTCAACACTGCACATGCCTCCTCCCCTATTGGTGGGGGAGAGAGAGCCCACAAAGGATGAGGCCGAGGTGACCATGGGCGAGGGCACAGAGAGATGAACCTTTCCATGTGAAATGGCATAAATGGTCATGCAGTACGACCTAAGATGATTGGGGACTTACCTTAGTGGGAGGGTCCCAGAGCATTTTATGGGAATGGGAGTAGTTTTGTCCTCTTCAAAGAGGGGAGCGAACATAACCCCTTCAAATGATCACTATTCCTCATTGAATGAAAAATAAAGTAATCACCCTTAATCCTAAGAAAAAGTAGGTTCATGTTAGAATACTAAGGTTGGACTTCAGGTTACTATGGGAATGTAGCCTTATAGGCATTCCCGAAGCCCGCACCTTTGTTGGGAGGGCCTTCGTGACTCCGCTTACCATGGGTATGTAGACTCAGTAGGGTGCATTTATGTGCCTGATGGCCTAATCATATGGTTTTGGTGGCTTTGGAGGAGGCTTTAGCCAAGTGCCAGAGGACTGGTTTGTAGAGGGATCATGGAGGAATGGATGGTAATGGTGGGGTGAGGTTGGAATCGGAAGTAAAAATACCCGAAAACACCCTATTCTGTGTACTAGCTTCTCATGTGGGATGGGGAAAGCTTCAGATACCGCAGTGGTATGCAGAAAGGAGGGCCAACTATGTGCTAGTGTGGTACGCAAGCATGGGTATCTCCAACCGCATACCAAAATGGTATGTGACTCACCATGCCTCCTTGGGTTACATCATGGTACTGATTGGGTATGCGGCGCCGGGTTCCGTCTGCGTAGATGTATGACACACAGAGCACCATACTGAAGGAGGGTTAGTGGGATTACCATTCACAATAAATTCATTCGTAATAAGTCTTTGGTTCATAGTTTACCAGTTGGGTTTGTAGTTATATTATTATAATTAAATTCCCCTAGTTTGTGGTTCGCGACCGGCTCTACCTACAGAGGAAGTGGTTCAAAGTTCGTGCTTTATTGATGAAACAAGATGGAACCTGAAGTGAAACCTCTAAGTCTCCCTCAATATTTTGTCATCCATCCTTCTCTCTTTCTATAAGACCTTTTTTCCTATCTGTTTTACTTATACTGTGATCTTTTTATAGAGCATCAGAGCGATCATATCTACTGGGAACGCGACACCATTTCCGGAGGCCCATTGAAGCAATATTCTGACCCGTGGAAGACTCAATCAACCAGGGTTTGAGGAGGATACAGTTTGCGATAATGGTTCGCAGAACCCAAAATATCTTCTTAATACTAAAACTAAGGGGTTTGTGGCATGGTATGCAGATGGTCTTCCGTGCAGTATTTCTTCAGTCGACGTAGTTCGCAGTTTGCCTTGCTCGCTGGCCATCGCTTCTCGGGCCAACGGTTCACAGACCGTCCCAAATACCTGGTGGGTTTTAGTCCATATTATTTGCATACCTTTCCTAGTGATGGTACACGACCTTCTTGAAAACCTGAATTCCTTCAGGTTCATTTGAAGAAATGCAACTCAATTTGAGTCCCTTCACCCTAATAAACTTATAAAAGTGCTTGATTGTTTCTACAAAGTGACTGGGGGGGGTATTTCCTCTCCATGGTGGAATTTTTAGGACCCTTCAAATTCCCCCCATCGAAATGGTGTATGTTTGGAAAGAAAAGGAAACTATTATGATTTAGAAGTGGTGCTAAACTGGAATGGTTCGCGGTAGAATAGGTCGAACCATCAGGAGGGGACCAAACCTATATATAGGGGCCCATACCATTTTTCTTTTTCTGTTTCTCACGGTGAAAAGTAATCCTGATTTCCTAGACTCCTTCACTCTCACGTACCATGATCCATGAAAAAACCACATTCGCGAACTGCTCTTTATGTTCCGCGAACCAATTTCCTCGCCATTTCCCCATCCACGTACCACATTTTGGTTTCCATGAATGAGACTGTGGAAATTTAAAACATAAAATCTGGATTCCACATGGAATAATGCTACATGGTTTCCTTGATTGTGAACCGAACTATGATCGACTAACCAATCCTCAAAAACTATTAATAAATACTTAAATCTTAATCCACATCTTTTTAACGTGAACTTAACGTAGGATGGGGTTTACGGTTTCTACCTTCCGTGAACCATTCTGTTCGCCAACCAATCTGTTCATGGGCCTGCGCCTCGCGGTCATTTCACGTACCATGGCTGTATGTAGTGAACTACATCTGCATATCGTAGCTGTAGGCGGACTAGCTTCCACATGCCATGTTGTTCATAGAATTCTCTTCTCACGTACCGTTTTTATGAATAGTACACAAAGCCTTGTGATGACATGTTTTATGTCCTTTATCCATTTTTTTCTATATCCTTTCCCATTAATTTTTTATCGGACTAACTTCTCATTGGCTTTTGGATCTTTCTATGCAGGCTACAATGGCTGATTCTCAGGTAGTTGATAAATTGAAAAAGACAAGGGCCAACATAGAGAGGAATAGCGATGAAAATCTTCAAACCGACATCATTCCCCATGATATCTTTCTGATGGTATTATTGACACCAGAGCTTCTAGATTACCCATTGTCCATATATTTTCCACTTTATGGCTTTGGTTTCCTTGGTGATGTGCCTCTGCCGTTGTCTGACCCTGACATCCCTTTCATCCTTTTAGAGGCACCACAAAATCATGATCATGTCAACATTTCCCCAACCAGAGAATTCATCACTACTACTATTTAGGGAAACATTTTCATATTATGCGGTTCGACATGGACTCAGTGTAGTCTCGTGTGCCACAATGGTGTCTCGAGACTAGACATCCGAGAATAACCATCCAATATCAGCATCTGTTGAGAAAATGCTAGTAGCGTGTGAAGTGCCAAGTGGGATTTGCGGGCTGGAGGGTGTTTCTCTGATGAGTGGGCCTGGGAATTCTGTGTGCATCAGACCTATCTGGAGTCCTCTGACTAGTTGGAGGCAGTGGCCCTGCCCCAAGCAGCCTGGGTGTCTCAGTTTTCAATCTTCTCTTTGGGTGAAATCCTTCTGAAATTGCTGATCCGCTGGTGTTCAAGAACCAAAACCTTTCACTTACTTCATGGAGAGGTGGGGATCAATCTATGGGACATATACCATCTTGGAGGCCTCCCTATCCTTGAAGAGATGTATGAAGAGTTTCTCCAAGTAGACTCCACATGGAATGACACTAATCACGTGTCTCCTTTGACAAAGAGATTACTGGTCATGGTAGCAGGATCACTGAATCATCCCCTTGAGGCCCGTTCCCTCATCCCATTCGAAGCATGGATAAGGTTATTATTGTAGAAGAATGGGACCAAGATGAAGGCTCACCATAGTCGAACTCACCCAACCTGTCAGTCCTGCCAAACTCTAGGGTCATACTGTGCTATCCTTGAAGCAGGGTAGTTTGGAACATAGGGATATAAGCTTCAGCCTGAAATTTCACCTGCACTTAGGAAAGTAGGTTTCTTTTCCATATTCTTAAGTGGATGGATATCCCCATCCTGTGATGTATACACTGGGGTTCAATCCTGCACCTTGATGATGGCAGCCATGCTGGCAGAGGTTCGACCAATTAATTTGGACATTCCTACCCTTTCCCGGCTTTATGAATTGTTGGGACATATTCAGGAAGGTAGGTCTCCGCCTCATCTCAGAGGACCATTCCAATTTATGTTTGGGTGGTTGGAAGAACACTTCCCATGTTATAAATATCGGCATACCACACAGGTTCCCCATTCTGACATTCATCCTTCCCTTCTCAGCATTTCTGATGTTCTTTCTAGGACTCTGACTGTTACTGATGCAGTCAGGATTTTGAACGACACCTATTACTTCTCATTCGCACCAATTTCTACCCCTCATAGATCATTGATAGGTGACAAGGGCGGTTTCTTGGAGTAATGTTCATACCTCATCAATATTCAGGACGAGATGCTCACCTCTCATGCAGACTGAGTAGTTATTTGTGAACCATACCTCCCCTACCAGTTCTCTTGGTAGTTTGGATGCCTCCAACAGACTGCACTGCTTTCAGTTGTTCGACTAAGGGGAGAATATCATCATGTGTTTCTCTGTCAATTGTGGCTTATGATGATTCATGAAGGTGCTTCTAGGGAGATTATCATTCCTAAAATGATAGGGCCCACCTTTCTATCGTTGGAGTATGCCCAACTATGGGTCGATTGTTACCCCACGGGGATGCTGAAAGAACCTGTTCAGCGGGTGAAAAAAACCATGAAAATTTCATGTCCATTTCTTACCCCAACAACAACACCACACATTCCTTTTATCATGAGAGGTGCAACAGTTACGCCTTCTACTTTTGTACCTTCAGGAACCAAGATGGATACACCTCCCGCTCTTGATCTCGTGGTGAGAAGGCACTTGGTCCATTATCAAAAGCATCTGGGAGGGGTTTCATCAGTACAACCCATTTTGGTGGGGAGAGACTCAGACTACTACCCTCCTGTGGATATTTCATAAGTCCTTAATGAGATGAGCACCCTCAGAGTATCGCCAATCATCCTGAATGCCACAGTCAGTCCTCCACATCCAGCTCCACTGGCTGGGCCATCTGAGGGAAAAGAGAGTCTCCTGTCTTGGGTGACATGGCTTAGGTCCCTCCCCACTTCTATGGCAATGATTCCTACTTACAAACATGTGGAATCAGGGAAGGACTGAAGTGCTGGTGCTGTGGAGAGACACCAAGTAGTACGCATAGAGGAATGGAACTAGTTATGTTCAATTTCCGAGGAGACACCCCTGTCCAACTTTTCCAATGAGGGTGAAAATTTTCAGCGGTTATTTACTGAGTTGGGTTCCAGGGGATTTTATTATCATAACCTTTACTTTTTTATTTACCAAATTTTCATTGCCTGAGAAGACCTCACCTCCTATGAGGACAATATGGCCTGGTTTAATTCTTCCTATCACCAGGTGGAAAACTTCCAGGATATTTCAGAAGAGTTTGATCACTGACAGATGAGGAGGTGAAGGCCCATGATTTGGTGGCGGCTTGGGAGGATGATATAACGGAGTGCGAATCCTGCACAGCTAGCTTGAGGGAGAAATGGACTCTTCATGCGCCAATTATGAAGCTATCTAGAAGAAAGGGTGGGGCCTTAAACCTGTCCTGGAGCGGGTGTGTCCGGCGGTCAAATACAAAAAGGAGGAAAGAACTTCTTTGGACGGGCCATTGATAACCCACAATAATCACTCGCCATCCTTTCAGAAAGGGCGAACTCGGCTCTGTTGTAGTTTTGTCTCAAAATACAACATGTATCCCCCCCATTTTTTACTCTAGAAAGACTCCAAATTGGGGATGTTCCTCCATTTTTTCTGAACCCAATGAAACATATTTGGATTTTAAATATCTCTTCTCTGTCTTTTCCTGTCAACATCATTTCAATCACGTGTTAATTTTGAACCATGAATTGAAATTTTTAAACTGATATAAATGAATGGAGCTCTTATTTTTGCCTGAGCCAAGGGACTTAGCCAGCGTAGTTCAACTGTTGATGAGGTTGAATAGAATACCTCATGAACTTTTATGTCCTTTTCATTATTACCCTAATTTTTTCCTAAGCCTACTTGAAACAGGCTTAGTGGGCATAACTTGGATTTTTCTTAGTCTTCTCTTTGTGGGTTTTCAACCTAAAAATCTTTACACCTTTTCCGATGGCTCAATGTTATTTTAATGAACCAATACCTAAATATTACCCAGAGGTGACTTCAGCGGATTTTTCCTCTAGTGAGTATAGTGTTTTTTTGCTGGAAGTTCACAATCCTACCAATCAAACTTAATAATGATGTTTTAGGTCAAACAGCTTTGACTAGACTTAACAAGATAGGGACCTGGCTTGGGATAGTTATATGGGAATGTTCTAATATCCTTCAGACATGGATTATGGATTTTTCTTGACCCTGGATCTATGGATTCTGGACATGCATGAGGCTCAATAGCCACTTTAGGCGTATAGAGGTAGAAAATGACTCTCCTAAAGATGAATTTTCCTTTGATTGATGACCATTTTTGTGTGTGAAATATGTAGAGCCACCAGGGCATGATGTTCATAGTTAGTCAAAGGTGTCCCTAGGACACTGGACTTCCATTTCCGATGGCCCAGTGGGATTTTACACATTTTGGATTAATCTTGATGTTGGGAGCCACAATAGGTGGCTGGCTTGAGTAGTGTTTTTTGAGAACACCAAGAACATTCATATCGGTCTGGAGTGGGAAATTATTCCCACACATTTCTCACTTGTGTGAGGGAGAGCAGGTAAGTGTTCAGTACGACTAAGAGTCCCCCCTTTTCTTTTTATGTTAGAGGAACTTGGAAAAAGGAGGTACATAAGCCATCATCCCGGATTTTTCCAAATATGGGGTTGTGACAAGTCGTGAATGTCAATTGAGCGTACAGAGGCATGAAAGGAATCTCCTATGGCCGAATTTTCCTTTGATTGATGGCCATTTTTATGGGAGACATATGCAGATCCACTAGGGCATGACATGAATAGTCAAGTAAAGGTGTCCACAGGACACTGGAATTACACCTCCGATGGCCTTGGAGGATTATGGAGATTGAGAACTTTCTGAATACGTTACGTGACCTTCGACTAGGGGTGCCCCTAATCAAAAAAGGAGTATTTTTAGGTGGACCTCTTCAGGGAAACCCAGAAACGAGTGGGGGAACTATTCCTTTGCATGAAGATCAACTTCACGCATATGGATGAGATATTTTAGAAACCTCAAAAGAGACCAAAGATGAATCGTGCTCGAATGCTCCGATATGTCCCGGATGTGTGAAAGGAGGAAAATGCTAACCATTACATTGAGGGCCCTTGAATTAGGAGGGATTAAATGAGTCTTGGAAGCCATTGGGTGTACTAAGATAAGAGAGAAATCTCCTGGGACTAATTTTCCTTTGATTGAAAGCTATTTTTGTGTGTGATGTATGCAGATCCACTAGGGAATGATATGAATAGTCAAGTAAAGGTGTCTGTAGGACACTGGACTTCCATCCTAGATGGCCTTGGAGAGTTACGGGGATTCAATACCTCTCAAAGAACGGAGTTTGGAAGATGGAAAGAGCATATCGAGACATATTGGGTACATTTGGGCTGTGATTTTCTCATGGAATGGTGTCCCCTACGTAGGTCCGACCCATACACAAGGTGAGGTATTCGTTCTATCTACGGGATACCTGATCATTTAACATCACATGGCCAGGACATAGGGTTCCTCTCGAGGGAGGGAACCGTGACATTCCTTTTAGGGGCACACTGCTAGGACCAAATTCTTGAGCTGTTTTTCTATAATGTCATGGTGGATCTCTTTTCTAAGATACCTAAGCTCACATGAGCTATGATCAATGTGAGAAACAGGGGATTAAAAGGGTTCCATGTCACTGTATGATAATAGTGAATTCAACATTAGGGGGAATTTTTAGGCTAAATACACTACCTTGTAGTTTAACATTATTCGGTGAAGACGATTTTGACCATGTAGTTTAACGCTGTGCAGTGAGGACTATTTTGGCCTTGTAGTTTAACATTGTGCGGTGATGAATATTTTGGCCTTGTAGTTTAACATCACGCTGTGAAGAAGATTTTTTCCTTGTAGGTTAATGTCATGCGGTGAGGATGATTTTGGCCTTGTAAAGGTCTTAAAAAGTTTTAGGTTAATCAAAGTTAGAGTGTTCTGGCATTCCTTAAACGTGATTGTTGATAGAAGGTGTAAACCATAGTCCTGGGGGTGACTTGAAACAATAGGAATGGAATGGGGATTGAAATACACTTGGAGTACTAAGTCAAGAGAGGAATATTATGAGGAAGAATTTTACTTTGATTGAAGACCATTTTTGTGGGTGACGTATGCAGAGCCACCGGGGCATGATATGCATAGTCAATCAGAGGTGTCCGTAGGACACTGACCTTCCATCTCAGATGGACTTGGATGATTATGAGGATCCAAGTTTTCCCGAGGTATGGAGTGTGAAAAATGGGAAAGGTGTGATTGGGAATGTGAGAATACCCAGAACATGATTAACCATGAACTTCTTAGAGCTTCCACATAGGTCTGACCCACGCATGGGGGAAAGGGGCATTTTTTTTTCAGGTGGATGGGCCAGGATGTCGAATCTGAGCATCACTACGTATCCTGCGAGGGCAGGAATCAAGACACACATAGTTCTGGATGTTCCCTACAAGCATTTTCTCGATGTTTTAGGGACACTTGAGGGAACTTTGGTTTTACTTGATTATGGTGCTAGGCCTACCGTACTCCCATAAGGATTACTTGCATAAGAGAATCCCTACCATTGATCCTAAGATCACGTGAGTTTTACTCAATGTGAGAAACAAGTAGTGGTTACATATTCTCCTTCGCATGGGTATGATGACAGAGAATATGATGGGGGTATTTTCATTTTTTTTCTTGGTGGGGATGTTCAATGATCAAGGATCAAGGCGTCACTACGTATCCTACTAGGGAATGAATAAATTCGTATGTAGTTTTGTATGTAACCCATACCAATTTGGTTCAGTCCAATGGGTAGGGGAATTTCTATTTTATCCATCACGGTTTCCTGGTCTGTCATATTACCCCATAGTTGAATTTCATAAGAGAATATCTACCACTGATCCTAATCTCACGTGAGTTATACTCGATGTTAGAAAAAAGGAGTGATAAGGGTTCCCCTTAAAAGTATGTGTAGATAGGGGGCGTGATGGAGAAATATTTTTGATGGGGGATGGGCCCAGATCGAAGATCGAGGCGTCACTACGTATCCTGTGAGGGATGAAATCATGCCACACGTAGTTCTGTGAAAGATCATGTAGTTTATTTTCATTAAATTAGGAGGTTTTGTGTCATTTAGTTTAACATCCTATGGTGAGTACATGAGTCACAGTTTATTATCGTGTTTCAAGGATGAGTTCCTTATAGTTTAACGTCATGTGGAAAGGACAATGACTTATAGTTTAAGGTCATAGAGTTTGGACCATGGCATTTCATTTCGGCTGTTACTCATAGTTTAAGGTCTTAGAGTTCAGACCATGAGCTTGTGGGGAATTTTTAACTCATATTTTAAGGTCTAAGAGTTTGGACCATGATATGGGGGGAATTTTCATGCATTATAACTCTTTGTTTAAGGTCATTGGGTTTGGACCATAATATTGAGGGCATATTTTTACTATCGTGTTGCATGGACTAATACCGCATAGTTTAATGTCATGTGGCCAGGACGATGCCTCATAGTTTATGGTCTTAGAGTATGGACCATGCTATGTGAGTATTTTTAACTCATAGTTTAGGGTCATAGAGCTTGAACCTCAACATGGGGGATACTTTTTATGACTCATAGTTTAGTGTCGTGGATCTTGGACCTTGATATGGGAGACATTTTTTATGACTCATAGTTTAACGTCTTAGAGCTTGAACCTTGCATAGGGGTGATATAACTCATATTTTAGGGTCATTGAGTTTGGACCCTGCTATGGGGCATTTTTATGTGAAGTATTTCTTCAAGAACATCACATTTGTGGGAGCCATGATGAGCTTTCCATCCATTGATATCAGGGCGTATGCTTCATTGAAATAGACCCTATGTATGACATATGGTCCCTCCCACTTTGGTTCAAGATTTGGGGGTTTCTTCCCTAGTATCATCATGGTTCTGATGACTAACACCATTTCTCCTTCAAGGAAAGATTGTAGGCGAACCTTTTTGTTGAAGGCTCATGTAATCCGATTTTGGTAGATTTTCAAATAGTGTAGAGTGTGCAGCCTTTTTTTGTCTAACTGCTCCAATTCATCAAATCATCTCTGGGATATATCATCCATGGTAAGTTGAATGAAAATGGACACAAAAAGTGACAACACTTGGATTTTGATAGGTAACACCACCTTTTCCCTATATAATAGTGAGTAAGGGGTTTCCTGAGTGGTAGTGCGGGTCGTGGTCTCGTAAGACCACAAAGCATGGAGAAGATTATCTAGGCACAATTTCTTATCCTTATCAACCATATTTTGAAGTATGTTGGACATAGTATTGTTAAAAGCCTATATCTACCCATTGGCCACCACGTGTAACCGGGATGACCGACTGACCTTGATTCCATATTCCTGATACAGCTTATCCAGCTCAACAGAGAAGAAGTTGGTGCCATTGTTCGTAAGTATTATATGAGGGACACCAAATCTAGTGATGATGTTGGCCTTCACAAAGCTGACAATGTTTTTATCCCCGACTTCCTTAAGGGGTACGACTTCATCCCATTTAGAAAAGAAGTCGGTCACTGTGAGTATGAACTTGAATTGTCTGGCTGTCACGGGAGGATATGGTCCCACAACATCCATCCCCCAGGTGACAAATAACCAAGAGTACTTAGCTGCACAAAGCAACTCAGGGGGGGGGGGGGGTTGTATGAAATTATCATGAACTTGGAAGTAATGACACTTCTTAGTGAATATGGAGTAATCCTATATCATGGTGGGCCAATAATACCCAAGCCTCCAGATTTGGTGAGAGACCTTGGCCGCTGATTGGTGTGCTCCACAAGCTCCAGCGTGCACTTCTTTCATGATGAAATCAGTCTCTTCTCCATCAATTCACCTAAGAAGGACTCTGTCAAGGCCTCATTTGTAGAGAACCTTCTCTTTGTTCACCACATTATACAAGGTAAAATTGATTGCCTGCCGTTGGACCTGCTTCCTTTCAGCCCTAACTGATGGGAGTTCCCTATTCTGAAGGTAATTTGTGATGGGTTTCATCCAGCCGATGGTTTGACCATAAGGATTAGGAATGAGGAAAATTTCATTGACTTCCTCCATATTTCTCTATATGAATGGAAAAACCATCTGGTGGTGAGAAATTCTAATGACAATTTCCTCCCGGTCTAGATCGACCGTGGTTGTGGCTACATTTTCTAAAGCATTGGATTGAGCATTATATGACTGGGGAACATAAGTCAATGTTGGTTATAATGGGAATTCTACCATCCGTGCTCAAAAATGGTTCATCAAGGGAACTGATACTTCTTTATTGATAGCATAATCACTATTGACCTGTTTGATGACTAGATTCAAATCACCCTTTATTTTGATGTGTTTGGATTGCACTTGGAGTGCCAATTCTAGGCCTACAATGAGGGACTAATACTCCGCTTCATTGTTCGTACATCCTTCCGAAAGCAGGATAGAGTAAGGCAAGATGAACTTTTTGGGAGATACAATTACAACTCCCAACCCCACATTTTTGATCTTGGGATCCTCCATCCTTTTCTCTGTCATGCTTCAGGAAGCACCGTCAAAGTACATTTCCCACATCTAGGGATTCCCCTAAATGGAAAACACTCCTTTATCTAGAAGTTCAGTATCCAACGGTGTTGTTTCTTATGAGTGGTGCTCAACCAAGAAGTCTGATAATGCTTGGCCTTTGATGGCCTTTTAGATCACATACCATATGTTAAACTTTTGTAGGATGGCCTCCCATTGTTATAGGCACCCATTTATCATGGGAAAATTGAGGATATACTTAAGCGGGTTACAACAGGAGACTAGGTAGACCTCATGGTGATACAATTAATGCCTAAGCTTCTGAACTACAAAGATTAGGGTGAGGAAGTTATTTTCAGTATTTGAATACCGAGTTTCTACATTAATCAATGTTCAGATGAGGTATTAGAGGCTCTTATCGCTGCCGACATCATTTTTCTATGTGAGGAAGGTTCATAATGATCATTCCAGGGTAGTTATGTATAAAATGAGTGGTCTCCCATCTACTGGAATCATGAGAACCAGCAGGCTTAGGAGATATCTTTTGAGGTTATGAAATGCTTCTTGATAATCATTATCCCATTCATACGTAACTCTTTTCTTCATGAGCTTGGTGAAAGGTAGAAATTTACCTACTAAGTTAGCTATGAAGTTCTGAATGTAGGCGAGTTTCCCTTAGAGACCTCTCAACTCTATGAGGTTGTGAGGTGGGGACATGCCAAGAATGACTTTTGTCTTCTCGGGGTCAACTTCGATGCCACGATGGCGTACGAAGAAGCCGAGAAATTTTCCATAGGTAAATCCAAAGGCACATTTTAGGGGATTCAACTTTAAACTGTGCTATCTCAATTTGTTGAAGATAGTTTCAAGGTCATCCAGGTGGTTTGAACGCTATTGTGACTTTACCACCAGGTCGTCGACAAAACACTCGACGAATCTTCCCTAAAGAGAATTGAAGATGCGATGCATGTCGTGCTGATATGTGGCACCAAAATTTTTTAGACCAAAGGGAATCACTTTATAATAGAACAATCCATGAGGGACCATAAAATAGATTGATTCTTCATCTCCTTGGGCCATCTAGATTTGATTGTATCCAGAATAGCCACCCATAAAAGAGAGAGCTTCATATTTGACTATTGCGTCGATCAAGAATTCTGTAATAAGGACCGGAAAGTCATCTTTTGGGAAATGCCGATTAAGGCCCCTGAAGTCAATGTAGATAATAATCTGTCCATTCTTATTTTTGATGGGGACAATGTTGGCCATATAGATTGGATATTGGACCTCCCGAATGAAGTTTTCTTTTATCAGCTTGTCAACTTCAGCCTCTATTTTGGTAGCATGAATTAGGTGTGTCCTTCTAACAACTTACTTATAACCCCAATGATCTTTTGGTAAGCGAAGATGGTGGATGGAAACTTCAGGATCAAGGCTTGGCATTTCTATTTAATTCCAGGAAAACAGGTCTTGATTCTTCTTTAGGATGGAGGTATAAAACTCATGCTCCTCGATAGGCATGGCCACACTGATAAGAGTGGGCCACAAGTCATTTTAGGTGCCCATGTTTATCACCTTAAGTTCATCAATGGTGGTGGAAAGACCTTCTTCAAATGTAGGAGGGGCATCTTGGAGGTCTTCTTCTTATTCTTGTTGTTCTTCTTCTTCTTCATCTTCATCATCTTCCTCTTCTGATGGAGAAAGGATTTTTAGATAATTTCTCCAAAATTGGAAGAGAAATCATCTTTTACCTTAGTGTGTGAGTCAGGGGCAATTTGATGTCCCAAGGATGGGCTGGGAGCATCTTTGATAGGGCTTTTCCTAACAACATGGGAGTCAGCCCACTCTTTTGTGTCTTTGGACTTGGTTTTCGTAACAAAGACCATACAGACAACCGAGTCTTTACCTGGACTTGTACTTATACATTCAACTTGTTTGATGGGTAGTACGTATTTTTCCCCAAGATTCTAGAAGGGGTCAGTGAGATCCATCTATAATCTATTCTGGTCATTTATCCAATCAACATCATCGACTAAAAGATGTTTTTCTTCTGATGCATAGAACCCTACGTCGATATAGTGCGACTAGCAGAACTCAAACAGGGATTTATCGGCGTGCAACATACCATTTTTTCTATTAGAGAAATATTTGATGCCCTGATGGTATGAGGATAGAATTGAAGCATGTTGTTGCATCCAAGGCCTCCCCAACAGGACGTTGAAGGCTGTACTTTGCCGCACCACCAGGAAATCAAAATTTGATATGAGATCTCCGAGCCAAGTTTTAAGCTTGATTCATCCCAATGGTTTTTGCTCACTTTTGTCATATCCCAGCAGAGTTGTAGTGTAGGGTGTCAAGATTTCTTCATCATATCCCAGTTGAGGAAGCATCTTAGTGGGAGGAGGTTAACTCCAGATCCATTGTCGATGAAGATCCTCTGAACATCAATTACATTTATCTTATCAGACACATATAAGGGTTTGATGTGACCTTTAATAATATAATCTTCATCCCTATCTATGAAGGAGATGACAATGTGACATTCTTCAGGACTGGTCTCCATTTGGTAGACTTCAGTCGCTATTACTTTAGCCTCAAACTCTTGGGGACTTAGTAAGGCTTCAATGACTGCCTCCCTAAGATCTGTGTACAAACTCAATGCATCTAGGATTGATAACTTAGATGGTACTGAGGCTAGATGTTTTAAAATTTCATACTTATTCTCTAAAGGTCAGTACTTCCTAGCTCAGGGTTTCTCTTTTACATACACTTTAGGTGTTTCAACTTTGGACGTAGATGGTTCGGCCTCTATAGAAGGGGCCGACGGTGCCACAGTCCTTTCCGCATTTGGCCGAACTGGTCTACCTGTATTCATTGGGTGGTTTAGTACCTATTGGTACCCTGATGGATACTCCAATATAACTAGTCTTAGATTTCTTCTGATGGGGATAAGGAGCATTTCGGTTCTTGTTCTGTTTATTGGAGGGTTCTTCTGTGAGTTTCCGTGATGTTAACAATTTGACTTGTGGCGTGGCCAAGAATTTGAATCCTGCCACGATCATGATTTCTAGGAAACCTCTAGCCTCTATGGCCTCTTCGTTCAGCTCTCCAGTGGGGAATGGTGAATTCAGGTTCATGTCCATATTCTTCATCAGAGAATAGGTCCATCAAGTGAATGACATTAATGGTGCCGAAGATCAGTTCTTGATCTGATACTATTCCTATCTGACTGCCTCCTTCTTATGGTACCATTTGGTGGGGCGGTGCCTGTTTAACCATTTGGCTAGGAAGTGTTCGTTGAACCAAGACTATTGGAATGAAGTATAAAAGCATCAAAACTAACTTCGGGTTTGATCTTAGCTCATCTTCTTACTCTTGCATTCTGCCCTTCTGGCCTTTAGAGTACCACAGGGCTAAGGAGGATGGTTGTACTATTTTAGGTTCTTTTGGGTGCATAGTAGGTTGTTTCAACTACGCCTGGAGGATGCTGTGGACTCAGTTGACAATGTTTTGGGTTATCCATTTTTTTAAACCTTTTCTCCTTCTTGCTGGTGACTGTCTTCCACTCTTCTTCCTCTCCTGAGTCTAAGGTGGAAATATATGCCACTTGTGCTGGCGGTGATACGAAATTGACTTGCCCAGAATCCACCATCTTTTACAAGAGATCCTTGAAAACAAATAATTTCTGGATGGTGTGTCTTAGTATCTATTGATATAGACAATAATTTGGACAGTCATTAAGACCCACTTCACTGGATCACTTTGGCTCTAGCAGTCGGATCAGATTTCAATTCATGGCGGCTATGAAATAGTCGCGGACCTAGTCATCTCGGAACAAATAAACATTATATATTCATTCATCAAAATGATTTATCTTAGCACCCCATCACTCATCTTTCCGAGGTGGGGGTGGATGTTGGCATCTAGGGGGTCCCGCATGGTTCAATGGGGGCCTCGCAGCTGGGGTTGGTGCCGGGGGTGGCTTAAGCGTGACATAAGACACTTCTGATTTTCCCTTTCATTTCCCAGGGGCCGATGGGTCCACTCAAGACTTAAGGATGATCCTTTTTAAGTAGTATTCTATACTTTTGGAAATGGAAGAGAAGTCTCTAAACCCACTGGGGTAATTTATTGGGATGAGTGGTGTTCACAATTCATCTTAAAGGTTATCGATGCACATGGCGAGTATCTCATCCGGGGGGAGTGGCTAGTTCCAGGAATATGTCAGGCCTTTCTATATGGAAATAAAGTTTTAGACTCTCTCGTTCTCTCACTACTTGCAGTTCATGAGATCACTGACCATCATCTTAGGAATCTTCAAACTAAACTGGAATAAAAATTGTCACCGGAGGTCCTCCCAAACTGTGATTGAATTGGCTGGCAGGATAGTATACCATACAAAAGACGATCCCTACAGGGTTCATACAAAGCACCTGATTTTTATGACTTCTTTCTGCTCTGGGGTTCCCATCATGGGATCACATTAAGAGTCATAGTGTATAAAATACTCTTCTGTGTCCCCCGAGTCATTGAATACTAGGAATATGGGGTTAACAAAGTGTAGTGGTTGCAGAACATTGATTACCCACTTGGGGTAGGGTTTGCGCTCTGGTCGTATCAGAGCGCGCCACCCCTCCATGGCTTCCAGTCGAGATATTGGCTGCATGATGATGTTTAAGAGTCCTTGATGCATATCATGTCAAGATTGAGCTTGAGATGGCATGATAGGGGCCAAGATTGGGCATGCTGGAGCAACTAGAATTTGGCATGGATACCCAGCCGATGACATCATTTATGGGTTTACCTAGATATATTCTAGCTGTCTTCCCAATGGGGTGAAGTCTTGATGTCCTTATAGGGACTAGTTGAACGGTCCTATGGGCTTGGATTCATTCACTAGGATGAGTTCCTGTGGTATGTGAACCTATTATGGGAGCACCTTTTGACATTCCGCAGAGGGAACACATCCGGAGAGATAACTCCCTCGACGTAGCTCGACATTAATTCGCATGAGCTCTTTCATTTCTTTCTCCTACTTGGTGAACCTTTCCTTGGCGGTAAGGTATGCATTCTCATAGGGAGGAAGAGGTGGGTCATAGACGACCTTGTATTTATTTTTCTCTTTGTTGAAGTTTCATGGGGGAGGTAATGTCAGATTGCCTGAGGGGGCACCAAGATTTAGAATTTCCCTCCAGTTCTTGGTATGCACACCATCGGGCTCGGTGTGGAATGCCTATGGGAGGGAACCATATTCCTTTACATCTTCTCCCCCTACATCATTTCTTTTGAGATTTGTGGGGTTGACGTTCACTACGTTCACTGAGGCATACCGCATTGGGGGTGGCGTACCCGGTATATAATGGTAGGAAGGCTTCATGTTCCCTTTATTAGATTTTATCCCTGTGTTCTATGGTATTCATCAGGATTCCTGATGAAGATTGACCTGAAGGGAGCCCTATTCTGACCTCGTAACATGCATTTTTCTTGGAGGGTGTGAACCACGAGAAGGGGTGGAACCAGTAACTCTTCTAGTCATCATTCTTCCTAGATGGTGGAAGGAAGAAATCCGCTGTGTGTGGATTTGAGGTAAAAATACCCCCAGCCCTGTGGGATGGGTTTGTCCCCATTCTCCTATTGATGCGCTATGGCATGGATTTGTTAGTCTTATGGGGTAATTTTGATTTAAAAATTCCCCACACCTGTGGGCTAGTATTGTTACCATATCACAGCGGTAGCCACTGCTATTTCCACCCTTTAAATTTTATGTACTCCCGCACTGGTGTAAGAAGAGTATGGATTTGGGCCTGCATGGAGTCTGTGGTATTTTGAATACATGAGCACTACTTGCTGGTTGGATTCCCTTAGGAGAGAATCCTACTGGATGTTCCTGGCTGCCTAAATCAGATGTTTTTCAATGGATTGATCTCTTTAGCCCTGGTGCTTTTGAGACTTACTCTGAGATAGTTTTTTTGAGTATACCATCTTTCCTAAGAAGGGGTTTCAATTTATTTTTTCCTCTAGGTGATGAAATTACAGGATTCCATTTCCAATGGGGCTTACTAGACTAGACATGGGGCGAAGTGTAATGTTCCATGTTCTCCCCACCCCTGAATGTGGATTCCAGCCGTGGCATTTCCAATGAGGCAACACAATTTATGCAGTGCATGAAGGCAAGCCAGTTCAAGGTTTTTCTTTTGGCATTCTGATTGTGGCTACCTTGCGGACGAAAGGGCATCCAAGTTGATTAGACAGGGAAGCTCCCCTATCGTGCAAACATGGTCCACATACCCATCGTTGGGTAGGAAATTTTCATTCTGCTTTCGAATAGTTGTCCATATATTGAGGCGAATTTCATGCATACATTCCCTAGAAAATTCTCCTAGTATGTCAAAGTGAGAAGTGGTCATAGGCCAATACATCACTGGTATATTATCCCTAGCTTGTTGTCTTCTCACAAGAAACATATCATTCTGTTGTTCTTCCAAAGGATCCTCTACTTGATACGCCTATCTCGATTGCTTCTTAATGATTTCATTCCATGAAACTATGTTTTTGGGAGCCTTATCAATTTTTAAAAACTCTAGGGGTGGCTCAAAAGATGAGTGTGGCCCCGAGACATCCTCTAGTTGAGAAATAATATCACTCATTATAGACAGAGTACCCAATGTGTTTGACTCCTTTATGAGCACCTCAACATAAGAGGGATTTATCATGTTTGTTTTGGTAAGGGTAGGACCTTCTTGCTACCGTGTATTTTGGTTTCAAGGAGGACCTTAGCAAGTGGTGCTGCGATGGCGAGGACTACCATGGAAACTTGATGCCTGACTGTGGGAATTTTACTAATTGTGTGTACCCTAGGGAGAAATTTCATGGTGGGTTGTAGCAAGGGGAGGACCTTATTGCAGCTCAATGTCACTGTGGGATGGACCTTCACAACAACTATCATTTCGGGGAGGGCCTTCACAATGACCGTCATAATGGCGAGGACTACCATCATGACTTGATATGTGTCTACAAGGAGAATTTCTATAGTGTACATCCAGGGGAGGACCTTCAAGATGTACTGCAATAAGGGGAGGAAATTCCCGTTGCTTGGAATTACTATAGGGAGGACCTTTAGAGTAAATACCATTGTAGGGAGGGACTTATCAATGGCTATCATCATAGAGAGGACTACCATCATGACTTGATGTACAACTACAGGGAGAAGCATACTTGTAGTGTATACCATAGGGAGGACCATCAGGGTGGATGAAAGAAAGGGGAGAGCCTTATTGCTATATGATCTTCAGTTCTAGGGGAGGGATAACCTGACACTCATCAAGATATAGGCTCTTGTGATTTATCATTCTTGACCCATAGAGTAAGCCCCCTTGGGTGATCTGTATAGGACCTTCAAATATGCTGGTAGCGACATTGTGGGGAGGAACTTCGCAAATACTACCTCCACATCTGTAATTTGGTAATGGAAGGAAAGGGTCTTAATCCTTTGTTGATATATGTTTGAGGGCGTCAAGAACCCCAACTTCTAGCAGAGCAGGATCATGTATGTGCTCTTCATTTTCTAGAATCCATTGGCGCTTTTCATTTTTGGGTCCTCTCTTGCGGGTAACCGGGGCCATCTGTTGTTGGTAATGGCCTTCATATATGGGTATTTGTCTTGTTGGGTCCTATGATGTCATTAGGATATGACAATGAGAATCTTGAGTTTTAGAAGAGATATATGACTCCCCTAGAGTGGCCACCACATTGGACTGGCATCCCCCAGTTGGAGTAGGTATTTTTTTCCCATTCGGTTGTCTATAGGTCATGGTATATTACCATCCACCCTCCTGGACTGGAGCATGGATACATAACTGCTCTAGAGTGACTAACTCGTTTTGCAAGTGAGTCATTCCATTTGAGGAAATTAGGTCATGGGCCCAATTTATTCCCTTTTCCGCCGATGCAATGATATCTTGGCGTGTTTGGAGGATAAGGTCTAGAATTTAGGTATGATATTCCATCATTTCCAAGATGTGATAGGGCAAATCTTTAGCTGGAATGGGTATGAAGGCCCATTCCAATGTCAGACTAGGAGTTTGTGCCTACTCCGGTCCTCCATGAGTTTTCAGTAGATACTGGTAGTTATCCTATTCCTATACAGAGGAATGATTCTTCCACTATTTTTCTTCTCCAGTTTCCACCATATTTGACTAGTGGTATTCATATTCATGAGTGAATATTTTCCTATGCTCACTTTCCACTGTATTTATATCACAAGATTTGTACGAATCTATAGGAATTTGACCCTACGTATAGCTAGTTTCCGCCCAATTTGGACGGCGGACTTCTCATGAATCAGTAGGTATTTGTGCCTGTGTATAGCTGGTTTTCACTCTATTTGGATGGGGGAAATCTCGTGCATTAACAGGTATTTGTGCTTGCGTATAGCTAGTTTCCACCCTATTTTGATGGTAGGCTTGTTGTGCATCGACAGATAGTTGCATATGCCTGTAGCTTTCCGCTTTGTCTGCACGGTGGGATCAGCGAGCACCACCAGGAACATGCATGTGCTTGTATTGTGTCACCCCATTTCTGTGGTGGGCTTGAGTGGAGAGGGAAGAGTTGTATGTCTGCCTGTTGAACGCCGTTGTGCTAGTATAGAAGAGCTTCTCCTTAAAAACCAGGGTGATAACATGGTCATGGTTATATGTTTTCCACCCTCAGCAGGCAGCCCGAGGGGCCTGGGTCTTCTGGACATTGGTAAGTTCCCTCAACATGAGGTCCTCCCCATCTAGAGGAGGCCTGGTTGTTCGGTGTCAGTGGAGAGGCTCTATGGCGGGGGCCTATGGGTAGGACCCCCCATGCAGTTTAGATGAAGTCGTCAGCATTGACTTCAACTGCCTTCCTAAGGTAAGAGAGGTAGTAGTTGCCGCGTTGTGGTGAAAGACTCCCGAAATAGTTCATGATGACCATTGGGCCACATGGTGCTGGGGTATTAGTAGTGGCTGAAGAGGCGGATGACGGACCTTTGCAAACTGGAGGGCTTGTCTTGCGGCCTCCAGCATGGGGAGTGTACAATTTTAGTGGTATTCCCTAATCAGTGTATTGGATACCCAGCATTGAAGACGATTGGTCTACAATGGGGTCATGCTCTTCGTTGAGGCCCCAACCGCCTGTGGGATCGCTGATGTGTTTGTCTTCATGGGTCATTGGGATGTCATTTGGATCGAAGGTCGCTCCATGGGAACCTGCAATATACATATATGACATACATAGTAAAAAAACCCCATCAAAGTAGAATTCCTTTAAACATATGTAGATTGGGTGATTCAGCTTAGCCCCCTTCCCCTTTTCTTTTATTGCGGGGAGAAGAGGCCTGAGTGGGGTAAGACCATCACCTTGGTTAAAGATTCACATCTGGTTCACCATTTTTGTTCCTCCTCTGAGATGGCACATTTTGTATGCACCGAGGTGAAAAAAATGGTCTAACATGCAATGTCCTTTTGTCGTTTATCATTTGGGTAGAACCACCACCTTGGTTAAGGATTCACGTTGGGTTCACCATTTTTGTTCCACCTCCGAGGTTGTGCATTTTACGCATAACAGGGTGGAAAAAATGGTCCGATGTGTAGTGTACTTTTGTCTTTTATCATTCGGGTAGTACCTTCACCTTAGTTAAGGATTAATTTTGGGTTCACCATTTGTGTTCCACCTCTGAGGTTGCGCATTTTGTGCATACCGGGGTGGAAAAAATGGTCCGACGTGCAGTGTAATGTTTTGTTTTATCATTTGGGTAGAACAACCACCTTGGTTTAGGATTCATGTTGGGTTCACCGTTTTTGTTCCACCTCTGAGGTGGCACATTTTGTGGGGGATGGGAAATGGCACGATGAGGATCATCACCCATCCCTTTTTCCACAGAGACGAGCTCTCGTCGAATTTACCATTCCTTTGTTTCCACCATTTTAGCATCATTGTCCTTTAAAGATGGATGAATTAACCCTCTGGGAAACTTTTGGTCCCAGTGGGTGATTGCGTTGGGGTCAAGAACTCATGAAATCAGTCCTTCTTGGATATAACTTCCTCAGATGATCTTTAACGGGTTTATTCGTGGAGCCAAGAATGACCAATGGCCCTAGTTTCCATGATTCATGGAATTTATTTCCAAAGGAAGGTGCTCTTCGACTAACAATTTGGACAAAAACACTTAAGTACTCCATTGGTCAATAGGATGGGAGTTCAGGCTTGCCACACCCTTTCGGGGGAGGATTGTTTCCTGTTCTAGGACTCCCTTTTAGATTTAAGTCAAGTTCATATGTTTGTGAATCCTTGGTTCATTCCCGAAGAGTGTTTCCACGGGCCACCCTTGGATTACAAGATTGTCATGAGCATTCATATGTTTGACACCACAGAGGTGATGCTGACTTATCCATATTATAAGGTGCTCAAGAGTTTATTGTTATCCAGGGGGACGGAAGGTGACTTGATGCTGGGATCAGGCCCACATGGAGGGCTTCCTCCATATCCTCAAGAGAGGAATCAGAACCCACTTAGTTTGGAATGGTGTGGGGATTACATGTGGAAGCTACCCATTTTAGGGGGCATGGTTAGGTGGACCCTTTATGGATGGGCACCCATTCGAGCTCGTGCCTTCTAGCAGGCATCCTACTTATCCTGATTTGTTCAGGAATCAGAGTTCCCATAGTTCAGAAGGTGTGCTAATGTTGTAATCCTCACAAACCTCTAAGACCATGTGAGTTATGCTCGGTGTGAGAAACACGAGGATGCGAATGATTCAATAATGCACATGCCTCCTCCCCTGTTGGTGGGGGAGGGAGAGCCCATGGCGGAATAGGTCAGTGAAACTCTAGGTTAGGGCATGGAGCGATGAACCTTTCCATGTGATATGGCATAGAAGGTCATACAGTCCAACCTCAAAGGATTGGGGACTTATTTCAGTGTGAGGGCCCAGAGCATGTTCTGGGAAGGGGAGGAGTTTTTTCCTCAACAAAGGGGGGAGAGAACATAATCCCTTCAACTGATCATTATTGCTCATTGAATGGAAAATCAAATGATCACCCTTAATACCGGGAATAGGGAGGTTCATGTCAGCATCCCAAGGTTGGACTCCAGGTTACCATGGGAATGTAGCCTTACAGGAATTCTCGAAGCCCTCACCTTTTTGGGAGGGCCTTTGTGACTACGCTTACAATGGATATGTAGACTCAATAGGGTGCGCTGGTGCGCTAGATAGCTTGATCATATGGGTCTGGTGGCTTTGGAGGAGGCTTTAGCCTAGATCAAGAGGACCATATAGTGGAGGGATCATGGAGGACTAGACGGAAATGTAGGGGTGAGGTTCGAACCGGAAGGGAAAATACCTGAAAACACCCCATTCCACGTACTAGTTTCTCATACTAGATGGGGAAGGCTCCTCATACTGTAGTGGAATGTAGGTAGGAGGGCCATCCATGTACTGGTGTGGTACATGGACATGGGTATCACCAACCACATACCAAAATGGTACACGTCTCACCATGCCACTTTAGGTTACATCCGCGTACCGATTTGGTACATGGCGCCAGGTTCTTTCAATGTAATGGTTTGCCACACAGAGCACCATACTGAAGGAGGTTCAGGGGGATTACTATTCATAGAAAATTCTTCCACGAGAAGTCTTTGGTTTTCGGTTTACCAGCTGGGTTTGTGGTTATATTATTATTATTAAATTCCCCCCATTTGTGATTTGCGGCCGGCTGTACCTGGTGAAGAAGTGGTTCGCAGTTCGTGCTTTTCTGATGAAACATGACAGAATCCAAAGTGAAACCTCTAAGTCTCCCTCAAGATTTCTGCATCCGTCCTTCTCTATATCCATCTCCCATTTTTCCCTCTCCATTATACTTCTACTATTCTCATTTGATAGAGCATCATAACGATCATATCTACTGGGAACGCGACACCATTTATAGCGGCCCATTGAAGCAATATTCTAACCCATGGAAGACTCGGTCAACCAGGGTGTGCAGAAGCTTCAGTTCAGGATAATGGTTCACGGAACCCTACCTATCCACTTAATCCGATAACTAAGGGGTTCACGGCATAGTATGCGGATGGTCTTCAACACATAATTTCTTCAGTTGATATCCGGTTCATGATTTTCCTTGCTCGCTGGCCATGGCTTCGTGGGCCAGCAGTTTGTGGACTGTCCCATATACCTGGAGGTTTGGGGTCCATCTTCTTCATGTACCTTTCCTAGTGATGGTTCATGGCCTACTTGAAAACTTGAATTCCTTCAAGTTCCTTCGAAGAAATGTAACTCAATTTGAGTCCCTTCTCCCTGATAAACATAAAGAAGTGCTTGATTTCTTTTACAAAGTGACTGTGGGGGTATTTCCTCTCCTTGGTGGCCTTTTCAATACCCTACAATACTTAAAATCAATTCATACTCACTTAAATTATGGATATGATCCCCAATTCATCACTTATCATAATCTGACCTTGAAACAAAAATCAAAGTGGGGTATTATGATTTCATGTCCCAAAACTATCCTAGGGTTTAATTCATTTCATATTTGTGGTAAAGTTAATTATCTTAGGGGTTAGGGGTTAAAAAAGTAGGGGATCATAATTAAGTGGAAATTAATTTAAATAATAATGATTAATATTCAATTTAAGAGGTATATTTATATAGATTACTCTTTCAAAAAATAGTTTTATAAAAAAAATCTTCTCATTTTGTTTTCTAAATCTTATTTAAAAAACAAGATGAAAAAATAAAATCTTCTTATAGTATACTTCTTATAGTTTTATAAATGAGAAACAACCCCCATCCTTTTAAGTAGTGTGTTTATTTTATTTTATTTTATTTTCTAAATACCTTTAATATGTTGTTTTAAATTACTTCATTATTCAAGAGAAAACCTTGGTTATCCACTCTACTATACAGAAGAGGTAAAAAATACATATCATTTGAGAGTTCCCATTATAGTGCCCTTAAAATTGGCACTATTTTGGTGATTCAAGTACTTATTTCAACCATTTCATGGTTTTTTAATTTTCATTTTATTCCCATCCTCTCTTCTTTCTCCATTATCATTTTTTCTTTTTTTATATCTTTCTTCTTTTTGGGACCATCAACTCAAACTTCTTATCTTTTTATTATGGTACAATTTTCTTCATTTAATTTTTAATTTATTTATGACATGAACCAGTCCTAAGGATATATTAGATATCAACCCTAATATTAAATGTAGCCTTTAAACTAAAATTAGATAGTATCAATCTATGTGATGTTTCAACATTCAACCAGTTAGAGAATTAATTCATTTTGAGGACATTGAAATTGGAATAACTTTTAAATAAAACCTAAAATAAAAAACAGTGGCTGAAAAGAATAATAATGAACTTAATATAGCCATCTTATAATTGGATTCACTAGACAATAACTAGCAACCAAATTGTATTGCATACCCGAACCTCGAATTGGACTTTGAAATAAATTCTAGGTTAATTCTCTTTCTTGAAATATTTTATGGATTATCTGGATAGGATCCAAAAAACATTTAAAATAATTTAATATGGTTTTCTCACCCCTAAAACTAAGAAAAATCTCTAGAGGTCAAATAAAACAAAGAGAATTTCCATTATCAATTGAAATAACAATAAAATATTGGATTTATTATTTACAACATGATGATGTAAGATGTTGGGATGATTTGAAATGTCTTTTATTGTATAGATTTCTCATGAATCAAGGACCAATTCCATTCAAAAAGAGATATCAGGAATCAATCAAGCCTAAGGGGATTTATTTTATGAGTATTGGGAGTGATTAAAGAAGCTGTGTACAAGATACCTTCACCAACAAATCATTGAGAAACTCATCATACGGTACTTCTATGAAGGCTTCACATCAATGGAGAGGATTATGGTGGTGCCGCGGTTGGAGGAGAACTGGTTAATAAAAGACCAATAGATTCACATGCGTTGATTGACAAGATGGCGCAAACCCCCTAAAAATTTGGCGGTTGAGGTATATTACATATTAGAGGAGTACATATGGTAAGTCCTTATTCTCGTAAAAATTATTTAATTGATACTAATTTGGAATAATTGACCACTATGGTGAGACATATTTCTTTGGAACAAAAGAAATCCCATCCCTCTCCAAAAAATCCTTGTGATATTTTCACTAAAACTTTCCACCTAACTGTCTGTTTCCATTAACTACAAGAGATATAAGATTTCACAACAGTATTCAATGGGGGACCATATCAATAGAAAAAAACCACATCCCCAAAATAAGTATGATTCCTTTGAAAAAAATAAAACCAAGGGTGGAAGGATCCATCATACATGAGGTATGGATCTGGAAAACAATAAAGGCCCTGTTTTTATAAAAATTTCCTAGAGCCTCTATCTTACCAACATGAATTTCAAAAACCCGAAAGGATATTTGAATCCCAATCACGAACAAGTAAAAAACAAGGTAATTCTCAAATAAAGGTATATTCTAATAGTGATGATCTTTTGAGAAAAAATGTTCTTAAACAACAAAATGAGCTTAAGAGTTGAGGTTCAGAGTTGAGGGTGTTAAAGACACAAGTGATTTAGATTGCAACTTCCCTCCATGAATAGGTAAGTAAAAACTTTATACATATTACTTTCCAAACAACTACAAATCCCAATGGAATTTTTTTTGCCATAACATTGATAATTGGGAAGAAAAATACTGATACATCTACACCTACCATTCCACCGAGATTCACCACAACTCTAGATAAGCGCCATTAAAGACCAAATGATGAGAATACCAATGATAAATATAAAGGTAAGTAAAATATTGATGATGTTCCTCGTAAAACCCTTAAATTTCAAAATAGATTTTTTCAAACCAAGAATATGGATGAACAACCAATGTAAAAATAGGTTTTGGATACATTGAAGAATGTTGAGATAAACATCCTTTTATGTGAAGTAATTAAGAAATTCCCAAGGTATAAAATTTTTTTAAAGGAAATTTATACCAATTTAAGAGGTCTAAAGAGGGATAATAGAATCAATCTAGGAAGGAATGTGTCAACACTCATTAAACCAATTCAAGAAATCCTAGTAAAGTACAAGGATTCCGAGGCATTCACCATAACATGAACCATAGGGGAGTTACAATTTGATGAGGATTTATGTGATTTGGAAGATTCCATAAATGTGATGCCTTAATCTGTATTGAAGTTTTTAATGGTTGGTGAGTTGAAGTCAATGGGAGTAGTGGTGTAGTTAGTAAATATAGAAACAACATATCCAGTGGGAGTCCTTGAGGATATACTTGTTTGGGTAAGAGAAATGATATTTCTAGTAGATTTCTACGTGATTAACATGGATTATGATCAGGTAAATTCTCATACTCCCATTATCATAGGAAGTCCTTTTCGAAAAACATAAAAAAAAATCATAAATGTCCATGAAGGAATAGTTTACATGTATTTTGGAGATAAAGATGTGATATTTAATGTTATGGACGCCATGATGTACCCCTCAGAGGACCATTATGAGTTTGTTATCTCCCATTTTGAACCACCAATTAAAAACCCCTTGGATTTTGATTGTCTTATTCTTAGAGAGATTATGAGAATTGGTTATAGTTTGATATCTAAGAGTACTTCCACACCTTTTTAAAATGTACATACCTCTCTTGGATTTTATTTTTTTGGATTTATATTCGTATTTTGATCTTGTTCATTTTGATTATGGCATGGCTGTTGAGTATGATGATGGATTTGATACACTATTCTATGATTTTTATGATGTATATTTTGATAATGATGTTCATTGTTCACATATTTCAGTTCCTTTAATGTCTCCATCTATACAACATCCCCATTCAATAGAACTAAAGCCATTGACACTAAATATTAAAAAGTCATACTTGTTGAGTAGTGATATATTACCTATTATAATTTCTATCAATTTCCCTTTTTAACATGATGAAAGGTATTTGGATCTTTCTAGGGAGAAAATTAAAGAAATTGGGTGGATCTTGGATGAGAGATATGGTATTATCCCCTCCATTTTCATGCATAATATTATTTTGGAGGATAGGGATAAACTATTTAGGTAGCTAAATAAGATAATTAATCTAACTTTTATAGAAGTTGTTAAAAGAGAAGTTGAAAAATTGGTCAAGGTAGGTATTATTTATCCCATTTCAGATTCCCAGTGGGTGAGTTATATTTAGGTTGTGCCTAGGAAAACTTGTGTTAGTATTGTTAAAAATTAGAGAGAGTATTTAGTTCCAATGAGAGTGAAAATTAGTTGGTGTGTGTTTATTGATTATAATAAACTAAATCAATCCACATTCAAGGACCATTTTTCCATTTCATTTATTGATCAAATTATTAAGAGACTAGTTGGGAAGACATAGTATTTTTTCTTGGATGGATTTTATGGAAATTTTCATGTTCCTATAGCTCCAGAGGATTATGAGAAGACAAAATTCATTTTTCCATTGGGTAATTTTTCATACCAAAGGATTCCATTTGGAATTTTCAATGCCCCAGGTACTTTCAAGAGATGCATGGTGAGTATTTTTTCATATTTCATTGATACTTTCATTGAGTTTTTTATGGATGATTTTATAGTGTATTTATCTTCATTTAATGAATGTATATTTAGTTTGGTAAAGGTGTTGAATCATTGTATTGATAAGAATCTAAATTTGAACTTTTTAAACTTTCATTTCATATTAGATCATGGAATTGTCTTAGGTCATGTAGTGTCAAAACATGGAATAGAGGTTGATATATCTAAGGTAGATATTATTTCATCTTTTCCATATCCATCATGTGTGTAGGACACTAGATCATTCCTAGGGAATTCATGATTTTATAAATGCTTCTTCTGAGAGTTTAGTAAGATCCCTTTACCCTAATATCTATTGTTTCAAAACATATGGAATTCATTTTTGATGACTCATAAATGGTATCATTTTATGAGATAAATAATCATTTGACCACTCCACCAATCATAAAACCCCATGGTAGGACATTCCATTTTAGTTTATGTGTGATGCTTCAAAACATTTTCACTTGGAGATGTCTTATAACAGAGGGTGGAGGGATGTTCACATGTGATTTACTATGCTTCGAAGACATTGGATTCATCCCAATAAAACTACACATCCATGAAAAATGAGTTTATTAATATCATATTTTCTTAAGATAATTTTTTTTCATATTTATTAGGATATAAAGTAGTTGTTTTTTCCAACCCTGTATCTTTGAGGCACCTATTAAAGAATCCATATGAAAAGTCTATACTTATCCGATGGATGCACCTAATACAAGAATTAAATATTGATATAATGGATAAGAAGGGGCAAGGAAACATGGTGGAGGAACACATGAGTAGGATTACTCACACACTAGAGGCCAACACTTTGGACTAGGTACCACTTCATGACACTTTTCCTGAGGAGCATCTTTATGCACTCTCAAGTACACATCCTTGGTATACTAATTTAATAAACTACCTTGTTGACTATGAAGTCAATTCAAATTTAAAGAAACATAAAGTCCAAAAATTAATGAGTGAGTCTAGATTTTATGTATGGGAAGATAACTACCTCTGGTGCATGTGTAGTTAACAAGTCATTAGGATATGTGTTCTCGATTATGATTTTGAGTCCATTTTAAAATTTTCTCATACAATTGATTGTGGTGGAAACTTTGGACACCAACAGATATCTAGGAAAGTCTTAGACTCTGGATTACATTATCTTATCTTATTTTATGATGCTCATGTGTTTTTTAAGTCATGATCACTTTGGAAACACACAAATTGTGTTTGAGGAGACACAAAATTCCCCAACAAACCATATTATTCTGCGAGATTTTTTAGGTTTGGGGAATTTCTTTTTTTGGTTCTTTTACAAGTTTATTTGGTTCATTGTACATTTTGGAATCTTTTGATTATGTTAAAAAATGGCCAGAGGAAAAGGCCTCTATGAATGTTTATTCTCATGTAGTAGTGGATTTTATCAAGACACAAATTTTACGTAGGTTTGAAGTACCAATGGTCGTCATTAGTGTCCAAGGGACACACTTTTTCAATTGGAATTTTGCTTAACCCCTTTAGAAGTATGGGGTGACGAATAATACTTCTACTCTATACCATCCCCAAAAAAATGTTCACTCTGAGGATTCAAATTCAGAGTTGAAACAAATTTTGGAGAAAATTGTGCTGCTGAATAGAAATTATTGGAGCAAGGGCTTGAATGATTCACTATGGCGTTATATGACGGTATATAAGACACCAATCAGTATATCTCCATTTTAGATTGTATTTGGTAAATCTTGCAATCTTCCCATGTAGGTTGAGCATTAGGAATATTGGAATTTAAAGAAATGCAATAAGGATTTGGCCTAAGATTTAATTTAATGGAAGCTATAAATTTAAGAGATTGAGAAGATTTGATTGCCATCATATTATAAATCAAGTCTCTACAAGGAAAGATAAAAAGTATCGCATGATAGAATGATCCAAAAAAAGGAGTTTCATACAGTTAACTACTGGAGCTGATGCCAAGTATGTTCATTAAATATGGTTAGGTCCTTATGTTGTATCTATTTTTTTTCATATGGTGTAGTGGAGATCACACAAGAGGACACCAGAAATTGATTTAAAGTCAATGGGAAATGTTTTAATAAATACAATGAGGGACTTACAACCATTGTAGTTAATTTCATCACACTGTATGATACCATCATCACTTGAGAATATCTGGATATTCCTAACCCTTTCACTTTTATATTATTTGTCCTATTTAAAATTCCACATATCATGTGAACATATCATAATATAGGTTCACATTGAGGATAATGAAATATTTTATGCGTGGGGTAGGGTATAACATTTTGGGGTAGATATTTAGGACTTAAATTTTTGTATTTTGTGTGTTTTTTATTTTAGGTTTTCTGTTAAATTTTAAAAAAATAAAAAATGAAAAAAATATCATGTAACATGATCATTTAAATGTGGAACTTATGGAAAATGGGTGTTTTCAAAACTCAATGGCAGCATGATAATCATGAAAATATTTCATCATAAAGGGTTGATTTTTTTAAAAATAGAAGTCATCGATGATAAGATTTGTTGTGTCATTATAAAACCTTTTATATTTTGACACTATTATTTTTGATATTTTTTAATTTAAAATTGTGTCATTGATTTCTCTAAAAAACTTTCCACACAACCATGACTTGTGAAATTTTTCTTACTCAATTTAAGGTATATCCAAGTTAGTTTAAAAAATTGATCTTATATAAATGGTTGATCCATAAATTCATTTCTCTTCTGACTAGTTTCATTACTATATCGAATTGACCTATGCGTGTGTACTTGATATATGAAAACTGTACACCCTAAAATATATAAAAAAATAAAAATAAAAAAATGAAATGAAAATATATATTATTTTAATAAATAGAGGAGTTATGAAATGTATAACATGTGGGGACATCTAGGTCAGGAGTTTAAGGTTTGAATTTTGGGAATGCTTAAGTGAGTGGGTCTTGAAATATTATTATAAAGGAATGTAGAACATGTTTGGTGAATTAAAATAGGTACGAAGAATTGTTTTACATGACTTGAATATATTGAATAAAGGACGGATATATGAGCCTGAAATGGTTTTCACATACAGACATGGATAATTAATGGCATGGTAAAAGTATAACTTTCTTTACAATGATTAGTTTCATTAATTTCAATGGATTTTATTTTGATATAATTTATTAGATAATTAATTTAAAATTTATAAATATTCACGGTTGATGGGATTCTTACTTTACTTATATTTACTCTATGAATTGAGTAATATGAACATGCATATCATGTCATAATTGTTTTTGGAATACATGATATGCGATTTTTCCATAGAGTTCAAAAGGGTAAGTGTGGGGGAGTTGATAAGAAAATTTAATTGAAAATTTTGACAATAATAAATGACATAAATTTCACATAATGTGTTAAATGTGTTTATTTATAAAATATTTAGGATTAGATCATTCATTTGAAAATTTGATGAAAATTACAATTTTCCATTTAAAGTGCACTGTATTATTTCCATCATAATTATTTTTATGTGTATTATTTGAATGTATATTTTTAAATGTGTTCCTCAATAAATTGGACAAAACTTTAATTCAAGAAAAATGAGTTGTATCATGTATTTTATTAAAGTAAATGGGCCATAAAATCAAATATGGGATAGACTCACCAGATTAGACACCACTACAGTATCTGGGATATAAATTATTCATCATTTCTTGGATTGGAGCCAAATTTGATGAGAATATAAAGAACCCAATTTTAAAAAAGTCATTACACTATAAAGACAACTGGTTCACATGTTTTGGAGGTCAAACATACATTTAAAGTTTTCTAAAAATATTTGGATGAATTTTACCATTCACACTTGAAACCTCTTATTAACCTATCCCTATCTACACTATATAAATTTGTATTTTTATAATTTTGAGTCAGTGTTACATGAATTATATGATTGGGATTAAAGGATAAGGGGTGACCTTCCATTTTAATTCACCATTATAGTGTGGATTCTATCAAAATAAGATCTCCTTCAAAATGAAATTCTTTCCCTTTGTTGTAACATTGGTGTTATTTTAATAAAATATCTATTTATATCCCATTTATTCTATTATTTTCATTTTAATTATTCTTTATTTTACATGTTTTGGTGGGAACTAAAGATTATAAATGTGATTGGGGTAAACCCTTTTTAAACCTTTGTGAATTCAATTAATTTCTATGATGACTACATTGCTCATGAAAGAGTAGTTTTTATAGTAATCGATCTTCCTATTACCTTATTCATTTATTTGATTTGAATAAATGAGATAATTTAATTCACATAATACAATCCATTAACTGAGTTTTTAAAGTAAATATAACTAATAAAGAAATTGAACAATTAATTCAAAACTCCCGAGGTCGAGTAATGTATGAATTCTGAGAGCATGATCTTAATCGGTAAAAAAACCACACAAGATAATTTAGTAAAGTTCAAATATAATACCTAAACTCAATTAATCATCACTTATAGTATTTATATGAGCCCTACTTAACCACTAAACATAATCTATCCTTGAAACAATAATTAAAGTAGGGTTCTACAATTTCATGTCTCGTATCTAGCCTTGGGTTTAATTCATTTCATTATGGTGGTAAAGTTAATTCTCATAGAGTTTGGGGGTTAAAAAATTAGGGGATAATAATTAAGTGGATATTAAATTAAATAATAATTATTAATAAGTAAGTTATGATGTAGAGTTAGATCAATTACACATTCTAAAAATATTTTTCTAAAAAAACATATTCTCATTGCGTTTTCTCAATCTTATTTCAAAAAACACAAAGAAAAAAAACAATCTTCTTCCAGAACACTTCTTCTAGTTTTATAAAATATAAAACCCACACATCTTTTTAAGTAGTATATTTATGCCTTTCAATAGAAAATATAACAAAATATCAAATATATTATGAAATAGGATATCCCAAATTTTAAAATTTTACATTCCTCTCAAGATCTAATGATTTTTCAGGATATAAACTTGGCTTTCATATCTACTATATTATGTGTGGAAATTGTAGACACTGATACTATAATAGTCACAGTATGAAGAAGCCTATTCTCCTTACATGGTATACACTTTATTTTGAAAATTTTATCTTATTCATATTTCTCAAGCTCATGAATGGAAGTGGAGTCCCTACAAACCATTATGTAAGTCACATACATTTCTTCTAGTATAATACACTTGTTTATGTAAATATCGATCTTAGCACAAACATGATCGAGTTCAATAGTAAAGTACTTGATGAGTCTACATGATATAACATAGAGATGATATCCTAACTCATAATATTCATATATCACAATGGTATTGTCTTTATCTATATTTAAAAGGCATGAACTTTATTTATTTGAAATCACATGACGCTATTTTTCAGTTTTCTGCATCCATCAATCTCTATTGAACTATAGTATCCCTTCCTTATATACAGTTCATGTCCCACCCAACCGGATTTTATTTTAATTCCACTATTCCATATAATTCCTTTCCTTCAATCAAAATAATGGATAATTATCAGTGTAGATAAATCATCACATATCCATTCTTTATTTACCCCAAATCTACAAATGCGAAATTCCAACATAACCAGATTACCTCAAGTAAGAGAATTGATTTAGAAAGATTATCTATATAGAAAAATTCTTATGTATCTAATTTAACATAAAAAATTTTCTCAAATAAGATGATTCTCATGTAATATAATTAAAAAGTAGCTAAATTTTAAAATATTTATCTTATTTAAATCTTAAGATTCTGTGATTTTTTAGTGCCTTCAAATCTTTGGATAGGGATTCTATGGTAGCACAGTGTTGGTTCATTGGTCGAGATCCTACTGCCGTGGACTGCAGGTGCTGCTTCGTCTCCAAATGTGCATTGGGAGGTGTCGGGTTCTTCATGGGCGACCTGGCAGGCGGCGACGGGGTTTGGGTTTGGATCATGACGGGTTATTCTACAGGAGCACTGGTGATGTTTTTTTTGTTATACCTTTTTTTGCTTCTGATTTTGGTTTTAGTTCTCTTAGTGCCCCGATCTAAGGATGAATTTTTAGTTATGGTTGATTTGGATGCTGTTTCGATTCCAATTGAGGCTGTTTGTTGGTGGATTTGGGTTTTGTGCAAGGCTGTTTTTGGTTTTCTAGTGGGGTTTGATATGTATCTTTAGGTGATGGGGATGTAGTGAATAAGTTTTGAGGATGGTGGTCTTGATCTCTGGAAGCGGGTGTTTTCATGGATCTGAGGCTTTGGAGTTGATTTTAAAGTAAGGGATGATGAGATTTATGATCTTGGTGTTCAGCAGCAGCGGGTTTTGCAGCATTTGGTCACCAATTTGGCATTATTTTGATGTATTTTTTGGCTCAGAAGAGACAGTTCATGGCTGTGGAATTCTCAGTCAAGGCAGTGGAGTGTTGAAGTGTGTTGCATGGATTTTTCTTGATGGTTTGCTTCGGTCTGGTTGCAGTTGGCTTCAATATCTGGATGATGAAATCAGATTGGTATTTGTTTTTGCTGGTATTTTATGATGGGAATGAGAGTTGTGGCGGTGGAGATATTTCTTGGTGATGGAGGTTATCTAGTCCTCTATTTTTGTTTGGACTAAGGACAAAACAATTTGAAATGTTGAAGAATGTTAGAATTTGATGGTTTGTATTTTTGTATGATGGCTTGGTCCAGACTTTCTACAAGTTAATGCCTCAGATGAGGTCTTAAAGTAGGTGGCTTCCACTATGCATGGTTATTTGGATTTGTATGGATGAGAGGGTATGGAATAACCATCGGTACCAGGCCTGTGTATCTTTGCACATGACATCTTGCTGAGTAGCCATGCATTGGTGGAGGCTTTCCATAATGATGTTGATGCTAGGGAGGGTCATTTTTAGTAGTCTTGTTTTGGCACTAAGTTATGTTTATGTATCCATTTCATTGAAGTCATGTGAGGTTTCCCCTTTCTTCTTAAAATGGTGTTTATCCAAAAATAAATAAAAATTAAGGCCTTTGGGCCATTCAGTCAGTAGTGCCTTCAAATAGTAGATCTAGCTGTTGGTCCTTATGAATTATATTAAGCCAATTCCATATTATTAAAATTAAATCAAGAAAAAAATTAATCCAATTTTTTTATTCCATAATATTTCTAAATAACATAATAACAAATAATCTAGAAAACCATCTTTTGATAAATAAAATTACATGACTTCTGTCAATTTTTAGAGTATCCAAACAACCGATTTATACTTCATTATAGATAAATTAATTGTAGATAAAAATAGTTTTTATCCATATCAATAATAAGTGTGAAATTATGAGGACCATAACCCATGTTTTCATTGAAAAGAGTAGGAACTATAATATGAAAATCTATTTTATAAGAAAAATCTTCAGAAAAGTTTGACCAAAACGAAAACATCTAGAGACTGATTCAGAATTCATCGTAGTAGAAAAATAGTAATCTTATCATTTTAATTAAATTAAATAAATTAAATATAAAGAATTATAGTTATGGATATAATCAATATATATAGATCTAGTAAAATTGAATTCTATATTTCTAATTTCTCGGTTTCTTTCCACCATAAAGAGTCTATTTAAACCAATATTCTTCAAACATAAAATGTCAGATGTCCATGAATCACCATAGAATAATATAATAGCAAATTTAAACCTTGAATAATATTTAAGAACATATATAAAAAATTTAACAGATATAAGTATACTTAAAAGATGAATAAATTAAGGTAAAGGAAAATAAAACAAAGAGTGAGTGATGTAATTATCAAAATACAAATGAGAATGATAAGGATCTACTCAACATTCTCCACTATTTTAGTAAGTAAAAACCCCACACTCAATCTAAACCTTTTTTCTGAATAAATATGTAAGATAATGAATATTTTACATTATAAAAATAACACAACATATCCTCTCCCATTAAAATGATTAGGAAAGAATGAACAAGGTGTTGGTTGTGCACTAAAATGTACATGCTTATGATGAATGAAGTATATATAAGTATATAAAATATGATATTGTATATATAGTGTAAATTTAATTATCATACATAATATTCATGAATATATATATATATATATATATATATATATTCTATTAATATGCATGAGATGCATATTTAAGTTTCAAGTGATGCGACTATCACAACCCTGGACCCATACTCCCAGATCCTATGTTAAAAACATAATATTTACAATTTCTTATTTTATAATTATAATTTTGACCAAATTTTATCCATCCAAAACATATAAAATCAAGTAAAAATATTTTATCACTTACATACTAAAGGACCTTTTTAGTTTACAGTTTTAGAGAATTTGGACAAACTATTACATGCCAATACCCATGCCGTCAAGTGATAATTTTTCATATTATACACATATTTTATTTTTTAAAAATAATTATTCCCCATATCCGATAAAATTATTTACTCATGAAACCATTCTATACATAAATCTTTTATCATCATTCTTCATAACATAGGGGAAAAACATAATAAGGGAAAGATCAAACACTTAGTAAGGGTAAAAATAAGTATTAACAATTGAATTTCAATGAAAAAATATAATATGAGCATAAGGGTATAATGAAATAATCAAATTTCATGATAATAACAAAATAAAATTCATACCCATAAAAAATTGGATCATAATTCATGAAAACTGGCATAAAACTTTAACATAAGAATAGTTTCATATAAGTCAACAATCATAATACATGTGAAAACAATCCTTGAACAAAGTATCTATTATAAAATCATAGGAATCATAGATAAAACGTCTTAGTATCTTAGAATATCATTATGCTATCAATATTTCAATAACTATTTAAAATGGAATAACCTACCCAAAAAATTCAAACAATCTTTTCGGAGAAACCTATGACCAGTTAACTCCGTGTCTTTACCCAATGTATTTGAGGGATATAATGGACCCACCCATCACATATAAGTAAAATTACCTAAAGTATTTGGGTTGAATCCCCAATATTACTTTCATAAATAAGTTATAAGTACCATATCATAAAAAAAACACATGGATGCTTGAATTTAATAAAAATTTTCATAGATTGATTAACCTATTAAAAAGAAATGATTTTCTTTAAAATATATTAAAAAAACACCATAAACCATTAAGATTAAGGAAGTTAATGGTATCATAATATTATATCCCCATTTAAGCATAGTAATATTTATAGGATTTTGAAATAGATGAATATTTCTTTAAAATAAAATGTATAATGTTTCTTGGAAAACATGGGAAAATAATATTTTCTTTTGGTACCCTTAAAAATAATAATTTACAAAATATTTTGAATTTAGTTTTAGTTGAAAATAACCACGGAAAATTATAAAGGATTATTCAAATAAAATAACATTCATTATGATGTAAAAATATTCTAATTTCCTAAACATAAAAAATAAACATTGTTTTTGAAACTTTTTTCAAGAGTGTCAAAAGTGATCCATGTGGAAAATGATAGAAATTTAATTTTAAAACATTTTAAAAGAAATTTAAAGATCTTCAAAAATGATATTATGATATAATTTATGTTTATAAAAGATCATTATTTAAATAATATAAATAACATAGAATAATATTTTTGTTAATAGTATTTAAAACCTTTATTAAAACGTTTTCTGTGAAAAATAATTTATGGAATTTAAAACAACCCTTTTAAACTAAGAACATTATAAGAAAAATAGTAATAAATGATTATAAAAATATACAAGATGTTATATTTCAAGATTAATTATATATACCATATAAATTAACATAGCTTAAATAATCAAATCATGTCTCAGAGAAGGAAGATTGAGATGAGAAACCCCTACAACTCAAATAATGCTTGAATAAAAAAGCCATTGAATGAAGAAACATAAAATGATTATATAAAATCTATAATTTACATGAAATAGCACATTAAAAAAAATTCATTATGTAGTAATTACATTATATAAAATAAACTACGACACATTACATGAATTATGTCTAAATTAATTGAAATTAAGACCATGAAAACCCATGAAACTTTTACAAAATTTGAAACATTATGTCATGAATGAGGGGAATTGATAGGAAATTTAAATATAATCATAAAAGTTTAATTCATTATATAATATCTGAATAATAATCACATTTACCTTATAAAACGAATTAGGTGGATAATATAAGACATGTTTCAAAGAAAAAACATTGAGATGAATAATCATTAAAATATCGTATTAAAGAAGTTAGAATTTAATTAGTGAATTGATCATGTTAAAAATTATAAAACAAAGAAAATAAAAATAAAAAATAAAATAAAATCATACATAATTTCACACATAATCTTGGCATAACATAGTTAATAAATTTGAATTATAACCTAATGAATGGAAATTAAGTTAAGAAACTACTTACCTCAAATACAGAATTTTTATTTATGTAATGAACTCATGTATAATAAAATTATATCAATCATTTAATTATTTAATAAAAGTTTAAAAGTTCATTTATTTATAATTAAACCATTTTGTCTTTTATTTCATTGAAATATTTAATTACTTAATTGGTAACGTATGCGTTGTGTGTTTTGAGGAAGTTTAGTTCATAGTTGCAAAATGACTTTGATATACTGACAATAGTCAAACATTTATTTGATAAATAATATATATTATCATAAAAATGAAATAATTACCATTTTTATACATTAAATAATATTTTATAATCACCCATAAAATGAGTACATGAAAAACAAATTACATCGCTTCATGGAGGTGGTATCATCGCCTCACCCTCTTACCTAGTTGTATTAGCCTCATCCACCTTCCTCGCTGTAGGCCCTTCCTCTTCCACCAGCAGAGGAGAAAAGTGTGTGTGCCTTTTTTGAATATTTAACATCCTCTTGTTTCTCACGCCGAGTATGACTCACATGGGCTTAAAGATTTTTCATGACCACAACATTTGAATTAACACTTCAAATCTTGAACTACAAGAACTCTGATTCCCACCATAACTGGGATACATAGGAAGACTTCCTAAGGCCTAAGATCCATCTCATTTCATCCATAAAGGCATCCTATTAAGTAAATACACCCAAAATCATTTCTCTCAAAGGACTATACTCTCCTATGAGACCCATCAAACTTTGTGGGATTTGATTCCCATCCAAATGGGATACGTAGGTAGCCTCTCTGAGGTTAAAACCAAACAATTAAAATCAACCTTGTTCTTCCTAGGCCATATTACTAATAGGTTCTAATCCAACTTTGAAACCATATTATTTTCAAGTTCCTTGGGTTTCTTAGGCAAAAGTCCCACACAAAACCTTGACTAAGAACCTTTCGCTAAGATGTCATTACTACATGAAATTAAACTGTACGGCTAGGTCATTATCACATGACCTTAAAAGGTATGATGTGTCCCATTAAGTGTCACCTAACTATGTGGGTTTTGATTCCTTTCACAAGGATATGTAGGTATCCCATTTATGGGTAAGATCCCAACATCAAAACAAAATTTCGTCTCCCTGGATGTTGATAAATTTCAGAGTGCCCCACTAAGTAAATTTAAAACTAGTATCATCATAACAATGGTTAAAAGAATATATAAATAGTATATGAGAGGATACTATTTATGGAGAACATCAAATACATACAGATGTCTCTATTAATAAAGAACCTCGAATATATACTAATGATTATAAATTTCACACAAGATAATAATTGACTGAAAATTCCCAGGGAAACTTATGTTATTCTGGGTGAATTAATAAGGATTCAGGAAAGTATATCAAATCTATAAGAGAGTCTGGGTGTGGGCAATAATCCCCCCCAAAAGGGTGTGATGAGCCCAAACTCCCATCCTATCGAACAATGCATGTTCTTAAGTATCGTAAGTTTAAACTTAATGAACTTCTTCCTTTGGAAATCAGGTCCCTTTAGATATAGAACCATTTGATGTTTCCAGTTCCATAAATAAATCCAATGGAAACTGCCTGGAATTAGTGATTCCTAACCAGAACACATGTTCTAAGGGATGCAAAACAATATTTTAGGTTTATAGTTTTAGAGAAATAGGAAAAACTATTATATAATAATAATTCAAAATATTCCATAATATTATTCACACATAAAACCTTTCTATACACAAATCATTTAACATAATTATTCATAAACTAGGGAAAAGTAAACATATGAAGGGTGAGATAAAATGATTAGTAAGGGTAAACATAACAATTAACAATTAAATTTCATCAGTGTGAATAATATGGGAATAAGGGTATGATGACATAATAAAAGTGTATGATCCTTACATAAGATAATTCAAAACCATTAAAATAGGGATCATAATTCATGAAACATTGAATAAATATTTAATATAAGTCAAGAATCATATAAGTCAATACTCACGAGCCATGTGAAAACAATACTTAAACAAATGATCCAATTTAAACTCATAGAAATCATAAGGAAAATTTGTTTTTATCTTGGAAGATCATTATCATATCACTCTTATAATCACTCTTATACATGGAATAACCAACTAGGTAAATTCCAAAAATCTATCAGGAGAAACCCATAACCAGTTAACTCCATCTCTTTACCCAATACATTAGAGGGATATAATGGACCAACCAATCACATATTATAACAAAACCCTTAAGTATTTTGGTAAACTCCCCAATCCTTATTTCATTAATAATGTCAATATACCATATCATGAAAAAAATGGATTCTTACATTTCATGTAAACTATCATAGCTTGATTTACACATGAAAAAGAAATAGGTTTCCTGAAAATCTCTATAAAACATCATTATAAACCATTTATAAAATGAAATTGAATGGTATTTAAATATAATATACACAATGAAGAATATAAATCATTATAATATTTTTACATAGATGAAAACACATTTTTAAAAACATTTAAAATTATTTTTGTAAAATATGTGAAATTAACCATTTATTTTAGCAACTTAAAAACTAAAAATTCCAAAAATATTTTGAAAATCCTTTTCTTTGAAAATAAATATGGAAAATTATAAATTAATATTCAAATAAATTAATTATCCTTACAGTGAAAAAATAAATTCATGATGTAAATGTAAAAAAATAAATATTATTTTCAAACATTTATAAAGTGAGTTAAAAGTGACCCATAAAGAAAATTCCATGATATTTCCTTTCAAAACATATTAAAAGTTGTTAAAAAATCATGGAAAATAACATTAGTAAATTATTTATTATTATAAAATAACATTCTTTAAATAAAAAAAAGAACATGGAGGAAGAGTTTGGTTAAAATTCTCTAAAACCATTAATGATTTTTTTTAAAGAAAAACCATTTTCAACCTTTTTAAACCAAAAACCCTTTGAAAGAAAGAACATAAGAAGAAACATAAAATTAAATGAGTATAAAAATACTCAAGATATTTTATTTTAAGAGTCATAATATATACCAAATAAATTAATATAGGCGATTCAATAAAAGAATGTATCAAATAATGAATTTTAATATGAGAAACCCTTGAATCTTGGGTAATGCATGAATCAAAAATCCATTAAATGAAGAAACATAACATGATTATGTAAAACCCATATTTTTCTTGATATAATATGTTAAAAAAATTCATGTGGTTGTAACCATATAACATAAATCATGGTTATCATACCAACCTCCCCCCAAAGGTACCCCTCCCTAGCTAGCAATGAGAGAAGGGAGATAAGGCCACCTAAATCCTTCCTTCAATATTCCATAGATAGGATACAAACACGGAGGGTATATTATACACATATATGGAATGAATTACCCTATAAGATTTAAGAAATAGAAGATAAGATAAACCCACCACACAAATCCTTCTCAATAAAAAACAAAATATCCGATGTTCATTCATGTAATGTGTAAAGGCCCGTAAAATTCAAGGGAATTTTTTTTCTTAATTTTATTGGGAATTTTAAAAGAACATAGTTTCTGAAGGCACCTGATTATGAGGCCCGGTGTGCCAGGAATCATTTTATGAAGTTTGGCTCGGGTACGTTCAGTGAACGAACGAGCGGGTTTTTCTAACTTTTGAACCGGTGCTCGGAATCAAATTCCGAGGGCACCGATGGAATCGCAGCGCTGGTAATTGCTTAGAAACACCTTTTCCGGAGTTGTGTTTTCTCAGGTGTGGTTTTTAAATTTTCAGGTTAAGTAAATGAATAAAATCAATTTGTCGCACCATTTATTTTATTTTAAGTTTTTTAACCTAAGTTAAGGGGTTAAAGTGAGACCCACAATATCCTACACCACTAGGTAGGATATTTGTGTGGTGGGGCCCACACAAGCCCCACCTTTTTCAACCCCCTCCTTTAATTAAGAAACACACCCCCACCCCCTTTTTAATGAAGTCAACCCTTGCATTTAATTTGGTTAATAAACGCCTCATTGATTTGGGCGGTTAAATCATTGCAATTAATTCTTTTAATTGATTGTTTCTTTTTGAAATTCAAACGTTGGATTGTGTTAATAAAATAAGACAACTCTTATTTTATTAGGGGTTTGTTGTGGAAGAGAGTTTGGGGAGAATTCTCTCAAGCCGTGAAGTTCTTCCTCCTCGACGAAGAACGCGAAGAACGCGAAGAACGCGAAGAACGCCGACCTCTGACGAAGGTTGACAAGAATACCGGATCCTCAGAGATCGATGACGCAATGCCGACGAATCCTTTCTCCACGACGCGACGATCCTCCTTCCGCGACGCCTTCTTCCGTGATGGTTAATTCCACGACGAATCCTCGCTCATCGAATTTGATGAGGTATGGATTTATTTTAATTGTTGTTCGTGAATTCTTCCGTCGCCTTTCTTCATTACAATTTGAGCTGCCTGATACCGCATTAACGGGAGGGGGTTGGACCGCATGAACACGGCCGACCCTCCTATACCCTTGGGTTGTTTGATGTTTTTTGCGGCGCGATCAAGGAAACGTGGTGACGAAGCACCGCGCGAGAAATATTAAAGAAAGGGGAAGAAGTGCAGCGCCGTCGCGCAACACCGTTGAAGATGAACCAAAGACGCGGCGCCATCACGCCGCGCCAGAGAATCACAAAAACACCTCGGCTGAAGCGGGGCCGCGGCGGAGCAGGGACCGGCGGCCGGTTCCGGGCCGCCGACGTCGGAGAAGGGGGACCGGCCAGAGCCGTTCCCGTGGCGGCAGCAGCCGGTAGACTGGTGTGGGTTGGACAGTCAGGGGGGAAAACCGGAGGTTCGTAACCCCCTGTCGGCCAGCAGGTGCAGCCCCCCACATGGTGGCCGCAGGTTCGCAAAGAGGGGGCTAGCGCCCCCCCCCCCTTCACCGCTCGGCCGTTACGGCCGAGCCGCCTAGCCACTGGCCACACCAGTCAGGCCGCGCCCAAGTGGGACGGACCTGGACCTGGGTCGGTTCGACCCGGTTCAGGCCGACCCAGGGGGTCTCGGGCCAGGTCGGTACGGGCCCGAAACCCCCACTTCCGGACCTCTCACGGTCGTTTGCCCATAACATGGGCTTCGGACCTCCGATCGACGCATCGTCATATGCGATGCGATCCTTGGATCGAGATGGTAAGTTTGGTATATTACACTCAAGGTTTCGGAGTACTTTGGGTTCGTCCGGGTTGGTTCGTACACGAAACCAACCGGGCCCTCGGAGCGGAAACACTTATAACTTGAGCTCTGGACGTCTGATTGACGTGCTGACGACTTTGATGGATTCGTCTTAGTGAGACAGACCTTTTGGCTTACTCCGCTCGAGATTTGGATGCAGTTGGAGTACGGTCGGGGTTGTTTTGACTTAAAAACCAACCGGGCCCCTGGGACGGAAAAGCCAATAACTCTCAGACTGGGCGTCTGATTGACGCGCCGTCTGTGACGTTGAGTTACTGTTGACGATACGTAACTTTTGGATACATCAACTCCGGACTATGTGTCATTTGATGTATCAGCCCCTCGGCTCGTGGAGCGAACCCTCCTGAACGAGCGTGCTGTGTGCGGGAACCCTAGAGCTAGCTGCGACTGCGACGACGATGACGACTGTGCAGAAATACTCTGTGGATTCGACAACGATGCCTACAACACTCAGCGATCCTATGTGGATCAGTGCTACCGATCCTGTGTGGGTCAGATCCTATGTGGGTCAACGCTCAGCAGTCCTGTGTGGGCCAACGCCTACAGATCCTGTGTGGGTCATTGCGGGGATTAGTACCTATCGATCCTTTGTGGGTCATTGCAGGGGTTAGTACCTATCGATCCTTTGTGGGTCATTTCTGGGGTTAGTTACCTATCGATCCTGTGTGGGTCATTGCGGGGGTTAGTACCTATCGATCCTTTGTGGGTCCGACGACTTAGATGAATCAGTGGCTACATCTGATCATCTCTATCGTCATACGAAGAAGTATACCTGTGTGAGCTGAATCTTGACTTGCTTTCCTATGTGGATTGTGTTGTGTTATCCTGTGTGGATGTGATCGAACTTAGGCTCGGATGTTGGAGCCGAACTGGAATTGATGACTTAGGTATATGTATGGGCATATATCTAAGTAGTGTTAGATGTTACTTCATGATTGTATCTTTCCTTTCTGGATTATCCTTTGTGGATTCTGGGAGACCTTCGGGGGTCTCGGGGTCCCTACAGAGTAGCTTATAATCACCCCTGCATGGGCTATTCCCGCACTACGTTGTGTTGGTTGCAGATGATGGACATCGCTGATCGTGGTTGAGGCTTGCGGAGTAGGACGGTACCTGGAGGTGGACCACTGGGCGAGACGTACTCGGAGCAGACGGCTGGACCCGAGGAGCTGTGGAGGCTATCTGTACCCACCCTTCAGGTGGGACTTCCAGTGGACGACTCGACGTTGCGGCTTTACTTTCAGTTGCTATTTTCCCTTTCTAGTTGTACTTTACTTTCAGTTTGGGTTTGTATTCTGGCCCACTTACTTTTCCATACTTACTATTGTACCCAGTTTTTACTTAGTGTTTACTTCTGTTTGCTTGCTCTGTGGTGTTTGTTTACTTTACAAAGGCAATGCCTTCCCTTTTTTACCGGGAATTATGACTTGGTGCTAGTCTCCAGCCCCTGGCCTATGGAAGGCGGGCTTGGGGTAGTCATGGAACGGGCCCCGAGGACGGGTCGTGGCATAATTTCATACAAACTGAAATAACAGAAAAAATAAACCAAAAGTACCAAAAGAAAATCCTCGATAATAACCATGAAATCCTAAATAGATCCTAAATAACCCATGAGTTAGTAATGTTCATTTAATCACCAACCATCTCCAACATACCTTAAAAATAGTTTATATATACATATGGTGAGCATTACAGGTATACATAGTAGGATCCTCCCCAAAGCCTCTCATGAAAAAGATAAAGAAATCATACTAAAGTCCAATGAACAATAATTGATGCTAACTTATCAATTAATTAGGTATAATTAGTTCCCAGACTCACCATGAAAATATCAACAAGTATTTCATAAAATTAATCATATAATATCAAAAATAATATTACGAACATACCCATATACCACTCCCCCACTGGTTTATCACTCTGAACCAACATCACAAGTCTGATATATCTTTCTCTAAAGGTAAGACTTCTTAAATACACATAGGCTATTGTGTCATACCATGCACCATGCACATCACATCATCTCACAGTCACATACAATGCACCCCATGAATCACATCATATCATCATCATTCAATTCCTAATCTCAAAATAGCAACCAATTAGTATCCAGGATACACCATAGCCCGTATGTCATGTATTATAGCTCAAACCATCACATTCTTTACATGACATACCTATAATAATTCACCAGATACTATATTTGGAGATACATGTGTGTGAAATAACCATAAGACAATATATCCCTCCACACACATATATTGTAAAGCTATAAATTATTCATACTAGTATGTAATCGTACTAGTAGAAGAGGGAAGGGAAAGAGGTGGAAGTCAACCATCCATTCTTCATCTACCCGGATGTTAGAGGAAAAATCCTCTTAGATTCTACTGGGTTTTAGTCACCATATCAAAAAGTGTGGGGTTGTTAATGGAATAAAATAACATATAGGATATATATATAGCTCCCAACTATACTATGGGCATCAACCATTCCTTAGAATCAACTAAAACTATTGTCTCTATGACACCTATCTACCACTAATAAGAATTAGTTATCCTATAAGCACACAACAATTCAAGAAGACTTTCATTTATTTCTATTGATTAAAAAATTTCAAATCACATTAATTCACACAACTAATCATTAACATTGATTTATCATTACATTATCATGATCACCAATTGTTTCCCATTCCCTCTATACATAAAAAAATAGATCTGAAAATTTCTTAAGAGTTATCATCATTTGGTATTTTATTCAAGAACCAACTAGATGGGTTAAAAAATTCTTATTATTCATTAACATTTCATAATTCTAGGTACTCTAATACCCATACTAAGATATCATAAAATAGATCCATAAACCATGCACAACCACCTTCCTCAAGAAATAGGGAATCAAATGCATAAACAAGTAACCCAACCATATGAAGTTTTAAGAAGATTCATAAAAAATAAATAAAAAATACTAATTTTAGTACATAAATGGGAATTCCCAACTTCAACCCATTTCATTAATCTTTGTGCTATCCCAGATACCACAATGCATATCACCATGCATCTATCCCACCTTCACTAGTGCTAATTACTTTAAAAAAACATTGGCATCCCTTCCAATGTTTCATTAACCATCATCCATCCAAGTATCGCAATACATCCTATAATAAGGATCCCATCAAGCGAAATCACACAGTGTAGTAAGAAAACAATGAAAAAATCACTAGAAAATATAGGATCCAAAAATTCAATGCTTCTAAACTTGAAAATGAAATAGGTTTTCTTATCCCCAAACATTTATCTTTATCAAAAAAACTAGTTCATTTCTATCTTGAATTAAATGATTCATTTATCATAGATTACAACCACATGTAAGATAATTAATCAAATAATAAAATTAATAAATTTTTTTAAACATGATTCCAAGAATAACTTCTAGTTTCATAAAAACTTAAGGAATAAATTTTTCAATTATTATTCCTCTTTATTATTTCATCAAAAATCATACAAGATTTATATTCTTTAGAAAATTCCATTAACATAAGAAAGAATGATTTTATTTAACATGCATCAAGCATCACTTATATTTTCTTCAAAGTGTAAGAAATGATCTCATTTAAACATGCATCTTTAACTATTTAGACAAAACAATTTACTATGTTTACTTTATTTAACCATTTAAATATATCGATCATGCTAAATAATAGAATAAACAAACATTATTACTATATCATAAAAAAAGATAGCACACTATCTAGAAATTGAAGAGGTTAACCATTATCATGATGGAAACACATGATATCACTTCAACTAAAGCCAAGGTTAGTTATTTAATCTGATTTAATATTTATTAAGTTTAATTCGACTTTCATATGAAGATATAAATCAGGAAAACTATATGATCACACATAAAAATAATATGAGAAGTAATGAATCCCCTACCTTGTTTTAGAAGTTTAATAATTTTCACACAAGAAAATGCAATCAAGGATCAACCACTACCATAAGAAACACCACCAAACTGAAGGATGTCGAAGAAGAGCCCAATATCTACAAATCAATAGCAATCCATACTCAGAATTTAGCTCCAAATATAAGGTAATTACCACAACGAAAACCCTATAAAAATGAAGATTTAAAATAATAATAAGAAGAAGAAAATGGGTTTCCTTGAACCAAAGTTGGTCAAATATTCAAAAACCAAGTTAAAATCCACCAAGAATTTATCAAAAGTCACCAATAATGGAAGAACATACACAATCCATAAATAAATTTTAAAAATGAAACCTATATATATATATATATATATATAAGAGAAAATGAGTAACCAATCATATGGTTCATTCATGTTTCTGGAAAAAAAATAATTTTAGAGGAGTAAAGATATGTTATTCTAGGGAAATAATCAAATTGAAACCTCATTCAAGACACCTTTTAACTCCTTATGTTTTTTACCTTTTGAACTAGTCAATATCCATGAAGATCTATGATATTATTTCTAATTTAACGCAAGTCTAAATGTCACTATGACTTCCACCAAGAACAATCCATAGTCACATTAGTTCTTTAGTGCACAAGACAAAATGGTTACGCTAGGGAGTATTTCCCATAGTTATGGAATTTTTTCCTCACCACACCCAATAAAACAACCATGGTGTTTCTTTGTTAATAGTTTTGGAGAGGTGGTCCTCCATGGTTCCACACCCAACACTATGACCTTGTCTAGGAATTTACACTAGATTGTTTTATACAAGAACTCACTAGGCCCAAAAAATCCTTCAAAATAGATAAAAAATCCATGTTACTAGCTGTAGGAAACCAAAACCACATAAAAATCCCAAAAATACCACCACTGCTCCCACTACCAGGGTGTGGTGACTTCAAGAAAGAACATACCACTCCTTAGCCTCTAGAACACATCCAAACTCTTCCTTAGCACCATTGAGACTCGAGAAAAAAAAAGGAAAGGCTGGGAATGTCCATAACATTACATAAGATGCCTATCAAAAAATTAAAAACCTATAGAAGTAAAACTAAAATCAGAGATAAGGGAAAGAAAATTGGTCTGTCGAATAACCACACCGCAGATACGTCTGAAGAATATAATTATCATAGGAGAAAAAATATCTTACATAGAGAGACAAGGTAAATATATTCAAAAAACAAAAAAATAAATCCCAGGCACTCTCATGTGGTAAATACCTCTAAAAAAGAGTAAGTGAAAAAATAAGGAATCAAAGAATATAAAACATCTCATAAGAAAGATAAATGTAAAAAACAAAAAAACATCGAAATAAGAGAATAACTAAGAACAAAAAAACTAATTATACTAATCTCATATACATGACTCATATTACAATGTGATATTATATATACCATTGTGTCTCTATAAGAAACAATCTAAGGGAACTACAGGCCTACAGAACACCTTCACCTGGTAGTCTTGGATTTCCATAGGCCACTCCTTGATGTTTTCTTCGTAATTTACATTGATCTCACCCTAATAGATGACATGATATTTTTCATGAAGATAATAGAGAAGTTTAGACACATGGAAAACATCAGGAATCTGAATCATATATGGTGGAAGTTCTATTTTGTATTCTATGGATCTAACATTAGTTAACAAATTGAAAGGCCCAACAATCTAGGGAGAGAGATTACTACCATGAAAAAATCTTCACTATCCACGATGAGGATTCACCTTAAAGAATAGGTGGTTTACAGCATAGAACTCCAGAAGTCTCATCCTATGATAAACATAGGTCTTCTGATGATTCTATGGTGGATTCATCCTCTCATGAATCACCTAAAAAATCTCTATCATGCATTACACCAGTTCCGAACTAATAATTATTGAACCTCTAACCCCAATCCTGAAAAATCAATAATGACAATTTTGGTCATAAAAAACATCAAGAAAAACATACTAATGGTGGATTGGAAACTATTTTTATAAGAAAAATAAACCAAAGGTAGGTTCCTCATCCAAAAACCTCCAGAATCCACAACAAAATAAGGAAACATATCTTAAAGAGTCTAGATGGTTTTCTTGGTCTGATAGTCTGTTTATAGATGAATGGTAGTTATAAGACACAAATAATATCCAAAATCACATTGAATAACTCTTCAATATTTAAAGGTAAAATTAGGATCACAATATGAGATGATTATCCTCATAACTCCATGATTTCTCACGACCTCCTCTAGGTTCTTCCTCGACAAAACATTCACCAAGATCAACTATTTGATTTCTATGAAGTGTTCCTATTTCATCAAATGGTCTAATATCACCAATAAAACATCATAGTCTCCCTGAGAACAAGGTAAACCCATGATAAAGTCCATAAAAATTTCCTTACACTTCCATTGAGGAATATCTAGTGACTAGAGTAAACAACCAGAAACACGGTGTTTGGCCTTCTCCCTCTGTCAGACAAAGCTTTGAGATAAAAACACTACAACAGAACATTTAAAACCATTCCACCAAAACTAACCACTCAAAAAAAATATCTTTCATTCTAGGATGTAATTATAAGGGTGAACTTTGGAACTCACATAGAACCAACACACACATCACTAAAAGAAAGAAAATCCTGCCCTAAAATAACACGCAATGACGATCATCCTCAGACCAACCATTTAGGGAATCACCGCTGACAACTCGGTCTCTACATATCTCCACCTCATAATTCATTATCTAGTAATACTCAACTTAAAACACCAAATATGATTAAACTATCATCTGAAAAGGAATCATCTCCCACAAACTACTCCTTTATCAAGATGCACTATGGAGTGTTCTTTTATCACACTCTAAGAATTTATAGACTCACACACAACATTATTATGAGTATTTCTACTGTTCACATACTCTAAAACACTAAACTTTACCAGTGTATAATAAATGTTATAGTCATAATTCTATAATCATTATATCCACCATCACTCTCACAGGTTCTGGTCATGCTCAGTGAATACATACCTCATTCTCATATGATTAGTGAAAATAAAAACACACTCACTAATGAGGTATTACAGCTACATATTCATGGAAAACAGAACTCCTACCAACTTGAGATCATGGGTGGAATAGTTACATCACAAAGATTTAACTATTTAGACACATAATAAAAAAATGTTCTTTGATACATCAAGAAACAACCTAATCCAATACATGAATCATTATAAAAAATAGAAAACTGAACTCTCCTCTCTACAAAATGATGTACATGAGAATTAAACAACTTCTTCTTTAGGTATTTGAAAGCTACCTAACACTTTTCAATATATAATAATTCTTGATTCTTACTAGTTAAGGCTATCAGAGGAGTCAATGAAGGAATTTAGGTGGTAAACTATTATTGTATCCTATACAATTGAGGAAACTCCATACCAAAGCAATAGTCGTCTAGGTTGCCTAAGATTCTACCACCTTGATCTCATAAGGATATATAACTAATCCATGCTAGGAAATGAAATTCCCCATGAAATGAGCCTCATGATCTTAGAAATCACATTTCAACAACTTCCTAAACAGTTTATGATAATAAAAACTCCAAAAACTAACTGAATATGCTCTTTGTTCTTTTCCTCGGAGGTGGTGTACACAACGATATTGTCAATGAGAACCACCATGAACTAATATAGGAACTCAAGGAACACTGTGTTCATAAAACACATAAAATTTTTAGAGAATTAATCACACTGAATGACATCAAAATTAACTCATAATTCCATTAACAACATCATAAATTAGTCTTTTTGTATATCCCCATCCTTAACCATTGTCTAACGATATCCTAATCACAGATCAATCCTTGAGAACTAGAAACATCCTTATATCTAATAGAATAAATCATCAATCCATGGTTGAGTATAATAGTTCTTCACTGTTACCTAATTAAAGAGACAAAAATTGTTAAGGATACATAGACTTCCATTGGCCTTCTTCACATAAAAAATCGAAGCACCACAATGTGACACAATTGGCTAAACAAAACCCCACTATAAAAAAATCATCGATCTATACCTGAAACTCATGTAACTCAGAGGGAACCATCTTATTTTGAGAAATTTAGATCTAGGAAGAAATTGAGTGTAGCTCTATCCCAATCTTGATATCTCATCAGGGGAATAAGTCCACAACCTAATTAGGAAATACATTAGAGTATTCTTCCACAACCCTTGTTAATACCATCAGATGAACCTCTAATAAACTCATCATCAACTCAACCATCAAGGAAGATACGGATGAAACATGCCTATAACCCATCAGATGGTCTATCTAACCAAAAAACCTGATGAACTATCCATTAGTAACATAGAACACAATCTACCACCTGATTTATCCATAATAGCCTTCATTGAATACAGTCAGTCTATATCAGGGATGATATTGTATGGCTCTATCTACGAACCTAGGAAGTGAACCAAAGAGATATTTTTACTATAATTAGCTTAAAATATATACATACATTATATAAATACTATTATCTTACAACATGAATAATAAATTCAAATATCATTGGAAGAATCTCCACCACATCTATCAAACCATAGACTAGGGTAGGTGATATGTAAGAGTGCGTAGCTCCTAAATCAAAAAAATCATGCACCCATATAGAATATAAGAAAAGGTTACCTCTAATGGTGTTTGGATATCATAAATATATAAAATATAAAGTATATAACTAACAATGACCTGATCTATGGCCTATTTAACTTTGATAGTGGCCACCTGCATGTCAGTGCTCTATACTTTGAGGAGAAGGAGCATCACGTGGCTGCCCTCTGCCTTCGTTGTCTCACATCTACTAGTCAAGGGATGGAGAACTCTACATTTTCTTCTTGGATAAGACTTCTACAATGGAGGAACCTGAAGAATAATTCTAGTTTCATTCTACCTATTCCAAAAATTTGGGAACTCTCACCACTGATGACCATGTCCTCTATAAGAAAAACATATTTATGATCCCTTGTCAAGGGACCGAGATCCTCCACCCCTAGAGAAACGAGATGACGAGGGATGAAACCTACCCTCAACCTTTTGAAAGATTTTTTTTATAGTAAAGTGGGAGCCCTATTCCACAAATTTACTATGTGGATAATCCTATCAACTCCTCTATCATAAAAATCTAGTCCTATCTAGTGTACTTCTAATGACCTCTACTCTCGCTAGCACATCAAGATACATTGGAAACATAAAATTTGTTTCCTAAGGATAGATTTATAGTTACAAATCCTCCTAATAATGACTCACCCTAACCACATCATTTGTAAAGAGGTATAAGGCATATCAAAGTAGGGTATTTAAATAGATCTCAAACTATAACATGTTGGAACCCCCCTATTGAAGGGTAAGAAAATCATGGGGTTTGGACACCTTCATGGTCGAAGAAACAATCTTAGCTCAAAAGTAGTATCAAAACTTATCTCATGAGACAACCAAATCCTCAAGATACATAAGGAATAAGAATCAACTCTACCACAATTCCCCACACAACATTGTCACCCCCAATAAAACATGGTGCTCATTCTAAGAACAAATCAAATTGAAGGAAATATCTACACCCTCTAAGCAGTCTTCTTTCATTAAGTTCAGAAAATACCCTTATTATTTCTACAAACTCCAATGATGAAACTTTTAGAGTTCCCTCCTTCACGAGTCATCACCACCAACAAAAAATCTATGGATATTTTATGAAATATCCAATTAAATATAGTCTGTGGAAACCTACAGAGGGTGTAAACCTAGATACATAGCTAAAAATGAAAAAATGGTTAGGGAAACCTATACCTATCATATGTAATATTTATAATTAATTAATTAATTATTTAAAGTTCAACATAATTAAAAGGCCTACCCATTTTAAATGCAGGTACAAAGAAGAATGATGCATGATCCTTTCCTAGGTCTCTACACCACAACTAATACCACTTCACTCAGTAAGCTCAGCAAACAAAAAGGTTTGCTCATTAGATCATATAGGGACCTCAATACCCTTATACGAGAAAGTATCTATTGTTTACTTCATTTAATAAGTTCATATTACACTATTAACCTACCAACCCATGCATCCTCTCTATTACTTCATCCAAACTTCATCATATCCCTAAACCTGATTCATTGATTCCAAACTATTATGAACCCATCCCCCCAAAGGTACCCATGATGGGATGGAAATAAAATAAGGGATATAATTATGCATGAATCCTGGCTCCAATAGGCCATGGGTTCATGAAAATCATGAAGGGTATATCATACACATAGATGGGAGGCATTACCATTTAATATTTTAGAAATGATAGCTATAATGAAACCACCATACAAATCTATCTCATTATAAAATAAAATATCTTAATTACATGAATGTAGTGTCATATATATTGAAACATATATAAAATAAACCACAAGTATCCAAAGATAATTCTAAGTAGATACCACCAAAGCCTAAATAGTTCATAAACAAACCATGAGTTAGTAATGTCTAGGATGATCAGCAAACAACTCTCATGGTCCTAAAAAAAATTATATATATGTAGGGTGACAATAATAGGTATACTCATAGGATAACCCCATATCCTCACACACAAAAGATAAAGAACTTATACTAAATCCCAATGAACAATAATAAACGTTATATTGTCACCTAATCAGGTATAATAAGTTCCCAAAATTCATGATGGATCTCTCATCAAGTTTAAATATAAGAAATAATATAATATCCAACATAATATCAAGAAGGTACCATGATACTATTTACCAACTAGCTTTCTAATTTTCCCCAACACCACACTTGCTGATCCACCTCTCTACAAAAATAATCCATCTCGAAGACACATGGTCCAATGTATCATACTATGCACCCTATAAATGCATGTAATTTAATGAATGTAATTTCTATTATTATAATTGTGTCATATTTAGTAATGTAGAATTATATTAAGCACATAGAAAACATACTAAAAACTATATTTTTTTTGTATTCACTCATACATTACATTTATATAAAAAATATGGACATAATAATTGAAAGTATATTAGTGGGACAAAAATAAAAAAATAAGATAAAAATAATAGGAAAATTTGGATACGATCAATCCCCCATAATAATCACACTCTTGAGAAACACTTTATAAATAAATAATAATATTAGTAATGAAATATTCATTTTGAAAATGAAAATATATAACATTGAGATAAAATATAAGTGAATGAAAAATGAATGAAATATGTGGTATTTATAGGAACTATAAAACCCATGTGACCATTACAAATATGATTGTTAGGAATAATAACCTAACCAATATAATTTTAACCTCAACCATGGAAATATAAAATAATATATTGGTATCTTATTAAATTAAAATATGATATATTTATACCATGGTACATATAAATAAATGTTTTAAAAATAATAAATTTAGTGTTTGTATTTTTGAAAAACATAAATGTATTAATTGAACATTTATAATAAATATAATGATTTAAAATAATGTATATTTTCTTAAAATGTATTTATAAATTAACTTTTGGTTTTATTATAATGAAAATATGATTTTATGAGACCATAATTAATTTTTTGAATGGTTGGAAAATTGATCATAATAATTAAATTTATATTTTTCAAATAATCAAGGATATTAATAATAAATTAAACTTTATTACATAGAAAATTATTTTAATAAAATGGATTTAATTTTTTAAATATAGACATTAATAAATGGTTAGGGCAAATTTTCTCTATTTTTCTAAAATTGTTGATTTTATGGTGAATAGTGAAATACTACAAAATATGATATTTAACATTATAAGATAAATACATGAATCTGTAAGTCATGTATGATGTAAGAAACCATTACTTAAAACTATAAAGTAAAATTTACTATATATAGTCATTAGAATAAAAAAATTTCATTATCTTGATCTAAAATAATAATATAATGAATATAATATTAAAAAATAACCTATCTCCTCCCCTTATAAATACAACCCCTCACCACCCCACATCCTAAAAAATAAAATAATTTTATCTTACCAAATTTATATCCAATTCCCTTCCCAATCCTCTACCCAATTTTATAGTGCTACTGGAATCATCCAAATACCATTCCATGGAGCCTTAAGGGGCACCTTAAAAGGATTCAACCAAAGGGAGTGGTAAACACTAAACTTAATTTCATTTAATTTTATTCTTCTGATAACACCCCATATGATCTTCACACACATAGGAATATTAAAATAAGTATCATAAATATTATTATATGTTATTATTATAGTGTAATATCCATATTATAACCTACCTTATTTTGATTCTAAAATGAAAACATTTTTTACAATGTGGTTGGTTCACCACCTCTATGAAAAATAAACATCATTTTTCTCCAACGCCATCAAGGATGGTTATAGAAACAATATTATTACTATATATGACTATAATAATTATATTATAAATTATTTCATGACTTTAATATGTTAATAATCAATTAATTAAATAAAATTAATATAGCTCATGATGGTCGGTAAAACGACATGAATGAACTAACCATATAATGCTAGAATTTTTACTAGAAGAATCATACCTTCTATCAGAAAAAATATGTGTATTTTAGACCATTTAAATTTATATAAATAAATTAATACCATTTCATTTGACTTATTTTGTTTCACTTTCATTTTACAATAACATCAATAATTATACCAAAGTGATTTGACCATGGAAATATGAAACGAATACCCTCAAAAAAGAACAATTAATTTTTATATCTCAATGAAATGGTAGTAAATGAGAATGATATAATTATAATAATTAAAATATATATGAAAAATTTTAAAAATTAATTTATTAATTAATTTAATTTTATTATTCATGACATTAAGTACAAGTGAAAAATTATTTTGGAGCATAACGTAAGGGACCTCTTTGAACAACTCTGTTTTCTTTGGGGTTATACTTTATATCTATTACATAATTTTATCACTATAATATTCCTATTTACTTTTCATATATTCATTATATATCTCCCAAATAAATATATCTATCATAATTAATTTCATTTATGGGGATATATACGTTTTAAAAGGTTTCCTTCTTAGTTTCTATCGACAATAATACCCGACTAAATGGAACTTCTCTTTTTCTTACCCCATAACAAGTATAAATCCATAAAATATTTTAAACCACCCATGTTTTCTAAAATTTATAATTTTGTTATAGAAAACCATTTTAGTCCATTTATGATTTTATGGAAATTATTATGACCTTACCCTCTTTAAATAATCATTACCCTTTTTCCTAAAGCCCTTCTCAAGAGGCACATTTCAAAGGTATTTATATACTCGTTTCAAGTCTTCCATTTAAATGGACATCATTTCCAATAAATAATTATTATTAATTTCCAAGAATTATTAAATGCATTATTTAATAAAAACTATTACGATACTCTATGTGGTTTGATTTATGACATGGTTATGCGACCCATTTATTTCCTTGTGTAATTCGTATGTTTATCCCTTATGTTTAATTTTCTTATGTGTAACACATATGAATGTACATGTTATGATGGGTGAAACAAGAGAGGTATCCAATTTATTTTTAATGGTTTTTTCTCATTAGATGTTATATATGGTATTAGGGAGTAAACCTAATCCATGACGGGACTTTGTCAACCATGTGACGCTGTCTTGGCAGTTATCCTCGTCTTATGCTCATGTCATGTTATATTTTTTCTCACATTCACATGTTTCCATGATATTATGATTCCATGTTATTTATGTTATGATCCTATATGATTATTCACTATCCTTGTATGTTATGATATCTTTTTATCCTTTTGACACATATGTATGCTTTGTTATCATGTTTATTTCTTTATTAGGATTTTTCTCTTATCTTTTTTGTTTATTTATTCTTCCAGTTATCCTATGAAGTTTTAGGATATCAAAGTGAGTTAGGAGATCATTTTTGAGATTAAAATAAACCCATTTTATTTTAGTTTATTTTTGATATATTATGAACATTGTCTTTTAAATACACTAGGTCTCATGATATTTGGGTTGTCTTTATAGGATATTTATATTAAAAATCTTGTAATAATTTGTGTAAAAGTATTGGGTCATTATAGTTGGTATTAGATCAAGATCTAGTTATTTTTGAGGATTTGGAATAGAATTATTTAGTGTGAAACCTAGAGATAAGTCTAAGTATAGGAAAGAATCTTGATTTTTAAAGTATAGACTAAGTGGTTTCCAAGGAATTACATCCCCATCTGAATACTGCAGGTTGACGTGGATCTAGTAAAATTATACCAAGATCCAATAACCCTGAAAAGGGTGAATTGGGTCTTTACTCAATCTTCACCTAGTGCACAACAAATAGGAATTTCTACACAATTGGTTTGACACTCCCAGGGGATATGATTTAGAAAATTAAAAAACTCTTTATAAAAAATAATAAAGGATTTGCATATATTGTTTGGTTAGAAATATTAATAGGGAAATTACCAAAGGCAACCTAGATTGCAACCAAGAGATTCATAATAAATGGTATAATATTTATTTAAAAGTTATTTATTATATTTTCATAGATTTACTTTTTATATGTGTGTTATTTTAAGTATTATCATTCCTAATTTTTTACTTTTTTAGTTAAAGGAAGAAAATAGGAGAAATCGTGACAACCACCAATGTGATAGGGAATGTGATGATTTCCCTAATGAAATGCATAACTTGATGGGATATGGAGATAAAAAATTCATGATAATAATGGATCAACAGAATCATGTTATGAATAATAACTTGAATCATGTGGAATAACCTTCTCTTAAGAAAGAAAATGTTTTAGTCAAGTCCTTTATGTGATAATAGACTTCTACCTTTGTTATATCTTTTTATCCCTTCATCATATAATAATGTATTAAATACATTGATAAGATATTATATACCCTTTAATTATTAGAATAAGATAAATTCATACTATACGTCTATCACTTAGTGGGAGAAGCTGATTAGTGGTAGACACTAATCAGGAACTTGAAATAAAAAGAAGAAATTTCTTATAAAAAATGAGAAGTATTCAAGAAAATATATTTAAATAAATATTTTTCATAACTATTCATATTAATATATAGAGGGAGCTACTTAGACTAATGTAAAAGGAAGATGAGTTTATTAGGGTGTATGAGGAAAAATTTACAAGGCATGCATGGTGTGCCTATGGATTCATCATCAACACCAAAAGTAAGGTGGAATACATATTTAGTGTATTAAATCTAATTATATGAAAATATTTGGGGATTTAATACTTTGAAAAGTGTGAAGATATTTTTTGTTGTGGAATTAAGGTTGATATAGGGATTAGTAACACTCAGTTGTCTTGCAGAGCTAGTGATCAAAAGTATAAAATTGATTTGAATTTAGGAGGATCAATAGATAACTCTCATTGTGGATAAAATAAAACTTACCACATGTAAAAAAGTGTGAGAATAACCATCCCAAAAATTATTTTAAGGGAACCAAGAAATGCTTTAAGTATGGAAAAGAGGGCCACCTAGCTAATCAACACTGAAGGGATATAAATAATCCCACTAATATGATAGGAGTAAAGAAGGTTCATATTAACATTCAGCCTATGATAAAATGTTTCAATTATAATGAACACATACAATATGTGATCCAATTCCCTAAACCAAGGTTTGTTAGATCTAATAAATGATAAAAACCTCCATGTTATGGAGATAAAATAAAGAAATATGCTATCACTATTTGTATGGTGGATTCTAAAAACAATGTGGGGATAGGTATGCTGATTACTCATTAAAGAATATCGGAAATAATTTTTTTTTTGGTTCTACTCATTCATCCATATCTTGAATGTTTAGTATAATTATTCAGACAACACCACATAACATGGTAGTTGAGTTATCTATGAGAAAAAAATGAGGTAATTATTTTATCTGAAGTATATAACTCCTCCCCAATAAAATTTTTGGCTGAATTTTACCGAAAATATTTTTATAAATCCTTTAGTGTAGGTTGATGCTATATTGATAATTGACTAGTTTTATTTAAATAAAGACAACATCAACTATTGGGAGAGAGAGAGAGATCACTCTTCACATAAGATTTTATCCTCTGATTTTGTAAAAGTGTAATTTAGATGATGAATATGATTTGGAATATTCTTATGATGTTTGGTTATTAGGACCTTATGAGAAATAATATCTAGGTCAAATTATTGAGAAAATGGATAGAATAATGCTTGAAGGAATTCCCATTATGAGAGATTATACTGATGTATTCCCTGAAGATTTGTTTGGTCTACCTCTAAATTGAGAGGTTGAGTTATCAATAGAACTTATACCAAGATATATACCTATATCCAAGAATCATTATAAAAGGTCCACCATTTATTTAGAATAACTGAAGAAGCAATTATAAGAAAATTTTGACAAGGGTTTTATACACCTGAGAGCTTTACTATGGGGTGTGTCGGTCCTCGTCATTAAGATGTAGGATGGGTCATTTCTCCCCCACATTGATTATAATAAACTAAAAAAATAAAAATAAATAAAATGTATTCCCTCTAACTGATTAATTATTTTTTTGATCAAATATGTGGGTCACAATATTTCCCTATGGTGGGATTTTTATTGGGATATCACCAATTAAGGGTTAATAAGGAATATATTCACAAATCTTCCTTTCAAACAATGTATAGACACTATAAGTTCATATTTATTCACTTGAGGCTTAATAATTACCCATAAATATTTATGGAAATAATGAATATAGTATTTATAGATTACATTTATTTTTTGTAGTCTTATATATGATATTTTGATATATTCCAAAAGCAAGGAGTGGCATAAGGATTATTTTAATATTGTGCCAATGACTTTATTAAAGGATAAGGTATATGAAAAGTAAAGTAAATATGAGTTCTATATAGAGGAAGTATCATTATTGGGGTATTATATCACTTAAAAAGGGATATATATTTACCTATATAAGACAATGGTGATTAAATAGTGTCCTAGAATAGTATTTGTAATATACTTTTGTAGTTTCCTTAGACTTACCAGTTATTTCCGACAATTTATGAGAAAGTTATCATGATTATTACACCCGATAACCAAGATGACTCATAAGGGAGTGTAGTTTGTGTGGACCAGTGAGTGTGAAGAGATATTAAAAGAGTCAAAAAAGGCTTATGAATACACCAGTCCTTACGTGTCACGAACCGGCCTGACTCGACCCTGAACCGGTCACAAGGGCCAACCCGCGACAAGTCCTGAAAGGAATTCTCGATCCTCCCGGGATGGCAACAAGAACCAAGGGAAATAATAGAGTACACAAGTGAATGATTTCTCCCATATATAAACAATCAAACAAATAGAAGAAATAAATGGACAACCCAAAATACATTTATATAAAAACTAAACTGAAAATTATCTGTACAAGAAACAGAAAGTACAAAAAACCAACGAATCGACTGACCAAACCCGATAACCAACTAACTCCATGTGACCCTTCTGGTCACTCTCTAACATTATAATCACACATCTCCCAAGGTTATCAAACTCAAGCTGAAACCCCCACAAGGGCTAAAAACAGAAGAAGACTATAGGCGTGAGTATTAAAACTTAGTAGGTTAGCCCGATATAATATTCCCAATTCACATACTTTAAAATAATAGAAACCTCAATTTACAGTTTTAAATACAAGATATGAAGGTATGTTTTCCAAATGAGGTACCATGCTATATAAAAAAAATTACCAGAAAAAAACATGCATGTTTTATAAATAAGAATGCTAGTAACAATTTTCAAAGAGGTGCAACTTCAAGATGAAAATAGTTTTAAAGATGACTGATTTAAAGAATTTACACTTTTAAATAAATCACACACACTACTCAATTTACCAACCAAACACACCGTATGCCGATGGTGAGTACAAAATAGCCAATGAGCACAAGTCACGGGAACACCCCTAGGCACTAGTTAGTTGTGAGCCCCAGGTACCTCATATCTTGGTGAAAGTAAGAATAATAAATATCCATTATCATGCACAAGATCCTCTTATAGGGAGAATAACTATAACCTTGTGGTCCCCCAACATCATCATCATCATCATATTTTAGTTAGTGTAGTCATTGTTAAACTTTCTATGTGAAACAGGGGCCAAACCCCATGGAATCACTAGCATACTAGTACACATCTTCCCACCTAGATACCCGAGATTCCATTTTGTGCTCAATAATGTTACACATATTATCAAATAAACTTTCCACATCAAAATTACCTTAACAAACCATAACCACACAAACATCTCACAAGCATGCTTCACATTGTTTTTCACGAATCAATAAACCTCTAAAAAGATTCGTAAATCAATTTCAAGGAGTATAACAAGGCCTTGCACATAAAATGCATTCAAAAATGCTCTTTTAAATCCATAAAACCATAAATAACATAAAAAACCATATTTAGAAGCCCCAAAAAAAATTAGTTAATCATTTTCATGGACCATAAAAGTTTCTGAAAATATAGAACATTAAATACACATGGAAACCATTTTTACAAAAAAATGCCAAATAGGCCTTTAAGCCTTTCTCAAAACAAACATTTGACCAAGGTATGAATTTAAATTTTATTAAGGAGGTGTATAAAGACAATTTAAATAATCTAAATAAATTCATAAATCTCTTAAAACATTTGGGGTACATATTCAGAACACAACCATTTTCATAATGATGTGAAACATGCCATTTTCTGACAACTCGGGCCAAAATATGTTATAAACCAAAAACAATTTGTTTTTAAAAACAAATCCAAATTGGAAAGCCATATAAGGACCCAAAAAAAACATTTATCATTCTTACAATTCATTTATAAATCCCAAAAAATAATTTTTAAATAAAACATAACATATAAAAGCCAACCGGGAAATTTAACAAATACATGACATGCCCTTTTAAACAAAACAATTTATTTTAAGAACTTGAAAAATAATAAAGCACCAATTGCATGAAATATTTTATAAAAGATAATGTAACATATTTCAAATACCACAAAACAGGTTCTAAACCTCACAAAATAGTTTCTAAAGATAGTAGAACAATTAAACAAACACTTCGTGTGCACTTTTATGACAAAACAACATTATCTTTTACAAAACAAGGATTAAACAAGCATTTTGCACACCAAGAAAATTATTCAAATTATAAAAAATAATAATAAACATATATATCAGATTTAAACAATAATAAAATCATGAGTCTTAAAATACAAAGGCATGTGTAAGGGATATCCTATCTCAAATCCATGGCGTAATGGAAACGTACACCTAATATCACCATTCAAGGGTTTACAAACCCTAAACCTATGACGACCAGACCCAAATGAAAAAAAACCCATAAATAATCCTATTATATAAGAACAATAGGTCGATCATTAATATTGGAGATTATAAAACCATGAAATAATGAAAGGAAGAAGAAGAGGGAGAAGAAAGAGAAGGAATCTCACCTTTTCAACTAGAAAACTCTTCGTCTTCCATTAGATCTTCACCATTAGAGAACATTAAATGGCTTGAAACTTCTTAGATAGTCTCAAAAGGTCCATAAGAACTAGGGAAAGTTTAATTTTGGGAAAAATAGTACAAATGGAATGATTTATGGATGAAAGCATTTACCTTCACGATTTTGGATGATTTGAGATACATTGAGAAGTTTTCCCTAATACGAGACACATATGAGCTCCGAAAAGGTAAAATCAATAACGGGGGTGAGGATAGGGGTATTGGATTTGGGTGGGAGGTTAAATCACCAAAACATATAAAAAATTGAATTAGATATAAAAGGAAAAAATTATTTTTTTTAAAACTGGAAATAGGCCCATGGGCTGGCCCAATACCTAAATTAGTAACCCCATTTCACCATGATTATGAATTTATAAGGGGTAAAAAAGGATATGGTAGTTTTAATATGTCAGTTTAAGACAAGTGGTAAGTTTAATGAGTAAAAAATGATAAAAAATGAATGATTTATAAAATAAACAAAATATGTTTTTAAATACGGAAATGGGCTCACGGTTGACCCAAATCTTGAAGTAACCACCCTTTCTCCAAAAACTCATAAAAAAGCAATGGAGAACCCAAATTAGGGTGATTAGACATATATGGTTGTTCAAAACTAAAAATTAATCTCACCCAACACCCAATAAATGTATCAGGATTTTCAATGAACTGGATCAAAACCATGACATGAAAAGAAAAAAAACTGGGTGTGACATTACACTTCCCTCAAGTGGGGAACTTTTTGTGCCATAAAATGATGCTTAAAAAAAGGTTTTAGGATTTTTAATGATAAAAAATGATGAAGTAATAGATTACTCCTTAAGGTAGTTTAATTTTCATGAGCATAACTATCCAACAAATTATTTGGACTTGGTTTTAGTGATCTTAAAATTGAAAATATTGTGGCATTATATATATTTGGAGAAGTGTGAAATATGTACAAATCATAAGATATTTAAATATATATTTACATATAAAGAGCTTAATATGTGATGATGAAGTTTTCTAGAGCTAATCAAATACTATGATTTCTAAATCCACTTCCATCTTGGGAAAGAAAATACTATGGTAGATTATCGAAGTTGAAATAATATAATAGAATTATCAATGATGTGAACTAAGAAGGATGAAATATTATTATCCTTTCAAAGGATATCCATGGGGATCATAAAGAAATGAACATCATCATTCCTTTCTCAAATTATTTCTTAATCATCCCTTCTGGAGAAGACAAATTATGCTCAAAGAGATGATGTGGAAATTTAAAATAAGGTTTAAGATATAATAAAAGGGAAATACTTGGTGTTAATAATTGATAAAGAGGGAGTTGTAATATTTGGGTCACAAATATGTGTACCATCAAATAATGAGTTAAAGAAAGAGATATTTAATGATGCACATAGTTCAACCTTCTTAATACATACAGGGATCATGAAGATGTATCGAGATATCTGAGAGAACAATTAATGGGAAACCATGAAGAAAGAGATCATGGAATATACATAAAAGTTCTTGGCGGGTCAACAAGTGAATATGGAGAGGAAAAGAATACAAAGGAATGATTAAACCATTACCCACACCTATATGGAAATGGTAAAAATTTACCATGGAATTTTTTATTGGGTTTCCAAATACATCCATAGGAAAAATTCTATATGGGTTGTGGTGGACCATATTATAAAGACTTCTCATTTCATCATTATTCGAGTGGACTTCTTACTCGATGAACATAAAAGGATATCAATCAGAGAAGAAGTGAGGATACATGGAACACTATTATCGATTGTATATAATCTAGATTCAAGATTTACCACAAAATTGTATAAGACTCTTCAATATTATATTAAGAGTGAGTTGAACATAATTATGGATTATCAAACCCAAAATGATCACTAATCTGAGTATACTATATAGACACTTGAGGAAATGTTGAGATCATGGTCAATTTACTTCAATAGAGGATGATATCGATATATTCCTATAGTGAAGTTCTCATAAAATAATATCTTTCACTAAATAATCCAAATGGATCCATATGAATACCTTTATTGGATGATATTCATAAAACCTGTATGATGGGATGAAGTTGGTGAACCCAAGATATAGTTACCTAAAAATGGTTGAGGAAATGATTGAAAAGTTCAAGGCTATTCAACAACACTTTAGGGATATTTAATGTCAATGGAAGAGATATGATGAAAATAATTGATGGGGCATGGAGTATGAGGTTGGAGATAAGGTTCTCCTCTACATATATCCATGGAATATATCCATGATATTTGGAAATAAGGGTAAGCTATGTCCCAGGTACATCGAACACATTGATATTCTTGATTGCATTATAGTTGTGGCCTATCGACCAGTACTCCCAAAAACTCTCTCTCAGTTATATAACATGTTCCACATATACATATTGAGGAACTAAATACCATATCCTCCACATCTAATAAATTAAAAGGGTGTACAACTATAAAATTATCTCTCTTATGAGGATCAGATGGTTTTGTTCCTAGACTATAGAGAAATAGTCATACTCAATAAGACAACTAACCTAGTAAAATTACTATGGAGAAACCATAAGTTGGAGAATGTGACTTGGGAATCAAAGGAAACAATGAATTATAGGTTCCCTGAACTATTTTTTACCTTAGTTTAAAAACAATTGAGGGTAAAATTTATTAAGGGAGAATAATGTAATGAACTAGATGTTTATCCATGAAATTTACCTTCTTATAATTGTGTCATATTTAGTAATGTAGTATTATATAAAGCACATAAAAAACATAATGAAAACCAATTTTTAATTGTGTTGAATTTGAATTTACATTTATATAATAAATATGGTAATAATAATTGAAATTATTACAATGAAAAAAATAGAAAACAAGATAAGAATGATAGAAAAATTTGGATATGCTTGAAAATGAAATATTTATTTTGAAAATGAAAATATATAACCTTGAGAGAAAATATAAGTGGATGGATAATGAATGAAATATGAGGTATTTATTAGAAGTAGGAAACCAATATGGCATTTACAAATATCACCATTAGGAATAGTAAACTAATCATTGGAATAGTAACCCCTCTTATGAAAATGTAGAATAATTTTTAGGTATCTTATTAAAGAAAAATATGATATATGTATACCATGGTACTAGTAAATAAATGTATTAAAATGATAAATTATGTGTTTATATTTTTATAAAACACAAATATTTAAATGTTAATTTCATAATAAATATAATAAATTAAAATAAATTTAATTTAATTAAATATATTTATAAATTAATATTATGTTTTTATTATTGATAAGATAATTTTATGATACTATTAGTAATTTTTCAAAGTGATAAAAAATTAATCTTAATATTAAAATTCATATTTTTCAAATTAATGAGGATTTTATTTAAAAATTTAATTTCTCTATTTTAGACAATTATTTTCATAAAATTTATTTCATTTTTGGAATATAAAGGTCAAAACATGGTTAGGTTAATTTGTTTTTGTGTTTTTCTAACATAATTGATTTTTTTGAATTGTGAAATACAAAAAAAATATGACATTTAACATTATAAGCTAAATGTATGAATTTTTGAATCATGGATGATATATGAATCCATTATTTAAAAATAACATGAACTATTTTCTATATATAGTCACAAGAATCAATACTATTTTTAGTCTTGATCCAAAATAATAAACAAATGATTATAATTTTCAAAAACACCCCACTCCTAACCTTATAAATATCACCCTCACCACCCATTCTCCTCACAAATTTTTAGCATTGGAGATTTCAAAATTTATTCCCAATTCTTTTCCCAATTCTCTACACTATTTCTTTGTGTTTCTGGCCTCATCTAAATACCATTTCTCGGATCCTTAAGGGGTATCTTAAAAGTATTAAACAAAAGGGAGAGGTAGGCACTAAACTAAATTTATTTAAATTTTATTCTTCTTCTACAACCCCATATAATCTCCACACACCTATAAATAGTGATATTATTATCCTAAATATGTTAAAATATTATTATTATTGTGTAATATCTATCTTCTACCCTCCCTTATTTAGATTCTAAAACAAAAAAGGTTGTTTACAATATGGTTGGTTCACCGCCCCCTTGAATAACATACATAATTTTATCCCCCACCATTAATGATGGTTATATATACAGTATTATGGTTATATATGATTATAATAATTATATTATATCTTACATCAAGTTATTTAATGTTTTAATAATCATTTAATTAAATAAACTGATTCTTGTTTGTGGTGGTTGGTATAATGACCTAAATGAACTTACCATATAACATTTCCATTTTTACTAAAATAATCCTTGATTTTCAGAAAAAAAATGTGTGCATACAGATCAATATTTTTTTAGTACATGAATAAAATTCTATATCACTTATATAGTTTTAGTTTCATTTTAAAATAACTTCAATAATTATACACAAGTGATCTGACTATGGAACTATGAAACGAACACCCTCCAAAAAGTGAAGTTACTATTTATATATCAATGAAATGGTTGTAAATGAACATAATATAATTTTAAAAAATCAAATATACACGTTAAAGGTTCTTAATTAATTAATTAATTAATTTTATTTTATTATTCATGACATAAATTGTATGTGATGAATGATTCTGAAACATAAGGTATGAGATCTCTCTGAAGAACCCTATTTTAATTTGGTTATGATTTATCTATATTACTTCATTTTTTTCACTTTATAATGATTATTTAATTATTATAAATTATTTGTATATTTCCCACACATATATACCTAGATTAATTCATCTTTACTTGATGGGGATATATATGTTTTAAAAGGTTCCCTTCACACTTTATCTTGATAATCAAACCTGACTAAAGAAAACTTATATGTTTCATAAACCATTACTGATACCACTATTTAAAATGTTTGAAACAAAATATGTTTTCTAAAATTTCTCATTTTATAATAGAAAACCATTTTTTGCATTTCTGGTTTTATCGAAATTATTATTCCCTTTCCCTCTTTAATGAATTGTTACCCTTTTTCAAAGTTCCCTTCTTAAGAGGTAAAATTTTAAAAGGATTTTCTATTATTTTTCAAGTCATCACTTCAATTGTAATTAATTTACCATGAATTATTATTATGAATTTTTAAGAATTTTTAAATCCCTTATTTTATGGAAACTGTTATGATATGACATTTGGTTATGCTTTATAAAATGGTTATACAACCCATTTATTTCTATAGGAAATATATATGTTTATGACTTATGTTTTATTTCATTTTGTGTCATGTATATTCATGTACATGTTATGATGGATGGACCCCGATTTCACACTATTAATTAATTAATGTTTTTGTCTCATGAAAATTTTTCTATGTGATTAAGGATTATATTTAATCTATTATGAGACTCTGCCCACCATATGATGTTGTCATGGAAGTTAACATTGAATTTTTCTTCTGCCATATTTTATTTTGTTGCCACATTCTAATGTTTCCATGATATTATGATTCCATGTTATTTATGTTATTATTTCATATGATTATTTATGATCATTTTAATTTATGATACCATGTTATTCCTTTTTGACTCATATGTTATGCTTTGTTGTGATGTTTATTCCATTACTAGGTTTTTTATCACCCCTTTTTTATATCCATTCCACAAGTTATACTATATTATTTTATTATCTAAAAGATGATATAATTATAGAGGTTCAAATAATGTAATTTTATTTTAGATTCATTTTTTTTATGTTTTATAAAACAAGTCTTAGAAAAACACTAGACCTCACAATATTTGGGTTATATTTACTATATATTTATGTTGAAAATTTTGTAACAATACGTTTAAAAGAATTTTTTTCTCTACAAACCTCGTGCATCACATCATATGAACCTCAAAAACCATGTACCACATGAATCACATCATCCAATTAAACATATCCAGATAGTCATGAGTAGTTTCTGGGGTCCACCACTACCGTATGTCAATTATTAAAACTCAAGAGATCACATCCCACACATGACATGCCTTTAATAATCTGTAGGATACTATATATAGAGATACATATATATGAAATTACCACAATCCATTACATGATTCAACATACATATATGGTAATGTTAATCGTAATGCATACCAGTACATAATACTACTATGAGAAGAGAGTGGGTAGTCATTAATCTATTCATAAACAACCTAGATGTTGAGTAAAACACCCTCTGAGAGTATACTACGTTTCAATCACCCAATCCATAGGGGTGCTGTAGCTTATGGAATCAAATAAATTTTTTTTATATATATATCTTGAAACCAAACTCTGAAAAACAACCTATCTTTAGACTTTACTACAAATATCATTTATTAGACACCCATATTTCACTATTAAGGACTATATATCAATTAAACACATAGGGATTAAAGAATAAATTCATTTATTTATTTCCATTAAAAATTTTATATCATGTGAATTATTCCAAAAAACCATTAACATTTTTTTATAATTAAATTAACACGATAACTGACTAATTACCATGACCTCTAGGAATGAACCGAAAGTTCCCATGGTTTCCTAAGAGTTATCATCATTTATAATTCCATTCAAGAACTTAATAACATTGATAAAAATTTATATTATTAATTAAAATTTAATAGTTAATTCTAATATAGGACCCATACCAAGCTACCATTAAAGAGATGTATAAACCATTCACAACTAGCTGCCTCAAACAATGGGTAAATTATTATAGAAAAATCAACATGAACATATATACTTTTAATCATATCTATAAACAAGTAATAAAGTATCTAAGAATTCATCACAACATTGGGTAGGCCTATATTCAACCCATTTTATCAATCATGATGCCATCCCTGACCCCACCATGAATATCACCATGCATCCATCCTTCCAATATCAGTGCCAAAAATTATAAAAAACTTGGGCTTCCATACCCATGTATCATAAACCATAAACAATCCTAGTATCACATTATATCACATAAAAATTTTCAAATATAGAGAAATCACTCAATTTATGAAGGAAATGAGAAAAAATTCAATCGGGCATCTAGGACCTAAAAAAGGCATCCATTCTTCACAAGAAAGCATTATTTCTTAGTCCAAAACATTTATATTGATAAAAATACTAGCTAATTAACCTCTTAAATTATTCAATTTATTTATGAAAGGTTACAAAAATAGGTAACCGAAGTCATAATCTATTAAAAGGTATAAATTATTTAAATATGATTCTAATCATAACTTCGAGTTTCATAAAAATTTAAGGAAAAAAATTTTCAATTAAAATACCACTACTTTATTTAATCAACATGAATACCATAGTTTCATTTAACAAAAAAAATTCTATTAACATAATAAAGAATGGTTTTATTTAGCATGAATCAAGAATCACTTTGATTTCCATAAAATTGAATGAAATGATTTCATTTAAACAGACTCTTTATTTATTTAGCCAAAAATTCTTACCAAATTTATGATTATTAACCATTTAAATATAACAGGAATGTTAAAACATAGTATAAAAACCATGTTAACTATAGAATAAAATCATATAGCATAGTATATAGCCAAATAAGAGGAAAATCATTATCATAGTGGAAATATAAGAAATCACTATAACCAAAACCAAAGTTCATTATTTATTCCAATTTATTATTTATTATGGTTAAATCCACCATCAATGAAAGTGATAAATCATGATAACTTTTTAATTTCATGTCAAAATTAAAAGAGAATCAATGAATCCTATACCTCAACTTAAAATTTAATTTTTTTACACACAATAATGGACAATCGAGAATCAACCACCACCAAAAGAAACACTACCAATAAAAAAAGAAGCCGAGTAAAAAGCTAACATCTACAAACCCAGAAAAACCATGCCCATATTTCATCCCCATATCCAAGGGAATTACCACAAAAAACACCCTAGGTAGAAGAATAATGAATGGTGGAAGAAGAAGAAGAAGGTATACCTTGAACTAAATCCATTTGAATCTCTATTAATTTGGATTTAATCCACAATAAATTGATAATAACGAACCATGTAATGTAGAATGAACACAATATAGAAACATATTTTAGTGATAAAAACTCCACATGAGAAAATAAACAACCAAGACCTAGGTTCATTTGAGTATCTGAAAAGAAAATAAATTTGAGAGGAGTGTATACCCATTATTAGGGGGAAAGATTTGAATTAAATCCCCATTAATGGACCCTATTATATCCTTATGTTCTTCCCATTTTGAAATGATAAATCTCCATGATGACCGGTGACCGTTTTGGCTGTTTCAGTGTAATCTCAAATGCCACCACAACTTCCAGCACTGTCTGTCTAGGACTGTGGAGGTTCTTTAATGTATTATCTAAAAAATAGTTCAATAGGATTTGTTTCCCATAGTGAGGATGTTTTTACATCAATATTACCAAGACCATGGGTGAGGTGTGCCTCTATTATATGTTTTGGATATACAATCTTCCATGGATCCATACCCAGTGCCACATGACTTCATGAGCATTTCTGCCATCCCATTTTAGTCAGGTGCTCACCAGGCCTAAAAAAACCCCCCAAACTACTTGAAAAGCTATATTTCTACACATAGTGAACCAACCCACATGAACAACACAAAATAACCTCCACCATGCCCACTACCAGGTTTTGCAGACCTCCAAAAAGGCCAAGACTACTTCGATAGCCTCCATAATTCCTCCAAAATCGTTCTCAATACCATAAAGAATTTTGAAAACACAAATAAAATATTGTAATGTTATAGAATATTAAAATGCATCATAATATTAATTATGTCTCAAATAATTGAATTTAAACATATGATAATCCTTACAAATATTATAACATTTGAATCAATATATCACAAAAGGGAGATATTTAATGGAACTTTAAATATCACGATCAAAGAGTCATTCATGGTATTATATCTAAATTGGTAGTATATAAAACTAGTAAAATTAATTAGGTGCATAATACAAGACATGTATCAATGAAATCATATTGAGACGAATAATCCATAGAAAGATCATATCCTTGAATTCAGAATTTAATCAATGAAACATTCATGTGTAACAATTAAATATCCAAAAAATTAAAAATATAATATAATAAAATTAGATTTCATTTCATACATAATATTGGAATAACATAGTTAATAAAGTATACATATAACCTAATGAATAGAAATTGTATTAAGAAACCCCTTACCTCGAGTACAAACATTCCATGTATCTCATTTAAATAATATATAATAAACCCATATAAATTATTTAATTATTTAAGAACATTTTAATTTTCATTAAATTATCATTAAACCATTTTTTTAATTTTTTCAATGATATATTAAATTACTTACTTGGATAAGTATGCATCATGTGTTTTAAGGATGTTTGTTTTAATGTTGAAAAATGACTTCAGTATGCTAACCATGGTTATAGAGGTAATTATTACATAATATCAAGAGTAATAATAATGAACTAATTATAATTTTTATATATTAAATAAAATTTTATAACCATACATTAATGGAATACATGAAAAACAAATCACATCAGTTCATAGAGGTGGTAATCCATATGTACGCATAGATGATGTTATAATTTTCCAACAGATGGAGGGATAACAAGATACATGACATATTATAATTAATTAATGATAATTATGTCATTAATATCATATAAATTCATTAAATATATCATTATAAACATCCATGGGATGTGGGTATGGAAAATGAAAGACATCACTTTATGGAGGTGGTCGCCCACACATACGTACAAACAATGTTATTATTATATATTTGATGGAAAAGAAGACGATAAAGGGTTATAAAATAGATATAATAATATTTTATTATATATAAGATAATTATTTTACTATATCATCATGGTTTAAGAATTTTTTAATGCTGTGGAAAAAATAAAAATGAAAACCCACAATTAATTATCATTCCTATTCTTTGGAAACCCACCTTTTGCATACACATTAAGCCTTATAGATTGGTCTTTGAATGTGAACTATAGGTAGTGGAGAGTAATTTTCGGGAGATTATTGATAGGTGATCTTCCAAACAAGATTTATCAAAATGTGTGAGTAATATAGGAGAGGAAGTGCCCTTTTATATGTGAGGGGAGGGGTACTCTTTGAATTACTTAAAGTATTAGGTTGATATAAATTAGTTTTCATTGTAAGGAGGAACCAAATTGAAATTTGTATACTATTGGATAAATTTTATTTGAAAGATTATCATGCAATAAATTTTGGACAATTTTAGGTGTTTTTTTCACACCTATCTCTTAGTTTTAAACCCTTGTTAACCCTTTTTACAATTACCTCGATATCAAAGGTGTTTTCTCTTTTGGGATCAAGAAAGTATCTATAAAATGAAAAGTGCACCATAAGTGGGCCATTAATTTTATTCTCTACAAAATCCCATTAAACTTTATAAATATAATATTTATATGAATTTTAAACCATTAAATAAAATATTATTTAACATAATATACCATTATAGTCATTTTTTGGACTACTCACATAGTTTGGATTTAATGACATTAAAATAGTAATGAAATTTTACTGTAAACATTTAATAAATCCATAATATTTTATATTTATATAATTTTTTTGGATACTATAAATCACCCATGAAATATTTCTTTCTGTGTTTTTAATTTCATAAACTTTATTTTTCTACTTCTGGTACAAGCACAGTGTCTCCGTTGCATAAGAATTAAAGTTATTATTTATTCAATAAACATTTATAATAAAATAGAAGAAAATTAATTAATATTTTTAATATATATTTATAATTGAACATATCCTCCTTTTATTCCAATGAAAAAACATTAAAATTATTAAAACAAATAGAGTGAAATTTTATTTTTATTATTTATTTAAAATAATATTTAGGTCATTATGAAAGGAAAGTGGTGAGAATTTCCAAATTTTCAAAACATGTATGTTTATGGTTGAAAAAAACTTATCCTATAAAATAAATACAAGTGTTTGGGAGATTTATATGTCTTATCACATTATTTATAACCTTAATTACCTGATTTACTCTTACCGAGGTGATAAATATTTACCCAAGTTACAATTCATAATGAAAAGAAATAAAATGAAAATATTTATCATATTATAATTTCATGACTAAAAATATGGAATAAATTTTTCATGATAAAATTCTTAGAATTTTAATAAATTAATCTTGATGCAAATGTGTAAAATGCAATGGAAGTTTTTTTTTTCAAAAAAAAATGTGTTTTTAAGCCCAGAAATGAACTTATACCAAAATAAAGTATAATGAAAATTACTATGTGATAAATTATAATATATATATTTAAATTATACTTATGTTACTATAAGATAAAATTAAAATCATAATGGTATTTTTCAGGCAATATAAATTACTGCTTTATAAAAATTGGTATTTTTCACCATTCACTGAAAAATCTATCTTTTCAGAAAAATCTAAAAACATCACCCTAAGATAATTTGGATATGCTAATTTAAAAATTTATATCCTTTTAATCAAATAAAATTTCTAAAATGTATGAAATTAATTATAATATTCTTTCACAAAAATCTATAAAACCATTTATTAAGAAAATATATTTTTCAAGAATAAAATCACTTTACTAAAAATTGAGTGATTATTTCATAATAATTAATAATTTTTTAATGATTATTACCATTATATGTATATATATATATATATTTCATAATTTTCTAACTCCTATTAAAACCTACCAATTCAATGACTAGGTTATAATGTTCAAATATAATATAATATTATTTTTTGGTTCGTTTAATATTATTGTTTCACGTATTGTGTAAGAACCTGGATCTTCTTTTCTTGTATGTTTTTATTTTTTGGTTGTTTTTAAGAAAAAGGGGAGTTTCTGGAAATTTCAGGAGTACACACCGTGTACTTATAAGCACACGCCATGTACCCCGTTGCTATAGGTGACCATGTACTGGCTGTGTAATGACAGATCTAGTACGTGGCCGTGTGTGGTGACCTAGAGACCACCTAAAGCGGAGGCTAGAAAAGGCAAGTACATGCCATTTACTTTTAAATAACACACTGTGTACATATTTTTTTATTTCACTAAACGGACCGAGGTCGCGTCTAAGGGACAAAACCATCTTCTTCTCGACCCATCTCATCCAGGAGCATCCGTACGACCATGAATATTATACGAGACCCTGACTCAATGTCCATTCTCCGAATAGAACTCCATCGGTTGCATTGGAATCGCATCAGTGAGTTCTATCTTCACCCAGAACCTAATTTCCTAATTTATCATCTTTCATAAGTTATTATCAGTTTAATACTTTTATCATTTTTGTAGATTTACGGTGTTCTAGGTAGATTAAAGGCTTGAGGTTCATGTATATCGATCTCATGATGCCAAGGTAGGTGGTTTGTGCCTTTCTGTAGATAGTATTTGAATTTTATGGGAAAAGGTGCCCAATACCCATGAACGGGGTATTGCATGTTTATGTTTTTAGCCCTTTTATCTACTGCTATGACTTGTCTGTATGGATAAAGGTTAATTGTTTGTGAATAGGGTTAACTTTTCCATGCTATGGATTTTTTCCCATGTTTTCTTATTTTGACCATTTAGTCTAGTTTTCCTATTAAGATGCTTTGCTTTCCATGCCGAGTATTGTTTGGATGGAGTGATTTTCATCTGATATGTTGTGAGATATTGTATACTATTTTTCCAATTAGTTCTTGAGGTTTACTTTGGGTTTCCTTTATATCACTTTGCACTATTGACTTACACAGGGCTATGAGAACCTAGTGTAGTAGACTATAGGGATAATGGACATTGAGGGCTTCTACAGAGTGTCTATTTATTGTTGTGTTGTGAGACCATAGGGGGGATGAACTTTGTGCTCCCTTGGAGTGTCTGTAGTTTCCTCGATACAGGACATAGAAGAATTTGATGCCGAGTGCTTCCTCAGAGTGCCTATTAGTTACCGATACAAGACCACATGGGTAATTTACAGTGAGTTCTTCATCACAGTGTCTTTTCTAAAGATGAACCAGAGGGGTTAGACTGTGTGTACATCCAAGAGGCTTTCTTGTGTTTGATTTCGTTGAACCAAAGGGGTTGGTCTATGTGTACTTGTGAGAGGGTTTCTTGTGTTTTATTTGTTTGAACCAGAGGGGTTAGGCTATGAGTACTTCCCATAGGGTTACCTATTTGTGATTAGATGCTTACTTGGTATATGAAAGTTGAATGCTTTTGAAACTGTTGGATTGTTTACTTTTGATTAATTCATTGTTTACTTATTTTTTTGTTTATTGCCTGCCATATATATTCACTAACTATTAGGTATAGATCTTTGGGTGGTTGCCTACTATGATTAGGATCACACCCTGTTTGGGTCATTCTTTTAGGACAAAACATTTTATATTACTACAGGTCTAGATAAGGGCAAGTTCCCTTCTACTTCAGGTACTTGACTACTTTGGAGTTGGAGATAATGAGACCAAGACAAGGCTTGCGATGCTGAGGATTTTTCCAATTGTTTTATTTTTTACTTTGGTTTAGTACTATATTTTAACATTGTGATGTGTTTGGATGATTTCCTAGACATATGTATCATGAATGATTATATATATTCTTCAGTTTACGTCTTCCAGTCTTCCGCTGTTTAATGTTTTTTGGTATTATTGCCGCTTCCACTATTATAATCTATTTTAGTTCCACTGTGTTACTCTGCCAATGAGGGAATAGTTTCCCTACTATAACACCCAAGGCCCTCGCTGCTAGTCGGTATCCTCTGCCATTTGTGAAAATGCGCTTGAGGCCATGTGACCAACTGGGTATGGGGTGGCTCGGGGTGGCTTCCGGAACTGGGATGTTACAAAGTGGTATCAAATGATTCTTTTCTTCTTGACTTACTATTTGGAGCCTATAGCTAGGTATTCGAAGGAATATGTACTTGATAGTAAGCTGTTCCCGAGAGTATATATCTTGTATATAGGGAAAAGAAAATTTACCTCATTATTGAAATTTTTCTGGTTTTTCAATTTGACAGTTGATTTGATTTCACTATTGGGTGATTCACTTGTTTTCTGTTGTTATCGTTGATTTTATTGGGGTTCTATTTCTCTTAAAACCCAAAGATATGAGGGTATTCGATCTCATGAATCATATAGTCACTTTCTAGAGATCACAAGTCAGTCATTCTTTCAATGCCATTTAGGGTGCATTAGCGATTTCATGTTGTTGTGATAGAGGTTGTGTTAAACATGCATGTGGTTGTGATAGATGCCTTGATAGAAGACCTGAATTTTATAGGATATTTAATTTTGTATGTTTTGTTTGAATGAACACCAAAATTTGATTCTTAAGGTGTTATGGCCCCTCATGGATCAAAATTTGGTAGATAATTGCCTTATTTTTCTTGTATATGGCATGTTTAAGATGCCAAGCTTTGATTCGCAAGGAGTATGGGCCCTCATGGATCAGAATTTGGCACCTTAATGTTTGTTTCAATTTTTTTTGGTTCCAGAGTATTTTATAATTCTTACGATCTAGAAGAACCCAGAATACACGACGTGAAATGATGAATACATTCCATGTGTCCTTCTGTTCGGGAAGGGACTATTTTTCTTAAGTACACACCTTGTACTGTATGTACATGTCGTGTAGTCTCGAACTGTGTCACTGGCTGTGTGGGAAGAGACACATGGTTGGTAAACCATTGGGGGAACACACCGTGTACCGGTTGTACCCACCGTGTTGTTTATACCATGTGTCCACCTGTGTGACTAACAACACAGATGGATAAATCATAGGTTATACACACAGTTCCAATATTGAACACGCCGTGTAGTGTAACCCTTGAATCTATCCCTGTAACAAACAATATGGGATGGTGTAATTCTTCTAGTGCATGCCGTGTCTAGCATAAACACGCTATGTAGAGTCAGCCATATGTCCACCCATGTGACTGACAACATAGGTAGTTGAAACCTAAGTAGTACAGGCCATGTCCATATGGAACACGACATATAGAGTGAGCCGTGTAATCGGTTGTGTGACTATCACACAGGTCAGTGAAGTTCATATAGTACATGTCGTGTCTAGCACTAACACGCTATGTAGTCTTGTTCTAGGGAAACTATGTGGCTTAACCGTGTATAATAACTGGGGAAGGGGAAGAGGAATCAAGTACACGCCGTGTGTTAGGACAACACGCCATGTGTCTGGGGTGTTAAATGACCTATGCTGAAAAAAGTACATGCCAATGTGAAGGTTTAAGGGAACATGCCATGTAGGGATAATACACACCATGTATCTATGTTTTGAAAAATTTGAATGCTTTCTTTCTCCTATTCCCTTCTTACACTTCTAAGTTTCAATCCTTGATAATTCTGGTCTAAAGGGTGTGCTTGACCTTGCAGAGTCATGCCACCAATATGTCCTCCAGTTGTACACCATTTGAAAGGTAGTGATCAGACACCAAACATGGCTAATCAGGGAATACCAGCAGATCCTTCAGTTGTGACCGTCTTGGAACCAACCATTATTCTGGATACAGGTGTTGACACATAATTCTTAGAGGACTTTATGAGGTTTATATAGACCTTCTGAGGAGTACTGCATCCTACCCCATCTATGGAAAAGCTGACATGAGTTTTCTAGTAGCATCGTCCTCCCACCTTCATAGGGTATGGAGTACCTCAGGCTGCAGAGTCATGGTTAGAAGCCATGCTTTCTATCTTTGAGCATCTGGAGATTCCACCAGAGAGTAGGGTGAAGATTGATATGTATATGCTTTAGGATTCCCCCAAGAGATGGTGGGATGTGATCTCACAAGTGGGATGCCAGAAGGTTTTGTCTTGGGATGAGTTACAACATGCTTTCTATGACTACTTATACCTAGAGACTTTGAGGGCCGATCGAGACCGAGATTTCATGAGTTTGGAGGAGGTTAATCTTTCAGTTATGGATTATTCTTCTCGCTTCATAGAGCTGAAATGCTTCATGCCATTCCTAGGAGGTGATGAGATATTCCTACCAATAAGGTTTGAGGATGGTCATAGACATGACATCTGATCTCAGGTGAATATCTTCAGGTTGACATCCATAAGTTCTATAGTCAACTAGGCACTGATCATAGAGTGCAATCTGAGGGTTTTTGGAGTTGTGATCTAGGGAGGCTCGACATCCAGAGTGGGTATCCCTCCTACTGACAGCAAGAAGCACCAAAGGGAGTCTACACGTAGAGATCCATGGAGACAGTATACTTCTTCTGGTAGCCATGTGGTGTGATACCAGTGCGGGAAGAGTGGGCATATGAGGCCACATTTCCCGAGGGACCTATTGGAGTGCCGATATTGCGTCATGATGGGTCACCTTTAGCATTTATATTAGTTCTTCTCACTAGAAATTGGGGACATGGGTTCTTCTATTACTCCTTGTTAATGAGCAGCAACACCAGTTTATCCTCAGTCAAGGAAGTGGAGTTTTTATGACCATTCCAACCAAGGTGGAGGTCGTGTCTGTGGTAGCCAGTTTCCAGGATTTTAGTGACAATAAGGTGGATCAGCTTAGGGATATCTATTAGCTTCACAGGGCCAAAGTGCAGGATAAGATTTTGTGGTGGAGCAGACCCAACATGAGCAGGATCCCAGACCATCTACAGTTCAAAGGTACCATTCTAGTTGCATCAGTTTTAGCTTCTTCTCTTTTCAATACAGGGGCTTCCTATAGATTTATATATGTTTCTGTTATGGAGATCGATGTGCTCTGTATATTTTCTTCTACTTATATATTAATTTTAGACACTCCATTGAGGACTAGAATGACTAGTGTACATCAATGTAAGGAGTGACCTCTTGATGTTGGTGGGTGTCACTTCTTATGGGATCTCTATGTCTTAGAGATGACAAGATATGACATCATTCTCAGAATGGACTGGTTAGTTCCCTTCCAGGCTGTTATCGATTTTTATCACCATAGGGTGAGATTCACATCACCAAAGGGAGGATCATTTCTTCATAAGGGTGAATGCGATGTCCAGGCAGACAGAGTAGGACCTGAGCATCATGGGAAGGGAGGAGTTACAACCCAGATTTCTAGTCTATCTGTGGATGACTAGGGGACTTCAGAGTTAGACTTTCCTCTAGTGGTGGATAATTTCAGGTACATCTTTACAGAGGACTTTTTAGGTTTCCCTCTAGAGTGATATATAGAATTTTCTATTTAGATTCTTCCAGTAGTGGCACCGGTGTCCATTCCTCCTTATAGGATGGGTACACTAGAGTTACAGGAGCTCAAGAACCAATTAGAGGAGTTATAGGCCAAGGGTTTCATCCGACCCAGTACTTCTCCTTGGGGTTCGCTTGTCCTATTTTAAAAGAAGGTAGATGATACCCTCATACTTTGTGTAGATTATCGGCAGTTTAACCAATTCACGGTCAGGAACCAATACCCCATGTTGAGGATTGATGATCACTTTGATCAGCTTCGAGGAACCTGGGTGTTCTCGAAGATGGACTTGAGATCCGTTTATCATCACTTGCACATTAGACCATCTGATATACTTCTTATAGCCTTTCCGAGTAGGTATGGTCTATATGAGTTTGTGGTTATTCCGTTTGGTCTCACGAACACGCCTGCAGTCTTCATGGAAGTGATGTACCGAGTGTTCCATCCATACTTCGATTATTTCGTGGTAGTCTTCGTGGACGATATCTCGGTGTACTCTCACACTCGACAGGACCATGATACCCATATTGAGATCATTTTGAGTATACTAAGAGGGCATCAGTTATATGCTAAGCTCTCAAAATGACACTTTTGGATGGACCAGATTCACTTCATGGGTCATGTTATCTCAGAGACAGGAGTATCAGTAGACCAAGAGAAAGTGAGAGAATTAGTTTACTAGGAGAAACCAAAGAACTTATTTGAGGTACAAAGTTTTCTAGGGAAAGTTGGATACAAAAGATGTTTCATATAGGACTTCTCATGCTTAGCAGCACCATTTATGAGCCTGACTAAGAAGGGTTAGAAGTACTTATGGTAATATTCTTACGAGTCATCCTTCAGGAGTTGAAAGAGAGGTTGACTTAAGCATCGATACTAGTATTTCCAGAGCTGGGAAAGAGCTATATTGTGTACTGGGATTCATCAAGTATCAGTCTGGGAGAAATACTTATGTAGGGAGAAGGGTTCGTTGCATACGAGTCTCAATAGTTGAGCCCACAAGAGAGAAATTTCCCGATGCACGATCTCAAGTTGGCTGCAGTTGTTCATGCTTTACACTATTGGAGACATTATATTTTGGGAGAGGATTTTTTGGTTTTTACTGACCAAAAGAGTCTCAAGTATATATTCACTTAGCATGATCTGAATTTGAGATAGCGAAGGTGTGTTGAGTACCTTTAGTCCTTTGACATTGAGTTTTCCTATACACATGATAAAGGCAATGCTGTGGTTGATGAATTGAGTAGGAGGACTCAGATACAGGAAGTTCAGAAGGCCACTAGTGAGTGGAATATTATGGCTCTGTTATCTAGGATGCATTTGGAGGTGTAGACAGACATGGGAAGACATTTCTTTCTTCTACAGCTGTTGCCTCTACTCTACTGGATCGAGTGTGAATGAGGCAACTATCAGATTCAAAAGGCCTAGTCCTACAGGAGATTGTGTCAGGAGAGGACCCTATTTTGGGATGAAAAGTATGCGAGGATGATATCTTACATTTTAATGGATGTGTGTGGGTACTAGAAGACACATGTGAGGAGCTGATGTGGGACTTTAATTCCTCACTTTGGGCAGTTCATCCTGGAGTCACCAAGATGTATCTAGAACTATAACTTTAGTATTGGTGGGAAGGTATGAAGAGTGATGTTTCTGGTTTCTTCATGAGGTGTTCCACTGATCAGCAGGTGAAGGTGGAGCATCAGCGTCCAGTAGGGCTTTTGCAACAGCTACCTATTCCCAAATGGAAATGGAATGATGTCCTGATAGATTTTATAACAGGGTTTCCGAGGTCACTGTAACACCCCAAGATTTCACAGTGTGTTATTTCTTTAAAATAATACAATAACTTGCACTACACGCAACACCGAGTTCAAGCACACCATGACTTACCAAACAATCCATTCAAAAGAGGTTATGAATAGTATTAACTAAATTTTAAACTTTATATAATCCTTATAATTTTAGAATCCATATTATGAGTTTCTTAGACATAATACAAGAGCAGATTCATTTTCAGTATTGCACTTTTATCAACTTTTAATAGTGAAACCTTTTTAAATACAATGTTTTAAACTTTTTGACTAAATGGGGACATAAAAAAAATTAAAATGAAACATCTCAAGCTTCCATGGTACGATTTCCTTTTAATAATACAGTAGCGTGTGTTGTACGCAACTTCGAGTTCTAACACACCACAACCAATCAAACTAGCCGTTATGAATAGTAATACCTACTTTTTGAAATTATATATATATATATATTATATTTTAGAATGGACTTCATTTTTGGATTCGGAATATCGAATTTAGCCTAAGGTAAAATTTTGGTACATTTCGGATAACTTTCATATTTTGATGAATAGTGAAAATTACTAAATTTTAATTAAAAACAACTTTTTTAATCAAAATAATTAATAGTGATAAATTATGAATTTAAGTGGTTTTAAAGTATATTTAGAATATATTTTTACCATTTAAAATAATTTTGGTCATTGGACATAATTTTACAATTAAACCGAACATAAACAAGTGTCAATCTTTTGATAGTTATTATCTCTTAAAAACACGTTTTTTGTTTTGATAGCAGGAATTAATTTTAAATTAATTTCTGACACTTCTGTGTTTTGAATTTATAAAAATTGATTCCATATTTGGAATCAGGATGTTCAAATTGTGTAAATAGGTAACTTTTATTTTTAGACATTTTGAATAATTACTGCGGTAAAAATTTTATTTACCATGGTTAAGGGTAAATCCGGTAAATAAGGGTTAAAAAATAATATTATAATAATACTAAATTACCCTAAAACGTGTCCTAGAATTATTTTTTGATACATGTTCTACCATAGGCATCTTTGGGTCGATTTGGGGACCCCATGGTGCCACTTGTAGGTGACAGGGACACTTTATTTTAATTAAGTTAAAATGAATACAAAAATGACACAAGCATATATCTTTTAGAAAAACAATTTTTACATAAGGTTATATATGTTGGATTTTAGATTATAAATATTCATTAGAAAGATAAAAATATTTCCTACATAATGATATTTTATTTATAATTTTTGGACATTAAATAAGTTAATTTATTTATGACACAATGATGATGCAGTAATTAATATAATAGTGAAAAATCAAAATAATTGATATTATAAATACCCAAATAAATACAATATGAAACTTTTAATGTATTAAACTAATTTTCTAGGATAATATGATATATTAGGATTGATTTAATTGACTTTGTTTGAAGTAATCAATCTGTTATGAGTTTCACAAAAATCAACTATTGAATAGTGTCAAAATTGACATAAAGGAGTTCTTAAAACAAATATTATATTATTAATTGATATTAAATTCCTAAAAATCTAAGGTTCGGCCAAGAGACTTATATCATGATAGGTTCATCATTAATGGACCATTTGGGGGTCGCTTGGTTGTATATAGTAAGTTTATTAACCATATTATATAAAAATACAAAGAGACATTGTAAAAGTGAAACTAATTAACTTAGAGTTAATACTTAAAGATAAGGTTAATATAAGTACCCAAACCTGTCTAAATTCTATTGGTTGAGTTGTATTCGACCCATCCCCACCTTAAAATTTAAATAATCAACTTTGGAGCCATTAGAAACCGAATAAGAATTTATTATAAATTAATATTTCTAGCTTTTCCAAGGGTGCCCCTCACCCCTCTTATAAAAGGGCACTCCTCCTTCTCATTTTGTCACACCTTCAAAGCCTTATGGTTCGGCCAAACTCTGCCCAAATACTATCCCAACTTCACTCAATAAAACCTAGAGGCCTTATTTTTATCAGAAAGCCAACCTAAGGAGCCCTTTTGATCAAATCAAAAGGAAGAAACCGAAGAAGAGGAGGTTAACCTACCCCAACCAAGTAAAAGTACAAGGTAAGGGATTCTCTTATCTCACATTCAATTCCGTGAGATTTCCATTATTCGCCACTAAATTATTGAAATTGGTGTATTGTGTACTGGAATTTGATATATATTATCATGATTATCTTTATATTCATGTTATTTTGTAAATAATTTGGTGGTTATTAACTTTTGGCCATACTACTCAGTTGATTAACGTGGTAAGGGGTTTTCATCTCACTCTTTATTTCTGTGAGATTCATGCCATATTTCCACTATTATTTTTTTTGTGGTGTATGTACTGCCCATAATTGTATTCTTTGTGTAATACACTTTACCTTATGTGTATTTACATTTTCATTGTATGATACCTCTTTCATGGCTTGTATGTTTCATAAGTTACCAAATTGATAAGGGTTTACTTCAAAATCTCTTTAATATCCGAGGTTGTTTTTACGTAAGTATCTACAGGGAAATATTTACTATCCATGTCCATATTTCATAAAAGAGTTTTCAAAGGGATTCTTTCTAAGGGAACGTTTACTAAAACATCATTTTAAATGTTTTAAATATTTATTCTTCTAAATCATTCTCATTTATGTCCATGTTTTCAAAATGGTTTGTAAGGATTTATTTATATGAAAATGAATGTTTTAAAAGTGTTAATTCCATTCAAAAGTTTCAAAGTGATATGGGATACTTTGATTCAAAAATGTATTTAAATTCCTTACTTTCTAAATTTTGTAACATTAAAATGTTTTCATGAAAAAGGGATATTTCTCTCAGTAATTTTTAAAAAACATTTTCATCTATGTCAACATCCTTTGATGGATTTTAAGATTATTTGAAGTTGATTTATTATGATATAAAACTTCCATATTGTAATGAAGTTTTGTGATATGTTTGACTGTAGATGTGTCATTTATATAGCATTCATGGTTTATGAGTAAAGTATTGACATTTTGTATGCTAGTTCCAATAAAAATGTTTATGTTATATTTCAACCTTTACTTCATATGAATGTGTTGGACAAGTATGTTCCAGGTTGGGGACTGGTTAAAGTAAGCCCTCCAGGTTGGGGACTGGTAAAAGTAAGCCCTCCAGGTTAGGGACTGGTAAAAGTAAGCCCTCCGATTTGGTCTCCGGTTATTAGAGGCACTCCGGGTTGGTGTCCGGTTATTAGAGGCACTCCGGGTTGGTGTCCGGTTATTAGAGGCACTCCGGGTTGGGTTCCAGTTACAGTTAGCCCCAAGGTCTTGGGACGAGGCCTTGAAAAAAAAATTAAAGTTTAGCATTATGCATTCCATCATTATGAAAGTGGTTATTGATTTTGCATGTGATTATTCGATTAGTAGAATATCCATGTGAATAAGTAAATGACATTATTTCATTTTACTTTTGCCATACTATGTTGAAGTTCAAGTTTAGAAGGATTTTGTTTTAGTAATGAATTGCCTTAAATGTTTATGCTTATTTTGAGTGTTCTGCTATATTGTTATCCTTACTGGGCATTTGAGCTCACCCCTTTTCTATGTTTTATTTTCCCCAGGATGTGAAGAAGTAAGTTATGAATGACCTGCAGGGATATTATGAGGGGATAATAGTGTGAACTGTGGAGACATTATGTTGTTGTAGTAGTTTTTCATTTTATGATGTAATGTAAAACTTATGAATATATCTAGTGTTTCCAAGGCTACTAAACCAATCGGTCTTTCGAGATTTGATCTTTCTTGTGATCATTCCAATGTTATGTAATAATGCACCGACTCTAGGTAACTGGGGTCGGGGCGTTACAGTTGGTATCAGAGGAAGTTTAGTACAAACCTTGGAAGCTAGATTTAGATAAACTCTGATTAGAGAATGTAGACCTAAGATGAACTTTGAGGATTAGTATAGAAGAAGTTCCTAGAATTTTGGTATTGTAAAGATTTTGTGAGTTTTCCGAGCAATACATCCCTGTCTGGATACGAGCAGGTAGAGGCGGCTCTGGCACAGATGTACCTAGGGGTAAAACCCGAAGACACCGCTTTGAGCTAGACTCGAATGGGAAATGGTGCACGACAACGGGCCTTGCTGCACTCTTGGTTACGACACTCCCGGGGGATATGCTTAGGATAACTCTCATTTTCTTTACAAATCATTATGAAGGTTTTATGAGTATATACTTCCTCAAAGGAGACATTTTTATGATTATAGATTATATCCATAAACTATTTAATTTATGTTATGTGTTTTAAAAGTTTGGGATTAGGTATTGTTATTCATAAACTAATCTAGTGTATGCCAATGTTTAGAAATGGCGCCTAGTAGAAGGAATGAGAACTCCAGCAATGCACATGATACAAAGAGAAAGAAGGCTCATATATTTTATGGCCTTAAGCCAGAATTTACAAGAGAAATAGTCTCGCATGTATTATCATCATATGAAGAAATAATATCATGTGTTGACAAGATAAGTAAAGAGTTTACTGAGTCCTATGGCTTTGAAGGGAAGCAATAGAAGAAAAGGATGGAAGAGAGAAAGATGGATAAAGGGAAGAGGAAAAAGAAGAATTTTCCCATATGTGGTAACTGTGGAAAGAAACACCCTGGAACTTGCCTGAAAGGAATGGGAGTTTTTTATAAGTGTGGAGGAAAAGGGCACAAAGTACGTGACTGCAAGGGTAAGAATATGGTTTCAAATGTACAATGCTTCATTTGCAAGGAGTTTGGACACTATGAGAACCTATGTCCCAGTCATCAGAATATGCCGCAAATGATGTTATTGGATAATAATCAAGTTATGATACTACCACAGATGAAGATGAATGATTAGAGTTCTTATGTTGATTATGTCAATTGAGTGTTGTATCAACAATGTACTTGTTATAATAATTATGGAGTATATAAGGATTGTACTGCAGTACTATTTCATTAAGGACTTGAGATTGTGTGGAACAAAGAAAGGTGACTCAACAGCAGGATAAATTTTCGGAAAATATATGGTTGAGAGAATGATAAACCATAATATAGTTCTGATACCGAGGTAGTGATTTTGGAATAATACATGATTGTTTTCGATAAATTATATTGGATATTCTTGACTACCTTATAACTGATTAATGATCTGTATATTCCATTATTGTTGGGGTTTAAAACATTTTTGGATTGATGAGGTATATCCAGATTTCTATATGGAATAAGGGAGCATGAATGTAATCAATAAGGAATATGGTAATTCAGGATGTTTCAGTGTATTAAAAGAATACATGATGAAGGTATTCATATGCTATTACGTGGTAAAAAGGATCTACATTATGTTTAACTTACTTATAAATGTTGGACTGTGAGTTTGGTCAGAAATATTTTGGATAAATTCTAGTTTGAGATTAATTTTGTATTTCCAGAAAAGGACAACCCGAAGGTCGGGCGGCAACCCGTCGCGTCCGGCAAGGCCGCGAGACTTGAACCCGCAACCGAAGGGCGACAAGGGTGTATCACCTACCACTGGCCCAAGAGATGTCCTGGATTAAATATTGTATTTTTTTTAAAAGATCTGGTAGATGAATTATAAATTCGTTTATTTTGGAACCCTGTACGAATAGTATAAATAAAATTTTTTTTACGAGTGAAAGATGAGTTTGTGGTAGAAATTTATTAATGGAAAAAACTCTAATTATAAAGTAAGTATATCTCCTTATGATCTTATCCAATCTCATAAATAAATTCTCAACATTAAGAAAAGGAACTTAGAACAAAAATGTTGTCCTAGATGGTACCTTAAATCATCACTAATTTATGGCTTTGGGATTGTTGGCCTTTTCATAGCCATGTTCTCTACCACTCTCTATCAGATAATTGATGGTTATATTTCACTTCCATATCCATATTTTCCTACATGGAACCCTAGTATGTGTTATTTTCGGCAATCTTCATACTTTCCACTCTTTATTTTAAATAGAGGCCTCATTAATTCATTTTTCGATGTGGGATTTCAACTAAGATATTTTGAAACGTAAAAAATGTGTTATCCTAATACCCTATGTTTTGTTGAACCGATGGTATTTCAAATCATCATAGATTGATGTGTTTAAGGACCTCAATTTTATACTTGTTTGTAATTTATGACCTCAATCACTACCTATAAATATTTACGTCTTTCCTCCAATTATATGTCTCTAATTGCCACCAATGTTCTCCTAATCGAGATCATAATTTGGTGGTGACCCTTTCATTTCTCATTTCCTCATATTAAGACTAAATTTTAGTAACCCAATTTCCGATGTGGGTTTTCCCACAAAGATATTTTTTTATTTTCAACCTTTTATTTTCGAAGAACAATTTCAAATTACGAGGACGCAATTTATTGAAGGAGGGGAGAATGTAACACCCCAAGATTTCACAGTGTGTTATTTCTTTAAAATAATACAATAACTTCCACTACACGCAACACCGAGTTCAAGCACACCATGACTTACCAAACAAGCCATTAAAAAGAGGTTATTAATAGTATTAACTAAATTTTAAACTTTATATAATCCTTATAATTCTAGAATCCATATTATTAGTTTCTTAGACATAATACAAGAACAGATTCATTTTCAGTATTGCACTTTTATCAACTTTTAATAGTGAAACCTTTTTAAATAAAATATTTTAAACTTTTTGACTAAATGGGGACATCAAAAAAATTTAAAATGAAACATCTCAAGCTTCCACGGTACGCTTTCCTTTGAATAATACAGTAGCGTGTGTTGTACGCAACTTCGAGTTCTAACACACCACAACCAATCAAACTAGCCGTTATGAATAGTAATACCTACTTTTTGAAATTATATATATTTTATATTTTAGAATGGACTTCATTTTTGGATTCGGAATATCTAATTTAGCCTAAGGTGAAATTTTGGTACATTTCGGATAACTTTCATATTTTGATGAATAGTGAAAATTACTAAATTTTAATTAAAAACAACTTTTTTAATCAAAACAATTAATAGTGATAAATTATGAATTTAAGTGGTTTTAAAGTATATTTAGAATATATTTTTACCATTTAATATAATTTTGGTCATTGGACATAATTTTACAATTAAACCGAACATAAACAAGTGTCAATCTTTTGATAGTTATTATCTCTTAAAAACACGCTTTTTGTTTTGATAGCGGGAATTAATTTTAAATTAATTTCTGCCACTTCTGTGTTTTGAATTTAGAAAAATGGATTCCATATTTGGAATCAGGATTTTCAAATTGTGTAAATAGGTAACTTTTATTTTTAGACATTTTGAATAATTACTGCGGTAAAAATTTTATTTACCATGGTTAAGGGTAAAGCCGGTAAATAAGGGTTAAAAAATAATATTATAATAATACTAAATTACCCTAAAACGTGTCCTAGCATTATTGGTTGATACATGTTCGACCATAGGCATCTTTGGGTCGATTTTGGGACCCCATGGTGCCACTTGTAGGTGATAGGGACACTTTATTTTAATTAAGTTAAAATGAATACAAAAATGACACAAGCATATATGTTTTAGAAAAACAATTTTTACATAAGGTTATATATTTTGGATTTTTTATTATAAATAGTCATTAGAAATATAAAAAGATTTCCTACATAATGATATTTTATTTATAATTTTTAGACATTAAATAAGTTAATTTATTTATGACACAATGATGATGCAGTAATTAATATAATAGTGAAAAATCAAAATAATTGATATTATAAATACCCAAATAAATACAATATGAAACTTTTAATGTATTAAACTAATTTTATAGGATAATATGATATATTATTATTGATTTAATTGACTTTTTTTGAAGTAATAAATATGTTATGAGTTTCACAGAAATCAACTATTGAATAGTGTTAAAATTGACATAAAGGAGTTCTTAAAACAAATATTATATTATTAATTGATATTAAATTCCTAAAAATCTAAGGTTCGTCCAAGAGACTTATATCATGATAGGTTCATCATTAATGGACCATTTGGGGGTCGCTTGGATGTATATAGTAATTTTATTAACCATATTATATAAAAATACAAAGAGACATTGTAAAAGTGAAACTAATTAACTTAGAGTTAATACTTAAAGATAAGGTTAATATAAGTACCCAAAACTGTCTAAATTCTATTGGTTGAGTTGTATTCGACCCATACCCACCTTAAAATTTAAATAATCAACTTTGGAGCCATTAGAAACCGAATAATAATTTATTATAAATTAATATTTCTTGATTTTCCAAGGGTGCCCCTCACCCCTCTTATAAAAGGGGACTCCTCCTTCTCATTTTTTCACACCTTCAAAGCCTTATGGTTCGGCCAAACTCTGCCCAAATACTATCCCAACTTCACTCACTACAACCTAGATGCCTTATTTTGATCAGAAAGCCAACCTAAGGAGCCCTTTTGATCAAATCAAATGGAAGAAACCGAAGAAGAGGAGGTTAACCTACCCCAACCAAGTAAAAGTACAAGGTAAGGGATTTTCTTATCTCACATTCAATTCAATGAGATTTCCATTATTCGCCACTAAATTATTGAAAGTGGTGTATTGTGTACTGGAATTTGATATATATTATCATGATTATCTTTATATTCATGTTATTTTGTGAATAATTTGGTGGTTATTAACTTTTGGCCATACTACTCAGTTGATTAACGTGGTAAGGGGTTTTCATCTCACTCTTTATTTCTTTGAGATTTATGCCATATTTCCACTATTATCTTTTGTGTGGTGTATGTACTACCCATAATTGTATTCTTTGTCTAATAAACTTTACTTTATGTGTATTTACATTTTCTTTGTATGATACCTCTTTCATGGGTTGTATGTTTCATAAGTTACCAAATTGATAAGGGTTTAATTCACAATCTCTTTAATATCCGAGGTTGTTTTTACGTAAGTATCTACAGGGACATATTTACTATCCATGTCCATATTTCATAAAAGAGTTTTCAAAGGGGTTATTTATAAGGGAACTTTTACTAAAACATCATTTTAAATGTTTTAAATATTTATTCTTCTAAATCATTCTCAATTATGTCCATGTTTTCAAAATGGTTTGTAAGGATTTATTTATATAAAAATGAATGTTTTAAAAGTGTTAATTCCATTCAAAAGTTTCAAAGTGGTATGGTATACTTTGATTCAAAAATGTATTTAAATTCCTTACTTTCTAAATTTTGTAACATTAAAAGTTTTTCATGAAAAAGGGATATTTCTCTCAATAATTTTTAAAAAACATTTTCATCTATGTCAACATCCTTTGATGGATTTTAAGATTATTTGAAGTTGATTTATTATGATATAAAACTTCCATATTGTAATGAAGTTTTGTGATATGTTTGACTGTAGACGTGTCATTTATATAGCATTCATGGTTTATGAGTAAAGTATTGACATTTCGTATGCTAGTTCCAATAAGAATGTTTATGTTATATTTCAACCTTTAATTCATATGAATGTGTTGGACAAGTATGTTCCAGGTTGGGGACTGGTTAAAGTAATCCCTCCAGGTTGGGGACTGGTAAAAGTAAGCCCTCCAGGTTAGGGACTGGTAAAAGTAAGCCGTCCGGTTTGGTCTTCGGTTATTAGAGGCACTCTGGGTTGGTGTCCGGTTTTTAGAGGCACTCCGGGTTGGTGTCCGGTTATTAGAGGCACTCCGGGTTGGGTTCCGGTTACAGTTAGCCCCAAGGTCTTGGGACGAGGCCTTGAAAAAAAAATTAAAGTTTAGCATTATGAATTCCATCATTATGAAAGTGGTTATTGATTTTGCATGTGATTATTCGATTAGTAGAATATCCATGTGAATAAGTAAATGGCATTATTTCATTTTACTTTTGCCATACTATGTTGAAGTTCAAGTTTAAAAGGCTTTTGTTTTAGTAATGCATTGCCTTAAATGTTTATGATTATTTTGAGTGTTCCGCTATATTGTTATCCTTACTGGGCATTTGAGCTCACCCCTTTTCTATGTTTTATTTTCCCCAGGATGTGAAGAAGTAAGTTATGAATGACCTGCAGGGATATTATGAGGGGATAATAGTGTGAACTGTGGAGACATTATGTTGTTGTAGTAGTTTTTCATTTTATGATGTAATGTAAAACTACTGAATATATCTAGTGTTTCTAAGGCTACTAAACCAATCGGTCTTTCGAGATTTTATATTTCTTGTGATCATGCCAATGTTATGTAATAATGCACCGACTCTAGGTAACTAGGTTCGGGGCGTTACAGTCACCGTGAAGGAATGATGCAGTATGAGTTGTCATTGTAAGACTCACAAAGGTTGATCACTTCATTCCGATCAAGGAGACCTTCAGTGTTGATGAGTTAGGACGGTTGTACATCCATGATATTGTACGTTTACATGTATTTCCACACTCAATTTTTTCAGATAGGGACAAAAATTTTACTTCTTGGGTCTAGCAAAAACTTCAAAGGGCTTTGGGTATACATGTACATCTGAGTATAGCCTACCATCCACAGACATATGGCTAGTTTAAGTGTACGATTCTAGTGCTTGAGGACATTCTTCGAGCATGCATCCTGAATTTTGGAGGTTTTTGGGAGAAGCACATTCCTCTTGTGTAGTTTTCCTACAATAATAGTTTTCATGAAACACTTAAGATGACACCGTATGAGACTTTGTATGGTAGGCCATGTCGATCACCCTTATGTAGGATAGAGTCAAGATAGGTAGCTATACTGGGACCTCGTCTTTTCTAGAAGACCACATAGAAGATGGAGTTGATGTAGAAGAGGATGGCTACTGCACATTAAAGAAAAAAGTCTTATGCTGATCGATGGAGACAACCTCTAGAGTTCAAGGTAGGTGATCATGTTTTTCTATGTGTCACACCAAGGTTGGGACACAGGAGGATTATGAGATTGTGTAAGCTTTCACCAAGATATGTTGGGCTGTTTGAGGTGTTGGGGAGAGTCCGATGATTTCCTACCAATTGTAGTTACCCCAGAGGTACTAAGCTATGCATGATGTCTTCCACGTTTCTTAGCTTTGACGTTACTTCTCAGACCCGTCTCAGGTTTTCCAACCCGAGGAGGTTGAGCTTGAGGTGGACACCCTATTCGAGGAGTGTCCTATCCAGATTGTTGATCGAAGTGAAGAGGTTCTCCATGGCCAGTCTATTCCTCTGGTACGAGTGCTCTGGAAGCATGGACGAGTACAAGGCGAGACCTGGGAGAGGGAGGCAAATGTACGATTGCAGTGGCCAGAGTTGTTCATGGTTTCTTCTTCTGCGCCGCCTTTCTAGGGAAATTTGGGGATGAATTTATTTAAGGGGGGAAGTTTTTAATAACCCAGATCTTTTTTTTTCTGGTTGGTTTTTATTTTGGGGTTTTTTTGAGAAAAAGACGAGTTTTTGAAAATTTCAGGAGTACACGCTGTGTACTTTTATGTACACACCATGTACCTGGTTATCGCGGGTGACTATGTATTGTCCATGTAACAGTCGAGAACATGGCTGTGTGGGGTGAACTAGAGACTTCCTAAAGAAGAGTCCATAAATGTAAAGTACACACCATGTACTTTTAAAGAACACGCTATGTACTTTCTTTTTTTATTTCAGTAAACGTACCGGGGTTATGTTTAATGGACATAATCACGTTCTTCTTGACCTATCTCATTCAGGAGCGTCCGTATGGCCGCAAATCTTCTCTGAGCCCTCGAGTCACTGTCTGTTCTCTGAATTAAACTCCATTAGTTGAGTTGGAATCACATCGGTGAGCTCTTCCTTCTTATAGAACCCCTTTTCATTATTTCACTTCTTTCAGGAGTTATTCTCATTTGAACTCTTTTAACGTTTTTGTAGATCTACGACGTTCTAGGGAAATTCACGGCTCAAGGTTCACATATATCGATCTCACAAAGCCGAGGTAAGTGGTTTGTGCCTTTACATAGATAGTATATGAATTTTATGTGTAAAAGTTCCCAATACCCATGAACGAGGTATTTCATGTTTATGTTTTTAGCCCTGTTATTTCTTTCTTTATGCCTTTCTTGTAAGGATAGAGGTTAATTGTTTTTGAATAGGGTTAACATTTCCATGCTATGGATGTTTTTACCATGTTTTCTTATTTTGACCATTTTGTATAGTTTGCCTATTATTCTACTTTGCTTCCCATGCCTAGTATTATTAGGATGGAGTGATTTTTATCTGATATGATGTGAGATACTGTAGACTATTTATCCAAGTCGTTCATGATGTTTACTTTGGGATTATTTTATATCGTTGTGCATGATTTACTTACACAGGTCCATGAGGACCTGGTGTAGTAGACCATAGGGATAATGAACGTTGAGGGATTCTCCAGAGTGTCTGTTTACTATTGCGTTGTGATACCATATGGGGGATGGACTTTGTGCTCCCTCAGAGTGTCTGTAGTTTCCTCGATATGGGAAATATGGGGAATTAGACATTGATTTCTTCCTTAGAGTTCCGGTTAGTTACCGATATGATACCACAATGGGAATTTATGGTGAGTGCTTCCTCAGAGTGTATTTTTTAAAGCTGAACCAGAGGGGTTAGACTATGTGTACTTCCCAGAGGGGTGCTTGTGTTTGATTTAGTTAAACTCGAGGGGTTAGACTGTGTGTACTTTCGAGATGGTTGCTTGTGTTTGATTTAGTTGAACCAGAGGGGTTAGTCAGTGAGTACTTCCCAGAGGGTTACCTATTTGTGATTAGATTCTTACTTAGTATATGAAAGTTGAATACATTTGAAACTATAGGATTGTTTAATTTTGAGTACTTCCTTATTTACTGCATCTTTTTTCTTATTTCCTGCCATATATATTCACTGATTGTTTGGCACATATCTTTGGGTGGTTTCCTACTGGGATTAGTCTCACACCTTGTTTGGGTCATGCTTTTGGGCCCCAACAGATTATATTGTTGTAGGTCTAGATAAAGGGAAAGTTACCTTCTACATTAGGTACTTGACTGCTTTGGAGCTGGAGAGAATGGGACCAAGTTGAGTCTTGTGATACTGAGGAGTTGTCTACTTGTTTTTTTACTTTGGTTTAGTACTATATTTCAGCATTGTTACGTGTTTGGATGCTTTCCTAGAACTATGTATCATGCATCATTACATACGTGCTCCAGTATACTTCTTCCAGTCTTCCACTATTTACTATTGTATAGTATTATTACTGCTTCCACTATTTTTATTTGTTTTACTTCGGTTGTGTTACTCTCCCAATGAGGGCATAGTTTCCCCACTATCACACCCAAGACCCTCGTTGCTAGTCTGCAGCCTCTGGCATTTTGGGAAATGCGCTTGAGGCCATGTGACCAACTGGGTACGGGGCGCCTCTGGGTAGCTTCCGGAACCAAGATATTACATATTTTATGATTTATAACATAATAATATATTAAAATATCAGGGTATTATAAAAACTATATATAAAACTAATATAAAATGTTTACATCAAATAAAGAACCACAATATGGTTTATTCATTACATTATATTTATCCACTAAAGTTATTTCCATGAATAAATACCCAATAGATTGAAAAACTTCTGATGTGTTAGGATGTGTGAGACATGTTTTTCAGCTATAAAAAGGATATAATCCCATAATTGTGTGTGTGTGATGTATATGATACTAAAAAAGGTCAACCAGAACTCTCTTCTTCCCAATCACTATTCCTCATAACTAGAAGGAGCTAATACCCCTTTAGTTGATTGGGTAACCTCACAAAATTTTTTTGGATCCATTTCCTGATGTATCACCTCGAAGGAAAGGGGAATTATTTAATTAATTGTTGTGATCTTCTTCAAAAATTATTCATGCAAAGAATATGGAAGATGACTTGTTTTTCCATTTTCTAGGTACCCTATATTATTGTATTATTTACATGTTCAATTATTGAAGATAGACCTACCTATGTTTTAGGTTGTATTCCATGTCATATGATCATTATATGTTCATATTAAACCCATTTGTAGTATTATATAGTGTTACTTCAAGATTTATTTTTTTGATCATAAGTATTTGAGAAAATCATAACTGGAAATGAAGAACATCATTTTCATAAAGATGATGTGGGTTACAGACCCTTAACTGACTTGTGTAAAGGTAAATATTATTTACCATTATGAAGGTTGTATATGTAAAAGTTACGTACTTATGGATATTAAACTATATTTTTATATATAAATGTTATACCCTTACATAGAGAGAGCTATGTAAATGTAATCTATTTACTACATTTATGAAACAGGGGTTCTCAGAACTGTATAAAGGAAAGTCAATGTTTTTCCTTTATTTAGTGGTTCTAGACGGTCATGAAAATGAAAAACAAAACACACCCTTACATTAAGCATTCATGTAAACGAAATATCCTTAGTAACCTAATGTAGTTCATTATATTTTTGTTATGTAATGGTTATTACTAACTTACCATTACACAAGAGCTTCTAATTGCAGCTATGTAAAGGACGTACCCTTCCACATAAGGTATCTATGAACATAAAGGGTAGTTACCCTTATGTAGTGTGTCTGCATAAGTGTAAAAGGAAGATACCCTTATGTATAATATGGATTCTTCATCAGGTTAAATATAAAAAATGTTTAAAAAATATTTTCAAAATATTAAATGTGTTAATATAAAATTTTTTATAAATCATGTTAAATTTTATTTTTGGAATATTTAATTTATGGGGAATTTATAAATAAATAAATAAATTTTAAATTGTTTATAACTAATTAAATAAATGTCTATGAAACATTTTCCCTAAATATTAATGGTTAATGTTATAAAATATATTCCAAAAATTTAAATATCATGCCTTATAATATTGAAATAAATGGTTTATTTTGAAATCATAAGAGTTGATTTATAAAGTGATTATAATTTTAAAAATATATGATATTACATTAGGTAAAATGTATTTATAATAAATATTAAATAGTAAAATGTGTATAATTGATAAAATATCATAGAAATTTCAAATTATATAAACTATGAAGGAGTTCAATTTGAAATAAATATAAAGTGTTTATATTCATTTTTTAGATAATTTAAAGAATGTTTATAAATAGCATAAATGTATCATGTTTTGGAAAATTAATAAATTTTTTATTTATTTTTTAATTTCATCGATATTCATTTTTAGTAATTTTTTATTACATACTAATATTGTCTATGCCAATTTATATGATAAATTAATTCTAGTATAGATCCTTACATATCATGCTTGTTTTCATATCATAAATTTAGTTTAAATTTACCTTGACCTCGGTTTGTAATTATATTTATGATCTTGAGATTAATTATTATTCATAATTTATTAATATGAGGTGTTAGAGTGTTTATGAATTGAATTATCTCTTGATTAAATTCTCCCTGGGTAGATGGACTTGGGGTTAGACCACCTACTTTCCTAGAGGCTTAAGATTTATCTAGGAAAGTGAATGGGGTTCTCTATGTTTCTCTATGGGATTACTCATTTGGAGTTTTTCAATAGCATATATATCTATGAATTTATACAAACCATTCATATACCTTTTGAATATTATGAATTTGGACATATATTAATATATTTAGCTTCTATTTTTGGAGTAATAACATAGACTCCCAGGTTGTGTAATGAGTTACACATTAATGTGGTATGAAAAGATTAATTTGTTGGTTAGAATAGAGGTTTAAATAATTAAATCATTATAGTAATACATAGATAAAAAATAAATAAAACATAAAAGAATTATATATGATGTAATAGTTATGTATTAAATATGCATATAATTTATATTAAATTGGTGAGACCTTAAAAGAAAACCCCACAAAAACTAAGTGTGATATTCCTTCCGAAGAAATAGTTTTCAAGACCCCAATCATCTGATTAGGTAGATCATTACATAGATGGGTGTCCATGTATTATATTGTGTAAGGAAATAATGTAATTGGTGACACTCAAACATCCTTTTGTAGGTCATTCCATTATCGGGTTCCCTTGGATTGACCTTTTTTGCCTATTTTTTGGTGTTTCTTTGGGTTACAATAGTTGTGAGACCCTAATACGATGACTTTAACATATGAATAGAGTTTAGAGAATCCATATAATGTATTTGGATAAGTGTATATCTTCAGAAAAATCCAAGAGTCAAAAATATTTTTCTTGTGATGGTTGTCTACCTGAATAAAAAAGTGGCGATAGAAAATCTATAGAGGATTCATTGCTTAGTGAAATATGTATCATGGATCAATAAATTAATATGATATACATGGTCACCATTTTTTGTGAGATGAATTTCATTTAAAGAACTTAATGAAAAGATACAATACATGATACTAACCTACTGATATGTCTTCATTGTAGATTACGGAATACTTGAAAATAATTATATTAATATCATTGATAGGAATGACCTATAAAATAGTTAAAAATTGGTATCTAGGATTGGTATGTGCTCTCATGGATAAAAATTAAGATTACCCAAATTTGAATTTTATAGAAATCAATTTTTCCAACTCTGACTCATGGGTATTTTTTATAACTTGTGAATCACACATTTTTTCTTAAAAATATAGACTCAGAGATATGAGGGAATTTATGAAGGATGACGTATATATTCATGTCAGTAATGGTGAAAGTGTTTTTTCATTAGAGGTTAGAACTTATGATCTGATTGTACCAAGTGTATTGATCCTTGTATTTAAAAAATGTTATTATGTTCCTTCCATAAAAAAATTTATTTTTGTATCTTTTTTGGATAAGATGAGATTTTCACTCATTATTATGAACAAGAATTGTTCTATATATTTGAATGGAATATTTTAAGGAATTTGGAATACAATTAATGGTTTATATATCATTGATATGAATAATCCTATTTATAAAATTTATAATAAGAATGCCAGGATTGATTATAATCCCACTTAACTTTGGAATTGTCACCCAGGACATATAATCAAAAAACACATTTGAAGACTCCATAAAGAAGAATTATTGGACTCATTTGACTATGAATAATTTAATAAATTTGATTCTTTTCTATAGGAAAAAATGGCAGTGCCTCTATTTGAGGAAAAAGGTGATAAGTCTAACTAAATATTGGATCTTATATATAGTTATGTATGTTGATGAATGGTTACATAAGGAAATAGTGGTTTTAGGTACTCTATTAAATTTACTGATGAATTTAGTTGGTATGGGTATGTGTTTCTAATGAAAGAAAAGCAGGAAAATTTTGAAAAGTTCAAAGAGTTATAAAATAGAGTAGAAAACAAATTGGGAAAAAGTATTAATGTCCAACAATCAGATTGGGGTGGTGAATAATTATGCCAGGAATTCATAGCTCATTTGAGATATTGTGTACTATTTCACAACTCACACCTCCTATAACACTATAATATAATAGTTCATTTGAAAGAATGAATCATACATTATTTGAAATTTTTCAATCGATTATGATTATATGTGACCTTCCTATTTAAGTTTTGGGTTATTATCTGGAGGCTACTACATTCTTACTAAATCATGTTCCATCTAAACCAATACACATACACCATAAGATATGGTATGGGAAGTTTCCCAGTTTTATTATGTGAATATTTGGGGGTATGGAGCTTATGAATGAGGTTTTTATTCTGATAAACTTAACCTTAAGTTCGGTAAATTCTTGTTTATTAGTTATCCCAAGGAAACCAAGAGATATTATTTATACCACCCAAATGACACAAAGTGTTTGTGGGTCAAACTTGTATATTTCATGAGAAGAAATATCTATGTTGGGTGTTATTGGGAGGAAATTTGAACTTGGAGATGTCAAACATAAAAAAAAGAAGTTTTCTTGAGATGAAGGCTGAGTTGGTTCAACAGAGAGTTATAGAAGAAGAACTATCTCAAGTCACAAAATAATATTTAAAGGTATGGTAGGACTCATCAAGAACCTGAGAGATATGAATTTCTCATGACTAATGTCGATAGAGTAACATTTATAGGATATGAAAATACTTCCTACTGAGATGCCATTTAATGTTATTATTTTAAAAAATGGTTAAAAGTCATAGAATCTAAGATAGAATACATGTACACTAACAAATTTATGAAATTGGTGTATACACCTGAAGGGGTGATATCCTTCGGGTGAAAGTTGGTTTTAAATAAGAAAACTAACATGGAAGGTACGATGTCTTCCAATAAATCATGCATGATGGAAAAGGGTTACAAACAAGTTCATGGTATTGACTATGAAAGGATGTTTTAACTAGTTGTGATAATGAAGTCTATTAAAATTTTTCAATCCATAGAAGCTCATTATATTTATGAGATATATCATATGGATGTAAAAACTATATTACATAATGGGATTTTAGTTGATGACATGTATATGATACAAACCATAGGTTTTTAAGATCCAAATGAGAATGTTACATATTACAAATTGCAACAATCCTTTTATTGACTAGAGAAATATTCTCACAAATGGAATATCCAAGTTGAAGATGTAATTAAAGAGCTTGGTTTCATCAAGAACAAAAATAATTCCTATATATACAAGAGGATTAGTGGGAGGATAGTAGTTTTTATGATACTCTATGTATAATATATACTACTTATTGAAAATTATATCTTGAAACTTCACTTTATGAAGTTGTTTTTGGGTAAAAGTTTCTCAATAAAAGACTTGGGTGAAGTAACTTACAAACTGGGCATGAGGATCTATAATGTTAAATCTAATAAGTTTATTAATCTAATTTGAAACACATATATTGGTAAATTGATAAAATGTTTTAGAAGGGAGTACTCCTAGAAGGGATCAATACCAGTATTGAATGACATGAATATGAGGGATATTCAAGATCCTCTAAAGAGTTAGAATGGATGGATATGAGACCTTATACATCCTCCATATGATATATTATACATACAATTTTATTCACGTGATCCGATGTCTCTTATTCATTAATCATAAAACTTAGATACCAATCCAATCCTTAGAAGAGTAACTATATTACTGAGAAGAACATCATTAAGTACTTGACAAGGACAAAGGATATGTACTTAATCTTTAGAGAAGAGTATGAGATCTGTGTAAAGGGTTACAAAGATACTGGTTTCCAATATGAAAAAGATTATATGAAATCCCAATATGGATTCATGTTTTTCCTAAATGATGAAGAAATTAGTTGGAATAGTTATAAACAAGCCCCCATAGTGGACTTTACAATAGAGGTAGAATGAATCATTGCATTAGATACTAAAAAGGAATCTATATGGATCAATAATCCCATTCATGAACATGGAGTATTTCCTATTATTTGGGGATAAATTGGGTTATATTATAATAATAATGGTGTTGTTTCTCAGGGTAAGGAACCTCAGTCTTATCAAAGGACAAAAAACATCCTTCAAAAATAACTTATCCTAAGGGATATCATTTCAATGTGTGATTTACAGATCAGTTGGGAGGATACTCAAGAGAATTTACAATATATGTTGCTGAAACCAATAACACAACAACCACATGAGGTTCTTATAAAATCTCTTGGTGTTTGATACATTTAATATTTATTGTAATGGTTGTAAATATATCGCATTATTGTAATGAAGAAAATAAACTATTATAATTTATAAATTTCTATTGTAATTTATTTTACATGAATGATTGAATGAAAATATACCCTCAAAGTTAAACTTTTATTTTTCCTTAACCAATGAACATTAAAAAGTGTTATGGGTTTCTATGATATGATAAGGTTAACATGAATAAAATATTTTATCCACTAAAAAGAGTTGTATATGAGATATGAATAATATATTCATGAGGTAATAAGAAGAGACACATTAAATGGATTTATCAAATAAATTAAATCTCATTGAATTTCATTCCATAATCGACATTGTAACATACTCAGTTTTTTTAAAGGAAACACTATGTTCGATAGCATAGATGACACACCACATTTATCTTAAATGAACAACTTAAAATTATCATTTAATATGATATTTATCACATATCTATTAGAATGGTGGGAATGAAAAGGATTAACAAAATTATGAAAATATGGTTTAGACATGTTTATAAAATTATTAATTGGATACAAAATTAATTATGAAATTAAATAAAAACCAATTGAATATATAAGATGTGTTTTTCTGAAAAAAATATTTAGATGAAAAAAACCGAGTTCATAAAATAATAAAATCAATATTGGTGGATTTTATTAATGAAATATATATTCAATATATTAAATGTAATGTTTAAAAATAATCTTATATGTTTTATAGACATGATATAAGAACAACTTCATTTTTTTGGATTAAAGAAGTATTTAAAAAAAAATAATGTTTTACCACATTTTGATGGAGAACCCATTTTAAATATATTTTTGACACTTTTATATGTTAAATTTTACAAAATAAACTTTTTACTTTGAATTAGGACATAAAAATGTTGTTTGGATAAATTTTTGGTATTTTTTCGATAAGTTTCATAGTTTAATGAATAATGAAAAAATAATACATTTTAATTCAAAATATAATTTTTGTCTAATATATTTATATAGTTTGATTATCCTTTAATATAGTTTTAATGTATAATTAGATGGAGCTTTTATCATTTAATCTAAGGTAGTTCAATGGATTATTTTTCAAATTAAGATTAAATAGGAAAACTATGTGAACTTTTGAATGTTTTACTTAAAAAACCTGTTTTATCGATCCATCAATAGAATTTGTGTTATACATAATTTAACAACTTTTTTTTAATTTAATTTTCCAAAACAAACATACATGGTTGTACTTAGAATGAAAAATGTGGTTCAATAAGATCAAAATAATTATTGGTGAGTAGTAACTTTAGTATTTTATTTACTACGGTTAAAGGTAAATCATGTAATTAAAGGTAAAATTAATATTATTATATTATAAAATTTCCCTAATACTTGTACGAATATTATTATATGAGTCATTATCTACCATTACCATACTTTTCCCATAATTGTGACATTTTAAATCCACTTGGGTATGATTATGACATTTATAACATTTAATTTAATGTAAAGGAAAATATTTCATAAATATATATCTTATTGAAATTTTTTTAATATGGGGTTATGTAAGTGATATATTAAGCTATGAATAGTACTTTGAAATCTAAAAATATTACCTACAACATGGTAATTTATTTATAATTTTTAAGAATTAAATAATTAAATTTAATTATGACACAAAGATGATGTAGTAATAGATTTATTAAAGAAAGAATCAAATAAATGATAATAATAATGTTAAAATAATAATAATTTGAATTATTTTATGACATAAAAAAATTTTATGGATGAATATGACATGTTAGTATTGAGTTAATGTAGATTTTTTGTTATAGTTTTTGTCCAAGAACTAACTATTTGTACTTTGATTACCTGGATATTTAATGTATTTAAATATAAAAACATCTTATTTCATATTTTTCCTTGTTCTTCATGACTATGATGTAATAATGTCCTAGAGAATTTGTTTCATTGATAAGGTTATGGAAGTTCCCACTATGATGAGAACCATGAAAAACTATAACAATAGTCTTAAATATGGTTCTTCAGTTGGATGACATACTATAATGGGACACATTGTATACATACCGTCAGGTGCGAGTACTCATAAGCAGATGAGACTTCCTCTCATGAAGTTTGTACACGGTAATATCCAAGACTAGTGTTTATGAGAACAGAACCACCAGTTGGAATTCTGCATGTTTTGGTGTCATCAGATATTTCTATCTGTGTGTGTGTGTAATGATACTTACAGTTTAATATTATCATTAATATGTGTCATGACTCGTGCACTTTAATTTACTGACGAAAACCATCATGCAGACAGTTGGCGGGAAGTATGGTATATTGGTTGCGTCATGTGGGGCATGTTATTAATGGATAATTAGATGAAGGATTTGTACCTTCCATTTATGGAAGTTGATATCTCAGCCATTTGATTGAAATAGAACCATCACATGAAATTCCACGACCATGGTGTAACGATGAGTTTATTTCAGGTAGTCAAAGAACGACGTATCAAGACTAAAGGTTGATGAAACTATCATGAAACCATCTTGATGAGATATTGAGACAAAGGGATTATATTAGACAGTAATAATTCTTATAGGGATGTTGTTGTTGCGACTTTAAGTCATTTTTCTAGGGTGCCTTAACTCATTGCTGGACAGTACTCTTGGACTTTAGGCAACCCGCTTAATGCTAATGAGAAAGAATCCTAGAGGGTCACACAATAATTGTTTCTTGTTGTATTGGATAAATTATATTTTAATTTAATTAATGGAATAAATATTACCCTCAATATAGTGGAATAATTTTATTCAAGTTAAAATGATTTCATAAATTAAATAAATATATATTCACCAGATTGTGAGTATAATATATATATTTATTTTATTGAACATTTAATAAATAATTATTGGTTTTTTGTAAATAAAATATTTATTTAAGAGAATAAATTATTTATTTATTCATTTGGGTGTTCAATAAATGGAAGTGGAGTTCAAGCGGACCAAGGCTAGTACGATAGTAAAATAATTAAGTTCAAGATGGTAAAAAATTATTTTACTAGTTGTCACAAATTAAAATAATAATAATAATGATGATATTATTTTGTGATGTGGAATTTTATTTATTCCCTTTTTCACATTTTGGCGCTCCATAAATAATGGCATGGTATAATTACTAAAATCATGGGTTTTCTCTAAGGTTATGAATGTATTTTATTATTATTTTTTAATTAAATATAGTAACCGAAGCCCCTTGTTGATAAATAGACATGTACGTCTATTGTTCCATGTTCCAAAAAACACACCTAGTGAATTGGGAATTGTTGAGATAAAAAATTTCTCTCTCAAATCCTCTTCCTACCCCTCTCAATGAAGAGTGACATATTTCATGACTGAAGAACATGCAATCAAGAACTACTGACAGAAGACAGTCGCTTTACCATGCTAGCACCCAGATAATGAGGGTTTTCGATTGGAGGCCATTGGAGCACATATGGATCACCTATAGAGGGATTCTTTTTTGGATCCTCATAAGTGCAATGAGATAATCCAAAAGGGTCATTCTGTATGATCAACATCAATAATGAATAAAATACTGAAGATCCAGGTATTATTTTCTTTATAAAATTAATTAAATTAATTATAAAAATGATTTGCAGGATCCTCTCTAAAGGTTTTGGACCTCTTTATTATTTATATAAATCTTTGATTCTTTTCTATGGAGATTGGCGTTCATCATCGTATAGATCCCGGAATAATCATTGATCATGGTAAAAATTAAAGTATGTTGCCGTCCCAACTGCGCTTCCACTGTGCCCAAAAACTACAAGTGGTATTATAGTGGTTGAATCATAGATTATAATTATATAAATATTTTTTTGATGATTTATGCATTTAATAATTTAGTTGTTTCAATTCAATTTAATTTTTCTGAAAATTAGAATATTGAGATATGTTCCTCCTCTTTCGTTTCTCAGTCACCTTACAAAAATGATCTTTTCATTTTATTTTGATTAAAATAAAATATAGGATCTCATCTGAAGGTACCAAAGGTTCCTGGATATAAAACACCAAAATACAAAGCGTTTAGTTGGATTCACACGCAGTGTATAAATCATTAATCCATCAGGACTGGTCTGCCAAACCAAGACATGTCATTGGAGTTTGTCTTAGTCTTAAAGACTCTGTGTGTTGATGAGAAACATGTGGCATTTAGTTTTCAGATTACACGCTATGTGGCCCACTGGACATGACCTGTAGTCCCTTCGGGTTAGGGTTAGACTGTGTACCCCGTACATGGATTTCCTAGCTGGAGACCATGTAACGCTGATACTACACAGTTTCTGGACCACTGAACACACCGTGTACTCCAAAGATTTATGAAGTACACTCACATTACGAATCCTTGTGCGTGTACTTTGAATAGAAGGTGAACAACAGTACACGTAGTGTATTTGGAAATACATGCTATGAGCTCATCCACATTATGCTGATTTATTAAAATTTATTATTATATTATACAAGCCCTTGAGATTTGTACCATGGTGCAGGTGTAAATATGAGGCACAACACATGATATGTGCTTTATATATATGTGTTTAATTTAACATCTATGCAATGTTCATTTTTAATCATTGGTAGTTATGAATAGGAATTCACCGGGTTGCCTCCAATGTACAAGTTACATACAATGATAGTTTTAAATGAATTTATTTGTTTAAAATTACAATGGATGAAAATCTTAAGGAAATTCATAAAAGGGTTTAAGATAAAAGGATTGATTAATTAAAGATGATAATTAATTAATTCTAGAATGATTTATCTTAAAAAAGAACAATTAAAGAATCAAATACAATTTTTATTAAATATTTAACTTGTTTCATATATGTGGGTGATCATGAGATAGACAAAGACTTTTTATGTGATTGGTTTCCTTTTTTATTTATTTATTGAATTAATTGTTGGACTGTGAGCCATCTCCCCTAATTAATATGTAGGGATTACATGCCCATGGTTTGTTTTATGTTAATACCCCTTTTTTACCCCTCACCTATGTGTGAGTTTAATAAAAGAATATGTAATGGATGAAACTCCCACGATAGAGGAGACAGTTCAAGCTAGAGCCGAGACAAAACCAATCCCAAGAGATATAGAGGTGGATAGGTGGAAAGATGTAAAAATGAACCCAAAATGTTCATGGCGTTTCTCCCCTAGGTCAGGGTTACTTTATCAACCACTAGGTAAACTAACCATTAGAAAATTTCATGATCATGCCCTTTTATTTATTTTGTTTCTATCAGTTTCATGGTTTATCATTATGGATGTGTTATCATGATCACATAATTAGTTAATTTAACAAGCATGTAAGATAAAACTAAAATAAACCAGGAGTATGTGTAAATATTATCAAGACATGGTTAATAAATTCATTAAGTTCCACTTAATATTAAAAATCATGTGATAATGATAATAATCAATTCACTCATAAGAGATAAAAACCCCTTAAATAAAATATTAAGTCAGACCAAGCCTTACATTAATTGATTAAGGGAAAAACTCAATAAAACTATGTGCTTGAACAACCCTGGTTGGGACACATAATTTTATACAGGAAGCCCTTATGAAAGGTTTCAGGTTGACTTTCCCATATTAATCTAGAGGAGTATCACTTTCTAGACTAGTGTAATATTTGAGGCAAGAGTTGAGGAAATCCAAAGTCAGGATTTCAGGATTGGGGAGTCCACTCAATAGACCAAGGACCTACAAGCCCATAGTTGGAAAATACCTACGTACCTAAATACCTTCAAATAGCTTGACCAACCCTTGTTCGGGTTATGCAAAAGGGAATATGGATTCTTTCCACTACAATGTCATGGAAACTGGATATTCTGAGTTCAATGGTGAGGGCCATTGGGACTTGATAAAATAGTGGGAGACTTAATAAAATTAGTTTATTATTTCTCATAAAATGTAATCAAGAAAGTACTAATGATCTGTTCTTTTAATTGTAGAATAAAATGAAAATCTCTACAAACAAACTATCCCTGTGATCAATTCTGGATAAGGAAAACATCCTCACCAACAGTAACTTCTCGGAGTGGTTTAGATTCCTTTAGGTTATTCTACGCCATGAATATAAATCTTACATGTTAGGGTCAACATTACCTTATTCTCCTTCCCAAGAGGTGAGTGACGAAGAGTTCTTGGACTATGATAAACATATGAAAAACATGGTCTATGTTCAATGTTTGATGTTATCATCAATGTCTAGTGAGCTCATGAAGTATCATGAAAACATGGATTCCTATAGAATACTCGATCACCTCCATGGTCTTTACTAGGAGAGAGAAATACAAGAATGGTTTGAGATCTCTAGATCACTCTTTCAGAGTAATCTTGGAGAGGGTACATCAAATGGGCCTCACGTAGCCAAGCTCATTGGCTACATTGAGCACTTTGAAGTTCTTGGGTTTAAACTCCCTGAAGAACTGGGTACTAATATCATTATTTCATCACTCCCTTATAGATTCTCCATCATTATTTTTAATTTCAATATGAACAACATTGTGAAGTCTCTATCTATTCTTATTGTCCTCATTCACCTAGTGGACAAAGATATGAAGCGTGAAAGGAATTATGTCCATAAGGTAAATAAGAGTAAAGGGAAAGTAAAGGGCTTTAAGCCGTAAGCTTCTTCACACCCTTCCAAGAAAAGGAAGATCAAAGGGGTGGTAGGAGAATAAGAAGCTATTTGTTTCACATGTGGAAAAAGGTCCATTGGAAGAAGAACTACACCTTGCCTAAGAAGAAAGGGGAAGGTTTAGGTGCATTTTTTATTGAATGAAATCTATCTATTTATAAAAATTGGGTATTATATATAGGTTTTAGGGCTCATATATGTATCCAAATATACGAACCAAGTAGATTTAAAAATATTGACTGAGGGGAGGTAGATCTACGAGCAGCCAACAGAGCCAGACTCACGACTTTAGCCACCGAGGACTACCACATCCCATTTCCAACCGATACGATCTTAGTGTTAATGGGTTGTTATTAAGTTCTATCTATTACTAAAAACATTATTTTTGTATCCATATTAGATAGAGATTTATTTTGTTTCATGTTAGAAAATGGATGTTTCTTCTTTTAAAAATATAACATTTTTTTGGGTAGGGAACATTTATACAATGGTCTTTACATGTTGGATTACAGAAACCAAGTAATGAAAACCGATAAAAAATATACTTCATATGACTTATACCACACCCAACATAGGCATCACTGGCTAAGTCATGTAATTGAGAAACTATAGAAAAACTTATATCAAGGTGGATATTTAGATTATTTCTAACTAAAACTACTTGGGGTATGTCATACATGTTTACAAGGCAAAGTGACCAAAGCCCCATTTAATGGGAAAGGTGGAAGTGCTAAAGAGGTTATTGAATTAGTTAATACTGATGTGTGTGGACCATTTTTTGTTGAATCAAGAGGAGGTTACTCATACTTCATAACTTTTACTGATGATTTTAGTAGATATTGATATATATAATTAATGAGGTATAAGTTAGATATTTTATATATGTTCAAAGAATACAAGAATGAAGTTGAGACCTAGAATGGTAATAAGATTAGGAAACTCCTGTTAGACTGTGATGGAGAATATCTTAATCAAGACTTCATTGATTACTTACAAAAGTTTGGGATCATATACCAACTCACTCTTCTTTACATGTCCCAGTGGAATGGTGTGAGAAAAAGGAGGAACAACACCTTGTTGGACATGGTGAGATCAATTATGAGTCATCCGAGTCTTCCATTATCCTTTTGGGGATATATGCTACAAACAGGGGCACACATAATAAATCAAGTACTAACTAAATATATAAATTGTATTCCATATGAGTTTTGGAGTGGAAAGAAAACCATGTTATCAAATTTACAAGTGTGGGGAAGCGATGCATTTGTTAAGGCATCTTCAGGTAACAAACTTTAACCTCATGGAACAAAGTGTACCTTTATAGGTTACCTCAATGAAAAAGGGTATATTACCTATAAAACCTCTCAGAAAAAGGTTATAGTGGCAGGACACGCCATATTCCTTGAGAGGGAGAACATCTCCAAAAGAGATAGTGGGAGAGGGATAGACTTCAATGAAGTCGAGGATCAAGGTATACCAGAGTTGGTACATGAACAGATTCCACAAAGCCCCATAGAAGAAAGAAATTTTCTAGAGACATAAGAACTGTGTAGGAGTACAAGAGAGTTTAGAGAACAATAATAGTATGGTTTTTTAGTTACTGAGGATGGTAACTCATTATTAGTTGATAATAGTGAACCTCTAACCTATAAGGAACCAGTACGTGGCATAGATGTTACCAAGTGTCAAGAAGCCATGAATTCTGAAATGGATTCCATGTACCAAAACAATGCTCGGATTTTGGTATATCCTCTAGTTGATGTAAATACTGTTGGTTGAAAATGGGTATTCAAGAAGAAACTGGAAAGGGAAGGACAATTCAATACCTATAAGGAATGACTAGTTTTAAAAGGGTTAATATAGTGTCAAGGAATTAACTAAAACAAAACCTTTTCACTAGTTTCAATGCTAAAATCTACCAAAATTCTATTGGAAATTACCACTCACTGAGACTATGATATTTGAAAAATAGATTTCAAAACATCCCTCTTTAACAGGAACCTTCAGCATGATTTCTACATGAAATAACCTAAAGGGTTTATGACTCCAAAATATTCCAATAAGCTATGAAAGTTGCAGAAATACATATATGGATTAAAGAAAGCGTCTAGGTCCTAGAATAATAATTTTGATGAAGCCATAAAAAAATTTGGTTTTATGTAGAATGAATGTGACCCTTGTGTCTACAAACAGTTTTGTAGGAGTGTAGTCATTTTCTTAACAGTATATGTTTATGACATATTACTTATTAGAAACAAGATACCAGTGTTACAGTCTATTAAGGCATGGTAGAATAAATTATTCTCCATAAAGGACATGGGTGAGGCAACATATATTCTTGGGATCAAGATACATGATGATAGATCCAAGTGATTGTTGTGCCAAAGTCAAAGTACATGCATTGATAACATACTGAAGAGATTCAGAATGGGACAATCCAATAGGGAATTTTTACACCATCACAAGGCATTCATCATTCCAAGAAAATGTGTCCTTAGACACATGAGGAAAGAAATATAATAGAAAGGACTCCATACAAATCAGAGATTGGGTTACTCATGTATTCTATGCTATGTACTAGGCATGATGTTTCCTACACATTGAGTGTGGTAGGAAGATATCAAGATGGCCCCAGTGACTGCCATTAGATATATTTCAAGAATATCCTAAAGTATCAGAGGCATTGTAAGGATATGTTCCTAGTTTATGGAGGATATGAGAAACTAGTCATCAGAGGATATGCAGATGCTAGTTTCTAGATTAATTAAGATGACATGAAGTCTCAAATGGGATACATATTTATTTTGAATGGAGGTGCAGTGAGCTAGAAGAGATTAAAGAAGAGTGTGGTCGCAGATTCTACACCAGAGTATGAGTATATCCCAGCTTCTAAGGCAACTAAAGAAGCAATTTGGATGTGAATATTCATCCATGATCTGGATTTGATACCTCGGAGTAAAGATCCCATCACCCTGTACTATGATAATACTGTAGCGGTGGCTCTCACAAAGGCCCAAGGTCACATCAATGAATGAATAAAATAATTTGAAAGTGTCATATCTTGAGATATTTTTATCAGATAGGTGAAGTTGTAGTGAATATTATTTCCACGAAAGACAATGTGGGATACCCCTTGACTAAATACCTGACTCAGTAGAAACATGATCATCATGTGAGGTATTGGGGGATGAAATTTGTTGACCGTTAGATCTAGTCTAAGTGAGAGTTTGTTAGATTTGGTGTCATAGAACCCACTATTTGTACTTTTATTACATGGATATTTAATGTATTTAAATATTGAAACATTTTATAACATATTTTTTATTGTTATGCAGGACTATGATGTAATAATGTTCTAGAATATTTTTTGCATTGATATGGTCATGGTGGTTCCCCACCATGATGAGAACCTTGAAATGCTATAACAATATCCATAAATATAGTTCTATGGTTGTATGAAATATTATAATGGGACACATAGTATTGAGACCATCAGGTGTGAGTACTCATAAGAAGATAAGACTTCCTGTCATGAAGTTCATACTTGGTAATCCTTAAGACGAGAGATTATGAGAATAGATGCACTCATAGGAATTCTTCATGTTTTGGTGTCATCATATATTCCTATCATTGAGTGTATGTAATGATCCTTATGTAATGACCCAAATTTTTTAATTATATTTGTTTCCTAATTTTGTTGGTATAATTAAAATGTGACCGTTGTGTTTCAACTATTACATGACCGTTGGAAACTATAATCTTAATGTTTTGTTTTTATAAATACAGTTATCTTGGTAAATTAATATAGAAAGAAGATTTGATGGCCTCATCCAGTAGACTCGAGACATATGAAGCCCATTTGTCGGAGATTGGGAAGGAGGTAGCATCACTAGGCATTGCTTTGGACCAAGACCAAGCCGAACTTCAACGTATGAAGCTTGAACTGAATCGCCTAAGGGAGAAGTTCAAGCTGATAGAAATCACCACCCGGGCAATGTTTTCTGAGCCACCCCAAGATTCTATCACCATTGCACACCTAACACTTAGGTCCTATGTTGGTGTAATAAGGGGATATGTAACGAGACCTTAGTTGCTTTGTGTAATCCTTTTATATAAATAAAATTGTTATTTCTTCTTATGGAAATGTTTGTGAATTTGAAATATCCGGATAAATATAGGATGTGTATTATTGATGAATTTAGGGAAAAAGGGTATTTTAAAATATTTTTGTAATCATTAAATAATTAATAATGTGAAATGATTTTCAAAAAATGGTCTTCTACAATTGTGAGCAGTGAGAAATTTAGAGTCTAATAAGATCAACTTGGTTTTTAGTGAATAGTAAAGTAGGAATAGTTATATACCCATAAGAATAGTAATGAATAGTAATTAATAGTAATTTGACCAAAAAATAGAAACTTCACCCATGAATGTATAAATACATTTTAGACATCTTAAAAGTGAAAAAGACGATCATAGTATAAGTTTTGGTATTTTTATATGCCATAAATATTTTATTTATAATTTTATAATTAATTTAATAATTTAAAATGGAAATGTATTTTCATAAAATTTTATCATAAATTGTTACTTTATTGTCTTATGGGTATATGATATTTTTATGGAATCTTGATTACTTTTTTAAGGTGTTACAAAATGAGTTATAGTTTTAAAGTTGTATTTTTGGAATAAGTAATGATTTTATTTAAAAATTAAATTAAAAATATTTATAAAAATATATTTATAAAATGAAATTAATTTTTGAATTCAAAGCATCGATATTAGGTTTGGGTGAATTTTTGGGTTTTTTCTGAAACAGTTGAATTTTCGGTGAATAGTAAAAATGCAGTTTTGAGTTTCAGGTGTTTAATGACATCATTAATGATATAATAATGATTTATGATTTCTGGTAGACTTATTAATAGTGATATATTCTATGATGTGTGCTAAGTGGACAATATCACGGGCAAATACCATGGGAAAGCCCATGGTTTTGCAAATTCCACAGTTGAGGTGTCCCTTGTAAATTAATAATTTATTCACTCACTTTCCCTATAAATACCAAGCCATTTCCCTTATTAATTTCATTCAAAAATAATCCTCAATGAAGTTATAGTCTCCTTACCTCCCAATGAGTCCTCCCAAGGTTCCCTCAATCCTCCCAATTTCCCTACCTTTAAGCTTTCGAAGTTACTCTTTAAGGTAAGAGATCCTTTCACCTTCCTCTTTTAAGTCATGAATTCCTTTATATTGTGTCTTATAGTTTCCATATTTTTATATTGATGGTATGTTCTTATATGTTCTAATTACTGTACATTTCATGTCTAAATTGTTTAGAGACCCTTTCCTCTCTCATCAATTTTTTTTCTGAATTTTTAAGTGATGTAGTTAGGCTGCCCAATTTCTCGTAAAGGAAATCACATCTTCTCTTTTCTTTCATGTTTCCTTTCCATGTGGATTGTCATTCAAATATCCTTACCATGTTCTTACCTCCATGTTATTCTGTATTTATATTTTAATATTATACATTTATGAGTGGGTTATCCTTGTACCCTCTCTTTTTATTATTTTCTAAAACCATGTTATATAGCCGTTATGCTGCAGAAATTTTGTCTCAAAATTTCTATCTCTTTCTCCCAAGAAATTATTTTGTTTATTTATTTGAATACCCAGACCTATTTCTTTTCTATGGGTTTTCATAAATAAATAAGAAGGATATTTTTGTTCTGTAATGGATGTACATATAACCCTCACTCCCTTTTCTTGGGTTATAAATGATGTAATGATCTTAATTTTTAAGAGCTTTTAAAACATCACAATTTTGAAATGAGACCCATTTCTTTTATTCTAAATGGGTTATTTATGAATTGTTTGATTATGATCTTTTTTGATCACATGTAAGTAAAGACATATTAAGGGTTCACCCTTATAGAGCTCCAATGTATTGGGTAAAGAATTAATCCCAAGATATGACAAGTTTCACGATACCTTGGTGAATAACTTTGGTAATTTTTTGACACCTTGGGGATGTACCTTGGTGATATGTTCATGAATGTCTAAATGAAATGTTGTAGCCACATATTCAAGTTATTCTCATTATGATATGCCTATACTTCCATTTCTTATGCCCTTATGTTTTTATTCAAGTACTTATTGATGTCACAAGTAAACTGATTCCCTGTTTACCCTTACTAGGCCTTCTGCTCACCCTTACCTTTAAATGTATGTCTCCAGGTTGAGATGTAGTAATTGTACTTTGGATGAACTTATGATGAAGCCATACAAGTGGATTAGAAGAATGTTTTATGTAGTTTTTCATGTATTATGTTCCTTATTTCCAAGACGCTAAACTTTAAAGATCCTCTGTTTGTCAAATGTAATGAAAATTTTTGTAATAAAAAGGCAGAATGCCATAGTTAGTATCAAATGATAGTTTATTTATTTATGGAAATTTGGCAACGAAATATTTAGGACGGATCCTATAAAAAAGTTTAAATATAGGAAAACTTCCTGGTATTTCAGTGAGTATTAATTAAGTGGTTTATTAAGAAAATACATCCCTGTCTAGATACAAGTAGGTAGAAGCGGCTCTGGCACAGAGGTACCTAGGAGTGAAAACACTAACAAGGGGTTTCGGGCTTGACCTAGGGTATCCTAGTACATGGACATGGGCCTTGCTATACTCTTGGTTATGATACTCCCAGGGGATATTTTTGGTTAATCATAATCTTTTTATGAATCATTATGAAGGATTTATAGAGAAATGTAATTGTTTAAATAAGTTTTAAGCCATAAATCCTTTATAGTTAGAAGATTTTTAAATGAAATAAGTTTCTAATTGAGGTTTTATTCTTATAGAAATGGAGGGCTATAGGAGGAACCGTGCATATGGTGACGCATTGGACCATGCACTGATGGCCCTCCGATGGAAGCTGAAATGGAAACATTCATTTGAATGATGAACCAACTGACTCAAGTTGTAGGAAATAACTTGAATCATGCTGAGAGATAGATCTCACCACAAATGGAACAACATTCTATTGAGTTTTTTTTGCGTCAGCGACCACCAACCTTCAGTGGATCGACTGACCCATTGATTTCTGAGTAGTGGATCAGCTCCATCGAGAAGATCTTTTCTGTGCTCCATTGTTCAGAGCAAGAGAAGGTCAACCTGGTCATCTGTCGCTTAGAAGGGGAAGCTGATTAGTGGTGGGAACTGATTAAAAACACAAGGGAAAGAGTGTAAGTTGCAGATTTGGAGTGGGAAGAGTTCAGATGGATCCTTTTTAGTAAGTATTTCCCTTGTTCCCTGAGAATAAGAATGAAGAAGGAGTTTCTCGAGATGTAGAAGAAGGAGAACGAATCTGTCAAAATCCATGAGATGAACTTCACCCAACTTTCACGATATACCTCTAGATTTTTCATGGATACAAATGGTACGGTTGATAGATTTTTCGGTGGACTGAGACCTCATCTACGAAGGAATATTTCCAACCTAGACTATGAAAACTATGAGGGGATCGTGCGAAGTGCGATGAAATTCGAACTGGAGTTTGGTGAGATGCAGTGGTCTCATAAATCCAATGACAGAAAGAGATCAATGTATCCAAGCTTAGGGAGGATCTTTGATCAAGGAAGATGAGGAAATCAAGTGAAACATCCCACATGTAATAAATATGGGAAGAATCATTCGGGGAACTGCCTCCTCGGGAGTGGGAAATGCTCTAAGTGTGGAAGAGATAGCCATATTGTGAGGAATTTTTATAGTGAGGTGAAACCTCAACTTCCAAACACTAATGACAAGGGGAAGATGGTGTAGGCCCTACCTGATGTCTTGTGCTTTAAGTGTGGACATCTTGGGCACATTTCCAATCACTGTCCAAATCTGAGGGTAGTGGAGGGGAACCACTATCAGCCTCAGAAAAGGACAAGGGATAAAGGTCTTGCTTTTTCTATCACGAAAATAAAAGTTGAAGCTCCAAATGATGTGGTAGTAGGTACTCTTGTTGTTCTATCAAAGCTAGCAAGAAATTTTTTTTGATTCTAGTTGTACACATTCCTTTATTTACTCCAAGTTTTCAAAAAATTTAGAATCAACCCCCGACTTTCTAAAATTAGTGTTATCAGTCAGGACTCCTGGTGGGTTTATCCAAGCATCATCAGTGTTTAGAAAATCTTGTATTTACTTTGGTGAGAACAATCTTATCACAAATCTATTAGTCATTCCCATGCTAGAATTTGAAATTATACTAGGGATGGACTGGCTCTTAAAGTATAATTCTAAGATCAAATGCAGAAGTAAGGAAATATCAGTAGTCTTGAATGGAAAACCTATAGATATCTTACAAGGAGAGATACCTCAACCTGATATTTATCTATAAGAACCTCCTATATCCTTCTTTATGTAATTGATCAGTGAAGAAGAAGAAGGAAATGATAGTTTTTGGATAGAAAATGTACCCATAGTCTAGGAATACATTAATGTATTTCCTAAGGAGTTTCCTGGACCTCCCCTAGAAAGAGAGGTAGAGTTATCCATTGAAATCATACCTGTATCTCATCAAATATCAAAGACCCCATATAGGATGGAAAATGTGGAGTTGGAGGAATTAAAGAAACAACTCCAAGATCTTTTAGAGAAGGGGTTTATCTGACTGAGTGTGTCTCCTTGGGGAGCACTTATTCTCTTTGTGAAGAAGAAGGATGGATCAATACAGCTATGAATTGATTATAGAGAACTGAACAGAATCACAGTAAAGAACAAATACCCTCTTCCTAGAATTTATGAATTATTTTACCAACTTCATGGGGATCAATTCTTCTCAAAGATTTATCTTCGATCTGGTTATCACCAATTGAGGGTAAAGAAAGAAGATATTCCAAAAACTGCCCTTCGATCAAGATATGGGCAATATGAGTTTGTTGTTATGCCTTTTGGACTGACTAATGCTCCTGCTATTTTTATGGATTTGATGAATAGAGTCTTTAAAGACTACCTTGATAACTTTGTGGTAGTTTTTATTGATGATATTCTGATATATTCCCAAAGTCGTGAGGAGCATGAGGATCTCCTAAGGGTTATTTTTCAAACTCTGCGGAAGGATAGGTTTTTTTGGAAAGTTCAGTAAATGTGAATTTTGGTTACAACATGTTGATTTCTTGGGGCACATTATTACCAATGAAGGAATCACCGTTGACCCTGCAAAGACAAAAGTTTTAGAGGAGTGGCCTCAGCCTACAACAATAACATAGATTCATATTTTCCTTGGATTAGATGGGTATTATAGGAGGTTTGTAAAAAACTTTTCATGGATTTCTAATCCATTAACCAAGTTAACTCGAAAAGGGGTCAAGTTCATCTGGACAAAGGAGTGTGAGGAAGTTTTCCAAGAGCTGGAGAAGAGATTGGTTACTGCACCTGTGTTAACTCTTCCCTCAAGTGGAGAAGGATTTTATTTTTAGAGATGCATATTTTAAAGGGCTTGGGTGCATCCTCATAAAAAATTACAAGGTCATTGCTTATGCATCTCAACAGTTGAAGACTCGTGAGAAAAACTATCCAATGCATGATCTGGAGCTCACTGCAGTCATTTTTGCTCTGAAGATATGGAGGCACTATCATTAAGGGGAGAAATGTGATATATACATAGACCATCAAAGTTTGAAGTATATTTTCACACAAAAGGAATTGAACATGAGACAAAGGAGATGGTCAGAGCTTCTTAAAGACTACGATTGTTCAATTCATTATCATCAAGAAAGTGTAAAAAAAGTTACAGATGCATTAACCAGGAAATATTCAGTTGTTCTTTCCATGATGATGATTCAAAAAGATCCTTTGATCAATGACTTAGTAAATCTAGACATGGGAATTATAAGGGAAGGGAAATCATCAACCCTAACCCAAATGATTTCTCAACCGTCATTACTAGAGAAGATCAAGAAAGCTCAGAAAGAAGATACTTTGTTATGGAAGATTTTTGAGGCTGTGAAGGATGGGAAGTTTCTTGAGTTAAATACTGATCAAGTAGGTGTACTGAAATTTCGTACAAGACTATGTGTTCCATCTATTCTGGAAATAAAGAAGGAGCTGATGGATGAATCTCATAGATCTACTTTCTCTATACATTCTGGAAGCACAAAAATGTATAGGGACCTTCGTGATAATTATCGGTGGGATAATATGAAAAGGGAGATTGCTTAATACACTTCAAGGTGCCTAGTATGTCAGCAATTTAAGGCAGAGTGACAAATTCTTAAAAGGTTATTGCAACCACTACCCATACCAGCATGGAAGTGGGATAATATCACTATGGACTTTGCCACTGGTCTTTTGAGAACTTCCAATGGAAGCAATACGATATGGGTTATTGTGGACTGTCTCACCAAGACTTCCCATTTTATCTCCCTTTGGGAAGATTTCTCTCTTGATCAACTTTCTAGGATTTATGTGCAGGAAGTGGTAAGGCTGCATGGAGTTCCACTTTTTATCATATCTGATCGTGATCCAAGGTTTACATCAAAATTCTGGAGAAGTCTTCGACATGCTCTGAACACTGAATTGAATTTCAGTATGACCTATCACCCCCAAACTGATGGCCAATATGAAAGGACTATTAAAACACTCTAGGACATGCTGAGAATGTTCTTAATAGAATTTAAGGGTGGATGAGATCAACATCTCCCTTTAGTTGAGTTCTCTTACAACAACAGCTTCCACTCTAGCATTCAAATGGCACCCTATGAAGATCTATATGGGAATCTATGTACAACTCCTACTTTTTGTGATGAAGTTGGTGAGAGAAAAATTCTTGGGCCTGATATAGTGAAAGAGATGACAGAAAAGGTTCATTCCATCCAAAAACACATTAAGGCTGCTCAAATTCGAAAAAAGAGCTATGCTGACAACCGTCGAAGGGACTTAAAGTTTGATGTTGTTGACAAATTCTTTCTTCGTATTTCACCTTGGAAGAGAGTCATGAGGTTTGGGAAGAAAGGGAAGCTCATCCCTAGGTACATTAACCCCTATGAAATCCTTGATCGTGTGGGAGTAGTGGCCTATCGGCTTGCACTTCCTCCAAATCTATCCCAAGTTCATGACGTCTTCCACGTATCCCTCTTGAGGAAGTATATACCTGACCCTTTACATGTACTATATCCTGAGGTGGTACAACTGGAACATGACATATCTTATGAGGAGCAGTCGGTGGAGATCTTGGATCGTAGAGACAAGGTTCTACGCAACAAGACTACCCACCTTGTTAAGGTGTTGTGGAGGAACCACAAATGTGAAGAAGCCATGTGGGAACTGGAGGAGTCCATGAGATAGAATTACCCACACCTTTTCCCATCGGAGGGTTCGAGATAAAATTTCGGGGATGAAATTTTTTAACGGGGGAAGAATGTGACAACCCAAATTTATTAATTATATTTGTTTCCTTATTTTGTGGGTATAATTAAAATGTCACCATTGTGTTTCGACTGTTATATGACTATTGCTCAATATGACTGTTGGTAACTATAATATTAACGTTGTGTTTTTATAAATATGGTTATCTTGTTTAATTAATACAGAAAGAAGATTGAATGGCCTCATCTAGTATACTCGAGCCATATGAAGACCATCTGTCAGAGATTGGGAAGGAGGTAGCATCACTGGGCTTTGCTCTGGACTAGGCCCAAGACGAACTTCAACGTATGAAGCTTGAACGAAATCGCCTAAGGGAGAATTTCAAGCTGATCGAAATCACCACTGAAGTAATGTTGTCTGAGCCACCCAAATATTCTATCACCATAACACACCTAACACTTAGGTCCTATACTGGTGTAATAAGGGGCTATGTAACGAGACCTTAGCTACTTTGTGTAATCCTTTTATATAAATAAAATTGTTATTTCTTCTAATGGAATTTTTTTTGAATTTAAAATATCCGGATAAATATAGGATGTGTATTATTGATGAATTTAGGAAAAAAGGGTATTTTAAAATATTTTTGTATTCATTAAATAATTAATAATGTGAAATAATTTTCCAAAAATGGTCTTCTACAGTTGTGAGCAGTGAGAAATTTAGAGTCTAATAAGATCAAATTAGTTTTTAGTGAATAGTAAAGTATGAATAGAAACATACCCATATGAATAATAATGAATAGTAATTAATAGTAATTTGACCAAAAAAAATTGAAACTTCACCCATGAATGTATAAATACATTTTATAAATCTTAAAAGTGAAAAAATGATAATAGTTTATGTTTTGGTATTTTTGTATGACATAAATATTTTATTTAAAATATAATAATTAATTTAATAATTTAAATTGGAAGTTTATTTCCATAACATTTAATCATAAATTGATACTTTATTGTCTTATGGGTATACGATATTTTTATGGGACCTTGATTACTTTTTTAAGGTGTTACAAAATGAGTTATATTTTTAAAGTTGTATTTTTAGAATAAATAATGATTTTATTTAAAAATTAAATTAAATTTTTTAGAAAATTATTTTCATAAAATGGAATTCATTTTTGAATTCAGAGCATTTATATTAGGTTTGGGTGAATTTTTGGGTTTTTTCTGAAATAGTTGAATTTTCAATGAATAGTAAAAATGCAGTTTTGAGTTTCAGGTGTTTAATGAAATCATTAATGATGTAATAATGATGTAGGATTTCTTGTCGACTACTGAATATTGATATATTCTATGAGGTGTTCCAAGTGGCCAATAGCATTGTAAAATACCATGGGCAAGCCCATGGTTTTGCAAATACCACCGTTGAGGTGTCCCTCATAAATTAATAATTTATTCAGTCAGTTTTCCTATAAATACCATGATATTTCTCTCATTAATTTCATTCCAAAATCATCCTCAACGAAGTTCTGGTCTCCTTATTTCCAAATGAGTCCTCCCAAGGTTCCCTCAAGGCTTCCAAGGTCCCGACCATCAAGATTTCGAAGTTACTCTTCAAGGTAATGGGTCCTTTCACCCTCCTCTTTTAAGTGATGAATTCCTCTATGTTGTGTCTTCTAGTTTCCATATACTTATGTTGAGGGTATGTTATTATATGTTCTAATTATAGTCCATTTCATGTATAAATTGTTGAGATACCTTTTCAACTCTCATCAATTTGTTTTCTGAATTTTTAAGTGACGTCGTTAGGCTGCCAAATTTCTCTTAAAAGAAATCACATCTTCTCTTTTCTTTCATGTTTCCTTTTCATGTGGTATGGAATTATAATATCCATACCGTGTTATTACCTCAATGTTATTCTGTATTTATATTGTAATATTATACATTTTTGAGTGGTTTACCCTCATACCCTCTCATTTTATTATTTTCTAATAAAACCATGTTATATAGCCGTTATGCTGCCGAAATTTCTTCTCAACATTTCTATCTCTTTCTCTTAAGAAATTATCTTGTTTATTTATGTGAATACCCAAACCTATTTCGTTTATATGGGTGTTCATAAATATATAAAAAGGATATATTTTGTTCTGTAATGGACATACATATAACCATTGCTCCCTTTCGAAGGGTTATAAATGATGTAATGATCTTAATTTTTAAGAGCTTTTAAAACGCCACGATTTTGAAATGAACCCCATTTCTTTTATTCTCTATGGGTTATTTATGAAATTTTTCATTATGATCTATGTGGATAACATGTAATTAAAGTCATATTAAGGGTGTGTCGTTATAGAACTCCAATGTATTGGGTATAGAATTAATCTCTAGAGATGAAAAGTTTCACGATACCTTGTTGAATAACCTTGATAATTTTTTGACACCTTGGGGATGGACCTTGGTGATATGTTCATAAATGTCTAAATGAAATGTTGTAGCCACATATTAAATTTATGTCTCAAGTTATTTTCATTATGATATTCCTATACTTCCATTGCTTATGTCCTTATGTTTTTATTCAAGTACTTATTGATGTCACAAGTAAACGGATTCCCTTGTTTACCCTTACTAGGGCTTCTACTCACCCTTTACTTTAAATGTATGTCTCCAGGTTGAGATGAAATAATTGTACTTAGGATGAACTTATGATGAAGTTGTACAAGTGGATTAGAATAATGTTTTATGTTGTTTTTCATGAATTATGTTCCTGATTTCCAAGACACTAGACTTTAAAGATCATCTGTTTGTAAAATGTAATGAAAATTTATGTAATAAAAAGGCAGGATTCCATACCTTAGAATTTAATATTATCATTAATAAATTTCATGAGTCACAAATTTTTTTTATTAACGAAAACCGTCACGCAAAAAATTGGCGGGAAGTATGGTATGTTGGGTGAATCACGAGTAGTATGTTATTAATGGATAAGTCGAGGAAGGATTTGTACCTTACATTTATGAAAGATGATATCTTGGACCTTGGATTGAAATAGAACCATCACGTGAAATTCCATGGACATGGTGTAATAATGATTTTATTTCTCGTAGTCAAATAACAATGTATCAAACATAAAGTTTTTTGACACTATCATGAAACCAGCTTGATGAGATATTGAGACAAAGGGATTATATTACACAGTGAGCATATGTATGAAGAAGTCATTGTTGCTACTTTAAGTTTAGTATCTTGGGTTCCCTGACCAGTTTCAAGATAATACTCTTGGACTTTAGGAAATCACACCTAATGCCAATGAAAAAGAATCCCAGAGGGTCACACACTAAGTGTTTTTAGTGGTCTTAGTTAAAATCTTTTTGAATTTAATTAATGGAATAAATATTATTCTCATGATAGTGGAATAATTTTATTCAAGTATAAAGGATTTCATAAATTAAAAATATATTTATTCACCAGATTGTGGGTACAATATATATATTTATTTTATTTAACATTTAATAATTATTTATTTACTAGTTTTTAAATAAAATATTTATTGAATATAATAAATTATTTATATATTTCTTTGGGTTTTCAATAAATGGAAGTGGATTTTGAGTGGAACAAAGTTGGTCTGATAGTAAAATAATTATTTGGAAGACAATAAATAATTATTTAACTAGTAGGAACAAATTAAAATAATAATAACAACACTGCTATTATTTTATGATGTAGAATTTTATTTATTCTATTTTGCTCAAGATGGTGCACCATAAATAATTACACGGTATTATTATTAAAATAATTGGTTTTCTCTAAGGTTATGAATGTATTTAATTTCTATTACGTAGTTAGATATTGTCTCCAAATCCCCATGTCAATAAATAAACAGAAACCTCTATTGTTCCATGTACCGAACTGCATGCCCGGTGAATTGAGAATTATTTAGCTAAATAATTTCTCTCTCGAATCCTCTTCTTTCCCATATCAAGAACAAGAGATGTTCTTCAATTAAAAAGAACAAGAGATCAAGAATGACTGACACCAGACACTCGCTTCACTGTGATAACTCCCATAGAACGAGTGGTGTAGATCCAAGGCCATCGAAGCATGTGTGGATCACCGCTATAGGGATTCTTGTTCGGATTCCCACAAGCACAATGAGACAATCTGGAAGGGTCATTCTGGATGATCAAAATCATGAATGATAAAAATACCAAATATCCAGGTATTATTTTATTTATGAAATTAATTAAATTATTTATAAACATGATGTGCAAGATCCTTTCTAAAGGTCTTAGGAATCCCCCTTCTTTATCTAAATATTTTATTCTATTAAATGGAGACTTTCATTCATCATCGTATTGATCCCGAAATAATAATTGATCATGGTAAAAAATAAATTTGGGTGCTGACCCAACTGAGATTTTTCTGTTCCTGGAACCTATAGTTTTTTCAAAGGAATCATGTTGTTATGATATTTTTAAAAAGCCACGTAATGAATAGTGTCAAAATTGACATAAATCATATATTAAAATATAAAATATTTAATTAAAAGATATAAATTTTTAAAAAATATAACATTCAACTAAATATTTTATATAACTCTAAAAATTTCATTAATGACTCATTCATTGTAAGTTTGGAATGATTTGGTAATTATTTTAACCCTCTAATTGTAAATCACTTGGTAATGTTATAAGAGATTAAAGGGCTTAAAACAAAAATGTAAGGATTAAATAAAATACAAAAACTTGTCTAAGTATCATTGGATGATTATATTTTGAAACATAATCATACTATATTTGAACTAATTGAGTTTGGACCCTTTTGGAATTGAAATTGAATTTATATTAGTTTAATACTTTTAATAATTCCAAGGGTTCCCCTTCCCTCTCCTCTAAAAAAGATCCCTTTTACCTCTATTACTCACAGGTCCAAAACCCTTTGGTTCAGAAAATATCTACTGAAAAAACATACTAGATTCCCTAACCACATTCTTGAGGCTTTAGTTTAGGCAGAACACCCTTCTTATATGTGATACGGTGTTCTTCAAAGGTTGTCAACTGAAGAAGAGATATCATTTTCTATAAGTATTTCTATTTTATTTCTCCTTCAAATTACTTAAAATATTATTCTTACTAGATGAAATAACAAATCTAGTATTTTCAATATAATAAGATGTTATAATGATAATATCATAACAAAAATCCATCTCTACTTTCATTAAATGGTAATGGAATTAATCATTCGTGTGTATGTGTGAACTATCACCTCCAAGAACTGATCTAATTCATTTTTCATAACGGAATCTCATGAATGGTTATAATAATGTAATTAATGTTCACATCTGATATTATTGAAATATTAATCATTATAATACAATAATATATCAATGATATTCTTACCTTCCATCTACATAAAAATGATAACATTGTTCATGCGTACATGTGAACTATCACCTCAATGAAGCGATGTGACTCGTTTTTATTAATTATATCACTTGTAAGATATATTTATGTATAAATAAATTATTAAAATGATATTAATGATTCAATTATAATTATGTAAATATAATATAATACTTAACTTCTTTCCATACTGATCAATGAAAAATGGAAAACGTTACTCATGTGTACGTATGACTTAACGTCTCCATGATTATAATATTATTCATTTTTCATAACCACACTTCATGGTTTGATTTAAAGGTATTATTTATCTATAAAAAGGATAATAATGTCCTGAATATTATTCCGGAGATGAATAACTTATGAACAGATGAACTATTGACAGTGTACAAAGTCCATTTTCAACTCATGTACTGAATATCGACAAAACATCCGATGTGAACTTATATCATTATATAATTGTCATAAAATGTTAATAAGTGATATAAAAGGAATAATGAACATTAAAAATTTTCTCAACCAGGTATAAATTAACCTATATTTATTATTTTGGAAGATAAAGAATGTACGAGATGTTTCAGACTCGAGGTAAGGGACTTCCTCTCAATCTCCTTTCACTGAGGCATATTTTGATGTTATACACAACCTTATTTTATAAGGTGTATAACTAAACCCTTTTAATTTGAATTAATTAAAATGTTTTTAAAATTAATCATTTTATATGAATCATTTTAATTTTTTTTACAAAATAACAAAAGGAACGTTTTTTTAATGTATGCGGCAATAAAGACTTCTCTACCGCCGTAACTATTTTATGATATTTTTCTTCCTCTATAAGACTTACTGTTTTTTAAAAAAGAAATCCATTAATCCCTTTTTGGGTGTCTTGGTATTGAAAATTATTTTGAAAGTGTATTTACTATTTTAATAACTTTAAATTATTTCTTGTGATTGCAAATGAAATTTTCTGAGTGAAATGTTGATAATTACAATCTTTTTTGTGTTATAATTATATAATGGTACTTAGAAATTTGATGGGTGGTTACGTGATAAAAAAAAGGGTGGTTATGTGATAACCCAATGATGGGTGGCTCCTTGATAAATAAAGGATGAGTGTTTACATTATAACCTCCAATGCATTAGGTATCGAAGTCGAGCGTATAGCTATTCTATTTAGTGATATGTGTGGAAGTTGACCGTATGGTTATTACATTTAAGTATAATTATGTACGAAGTTACCTTTATATGTTATATGTTTATTTTTATGGGTTTTATGGAAATATTTTTATTACAAAATTGGTAATCAATGATCTTATATTTATTTATGTGTATTTAATACTTCTTAAAGGTGAAAAGTATTACTTTATGATTAAGTATTCATGGTTTACATGTTTTCTCAAGAATAATAGTTTTCCTTCTTTTTGTACCCCTTTTTGATATTTTTATGATCATCACAAGTTTTTAAATGTTTTTCATAGGATTTAAATAAGAATAGAGACAAGGATGGGATCAAGGAAAAGTTACAATTTTTAAACACGAAAAAAACCGTGTTTCTTTTTAATTGTTTTTTATTTTATGAAAAAAATGGATAGTGAGTAGAAGTTTCTACTTTGTAATATTGGAGTTGTTATGTATAAGTTTTGGACTAATTATATAAAGATATAAACCAAAAAAGATCATTGATGTGAATGAAAGTCAAATTATTGACTTAACTCAAGATTAAGTAATGTTTATGGTTGGGGCCTGATAGTTGGTATTAGAAAATGATTTAGACAACTTTAGAGGTTAGGGTTATATTTAAGAATAAGTCAAATGTTATATATAACCATGATTGTTAGAATAATAGAAAGAGTTATAGTTATTTTAGATAAATTGACTGATTTTGAGATAATATGAATAAGTATATCTTAGTATTTATCTTCCTCATAAGATTGTATAAGATGATTTTATTGATATACTCACACTAACTGTTTTGGTTTTAGAAAATGGATGGATCTAGTAGGAACCAATGTAAAAATGGATTTGATAGAAAATGTGGTGGTTATTTGAATAAGAAACCTAATTAAATAGGATCTAAAATTAGAAAAATTTTGGTTATTGTAATCTAAATATTAGGAGTAATTATTAACCACTAGAACCTTGGTGAGTTTTATAATGAATTATATATTAGAAAAATGAATCTTGGTGGATATTAAATTAATAATCATAAATGTAAGTATACTCAATGACATATGTGTTAAAGATGTGAAAGGAAACACCTATGAAAATGTTTTAAAGGTATGAGAATATATTGTAGATGTGGTAATGATGTTCATAAAGCAATAACCTACCAAGGAAAAATGAAGCATTCAGTTTACTATAGGAAAGGGAAAGAAGTTATTTTCGAGTCATAAATTGAACGTTTTAAATATAAGAAGTATGATCATTAAGAAAATCATTGTCATATGAATAAGGTTCAATAATGGGATCAGGAGGAACATACAAATATATGTTTAGAAATACCTAATTCCATTCTAATTGAAGATGAGGAAACTTAAAAATGACCTATAAAAAGGTATGTATTATTTATTATCTCATGTTTTGATATTACAAAATCTTATAAAATGATTCATGTTTTTGTTTTTAGGATAGAAGTATTAAGGAATAATATGGAAAATCATGGTTAAAAGATCATTAAGAATGCTTAATGATTAGGATGTCTACATTTAAGGGATTCAAGAGTTACGGTAGAATATAGGATGACAAAATGTTTAAAAGTATTAATACTCTTTTCATGATGGGATTACTTTGGAAGAATTTTCTCTTTTTTGTGTAACCCTGAAGTTTTTTAGGTAAAAATATTATTTGAGGAATAATTATCTTTTCTTGTGTGTAAATAATTAAAAAGTTATGGATAACCATTAGGGTTTATATTATCTTTTATTTTGAGGTAATTATGGTTTATTACATTTTGGGTTTCAAAATGAAAGGTATGAGATAAAATTTAAGGATAGAACATGTTATGGTTATTTTTGAGTATTTTATCTCATTTTGGGAATGTTATAAAATTATTTATTTTTAAGAAAAGGAAAACCCAAAGGATGGGTGACAACCCCTCATGTCAGACAATGTTGTGGAAATTAAATCCTCAACTGAAGAGAGACAAGGGTTTATTTCCTACCACTTGCCTACAGAAAGTCCCTAGTTTGTATGTTATTTCATTTTTAGTTAAATGAGTTGATGGAATAAGAATAAGTATATTTTTGTAATTTATGTTTTATAAAATGGATATCCTTGGTATAGGAAAATGATTTGAGGATTATGTGATAAATGTTATTTTAGAAGATGTTCACTATTTTAGGAACCCTATATTCCTAAGAAAAATAGAATACAATGGGATTTTCATTGAAGAGTAATTGTTGAATTTTATTTTTTAAGAATCTATATTTTTATTGTGGACTTATGGAGATTTGGGTTATTTAATGAAATGATTAAACTATCTTGGAGAATATGTGATTTTGGAAATTACATTTTTGATATGAGACTTTAAGAGTGGTTGATGTTATTTGGAGTAAAATGTGAGAACTTATATTGGAAAATTATTTGATTAAATCCTTCTGATTTTTGGGATTTAATAATAGTTTTAATATTTTGGAGGAATTTTATGGATAGTTATTTGTTGAATGGTCTATGCTAAACTTTGGGTATTACTTTTGAATTTTTTAAATTAAAACTTTCCATTGTTGTTTTAAATTTTATTATATTTGGGGAATTATATTATTTTTATCCTAAATTTTTTGTTTCAGTTAACATTTCAAGATAAAATGAATATATAGTTAATATTTTGTGGATTATGTGATTCTCTAGATGTTGATTCTAGTGATTCAGGCAGGAAAAACATTCCAATTAAATACTCATCATTTGGAGAAATAGATGTCTTTGTGGTGGAATTTTATTAAAGGATGAAACTATACTTTTGAAGTAAGTGTTTTTCCTTATGATGTAACTATAGTAAGTAAATTAATTAGACATCCATCCATCCATCCAATGGCCCGAAGGCCTTAATGTTTTTTTATTATATGACAAAGCCCCCTTTTAAGGGATTAAGGGGGTGAAAACCCAAAGACATCATGGACATATGACAATCACACTGAAAGATAGAAAGAGTGAGACCAAAATGACACCACTGAAAAACTCATCCCCAACATTTGATCTTGAAGAAACTCTCCACCTTTGCAAGGCTAATCAGCAAGCAAGTGTCTTGTGTCAAAGCACATGCCTGATCCGATGGCTGAAGCCATACCCTCTCAAACAACCAAATCCAAAAAAACTATACAAAGATGAAAATACAGCTCTGAAACCTCATGAAGTCAGTTCATGAAGTCGCATCCGGTATCACAAACTTCCCACTTTTGAAAATCAAGACATTCAAGCATACAGTACTACCAACCAAGAACAACCAATGCAATCCAAGTGGTTCAACACAACAATAACCTTGCTTCTCCTCCATATAATCATCACACAAAATCCCCGTCACCACCATCATCCCTACACACAGAGACCACAAAGTTCATCCAAGGAACCCCTTGCCGGAGCACATCACAGACAACGGACCAGCCCCTTCGCCGCTGATCAGAAACACGACCCCAACGCAGGAGATCATGGTCCATAGTGCAGAAGAAGGTTTGGACACCATGACCACAGAAGATGATGAACATAGCCCTAAGAGGAATCACGACCCCATCGCTGTGGACCCATGCCTCCGGAGCTCGACCCCACAACATGTAGAATTGCAACCCCAATCTATACCAGAGAACATCCCCAACACTGAAGAACGAGAAGAAATCCATCCAAACACACCGTAAAGAAAACCCCTTCACCGCAAAGACAAGACCCCGATGCACCAGATCTAGACCTTACATCCAAAGAGAACGGAACCGCAACCCAGGTGCGCCAGATTAGAAACCCACTCGCCGTAGAGTAGGTCCGCGACGCCAACGCCCTACCAGAACACAACCCCACATCACAGAAGAGCCTAATTACCACCTCGAAGCCATAGAAAACCAAAAACACCCACTCCAAAAAATACCAGACTCCGAGCCTTGAAATTAGGCCTCCCTTCACCGCGGGAGCAGCAGTCGCACCTTGAGCATGCCGGAAGGACCGAGGGGGAATCACCACCGTCCGAGTGAAGCTGGGAAGAAAATGATGATGAGAAGAAGAACTAATTTTCTGCACCCTTTACAGGCTCATAATTTGACAAATTTATGAAAAGGATCATAAAACAAAAATGTTTTCCATTTAATTTTCCTAATAAGGAATGAATGATTGTTTAACCCATAAAATAGTTATAGTTATATTATTGTTAAATTTATCCTAAAAATGTTTTCTATTATTCTCCATTAGAAATTTATCATTAGATATCTCTTCCATTTCCATGTTTTCCCTTATGGAACCCTAGTATGTGTTATCTCAGGCGACCTTCATACTTTTCTTTCTTTCTTTTAAAGTGGAAGTTTTGTTAGTCCCTTTTCTGATGTGGGATTGTAATAAAGGTATTTTGAAAAGTCATGCCTTATTTAACGACCCCAAATTCAAATTAATTGGATGTAATTTTCAAAAGGATGTAGAGTTTAACATCCTTTTTTTAAAATGAAAAACTATGTTCGATAGCATACATGATACACCACATTTAGCTTAAATGAACAACATAATAATATTATTTAATATGATAGTTATCACATAGAAATTATAATGATGGGAATGAAAAAGAATAACTAAATTATGAAAACATGGTTTACACATGTTTATAATGATTCATTGGTTACAAAATTAATTAAAAAATTAAATAAAAACCAATTGAATATAAAGGATGTGTTTTGCTAAAAAAAATATTTAAATGAAAATAAGTGAGTTTATAAAATAATAAAATCACTCTTTACATATTTTATTAATGAAATATATATTTAATATATTCAATTTAATGTTTAAAATTTATATTATATGTTTTTTAGATATGACATGAGAACAAATTAAAATTTTCAAATAAAAGAAGTATTTTTCAAAAAAATATTTTTTACCGCCTTTTGATGGAGAAAAAATTTTAATCAAGTTTTGACACTTTTATATGTTATATTTTACAAAAATAAAATTATTATTTTGAAGTAGGACATCAAAATTTCATTGGGATATTTTTTTTGTATTTTCTGATATGTATCATATTTTAATGAATAGTAAAACAATACTCCATTTTAATTCAAGATTGATTTTTTATATTATTTATTTATATTATTAGATTATATTTTTTACCGGGTTTTAAGGTATAATTAGATTAATTTTTCATCATTTAATCCAATTTAGTTCATTATATTCGTTATTAAATTAAAATTAAATAGATAACTATGTGTACTTTTGAATGTTTTACATAAAAAACCCGTTTTATCGATCCGTTAATGGGATTAGTGTTAAAACTAATTTAACCACTAATTTTAATTTAATTATTAAAAATGGACATACATGATTATACTTTTTATGAAAAATGTGGCCCAATAGGATCAAAATATTTTTTGGTGAATATTAACATTAGTATTTTATTTACTATAGTTAAAGGTAAATAGGGTAATTAAAGGTTAAATTAATATTATAGTATTATTAAATTATCTTAAAACTTGTCCTAATATTATTTGATGAGGTATTATCAACAAATACCATACATGTGTTGAAATGTTTACCTTTGGAAGTCACTTGGGTGTGATTATGATATTTATAACATTTAATTTAAAGTAAAGGAAAATATTTCATAAACATGTATCTTCTTACTAATTTTTTTTAATATGGGTTCATGTAAGTTATATATTCAAGTATGAATATTAATTATAAATATAAAAATATTACTTACAACGTGGTGACTTTTTTATAATTTTTAGGAATTAAATAATTTAATTTAATTATGACACTAAGACGATGAAGTAATAGATTTATTAAAGAAAGAATAAAATAAATGATATTAGTAATATTACAATAAATATAATTTGAAATATTTTATTACATAGTCGATTTTTTTGGATGCATATGACATGTTATAATTGATATAATATTTTTGTTTCAAAGGAATTTAGTTATGATATTTTTAAAATGCCATGTAATGAATAGTGTCAAAATTGACATAATTCATATTATAAAATATAAAATATTTAATTAGTTAATATTAAATTTATAAACATATAATATTCAGTAAAATATTTGTAATAAATCTAAAAATTTCATTAATGACTCATTAATTTGACTTTTGGTATGATTTGGTAATTAATTTAACCCTCTAAATGTAAATTACTTGATTAAATGGTAAGAGTAAAAAGGGGTTAAAAAAATATAAGGATTAAAAAAATATTAAAACATTAATAATTTTAATTTTATGATTTTATTTCGACACATTATTATCATACAATATTACTAAATGAGTTGGGACCCATTTCTATTTGATATTGAATCTATAATAATTTAATACGTTTAATAATTCTAATAGTGCCCCTCCCCTTCCCTATAAAAAAGAACTCATTCCTCTCTATTACTCACACTTCCAAATCCTTTTTTTTCAGAAAATATCTATGAAAAACCCTTCCTAGAACCCCTACCTAAATTCTTGATGCCTTAATTTATACATAACATTCTCTTTATAGGTGTCAAGGTGTTATACAATGGAGATTAACTAAATAATAGGTATCGTTTTCTTTAAGTATTTCAATTTTATTTTTTCTTAAACTTCTTTAGAATATTCGTATTCCACTATTTAAAAATAACTATAGTATTTTAAATATACTAAGATGTTGTCATGATAATATAATTGTAACGCCACAACCCCGGTTACCCAGAGTCGGTGCATTATTACATAACATTGGCATGATCACAAAAGATCAAGTCACGAAAGACCGATTAGTTTAATAGCCTTGCAATCACTAGATACATTCATAAAGTTTACATTACATAATAAAATGAAAACTACAAAAACATAATCTCCATATTCCACAATCATATCCCCTCATACTATCCCTGCAAGTCATTCATAAATTACATCTTCACATCCTGGAAAAAATAAAACATAGAAAGGGGTGAGCTCAATTGCCCAGTAAGGATAACAATATAGCATAAACTTTCATAAATGAGCATAAACATTTAAAGATATGTATAACTAAAACAAAATCCTTTTAAACATGAACTTAATCATAATATGGTAAAAATAAAATGAAATAATTCCATTTACTTATTCACATGGATATTGTACTAGTCGAATAATCACATGAAATATCAATAACCACATTCATAATGTTGGAATGCATAATGCCAGACTATCATAACCACGTATCCAAGGGCTCGTGCCAAGACTAAAAATAAGATTTTTTCAAGGTCTCGTGCCAAGACACTAGTTTGTCTCATGATACCAACCGATGCATCGAGGAGATATAGTGGGCTCCACTCATCACTTACTAAGTCTAATGCATTCCTCATATGAACATGTTTAAACATAACATAAAAATTCGTATTAAAACTAGCATACGAAATGTAAATAATTTCTCCATAAACCATGAATGGTATAAAAATAACACATCCACAGTCTAACATATCACAAAACCTTCAATACAATATGGAAGTTTTGTATCAGAATAAATTAACCTCAAATAAGATTAAAATCCATCAAAGGATGTTGACATAAATGAAATCAAAACTATTTGAGAGGAATATCTCTTTTTTTGAAATCATTTAAAAGTCACATAATTTTAAAATAAAACATTTAATTTGAAAATGATCTTATAAGCTTGTAAGGGAAGCTTTGAAAATTTTACAACGGTGGAAAATAGCCGCACCTTCCGTATAAGTTAAAAAAAGGCAGTCTTACCTTGATTTTTCAAAAAGGTTAAAAAGGTCCTTGTTTGGAAAATGACATAAATATTCCTTTATAAACTTCTTATAAAAATTCAAACAAGGGTATAAATGAATTTAACCCATATTTTTTATAATAGTAAGAATGTTTTGAAATACATTTTTATGAAACATGGATGTGGATGATAAAGAGGTCCGAGTAGATAATTACGTATAAACAACCTCAGATAATGAAGAGATTGTGAAATAAACCCTTACCTTGCACTTTTCCTTGGTTGAGGTTAGATTAAACTCTTGTATAATGGTGAAATAATTGTTATTAAATTATACAAGAATCATATACATTAATATTATATCATATATGATCTTTTAACATTGATTTGTTAATAATATCTTTTAGTTTCAGGTGTTAACTTACTCGTTTTCTTTTATATGTTTTGTTACATAAGTTGTGTTTGTTATGGATAGGTTGTATCTTATTATTATAAATAATTATGTCAAGTCCTTAAACATTATTTTTAATCATCAAATGAGAATTATACTTGCATGGATATGATGGAGAATGAATCTCATCGCGTTCGTGGAGACGGCAGTCCATACGTTCGCACGAGCGACAATATCATTATTTTGATATTAAAATAATATATAATTGGATGGTATATCATATATAAAGAATCATTATAATGTTATATTAATTATTTACATGAATTACACATCATTATTATACCCATCCAAATAATAATGTATTGAATAACAATTACACTACGACGTGGAGACGGTAAGCCGTACGTACGCACGTATGGTGACATGTCATTCAAGGGATCGATAGAATAATGAATTTGGTTGTACAATAATTATATAAAATCATAGTATATAGAAGATACTGGATTTATTATTTTAGAATAGAAATAACAAATAAAGAAGAAGTTGAAGAAGAAAGGAACTTGAAAGAGGGTGGTGAAAACATTACCTATTCTTCGGGTTCTTCCTTTTGATTTGATCAAAAGGGCTCATTTGTATGGATTTATTATCCCAATAAGGCCTCTAGGTCAAAGTGAGGGAAGTTGAGAGAATATTTGGTCTGGGTTTGGCCAAACCAAATGACTTTGAAGGTGTGAATAATTGGTTAGAAGTGGTGTCATTTTATAAGGGAGAGGAGGGGCTCTTTAGGAAAAACTTAAAGTATTATTTTATAATAAATTCATATTAGATTTCTAATGGATAAAAAGTGGACTATTCAAATTATAAGGTGGGGATGGGTCAAAATACTTTCAACCAATATATTTTAGACAGGTTTGTGTTACTATATTAACTTTATCTTTTAGTTTTAACTCTTAGTTAATTAGTTTGACATTTACCGTGTTACTTTGTATTTTTATATTATATAGTTAATAAAATTACTATATACATACAAGAGACCAAAAAGTGGTCCATTAATGATAAACCTATCATTATATAATTCATTTGGCTTAACCTTATATTTTTAGGAATATACTATCAATTAATAATATAATATTTGTTTTAAAAACTCATTTATGTCAATTTTGACACTATTCAATAATTGATTTGTGTTAATGTCTTAAAAACTTTATTAATTTAAATAAAATTCATTCAAGAAATCCTAACCTGTAATATTAACCAATAAAATTCGTGTATGGAATCAAAAATTTCAAATTATATTTATTTTAACTTTTATAATACCAATTATTTGATTCTTTCATTAATATGGGAAATACTGCATCATTATTGTGTCATAAATAAATTTAATTATTAAATGTCTAAAAATTATAAATAAAATAAAATTATGTAGGAAATATTTTTATATTTCTAATCAATATTTATAGTCGAAAATATAAGATATATAACCCTATTTAAAAATTGCTTTTCTAAAAGATATATGCTTATGTCATTTTTGTATTTACTTTAACTTAATTAATATAAATTGTCCTTATCACCTACCAGTGGCTCAATGAGGTCCCAAAATCGACCCATACATGTCCATGGTCTGAAATGTATCAACTAATAAGTTTAGGACACGTTTTAGGGTAATTTATTATTATTATAATATTAGTTTTTACCTTTATTTACCAGATTTAACCTTTAACCACGGTAAATAAAATATTTACCGAAGTAATTATTCAAAATGTATAAAAATAAAAGTTACATATTTACAAAATTTGGAAATCATGATTCCAAATTTGGAATCAATTTTTACAAATTAAAAACAAAGAATTGGCAGAAATTAATTTAAAATTAATTTCCGTTATTAAAACAAATATTGTGTTTTTAAGAGATAATAACTATCCAAAGATTGACACTTGTTTATGCCCGGTTTAATTGTGAAATCAAATCCAATGACCAAAATTGTATTAAATGGTAAAAATATATTCTAAATATACTTTAAAACCACTCAAATTCATAATTTATCACTATTAATTATTTTTATTAAATTTTTTTTTAATTAAAATTTAGTAATCTTCACTATTCATCAAAATATAAAAGTTATCCAAAACGATCCAGAATTTCACCCTAGGCTAATTTCTTTATTCTGAATCCAAAAATGAAGTCCATTTTGAGAGATAAAATTTATAAAATTTTCAAAAGTGGGTATTACTATTCCTAACAGCTACTTTGATTGGTCGTGGTGTGTTAGAATCTCGAAGTTGCGTACAATGCAAGCTATTGCATTATTCAAAGGAAACGTACCGTGAAAGTTTTGGGTGTTACAATAATCACCAAAACCTTTCTCCACTTTCATTAAATGGGAAATTAATTAATCGTTCGTGTGTACGTGTGAACTGTCACCTCCACAAACTGATCTAATTCATTTTTCAAAACCATCTCCCATGAATGATTATAATAATGGAATTAATGTTCATATATGATATTAATGAAATATTAATCAATATTAGATAATAATATATCTATTAAATTCTTACTTTCCATGTGCATAAAAATGATAACGTCGTTCATGCGTACATGTGAACTATCACCTCCACGAAGTGTTGTGACTCGTTTTTACTCATTATATAATTTTTGTGATATATATAACTATATTTAAATTATTAATATAATATTAATTATTTTATGAAAATTATTGAAATATTATAAAATAATTAACTTCTTTTCATAACAATCAATGAAAAATGGAAAAAATTACTCATGCGTATGTACGCCATACTATCTCCATGATTATAATGTTGTTTATTTTTCATAACCACACTTCATGGTTTGATTTAAAGGTATAATTTATGTATAAAAATTATAATAATTTCATGAATATTATTTTGTAGATGAATCACTTATGACCACATTGACTATTGATATCGTACCATGTTCATTTTCAAATCAAGTACCGAATATCGATGAAACATCAGACGTGAACTTAAATAATTATGTAATTATTATAACATGTTAATAAGTGATATAAAAGGAATAATGAAAATAAAAAAGGTTCTAAATCAATTATAAATTAACCTAAGTTTATTATTTAATAAGATAAAGGATGTAAAAGATGATTCATACTCGAGGTAAGGGAATTTTTCGCAATCTTCTTTCATTAAGGCATATATTGATGTTATACCCCACCTTCTTTTATAAGGTGTATAATCAACCCCATTGAATTTTAATTCATTATAGAGGTTTAAAAAAAAATATTTTTATATGAATTATTTTACTTTCATTATGATCATAATCATTATTTCTTTAATTTTTTTAATGGAAAAAAGTCAAAATAAAAACTCAGGAGGTCTAAAGTAATGAAGCCCAAGGGAATCCCCTTGGGCCAAATGAATTCCATCGGGGGAAGGAAATTAAAAACATGGAAGAAAGTGACTATCTTTCAGGTATACCCTTATAGTCTAGGAAATATGCCACATTTTTACACTCTCGGTAAGTATAGAGAACTTCCATGTGATCATTGATGAGACTTATTCACTTGCGTATGATGTATGAAACATTCCATGGTGTGGAGTAAGAGTCACACAAAGAGTTGTGAATGAATTTAGAATATTTTCCACCAAAATGAGTGAAATATTGTTCTATCTACAAAAAAGGAGACCAGTCAACATCTCCCTTTTCTCTGCTTATTGAGATTCACCATTCCCAAAGAAGACAAAAAAAGTAAAAATTACATTACCACTGATATTAGGCGAAATGACACCACCCCTCATAACACTTGAAATATAGGATCCATCAGTATTCAGTTTGGGTCACAACCTGTGAGGCGACCAAAAAATCCACTTTACTTATTGATCATTAGAATCCAAGGATGTGGGGGCTCTTGAATCCATCAGTGGACAAAGAGAAGGGGTGTCGACCCAATGTTTGAAGTGTCTATAGAGGTCAAGAAGCCAGATTTTGGTTCAAAAAACAAGGTATGTTTGTGAATAGATGAATCCCACATGATGAGCTTTATTCCTAGCTATCCAGATACTCTACCACTGTGTAGCAAGAATAAAGGTTCTGGACATCTACTCATGTTTTTTTATTCTTGACTCCTTGAAATTAGTGTTCCAGGAAGGAGGAATCAGAGAGCCTCTGATCTTGAAAATCTGTGAAAACTCCAAAGACGTTCTATATTGAGAGTGCCCAGTCCCCATAAAAAAATAAGTGAGATGATGATTCTTACTAATGGTTACTACAAAAACTACACATGGAGTCTAGATTGATTCCAGTGCACTTGATCTGCTCATCTAAGGGAATCATGTAATTGAGGATATTCTATAAGAGAAAATTATATTTGGAAGGGATGTACCTACACTTAATAAGATCTCCCCATATTACCAGGTTAGTTGAGGGCAATGTCAAGGATTAGTAATCCTTCCATGAGAAAGCATCGGATTCCGAGCTAGTAAATATACACCGATCAAGATCATGGGTTATCTCGATGAGGTCAACAAGAGCACGCTGATCTTCATTCAAGAATTCATAAGTAAATCATAGATGCCCCATTGCTTTTCTGAAGGTTATGTCCGGAACCAAGCATCCAAGGACACCCAATGAAGAAGTAGTAAAGTTTTCATGCCCGAAGTTGATGTCACCTCTTCCCACTATCCAATGAGTATGGGGTAAAATAGAACTAATATGTGGGAGAATAAGGCACCAAAGAGGGGAAAAATCACTGTTGGTTGAATCCATTCGTTTATCATAATTCTAAGCCATGAGTCTTCACCAAAGATTCCACCCCTCTAACAATTCCCAAGAAAGTATTTCATAGAGCCCAAGAATTCCCCCGAATACACTCCTGATATTGATAACCACTTCTTAGCTGGTTTTTCAATTCACACCTAGGATTCCCAATGATGTTTCCCATCTGAGTGTGCAACCCAAATGAAGGAGACCAAAATCTTCTCAATGCCACTAATCATAGATTTTGGTAAATTTAGAGCAGAGAAAGTGAACATGGAAATTGAGGTAAGAACAAATTTTACAGAAGTAATTCTACCATCAAAGGATAAAAAATTATTTTTCCAGTTGTTAATACGCCCTATTATTTTTTCCACCACTATGTTGAAACGATGAGTGAGAAGCCTAACTAGAGAGATATGAGATCTTTTGTATTCCATAGGGAACATGTGTCTGTGGATGTCTAAGCCACCTTCTAAAATATTGATCCATCTATTTAAGAATTCGTGATAAATATATAAGCTTATCATCTCACATTTCAAAATCTTTCGAATCCATTTTCTATATTATTATAGGACTCTATTGATTCCATGGGAGGAACACTTTCTTCCATTGAGGAAAATGATTGTGTCATATGCAAACATAAGATGAGATATTCTCCATTGACGATGACTACAATGATAGGGTATAATTCATCCATTCAACATATTTTTGTTGATAAGTCCCATAAGAGTGTGCGGTATGAGAATAAACAAACTAAGAGATAATGGATCACCCTACCTGAGACCACATACTGATTTTAATAAACTAAAAAATTTCCCAATGAAAGTGATAGAGATCCATGAAGAGATAAAAAACCTGTAAAGTAGATCAGAGGACCAGTTGGAGAAGCCCATATAAATGAGGACCTTAAGAATAAAATTCCATTAAATCTTGTCATAGGCTTTTTACATTTCTAGCTTGAGAATCATATTAGAAAAAATGAACCTGTGGTTAATCTCATGAGTTATTTCTTTAGCCAAGCCGATAGCACCCTGGATTGATTTTCCCTTGATAAAGCCACACTGCTCTTCTGAGATCCATTATGGTAAGTATGATTCGAATATATGATTTAGCAGGGTAGCTAAAATATTATATATAAAATTTCATATATTTATATGATGGAAATGATGGAGTGAAGATGGGTCTTTCACCTTAGTAATTAGTACCATTGAAGTATTGTACACCACACGAGGAATTTGGTCACCACGAAAGAAGTCCTTCACCACCTAAATAGCCTCTTTCTTGACTAGGCCCTAAGAGGAGACATAAAAATTGCATGGTAAACCATCCTGGACTAGAGATATTTATAGATTGAGAGACAATATAGCATTATCAATTTATTTCTTATCTGGAATACCCCCAAAGTACTGGTTATCTCTAGTAGATACCACACACTCGATGTCATCAAAGATCACCCACTCCCCCTTGCATATCCACTTTTAACTCGGGGGTTCTAATCATCAATCAGGGATTTGAAGTGAATTTCATCCAACCCACCAACCATGTCTCATTCATCAGTAAAGGATCCATCTTCAAGGAGAATATTTGGTCTGGTATGACACCTCTTCTCTTTGATGTATGTGTGAAAATAAGTACTGTTCCTATCACCATCTCTTAACTATTTCACCCTGGATTGTTCAAAGGAATATCTTTCTTGTTCCAAGACCAGATTAGACAAAGTTTTTTTGTAAAGAGAAAGATCATTTAAAGTTCTTTCATCCCATTAATTTTCCAGAGATGATTCCATCCTCTGAATCTTAGAGTTGATATAAAGAAGGGCTATTAAGTCAGTGGGAAGTGAGTTACTCAAACAATGTAGATAATTATTGATACTTGTAAGCTTTTGGTGAAGACCATAAGACACACTTCCCTAAATGGGTTTAACCCATGACTCTATCACCATGTGATCATAGTCCAGAAGTGAGGACTAGCTGTAGGAGAAAAAGAAATGACTACCGTTCTTAGTTTTGGATGAGAGCTCAACCACAAGGGTAGAGTGATCAAAAATTCCTCATTCCAAATGAGTGAATTTGGAATTCAGATACTCTGATAAACCATTTTCATTGGATAAGACTCAATACTAATGACACCACATACGATTGCGCTCCATCTGGTTGTTACACCACATGTAATGATCACCATTAAAACCCAGATCCACAAGTACAATAGGTGAGGAAAATGATATAAAGTCTTGGATATCCTTTAAAAAAACACACCACGACCTTTCTTATTTTCAATTTAAATTATAACATTGAAATCCCCTCCCACCAAACAAATAAGGGAGTCCAGATCAAAACTACTTAAGTCATGCTAGAGATGTTCCCGTTCTTGCACCTCAAATTTTGTAGAGATGAAAGTAAAAATAGCAGTGTGAAGACCAGTACTATATTTAGTCATGATTAATTGATCTGAAGTAGATACAAGATCTACAATGGTATTCAAATTCACGAAGATCCACATATGATGATAAGTAGGGGAACTATACATGAAATTCTTAACTTTAATTTTCTATGTAGAACGTCCAATTATAGAAGGGATCTGTTTACGATGAATGATTTACGCAATGGAAATACTATGTATGGACATAATATTAGAGATAAAACCCGATTTAACATGGGCACCAAGACCATGGGAATTCCAGAGTAGAAAGGAGGACATTAAAACATATTTCACCTGGATTTGGACATAGACATAGAGTATCCTTTAACGTGACAAGAAGGAGTCTATTAAACACTTATGAATCTAGATCGAGTGCACATACCAGTGTTAGGGTGATCAGAAAAATCTGACGAGGTGTTTGTAGGATCCTAAGGGAGTAAAGAAGACAAAGGGGAGTGGGTTTGGGAACCATCCTGAGCATTTAGAAAAGTGAAATTGAGATCCTTTGGCTCTATAAGCTTGTCATATTTGGCATGAATAGGCTAATGATGAAAAAAATCCATAGGGTGAGGGGTATTAGAATTAGATAAAATGATTAAGGGGTTGCGAGAGAGAATTGAAAAATCCTAAGAACACCAAGGAACCAAAGAGGAGGGGGACATGGAACCATCCTGAGAAAGTTGAGATGAACTAGAGAGGGCCCTTTGATGGAAATGCATGGAATATTATACATGATCAGGGAAATGAACTCACAGAAATGGATTTGAGGTAAGGATAAGCTGAAGTCGATGACCACCCCATCATCCTAGAATTCACCATTAGGCAAGAGAATGATTGTCCCTTAATCAGACAAGGGAACAAATCACAAGAAAGGAAACAAAGCCAAACAACTTGGCCTTTTTCTACTCAAAAATTCTTCCATGATAGGGTTAAACTATAATAAAGGAGCCAGTGGTTGAGAGGTACAATCCAAGGGAAGCTCGGTGAGGTTTCCTGCTTCGGTAGGAGGGACAAGGTAGGGTGTAGAGGAATATTCCTTCTCTGAACGTAGGGACACATCGTGGGATAGACGACTACAGTTCGTAGAATCTGAATACAATCCTACCGTAGATTACTATAGCCTTCTGCATGCCATGGTTAAATGGCCCTGGAGGTGACAAGATGCTCAAAAATGGGGGATAAGATGTAGATGATGTCTTTCCTCCAGTCACACATACCATCTTCCCACATAATTTTATAAAAAGGAAGGTATTGATTCAGATCACATTCCAAAAAAATGAAGGAAACTAAGGATTCCTGAAGACCAAGGGTATGAGAATCCATTCATAAGAAGTTACCGAGAGAGTTTCCAATATCTCACAAGAAAGAAATTTTGTGGAATAGATGAGGAATCCCATGAATATTGATCCACACTGCCACGCTAGAAGAATTCCACCTATTATGAACATCCATCGACCAAAGAAAGATGTGGAAATTACACCTTCCAAAGAATCTGGAACTCTGGGACCATGCTCTGGTAAAGTATTCATGGGAGGTAGGAGAGATGGATAATTCCTTGCGGTTCAAGATAGACACTATATAAGGAACCTCCAGACCCCATGATCAGATGAAATTTAGAAATATATACAGAGGAGGCTTATCTTATCCAAACCTCACCACCAAGGTCCACTCTAGGTGCGATGAAGAATCTGTGAAGGAAGAAGATGATAAATAGAGCAATGAAGCTCCTTCCTCAGGGGTCACTCTATAGAGAATGAGAGGATCAATCAATTCTTGAGAAGGAATCCATCGTGGAAATGGAGAAGGTTGAAGTAGAACATCTTTCAAAGATGGGATTTCCAGTGAAAGGTGAACATCCACCACTCCCGAGTAACCTTTAATGATGAATACACCAGTAAGATGGGTAGGATCATGCACCGACACTGATTGGAAAAATCCACCTGTACAGGGGTTAACAGTCAATTTTTTTTGAAACGTAGGCAGCGCATGAAGCACATTCTCATGAAAATAGAAATCCATTCATCTATGTTTATATGGACAACCAACAAGATCACATTTTACTTTCTTTACAAAATGAAAAAGGAATGTTTTTTAACATATTCAGTGACAACGAATTCTTCAGCACTATAACTGTTATTTGATATATGTATTCCTCTATAATCTTTAATGTTTTTAAATGAAAAAAATACCTTATTCCCTTTTTGGGTGTTTTGGTATTGAAAATGTTTTTGAAAGTGGATTGACTATTTAAATATCTTAATGTGATTTATTGTGATTGAAAATGAAATTTTATGAGTGAGATGTTTATAATTTCAATCTTTTATGTGTTATGATTATAAAATGGTACTTAGACATTTTACGGGTGGTTATGTGATAAGACAAAGATGGGTGGTTATGTGATAATGAAAATATAGGTGGATCCCTGACAAAACAAGGGATGAGTGGTTATGTTATAACCTCTAAAGCATTAGGAATGGAAGTTCGCCTCATGGATATTCCATTTAGTGATATTTATGAAATTTGACCATATGGTTATTCCATTTAAGAATTATTATGTCCCAAATTATATTTATATTTTATATTTTTATTTTAATTGGTTTTAATGTAATATTTTGATTACAAAAGGGTAATCAATGAGATTATATTTAGGGAAGTTTATTTACTACTTCTTAAAGGTGAAATGTATTACTTTATGATAAAGTATTCCTGGTTTAGATGTTTTCTAATTACAAAATTTTTTCCTTCTTTGTGAATAAATTAAAAATATTTTTATGATTATCCCATGTTTTTGAAATATTTTCAAAATTATTTAAAGAAGAATAGAGTCAAGGATGGGATTAAGTAAAAGTTATGAAATTTAATCATGAAATGAAACCATGTTTATTTTTTGAACTTTCCTGTTTAATGAAAAAATAGATAGTGATTAAAAGTGTCTAATTTGTAATATTTGGGTTGTTTTGTATGAGTTATAGCCTAATTATATATATATCTAAACCTGAAAAGAGCCTAGATGTGAATGAAATTAAAATTTTGACTTAACTCAATATTAAGTAAAGTTTATGGCCAAGGTCTAATATATATTATTAGGTATGCATAATTTTTATCAATCCTTATTACCTTAGGTTGGAGAGATACCTAACATTAGAACCTTTATAGTCTTATACCCTACTTATGAAAGTCTACATGTTGAATTAACTAATGTGGGGTTGGTTTTTTATGTTGATAATTGTGTTTTTAGTTTGAGTGGAAGCAAGACGGGATTTTTTTCTTATGTATGGAAAGATAAAGATATCAAGCGATTTATTGAATTATGTTGAAGAAATTCATGGACCTTCTTAGTTGTTTCACATATGATGTGTCCAGATACATGGATAAGTGAAATGTGAAGTTCTTATCATATAAATGAATGACATGTGATTTCTTTATCAACTTTTTATGTCTTTTCAGATTATCAAGAAATTATGAGAATCCAATACTAGATTGATATGTTCTATAACCAGTTGTTTTTTGATGCCACGTATAAATGAGTTATATAGGTATAAATATGATACATTTTATGTTTTACATGTTCATATAGATATATGATCACATTTGATAGAGATAACAACCGACCAATTAGTATCTTGAGTTGCACTGATTCTTTTTTAGAGGCAACTCTTTGATTAGATCTATGAGATATGGATTTCATAGTTTTTATCAATGATGTTGAAGCTCATAGGGTCCTAAAATTAAGACTTTGGATACAGATAAATTTTTTGACAAAGTGTTTGTTTAATATTAAGATATTTCTATTAAAAACCATATCCAAATGTGTTTGGACGGATTCACAAAGTGTAGGGATATTTTGTATAAAGTCCTGATGGGATTTTAGTGAAAGTTGGACATTGTTGGATGTGAAATAAAATATACGTGAATATGGTAGATGAAATATATATATATATATATATATATATATATAAAATAATATATTATATATATAGTGTAAATTTAATTATCATGAGTACAATTCATGAATAATATATATATATTTTATTATTAATATGGTTGAGATGCATATTAGAGTTTCATGCGATACAATTGCATGTACAATTAATCCTAAATGCTTATATCAAATAATGAATTAAAATTTTGTTCATTCATAGATTTTAATTTATCCATTGAAGTGATTTAAATTAATAAATTCCCAATGGATAGGAACACATTTGATATACTATGAAGTGGGAAACATGGGATTTCAATATATAAGAGGATGAGATCTTCTTAAATTGGGTGTGTGATGCATGTGAGACTGAAAAATTTCCACCAAACATCTATTCTTCCTAAGAACTATTAATGTCACCTAAGAAGGAGATAACACTACTTCAGTTGCTTGGGTATCCATATAATGTATTCAGAGATACATTGGAAGGTGTATCACTTCGAAGGAAGGGTTAATTATTTCACTTCACCTTATGATATTCCTCAAACATTCTATATGAATGGAAGATGGATGCAAATGTTGTTTGTGTTTTCTAGCTACTTTATTATATTATATTATTTACACACTGATTTTTTGAAGATAGATCTGCCTCTATTTTGGGTTTTCTTCCTCAACATTTGATCATTAGATGTTTATATAAAACCCATCACTAGATTCATTATAGGAAATTTTAAATGTGAGTATACACACTCATTCTTTAATTAAATTATAAATAGTAGAATGATCATGTTTTAAATGAATAAAAGATTAAAAAAACATGCTTAAGAGAATATAAAATATCCCTTATAATAAATTAAAAATGCTATCTTTAAATTTATAAAAATAACAAGCATAATCTCTCTTAAAATATTAATAAGATATATTCAATTAGTAAATTACAGATTTAACAAGCTCAGTCACTGATCAAATTCTTCTTAAAAAATAACTATCAGTGAAACATAAGGATTGTAATATCTACCGTTAAACCATAAGTCAAACAAATTTTTATTGATAAAATAGATTTAACATTGTTGACCAATTTCAAAATAAACATAATATATATCAAGATTAATAAAATTAAAAAGATGTAACAACTATAAATAAATAATGTAATAAACTCTTTTAAATTTGGTTCCTTTAAAAAAGATAAATTAGTTAACCTTAAGGATCCATGGAACAAAATTAGACAAGATTATATAAAAAAATTTAAACAAATTATAAAAATTAATTCCTACTTAAATTAAATATCAAACAACAATCATAGAATTAAATACTACCTACTTTTACCATAAACCCTAACATACTTTACAATATTTAAACAATTAGTCTAAAAATCGTTTTTAAATAATTATATAAGAACTAAGGAAGTTACCCCTTAAAATATGCTTCTCTACTTTGAAGAGATTTAATAATGAGTACTTCCTTTAAAAACACTTTTTGAATAATTCTATGAACGATTCAACAATATAGTGAACTTCCACTGTATAAAAATTTGATTTATAAGGATCCAAAGAATGGGTCAAGGACATTTAATTAAATAAAAATGAAAGATATTTTAATAATTTTATAATAAGTTTTATCATGATAAATACACCATTAAATTATAAAATTAATATAGTTTTGTATATGTAGTAATAACTAGTTTTGTATTTATAGTAACATGATTTTACAACACATGTACGTAATTTAAATAATAATTCATTAAACACATGCTTACTCACTAGATTAAAATTTACATATAATAACATGCCAACATACCATTAGATAAAACATTAAAGTACATACAAAATAGCCATCAATTAATATTTTAGTACTAAATATAGTTTAAAAGTATTAAAAGGTCAAGAAAATACACATTTTGGTATAGATATAAAAGATAAAAAATTTGTATATTCTCTCCCTATATAAAAAAGTTATGTAAATTTAACCGATTTTATAAACATAAATTGAGATGAAATAATCCATAGTTTATAGTTTATCCATCAAGAAATTAACTTTATTTATTAATTATATACTTCCAAATTATATAATGAATTACAGTGGAATATTCCTACCAAAACATAACATAAAAGTTTGTTTTGGTACTCATATAATTTTTTTCCAAATGCTCTAGTTATAACAGTTTTAGGAAACCAAATATTATTGTTTTATACAGAATTTACATATTTAAATTAAAAAAATAATTTGTAAAAGAACATGTTTGACCCAAATAATATGAGGATTTTAAAAAATACAACCATTAGAATACAATCTATTAAAACCACAATGATAATATTTGATAGTAGGTATTCTCTATTCCTGAAAAACACAAGCAACTTTATCAAATGTAGATATTATATTTAAAATATATTGATATAATTTATTATTTTTTATAAAAATACAATAAAAATTATTTTTTAATATTTATGATTCTTTTATAATGCTATGAATTTATATTCAAGCATAGTTAAGTATTCATTATTATCATAAAAAGAAAGATTTTTGGAATTAGAATTATGAGAAAAAAATATTGTACCAAATTAGCTAGTGGAATAAAACATAAATTCTTAATTTGATCTCCATGCTTAGCTCAGTTTTTGGAATTAGATTTATGTATTAAATTTTCAAAAGAACTCTATATAGTCTTAATGGATTTCTTACCTATTCTAATATACTCGAAATTGAATTGTACATTTATTTGAGGGAGGTTATGTCTTAAATGAAAATTATTATTACAATAAAATTAAATAACTTTACTTTTCCTCATATTTTTTATATGTTCCTTTCCCTTCTTACACCAACTGTTAAATTTTATTGTAATATCTAATAGCTTTGAACTAGAGTTAAAACCACTAGAATCATTAAAATATTCTTCTTTAACATTGGAGGTAGGAACCTTAAGAGAGTCATTCTCCTTTTTGTTAGAAACTTTATTTTTTAGCCTTTATATCAATGTTTTATATCATTAAAGTTCTAATTTAACCCTTCATCTTAAAATTTTTAATAGGAGTTAATTTCCGAATAGAAACTAAAATTCCATTCCACTTAAAGGGTAAAACTATAAAAAACTTAAATGCTAGTTCCTATTTTGGAATTCAAGTGCTCAGGGTGAAAACACCATCTACCAAGTCATTCAATCTCGTATTCATATGTGTAATTTTTTATTCTTCATACATTCTGAAAGGATCAAATTTAAGCTCTGCAAATTTTAACTGAATTTTTAAACATTATCTATACCTTTATATGTAATAAAAATTATCTCATATATTTTATGAGTAGTTAGGAATTAATAAACTTTTTGGACTCATCTATACTATGGAAACAACTAAGATCATTCATAGATTGTAAATTCAGGTTAAACATAGCTTCACCATCAGCACTTCTTGTCTTGGGTTCTCTAATAAGAATATTTTATGGTATCACCACTTTCAAATAGAATTTTAGTTTCGGATTATTATATTATATAACCGTGTGCTCTTTCTAATATACATTATTATGACAAATAAATAAAGGGCATTGGTAATAAACATACATTATTTATGATTATCCAATAAAATCATTATTTATCAAATGATCTTCCCCAAAATCTTGTTAGTTACAAATGAAATATTCAATAGTATCAAAAATATAGTCAACAAGGATAACTAACTATTCTTTCAAATCATAATAGAAATATCTCTTCAAATTTATCCAAAAAAAGAGCCCCTTCTTTGATACCAATTGTTAGAATCAAAAAAAAGTACAAATTAACTTCAAGATAAAATATCATAAAGCAAAAAAGTATATCTTATAGAGTCCAAGATTTGATACCAATTTATTTTTAAAGGTGATTTGATGTAGAATCTAAAGGGGTTGAATTAACCCCTTTAAAAAATCTTACAGATTTTGAGAACCATCTTAATTTTATATACCGTTCCTTATTTTTAATCATATTATGTATCTGAAATATAAAGAAAATAAAACATAGGACAAAAATATGTATAGTGGTTTGGGGAACCAAAATCCCATTGTCCACTCTACCATCACTCTACTCCATGAGCTTTGATAATTTAATAGAACCATTCCTTTTATTAGGTATTGATTAATTTGAGTGCAAGTATCTATCACTTGTTACAGGTATTTTACCAGGAATTTAAGTTATTTTAATGGGAATAATGACATATTAGTAAAATAAGTTGACACTTTACCATGACTAAGTATAAGTATTCAACACTTATCTAAAATGGGATGATATGTATAAAGTTTAAATAGCGTTATCACATAGTTTTCTCAACAATCGACTGATATAAAATGATTTTTAATAATGAAAAATAGTCGCCAAAAAGGATCTTCGAGGTATATAGGATTCCGTATTAATTTGAATACAAGAAATAGAAAAAATAATGCCTCAATTTCTTATTCATTCTCAAGAAACAAAAATATAATTATATTCTATATCACACAAGTTATATTTTTATTCCTTTGTATAATAACAGAATAATGAACTAAAAAAATATTTCAATTCACTCTTCAAAAGTGTCAGGATGTAAAAATATAATTTGTATCTATTCTTTATATTTATTCAAATTATATTATTACTATTTGAAATATCTAGAGAAAATATATAAAAATATATTATTCATCCATTTCATCTTTCTCTCTATTCAGAAATTTAAAAATAGATGTCAAAATACATCATTAAATTCATTCAATCATGTCATATTCATGGGAATAAACATTGAGAATACTGACATGAGAAATCATTAAATATTCAATCCCAAAATATCTCCTAAGAATTTTCAATGTTAACTAAATTTCTCTTTTATAAAAATATAACTATGGATATAACCGGGTCTCATCAAAACCAATATCCTCAAACATCTCCTATATTTACTTATTTAACTAAATCGAATTATGATGAAAAATAAGGAAACTTCGATCATTCCCATAAAATATTCAATGGTAAAAATATTCTTTAAACTAGTATAATCACCATTAAAATAAAATATCAAATCTAACATGAACCAAACTACCCCAACATTCAATATTTTCCATTCTTCTCAAGATCCAACTATTTTTAATAAGACAAGCATATATTCTATATGGATTGTATAATGAATACAAAAAATAAACACTGATATTATAACAACTATAATAAGCCTAATCACATTTTTTCTATTTTTTACGCAATTAATGTTGAATTTATAATCATAGTCATATTGATCAAGCTGATTAATCTAATTTAAATCCTTAAAAACCATTATGCATGTTAAATTTTTTTCTTCAAGTATAATATATATGTTTAAGTAGAACTTGATATCAATGTTGGCATGCTTGATCTACAATGTAAATTACTAGACGAGTCATAAGATAGATTCTAAATGATGTATCAAGTGTTTAATCATCATATGAAAATAATTCTCAACTCAGAATTGATTTGGGTCCAGCCCATTTATTGGAGGGGAGAAATTTATTAATGGATAAGTTTTTCTCAACATTAATATCGGGTTATTCTTGATATTATTGAATGGAAATGAAATGATGATTAAATTAATTGGAGATATAGTCTTGATTTCTATATGAATATGTGTGGTGAAATTTACTTTTAGTGTGATTGAAAAGAGATGATGGGGGATGATCAAGGTGTTAGAGGATTCTCTTTCGAGGAAGCCAATATATGTGCACACAATGTGTAAGAGGTGGCACAACTAAAGGAATAGGTAAAGACCCGTAATCATGGAGACTATATGGAGGAATCTAGAATATGAGTTGACAAAAAAATGTTGGTGGAACTTCTTTGAGTGATCTAGGTAGAGTTTTAGAATATGGTATTTCTTGTAACCTATATTTTTATCCTTATTGAACTAAAGCGATGTTTACATTCTCCCATGGATGTAGGATGAAAAATTAAACTATATAATCCCATTGTTCATTATTTCATACATTGAGAATTAATTCATTTTTTAATGTCATGTTTCTTTTTCACTTTTGTATGTTGATTAGAATGAGACCTTGGGAGGATTGGAACCAAATGATGGGATTAATCAGTGCAATGGTTGGGATTCTTGGACTTCTCAATCATAGACCCCAAATTCATAGGAGATATTCCATCACAATGTGATGAGTTTATTTATTATGGTATTGATTCAAAAAACATGGTATCAAAGGGATTAGTTTATGTTTTCAATTGAATAACTTAGTGACATGAATTTAGTGGAGTAGTTTTCTAAGGTCATAGAAGGACATTACTAGAAGAGAGTAGTGGCACTACAAGTTTTTTTAGGATATCAAAAGTTCGATTGAACATTAGGATCCATGAAGTGTGTTACATTATTAGTGACAATCAGGGCTTAGTGGATGGATATTGTGGTTCCTTAGGATAACTATTCTATAAAAAATCTATTTGAATATCATAAAAAGATGGTGGTGGTATCAGTGGTGTTTTTGGGATATTAAAAGTCGTCCAAGCTGCAGGTTTAATCCAACGCATTCTATTCATTAGGTTGAGTTTGGATATTAGTGGAAGGTGATAAAAATTATAGAAGGAAAAAAACCATATGTTCACAACAATAGTCACAAATGGATTATTCTTTATGTTAAAGTTAAGTGATAGATGACTCATAATACTGGAGGGAGATGTTAGATGAATTCATCAATTGGGATTTTTCTGGTGTCATGTTGTTCATATTGTAAATGTTTCAAGGAAGAGAGTGTGGACCACTTGTTCTTTTGATGTGAATGGGAATATACTATTTGGAATTTTTTGGGGAGTTTGCAGGTCTCCATGTCCCCAACATCGGTGACCTCCCATTCATGGAATGGTGGTTCCATGGTTCAGGAGATAGGGGTCTGAAGAAGATGGCCCAAATCATGATCTTGTAGGCTGGATGCTAGAGATTATGGTAGGTCCGCAATAAGGAAAGGCATGAAGGGGTGATGACCAAGGCCTACTCTATCATTATAAGGACTAAAAAACTCCTCCTGGATATGGTTAAGCTTGTTAGAAATTGGAAAGAGGTTCCATATCTCCGTAGTTTATAGGTAAGATCCCATATCCCTCTCCATGTTAATAGTAATGTCAGGGGCAATGGGTTCGATAGTACCTGCCAACTGATGGTCATAAACTCAACATGGATGCATCATGCAACATAAGGATCTTTCAGGGTAGAGGGGTTGTTCAAGATTCCCAAGGCTCGGTTGTGTTGGATTTCTCTACTAGGTTAGGCCAAGGGTCTTCCTTACAGGCCGAGGCCAAATCATTCCTTATGGGTCTCCGAATATGCCACCTAAAAAATGTCTGTTTTGAAGAGATGGAAACTAAATACAAGATTCTTCATGATGTATTACATGTATTTTTTGAAACTCCATGGTCCATCGAATACATCAGCAGAAAGTGTAGGGTAGATATAAGTAACAACATCAAGGTTAATCACACATAGAGAGATGGGAACCAAGTTGCAAACTAACTTTCACCTTTGGAGGTTTTTGGATTTGACCCAATCAATCATCATATAGTGATATCCTTGAAACTCGAGGGTTTTAACTTAATTAAAAGGGATGCACTCAGCCTCCACTATTTCAGACCTCCTTATGGAATTTTTTGATGCATGATTTTTAGTGGGTTTTAGTTGTATCTCTTCATTAATAATAATTTAAAATGATGATGATGAAAGATATGATTAACAAATGATAGTTATTATCAATGAATTTGTTGAAGTTTGATGTATGAAAAATCTTTTTGTTAGTGTGGGATCAGTAGTAAATTCTTCGATAATTCATGGAAGTATGATAGAGTAAGTCCATATACATGATGCATGACGTAACATATTGCTGGGTGTTTCAAAAAAGTTAGAGGATGAAATATAATTCCTGAATTGGAAATTTTTTTTATGGAGGCATTCAGATATGTTTCACAGAGTTAATGTAATGATCAGATTGTGGTTCTACAAGACTGAGGATGGACTACTTCAGGGGGATCTTGGACGATTGAAGTAACATGGAGTGGATAACCTTATAGGTACTATATAAGAATGGTGAATGGAAGATTGACCAGTTTCAAAATTGGTGTGATAATGGGAATAGTCTTTGAGTTGGAGATTATTGACTCAACCTATAAAAACAATTCTCAAGTGACAATTTATTTAGGTCCAACCCATTTATTGGAGTGGGAGGAATTTATTAAGAGATAGATTTTTCTCAAAATTAATAGAGGTGTTTCAATAAATATTAATGTAATGTTATTCTCAATACTAAGGGATGAAAAAATGTTGAAAGTATTAATTAGATATATGAACTTGGGATTGCAGAAATTACCTTTCTCCTCTCGCAAAGATAACCTAGCTCTATGCCGCCAGGACCTAATCCCCCATCCCGATCGGAGGGGGTAGTCTCGTGATCACTTCCGCCTAGGAGGGATGAATCTTATTCATACCATGGATCTTCTATACCCTTCCCTAAAATATCTATTTCCGCAAAAGTTCTAGATCTCATCCAAGAGGCTCCCTAATTATATCTTCTTTAGGAGGAACTAAGTAGTGTTGTAGATCTTTGCAAGTATACCTTGGTGGATTGTTTTCATCCTCATCATCCTTTGGTGGAATAATTTTCTCAGTTTTTCTCTAAATCCTGGGTGCTTAATGAGCATGTGATCATCATATTTCTTAACCAGAGACACATAATAGTTCATTTTGGATCGAAGGAAGGTATGATCACCGATTGGTTTAGGGATTCATGAAGGTGTGGTGGTTATTCATTATATTTATTCTGATGGAGTTTCGAATTTCATATATGACGTGACCCTTCATTGATCACAACGTGGTTACATCTCCCTGAACATCCTCTTTCGTTCAAAAATCCTTATATTCTCTACAACATTGGCAATATGATTGGGTAGTATCTATGCTCTGATCACCGAACTGAGTCTGTGTCACACCCTATTTTTCCGTAGATCTGTGTCAAGGTCGACGTTGCAAGGCCTCAACTGCGTTGCAATTGGATTACTGATGAGAAGGAGTTTCGCTGGATGAAAGAGGTTATCTTCAAATCATGGATGAAAATCTATGTGAACTGTAGGCAGTTTGGGCATCAGGAGGCTATTTTTCTCAGAGGATGGATGAGTGTCACCTCACAGGTGGTGGAAAGGCAGAGTGGTGATGGATGTGATGATCCTGACAATGAGAGGCTGACTCTTTCAGGGGTGAAAGATGGCCTTGGGGTATCTATTTATGAATGTAGACACATGAATGGGGGTATGAGTTCCCCTGTGGAGTCCGCTGTGTATACCAATTCCAGAGGATCATCTGGGTAGGGAGCCCAGTTGGAATCTTCTTGCACTGGATTTACTTTGGTTGAAGAGGAACCTGATGGAACTGTGGAGAGGGAGATGAGGCGGACTCTTCTCACTGCTGCTCTAAGTAATGCATGTGGTATGATGATGGTGGAGATGCCTCGAAATCCAATAGTGTTTTAGGTCTTTGAGAGAATGCAGGGTGACCTCAGAGTTGAGTCCCGATCTGCGATGGAAGGTAGTGAGTGTCATATACAGTTGGTTTCTCTCTCTAAGGATCCTGTGGCCAATGAAGATGGTGATTATGATGTTATGAACAATGGTAATCATAGCTCTGGTGGAGTTATGACCTGAAATCACTCTAGTAGTCTGGCACATGAGGAGATTCCACTGGTGATGGAAGGTCCCCAAGTGATTGATGATGTCGTTTCGAAGGCTGTTGTCACCAGTAAAGGAGGAAATGTGGAGAAGGAAATGGAGAAGGAGTCTTCTGCTGGTCCTGGTAACACTCAATATGTGGAACACCCACAATTTTTAGTAAAGATTGTTACTAATAGTCACATTGAGAAATAACGGAGAGTGAATGTTGGTTACTGGGAGGTGAATATCTCTGGAAAATGGTGGCACATCTCCAATAGTGAAAAAGATAATGCTGGTGGTAGGGTTCAAACCTCCTATAGTGACATTGTTTAAGGTGGAAAGAAGAATGTGCTGGGGAATGAAGAAGTCATGACCACTCAGCCAATAAGAAGGTATAGGAAAGAAAACTCTTCTATGATGAAGCCGATGCCTACCAGGTCTTATATCTGCATGGGAAAAGGTACACAATCTTCTAAGGAGTTTCTTTATTTGTTAAAGTTAATTCTCAGAAGGAAGTATGTTAAGACCTTGAAGCATTATGAAAGTTCGAACTGGGAATCAGCTATTGCAGATGAAGAAATAGATCATGGATATGGTGGCAGGTATGGTTTTTATGATATGTAGTTGTTTTTTCTGGCTTGTGATACTTGCTTACTGTACTTTTCTTTTATTTTAATAAATTTTCAGAGACATTGTCTTTGGATGATAATTCCTGGTATATTAACTTGGTGTCTATATAAATAGATTCTATTATATTTTTTGAGTAAAAATTATGAGTGTTAATAGGGGCTGACCAAGGTAGAGTTGGATCCACTTTCATGGAATCCAACAAGGGTACACACAAAGTGTCATAGGCACTAGTTCCCAAGGTGAAGTGTAACACCCAAATATTTTATATGTATTTCCTTTGACATAAAACTTTAAGTATTTGATAACATTCCTTACACACAACCCCAAGTCTTTATGAACCATGATATAGTAAAATTTTATAATAAAGAAATTAAATTGGTTGGAATGAGTAGTAATAATAAATTTATTAAAAATATGTATAAAGATTTTTATTAGTTTAATTTTATTTATTAATATATAATAAATAAGTACTCAATTTTTAGTAAAGTCATTTTATACTTCAAAAATATATTTTCCTCAAAAAGTGTTTTATTGAATTTTTGCACATGAACTCTATAATTAATTTGCACCGTTTATTGAAATTTTATTTTAAGAAAATAATATTATTTTTAAAATCAATATAACAATATTATCTTATGTTGAATTTGTAGTATTTTATAAAAATAGTTATTCTTTAGTGAATAGTAAACAAGATCTATTCTTGATTTTTTAGTTATTTTCAAGAAATGTCCTATTATGTTTTTAATTTGATCTTAATGTAAAAAAGTCAACTTTAATTATAAATAATCCAATTAATTACATCGTAATCATCATTATACTTTATTTTGATATAAGTTAATTTTTTGGTTAAAAATAATTTTTTCTAAAAAATTATTTTTATGTAAATAATGCATTCTTATCTTAATACATTATTTTAATATCTAATGATTAAAGGATTTAATTAAATTTATAGATTATATTTTCAATATAATAGGTTAATATTCATTTTATTATTCTTAAAATAAATTCAATTGAAGTAAATGAAGTTTTACACTTAAAAAGTCATTTATCAAAAACAAGTTTTCATTGTGGTTTGCACACTTAATTAAAATTACTTTCTTAAAATTATATAAATAGAATTTTTTAAAATGTAGTAAATATTTGGAATCAAAATAATTAATATAATTTAATATGGTCAAATTAATTTTTGGTAATAGTGAATCGTAAAAAATGTAAAATTGTATTATCATGGTGAAGGTTAAAACAGATTTAACAAGGAGTTAAACCATTATATAGGGGTATAATTTGTACAAAAAAATATTATTTTTTGAGGATATTTCATTCTTATATTATAAAGTTTTTTAATCCCTATCCATTTGGAGGCACTTTCACTTAAATATGACCTTAAATCATTGAAAGATTTTATGAAATTCTATGTCTGTCCCTCCCCTCACATATAAAAGGGAACCTCTTCGCCTCCAATATTCGCACCATTCGAGCCTTCTATATTAGAAAATACATAATCAAAAACCTTCTTAGAATCGTTACCTTCATCATATATATTCTATTATTCTCTTAAGACCTATCCTTCAAGGAATAAAGAGTAAACCAAAGGAGGTCCCTCAAAGAAGAGGTTTAACCAAGACCATTCAATTTTATTTCTTCTAATACGCAATATAAAATTATTATATCTATTAAAAAATTGTTACAATAGTATAATAAATTTACTGATATTTTATTATAATGATTTAACAACCATTTACCACCTCTTTTTAATCTAATGGGAGATGAAAGTATTGCTCATGCATTAGTGTGGAATACCGCCTTCACGTAGCGATAAAACTCATTTTCCAACACCATCACTAGTGGTTGGTAATTATGATATTTTTAATGTTTATATATTATATTAATTTTATGTTAATTATTATATAAATAATAATAAATCTTTACCTTTCTATCATTATATCCATCTAAAAATGGAAATGTTATTCATGTGTACGTACGAACTACTCTCTCCATGTGGAGATGAAATTCATTTTTCTTCCTCACTTTATATTAATTATTATAAATATGAATATTAAAAATAGTTTTTATATTTATATCATTATTAACACTATATATATGAATTAACCATTATCAATGTAAAAGTTCCATAACTGATGAACAAAAAAATACATGACAAATGAAGTAGTTAACACCCAAAATTAGGATAGTAATAAAATATTGTTAATAAATTTGTGATAATATGCTATGAGTAGACCATGAATGGTATTATAGGTATGATAATGGTTCTATTATAGAATTATAATCAATTTAAATTTATTATACATAAGTTTATAGTGCTTACAAATAAATACAAACTTGAGCTAAGGGTTTCATCTCAATTTCTCTTCATTATGACATGTTTTAATAATATACACCAATTTCTTATTATAAGGTGTATATAATTCCCAATAATATATTTTGGAATAATAAATAATTTATTTAAATGTATTTATATAACCATATTTTCTTCATGCTTCTAGTGTCTTTTGATTTAAAAATTAATAAAGACATAAGGGTTCTTTGTCTCAAATTTGTTCCATTGAGGCATAACTATTTTATACACAAATATTATTTGACAAGGCATATATAAGACCAATTTTTTTTTTATTTTCTATAATTAATATAATTATATTAATGGTATAAAAGGTATCATTTTATGTTATTACATTAATTGGAATCATATCTCAAATTTTTTCAAAGTGGTTAGGGTTTTATATTAGAATCTCATTTTTACATGGATTGTTTATGATACAATTTTAGGATGATTAAACCATATAATCCATATCTTAAAATTATTATTTATTATATTAACCTCTATTTATTTTAGGATATTGCATTTTTTACTTTCATTTTCCATTTTTATGTACTATAGAGAACAAAAAAATATTTTAAATGAAAACATACATTGTTTTTGTCTTCAGTTGAGAATATTTTCTTTACTATCCATGTTTTGTTTAACTATTTTTCAAGTTTGTTTCTATTATTCTACAAATATTATTTAAATTATTTTTTATCTTTATTTAAATTTCATTACCATGTTTTAAAATTTATTTTCTTATTATTTTCCAAACATGGTACATTTTAATTTTTACTGAAAATGTGAAAGGATTTTTTTAACATATACTACATGAAAAACTTTACACACCATCATGAGTACTCTTTTATTTAAATGTTAATCTATAATTTTCATTTATTAATTTTAAATAATTTTTTTCCTTTAATATTTTTGATTTTTTTTTGATTCTAAATAATTGATTTCAAAAGAAAATGTTACTCTCCTTATCAAATATTCTATTAATATTTTAAAGTTATTTTTATCTATAATAACTTTGATGTTTTATATGATTTACTAGGAATATAATCCTATATTACCATATTTATTAATTCTTAGTATTGTTTATGACAATGATTATGAAATGTTTTTGAAACATGTATGCTTTCGAATGGTTATTTTTTCAGAGTCCATCAATACTACTACTTTCATTCATAGAGGATGGATAAAAAACTAGAAAAATACAAGAAAACATTGAGTGAAATTATATTCAAGGGGGTCTATAAAAATTAATGTCAAGGGAATAACCTATATCTATGTTCAAACACTCACTCGGTAATGAACCCATACTGGAAAAGTTTTGTAATGATTGAGTCTGAGCATCCCTAGAGGAAAGATAGTCCACTTTTTGGTTCCCTTCGTGCCAGGTGTGACGGATTTACACCCAATCATTGATGATCCTTTTTCATTTCCTAATGTGATATATAACTGTCTAGGGAGGTTCGATTTACCCTTTTATAGATTCATGGAGAACCTTGGAGTCGGTATGTACTGTCTCTAGCATGATGTTTTTAGATATGAAAAGATACAAGCATTAGAGAATGGAATTAGCCTTCACCAAGAGTGAATCTGTTAAGCCAAAAGAAGTTAAGCATGTATAAATCATCGAAACATGTTTATCCTAGACCATACCTCATCCACGCATGTCCCCCATACTACAGGATCTTTACACAATAAGTTGGATCCCACTAGTTGGGGTCTCCAGTACACCCAAAATTTCTATAAGGGATTGATAGCACTAAAATCCAATATATGGGTGGGAATTATGTGTTTGAGATAAGGAGAACTATCCAAGTTCTTGAGAAGAATTTAAAGATATGTAACCACACAACTAGTCCTCGTAACTAGGGCAAGACTTGATCTCCTATTACTGTTAACGCATGCTTTTCTCCAGGAACTCTGTAAACACCAACACCCAACAGTGAGGATGAAGGTCCTTGCCTTTATTTCATATAAATTATTCTCCATTCCTAGAATACATTGTTGAAAGAACTCATTACCCATGAAGGGTTCTATTGGAATTCATGTAAAATATCCATCAAAGAACCAATTTATGGTTCCTAATCACTTACAAAAAATAGGTGGAGATTTGAGAGTGAACCTTTAATAAAAAAATGATGGAGTGGGGAGTGAACCTAATCCATTATGACAGTATTTATAGTGATCCTTGACTGAGGAAATTACTTTCTATGCTTATATGCATTCCAAAAACTTTTGTCTTATTATTATGATATTTTTTATAGATCATGATTTATTATTGATGATTCCTAACTCTTATGTCTTATTTCATTTTTTGGATAAACCTTACACCATGTTTCAGGATTAAAGATATTTGATTGATTTGGTATGATTATTGTATGTCTTGATCATGTTATCATAACTTTATACTTAACTTATACCCACTTATGATCATTGAATTGTATGTCTTATGTTAACACTTACTAAACATTTTAGCACACCATTTCTTATGTTTCCCTTCCCTGGGTTATGAAGAATTTTTTTATGTATGTTATGTCATTGAAGGGTGCTAGCTATGAAGAAATTAAATAGATATAATGAAGATATTTTATTTACCCGTTTTTTATATGTTTAAATTTCCAAATAAAATAAACATATACATTTATCCGACATGTATTATTGTGAAACATAGTGAATATCTATCTAAAACTATGTAATATTTATGTATAAAAAGTTTGGATCCCTATATTTGGTATCAGAGTTAGAGTTTATTCAATTTTGGAAACTACGATTAGAAAACAGAGTAAGGAACCTTAGGATAATACTAAGCATAAGAGAACATCTTAAGATATGGTAAATAAAAAAGTGTTGTTTCTATAAGAAAATACATCCCTATATAGATATTATAGGAGGATATGGTTTTGGAACATATGCATCCATGGGTACTAATCCCAAAATGAGTAAGTTGAGTATATCTTATACATCATTATAGTGCACAAGGTATGAGCCCTTAATGTACACCAATATTGACACTCTAGAGGTATATTTCTAGGTTAATTTAAATTTTCTTTAATATCTAAAATGAAATATTGGTATCAATAAGGACCATAGATGGCCTTGGTTAAACCTAATGTTTCATAGATTGAAAAGAAGGTATAATGATTTATATATCGTATAAATGATTTTCAATATTATATGATTTATTACTCTGATAAATGATATTTGATGGTCATGATAACCACCATGTTTTAGGAAGGGATTTAAGATATAATGATAAAGTTGATGTGGTAATAGGTATGCTCAAATATAGAAATAACCTGTTTGATATCAGTTACATTAATTCCTTATATATCACAATAACTCTCTAGGAAGGTTAATTCATATCCTCAATGTCTAGATATTAAAATAGTAATAAAAACTTCTAACAATATTATGATCACATCTCAATTCTATGATTATTCCGCAATATAAGTTTGTGAGAATTTTCTATATAAAAATATCTTTATTATTCATCTAGTTAAATTTGATATGATTTTGGTCATTTATTGGTTTTTTATTTAAATCCCATCAAAATTTCTAAATAAGGGATGTCACATTTTATATTCTAAAGAAAACTATGATGGTCTATCCGTGTAAGGATAAATGCGAACATGAAATGATAATTACATATATTTCAAGGGTCTTGATTCCTATTTTAAGGGGGGGATTTATCTCAGATGATTGGGAATGAAATCAATATTAAATATATGCCTACTGTATAAGAGTTTATTTATGATTTAGGCAATAGTTTTCTAGTCTTCCTCCAAATCAAGATGAATAGTTTTCAATAAAACTCATACCTAGTGATACATAAATTTTAAATAATCCATATATAATGTCCCCAATTGAGTTGCACGAATTGAATATGTGACTCTAGGAGAATCTTGAAAAGGGATTCATTCATCCAAGTGTGTCACCACAGGGAACGCCTGTACTTTTTCGTAAGAAGAAAGATAGATCAATATATTTATATATTTATTATTGATAACATAAAAAGATAATGATAAAGAATAATTTTCCTCTAACATATATTGATGATTTGTTTGATAAATTATATTGAACTCATTGTTTTTCCAAGATTAATCTTTGATCTAGATTTTAATAGATTAGGGTAAAAAGTGAAGACATACCTAAGGAAATAGTCTCTTCTTGTTTTGGGAACAATGAATTTATAGGGATTATATTTATTCTTTCTAATTTCCCTACTATATTCATGGATTAAATGAATATAGACTTTATATATTACCTTTATTAGTTTGTGGTAGTCTTTATAGAAATAATTCTTATATATTCTAGGAGTAAGGAAGATCATGGAGATCACTTGAGGTGTTTATTGAAGACCCTAAGGGAGGATAGTTTTTCTGAAAAATGTACCATGAATTAATTTTGGATATATAAAGTTTCACTTTTAGGTCATATATTATAAAGTGGGGGTATTTAGTTGGATCCATCAAAGATAGAAGTTGTTGGTCATTAACCTAGAACAACAAATGTGACTAAATTATTATTTTTTGGATTTGATGTATATTATCAATTATTTGAAACACATTTTTCATGGATATCTAATCCACTCACCATGTTAACATAAAAGGTAGTTAAGTTTCTTTGGAATCATGAACATTAATAAAATTTCAAGGAAATAAAGGGAATATTGTTCATTGTACCTTTTATCACACTACCCTATAGTGGTTAAGATTTTTTTATTTACTATGATTCATTGGAAAAGCTATGGGGTGTGTTATCTTATATAATTATTTGGTGATAGCTTATACATCTCACTAATTTATGGTTCAAGAGAAAAAAACACCCATGTTATGATTTGTGGCAAAAAGTGGTAATAATTACATTAAATATCTATAGGTACAATATTTATAGAGAAATTTATGCCATATATACAAATTTTTAAAGTTAAAAGTAAATATTCATACAAAAAGAGTTGAATATATACTAGAGAATATGGTTGGAGTTGATTAAAGATTATATCAGCTTAATAAATTACCACCCTAGGAAAAAGAACAAGGTGGATAATTCTTTGAGTGGAAAATTATACATGACTAGGTTAAAAAAATATTGTATTAATGGATTTTCAAAGAATAGAAATTCAAATCATGAAGAAATGGGGAATATATTATCTTTCTGAAATGATTTTTCAACTATCTATCCATGAAATTATTAAATAGGCATAATAGGAGGATATAGAGCCTCAAAAAAGGTGAGAAATGTTCATGATTTCAAACTCGATTATGATATAATGATAAGATTTTGGAACTGAGTATGTTTTCCCATCAATATTGGACCTTAAAAAAGAACTATTGGAATAAACTCATAGCTCATCATTCTCTATTCCACATTGAAGTATAAATATTTGTAGAGATCATAAAGATTATTTATGAAGGGACAACATGAAGGGAGATATTTTAGAGTATGTATCTCAGTTCTTGGTATGTCATTAGGTTAAGTCTAAGAGACATAATTATAAGGGGATGTTATAACCATTATCCATACCATAATGGAAATGGAAAAAACATCACCCTAGATTTTGTTGTCGGCCTCCCCAAAACCTTTTAAAGGAAATTATGCTATTTGGGTTGTAGTTTATCCACTTATGAATTCAAAACACTTATTTTATATCAATGAATATTTCTCTCGTGATCATATTTTAAAGATATATGTTAATTAAGTGGTAAGTTTATATGGGGTATCACATTCTGTTGTATCCGAACATGATTTGGTGTTTATCTTATTGTTTTGGATAAGTCTTCAGTAAGCTCTAGATATAGAGTTGTGAATCTATACAGGTTATCATACTCTAATAAACGTTTAATATGATAGGACCATTTAAACCATATAGGATATGTTGATATCATATTATATAGATTTCAAATATTTTTTGGGTCAACACCTTCCTCCAGTTGAGTTTTCATACAATAACAGGTTTCAATAAAGTATTAATATAGTTCCTTATGAATCCATTTATGAAAAAAAGTATATAAATCTGAAATAATAGTATGAATTTATAGAAATAAAGCTATTGGGTCCTGATCTATCTATGTAAATGGAAGATAAGGTTAAATCCCTTTTGCATCACATTACGGCAGCTCAATGTTTATTGAAGAGTTATGATGACAATCATCAATGATATCTCAAATTCTATGTCGGTGAGAAGGCTTTCCAAAGAATTTTTAAATGGAAAAGGTTATGATATTCTAAAAGAAGGGGAATTTTATCCCTAGGTATATTTTTCCCTTTGATATTCTTGATCAAGTAGGTATTGTAGCTTATCACTTGGATCTACCACCAAACCTCTCCCATGTTCATGATGTCTACCACATATCTCTTATGGGGAATTGCATACTCGATCATTCAGCTATACTAAAATTAGAAGTTATCAAATGGGAGAAATACGTTTCCCATGAGGAAAAATAGTATAAACACATATCATATTTATAAAGTTCTACTAAACATGAATACTCACCTGGTTAAAGTTATTTGGAAGAATCATAAACTTAACGAAGCTCTATTTGAACCCAAGGATGTAATGAATCAGAGATATCATGTTCTTTAAACTATATTTATAGAATTTTGAGGGATAAATTAATTTTATTTGTGATAGAATATAACACCCCAATATTATATATGTATTTAATTTTAAATAAAATTTTAAGTATTCAATAACTTTCCTTACACACAACCCCGAGTCTATATGAATCGCGATATAATCAACTGTTATAACCTAGTCATTAAATTAGAAGGTATAGAGAGTAATAATAAATTTTTCAAATATATATATAAGGGTTTCTAGTAATAAAAATTTAGTGATTATGTTATAATAAATATGTACTTAATTTTTAGTAAAGTCATTTTAGGCTTCAGATTATGCTTTCCTCAAAAATGGATGTTTGGAATTTTTTACACTTAAGATTTATAAATAATTTCTATAATTTCGATATTTTTTATTTTATTAAATTTATATAATTTTTAAATTATAAATTTAAATATTATTTTAGGATTAATGTTTATGATTTTTCTCAAAGGATTTAATTTTTAGTGAATAGTGAAAAATACTGATATTTGTAAAAATTATCATTTCATTCAAGTAAATGTCCCATTATGTTTTTTAATTTTATATTAAAATTAAAAAATTATCATTTAATTATAAATAATATAATTAAGTACCTATTAATACTCGTTATACTTTATTTTGGCATTGGTTAATTATTGGGTCTTAAAAAATGTCTTTCCAAAAACCTATTTTTATGCGTATAATGTGTTTTTAACTTAATAAAAAAATTTAATCCTTATTTATTAATGTTTTAAATGAAATTTATATATTATATATCCAATATAATATTTGAAATTCATTTTATATATATTATAAGTTAATGAATTAAAGTGAAATTAGTTTTATGCTTAAAAATTCATTTTTCGAAAATGAGGTTTCGTTGCGGTTTACATGATTAAAAAAAATTAAAGTATATAAGTAATAGAAATTGAATAAATTAAAATTGATTCAATATTTTGAATAATAATAATAAATATAATTTAATAGGGTCAAATTAATTTTTTTTTCATTGTTATTAGTAAAAACAAATAAATTTTGTTACCACGGTTAAGGTAAAAACAAGTTTACTAGGGGGGTTAAAAAAATAAGATAAGGGTAATATTTACACCCAAAAAGTAAAAATTATTATCTTTTGAATAAATTTAACTTTATATCATCCTACCTTCTAATACCTATGCATTTAGAGCTACATTACCTTGAAAATGACTTGAAATCATTGAAATCTTTTAAGAAATTCATTGTTTTTCCCTCCCCTCACTTATAAACTAGATCCTCTTTTACTTACTTATTCACAAAATTTTAGCCTTATATATCACAAAATAACTACTAAAAACCTATCTATAATTATTAACCTCATCATATAGTTTATGGTATTCCCCTAATACCAATCCTTTAAGGAATAATGAGTAATCCAGAGGAAGTCTCTCAGAGAACAAGTATAGATCTTAACCAAGCTCTATCAATTTTATGTCTTCTTTTAATTCCTATAAAATTGTTGTAAACAAAAAAACCTGATTAATACATTATAATAAATATAAATATATGTAATTCTTATGCTGATACAACAATTTTCAATATCTTCTCAATCCAATGGGAGATGAAAGTATCTCTCATGTATTTGTATAGACTATCACCTCCACGCAGCGATACGTCTCATTTTACAAAACCATAACACATCATTGGTTAATATAATTATTTTAATGTTTATATATGATATTTAGGTTTCAATAATTATTATTTAAATATTAATTGATATTTACCTTCATTCTATTCTATCCATCGAAAAATGGAAATGCCACTCGTGCATACATACAGACTACCATCCCCACTTGGTGATGTAATTCATTTTTCATCACATATTTATATGAATGGTTATAAATATGTTTATAATGAATATATATATAATTTTTATATAATTATTAATATTATATATATTAAGGAACTATTATAAAAGTGTAAGTACCATAACCACCGAACAAAAACATACATGAAAAATGAAGTAGTTAACATAAACAAATATAATGATAATAAAATATTATTAATGAATTGGTGATAATATGATATAAGTAAACTATGTATGTTATTATATGTAATATTATTTTTATTATATAAATATAATAAATTTAAATTTATTATATATGAGAATAGATAACTTACGAAGTAATATGGGCTTAAGGTAAGGGTTTTATCGCAATTTCTCTTCATTGAGACAAGTTTTAATGTTATGCACTAATTTATTATTCTATAGTGAATATAATGAAGAAATATATTTTGGAATATTTAATAATGTAATGAAATGTTTTTATGAACCCAAATTATCTTCAATATTCCAATTAATATTTATGAAAAAATTACTAAAATTGTACGGGTTTTTCATCTCAATTTTGTTTTATTGTCACATATTTGATGTTATACACCAATAGTTTTTATGAGGTCTATATATTACCACATGGTTATGTTGAATAATCAATATAATTATTTTCATGTTTTTAAAATTTTCATTTTATTTTATTCCTTTCATGATAATTATTACTGAAAATTTATCATAGAGGTAAGGGTTTTATGTCCTAATATCATTTTTACTAGGACTCTTTATGATTGAATTTCTTGATGATGAAATTATATAATCTATCTATTCCATGTATTATGTATTTTCTTCTCCTATGGTTATTTTTGGAGAATACATGTGTCCATTTATTTTTCCTCCCTTTATGTACTCAATATATTGAAATAATGTTTTTAAGGAAAATTGGCCTTGTTTTTATCTTCAATGAGGTATCATTTCAACCACGTACATTTTTTGAAAATGGTTTCAAAAATGTTATTAATATTATCCAAAAGTTATTAAAAATAATTTTTAACCACATTAAACATTCTTTAATAAGTTTCAAATATTATTTTTTTATAATTTTTATTATTTTTTAATTTTGTCTTTGAAAATTTTAAAGGAATTTTTTAACATACTCCGCTGAAACAATTTTTACCGCAAACATAAGTAATATTTTATGTAAAAATTACTTTAAAATTTTTTCTTTTTCACTTCAATGAAAAAATTTCCATAATTTGTTTACATTTTTTTAGATTCTAAATATGTGGTTTTAAATGAAAATGATATTTTCATCATAAAATGTTCTAGTTGTAACATCCCCCGATCTGACACTATCTCAAATGGAAAAATTAGGTTAGTTACTAGACCTGAAGTGTGGATCCCCATACACCAAAGGATAATGACTAGTAGTGGGGTTGTAACGAACATAGTGGGGATACTATAACCCTTGGTACAATGTTGTAATATATCGGTAATAAACAAATATCAGAGTAATGGAAATAGTGAAAATAAGAAAATATACAACATGAAGATAAAATATAAACTAAGAAAACCAAATTATAAAAAAAATTTAATGTCATGCTGGAATGTAGATAAAACTAAAACTGAAATTAATGAAAAAAAAACACAATGATAACACAAATAAAATAAAAATACCCCATTCCCAATCCCCATGTCGATCCCATCTCTATATTTCAAGACAAATAGCATGAAACAATCAACAACAGGGTCCTTTTCCCTTATTCAAATTTGAATCCATGTATTATTATCTTGTAAAAAATTGTAGCCCAAATAGGGTGTGAGTAAAACTCAGTTGGTTGAAACCACCGTATTTAACCAAAACTAGTCTGATAATAAGTTCATATAATAAAGTGACAATCAAAATTGTTAATTAATAAATTAATATGATGGAACATTCGGCCTAATTTTGAAATATTCCATAATTTCTCTAAAAATATAGTACAACCATGCCACCCATAACCACAAGTCCATGGAATAATCACATAACCGGGCCATACCCTACAATCATTATAGTATAAAAAATCCCTTTATATATGAAATTTAGAATAATTGGGAAAGTACCTATAAGCATAAAAACATAACCAAGAGAATCCCTTTATATAATAATTTTTTTATAACTAGGCCAATCCATTTATATAATCATTTTTTATTACATGGTTAAGCCCTTTATATAAGAATTTCAGGATAACCGGGACAAGCCCTTTATATATTCATTTCAACTTAATTGAGAAAATCCATATATATAATCATATTATCATGACCATACAATAATTCATAATGATAAGAATAAAAAAAATTATATTATAATCCAAAATGGTGAATTCATCCAATGACCATTTTTATTTCAATTATCTATTCATTTATCAAGTTATATCTTAAGTTGCTATCGGGGAAGTGTACACACCCAATTCATACCAATTATCACTAGTAATTTTAATAATCAAGCAATCCATTTTCTAAGACTAATATATCCCAAGAAATTATATGAGGTCTCATCTCATGGTAAATCATATTTTAATCCAATTGCTGGTTCATTAATATTCAAGGGTAGGCTCACCCAATGGGTATCCATAAGCTAGGACTCAATACCATTAGATCCAAAGGGATCCAACTATTAGTAAAAATGATTATTATTACACATTATTTTTTTGTTAATTCAACTTTTTTGTCAGAATAATCACGTAACATTGAACATACTTGAACTAATAGAAACAAACCATATGGCTTTATTCAAGACCACATACCTTTATCCACCAATTCAATCAATGAATCTAATAAGAACCTCTATCATGAACTATGGTGATGGTGGTTAGAAGGAAAACCTATATCACACTAATAATAAAAATAAATCTAGATTCAACAATAGTCAAATGATCACACCGCTTTAATTGATGATTTTATAAAAAATTGGAAAACCATTGTGAAGAAAATCACATAGGGTAAAATGTTTGATCGAGAAATATAGAAGGGAAATAATTGATCCCAAAATCTTTTTGAGTTTCTCTAGGGTTTGAGAGAGAGAGATAAAGCTACACACTAGATGAAATAAAATCATACAAACAACATGGTTTAAAATCGATGATCCGGATAGATTCATGACATGGAACCCTTTTATATCATGAATTTGTCTATTTATGAGATATAATGAAATAAGAATCACCTTGGGTTAAAATAACCTTGATCGACCATTGCACTACATGAACTAGTTTCACAGTGTGTAAAATTTTACGATCAAAACTAGTTTATGGCATCTCTTGAGTGATAAGTTCACATCATGTAACATGTTCATGATATGAAAGTTTCCATCAAAAACTATGTAGACCATATTATATATAAACAACCCAAACCACCAACCAAGGCTTCCAGAGCATGAAAAACCCTCATATGGCCTTGAAATATTTATACTTCAACTCCATTAATTCAAAAAATTCCCTATACTTTATGCCATTTTCACCAAAAAAATCTCTCCATACCCAAATGAGACATGGCCATTATGGTTTAAAAAAGATTGAAAACCCCAAAAAATAGGCTCAACAAAAGATAAAAGAGAAAAATAACTATGAAAATAAGGGATCTTAAAACCTCCAAAAAATACAACAGATCATCCATGAGTTTCTCTAAGAATCACTGTAGGGTCTTTGAAAATAAGTCTAGGAACTATGCTTTATTATTTGATTCCCTCACCTAGGTCTCCTCTTGAACATTCCCATGACACCCCTATACTCAAACTAGAGTTATGGTATTTCCTTATAGATACTTATAACTATGGTGCACAATCAGTATCATGTGCTCCTCAAAGGAACAAATCTACACTAATCTTCACATCTTCAACATATACCATGTGAGAAGGGTATGGATGATTTACCTAAATATGTGACATGTGAATCACATCATGCATGGAACTATAGTATTGTGAAATTGATAATTAGTATGCCAGTAAACTAACCCTTTCCACTATCTCAAAATACTCAGCCAACATTGGTGTCAAATTTTCCAATTTCTTGAAAAGTCATCACCCCAATATAGAATACTCCCTAAGGAAAACATTATGACCCACCTAAAAATCAAGAGGTTATCTCTGATGGTTAGTGCGTGATTTTCCCTATCCGTGTCATTACTAACCATCTCTTGGTCATTAGAACCTGCTCAGACATCTACTGCATGAGAATAGGTCTAATAATAATTGACTCACCTACCTCTAACCAAAAAAGAGGTGAATGGCCTGAACTTACATAAGGGCCAAAAAATATTCCATTTGGACTGATGTCTAAAATATGTTATTATAAATACACTATATGATTTATAATTTCTTCTCTAATAAACCATTGAAATCCAGAAAATAGGCTCATAGCATATCCTATCGAATCTAAATAGTATGTTCCGACTGGATATCTATCTAAGGATAAATTTCTATGCTCATAAGAACCCATGTTCCTAGAGCATTCTGAGGAACCCTCTATAACTGATATGGGAAAATTATATCTATCAAAAATTATAATCCTTGAATCATAGTTCAACCAAAATATTGCCCACACCTAAATACAACCTCGATCATTAATAGAAAAGGTCTCCCTAGAGGCAATAAATGGGAAACCTTCATTAGTAGATCCAAAATCACCAACAATACATCATTCTTTCAAGGTTTACTGGGAAATCCTATAAAAAAATCTATAGTGAAATAATCTCATTTCCACTTCATAATGGGTAGAGGCTGTAACAACCCAACATGCCTATGATGCTCGACCTTCACATGCTGACAAGTGAAACATCACACCAAAAATATCATAACCTCTATCTTTATTCATGGAAAACAGTGTTGTATACAGAGATCATGATACATAATTTTCAAACCACAATGTACCTACCATCTGGAAGCATGAAACTCTTCCATCATATCCTCTTGAATTCCTGTAGGAACCAATAATCAATCATCAAAAAAAACCTTTCTACTGCGAAGAGACATCTTGATGGAGGATCCCCACCATATAATCGTTCCCTCTAGATTAGAAAATAGATCTATCTTGGGTTTTTCAAGAAGCTTGGATATAATATATTTTTAATTCATAGATACTTATCTATGGAACTCCTAAAAATATAGATGATTTTATGAAAAGAGAACCCTAATCCACCACTCATCACAAAAATCCTACACCTCTCATTTTTACATCTTCCTGATCAAGTCATCAATAATGATGTTTCACTTTCTTATTGTATAATCCAACTCCATGTCGAAAGACTGTATATACTCGGGCACCTCCTCAGTCGAAGGCTCAGATCCTGCTGAGAAAATATATACCAGAGGCTCTTGTGGTCTGTGTGCACCAAAAAACTCTCCACTATAAGATAATATATCCAACATCTCAAGGAATGTACCATTGCATCTAACTCTAGATCACAAGTAGGATAATTCTTCTCAGGTTGTCTTAGCTATTTTGATCCATATGAAACCAATTGGTCCACTTGCATTAGAAAATATTTGATTCTAACTCTAGATGCATCAAAATACAAGGTATACAACTTAACTAACACTTGTAAGTTAAGGATCAGTGATAAGGGCATCATAACCTTCAACTCATGAAAATATATTTCTCAATAATCCAACCAAACAAACTTCACACCTTTCTCATTCATCTTAGACATCAGTTCTTCCATATGGGAGAATACCGAGATTAAACACTTATAATAACCTGATAAAACCAGAAAAATATGAATTTCAAGGAAATTATTGTGTATTTACCAAGATAAAATGTCTAAAACCTTCTTTGGGTCCCCTAAATATCTAGACTCTGAGATGGAATGGACACATAAGATCACATTATCAATCTATAAATTATATTTTGATAGCTTGGATTAAGTATGAATATCTGTTAATGTACACCAGATGATGTTAAAATATTATCCCTGATCGTCTAATGAATGGAGGTACACTAATATTTCATTGATGAAAATCACCAAAAATTGTTCTAGGATGGGATGAAATATCTAATTCATCAAATCCATGAATATCACCGACACATTAATTAGACTTAACAATATAACCATGAACTCATACACATCACAACTAATCATAAAAGTATTCCAAGGTATGTATGATCATTTGAACCTCAACTAGTTGTATACTAATCACAAATTTATCATGGATACGATATTATCACTTCTCAGTTAGTTGAAGAGAACATCAATATGTGGAAGGGGATACCAATTCTTGATCACCATATAGTTCAATCTTTGATAATCCACACATAAGCACAAAGTCTTATCATCCTTTTTAGTGGAAATAACTCGAAAACCCCAAAAATATGTTATAGGTTATATTAAAACCTTATATTCTAGATCTTCTAATAGAAATTTTAACTCATGAAGTTTTTCTTGTTACATCCTTTAAGGTGGTATAGAAACTAACATTACTCCCAACACTAACTTGATCATGAACTCAATCTCGTTCTTGGTGGTAATCTAATGAAATTGTCAATAAATACATCCTATAAAAGGTCTTACACTATATGAAAATTATCCTACTACATTCCAATATCATCTAGAGAAATAACCACTATCTAAACCATGTGTTGGTCAGAGTGGACACTCAAGAGGGGGGGGGGGGGTGAATTGAGTTCCAATTAAAATTTCTGCTAAAAACAATTTCTATTAAAATCCCCCAATTTCACAACAAATTAAACTGTAGTGAATTTATACAGATTATAAAGGTTCAATTAGTTTCTCAAAGAATGATTAATTCTCATCTAACTTAATCTTATGATTAAATTAACTTTTGAAACTAACTTACTTGTTTATAATAAATATAAACACTTGTGATTTTAACTATCAAAGTAGCTTTGAAGATAAATTATATTTCAAAGTAATAGCAGTGGAATATGAAATAAATGTAAATAGTATGGATATAGGTTGTAACTAAAAACATAGGAGTTAACCAAGAGGTCCAGTCTCAATCTGAGACTTAGTCCTCTCAAAATTTATATAAAGTGATCCACACCCTGGATCTGGGTTAACAACAGTGATCACACTGTTCAGGTCAAGAGACCTCTACCACAGTTATACATGGGATAACAAACAACAGCTCAAAGCTGTCTAGGTCACACTAGACCTCTACCACTATCCACAGTGGGAAATAAATAATGTAAAGATTGTGAGTGAGGATTTACAAATCCTCCAGTTAAGGTTCAGGAGACAGTGTGTGTGTAAACATTAACAGGCTACACATTGTTCGTAATGCAAATACTAAATCACTTAGAGTAAGATATAGAGTTTAGAATGGCTCTAGTGATTGCAGTGCAGCTCTGGACTCCTTTGGATTTGATCAGAAATAGTTCTGAGTCCTTCTCTGGTATTTTTCTGAAAAACAGAGTATCGTTTCTTCTTTCAGTGCTTCCAGGTTCAGCTTGGTTATCGGCTCAGAAAATGAAGTGTTCTGTGTAGTTCTTCTTCTTTAGCATAGATTGCTCGATGTATGCTCTGTGTTCTGGAATCTGGTAGTAGTAGTCTTGTGAGTGAAAGTTCTCCAGTTGTTCTTGTCACGTTTTGAGCTTGATCGCAAGTGTGTTCTGTGTGCTCGATCTCTTAAAGTCTCTTGTCTCACCTGCTTTCACTGATACATACATGATGTCTTTTATGCCTCTTTTTTTTCTTTACTGAGAAGAAGGAATGATTATATTCTTTTCAATCGTACTTGGTACGGTTTCCGGAAATGGTAAAATAAATCATTTAATAACATTAAATACATAAAAAGTAACAAATGTAGCTGTTAGTGTAATAAACAAATAGTGTCCAAGATATAGGATTTGACTCCACAGTTCATTATAGGTAGCCGTTTGTTTGTAGACGTGTACGGTTGACTCTGTCTAGGATCTTCCATCGATATCTCTTCAAACTCTTATCGATGGATCTTATCGGTAGATTTTATCGGTAGCTATTATCGGTAGCTATTATCGGTAGCTCTTATCGGTAGCTCGATGAACTTAGTTCCATTGGTTGCTCTTGGCAGTCGGTAGCTGTTATCGGTAGCTCTGGCTATCGGTCGCTCTGTGCATTGGTAGCTCTGTGCATCGGTAGCTTTGTGCATCAGTAGCTCTGGATATCGGTAGCTATCCGTCTATCGGTAGGTCTGTGCATCGGTAGCTCTGTCTATCGGTAGCTCTGTGCATCAGTAGCTCTGGCTATCAGTAGCTCTGGCTATCAGTAGCTCTGTGCAGGTCAGTGATACACTTGACTGTATTATGAAAAACACATCTAATTCACTTAGAATCATTTCAAAACTTATATAAACATGGTTAATCGAGATTAACATAAATCAGAAATTATTTTAACATTATTATTAACTTGATCATCGATTTGAAAGAATTAAAGTGTAGATCAACAGTAATTGAGAATATCATAATATATGAACACATAATTGGGATTGTCAAAACATATGAATACAAGATTGGGATTATCAAAACAGGTGAGGTCAACAATCTCCCCCCTTTTGATAATCACAACATATGATATGGCCATTTTAAGATAGTGAGAATATAGTATTAGATAGTATAACATTAATGTTCAATTTTCTCAAAGAAAATAGTATCAGTGGAAAGAGGAAATAGTAAATGAAAGATATAGATCAAAAATTATCATAGGTAGAATTAAATACAATAGTATCAGAGATAAGGTTTGAAAGAATTATTACCAAATAAGGAAATATAAGAAATAGTATCAAAGGCTACTCCTTTGATCATATTTATCCCCTTTTATATTTCTCCTTTTATATGGCTCCTTTTATATTTCTCCTTGTATATTTGTCCCCCTTTGTGATAATCAAAAAGTGGGAATCCAAACATAGAAAACTGATAAACTGAGGCAGTGGAAAGAAATGCATTTGTATTAGATCAGACAAAAAATTACATAAACAGAATAGAGAAAAGAAAAAAAACTAAATTATTCCTATCAAACATCCTTGCCACTTTATCAATCCACATCTTTAATGTGAGATTTTCCCTTGTGATCAGAAGAGAATTCAGGTGTGGAGGATACTGGGGAGGACTTTGGAATACCAGAAATGATCAGAGGAGGCTGAATAACTGATACAGTGCCGAGCCTGGATTGGGAAGTCCTTTGAGTGATCATAGGTGTGAGAGTTCTTATGGCTTGAGTAGGAGTCAGCTGAACTGGAGATGCAGTAGAGGCAGAGGCAGGAAAAGCAGGAGGTACAATGACCGGTCTGGCATCCACATACAGGAAGGGCAGCAACAGGTTTCTGAAATCCATTATAATGCTTCCTCCTCTCTCCATTGCAGACACAAAATCATCTCTATTTTCAATGAATTTATCCAAAGCAGGAGTAAGCTCCCTGAGCTTACTAACCTGCTCTCTGAAGGCCTGAGTCACTGGAGGTAACTTTAGATTCTCAAGCAGAAGTTTGAAATGGTTGGTCAATTGTTACTTGGTATAAACCTTTTCAAAATAAGTATCCACCTTATTCTTGATTGCTTCTTGAGAAGTAGAGGCCTCTCTCATGTAGTCCTGGACAATTTTCATTATTTCTCTAGCTGAATCCCTAATAGACAGCACAACTTGACTTAAATCTGATGAGTCCACAGATCCACTGGTTGAAATAGAACCAAGCTCCTCCTTCATCAGAGCACCAAATTGATTCAGATCAATTGCATGTTTTGGAACTGGAGGACCAAGAGAGAAGGACACAGTTTCTTTGAAGCTTGTGGTCAACCCACTAATCAGATTTTGCATTTGAGAGTCCTGATCTTTGACATGATCCTTCACAGATGTTTTGAAAGCTTCAAACACCAAGACCAGCTGACTTACAACACTCTTCACATAGGCCAAATCCTTATCAGCTTGAGATTTTGAACTCATGAAAGAGTCTAAGGCAACCACAGATATCCGTAGAGCATCAAGATCTGCTTCTAGACTAGAAGTTTGAGTGTGGCACTCCTTGACTTCTTCCATTAGCTCACCCACAAAAGTTGACATATTGCAACCAAGAGAAAGCTCAAAAGACCTTTCTAACAACTTCATTTCTTCACCAAAACAGTGCTTCATCTCAGCAACAGAGGCACTGAAGGATTCCTTCAGCTCATGCTTTAGGGATTTGAGGTCAGACTTTGTAACAAAATCAGTAGGAGCAACTATAGTAGATACTCTTTCAGAAGCTAAACTGACTACAGAGTTAGCCATGACTGATTGAATCAAGGATACTAAAAAAGATTCCATTGTCTTTACTTCTTCTACAAAACTGACTTTGAGATTTTCTTTCAGCACATCTAAATCATGTACTCGGACCACATCAGCAGGTAATAACTCAGGATTGATGTCATAGCTGATCTTCGGTCTATTCAAAGAAACTTCATTATCTGAATCAGGATAATCCAAACCAAGGACTATAAAACCTGGGTCTTCTACCCAGTCTTCAGACTCGATAGTCACGGTAACATTTCCAAACTTGGTGTGATGCTCCCCCTCAATGGGTGCATTCTCATATATAGAAACTACATTCTCTGCTGGTCTTTCTTCATCAAAATCTTCCACAACAACTTCCATCTCTGCAGTAGTAGGATGATTTTCTGGAATAGGTACAACTTCTCCTCTTTTTCTTTCTTCATCCATAGAAGGTACAACTGAGCTTCCAATAACTGGACTCAGACTCAATTCAGCAGAATCAGATAATTGAGAGACATTCTTTTCTTCCTCTACATGCTCAGAGACCGACTGGTCTTCCTCATTAGCAGGTGTCTCCACTTCTGCTAGCACTTCCTTTTCTAAAGACAATATTTCAGCAACAGGGCTTGGAGGCAAGTCAGGATCTCATCCCTCATCCATAGGAGTTTCTTCCTCTTATTCTTCTTCTTCTTCTTCTGACTCATCACTGTACTCAGGTTCCTCTTCATCAGGTCCTAGACCTGGATCTCTTTTATCCTTTGGCCTTGAAGGATAATCCACAGGATTAAATTTATCATATACATTTTGGTCATCATTGACCCATTCTCCTCTCCATGGATTCCAATTAATCTTCATATATTTTCAAACTGTAGTAGTGATACAAAAGTTGCTCTTCACTACAACTGTCTCATCTTGAGACTCAACTATCCCTTTCACTTTGATCATTACAGAAATCAGCTTAGCAAAGAATAGGGTGTTAGACTTTGATTTCGGCCTTTTCATATCTTCCATTTGATTCATCACCAATCTGCACAAATTGACTTTGACATCATGTCTCAAAAGATGTAGGAGATAGATATCCTGATATCTCAAATTAGAAAAATCTCCTCTCCTTGGTATCAACACATGTTGAACAAACTTGAATAGTAATATGTTCTCTCCATCCATTTCTGCAGCAACCACTTGCCTTGGAGTTCCATCACCAATCAGTTCTTTCAACGCAGTCTCATGATAAAAAATGTCACTGGTAGGTGGCATTGATCTTGATACATATCCAAACACACCTTCATGAGGAACTTTTAAGCAATCAGCCCATTATACTGATGAAAATGATAGCACTTTACCATTTACAAACGAAGATACTTGGTTCTCATTCTCTAACTTCTCGAAGATTACGAAATCGTAAAACTATTTTACCAACATTGGGTAGTAGGGACCGTTGTTATTTGAAAAGCAGTCTACCCATCTCTGAGCTTCCAGAACTTCGAGCACCAATGACTTGCTGGGCAGCAACCAGTCTACACACAGCTCTTTTTCGATCACAATAGCTCTATTTTGCAGATGATGATTTAATGGTCTCCTTCCTGACCTAGTTCTAATAGCACTACTCGCTTTTGGCACGAACTTCTGCCTTTTTTCTTTAGGATCAACACAGTCTTCTCGGATGACAAGAATTTTGGTTTTTTCCATCGCTGGTTCGAGGGATCTCAGGTTTTCAGAGGGTTCGGGTTCTAAGGTTCGAAGGTAAAAGGTTTTGGGTTCGGTGGAGTGAGAAGCGGCTTAGACATAGTTTTATCATTTAGGAATCATAAGTTAAATAAATAAAAATAAAATAAAAGAAAAGAAAAGAGAGAAAAAAACGGTTCAGATTCTTGACAGTAGACAAAAGATTTAAAACAGTGCTTTGTCAGTGAGGATTTCTATCGGTTAGGATTCCTATCGGTGAGGATTTCTATCGGTGAGGATTCCTATCGGTGAGGATTTCTATCGGTGAGGATTTCTATCGGTGAGGATTTCTATCGGTGAGGATTTCTATCGGTGAGGATTTCTATCGGTGAGGATTTCTATCGGTGAAGATTAAACATCCCCAGCTCGTGCCTAATGTAACATAACCTATCCACACTTAAGGGTTTTGTGAAAATGTTGGCCAATTGATGTTCAGTGCCGATAAATTCAAGAGAAATATCACCCTTTTGATAATGATCTCTCAGAAAATGATGCCTTACATCAATGTTTTTGGTTCTTGAGTGAGATACCGGATTCTTTGAGATGTTTATTGCACTAGTGTTGTCATAGTTAATCGAAACATGCTTAAAATCACATCCATAGTCCAAGAGAGTGTGTTTCATCCACAGAATTTGTGCACAGGAACTACCAGCAGCTATATACTCTGCTTCGGTAGTGGATAGAGCTACATAATTCTGATTTTTACTACACCAAGATACTAAGGATTTTCCTAATAAATGACATGTTCCTGAAGTGCTTTTTCTATCTAATTTGCAACCAGAAAAGTTATAATCTGAATAACTCATTAACTCAAAGGATTTTCCTTTTGGATAAAATAAACCAAGGTTAACAGTATGTTTGAGATACTTGAAAATTCTTTTAACAACAAGAAAATGAGATTCTTTCGGGTTATCTTGAAATCTTGCACACATACATACACTGAACATAATATCTGGTCAACTAGCAGTAAGATAAAGTAAACTACCAATCATACCCCTATAATTGGTTTGATCCACTAGTTTCCCATTTTCATCTGTATCCAATTTACAGATTGTACTCATAGGAGTTTCACTCTCCTTAATACTATCCAAACCAAATCTTTTTAAAAGATCCTTTGTATATTTAATTTTATTCAAAATAATACCATTTTCATTTTGAAATACTTGAAATCCAAGAAAGTATTTAAGTTCTCCCATTAAAGTCATTTCAAATTCATTTTGCATAATTTTTGAAAAATCAGTACATAAAGAATGTTTAGAAGATCCAAAAATAATATCATCAACATAGATTTGTACAACTAAAACATCTTTAGAAATTCTTTTAATAAAAAGAGTTGGATCAATAATCCCTTTAGTAAAACCTTTTGAAATAAGAAAATTGTTGAGTCTATCATACCAAGCTCTTGGAGCTTGTTTTAAGCCATATAAAGCTTTAGAAAGTTTAAAAACTTGATTTGGAAAATCTGGGTTTGTAAATCCAGAAGGTTGTTCTACAAAAACATCTTCAATTATAAAACCATTTAGAAATGCACTTTTGACATCAATTTGATATAACTTGAAATTTAGATGTGCAACATATGCAAGTAAAATCCTAATGGATTCTAGTCTAGATACATGTGAAAAGGTCTCCTCATAGTCTATGCCTTCTTCTTGACTATATCGTTGTGCAACTAGCCTAGATTTGTTTCTAACTATGTTTCCTGATTCATCAACTTTATTTCTAAAAACCCATTTAGTGCCTATTGTCAGTGTGTCCTTAGGTCTTTCAACTAATTCCCAGACTTTGTTTCATTCAAATTGATTTAACTCTTCTTGCATAGCCATTACCCAGAATTCATCAACGATATCATCATTATTATTTTTGGGTTCTAGCTGGGAGAAAAAATCTTGATGTTCAACCTGATTTCTTAGAGAAGCTCTAGTCTGTGTTCCTTTTTGAAGATTACCAACAACAGCATCCAAAGGATGATTCTTTAGAATTCTTGTTGATCTAGTAAAGGTAGGACTAGAAACTTCAGGTGCATCCGTAGGTTCGGGTTCAACTGAAACAGATTCTGGAAAAAGTCCAGAACTGGAAGTTTTTATAACAGGTTCTTTGGATTTATCATTAAGGTCCAGAACAGACAAATCTTCTTCAAGATTCTCAAGAGAGGTTTTAGGCTCATGTGGATCAGTTTCATCGAATTTGATGTGAATAGATTCTTCCACACATTTGGATTTCTTATTAAACACTCTATAAGCTTTACTTGAAGTAGATTAACCCAGAAAAATTCCTTCATCACTTTTAGAAGCAAACTTGTCCAGATTATCCTTTTTGTTAGGAATAAAGACTTTGCAACCAAAAACTCTAAAGTAATTAACCTTAGGCTTCCTATTGCTCCACAACTCATATGGGGGTTTCTTAAGAACAGGTCTGATCAAGAATCCATTGATAATATAACAAGCTTTATTTACAGCTTCAGCCCAAAAGTAAATAGGCAGTTCATATTCATTGAGCATGGTTCTAGCTATTTCTTGAAGGGTTCGGTTTCTCCTTTCTACTACACCATTCTGCTGAGGTGTCCTAGGAGATGAAAAGTTATGAGTGTAGCCATTGTGTAAGAAATAAGATTCAAAGTCTTGATTTTCAAACTCACAGCCATGATCACTTCTCAGGGTCTTAATTTTGAGTCCACTAAGATTTTCTGCAGACTTGGAGTATTTAACAAAGGAAAAATAAGCTTCACTTTTGTGAGCTAAGAAATATACCCAAGTATATCTAGAGAAGTCATCTACTAGAACATAGACATAGTGCTTCCCATTTAAACTAGAAACTCTTGATGGTCCAAACAAATCCATGTGAACCAACTCAAGTGGTTGAGAAGTTGAGACTTCTTTCTTTAATTTAAAAGAAACTTTTTGTTGTTTTCCCTTTTGATAGGGATTACACACTTTTTCATTTGGGAATTATAATTTAGGTAAGTCTCTAACTAAGTTTTTCCTAGCCAGTTTTCTAAGTGAGTGAAAGTTTTAGTGTCCTAATCTTCTGTTCCATAGCCAAGATTCTTTATGAAAAGCATTCAAACAAGGAATATTTTTTTTAGCTAAATAATTTCAATCAACAGCATAAAGATTTTCATTCCTTAGAGCAGAAAATACTAAAGCATTTTTTGAGTTAAAAACATCACAAGAATCCTTTTCAAACTTGACATTGAAACCATCATCACATAATTGAGATATACTAAGCAAGTTATATTTAAGTCCATCAACGAATAAAACATTAGAAATTAATACTGAGTCAGTGTTACCAATCTGGCCTAGGCCGATGTTTTTTCCTTTAGAGTTGTCACCAAAGGTGACATGACCTCCATCAACCTTTATTAATCTCTTGAAGCAAGAATAATCTCCAGTCATGTGTTTTGAGTACCCACTGTCTAAATACCATATCTTCTTGTGACAGTTCTTCAAGGAGGTCTCATATAAAACAGATTTAAATAAGAAATGACTATGGTACCCAGATTTTCTTGGGTCCAGATAGGTTAGCAATCAGGGCTTTAGGTACCCAGATTTGTTTTATTGGTTTTATACAATTAACAGAAGTAACCTATTTTGAAAGATAAACTTTATTTGGTCTATAACCATATGAATATCCTGTTGAAGCATATGAATTTCCAAAACTAGAAGTAGAAATATTTTTTTCAGACTTAGGAATAAATCGGGTTCTGGTGAACTTTCTCTATCCAGGTTGGTATCCTAAACCAGTTGCATATCTAGGTGCAACTTGCTTTCCTAGCATTTGAGTTAGAGCGTTCTTTCCATTTGTGAATTTTTCTAAGTCTTTTCTAAGTTTCTCATTTGACAGTTTCAGTTCTGTATTTTCCTTTAATAGTTGAGCATTCTTTTCCTTTTCTATATCAAGATCGGATTTATGCTTAACACTTAAAGCATACTGTTTCTTTAAACCTTTGTATTTGTCTTTAAGCTCATTACAGGTTTCTTCTAACATATCGCAGTATTCAAATAGTTCATATTTTGACATGTTTTCCGAATCAGAATCATCTCCAGAATAATATGAATTTAAAACAGGAGTGTCAGATGTTACCTCAGAAGTATTTGTCAAGAAACACATGTTGGATCGATTCCTTTCAGAGTCCGAAGATTCGGCTTCACTAGTGCTGTCTTACGAAGCACTCCAGGTAGCCTTCATGGATTTCTTGTACTTCTTGTCTTTGTAATCAAATTTCTTTTTGAATTTTAACTTTGGAAAGTCTGCTTTGATATGTCCTTTTTGCTTGCATTTGTAGCAGACAACTTCATCAGTCCTGCCAGCTTTCTTCCAATCATTTTTCCATTTGCCTTGTTGATCATACTTTCCTTTGTAATTTATTTTACTAAAGAATTTCTTTTTCCTATAAAACCTCTTGAATCTCCTGGCTATCTGAGCCATTTCTGCATCACTGTCATACTCTGAGTTTTCACATGTTGAACTCTCATCCTCCATTTGTATTTTCTTCTTCTCCTTACTCTTCAAAGCAGTAGACTTGAAAGATACAGATTTTATTTTCGGTTCATCATCTTCCTCTTTGTTTACCTTGAGCCCTTCTTCATTCATAATCAATTTTCCAATAAGTTCTTTTAGAGGTAGAGCAGCAATGTCACATGATTCTCTGATTGAGACAGATGTGCCTCTCCATCGGTCTGGTAGACATCTCAAGATTCTCATAATTTGTTCCTTTGGTGGAACAACTTTTCCGAGTGAATTCATCGTGTTGACTATCTCATTAAACCTAAGATACATGTCAGAAATAGGTTCATCAGACTTCATTTTAAAATTATCATACTTAATAGTATAAATGTTCAATCTCATTTCTTTAACATTATTTGTTCCTTCATGAGAAACAACCAAGGTATCCCAAATTTCAAAAGCAGTTTTGCATGCAGAAATTCTGTTGAATTATTCATCTCCTAGAGCACAGTACAAAGAATTCGTAGCTTTACAATTATTATTGTAAGCAGTCTTTGTAGGTTCATCCCAAGTAGATCTATCAGTAGTGGGAATTTTGTATTCAGATTCAACAGCAGTCCAAATATCAAAGCTCATTCATTCTAGATGAATTTTCATTTTAAGTTTCCACTGAGCATAGTTATTTCCATTAAAGAAAGGTGGCCGGTTAGTAGCAGCACCCTCAAGTATATTGTCCATGATAACTAAATTAAATCAAAGATTTTAAAGAGATAAAAATTTAGAAATAAAAGAAATTTTAAGAACTTTAAAATACAACTAAAATCATAGTTTAAAAACAGAGTACAAAATATTTTAAACAACCTCTGATACCAAATGTTGGTCGGAGTGGACACTCAAGAGGGGGGGTGAATTGAGTTCCAATTAAAATTTCTACTAAAAACAATTTCTATTAAAATCCCCCAATTTCAAAACAAATTAAACTGTAGTGAATTTATACAGATTATAAAGGATCAATTAGTTTCTCAAAGATTGATTAATTCTCAGCTAACTTAATCTTATGATTAAATTAACTTTTGAAACTAACTTACTGGTTTATAATAAATATAAACACTTGCGAGTTTAACTATCACAATAGCTTTGAAGATAAATTATATTACAAAGTAATAGCAGCGGAATATGAAGTAAATGTAAATAGTATGGATATAGGTTGTAACTAAAAACACAGGAGTTAACCAAGAGGTTCATTCTCAAGCTGAGACTTAGTCCTCTCAAAATTTATATAAAGTGATCCACACCCTGGATCTGGGTCAACAACAGTGATCACACTGTTTAGGTCAAGAGACCTCTACCACAATTATACGTGGGATAACAAACAACAACTCAAAGCTGTCCAGGTCACACTCGACCTCTACCACTATCCACAATGGGAAATAAAGGATGTAAAGATTGTGAGTGAGGATTTACAAATCCTCCAGTTAAGGTTCAGGAGACAGTGTGTGTGTAATAATTAACAGGATACACACTATTCGTAATGCAAATACCAAATCACTTAGAGCAAGATATAGAGTTTAGAATGGTTCTAGTGATTGCAGTGCAGCTCTGGACTCCTTTGGATTTGATCAGAAATGGTTCTGAGTCCTTCTCTGGTATTTGTCTAAAAAACAGAGTATCATTTCTTCTTTCAGTGCTTCTACGTTCAGCTTGGTTATCGGCTCAGAAAATGAAGTGTTCTGTCTAGGTCTTCTTCTTTAGCATAGATTGCTCGATGTATGCTCTATGTTCTGGAATCTGGTAGTAGTAGTCTTGTGAGTGCAAGTTCTCCAGTTGTTCTTGGAACGTTTTGAGCTTGATCGCAAGTGTGTTCTGTGTGCTCGATCTCTTCAAGTCTCTTGTCTCACTTTCTTTCACTGATACATACACGACGTCTTTTATGCCTCTTTTTTTCTTTACTGAGAAGAAGGAATGATTATATTCTTTTCAATCGTACTTGGTACGGTTTCCTGAAATGGCAACATAAATCATTTAATAACATTAAATGCATCAAAAGTAAAAAATGTAGCCGTTAGTGTAATAAACAAATAGTTTCGAAGATATAGGATTTGACTCCGCAGTTCATTATAGGTAGACGTTTGTTTGTAGACGTGTACGGTTGACTCTGTCTTGGATCTTCCATCGGTAGCTCTTCAAACTCTTATCGGTGGCTCTTATCCGTAGCTTTTATCAGTAGCTCTTATCGGTAGCTCTTATCGGTAGCTCGATGAACTTAGTTCCATTGGTTGTTCTTGGCAGTCGGTAGCTCTTATCGGTAGCTCTGGCCATCAGTAGCTCTGTGCATCAGTAGCTCTGTGCATCGGTAGCTCTGTGCATCGGTAGCTCTGGCTATCGGTAGCTATCCGTCTATCGGTAGGTCTGTGCATCTGTAGCTCTGGCTATCGATAGCTCTGTGCATCGGTAGATCTGGCTATCAGTAGCTCTGGCTATCGGTAGCTCTGTGCAGGTCAGTGATACACATGACTGTCTTATGCAAAACACATCTAATTCACTTAGAATCATTTCAAAACTTATATAAACATGGATAATCGAGATTCACATAAATCAGAAATTATTTTAACATTATTATTAACTTGATCATCGATTTGAAAGAATTAAAGTGTAGATCAACAGTAATTGAGAATATCATAATATATGAACACATAATTGGGATTGTAAAAACATATGAATACAAGATTGGGATTATCAAAACAGGTGAGGTCAACACCATGAGATAATCTAATATGTTCTGAATTGGTCCTCCATGACCTGCCTGAGGATCCCACTAACCTTGTTGAGAATAACTACCTCCTTTTGGAGATAGAATGGTAACTATCCTATGATAAAATTCAGTATGTCCATGGTATAGAACTAGTCAATCCATACTATAAATCAAAATCAAATGTTTTTATTTCTATAAAAAACAGTTCCCATAAGAAATAGTGAACACCAACTTACAATGAACACGCCTTACAATGTTTTTTATTATCTGAACACACTTCCAATGATGTATCTATGGTCAAGAAACCATTTGATATTTCCACAAAAAATATCAAAAAGTTTTAAAAAAGAGAATATATAAAGGATTTAAATTATTTTTTATTAAAATACACCAGAAATGGTATGAGATACAAGAATTAAACCACTAATGGTAGAAGGTCCTGCGTTTAATGTAGCGGGAGAAGATGACATAACCTGAAACTAACTTTACCCTCTTCCCTGGGCTCCCGTATAACTCCCTTATGTTGTTCCCTCAGCCTGGTATTATTGATCATATGATGGGGTACCATATCCCCTACCTTGACCTGAATATCCAGTGGAACTCTAGATACCAGTATATCAAGGGGTAGTTGTGTTCTTCCAAGACTCTAGTACATATGATGATCCAATAACACTACTCTAGTTCCACATACACATATAAAACCTCTTTAAGTTACCCAACCTATAGTAAGAAAGGCACACTAAATTTGGGTGCATACACTAGGGTCTCTTATAACCAAATTTTTAAAACTGATAGCACTAAAATAGAACATGTACCTGAGATGGATACCAACTTCCTTGACTGATATACCAACTATTACCTCAGAAATTACTACCATAGTTGTGATTCTTTCCACAAAGAGAGGATATCCCAGTTCTCCATCTAAAACATCCTCGACACTAATTGGGGACACACCTATATTCCTTTCTATGATGAGATCATAATTCATCACTTATGAAAATCTATTTTAATGAAAAAAAATTCAAATTTTATAAGATCTCATAAAAAACCACTTCTTGGAAATTCCTCACCCTGACCATCTCATCAGCTACTAAAGATGGTGAAAAGTGTTTCAAAACAGTGAGACGTCTAGTTTACTCCATCATTGACATTCACTCCAGTGTTAGGTGCATTAAATCACAAGACTTATCACCCCTCAAAGTATCTGGATAGAAGTTGCTCAGAAAATTCACCTTGAGTCCATATAGGATACCTTATCTTGCTTCCCAACTTTATATATAGTATCCGACAAATTTTTGGTTGGTAAGTGAATCATGTATTTAACAAGATTCACCATCTTATCTATAGGTGTATCAAGGTTCTTTAGGACTATCTATGTTGAATCATTCCAAAACTCGTCTTCTTGGGGGACTCCCTCTGAAATGAACTTAGGTGGACGACTCAATTGAAACTCTATCTTCAGCTCAGATATCGAAGGCATCATGAAAACATTATCCATTTACATGGATTAGATTAGTCTCAGGAATATTTCATGAAGATAAACATCCATCTAATCCTCAGGAGTTATATGAATCTCTAGTTCAGCTATGTTAGGATCATGATAATTATCACTCTCCTAAAACTCAATTTTAAGATAATAAGGTGACATTTTCTCTATAATAAATATCTACTCCTTAGTTTACTGGATAAAAAAAGTTTAACCTCAATAGGTGATATCAACAGAGAACCACTGGCTCATGGTTTCTTTAAACATGTCTTAACAAGTGAATTAGAATGAAATAATAGCTTATTCATTTCATTTATCATATATAACATGTATCTCATTTCATAGTTGATTCATGATAGTAGATCACATGTAATAAATATGTTTTTATCTTGAATAATACATGTCAATATGTATCCCACTGTGCCTATAATGTTTCACTCATACTCATCTTACACCATAATGGTCATGAGTATAAATCTCAAAAAACAATAACATTAAACCACTTGTGAATCACTAAAGGTTATGTAATACCAACCATAAAAAATAAACATCCTGAAAAATAATCCCATCAATGACCACTCTATTTGTTTTTCCATACATGGGTTAACTACACACATGCACAAGATCATAACCAAGACCCAACACATTCTAGTCTTCTTTATGACTTTTCTAAATAGTAAATTAATAAGAAAAGAAAAACATGTTCCTATTATACCACATTGTAACATCCCCTGATCCAACACTCGCTCCCATAGACAAATTAGGTTTGTTATAGGAATACAATCATACCTCCTTGAATTGAAGAGGCTGATGAATAGCAAGAAGGGCATAAAGTACATAGTGGGGATACTATACACCCTAGTACTGAGTTCTAATATAGTAAAATTAAAAAAAATACAAAAGTAACATAAATAAAATAAATAATACAACATACAACTGGAAGATAAATGATAAATAAAGTAAAACAAATAATGAAGAACCATATAATTTTATGCTGGAATGTATTAGAAATTCAAACTAAAAGAAATACAGATAAAAGACCATTATAACACAAATAAACTCAAAATATCCTTTTCCCAATCCCCATGTTAGTCTTGCCTCCAAGCTCCAACCCATACAAAAAGAAAAAATCATTAACAAGGTAATTTTCAATTGTTCAAAACTACATCCATGCAATATTCTCAAGCACCAAATGATGACTTGAATAGGGTGTGAGTAGAACAATTTAGGAAAACACCACCATGTCTAAAAAAAACTGTTATGATAATAAGTACACAAATTAAAGTGATAATAAAGTGTATTAATTATACAATTAATACAATACAATAATAAACCCTCTTCAACACCATACTAGAATATCTCTGAGCATGTACTATAACCATGCCAACAAAAACAACATACCCATATCCAAATCACATAACTAGGATAAGGCCTACAATCATTATAGTATAACATGGAAAATACCTTTATATAATAATTTCATCATAATTGTTCATGTCTCAATAATCATTACAACATAACTTATCCAAGTAATTTATATAATAATTTATGCATAACTTATACAAGATCATTATATAATCATTCCATCATAATTTTTCCAAGACTATATATAATCATTTAAGCATAACTAGACCAATCTATTTATATAATCATTTCAGCATAACCAGGCCAAGACTTTTATATAAGCATTTCAGTATAACCACTATACATGTCATAATGAAAAGCATAACACTACATTATATCATAATCCAAAATAGTACATTTATACAATTACCATTTGTCTTTTAATTATTCATTAATTCATCATGTTATATCTTAAGTCATTATCATTCCAGTTTACACACCCAATTCATACCAATTACCACCTGTCATTTAAATAATCAAGTAAGCCATTTTAAATGATGAATTTATCATAATAAATCACAAGAGGTCTCTTGTCATGATAAATCATATTTTAATCCAATATCCTCTGGATTAATATTCCTAGGTAGGCTCACCCTATAGGTAACCACAATAATATCTCAACACTGTTGGATCCAAAGGGATCCAAAGAGTATTCCAAACACATTTTTATCATCACCCATTATTTTTTTATTAACTTGTACATTGTGTTAGTACAATCACATAATATTTCACATACTTGAACAAATAGAAGTAGACCATATGGATTTGTTCTATACCACCTACCTTTATTAGGTGATTCATGAAATGCTTCAAATAGGTAACACCAATAATAATAAAAGCGAGGGTAATAACAAGGAAAACCAAGATCAAACAAACCTTATGATCAAAACCATATTCAACAAAGGTAAAAATATAGCACCACATCAATGGTAGATAGAGGAAGAAAGGGAAAAACTAAGTAAAAGTATCCAAGTCTAGATTAAATGCTAGATCACAATGTTTTAAATGTAAATAATCACTCCAAAAATCACTTGAGGTCTTCCTAGGGTTTGATAGAGAGAGAAAGAGAGAGCTACATGGAAGATGAAATAAAATCATACATAAAGTCTGGTTTTAAAACCCATTATCCTAAGAGATTGAATATGTGAAACCCTTTCATAGTGTGAATTTATCAATTTATGAGATACGTTTAAAACATGTCACCTCAGGTAAAAATAAACACAATATACCATTTCATGATGTGAACCAGTTTCATGGAATGTCAACTTCCACACTATAAATTAGTTTAAAGAATCATCCAAGTGATAAATTCACATAATGTAATATGTTCATGACATGAAAGTGTCCAATAAATAGTGTATATCTCATATTCCACATAGATAACCTGATCCACCGCTAAATACTTTTGAACAATGGAAAATCCTAATAATCCCTTGCAATTTTTATATATAGAATCCATTAATTCAAATGAAAATACATCAGTGAACATTAGTTCATTTTCCCTAGAAAATTATTTTCATCCCAAAATAGAACTTGGACACTAAGGATTAAATAATAATAAAACCCCCCAAAAATTGGTCCAACCAAATCTCAAAGAGAAACATACCTAGAAATTCAGAAGACATTACACTAGTGATCTTTTAATTGTATTTTTTCTATGACAACATCCTTTGATGTTTCTTTTGATTTATTGAGGATATGATCCAATGTTAACATATTTATTATTTATATGGATGGATTATTATTATTATGCTGAAATGTTTATGAAACCCGCATTCTTTCCATGGGGTTTTATTTGGTTGTATGATGAATGTTTTATGATCTTGTTATATAAATATATATGGTTTTCATTATGTGACAGGTGGGTCTAAAATTATATATCCCTCCAATGAATTGGGTAAATATTTATATCTTATGAGATAATAAGGTATGGAATGGGAAGTGAACCCACTTCATTTAGGGAATAATTCAAATAACATAGCCTTGGGAGTGAACCTTGAGTAAGGAAATTATATAATAGGGAGTGAACAAAATCCACTAAGATAATCTAAGGTATGAGCCTTGACTAAGGGAATGATTTTCTATGATTATATTCATATAAAAAACTTATGTATTATTATTATGATATGATTTCATGGATCATGATTAATTATTTATGATACTTCACTCTTATGACTAATTTCTTTTGTTTGAAAAAAACATAACACCATATTACATGATTAATGTTCTTTGACCGACTGAGTATGATTATTGTACGTGTTGATCGTGTTCTAACTCTATTATACTTATTCTATTATCACTTATGATCATTGATTGATACATATTATGGTTTCCATAATTGATCATATGAGCTAACCCTTTATTATTTTCCCCTTACCCAGGTTTTGAAGAAATATTTTATGTATGTTATATCTAAGAAGGGTTATAGTTGTGAATATCTTAATTGGAAATGATATAGATCTTTTATATACTTGACGTTTATGTATCTAAGTTTCAAAAGACACTAAACCTACATGGTATTTGGGTAGGTATTATTATAAAATGTATTTAATATTCATCTAAAATGATGTAATAATTTTGTATGAAAAGTATGGGCCACTCTACAGAGGTCGAGACCTATAAGGGAGGAGACCAAAATGTGGGATTCATAAGATGAAACAAATCAATGATGTTAGTTGAACATATTACAATGATATAGGGAAAGTTACAGAAGATGATAAATCTTGTAAACTATATATTTCTATTTCTTTAAGGAAATTGATTCTTCTTTTATATAATGGATGTAGGATTAAAGTCAAAACCATGTAATTATGTTGTACATTGCTTTGTAATTATTTATTACATGAATGTTTAATTATTGGGTTACTTAGTAAATTTTTTTCATTGAATTTAATGAAGAACTTAGGAGGACCATAAATTGATGAAGGTAGGACTAAATATGGTGGTTGTGGTACATGAAATTCCTAGTTCTGGACATCAATGTCTTTGGGGATATTTTTGTGAAATGTTTTTTGTTGGATGATGCCAACCCTAATCCCAAACAATATAAAGTTTATATCATAATAACTAGTTTCCAGACATCAAATTGTTATTTTTTTTACAAATTTGGGGTATTAAAATCATTAATTTTAAAATCAAATGACACACTATTTTTTAGTTTTTTTATGTGGTGTGTTTTTCATCAATCTATAATGCACTATATCCTCACCACCTCAATTCGTTTTCCTACATGAATTAATTTTATTTAAAGATTTTTTTTTTATTTTCATGAAATAAGTTTTAATCATTATATATATATATATATATATATATCCTATCCATATTTTATTCTATTTACACTATACAGATACTTCATATCATATAATCCAGAAAAATGCTAATTATTATCATAGACAAATCATTATATAACCATTCTTCACATATCTTAATCTACGAATACACAATCCCAACATAACCAAATTGCCTCAAACAAGTGAATTGAAATATCCAAATTCTATAAATATATAAATTCTAACATAAACAATTTTTTATAGGTGAATGTCCTCAAAAAAAACATTATATAATTCATATATATCTAAATCTGAAGATCTTTATCTTCTTAATATCTTATGATTTTGTTATTTTTTTGTGCCTTCAAAAATTAGATCTAGCTTTTGGTAAATTTTAATTATATTAAAAAATTTCTCTAATATTTATTATACATTAAGAAACACCTTAATCCAAATTTTATATCACATAATATTTCTAAATAATAGAAGCACACATAATCTAAAAAACTATTGTATGACAGAAGAAATTTAAGAATATTAGTCAATTTTTAGAGTACCCAAAATATCAGTTCATGCTTTTTCATAGTTCAATGAATTAGAAATAAACATATTTTATATCTGCCATAATAAAAAGTTCACAATTAAAGAGACTATATATTTAGTTATTAATGTAAAATATTGGTAATTATAATCTAAAAATCTTATGTATAATTGTAAAATTTCAGAAACCTGTGATGAAAAATGCGAACATCTAGATTCAAATACAGACTTCATTATAATTTAAGAATACAGAGATAATCATATTATATTTATAATAAAATAAGGTATATGAAATTTATATCATTTTAGATCTAGATATAATTATTATACATAGATCTAGTAAAACTAAATTCTATATTTATATTTTTTTGTTTTTTTCTTCACTTGAATGGGTTTATTCTAATTTTTTTCAAGCATAAAATTTGATAAGTTAAAAAATCACTATAGAATAATATAATAATTATTATAAATCATGAATAATATAAAAAAAATATAAATATAATTAAAATATATAACAATATTTAATAGTTTAATAAATGAAGGTTAAAGAAAATAAAAAAAATGAGAGGGTGATGTAATTATCAAAACAAAAATGAGAATGAAAATGATTCAATCATTAATATAATCCTTTTTGTTAATTATAAAACCAAAATTCACTCTCACTATTTTATTAATAATAAATATTTAAATATAATGAATATTAGACCATGTAAAAACAACACAACATATTCTCTCCCAGTAAAACAACCATGAAAGAAAGAAAAAGGTGTTTGATGTGCACTAAAATGTACATGCATGAGATGCATGATATATATATGTATATAATAAATACAATTTAAATTTAATTATCATGCATATGATGCATGAATATATATATATATATATATATATTAATATGAACGAGATACATATTTGATTTTCATGTGATGCAATTTCTTATAAAACTATTCTCTAATGGTTACATCAAAGAAAGAATAAAAATTTGTTTTATTCATAGATGTGAATTTATACATTTAAGTGAGTTCAATGAATAAATACCAAATGGATAGAAATTTATATTATTAATTATGAAGTTTATCCTTATGAATCTAATATAAAATAATATGGGATCTTCTCATGTTGGGTCTGTGATTTATGTGAGACTGAAAAATTTCTTCCAAACCTCTCTTCTTCTTGAGAACTATTAATAAAACTCGAGAAGGAAACACCTTTAGTTTCTTATGTATCCTCAAAATACTTTCATGGATCCATTAGTTGGTGTATCACCATAGGGGAAGGGTGAATTCATTCAAAAAACATTGTGATTTTTCTTAAACATTGTTTGTGAAAGGGTGATGGAAGCTAATGTTGCTCACATTTTCCAGGTACTCTATTTTAATATTTTATTTAGACATTTAATTATTGAATATATATCCGTAACATCCAAAGTAATTAAATAATTATGGATTTTCATATCTATTTCTATTTATGAATTAGATAATGTTTTAGATGAGAATAAATCCAATCTTAAGCATAGAATACTGTAATATTTTTAAAAGATTGTTTTACCGCCTTTTGATGGAAAACCATTTTTAAATATAACTATTGACAATTTTATAAGATATATTTGTGAAAATAATATTATTCTCTAGAATTGGGACATTGAAATTTACTTTGGAGAAATTTTTGGTATTTTTCTGACAATGTTCATTTTTTAATGAATAGTGAAAAATACTGTATTTTACTTCAAAACTGCATTTTCATATAATTTAATTATATGGATTGATTTTCCTTTTAATTGGTTTTAAAGTTTAATTAGAATATATTTTTACCTTTTAATCCAATATTGGTCACTGTAATTAATTTCACTTATGAATTGGGCATAAACAAGTGTCAAACTTTTGATAGATATTGTTTCTAAAAAACCCATTATTTGTTTTGACAATGGGAATTATTTCCTAAATTAATTACTACAATTTCTGTGTTTGGAATTTGGTAAAGTGGATTCCATATTTGGAATCATAGGGTCCAAATTATGTAATTAAGACCCTTTTTTTTGGACATTATGAATTGTAACAACATTAATTATCTTTAATTATTGTGATTAATTAGTAATCCAGTAGTTAAGGGTAATAAAATAATATCATAATAATAAAAAATTACCCCAAAATGTGTCCTAATGCTATTTTTTGTGTCATGACCGACCATGGGATTCCTTGTTCAAACTTTGGGACCCCATGGAATCACTTCAGTGTGATAGTGACCTTTTATTATATTATTTTTTTAAAAGGAAATTATAACCAAAGTATGTATCACCCAAGTAAAAAAAATTTAGTTTTGTATGTGTAAAAGATCTCTTAGACTATAAAAAGTCATTGTAAATCTAAAACTATTCCATACATCATAGTAATTTTTTTTTATAATTTTTAGACATTAAAGAAATAAATTTATTTATGACACCATGATGATGCAACGATTACCTCATTAATGAACGATTTAAATAAAATGAAAAGATAATGTAACATCTAAGACATAAACTTGTAAAAAACCTATTGGATGGGTGTATTTATAACCCTTATCACCTTATCCTCTAAATATATCATTTTGGGACCTTTAAAATCCCAAAATCATTTTAAAATAAAGTAAAATTTCATGACTTTCCAAGAGTGCCCCTCCTCCCTCTTATAACAGGCCCCCACCTCTACCCCCTTACCCACACATCTCAAGCCATTGGCTCGGCCAAAATCTGCTCATTTTATCTCTCCACATCCCTCTCTTCATCCTAGAATCCTCACCTGAGGTAGAAAGCTCTTCAAGAAACCCTTTTGGTTCAAACCAAGGAATGTTACCCGATTTAAAGGCAATGTCTTCTCTTATGTCCTTTTGTTTTATTTTTCTTCTCCAACCCCCTAAAATCTTTTTATTACTATATTTTCTAAAAAAACCATTATCGTCAATATACTAGGGTGTTGTTATGAGAAGTATTTGATTTACACTTACACACACCTTCTTCTAATGGTTAAATAACATACTGTTTCTGTGAGTGGCGAATTACTGCCTCACGAAACGATGATTGTTCAATCTTCTTTTAACACCTTTCATGGTGGAAATTAATATGTCACTCTATTTATAAATGATATATATTATTTTTATATGTTCCTTATGATTCTTTATTTTTTCATTTACAGAATAACTTATGGTTTCCATTATGGGTAAACGCGATATCTTCATTTTAGGAAGTGTGGACTACCGCCCCCTCAAAGTGATTTGATTCATTAATGCCATATGTGGGATGTATAAGGGATGGAGTTAATGATTTTATATGTGATATTATACTGGAATTATAATATAACTTTCTATCAATATGATTTCATTCCATTAAATATGAGATAGAAATGAAAGTAGCGTTCATGCGTACTTACGACTTACCGTCTCCATGAATGGTGCATTTCATTTCTTACCTCTAAATGTTATGTAATATTATAAATGCATGTATATACTGAATATATATGATATATATGATATATAAATCATGAATATAATTCTTTATGTAATGTATATTTTACCACATGAACAACTTGTAATTATAAGAAGTTTTTTTGGCTTAAGTACCAAAGATCGACAAAATGACGGTTATTAACTTAAATAATTACATAATGTTCATAACATGGTAATAAGTGATATAAAAGGAATAATTAACTTGAAAAAGGTTCTTAAGAAATTAGAAATTATCTCTAGTTTATTATTCAGGAGATTAAAGAACGATCGAGTTAAGTCGGACATGAGGTAAGGGACTTCGTCTCAATCTCCTTTCATTGAGGCGTATTATGTTTTATACACAACTTTCTTTTATACGGTGTATAAAAAACTTTGAATTTTACTTTTATTCAAAAAGAATATTTTCATACGAAGCGATTTATTAAATGAAAAAAGGGAATGTTTTTGTCTTACGTATGCGGCGACAACGACTTCTCCTCCGCTGTGACCATTATTTGAGTTTCAGCTTCCTCTGCAAGCCATAACTTTTTTTAAATGAAAAATAAATACCATGTTTTAATTTTCTTTTATTTTGGTATTAAAAATGGTTTTGATAACGTTTTTATTATATCAATTTGTTTTATTTATTTCTTGTGAGTGAAATGTGGAAATGTTATATTTCCTTTAGGCATGTTTTATGCGATATGATTATCTTATGGTTATTGGGAATTGTTTATGAAGACGGGTGGTTCCATGATAAACTAAGGGAGGGTGAGCCCGATATAGCTCTCCAATGAAATGGGTAACATAAAGGAGTTAAACTCTAAGGTTTCTCCGAAGCGATTTAGGGAATATACTGTGATGGGTATTCCAAACATAACCATGAGGGTTACTCCGTACGTAAGAATGTTATGAATTCCTCAAGTTACTTTTATGTCTCATGTTTTCTATGAGTTATTCATCAATATTATGATTTCATGAGGTATGTTAAAGTGATTATATTTTATGAGTAAAGTATTATTTGATTGATTCTTATGTATACATGGACTAAGGTTTTATTTTCGTATTTTTATATCCCTTACTGATCTTTTTATGTCCATCCCAAGTTTTTGAAATGTTTTTCACAGGTCAAGGGAAAGGTACATGATGTGATGATAGTGTTAAGGAAGTTTCAAGAAAGAATCCATGTTTTATTTTAAATATGTTTACTTTGATGGGAAAAGTGAATATAGTATTTTATGTAACCACCTTTTTTAAATTTGGAATGTAATGCATGATTTATGATATAATTCTCTAAAACTCTAAACCTGAAAAGATCCTCTATGTGTATTCCAGAAATAACTCAATATTAATTATTGTTTAAGGCTGGGGACTTATAGTTGGTATCATAGGTCGGTTTTGATAACTTTAGGAGTTGTAATTATATTAACTGATTATCCAACAATATTTTTTTATGGTCAAATTGAAATGATATAGCATTTGAAGATTACCGTGTTGCTTCATCCAAGACATGTTTGTTCAGAATGGTTTTCCGCAGAGGAAAATGGGAAGTAGTTCTAGGAAGACATACAAAAGGAAATGACCTTCCAAATCAGCATCCTGATATGGTCGGAATTGGAACTAAACAGTTTATTTCCGTAATGGAGCAGTTGAATCAAGCGATAAATGGTGGTGGTATCCATGCACGAGATCAGCCAGATCAACCGTAGAGGAACATGTCAGTGGTGGAACATTTCATGGGGAAACATCCCCCATCATTCAGAGTATCATATGACCCTGTGCTAGCTGAAGGGTGGATTAAAGCACTGGAGAAGATTTTTGATGTCATGGGGTGTTCAGACAATCAAAAAGTTAGTCTTGCTGTTTACCATTTGGAGGGTGAAGCAGATCAATGGTGGTCGATGGTTAAAAATATCAGGGACGCTGATGATATTGATTCTCTTGACAGGGATGAATTCAAAGGTATGTTTATTGAGAAATATTTTCCTAAGGATGTTCAACTTTGGATGGAAAAAAAATTCTTGGAATTTAGGTAAGAGGATGACTTAGTGTCTACTTATGAAGAAAGGTTCACTCGATTGGAAAGGTATGCACCAAATTTTATCCGAGACCTTGATAGTAAAATCAAGTGTTTTTACTTAGGATTAAATCCAAAATACCGAAGGGAATTAGCTTCTCGTGAGTTCAAAATTTATGAAAAGCTTGTTCGATGCACTGAGATGGTGGAAATGGAGTTTTCTAATGATCAAGTGTTCTATAATAACCAACAGAAGAAGAGAACGAGGTGGTATGATAAAGTGGAGAATCTTTCAAAAAGGTCTGATGGTAAGAAAACTAAGTTTTCAGTTACTGATAAATGTGGTAAAAAGCATGCTGGGGAATGTCTTTTAAATTCTGGAATTTGCTACCGATGTGGTAAGATGGGACATAAGGCTCATGATTGCACTGAAAAAGATCAGGGTGATGGTAAGACAAAATTTGATTTACAGTTAGTGAAATGTTTCAAGTGCAATGAGATGGGTAATTATGCAAACGAGTGTTTGACAAAGAGCTCGAATGATGGGAAGAATTTAGACTATAAGCATAAAAGTGTGGTGAAAACCATTGAAACTACTTCAACAGATGTTGGGCCATCAAAGGAAGTAATATCAGGTACTTTGTTTGTTTTTTTCAGATTATGTTAGTGTGTTGTTTGATTCAGGGTCTACACATTCTTTCATCTCTGAAAAACTTTCTAGTAAATTGGGAATTCCATCTCAAGAAATGACTCCTGAACTTGTGGTAAAAACGCCAGGGGGAAGTGTTGAGGAAAAAAGAATTTATAATAATCTTCCTATCCTTATCCGTGGAAAGAACATACTTGCAAACCTTATTGTTTTACCTCTAGTAGAGTTTGATGTTATCCTGGGTATGGATTGGCTCTCTGTTTACCATGCTAAGATTGATTATAGAGCTAAAGAACTTTCTTTTCAGAAAGACTTTCAGTTTGTGTACAATAATGAACCCTTACTGTTGATAACATATCTTGAAGCTGAGAAACTTGTAAAAGATAGAAATGAATGTTACCTTGCACATATTTTTGAAAACAAAGAAACCATTCAGATTAATGATGTGTCTGTTGTAAATGAGTATCTTGATGTTTTTACCGATGAGTTTCCTGGAATAAAACCAGATTGAGAAGTTGAATTTACTGTTGACTTAGTTCCTGATGCTAAGCCAATTTCAAACCCCCCTTATCGAATGGCTCAAATTGTACTTTCAGAGTTGAAGGAGAAATTGTTAGATTTATTAGAGAAATGTTTCATTTGACCTAGCACATCACCATGGGGTGATCCTATCTTATTTGTTACCAAGAAAGATGGTTCAATGAGACTTTTCATTGATTATAGAGCCTTGAATAGCATTACTTTTAAGAACAAATATCCTTTGCCTCATATTGATGATTTGTTTGATCAACTCTAGGGAGATCATTATTTTTCAAAGATTGACTTGAGATTGAGGTACCCTCAGTTGAAGGTAAAGGAATAAGATATTCTGAAGACCGCGTTTCATACAAGATTTAGCCATTATGAATTTTTAGTAATGAGTTTTGGGTTAACCAATGCACCCGTTGTATTCACGGACCTTATGAATAGAATTTTCCAGGATTTCTTGGATAAGTTTGTGGTTGTTTTCATTGATGATATTTTGCTGTTTTCTAAAAGTAAATAGGAGCATGAAAGTCATTTAAGGGTTATTTTGAAAACCTTAAAAGAAAATAAGTTGAATGGGATATTCAGAAAGTGTGAGTTTTGGTTGCAAAAAATTTCTTTCCTTTGTCACATTGTTTCTAAAGATGGGATAACTGTTGATCCTGCATAAACAATAGTTGTTGAAGAATGTCCAAGACCCAAAAATGTAAACTAGATTCATATTTTTCTTGGTTTGGAAGGTTATTACCAAATGTTTGTTAGATTTTTTTCATGGTTATCTAGTCCAATGACTAAGCTAACTTGGAAGGGTGTTTAGTTTATCTGGAAAAAATATTGTGATGATTTTTTCAGGAATTGAAAAGAAGATTGGTGAATGCTCTAGTTTTGGCACTACCTTCTAGGAATTGTGAGTTTGTTATCTATAGAGATGCTTCATTAAAAGGACTTGGATGTGTCCTAATGCAGAATGATCTGGTAATTTCTTATGCTTCACATCAGTTGAAAACTAATGAGATAAATTACCCTACACATGATTTGGAATTAGCTGCTATTGTTTTCTCTTTAAAACTTTGGAGGAATTATTTGTATGGATTAAAGTGTGAAATATATACCGATCACCAAAGTTTAAAGTATATATTCACTGAGAAATAATTGAACATGAGACAGAGGAGATGGCTAGAATTAATCAAGGATTATGATTTTACAATTCATTACCATCCGGGAAAAGAAAATAAGGTGGCTGATGCTTTTTGTTGAAAAAGTAATGCTTCATTAACCATGTTATGTTTGGAACATGATACAATGGTTATTGATTTAATGAACATTGGCATAGATGTTTTTGGTGCAAGATGTTCTTATGTTTTGTTTCAGGAATCAGTGAAATCTTCTCTATCAGGCAGAATTAAGCGAGCACAAAAGCAAGACATTGAGTTGTAGAAAAAGGTAGAGCTGGTTCAGAAGGGTATGATACCTGAATTCAACATTAATAATGATTGTGTTTTGAGATTTGGGAAGAGATTGTGTGTTCCTTGTGATTCACATTTGAAGCGAGAGTTGTTATGTGAAGCTCATAGTTCTCCGTTTTCAGTTCATCTAGATAGTACTAAGATGTATAGAGATCTTCAGGAGTATTACTGGTGGGATAGAATGAAAAGAGATATTACTGATTTTACTATGAAGTGTTTTACTTGTCAATAGGTTAAAGCAGAGTGGTAGTTACCAAAAGGGATGCTTCAGCCTTTACCAGTTCCAGAGTGGAGATGAGAGAATATATCCATGGAATTTGTTGTGGGATTTCTGAACACACCTCGAGGTAATAATGCAATATGGGTAATTGTTGATCTCTTGACTAAATCTTCTCATTTCCTTGCAATAAGAGATACTTTTTCACTACATCAACTTTCTCGTTTGTATCTTAAAGAGATAGTTAGGTTAAATGGAGTTCTTCTCTCCATTGTATCTGATCGTGATCCCAGGTCTACTTCTAGATTTTAGAAAGGCCTTCAGAAGTCATTGGGTACTGAATTAAATTTTATTACAGATTTTCGTCCTCAATCAGATGGGTAGTCAGAACAAAAAATTCAGACTTTGGAGGATACTCTACGTGCTTGTTCGATGGATTATCAGGGAATTTAGGACCAACATCTTTCTTTGGTTGAGTTTTCTTATAATAACAGTTTTCATTCTAGTATACAGATGGAACCATTTGAGGCATTATATGGGGAGCGATGTCGAACTCCAGATTTTTGGGATGAAGTGGGTGAAAGAAAGTTTATGGGACTAGAATTGTTAGAAGAGTTGGCAGAAAAAGTTCAGCTGATATAGAAACACATGAGAATAGCTCAGAGTAGGCAAAAAAGTTATGCGGACAATAGGAGGAAGGATCTCTCTTTTGAGGTAGGTGATCATGTCTTCCTTAAAGTTTCACCATGGAAAAGTGTGATGCAATTAGGTAAGAAAGGAAATCTGAGTCAAAGGTTCATTGGACCATATGAAATTCTGGAGAGAGTTGGATCAGTTGCATACCGAGTGGCTTTACCTCTGAGTTTATCTCAGGTACACAATGTTTTTCATGTTTCAATGTTAAGGAAGTACATGCCAGATCCATCTCATGTTTTGAGTCCAGAGGTAGTTCAGTTGGAAGAGAATATATCTTATGAGGAACAACCAGTCCAGATTATTTACCACATGGAGCATGTATTGCGGAATAAGGTTATTCATCAAGTAAAGGTTTTGTGGAAAAATCACATGATTGAATATGCAACATGAGAATATGAAAATGAAATGAGGGATAAATACCCCCACTTATTCGATAAGTAAATAAATTACGAGGACCCAATTTTCTAAAGGGGGAAGGATGTAACATCCCAAGTAAGTATAAAATTATGGATTTTCATATCTATGCCTATTTATGAATTATATTGTGTTTTAGAGGAGAATAAATACTATCTTAAGCATAGAATATTCTAATATTTTTAAAAGATTGTTTTACCTCCTTTTGATGGAATTTTTTTTAAATATAATTATCGACAATTTTATAAGATCTATTTTTCAAAATAAACTTATTCTTTAGAATTGGGATATTGAAATTTACTTTGTATAAATTTTTGGTATTTTTTTGACAATTTTCATTTTTTAATGAATAGTGTAAAATACTGCATTTTACATCAAAACAACTTTTTCATCTAATTTAATTATATGAATAAATTGTCATTTTAATTGGCTTGAAAGTTTAATTAGAATATATTTTTACCATTTAATCAAATATTGTTCATTATAATTAATTTTACTTTGGAATTGGACATAAAAAAGTGTCAAACTTTTGATAGATATTGTTTCTAAAAAACCCGCTATTTGTTTTGACAATGGGAATTATTTTTTAAATTAATTACTGCGATTTTTGTGTTTGGAATTTAGTAAAATGGATTCCATATTTGGAATCAGAAGGTCTAAATTATGTAATTAATACTATTTTGTTTTTGGAAATTATGAATAGTAACAACGGTAATTATGTTTAATTATCGTGATTAATTAGTAATCGGGTAGTTAAGGATAATAAAATAATATCATAATAATAAAAAATTACCCCAACATGTGTCTTAATGCTACTAGTTGTGTCATGGATGACCATGGGATACCTTGTGCCAACTTTGGGATCCCATGGAATCACTTATCTGTGATAGTGTACTTTTTTTATATTATTTTTTAAAAGGAAAGTATAACCAAAGTATATCACCCATGTAAAACAATTTTAGTTTTGTCTATATAAAGGATATGTTAGACTATAAATAATCATTGTAAGGATAAAAATATTTCCTAAATCATAGTATTTTTTTTAATAATTTTTAGACATTAAATAAATTAATTTATTTATGACACCATGATGATGCATCGATTACCTCATTAATGAACGATTTAAATAAAATGAAAATATAATGTAAAATATTTGACATGAACTTGTCAAAAACCTATTTTATGGGTTAATTTCGAACCCTTATCACCTTATCCTCAAAATATATCATTGTGGGTCCTTTAAAATACGAAAATAATTTTAAAATAAAGTAACATTTCATGACTTTCCAAGAGTGCCCCTCCTCCCTCTTATACAAGGCCCCCACCTCTACCACCTAACCCACACCTCTCAAGCCATTGGATCAGCCAAACTCTGCTCATTTTATCTCTCCACATCTCTCTCTTCATCCTAGAAGCCTCACTTTAGGCAGAATGCTTTTCAAGAAACCCATTTGATTCAAACCAAGGAGGGTTACATGATTTAAAGGTAATGTCTTCTCTTATGTACTTTTGTTTTATTTTGCTTATCCAACCCCCTAAACTCTTTTTATTCCTCTATTTTGTAACAAAAACAGTATATTAAATATACTATGATGTTTTTATGAGAAGGATTTTATTTACACTTACACACACCTCTGTCTAATGGTTAAAGAACACACTGTTTCTATGAGAGGCGAATTACAGCCTCACAAAACGATGATTGTTCAATCTTCTTTTAACACCTTTCATGGTGGCCATTAGGATGTCACTCTATTTATATATGATGTATATTATAGTTATGTTTTCTTTATTATTATTTATTTTTTCATTTATGGCATACCTTATGGTTTCCATTATGGGTAAACACGATATCTTCATTTTAGGAAGTGCGGACTACCACCCCCTCAATGTGATTTGATTCGTTAATTCCATATGTGAGACGTATAAGGGATGGAGTTAATGATGTTATATATGATATTATACTAGAATTATAATATACCTTTATATCATTATGATTTCATTCCATTAAATACGAAATAGAAATGAAAGTAGCGTTCATGCGTACGTACGACTTACCGTCTCCATGAACGGTGCATTTCATTTCTTACCTCTAAATGTTATGTAATATTATAAATGCATGGATATAATGGATATATTTGATATATATGATATATAAATCATGAATATAATTCTGTATGTAATAGATATTTTACTATATGAACAACTTGTAATTATAATAAGTTTATTTTTGGTTCAAGTACCAAAGATCGACAAAATGACTGTTATTAACTTAAATAATTACATAATGTTCATAACATTGTAATAAGTGATATAAAAGGAATAATTAACATGAAAAAGGTTCTTAAGAAAGTATAAATTAACTCTAGTGTATTATTCTGGAGATTAAAGAATGATCGAGTCAAGTCGGACATGAGGTAAGGGACTTCGTCTCAATCTCCTTTCATTGAGGCATATTTTGTTTTATACACAACTTTCGTTTATACAGTGCATAATCCCCTTTGAATTTTAATTTTATTAAAAATGAATCTTTTTATACCAAGCGATTTACTAAACAAAAAAAGGGAATGTTTTTGTCATACGTATGCGGCGACATGGACTTCTCTACCGCTGTGACCATTATTTCAGTTTTGGCTTCCTCTACAAGACACAAATTTTTTTTAAATGAAAAAATACCATGTTTTACTTTTATTTAATTTTGGTATTAAAAATTTTTTTGATAATGTTTTTATTATATCCATGGGTTTTATTGATAACTATCAATTGAAATGTTGAAATGTTATGTTTCCTTTATGCATGTTTTATGTGATACGATTATGTTATGGTTCTTGGGAATTGTTTATGAAGATAGGTGGTTCTGTGATAAACTAAGGGTGGGTGATCCCGATATCTCTCTCCAATGCATTGGTTAATGCGAAGGAGTTAAACGCTAAGGTTTCTCCGAAGAGATTTAGGGAATATACTGTGATGGGTATTCCAAACGTAACCATGAGGGTCACTCCCTACGTAAGAATGTTATGAATGCCTCAAGTTACTTTTATGTATTATGTTTTCTATGAGTTATTCATAAATATTATGATTTAATGATGTATGTTAAAGAGCTTATGTTTTTAGAGTAAAGTATGATTTCATTGATTCTTATGTATACATGGACTAAGGTTTTCTTTCCGTATTTTTATATCCCTTACTGAGCTTTTTATGCTCATCCCAAGTTTTTGAAATGTTTTTCACAGGTCAAGGGAAAGGTACATGATGTGATGATAGTGTTGATGAAGTGTTAAGAAATAATCCATGTTTTATTTTAAATATGTTTCCTTTGATGGGAAAAGTGAATATTGTCTTTGATGTAACCACCTTGTTTAAATGTGGAATGTAATGCATGATTTATGATCTAATTCTATAAAACTCTAAACTTGAAAAGATCCTTAATGTGTATTCTTGAAATAACTCAAGATTAAGTAATGTTTAAGTCCAGGCCTTTATAATATCTACCTATGTTTTGGATTTTCTTCCATTGAATATGATCAGTAAATGTTTATAAGAAACCCATCAGTGGTATCTGGGTGAGTTTTTCATGCTTTAAATGTTCTTTAATTACTAGTTTTTGATAAAATAGTAACTTGAAATGAAGAAATATTTTCATAAAACAAAATATTGGTTACATGATCTATGCAAAGGTAAATATGATATTCCCTTATATATGATGGATATGGAATGGTTATACCCATTTAAATAATGACTTGAGGTTAGATACATAATGGTTATACCCTTACATATGGTGAGTTGTATAAATGTAATTTGTGTATAAACTTTACGCAACAAGGTTTCTTGGAAATTAATAAAGGTATGTCAATTCCCCCATTTATATAGTTGTTCCATAAGGCCACATAAGGGTAAATATAGAACTACCCTCACATGAATAATTCACAAAAAGGTAATATCCTCATTACCCTTATGCAACACATTCTATTTATGCTGTGTAAAAGTAAGTAGTGACTTACTTTTATGTAAGAGATTCAAGTTTCTATTATATAAGGGTCTTACCTTCCATAGAATTATTGTTTGATGGTATTTGGTAGTTACCCTTATACAAGGTTTTTTGTTAGAAAAAATATAAAAATACATAAAAAATTGTTTTTAACATTTTAAATGTTTTGATGGTTTTTAAATTTTATATAAATCATGTTAAATGGTATTTTAAGAATATTTAACTTATAGGGATTTTATAAATAAACTAATCAGTTTTAAATTGTTTATAATTAATTAAATAAGATTATGTGAAAAATTTTCACGAAACATTAAAGGTTAATATTATAAAATTACTCCTGAAAAATTAAATGGAAAGCCATTTGATTTAGAAATACATTATTTGTTTAAAAATATTTAATGGTGATTTTTAAAGAGTTTATAAATTACAAACTACATGATATTTTTATTATATTGACTGATTATATAATATATATTGAATTATCAAATACATATAATTTATGAAATATCATATAAATTCTATATTATATAAAATATATAGGAGTTTATGTTGATGTAAATGTAAATTTCTTATATTCTTGTTTTAAAAAATTTAGATAATTTTTATAATTAACATAAATGTATCGTATTTTAGAAAATAAATAAATAATTTATTTATCTGTTAATTCCATTGATATTCAGGTTCATTAAATATTCTATAAAATTTTAATATTGTGTATGCTAATTTATATGAAAAATTTATTCTAGGATAGAGCCTTAATTATAATGCTAGGTTTTATATCATCAATTTTAGTTTTCATCTAACTTGACAGTATTTTTTAGTTATATTTGTTTGAGAATAGTTATTGGGAATAATTTTTACATATTAGTTGTTATTGTATTTATAATTTAAATTATCTCATGAGTAATGTATCTCCGGGTAAAGGGCCTTGGGGCAAGACCACCTGATTTCCGTAAGGATTATTTTTGGGCTATGAAATTTAATTGGGTTAGATATTAATTGATCTAGGTATAATGATGTGTAGTTTTTAAATCTCATATAACTCTATTAATTTACATAAAGAATTCATATACCTTTTGGATATGGTGTATTTTGATATGTATGAATATAATTGGATTCTATTTTTGGGTGAATAACATTTACTTATGGGTTATGTGAATAGTAACACATTATTGTGGTATGAACATATTAATTTGGTGGTTTGAATAGATATTTCCAAAAAAAATTGTTAGAATCATGATTACAAAACAATAAATAAAACATGAAAAAATAATGATTATATATGATGAGACCATTACAAATTTAATATTTATATTATGTATATTAAATATGTCATACCTAAAATGAAAATCCCAGAAATACTAAGTGTGAGATTCCTTCGAAAAGAAAAATTTTAAGATCTAAATCATCATATAGAGTTGGTAATTCCATAGCTGGGTTCCCATGGATTATATTATGTAAGGTAATAAAGTAATGGGTGACACTAGAACATTCTTGGGTAAGTCATGCCATAGATGGGTTCCCTTGGATTAAAAATTGATTACATATTTTGGATTTTTCTTTGGATTATAATAGCTGAGAGACCCCAATAAGATTAAGTTATTGAAGTAATATATTTGGATAATTGGTTTTCTAAACAACCATCCGATATTCACAACTATTATGATTGGGATGATTCCTTACCTAAACAAATAAGTGGTGAGAGATATTCCATATCTGACTCATTACTTAGTACTATATGTAACTTGGATAAATAAATGGATATCATGTAAGAGGAAATTAATTTTTGTGGAAAAAAATTCATTTAAATCAGTTTTTTAAAAGATATAATACATGATATATAAAATCCCCGAACCAGCACACCTATATCTAGTGCTAACAACATATTATTTACATTTCTAGCTTCAATACTGATAAACGTGACCCAATTTTATCCATAAAAAACATATAACACCAAATTGAAATAATGGATCACTTACATATCCAAATACATAGTAGGTTTAATGTTTCAGAGAGTTATTAAAAAATCTTTCAATGTGGGAACTTATACACAATATCTATATTCCCACAAAATAAGTTCTTTATAAATACATGCTTTCTTCATTCAAGGAAATTTCCATATCTATAACTACACCTTCATTTAATTTTCCAACCATCCTTAATATCTATAAGAAATCATTTGAAAACTTGGGATGGGTAAAACACAAATCCTAGTAAGGGAAAAAGTACTAATTATATTAGTCCAGTGAAAAATATAAAAATTCATAAAAATTTTACCTTATCAATGTAATAATTTGATCAAATAAAATAAATCATATTCATATAGAAACATACTTATTTATCATATAAAACCTTTCAAAACCATATAATGAATATAAAACCCCTTTTTGGAAACATATTGCATATATTCATAACCTGTATTCAATAATGTTAGGAAGAACTAGATTCTAGTTAAATCTCTATGAGAAACCACCAGGGTTAACTCCATACTTCATTACATTGAAGATAAAGAAAATTAATCAATGAATTTTCAATCTTTCTCGGTCTCACCCTCTGTATAAACACTATTGGGATCACATAGTAATATAAGTTGTATCAGGTTCACCCGCTTGTGTAATCTGTATCAGGATCAACCATTTATATAAGTTGTGTCTGGATCAATCATTATCATCTATAATAATAATGTAACATATCATGAATAAAACATTTTATAACTACACCTTATCATCATAAATTCATTAATATATTTTAAAACCATATGAAAAACAATTTTAGATATCAAAATACCATTTCCTTTTAAAAAATAATTTTAAAAAATAAAATACCCAAAAAAGGGAAGAGGGTTTTTATTTGAAGAAAATATGGAACCTAATAAAGGAATAAAAACATCACAAAATGGTTGTAGTGGTGGGAAAATCCATTGAGTCTAAATATATTAAAGTAGAACATTCTTTTTGGCTTTTGTAAATAATTTCAAAATATTTCATATAAATTACAAAAATAGAGTCATTTTCAAAATATTAGTATGAAATTTAAAATAGATATACAACTTCCTTAATAATTCATTTTTGTATATATAAATACTTCCATAAAATAATTTTAGGAATATGGACATAGGAAAAATATATATTGAAAATTAACCTTTAAGACATTTAGAATGAGGTTTTAAGTAAAAGCATCCCTTACCTTGAGTCCAGGCCATCATGTACATTCTTTATCATCATAAATAATAAACATAGGTTAATTATTAACTTTATTAACAAAAATTTTCATGTGTATTATTCCCTTTATTTTATTTACTACCATGTTATATTCAATTACTTAATCATTTAAGCTCATGTGATATGTTTTGACAATATTCCACTCATATGTCAAAAAATGGCTTTGATTTGTTGAATATGTCAAAATTGGTAATAGTTACATCATTTAAAGAATGAAATTAATTACAAAATCATAATTTTTATTCATTAAAAACAATTATATTACCATCCATGAAAGGAATACAATATAATTGAACGACATCACTTTGTGGAGGTGGTAATGCACACATTCAAATGAAAGAAGTTATCATTTCCCAAAAGATGGAAAGGCAATGAATTATACAATATATTATGTTTACATAATGATAATAATTTCATGAACAACATATATATACCTTAAATCTATCATTATAAATCTCTATGAGATTTGGTAATGGAAAACAAATTACATCAGTTTGCAAGGTAGTAGTCCACAGTACACACAAATGATGGTTTTATTTACTGTTTGACAGAATAATAAGATTTATTAAGGTTAATTAATTAAAATAATAACATATTAATATATATAAGGTATTTATGTTATTATATAAAAATTTTCAGCAGAGTTTTGAATAATTTATAAGAATAAATAAGACTAAAACATTCAGTTAAAAGGTATACCTCTTCTATGGAAAACCTCATTTTCTTTACAAATTAATCCATATAAGGTTAGTATAATGAAAATATTAAGACCTATAAATTATGTATATTTATTTTAAGAATAAATTTCTATAGGTATTGGATGAACTAGATTCCTCAGAAGGTATAACAAAGAGATGGGAGGAGATGCCCTTTTACAAGTGAGGGGTAAATTAATTTTCTTATTAACATGGCACAAAATTGAAGTAATTATAATATAAGATGAGGATGAATATAAATTATCTCATAAAATAAATGTTTTAAAATTTTAGGTGGGGTTTTCAAACTTATCTCTATGTTTTTAACCCCATTAACCCTTTTGACGATTATCACCGTATAAATGTTTTTCCACTATAGAAGTAGATAAAGTAACTATAAAAGGACAACTGAGATATAGATAGACCATGCTGATATTTTATTCCATATCCATTCCAAATGAACCAGGATTGTATTTTTATGAATTTGAAATCATTTAATAAAATATTGTTTATTACAAAATATCATTAATGTTATTTTAAGAACCATTTACATATTTAGAGTTTAGAAAAATCAATATAAGTTGAAAAATTGAATATGAACAATATAAAAATAAATAAAAAATTATTATTAATTATAAAATTAATGTGACACTAATTTAATCTAAGAAATATTACTTTTTTATTTTTCAAAATAATTTACTTTAATTTTCTATTAATTGAAAAACCATTATGTCGTCATTGTATATGTGTTTAAATAAAATATATTGTCACTAAAAATTATAAATAATTTACCTTAATGAAAATAAATTCATTATTTTAAAAATAAAATTTATTATTAATTCAAAAATATTTTTTATACCTTTTTTACATAAAAGATAAATTTAAAATCAAGAGACTGACATTTTTTATTTTTCTTCACTTAAGATAATATATAAGTCATTTTCAAAGAAAAATGGCTCAAAATTTATATAAATTATAATATTTGATTTTATTAGTCAAAATCGACTGATAAAATATAATAAAGGAACGTTTTATATTTTTTTTATTCCTTAACATATTATTTGTAACTTTAATTACCTGATATATCTTTATCAAGGCGATAAATATTTATCACAGTTACTATTTATAATGAAAAATAAGTAGATCATATTTATTAATTTGAACCAAATGAATCCATATATGGAATAAAATTTTAATTATTATATTTTTATAAGTGGTATTAATTAATTTTTTTAAAAAATTCAAAACGCAACAAAAAACATTTTTTAGAAAATGTGTTTTTAAACCTAAAAATGAACTTATACAAAAATCAGGTATAATGAAGAATCTATGTTATCAATTTGATTATATATAATTAAATTATAATTATATTAATTAAGGATTTAATTCAAAGGATATTGGGAATTCTAAAAGAAAAGAAGTGATAGTTTAAAAAATATAGTTATTTTTCACTATGTACTAAAAATAAATATTTTCAGAAAAATATAAAATTTTTACGCTATGGTAATTTGTGTATGATAATTGAAAAATGATATTATTTTTTATAATGATATTTATTAAATTTTCATAAATTAATTATAATATCTTCTTAGAAAAATAAATAAAAAGCCTTCTTTTGAAGAAAATATATTTTTGAAGCATAAAATTACATCACCAAAAATTGAGTACTTATTTCTTAAGAATTAATCAAAAAATATTTATTGAGTTTTACACACACACACACACACACACACACACACACACACACACACATATATATATATATTTGATAACTTGGTTTATCCTATTCATACCCACCAATTTAATCTCTAGGATGTAACAATAATATAATATTTCATGGTTTGTTTAAGATTTGTGTTATGTGTCTTATATGCAATCAAACATAATATTATTTTAAAATCTTTTGATATTAGATGATACACACCTAAGGATATATATTTGTTGTATAATATGTAATACTTCACAATAATCATGTTAATATCATTAAAATGAATACCTTAAAACAATTAAATATTTATATCTTGGATTGAGAGGTGTTCTCAAGGAGAAACATTTAGAGAACCCAAATTTGAATGTTGTAGAACTCAATTTATCCAACTATGACACATGGAAATTAGATACTGATTGTGCATTATATTCTTTTTCAAAAAAAAATATGGACTCTAGTATAAGAGGGAATTAATGAAGGGTGAAGTAGATCTACAAATGGGTAATGGAGAAAGAGTTGTTGCATTATAAGTTGAAACTTATGATCTGATTTTACCAAATAGATTGATCCTACAAATTAAAAACTATTATTATTCTTCTTCCATAAATAATAATTTTATTTCTTTATCTTGTTTGAAATAATATATTATTTACATTCATTATTGAGAAAGATAATTGTTCTATAAATATTTAAAAAATGTATAATGGCTTTGGGAATATAAAGAATGGTTTATACATCCTTGATATGGAAAATCCTTTTTACATCTTTCAAAATATAAATGTTTGGGTTGATTATAATCCCACTTGCTTTTCCATTATCACATTGGACATAAAAATGGAAAAAACCTTTAATGAATCCTTATAAAATGACTATTGGAATAATTCAATTATAAATTATATGATACATGTGAATCTTATTTTGGAGGAAAAATGAAAATGTCACATTTTAATGAAAAATGTGAGAGGGTAAGTGGAATATTGAATATTATATGTAGTGATCCATATCAACTAATTAGTATACACAAAAATTCTAGTTTCAGTTATTTTGATACTTTTACTGATGAATTTACTTAGTATATCTATGTGTTTCTTTTGATATAAAAGTATGATACTTTTGAAAAGTTCTCATATTTTTAAAATGATGTAAAGAATAAAATTGAAAAAGTTATAAATTCTTTTGATCATATTGGGGTGGTGAATAGTTGAGCCATGAATTCCAAGATCATTTGAGATATTATGAGATTGTTTCACAACTCACTCTTCCTAGAACGCCATAATAGAATATTGTATCTAAAAGACGGAATCTTACCTTTTTATACATGGTTCTATTGATTATGATTCTATATTAACTTCCTATTTATTTTTTATGTTATAATTTGGAGACTGATGCATTATTACTTCTATCTAAACCAATCATTAATACACCATATGAGATATTCTATAGGAAACATATGAGTTGGTATTATGTGAATATTTTGGGTTTTGAAAATTATGCATGAAATTTTTATTATGATAAACATGAACATAAGTATGATAAATTCTTGTTTGTTGGTTATGTTAAGGAATCCATGAAATATTATTTCCACTTCCATACTAAAAACATTATGTTTGTTACTCGAAAGGAAATATTTATTGATAATTAACATGTATGTATCGATGTCAGTGGAAGAAATGTTTAAATTTGAGAAGATCAAGACTAGAAAATCTGATGTGTTCCTGAAATTTAGGTTGACAGAGTTCCTGAAATAGTTATGGAAGAAGATCCATGTCAAATTATTTAAGAAACTCAACGGTCTAGTAGGACTAATCATGATATCAAGGGATATGGATTTCTCATTTCTAATGATGATGTGGCAATGTTTATAGAAGATAAAACTTATTCCTATCAAGAGACAAATGATATGTTTTATTTTGAGAAACAGTTTAAATATATGAAATCTCACATGGAATACATATATTTTAAACAAGTTTGGAACTTGGTGGATTCACATAAAGGGTTGAGACCCATAAAGTGCAAGTGTGTTTTCCACAAGAAAACTCACATGGATGGTAGAATGTATATTAACAAATATTTCTTGATGGAAATGTTTTATTAAAGTGCTTATGGTATTGAATAAGAATATAGTTTTTCAGTTGTTGGGATTCCAAAGTCCATTTATATTTTTCTAGCCAAAAAAAATCGTTATAGTTATGAGATATATCATGTGGATATCAAAACCATATTCTTTAACATGAATTTAGCTGATAATGTGTGTATGGTACAATCAATTTTTTTTAACTTACAAATGAAAATTTTATTTTTTAAAAAATTTAAATGGTCCATTTATGGAATTGAGAATGATTATATAAGTTATAGAATATAGTTTGATGATGTATTCAAAGTGTTTAGAAAAATAAATAACATAGAATATTTCTATGTATACAAGATGCTTAGTGGGAGTATAAAAATTTTACTGATAGAATATGTATGTGATATACTGCTCATTTGAACTGATTTCTTAACACATAACTTTATGAATATGTGAATGGGTAAATGTTTCTCAATTAATGAAATGGGTGATGAAACTTACATAATTGATATAATGATCTATAGAGACATAATTAAGAAGTTTCTTGGACAGAGTGAGAACATTTATATTTGTAATGTGCTAAAATGGTTTAGCATGGAGAACTAAAAAGAGGGGTCATTACCAGTGTTTTATGGAATAAATATTAAGAAGATTATAGATCATTATAAATAGTTAGAAAGTATGGATATGATTCCTTATATATCTTCCATTGGATTTATCATTTATGAAATGTTAGGTACCTGACTCGATGTCTATTATTGTTTGATAATAAGAAGTAGATACTAATAAAATCCTTGTGAGAGTAACTAGATTTTTGTGAAAGACATCCTTAAGTACTTGTGAAGGAATAAGGATGCATTATCAGTGTTTATATGAGAGGATGAGATCTATTTAAAAGGTTACACATATGTTAGTTTCTAATATAAAAATTATAATATGAAATCTCAATCTGGAATCATGTTTTTCCAAAATTGAGGAGAAATTAGTTAGATGAGTTCAAAACCTTCCACCACAAAGGACTTGAAAATTGAGGTACAATAAATTATTGTATTAGATACTACAAAGGAAGCGATGTGGATCAAGAATTCCATTGTTTAACTTAGAGTATTTCCCAACATTAATGAACAATTGATCTATATTGTGACAATAATGGTGTTCTTTATCCGTATAAGGAACCCAATTTACATAAAAGGACCAAACACATCATTCATAAATACAATATCATATGGGAGATAATTTAAACGGGTGATGTAAAGATCAATTGGGTGGATACTAAGTATAATGTAGTAGATCCTTTGATAAAACCATTACCGTAGCAACAACATGTGGGTTATATAGAATATTTGGGTGTTGAACACATGAGAGATTATATGTAATTATTGTAAATGTTTCATATTATTATAATAATGAAAATATCCAATTATTATTATTCATATATGCTGAAATCTATTTTACATTAATGGTTGAATTATAATATCCCCTCAAAGTATGACTTTGAGTTGTCCCTAACCAATAATCAGTGTAGAGTATTTTAGGATGTAATAATATATTAAGGTTTACATGAAAAAATCATGTATTCTTTATAAAGAGTTTTATATGAGATTAAAATAATGGATTCATGTGATAATTAGTAGATAATTATTACTTGGATTGATCTACTACTGTATATCTCATGGAATGTCATACGGTCATTGATATACTTAGGGGTGTATTATTATTATCAATTCTTCTCACTTGAGGTTGGTGTGATACATAGAATGAGATCCTTTATAATTTAATACCCTATTTACACAAGTCTACATGATTAATTAGCTAATATAGAGGTGGTTGGGTATGTTACTGACCATATCGTCAGTTGGAGCATAACAAAGGTGGGATTTTACACTTTCATAAAAAGTTAACGATATTTCCCATTGAATGAATTATATTGTGGAAATGAATTTCAATGCTTATTTTTTCACATATCATGTGTTCAAATACTTAAATAAGTGATATGTGATATACTTATTAGATAAATTACTGACATGTGATTTATTAATTTACTTGGTTAGTCCTCATTAGATAATTAAGAAATGATGAGAAGAAAATACTTGATGGATATGTTCCTTGTCTTGTGGTCACTCGATATTATGGATAAAGGGATTATATAGGTATCCATATGAAGTATATGATACATATTTTTTTGGAAATGTATATATAGATATATGAGTATTTTTTATGAATATTATACCAAAAACCAAAGTAGATTGAGTAGAATTGGTACTTTTATAGAATTCCATCATTTCTAACATCTATGAAATTCATTTTTTATAGTTGTTTTCAATGTTTCTGACACCCATAGGGTCACACAATTAGGATCTTGGATAACGATAATGTTTTGGATAAAGTGTTTGTTTAATATATAAAGATTTAGATGAAAAATGATATATAAATGAGTTTGGAGGGATTCACAAAGACTTGTGAAGTTGTGCATAAAGTCCTTATGATATTTTAATGCAAGTGGGAGATTATTGGATATTTTCTAAAAGGTACATGCATATGATGTATGATATATGTATATAATATGATATTATATATTTAGTATAGATTAATTATCATGAATATGGTTCCTGAATATAATATATAAGTTTATATGATATACATATACTTATATTATATTAATATGAATGAGAAGAAAATTTAAGTTTAATATAATGAAATTGATTATAAGACTACTCCCAAATGGTTACATCAAAGAAAGAGCCAAAAGTTGGTTTATTCATAATGTTATAATTATCTACTAATGTGAGTTCAATTAATAAATATCCAATAGGTATAAACACATATGATGTGATATGAGTGGAAGCCTCATGATTCATCTATAAAAGAGGATGGCATCTTGTCATATTGAGTGTGCAATGCATGTGTGATAGAAAAAGGTCTCCTGAACCTCTCTTCTTCCAGAACACTATTCATATCTCTTGATAAGGCACTAGTACTCCTTTGATATCCTAGGTTTCATCATTAAGAATTAATGGATCCATTGGTGGGTGTATAACCTTAGAGGTAGGGTACATTCATTCACTAATCCTTGCAATCTTCCTTAAATGAATAAAATAGCGAATGAACATGCTTTGAAAAAATATACATTCTTCTACTTTAATAAAGAAAATAGACATGATTCAAATTCATAAAAAGAACTATAATTCTCTCTCTTTAATAAAGAAAATATACAAGTTGAATATTCATAAAAGAAAAAAGATTCACTCCCTTAAAATACTAACTATTCATGTCCAATCAGTAAATTCTATATTTAACATGATTATTCATAAATAAAATTATTCTTGAAAAATATTCATCAATAAAACACACGTATTATAATTTCTTCCATTACAAAATAAATAAATAATATTTCTAGAGATCAAATAGATTTAACATTATCTATCAATATCAAAATAAAGAGAATACATATCATGCTCAATAAATTTTAAAACATGTAAAAATGGTCAGGAAATAATGTAATAATCTCTCTTAAATCATTCATCCTTTTAAAAATATAAACTATTTAACCTTAAAGAGATAGTAAATATAATTAGAACATCTCATGGAAAAATATTAAAAATATTATAAGTATTAATTCCTTAAATGAAAATTTCAAAAAAAAATAGATATTTAAATGATAAATATTTATAAGATAAACCCTATAATTATTTACAAGATTTAAAAAATTATTATAAAAATATTTAATAAATAATTAAAATAGAACTAAATATGTCCCTCTTAGTATATGCTTCTCCCCTTTAAATAGATTTAACAATGAATGATTCCTTCTACACCACTGGTTGATATAATTCTATCTCTGAGTTAGAAATTAGGTGAAATCCACATGTAAAAAACATTGAGCTACATGGAGCCATGAAGAAGATTAAAAATATTCAGGGAATTAATAATGAAAGATATTCAAAAAATTTATAACAATTTTCATAATGATCAACATAACATTACATGGATTAACCAAAACAGATCCATATATGCAATAATAAATAGTATAATACATGTATTAACTTGATAGTACAACACATGTAAGTAATACAAACAATATATCAGTAAATGCATGATTACTATCTAGATAAACATTTATAGATCTGAACATGCCAACATAACCTCACATAAAACATTAAAGTAAATACATGTTGGTCATGAATTAAGATTTTATTACCAAACACAATTTTTAAATATAAAATGGTCAAAGACATGCACATATGTATAGAGGAATAAATTATATTTTTTAGATATTCTCCCATATATAAATTAGTTAAAGTAATTTAACTAGATTTACAAATTTAAAACATAGATGAAATACTCCTTGGTTTATAGTTTCATATTTAAGAATTTATTTTATCTATTGAGTGGACACTTCAACATTTTACATTTAATTACAGAGGAATAAACCCAAAAAAATATCAAATAAAATTTTATTTGGTGTCTCATATTATTTTGGGCCCATTAGTGTTATCTACAAGAGATCTTGGAAACCAAATATTCTAATTTTTTATATAAATTCTATATTTAAACTTAGATAAGTCATTTGAAAAATAAATATGGTTCACAAAAACAATATGTGGAATTTTAAAATAATAACAATTAACATAGTTTCCATTAAAATAAAAATAAATTTTTTTAATAGTATCCATTATCACTTCATGGATGACATAATTAGTTTTTTCATAATTAGATATTAAATTTGAAATCTATTAAGATAATTCATTTTTTTAATACAAATAACATCACAATTTATGTTAAATTATTTATGATCTTTTTTAAAATCATCAAATTTCTATTCAATCATAGTGAAGTTTATATTAATCTCACAAAAATAAATATGTTAAGAATTATAATTATGTTAACAAAAAGAATAATATACATCCTTATACTAAGGCGTAAGACATAGATTCTTCTTTTTTTATTTTCATTATCAACTCTAGAGTTGTATGTACATTCATCACCTATTTTTTAGAAGCACTATATTTACTATTAATGGATTTATTACCATTTATTTTATACTTGAATTTATATTGAGAATTATGTTAAGGGTAGTTAGGTTCTAAATGACCTTTCTTTCTACCTTAAAAGCACTTGACATCCTTTTATTCATTATTTCTTATCTTTTCATTTCACTTCTTAAACTACTATATAATTTTTCTAGTAATATTTGATATCTCAACACTAGATTTCAAACCACTAGAATATTCTGTATATTATTCCCTAATATTCAAGGTATAAACTTTGAGATAAAAATTATCCTTTTTATGGAAATATGTGTTCTAGTTTTATGATATATATCAGCATCAAAATTCATTATTGTTTTAATCTAATACATTATGTTTAAATTTTTAATAGGAGTGTGTGGTCAAATAGCCTCTAAAATTCCATTCCACTACAATGGTAAAACTATAATAAATTATAACACTTGAAGAGATTATTAAACTGAAACTCCCAAGGAAGTAACATCATTTACCAATACAGTCAATCTCTCATTAATCTAAGTATTGTTTTCTTCTACATTCATTATAAAATTATCTTTTTGTTATTTTTGTGCATAAGATTTCAAACATTATCTATACCTTCATTTAAAATAAATATTTTCTCCCATATTCCATGAGTAGTATAAAAATTAGAAACTCAATTGAACACATCTGTACTACGATCCAAAATAATAGCATTTATCTGTCAGGAAATTAGGTTATACTCATATTCATATGAAAAAATAGATGTCTTGGATTCTCTAGCAGAAATCATATAAGGTTTAGACACTTTCAAATAGGATTTATTTACAAGATTATTCAAGTATATAACCATGAAATCTTTCCTGAAACCATAATTATAACCATGAAAATAAGGATCATTGATCATAAACATAACTTCTTTAAGATCATCCATAGAAAATAGTCATCATTAAATGATATTTCTATAAATCTTGTTAATGTTAAAATAAATTTTCATGAATATACTAAATAGATTCAAGGATAATGAAAAATGATTCTATCAAATATAAATAGAAATTTATCTTCATAGTTTTCAAGGAATAGATCTTACTCTCTGATACCAATTATTGGTAGAATAGAAAACTAAAAACTATCTTTAAGGTGAAACATAAAATATCAACAAAAATACATCCAAGTGAGTCCATGATATGATACCAATTGTTTTTTCAGATTTAAATAAACAAATACTAGATGGGTGGGGGTGAATTGAGTCCTTTAAAAAATATTATCGATTTAAATAACCCTATTTAATTAATAAATAATTCTTTATTTTTAAAATATTATACATTGAAAATATAAATAAAATAAAGAAAATGGCCCAACCATGTATGGTGGTTTAAGGAACAAAAATATCCTAGTCCACTACACAAAATCTCTACTCCACAAGCTTGGTTATTTTATTAGAATTATTCCTTTTCCTAGGGACCACTCGATAGGATTTCATGAATCAATCACTTATTAAAAGGATTAAACTAGGCATTTTTGTTCTTTTATTTTAAAATATTGACATTTGAGTACAAGAAGCTAACACTTCACCATGAATAATTATAACTAGTTGACACTTAAAAGAAATTGGATGGGATATATAACTATTTAACAAATTTAACACATTGTCTCCATAAAAATTGACATATGTAAAAATATATTTATGATTTCACAATAGTAGAAAAAATGGATCTTCATGATATGTAGGATTCCTTCTTCTATAGAATAATAATAGGATAATAAAAAGTTTCATATTGTCTCATTATTCTCTAGGATATAGATTAAAATAATCTTCTATACCACACATGAAATCTTATCCTTTCTTTGAGAAGTGATAGAATAATGAAAAATTTTATTTAAATTCTCTTTTCAAAATTGTTGAGTAATAAAAATATACTATTCAGATATTCTTTTATTTCCACCATATTATCCTTCTTCGAACCAACCATTGAAAATTTTTAAAGTTATATTTTCTATCCATTAATGATTTATCTCTCTTTGATTTTTTTTAAATAATATTAAAAATAATTCAAAAACTTTATCCACAAAAATCAAGTATTATTTATATAGATTAACCTAGATAACATTTATAGGGAAATATTATTGAATATTTAATTCATAAATACATCATCAGATCACATAGTATTGAAAAAGATTTCATTTTCATTGAAATATTCCCCTTGGATCAACCATGATTCCTGAAAAGCAACATCCTTAAACATCTACTCTATTTCCATATTTAACCAACTCAAATTCTAATATAGAAGAAGGTATCAATGACTATTTCCAAAAAATCAATAGTGGAAAAAATTTACTTAAAAAATATGACACATTAAAATATATCACAAAGGATGTCTTCATAAGGTGATACCCACTTTGTATAGTGTAATAATAATAAAAGGATAAATATAAAGTTGATACACCACCATATATAATTTATATCAAATTTATGAATTAATTTTTTAAGTGTCTCACACTTTTAATAATGAGGATTCAGTCCTCCATCTAGTAATATGAACAAATTAGACTCAAATAAATTGAAAATACTTTGATCACCATCATTATAATTTATGTGAAATTATAGAATTGGTAAACCCCTAAGAACAATCGAGTATAGTTATCAAATTGAAAAATATAAAATTATGTGTGAAAAAAGTATACCAACTTTCAATATTCACTATTCTAATTATGCTCTAATTATTTTCATGAGAGAATCATGACATTTATAGAAATTTTATAATGCGTAAAAAATGAAAACATAGATATTATAACAATTACAGTAAGAAACAACCTCTTCTTTGTATATTTCATGAACTATTTGTTAAATCTTTTATCTTTTTACATTTTCTCAATCTTTCGAATCGAGCTGGGGACCCTGAAAAACATTATGAATATGGACATCATTTCCTCAAATATAATACATTTGTTTATGTAAAACTCAATGTCAACGTTGACTTGTTGGAGTTGTATAATGCAGTTCTAGATGAGTCATAAGACAAAATCTACATGATATAGATTGAAGTTTATATTATAACTCTTGATATCCAAATATCATAGTTCTATTATCTATATATAAATTCAAGGCAAGAATTTCAGTATTTTTGAAATCACATGATTTTTTTTTTCAATTTGATGCATGTGGTGAGTTCTCTATCAAGATCATGTTTACTACATGTCTCGACCTTTTATTTTGTTCATCTTCCAACATTATATAACCTAAAAAATATACTTATTTATTTTATTCACATGGATCAAAATCATATCATTCTACATTTATATCCCAACCATCTTCTGTTTTAGTTCCACTTTTCCATATCCATCACTTCATGTAAGACAAATATAGGTTAATTATCAGGATAGATAAATCATCACATAACTATTCTTCACAAACCCAAATCTATATGTGAAAAATCCATACATATCCAAATTTTATCATTTAATAAAATTTAAATATCAAAATTCTCTATTTATCCCAATTTTTAAATAACTTATTTCACATGGGCGATTATCCACATATGAGAATTCTTATATAACCAAATATGAAAATATTTATCTATTTAACACCTTATGATTCAATAAAATTGTCATTCCTATAAATAAGAGATATAGCTCTTTTTCCTTTGGAATTATATTTATATAATTAAATAGTATTTATAATTCACTAAAAAACACCTAAATCAAACATATATAAAACATCATATCACTAAAAAATATAATCACACATAATTTGGAAAACGATTGTACGACACAAAAATATTGGTCAATTTTTAGATAATCATAATGACTAATTTAGACATTGTTGTAGTTCAATGACTTGTAGATAAACATCATGGATATATATCATAATAATATGCATGCAATTATTAGTTCTACAACATAAGTTATAATTTAAATTTTATTGGAATTATAATCTTAAAATTGGTTGTATAACCAAAAAAATCTGAAACTTCAGACTAAAAATTAATTCATATAGATATTTATTCAAACTTTTCCATATTTGAAGATAAAATAAACAATATTATTAAATTTATAATAAAATTTAAGGTATTAAATTTTGATCAATTTAGCTCCAAATATAATCAATATATATAGAGATAGTAAAACTGAATTCTAGATTTCTAATTTATATGTTACTTTTTACCTGAAAGAGTCTACTCTAACTAATATTTTTCAAAAATGAAAATTTTAGAATTTATAGAATCACTATAGAATAATATATTTAAAATATAAATTAGGAATAATATGTTATAAATATATAAATAATTAATAGATATTATGATATTTAAAAGATGAATAAATTAAGTTTATATAAAATAAAACAAAGATCAAGTGTTTTAATTATAAAAACAAAAATGAGAATAATAAGGAGGTTATCAACAATATAAATCTTTCCTAGAAAGTGTGTATGTATCTGGAGGATGAAACGTCTAGCTTTCACTCTTTAATAGTTCCAAATATTCCTACATTTCCATGTAAATATTGTCTATCATGGCCTTAATTTCATCCTTTTTTCCTGGTGCATTTAGTAATATTCTAATGACACTGTCAGATACATTTTTTCTATGTGTATGACGTCAAGTAAATTTATGATATATAGAAAATTACAGCATGGAAATTCAAAAATAACTAATCTATTTTTCTACTTGGTATTCATATGGTGTTTTAGAAATAATTTATCAAAATTATTGACCATATGATTTACTTTCGTAAATAGTTGATCAAATATTAATGGAGATGATTCTATACGTTCTTTTGACTTAATATCAAATTATGTCATCAAAGATTGATATTTATGTTTTTGGGGTAAAAATTTCTAATGTACTTGAAAAAAAGTCATTTAGGATTGTTTCATCCTAAATGTGTGTGTACCTTGTTCACAAATGGGATACACTAAGATTCCATTAATGATATACCTTGAAAAAATTAAATAAGAAAGAAATCCATTTATCATCATGAACAATATGGGTCTTATCATGAAATATTAAATTCTATAAGTATCATTGTCACATATGTGATTTTTTGAGGTATTTTTACAGTTTATTTTGGTCTAATATTAGGTCCTCAAATTTCCTAGGAGTTTTGGGCGAAAAAGAGATTTTGGGCCCGACCTCAGGTGGCATATTGTAGGCACAAAATTTGGGGAAACCATGATCTACCTCAGAAGAGACTATTCTCAATGAATAGTGGAACTATCAAGGTCACACGACTAATCCCACTGGCATGTTCTCTCTCGCAAAAATCTATGTGGCCGATTTCCTCTTAGACAGAGGAGACCATATGTTTTACATATGATTTGGAAAAACTGTGTGAGTTAGCCATGCGGCCTATCTATTACATTAAAAATTTGTAATTTACTTTTCTAAACTTCCTAGATTTTAACCAAAATCCACCCCATTCTTACCCATTTGTTATTTTCATCCCAGGTCAACTCCTCCCCTCTTCTTGGCACACTTAGAGCCTCAAATCTTTGGTTTTTTGGTGTGGTATCTTCAAAGAATCATCATGTAGGCCCCTTCTCCCTTGATTTTTTCCTCCTCTTGGATTCTTATTCATCACACTTTGTGTTTTTATTTCTCCAGCATATTGTTTGAATTAATAGGGGTTCAATATAGAGTGATTGGGTATAATCTTGATGTTTGTGGTATGATCATGCCTTTATTGGGTCCTCTTGAGGTTCAGTTTTGGTTTTCCGTTGGATTATGGATGTTTCCAAGCTTGAGGTGGGTGATTCAATGATTTATCATTAGTAGATGATTTTGGTATGATTTATTTTCTTCTTGTATTTGTTCTATGGATTGTGTTAGAGGATTGAAGTGTGTTTTCAAAAGTTTTTAAGGTGTCTATGTGTTTAAAGATGATTGTACAAATGAAATTGGTTTGGTTTCACATGTGCTCTATTATTGTACTTACTAAATGTGAACTATAAATTGTATAAGTGGTGTAATGTGTGTTTCGAAATAGATTTGGAGTGTGTATAGAATTTGAAAGTGTTTTTTACTATGTGATATGATGGTTCTTTCATGTGTATCAATATTCTTGGTTTTTGTATGTGAAGGTGGTGATCTATTGGACCTATGGAACATAAATTGATTAGAAATGGAATCCTAGGTATCTAGGTGGGAGGAATAGAAATAGAACACTAGTATTATCAGATGGTCCAATTCCTGATTTATTCTAGCAACATTGATGCTAAAACAATAACTAAATTATGATGATGATTGAAAACCACTGAAATAATGGATAGATTTATATCTAGTGGATCCTGCCAGAGGACACAATGGGTTATGGAATCTATACCATGTTTCACTGAGATATGATTTTCCTAGGGTATTACTAGTGCTAAGACCATTATGGATAACCCAAGGTTCTCTTGTGATGTGGTTCACCCCATTAGAATATGATGAACCTCTGTTTCATTTAAGTTTTACAACATGATTTTCTGGAAAATGTTTTCCTAAAAAAATTTACAATTTTTTTTCAAATTTTTTTTCATAAAACTTGAATGTTAATTATTCTTGTAAGGTTAGGGTGTGGAATCTCTTTTGGGTAGAATCCTATTGGACTTGGATCACACCCTATATACACCCTTGGTTATATGTAAATCTTGTTCTATTTGACCATGTTAAAGGAAATATTTCCATGGTGGTGATGGAGGATCTGGTTTCTAGTGTTCCACTCTATTCATGTGTTGGTGGTGGTGGCATAAGGGTGATGACCCACTTCTTACATAGAGGTTTTTTTGTTTTTGTATAGTTGTTTCTCCTCTAATTTTAGAATTTTGTTTTTTTGTTTAAATTTGTAAAATGATGAATTAAAAATTGTTGTATCTGTTTTGGTTATGATTATGAGTTATGAGATGATGTCTTATTTTTGTAGATGGTTTGTGGTTAAATATAAGGGGTAAATCATTCACCGAAGTGTAATATCAATACCTATGCAGTAGTTTTCAACCTTTGGGGATTAGGAATGCCCTTCAGGCCATATCACAGGTTGGGTAAGGTGTCAGTTCAGATGGAATCTCATATTGGTTCGTGAAAAAATGGTGTCCAAGGTGGGTTTCTCCCTTTCATTGAGTCATGATCTTTGGGAGAGTCTAGATAGAACAAATATAGGATTTTCAGGGCTTGAGGTCTTAGTTCAGAGTTGGGTGTCTATCCAACACACCTCGCAACATGCTTTGAGTTGTCATGGAATGTTGGTAATTTGAATGACTTGTCCTCTAGGTGATATGTACAAGTTACAGAATATGCATGGATAATAGGTTGGGATTAAGTGGGTTGGACTGTTATTGTGATGGATATGGTTTTGTGTTGACTTATTGAAGCCTTTGGATTTGTTGTTTCCACTAATTTTTTTAGAATTATGGTATTTATGGTTGGATTGTGTTTATCAGTTGTTGTAGTATTATGACTCCCTAAAGACTTCCTATCCAACTATATAAAGAGGTCAAATACAGTTCTCCCTTACCAATTCATCAAAAGACTAGTGGAAGTAGTGGTTTGGGCTGTCCAAGCCTTGGGTTAGGGAGAAGGCCCTGATCTATCTCAATTTAGGAAAGCCAAACTAGGTCCAATAAAGGAAAAATGTCCGGATTTCCTTAAGAAAAATACTCCTACCTTCTTGGGGAGCATGGATCCCCATGAGGTAGAGGAGTGGATTGAGAAAATTTAGAGGAATTTCGGGTTTATTGAAACTCATGAGGTGATCAAAGTTATGTCTGCACCATTCTATTTTTAAGGTCTTAGTCAGTGGTGCTGGGACTTAGTAGTTCATACATAGAAGTAAGAGAATATGGGTAGGAAGGACTTCAAGGTCTTCCTTAATGAGTGGTATGGCCAAGAGATCTTGGGCCTTACTAAGACTCAGGTGTTTGTGGATCTCCACCTGGGGGATCAAACCGTCATGGAATATGCCAACCGTTTCCCTGAGATTGTTCATTTCTCACCTGAGGTAGTTTCCAATGAGCAACTGAAGGTTCAATGGTTTGAAATTGGATTTTAGATGGATATCTGATATCATGTATTCTTGTTCAAGTTAAAGGCTTATTATATGTTGGTTGATCTTTTTTTGATGTTAGAGATTGATCTTAATGAAAATTATGGTTTTTAGGGTAGTTTCAATAGTGGTATAGAGCATTGGCAGTTTTTCTAAGAAGATGAGGAAACATGACAAGTAGGAGAAGAAGGGATGTGGTAGTTTAGGCTATCCTTCCTGACTACCTTCATACATGGATTCAAATGGTGGGTTTGTCAATGCTGTCATCACGGGAAGGCAGGAAATGTGTGGTATGTGAGTTCAGCTACACTCAGAACTTTCCATTAGTGTGGAAATATGGGGAACTTGCAGTGGTTTTGTAGAGACACACACCCATATCTGGGTGGATAAGTTTCTATGGATTTTAGAGGAATGTAGGCCTAGTAAGAGACATCTTGGATAGCGGGTTCCTAGTTTGGTGGTTGTTGTAGTAGGGATAGATATTGTTTTGGTTAGAGTCAGATCAAGGTAGTTCCACATGCCCATGGTCTTTCTTAGGCTCAGGAAGTGATGAGGAATCTTTATGATGTGAATCAATCACCAGTGTAATCAACTGTAGCTCCTACAATAGTTCGATGTATGATCCATATTTCGTCCTATATGGTTGCTGTAATATTTGATATGGGTTCATATGTTTCATTTATTTCTTCCCATCTTGAGGATGAGTTAAAATGCTCAACCCAGATCCTGCCTTATGCGATTGAGTTTATGACTCCTATTGGCAAGAATCTAGAGAAGGGTTTCAGGTGTCCATCTTGTTCACTCACCATGTTAAGGGCTGAGATAGATTGGGGTTTCGTAGTTTTAGAGAGAGAATTATTTAACATGATCCTCGATATGGATTGGATGGTCTATTATCATGCGCACATCGATTATTATCGAAGTAAGTGAGTTTTGTGTACCTGATGGGAGTACTTAGGGTTTTCATGGTGAATGGGATCCTCGGTCCAGACGTTATGGAACCCCAATTCCAATGTTGGGTAGTCTTGTTTTTCAATTTACTTTTGTTCATGTAGGATTATGGTGGAAGTGTTATAGATGGTGGTTTAACTCTTAGGGTGGATGAGTTCCCAACGGTATTTTCAGATGACTTTTCAAGTTTGAATCTAAAGCGGTACATGTAGGTCACCATAAATTTAGTGCCAGGAACATGACCAATATCTCTTCCCTCATACCGTATGACCCCCAATGAGTAGAGGTAATTAAATATACAATTTGATGATTTTTAATCACAATTATTCATTCATGTGATCCTATGGCCTTTGGTAACCCTAGACTTGTTTAAAAAAAGGATTATGGATCTCTCTAGTTGTGAATATATTACCAAAAGATGAATAAGGAAAAGATAAATAAAAAGTACCTATTTACCCATATTGATTAACTCTTTTACCATATTAAGGGTGTGAGGTTGTTCTCCAAGTCCAACATGAATTTTTGGTATCACAAATTCAGATTCAGAGAGGCGAATATTTTGAAAAATGACTTCAAATGTAAATACGACCATTTTGACTATTTTTTCATACCATTTAGGTTTACGATCACTATAAAAGTTTTTATATAACTTATAAATAGGATATTTCATCTGTACCTTGAATCATTTATTGGTATACTCCAGAACTGAAGAGGAGGATGAAAGTTATTATTCTTATACCTCATATTCCCCATGGGAGGAATTCCATATGGGTACTGATTGACCATCTGACCAAATCATCCCATTTTATTCGATTAGGGATTCAACTTAAGTGGATGGATTTTAATGATTTTATGTTCAGAAGATAGTAATGATCAATGGTGTGCCATCAGATATTGTTTCATACAAGCAACCTTATGTTATCTTGAGACCTTGTTATGGCCTTTAGAAGGCAATGAGGTAGAAGGTCATGTTGAGCACGACATACCATCCTCAAATGGCTGGTTAGATAGAGCGGGTGAATCAAATATGGGAAGAAATGGTCTGGGCATATGTTTTTGATTTTAGTGGCTCATGGAATAACCATTTTTATTGTTTTAGTTTATGTACTATAGTAGTTACCAGTCATCTATATGAATGTATTTTTTTGAGGTTCTTTATGGTTGGATATTTCAGTATCCTTTATATTGTGTAGTGGTGAGAGAGACCTCATTGTTGGGATCGAACCTTGTGTAGGATATTTCTGATAAATTCAATTTGATCATAAAGTACTTATCGATATCATAGATTCTGCCAAAGTCTTATTCCAATTAGAGGATCTGAGCTTTGGAATTATTTGTGGGTGATTGGGTGTTTTTTAAGGTGGATCCTCATTTGGTTCACTACTATTTTGGAAAGCAAGGGAAGCTAATGCCAAGTTATGTTATACCTTTTGATATTATCGAGAGAGTTTGTAATGTGGAATAACATTTATCTTTTCCATAACACTTGACATCAATTCATCATGTCGTCAATTTCTCATTGTAGAAAAATTTTAACTTGAATGGATATCATGTGCTGAATTAGGAAGAGTTAGAGCTAGAATTTGATTTTACTATGTTTGAGAGACCAATGTGAATTGTAGGTTTTTGGGAGAAATTTATTTTTGGTAATTCTGTATTGTTAGTTTGGGTTTTTTGGCTGTATGGTAATTATTATAATGATACATGGAAGAAAAATACTTTTGTTAAAAAGCATTATCCATTTTTGTTCTTTGATAAGACTCCTGAATGACTTTCAATGGGAGGAAAGTTTCCATGGTGGGGTTAATTATCACATATATGAATTTTTATTGAGGTACTTTTCTATTATATTTTGGAATCATCTTGTTTCCTAGGTTTTCTTAGGTTATTTTGGTGAAAAATGGAGTTTATGGACCTAAAATCATGTGGTGCATAGTTGGTTCACGTTTAGAGGAAACTACAAGCCAGCCCAGAAGAGACCATGCTTCGTGGACAATGGAATTGTATTGGTTGGATGACCAGTTGTATAGGCATCCACCCTCATCCATGAAACTGTGTATCCAATTTCCTATTGGTAATATGATACCAAAAAATTTCCACATAGTTTGTAAAACCATTCAGGCTAACTGTGCGTCCTGTCTGGGTCATTAAATATGTGGAATTTACCTTTCTTCCCTCCCCCGATTTTAACCAAAATCCACTCCATTTTTTCCCATTAAATATTTTAATACATAGGAACCTACTACGTTACTATTATCACCCTTGGACCCTAAAATCTTGGGGTTTTTATGTGGGATATTCATAGAATCATCATGTAATCCCCTTCTCCCTCGGTTGCTTCCCTCTTCATGGGTTTTTCTTCCTACCTCTTTGTGTTCTTCTTTATTGATTGAGTTGGTTGACCTAATAAGGTTTCAATCATGATTTTTTGGGTATAATATTTATTTTTATGGTATGATATTTCCCTCAAATGTTCACCTTGATGTGCAATTTTTATTTTCCACCAGATTCCAGAAGTTTCCAAGATCGAGGTTGGTGATTCCATGATTTAGCATTAGTATATGGTTTTGTCATGATTTCTTTTCTTCTTGTATGTATTCTATTAATTTTCTGAGATGTGAGAAATGTGTTTTCAAAAGTTTATTGAGGTTAATATGTATTGAAATATGATTTTACAAATGATTTTTTTTGGGTTTCATGTGTTCTTTCTTGTTTTGAATACTCAATGTGGTCTTTAATTGTGTAAGTGATTCAAAGCGTGTTTCCAAATATATTTGTTATGATTATGGATTTTAAAAGAGGTATTTTATATGATATATGATGTGTTTTCCTGGGTATACATGTTATTGGAGTGTGTATGTAAAATTGGTGATTTATGTGGCATGTGAAATGCAGATTGAGAATAAAGGAAATCCTAGGTATCTAGGTGGGCATGCTAGGACTAGTACGCTTGTTGGATAAATGGGGCCAAGGCTTGGTTTCTTCTAAAGGATTGAATATATAAAAATAAATAAATTATGATGATTATTCTAAACCACTATAACTTTGGATGGATTTCTCTATAGTGGCTCATTCATGAGGACTCTCTAGGTTATGTTGTTAAACTATGTTTCAGTGAGATACGAGGTTCCTAGGGTACCAGTTGTGCTAGTACCTATAGGTAATACCCATGATGATATTATGATGTGGTTATAACCATTTTAATATATTTAACCTCACATTAATTATAGTTTTATAGTATTATAAGTTTTCGAAAATGTTTTACTATAAATGTTTCCAATTTTCATTCATAAAAATTTCATGTTAATTTGTCTTGTAATGTTATGGAATGGATCTATTTTGGGTGGAATCCTACTAGTATTTTACTCACACTCTAAATACACCCTTGTGTCTATATTGATCTTTTTATGTTTGACCCAGGTAATGGAAGATGTTCTGTGTTGGTTATGGTGGATCTGGTTGCTTTTGTTCCACTCATTGAAAGTGTTTTTGATGGTGGATTGAGGGTGATGAACCTATTGTTTCATAAAGGTTTTTGGGTTGTATTCTAATTGATTACCCTCCCATTTTGGTATTTTGGTTTTTGGTTAATGTTGTAAAATTATGGACTTGATATTGTATTATATCTTTGGGTTATGATTATCATTTATGTGATGTTGTCTTTTTTTTACGTTTTAGGGTTAAATATATGAGTGAAATCATTCACCAAAGTGTAATTTTGATACCCATGAACTAGTTTCTAACTTATGGGGACAAGGAATATCCTTCAGTCCATGTCACAGTTCCAGTCGGGTGTTGGGTCAGATGTCACCCTAGTTTGGTTCGTAACAATCTTAAAATGTAACACCTTAATCCAAAATTAATTTTAGATCTTCTTTCAATAGATCCAAATAAAAAGCAGTATCATTACCCATTTTTTGGTCCTAATATAAGAATATACAACATAATATATTTTCAATTCATGCATAACCATGATGGATTGTTATAATTTATCAACATAACTAGTGATGTACGATGAGTGATACTCTATACACCAAAATGATTCACCCTAATTATAGATAGTGAAAAACAAAGTTTTCTTGGATTGTTTCAAAATTTAGTGTACCCAGGAGATATTTTATTCTACTTGGAAGAGTCTAGAGGTTGATGATGATTCCCATCTTGATTTTCTGTATTTAAATTCCATGTAAATTACCATGTTGTCTTCATACTTCCATATAAGAACCTAAACCTTGGAATGATTAGGATGTACCATAAAACTATTGAAGGACTTGATTCATATTTTTTTATTGAGATAAACCACACTTTTTATGTGATATATAGTCTTTTGAAAATAATATATAGTCATTTTTATGGAAATTCATTCTTTAAAAGATTATACCCATTGAATGTAGCATTCATTTAGTGCCATTTGTTCAGTAAGGAAGCTCCTTAACTTCTAGTAGCATATCATTCAAGAGAGAAAGTAGTTTAGTAAATATGGTGTCACTCCATTGGTTTCCATATTTTACATTATATAGACTTAACATGGATATTTTTTTTATATTTATTACCACCATAATAAAATGGAATCTTTTTACAACTCTTCAACCATTTAAATTGCTTTAGACAATCAGGAAATTTATCTTCAACTATCATTTCCATTTCCTCATTAAAGCATTCATTATCGTTTACACCAGTAATCATATCCTTGATACAACCATTATCATTATTTATATTTCTACTAATATTATTTTATCCCTAAAATGTAGTGTTATCACATCCACTTTCTACATTCTGTTATTCTCCATGTTTATTCCAATATTTATAACTGTGAACTATTCTAGGATAGATCAAGTGTTTTTCCAACTCCTAATGACTAATTTGTCTTGAATAAAAACAATTTAAACATGAAAAAAGAATTTTAGACAGGTAAAATGCAAAATATATGGAAAACAAGATGAAGCCTTTAACCCCATTCTCATACACATTTGTTATATGATTGGAAGCTATCAATTTTCAAGTTATATCTGTCCTATATGATTTAGTAATAATCATATTTAACAAAATAAATAAATACACAGAAGGCATGAGATTAAAATAATAAAGTATATTAATTAGATATATATATATATACATATATTAATTATATTTTATATAAATATAAAATAATTTAAACTTTTAAAATGATCTTTGATAATATTGGGGGAATTATATTAATTATTATATCACCCTGAGATTTTAAAAGAAGAAAATAATATTCGATAGCATAAAAGACATGAAACAATGAGTTTATGTTTTATTACATGAAACCCAATGTTCATATTTCATTTAAGAAAACACTCATTTTATCTTGTGTTACATGATACCTCAAGATTTATTTATGTATGATTGCATATTCAACACACATCACCAAACTTAAAAGACCCAAGATACATTTTACCATTATAACCTAGCCATTAAATTGAAAGTTATGAATACTATTATATACTTTATTAAATATGTAAATATATGTAAATTTATTAATCAATATAAATAATTTATAAATTTTTAGTAAATAATCAATCAATTTTTTTAAAAGTTATTTTTTTCATCAAAAATATGTTTTCATAAAAAATGTTTTTTATTTCTTTTAGTGAAAATATATTATAATAAATTTTGGAAACATTTAGAAAATTAATTTTATAAAATAAAATTCAAATTTTTAAGTGTAACATCAAAATATTGTTTTGGTGAAATTTTGGGAATTTTCAGAAAATATTGATTTTTCAGTGAATAGTGAAAAATACTGATTTTTGTAAAAAGTCATTACTTTTAAATAAATTGTGTAATTTAAAATTCAAAATATTTTTTGAATATTTTTCAAGTAAAATATTCTTTATTTAATATTCTCAAATAATTTTAATAAACATTATATTGGTTTTTAGTGTAAGTTTGTTTTTGGGTTTAAAAACTGGTCTTTCCAAAAAACTGTTTTAGAATGAAAAATGTTTCTCAATTTTTATTATATAGAATAATCCATAATTGGGAATGTTTTAAATTAAATATATATATTTTATATAATGAAATATTAATTTATTATCATATAATTATTATTATTAATCATATATTTATTATAGTCATCTTTTTCATAAAAAACATCTTCCTAAAAACCCGTAGTCGTGCCACACCTGCATGATTAATATTAATTTTTTACACTTATGTGAATTGAATTTGGAAAAATAGAATAAATTTTGAGAATCATAATAATTTAAAGTTTCTAAATGGTCATATTAATTTCTTACAAAAGTGATTAGTGAAAATAATTAAAATTAATTAAAGTGATTGAGGTAAAACAGGTTTACTTAACTGTGAAACATAGAATATAAGGTGAGAAAATGACACAAAACATGCAAAAAACCCATTTTATGGTAATATTTAAACCTTATACCTTTTATTATTGATTTTGGGGCATTATTGGGTCCTTTATGTTGGTAAAAAAAGGGGTTTACCTAACTTTTATAAAAAAGTACAAGTATGCCACTCACCTCACTTATAAAAGGACGCCAACTCTCCTACCTTCTTCACACCTATAAATCCATTTTTATTATCCAAAACCTGAATAAATAACTTAAAAAATTTCCTACCCTCATTTTATAAGCCTTATTTTTTGAATAAATCTATCATTTCAATGCTTTACTAAAAACTTAAGGAGGATACCCAAAGAAGAGGAGACACTTATCAATGAGCATTTTGGTTTTATTTTTTCACCCCTCACTGTAATAATTCTTATAACACGAGGATATAATAACATCAATATATTAAATAAAATTAGATTTTTTCATTTTAAGGTTATTACCTACAACCATGAACACTCAAATCAAATGGGTTATAAAATCATCATTTGTGGGTACGACATACTATCGCCTGAAGAAATGATGTCATTAATTTTTCTATTACCACCTATCGCAGTTAATTATGATGTGGTATAAAAAGGTTATATATGTTATTTATAACATAATTATACATATTTAGTTATTATATCATACATACCCATTTTATATTCCATACCATTGGAGATACGATAACGTTACTCGTGTGTACGATGGACTACCACCTTACAAAGTAATGTGATTTGTTTTCACCAACGTGTTAGATGGATGGTAATAAGGGCAATGATAATGAATATATGTTATATAAATGAAATAATTAAGATATGAATGAAATATTTATCATTCTTGAAATATAATATATCATTTTACATTTACCTTTTCACTCACTAAAAAAATGATAACGTCGTTCATGGATGTGTGGACTACCACCATCTTAAAGTGATGTGATTCATTTTTTCAATACCACATCAAAATAATGATATATATATGTAAATATCACTTATTAATATTATATTTATGATGTTATTATCATTATATAAATATAAAATATAACTTATATTCTTTCCATAATGATCGTTGAAAAATTGAAACGTTACTCATGCATACATACATACTACCGTCTCCATGATCATAAAATTAGTTCATTTTTTATAAAAATAATTTATAATTTACTTAAAAATTATAATTTAAATATAAATATTATAATTATGTGACAGTTATTATTATTTATATGTTTAAATAATGACCTCTTTGACCATTTTCAACGTAAAATAATCATTTTTGACACATATGTTGAATATGGTCAAAACATCTAACATAAACATAGTTGATAAAGTAATTGTATAAAAAGATATAATAAGTAAAATAAAATTAATAATAAACTTTTAAAAGCTTATAAATCATGTAAATATAAACATACATTTTTTATTCCAAAAGATAAGTAATAAACATGATGAATCAGACTCAAGGTAAGGGTGTTCTCGTCTCACTTTTATTTACATGAGAAGTATTCCATATTCACCACTTATTTTCTGTGTGTGGTGTATATAATAACCATTAATTTATTGTATGGTATACATAATTAAATTTATGGGAATTTATATTTCTATTTTAGGATCTCTCTTTCATGGGTTTTATGAATTCAATGTTACCAAAGAGGTAAGGGATTTCTTGCCTCATTTTTCCTTCTTTGAGACATTTGTTATGTTATACACCTATATTCTTTTACCAGGTGTATATACTGTCTCTTTGAGAAGTTATATCATGAATATAATTATTTTTTTGATATTAAATATTTAATTTAATGTTATTATTTCATGGGGATTATGATATAATGTTACAAAAGTGACAAGAGTATTTTGTTACAATCTCATTGCTTATCAGGATTGAGTATGATTAAGTCTCCGATATTGAAATCTCATAATTTTCATGAATTATATTATTATCTATTTATTCATAAAATTTTAATTTAATCTTATTGTTTTTCAACTTTGGTACTTATAATTGTTGATAAATTATTTTTAATAAAATCATACTTCATTTATCTCTTCGATCATAAATATTTTTTCTCAAAAAACAATTTTTCTATTTATTCATCAAAAAATATTTTAACTATTTCAAAATGATTTAATAAATAATTTTTTACAAATTTAGTATTAAAAAAATGTTATCAAATTAATTTTATTTTCTTTTTTGATCATGTAAATTTTATAAATTTTTATAGTGCAAAGAAATGTTTGTTTGAAATGTACAACATGTATGGATTTAACCTCCATTATTACTATCATTTATTTGAATATTACCTTCAAATTTTAAAGGTTAAATGATAAATAAAATATTTTAACTAATATTATAGAAATTAATTAATTTAAGAAAGTGGTTTTCAAAGAAAAGGGGTTTTAAAATGTTTTAGCTTCTAAAAATTATTTTCAAAATGAAAATGTTATTTTTCTTTTGAAGTCTTTTAAATGACATTTAAAATATTCCTATACAATATTTAATGGTTATTTTAAAATAAAAGGATTATATATTTTTGTTATGTTTTTAGAATTTATTTTCAAAATGAAAGGGGCATTTTTCTCAAAATGCTTTTAATGATTATTATTGGGTTTTCAAATAGATTATTATAGAACCTATTTCTTTTTCATGGGTTAACAACATTTCAATAATATTTTTATGGTACACATTTCTTTTCCATGGGTTAATCATATTTCAAATATACTTACATGGAACCCATTTAATTTCCATGTGTTGACCAGGTTATAAAATAATAATTATGGTTTTTATTTGTTTTATGACAAATTCTCGATATACTTTATTCATGTTTTAGTTTTTAGGCATTATAAATTATGGGTGCACCTAGATAGAACCGGGTGAGCATGTTATCGCTTATATGATGGGTGAACCTAGATAGCGATCCATTTCATTGGGTAATTATTATTTTCCTTGGATAATTATGTTGGAAGTTTTCTATTTGGTTATTCCCACATGTAAGGGTTCTGTAAGGGGTTTTTGAGATTATATTGAATGATTCAAAAATATTTTATATATTCTTGCTATGGGTTTATGATTCTTCATTTGATCAAGATGGATATAACATGGATCATGATTATTGATTTTTATGACTATTTATTTGGCCAAATACTTATTCCATGTTTTCAAGTTTGATAATCCTAGTATTGATTGGTATGAATTTTCTTATGTTATACTCATGCACTTTTTTATGTCATCATTATTTTATTCTCTACTTATACTCACATATGATATTCATTTGTTAATTCTTATATTTTCCCTTTCTAATCATTTTAGATCAACCTAATTATGATTCATTTTACCCAGGTTATAAATAATGAGGTTGAATGAGTAATTTATATAAGGTATTTCATATTTATGATGATGATGTCTTAATGTAAAAAATAAAAGTTGGGTTATGTAGAAGTAATACTCACGTAAAATCATGTGAACTGTTTATGTAAGAGTTTTTCATAATTTTATAAAACTATAAACCAATAAGGTCACTGAGGATGTAATTGATCCATTTTTTCATTTTGATGTTATAAGGGTTGGATAGAAAAAATTTGGCCACAATTATTAACATAAAATCTAAAAAATAAAGTTTAACATTGGAGCACTAAATTTGGGAGTATGGTTCAGGGATGTTATAGTTAGTATCAAAGGACATGTTTATATAACATTTCAGATTATGATGTTTTCATGTGAGATTATATTAAGACTTATGAATACTTTTATAGGTCAATAAGCTTAAGGATGATTATAAGTTCAAATTATTTGAGACCCCTTTGAGGTTTTAGGTGATGAGATTATAAAGTGATTGATGAAATTTTAGGAGTCATTTTAAAAGGTTGAAGTGTTTTTAAAGGAATATTTTAACATGATTTATACATTTAATTTTTTATGGAAATGTTATTTAAGGTATTGAAAAACTTTATGATTTATATGAACATGCATATTGAGAACATTTTTTTTAACTTATAGATAACCACAAGATTTTAATTTTATTTGGTGACTTAGTGATCGCTATTACTTCAAAAGAATATTTCCATATATTTGGGATTGAAATATGAAAGGTATTGGATAACCTTTCAGGTAAAAATACTCTTTTTAATTTTGAGTTTATTATTGTTATTTGGGATATTGGGTTATGGAATGATTTAGTATTACTATTTAATTATGAAGAATATTTTATCATATAAAGGTTTAATTATTTTTGGAATTATCTTACCATGTCATAAAATTTTTTTATGGGTTAATGTTTAAAGACAAGAGAAATATCTTGTTTTCCCTCATTGAGCGGTCTTTAAAAGTTTATTATAGTGCTTCAAGAATACAAAATTCACCCTAAATACAAATTTTTTTGTAGAAAAAGAGGATATTTTTCTGTAAATTTGTTAATGGTTGATATTTCACTCATCAAGTAAGCATATTTTCAAATTATATTATTCAAGATGGTAATTTAATTCGTTAACTACAAGAAATATATTTTTAATTTATTTATACTAGTACCTTTATAACTAATGAATTAAATGGTCTTTTAGATCAACATAAATTTATGGCTTTGAGACCCTTAACATTCCATTGATCATTCACTTTCTTGTGATCAATTACCTTAATCACCCTCTATAATTATTTATTTATTTCCTCTATTTACACCTATGTTCTCATATTTAGAAACAAATTAATTAGATATTTAATATGAAAAATGTATTTACCTTTTTCTATTATTCAGAGGATGCTTTATTAACCATTATTACAATATGGTTTTACAAAAAAATAATTTTCAAATGTATGACCTTTTATTATCAAGATAAATTTAAAATTTTGAGGAAGTAATTTTTTGAATGGGAGAGGATGTATCACCCCAAGATTATAAAATAAGAAAATTAATATCGGTAGAATAAAGTCTAAAAAACATTAATTTTATCTTGCGTAACATGCAAGACTATGTTCAACTTGCGTTACACGCAAAAATCATTTTATCATTCATTATACGCCACCTCAATAATTTTTATGTTTGATAGAATATTTAACATGTAACACCAAAATTAAACAACCCATGATATATTTTAGCATTATAACATAGCTGTTATGTTGGTTATTATGAATAGTATTATCTTTCATTATAAGCCACCTCAATACTTTTTATTCTTCAAAAATATATTTTCTTCAAAAATGTTTTTTTTATTTTCATGAAAAGAATATTATAATATTTTTTTGTAACTATTGGAAACTTTAGATGATAAAATTATATTCAATTTTAGAATTATAATATCAAAATTTAATTTGGGTGATATTTTGGGAATTTTCAGAAAATATTGATTTTTCAGTGAATAGTGAAAAATAACAAATATTTCAAGCCTTTTATTTTTTTATAAAATAAGTAATTTTTAACTCAATATATTTTATGAATATGTGTTAAAGTATCATAATTTATATATAAAAAACATAATTACCTTTAATAAAATTTATATTTATTTTTAGTATAAGTTTGTTTTTGTGTTTAAAAACTAGTTTTTCTAAAAACCGTTTTAAAATGCATAATGTATCTCTATTTAAATTAATTAAAATAAAACCAATTGGGTAATATATTCAATAAAATTTATAGAATATATATATTTAAATATTAATTTAGTTTCATAAAATTATTATTATAAGTTATAAATTTAATATTGAATCATCATTTTCTAAAAAAACAATCTTATTAGAAACCCACTATTTTGCCCGATCTACGAGATTAATATTAAATTAAGATTTAGAAATTATTTTAAGTTAACTTAAAAAAATGGATTATATATTTTTAATCATAATAACTTATAATTTATAATAAGGTCAATTCAATTTTTGACCAAAGTGATCATAGAAAACAATTAAAATTAATTACAGCGATTAAGGTAAAAACGAGTTTACTTAATGGTTAAAAATAGATCTTTGGGTGTAAAAATGATCCAAAAATTACCAAAAAACATTTTTATGGACATATTTTGACATTATCCCTTACATGATCAAGTATGAAGAATTATTGGAACCCTATGGTTATTAAAAACTTGGGTTCACCAAACTTTCTTAAAAATAATTACAAGTGTGCCACTCATATTACTTATAAATGACCACGACATATTCTCTCGTATTCACACTAATAAATCCATTTTTATCATAAAAATAATGAAAAAATAACTTTTAAACTTTTCTACCCTCATCCTAGAATCCTTAGGTGGGGATGAAACAAAACCTTTCAAGGATTTATTGCAAACCCAAGGAGGATACCCGGAGAAGAGGTAACATTCACAATTTTTTTTTTTATTTTATTTATTTATACACCCCCATAAATTTTTCATATAACATGATGATATAATATACTTATTATATTATATATATATATATATTTGATTATGTCAAGGGTATTACCTATAACCATACAAACTTCCATCAAATGGTGTAACATCCGAGGTAAATAAAAAATATGGCATTTTAATATATTTTTTTAATATTGGTAAATTAATTATTAATTTTACTTTAAAGGGGATTGTATTTTCGATGGCGTACCCGATACACAACAACAAGATTATTTTAAATCTTATGTTGCACACAACATTGAGTTATACAGAAAAATAATAATATAATATTATTTTAAAGGGTAATTAAAGCCTAGTCGTTGTATTGGCAGGAATGGACATAACTAACTACAATATGAATATACATGTTCGTTAAATGTTTTTACATTTATCCAAAAAAAGTTAGAGGCTTAAAATGTGAATGAATCTAATTTTAAGACTAAATACTCTAATATTCTATAAAAGGTCAATTTACCGCCTTTTGATGGCGAACCCTCCTTAAATATAATATTTGTCACTTTTATATTTTCTATTTGAAAAAATAATACTTCTCCTTATAATCAGAACATTAAAATTTACCTTGGATAAAATTTTTGTCTTTTTCGGATAAAATTCATTTTTTAATGAATAGTGAAAAATACTGTATTTTAATTCAAATATGCTTTTTAATATAATTTATTTTCATGGTTAGATTATATTTTTAATTTGTTTTAATGTGTAATTAGATTATATTTTTATCATTTAATCTAATGGTGTTCATTGGAAATAATTTCACTTTAAAATTAGTCATAAACTAGTGTCAAATATTTGATAGATATTGTTTCTTAAAAACACACTATTTATTTTGACAACATGAATTAATTTTCAATTAATTAATGAAAATTATATGTTTTGAATTTTTTAAAATAGAAAAAAATTTTGAAATCGGAATATCAAATATAGCTTAGGCTAAATTTTTGGTATTTTTCTGAAAAACTCAATTTCTGATGAAGAGTGAAACCATTTAGTAGAAGTTAAAAAATGGTTTTTTTCATTTAAATGAAATTTTACTGCATTTTTGAATGGAATTTAGAAAATCCCAAAAACATGGTTTTTATTAGTATGTAAAATGTGGTTCAATAAGATGAAAATATTTTTTGGTGAATAGTAACTTTTCACTTTTATTTACCGCGGTTAAAGGTAAATAGGGTAATCCAAGTTTAAAAGAATATTATAATAAAAACAATTACCTTAAAACTTGTCATAACCTTATTGGTTAAGTCATGGATGATAATTGACATCCTTGGGTCCATTTTGGGACCCCATGGAGCCACTTAAGAGTGATATTGACACTTTATTTTAATTAACTTAAAGTAAAGACAAAAATGAAACAAACAAATATCATTTAGTAAATTAACTTTTACATGGGGTTATATAAGTTATCATTTAGACTATAAATATTAATTGGAAAGATAAAATTATTTCCTAAATCATGGAAGTTTTTTTTATAATTTTTAGACTTCAAATAAATTAAATTATTTATGACACAAAAATGATGCAATATTGACCTCATTAATAAATTTTTTAAATAAATAAGATTAAAAATATTAAAATAACATGAAAAACATGTCCAATTATTATTTGATGAATTTATTTCGGCCTTGAGTCATATTAGCTTTGATCTTAATGAGTTTTGGACCTTTAGAAACCGAAAATCATTATATAATAAAATAATATTTTCACATAGTCCTAAAGAGACCCTCCCCCCTTATAAAAATCCCTCACCTCTAACCCCTTACTCACACCTCTCAATCCCCTTGGATCATTCAAGCGCTGCCCAAATAATCTCTCATGATCCCTCTCTTCCACTTAAAAGCCTTAGATTAGGCAGAAGTCACTTCATTAAGTTCTTTTGGTTAAAACAATAGGGAGTTACCCAAACTAAATGTAATGGTATCAATTAAATTCTTTTGTTTTATTTGGTTTCATTTTACTTCTCATAACCCTAAACTCTTTTTATTACATTCTTTTATAACAACACCAGTATCCTAAACATAATATGATGTTTTTATGAGAAGTATTTGAACTAAAATTACACACACCTCCATCTAATTGGTAAAGAACATACTGTTTCTGTGGATGGAAAACTAACGCCTCACGAAACGATGATTGTTCAATTATCTCCTACCACATCTTATGGTGGACATTATGATATAACTATATTTATATATGATATATATTATTTTAAGGTTTTCTTTATGATTCTGTATTTTTAATTTATAGCATACCTTTATAGTTTCCATTATGAGTAAACGCGACAATTTCATTTGAGGAAGTGCGGACTACTGACCACTCAATGTGATATGACTCATTCATACCATATTTGGGGCTTATAAAGGATTAATATATTGAAATTATATATTATATTATACTGGAATTATAATATACTTCTGTATCATAATGTTTTAATTCCATTAATGTATAAAATAAAAATTAAAGTAGCATTCATTCGTACGTACGACTTACGATCTCCATAAACGGTGCATTTCATTTCTTATCTCCAAATGTTATGTACTGTTATAAATAAAAATATATACTAGATATATAATATATATATATTATATCTAGATCATTAATATCATTCTAGAGATAATGTACTTTTGGACACATGGACAAATTGTAATTATAACAAGTTCATTTTTAACTCAAATTCCAAACATCGACAAAATGTCCGATATGAACTCAAATAATTAACAAATTGTTATAGAAAGTTAATAAGTGATATAAAAGGAATAATAAACATGAAAATGTTCTTAAGGAAGTATAAATTGACAAAAGTTTATTATTCAGGAAGAACCTGAAACATACGAGTCAAGTTGGACATGAGGTAGGAGATTTCTTATCTCATTTTTAATTCTGTGATATTTCCATTTTCACCACTTATTTATTGCATGTGGTGTATTGTGTATGGTAATTTGATATATATTATCATGAATTTCATTATAATCATGGTATTTTGTGATTTATTTGGTGTTTATTAACTTCTGGTCGTATTACTCGATTGATTACAACATGGTAAGAGGTTTCCATCTCACTTTTTATTCCTATGAGATTCATGCTATATTTCCACTATTTTACTTTTGTGTTGTTTATTTACTGACCATGATTGAATTAATTGTGTAATATAATTAGATTTATGTGTATTTAAATTTTCATTTTATGATCCATCTTTCAAGGGGTGTATGTTTCGTATGTTACCAAATCGGTAAGGGAACCTCTCACCCTCCACTTTTTAATAGACTTATTCGTTATGTCTTTTAATTTAGATCTTATAATGTTGGGATATGTTATTATATATCATTATTTCTGTAAATTTTATTTCCATGTGATGAGATACCCTTTTTTCACTCATCAATTCATTTTCGGAATTTTAATGTGACGCAGTTAGGCTGTCAAATTTCTGTAAGGGAACTTCTTCACCCAATTTCAATTATTTGGGTTAAACTTCTACTTCGTTATTATGTCATGCTACGAATATGTGGGAATATCATCTTATTATTTCAAACTTAATATCCAATTATATTGAGTTTATTATTATTTTTCACACATTATTATGTAATTAATTTATCTTTAATCTAAGGATACAGTTTTTATAAGGGATTTCATCTCAATTTAAATTCAATTGAGACTTCATTGTTATTATGCACTAATTCACTCTTATGTGGTGTGTATACTATCCTTTGTAATATTATATCATGAATAAATTTATTCTCATGATATTATATAGTTTTGATTAAATGTTATTCCTCAATTATTTGTATTCAAGCATCTCTAATTTTGTTAAAAACTCCTTAACTAAAATATTGTTTTAAGGATTTATTCTTTTAAATCATTCTCATTAATGTCCATGTTTTCAAAATGATTTTAAATATTTATTCATATGGACATTAATGTTTTAAAATGTTAACTCCTTTAAAATATTCAAATTGGTATGGGAAACATTGATTAAAAAATCTCCTTATTAAATGTTTTAAATGCGTTTGAAAATGGTTTGATAAAGAATGATTATGTCTATATCTTGAAATGATATGTTCTGATTGCAATGTGAAAATGTTATATTTCTTTTATTCTTGAATTATGTGTTTTGAATATTTTATGATTATTGGGCATTGTTTACATATACGAGTGGTTTCATGACAAACCTACGGCGGGTGAGCCCGAGATAGCTCTCCAATGCATTGGGTAACTTGAGGGAGGTAAACATTAATGTTTCTCCTAAGAGATTTAGGGAATATACTATAATGGGTATTCCAAATGTGACTCCCTATGTAGCTGTGATAGCTACAATGTAAGTATGATATGGATTCCATAGTTTACCTTTATGATTTATGAGTTCTATATGTTATTCATAAATCTTATGATTTTATGTGGTATGTAATGATTGAAAAGTATGGTTTCTTTGATTTGTATTTATTGATGGGATAATGTTTCTTTTAAATTTTTATAACCCTTACTGAACTTTTTATTCTTATAACAAGTTTTGAAATGTGTTTCACAATACCTAAAGATGAATAGGGTTAAGGATGAGATCAAGGAAAAGTCATTCTATCAAAAACATGGAACTAGGCATACCTCTTTTTTTCAAGAGTTTTTATTTTATGAAAAATGGATTCTAGGACGTAGTGTCTTCGTGTAATATTCAAGTTGTTATGTAATATTTATGGACAAATTCTATAAAACTCTATAGCTAGAAAGATCCCCATTGTGAATTCTTAAAAAAATTCCAGATTATGTAATGTTTAAGCCCATGTCCTTATAGTTGGTATCAGAGGTCGGTTTAGATAACTTTAGAAGTTAGGGTGTCATTTTATCATAAGTGACATAACCATAATGGTTAGAAAATTAGAAAGATTCATAGTAATTTAATATAAATTTATGGAGTTTAAGATAACATGGATAAGTATATCATTCTATATACCCTCCTTATAAGATATTATATGATGATTTTACTGATATACTCACACTGACCTTTTTTGTTTTAGAAAATGGAAGGATCTAGTAGACACCAAAGTAACAATGGATGTGATGAAAACTGTGACAGTTTTCTAAATGAGCAGCTGAATGAAATGGGAGCTACAATGAGAACTTTTGTGGTTATTCTCAACCGCCAAACTAGAGTCATTATTGACAACCTAAAACTTTGTGATTTTTTATAAGGAAACTTATATGAAAGAAACAGATCCCTTCAGAAGTTTAGGTAATAATCATAAAGCTATGTATGTTCAAAAACCCATGTGCCAAGGATGTGGAAAGAAACACCTAGGAAAATTCTTCAAAGGGATGGTAAGATTCTATATATGTGGGAATGAAGGTCATAAAGCATGATCCTACCATGGAAAAAGGTAGCATCCAGTTAACTCTAGGAAATGGATAGAAGTTAATTCTGAGGGATCAATTGAATGTTTTAAATGTGGTGTGCATGGTAATTATACAAAAAGTTGTCCTATGAAGAATTTTGAGGAATGGGATCACCAGGATCGCACTAATATATGTTTACCAATACCTAATGCCATTGTAATTGAGGATGAAGAAACTGATAATGAACAATGAAAGGTATTTATTATTTCTTAACATACGTTTTGACATTATTGAATCTTAGGATATGATTCATGTTTTTATTTGTAAGAAAGAATTATTTCAGAATAAGTTGGTAAGTAATGGTTAATGGATCATGAAGAACACTGAAAGAGTAAGAAGTCAACATATAAGGGATTCAAGTGTTTTGGAATATTTTACGATGGTGAAATTCTTAAAATTATTAAGGCTCTTTTGATGACAAGATTACACTGGAAGACTTTTTATAGTATGTATAACCTTGAAGTTTGATATATGAAAATGTTATTTAAGGAATAATTATCTTTTATTCTGATGAGTTGTGGTGGAATTTTATTTTGGGAGAATCCAGGTTTTAATTATGGACATATGGTTATTAGGGTTATTTATGGAACTGATTAACCTATCATAGAGAATATGTGATTTGGTTAATTACAGTTCACAATGAGACATTAAGAGTAGTCGATGTTTTTAGAGATAAATGTTAAGATTTACTGTGAAAAAAAATGTGATAAAATACTTCTATGTTTTTGGTTACAATCTTAGTTTGGGTTATTTTGAATAATTGTAAGGAAAATTGTATATTGAATGGTATTTCTTGAACTTTGGGTAATTTTGGTTGAATTATGGAGATTAAGAGTAGTACTTATTTTAATAAAGGATTTTCCTTTGGGGGATTATCTGATCACATACAAACCAATTTTGGTTTTTGTTAATGTATAAAGATAGGGGAAATATATGGTTCATATTTTTGTGGATCATGTTATTCTCTAGAAGTTTATTATAGCGATTTCAATGTGAACAAGTCATCTTGAATACTTACCATTTGAAGAAATATAAGTTTGTGGTAGAATTTTATTAAAGGATGACACTATACATGAAGAGTAAGTATATTTCCTTAAAATATTATTCTTGTTATTAATAAAATTCTTCAACTATTTGAAAAGTATCCTGAAGTAAAAATGTTATAAGCTCTCTTTTATCATCAGACTTTTACCCAACCACAAATTTATGGTATTGTGGTGGTTAACTTTCTGTGATCAAGTTCTCTATCACTCCTTATTAATATATGAGAGTTAGTTTCTCTTACATATCCATGTTTTCATGTAATCATAGTATCTGATGTCTAAGGTAACCTTTTTTACTTCTCTACCTTTATTTTAAAGTGATAGTTCTATTGTCTCTTTTTACGATGCATGACTTTCAATGATGTTTCCGTGCCCAATTTTAAAATTTTGAGGACGCAATTCCAAAATGGAGGGAAGGATGCAACATGCCAAGTAAATAAATAATATGACATTCACATATTTTTTTAATATTTTTAAATTAATTATTAATTTTAATTTAAAGGGGATTCTATGTTTTATGGCGTACCCGATACAAAACAACGAGTTTCTTTGAAATATTATATTTCACACAACGTTGAGTTATAAAAAATAATAATAATATAATATTATTTTAAATGGTAGTTAATGCCTAGTCGTTGTATTGGAAGGAATGAAAAAAACTAACTAAATATGAATATACATGTTTGTTAAATGTTAATACATTTATCCAATAAAATTTAGAGACATAAAATGTGAATGAATCTAATTTTAAGCATGAATACTCTAATATTCTTTAAAAGGTCAATTTATAGCCTTTTGATGGAGAACCCACCTTAAATATAGTTTTGGTCACTTTTATATGTTATTTTTGAAAAATTAAAATTCTTCTCTAGAATCGGAACATTAAAATTCACCTTGGGTAAAATTTTGGTATTTTTTTGATAATATTCATATTTTAATGAATAGTGAAAAATATTGTATTTTAATTCAAATATTCTTGTTAATCTAATTTATTTTTATGGTTATATTTTCTTTTTAATTGGTTTTAAAGTGTAATTAGATTATATTATTACCATTTAATCTAATGGTGGTCATTTTTATTATTATCACTTTTAAATTGGACATAAACCAGTGTCAATCCTTTGATAGATATTGTTTCTTAAAAACACGCTATTTATTTTGAAAATGAGAATTAATTTTAAAATAATTAATGAAAATTATATGTTTTGAATTTTTTTAAAATAGAAATAATTTTTGGATTTGAAATATCAAATATATCTTACCCTGATGTTTTGGTATTTTTCTGAAAAACATCAATTTTTGATGAATAGTGAAACCACATAGTAGTAGTTAAAAAACTAATTTTTTCATTTAAATAAAATTTTACCACTTATATGAATGGAATTCAGAAAATATGACAGAATTTTTTATTATTAGTAAGTAAAATGTGGTTTAATAAGATGAAAATAATTTTTGGTGAATATTTACTTTTCACTTTTATTTACCGCGGTTAAAGGTAAATAGGGTAATTCAAGATAAAATGAATATTATAAACAATTACCTTAACAAATGTCCTAACCTTATTTTTTGAGTCATGGCCTACGATTTTCATCCATGGGTCAGTTTTGGGACCCCATTGAGCCACTTAAATGTGATAATGGCACTTTATAATAATTAACTTAAAATAAAGGCAAAAATGACACAAACAAATATATTTTAGTAAATTAATTTTTACATAGGGTTATATAAGTTATATATTTGACTATAAATATTCATTGTAAGTATAATAATATTTCCTACATCATGGTATTTTTATATAATATTTATACATCAAATAAATTAAATTTTATATGACACAAAAATGATGAAGTATTTACCTCATTAATAAATAATTTAAATAAATAAGATTATAAATCTTAAATAACATCCAAAACCAATGCAATTATTATTTTATGAATTTATTTCGAAATTATACATCTTATATTCGATAATAATTAGTTTTGGACCTTTATAAACCTAAAATCATTATATAATAAAATAATATTTTCACACTTTCCTAAAGAGCCCCTCCTCACCCTTATAAAAATCCCTCACCTCTAACCCATTCCTCACACCTCTCAAGCCTCTTGGACCGTAGAAAACCTACACAAATAATCTCTCAAGATCCCTCTATTCCACCTAGAAGCCTTACCTTAGGCAGAATTCACTTTAAGAAGTCCTTTTGGTTCAAACCAAAGGGAGTTACCCGAATTAATGGTAATGGTTTCTCTTAAATGTTTTTGTTTTATTTTGTTTAATTTCATTTATCCAACCCATAAACTCTTTTTATTCCTATATTTTATAACAAAACCAGTATCCTCAATATAATATGATGTTTTTAGGATATTTATTCGAAATAAACTTACACACACCTCCATGTAATGGGTATAGAACATACTGTTTCCTTGGATGGGAAACTAACGCCTCACGAAACGATGAATGTTCAATTATCTCCTACCACATATTATGGTGGAAATTATGATAAAAATGTATTTATATATGATATATATTATGTTTATTATTTTTTTATGATTCATTATTTTTAATTTATAGCGTACCTTTATGGTTTCCATTTTGAGTAAATGCGATAATTTCATTTGAGGATGTGCGGACAACCGCCCCCTCAAAGTGATATGACTCAATCATACCATACATGGGACGTATAAAGGATGAAGTTATTGAAATTATATATTATATTATACTAGAATTATAATATACTTTTGTATCATTATTTTTTAATTCCATTAAAGTACAAAATTGAAATGAATGTATCGATCATGTGTGCGTACGACTTACCGTCTCCATGAATGATGCATTTCATTTCTTGTCTCCAAATGTTATGTAATGTTATAAATACATATATATACTGGATATATAAGATATATATGATATCTAAATAATTAATATCATTCTGGTGATATTGGACTTTTGACCACATGGATAAATTGCAATTATAACAAGTTCATTTTTAACTCAAATTCCAAACATCGACAAAATGTCCGATGTGAACTCAAATAATTAAATAATTATTATAGAAATTTAAAAAGTGATATAAAAGGAATAATAAACATGAAAATGTTCTTAAATAATTGTAAATTAACACAAGTTTATTATTCAGTAAGAACTCGGAACATAGGAGTCAATTCGGACATGAGGTACGAGATTTCTTATCTCACTTTTAATTCCGTGAGATTTTCATTGTTCACCACTTATTTATTTCATGTGGTGTACTGTATAATTCCATTTGATATATATTATCCTTATTTTCATCATAATAATTGTATTCTAGGATTAATTTGTTATTTTTTAACTTTTGGTCATACGACCCGATTGATTACAACATGGTAAGGGGTTTGTATCTCACTTTTTATTCCTATGAGATTATTACTATATTGACACTGTTTTTTTTTCTGGGTTATGTACTGACCATGATTGTATTCATTGTGTAATATAATTAAATTTATGGGTATTTACATCTTAATTGTACGATCCATCTTTCATGGGGTGTATGTTTCGTAAGTTACCAAATCGGTAAGGGAACCTTTCACAGTCCTATTTTTAAAAGACTTCTTTTGTTATGTATTTTAATTTACATCTTATTATGTTGGGATATATTATTATATATCCTTATTACTGTAAATTTTATGTCCATGTGATGAGATACCCTTTTTTTCTCTCATCAATTCATTTTCTGAATTTTAATGAGACACCGTTTGGCTGTCAAATTTCTATAAGGGAACTTCTTCACCCAATTTCAATTCTTTGTGTTAAAATTCTACTTATTGATTATGTCGTGATATGAATATGTGTGAATAAACTCAAATTTCTTCACAAAAAATATCCTATTATATTGAGTGTATTCTTATTTTTCACTCATTATTATGTAATTGATTTATCCTTAATCTACAGATACTGTTTTTATAAGGGATTTCATCTAAATTTACATTCTATTGAGACTTCATTATTGTTATGCACCAATTCACTCTTATGTGGTTTATATTATATCCTTTGGAATATTATATCATGAATATCTTTATTATCATGATATTATAAATTTCTGATTAAATGTTATTCTTCAATTGTTTGTATTCATGTATCTCTCATTTGGTTAAGAACTCCTTAACTAAAATATTGTATTAAGGATTTATTATTCTAAATAATTGTCATTAATGACCATGTTTTCAAAATGGATATATGGATTTATTTATATGGACATTAATTTTTTAATTGTAAATTCCTTTAAAAGCTTCAAAGTGGTATATGACACTTTGATTCAAAAATCTCTTTATTAAATGATTTAAATGGTTTGGAAAATGGTTTGATAAAGAATTTATTATGTCTATATATTGAAATTATATGTTGTGATTTCTATGTGGAAATGTTATATTTCATTGATTAATGAATTATGTGTTATGAATATGTTTTGAATATTGGGAATTGTTTACGTATACAGGTGGCTCCATGATAAACCTGGGGCGGGTGAGCCCGAGATAGCTCTCCAATGCATTGGGTAACGTGACAGAGGTAAACTTTAGTGTTTCTAGTAAGAGATTTTGGGAATATACTGTGATGGGTATTCCAAATGTGAATCCCTGTGTAGCTGTGATAGCTACAATGTAAGTACGATATAGATTCCACAAGTTACCTTTATGATTTATGATTCCTATATGTAATTCATAAATCTTATGATTTCATGTGGTATGTTGTGATTGAAAAGTATGGTTTATTTGATTTGTATTTATTGATGGTATAATGTTTCTTTTAATTATTTTATAACTATTACTGAGCTTTTTATGCTCATCCCAGGTTTTGAGATTTTTTTTCATCGGACATAAAGATGAATAGGGTCAAGGATGAGTTCAAGGAAAAGTCATGCTGTCTAAAACATGGAACTAGACATGCCTCTTTTTTTCAAGAGTTTTTATTTTATGAAAAATGGATATTGGGAAGTAGTATCTTCATGTAATATTCAAGTTGTTATGTAATAGTTATGGCCTAATTTTCTAAAAATCTAAACCTAAAAAGATCCTCAACGTGAATTCATGACCAAATTCAAGATTATGTAATGTTTATGGATTGGTCCTTATAGTTGGTATTAGAGGTCAGTTTAGATAACTTTAGAGGTTAGGGTTATATTTAATCATAAGTGACATAACCATAATGGTTAGCATATTAGAAAGATTTATAGTAATTTTATATAAATTGAATGAGTTTAAGACAACATGGATAAGTATATCTTTGTATTTACCCTCCTTATAAGATATTAAATGATGATTTTACTAATATACTCACAATGACCATTTTGGTTTTTGTAAATGGCTGGATCTAGTAGGAACCAAAGTGACTGTGGATGTGATGAAAACTATAGCGGTTTTATGAATGAGAAACTAAATGAAATGGGAGATGCAATGAGAACTCTTGCGCTTATTCTCAACCAACTATCTAGATTCATGATTTACAACATGAACATTATTGATTTTTATAAAGCATCGTATATACTAGAAACAAATCCGTTCAGAAGTTTAGGTAATAATCATAAAGGTATGTATGTTCAAAAACCTATCTGTCAAGGGTGTGGAAAGAAACACATCAAAAAATGATTAAAAAGGACAGGAAGATGCTGTAGATGTGGTAATGAAGGTCATAACGCAAGAACCTTCCATGAAAAAAGGAAGCATCCGGTTTACTCTAGGAAAGGGAAAGATGTTATTTTTGTGGGATCAATTGAATGTTTTAAATGCGGTCTACATGGTCATTATACAAACAGTTGTCCTACAAAGAAGGTTCGGGAATGAGATCACCAGAATCCTACACATATATGTTTTCCAATACCTAATGTGATTCCAATTGAGGATTAAGAAGATGAAAATGAAAAATGAAATGTATGGATTATTTCTTAACATAAGATTTGACATTATTGAATCTTAGGATATGATTCATGTTTTTGTTTGTAGGAAAGAATTATTTTAGAATAAGTTGGTAAATAATGGTTAAGGGATCATGAAGAACATTGAATGAGTAAGAAGACAAAATATAAGGGATTCAAGAGTTATGATAGATTTTAGGATGGTGAAATGCTTAAAATTATTAAGGCTCTTTTTATGATGGGATTACATTGGATGACTTTTTATAGTATGTGTAACCCTGAAGTTTGATATATGAAAATGTTATTCAAGGAATAATTATATTTTCTTATGATGAGTAATGGTGGAATTTTAATCTGGGAGAATCTATGTTTTTATTATATACATATGGTGATTTGGGTTATTTATGGAAATGATTAACCTATCATAGAGAATGTGTGATTTGGTTAATTATACATCAGAATGAGACATTAAGAGTAGTTGATGGTTTTGGAGATAAATGTTAAGATTTACTACGGATGACAATGTGATAAAATCTTTCTATGTTTTGGGTTACAATATTAGTTTGTGTTATTTTGAATAATTTTAAGGAAAATTGAATATTGAATGGTATTTCTTGAACTTTGGGTACTTTTTCTTGAATTTTGGAGATTAAGAGTAGTAATCATTTTTATAAAGGATTATCCTTTTGGGGATTATCTGATCATGTACTAACAAATTCCGGTTTTCGTTATTGTATAGAGATAGGGGAAATATGTGGTTCATATTTTTGTGGATCATGTTATTCTCTAGAAGTTGATTATAATGCTTTCAATTTGAACAAGTCATCTTGAATAGTTACAATTTGGATATAAGATGAGTTTGAGGTAGAATTTTATTAAAGGATGGCACTCTACATGATGAGTAAGTATATTTCCTTACGATATTAGTCATGTTATTAATAAAATTCATCAACTCTATGAAAATTATCATGAAGTAAGAATGTTATAATCTCTCTTTTATCATCAGACTATTACCCAACCCCAAATTTATGGTATTGTGGTGGTTTACTTTCCCTGATCAAGTTCTTTATCACTCTCTATTAATATATGAGAGTTACTTTCTCTTCCATTACCATTTTTTCATGGAATCCTAGTATCTGTTGTCTAAGGTAACCTTGGTACTTCTCTACCTTTATTTTAAAGTGATAGTTTTATTGACTATTTTTACTATGTGGGACTTTCAATGATATTTCCGAGCCCAATTTTAAAATTGCGGGGACGCAATTCCCAAAATGAGGGAAGGATGTAACATCCCAGGTAAATAAAGAATATGAAATTTTCATATTTTTTGATATTTTTAAATTAATTATTAATTTTTACGTTAAATTGGATGCTATGTTCGATGGCGTATTAGATACACAACAATGGGGTTCTTTGAAAGGTTACGTTGTACACAACGTTGAGTTATCTAGAAAAATAATAATATAATATTATTTTAAATGGTAGTCAAAACCTAGCCATTGTATTGGCAAGAATGGATAAAACTAACTACAATATGAATATACATGTTCTTTAAATGTTTTTACATTTATGCAATAAAAGTTAGAGGCTTAAAATGTAAATGAATCTAATTTTAGGCATAAATACTCTAATATTCGTTAAAATGTTAATTTAACACCTCTTGATGGTGAAGCCTCCTTACATATAGTTTTGGTAACTTTTATATTTTCTATTTTATAGAATAAATTTATTCTTTAGAATCAAAACATTAAAATTTACCTCGGGTAAAATTTTGGTATTTTTCTGATAAAATTCATTTTTTAATGAATAGTGAAAAATAATGTATTTTAATTCAAATATGCATTTTGATATAATTTATTTTTATGTTTATATTATCTTTTTAATTGATTTTAAAGTTAAATTAGATTATATTTTTACCATTTAATCTAATGGTGGTCATTGGAATTATCATTACTTTGAAATTGGACATAAACCAGTGTCAATCTTTTGATAGATATTGTTTCTTAAAAACACGCTACTTGTTTTGAAAATGAGAATTAATTTTAAATTAATTAATGAAACTTATATTTTTTTTAATTTTAAAAAATATGCATCATTTTTGAATTCAGAATATCAAATATAGCTTAGGCAGAAGTTTTGGTATTTTTCTGAAAAACTTCAATTTTTGATGAATAGTGAAACCACTTAGTAGTTGTTAAAAAACAGATTTTTTTCATTTAAATGAAATTGTACCACTTATGTGAATGTAATTTAGAAAATTTGACATACGTGGTTGTTATTAGTAAGTAAAATGTGGTTCAATACGATGAAAATAAATTTTGGTGAATAGTATATTTTCACTTTTATTTATAGAGGTTAATGGTAAATTGAGTAATTAAAGGTAAAAAGAATATTATAGTAATAAAAAATTAACTTAAAACTTGTCCTAACATTATTGGTTGAGTCATTAACGACCATGGGCATCCTAGGGTCAATTTTGGGACCCAATGGAGCCACTTAAGAGTGATAATGACACTTTATTTTAATTAACATAAAGTAAAAGAGAAAATGACACAAACAAATATCTCTTAGTAAATCAATTTTCACATGGGGTTATAAAAGTTATATTTTCAACTATAAATATTCATTGGAAAGATAAAACAATTTACTAAATCATGGTATTTTTTTATAATTCTTATAAATCAAATGAAGTAAATTATTTATGACACAAAAATGATGCAGTATTTACCTCATTAATATATGATTTAAATAAATAAGATTATAAATATTAAAAAAACATACAAAACCTATCCAATTATTATTGGATGAATTTATTTATACCATGAGAATCTTATTTTTTATCTTAATGAGTTTTGGACAGTTATAAACCAAAAATCATTATATAATAAAATAAGATTTTCACACTTTCCTAAAGAGCCCCTCTTCCCCCTTATAAACATCAATCACTTCTAACCCATTCCCCACACCTCTCAATCCCCTTGGATCATCCAACACCTACCCAAATAATCTCTCCAAATCCCTCTCTTCTACCTAGAATCCTTAACTTAGGTAGAAGTATAAGGCCCCAGCCTTAAACCTTACTTAATCTTGAGTTATTACAAGATTACACCTTGAGGATCTTTTCAGGTTTAGAGATTTAGAGAATTAGAACATAAAACTTTCATTACATTCCACTTTTAAACAAAGTAGTTACATAAAATATATTATTCAATTTTCACATCAATGGAAACATATTTAAAATAAAACTTGGATTCTTTATTGACACTTCCTTGACACTATCATCATATCATGTACCTTTCCCTTGACCTGTGAAAAACATTTCAAAAATTTCGGATGAGCATAAAAAGCTCAGTAAGGGATATAAAAATATGGAAAGGAAACATGGGTACATATATACATAATAATGAAATCATAATTTACACATAAAACATAGGCACTTTAACATACCTCATCAAATCATGAATAAATCATAGAAATCATAAGACATAAAGGTAACTTGAGGCATTCATAACATTCTTACATAGGGAGTAACCCTCTTGGTTACGTTTGGAATACCTATCACAGTATATTCCCTAAATCTATTCGGAGAAACCTTAATGTTTCACTCCTTCGCGTTACCCAATGCATTGGAGAGCTATATCGGGCTCAACCACCCTTAGTTTATCATGGAACCACCCATCTTCATAATAATGCTCAAGAACCTTAACATAATCGTATCACAAAAAACATGCATAAAGGAAACATAAAATTTCCACCTTTCAATCACAAGATATCAATACAACACATTGACATAAAAACATTATGAAAACCATTTTCAATACCAAAATAATAGAAAATTAAAACATGGTATTTTTTTTAAAAAAAAAGGTATGGCTTGTAGAGGAAGCCGAAGCTCAAATAATGGTCACGGTGGTGGAGAAGTCGTTGTCTCCACATACGTACGACAAAAACATTCCCTTTTGTCGTTTAGTACTGCTTCGTATAAAAAATATTCCTTTTGAATAAACGTAAAAGTAAAAGGGGTTTATACACCGTATAAAAGAAGGTTGTGTATAAAACAAAATATGCCTCAAAGAAAGGAGATTGAGACGATGTCCCATACCTTGGGTCCGACTTGACTCGGTCATTCTTTAATCTCCTGAATAATAAACTTGAGTTAATTTCTACTTGTTTAATAACCCTTTTCAAGTTCAATATTCCTTTTATATCACTTATTTCCTTATCATGAACACTATGTAATTATTTAAGTTAATAACAGTCGTTTTAACGATCATTAGTACTTGAGTAAAAAATAATCCCTTTATAATTACAAGTTGATCATGTATCCATTATATACAGAATTTTATTCATGATGTAGATATCATATATGTCATATATATCCAGTACATTCATGCATTTATAATATTACATAATCATTTAGAGGTAAGAAATGAAATGCACCGTTCATGGAGACGGTATGCCGTACGTACGCATGAACGCTACTTTCATTTCTATTTCGTATTTTATAGAATGGAATCATAATTATATAAAGGTATATTATAATTCCAGTGTAATGTCATATATAATATCATAACTTCATCCTTTATACGTCCCACATATGGTATTAACGAATCAAATCACTTTGAGGGGGCGGTAGTCCGCACTTCCATAAATGAAGATATCACGTTTACCCATAATAGAAACCATAAAGGTATGCCCAAAATTAAAAATACAGAAGCTTAAGGAAAACATAAACATATTATATATCATATATAAATATAGTTTCATCTTAATGGCCACCTTTGAAGGTGTTAAAAGAATGTTGAACAATCATCATTTCGTGAGGCATAAATTCACCATCCACGGAAACAGTATGTTCTTTAACCATTAGATGTAGGTGTGTGTAATTTTAGCTTGAATAATTCTTATAACAAAATCCTAGTATATTTAAGATACTATATTTGTTACAAAAGAAATGAATAAAAAGAGTTTAGGGGGTTGGAGAAGCAAAATAAAACAAAAGGACTCAAGTGAAGACATTACCTTAAAATCGGGTAACTCCCTTTGGTTTGAGCTCAAAGGGATCCTTGGGAAGACTTCTGACCAATGTGAGGCTACAAGGAGTATGAGAGGGAAGTGGAGAGACAAAATGGGCATGGGTTGGCCGAGACAAAGGCATTGTAAGTGTGGGTAAAGAGGTAGAGTTGGGGGACTTTTATAAGAGGAGAGGAGGGGCACTCTTGGAAAGTAAAGAAATGTTAATTTATTTTAAAATGAAATTCGGATTTAAGTGGTCCTACATTGATATAATTCAAGGATAAGTTTATAATAGTTCTAAATATACCCATCCAATAGGTTTTGGACATGCTTAGGTCATAGATTTTATATTATCGTTTCATTTTATTTAAATCCTTTATTAATGAGGTAATCGCTGCATCATCATGATGTCATAAATAATTTAATTTATTTAAAGTCTAAAAATTATAAAAAAAATACTATGATGTAGGAAATATTTTTAGATTTCCAATTAATATTTATAGTCTAAAATATCATCTATGTAGACAAAATTAAAAATGTTTTAATCAGGTGATACATTCTTTTTATATTTACTTTCTTTAAAAAAAATAAAAATATAACAAGTCACTTTCCACAAAAGTGATTCTATGGGGTCCCCAAGTTTGGAACAAGGCATACCATGGTCGACCACGAGACAACCAGTAGAATTATGACACATTTTGGTGTCATTTTTTATTATTATGATATTATTTTATTATCCTTAACTACCCGATTACTCATTAATCAAGATAATTAAAGATAATTACCGTCGTTACTATTCATAATGTACAAAAACAAAAGAGTCTTGATTACATAATTTGGACCTTCTGATTCGAAATATGTAATCCATTTTTCCAAATTCCAAACACATAAATTGCAATAAATGATTTAAAAATAATTCCCGTTTTCAAAACAAATAGAGGGTTTTTTTGAAACAATATATATGAAACGTTTGGCATTAGTTTATGACCAATTACAAAGTGAAATTAATCCTAATGACCACCATTGTATTAAATGTTAAAAATATATTCAAATTAAACTTTAATACCAATTTAAAAAATTAATATGACCATATAATTAAATTAGATAAAAAATCAGTTTTGATGTAAAATGCAGTATTTTTCACTATTCATAAAAAAATGAACATTGTCAGAAAAATACCAAAAATTTACCCAAAGTAAATTTCAATGTCCCAATAATAGAGAATAAGTTTATTTTGACAAATAGATCTTATAAAATTGTCAAAAGTTTGATTTAAAATGTTTTTCCATCAAAAGGTAGTAAAACAATATTAGTGTATTCCATGCTTAAGATTGGATTTATTTTCACTTTAATCCCCTAAAACACTATCTAATTCATTAATAGACATAGATAAAAATATCTATTATTAATTACTTACATGGGATGTTACATCCTTCCCCCCTCTAGAAAATTGCGTCCCCGCAATTTATTTACTTATCGAATAAGTGGGGGGTATTTATCCCTCATTGCATTTTCAGATTCCCATGTTGCCTCTTCAATCATCTGGGTTTTCCACAAAACCTTTAACTGATAAATCACCTTATTACATAACACTTTCTCCCTGTGGTCAAGAATCTGGAACGGTTATTCCTCATAAGATAGGTTCTCTTCCAGCTGAACTACCTCTAGACTCAAAACATGAGATGGATCTGGCATATACTTTCTCAGCATCGAAACATGAAAAACATTGTGTACCTGAGATAAACTCGGAGGTAAAGCCACTCGGTATGCAACTGATCCAACTCTATCCAGAATTTCATATGGTCCAATGAACCTTGGACTCAGCTTTCCTTTCTTACCTAATCACATCACACTTTTCCATGGAGAAACCTTGAGAAAAACATGATCACCTACCTCAAAAGAGAGATCCTTCCTCCTGTTGTCCGCATAACTCTTCTGCCAGCTCTGAGCTGTTCTCATGTGTTTCTGTATTAGCTGAACTTTTTCTACCAACTCTTTTACCAATTCAGGTCCCAACAACATTCTTTCACCCACTTCATCCCGAAAAGCTGGAGTTCGACACCACTTCCCATATAACGCCTCAAATGGTGCAATCTGCATACTGGAATGGAAACTATTATTATATGAAAATTCAACAAAAGAAAGATGTTGGTCCCAACTTCCCTGATAATCCATCGAACAAGCACGTAGCATATCTTACAAAGTCTGAATTGTTCGTTCTGACTACCCATTTGATTGAGGATTAAAAGCTGTACTAAAATTTAATTCTGTACCCAACGACTTCTGAAGGCCTTTCCTAAAGTTAGAAGTGAACCTGGGATCACGATCAGATACAATGGATGGAGGAACTCCATGCAACCTGACTATCTCTTTAAGGTACAATCGAGAAAGTTGATCTAGAGATAAAGTATCTCGAATAGGATGGAAATGAGCAGATTTAGTCAAGCGATCAATAATAACCCAAATTTCATTATTACCTCGAGGTGTCTTCGGAAATCCCACAACAAAGTCCATGGATATATTCTCCCATTTCCACTCTAGAACTGGTAGAGGCTGAAGCATCCCTTTCGGTAACTACCGCTCTGCTTTAACCTTCTGACAAGTCAAACACTTCACAGTAAAATTAGCAATATCTCTTTTCATTCCATCCCACCAGTAATACTCCCGCAGATCTCTATACATCTTAGTACTGCCAGGATGAACTGAAAACAGAGAACTATGAGCTTCACATAACAACTCTCACTTCAACTGTGAATCACAAGGCACACATAATCTCTTCCCAAATCTCAAAACAAAATCACTATCAATGTTGAATTCAGGCAACTTACCCTTCTGAACCAGCTCTACCGTTTTTTGCAACTCACTGTCTTGCTTCTGTGCTTGCTTGATTCTATCTGATAGAGAGGATTTCACTGATACCTGAAACAAAATAGAAGAACATCCTGCACCAAAAAATTCTATGCCAAAGTTCATTAAATCCTTAACCAAAGGATCATGTTCCAAACACAACATTGTTAATGAAGCATTACTTTTTCGACTCAAAGCATCAACCACTTTATTTGCTTTTCCCGGATGGTAATGAATTGTACAATCATAATCCTTGATTAATTCTACCCATCTCCTCTGTCTCATGTTCAATTATTTTTGAGTGAATATATACTTTAATCTTTTGTGATCATTATATATTTCACACCTTACTCCATACAAATGATGCCTCCAAATTTTTAATGCGAAAATAACAACAGCTAATTCCAAATCATGTGTAGGGTAATTTACCTCATGAGTTTTCAACTATCGTGAAGCATAAGCAATTACCTGATCATTCTGCATTAGGACACAACCAAGTCCTTTCAATGAAGCATCATTGTAGATAACAAACTCTCCATTCCTGGAAGGTAGTGCCAAAACTGGAGCATTCACCAATCTTCTATTCAATTCCTGAAAACAATCATCACATTCTTTTGTCTAGATAAACTTAACACCCTTCCGAGTTAGCTTAGTAATTGGACTAGATAACCATGAAAAATTTCTAACAAACCTTCGGTAATAGCCTGCCAAACCAAAAAATCTTTGAATCTCAGTTACATTTGTGGGTCTTGGACATTCTACAACAACCTTTGTTTTTGCAGGATCAACAGTTATCCCATATTTAGAAACAATATGACTAAGGAAAGAAATTTGTTGCAACCAAAACTCACACTTGCTGAATTTCCCATAAAATTTCTCTTCCATTAAGGTTTGCAAAATAAACCTTAAATGTCTTTTATGCTCCTATTTAATTTTAGAAAACACCAAAATATCATCAATGAAAACCACCACAAACTTATCTAAGAACTCATAGAAAATTCTATTCATTAAGTCCATGAATACAGCAGGTGCATTGGTTAGCCCAAAAGGCATTACTACAAATTTATAATGGCCATATCTTGTACGAAACACAGTATTTGGAATGTCTGCTTCCTTTACCTTCAACTGATGGTACCCCGATCTCAGGTCAATCTTTGAAAAATACTGAGCTCCCTGGAGCTGATCAAACAAATCATTGATATGAGGAAAATGATATTTGTTCTTAACAGTGATGTTATTCAAGGCTCTGTAATCAATCCAAAGTCTCATAGAACCGTCTTTATTTTTAACAAATAAAACAGGAGCACCCCATGGTGATGTGCTTGGTCGAATGAAACCTTTCTCTAATAAATCTTGCAATTTCTCCTTCAACTCTAAAAGTTCAATTTTAGACATTCGATAAGGGGTTTTTGAAATTTTCTTAGAATCAGGAACTAAGTCAACAGTAAATTAAACTTCCCGATCTGGTATTATTCCAAGAAACTCATCAGGAAAAAATCAGGATACTCATTTACCACTGGCACATCATTAATCAGAACAGTTCCTTTATTTTCAACGATGTGTGCAAGTTAACATTCATTTCCATCTTTTACAAGTTTCTTAGCCTCTTGATATGTTATCAACAGTAAGGGTTAATTCTTTTACACAAACCGAAAGTCTTTCTGAAAAGAAACTTCATTATCTCTACAACCAATCTTAGCATGGTAAATAGAGAGCCAATCCATACCCAGGATAACATGAAACTCTACTAGAGGTAGAACAATAAGGTTTGCAAGTAGGTTCTTTCCACAGATAAGGATATGAAGATTCTTATAAATTATTTTTACCTCAACATTTCCCCCAGGTGTTTTTACCACAAGTTCATGATTCATTTCTTGAGATGGTATTCTCATTTTACTAGAACAATTTTCAGAGATGAAGGAATGTGTAGACCCTGAATCAAACAACACACTGGAATAATCTGAAAAAACAAACAAAGTACCTGATACAACTTCATTTGATGGCCCGACATCTGCTGAAGTAGTTGCAAAGGATTTCACCACCCCTTTCTGCTTGTAGTCTAACTGCTTCCCATCACTCGAGATCTTTGTCGGACAATCATTTGAATAGTGACCCATCTCATTTCACTTAAAACATTTCACTAACTGTAAATCAAATTTGGTCTTACCTTCATCTTGATCTTTTTCAGTGCAATTACGAGCCTTATGTCCCGTCTTACCACATCGGTAGCACTTTCCAGAATTCAGAAGACATTCCCCAGCATGCCTTTTACCACATTTATCACAAACTGGAAACTTAGTTTTCTTACCATCAGAATTTTTTGAAGAATTCTTTCCTTTCTCCTGTCACCTCGGTCTCTTCTTCTGTTGGTTGTTATAGAACACTTGATCATCGGAAAACTCTATTTCCACCTTCTCAGCACATCAAACAAACTTTTCATAACTTTTGAACTCACTAGAAGCCAATGCCCTTAGATATTTTGTCTTTAACCCTGAGTAAAAATGATTGATTTTACTATCAAGGTCTCAGATAAAATTTGGAGCATACCTTGCCAATCGAGTGAACCTTTTTTCATAGGCAGCCACTGAGTCTTCCTCTTGACTCAATTCCAAGAATTGTTTTTCCATCCTAAGTCAAACAACCTTAGAGAAATACTTCTCAAGAAACATACCTTTGAATTCATCCCAGTCAAGAGAATCAATCTCATCAGTATCCCTGATATTTTTAACCATCAACCACCACTGATCTGCTTCACCCTCCATATGGTAAATAGTAAGACTAACCTTTTGATTCTATGAACACCCCATGACATCGAAAATATTCTTCAGTGCTTTAATCCACCCTTCAACTAGCACAGGGTCAGATGATCCTCTGAATGATGGGGGATGTTGCCTCATGAAATGTTCCACCACTGACATGTTCCTCTGCGGTTGATCTAGCTGATCTCGTGCATGGATACCACCACCATTTATCACTTGAGTCAACTGCTCCATTACTGTAACAAACTGTTCAGTTCCACTTCCGACCATCTTAGGATGCTGATTCAGAAGGTTATTTCCTTCTGTATTCCTTCCTAGAACTACTTCCCTGTTTCCTCTATGGAAAACCATTCTGAACAAACATGTCTTAGATGAAGCAACATGGTAATCTTCAAATGCTATATCATTTCAAATTTTTTTTTGGATAATCATTTAATAGAATTCTAACTCCTAAAGTTATCTAAACCGACCTATGATACCAACTATAAGGCCCCAGCCTTAAACCTTACTTAATCTTGAGTTATTACAAGATTACACCTTGATGATATTTTCAGGTTTAGAGTTTTAGATAATTAGAACATAAAACTTGGATTAAATTCCACATTTAAACAAAGTGGTTACATAAAAGATAGTATTAAATTTTCACATCAATGGAAACATATTTAAAATAAAACTTGGATTCTTTCTTGACACTTCTTTGACACTATCATCATATCATGTACCTTTCCCTTGACCTATGAAAAACATTTCAAAAACATGGGATGAGCATAAAAAGACCAGTAAAGGATATAAAAATATGGAAAGGAAACATGGGTACATATATACATATGAATGAAATCATACTTTACCCATAAAACAAAGGCACTTTAACATACCTCATCAAATCATGAATAAATCATAGAAATCATAAGACATAAAGGTAACTTGAGGAATTTATAACATTCTTATGTAGGGAGTAACCCTCTTGGTTACGTTTGGAATACCCATCACAGTATATTCCCTAAATCTCTTCGGAGAAACCTTAACGTTTCACTCCTTTGTGTTACCCAATGCATTGGAGAGCTATATCGGGCTCACCCGCCCTTAGTTTATCACGGAACCACCCGTCTTCATAATAATGCCCAAGAACCTCAACATAATCGTATCACATAAAACATGCATAAAGGAAACATAACATTTCCACCTTTCAATCACAAGATATAAATACAACACATTGACATAAAAAAATTATGAAAACCATTTTCAATACCAAAATAAAAGAAAAGTAAAACATGGTATTTATTTTTCTTTTAAAAAAAGGTATGGCTTGTAGAGGAATCCGAAACTCAAATAATGGTCACGGTGGCGGAGAAGTCGTTGTCGCCGCATACGTACGACAAAAACATTCCCTTTTGTCATTTAGTAAATGTTTCGTATAAAGAAGATTCCTTTTTAATAAACGTAAAAGTCAAAGGGTTTATACACTGTATAAAAGAAGGTTGTGTATAAAACAAAATATGCCTCAATGAAAGGACATTGAGACGAAGTCCCATACCTCAGGTCTGACTTGACTCGGTCGTTATATAATCTCCTGAATAATAAACTTGAGTAAAATTTTACTTGTTTAAGAACCTTTTTCAACTTAAGTATTCCTTTTATATCACTTATTTCCATGTCATGAACACTATGTAATTATTTAAGTTAATAACGGTCGTTTTAACGATCTTTGGTACTTGAGTCAAAAATAAACCCTTTATAATTACAAGTTGTTCATGTATCCATTATATCCAGAATGTTATTCATGATGTAGATATCATATATTTCATATATATCCAGTACATTAATGAATTTATAATATTACATAATCATTTAGAGGTAAGAAATGAAATGCAACGTTCATGGAGACAGTAAGCCGTACTTACGCATGAACACTACTTTCATTTCTATTTCGTATTTTATATAATAGAATCATAATGATATAAAGGTATATTATAATTCCAGTATAATATCATATATAATATCATAACTTCATCCTTTATACGTCCCACATATGGTATTAATGAATCAAATCACTTTGAGGGGGCGGTAGTCCGCACTTCCTTAAATGAAGATATCACGTTTACCCATAATGGAAACCGTAAAGGTATGCCCAAAATTAAAAATACAGAAGCTTAAGGAAAACATAAACATATTATATATCATATATAAATATAGTGTCATCTTAATGGACACCTTTGAAGGTGTAAAAATAAAGTTGAACAATCATCGTTTCGGGAGGCATAAATTCACCATTCACGGAAACAGTATGTTCTTTAACCATTAGATGTAGGTGTGTATAAGTGTAGCTCGAATACTTCTTATAACAACATCCTAGTATATTGAATATACTGAATTTGTTACAAAAGAAATGAATAAAAAGAGTTTAGGGGGTTGGAGAAGCAAAATAAAACAAAAGGACTCAAGTAAAGACATTACCTTAAAATCGGGTAACTCCCTTTGGTTTGAGATCAAAGGCTTCCTTGGGAAGACTTATTCCCAAAGGGAGGCCTCAAGGAGTAATATAGGGAAGTGGAGAGAAAATATGGTCAGGTTTTGGCCGAGCCAAAGGCTTTGGAAGTGTGGGTAAAGAGGTAGAGGTGGGGGCCTTTTATAAGAGGAGAGGAGGAGCACTCTTGGAATGTAAAGAAATGCTACTTTATTTTAAAATGAGATTCGGATTTAAAAGGTCCCACATTGATATAATTCGAGTATAAGGTGATAAGGGTTATAAATATACCCATCCAATAGATTTTGGACATGTGTAGGTCATAGATTTTACATTATCTTTTCATTTTATTTAAATCCTTTATTAATGAGGTAATCGCTACATCATCCTGATGTCATAGATAATTTAATTTATTTATAGTCTAAAAATTATTAAAAAAATACTATGAATGTAGGAAATATTTTTATCTTTCCAATTAATATTTATAATCTAAAATATCATCTATGTAGACAAAATTAAAAATGTTTTAATCAGGTGATACATTCTTGTTATATTTACTTTCTTTAAAAAAAATTAAAAGATAACAAGTCACTTTCCACAAAAGTGATTCTATGGGGTCCCCAAGTTTGGCACAAGGCATCCCATGGTCGGCCATGAGACAACCAGTATAAGTTTTACACATGTTGGTGTCATTTTGTATTATTATGATATTACTTTATTATCCTTAACTACCCGATTACTCATTAATCAAGATAATTAAAGATAATTACTGTCGTTACTATTCATAATGTCAAAAAACAAAAGAGTCCTGATTACATAATTTTTACCTTATGATTCCAAATATGTAATCCATTTTACCAAATTCCAAACACAGAAATTGAAATAATTGATTTAAAAATAATTCCCGTTGTCAAAACAAATAGCGGGTTTTTTTGAAACAATATCTATGAAAAGTTTGGAATTAATTTATGCCCAATTCCAAAGTGAAATTAATATGAATGACCACCATTGGATTAAATGGTAAACATATATTCAAATTAAACTTTAAGACCAATTAAAAAGATAATATGACCATATAATTAAATTAGATGAAAAAGCAGTTTTGATGTAAAATGCAGTATTTTTCACTATTCATAAAAAAATGAACATTGTCAGAAAAATACCAAAAATTTACCTAAAGTAAATTTCAATGTCCCATTAATAAATAATAAGTTTATTTTGACAAATATATCTTAAAATATTTTCAAAATTTTTATTTAAAATGTTTTTCCATCAAAAGGTAGTAAAACGATATTAGTGTATTCCATGCTTAAGATTGGATTTATTTTCACATTAAGCCTCTAAAACACTATCTATTTCATTAATAGAAATAGATAAAAATATCTATTATTCGTTACATACTTGGGATTGTTACAATAAGTCACATCAATAAGTCCTTTTGGTTCAAACCAATGGGAGTTACCCAAATTAAAGGTAAAGGTTTCTCTTAAATTATTATTTTTTATTTTGTTTTATTTTAATTCTTAAACCCCTAAAATCTTTTTATTTCTTTACTTTATAACAAAAACAATATCATAAATATACTATTATGTATTTATGAGAAGTATTTGAACTACACTTACACACACCTCCATCTAATGGGTAAAGAACATACTGTTTCTGTGGATGGAAATCTAACACCTCACGAAATGATGATTGTTCAATTATCTACAACCGCCTCTTATGGTGGAAATTAGGATGAAAATATATTTATATATGTTATATATTATGTTTATGGTTTATTTATTCTTATGTATATTTAATTTATAGTGTACCTTTATGGATTCCATTTTGAGTAAACACAATAATTTCATTTGAGGAAGTACGGACAACCACCCCCTCAAAGTGATATGACTCATTCATACGATATGTGGGATGTATAAAGGATTATGTTATTGAAATTATATATTATATTATAATGTAATTACAATATACCAATGTATCATTATGTTTTAATTCCATTAAAGTACAAAATATAATTGAAAGTTGCGTTCATGCATACGTATGACTTACCGCCTCCATGAATGGTGCATTGCATTTCATATCTCCAAATGTTATGTACTATTATTAATATATATATATACTGGATATATAAGATATATATGATATCAAAATAATTAATATCATTCTAGATATAATTAACTTTTGACTACATGGACAAATTTTAATTATAACAAGTTCATGTTTAACTCAAATTCCGAACATCAAAAAAATGTCCGATATGAACTGAAATAATTAACTAATTGTTATAGAAAGTTAATAAGTGATATAAAAGGAATAATAAAATTAAAAAAATTCTTATGAAACTATAAATTAACATAAGTATATTATTCATTAAGAACCAGAAACATATGAGTCAAGTTAGACACGAGGTAAGTGATTTCTTATCTTCCTTTTAATTCTGTGATATTTCCATTGTTTGCCATTTATTTATTTCATGTGGTGTATTTTGTAATGAAATTTTATATATATTATCATGATTGTAATTATAATCATGGTATTCTATGATTAATTTGGTGTTTATTAACTTTTTTTCATACAAATCGATTGATTACAACATGGTAAGGGGTTTTCATCTCACTTTTTTATTCCTGTAAGATTCATGCTATATTGCCACTATTTAACTTTTGTGTGGTTTATGTACTGACCATGATTGTATTAATTTTGTAATATACTTAAATATATGGGTATTTACATCTTCATTGTGTGATCTGTCTTTCATGGTGTGTATGTTTTGTAAGTTACCAAATCGGTAAGGGAACCTTTCACTCTCCTATTTTTAAAAGACTTCTTTCATTATGTCTTTTTAATTTACATATTATTATAATGGGATATATTATTTGATATCCTTATTGATGTAACATTTGTCCATGTGATGAGAGACCATTTTTTCTCTCATAAATTCATTTTCTGAATTTTAATGTGAAGCCGTTAGGATGTCAAATTTCTTTAAGGGAACTTCTTCACCCAATTTCAATTCTTTGGGTCAAACTTCTACTTCTTGATTATGTCATGATATAAATATGTGTCAATAACCTCTGATTGTTTCACACCTAATATCCACTTATATTGAGTGTATAATTATTTTTCAAACATTATATGTAATTTATTTATCCTTAATATAGAGATATAGTTTTTATAAGGGATTTCGTCTCAATTTACATTCCATTGAGACTTCATTGTTGTTATGCACCAATTCACTTTTATGTGGTGTATATACTGTCCTTTGACATATTATATCATGAATCCATTTATTCTCATGATATTATAATGTTATGATTAAATTTTATTCATCAATTATTTGTATTCAAGCATTTCTCATTTGGTTAAGAACTCCTTAACTAAAATATTGTTTTAAGGATTTATTCTTCTAAATCATTTTCATTAATTTCCATGTTTTCAAAATGGTTTTAAAGATTTATTTATATAGACATTAATGTCTTAAAATGTTAATTACTTTAAAATATTTAAAGTGGTATGGGAAACTTTGATTCAAATATCTCATTATTAAATGTTTTAAATGGTTTTGAAAATGGTTCGATAAAGAATTGATTATGTCTATATATTGAAATGATATGTTGTGATTGAAATGTGGAAATGTTATATTTCCTTTATTCTTGAATTATGTGTTATGAGTATATTATAATTATTTGGCATCGTTTACATATACGGGTGGTTCCGTGATAAACCTAGGTTGGGTGAGCCCGAGATATATCTCCAATGCATTGGGTAACATGACAGAGGTAAACATTAATGTTTCTCCTAAGAGATTTAGAGAATATACTATAATGGTTGTTCCAAATGTGAATGCCTATGTAGCTATGATAGCTACAATGTAAGTATGATATGGATTCCACGGGTTACCTTTATGATTTATGATTTCTGTATGTTATTCATAAATCGTATGATTTCATGTTGTATGTTATGATTGAAAAGTATGGTTTCTTTTATTTGTATTTATTGATGGGCTAATATTTCTTTTCATTATTTTATAAACCTTAATGATATTTTTTTTGCTCATCCCATGATCTGAAATGTATTTCACGGGACATAAAGATGAATATGGTCTAGTATGAGATCAGGAAAAGTCATGTTGTCTAAAACATGGAACTAGACATGCCTCTTTTCTTCAAAAGTTTTTAATTTATGAAAAATGGATACTGGGTAGTAGCGTCTTCATGTAATTATTAAGCTGTTATGTAATAGTTTTGGACTAATTCTCTAAAACTATAAACTTGAAAAGATCTTCAAAGTGAATTCTTGACAAAATTCATGATTATGTAACATTTACGGTCGGGTCCTCATAAATGGGTTATGAAATCATCATTCGTGTTTATGGTGGACACCCACCTTATGAAACAATGTCATTTGTTTCTCCATTACGACATATCATAGTAGGGTATGATGATAGATGTAAAGTTTATATATGATATATATGACATTATAATAACTCTATATTTATTATATCATATATTTGGTTTTTATATTTCATATCATTGGAGATATGATAGCATCGCCCGTGTGTACAAAGGACTACCACCTCACGGAGTGATGTGATTCGTTTTCAATAACACATTAAAATGAAGGTAATAAGTGTAAATATAAAGAATATATGTGTTATAAATTAAATATATATGATATTAATAAAATATTTATCATTATTTAAATATAATATATCATTTTATTTTTACCTTTTTTGAATCACTATAAAAATGATAATGTTGTTCATGGATGTGTGGACTACAGCCTCCTTGAAACGATGTAATTACCTTTTTTTATCACCACATCACTAGAATGATATATATAAGTAAATATAAGTAAATAATATGTTATTTATGATACTATTATATTTTTTTGAAGAAAAAATATTACTTATCTTCTATCTATAATAATTGTTGGAAAATTGAAACTTTACTCATGCATATATACGACCAACCATCTCCATGATCATAACGTTACTTCATTTTTTATAACCATATTTATTGATGGATTAATAAACTATTATTTTTGTATAAATATTATTATTATTTCATTATTATTATTATGGACATGTTTAAACAATGACATCCTTAACCATAATCAAAATTCCAAAGTCATTTTAACACATAAGTTGAATTTGGACCGAACATCCAATGCAAAATTTATTGATTATGTAATTGTATAAAATAATTTAATAAGTAAAAAAAAGTAATATTTTTTTAAATAGGTTATGAATAATGTAAATAATTAAATAAACTTTAAATTTAATAATATAAATAAAAAGCGTGATAAATCAGAGTCAAGGTAAGGGTTTTCTCTTCTCACTTTTATTTCTTTGATATATATTCCATATTCAAAACTTATTTTTGTTATATGGTGTATATAATTAAAATTAATTTATTTTATTATTACTATAATTAAATTTATGGTGTTTTAAATATCTATTTGAGTTTCTATATTTCATGGGGTTTATAGTTTCAAAGTTACCCAAGTGGTAAGAGATTGTTTGTCTCAATTTACATTCTTTGAGATGTTTGTTATGTTATACACCTATATTCTTTTATAAGGTATATATAACACCCCTTTGACATGTTATATCACGAATCTAATTATTTTCATGATATTTTAATTTTATTAATGTTATTATTTCTTGGGTATTATGATTCAAATTTACAAATTTGGTAGGAGTCTTCTATTACAATGTCATCATTTTTTTGGATTGTGTATGATTAATTATATGATATTGAAATATTATAATTCCCAGGAAATATATTATCCTATTGTTATTAATGAAAATTTTAGGCAATTTTACCATTTCCCACTCTTTGGTTATTAAATGTCTAGAGAATGTGTTTCTACAAAAAGTCAACTTCATTTATGTCTGCAGCTGGAAGGCAGTTTTCTTCCAAAAGCATGTTTTCTAAAAATGTTTTCAAAAAATTATTTAACATTTTCAAAATTATTTATTACATCCATTTTTACCCATTTAGTCTTAAAAAATGGATTCAAATAAATCATATTATCTTTTTCCGATCAATGCACTTTTCTAAAATTTTTACAATGTAAAAGGAATGTTCACTTAACAAGTACGATATGTATAAATTTACCTACCATCATGAACATAATTTATTTGAATCTTAATCTACTTGTTTACAAGGTTATTTTATATGATTTGTTTTCTAGCATGATAGAAATTCATTTTTTAAAATAAGTTTTTACAAAGAAATGGTTTTTAAAATATTTTATGTTTCAAAAATGATTTTCAACACAAAAAGTATATTTTCCACAAGAAATGTTTTAATTTATTTTTAAAATACTCTTTTATAATATTTCAAGTTTGTTTTAGAAAAAGAGGATATGAATTTTTCTATTTTTTAAAAAGTGATTTTCAAATTGAAAATGTTATTTTCCTCAAACTTTATTTATTAATATTTTAATGTTAATTTCATTCATTAACATGAAAATCCCTTATTGTTTTTACTTATTCTATAATAGGTTCAATACCCTGGGATTTTGTGATGTATTTTTTAATTTATTTATATTTTTCGTGTTTTTAATTTCTCATGACACTTGAGATTGTTATATATCTTAGTCAAAAATTCATTTCACATGGCTCCAACATGGATTTCACTACCTGAAATACTGACTTGGATTGTGCTACACACAACACCAAATTGTTATGCGCTACATGAAACACCAAATTGTTATACGTTACCCACAATACCGAGTTTCTACGAAATGTTATTTTATTTTTATAATTATCTAAACAAGTTAGTTATAACCTATTCATTGAAAATTATTAGTTTTAATGGTAATAAATACTTTTAAAATTTTATTATAATTGATTAAAATAAATAATCATATTGATAATTAAAAATATTATTTCTTTTTATACTCTTCATATGTTTAAAGATACTTTTTTCTCGAATGAACTACTTTTCATGTCCTTCTATGAAGAAAAAAATATTACTTTTAGACACATATAGAAATTTAATTTGATAAAATTAACTTTATTTATCAATTTATAATGCCAAAATTATCTTAAAATGATTTTTTGGTATTTTTATGAGAAACTTCATTTTTGATGAATAGTAAAAAATACTTCATTTTGTTTATTAGCCGCCCCTTCGTTTAAATAATTATTAATGTTAAATTTTAATTTATATTTGTTTCAAGGTCACATTAGATAAATTATATATCTATTAATATAATTTAGGTCATGGTAATCAATTGCACTTTGAAACTGAGAATAAAAACTTAACAAACTTTTGAACATTTTTCTAATTTAAAAACATTTTATCTCATCCCATATATGGGATTAACATTAATATTAATTTTTCCACTTATGTGAATTGAATTCTTAAAAATATAAATTAACCATTTTAGTCAATAATAGATTTATATTCTAATTATATTATGTTAATGTTTCACCAAAAAGATTATTAAAAGTGATTAAAACTAATCACATCAATTAAGGTCAAATTAATCTTAATTTGGAACTAAACCTTAATCTTAGAGGCCCAAATAGCATATAAAATTTTCCAAAATCCATTTTAGGACATATTTGATCCATAAAACTTCCATTCCTGATATTGGTTGTTTTCTTATGACTTTTGTTAGGTAAGAACATGTGTACTCCTAACTTGTTTTCAAAAATTACAAGTAAGTCCTTTTCATTCCCTATAAAAGGCCACCAACACTACCTATTCTTCAAACAAATAAAACCTCCTAGTTTTTACATTATCATCCCAATATACTTATCAATATCCATACCTTACTCCTCGAAGACTCTCCTTGGGTAGAATTCAATCCAAGGAATCATTTTAGCCCAAACCAAAAGGAGTTACCCGATTAAGAGGCAACATCTTCTCTCAAGATCATTTCTTTTATTTTTCTTCTCCACCATCTACACTCTATTTATACCATGATTGAATAATAGAAAAGGTATATTTAATATACTAGGATGTTTTTATGAAATGTTTTTGACCAACACTAACACACACATCCATACAATGGGTAACAAACATACAGTTTATGTGTACGGAGAACTAACGCCTCACTAAATGATAATTGTTCATTTTTTCCATTACCACATATCATGGTGTAAATTATGATGGACACACTATTTATATATGTCATATATTATATTTATTATTTATTTAATCATCTTTATCCCTTTTTCAACAAAAATATTTTTACTTTCTATTTGGTCTAAATTCGATAAATTCATTTGAGTATGTGTGGACTACCACCCCCTCAAAGAGATGTGATTCATTCACACACTAAATGGAATGTATTAAGTATGATTTTTTTTTCGGGGTGGAGCATTTACATTTTTGTGGAATATTTAAAAAATGGTCTGATGGGTGAAAAGAATTTGTCCATTATTATAGATAGTTTTACGTCACCATCTTGGTTTCGACCTGATCGAAATTGATATACTTTAAAGGGACTGAATTGATGCCATGGGGACTGGGAAATTTATCCCTTCCTTATTATAAAGGAGGTACCATAGTCAAATGTTCCCAGTAGGTGATTACATGAGGTTTTGTATCTGTGCAATCATTCCTCTTAGGAGATGAATTCCTCAGATGGTCTTCAACATGTTTATTCATGGAGCTAGAAACACCCCACAACCCTAGTATCAAGGATTTAGGGACCTACTTTCCAAAGGTAGATGCTCGTTGGATGAAAATTTGGCCAATGAATCTTAAGGACTCCGTTGGTCGAGATGATGAGAGGTCAGGCTCATCACACCTTTTTTGGGGGAATTATTTCCTATTTAGGGACTATCTTATAGATTTAAGTCATGTTCATATGTTTGTGAATCGGTGGTTCATTCTTGAAGAGTGTATCCATGGGATACCCCTGGTTTTCAGGATCATCATGGGTATACATAGATTTTATGCTACGGAGGCAATAGTGACTTAAGCCATGAAATAAGGCACTATGGAGTTTATCATCATCTAGGGGGACGAAAGGTGAATTGATTTTGGGATCGAACCCATAAGATGGGATACATACATATCCTCGAGATAGGAATCAGAGGCCATGTAGTTTGTTTTGAGAGGATTGGACCTGGGAGGAGGCCCATTTGTTGAGGGCATAATTGGGGTGGACCCATTTGGAAGGGAACACCCTTTGAGCTCGGGCCTTCGAGAAGGTGCCCAACATGTCCTGGTTTTGAATAGGAATTAGAGTTTTTTTAGTTCAGAATGGGTTAGGGATTATTCATGGAAGTTTCCCATTTGAAGGGAACATGATTGGGTGAACCCTTTCAGAAGGGCCTACATTTTGAGCTCGGGACTTCAAGCAGTCATCCTACATATCCTATTTTGAATAGGAATTAGAGTTATCATAGTTTAGAAATGGTTGGGGCATATGAATGGAAGATTTCCATTTAAGGGGAACATGATTGGGTGAACCATTTCTAAAGGGAAACACTTTTGAGATCGAGCCTTCAAGAAGGTGTCATGCGTATCATTGTTTGAATAGGAATTAGAGTTCACATAGTTCAGAATGGGTGGATTGTGTGGATGTTGTAATCATCACAAATATCATAAGCCCACATGATTCTTGCTCGGTGTGGGAAACAAGAGGATATGAGAGATTTAACGAACCAAACCTCCTCAATCCCACTAATGAGAGAGGTCGGACCTACGGTGGAAGAAGCATATGTGATGGCAGGAGAGGGTGAAGAGTGATAAACCTTCAAATGTGGGATGACATTGGGGGTCATGTGGCTCGGATCTCAGATGGTTATAAACTTACCTCAGTGGGAGTGCCCTGAAAGGTGATCTGGGAAAGGGGAATAATGTCATTCCTCATAAAATAGGGAAGCTAGCATGATTCCTTTGACTCATCTCCATTCCTCATTGAAAGGAAAAGAAAGTGATCACCCTTAATCCCTAGAACAGGGAGGTTCATGTCAGCATCCCAAGGATGGATATTGGTTTACCATAGGAATGTAGACATATATACATCCCAAGAGTCCAAACCATTTGGGGACAACCTTAGTGACTCTACTTACCATGTGTTTGTAGACTAAAAGGGGCTTGATGATGTGCCAGATAATATGATCATACAGGTCTGATGGCTTTAGAGGAGACATTGTCCTGATGCCAGTACAGTGGTGAGCAGAGGAGCTATGAAGGACTAGATTGTAATGGAGGGGAAATATTGGAGACAATGGAGAAGAAACCTAAAGACGCCCCATTCCATGTAATGTTTCCTCATGTGGGATGGGGGGTGGCCTACATACCATGTGTTATGTGGGTAGGGTGGTCATCCGTGTACCGAAGTAGTACATGGGCCTGGGTATGGAACACTGCATTCCAAAGTGGTATGCAGTCATGAATGTAGTCTGCCACACTACTTAGAGTTCTATCCACGTACTGATGTAGTACGTGTCATAGGGTTCAATCCACACAGTGATACACTATGCAGAGCGCCGTATTGAAGGAGGGCCCTGGAACTTGTAGTTGTGGGAGTCCATCAATGATAAATTTCAGGTTCGGGATGACACTAATTAGGATCATGGTCTACTCATTATTATTAATTTCCTTCTTTTGGTTGTTTGAATCTAGTTATACATGCATAAATGTGGTTCGCGGTTTTCACTTCACAGATGATTCGAAACTGAAGTTGGAATCCTCTCGAAATTCTTTCATCTTATATCAAGGGCCTCCTCCGTGCTTTCGTCATCTTTCCCCCTATTCTTCCTCCTATGGTAATTTTATAGAGCCTTGGGGAAATCATATCTGTGGGCATTCAACACCATTTGTGGAAGCCCATGAAGAGATATCTCAACCCGCATAAGACTTGGTCAACTTGGGTTTGTGGATTCTAAGGTTTGCGATTAATGGTTCACAGAACCCTACCGATTTTATTCATCTGTAAACTAATGAGTTTTCGGCATGACATGAGGATGAACTTCATGTGCTTGATTCTTATAATGATGTGGTTCATGTCTTCCTGGGTTTGTGGGACATTTCCCTACGAGCCAGCGCCTCGCAGGTCCTTCCACATACCGGTAGTCTGTGGTTCATGCGTTCTGCGAGCCTTTCTTGGTGATGGTACGCGGGGCACTTAAAACTCTTAAAAAAATCAATTTCTTCAAGTTTCAACTCCTTTTTTCAATATAATTTTCATCCATTTGCCTTGTTAGACCTATAGGAATGTTTTATTCCATCAAAAAAGTGCTTTTGGGTGTATTTACTTCTCTTTGAGAAATTTTTAGGACCCTACAAATTCCCCCCACCAAAATGGGGTCTATTTGGAATGAAGAAGAAACTATTCCAATGTAGAAGTGAACCTGAGCTAAAGTGGCCTGTAGTAGATCAAATAAGTCCAGTATATGGGGACCACACCTATTTTTATGGTATCAGGTCATTTTTCATTCACTGTTTTTCACGGTGAAATTTTCTTTTGACTCTCCTTATATTACTCTGCTTCTGTGTACCAATTCATTAGTGAAATCCATAGTCGCAAACTGCTCTATAGGTTCCATAAACTAAAGTATTTATAATTTCTTCTATGCTTGAACCAAATTTTGGGTTTTGCGAACTGCGTTGAGTTATTTAAAACTAATTTTTGAACATCTACGCAGGAGAACACTATGTGATCTTCATGTTCCACACACTGAACTTAAACCGATGATCTAAAATTTAAGCCCTAATAATCCCAACATATACGCTTAATAAGAGTTATTTTAAAATCAGTATGGTGAGGCCTCATTTCACAATTTATTCCATCCACAAACCCCTCTGTTTGATGGCTAACACTCCACGAGCCAACCCCTCATGGGACTTTCGCATACTGTCTCTATACGTAGTATAAAGCTTCCACATACCGCTTATAGTATGCGGGAAATGGATTCTGTGTACCATGCAGTACGCAAGAAATGATTACCACATACTATTTCCAAGAATAGTACGTAGATCCCCATTCATACCCTCTTTTAATCCCCTTTAGAGATTTTTGTAGCCTTTATCCAACAATTTTCACATTGGGATAACTTTTTGTGGGCTTTTGAATCTTTCTGTACAGGCTGCAATTTCTATTCCATAGACCATGATGAAATTGACCAAGATGAGGGAGGACATAGTTGGGGACACTGAGGACCATCTTTGATACTACATTTTTCCTTGGGACAACTTCTTAAAAGATCTCCTCATACAATGGCTTCTAGATTACCCATTATATGTGCAGTTTCCACTTTAGGAATTTGTTCTTCGTAATGACATTAATTTTCCATTAGTTAACTATAGTACTCCTTTCATTCTCATAGAGGAACCCCAAGTCCATGGCTGAGTCGATATTTTCCCCCAGAAGAAGTAGTATCTTCTTCAATTTTAGAGAAAGTGTTCATACTAGAAGGATCGATGATGACTCAGAGAAATCGTAGTTGGCGCAACACGTCCCTGAGACTAGTCACCAAGGAGTACCTATCCATTATTAACTTTTCTTGAGAAAAACATAATTGTGGGTGGAGCACCAAATGGGATTTGCGAGCGAGAGGATGTTTCTCCAAATAATGGGCCTAGGCATTTTGGTTACACCCAAACTATTTAGAGTCCCATAATTAGTTCGAGGTGGTAAAATTATACTAGGCATCATGGGTCTCCCAGTTCACAGCTTTCTCTCTAGGAGAAATCCTTCCCGAGCTACCTAGCCACTATTGTTCAAGCACCAATACCTTCCATTTTTCACATGGGGAGGTGGTAATAATCTTGTGGGACATCTCCCATCTCTTAGGGATACACATTCTTGGAAATATGTATGACCAATTTCTTCCCGCAACTACTACTTGGGACGATACCAACCATGTTTTTCCATTGACAAGGAGATTACTGGTCAAAGTAGAGGGACTTCTTGACCTCCCTCTCTAGGATCACTCTCTTATCTCTTTTTTGGCTTTAATATGGTCAATTTTTAGGTGAATGGGGCTAGTCCAAGAGACTTCTGTAGTCTAACTCATCCTACCCATCAATCTCAAAAAATTAGGGGGCATATTGTGCCACCCTCGAAGCAAGACAATATTCTACCTGTGGATAAGAGCTTCAACCAGACATGAAACCTGTGCTTAGATTAGCAGGTTTATTTTCCATGTTTTTTAGCGGATGGATCTTCCCATCATGTGACATATATATCAGGGTCATGTCTTACATTCTGATGTTGGAGGCTATGCTAGAAGATGGTCGACCAGTTAATCTAACCATTACTACGCATGCCCGAAATTATGAGTAGCCTGGGAAGATACAAGAAGGTAACCCTCGACATCATCTAGGCAGACCGTTTCAATTTTTCATGGGTGGATAACAGAAAAATTTTATTTTTACGAATAGTGACACATTGCAAGGGTTCCTCACTCTGACATTCAACCCTCCCTTATTAACATCTCTATTGTTCGTCTTATGACTTTAAGCATTAGCGATGCAGTTGGTCTACTAAATGAAAGTTCTCACTTCTCATTTACACCATACCATACCCCTCAAGGGTCACTAAGAGGTGACATGGTCAGTTCTTCAGAGGAATTTTCATACACTATTGTGCATTGGGATGGGATGCTTACTACTCACAAAGATCAAGTAACCATTTATGATCCATACCTCCCTTATAGATTTTCTAGGAAATTTGGGTGCCTTCAATAGACTTCTATTCTCCGTTCCATTCAGTTACGGGGAGAATCTCATCCCATAATTCTTTTCTAGTTATGGATTATATTGATTTAGTAAGGATCCACTGTGAAGATTATCATCTCTTATATGATGCAATCCACTTTTCTATAACTTGAAAATTTTCCAACTGTGGGTAGACTGTTACTGTGACAGGGTGCTAAAAAGACCAATTCGATGGGTCCAAAAGCCATTAACCATCCTTCACTATGTATTGACCGCGATGACCATGACATATATTTCTATCCCCGTGGTAACTACAATGGCTACACCATCTGTTCTTATCCCTGTGGTGAATATGATGGATACACCACCTATTCCTACCCCTTTGGTGAGAAGATGCTAGATCCACCATCATATGCATCTAGACGGGGATTTATCATTGTGACCAATCTTGGTAGGGAGTGATTCAGACTACTCCCCTCCCATGGATACTACCCATGTACCTAATGAGGCTGGCCCTAGAAGAGTGTCACCGGATTCCCTTAAAGTTGCATTCAGTCCTCTGTGTCTGGCTCTAGATGTCGAACCATCTGAGGGAAGGTAGAGCCCCCCTACTTGGGTAACCAATCTTAGGTACCTTCTGACACCCATAATGATGCTTCTTGCCTATAGAACCATTGAGGAAGGGGAGGAACAAGCCCTTGATGCTATGAGGAGGCATCAAGTGGTTCAAAAATAGGTGTGGTATTAGTTATGCACCCTTGCCACAGAATCACCTCTGGATAGATTTATTGATGAGACAGACATCTTTCAGTGGTTATTTACCAAATTAGGATCTAGTTTCTTTGATTATCGACATCTAAACCTTCTCATTTACCAGATATTCATATACAGGGAAGACCTCACTTATTTTGAGTATAAAATTTCCAAATTCAATTCTTCACATCATCATGTAACGAGAATACAAGATGTTTTAGAAGTACTAGATCACCTGACGGCTGAGGATGCGAAGGCTCATGATTTGGTGAATACCCTAAAGGAGGATTTACAAGAATTTGAGGCTCACATGGATAGGTTGAAGGATCAACTGGCCTCTTTGGGTGCCAATTATGAAGCTATATAGAAGAAACAGTGGGATCTTGAATACATTATCGAATTTGTGTGCCTGATTGTCAAAGCTAAAGCAGATGAGAGAGCTTCTTTAGAGAAAACTCTTGAGGGCCCATGGTAGTCCCATTCCATTTTTCTAGAAAGGGAGAGTTGATCCTTACTATAACTTTCCCAAATCACGACATTCTAACTTTCTTTTGATACAATGGAGAGACTCAAAACTGGTAATGTTCCTCCGTTTGTTTTGTAACATTCCATTTTTTGGAACGAAGGAATAATTTTTCCTTCCAATACTTCTTCTTTTTCTTTTCATATCATGTTAATTATTCACAATTAAACTTATAAACACTATTTAGATTATGTATCAATTTTAAACTGTGAATTGAAACCATTATATTGAAATAATTGAATCATGCCCTAATTTTTACCTGAGCCGTAGGACTCTATGAGCATAGTTCTACAATTGTGGGGGTTATATGGAGAACCTCATGAATGTTTGTGCCTTTTTTCCATTTTTACCCAAATTTTTGCCTAAGTCTATTTGGTATATGATTAGTGGGTATAACATGACTTTTTCATGGGCTGCCTTTTACAGGTTTTCAACCTAACAAGATTTATGTCTCTTTTGAGTATTTGATAGCTCACAATTGTTTTCCTAAACCAAACCCAATATAGGTTTTATGATATGATACTCAACTTTTATCTAGGGGTTACCATTGCAGGTTTTCATTATGATGAGTATTTCGTCTTTTCTTTTTCATTGATGGTTTATAGTCTTGACAATCAGACTTATTATTAATGTTTTAGGTCAAACAGTTTTTACAAAAATTTATGGGGTAGGGTCCCCAACTTGGAATTCATCAATCGGGAATTACCTAGTAATATCAGACATGAAAGATGGATTTTTCTTGACCCAAAGTTCATGATTTTTGGATGCACATGAGTCTTGGGAGCCATGTTATGAATATAGAGGTTGGTCAGGACTCTCATGGGGATGAATTTTCCTCTCATTGTCAGCCATTTTGTTTGAAAAATATGAAGAGCCACTAGGGCATGATGTGAATAGTCAGACAAAGGTGTCCACATGATACTGGAATTCCATTTCGGATGCCCTGGGAGATTTATAACACTATGTATTTTTTTGAGGTTGGGGACCACAATGGGTGGCCTATCTGAGGGATGATGTTAGAATGTATTTAGGGAATTTGAATCAGCTTTTAATGGGAAACCACTACCACATAAATTTTACTTGTGTAAGGGAGAGAAAGTGATTCCTCGGTTCAATTTGACAAGTTTTTCATCTATGGGAAATTGAAAAGTGAAAGAAATGTAAGACGTAATCCACAGGGTTTTAGAATATGAGGAGTGTGATGGGACATAAAAGTCATTTAGCTATACTAAAATTAGAAAGGACTCTCATGAGGAAAAATTTACCTTTGTTTGAAGACTATTTGTAGGTGACATATGCAGATCCACTGGGGCATGATGTGCATAGTAAAACAAAATATTCCACGTGACAGAGGCCTTCCATCTCTAATGGCCATGAAGGATTATAGAGATTGGGATCTTTCTGGACGTGGCGTATGGATTATGGAAAGGGGTTCACCTAAACATGAAAGGTGTAATTTATTTGTCTGAACTTTATCAAGAAACTCAGAACTAGGTGGGGGTATTTTATTTTTCATTCGTGGACCAACATCGGGCATATGGATAGGGTATAATTATTTTACATAAACCTTGAAAGACTGATGGTGAATCAGGCTAGGATGTTCTAATATATACAATATGTGGGTAGGAAAGAGAATATAGAGCATGAATTTATGGGTTCTTGAATCAGGAGGGATGTCACAAGTATTAGGATCCATTAGGTGTACTGAGTTAGGAGAGGACTCTCTGGAGGAAGAATTTACCTTTGGTTGATGGTCGTTTTGCTAGGGACATATGCAGCGCTATCGGGGAATGATGTGCATAGTCAAAAAAGGTGTCCATTGGATACTGGCCTTCCATCTCCGATGGCCATGAAGGATTATGAAGATTCAATATTACTAAAATCACAATTTCTTATGTATGGTAGGAGTGTATCTGGATATATTAGAAACTTTTGGGTTGTGATTCACACATGGAATCAGGTAATCCCTGACATATATCTGACTCAAATGAAGGGTGAGGTATTCTACCCATATTTATAATAACATATAGTTTAACATCATAAGATCAGGACATGAGGTTCCTTATGGGTAAAGGAACCATAACATGCCTTTTAGGGTTATACTTCTTGGATCAAAATCCAAGATTGATTTTTTCATGATGTAATGGTGGATCCCCTGATGAGGTCCCCAAGATCTGTGAGATATTCATGGTTTGAGGAAAAAGTGATTACAAGGATTCAAGATCAACACATAAGAATAGAATAATCAATTGCAGGGTGCGTTGTATACTTAGACCAATTCTATAAAGATTAAAATTGTGTAACAAGGATGGATTCCTCACAATTTATCATCAAGTGGGGTGGTCTTATGGTATTCCCAAAGTGAAAGAATGGAAATATGATCTCCCTTATACATCCTTGTAGATAGGACTTTTATGGGGATTCTTGGGTTTGATTTGATTTTTGCAAAAAAAGGGGTACATTTCAACACCTTCTATGGCTAAGTCGAGATCATCAAATTTGGGTACACCACACTTCTTATCAGGGGGAAACCAAGTTACACAATATTCATAATGAACATTCTTTACTGAGGTTTTCCCATTATGTGGGAATGGAAGGCATTTTTTTTTGAGGTTTATGAGCCATGATAAGAATATAATCATTTACATTGTGCAGTGTAATTTTTTGTCATGCAACCGAGACCCTTATGGGCTTGCAGTTTAGCGGCGTGCAGTGAGGACAGTGGAAGCACAGTTCATCATCGCATTTCAAGGAAACCTTGTCACAAAGACCATAAATAGCTTTGGTTTAGTCATGGTCATGATATTTTGGTATTATTTAGACATGAGTGATGATATAATGTTTAAACCACAGTCTCGAGGGGCCCTTGGATCAGGAGGAATGACGTGGGGCTTAGAAACCATTGGTCGTATGGAGGTAGGAAATGACTCTCTTAAGGACGAGTTTTCTAATGGTTCATGGACATTTTGTAAGAAACATATGTAGAGCCACATGGGCCTGATGTGAATAGTCAAACAACGGTGTCTGTAGGACACTATCCTTCCATCCCCAATGACCATGAATGTTTATGGGGACCCAAGCTTTCTCAAAGTATAGTGTTTCAAAAATGGGAAAAATGTGTCTAGGAATGTAAGAAATATCTAGAACATGATCAAATGTGAACTATTGAAGATTATATATAAATATAACTCATATGTAGGGGGAAGAATGATCTTTTGACTCGTTATGGGTGTTATAATTCAAACATGGAACTTCTTCATCTTTTTGAATTCATTGTGGAGGAAATTGTGGGCATGTTCGGGATCTTGTAACACTGAGGATCGAGCTTCACATGACACTTGAGGAACCTAGAGTTTATATTCATGCGGTGAGGACCTTTCATGGATTCCCATGTTCAAGTACGACTTGTATAGAGAGGAAGGGGAATTTTTTTTTGTTTGGGCCGCTGGACCGGGATAGAGGATATGAGCGGCACTACGTATCCCACTAATGAATGGGAATTAAGCCGTATATAGTTCTGAATGTTCCAAACAATGGTTCTAGTCCATGTGTAGAGAAATGAGAGAGAATTTTTCATTAATTGGTGGTTGGGCCCATATATTAAATTCAGGTGTCACTACATATCCTACAGGGGCCAAAATCAAGCCATACATATTTTTAAATGCCCCTGCACTGTTCTGACTCAGACATAGGAGTAGATGAATTTTGATTTCATCAGCTACAGATGTCAGGTCTATAATATTCCTCCATGGTTTTTTATATAAGTGAATCCTTACCACTGATCCTAAGCTCGCGTGAGTTATACTCGATGTGAGAAACAAGGAGTGACAAGGATTTCACTTATAATATGGGGTGATAGAGGGTACAATAGCATCATTTTTTGATATGGGGGCTCATCCAAGGGATAGATAGCTCATCATGGCTCCCACAGACATTAAACTGTATGACATATGACCCCCCCCCATTTTGGTTCAAGCTCTAAGAGTTTCTTCCCAAGTATCATTGGGGTTCGGAGGACCAAAAACATTTCTCCTTCGAGGAAAGACTGAAGGCAAACCTTTTTGTTGAAGCCTTGTGAGATCCAATTTTGGTAGACTTCCAAATAGTGCAAAGTGTGTAGCATTTTCTCATCCAACTACTCCAACTCATCAAACTATCACTGAGATTGTTCATCCATGAACATTTTACTACATATGTCCAAAGAGAGTGATGAAACATGAATTTCAATGGACAAACATGCCTTTGCCTCATATACAAGTTAGTACGGGGTTTCCTGTGTGGCAGTGCGGGTCGTGGTTTGGTAAGCCCATAGATCATGAAGGATGTAGTCTGGCCATGATTTCTTATCCTTATCCACCATCTTATGGAGTATATTGGACATAGTCATGTTGAAAGCCTCTATCGAACTGTTGGATACTGAATGGTAGTGGGATGAATTGTTGGATATTATTCCATATTAATAGTATAACTTTTACAACTCAGAAAAGTAGATATTTGTGCCATTGTCTGCCAATATTGTATGAGCGAAACAAAATCTGGAAATGATGTTGGATTTTCAAAAAGCTAACAATTCTTTTTTACCCAACCTCATTAAGGTGTATGGCTTCAGCCCATTTGGTAACGAAGTCTACTATTATGAGAATGAACTTGAATTTTCTAGATCTAGTGGGAGGATATGGTCCCCCAACATCCATCCCCCATATGGAAAATGTCTAGGAGTACTCACCATGTGAATTAGCTATGGGTAGTGGTGAATAAAATTGGCATGAACTTGGTTTGAATGAAACTTCTTGGTGAATGTTGCATAATATTTTATTATAGTGGGATAATATTATCCCAGACATCAAACATGATGGGAGAGCTTGGCTACTGATTGGTGTGCTCCATAAGATCTATCATGCACTTCTTTCATGATGACATAAGTCTCTTCCCCATATATTCACCTTTGAAGGACCTCATCAAGGTATCATTTATAGAGAACATTTTCTTTGTTTTCACCATTGTACAAGACAAAATTGACTGACTGCCTTCAGGTCTGTTCTCTTCCAGCCCTATCTAGTGGGAGTTCCCACCTCTGGAGTTAATTTTCAATGGGAGTCATTTATCCAGTGGTGAGACCATAAGTCTCATAAATAGGTCTAATCTTGTTAATTTCCTATGTATTGTTCTAAATGAATGTCAAGACCATTTGATGGTGGGAAATACTGGTGACTGTTTCATCCTAGTCTGGATCAGCTAGAGTTATAGCTATATTTTCCACAGCATTGGCTTGAGCATTTCATGGATGGGGGACATAAGTCAGTGTTGGTTATGACGAGAATTCTCCCATCAATTCTTGAACATTGTTCATCAAAGGTACTAATACTTATTTCTTAATGGTATAGTCACCATTTACCTGCTTGATGACCAGCTATGAATCACCTTTTATCTTAATGAGTTTGGATCATGCATGAAGTTCTAGCTCCATGCCTGCAATGAGGGCATAATATTCTACTTCATTATTAGTGAACCCCTCTAAAAGCAGGAAGGGGTAAGTAAAGATAGACTTTTCCGGGGAAATGATTACGAAACCCATTCCTAATTTTTTGAGCCTGGGATCCTCCATCCTTTTCCTGGTTAGGCTTATGTAAGCACTATCAAGGTACATTTCCCATGCCTAGGGGTGTTGTGGGATGGATAATACTTTTTCATTAGGTTGTTCAGTATCTAATGGGGTCATTTCTTCTAAGGGGTTCTCTTCTAAGAAGTCTACTAATGCTTGGACTTTGATGGATTTCTAGGGTATTTAACATATTCCAAACTGTAGTAGGATGAATGCCCATCGTGATGACCCTCTAGTTAGCATGGGCTGGCTAGGGATATACTTTAGTAAGTTGCAATGATAGACCAGATGGACATTGTGGTGCTGCAGGTAATGCCTGAATTTATGAACCACAATGATTTGGGCTAGGTATTTCTTTTCAATTCTTGAATATTGAGTCTCAACATAGATCATTGTTCGGCTAAGGTAATAAAGACTTCTCTCTCCACCGATTCCATTCTTCTGAATGAGGAAAGCTCTTAATGACCGTTCTAAGGAATTTTTGTGCAAAATGAGTGGTCTATCCTCAACTTGTGGCATCGGCACTAGTGGGTTTAGGAGATATCTTTTGAGATTGTTTAATTCTTCTTGAAAATAATAATCCCACTCATATGGGACACCATTATTCATTAACCTAGTTAAAGGAAAACACTTACCTGCAAGGTTTGCAATGAAGCACTGAATACAGGTGAGGTTTCCCTGAAAGACCCAAAATTCGACGAGGTTGCGAGGTAGAGAAATGTCATGTATGGATTTTTTCACCTTTGAGTATAATTTGATGCCGCAATGGTGTATGTCGAAGTTGAGTAATTTTCACGAGGTAACTCTGAAACCACACTTTAAAGGATACATATTTAAACTACGAGGTCGTAGTTTATGGAAGATAGTTTCTAGATTTATCTGGTGGTTTTACCACTATTGTCATTTGACCACTAGACTGTCAAAGTATCACTTGACGAATTTTCCCAAGAAGGGAATCCAAATGTGATGAATTCTGCACTGATATGTGGCACTGACATTTTTCACACCAAAGGGAATCACCTTATAATAGAAAACTCCCTAGGGGGGCCCTGAAAGAAGAATCTTCTTCATCACCTCATGTTTTTCAGATTTTGTTGTATCCATAATATCCATCCATGAAAGAGAGGGCCTCATATCCGGTGGTCTCATCGACCAAAAATTATATGATCAGTTCTGGGAAATCATATTTCAAGAAGTGCCGATTAAGGTCTCAGAAGCCAATATAGACTCTAATCTATCCCTTATTTTTCTTGATAGGGATTATCTTTTCCAATGATATCGGATACTGGACTTCTTGGATGAAGTTATATTTTACTAGTTTTCTAACTTCAGCCTTTATTTTGGCATCATGTGTCGGGTGGGACCTTCTAGCAGCTTTCTTATAGCCATTCTGGTCTTCTGGAAGACCCAAATGATGAGTGGAGACCTCGGGATTGAGGTTTGAGATTTCTATGCAGTTCCAGGAAAATAAATCTCAATTATCCTTGAAGAAGGTGGTATATGCTTATATCTCTTCTATGGGAAGATCCACACTAATCAGAGTGGGCAGCAGGTCATCATCGATGCCCAGTTTGTTCTCCCTAGGTTCATCCATTGTAGTAGAGACACATTCTTTGAATGTGGGAGGGGCATATTTGGGGTCTCTTTAGTCTTCTTCATCATGATTTTCTTCACCATATTCTTCCTCTTCTAATGGAGAGTGGATTCTCGAGATTAATTCTCCAGCGTTATGAGAGAAATCAAAACTCTGATTGATGGGGACCAGAACAACTCCTTTTTCCCTAACTGGCCACGAGGAATTCATTGAAGAGGATGGAATTTACTTGAATTCTTTTCCTAAGTGGAGATCATATTCTGCCTTAGTGAGTAAGGTGAGAACTATCTGGGGTCCCATGGATGGTCCAAGGGCATATTTGTTTGGGTCTTCCTTGTCATCATAGTAGTTGGCATACTTTTTAGTGTCTTTGGACTTGGCGACCATAACAAAAATCATGCAGACAACTGAGTTTGTATCAAAACATGAACTTATGCACCCAACCTGGTTGATTGGAAATGTATAATATTCCCTGAGTTGTTTGAAGGGATTGGAGAGATACATTTCCAATACATTTGGGGTGGTGGTACAATAAACGTTTTCAGCCAAATACTAATTCTCTTTCAGTTCCAAGAACCCTACATCAATGTAATTCATCTCACAGACTTAGAATGCGAATTTATTGGCGTGCAAGGTACCTTTTTACCCTTAGTGAAATATTTGAGCACTGATGGTATGATGAGGTAATAACCACATGATGATGCATCTAGGGCCTTCCCAACAGGACGTTGAAGGCAGTACATTTCCACACAACAAAAAACACAGAATCAGACATGAGGTCACCAAACCATGTTTTAATCTTGATTCATCCATTAGATTCAGATCACTTTTTTCATATCCTAGCAATGTTTTGGTGCAAGGTGTTTCACTTTCCTTATCATTTCCTAACCGAAGAAGTGTTCAAATTGGGAGGAGGTTGACTCTAGAGCCATTGTCGATGAAAATTCTCTGGAAATCAGTTCCATTTATCATTCTAGACCCATATAAGGGTTTGATGTTCCCTTGAATGATGGATTTTATATCCTAATATGTGAAGGAGATGACGACATGGAATTATTTGGGATTGGTCTCAATCCGATAGACTTTGGAAGCCACTACTTTAGTCTTGAGTTCTTGGGTACTTAGTAAGGCTTCAATGTTTGCCTTACTGTTGTTTGCGGAAAGACTCAAGGAATACAGGATCGATATATTTTCTAGTTATAGGGCTTGATTCATCATAGTATCATATTTCAACTCTAAAGGCCGGTGCTTCCCAACTCGAGGATACTCTTTCATAGGTTCTTTAGGGGCATGGTCTTTGGACACAGATGGACCGACCTCTGTGACATGAACTAATGGTGCTGTTGTGCTTTCCAAGGTTTTACAAATTGGTTTTCCTATATTTCTTGGGCAATTGGAAATCTGTTATTCCTATGATGGATACCCCTTTATGATTGGGATCATATTTCTTCCAGAGGGAGTAGAGAGGGTTCTTCTACGAGTTTTCGTAATGTTAACAGTTTGAGCTAAAGCATGAACAAGAGTTTGGATCCCACCACGATCGTGCATTCTGGGAAGCCCTCGGCCTATATGGAATCTTCCTCTAGATTTCTAGTCAAACATGGGGGGTTCGGGTTCATGGCCATAGTCTCTATCAGAGAAGGGGACCATCAAGTAAATGAAATTAATGGAGTAGAAGATTAGTTCTTGATCTGAAAATGATTCTCTATCATTATCTTTTATTGATGATCCTGTTTGGTAGGGTTGTGCCTATTGTCCTATTCAGAGGGGTGATGCCTGTTGTCCTATTCAGCATGGTGGTTCTCGTTATCCCATTCAGAGGGGCGGTTCCCATTGTCCCTTTTGGCGGGGCAGTGCCCGTTTTCCCATTCGGTAGGGCAGTTATCCTTGTCCCCATTGGTGGGGCTGTGCCCGTTGTACCGTTTGGAGGGGTGGTGCCCATTTTCCCATTCGGCAGGGCGATGCCTGTTTTCTAAAGTCTGCTGGCATGAAGTCTGAAAGTGTCAAGACCATCTTCGACTTTGGTGTCGTCTCATCTTGTGGATCCTTCTTTCTTCCCTTCTGGCCCTTAGAGGACTGTGGGGATGAGGATGATGAATGTGTTTCATCAGGAGCTATTGTGGGCATGGTTGGTTGCTTCAACTGTGCCTGGAGGATTCCATGGGCTCGGTTGACTATTTTTTGAGTCATCCAAATGTAAATTTTTTTCTCCTTTTTATAGTGACTTTTTTCCATTATTCTTCACCTCTCTAGTCTAATTTGAATATGTACACCCATTGTGCTAGCGGAAGACCCAACTTGAATTGTTCAGAATCCACCATATTTTGTAGGAGATCCTTGAAGATGAAGCACTCTTTGATGGTGTTCCCCAGTATTCGGTGATAGAGATAGTAATTTTTATGGTCATAAAGACCCAATTTATCACCTCTCTTTGGCTCTGGTAGCCGGAGTTGGTTTCAATTCATGGTGGCTATGAAGTAGCCACAGAATTTCTCATCTCTAAATGAGTAGAATTTATTTCTTTTTAATAAAAATGATTTTTAGCACACATTAACTCATCTTATTGAGGTGGGGGGGGGGGGGGTGGAGGTTGGTGTCTAGTGGGTCCTTAACTCTTTGGCGGAGGCCTGAAAACAAGATCTGGTTCCAGGGGTATCTTAAGCCTGACAGAAACCAATTCAAATTTTCCTGTTCTTTTTCCTAGGGATGATGGGGCCACCCGGGACTTGATATTGGTCTATTTTAAGAAGTCTTATATCCTTTGTGAAATTGATGATAAATCTCATAATCAACTTCTGAGAATTATAGGGATGAGCGATGTCCACAATTCATCACATATATTATCGATGCACATAGTGATCATTTCATCATGGGGGAGTGGTCGATTTAGAGAGTAAGTCAGGCCTTTATATATGGAAATGATGTCTGTAACTCTTTTATTCTCCTACTGCTTTTAGTTCATGAGATCACTGACCATTGTCTTAGGCAATTTCAAACTGAACTGGAAGAGAAACTGTCAAAAAATTTCTTATTATCATTTGATTGAGTGAGCTTGCAATCAAGTATACCAAACAAAGGCTGAACCCTATAGAGTTCGCACAAAGCACCTAAGATTTACTTCTATTTACTGATCTATGGTGCCCATTACGGGGACACAGTAAGAGGAATAGTTAATTAGTTGCTGTTTCATGTCCCTAGAACTATTTAACACTAGGAATATGGGGATCCCAAAGTTTGGTGGTGGCCAAACGTTGCTCACCCAACTAGATTAGAGTTTACACTACAGTTGTATGGGAGCATGAAACCCTTCCATGGATTCTAGTCAAGCTATTAGTTTCTCTATGGTATTCAAGATACCATGATGCATATCCTTCCAGACTTGAGCTAGGGTGGGTACATCAAGGGGAAAAATAGACATACTGACACTAATTGTATTTAGGGTGAATACCTAGTCGGGGGCATCCTTTTTGGTTTTCCTGAATGTATTCTGGCTTCTTTCCCAATGGAGGTAGGGAATGATATCCTTTTGATGTGGAATTCAAGTAGGTTGATGGCCACAGTGATGGATTGGATGGGAATAAAAGCTTTATTTCCCTTATCGAGATGAGCTCCTGTGGTAGGGGAACCTCTTTTGGGAACATTTGTTGACATTCTGCTTGAGGAATGCATCTGGCAAGATATCTCCCTCAATGCATCTTGGTATTGATTCACCTGAGCTCCTTCACTTCCTCATCCTACTTGGGGAATCTTTCCTTCAGTGTGGGGGACACATTCTCAGGGTGGGATGAGGTTTATAGACGACTTATTATTTATTCTTCTACTTATTAGGGATTAATGTGAGAGGTAATGCCAGATTAACTGAGGGGCACCCAATTTTTGGAGATCTATCTAGTTCCAAGTATGAACACCATTAGGCTCGGTGTGGGAGGCCTTTAAGAGGGAACCATATTCTCTGGAGTGATCTTTGTTTGTATCATTTACTATTAGATCTGTGTAGATGATATTTATCATGTTCACCGATGCATACAGCATTGGGGGTAATGTACCTAGTGATGGATTGTAGGAAAGATTTTTTCATCCTTTTTTGGACTTTACCCTACTATTATGCAGTATTCTTCAGGTTTCTTTTAAAACATTGACCTGAAGGGAGCACTTATACAACCTATCAATGTGCCTTCATCTAAGAGGGTTTGAACCACAAGATGTGGTGGAATGGATGACCTGTCTATTTATCATTATTCCTAGATGGGAGAAGGCTGATGTCTGCTGTACGGGAACTTGAGGTAAAAATGCCCCTAGACTTATTGGCCAGGATTGATCCTGTTCTTCCATTGATGCACAATAGCCTGTATTTTTTGGTCTTATGGGGGAATTTTGAGTTGAAAATTTCCCTAGACCTGCGATATAGGGTTATTCTCATATTGCGGTTATAGTTTCCGCTATTGAAACCTTTTTTATTTCATGCAGTCCCATGTGGGTTTGAGCCGAGTATGGTGCTGGATCCGCATGATATTTATTGGATTTAGGAGACATGAGAACTACTTATTGGTTGTCTTCCCTTATGCGGGAAGCCTATTGGATGTTCTCAATTTCCTATCTCAGAATATTTTTGATGGCTTGATCTCTTCGTGCCTGAAACCTTTTAGACTTACTCCGGGACGATCTTGTTGAGTATTCCATCATTCCTAAGAAGGGATTTCATTTGGTTTCTGTATTTTGGTAATGAAATTTAAGATTTCAATTCCAATTAGGTCTATGGTTCGTGATGTGGGGTGAAGTGTAGAGCTCTAGGTTATCCCCATCCCCGAATATAAACTCCAGACGGGGTGTCGATGATGAGGCCACACAACTCGTGCAATGCATGGAGGCAAGCCAGTTCAAGGGTTTTCATTTCCCTTTCAAATCATGGAAACCGGGCAGATGGAAGGGATTCCAGGACTATTAGATGACAAATCTCTCCTAATTTGTTAACATGGTCTGCATACCCTTCATTTGGAATGAACGTTTCTTTTAATATGAAAATATTCATCCAGATATTGAGCTGAATATTATGTATACATTCTTCAGACAACTCCCTTGGTATGTCAACATGAGAAGTGGCTATGGGATAATTCATCAATGGTATCCCTGCCTCAGTGTAGTAGGGATTTCTCTCATTTGTCCCGATAGGGGAGGACCTTATTGCCAGAGTGAATTTTGATTGTGGGGAGGAACTTAGAAATTGGTGCTACAATGGTGAGGGATACCATTATAATTTAATTTCCTTGATGTGGAGAATGTACCTATGGTGTATACCATAGGGAGGACCATCAGGGTGGGCCGCATCATGGGGAGGATCTTCTCACTACTTGATGTCAGTAAGGGGAGGACCTTCTCGATGAGTGCTTTGATGGCGATGAAAACCGTCATAGGTTGATATATATCTGCAAGGAGAATTTATACAGTGCACATCCGGGGGAGGGACTATAGGATGTTCCACAATGAGGTGGGACCTTCTCGTTGCTTGATGTCACTGAGGGGAGAACCTTCACAATATCTTTTATTGTGGGGAGGGCCTTCGCAATGGATGTCATCTTGGAGAGGACTACCATTATGGATCGACATCCTACTACAAGAAGGATCATAGATATAGCGTATACCCTGGGGAGGACCATCAGGGAAGATGAAAACAAGAGGAGGAACATATTGTTGTGTGATCATCTGATCAAGGGGAGTGCAACCCTGACACGCATCAAGATATAGAATCTCATGATCGATTATTCTTGGACAACAGAGTAATACCTTGTGGGTGCTCTAGGGAGGACCTTTAGAGCTATTGATAGAAACATTGCGGGGAGGACCTTCTCAACTGCTACTTCCACTTCCATAATTTGGTAATGGACGAATAGGGTCTTGAGCCTTTATTGATATATTCTCAAGGGTGTTAAGTACTCCAGCTTCCAGTAAAGAGGGATCATATATGTGCTCTTCATTTTCCAGTTTCCTTTGGTGCATTTATTTTTTTCACCCTCTTGCGGGTAATTGGGGCCAACTACTATTGGTAACGAGCTTCATATATGGTTCCCTATCTTGTTGGTCCTCATGATTTTTTAGGGATATGCCGATGGACATATTGAGTTTTGGTAGGGATATATGCCTGCCCTAGATTTCCCACCCTGTTGGACCGACGTCCCCCAGTTGGAACATATATTTTTTCCAATCCAGTTGTTCGCGTATCGAGGAATATTGCCATAAACCCTCCTAGACTGGGGTATGGATTCATAACTATTCTGGAGTGACTAACCCATTTTGAAAATAAGTAATTCCATTATAGGAAACCGGGCCACATGCCCAGTTTCATGCCTTTTTCGGCGATGTAATGATATCTTGGCATGGTTGGAGGATATGGTTGGGAATAAAAGTGTTATCTTCCATCATTAACAGGATGTGATGTGATACATATTTTGAAAAAATAGGTATAAATTCCCATTACTATGTCAGAGTAGGAGTTTGTGCCAACTCTGGTCCTTCGTAGGTTTCTAGTATATACTGGTAGTTCTCCTATTTGGGGACAGAGGAACGTGTCTACTTCCTGTTGTCTTCTCTTGTTTTCACCGTATTTTACTAGTGGAATTCATATTCGAGAGAGAAAATTTAAATCTTCTCTATTGCAGTTGTATTTGTCTCATGGGATTTGTATGCATCTGTAGGGATTTGAAACTGGTCTTATTTGCTTGTCGCCCTATTTGGATGAGGGATTAATACACATTAGTAGGTATTCATGGATTCTTTTAGCTGGTTTCCGCCCTATTTGGATGATAGAATTCTTTTGAATTGGCAGATATCTGCATCTTCCAATAATTTTCTTCTCTTTCTGCATGGCGGGACTAACAAGCACTAGAAGGAACATGCATGTGCTCAGATTGTGCCACATTCTTTCTATGGTGAGATTGGGTGGAGGAGGATTTTTTTGTGTCTTCCCATTGAATACCAAAGAGTTTGTATAGTAGAGTTCCCCCTTGAGAATCATGGTGATAACCTATTCCTGATTATATGTCTGCCGCCCTCAGCAGGCGACCTGAGGGTCCCATGTCTTTTGGACAAAAACAGGTTCCCTCATCATAAGATTCTATTCACAATCAAGATACATGGTCATCCGGTGTTGGAGGTGATTATCTCTACAAGGGGCCAATGAGTATGACCCTTGTGTTGCTGGAATGAAGTATTAAACATTGAATTATTCTACCTCCCTGATATAAGGGAGGTAATTGTTGTCATGCTCTAGGTATAGGCTCCCGAAATGGTTCGAGATGACCACTAGGGACTCCTTGTGTGGGGGTGACGACAGTAGATGAGGAGGCGACTATAGATCTTTTTTAGATTGGATATAGTTTTTTACAACCTACACTGTATGGAGGGTACCTATTTGGTGGTACTCTTTAATCAGCGTGTTGGATAACCAACGTTGAAAAAGATGAGTTGGTTAGGGGGTCCAATTCTTCATCGAGGGCCCAACCACCTGCTGGATCGCTTAGGCGCATGTGAAAACTGGTTTTCAGGATTCCATTTGGATCAATGGTTTCTCTACGGAAACCTGCGATATATATATATATTACAAATATATAAAAAATCCCCATAAAAGTAGTATCTCTTGAACATATTTATATTCTAAGATTCATCTTGGCCCCCTTTCCCCATTTTTTGTGAGGTGAAGGGGCTTGAGTGGGGTAGAAATGCCACACTGGTTTAGGATTCATGTCGGGTTCACCATTTTTGTTTCGCTTCGGGGAAGCGTGTTTATGTGTTTGAGGAAAATGGCTAAAATGGAGTGATGGGTAAAAACCATTTGTCCATTATTATAGAGGCTTTTATGTCCCCATCATGGTTTTTACCTGATATGAGTCATTATACTTTAGAGGAATTGGATTGACCATGTAGGGACTAGTCAATTTATCCATTCCACATTATAAAGGAGGTTCCATAGTCAAATGGTTTCAAAGGGTGATTATATGGGGTAAATAATTTGTACAATCAGTCCTCATAGGATATGAATTACTTAGATTGTCTCCAACGGGTTTATTTGTGGAGCCAGAAACACCCAATGACCATAGTATCCAATATTTATGGACATTCTTTCCAAAGGCAGACACTCTTTGGATGAAGATTTGGCCAACAACACTTAAGGACTCCATTGGTTGAGAGGATGGGAGGTCGGTCTCATCGCACCCTTTTGGGAGGAATTATTTCATATTATGGGACTCTCTTATAGATTTAAGTCATGTTCATATATTCTTGAATCCATTGTTTATTCTCAAAGAGCGTATCCACATGCTACCACTAGTTTGCCAGATCATCATGGGTATACATAAATTTGATTCTACAAAGGAAATTCTGACTTAATATATTCAATAAGATGCTATAGAGTTTATCATCATCTATGAGGGATGAAATGTGATTTGATTTTGCGATTGAACCCAAAATATGGGCTTCATATGTTTCCTCAGGAGGTGAATCAGAGACCATGTAGTTCGGTTAGCAAAACATGGAACTCAGAGGAGGCCCATTTAGTGGGGGCATAATTGGGGTGGAATTGTTTGGAAGGTCATCCCCTTTGATCTCAAGTCTTTGAGTAGGAATCATACGTGTCTTGGTTTTAATAGTAATCCATGTTCTCATAGTTCATAATGGGTTTGGGATTACATATGGAAGTTGCCCATTTGAGGAGAACATGATTGTGTGAACCCTTTCAGAAGGGAACCCCTTTTGAGATCGGGTCTTCACGAAGGCGTCCCATGTAACCTGGATTGAACATGAATCAGAGTTCTTGTAGTTTTAATGTGTTAAGGAATATGCATGGAAGTTGTCCATTTGAGGGGAACACGATTGGTTGAACCCTTTCAAATGGGAACCCCTTTTGATCTTGGGACTTCAAGCAAGCGTCCTACCTATCTTGGATTGAACCAGAATCAGATTTCCTGTAGTTTAGAATGGGTGGTTGTGTGTATATTTGAATCATAAAAAATATATAGGCCCATGTGATTCACACTCGGCGTGAGAAACAAGAGGATGTGAAAGATTTAACAAACCACACCGCTTCACTCTCGCTGCTGGGAGAGGCTGTGCCTATGACAGAAGAGGTTTAAGTGATAGTGGGTGAGGGTGTAAAGCAATGAACCTTCTAATGTGGTATAACAATACTAGTCAAGTGTCTTGGATCGCGTAAGGTTAAGGTATTTCCTTAGTGTGAGTTCCCTAGAATGTTTTCTGGGAAAGTGGAGGAATTCCATTCCTCATCGAAAGGTGAAGTGAGCATGATTCCATCGAATTATCACCATTCCTCATTGAATGGAAAAGCAAGTGATCTTCCTTAATACCCAGAATGGGGAGATTTATCTCAGTATCCAAAGGTTGGAATATTGTTTACCATGGAAATGTAGACATAAAGATTCCCTAGGAGTCCAAACTATTGTGGGGAATCCTTTTTGACTCCTCTTAGCATGGGTATGTAGACTCAATGGGGCACACTGATGCACCTGATGGTTCGATCATAATGGTTCGATGGATTTGGAGGAGTAATTGGCTAGATGCTGGTGGGATAGTTAGTAGAGGAGAAACATAGGACACGATAGTAACAGTGGGGTGAGATTGGAGCCAGAGGGAGAGATACCCGAAGACACCCCATTCAGTGTACTGTTTCCTTAGGCGGGATTGGGGGAGCCCTGCATTCCATGATGCAATGCAGGTAGGTAGGTCTTCTGCGTATGGAATCAGTACATGGGACTGAGTATGTACCACCACATACCAAAGTGGTATGCGAACTTAGATATGGTCCACCACACTGTTTCAGGTTTCATCCACATACTGATGCATTTCGCAACATAGAGTTCGATTCACATTACAAAAAACTCTGCAGATAGCTTTATTAAAGGAGGGTCTAGGAACCTGTATTTTACATGCAGTCCATCCGAGAGGAATTTAAGGCTCACGAGGACACCAATTAGGTTCAAGGTTTTCCCAATATTAATTAGTTCCTTTTTTTTATGGTTCACGGTTGGTTATACCTTTAGAATCATGATTCGTGGTTTTCACATCAGTGATAATTCAAAACCAAAGTCAGAATCCTCTCCAAATTATTTCTTCCAATATCTTGGGTCTCCTCCGTGATTTATTCATTCGTTCGCCTCTTATTCCTCCTGTTCCCATTTTATTTATCCTTGGGGAAATCATATCTATGGGCATGATACACCATTTTTGGAATCCCATGAAGAGATATCTCAACCTGTGAATGACTCAGTCAACCGATGTTTTCAGAGGCTGTGGTTCGCGAGTCGTGGTTCCTAGAACCCTACTGATTGTCTTCATCCGCAAACTTCTAAGTTCGTGGGATGGTATACGGATGTCTATTTTTCACTTTCTTCCACTAACAACGCAGTTTTCACCTTCCTAGGTTCACGATCCATCCCCTCATGGGCCAACACCTCAGGGGTCCTTCCACGTACCGGTGGTCTGTAGTTCATGCGTTCCATGAACATTTCCTGGTGATGGTATGTCAGTCACATATAACTCTTGAAAAATTAGATTTCTTCATGTTTCTTCTCAAGTTTGAAATTCAATTTTCATCCATTTTCCTTATTAGACCTGTAGGAATGTTTGATTCCTTCTACAAAGTTCTTAGGGGGAGTATTTACTTCCCTTTGCGAAATGTTTAGGAACCTACAATGGTTTTTGTGAACATATATGATATATATGATATAATAATTATGATAGAATAATTATATATATAAATAAATATATATATATACTCACATATATGTCATTTACTTTGTTTCGTTCAATTCGACAATAAAAAATAGAAACAATATTCATGCTTACATATGGCTTACCATCTCCATGAATGGTGTATTCCATTTAATAATTCTATTTGATATAGATTATTATAACACAAATATACTAAATATAAATGATATTTATATATTTTATTAAACTATGAAAATAATTACATAGGTATAATAACCAATGATATAACTAATTATGAGACAATCCAAAAACAAAATGAATATTACCCGAAGCATAACCTTAACATAAAATTTATAACTAGAGGGTAATATAAAGTCTTAATAAATAAATATATTGTATTATATATAATAATATGATCCTTTAAAATATTTATAATAAATTTATATTTATTATACTGTAGTTTTTAATTAGTACAATGAAATTAAAGACACAAGGTAAGAAGATTTCATCCCACTTTTTATTTTCATTAGACACATTCCTTAATCATCACTCATTTCATTTGGGTGGTTTTTATACTACCCTTGGATGTATTATATTATTATTATACTTAAATTTATGGATATTTACATATCAATTTGATGGCATTTATTTCAGGGGTATTATGTTTCATAAGTTACCAAATTAGTAAAACAGTTTTGTCTCAATTTCCCTTCATTAAGACTCATGTTTTCTTAAGCACCTAAATTCTTATTTGAGGTGTATATAATTAAATTATTAATGTTATATCATGGTTCTCCTTATTTTCAAGATATTTTTATATTCTTGAAATTTTATTTTCTTAAATTTATAGTATGATCCCAAGTTACCAAGTGATAAGATTTTATTGAAATAATCTCATTGCTTTTCATGATTTTTAATGATTATGATTATTTGATGAAATCTTATGATCCATATCTCAATAATAGTCATGAGTTTTATTCACCTCTCTTTATTAATGAAATATCCATGTATTATAACAATTTTTTAATCTTTTATACTTATCATAATTAAGAATTTTTTTTAAGAAAATTTCATCATATTTCTCTCTTCGGTCAGAAGTCTATTTTATTTCAAAAAGTATGTTTTCAAAAAAAATATTCAAAAAAGTTTTCAAGTTTTCCTTGAAGAAAATTTTCAAGGAAAATAGATTTTAAAATTGTTTTATTGTTTTATGATCTTCATTTAAAATATTTCAAATATCTTTTCAAAGAAAAAGGTTTCCAAGAATTTTTTATGTTTAAGACATGTTTTTGAATGTTTAAAAATATTTATTTTTGAGTTTTAATCATTATTTTCAAGGAAATGGTTCTCAAAAAATTTTATGTTTTAAAAATATTTTCTTAAATAAGAAAGGATATTTTCCTCAAAAAATGTTTTCAAAAGATATTTCCAAATTATTTTCCATCTAAGATGACATTTGTTGATGTTAGTCATGCCTTTCTAGGAAATGATCAAAAGGTTCCCTTCATATTCATTATACGAATGGTTTGTGCTTTGATATCATGATTTTTATGAAACCAATTTCTCTTACATAATTTATATGCTTTGAAACCCGCTTCTTTTCATGGGTTATGTTTTCATAAATTCATTAAGAAACCTATCAATTTTTATAGTTTATGATTTGAGGAAGTGTTAATCATACCAATTTCATTTAATTGGTTATGATTTAATGTTTTTAAAACCTATGACTTTTTAAGGGTAATAATATGATGAAAGTTTTATTTTGTGGAACATGTATGAGTGATGGTATTATGATATGGTTGGGACATATATATCCCACCAATTCATTTGGTAACGATGGAAGACTCATGAATATATATGTTATGTGTGAACCTGATTACATGTTCACAATATTATGCATGGACCTGGTTGCATGTCTATAAGTTTATCCATGAACCTAATTACATGTTCATAATGTTATGGTTAAACCATATTTTGTGTTCACAATGTTATGAATGGTCCTAGTAACATGTCCATAATTTTATGCGTGAACCTTATTAAATGTGCACAATTTTATGTGTGGACCTAATTACATGTTCACAGTGTTATACATGGACATGGTTTCAAGTCCATAAGGTTATTTGTGAACCTGATTACACATTCACAATGTTATTCATGGACTTGGTTTCATATCCCTAAGTTGATCCGGGGGCCTGATTTCATTTACTTAACTTAAGGAGTGTACCTTTTTCTTATTATACATGTTTAGAATGTGATAAACAAATGTGAATGCCAGAATTCCATGTTTTATTCCTATTCTATGCTGTGATGGTATATGTTCATTATTTACTTATGATTCAAGTCATATGAACTACCGGTATTTATTATTGATCTCTGATATGTAAGGTATGAGCTATAAATGTTATACTCATGTTCCATACCATTTTGTTCATGTTATTCCTATGAATTTCCATTATTTACCCTTATGAAGCATCAGATCTCACCCCGTTCTTATTTTTCCTTTCCTCGGGTTTTGAAGAATGGTTATAGGTATATGTACTAGAGGTGGAGATATTTGTGGGATATATTAAAGATATTTCAGGAGGATAAAGGATTTTTTTTCAAGTTTCCAAATACATTGAACTATTACAGTCCTCATGCACGTATTTTTTAATTTACTGAATATTAATCTAAAATGATGTAATATCCATGTATGTTAAGCCTGTGTCCCTATTGTTGGTATTGGAGGAAAGGTTTAGTAAAAATTTCAAAACTAGGATGAGAAATATTAAGTGACATACCTATTTACATTTCTAAGGATATGTTTAAGAATGTCTCTAAGAATATGTTTAAGGACGAGTTAATGTTTAGAAAAATATCCTGGAATTTTGGTTAAAGATAAAGTGAGTGGATTCCTAGAAATACATCCCTATTAGGATTAAAAAAGGGATTTTGATCAGGAATAGTTTTACATTGGGGTAACAACTCTATCAAGATGTTCCAGACCTCACTCGTGGTAATCTGGTACATGAAAATTTTCCTTACAACACACCTGGTTTAACACTCCTAGGGGATATTCTTTGAGAATTCACAAACTCTTCATGAACCATAATGAAGGATTTAAATATATGATTGCCATTAATAACCTAGGATTAAGATATGGTGTGATATACTAAGGATAATGTCATGTATTATAAATACTATTAGTAATTTTTCATGATTATAGAGTTTTCTTTTATGATATGTGTTTCTACCCTTTTACATTATGGTCTTAGTCAATGGAGTGAACTAAAAAGAACATGGTTAAATTATAATTATTCATATGTTTAAAGTATAGGAATTATGAAAATAAATTTCCAAAGTTGAAATCTCATAAATAGAATATGGAATGTGGTATGAGTATTGGTTATACTTATGAAGATAAAGATACCATAAAAGAAATGTGAAAAGTATGTGATGTTATTCCAGTATTTTTTACATTAAACATGAAAACCATGATTAGATTGATGTTTAGGAACCTTATGAAATTATTCATATTTCATATTCTAGAAAGTGGTATTAAGGAGTAAGTTGATAAATAATGAGTAATGGTTTAAGAATAAGGTTGGACTAATGAAGTATTTATGTTTTGAAATTCAAATATTATGTTATATGAATCATGAAATGTATAATTATTTTCAGTATAATTTATAATTAAGGATTAAAAAATATATGTTGAATGGTGGTGAAGAAATTTAAAAGTTATTTAATAGAAAGGTGATATTTTGATTAAGGGATGGAAAACCTTAATTAATGCATGAAATTAAGATAATGTTATATCGATAAAGATATGTGGATTATGAATAAGTAAATTGAATAGTCCTGATTACCATGTAACTATGTATGGAATTTTTGATAGGTGGTTTATGATATCATTGATAAATTTTCAATATTTTTGGATTTAAGGAATAGATCTAAAATACTTTGGAATAAGGAAACATCCATGTTTTCAATATGTATTATGGTAATTTAGGAGATTACCATGTTTCAATAGAAAATACAATGAGGGTATTCACATTTTTGGAATGTGAAAATAATGTGGTACATGGTGATATATATGGAATAAATGTTAATATGATTTTGTGACTTTCTTTATAAAGGTTTGGATTTTCGTCTTTTAAAAGTTTTGTAATGTTATACATTCATGGAAAGTTTAATTTAAACATTAGTGGAAGTATATATTTACTATGTCTGTATTGAAAAACTTGGTTAAAAGTTTATTTTGTGACTAACCTAATTTCAAGGATTTCCATATTATTTATTTTGTAAATTATATTAGCATGGTTTTAGAAAAGAAAATCATGTATGTCGGGTGGCAACCAATGATTTTCGAAAAGTCCATGGGTCTTGAACCCGTGAATGAAGGTCGATAAGGGTTTCACACCAACCACTAGCCTATGTGATGTCTAGGTTAATGTGTAACTATGATTATTGAATAATTATTAATGATGAACTAGTAGAGTTACTTTTTATGTTTATAGATTATTGTATTAACCTAAATTATTTTGAAGAATAGTTAGAGGAAAATAATTATTATTTTCATCTTTTATGGTCCTTAAGATCTATTAAAAGTGTCTTTCAATATTTTAGGAATAAAATTTAATTTCTAGACTGCCATTTCTTGATGTAATGAATGAATTAGAATTAGATAAAAGCCTAAAAAATGTATGAAATCTTGTTAATTGAAATATATCAAGTATATATATTTCATTATATTCATGGACAATAAAATAATTACTCAATGTTAGTATAATGATAAAAAATGTGTTGTCCTAATACCTTAATTTTTATTAAACCGATGGCCTTTTAAATCATCACATTTTTATGACATTGAGGACCTCAAATTTTCTTCAATCATTCACTTTTTTGGGAATTATAACCTCAACAACTCCCTATAAATATTTGTTATTTTCCTCCATGGCCAATAATCACTCCCAAGCTAGGTTCTCTTATGTGGAAACCCAGTTATATGTTACTTTGGGAAACCATTATGGTTCCAACTTCCCCATTTTAAGGGATGTTTTAGTATCTATTTTTTCAACATGGGTTTATATGAATGAAACATTAGATTATTAAACATTATAAAAACTAAATTAATTTCAAGGGAAAAATTAATTTTAATGGGGGTCGAATGTAATATACAACGATTTTGGAAAATATATATATTTTAATTAATTTATCTTATTTATATTTTTCATTTCACATGAAATTAAAAATAGTTACATATATTAAAAAACTAAGTAAAAAACAACTTTCACATGAAACCAACTTGTATTGCTCTACATAAAACACAAACATTGAATTAGATGCACACAACACAAACTTGGCATGCACTACATGAAACACTGACTTGGCATACATTAGACGCAATAACGAGTTTCTTTGAAACATAATTTTATTGTTATAATTATTCAAAAGAGTTTTTCATAGCCTAGATATTTAAACATAGTAATAATAATATTAATAAATAATTTTCAAATGGTTTTATATATTTTTTTTATTAATAATACACATTTATAATGAAAAATATTATTTTTTGTAAAGTCTTTATTTGTTTCAAAATAATGTTTTTCTCGAATGAACTGTTTTTCATTTCCTTTTATGAAGAACACAAAATATAATTTTAGAAACATAGAAATATAGTTTGATAAAATAAAATTAATTTTTGAATTTATAATGTGGAAATTATCGTAGGGTGATTTTTTTGTGATTTTTCTACGAAACACAATTTTTTGATGAATAGTGAAAAATACTGCATTTTGGATAACAACTGCATTTTATTTTAAATAATTATTTCTTTTAAATTATAATTAAAAATTTTTAAGGTAAAATTAGATAAATTATAGATATATTAAAACTATTTATTTCATTATAATCAATTTCACCATGAAATTTAAAATAAATACTTAATAAACTTTTGAACATTTTTCTACTTAAGAAACCTAGTATCTCATACTGTCCGCAGGATTAACATTAATCTTATTTTTTCTCCTATGTGAATTGAATTTAGAAAAATGATTCTAAACCATTAAAATAATTATACTATTTAGAGTATAATTATTTCATGTTTATTTTTACCGACAAGATTAGTAAAATTAATTAAAATTAATCACAACAATTATGATCAAATTAAGGTTAGTTAGAGACTGAAACTTAATATTAGGTGTCAAAATTACCAAGAAACTTTTCAAAAACCAATTTTATGGCCATATTTAGTCCGTAATCCTTCAATTTTTTGATTTTTTTTGGTTTTTAATGACTTTTTTAGGTAATAACATTTGTACACTTAACTTTTTTTAAAAAACTCCAAGTCCTTTTCCATTCTTATAAAAGGACACCTTCTCTACCTATTCTTCAAACCTATAAAAACTCTTAGTTTTTTTATAACATATAAAGAATGATATTCTAAAAATCCTTAAATTCCTACTAGAATCCTCTGATTCTGAATATATCAATCCATGGAATACTTTTTCCACAAACCAAAAGGAGTTACACGATTAAGATGTAACATCTTCTCTCTAGCTCATTTATTTTATCTTTCTTATTCACCCCATATAATATATTTATTACATGATTGTATGAAAACACCATTATCTTCAATTTAATAGGATTTTTTTATGAAAATGGTTATACCTAAAATTACACACACATCAAACTAATGGGTAACAAGCATACTGTTTATGTGTACGGTGAACTACAACCTCATTAAATGATGATTGATTAGTTTTACTTTACCACCTATCATGGTTAAAATTATGACGGGGAATATGATTATATATGTAATATATTATATTTATTATGTTTTTAATCTTATTTATTCCATTTTCAACACATATTGTTTTTCTTTACATTTGGATAGAATATGGTAATTTCATTTGAGGAAGTGTGGACTACCTCCCCCTCAAACTAATGCGATTCATTCAAAAACTACAATGAAATGTATTAAGGATGAATTTAGTGAAATTTTATGATATATATTATATAATAATGATATTTTAGTAATTATATATATATATACATATATTTCATGTTACTAAGTTTCATTGAATTCAACAATAAAAAACAGAAATATTGTTCATGTGTATGTACAGCTTACCTTCTCCATGAATTGTGTGTTCCATTTCATACTTATATATGCTATAGATTATTATAAAAAAAATATAATTAATATAAATGATATTTATATCATGGTTTACATTCTTGAAATCATGATATATTTATAAGGAACAATGATATAACGAATTAAAACACAAGCGAAATTCAAAGCTAATATTACCCAAAGCATAACCTTAACATGAAATTGCTTAGAATGGGTTAATATAGAGTCATAATAAATCCATATATAGTATTATATATAATAATATGGTTATTAAAAAAATTTATAATACATTTATATTTATTATATATCAGTTTTTAATGAGTATAATAAGAATCAAGACACAAGGTACCTAGATTTCATCTCACCTTTTATTTTCTTGAGATACATGCCTTATTCATCACTCATTTCATTTGGGTGGTGTGTATACATACCATGGATGTATTATAATATTATTGTAAATAATTTTAATTTTATTTACATTTATATTTTTTTATATTTCTTTCATGGTGATTAAGTTTCCAAAGTTAGCAAATTGGTAAAATAGTTTGGTCTTAATTTGCCTTCTTTGAGACTCAAGTTTTCTTAGGCAACTAAATTATTATTTGAGGTGTATATAATTCCGTTTTACATGTTATATCATGAATATAATTATTTTAATGATATTTTAGGCTTCATTTAATTCCCTTTTCTTACATGGATAACATGATCCCATGTTACCAAGTGATAAGATTTTATTGAAACAATCTCATTATTTTTTGAGATTGTTAATGATTATTTTAATTTGATGAAATTTTATGATGCATATCTTAAGAAAAATCATTATTTTCATTATAATATATTTATTAAAATATATCCTTGTATTATTAACATTTTACACTCTTTGGTACTTAATATAATTAAGAAAATGTTTATATGAAAAATTGACAGTATTTATCTCTTCACTCAAAAATATGTTTTATTTCAAAAACCATGATTTAAAAAAAGTATTCCAATGATCCATGAAGACCATTTTCAAGGAAAAATGCTTTTAATTTTTTTATTCTTTATAAATCATCCATTCTAATGTTTCAACGCTATTTTAAATGAAAAAGGTTTTTTAGAATGTTTTATTTTTATGAAATGTTTTAAAACGTTTTCAAACACTTCGTTATAAGTTTTCAAGTTAATTTTTAAGGAAATGTGTTTCAAAAAGTTTTATGTTTCAAAAAGTATTTTTTTTTCAATGTAGAAAGGATATTTTCATTAATAAATGTTTTAAAAATATATTTCGAAATTATTTTCCATCTAAGATGACATCTGTTGATGTTACTCATGAAATTCTTGGAAATGATCTAAAGGTTATATTCATATTCATTCTATGAATGGTTTATGATTTGATTCCATGATGTTTATGAAACCCATTTCTCTTACATGAGTTATATGATTGGTGACCCATATATTTTCATAGTTATGATTTTATGAAGTGACTACACAACCTATCTCTTTTTATAGTTTATGATTTGATGAAATGTTAATGATTCCCATTTAATTTCATGGGTTATGACTTGATGTTTATACAACCTATTTCTTCTTATGGGTCATGATATTGTGAAAGTTTTATTTTATGGAACATGTATGAATGATTTTATTATGATATGGGTTGAACCTATATCTCACACCAATACATTGGGTAATGATGGATGACTCATGAGTATATATGTTATGTGTGAACCTGATTACATGTTCATAATGTTATGCATGGACCTAGATGCATGTCAATAAGTTTATTCATGATCCTAATTAAATGTTCACAATGTTATGTGTAAACTATATTATGTGTTCACAATGTTATTACTGGAACTGGTTATATGTCCACAAGTTTATACATGAACCTGATAACCTGTTCACAATGTTATGCGTCAACCGGATTACACATTCACAATGTTATGCATGGACCTAGTTTCATGTCCATAAGGTTATGTGTGAACATGATTATATGTTAAAAATGAAATTCATGGACCTGGGTGCATGTCCATAAGTTGATGCAGGGTCTAATTTCTTGTCCTGAACTTAATTAGTGATCCTGTTTCTACTTATACATGTTTACAACATTATAAACCAATGTGTGTTCCATAATTCTGTGTTTTCTTCCTATGTTATGATTTCATGGATTATGTTAATTATTTCCTTATTATTCATTTCTTATCAATTTAGAATATTTATTTTGATCTTTGATATATTGGGTATGATCAACTATTATTATTCACATGTTCCATAACCTTGTGTTCAGGTGATGGTTACACATTTCCTTTATTTACCCTTACTTGACATCCAAGATCACCCATTTCTTATGTTTCCTTTCCCCAATTTATAAATAAAGGTATTAGGTAATAGTACTAATGGTGGATATATTTATGGGAGATGTTAAAGATATTTCATGAGGTTATAAGATTTTGTTACAATGTATCCAATGACACTAAACTACTATGTCATCAGGCATGTATTTTTGTAATCTACTGAATATTCATCTAAAATGATGTAATAACCATGTATGTTAATCCTGGGTAGCTATAATGGGGATATTTTTGTAATGATAACATAGTCATTATTACTTTTGATAGATTAATATTGTTTCAATCAGATTGTTATGGAACCCAATTTTATTCCATGGGATAACCTTGTTTCAATGATATTTTTATGGATCCCATTTATTTTCAATTGGATAACCATGTTTCTAATATATTGTTATAGATCCCATTTCTTTTACAATAATTAACCATTATTAAAGAGATTTTTATGGATCCCTTTTATTTTTCAATGGTTAAACAAGTTTAAAATAGATTGACAAGAAACAAAATTTTTCCAAGGTTTTATAAGGTTATAATAGAATAATGATTGTTTCTATGAGATTTATGATGAAAGATCTATGTAGTTTCTTCATGTTGTGGTTCCTATACATTATATATGACGTGTGTTCCCAGATAACACTGGGTGAGCCCATTATATATTATATTATTGGTGTGCCCATATATCTCTATAATGAATTGGGTAATTATTGTGTTCTATAAATAATTATATTGGAAGTTGGATGTTTGGTTATTCTAAATTTTAAGGGTTTTATAAAGATTCTATGAGATAATGTTCCAAGATGCCAATATGTTTTATATATTCTAGTTATGGGTTTATGATGATTCATTTTATCAAGATGGATATCACATGGCTCATGATTATTAATTCTTAAGAATATTTCCTTTATTAAAACCTTATTTAATGTTTTCATGTATTGGGATCAAGGTATTGATGTGTATGAATATTCTTATTTTTTATCCATGCACTTTGATTATTTCATCACATCCTTACTATATTTTTATGATCACTGATGTTATTCATTTTTTAATTCTTATAGTATACCTTACAAAACATTAGAGATCACACATCTTATATTTATATTTTCCATAGTTATAAAGAATGAGGTTGTACAGGTTATGTATAGAAGGGGTTTAATATTGATGAAGATAATGTATTAATGTGAAAAATAAAATATGGTTTTGGTGGGAGAAATTATAATTTAAATTCATGTGAATTTTTTATGTAATTTTTTTCCTAATTATCTAAAACTCTAAACCTAAAAAGTCCTCAATGATGTAAGTGTTTAGAAATTTAATTTTGATATTATATGTTTTGGATGGAAAAAATTGGGTCACAATTATTCGTATCAAATAATGAAATGTAAAGTTTATGATTTTATAAGAGAATCCAAATGTGCGGCTTCTGGGCTATTATAGTTATAATGGGATAAAATGTTTGTATGGATTTTTCCAATATATTGAATTAATAATTCAATAGAATAATTATTTTTCATTATCTCCCAAAAAAATTATGATGCTTATACGGAAAATTTTGATATTATTATTCATTTCTCAAATAAAATTATAGATACAATTTAAATAAAAATGTAAAAAATAAATTATAATTCTCCTGAAAATGTTTTTTCTGAAAAGAAAAAAACATCATATGTAAGAAAATGCTAAATAGGAGAAGAAAAACAAAAAAATAATTTGAGGAAGGGAAATAACTGTGTATGATTTCATATGTTTTTTGGCAGAAGAAGAATTTTATTTTGTATGAAATAATTTATTATGGGTCAAATACATTTTTTAAGTATTGTTTTTATTTTTAACATTTTAAATACCATTATTTGTGATAAAAATTGTTATATATTCTATGGAATGTAAAAATATATCTTGTTTTAAACTATCTATTTATAAATTTATATTATGTTTTTATGAAGTTAGATATTTTCTTAATTTTTTTCTCTTATGTTTTTATGTTTTTTTTATCATTATGAGTTTTTTTTGAAAAGTGAGGAGCTAAAAAGATGTTTTAATGTGATGTTTTCATGTTTATTCCTCATTGATAATTAATTATTTTTTTATTATATTTAGAATATAGATATCATGTAATTCCTATTTAATGATGTGGATATCTATGTTTAACGAAAAAATGTATTTAAGTATTGATAGCTTAAATTGATTCGTTATTTTTAGTTAATAATTTAATTTTCAAAAGGGTTTTTTTTTGTACCCAATTAGATGATCATTTTGGAGATTATGTTTAAGGAGATTGTTAATATTGGGTGTTTTTTAATTTTATTTTTGACTGTGTTTTGAAAATTAAAAAAACTCATGATATTTACATTATTTGTTATTATTAATTATATTTGTTAATATTAATGATTGATATTTATTACTAATAATTTTTATTTTTTATTAAATGGGTAATTATAATTTCATACAATATTTTTATCTCACACACTATTAAAATTTTAATTATACTTACTATTTTTTTATTTTTTTCCTCACCTTATATATATATATATTTTATAACCATTAACCTGTTACCATGAGATATATTTTATCCAGTATTAGTATATATATTTTAGAAAATTTAGTGAGATAGAATTTATTTACTATCATGGGATATATTTTATTTGAAACCATGAGAGGGATAGATGCAACCACATAATGATACATACATCAGCAACCGTTAAGCTATAACATACACTCTTATTGGTTGGTGATATTATAGTACTCAGCATGCAGTTTATCAACTTACCTAGTTGTCCATGAGTACTTTAATTCAATCGTGTAAACTTCGGTTCTACTATAATAAAATATCATAAACCCTCATGAATATTTTTGTAGATAATGAAGTTTATTCCATGATCAATTCATGTGTACAATTTCATGCTTCACAATTTTTCCAATCATGTGTTATGTGATTCAAATGTGAAGAGATGACAGAATTAATTTTTTATATTATATATGACACATGTTATGAAGTTTTGATTGTGTATATAAAGTGGATTTTGCCAATGAAATATAGTGAAGCCGAATATACTAATTCTACTACTATGAAGGTATTTACCATGAGAAGGATATTCATCTGACCGTGATGATATATGACATAAGTTACAATCATAAAAAGTTCATCTATGTCTATGAACACATTTGAAATCTTGAGAAAACTGTTTTCCATAATGGTGCATGTTTTAAATGATTGAACAACTATCTTCCTCATGATCTCATATAGACAATGACCAATTCAACCACAAAGTTGCATTTTATGTGACCATAAAAAGTACACCTTTTACTGTGGACTGTGACTGTGGGTTTTGAAAATGAATTCTTCTTCTACATGGTACCATAATATCCATGTCCTATCATTTCTACTACCATGTATAAAATTTATTTATTTTTAAATGAAAAATATTTTTATGGTACTCTATTTTTAGTATTTTTGACTTTTTTATTTTATTTCATTTTTAACTTTTTTTATTAATTAATTTATTTAAAAAATATTATATTAATTATTTTTAGACTGTTAAACATTATTTTTAATTATTTTAAATTTTTTATATTGAAAATTAAAAGGTTTCTTTGATTTAATGAATGTAATGGTAGTTCAATATTTCAAATGTATTTATCCGAAATATCTTATGGGTTTATTGATTTATATATTTTTATTTATTTTTAACAAATGTATTTTATTTCTTTTAAATTTTTTGAAATGTTTTTCATGAAAATTAAATATTTTAAAATAAATGATAAAATTTAAGTGTATTTTTTATATGATATTTATGTATATATCTTTGATTTATTATTTTGTAGATATTTTGAAATATAGTTTCCAATGATTCTTTGAAACATTATTAAGGAATTTTTTTTCTATTTATTCAAATATTTTTAAATAACCATTTTTGAATTTCAAATAAAGTTATTATTAATGTTTATTTTTTGAAAATAATTTCTCTCTCTATGATAATTATTTCAATAACTATATAACTATTATGTTTTTTGAATTTTTTCCCATGGAGGGTGTTACTAGTCTTTACAGTTATATTTTTGAAGGGATGCTGAGTAGGTTTGGAAGGACTAAACATTACCGAGAAAAGATTCAAATGATTACCATTCTCTGAAGAACAAAGCTATGGATTTTAAAAGTTCTATAAAATTCTATGATGTATAGTGTGATCATTGTTTGATCTTCTAAACAATATTTCATGTGTTGAAACTCATATTTTTTTTACTATTGTTTCCACAAAAAGTCAAAATATTCTATTAATAAAGAACTAGTACATGCACTTTTCTTAGTTATATTCAATATATTTCATCCTGGTTTCTTCTGTCTGTAACACTACTTCCTTTCCTTTACACATGTGCTCATAACTTTTATTTTTGATTTTCCATTGAAAATAATTATTTCAGCATTTGGGATGTATCTCTTGAATTCTAAATTCCAAACCGTTTAGGATATAACCCCTATATTATAAATTTAGTGGTTTAAATGGGTTGTGACTCCCCATAGAAAAGTCAATGTGTTAGTGTGGTTATTCCTACACTTTGTAGAAGGTGATATTTTTAATATGGTTATGATTTCCCTTCAAAAAATTAGTATAGTGCACAATGTATCTCTCACAGCGTAGAGAGATATAACATTAGAGTATGTCCAATATGGACCAAACTACTATAAAAATTCCTTGTGTTATTTATCTTAATTTTATATTGTACAAAAACATTGTTAAATGTTTTGATAACTTAGAATTCCCTTTAATTTTTTTATGTTGTTCTGTTTACCCCTTCTAGAGAAATTTTCATCATCTCTTGTAGCTAATAGTACTTTAATAGATAAATGTAGAAATTATTTTACATATGATATTAGATCAAAATTTGAGAAAATAGAAAATAAAAAAATATAGACCAAAAAGGAAGTCATGTACTGGCTAAATTGATCAGACGATAGGGGTTCGTGCACAGAGGAATGGTTAGTGTGGGGAGACATTGTAAACAAAGGGATATGGAATGGGGAAACATGAGCGGAGAACCACAATGACTGTTGGGTGCATTAAATCTTATGAACATGGTTCCAAATGAAACAAAAAACTGATGTAGGACAAACATAAATGTAGAGCACTTCTTAAAATTAAGACATGGGTTATGAAGGTTGTGTGATCTGGACTCAAGTAAAAAACCAAGAAGAAGAACAAAAAAACATGTAATCAACATGAAAAGATCAAGTAGACCAGAAGAACCCAAATAGAAGAAAAATATATTGAAAATGATGATAGATTGATTAGAAATGAGTAAGAAATAACATACCTTAAAGTTAAGGTTTAATTAATCTGGAGGATTCAAAGTATGAAACAGAAAATTTAGCTACTATGAGAGCTTGAATGGCATGAGCAGGGGAGATCTTGGGTTTTATTCTTTTAAAATATGGTAAGGGGTTTTACCAGTGGTAGTTAAAAGCGCTGATGACATATATATTTATCAAGGCTAAAATGGAAAGTTCTAATAATGAAATGATTTATCCATTCATTTTTATCACTGATAAAGACAGTGATACATCGATGCTAAAAGTAAATGATAAGTCACACCTTTATTAGTGAAAACCGATAAGCACTGATAAATGGATCATTTATCACTGCTTATCTCTTTGAGCTGATAGATACTATTGTAAAATTAAAAATAAAAAAAACTTTTAAAAATTAAATGAAATTAAAAATTATATAAAAAAGAAAAAGAAAATTAGTTTATAATAAAAAATAATAAATATTTAAAACACATAAATTAAAAAAAACAAATTTAATTATATTAATTGTATTAAAAATGTGAAAATGTTATGAAAAATGTATTAATATCATGATAAAAGAATAAATAATATTAATTTTGTAAGTCATAAAAATATTACAAATGAATAAACAATATGAATTAAATATATTAAAAAATAACATAAAGAAATTTTTATTAAAATTAAAACGAATAAATACTAAAAATTACATATAAATTAAAAAGATTTAAAGAAAATTTCTAATTAAAAATGAATATATAATAATTGTATTAAGATTAATATATATATATATATATTAAAAAGGGTAAAAAATAATAATTTTTTAAATAAAAAAATATTAAAAACATTAAATATTAACAAATAAAAATTTAAAAATCAATATTAATAATTAATAACTTACAGAAATATTTTATGAATAAATATTAAAAATGAATAAATTTTAAAAATATTAAAATTGGAAATATGTTAAAAAATATATATAATAAGAAATAAATAAATATTAAAAATGAATAAAATAAAATTATTAAAAATAAATAGATTTTAAAATATTATAAAAATTAATTAATAATCTTATTTATATAAATTAATAAATTAATAAGAAGGAATAAATATTAAAATGAAAATAAAAAATGTTAAGAATTAAATTTAAATACAATAGATTTATAATGATGTACTGATTATTAATGAATAAATAATAATTTTATAAATTTCTTAATATAAATATATTAAAATAAAAAAGAACAAAATATTATTTATATAAATTACATACATTTAGAAGCATTAAATATTATTATTTTAAAATGTACAAATAACTATTGAAATTGAATATATTATAAAAATCTTAATCGAATAAATATTAAAAATAAATAAATATTAAAAATGGATAAATTATATAAAATATTAAAAATAGAGAAATTTTGAAAATGAATATATTTTATAATTATATAAATTAAAAAGTATTAAGAAAAATTAATAAACAATAATTATTAACAATTAAAAATATATAAATAAATATTAGGATATACCAAAGTTAAAAAAATATTTAATGTTGACACACACACACAAACTTTTCTATACAAAATTTCTATGATTGTATTTGAAATACTAAATGTGTTTTCTTGTGATTGTGTGTAAGTACACCCACACACACACACACAAACAGACCACACACACACACACATTAATGTGTTATGTCATATTAAAAAACAAATGACTTTTCTTATTATATAGTGACATATTCACATAAAGATACACATACTTACGCATTACATACATACAGATACACACATACAAATGCATAGACATAGATGTACACATACACACACAGACATACACATAAACATACACATACACATACAGATACAGATACATATACACATACACATACACATACACATACACATACACAGACACAGACACAAACACATACACATACACAGACACATACACAGACACAGACACACACACACACACAGACACACACACACAGACACAGACACGTACACATACACATACACATACACAAACACATACACATACACATACACATACACATACAAATACACATACACATACACATACACATACACATACACATACACATACACATACACATACACATACACATACACATACACATACACATACACATACACATACACATACACATACACATACACATACACATACACATACACATACACATACACATACACATACACATACACATACACATACACATACACATACACATACACATACACATACACATACACATACACATACACATACACATACACATACACATACACATACACATACACATACATATACACATACACATACAAATACAAATACACATACACATGCACAAACACAGACACAGACACATACACATACACATACATAGACACACACACACACACACACACATACAGACACACAAACACATACCCATACAGATTCAGATACACATACACATAGACATAGACATAGACATAGACATAGACATACACATACACATACACATACACATACACATACACATACACATACACATACACATACACATACACATACACATACAGATACAGATACAGATATAGGTACACATACACTTACACATACACATACACATACACATACACATAGACATAGACATACACATATACATACACATACACATACACATACACATATACATATACATACACATACTCATACACATACACATATTATAGGGACCAATATTTTTTTACATAGATATTACATAATAATAGATGAATATTCAATATATTTTAGAAATACACAATGAGAACTGTAAAGGTTTAGTGTTTTTAGAGACTAGTTTAACAATCTTCTAATTTATAGAAAGATATTCAACATCTCCCACAAATAACTACCCATAATATACCCTTATTATACATACACCACTTAAAACCATTCTTCATAACCTACAGAAAGAAAACAAAATAAATGGCAATCTTAGATGCGTAGTAAGAGAAAAAATGGAGATACTAATGATCACTTAAGAAAACATGAGAACTGAAGTATGATAACATGAAAAAAATATTTGAAAATCCATACCTAGAATATCATAGATCATAATATTGAATCATGGAATAAATATTGGCAGTTCATAAGACACAAGTCATAAAGAATCAAAGAACATTATCCATGAGAGTATAATAATGGCATAAGATATAAGTTTGTTACATCCACATAAGAATAGAAATTCATTTCCTTAATCAAAGCTCATTAAAGAGATTATCATAGTGGATTGGGTAAAATCCTTATTCCATTATATCATTAGCTGAGGTTTACTGCCAAGATAATCTTAGTAGGTAGAGTTCCTTAGTGAATTGGGTTCACTTCCCATTTCACACCTTATTACCTCATGAGATATCAACAATTAAATAATTCATGGGAAAAATATATAATTTTGGCCCCCCCACATCACATAATCAAAATCCATTCATATGTCTAAAATAAGATCAAAAATTATTCATCATATTTCATAACCCTTGTAATGTAAATAAGTTTCATAAATACTCTAACATTTCATTAGAATAGAACTCAGGAAAAATAAATAGTTTTCATAAACGTCTCATCATCATAATCATAAACCATACAAAAAATAATAAGGATGGTATAACTGGTTTATATCCCGAGTAAGGCATAAATAAAATTAAAGGATGTTATCATTGATGAGAGAAGTCATTAAAATACCAGAAAAACATTTATTAAGGAAAATACCCATTTCATTAGTAAAATGACTTATTTAAAATCTAAAAATTTTCAAAATATTTTGGAAAACATTTTATTTAAAAAGAACCAAGAAAAATTTAAAGGAATCCTCAAATAATTTAACGGTCATTGCAACAAAGAATTTAACTCATGCTATGAGTGTGAAATTAAATATTCCTTTCACATTTTTAGTAAAATGTCAAAAGTACATCTTTTGGAAAATGATATAATTTTTAATTTTTAATTTTTATTTAAAAACTATTGCATGAATAAAAATTATTTGAAATTGTCATAGGAAAATATTAAAAACATTCCTAAAAATATTTTAAATAAAACATGGACATGGAGGAAAATTATTCTTGACCAAAGAGGTAAAAATGTCTATTTTTATGAAAAAAATTTTCTTAGTAATTTTAGTTAAAAAGGGGAGGTAAATTGTATTATTAAATTAATATTAAATTAATAAACAAATTAGAAGAAAATTAAAATTATTCTTGAGAATTATATCATGAAATTTCATTATCATAATCTTAATAAAAGTGGGACGAAAATCCATTATCACTATGGTAACTTTTGAATAAAATTACCATGAAAGAGAGAACGTTTGATTAATATGTAAATAACCATAAATTTAACAAGTATCATCATAAAATAAACTCATAGTATGTATATACACCACAAAAATGAAATAAGTGTTGAATATGTCATATCTTTCAATGAAATAAAAGTGATATGAGAAATGTTAACAACAAGTTCGAATTGGTGATAAAGCAATTTAAAATCCTATATAATAAATTTTAATTAATTATAATTATATACAAAAATAATATACATATTTATAATATCTTATATGATACACCTAAAACTTTTTAGTACCCATTTATTAAACATTCCATATTTGAAGTGTTATTTTTAGGTGTTAACTATTTCATTTTTCATGGAAGCATTAGATTTGAAGTTTCAATCATCATACCTTAATCATGGAAAAATAGTATCCATAATTTTAATAATTATATAAATATAATATATATTAAATAAATATTTCTATTTAGATCCATCCATAAAAAGTTAGATATAGTAAAATGATTTACACAGTTCACTTAAATGGTAGGCCACACACATGTATACAAAACATTCAAACTTTTTGAAGGATGAAATGAAAGAAAGGTAAATAAACATTCAAATTTATAGAATAATTATTATATCATATATAAAATTTATAATAATTAATCATATCCTTGTTACCATCAATGTAAATCTTAAATAACAAATAATCACATGGCTTTGTGGAAGTGGTAGTCCACACGCACACAAGGGCATCGCTATCGTTTTCCACAGACTGGAAAGGTAAGAAGGTATATATGATATTATAATCCAAAAATAGAAATTATATCATTAATATCAAATAAAAATTTTAAACCCATAATAATAAACATCCATTTAATATGGTGATGAAAACTGAATTATATCATTACGTGGAGGTGATTGTCTACACATACACAAAAGCGATCCTTTCATATACCATTTGGTAGAAAAGGTGGTCAATAATGGTGTTTCCATATTAATAATAAAATGTAAGTATATTTATTAAATTGAACTTATTATTCTATTATTAATTCTATTTATTTAATGGAGGTATACGAATATACTATTTAAAGGAGTACCGGTGTGATGATTTCTTCTTCTTCGGTAGGCCTCCTTTAGATCCCTTAGTAAGGACCCGTAAAATGGTGTTTTAAGAATACAATAACCTAAACTTCATGGATATGAGAGTTTAAAATATAATTTGGATATTTGTTTTCAGTATATATCACTAAAATTGGTGTAAATAAGAGAAAGGAGGGGTGTCCTTTAATAAGTGGGGGACCTGACACACTAGGAATTTCTTACAAGATTAATATATAATAACGTAAAACTCAAGAAAAATTATTCAAAGTGGAATTATATTTCAATTTGGGATATTATGAGGTCTAAATATAGATAAAAAATAGGGTTTAGACAATTTTTATTATAAAACATACCTTTATCTCATGGTTTAATCCTTGGTAACCATGTTTAAACCTTACTTGTGGTAATGACTTTTTCAATAATAAAGGGTTGTAATTTTACTTATAAAGTAAAAATTGAATTAGAAATGGAAAGGGATGAAATTTTATAATATTTATAATACTAAATTTCTTATTAATTATTTCTATTATGTTTAAATATTTTAAAAAATATTTATTTATAAAATATCATTATTGTCATTTTTGACACTATTCTTTTAATTTGACATTATGAATATCAAGAAAAAAAACAAAATAGAATATTTAATCTTTAAAAATTAAACATTTACTATTATTAAATATATAATTCTTGTGAAAAAATTATCCATCAAAAATATATTACTTATTTTTTTTTGTTTTTAATATTATTTACTTTTATTTTTCTACTTATTGTACAACCAGTATGTCGACATTGTATAACCATTTACGATATTTATATAATCACTAAAAACTAAAAATAAATAAAAATCATGAAAATAATTTTAATATAATAAAAATAACCTTTAATATTCATTGATAACTTATTTTTATCCTTATGTGAACATATAAGATATATTTAAAATCACGATAGTAAAATTTTTTTTATTTTTTTTTACTTAAAATATCATATAGGTCATAATAAAAAAATAGAAACCAAAGGTTAAATTTAAAAAAAAGATAATTAAGGATTAAATATACTCCAAAATGAAATATATACACCTTTTGGGTTGATTTCAAGACATTATCTCATAGTTTTAACAATGATTTACCCATCTTTCCCTTACTAAGGTGAAAAATATTTTCCACAATTACTATTCATTAACACCAAACACAAAGGAGATACATTTAAAAACATTGAACATAATAATACCAAATATGGTATAATTATTTTAAAGATATAAGTGGAATAAATTAATTTTAATATAAATTTATAAGACAGAGTGAAAATTTATTTTTTCAAAAAAAAATGTTTCTAAATAAAAAAAATTAACGTATATAAAATTCATAAATATTGATGATTGAAATGGAATTAATTAAATTATTATAAAGAAAATGTATAATTTTAAAATATCAGACAAAATCAAAAATATAATGGTATATTTAAATTACTAGATTTACTGAAATGAAATGAGAGTATTTGAAAAATCAGGAAGCAATAATTTCTGAGAAATCCAAAAATTTCACCCTATTTTAATTTTGATATTTAGTTTTAAAAAATTAATTTTACATTATAAAATACATTTATTCAAAATTTTATGAACTTACTTATAATTTCCAAACAAAAAATGAAATAAAAATTGTTTTTATTGTAAATATTTTTAAAGCATAAAATGACTTCACTAAAAATAAAGTATTTATTTACGAAAAATTAATCAATAATTTTTTATTGATTACGATGATTATATATTATATATATTAAATAATGTGGTTACACATATTCATACCCACCAATTAAATCGATTGGTTATAATTAAAAAATGTAATTAATAATATTTTATATAATATATATCAATTTTCGTAATGCTCAATATTGCATGTTAAGAAAGGTATCAAGCTTATTTTTCTTTAAAAATATATTTGAGGAGTTATAAAATATACCCAATTAAATAAATTACACTGTAATAATTTTAACTTGGTAATTAAAGGTTCAATATTTGAAAATATATTTATTGAAAATCCACATTGTTTCGAGGGAAAATAAAATTTCCATTGAAATAGGGACATAGGAAACATAAACGTTACATGAACTAGAATATAAATAGGTTACTAGATAATAAGAAAACTTTTGATAAGTTAAAATATAGACATAGAGGAGAAAATTTTCATCCGAGGACTAATAATGTGTAGTATAGAACATGTTCATGACCATAAAATCATAAATTAGTGAGGGGTAAAAATATCATCAATTCATTAGAAATGAAGGTTAAATAATATATATTTTTTTATTTCATGATCATTTTTATAATTTCAATGGATTATTTTACAATATATATATATAAAATAATAAAAATATGTTTACATAATTTATTTCATTTTCATAAAAACAATTTTATCCTTTTTTTGTACTTTTATCAATTTCTACTTCATCACTTACTCTATGAAATGAAGACTCAAGATTAATTTTCATTCCTAAAGCACTAAAATTAACATTTAATGGATCATAAGATCCAATAAAGAATAAAAATTAATTCATTTGGACTTTAAATTATTTATCAAATGAAAAAATGTTACATAAGTCAACCAATATAGATAAATATAATACCTTAATATCTAAAACCTCAACAATAACAAAAAATGTTCAACTTAATCCATTCAAAAAATAGTTAACCCTAAGACTCCTCTCGAATATTCCTTATCAAATTCCAAACCCAAAAAAATATAAAATATTTGATAATATTTTTTTTTCAAGATCACCATTAAAATTTACCCCAAAACAACATAAAGTAGTTCAAACCGTAACAAAAAAAACATATGAATACCTTGATCATATATTATCCTAAATCAGGTTAATAATCTGAATTACTATATTACAATAATGAAAACATATATTCCTATAGAAATTAAATTTATCTAATATATCCCAAAAATAAAAAATGCAATAAAATTCATCAAAGATAACATAAATCACTTTTTAATCAAATTTCTAACCAATTCCAAGATCACCAACACTATCCAAATTACGTTATGAATGTCCATACTCTATTTATACCAATTAAAAATTAATAACATAACTTGAAGATCATATTAAGGGTTATCTTTATATTAATCAGATGTTCTAGAAAAATATCACCTTACCACTATAACACATTTCTTTCTTATCAGTACCATTCAACATATGATATGAAATACTTAAAGAAAAACTACTAAAAACAATCCTTATATGTTTCATGATTCTTATAACCATAATATTATTGATTAAAAAATTATACAACATAATTGTCCAATATTAAGGCATAAACACTTGAATATTTTCACTTCAATGATTGGCATAATATAGGTCTTTCCATGGTCCAAGATTTAATAATTAGATTAGGGTATTGACTCTGATAATACCCATGTTTTAAACATATAATTCATCATATTTATTACAAAATAATTGATATAATCCCTTCATTTTCATTAAGAAAATATTTTCCACTTCCTTTGATATATTATCATTGGTGATTCTTCCCAAATTCATGACATGAATAAAATTGAACTTTCTTACCTCCAAGATCAATGCCACCCGAATTTCCATAAAATTACTTTTTCCTTTTATTTTATGTGTTAGGAAACCCACGTATGTTTATATTATTAATAATATGTCATTCTATATAATTAAGAATAATTACAAGGTTTCCGTTTCCAATTAATATCTTATTTAGTTTCCCAAGAGGATGATCATTTCATTATCGGTCACATTTATTGTCAACTGGATTTCTCATGGTCTATTGAATAAAATAAAAAACATTAGTATGATAAACAATAGTAATAGTGGGAAACCATAAAATCATGAAAATAATTTATATAATTTCTATATTAGGAATTTTTTTAATCTATGACAACTTATGTTTAACCTAGTTCGTTAATGGTCATCATATATTCAAATACATCATAATGGTTCATAAATAAAATATGACTTCACCCAAGACTATAACTAGGGAGTATCAAAATCGGTTCCCCAAAAGGACACACTCACAATGAACTAGAATAATGGATGAATAAACACTAGACCAACTCTTTTTGGGTTATTACCTCTAAATGCATTTGTTCCAAAACCATGGCCTCTTTTAGTATCCTTAAAATAATGTATTTTTAGTAATGTAACATTATCTATACGTTAACAAAATGTCGGGATATTATCCTATACTAAGACATTTCCCTAGGGTTTTTACCAAAGTTATCTAATCATAATATCTAAAGTTTCACTAAACTGTACTCTGATACCAACTATAGAAACCCATACTTTTTATAGATAGATATTACATTTTAATAAATTAATATTCAATATATTTTACAAATACATGTTTGAGTACCATAAAGGATTAGTCACTTTAGAAAGACGATATGCAGTATTATTATTCCACGAAATATATTCATCATCTCGCAAAAAATATATTCCGAAATAATACTCTTCTTAGACCAAACTTACTTGAAACCATTATTAATAACCTAGGGAAATGAAACATAAAAATGGGTTGTATCAGATGTTCAGTAAGTGTTAACAAGGCAGATATCAATGATCACATAAGTGAAGTGCACTGTGTTGCATTTGTTGTCAATGAGGTATGTTGTTGTCAAGGAATGAATGGATGTCAAGAATTGTCAAGATGTGAATGCCAAAGGTTGTGATGGTGTTGGTGGTGAAGAGAGAATGGCCATGGTACTAAGATGCATGTCACTTAGGAGATTCACTAAGTGATATTGGAAATTGTGGATGAAACATTCTCCATGCACATCAGACGATTGATGAGCTGATCTTTAAGTTCAAAGAACTTGTATCCTGATGATACAATGTCACAACATGATTAGAAGACCATGAATTGTAGTGACAATGCATGAGGAGTTGAAGAAGCAAGATGATCCATTCCCTACTTCTAAGTGGATGAAGTGGTTTAATGAATTCCATGCACTATCACTTAGTGCATGTGAATCAGAAGATGTTCCAATTGATCTCTGACTAGATCAATGAAGTTTATTGAAGAAATATTTGATTCAGGAGCTCAGTTGAAGATGAAGAAACCTTCGGGAATTCCATTCTTAAATGCTGATTATATGTTGAAGAAAAATGGAGGAATTCTAATGAAGAAGATTAATACTTGAATTCTTAAGAAGAAGATGAAGGAGAAGAAAGGCTTGAAGTGGTTTTCTTGATATGGCTTGATTTCATGGAGGACTTTGTTTTTTGACAAAGTCTTATTCAAGACTTAGCCAAAAAATGTGCCACCAAGGAGGCCAGCCGAGGGATCACCCAAGGCACATATGGGCCTAAGGCGCCACGCCCATGGGGAACCCTCAAGGCCAAGGCGCTCCCTGAGGCAAGGCAGGGGCCGTGTATAAGCCCCGAGGCCACGCGGTGATGAAGCCCGCGCAGCGTGAGCGCGAGGAGCGCGCCCGTGAGTGTGCATAGTGGGCGCTAGGAGCGCGCCCACAGGGAGCAGAGTGGGCGCAGAGCGCGCCCGCAGGGAGAACACGGTGCGGGGCGGCACCGTGGAGGGAGGAGATTCAATTGCGGGGTTGAGGCAGCGCGAGGTTGATAAGGCGCGGTAATTCCTCTCGCCGATTCGATGTGGGACGCGGAAATTTCCCCGGGAGCAAATCTCAGCCGTCCGAGTCATCGCGCGCTTTATCCACGCCGTACGATCCATCTCCGCGGCGATGATCTAATCCTGGCCGTTAAACATCGCATCCGACGGCCGAGAGCTCGTCTTCATCATCGAGCTCGGCTGAGGCCTCCCCGAGAATTCCCGCAGCCACCTTCGAACCAGGCGCCTCCCGAGTGATGTTTTTGAGTATCCGGCCACCTCTGACGAAGCCGAAGTGTCCTTGAGGTTCGTCTGGCCACACCGAACACGATCATGCCTAAAAATGACCATGCATGTAATGTTTGGAAGAATCCGAAGAAGGCCGAGGCAAACGAAGTTGCCGAGGCATCGGGTGTTCGTGTTTTGCATGGGATGTCCAAAACAGAGGCCGTGCATGCGTTCTAAATCGCATGCACGAGGAGGAATGAAAGAGCGAAAAATATGGAAAGAAACCGCGTGAAACAGCGAAAGAAAAACAAGATTTTGCAGAATCTTGAAGAACCAAAAATCTCGGGAGTTTGAATTTATATCCACGCGGATTGAACGAGATGCCTCTGCCTATATAAGGAGAGACCGGGGCATTGGAGATGCTTGCTGATGTGCTGAAGTTTTTATTGAAAACTTGGAGTCTCGCGTGTGCCTCTGCCTCGCGAAGTAGAAGCCCCACGCAAGTACCTTGCGTGGCTGGAGTCCCTTGCGCGCAACCCCTTTGCGCGACAAGAAGTGGAGGTTGGGCAGCACAAAGTTTCGCGCCCCCTCTGTGCACCGTGCCTCCTACACGGTTTGCACTAGTGCGGCCAAGGTGTCCTTGACACACTTGCGCACCCGCGGTGTTATACCCTGCGCGGTTTGCACTTGCGCGCCTGCAGTGCTCATGCACCTTGCGCGGCCCTTACCTTGTGCACCCAAGCCTTGCATGGCTATTGAAGACAAGTGGAGGCCGAGACCCTTTTGCTTGTGTGCCAAGTGAAGGAAGAGCACCTCGGGCAGTGGGTGAGCAAAGTTGAGGAGAACCCGAGGCCTTTGTGCCTTGTGTGCAAAAAGGGAGAGGAAGGCCGTAGCCCTTATATGGGTGCACACATTGAAAGAACAAATTAAAGAACACTTTGTGTGTATGCAAGAAGAAGTGAAAGGCCAAGCTCAAGTGTGTGCAAAAGTGAAAAACAAAGTTTGTGTGCAAAAAGACAAATAGGCCGAACCTTAGTGTGTGCAAAAACATTATGCACACTTTGAAGAAGAACAAGACCCACACTCAAGTAGAACACACAATTTAAGTGTGTAAACAAATTAGATAAAGTGTGTGAAGTTCAGTGAAGGTGTGTGCTTAATAGAATTACACCCTTTGAGGGTTTACTGCACCTAGAAGAAGAACAGGGAAGTGCATGAATACATGCATGCACATGCACACGTGAAAAAAGCCAAACCATCTTGTGTGCATTTGAGGAGTCCAAGACCAGGAGGTTCTTGAAGTATTGAGAAGGCCATGCTATCAGTGCATGAGGATGAAGAGCTGCCATGAACTCAGTGCATGAAGTTGAAGTGAACTGAGACTGGACCAGACTGAAGTTAAAGACATCATTTGTCTGAGTATTCAGTAGTTGGAGAGAAGCCAGGTCATCCTTAGAAGAAGGTGATAAAGCCTGAGCAAGACGAGAAGACCTGATCATCACAAGTGATCAGAGGTAAAGAGCACGACCAGCAGTCTTTATCCCAGACTGCTGAAGATACTTGAAGAATCTTAAAGTGAAGAAGAGCTACTCGTGTGACTCGAGGAGCCAAGAGAAGACCCTGTGGGACTCAGGGAGAAGAAGTCTTCAGTGGGATTCTGGAGCAGGCCAGTGGGACTCTGGTAACACTGTGTGAAGCAGTATAAAGACCCTCCTGTGGGACTCAGGAGAGATACGGTGGGAAGCTGTATCGACCATTGTAATACTAACAGATTATAATGGGAGAATCCATGCTGGGAGAGCATGGCAAGGATGTAGGCCTTTGGTGCCGAACCTTGTAAATCCTTGTGTCCTGTGCCTTTTCATTACTGCATAATCCGGGAAAGGTTGAGAGATACAAGAAGAGTGGATCGAGGCTTTAACTAGCCATAGAGGTTTAATTGATTAAGAATCAATTAGTAAAAAGTTTTAAAGGATCACGGATTCACCCCCTCCCCCTCTCAGTGATTCACACTGATCTGGGCACTTCAATTGGTATCAGAGCCAGGTTGCCTCTAAAAGATCCAAGAGAGTCTATATGGAGTGCATATTTGAGGAAATGAGTGGCCAGCCTCAAATGGAGATATCTTCCAAGACTCAGAAAAATAGAAAGAAGAAACAGGCCAAGAAGATGAAGAAAGCCTGTCCTAGCTGTGATGAAGTTGAAACAATGAATGATCTTCAGAGTGCACTCAAATATCTTCAGAAGACAGTTCCCATGGAAGTGGCAAAGTGTATAGCTACAGGCATCCATGATCTTCATGAAGAAAAATCACAGTTAGAAGAAGAATCCAATGCAATGGAAGATCAATTGGCTAAAAGGGTTGGCATAACCAACACTCTCAGAAAGCTAGTGAAGGCTAAAGATGAAACCGTTTCTCTTTGCAATGAAAGATATGAAGACACTACTGAAGAATTGCAAAGAAGCCTTTCTGAGAAAGAAATCTTTAAAGTAATAATAAAAGATGTTTACCATGCACTGGAGAAGAGGCATAGAGTATCAATGGTTGTTAAAGATGCTCAACTTAAAGACAAAGTAAAAAGGGTGAAGGAGCTTGACAACTCATTTCTTGAAATGAATAAGGTGCATGAAGACCAGATAAAGCAGCTGGAAGAGAAATGGGAAGGAAAGCTAAGAACTGTTGAGGATGAGAAGAACTCCCTCAACATGAAATACTTAGAACTGGAGGTGATATTGAAAAATCAGGAATCACCCAAAGCCAAAGCCTCCCAGTCAGCTGAAAGGAGAAATGTTGCTACTCAAGTATGCTTTGAGAAGGATGATTCTAAAAGAAAGACATACTCTAATGAAAGAGCAACATCTTCTAAAAAGAAGGTACCATCCATACAATCTTGTACTGATGCTTCTAATTGTGTTTCCACAAAAGGTGCAGGATGGAAGAATAATTCCAAACAAATATGGATGAAGACAGTAAAGAAGCAGAGCTCTTCTGAAACAGCACAACAGGTCAAGAAAAGTACCCTACAATCAGAAGGACTGAAGAGGTCAAGATTCGTGGGACAATGCTGGTGTTGTAACAAGTATGGGCATTGTGCAAAGGATTATTGGTACAATCCACTGAATGCCAAAGCACAGAGGAAGCCCATGCCAAGGGGGAGCAGGCCAGAAGGAAGGAAGCAACATCCACAGGTCCAGAGACATCTATTTACTGCAAATAGATTTGGATTACTTGACAACATCTGGGATGATTGCACAAGTGGTCAAATAGATACATGTCAATCTTTAACTGTATCCAGAGCTAAAAAGAAGAGAAGATCACTGAACCTGGCTCAGAAAGAATCCTTGGGAAGCAAGAAGAAAGTTGAAGATGCTCCCAAGAAGAGTTTGAAGAATGAAGAGAAGTCCTTGGAATTGAAATCCAAGAAGGGTGATGCATCCAGAAGGACCACCAAGAAAACATGCTTCTACTGTGGAAAGAAAGGACACATCATGGACCTTTGTAAAGAAGCCATGAAACTAAATAGAAGCAGACTGAACTCCAAAAGACAATGAATCCAGAAGAAGAAGGGATTGATTGAAAATAAGTTGCCTAAGGGAGGTAGCTTAGCAGCATCCAAAGAACCATGTGGAACTTCCAAAACTGAGGCCACTCTTCCAAATGATTTACTAGTCATATGGCCAAATCAGTTGCAACTTGCCAAAGAACTGCAAAGAGCTGAAGATGAAGCACTGACAATTGCTAAGGAAAAAAGGAAACAAAAGATTTCACATGAAGATGTTTTGAGAACCACACCAGCACAATCATCAATGAAGATCAAATGTGCAAGTGTGAAGACTGGTGAAAATGGGGCATCTCGGTTGAGAGAATCTTCTCAACCTTGTTGTTCACATTGATGAACCAAGGAGGTTCCATCTTATTCCCTTATACTCTTGGTATATACATGTGCTAACATTGCAGGGAATTGAAGATGATGATCATTCTCATCTGGAGGATGGTTTGGACAGAACGGAGTGCACCCCTTTAGGGGGAGCAAATCTGAAGAAGATGATGTTATGAGATTAATATCATCTTAAGAAAATGGATGAATGGGGGAGCTTTATCATTGCACTGAACTTTCTAATGATTTTTGTGAAGTTGTGCAGGATTTAGCAAATTCATTGAATATCTGAAAATTTCAAACCCCTGAAGCATGATATCACATGTACAGTGAATGATGGATAGCATTGAGTTCCTTGGTTACATCACTCTTGTTTTCTACACCGGGATGGCCCAAGTAGACTTAGAGTTGATCAACTAAAGGTTCTTTGCTAAAGAAGAACATGTGACATCATCCCTCTCTTGTGATTTTCAAGACAATGCTTTTCAAAAGGAGGAAGTGATTATTTTTGAAGAGAACCACACCACACCTTTGCATTTGGTTTCCAATAAGGGGGAGAAATATTGGCACACATATTGACCCATTCATATGTGCTGAAGAAGTGTATTGACAACAAATACAAAGGGGGAGATTGAAGTGCAATGTGTTGCATTTGTTGTCAATGAGGTATGTTGTCGTCAAGGAATGAATGGATGTCAAGAATTGTCAAGATGTGAATGCCAAAGGTTGTGATGGTGTTGGTGGTGAAGAGAGAATGGCCATGGTACTAAGATGCATGTCACTTAGGAGATTCACTAAGTGATATTGGAAATTGTGGTTGAAACATTCTCCATGCACATCAGACGATTGATGAGCTGATCTTTAAGTTCAATGAACTTGTATCCTGATGATACAATGTCACAACATGATTAGAAGACCATGCATTGTAGTGACAATGCATGAGGAGTTGAAGAAGCAAGATGATCCATTCACTACTTCTAAGCGGATGAAGTGGTTTAATGAAGTCCATGCACTATCACTTAGTGCATGTGAATCAGAAGATGTTCTAATTGATCTCTGACTAGATCAATGAAGTTTATTGAAGAAATATTTGATTCAGGAGCTCGGTTGAAGATGAAGAAACCTTCGGGAATTCCATTCTTAAATGTTGATTATATGTTGAAGAAAAATGGAGGAATTCTAATGAAGAAGATTAATACTTGAATTCTTAAGAAGAAGATGAAGGAGAAGAAAGGCTTGAAGTGGTTCTCTTGATATGGCTTGATTTCATGGAGGACTTTGTTTTTTGACAAAGTCTTATTCAAGACTTAGCCAAAAAATGTGCCACCAAGGAGGCCAGCCGAGGGATCTCCCAAGGCACATATGGGCCTAAGGCTCCACACCCATGGGGAACCCTCAAGGCCAAGGCGCTCCCTGAGGCAAGGCAGGGGCCGTGTATAAGCCCCGAGGCCACGCGGTGATGAAGCCCGCGCAGCGTGAGCGCGAGGAGCGCACCCGTGAGTGTGCATAGTGGGCGCTAGGAGCGCGCCCACAGGGAGCAGATTGGGCGCAGAGCGCGCCCGCAGGGAGAAAACGGTGCGGGGCGACATCGTGGAGGGAGGAGATTCAATTGCGGGGTTGAGGCAGCGCGAGGTTGATAAGGCGTGGCAATTCCTCTCACCGATTCGATGTGGGACGCAGAAATTTCCCCGGGAGCAAATCTCAGCCGTCCGAGCCATCGCGCGCTTTATCCACGCCGCACGATCCATCTCCGCGGCGATGATCTAATCCTGGCCGTTAAACATCGCATCCGACGGCCGAGAGCTCGTCTTCATCATCGAGCTCGGCTGAGGGCTCCCCGAGCATTCCCGCAGCCACCTTCGAACCAGGCGCCTCCCGAGTGATGTTTTTGAGTATCCGGCCACCTCTGACGAAGCCGAAGTGTCCTTGAGGTTCGTCTGGCCACACCGAACACGATCATGCCTAAAAATGACCATGCATGTAATGTTTGGAAGAATCCGAAGAAGGCCGAGGCAAACGACATTGCCGAGGCATCGGGTGTTCGTGTTTTGCATGGGATGTCCAAAACAGAGGCCGTGCGTGCGTTCTAAATCGCATGCACGAGGAGGAATGAAAGAGAGAAAAATATGGAAAGAAGCCGCGTGAAACAGCGAAAGAAAAACAAGATTTTGCAGAATCTTGAAGAACCGAAAATCTCGGGAGTTTGAATTTATATCCACGCGGATTGAACGAGATGCCTCTGCCTATATAAGGAGAGCCCGAGGCATTGGAGATGCTTGCTGATGTGCTGAAGTTTTTATTGAAAACTTGGAGTCCCGCGTGTGCCTCTGCCTCGCGAATTAGAAGCCCCACGCAAGTACCTTGCGTGGCCGGAGTCCCTTGCGCGCAACCCCTTTGCGCGACAAGAAGTGGAGGTTGGGCAGCACAAAGTTGTGCGCCCCCTTTGTGCACCGTGCCTCCTGCACGGTTTGCACTAGTGCGGCCAAGGTGTCCTTGACACACTTGCACACCCGCGGTGTTATACCCTGCACGGTTTGCACTTGCGCGCCTGCAGTGTTCATGCACCTTGCGCGGCCCTTACCTTGTGCACCCAAGCCTTGCATGGATGTTGAAGACAAGTGGAGGCCGAGACCCTTTTGCTTGTGTGCCAAGTGAAGGAAGAGCACCTCGGGCAGTGGGTGAGCAAAGTTGAGGAGAACCCGAGGCCTTTGTGCCTTGTGTGCAAAAAGGGAGAGGAAGGCCGTAGCCCTTATATGGGTGCACACATTGAAAGAACAAATTAAAGAACACTTTGTGTGTATGCAAGAAGAAGTGAAAGGCCAAGCTCAAGTGTGTGCAAAAGTGAAAAACAAAGTTTGTGTGCAAAAAGACAAATAGGACGAACCTTAGTGTGTGCAAAAACATTGTGCACACTTTGAAGAAGAACAAGACCCACACTCAAGTAGAACACACAATTTAAGTGTGTAAACAAATTAGATAAAGTGTGTGAAGTTCAGTGAAGGTGTGTGCTTAAAAGAATTACACCCTTTGAGGGTTTACTGCACCTAGAAGAAGAACAGGGAAGTGCATGCATGCATGCATGCACATGCACACGTGAAAAAAGCCATACCAGCTTGTGTGCATTTGAGGAGTCCAAGACCAGGAGGTTCTTGAAGTATTGAGAGGGCCATGCTATCAGTGCATGAGGATGAAGAGCTGCCATGCACTCAGTGCATGAAGTTGAAGTGAACTGAGACAGGACCAGACTGAAGTTAAAGACATCATTTGTCTGAGTATTCAGTAGTTGGAGAGAAGCCAGGTCATCCATAGAAGAAGGTGATAAAGCCTGAGCAAGATGAGAAGACCTGATCATCACAAGTGATTAGAGGTAAAGAGCAAGGCCAGCAGTCTTTATCCCAGACTGCTGAAGATACTTGAAGAATCTTAAAGTGAAGAAGATCTACTCGTGTGACTCGAGGAGCCAAGAGAAGACCCTGTGGGACTCAGGGAGAAGAAGTCTTCAGCGGGATTCTGGAGCAGGCCAGTGGGACTCTGGTAACACTGTGTGAAGCAGTATAAAGACCCTCCTGTGGGACTCAGGAGAGATACGGTGGGAAGCTGTATCGACCATTGTAATACTAACAGATTATAATGGGAGAATCCATGCTGGGAGAGCATGGCAAGGATGTAGGCCTTTGGTGCCGAACCTTGTAAATCCTTGTGTCCTGTGCCTTTTCATTACTGCATAATCCGGGAAAGGTTGAGAGATACAAGAAGAGTGGATCGAGGCTTTAACCAGCCATAGAGGTTTAATTGATTAATAATCAATTAGTAAAAAGTTTTAAAGGATCACTGATTCACCCCCTCCCCCTCTCAGTGATTCACACTGATCTGGGCACTTCAATAAGCATAACATAAAAATAAGGGTACGATAATATGAGTTTAACATTTTAAAATACATATCCATCATATTATGGATAAGAATATTTAATCATTCTATAAGGATTAATAGTTCATAAGACATGAATCTTAAAGGAATCAAATAACATGATCCATTAGATCATAAAATTGTCAAAAGACATAAGTTTTTGGCCTATGAGTAAAAATATAAAATCATTTAATTATTCAAGTATCATTTCAAATACTACCATAGTTGATTGGTTTTACTCACTATTCATCATATCATAAGTCAAGGATCACTTCAAGGACTATCATAGTTTACATAGGCCATTACTGAACTAGGAACACTCTCCATTTCTGTCCTTATTGTCTCATGAGATATCTATCATTACTAAACCAATTGGAGGGATATATAATTACAATTCCACACCTCACATAATTATAATCCATTCATATGTTTTTCGTGATATCATAATTCATTCATCATATATCATATCATGTGGAAAGGAACAAAATTTCATAAACATTTCAACATTTTACCATGAATTAACCCATAGAAAATAACTAGGTTTTATAAGAATCTCATAATAATAATAATAAACCATATAGAGAATGAATAAGGCTGGTATCATTGGATCATATCCCCATTAAGGCATAAGTAACATCAAAGGATTCTAATTTGGATGAAAAATGAATTTAAAAAATATCCGTCAAATTTCGTTAGTCGAACACCCTTTTTATCATGAAAATCAGTAATTTAATGTTGAAAAATTTCCAAAATATCATGGATATTTTTTATTAAAAAGTATCTTGAAAACATGTAAAGGAAGATTAAAATCCTTGATTGTCCATGATTGTGGAAAATTTCATTCATGATGTGTATGTTAAAACAAATATTCCATTCACAGTTTCGGTAAATAGACAAAAGTACCTGGTTTAGAAAATGAATATAATATTCCTTTTAAACCATTTTTTAAAAATTGGAAAATGGTTAAAGATGATTTTAAAAAATCGTAGGATAATAATAAAAATATTATTAAATATACATTGAATAAAACATGGACATATTAGAAGAATATTCCCAACTAAAGAGGAAATAAATTATGTTTTTCTTGAAATAAAATTATTAATAATAGTTGAATACGGTATTATTAATTTAAAATTACATCAACAAACATATGAGAAGAAAAATCATGAAATTTTGGAGATTCAAAACATGAAATATCATCATTAAAAAATACAAAAAAGAAACCGGGTAAACAATAAGATTTTAATCTAAAACTTATACCACATTGGTAACTTTCAAATAAAAACTCATGATATAGAGGGAATTATATGGATATACTAATCCCCATAATTTTCATTGGATAAAATATAAATGAAATTATACGGTATTATATACACCACATAAAATAAAAAAGTGTGGATTTTTTTTTGTTTCTCATAGAAAATAAAGTAACAAGAAAATACCTTTACACTCCACTAAATTTAGAATAAAAACCTCCTAAAATAGTGAACCTTATATGGATATGTAAATTGTAAAGACCCAGAATTTTATCAATGGAATTCACCTTTTTATAATTATTTCATCACATGGGGAAAACCATTAGTCTCATAAATGTATAATGATACATTATTTATAAAATAAACAGATAAGAATTATAAATATTACTTCGAGACAATAAATAGAAAATTATATAATAATAATAGGATAATTTGGATGTTCTTGATCCACGAGAAAGAACTCACTCACTAACAAAGATGTAGAAATAAAACATAATGTTAATAACAAAATATTCATTTTTATGATGAAAGAATATATAGACATTATAGGAAATATATTTTAATGATAAATAAATAGAATAATTGGTATTTATTAAAAGTAGTGAACTCATATGACCATTATAAATTTTACCATTGGAATAGCAATCTTACTGTTGGATTATTAATATGACCATTGGAATTGTAATCTAACTTTGGGGAATAATAATCTGATTATTATAATAATAAACTCACCTATGGAAATGTAAAATACTAATTAGGTATCTAATAAAATGAAAATATTACATATATATGGTATACGTAAATACATCTTTTAGAAACGATAAATTAAGTGTCAATATTTTTATAAAAACTAACTCTATTATTTGAAATATTATAATGGATATAATGATTTAAAAGGAAATTTATTTATATAAAATGGATTCATAAATTAATAATATGCTGTATTATAATAATAATATAGTTTTATGAGACCATAAATGTTTTTTAATGAGTCATAAAATTGATCATAATATTAAAATCAATATTTTTTTTAATAAAAGATAATTTTCTAGAAAAACTAATTTCTCATATCTAGAAAATTATTTTCATAAAAAATATTATATTTTTTAAATATATATGTTAAAAAGTGGTTAGGGGGAATTTTTTACACTTTTAAAAAATAATTGATTTTTTAGCGAATAATGAAATACAGTAATTCATGATATTTGGAATTCTTATCCAAATACATGAATTTTGAGTCATGGATGATGTAAGAACCTATTATCTCAAACTCACATGTTATAATTGTTGTATATTATCACAAGAATTAGTATTATTTATTTTTTAAAGCCTAAATAATAAACTAATGAATATAATAATAAAAAACCCTCTCTTACCCTAATAAATACTACCCATCACCACACCATATCCTCACACCTTTTAAGCCTTGTAGATTTCTAATATTCTATAAAATTTCCCTGCCATTTATATTCCCCATATCTTAGTGTTGTTTGTCTCACCCAAAGAAAGATTCCAAGTTCATTAAATATGTCCTCACGAAGATGACACTCAAGAGGAAAAATCCTCTATCTTACTCTTTTAAATTATTTCTGTCATCTACCATATACTAATTATACTATAAATAGTGGAATAATAACTCTAGTTTCATATATATAATGGAATTTTATTTTTTTAATGTAATATCTTCTATCCACCCTGTTTCTCATCTCCACTTATTCAAAGAAACGAAACCATTATCCAAATTTTGGCGGTTAACCATTTCCATGGATAATGATTTTTTTTCATTACCACATTCAAGGATAGTCATAAAAGTATTATTATATTTATATATGAATTTAATAGGTATATTAAATGTTATTTCATGTCCTAGAACTAATATATAGACATAATATTCTATAATATTTAACTAGTTCATGATGGTCAAAAAAATGTGAAAATAAACATAACATTTATCACCAACGTTTTATAAAATCAATAATACTCATATCATAAAGAAAAATTATATTCAAGACCATTAATAAATATTAAATTGAATTAATGAAATATAGTTTTTCTTCTATATTTAAATTCTCTTTTGATAATAACATTTACAAATATACACAAGTTAATCAATCATGAAACTGTGAAATGAACACTCCCGGAATAATGAAATTAAACATTATAATTCATTAAAATGGACATAAATGAACTTAATAAAATTATAATAAATCATATATATGTGTAAAATTTTCTAATTTAAATTTTTAATTAGTAAAATTTTATTTTCCAAGACATTGAGTGAAATTACATAACACATTCATACATTAGGTAACGGATCTCATTGATCCTCCATATTTCATTTTGATAATGTTTTATTCCTATTTTATTCAATTTGTCTCTTCATTATTTTTATATAATTATTATATTATATATATTTATATATTCTAAACATATAATGTTTCTCAATTAATCTTTATTTTATGGGGAAATATATATTTTAAATATTTCCCTTATCAATTCATCTCGATAAGCACACCTGATTGAAATGGAATGTCTCTGTTTCTTACCCATTTTAGAGTACACAATTGAAAATTATTTAATACTACAATTTTTTATAAAATAACTAATTTTATTATAAAAAATATTTCAGTTCATTTCCTTTTTAGGGAAATAATTATTCCCCTATCCTCTTTAAGGACTCTTTATTCTTTTCTCTAAAATAATGCTTAATTTTCACATTTCTAAACATACATATCCACTATTTTTGATGATTTCAATTATATTGAACTTCATTATTAATTTTATATTATTATATATCCTTTTTGAATGTTCAAATTTAATTTTAATCCCTTATTTCAGGGATACCGTTATGATAAGCCCTTTGGCTATTCATTGTGACATGATTAGAAGACCCATTTTATTTCTTGGGTTACCATTTTTTACTCCTTAAGTTTTCTTTCTTTATATGGCACACATATGCATGTACATGTTATTATGGGTTTTCCCAAATAATTATCCAATTAATTGGGTAATTTTTTATTCCCACGAGATGTTACAAATGAGATTACAGAGTAAACTTAATCTATTATGGGACTCTATCCATCATATGATATCATCTTAGTAGTTCTCATTGAAGCATGTTCATTTAATTATATATGTTTCTTCTATATTCATATATTTCCTTGATCATATACTTTCATGTTTTATAGGTTATTCTTATATACATTTATTTATGTGCAATTACTTATATGTTATCATGTTATGCCTTATGACCCATGTGTTAAGCTTCTTTTACATTATTATTCCATTTCTAGGATTTTTAGCCCATCCATTTTTTCATATTATTCACTATGTTATCCTAAGAATAATTAAGATCCCAAAGGAAGTTAGGATATCATTACTGAGATTATAATAAATAATTCTTATTTGGGTTTTATATTTTCTAATTATGTAACTAGTCTTACAAATACAATATAATTTTTAATTCTTAGTTTTCATTTGATGGAATATAATGCTTAGAATCATGTAATAATATGTATAAAAGTATATGGTCTCTATATGTGGAATGGGAGAACTGTCTCTTATATTTGGGGATTAGGACTGGAAATATTTATTAAAAATCCTAAGTATAATTTTACAACCATGGATAACCTACATTGAAACATAGTGAATCATAGGTTAGGATATAATTTCCATTTATAATTATATCCTTCTATGTTCATAGTTTCATTTTTATGTTTTTATTAATCAAGTATTCATGACCCCTAATTTTATTTTTCTTTTTTTTTGTTAATGGATGAATATAGGGGAACCTTTGATTATAACCAATCTGATAGGAAATTTAATGACTTACCTAATGATATAACTTACCTAATAGTAATATGTGCTTAAATATTTATGATACTACTGGACTGACTAGATAAAGTTATAAATAATAACATGAATCATGTGGAATTCCCTTTTTACACTAGAAAGTTGTAGTTGAATTCTTTGTATGATAAATATCACATATAATTAGTGGATATTTTGGTCCCCTCATCATGGAAAATTTTTCAACTCCATTGATAAGATATTCTCTCTCCTCCAATTCTTAGAATAAGAGAATGTTGTGCTAGAGGTTTATCGTTTTGATGTAGAAGTTGATTAGTGGTGGAAACTAATCAAAAATATAAATTACAATGTGGAAATTGATTCAATTGATTAAGAAGGATTCAAGATAATATTTTTCAATAAATATTTTCCCTGAACTCTTCATCTTAAGAAGGATAGGGAGTTCCTCTAAATTATGAAAAATAAATATGAGTGTTTTGGGGCTTTTGAGAAAAATATAGCTACGAGGAGATTATCTCTTTTTCCCTTAGGGTTGAGATGGGGTTTAGAGACTCTCATTGGTATCGTGGGATTATAGATAATAAAGTGGAAAATACAGTTTAGTATAAGAGGATAAATTGATAAATCCTACGGGGGAAGAAAACCCAACATCCCATGTGTCAAAAGTGTGTGAAGATGCCTCTCGGGAACTGTATAAGGGGAACTAGGAGATGCTTTAAATGTGGAAAATTGGGGCATCAAGATAAAAACTGTAAAAAGAATATAAATAATCCCAATAATATGGAAGAAGATTAGATGGTTTAGATTAACACTCAAACTACATTATAGTGTTTCAACTATAAGGCACACGATCATTATATGATACAATTTCCTAATCCAATGGTTTTCAAATATAATCTACTAAAACAACCTCTAAGGCAACAAAGAAGGGAATATGATACCACTTTTCCAAAGGTGGAACCCAAAAATGACATGGTGATATGTATTCTATGTATTCATAAAAGAATAGGGAACATACTATCTGATTCTAGTTATAAACATTATTTCTTATCCTTTATGTTTAATATAAAAATTCAAACCACACATAAAAATATACAGGTTGAGTTATCCATGATATTAGTGAATGGGGAAATTATTGCATATAAATTATATAACCCCCCCTGGACAAGTGTTTAGGAGTGAAAGTCCCAAAAAATATTTTTCAACTTCCTTTAGTGGGTTTTGATGCTATATTAGCAATGAATTGGTAATCTTTAAATAAAAACAACATTAACTATCAAGAAAGGGATATCAAATCCCACATCCTAAGGAATCATACAATTCATTTAAAATAAAGGGAGGTGGATGAATACCCTTTGGATTATTCCTCAAAATAATGGATTCTATTTCCTTATGAGAAATCATATCTAGATAGAATGATTTATATAAATTAGAGAATCATGATTAAATACATGCCCATTATAAGGGACTACATTGATTTATTCATTGAATAATTTTCCGATCATCCTCCTGATTGGGAGGTTGAGTTCTCAATTGAACTTATACATTGATATTTTCCCATATCAAAGAATCCTTACAGAATGGAAAAAATTGAGCTAGATGAATTATGGAAACCATAACCTGATAATATATATAGGGGTTTTATATGATCGAGTGCTTTACCATGGGGTGCACCAGTCCTCTTTATGAATAATTAAGAAGAATCAACGTGACTATACATTGATTATTGTGAGATTAACCAAATAACAGTAAATAAAAAGTGTCCCATAAAATAGATAAATGCATTGTTCAATCAACTATGTGTTTCTATGTACTTCTATAAGGTGGATCTTCAGTCGAGATATCACCAATTTAAATTGAATAAGGAAAATATTTCCAAGACTGCCTTTTGAATCTGGTATGGACACTATTAGTTCATAGTGATTCCATTTGGAATAAAAAAATCTCTGATAATATTAATGGACATAATGAATATAGTCATTAGATATTACCTCAATAATTTTTTGGTAGTCTTTGTAAATGATATTCTAATATATTCCAAGAGAGAGTTGGAGCTTTAGGAGCATTTGAAATATATTATAAAGACATTTAAAAGGGAGGAAATATATATAAAACACATAAAAATTGATTTTTGGATGGAATAAGTATCTTTCTAGTGTAATTTTATCACAAAAAAGGTATAACTATGGACCCTTATATGATAATGACAATTGAGGATAAGACCAGACCAAAAACTATAATGGATCTCCATAGTTTCCTTGATCTAGCTGGACATTATCGATGATTTTGGATGAACCTATCATAATTGTCAAACCCACTAACCAAACTAAATCTGAAGGGAGTATAGTTTGTATGGATTAGTGAATGTGAAGAATTATTTAAAGAATTGAAAAAGTGTCCTAAAACCGAACCAATATTTATTTTTCCCACATGTGGTGAAATATTTTTGGTATACAATTATGTGTCAAAGAAGGGAGTAAGTTTTGTACTAATGAAAAATGATAATGTTTTAGCATACACCTCAAGGAAGAAAAAAGTTCAAAAGAAAGGATATCCCTTGAATGATATGGAGTTGGTGGTTGTAATCTTCACATTGAAAATATGACATCACTATCTATATGTGGAGAAGTTTCAGATATATATTTATCATAAGAGCCTCACAAATATTCACATATAAGGATCTTTATACGCAAGGGTGAATATGGTTAGAGCATATAAATGAATATGAATTCTCAATCCACAAACATCATAGTAAATCTAACAATTTAGTAGATAGTCTATGAATAAAGGATCCTAAAACATTATCAACACTGAGTGTTGAGAAGGATCCAATATTCTTAGACCTAGGGAAGATGTAAATGGGAAAAATAAAGGATAGATCATCAGAATTCTTTTAAAAAATTATTTCTTAACCATTTCTCATAGATAACATAAAGGATGATGAAAGAGATGCTGTGGAAATTCATAAGATGGTGAAAGATATCATAGAAGGGAAATATTTAGATTTTGAAATTGATGAGGAAAGATTTGTAGGAGTTGGGTCATGATTATGTGTACCATCATATCATGAGATTAAGAAACATATTTTGAATTATGTGATTAGATCATCCTTTTCCATCCACCCAATGGGAACAAAGATGTATTGAGATCTCCGAGATCTCAAATGGTTGGAAAATATGAAGAATGAGATCAAAAAATATCTATCAATATTCATAGTATGTCAACCAGTCATGACTGTAAAGAAACATTTTAAGGGGATGATTGAACAATTATTTATACCTATATCAAAATAGGAAAACATAACATGGGCTTTATCATAATACATCTAAATAAATCTAGATGAAATTATAATATATAGATTTTTTTAATCTTCTTACAAATAAATGTCACTTTTTTGAAATTGTATATGAATTATAACTTAATCAACTTTCATAGATATACATCAGATAAGTGGTGAGGCTGAATGGAATACCATTACCAATTGTATCCAATTAATATATGATATTTATATAACATTTCTATAAGAGTCTCCAAAAATTATATAAACACTAATTTGAACTTTAGTATGACCTATTAGCCTCAAACTAATGGCCATTCTGAGAAGACTATTCATAAACTTATATACATGTTCATATAATATTCAATTGAAGTCAACAGATGATGGGATCAACAACTTTAACTAATCGAGTTTTATTAAAAAATAGTTTCCACCCAAGAATATAAATGGGTCCATGTGAATACATTAATGGGAAGAGATTTTTAACACCATCATGTTGGGTTGAAGTTGGAGAACATAATATGAAAGGACCTAAAATGGCCAATGAAATGGTTGAAAATGTGAAGAGAATTAAACAACACATTAGGGCAGCCAAAAGTTGAAAAAAAATCAATTCAGATAATCATCAATGGGACTTAGTGTTTCATATTGGACATAAGTTATTGCTCTAAATATCTTCATGGTAGATATTCATGAGATTTTGGCTGAAGGGAAAGCTAATTCCTAAGTACATCATCCGTTTTTAGATTCTTGATTGCATCAGAGCTAAGATCTATCGACTAATACTTCCTTAAACCCTGTCTCAAGTAACAAATGTATTACATGTATCCCTCATGAGAAGGTATATGAAAAATACCTCACAAGTAATTAATTCATTGGTCGTATAGCCAGAAAATGGTATCTCTTAGGAGGAGAATCCTGTGAAGATCTTGGACTGTAGAGATAAAGGTCTACTCAACAAGGCTAATCACTTTGTCAAAGTACTATGGAGGAAACAAAAATATGAAGAGACAACATGGGAACCAAAAAAAGAAATGAATAATAAATACCATAACCTATTTTCACCTTATAATTTAAAATGAAATTATTAGGGTTAGATTTGATAAGGGGGAAGGAATATAATGACCAAAAACATTATCAATGAAATTTCACTTCTTAAAATTATGTTATCACATGGAGAAACAAAAAACGAATAACTCTTACAAATGTGGAATGATGCATTAGTATTCAAATAAACCTCTAATAATTAAAAATATTATAATGGGACAATAAATAGAAAGAAATAGTATAATAAGTGTATAATTTGGATCTTCTTGATCCTATAGAATAACCGCGCTCATGAACTATAATGTATAAACAAAACAGAATGTTAATAATAAAATATTAATTTTGAAGATGAAATAATATATAAACATGAGAGGAAATATAATTAAATAAAGAATTAATTGAATGATAGGTATTTATAATAAGTAGTAAACTCATATGATCAATATAAATATAACCATTGGAATAGTAAACTGACCATTGGAATAGTTATCTAACTGTTAGAATTGTAACTTGGGTGTCAGAATAGTAATATGACAGTTTGGAATATTAATTTGATTATTAAATTATTAAAATCACCTATGTAAATGAAAAATAATTTTAGGTATCTTATAAAATAAAAATATGATATAATTATAGTGAAATTAAATAAATTTTTTTAAAACGATAAATTAAGTGTTAGTATTTTTGTGAAATGTAACTATTTTATTTTCGATTTAATAATGAATATATTTATTTAAAACAAAATTTAGTTACATAAAACAGATTCATAAATTAATAATAAGTACTATTGTAAGGATAATATAAATTTATGAGATCATAAATAAATATTTAAAGGGTTTTACTATTGATTATAATATTAAAATCGGTTTTTTTAATAAATTATGATTATATTTAAAAAATACATTTATCATATTTAGAGATCTATTTTCATAAAATTAAGTCAATTTATGAAATCTAAAAATTGAACAATTTATAGTGTGAAGTTTTGAGATTTTTCTAAAATTATTGAATTTTTGGGAAATAGAAAAATACGATAATTTACAACATTTAACATTATATGGTTAATAAATAAATTTTTGAGTCATGGATGATGTAAAAAAACAATTATTTATAACTAATGTTAAATATTTACTATATATAGTAATAATAATCCATACTATTTATATTTTTTAAGCAAAATAATAAACTAATGAATACAATAAAAAACACCCCTATACTTTGATTATAAATACCACACCACACCACCCCCTGTCCTCAAAACTTCTAGGAATTATAGATTTACTATATTATTTTCAATTATTTTCCCTATAATATCCCCCATTTTCTAGTTTTGCTCGTCTCACAAGAAGGCCAATTCCAAATTCCTTAAGAAGGTCCTCATAGAGAAGACATTCCTGAGGTAAAATTTTACATCTTCCTATTTTAAATTATTTATTTCATTTACCTTACCCTCACCCATATCCAAAGTGGATTGATAAATACATTATAATATATATGTTGTAATTGTATAGGGTTAGTTTAATTTATTTTATCCCCCCATTTTATCATCTCGTTATATTAAAAGAAATGAAACCATTGTCTAAATTATGGCGGTTAAACGTCTATATGGATAAGGATTTTTTTCATTACCACCTTCAATACTGGTCATAGAAGTAATATTATGGTTAAATAACATTTCAATAGGTATATTATAACTTATATAATTTTTTGAACTAATATATTAATATAATATTAAATAAAACATAACAAGTTCGTGATGGCCTGAAAACCACCAAAGTAATCTAATCATTTATCATTAATGTCTTATCAATTGAATCATCCTCATGAAAGAAATAAAAATTAAAAATGGGACCATTTAAAATTATATATGTTCATTAATACCATATAATTTAATTTTTGGAGTATAATTCCATTTTGACATGAACATCCATAAATATACATAAGTTAACTAACCATGAAACCATGAAACAAATGCTCCCATAATGACAAAATAAAACGTTATAAATCATAAAAATGGATGTAAATGAACTTAATAAAACTATAATAAATCAAATATTTTTATATATTTTCTAAATTAAATTATTAATTCATCTAGTTTTATTATCCAAGACATTGAATGAAAGTACAGAACACATTCATACATAAGGTAAGAGATCTCTCTGAACAATCCTTATTGCATTTAAGAAACGATTTATCTATATTTCACATTAGTTATATCTTAACTATTATTATATATTTGTTCTATATTATATATATATATATATATATATATATATTTAAAACATATATTTCTATCTCAATTTAAATTTATTTGATGGGGGAATACATATTTTAAAATGTTTTCTTCTCAATTCCTCTCGATATGCAAACCCGATTGAAAGAGAGCTTCTCTATTTATTAACCGTTTTCATGTAATCTAAAAAAATGATTTAATTCACCATTATTTTTGTAAAATCACTCGTTTATCATAAAAAACAATTTTAGTTCATTTATGGTTTTATGAATTTTTTTCTCTCTTATTCTGTTTAAATATTATTCATTCATTTCTATAAAACTATGCTTGAGTGGTATATTTGTAAACCTTACAACCCATTATTGACCTAATTATTCCTGATATATTATTATATTTCTATTATTAATGTATAGAAATAATTTAAATCTCTTCTTTCATTTATACCACTATGATATACTATTGGGTTATTCTTTGTGACATGATTACGACACACATTTTGTTCCATGGGTAACCATTATGTTTATTTCGTTTGTTTGGTTTATTTATGTGGAACAAATATTCTGTAATTTATATGATGGGTTTTTCCAAAAAGAACACTAATTAATTAGTTAATGTTTTAATATCATGAAATGATATGTATGTGATTATAGAGTTTCCCTAATGCATTATGGGAGTCAGTTTATCAGGTGACATCATCTTAGAAGTTAGCCTTGACTCATGTTTATGTCATGAAATATGTTTCTTCTACATTAATATATCACAAGGATAATATGATTCTATGTTATATATGTGATACCTCTATCTGTTTATTCATGATCCATGCCTTATATGTTATAATGTTATGCCTTCCGACTCATGTGTTATGCTTCCTTTCAATTCTTACTCCCTTATTTGAATTTTAGCTCATCACTTTTGTCTATGTATTAGTTATGTTATACTAAAAAGATGTTGGAGATCAATGTAAGTTATGAAATCATTACATATATTAATAAAAATATGTTTTATTTTCTTTTTAAATTTCCAATTATGTATCTTGTCTTTAAAAGATAAAAGACTTTTCAATCCTTCGTTTGTATTTGATGGATAATAAAGCATAAAATCTTGTTATAATATCTATAAAAGGCTAGAATAAATATATAAATCATAATAATTTTAAAGTTAAAATAAATATAACACATTCATGGGATGTTTATACAACACATAAAGGAAAAAACTGGTTAATATGTGACACCTCTCATAGAAATAAAAGTGTGAGGAGAAACCCTTAGCCAAAGTTGGACTTTCTTGAAAGACACTCTAAACACATTTATAATAAGCTAAAATTAATTATAATTTTTTAAATAACAATTTAAATACTTATAATATCATAATTATCTTTTTATACAATATAACACCCATTTATTAACAATTACATATTAAAATAAACGTTTCAAGGTTTTAACTATTTAAATTTTCATGGAAGTTTCGGTTCTGCAGTTACGATCCTTATACTTTGATCATGGTTACATAATAAAGATAATTTTGATCATTATATAAATATAATATATATTCATTATATATAAGTATATATTTTTATAATCATCCATAAAAATTCAGTGATAGAAAAATGAATTACACCATTTTTGGAGACAATAGGTCGTACGTACGCAAGAACAATGTTTTCTCATTTTAAAGGATATAATGAAAGAAATGTAAAAAATAATTCAACTTTAAGGAATAATTATTATATAATATATATAATATATATCCACTAAATATATACTTATTACTATCCTTTTAAACAAGAAATGAAAAAAAATCACATCACATCTTGTGGGTGGTAGTATACACATACGAAAAAGTGACATTATCATTTGCAAAGGACAAGAAGGAAATAAGGTATATAATATATTATAATAAAAAATAATAATGTTATGATAAATATCATATATAAACATTAAACTCATCATACTAACCATCCATGAACATTGGTGATGGAAAATGAATTGTATCACTGTGTGGAGGCAATAGTTTACACGTATGCAAGGTTGATACATTAACATCCATTTAACAGAAAAGTGGTTGAATAATGGTGGTTAAATAGTAATTGTAACATCTACAAATATTTAAGACACAAATTTATTATTTTATGATGAATACCATAGATTTTTAGGAGGTGTAAGAAGAAATAATTTTGAAATGGGTCAGATAGTATGATTACATATTCTTCAACATGCCCCCTCAAAATAATTTAATAAGGATCCTAGGAATGGTATTTTATGATGAATGGAAAATATAATCCATGTATAGAGAACATTATAAAGGAATTGGGTAGTGTTTGGTCATGTTATATGGCTCAAAGTGGTGTAAATAAGATAAATGATGGGTTCCCTTTTATATGTGAGGGAAATGACACACTTGAAATTTCATAAAATATTAAAATATAATTATGTCACACTCAAGAAAAATGGCTTAAAATTGAAATATATTATAATTCTGGATATAATTATCTTGAACTATGTCCATCCAATTGGATTTAGACTAGTTTAATTAAACAACACACCCTTATCTATTTGTTTATAGCCTATGTAAACTCATTTTAACTTTCATTGTGGTAATATATTTTTCAATCATAAAGGGTTTTTATTTTCATTATAGGGTACCAATTAGTTCATAAATGGAAAAGTGATGTCATTTTAGACCATTTATCATCTTAATTAACATATTTTAATATTATTTTTGTTTTTTAAATAATTTCATTTATTTTTATTTTTTATAAAACATTGTTAATGTCATTTTTGAAAATATTCACTTGACATTAATTTAATATTATAAAAAATTAATTCTAATATAAAACCATTAACCCTAAAATAAATTATTAATTACCATAAAATTTGTGTGATAGTAAAATTAATAAAAAATCTATTAATTTTTATGATTTGAAAAGGGTTTACTTTTATTTATCTACTGATTGAATATACAGTATGTCAATATCGTATAAGAATTTAGGGTTATTATATAATCACTAAAAATTACAAATAAATTACCCTCTAGAAAATAATTTTATTATTCTCAAAATAAATTTTAATATTCATTCACAACTAATTTTTATCCCTTTAATAATAAATAATAGATATTTTAAATCAAGAGTGTGAACTTTTTTATTTTTATTATCTATTGTGATGATATTTTTATTAAATTATATGTTTTATTTCACCTTTAATGTTTGAATTTTTTCATTTTTTATTGTAGTTATGTGGTCTATTTATTTGAATTATTTCTTTTTCGACTATTTTTTTATCTTCGTAATTAGGTATGTTGGTTTTACTTGATTAATTGCTTACCCGACTGTCTACTTACCCACTTGTTTGTTTGTGTTATTTATATGCTTTGGGATGTAATGGATAACAATTTTGACAAGTATAAATTTATATATATTAATTTATAATACAATTAATTAAGGTTACAACTTGTACCTTTAATTATATACCATAATGGATTAAAGTTAATTTGAACAAAAATCTTTTTTTGATGGATTGAAGGTTTATATCTTGTATTGGGATGTAATGTATTGGGATTAAACATGATTTGTATAAGTTATAATAATGATGCTACATAGGGTGTGGGGATGTGATGATGTGGTTTCATGGGGTGAAGGGATATGATGATGTGCCTACATGAGGTTCAGTGATGTGATGATATGGTTGCATGGGGTGCAGAGACATGGTGATATGTTTACATGGAGTTCAAGGATTTAATGATGTAGATGCATGAGGTGTAAGGATATGATAATGGGAAAACCCATGTATGTTGAGAGATTAGATTCCCCAATTATTTGAATAGTCAAAGGATTGTAATATGATTCTAGTATTCATGATATGGAATAATTATTCACTATTTATTTTATATTATTAAAAAATTCATTTATAAATTTCAAACATGAGAAATAAAGATTTACTACTCTCACTTATGATATTGTCATGTCCTCACTCGACTCACCTCTAGGATGGTAGCCGAACTGGTCACCACATGGCCCCATGTGCACCTCTCTATATGCCATAGGATGCCGACTACCAGTGATGGTCTATTGATGGTATGGTGTAGAGACTATACCCTCTAGATCAGAGTCACACAATGGTTTAATAATATTAATACAACAAACAGTAGCTAAAGCTATAATAATAAATAAGGAAAAAATGTGTTACAATAATATAATATCTGGAACAAATTAAATGAAAAAATCTAATTCCATAAAATGATGCATATAATGCAAGGTGTTACTACAAGGTACAATAGGTATAAAATCACAAAAAAGAGTAAAATACAATGGTCAAATCCTAGACCATCCTAATAATAATCCCAATACTATGCTCATTATCTCCCATGTACGCAACATAATACATGTAATAAATCCAAAGACATGCGAGCAAGAAAATCTAATCGTGTGCCAAATGATGCCTAAGTAGGATGTGGGATATAAATATTAGAAGGTCAGCCCCCACAATGTCTAGACCAATTCATTTCATGAAATTAAAAATAATATATTATGTTCCAAATAGTATAAATTCCATTTTTGTACTAATTGAATAATAACAACTTGGTCCTGAATCCTAAATGAACACCCTCCCCATACCACCTTCTATGGCCAATGGGGAATATCTATGTACGTGGGTAGATCTTATTACATCAGGGAGGATCACCCAAATAGGTGGAAGATTATCATGACAAGGATTATTCACTTAGAATATACCATCAACACTTGACCTCTTCCCCCAGGCCAACCAAAACCCCACCATCAGGAATAACTTGAATCTAGACCTCAAGCAATCCCAAATCTATTCCTTAAGAAAAACTAGGATTTCTTCTATTAGATAAGAAAAATATATCCCTCATTCATAACTAGAGTCTTCCCATCTGAAATTGTGCGACTGTTTATCTTGACCTCAGGAATTCGACATAATCAAATACTCTACTCTCAATCATTTAGTACCAGTGAACCTAGCCCTCAGGTGGTATGAAATCTTGCACCAATCCCTCAGGCATCAACAACAATCATGAGTCCTAAGATATCCCTTATAATCATATAATCTTATCTTAGGAATCATGCACCTGTGTGCCTTTCCCTCAGGCAGTAGTAAAGAACATGAATCAACCCCTCTAGAAACAACATTAAACACATGTCAATTCTAGAGAAACGCAAGATGCCAATCTGTATCAAACCCTTATGTATGTATCACATCAATATCACATAATCTGAAAATATAAGAAATAAATCCCTCAATACTAGTATAAAGAATCATAGATTTATCATCATAAGATGAAGGAAGTAGTTTAAAAACATTTCCATCGATCAAACCAATTCACTTTATTAATCCATCTTCCAAATTATCATAATAATTATATCAAACCTATTTAATTAATAATTCAACCCTAAGGTCATTGATATATTAATTGAATAAATGATCCAATGTTATTATAAAATAATAAATCACACAATTTATTATTATTCAAATTCAAATGGCTTAGATACCACCTTATCCAATTTATTTTTGGGATTTAAATTAAAAAATATCAATTCTTAATAAGGTCCAAGGCTGACACACCAATCAGTTGGCCGCAAGTCTGAGTCTCCATTCCTATAGAACCAAAGGGATCCAAGGGAATTTTTATAATGAAAAATTATAATTTAATAGTAATTATGAAATTTATTTAGCTGTTTGTGATGTTCCATCATGATCAAATATATTTCTTTTACTTTAAATAATTAAATCTGTGAAAACAGAATTAGGATTAGACCACCCACATAAATTCCATTAAGATTAATTAATTTAAAACATTAAATTAATTACATGAGGGTAAACCCATCATGCATTAGTTATTTAATATAAATATATTATATTTAAACCATTAAACATGATAATTCATTTAACAAGTCTAAATAGACACTCATAAGGCACCATTGAAAAATGTTCATTTACCTACCTATGTAATCTCACTTACATTGTGGTTCTTTATTCATAAAACATCTACCATATTAAATGGAAACCACTATTTAAAAAAAAACTAAAAGTAATGGTGTTAAACATTCAATTTAACTAGCCAAGTAAAAAAGAAAACAGATAACCATCCGAAGCATCAAACAAAAGCATGATTTAATTCAAAAATCAACACTTTTGGGTTTAGATGACAGTTCACCTCATCCTATGGATTTTATTAAAAAATAATGAAATTGTTTATTAAATATTAAAATTAACTTATTAAACATTTCATTTAAGAATGAATAAATAAATTTATCAAAGAAACTATTAAATAATTCTTAAAATTTAAGTACAAACACTAAGCTAATCCTAAAAATACACACATGTACAAAAAATAATGTTAATAACACATATATTACATGTGCTATAGTTAAGGGATTTTTACCTTAGGTGAAATGATGACTAACGATGAGGGTTGACATCCATGTTTAACAGCACCACCAAAACCTCTTTGGATTTATAAACAAAAATATGATTAAATTTATTTTTCTCAAGATGAATCCAATAACAAAAATTACACATCAATCACAAAAATATTGTAGTTGATATTAATGATTTCATTTTGGGAAAAATAATAAAAATAAAATAAGAAAAATAGGGGAGAGAGGGAATGAAGAGAGACGTAGGGGGAGGAAAATAAAAACATTAAAGGAGGAGAAATTCCCCAAAACGTGTAGTACCACCTCTCTTTATATTCTTATTTAATTTATTAATAATTTATACCATTAATTCATTTAATTTATTTTCATTTTTGAATCAATAAATGTTTTCACTTCCACTATGCAATTCACATGGACAACCTATTCAATATTTCCAATTAACAGTGCCCCCTTATTTCAAACATTTATTTCCTTAATTCTACATTATTTTATTTTCTCCATTTAAATAAATTAACCAATTTTAAAATTTATACAATAAATTTCATATATATATATATATATTTGTTTATACACTATATATATATGTGTGTACACAAAAAAATATATAAACCCACATACAAAAAAACACACATGCATATATATATATATACACACACACCTGCACACACACACACATATTTATATTTTTACACACACACTTATATATATATATATGTACACATATATATTTATTCCATATATATATATATACAATTTATATAAACAAAAAAATATTATATTCCCAAAATAATAATAATAATAACAAATATATTTTATTTTTATTAAAAATATATTGTAATAAATTGCACAATGATTGTTCAATAAAAACCTTCATTAAAACTATGATGTTCATAAATTTACCACACAATATCATATATTTGGGATAATTAATAATGTTTTATCTAACCCCGTAATAAATATCCACCCATATATATACATCTTACACACACACACACATATGTATATACATATATATACACCTGCACATGTATATTTATACATATATATTTAATTCACATATATATACACATTATATATATTCACCAATGTTTTTATCCCAATCAGAAAATAATAACAATAATTAAAATTATTATTATTTAATATGACCCATCAATGACACCATTAAAAATTTAAAAATACCATGAATTATAAACGGTTACTGGTTAATAAATCAATATTAACCATACATTTTTCATTTAATTTCACTATTGATAATGTCACATTAATTACAACAGTAAACAGTAAAATATTTTCCTAAATAATAACGTAAATATTAATTTCATGTATATAGCTTCATTTTTTTTCATCCACACAAATAATAATTTTGTTATTTCTAATATACCAACAAAAATATTTATATACTAAATATCTTATCATTGTGTGTGATATGACCAAATGTCCGACGCACAAAATGTTATACCCTTTTTAGGGTAAACCCCATGTAATGGAGTTAATAATTGTCTCATATTTCTCATACGATGTAACGTTTGTGAGAAATTATTTATTTATTACATAAAAATAATGTAAGAAATTAATAAAAAATAATGAGTGTGTTACCGCATGTGATGTTTCAAAATACATGATGTACATAATGGTTTTACACTTCCCAGGAAAAATCCCATGCTCCAGACCAAATGATGCTATTTGATTTCTTATACAATGCATCATTTGGGATTTATTTAATTTTTTGGAAATAAAATCACACACATATGAATAAAATATATTTAATATTCTCATTCTGTCAACGTCGAGGCTCTATGAGCCTTAGAATCTTACATTTACTCAGCGTATAACTCTTAAAATATTTCATAGAATATTTCAATATTATAAAGAAATATTTTACTACTTGGTAAATCCATAAGTCACATGTATTGGAAAATTAAATTTTCAAACCAATACACTTGTAATTAATTAAAAAAGTAGGTTTTGTTATCATTTTAAAATGAGGATGTTACACAATCCCTACCTTAGAACTTTTCATCCCCGAGAATCCATTGAGAATTGTAAAGACACCACCTAACCTACAAGGGGTGTGAGGTCTCGTTCAGACTATCATGTTACGTTTCCAAATGTCTGACACATATTTAAGCATTGATTAGGAAAGCGACACTAAAGTAATTATGATTCAAGATGATGCCCATTTTTTCAACTGAAATATTAAAGAAACACTTATCCACACCCGTTTATCTAGGGTCACAACCATGTTGTCAGCTATTTAAACAACTAAATAGTTTTTCTCCCTACCATAGGTCTCAACCTTTAAAAGGGGGGCCAATTCTAAACCATGAAACCTTCACTATCAGAATTTCCTTAAACAATGTGCCACTAACCCTTCCAGTGATGCTCCATCTGTGATTTTCTATTACAGAACAAACCCGATTACTTATGAGGCCATATCAAAAAAACCATCGCAATGAAACGATTTAATTATAGGTCAACCAAATAGAATTGGCCATGCAATATTTCCAATAAGAGAGTGCCAACCTTTTAATCACTCCCTCCCTAACCTGATGATTTGCCTCCCTGGGAGACCACTAAAACTGCCCAAAATATTTAAACTACTATGTGGCATAAGACCAACGCTCTCTTAGATTATCAAAGATGACGACAAGATAAGGGACATTCTATTATTTCAAGGAAGAGTGAATTGAGAGGATTTTAATTTTTATGAGAAAGAAAATGGGAAACCCACAACTAGTCGATACTTTAGAAGAAACTCGACTTCACCTGCCAATGTACCGTCATTGACCGATCACCAAGCCTTTACCACATGAGTAATTCAATTATCTTTCAAGCTTAACCACCGAATTCCACAAAAAACCAACAAAGTTTCTCAATGGTTTCGTACTTCACCAACTAAACAAATATCATGTTGCCGAGAAAGCACCAACACGATTCAAAACATTCATTCCTAAAAGGAATTCAAGAAAAACAGAATGTCATAGAATGGTCATCTCGATTGGGTTCCTTCTACTAAGAAGGGCGCATTTACCAAAACCGAGGTGATTCTCCCCACCATATGAGAGTACTAGCAGTTGAAATAAGATAAGGTATCCAATCAAAGTGTGCTATATCATATTAAACTTAAATGTACACATGATGCTCCTCCGAGCCACACTCACATACATAAATCATTAGATATAAAAGTCCGAAACAGATAGATCACCATGTCAAAACACCTGAGTCTTAAAGTAGTCATCCAGAGAATTAGTACCAACTGGTTTCTTTAAATCATGGGTCACTTTACTATGAAGATAACCCAATAGTGTACATAATATCATAGGGATAAATGATTACACCACACTAAATCAGTTTGTTACATCATTTAGCACCCGATGGAAACCACGTACATGAATACATGCTATGACGAGGTTCCACGGTCAAGACAACACATACAGATTACTATTCATAGGTTTTCTGCCCTATGAATTCAAGTATAAAATGGTCTGTACAATATATTTCACCCTAAGTCATATTTCCCCATATGGCCATTAACCCAGATAATACAATACCAAGTCATCCATCAAGGAGGAAAAGAAAGGGTGAAAGATACCATGGCCACCCCTTCAGACAAGGGTGTCATTAGAATTTAGGTGTCCTACAAGGGACAAAAACACCCAAATGACACCATGAATTAGAAACTCACAATATTTATCAAGGAATTTGAATTATAATTGTTCTATATACTACGATCCAACCCCTTACAAAAGAACAAGCATCGACCCTATCACTAGGTCATGCCAAATTGAAAACACTAGGCTCAAGAGATGATCATTTAATCCATTTCTAAAAATATAGGAATCCTAAAAAACACCCCTATAGTTTTGTTGCAAGGAAAATAAAAAATAAAATATCACGATAACATTATATGTGGGTTTAAACAAAGGAATCCTATCCTAGTTATTTTTTCATGTCACTTCATTTATTCACATTTTAATAATTGAACATTTAAAATATTTAACCAATACTTAAAAACAGAGAAGAAAAATCTCTGAAAAATTCCTTTTTTTAAACATTTTAAACTTCTTATGATTCAGTCATAATTAGGAAATTTACCAGAATAAATTACTCATATGTTATTGAATATATGGTGACCTACTATGGTCATGCTAAGGGAACTTAGGTTCATGAGAATGAAACCCAATCGAAATTGCTTAACATTTAAAGCCGTAAACAACCATCAAGGATTATCCCATAAGAACCATGCCCCAAAATACCTACTTGGGTCCAGTTGATCATTTAGATAGTTAACCCGATCATTTAAAATTAATGTTAAACAACCATTAATCATATTTAAAACTCAAATATGGATCGAGTATACAAGGTAAATTTTCCAATTTTAAGGCACCCATACACCTTATAATTGAAAACTAGCTCCCATTTTAATCACAACCAATTACATTTATCCCTTTCCATTTATTTCATATTTAAAACAAATTGAAGCATGTCACTACAATAAGCTAACACAAAGAAACATGCTAAAATCACAGAAGCATGGAATACTAAATAAGAAAGTAATGATAAGTAGTGAGGAAATATTGTATATAAATAGATAAACATGTTATACAATCATGAAAATGCATATCACTCGAGGCACAAAAATTAGATCAGTAGGTGGCCAACATATGCAACTACATAAAATGGTAAATGCCTTACATGTGAATTTATATGTGTCTATTATGATGCATGAAATGCTTCTTCCCTCAAATACCTAGACAAGGGTAAAGTAACATAAATATAATTAATTCATAAGTAGCAAAAAGTAAAACATTCACTCAAGGTGAAATCATTTCAACTGTAACATTAAAAAACATGAAAAACAATCCTAGACATGGCCACTTGGTTATTTCCCATACGCGGGGTGAATAGCCCCATGCATGACTATTTACCGAGCACCAAAAAATTCCTAGTATCTTTTCTACGATCCCCAAATAGAAATACAAAGGAAAAAATTGTCCTTGATACCACTTTGTAGCATCCTGACCCAGCTAACCTCTAAGACATTAGCCAGACTGGTCAGCACCTGACCACAGGAACGTATCCCCACATCCTAGAGGCTACCGACTAGAAATGGGGATATATTTATGGTATGATGGGTAGACTCTACCCTCTAGATCAGAGTCTCATTGTAGTATAATAATATTAAAACAACAAATAGTACCAGAAGCTGCAATAATAAAGAAAGAACAATATTAGAAGAATAATATAATATCTGAATAAAAATAAAATGGCCAACTCCAATTCCATATAATGATGCATGTAATGTTAGTTTATACTAAAATGTAAAATGAGTACAATATAACAAAATAAAATTAAAAAAGAACCGCTAAATACTCAAGAATCCTAAGAAATAGCCCAATCCTGTACTCCCTAGCTCTGATATACACAACACAACACAAGAAATGAATCCAATGACCAGGGAACAAGATGATATACTCGGGTGCCAAACAGTTCCCAAGCAAGGTGTGAGATATAAATCTCAGAAGTTCATCAACCATGATGTCCATCCTAATACATTTCATGAAATTAAAAGTAAAAAACAATGTGACACATAATATAAATTCAATGTGCTAACAAATTAAATAATAACTACTTGGTTTGGGATACTTAACCGACAGTTGTCCCATACAACCCGCTTTAGCCCAAGATGGATATCTATCTCTATGGGAAGATCCCCTTCATCCTGAAGGATAACCGAAATTAGTGGAAGATTCTCATACCGAAGACAAATCACTCAGAATATACCATAAACATACAACATCTATCCATATGCTAACCAAAACCTCACCCACAGGAATAACTAAAATCACTCCTTTAGGCTATCCAAAACATCATACTCCGGTATATCTAGAATTTTTCTCTTAGTCTAACCAAAGTTTATCCTTCATGCATCACTATAAATTTTTCCTCAAGAATCTGGTGACTGTGAATCTAGGCCTCATGCATCTGACATAATCATAAACTCTTCTATCAGGCATTTAGTAGCAGTGCACCTAGCCCTCAGGAGATACAAAAGCATACACCAAGCCCTCATGCATTGAAACCAATCATGAGTCCTCAAACATCCCATATATTCATATACACTTACCTCAGGCCTCAATTACCTATGAACCTTTCCCTTAGGTAGTATGAACGAATATTCACTAATCCCTCAGGCGCCTACATTAACATGAGTCATATGTAGACAAACTGAACATGTCAATTAATATCAAACCCTTAGGTTTGTAGCACATCGATATCACATATACTCAAAAGCTAATAAATAAAAACCACAATTCTAGTATCAATCATACTAGATTTATCATCATTAGACCAAATGATCAATTTATAGAAATTACCATGTATTAAACAAATTAATTTAATTAATCCAGGTTCTTGATTATCATCATAATTATATCAAACATGTTTAATTAATAATTCAACCCAAATTTATTTAATATATTAATTGACCAGACTAACCAAGGTAAATCTATCATAAGAAATCATACAATTAAATATTATTCCAATTCAAATTTCTAAGACACCAACTTTTCCAATTTATTATAGGGATTCATAGTCAAACCGATCATGATTTAATAATTTCCATGGCTATTAGACTAATCGATTGATGACAGGTCCGAGTATCTATGCATATAGACCAAAATGGATCTAAGGGAAAATTTAGAATGAAAAATTATAATTTAATTGGAATTATTCTATTTATTTGGTTGTGCGTGGCATGCCGAAACAATTGACAAATGATCATTTACCTGCACAGGTAATCTCATTTACATAGAAGGAGCTTGGTTCATTAGACATCTACCATACAAAGAAAAAAAACCTATTTAAGGAAACTTGAAAGGAAAGGTCCTAAACATACCATTTAACTAATCAAGGAACAATCCAAGAGATAACCATCAAAAGTATAAATCCAAAGCACGATTTAAAATACTAATAAATACTTTTTGGTTTAGAAGACACTACAACTAATAAGAGGGGTTTTCTTATAAAATCATGATATTGTTTATTGAGAAATCCATTTATCATATTAAAATGTTCATTTTAGAAAGAATTATTAAATTTATCAAATAAACACTTAAAGTATTTTGAAATTTTAAGGGAATACGGTAAGGTAATCCTACACCTATATATGCGTACCAAAAATCATGTCAACTAGATTCATATTACATGTGAAAAAGTTAAAGACTTCCTATATTAGGTGAAACGAATATTGATGACGATGGATTACAAATGAATTTAACTACGCCACTGAAATCTCATTGGTTTCATAAACAAAAATATGATTAAAAATATTTTCATCGAGACATACCCAACGACACTGACGATGAATCAATTTGATAAATATTTTAAGAGATATCTAGGTTTAATGTTTGGAAAAAATAATAAAAATAAAATATTAAGAATATAGGAGAGAGGAAATGAAGATAGTGGTAGGTGAGGAAAATAAAAATGCGAGGGAAAGAGAAAACCCCCAAAATGCGTGGTGCCCCATCTCTTTATATATATATTTTTTAATAATTTATATCGTTAATTCATTTCATTTATTATAATTTTTAAATCATTTATATTTTATGTTCCACCATGAAATCCACGTGGACCACCTAGTCAATATTTCCCATGTGCACCACCTACCCCATATTTGAAACATTTATTTCATTAATTATTCATTATTTTATCTCATCCACTTAAATACATTAACGATTCATCAAAAATGTATATATATACGTTAAATTTCACACACACACACACATATATATATTTATACACCAAAGAAATACGCACACACAAAAATATATACACCCTCACACATACACACACCCACATATATATATATATATACACAAATGCACACACACACACACACACACATATATATGTGTGTGTGTACAAATATATATTTATTCTGTATATATATAAAAATTTTATATACACCAATATTGTTAACAGAAAATAATAATAATAATAAAACCAATATTTTATTATTATTATTATTATTAAATCTATGTCCTAATTAAAAGCATGAATAGTTCAATGAAAACATTCATTAAAACCATGAATTTAATAAATTAACCACACAATAACATTTCTGGGGGATAATTAATTATCTTTTATCTAACCTCACAATAAATATCCACCCATATATATATATATGTTTATATATGTTATATATATAGATATATACACACACACACACATAAATATACACACACCCACACATGTATATATATACATATATATTTAATCCACACACATATATATACACATTATATATATACACCAATGTTTTTGCCCCAATCTAATAATAATAAAAATTATAAAAATTATAATTTTTAAAACAACCCATCAAGGACTCCATTAAAAATTTAAAAATGGAATCCATTATAAATAGACAATGTTTAATAAATTAATAATAACCACATATTTTTCATTTAATTTACATCATTAATAATATCACATTAATTATATTTCTCACCTCTAAAATATTTTCCCAAAAAATAACACAAATATTAATTTCCCGTTTATAGTTTTTTTTGTCATCCACACAAAAAATAATTTTATTTTTTTTACTACCTAACAAAAATATTTATATAGTAAATATTTCTCCTTGTGTGATATCTAGACAAACGTCCAATGCTCATAATTGTTATATCCAATCTAGGGTAAACTCCATGCTATGAACTTAATGTTGGCCTCAAATTACACATACAACACACCATTTATGAGAAATTAATTACTTATTATATAAAAAAGTGTATAATAAATTGATTAAAAATAAAGATGGTGTTATCATATGTGATTCTTCCAAATACCCAACACGCATAAAGGTTATACCCCCCCAAGGGTAAACCCCACATTTCAGACATAACGATTGTCTCAAGTTTATCTTACGATGCACCATTCCAAAGATATTTCATTTTTCTGAAAAACAATCACACACATATATGAATAAAATATATTTAATATTTTTATTCTATAAACATCTAGAGTCTATGGGACTTAGAATCCCATGGTGAATCAACGTTTAAATTAGAAAATAATTCAAAGAATATTTCAATGTTATAAAGAAGGATTTTTCTCTTTGGTGATGTAACATCTCAGATTTTTCTTGCAATTTTTTTAGAAATTATACAGAATGATTTCAAGACCAGTCGCTAAGGCCACGTGTGATTCCGAGACCGGGTTTTCTCGGATCAATTGTTGAAGAATACTAAAAATTTAATATCACACAAGCACAGTTTCCCTAAAAAAGTGGTATACCACTTAAACATGATCCCAAATCAGAATTCCAAGGGAATATTTGAGCTCAAATGGTGGCTTTACCTTAGTCATGGCCTAAATTTGGTCGGTGCAGGCCATCTATAGAAAAAGTCACCAAGGACGTAATGGAAAATAAAATAATTAAATAAAAAAAATTTATTTTTTAAATCCTAATAACTCTTGAATAGTGACTCAGATTGGAATTCCAAGACCACCCTTTAGTTCATAATGTGGAATTTTGCCTAGGCATGATTTAACTTTTGTTTATGCATGTCTTCTATAGAAAAAACTTGAAAAGAGAATAATCGTTATTAAATAATTAAAATAATTTTTTTTGATGCAGGTACTCCCCATTTTATGAAGGCTTTTTAGGAATTCAGTGTAATCAACATAACCCTATAATTATTTTGAGACATGGAGAAAGAACATCTAGAGAACCCATTGGCGAACAATTCCCCTTAGATTCAATGAATCATGGATCAAAGATGACACGATTACTATTCATTATCAGTGACTGATCCAAATTGAGATAGAAATGTTGTTTCTTTATGGTTTCCCCATTCTTTATTTTCATGAAGAATGTGGTTCAATCCACAAAAAGATTGATCTGTGATGAATTCTTTGTGGGATGGTTTATAATTGCAGGGTTTATTAATGGGATATTGATTTAAATTCTTCTGCTTTCTAAAGATAATTAATTTATGACAACACAGAAAAAGGCCAGTGTTCATTACATGGTCATTAATTTTGTTTTCCTTATCCCCATAATCTAAATTCATCATTGTTGGAGCCCCTGTGGCCATAGTTCTTCTTTATTGGTGGATTCAAATGTGATTGGACACCCGGATTGGAGGAAAACCAAAAAACGGGCCAGGTCTATGTAGATCATGACTCGAGTAGCATGGATCTGTGGCCATTTCTAAATATTTGCATCATAGGTGGCATGGTGGTCTACAGATGGGACCACCAACATGGGTCCAATGCGACGGTCTAGTGAAGAAAGGTGACAACATTTGTGGCTTGGGGATGTAGTGATCAGAGGCAGCAATGGTGTCGATGATGTAGTGAATGACGAGTGGACGTGTGAGAGATGATAGGGCTAGAGAAAACAAACTACGATGGAGGCTGTATGTGGTGGCCATAAAACACAAGACACGGTGGTGGTGGCCGCATGGGATGCGAGCTATGGTCTACGAATAGGCCAGGTGGGTCGAGTGACTGGGTCAGGAAAGCTGAGTGGATCAGGCTTGGTAAGTCGAACAAATTGGTCCAGGAAGGCTGAGTGGAGCGGTGTAGGCATATTGGGCCACATAAGGTGGATCAGGCCAAACGGGTTGGACCTGGGGTGACTGGGCCAATGTTAGGACATGGTAGACCATAAGCCATGATTGATCCAGATGCCATGTAGATGTAGAAGACGGGGGTGCGGTCAATTGAAACCATTAGTGGACTGACCATTAGTCGATCCACAGGCTCTGTGACCCCTTCTGAAACATCAAAATACCATTACTTTCAAACAGTATGTATGTTTGATGAGCTGAATACAATGTTTGTACCCTGAAATTGAGAAGGTACATTTGAGATAGTTTGGTGAGTTTTTATATTGGACTAGTATAGGATGAGATCTTTTCATTGGTCCTTTTCGGATGCTTTTAGTAAAACATTACATCCACATTACTAGATTGTTGTCCCCTCTAGAGGCCAAGTCCCATATTGAGTTATGTTATTCCTTTTTGGGACTAGACCAAGATACTCTATCACCCATAGTGTAGTTTTTTCAATATAAGTAACCTTTTATATTAGGGATTTTGTTCATCAATCTAGAAATCCAAATTAGTAGGGTTAGTGGTATTCTCTTTCCAAGATTCCCTTTTTTATGAGACACATCAGTAGGGTTAGTGGTATTATCAATGCAGGATCCCCTATGTTGTGGGTTGATGTAGATTGGGTTAGTGGTATTCTATAGAAAGGATCCCCTATTTGTGTATCATGATCTTCCATGACCAATGAATTCTCTTTTAGGGGGGATCAAATGAGATAGACCTCTTAGTGAGTGTCTTTGATTATATCAATGATTGAGGAGTGAGTTATCCCAGAACGAGTGTGCATCGAGCGGAATCCAATGGATATTAATTAGTTGTGTCTTACCTCAAGACCCTGTGTATTGGACTGATTATATTTGTATATTCTTGTTATATTTTTTATTTAAATATACATGTGTAGAGATGAATAGTATTAACTTTCTGGAGTTTCCTTTTTGGCATGTCCTTTGTGGTATCAGATTTGTGGTTTTGGGGTATCCTAATGAGTATTGTTTTTACTCACCCCTTTAGGGTACATTCTCATACGTTTCATATCTTTTGAAGATGATCGAACCTTTGATGGAGTCCTAGGTGGACTGGGACTAGGCTATGCTTAGTGAGGCTAGACAGAGGAGGTGTTCCTATGGTCCAGACATCAGTCCCAGTACCACTTTTATTACATGTTGGACTTATAGTTACAAAATCTTTTTGGTGGGCTTGTATTCTGGACCTGTTTAATATACATTACTTCCTTTCTCACTCTATTGGGGGATTCTAGTGGTTTTCATGCATTCATTACTTAGTGTTTTTACATTCCAACATTTTTGTCTTGGAGATGTGTGCTCGCATACATGTACTTTACGATATTACCTACCATATTTGGGATATTCCTACTTGGTGCTAGTCACCATTCCATGTCCTATTAAAGAGGGATTGGGGTATCCATGACAAAGGCCACTCTAGGATGGGTTGTGATAGAGTGGTAAAAAGTGGGTCAGTTCTACTTTAAGTCCAGGAGTCTATGATATTGGTTTAGGGAAACGAGGTTAAGTGTTTCAAGTTTGTATTTTATGCCAGGGACTACATTTTTGGTGCATCAGTTGACATATCCATACACTAGGAATATTAATACATACTTTTCAACTTGTTACATGAAAACAATGGTTACAAGAAAAAATAATGGCACAAGAATAATATAAGAATAATTGTGTTTTCTATGTCTTTCTTGAGTTTGATCTCTAGATATACTATATTGATCGTGGTACATATTGTTTTTTTCTAGGATTCCTATGTGTAGACAACCAGCCTATATTCCATTCCATGGTCATGAGGATGATCTACCTAGTGATGAGGCATCAATATAGGGGCATGTAGTAGAGATAGAACCTCTGGGTAGTTTACCCACTATACCACTTCTAGTTGAGTAGTAGCTACTACCAGAACAACCAGATGAGGATGCACATAGGCTAAGTGTGTTGCACGATTTTCAAAGGAAGTGACCTCTTAGGCTTTGGGGTGATCCAGACACCCAGTGGGTTGAGGTTTGGCAAGAGGCAGCCACACACATTTTCCACCTTGTGAGGATGCCATTCGACCAGATGGAAGCCCTCATCGCAAGTCTTATGAAAGTCTCTATAGGGTAATGGTGGTGCTCGGTGACATAGTCTCACAGTGAGATAGATCTCTCCTGGACATAATTAGAGCGCATCTTCAGAGTCAAGTTCAATCTAGACACATTGTGATCAGTATACATACATGATCTTCAACATCTATAGTAGGGAATAATGACCATGGTAAAGTATTTACCAAGGATTACTTATCTTTCATGCTATTCTATGGACATGGTATGCGACCCGTTATTCAAGGCTCGGACTCTCAAGCATAGATTAGACTGGGATATCATGGAATCTGTGCTATAGGTTAGTATTCTTAATAATGCTGAGGCACTTGAGATAGCCCTACTAGTAGAGTGTTTTCTAGCAGAGCATACAATGTTAGTTGGAACTAGAAGTTGACACTAGGTAGCTGAGACCTCGACAGTTGGAAGATGATGATAGTCTTAAGGACCCAAGCGGGCCATGAAATTCATGAGACGACCCCAGGAATTAGGTTTAGCAGTGTAGGGCTCCCAGGGTGTCTCAAATAATCCTAGGGATAGATGGTGTTACACATGTTGTGGTTAGGGCATCTGTTATGGGTTTTCCCGACCATTCATAAAAACGATTGGTATATGGTCAAAGGACCACTGAGGCAGAGGCATAGACATGATAATGGGTTTTTGTAGGGTGGAAGACATGGAAGAGGAGCTAGTAGGTTAGAATGATGTGGTTGGAGGTTCGACCAATTACCACAACTACACCCAGGCAGTCCATGCTAGGCTCAGTGAGTAGGTGAACAAGAAAGAGGCCAGCTGTAGGTGATAGAGTATTATGACCCCAAGGATCCAAGGATGATTCAAGTTATTATCTGTGTCTTTTCAATCTTATCTATAGTTTTGATAGACATAGATTCTATTCATTCCTTTCTTTCCAAGAATTTTTTCCCAGACTCTAAGATTCTTGTTGATTTTTTGACTCGACCTTAACACTTAGAAACTTATACTAGAGGATATTCTATGTTCACACACCGGTGAAGATATTGTGACCATACTCTTAGAAGTGATAATTTAGGTTGGGATATCTTAGTAGCGGTTTCATGTGTTTATGAAACCATTCTTGGTATGAACTAGTAATCAATAGTTCATGCTCAGATTGTCTATTTAAGGCACAATGTACGGTGTGTCCATGGTGATAGAACCGTGTTTTCCTTTATTGGTGGAATGGAAACACATACAGTGTATGAAGGACCCACACATATAAGGGTGAAACAAATTTTCATCAATTTTCAAGCCTTACCCTCAGTGTATTGGATGATATGATTCCTTAGTTTTCTGAAGTGGTCATGAAGTATGAGGATGTATTTTTTAAAAATGTTCCAACATTACTTCCCCACAGGGAGATGTAATTTTGTATTTAACTACATCCCTAGGTGACATCGATATCTACACCTACACATTTAATTTCACCCATAGAACTTTGTGATTTGAGAGTTCCGTTGGAGGAATTGCATAGGAAGGGATTCATGAGATCCAGTCTTTTTCCAAGGGCATTCAATGTTTTTTTCCATGATGGTAGAAAAGATATTGATGTTATGTATAGATTACTAATTCTTGGACCAAGTGAGCATGATGAACATGTATCCACAACTAAGTATCGATGAACACTTTGATCAGTTGAAAGTGGTGTGATGATTCTCAAATATTGACCTTAGATGAGGCTATCAATAGTTGTGAGTAGGAGATGAGGATATACCAAAGACGGACTTTATCTATCATTATAGTGACTATGAGTACATGGTGATATCATTTAGCCTGTATAATTATCCAAAACTTTTCATGGGACTCATGAACCAAATCATTCCACCTTACTTTGATCAGATCACAGGGGTATTCATTGATGGAATCATAGTGTACTTGGTGTCCAAGGAGGAGAAAGCGAGACACATGAGGATGGTCTTGGACACACTCCGAGAGCATCATTTTTTGGGAAGATCTCAATGTGTTAGTTCTATATTCGAGAGGTCCATTTTATGGGGCACATCATATCAGAGGTTGGAGTTGTAGAGGATTCAATGAAGGTTGAAGCGGTGCTTTTTTGGGAGCCACCCAAGAGTGTTACCGAGGTGCGTAATTTCATTGGGTTGTTTGGGTACTATAAGAGAGTTTTTACCAATTTATATAATGTTTAAAAACAATTGACAACATTTAAATGAATGGGGAAGACTTTTGTGTGGAAAAAGAATATCCAAAAGTGATTTCAGGAGATGAAGTAGGGGTTGACGAGCGCTCACATATTGAGATTTCTAGATGGGGGTGCCAAGTGTGCTATGTTCTTTAATTCATTAGGAACCAGGATTGGTTGTGTCTAGATGAAGAGAAAACTTATGATTACCTATGGTTCATTCTAGTTGAGACCATAGGAGTAAAATAATGCAACTCATGATCTTGAGTTAGCAGTGGTAGTATTGACATTGATGATGTGGAGACACTACCTAATGGTAGATCGCTTTATCATCTACTAAAACCACAAGAATATCAAGTATATATTCTCTTAGAAGTATCTGAACTTCAGATAGAGGTAATTTCTATAGTTATTATAGGATAATGAAATTTAAATTGTCTATACTCCTAGGAATGGGAATGTGGTGCCATATTCTCTCAACAAGAGATCTAGTTCACAGTTGTTAAATGAGGTGTCAGAGAAATTAGTCTCATTACAATTATCACTTATGGATAGAGATGGAGTAGATTACCTAAATTTGATGATTTTCAACCCTCCACTCTTATTGAGAGCCTGATAGGAACAACTTGGGGATACCGACTGTGAGGCTCTATGTGTTCATATTTCTACAGGTCAAGCCCTAGATTGATATTCGAAAGGTGTGGAGCACATAATTATTTTCAAAGGATGGATAGTAGTACATGTCAAATTGCAGAAGGAGGTTCTCAGGAAGTTTCATACATCCCCATGGAAGGTTCATCAAGGTGTAGTAAAGATTTACTAGGACCTCCAATGTTAGATTTGGTTGTTGGGGTGGAAAAGGGAGATACAGAGTTTGTCTGTCTATGACACACTTGTCATTAAGGTTTCAGTGGGTTCAGATCAAAACCTTGAGGTACCAGAATAGAAGTGGGATGAGATATAGATTGAATTCATTATGGGTTTACCACAAAAATCTTGATAAAATGAAGCCATTTGGGTAATTATTTACCAAATCCCTAAGTTATCCCACTTTCTAGCTATTAGGGAGTAGCTTTCAATAGAAAGTGTGGGATTCCTCTCTATGCAAGAGATGGTTGAACTCTAAGAAGTTACATCGATGATTGTTTCAGATAATTATTCTTTCTTCACATCCTAATCATGGAAGAAATTGCAAGAGGTGTTTGGGACCCAGTTATTCTTGATTACTGCGTCTCACCAACAGACGCATGTCCAAACTGAGCAGACAAATCAGGTTCTGGAGGACATGCTGGGGGATTGAATGTTGGATTTTGAATGGAGTTCTAGGGATCCATTGTGATAGATCTATTCCTTCAGTACATGTTCAGTGGTGGCATAGGAATATCCATGGTAACAAATGATAGTGGGAGGCACAGATTCATTCATAGTACCCTCATATATTGAGTATCCCTGGTTTTGGATTTCGGGGATGTAAAGACCCAACATGGGAAGAATGTAACATCTCATATTTTCCATTTATTATTTTTAGAAATTATATAGAATGATTTCAGGATGAGGAAATGAGGTGACGTGTGGTTTCGAGGCCTAGTTTGGCCAGAAAAATATTTTAAACAATACAAAACATTAAATATAATGTGTGCGTAGTTTTCTTAAAAAAGTGAGATAACTCTTAAAAGGTACATGGATCTGAAATTTGAGGGCACATTTGAGCTCAAATTAGCGTATTTACCCTAGGTGTGACCTAAATTTGTCTGGTCCGTGTCATATGTACAAAACTTCAACATGGACATAACCACAAATAAAATAATTAAATAAAATTATTTTATTTTTAAAAATATTTATAAATAATCAATGATGACTTGGATTTGAAATCTGAGATGACTATTGAGTTTGTAATGTGGTGTTTTTTCTAGTAGTGACTGAACTTCGTTCAGTGTGGGTCTTCTATTTAAAAAATTAAAAGGATGTAATCGTCATTATATAATTTAAATAAAATTGTGTTGATAAAACAACTCTAATTCTTATTATGTATTTGTTAGGAATTTAGGGTTATCACCATTACCATGGAATTCCTCTGAGATGTGGAGAAAAGCCTTTGAAGAAACTATTGGTGAACAATGCCCCTCAATTTCAATGAATTAAGGATCAATGATGAGGTGATGACCATTCTTCCTCCGTGACCAATCCAAATCATTGTTGGGATGTTGTTTTTTTGTGGTTTACTCGTTCTTGATTTTGATGAGAAATGAGGGTCAATCCATGAATATATTGATTCATGGTTCATTCGTTGAGAGATGGTTTATAATTATGGTGTTTATTAATGGGATATTGTTTTAAATTTTTTCTCATTGTTCATTCTAATGAGAACCAATTGAGTATGGCATGAAAAAAGGTCGATGGTCATTACTTGGGTGTTAATTGTGCTTTCATTATCCCCTGTTATTCCCGTTCATTACCGTTGGACCCCTGTGGTCACAGTTCTACTTTCAGGGTGGATCCAAATGAGACCAGACCCCTGAATTGGAGGCAAACCAATAACAAAGGCTGGGTATGTGTAGATCGTGACCCAAGTAGTGTGCATTTGAGATCATTTCTAAATCTAAGTATCGAAGGTGGGTCAGTACTCTAGAGAGGGGACCACTTGTGCGGGTCTGGTGTGGTAGTTTGATGAGTTGAAGCATTGGAATTAGCATCTTTGGGTGGTAATGATTAGAGTCGGTGGTGGTGTCTTTGGCATAAATCATTGTGGGTGACATCTTGGGAGCCAGCAGGGAAGATAGAATCAGACCATGACAGTGACCGTGTAGATTGTGGCATGTGGATATGTGCAGTGGCCACATGGGATATGAGATCCAGGGTGTGATCAGGCCAAGATGGATGAGGAGAGTGGCCTAAGGGGAGCCATCCGAGCATGACCAGGCAGGGTTGAAAGGGTTGGACCTGGGGTGACCGGGTCCAAGCTTGGAAATGGTTGACCAAGGTGGTAAACCGTGAGCCACAATCGACTAGGATAGTCGACTATGACTAACATAGAGTGGAACGTTCTAGTGGCCGGCCATGATGGTCGATTTCCATGGTTGGTGGACCGACTGTGAGTTGGCCAACATGCCCAGTGACCCCCTTATAAAACATCAAAACACCATAACTTTCAAACGCTACATCTGTTTGACGAGCCTTCTATAGAATTAAGACCATTAAGTTGAGACGATACTTTTGAGATAATGTGGTATGTTTTAATCTTAGACTAGTATAGGTTGAGAGAGTTCCCTTGGTATTTTCCATGAGGGTTCATTGTGACATTAAATCTAGATTACTGAATTGAAATCCCCTCTAGAGGGTGAGTCCCAGATAGAGTTATGGTATTCCTTTGTGGTACTGGAGCAGGATCCTCTATCACCCAAAGTGGAGTTTTTTGGAATTGATGTTACCTATGAGGGTAGTATGTTGGTCCTCCATATAGTGGCTGTATGAGTAGGGTTAGTTAAATTCTCTGGGAAGGATCCCCTAAGTTACGAGCTGTATCAGTATGGTTATTTGTAATCTCTCAGAAGGATCCTCTACATTGCGGGTTGATCTAGATTGGGTTAGTGGTATTCTCTGAGAAGGATCCCCTATCTGTGTATTATGACCTTCCTTGACTACGCATTTTCTTTAGGTGGGGACCAACTAAGATAGACCGCTTAATGAGTTTCTCCGATAATATCATTGATCGAGGAGTGAGTTCTCTTGGGATGAGTGTGTATAAAGATGAATCATGTGGATGGTAATTAGTTTTATATTACATATAGAACTTGGTTCTTGGAATGAGTATATTTGAATTTTCTTGTCATATGAACTATTGACATATACCTGTGTGAATTTGACTAGTATTTCTTTTGTGGTGTTTCCGTCATGGTATTTCAAATGTGGTATTTCATTTCTGGTTTCAGGGTGTCCTACCATGTATTGTTTTACTCACCTCTGCTTGAGCATGGAATGTGTTTGTCATGTATTATGAATATGATTGACCCTTTTATGTAGTCCTAGGTGGACCAAGACCTGGTGGTGTTTAGAGAGGTCGGTTAGACTAAGTGTTTCTGTGGATCAGTAAATAGTCCCAATAAATGTTATCTTTTAGGTTGGACTTGTTATTATAGAATCTTTTTGATGGTCTTGTATTCTAGCCCTATTTACATTGTTGTACATACTTTCATACTCTACTATGGGATTTTAATGGTTTTCATGCATTTTTTACATATTGTTTTTACATTTAAGCATTTTTGTCGTGGAGATGTGTGTGTACATGTAATTTAGGCTAATCCCTATAATTTGTGGTGTATTCCTACTCGATTCTAGTCACAATCCCATCTCCTATTAGAGGCAGGCTTGAGGTAGTCATAGAATGGACCCCTATGGGATAGTTCATGGTAGAAAAATCCATAATAGACCCATGTATTAGAAAATTACATTTTCACATTAAAATAATTATAATTTATTAATAAATGTGGGTTTTTTATCATTTATAAATGTGGATGTTACATATATACTTTTGGAATTATATGATCATAAACCCATATGTTATGATGTTAATAGTTAATAGTATATGTTCATGAATTTGTTAATTATATTTATGCACACCCTTGTTTTCCGTAAAAATTTTCATGCATGTCTATGTAAAAATTATTTTTATTATGTATATAAAATTTAATAGAAGGATGATCCAACTGAGTACTGCAAATGCACACCCCACCATAGTTTGATATGTATTTTTTAGGATCTTCTAGGTGAGATTGGAGATACTATTTGGGTAGTATGGATGGATTCAGAGGATGATTAGTGTTTTAATGTGGAATTTTATGAAAAAACATATTTAAATTATACTATTTACAAGAATGTATTATACATTTCCATTTAAATAAAATTTATAGAGACATTTACTTACATTAAATTCTAATGGACTAATATTTTCTTGAATTATACATTAATAAGATATCATTCACAACTGACCCAATGTATCCTACATTGCTGTGATCTTATGTCATCACAATTTTCATCAATACCTAAATTTATACAACTAGTGATTTATATTAAAAATAATATCATGTACAAGGACAATTAAATATGTTTGTAGATTAAAATATCCAATGAAACATATTGAATTTAGAATTACTATGGGTGGGTATGTTCTCATAACCTCATCTCTTAAAGACTATCAAGTAATAATTTGATGAGAAGAAGTCTCAATGTATTATTAATATCCTACCCTTAATACATTTCATCAACTGTGTTTCAATAGATATATTTTATCTGAACATAAAATATATACTTAAGAATACCATTATCGAAAATAGCGGTTCTTATCATAGAGGGGAACTAGTATGAACATTCTATGTTATAGATACACAAAGAAAATTATAACATGAATGTTATGTTTAAGAACACTAATCATGTAGTATTATATTTATTAATATTAATTTCCTTGAATATACATGTAATTTAGGTATAAAGTTTTTTTTGGGTAATATATCCAACATAATCCCACTTTTAAAAGAGACAACTGCTAACCTAACAAGTTATCCTCACATGATAAACATGATTCCACTGAGGTATGCCTATATATATTGGGTACACCCCATTTTAATAAATTTTATGCTTATTAGAAGTTTATCTCTCTAAGAAAATCCTTGAAGAGGTGATATTAACAAGTATCAATATTTTATGCCCTATTATTCATGAAATAATGGATAATATGATAGTTTGAGGTTCATAATAATATGATTACACTTTAATATCAGTTTAAAACTATAAAATACTGAGAAATAAGTTTCTAAACCACTTCATAAGCTATATCAGAAGAAAAAACATTCTCAGTGTATACAGATATTGAAACCACTGGCGGTAATTTAGTTCTCTCTAATATATTACATTCACCTTACTTAAATATTATATAAAACTAATGTAAATAAAGAATAGTTCTATATCCCATCAGCAACTAGTATTCAAATTTTTACAATTACCAGGAAATCATCTCATTTTAGTTTCTACTGTACTGTCAAATAGTTCTTACTAACATAATTATAAGTTATCTTAGTCTTTTTTAATATTTTCATATTATTCCTTCGAAATAATTAATAGAAAAACTCTATACATACCCTGGAATGTGAGATATATTACCAACATAATATTATGAATTTTTAGTATATTCATCATAAAATATTCTTATGTGATTTCACACATTAACTGGGGGAGATTTCATTCCATGTGACTCTAGAAACAATTCATTTCTAATTATTCCATCTTTCATTTTTAAATATAATTCCTAATTCTGTACTGACTTTGACTAGGAAACCCTAGATATCTATCACAATAGATCATATTCCCCCAAAAATAGGTTTCTACTATAAGTCATTATTGAATAAATTATTCTAGTTTTAATTTAGTATAAGGATAATAATTTGATTTCTATTTATCATCAATATATCTATGTAATAAAACAATGAAACTCCCACTAACCTCTCATAAAAACTTGGAAAATTTTTTTACAAACGAATATTCTATAACGCTATATGGTGGCAATGATAAGTAGAAATCTAATGGATTTTTTCATAATGAATCGCTATGAGATTTTTTATAGACTATATCTAGGAATAAATTGAACAATAAGTAACTAGTTAATCCCTATTAGTACAAACTCATACCAACCATATCAAGTTTCAAACGAATACCTATCAAAAGATTTATATCATTGAAAGAAACATAAAAAATATGGAACTGAATTTTGGTATATAGAATCCATCTTAAATTTGTTCAAACATTATAATCATAACATATTTACCTTTATTTCTTCCTTATAAGATTATTTATTCTTATCTAATAATATATCACTTCTATAGGTGAATACGAAACCATCTATATGGTTCTAAATTTGATGTACAGTATGCATCTTTTGAACAATTCCTCCCACTAAGACTTATAAAGTTTAATATTCCTATTCCAAATAATGTTAACATAGATCCTAGAAATATATGATATATAGCTTACACCAAATATCATAAAGGAGATGTGTTTCCCTAAAAAATAGATAGTATTGAAAAAAACATTTCATTCATGGAGTTTTTATTATCTGGAGTATCTATATGATGAATAATGGATAAGAACTTTGTCATTTTCTTTGATGTAAATGGGAATATTAAACTATGTTTAAAAGATGGTTCACATAAAACACCTAAGGTTGTGAAATAATACAATTCCCTCATATTATAACTTATATAATATCTATTAGTCAATAGACTTAATGTATGGTTTTCCATAACACTATTGGATTTCAAAACATGTTTAGAGAATGAATTATAGAATACTTTCAATATAAATAATGTTTTTCAATGATATTTCTTGTATAATAATAACCTCTTTTATGTGTGTAAGTTAATGTTATTTTAGGGAAAACATCACTCTATATTTAAATAATCAATGAATACTTTTTTAAGATATAGTCTGACAATCCTGTTTAGTGTATCTTGCATCTTTTACCAAGTAAGTCAATTTTCATCTATTTATTCCGAAAATTTCTTAAAGAAATATAATTTAGTAAATGAACTCCCATATAGATTATCCTAATAATTGTTCATGTGGTAAAGATAAACTAACTATTTAATGTTTTTGGATTAAAATTATTTATAAAGGTTTATTTATCTAAAATTTGATAATTGTGTTTGTTGATAATACCTATGCATTTTACCTGCTATGAGTCTAAAACCCTTCTAGGTACATCCTATACATTGAAAAAGAATTATCTATCTACAACTGGGTGTGAATCTTATAATTAACATTTATCATTCTTTTTCATTTTATATATAAGTGATTCAAGTATAACTAGATTATATATTTAGTATAAAATACCACAATATCATTTATTCTAAATAATAAACAAGCTCTAATTGTGTAAAATTGGACACTGAGATAATTGCCTAGGAAATAAAAAAATATTATTCAACATAGAATACACCCATTGGGAAAATAGAAACTGTGTCCTCCTTATGTATGTCTTAGGAATTACCCTTTCTTAGCATTTATAGAGTTCAAACTATTTCTTTATAATGCTAATAAACTTCCTTGGATCCTATATTTGACTAAAAGTCTGTTATTTTCATATTTTATTTAATACCAATGAAGTGAAATATAAATATTAAATTATTTGATGAATATAATTTAAGTATAAGCTTTTGTTGTCTTCATCTTTATTTTTTCACATTTCTTCTTCTAATGACCCTTTTGGTTACATGAGAATAAAATAGCCATCTATTTTTTTCATTGTATCATAATATTTTATCTTTTGGAAGGATTATATAAAGGAGCTATCAAATTTGAAATGGTTATGGTATTTTCAACATAGTCATTCATTTTGGTCACCATAAGGGTTGAGGAACCATATCACCACCAATCATTATCTTCCAAGTGAAGCATAATCAAAATATTATTGATCGTTTGATGTTTGGATGTGATTCCCAGTATAATACAACCAGAATTTCACTTAGTAGAAATATGTTTACTAGAATTTCAATCAGTGAAGAGAGGCTGGACTTGGTGTATAATTTGTGTCTATTCATTTCTTCAAGAGAAATAAAAATAGTTAAATGTTTTTATTTTTTAACAAATATTAGGGTGGTAAATGATGTTCAAAAAAATATACCAAAGGTAGATTCATTATTGATGTGTAAAATAATGTTTACTTGTAAAATTGGATGAGGTTAATTAAGTTACTGGTGATTACTAATGATATTCCATATAGAGGCATTCCATGAATATGGTTAGGTGGTGTGACCTATAGAACTAGCCGAGTTCCCCCAAAGAGGATGTGGGGACTGATATGTATAATGCATCAATTGAATGAATAATGCATAGTTATAATATTGAACTAAGCTTTTATTTCTTTTATTAGTCAATTGTTTTGATATTTTTGGTAATTTAATCTTTTGGAAGTTTCAGAATTGATTTTTTAAAATTTTAGAATTCCATGGGAGTTTCACAGGTTTCACATGATTGAGTAAACATGAGAAAACAATGTATTTGAGTATATATATATATATTACCATTTGGCATGGTCTGTGTATAGTTTACTAAACTGTATAAAGGAATTTTTGTAAGGGAGTGGCTTATAAATAGTAGCTGCATAGTTTACAAAAACATACAACCTAATCATGTGCAATGCATAATATCTATTTTTTTTTGAAATATGGTAGTTTCACCATATTTAATTAAACTCTATAAAATATAATAATTACAGAAACACCCTCACCCCATAACCCTCTTCACACGACCACCCCAGAATAAGCCCCCCCAAGCGGCCTTCTTTCCCCCTCTCGCATGTCCATCAGGTGACCTCTCATTCTTTCTAATGCATGACCCCCCAAGTTGAATCCCCATCTCCTTCATGTGGAACCCCTAGATAACCTCCACTAATAAAAACAGTCCTTTTATCAATGATATAAAAACAATTTATTTGTGAAAAAAAGTGTTCTTATTAATGCTGATAAAATGGGGGTCAGTTTTATTAGCACTGAAAATAGCAACGATGAAGGGCCCTTTATCTGCACTACAAAATAATTTATAATGGAAATATTTTATAGGTTCTTGTTCTGAACTTATAAATGAGGTCATTTATTATTATTTTTAGAATTAATAAAGACAAAGTTTATTAATATTAGAAGTAGTGCTGATAAATTCCATTTTTCTTTAGTGTACTGCAATATTATAACACACTAAAATAAAAAATGCAGACTTTAATTGAAATAAAATTTACATCACAAATATAAGAAAAATAATGATATTATAGTAATTTAAAATGTTTTGTTTTAAAATAAAATTAGTAACTAAAATTTATCCCAAACATTCAAAAAAATAAGTATTCTATTAACTTTTTCCCCTGACCCCTCTCAAAAGAGCCTGGTCATGCTCTCTATTACTGATAAAACCACACCATCTTAATAAAGAGTGTACCTATATAATAAAATAAGTATTATACTAAAAATATTATAATTAAATAAATTAAATATAAATATTAAACAGTACATTTGTAAAATGTAATTTTTAAAACTAAACCAAAAATTTTGAGTCATAATGGCAACTCCATGTGTTAGATTAAGGTGAAGATGATTACTATATATCATAAAGGGCTTATGGATAATTTTCTTAATGTATCCAAAAAATATGAATGTGTTTGATCAATTATGATTATGTGACATGTGTTTTGAACTAAATTGAAAATATCAATCTAAAAACATACACTTTGAGTCATATTAGGAATACCATGTATTTGATTGAGGTGTAGTTGATTACTACAGGTTACAAATGACTTATGAATCATTTCTGTAGAGACCCGAAGCCTGACGTACATTGAAATTATATTACATTTGCGGAATACTTAGTACATAACAAAAACACACACACAAGGATCGTAATAGTTTAGTGTCTTTGGAAACTCGGAATATAATCTTCTAATCCTGGTGAAAGATCTTCAACATCTTCCATAAAGATCATCCTTTTATTTTTATACCTAAAACCTTTCTTTATATCCTGAGGAAAAGAAAACATAAAAGGGTGAGCTCAAATGCTCAGAAAGGGAAAATAAAGGAAATAAAAATTATATCATATCTTTTTGAAAATCATAACCTACAAAAGAGATCATAATATCTTAACATGGAATAAATCATAGAAGTGAAAATGAGATCCCCATAATCATAACATGAAACTTGAAACTTTGTGGCATGCACACATAATCATGGAAAATCATTTCTTGTTAGTCATGACTCATTTCCAAGACTATCTTAGTGGATAAAGTCCATTTCTGAACCGAGTTCACTCCTCGTTTCAATCATGTATCACTGAACCGAAATAACCTTCCGTTCCAGCCATGTCTATATCATGAGATATAAATATTTACCCAATGCATTGGAGGGAGATATAGGTCCCGCCCATCTTATAATGAATCCTTTCTTATGTGTGCCACATAATCATAAACCATATATCATAGTGTAACCCATGTAATAAAAATAGAATTCTTAAAAAACATGACATCATAAAAAAATTCATATAAGATAAAGGAATTCATAAAAATATTTCCATCACAACATAATAAAATCCATGTAATAATAGGGATAAAAAGAGAACCCTTTTATTATCTTAGATGGAAAATAATTTTGATAAAACATTTGAAATCCATTCTTGAGGAAAATATCCTTTCTACTTCAAAATCATTTTTCTTTCTTAACATGTCATATAATTTTAAACTAAAAGAAGTTAATTAAAAATAAACTTGAAAACTTTTAAAGTAATCTTCATTGAAATAATGTTTTATGAATCCATTTCTGCCGTATAAGTTAAAAAAAATATTCTTCGTACTTTTGTCGAAAAAGTCAAAAAAGTACCTCGTACGAAAAACGACAAAAGATTCCTTTCATATCTTTTACTAAAAACTCACCGAAGGGTAAAATAGGATTTAAAAAATTTTAGGAGAATGGAAATAATATTACATATTTAGGAAGCATGGATGTGGATGATAAAATACACCCCAGTAAATACTAAATTATAAACAATCTCGGATAAAAATGAGATTGTCATATTTCCCTTACCTTAGGTCCGATTTGCTTTGTACGTGTCCGAAGCTCCTGTATAATGGTTTAAATAATGTTATTGACTTATTAAAGAATCATACATATTGATATGATATCATATATGGTCATATTATTGTCTTCTTATTAGTAATATTTCATTGTTACTTGTTACTCGGGTCTTTGTTGCCTTTTGTTCTTATGCATGTTTTGCCGAAAAAATTTTTATTCATCTTTTATGGTTATAGATACCTTATATCCAGAATGGTATTAGTGTAACATATATCATATTTATTCATTAAATTCATTTATATAATTACTATGTAATGATGATCATGTAGAACGAGTCGCATCACATCGTGGAGACGGTATTCCGTACGTACGCACGAGTGATGATATCGTTCCTATGATCGTGGAACTGTATTGGAGTATATATATATTATTTCAGTATCAATATTATTTTATAATAATCATAAATAGTTACTCATTACACCATTATACCCATCCTTGTAAGGTGATGGTGGAAAATAGATTACACCACGGCGTGGAGACGGTATTCCGTACGTACGCACGCGCGGTGATTTCATTTTTCCGTAGGATGGATAGAAGGTGGATTAGGGATGTTTCATATTTATAATAATATATCAGTATTTAAGTAATACTGATGTTATTACTTTATCATGAAAAAACTAAAGAAGAAGAAGTTGAAGAAGAAAGAAATTGAAAAGATCGGTAATGGATATTACCTCTTCTTTGGAACGCCTCTTTGAATCCTCCACTTAGGGAACTAAGATTGGTCTTTGAAGAAGACCAGGACCTCTAGGATTATTCTAGGGAAGTTGAGAGGAGGAAATGGCAGGGGTTTTCGGAGCTTGAGTGCTCAAATTTGTGTGAGGAGGAGGGAGAGGAGGTGCCCTTTTATAAGGGAGGAGAGGGGCACCTTAGGAATATCTCAAAATATTATTTTATAATAAAGTCAAAATAATTTTATAATGGTTCCAAAGGGTGTTATTTAGAAGCTAAAGTGGGGATGGGTCGAAATCCTATCCACCAATAGGATTTAGACAAGTTTAGGGTATTATTTTAACCTTATAAATTAGATTTAACTCTAAGTTAAATAATTTAACTTTTACCGTGTCTTTTTGTTTTCTTTCACTATATGGTTAATACAATTACTATAACATGCCAAACGAACCCCAAATTGTTTATTATTAATATATATATCCTTATATAAGTCATTTGGCCGATACTTAGATTTTTAGGAATAAAATAACAATTAATAATATTATATTTGATTTAAAAACTATTTTGTGTCAATTTTGACACTATTTGATATATGATTTTTGTGAAAGTCATAACAGAATTATATGTTCGAACCAAGTTTATTAGATCAACACTAATATATCATAGTAACCTATAAAATTAGTGTAATTCATAAAAAGTCTCAAATTACATTTATTTTGGTGTTTATAACATCAATTATGTCAATATTTCATTAATAAGATAATTACTTCATCATCATTGTGTCATAAATACATTAAATTATTTAATGTCTAAAAATTATAAATAAAATACCATTATGTAGGAAATGTTTTTAGATTTCTAATGAATATTTATAGTCGAATTTATCTTATTTATAACCCCATATTAAAAATTATTTACGTATTAAACATTGATTTTAACTATTTTAACCCTTCTTTAAATAAATTAGTAATAAATGTCCTAATCTAATCCCAGTGGGCCTAAATGATAATATTTTACACTTAAGGTTGTTTTTGGTCGATATAAACTTGTCCAATAGGATTAGGACATGTGTTAGGGTAATATTAATATCATTTTTACCCTTAATTACCCTATTTACTTTTAACCGTGGTAAATAAAGTAAAAAGTTACTATTCACCAAAAATTATTTTCATCTCATTGAACCACATTTTACTTACTGACATCAACCGTGTCTCTCGGATTTTTGAAATTCCATTCACAGAAGCGGAAAAATTAAGATTTATGAAGAAATTAATTTTTTTAACTACCACTTAGTAGTTTCACTACTCATAAAAAATTGATGTTTTTCAGAACAATGCCAAAATTTCATCCTAAGCTATATTTCATATTCCGAATTCAAAAATGAAGTATATTTTACCAAATTCATATCATAGAAGTTGCATTAATTAATTTTATAATTAAATCCCGCTGTTAAAACAAATAGCGTGTTTTTAAGAAACAATATCTATCAAAAGACTGACACTTGTTTATGTCTGGTTTAAATGTGAAATTTCATCCAATGACCAACATTGTATTAAATTGTAAAAATATATTCTAAATATACTTTAAGACCACTAAAATTAATAATTTATCTCTATTAATTATTTCGATTGAAAAAGTTGTTTTTATCTAAAATTTAGTAATTTTCACTATTCATCAAAATATGAAAGTTATCCGAAAATTACCAAAATTTCGCCCTAAGCTAATTTCGATATTCCGAATCCAAAAATGAAATCCATTTTGAAAAATAAAATTTACAAAATTTCAAAAAGTGGTTATTACTATTCATAACGGCTAGTTTTAATAACATTTTAATAGCATATCGCTGTTTAGTGACACTCGTTATTGTGTACTACACACGCTATCGAGGAAGGTCGCGATTGCGTGTAATGAAAGGCAAGTCAAGAATGCGTGTTGTGCAAGCTCCTTTTGGTGTAGCGTACAACACAAGACATTAGTGAAATAAAAAAGAATATTTTTCATAAAATCTTGGGCTGTTACATTCTACCCCCCTTAAAATGAATTTCACCCTCGAAATTCGTCGGGGTTATAAATGGTTTACTATTCGAAAGTTTCTTTAATATAAACCCACATCGTAAAAAGGAATACCAAAACTTGGCTTTAAAAACTAAAGTTTGAAATGTAACGATTACCCAAATAAACTAATCACTGGGTTTCCACATAGGTGAAAATATGGATATGGAAGAGAAATATAACCATCATGTTCTGATGGAGAGTGGTAGAGAACAGGGCTATGGAAAATCCAGTAATCACAAATCCATAAATTTGTGACGATCTAAGGTACCATCTGATTCATCAGGTATAAGATCACTAGGACAACATTTTTGGTTTTCAAGATCATTTCCCTAAAGTTGAAAATTTGAATTAGAATAAATACTTACTTTATTTTGGTACAATCTCACTGTTGTTCATGCCTTGAACAATTTCCACTTTATCTCTTAAATAAATGAAGTTGAATTTGTTATTCGTGAAGTGTTAGAAGATCATGTGATAGAATGACGGGTCATTCCATCTGTCTCAAACAAATGGTTAGAAAAAATTATCTACATAAGTCGATCTATAGTGAGATTAATCATATATGGTTCCTAAAATGGACTTATACTTCATATATCATACTGCTTAATATAATAAAACTAGTTTCTACTAAACAGGGACTTCCTGTAGGCTAGTGGTAGGCGATAAAGGTCAGTCGCACTTCGATTGTGGGTTCGATTTCCACATCCTTGTCCGACGCGATGGGCTGTCGCCCGTCCTGAAGGTTGTCCTTTTTCTAAAACTATATTACTATAACATCCCATCAATAATATCGAAAAAAACTTCTATCCTTAAACAATACTAACTTATGTCCAACATAATCCATTCCAATCTTTAGGCTTATTCATAATACTGCAGTCCACTCTTATAACATAGTGAAAATGATTACAAGAGATTAAACACCATCGTCGATCCCCATATATCATAAGATATGTTTTTTTGGTCACATTCCAAACATTAAAAGTCCTTAATCATGTATTCTCTTGAATACCTTAGTGAAAACATGAATGCAGTTAAAAGTTAACACTTTCCACATACCAAAATCCTCAAAATTCTATATACTCAAACCATGATATCACTTAGTCCTTATATCAATCATGAGCTCATGAATACTGTTAAACATTTCATTTTCTCGTTTTCCCTTCATTATGCGCATATCATTTTATTTCCAAAAATATCTCAATCACTTTGAATACCACATCAATAAATAAATATTGCAATACTCCATGATACAAAATTATTTTGGAATCCCATTACATAAACACTTAATCATTCCACCACATCATTGTCATATTCAACATTGCCAATAGTGATCGCATGTGACTTCCCTTTGTCCTTTGCCATCAGTGGTTGCTCATGTTGATCATCACTAACCCTTGGATTAGGGCATTTATTAGCATAATGTCCCATTTCCTTGCACTTGAAGCATTGAAGTGTTGGTGGTGCGTTTTCTGCAGTGTTTGCTTTATTCACATCATTAGAAATCCTTTTTCCATTACTTCGACACTCAGCTGCTCGATGACCTTATTTTCCACACATAAAACATTTTTTAGTCCCTTTAAGACAATCTCCACCATGCTTCTTTCCACACTTTGTGCATAAGGAAACATTCATCTTCTTTTCACCATTACTCTGAGATTTCTCCTTGAACTCCATCTTTCGTTTCTTGTCAAAACCATGAGATGGATATGTAACACCAACTTCCATTTCTACCTTGATAGAACAACGCACAATTTCTTCATAGCTACTGAAGTCTCTTATAGCTAATGCCCTTCGAAGACTTGTTTTTAAGCAACTAAAAAATCGATCAACTTTACTTTCAGGTCAGATGATAATACCAGAAGCGTACCTTGCAAGTCTTGTAAAATTTGCTTCATAGGTACCAATAGATTCCTCATCCTTTTGATTCAGTTCGAGAAACTCTTTCTCCATCTTTGTTTGGAGAATACGAGGGAAGTAATTATTGAAAAATAAGTTCTTGAACTCGTCCCATTACATGGACTCAATTTCATCTATTTGCCTCGTATTCTTGATAAGATTCCACCATTGATCAGCTTCACCTTCCAAACGATATACTGCTAAGATGAAATTATCATGTTCAGAACATTGAAGAACTGAAAATATCTTTTCAGTAGTACTGATCCATTGTTCAGCAACAAGTGAATCAGAAGACCCACTGAAAGAAGGTGGACGTTGCCTCATGAAGGACTCAATAGAATATTGTTCCCTTCTTTTCTCATTTGGAAGTCCAGAATGATTCATAGCTTGTGTAAGTATAGCAATAAGATTTTGCACTCCATCTCCCATAACATTTTTTTGTTCAAGAGGACAATCATTGCATTGTCCATTGCATTGATCAACATGGTTCCTTCGGGTTCCAGCCATCATCTAAAACCCAAAAAGAATAGTGTGAGAGGAAAAAATCATGCTAGGGAAAAAACATAATAATGGGGGAGTACCCTCAATATCAAACATCTTAGGTTAAATTCTATGATCGTTAGCGCAATTTTAGGACTATAACCTATACGTATACTTAACCTTAGAGACATTCCTAGACATACCTTATAAATATCTCTAGGGATCTCACTAAAGTTCTCGCATCCTAGTTTCCAAAGGTTGACTAATCTTTTCCTCTGATACCAACTATAGAGACCCAAAGCTTGACGTACATTGACATTATATTACATTTGCGGAATACTTAGTACATAACAAAAACACACACACAAGGATCGTAATAGTTTAGTGTCTTTGGAAACTCGGAATACAATCTTCTAATACTGGTGAAAGATCTTCAACATCTCACATAAGGATATTCCTTTTATTTTTATACATAAACCTTTCTATATATCCTGAGGAAAAGAAAACATAAAAGGGTGAGCTCAAATGCTCAGCAAGGGAAAATAAAGGAAATAAAAATCATATCATATCTTTTTGAAAATCATAACCTGTAAAAGAGATCATAATATATTAACATGGAATAAATCATAGAAGTGAAAATGAGATCCCCATAATCATAACATGAAACTTGAAACTTTGTGGCATGCACACATAATCATGGAAAATCATTTCTTGTTAGTCATGACTCATTTCCAAGACTATCTTAGTGGAAAAAGTCCATTTCTGAACCAAGTTCACTCCTCGTTTCAGTGCTGTATCACTGAACCGAGAAAACCTTCCGTTCCAGCCATGTATATCTCATGAGATATAAATCTTTACCCAATGCATTGGAGGGAGATATAGGTCCCACCCATCTTATAATGAGTCCTTTCTTATGTGTGCCACATAATCATAAACCATACATCATAGCGTAACCCATGTAATAAAAATGGAATTCTTAAACAACATTACATCATAAAACAATTCATATAAGATAAAGGAATTCATAAAAATATTTCCATCACAACATAATCAAATCCATGTAATAATAGGGATAAAAATAGAACCCTTTTATTATCTTAGATGGAAAATAATTTTGATAAAACATTTGAAATCCATTCTTCAGGAAAATATCCTTTCTACTTCAAAATCATTTTCCTTTCTTAACATGTCATATAATTTTAAAATAAAATAAGTTAATTAAAAATAAACTTGAAAACATGTAAAGGAAGCTTCATTTAAATAATGTTTTATTAATCCATTTCTTCCGTATAAGTTAAAATAAACATTCTTCGTACTTTTGTCGGAAAAGTCAAAAAAGTACCTCGTACGAAAAACGACAAAAGATTCCTTTCATATCTTTTACTAAAAACTCACCGAAGGGTAAAATAGGATTTAAAACATTTTATGAGAATGGAAATAATATTAAATATTTAGGAAGCATGGATGTGGATGATAAAATACACCCTAGTAAATACTAAATTATAAACAATCTCGGATAAAAATGAGATTGTGATATTTCCCTTACCTTAGGTCCGATTTGCTTTGTACGTGTCCGAAGATCCTGTATAATGGTTTAAATAATGTTATTGACTTATTATAGAATCATACATATTGATATTATATCATATATGGTCATATTCTTGGCTTCTTATTAGTAATATTTCATTGTTACTTGTTACTCGGGTCTTTATTGCCTTTTGTTCTTATGCATGTTTTGCCGAATAAATTCTTATTCATCTTTTAAGGTTATAGATACCTTATATACAGAATGGTATTAGTGTAACATATATCATATTTATTCATTAAATTCATTTATATAATTACTATGTAATGATGATCATGTAGAACGAGTCGCATCACATCGTGGAGATGGTATTCCATACGTACGCACGAGTGATGATATCGTTCCTATGATCGTGGAACTGTATTGGAGTATATATATATTATTTCAGTATCAATATTATTTTATAATAATCATAAATAGTTACTCATTACACCATTATACCCATCCTTGTAAGGTGATGTTGGAAAATAGATTACACCACGGCGTGGAGACGGTATTCCGTACGTACGCACGCGCGGTGATTTCATTTTTCCGTAGGATGGATAGAAGGTGAATTAGGGTTGTTTCATATTTATAATAACATATCAGTATGTAATTAATACTGATGTTATTACTTTATCATGAAACAACTAAATAAGAAGAAGTTGAAGAAGAAAGAAATTGAAAAGATCGGTAATGGATATTACCTCTTCTTTGGAATGCCTCTTTGAATCCTCCACATAGGGAACTAAGATTGGTCTTTGAAGAAGACCAGGACCTCTAGGATTATTCTAGGGAAGTGTAGAGGAGAAAATGGCAGGGGTTGGCCGAGCTTGAGTGCTCAAATTGGTGTGAGGAGGAGGGGGAGGAGGTGCCCTTTTATAAGGGAGGAGAGGGGCACCTTAGGAATATCTCAAATTATTATTTTATAATAAAGTCAAAATCGGTTTATAATGGTTCCAAAGGGTCTTATTTCGAAGCTAAATTGGGGATGGGTCGCAATCCTATCAACCAATAGGATTTAGACAAGGTTAGGGTATTATTTTAACCTTATCAATTAGATTTAACTATAAGTTAAATAATTTAACTTTTACCTTGTCTTTTTGTTTTATTTCAATATATGGTTAATACACTTACTATAACATGCCAAACGAACCCCAAATTGTTTATTATTAATATATATATCATTATATAAGTCATTTTGATTTTTAGGAATAAACTAACAATTAATAATATAATATTTGATTTAAAAACTATTTTGTGTCAATTTTGACACTATTTGATATATGATTTTTGTGAAAGTCATAACAGAATTATATGTTCGAACCAAGTTGATTAAATAAACACTAATATATCATAGTAACCTATAAAATTAGTGTAATTCATAAAAAGTCTCAAATTACATTTATTTTGGTGTTTATAACATCAATTATGTCAATATTTTATTAATAAGATAATTACTGCATCATCATTGTGTCATAAATACATTAAATTATTTAATGTCTAAAAATTATAAATAAAATACCATTATGTAGGAAATATTTTTAGCTTTCTAATTAATATTTATAGTCTAATTTATCTTATGTATAACCCCATATTAAAAATTATTTACTTATTAAACTTTGATTTTAACTATTTTAACCCTTCTTTAAATAAATTAATAATAAATGTCCTAATCTAATCCAACTGGGCCTAAATGATAATATTTTACACTTAAGGTTGTTTTTGTTCGAGATACACTTGTCAAATAGGATTAGTACATGTGTTAGGGTAATATTAATATCATTTTTACCCTTAATTACCCTATTAACTTTTAACCGTGGTAAATAAAAGTAAAAAGTTACTATTAACCAAAAATTATTTTCATCTCATTGAACCAAAATTTACTTAATGACATCAACCGTGTCTCTCGGATTTTTGAAATTCCATTCACAGAAGTTGTAAAATTAAGATTTATGAAGAAATTAATTTTTTTAACTACCACTTAGTAGTTTCACTATTCATCAAAAATTGATGTTTTTCATAACAATGCCAAAATTTCATCCTAAGCTATATTTCATATTCCGAATTCAAAAATGAAGTATATTTTACCAAATTCATATAATAGAAGTTGCATTAATTAATTTTATAATTAAATCCCACTGTTAAAACAAATAGCGTGTTTTTAAGAAACAATATCTATCAAAAGACTGAGACTTGTTTATATCTGGTTTAAATGTGAAATTTCATCCAATGACCAACATTGTATTAAATTGTAAAAATATTTTCTAAATATACATTAAAACCACTCAAATTAATAATTTATCACTATTAATTATTTCGATTGAAAATTTTGTTTTTATCTAAAATTTAGTAATTTTCACTATTCATCAAAATATGAAAGTTATCCGAAAATTACCAAAATTTCACCCTAAGCTAATTTCGATATTCCAAATCCAAAAATGAAATCCATTTTGAAAAATAAAATTTAATAAATTTCAAAAAGTGGTTATTACTATTCATAAAGGCTAGTTTTAATAACATTTTAATAGCATATCGCTGTTTAGTGAAACTCGTTATTGCGTACTACACACGCTATCGAGGAAGGTCGTGATTGCGTGTAATTCAAGGCAAGTCAAGGATGCGTGTTGTGCAAGTTCCTTTTGGTGTAGCGTACAAAACAAGACATTAGTGAAATAAAAAAGAATATTTTTCATAAAATCTCGGGCTGTTACAATTTCCATAAAGTATTGAAGTAATCTGAATCCGTTTTATCATTTTTGAGTTTGAAGCATTTTTTTTGAACTAAAATTTCAATTTTATACTAAAACATACACTTCGAGCCATATTGTGAATGTAATGTATTAGATTTAGGTGAAGTTGATTTCTATACATAATAGATGTCACATGGATCATTATCTGAAAGTATAAAACAAATATGAATGTGTTTTCTACAACTTGATTTCAAATATGATGTTTTATACTTGTCAAAAATATTTAAATGTCACTAATTTGTATGTCAAACATGAAATATAAAATCCAAAATAAAAAATAACTAAAAATAATAATTTTAGAAATTTTTATTTTAAATTATACTTATAGAAAATGAATGAGGTGTAGTCAAAAAAATAATACATATTTATAAGGGGTAACATTTTTAATGAAAATAGATTAAAGAATGAGTTATTATATTTTGTTATTTATATAATTTATTATTCATATATGTGTTAAAGATGATTCCATTATCTCTAAATTTTTGATTATTTATGGATCTGCATCTACCCATCCAATAATAACAATGGTCCTCCCTTTGAGACCTATTTAAGTCAATATAGTGAAGAGACAACTATTATCAATTCATTATGAGGTTATTCTATTTTTGTTAAGTATTAAGTGACAATTAGTTTTGGAGGAAAACACAGATCCAATGGATGATATCCATGTGAATGATATTACTATTTCAAGTGAAACAAATTTTTTTATTAGATGAAATATAAATGATGGATCTTTCACTGTACACCACTAAATAGTTGAGAAGTTTGATAATCACGACAGTGAAGGTAAATATTCATGTTGAGGTAGATTTTTCCCATCAGGCCTCAAAATAAAGATAAAAAGAGAATTTAGGTGGAGGAGTGGTCAATATATCTTTCTTTTCCATTCGACGAGTGCCTCCAAAGAGGATCCACATCACCATTTCTCTATTCATATATTCCCACATAGATGACTAGAAATTTTACCATCTCCACAGAACTAGATTTTATTTTGAAATAATCAAGGTTAACAATTCTCTTTGATAACATATGAAATAAAGGTATTATTTGTTGTCTTCCCACTACATTTATAAATTCATTCAAATCATTTGTTTTCAAGATAAATAATTTCCCCACATTTAACCTCCCTGATACGTTAATATTTTTACCAAATGACAACTCTTCATATGTAGAGTTAAATATTGTTAGAGTTAAGATTAAATAAATTCATTAAGGGGTATCTTATTCCACATAATTCATACATGAATAAGAAGTTTTTCATAATCCATCTAAAGTGCATAGTTTAATTCCTAATTTGGGAATATATTGAGCGAGTCCCAAAATCAAGGGATATATATGCACAATATTTTCTGACATAGAACTAAAATATTATAACATAATTTGATAGAATGTAATGTGATGGCCTGATTAATAATTTTTACATTAATTTTTTTGCTAGTGAGTTGTATGCCATGTTCTTTAAATGTTAATACCTTATACATGATTTTTATGAATTTTTTTTGAGATTATATTAAATAATTGAATAAATTGATGTTCAAAATTTTAGAATATCAACATGGGAAACAAAAACTTGATAAATTATGTGGACATCAATTTCAAAGCTTCATTTAGAAACTGAAATTAATATGAACTCGAAGGGGGAAAATTAGTATATTTATGGTTCAATCCCTATATTTTACCTCATAGCTAATTGACTGGAATAATTATTTAATGTATATATTAAATTATTATTTTTTACCCACGACAACCAAGGAGGAAATTACTTATTGTTAACGGAAGCAGGTGTTCTTTAATTGGATCAAATCTATAATGAGAATTTCTTATAATAATGTATCTATGTGTGTTGATGTTATTATTTATAACCTATATAATAATTTTCCAAAAAATATTATTTTATATTCTAACCTTTTTTATTATTCTTACAATATTTCTTTTTTGAATGAACTTAAGGTTAACAGTTTTTGATGAAAAATTCTTATTGTTGATGTTCATAAAAATACAAATATTTAAAGGATCAGGATAATTATACATGTTAAGGGAATAAAAATGTGTAGAATATTTTTATTTTAATTATTTTGAGTAATATAAATAAATAGAATTTTGAGTAAATTACCAAAATCCTAGTAATTTTTGAAGCATGGACACTTTTGGGGGAAATATGATATATTTTCTTAAAGAGTACATTTAGAAATTTAATACTCCCAATATCCCTTAACAAGATGTTTTAATTACCACATTTACATCATGAAATATAGTGAAAAATGTATTTTTTATTTTAGAGTAGATTAATAAGAAAAATATAGAAACATTTTAGATAGGTTTTTATTAGGACCAAGTTGGTTTGAAGTAGTTATTGGAAGATGGAAGACGTTTTTACTGATAGTGTTTTTTATTGTTGTAAAAGATAATGAAATAATATCACATTTTATTTGTTGGCGACCTGAATAACCGTTATAAAGAAAATATTTGAAACAAAATGGTTATGAAATTACAGTAGATTGTGAAGAATTTTATTGGGAGAATTGGTTCATCTGACTAACATTCGGTCCAGAATGATGGTATCGATCATAATGGGTATGTTTATTAGAGACTAGATGGATCCTATGATAATATGATGTTTTTTATAATAATATAGTTCTGATAAATCACATGATATGTGGAAAACTTGTGATGCTATCATTTTTAATGAAATTTAGAGAATACATGCTTCTAATTAGATTGAAGTTTCTTTGTAAATAAATAATTCGATGGATGGATGGGAATTTATAATACATTAGATTTTAAGTCAGACAATGCTATTAAAATTTTCATAATTCAAAAATTCATGAGGAATTCTTGGTTACAAGATGAAGGTTGTTGAAGAATAAAGGATTTTAAGTCAAATTTTTTCCATTCTCAGTTCATCATTGTGAGGTCACTCAACAGAAATTTTTTTGAAGGATGGAAAGTTTTGTTTTAAACATGAGAAGATGAAGAGGAAAAGTTTTATTAAATCCAATTAGCCACAAGATAAAAATATCGAATGAAAGAAGCCAGTGAATGAATGAAGTTTGTATGTACAATAAATAGGAAATGAAACATGGTGTTTCTGGTACAGGTACATCCGGCCTGGTGTGCCACCGATCAATTCAAGGAAGAATTATTTTTTTGTGAGTTTTTGGGACCAATAAAAATGAATAAGAAGTTGTTTTTTGGGATCGATGCCAATAAGGAAGTCAAATTATGATCAATAATTCGATGATAAAAAATTTAGTCAACCATTTTCATTTGGATTAATTGTTTTGATTCATTGGGGTCAAGAAAAAATCTCTCATTGTTTTATTATCATGTGGGTAAAAATAGAGAGTAGAATGATTATCTATTTTCATCAAATGGATCATGAGTCATCATAAAATTTATGTAACTAATTCCTTAGACTGGAGGTGACACCGATATATCAAAATGAAATCTAAACCAATCTAACAGAAATATGATGACAATAATTAAAGTCATCAGATGCTGGACTTCATCAAATTTAAGATCATCAGTCTAAGGAAAAGAATAAAATGAGAATTCTCTCAAGAAGTTTCAAAATCACTTTTAAGCAGTGCTAAGATCTTTATAATTGATTAATATGTGTATGAAAGAAAGGAAAAAAAGTCTAGAAATTTTAAATAATTTTTATGAAAGGATGGTTTCAATTTTTTAGGTCTATCAGTTGGTATGATGATGTGAATTGAGTAGTTTTTTTAGATGGTTTTGATCATTACCATGATATTTTATTTTTTTCATATCCTCCAATGGTATGGTGAAATGTAATGAAGAATTTTCTTGAGGTATATATTTATCCATCATAATGAAGAAATCAAAATAAAAATAATAATTAGATTGAATAGTGGTTAAAAATCATGAAGTGAGATGAAGATGTGAGAAGATTCGAAATGGTTTGATAAGAATGAAGAAGTGTTGAGAAGCACTGAAGAAGTCAAATATGTCTCTGAAATAGAAATTCAATTTTTTGTTAAGGAAATTTGGTAAATTGGGAATGATTTTCAGATTCCCACCTAAAACATTTTGGCACACCCATAAAAAGAGGAGAGTACATTGCACTTTTTGATGGATCAGAAAACTATTCACATGAAGAAGAAGAGAGATAAGTTTAAAAGTTTTAGTGAGAAGGAGATTCTAGAAAGATATTTTCCAAGGTTGTTTTCTTGATAGAATAATAAGAATAAGGAATATCATATTAAGTGGATATTAGATCATGCAAGATAATAGAATCAAGAAATCAGACTATGATTTTTGGATAATGACAGAAGTAGTTTAGAATTGTTTATGTGGTATTCTAACAGATTTACATTTCCAGAAAAAGAAAACGAAATGAGTAATAAAAATGGGATATGAGACTGAGTATTATTACAAAGTCCAAAGAAGTTCTTACATACTAATGGTTAGGACAATGACAATTTTTTTGATGATTATATTTGTTATAGTTGACAAGGAAACGTAGTAACTTGTTTTGAAGCAATTAGTGAATGCTTCATAATATGTGATAGAAACTTGTATTTCATAATTTTGTACTAATTTAATTGCATAAACTAGTGTATTGAAAATTGTTATACATAAGTTTAAGGGTATATCCGACTTTTTTATCCACACAAAATTATCTTTTTCTAGTGGATTTTATGGTATTGGATTGTTTCCAAACCATACGAAGGATGTAGCCACTCCTGTTGAGTATTAAACCTAGTAAATTCTTGTGTTCTTATGGATGGGTTATTATTGGGTCCCTTATTTTATTACATTATTTTTACATCATTTTACATATAAAAAACATAAAAAAATTACACAGTGAAGATCCAAAGGTTTACTATCTGTGGAAAACTATGACTATTCATAACTTTTACAACATATAGCATAACCATTTATTTAATTCCATCTTCTTTAGCATCATATTGGACCTTGTGTTCTCCTTAGTACACGTAATCACCTACGTATATACAACAAAAATGGGTAAGATAAAATCCCAGCAAGTGGATAAATAAGAAAATGAAACAATATAACATGGTGTAAGAATAAAAATTACCATAAGATAGGCATAAGATCATAATCATGAGCAGAAGAATTAAGAGAAGACTTGGAATGTAGAAATGCATAAAAAATGAAACATCATGTCTTAGTGGTCAACTACCACACATAATTGTGAACAAAGATAGAATAATGTTCATGAGTATTTCAGTTTACTCATGATTTTATTTACATTACCCAATGCATTGGAAGACTATATAATTCTAGGCGCACCCATCACATCATAACATCAACATTGTGCTATATAATTTCAGGCCAACCCATCACATAATAATGTTAACATTATATTTCATTCCACATAAAACATATATAAATCTTGGTTATATATAAAATTTTGAAAGGAATGGGTTTCATTTAATAAATCATTCATTTATAAAATTTGTGTTCCCAAATGAAATAGTTAATAACATACTTGATATAAGAACTATCAACCTTGAGTGAAAAGTAAAAGGCCTGTTTTTGAACGAAGAGTTCTTTTGGAAAACATTGTGTTTCATATAAAATCTAGTGGAAAAAATTTATGTTAGAAAAAATATAATATTATGATGAATAAAACTTTTTTAAGGAATTTCTATAATGAAAATAGAGGGAAAATGGGAAACCCCGAAGAAAGAAAGTTCTGTTCGAGAATTCACCTTACCTTGTATCTGAATTCATTATTCACTATAATATCATGTAAAATGAAATTAGATTTGTAAATTAAAAATTAATGAACAATTTATACATGAATATGGATAATTATAAATTCATTAAGTTCTTTTATGGTCTACTGGATAAGTTATAGTGTTTAAATCCATTTTTTGGATTGTTCTTTTTCTTAGTTTTCAAGAACGGATCCCTTACACACATGAATGGATGTTCGTGTAGAACAGGTATAAAATACCATAATTTCTATTAGATTATATTAATTGTCTTCTAGTATTTAAAATGATCTTATAATGAATTTTATTATATACCTTGAGTATAAATAATTTGTTAAAATTTAATGATGTACATTTTTGGTTAATTTTGGAAGTTTTTAGATCACAACAAACATGTTTTGTTTTATCAATTTTTATTATGTATATAAGTTATTTCCAGAACATAAAAGTGGTTAAAAAATAAATATTAAAAAAATTTCAACCATTTAATGGTTTTATCAATATCCTTGAAGGCGTTGAAGTAAAATGAAGGTCTATCGCCCTCGATGATGGTAAATTAACACATCACGGCGAATTATTTTATTTTTAAAAATTGAGAGAGAGGGAGGGAAGATTTTAATGAATAATACTACCTTAACATGATATAATTACAGTATATAAATCATAATTCAGTTATCATGACATTTGGATAATAGAAGTTGAGGATAAGAGAAGAAAAGAAATGAAATTTAAAGGATGTTGAATGAAAAGAGAGACCAATTACATCTTGAATCCTCCTCTTGAGATCCACCTTATGGAACCTAGTCATGGTATTTTGAGGATAAGAAGATCTTATAGACATGGTAGAGGGTATAGTGAAGTGTTTTTTCGTATAATTTAGACAAGTATTGAATCTTGGATGTGTGAGGAAATGAGGTTGTGAGGGGTGGTATTTATAGGGGAGGGGAGATGAGTTTTCTCAATATTTAATTCATTAGTTTGTTAATTTCCTTGAAGACAAGAAATAGTGATGATTATATGAATAATTAAAGTAAATAGGGAAAGTTATTTCTAAGAAATGACCATTTACATCATCAAATACTCAAGCATGATGAAAAAATTCATTTATTTAGCATATTTTATTAATTATCAATTTTCACTCTTCACTAAAAATTAAAATGTTTTAAAAAAACATCAAAAATCACCTATAACCATTTTTTGACGTGTATAATTCAAAAATGAAATCCATTTTCAAAAAAAAAATTAAATATGAGTAATATAATTTTTAATTAAAATAAAAATTTACTTGAAAAACACAAATTTTAAAATTAAAACCGCTTTTCGATCACTTTGAAAAATTAATTAAGGTCTCATAAAATTATAATTTAATAGTAAGACATCAAAATACTTGTTTATGAATGAATTTGATAAAATAAAATTTATTTTAAATTATTAAATCGATCTTTAAATATTCTTGAATTATAAAATTATCAATACTATAATAACATTATATCTTATTGTCACTTATTGGATGGATAAAATTTATTTATACGTTCAATGGTGAGGTTACTGTTAACATGGATGATTTAATATTCATAAAGGTCATATTAATCTTAATAAGGGTAACACTACAATTCATAAGGATAACATTAATTTTCAAAAGGGAATGTTACTATTCACCAATTTTTTTTGTCCATTCGGACTCCAAACATCTTACTGATCGCAATCATGTATGTCAAATTTTTGAAATTCAAATCATTGATGTGGAAAAATTATGTTTAACAGATAGGATATAAAATCCACCAATTATTTAGTATCATGATGTGGAATTCTGTTTCGGAATTTGTTTTTATGTGATTATACTATATGATAATACTATAGGAATGGAGAAATTTCATTGATAAAAGTTGGGGTAGTTACATTCTCCCCCCCTTTTAAAATTTCACCCTCAAAATTTTGTTTTACATAAATAGGTGTGGGTACTTAGCCTTTATCATCTCCTCCAGTTACCATGTTTCATCATCATACTTATGGTCCCTCCACAACACTTTGACAAGGTTGGTTATCTTGTTTCATAGAACCTTATCTTTGTGGTCCCAAATCATTATTGGTTGCTCTTCATAAGAGATACCATCCTTTATCTGTATCACCGCTTATTTCATTACATGTGAGGGATCTGATATGTACTTCCTTATGTGTGATACATGAAACACATTAATAACATAAGCCATATTTGGTGGAAGTGCAAGATGATAGGCCACGACTCCTATTCGGTTAAAGAAATCAAAGGGGAAAATGATCCTTGAGATTAGCTTCCATTTCATTCCAAACTGCATGACTCTTTTCTATGGTAATATCCGACGAAATAACATATCTCCAATGTCGAACTCCAAGTCCCTTCAATGATTTTCAGCATAGCTCTTTTAGTGACTCTGAGCATATTTGACATGATGCATGATAAATTGACACTTCTTTGTCATCTCTTTCACAAGTTTAAGTCCAAGTAGATTTCGTTCACCAACATCATCCCAACAAGTTGGAGTTATACATCACTTTACATACAATTCTTCATATGAAGCCATCTAAATTCTCTAGTGGAAGCTATTTCTGTATGAGAACAAAACCAATGGGAGTTTCTGATCCAATCAACCATTGAATTATAGTGAGCAGGCTATAATCATATCTTCAAGCATCTAAATAGTCCTTTCATATTGGCCATCAGTTTAGGGGTGATAGGCCATGAATTAATTTAATTAATTTCTCAAGGAAGGTTGAAGACTCCTCAAGAATTTAGATGTGATCCTCGGATCATGATCAGAGAAAATTGAAAGTGGAACACCATGAAGTCTCACTACATTCTTAACATATATCTTTGAATGTTTCTCAAGTGAGAGATCTTCCCAAATCGTGATAAAGTGGGCAGTCTTGATGTGTTGGTCCACCACAACCCATATCACATTATTTCCTTTGGATGTTTTTGGAAGACCCGTAAAAAATTCCATAGAAGCATTCACCCATTTCCACAAGGGTATAGGCAATGGTTTCATCATCCCTTTGTAAATTTTTTACTCTTCTTTAACTTGCTGACATATCACGCACCATGAGATATACTCATCAATCTCATTCTTCATGTTGTCCCACTAGAAGTGTTCTTGAAGATCTTGTTACTTCTTGGTGCTACTAGGATTTATAGATAATGTCGGGCTATGTGCATTTTACAATAGATCATTATTAATCCCAAGAGATGAATGTACACAAAGCCTTTTACCAAACTGAATCACATCATCATCATCGATATAGAAATCTTGTAACTTCCCTTCTTTTACTACATTCACCTTTTGTTGCAACTCCAGATCATCACTTTGTGGCTCATAAATATTATCTTGGATAGATTGTTGGGAAATAATTTGGGAATGGTAGGATTTATTCCCTATCGTCTTGATTTCAAAATCTATAATTTTCATATCCATGAAGATAGGGTCTTTTTCAATCCTCAATGTGGATAGAGTAACAGTTTATTTTCTGGTAAGAGCACCAACAACAATATTTTCCTATCCAGGATGATAGTGAATAGATAAATCCTAGTCTCTAATTATCTCTAACCATACAACTTGATGCATGTTGAGATCCTTTTATGTGAATTTATACTTTACGCTCTTTTGATCGGTATATATATCACATATCTTACCATAGAGGTAGTGCCACCATATTTTCAGTGAAAAAATCACAACTTCTAGCTCTAGATCTTGTATCAGGTAGTTCATCTCATGGATAATCAATGGTCATGAGACTTATGATTTGACATTATAATTTTTCATGAGTATACAAATCAATTTTTTTGGAAGCATTACTATATATCACAAAAATTTCTCAACTTTTCTATAATGTTAGTGCAAGTTTAGTTATAAAACTTCACTTTATCTCCTTGAAGATGTGCTTACATTATTCCATCCTTATATACTCCACCTCTTTTCATGTTACCGTAGTTAGAGGGCCCAAAAATCATTAACAATTTCTCAAAAAAATTCTATAGTACCCAGCTAATCCACAAAAACTATGGATATCTGTGACCCTAGAGGGTCTGGTCCTTTTCTCAATCACCTTTTTTTAAGAGTCAACATAAATTCCCTCACTTCTGATCACATGTACCATGAACGTGACATACTTCATAAAAAAGTCACACTTCCTAAATTTGGAACATGTCTTCTCCTTTCCCAATGTCTCCAACACAATACTTATATGTCCTTCATTTTACTCCTTTCTATTGAAGTATATGAGAATGTCATAAATAAAAACTACTAGAAAATTGTATAGGAAATGTCTAAGGACTATATTTATCAAATACATGAATATTTCAGGGGAATTATTAAGTACTAAGGGCGTCACCTAAAGCTCATAGTGACCATACATTGTATAGAATGTAGTTTTTACATACCTTATTTGTTCACCTTTAGCTGATGATATCAAAAAAAGATCCACCTTTGAGATGTATTGATCTCCCTGTAATTGATCAAACGAGGCATCAATATTTGGGAGAGGGTACTTGTTCTTTATGATTGTCTTGTTGAGTTCATGATAATTTATACACAACCATATTGATCCATCCTTCTTTTTTACAAAGAGAATTGGCGCAGCCCAAGGAGATTCACTAGGGTGTATGAAACCACTATCCAAACACTCTTATAATTACTTCTTTAACGCCTCCAGTTCATTTGGAGCCATCTTATAGGGACACTTGGAGATAGGAGTAGCTCTAGGTGTCAGTTTTATGGATAATTATACCTCATGATCTAGGGGAAGTCCAGACACCTCTTTAATAAATACATCTTTGTAGTCCCTCATGATGGGTATTTCCAATAGGAGGATAACATCCTTTTACTCAATGATTTGAGAAAGGTATGCTTATTCACATGGAATCAACACCCACACCATTGACGGATTTTTCGAAGGAGATTCATGATATTAATTGCATCTGTAGAGGAGCATGAGATGGTTCATAATATGAAATGATGTTTCATTTTTTCAATAGTTGATGTGTTCTCTATATAACGAGAGCCAATCCATCGTCATTATAGCGTCAAATTCCACCTAGGTAAGTACTATGAGATTCATGAGAAGAATATTCCCACATATTCCAATGGAATTATAGTCCAACACTTGTGTTTTAGTGATTTCACCACTTAGTGTTTTTAAATATATCTCTACTTCAAGGTTTTAGGGATTTTATTCAATAGTTCTATCAAACATTCAAGAGATAAATGAATACATAGAACTAGAATAAAATATAAATTATCCATTCTTGGGTGAATATAAAGTGTATATTGTATGAATTCATTTTTTTCCTCCACTTCTATAGTTTTGGGGGCATAAGACTTCCCTTGTTCCTTTGGATTTGGTGGGTACATATGATGATTACCCACGACACTAGTATAAAACCTATTTTTAACGTTTCCTTTTTTCATGTTGGGTTTTTATAGTTGATGTTAAAATATCTGAAAATTACATTTTCATGTTGGTTATTATATAACTGATGTGAAAAATCTATTTTCCTCTCTTTTTGATGTCAGTTCTAAATATCTAATGTGAAAATTAAATTTTCATGACTCTTTCACATTAGTTATTTAACAAGTGATGTGAAAAATATTTAAAACAAGTAGTTAAGTTCCCAAAATTTTATTCTACAGGTCACATAGTTCAAATGGAGTTACTAATCCAAAGTTATGGAAATTGGAAGTAGATCATCTCTAAACAATTTGATAGGGAAGGACAATTTCTGAAGGTCATAACATCGAATCCGTAACTCCATTTGAGTTCCGTGACCTATCAAATAGAAGATTGGGAAATTAACTACATGTTTGTCGACATTTTTCACATTAGTTATTAAATATCCAAAGTGGAAAATACTTTTTAACATTCGTTATTAAATAATAGACGTGAAAAAGACATGGAAATTTATTTTTTACATCGGTTATTTAGAACCGACGTGGAAATGTTAGGAAAATAGATTTACCACATTGGTTATATAAGAACCAAAGTGAAAAAATGAAAATTTTAATATATTTGAAACATTTTTATCATATAACTGACGTGGAAGATAATTTAATATCCCACCAATGTGAAATTTTAATATTTTTACATCGTGGAATAAAATATTTCAATTAATTCCTACATTTTTTAATATCGCATTTTATTTTATCATCTAAATTGTATGATTTCATTATACACATATCCTAACTTAATGATTTTTTATTTCTACCATCATCTTTCCCTCAACATGACTCATTTGATCTTCAATGTGAATCAATTATTTCTACTTTTTGGGAATTCATCAAATTTTTTTTAATTATTTATCCATGATTTATGGTTTTTATTATTTGTTTTCATAATTGGTATACCATTTAACAATAATTTATTTCAACCATCCTCATTCCACTGACTTAACTTGTTTTATCTTCCTCGTGAATCCACTATTTCTTCATTCCACAATCTCGTCAAGGTATTTTTAATTATATTTCGATGATTTATATTTTTTATGAGTATTTTTCATAATTGATATAAAATTTAATGATTATTATTTATTATAATTTTTTATAATGATTTATATGAAGGTAAAACTACAAATCCTCCTTCGAATTCCAAAATTTCTTTTAAGATGAATCCAAAGTTGGATCGTTTGATATTTCCTCGAAAAAAATATATCAAACTTATGATGGTCACAAATTTTGATCTTTAACTCCGTTTTAGCTCTATGATCTATCAAAAAAAATATTAGGAAATTATATATAATATGGAAACAATTTTTACGTCAGTTTTTTACAAACTGATGTAAAAAATGGCATTATAATGTCATTTATAGAAGGTCTTTCACATCTATTTTTAAAAACCGACCTTAAAAACAAAACAAAATCTATTTTTAACATCAGATATTAAATAAATGACATAAAAATCACATTTTTGACATCTATCGCAATAACATCGCCTTCAAATTGACATTAAATAGACAAAAAACCCAACATAAAAAAGGCTTTTGTACTAGTGTAAGGACTCGATGTTTAGTGCACTAGATTTCATAGGGTCAATGATCCCTATTGATGTATCATTGAACCATGGGTGGTGATCTCCATTCATCCACCGCATTCTCCTCCTTTATTATTCTTTTAGACACTCCTGAGCTTGGTGTCCTTTTCCCCCTTACTTGAAGATTTTTTCCATCCATTTGAGGCAGTTCCCATGTTGTTTCTTCCAACATTTTTCACATGTGGGTGGTAGAGTTTTCTTTCCTCCATAATCATTATATACTCCAGAATGAAACTCTATATTTATTTTCCAATCACCATATCCATGGGTCCATTCTCCAAACTCTTTATCTATTTTGAGAGAACATCAGATGACCTCTTCATAACCCCAAAAGTCTCAAATTGCAAGAGCCTTTCAAAGGTGTGGTTTTAATCCGATAAAGAATATACCAAATTTTCTATCATTATTGATAACAAATCCCAAATCATACCCAAAAAGACTTGTAAAATTAGCAACATAGAATGTGATAGATTCTCCATCCTTTTGATTTAGCTCTTATAAATTATCTCTCCATATTTGTATGAAGTGTTCTTGGTAAATACTTATTACGAAACAATATCTTAAAGTCTTCACACTCCATCACTTCAATTTCACCCCTTGACATGGTGTTGTTAATCAAATCCCACCATTGGTCGGCCTCTCCATCGGGATGAAAAATGGATAGAGTCACCTTCTCTATCTCATAATAGTGAAGAAAATAAAATATCTTCCCTATTGAGTTTAACAACTGTTCCTCAAAAATTGGATATGAAGATCCACGAAAACTCTGTGGTCATTGCCAAATAAAACACTCAGAAACTAGTTTCTCCCTCTTAGGTGTAGAAGGATGTTCCACATTATTCAGGTTATTATACATAACCTGAGAAAACTGGGTACGCATCTCCAATATTTTTTGAACCCCACCTCCAAAAGCATTGGGGATGTCATTTGGGAAATCACTACATTGTTCCGCACACAGGTTATTGTCCTGGTTTATCATACGTACCACAATTTTCTAAAATAGATAAGTTTAGAAGAAAACATATGTCAAAAATTCATGAATAAATAATTTCTTTTATTGTGAAATTAATACTAAAATAATATCTAATGGGATCACTATACTTAGAAACTATTCATAGGTGATTTCATATAATTAGTCTCATATTAGGTTTTTCATTAAGGTTCTCTAATCCAAATTCCAAAATTAACTAAACTGTACCTCTAATACCAACAACAGAGACCCTTATTTTCTTATCTTACTTTTACATCATTTAAATGATAAAAAAATAAAAAATTACAAAAAAAGGATCTAATTTTTTAGTGTCATGGGAAAATTAAAACCATACATAAGTTTTACAATATAGAGAATAAACATTTATTTAATTCCTTCTCCTCTAGCTTCTTATTAGATATAGTGTTCTCTTTTGTACATGTAATAACCTAAAGATATACATCAATAGGGGTGATATAAAATCCCAATATGAGAATATATAAGAACATGAAAAAAATATAACATGGCGTAAGAATAATCATTATCATAACATAGGCATATGATCATAATCCAGAGAGGAAGCATTATAAGAAGACTTGGAATGTGGAAATGCATAAAAACGAAATATCAAGTCCTAGTGGTCAACTACCACACAAAGTTTTGATAAAATATAGCATATTGTTCATGAATATTTGACATTACCCATGATTTTATTCACATTAGCCAATTTATTTTAGCGCTATATAATTCTAGGCAGATCCATAACATCATAACATCAACATTGTGCTATATAATTACAGGCACACCCATCACATCATAACGTTAGCATTATCATGAGTTCCACATAGAACATATTTAAACATTGGAAATAAATAACCCATTTTAAGTAATGTTTTTCATTCATAAACTTTGTGTTCCCAAATTAATTAGGGAATGACATACTAGATACAAGAACCATCAACCTTGAGTGGGAAGTAAAAGGTGTGTTTTTGAAAGAAGAGTTCTTTAGAAAAAAATTATGTTTGACATAAACTCAAGTAGAAAACATGTATATCCTATAAAACTTAAAATAATTATAAATAAATGATTTATAAGTAATAACTATGCTGAAAATAGAGTGAAATATGGAAAACCCAAAGAAAGAAAGTTTAGTTTGAGAATTCGCCTTACCTTTTATCCGAATGATTTCCAAACATTAATGTCCAATATATTTTCATTATATTTATTTCATAACAATTTAAAGAGCATTTCATACCTAAATATGGTTTATTATGGTTTCACGAAGCTTTTTATGGTCTTTTGTATGAGTTATAGAGTTTAAGTCCATTCTTCGAGAGTGATCTTTTTCATAGTTTTCAAGAACAGTTCACTAACACATATGAATGGAAGTTCTTATAGAACATGGATAAAAATATAGTTTTCATATTAAATGCTATTAATGATTTTCCAAGATTATAAATGATCTTATAATGTATTTTCTTATATAACATGAGGATGAATCATTAGATAAAATTTGCTGATGATCGTTTATGTTAATTTGGACAGTTTTTGGATCACAAAAAACATGTTTGGTTTTATCATTTAGTATTATATATAAAAGTTATTTCCTGAATAGAAAAGGGGTTAAAAAATTAAAACTACTTTTTTACAGCCATTCAATAGTTTTATTGACATCCTTGAATGTGTTGAATGAAAATGGAGGTGCATCACCCCTGATGATGGAACATTAACAGATCCCAGGTAATGATTTCATTTTAAAAAAATGAAACAAATGGAAGAGATTAATTAATTATAATTAATTAAAATTAAATAATTAAATTATATCAATAATACTAGAGTTATAATGACATTTGGATAAGATACGTTCAAGATAAGAGAATAAAACAAATAAAATTTGAAAGGAAATTAAAATAAAAGAGAGAGAAATTACCTCTTGATTCCTCCTCTGGAGATCCTACTTAAGAAACATAGTCTTGGTCTTTTGATGAGACCAAGATCTCTTGGAAATATGGGATGGTATAGGGATGTGGTTTTGATAGATGTTATAGAAGGCATAAATATTGAGAGGTGTAAGTAAATGAGGTCGCGAGGGGTTGTATTTATAGTGGAGAGGAGAGGGGTTTTCTCAATATTTAATTCATTAGTTTATTAATTTCACACATGATATGAAATAGAAACGATTTCAGGAATAAATATATTGAGGGCGCATGTGAGTTCATTACAATGTCCATTTAAATCATTCGTGACTCAATAATGATGCAATAATACATTTATTTAGCATATTTTGTAAATTATTGAATTTCCCTTTTCATCCCAAATTAAAGTATTTCAGAAAAATGTAAAAAATTCACTATAATTTTTTTTCAACTTGTATAATTAAAATATTAACTAATTTTTTTAAATATGTTTCTAAATATGAGTAATTTAATTTTTATTTAAAATCAAATTTTACTTGAAAAATAGATATTTAAAAATTAAAACTGCTTTTCTAACACTTTGAAAAATTAAATAAGGTCTCAAAAAATTATCATATAATCAGAAGACATCAAAATAATTGTTTTTGAATACATTTTAGGAAAATAAATTTTCTTTAAATTAATAAATTAATCAGTAAATATTCATGACTTACAAAAATTAGAACACTACAATATAACAATATCATATTGTCACTTATTGGATGGATAAATCTTATTGATACTATCATTGGTAAGGTTACTATTCACATGGACAATTTACTATTAATTGGGTCATATTACTATTTATAAGGGTAAAATTTCTATTCATATTGGAATTTTACTATTCGCCAAAAATTAATTTTGTCCTATAAAAATCCAAAAATTTTGTTAATCGCAATCTTGTATGTCATATTTTCAAAAATCAAATCACAAAAGTGGAAAAAATATATTTAATAGATATTCTATAAAATTAACGTGTTATTTAGTTGCATGATGTATAATTATATTTCCTAATGCAATTTTATATGATTATACTATATTATATTACAATGAGAAGGGAGATATTACATTGATAAAATTTGGAGCCGTTACAGTTATTGTTTTGTTTTTATTAGAGTGATACATCTTTAATAGGAAGCTATGGTTGTTTCAAAAGAAATGGAACTTAAAAGAAAAATATATCACCGATTCACCCCATCCCCTCTTGGTGATCCATGGATCCTTTCTTGGAAATATCAATTTGTGTCAGAGTGAAGGTTCCCTTAATTTTCTCTTTGTTAATGTTTTTGAAGTAACGTTTTGACAGAGAGTCTGAATTTTGTGAATAGTAACGGTTTTATGGTCTTGAATGGTAAGAACTAACATATCTAGAAAGATATATTGTTTCCTTATCTTATGTTTCTTTTGTATGATTTTCATGAAGATATAATAGATGGATTTTCTCTTACTAATAAAAAATTTCCTCTTACATCTATTTATAAGAAGAATCTTGAAAATGATAGATGAGATAAGAATGATTTAATCTCATCACATTCTAAAAGTGATTTTCTAAGAGGGAAGGGTATTTTATCAAGAAAAGTTGTCTGGGACAAACAAAATAACATTTATTAAGGAATCATAAATGTATAAAAGGAAATGTCACAAATATGCAGGCTTACATATGATGATCTCAAAATGGGTGAGTACGAATCTGTTAGTGAAATCATTACTAGGGTGAGTGACATTACTAGAAATATTAGATGTCATGGTGAAAATTTAGAAGATTCTATTGTTTTTGAAATGATATTGAGAATTCTTCGAGAAAATTTTGATTCCCAAGTTTCCTCATTGGAGGATAGAGATCCAAAAAAATTATATTTGGATTATTTTCACAGTACTCCCTCACTTGTGCAATGATAATGTATAAATTTTTTAAAGGAAGAAAAAGAGGATACAAAAATGAATTTCAAGGATTCAAAGAAATAAAATAATAATATTATTCGTAAAGGAGAAGAATATAGAGATTATGATTATGAAAATAAGGTATGTGAAAATCTTGATGAATTTTTATCCTTATTTTCTAAAAATATGGAAACAGTTATTTGTAAATATAAAGGGAAACTTCCCATGAAATGTATTGAATGTGGAGTCATTGGGCACTTTGTGGCTAATAAACTTGAAGAAGGAAAGATGTGGATAATGATGAAGATGAATAATGATGAGATGTTAATGGAAGAAACATGGTGATGATGCGAAATGTTATACTAAAAGGAAAGATAAAAAATTATAAAAATAAAGAAGGAGATGTTTTTTCCTGAATATGATGAAGAAGAGTAGAGTAATGTTGAATCTGAAAATTATACTAAGAATACTGGAGGGAAAACATTCATTATAATAGTGGACAATAAAGAGTTCTGAAGCATCAATTTTGAAGTAGAAGACACTTGATTAGAATTTCATCTGATGGAATAATTGAAATATTTTCTGATAAAGATTGGAATACTAGAGAAAGATGTTAGGAAATTGAAAAATTAAATCTCATCAACAAATAATTAAGAATGATTTCATGATGAGAAAGTTAAGCTACTTGAAGAGATCTATGAATAGAATAAATATATTGATAAAGGAATGAATTTGAATGAACATCTTGAAGATTATTTAAAATAAAAAGAAGAAAAATTAGAACTTATCTAAAAAAAAATCTAATTCCGAGAAATTGGTTACATGTTTCATGAATTATATCTCTAAATATGATGAATGTCCTAGAAATACTGAACCAATAAAGGTACAAAATTTACACTCAATTTTTGAGAATATTGTTAAAATTGTTTTCTAGAAGCATAAAACAAATTAAGTTATGTATGTCTCCAAAACCAATAAAGTAAAGAATTCAGATGTTTTTAAAAATTAATAGTCTAGAAATATTTTGAAAACTACGATTTATGATAAATATGAAAAGAAAACTGAACTGAAGAAGAAGGTACTGAGTAGGAATACAAAGGTTTGGACTAGACAAAGTTACGATGTTATAGAAAATAAGGTCACAGAGAAAAATTATCACAACTTCAGACATTATGGATGTTACAGGGCCAAATATTATTACGATGGATGCTACTAGAATGTGGGTGGATTCAGGCATATGGAAAATATGTGTGGGTTTAATCTTCGATATTAAAAATATGTCACAAATTATAGAAGTAAAAGTTTAAGGGGGATCCAATCCATTCAATGGAATAACTCCGATAAAGATGTTTTAATGATAACTGTAAAGGATGTCTTGTTCTGTTTCCAGCACAAAAAAGGTTATTATCTCTCAGAAGCCTGATGTGAATAAAGATAAATGAAAAAATGGTATTGTTATTGAAACATCCCTGAATGCTATTAAAGTATAATGAACTTGGATATTTTATATTGTGTGTTCTTCTCATTTGATAGGTGACTTGAAATTTTTTAAGAATGTGAAATATTTTAGAGATGGAATAATAACCTTTGGAAATGATGAATATCTCAGAATCAGAGGTTTTGGATCATCCATTATTAGAGAAGAAAAGATGAAATATTTTTTTTATGTTTTAAGACAAAACCTGCAATGTTCTTAAATTTATTTTGATAATGCTAATAATTTTTCTTTTAGAAAATATGAGTTTATAGCGAAAAGAGAGGAAGATAAAAAGATACATACAAGAGGACAACATACAAAAGGAAACATTTCAATGTTAATGAGGTTCAAAATGGTTATCACTCATGTATTATAGAATATAATTAGTTATATATTAAAATTTTAGGACACATGTGTCAGAGAAACATGATACTGTTATCAATGAGATACAGTGTTTAAGGGATTCTTGATAAATCAAGAAGAATATATTGGTGTTTCACCATTTTTCATAATGTAATGATTACAAACACTGAGCATGTAAAAGTTGGAATTTGATTGAAATGACCCCTAGAACATATTCATTAGAATATTTGTGGGCCAATGATTAAATATCAACTGAATTAGATAAGTACATCATTACGTTAATTGATGAATCTAATTACATTACATGTTCTATGTATATGAAACATAAGTTAGATTCTTTGATAATGTTTATTAATTTTAGGAGAAAAGCAGAGAAGGAATTTGAGTATTTAGTGAAGAAGTTGAGTACATAAAATATTGGTGAATACAAGAATGAATAGTTGAAACATTTTCTTGAGAATCATGGAATTAGTAATGAGTTAAGTATACCATACAATCCTAAAAAATGGTATATCTAAGAGGAGACAAAGAATTTTGGTTGAAGTGGAGGAGACTATGTTACTTGAGCATGGCTTCTCTCATTATATTTGGAGGCAATCCCTGAACACTGTTGTTTAAATTCCAAACCAATGTTTCTACAAAACATGCTCATATATGACTCCATATGAAATATTTTATAAAAAAACTCCATGTTTGAAACACTTAGGAGTTTTTTGGGGTCCATAAAACATAAATAATAAAGGTTGAATCATTTTTAAGATTGGGTAGATATGTGAAGATGAATTTTTTGTTGGATATGATTTATAGGGAAGAGGCTCCAAATGTTTTAACAAATAGATAGGAATATTAGTTGACTCTTTTGATGTGAAAGTTATTGTAAACACTATTTATGGTTCTAAAAAAACTCCTAATGATAAGGAGTATGAACAAGATGAAAGAGTCTTTGTTAAGAATTTTGATAAGAATGAAAATAATTGTAATAGTATTGATGAATCAAAATCATAATTATTTGTTTCCTGTGATGAGGAAGAATATCAAAAATCTCATCCTTGGATAAGGAAGAAAGTATATGCTCAAAATATTATTAGTGATCAAAATTAAAAGGTTCAAACAAGAAGAAAATCCAATGTTATTACACATACTTCTTTGTATTGAAAAGTTGACTTGAATGACGTGAATGAAGAATTTGAGCATTTAGAATGGGTTCAGGCTATGAATGAAAATTTGGGGGAGATTGAGAAGAATGATACTTGAGAACTCACAACTAAGACAAATAAAAAAAATTCTATAAGTACAATGTCAGTTTTCTAGAACAAGGTGAATAAAGATGGTGAAGTGATAAGAAATAAAGTAATATTAGTTTACAAAGGATACTCATATATTGAAGGTATTTATTTATATGATATTTTTTTTTCTGGAGTCAATTTTAGAAAAAATTATAATCTTTATTTCTATTACTACATAATAAAGTTACAGAAATTTTAAAATGGGTGTGAAATCATAAATTTTCAATGGTGAACATTATGAGAAATTGTATATTGAAAAACCAGGTATCTTTTTTATTAGGAATGATGAAAGTTATGTGTGGAAGTTTTAGAAAGCCTTTCATGGGCCAAAACAATCTCCAATATCATTATATTCTATATTGGATACATTCTTAAGAAAGATGAGTATTGAGAAAAGATGGGTTGAATGTAATTTGTACATAAAATATAGTTAAACGTTTTCCATCTTCATACCTCCAATGGCCTGAAGGCCATCATTTTTTATTGATTTTGATAATCCACCTTTCAAGGGGTGAGGTGGAACCCTTACAAGGACCGTAGTCATAAGTATTACATGGCCCGTAGGGCTTAGAGGAATTTATTGCCCGTAGGATTCAAACATTACATACAACCCAGACCAACTACATAGAACTTCTCCTCCCCAGCATTTTCATCATGAAATCAGCTCTTCACCGTCGCATGGCTGTTCGGCTATGCATTCCAATACATGCACAGGCTTGTCCTGATGGCAGGTTCTATACCCATTCATTCTTGCAATCTGTTTAGCTTCTACTGTGTTGAAAGCTCCTTGCTCATCCTCCTTGTAGAGCATGTTCTTTGTAGGTTGTCTAGTTTTCATCTCCACTAAGGTGGCCTGAAGGCCTTGAGGTGGCCCAAAGGCCTTACTGACCCGAAGTCTTGGGTGGCCCGAAGGCCATACAGGACTGAGGGACCAAATCTATGGCCCAAAGGCCCAAATATGGGCATGTTCCTGGCTACTATAGTGCAAAACAGTGCCTGCGACCATTCCCGCTATAGTACATGCTACAGTACTGCACAGTTCCCTCTACAGTACTGCTACAGTACTTGGAAATTCTGCCTCCACCTGGATTTGATCCCTGGTCATTTGGATGCACTTACAGATTCCTTACCAACTAGGTTATGGCTCATGTGCCCCTCTTCATAATTTTTTATGCATATGACATTATCTTTGAAAGGAATGATTAAATAATCTAGGAAATATTTAATAAATAGACTAAAAAGTTATTTGATATGTCAATAATAGGTTAAATGAAATACTTTCTGGGGTTAAAAATCTCAAAAAATAAGAAAACAATATTTATTTCTCTATAAACGTATGATAAGAAGCGTCAATTTGACTTTTAAAGATCAATACTTACTTCCAAACCAATTTTAGGGGGAACCAAGTTCTATAAATATGGAGATGGAATGGAAGTTAACTCTAAATAATTCTAAAAGCTAAGTAGATGGTTTTCATATTTTACTTCCTAAAGACCATACATTTTTTATGCTACTACCTTATGTGTAAGATTTCAGAATGATATAAAATAATCACATCGATTGGCTGGAAAAATAATTATTGGATATATCAAAGGGTAAAAAATTTCAAAATCAGGTATGATAGATCATATATTATTAACATGTTTTGGTATTTAAATACTAAGTGGGTAGAAAATATTGATGATAGAATATCCACATATGGTTGAGTTTTCTTTCTAGGTAAGAGTTTTTTAGTTTAAATACTAAGAAATAAAATTAGGTTACACTTAGAACTTTTAATGCTGGGTATATTGATTCCACTCAAGCTAGTACCAAACTTATGTTGATGAAGACTCATTTGGAATAATTAATTTTGTTTTAAAGTTACACTTTCTCTTGGGTTGTGATAATCAAAGTACTATTAACCTTAAAAGAAATTTGGTAAAAAATTCCCATTAAAAACATATTTATATCAAATATCATTTCACCAATGTTCATGGGGAGAAGAGTTAACTAAAGTTAGTGTATGTTACTATATAAGAAAAAGTTGCTAACTTATTCACAGAACCTTCATAGATGGAAGAATTTTTCAAGCTAAGGATGAACATGGGAGTCCAACCCGTTAATCTTCAAGTTTTAGGTATGTATGTTTTCACCACTATCTTATTTTCTTGGGACTATATTGTCAAGGGGGAAAATTGTTTCATAAATATATCCATTTATATGTGGTAGACCTTTAAAGTAAGAATGTATATAGGGGGATCCATGGGTATGTTTTGAACTCAACATACAAGTGTGTGAACTATTCTAACAGTTTTTTGTAGTGGCTTAGGAAAATTGTTCTTCTAGTAAAGTTGAAGAATTAAATGAAAGATAAGGATAAAAACATAGATGTTTCATGATCCACTAATTTTGGATATCCTGGTTTTACTGGAAATGATTCATATTTACCATAGTGATTTAGCTTACATAGGTTTTGAATTTATTTATAAACAATCCATTTCTTGAGGTTACAAAGTTTAGTGATTTATGAACCTTTATGGACAACAAAATCCATAAGGGGTGATTGTTGGGGCCATGTTTTCCAGAATATATTTTTTAAAGCTAAAAGAAGTTTCTGCAGAAAGTGTAGTATTTTATTATCAATGAGAATGGAATCACCTCACATTATATTTTTTGTTATCACATTCACCATCATAATTAGATGATTAGAATTTTTTAAGTAATTACACTGCATTGTGATGAATTTTAGTAAGATAAAAGGATCATTATAATCACCTTGGGATAGAATGAAGATGTCAATCATAATGGGGAAGTGTATCAGAGTTGGAATGGATCCAATGAACAAGTTATGATGAATTTATGATATGGTAGTTCTCATAAATCATAAGTTTTCTATAAAAATTATGATTATAGCCTTACAATATAAAGGGAGAGAACATTTGGTACTAATTAGATTGAAGTTTAGTTTGAAGGAAATAATTTTATAGAACAATGCGAAGTTATAATACATTCCATGGTATGATATATGATTATATTGGAACTGTAATTATTCAAAAAGTCATAAGAAATTCATTATTATGAGATAAATGTTGGTGAATAAGAACAGATGTGATTTCATAGTTTTCTAGTCTCAGTTCATCGTTGAGATATTAACAGACATGGAACTGTTTGATGTCTGTAATGTTTTTTTGTAACATGAGAAGATGAAGATGCTGGGTTTTTTCAAACCAATAAGACAAAAGATTAAAAAATTTGGATAAATAAGTTGGTGAATGTGGGAGGTTTTTATGTAACATTATTAGGAAATAAAATCAGGTTCTACTAGTATCGGTACATTGGATGTGGTGTTCCATCAATCAATCAAAGTAATATTTGTGTTTTTTGGGAGTTGTTCAGACCAATGAAATAGAATAGAAATTGGTGTTTTTTTGGACCTATGCATGTAAGGAATTAAAAGAAAGATCAACGAGATAATGATCAACAATTTATTTAACCATTTTCCTCAGGATTAGATTTTTGGATAAATTTATGTCAAGAGAAAAGAATGTTAGGATTTGTTTTCTTAACAAGTGGATAAATAGAGAAAGAAAAACTATTATTTGTTACCATAAATGGTTTAACAATCATTAAATTTTTTTTGGTGCCAGATCATCATATTGGAGGGGACCCTGAACCATCATAATTAAATAGAGACCTATCCATCAGGCACAGGTTGACACCAATAAAATTCATTGGACACTAAACACCATTAGACACAAATTCATCAGCTTGAGGAAAAGAGAAACATGAGAACTATATAAATCAGTTGCAGAAGTTCTGAAGAGTAGTACTAGAATATTTATAAGTTGTGACTATTTTTATAGAAAAAGCAACAAAAGTATAACAAAGTAGAAACAATGTTTCTAGAAGAATGGTTTCAATGTGTTATGTCTAATAGTTGGTATGAAGCATCATAATTAGTAGTTTGTTTTCATTTGGTGATGATAATCATAATGACATGTATTTTCTTTTTTATATCATTATTTGGTATAGAGAAGCATAATGAAGAATATATTAACATATATATGTCTTCATCATAATGGAGAAATCAGAATGATGTTGAGAATTAGATTGAAGAATGGTTAAAATTTATGAATTGAAATAAATAAGTGACGAGATTCAAGAAGGTTATAAAAGGATCAATAAGAGTTGAGAAGTGCTAAAAATATGTGTTGAAAATGGAAATGAAATTTTAGGGTAAGTAAATATTTTTAAGTGGGAATAATTTTCAGATTCCCTCCTAAACCATTTTTTGAACACCTATAAATTAAATAGAGTACATTGTACTTTTTAGAAAATAAAAACATTTTTCATGTGTAGCGGAAGAGAGGGAAGCTCTGATATTCTAGTGAGAAGGAGTTTCTAAAGATTGCAATCTCGAGGTTGTTTTCCAAATAATAGAATATCAACAAGAAGGAAGATCATATTTAGTGGATATCATATTGGACTTGATCATTAGTTCTATAAATTGGATTAAGATTTCCAAATAGAGGAATAAGCATTTCAAAAATGTTTTAGAAGTACTCTAACATAGTTAAATTTCCAAAACAAGAAATTTTATTGAGGGATTAGGCTGAGAAATCAGAGTAGGATATTAGACTAACAATAATTAAAATGTCCAGGTAATATCATACATACTAATGGGTAAGAATGTGAAGAATTGTTTTGAAGATTATATTTGTTAAAGATGACAAGGTAACATAGTAACTAGTTTTGAAGAAATTGGTGAAATTTTCTTAACTTGTTATATAAACATTTATTACATAATTTTGTGATACATTAATCAAATAGACTAATGTATTGAACATATCCACACAAGTGTATGGGTATATCCTACTTGTTGTATCAACACAAAAGGATTAATTTATAGTGTATTGTGTGGCTTTGTATTATTTTCAATCAATACTAAGTAAGTATATACTCTTATAGAGAATTGAAGCTTATAAATTCTTATTTTAATGTGGATGTTCTATTGTTTGTTTTTAGAAAATTAACGACTCTATAATAGGATTCAAAGTTTGTTTAAAAAAAAGGAATCTTACAAGAAAATGATATCACTGATTCTCCCTTCCCCCTCTTAGTGATATATTGATCCTTACTGATATATATTAGTTTCTATCATCTGTAAACGAGGGGAACAAGTTGAAGTTTTCTTTGAAAAAACACCCTATATACAAGGCACTATCTGAAACATTTGTTTGTTTCACACAATGGGTTGAATTTTTTCAATATGGATTTATTCTTGTTGAAATTCCTTTAATTGATGAGGGATTATATGATAATCGAATCCTTCGATATAAGAAGGTTCTATTTAAAATTGGAGTGAGGTTTTAATATGGATAGTCGTGTATATATATTTCTGAAATTCGTATGAAAATGAAAGATCAGTCCCCCTTAACAATGGGAAATGTATTATAAAAATTTAATTTTAAAAATAGTATAAGATCCAAGTCAGTTAACATTTATGATTTCATCAATAGTATAAAAAAGGATGATGGGTGAAAACATACTAGGTTGAAAAGTAACCTGAAACATTAGTGTTATTTGATTAGGGTTAGAGAAGCACCAAAAAAATCAGTGACATATATTTCATTGATGATAATTACTCTGGGATATATATTTATTTATATAAAGATGAACTCAAGGTACTTGGAATGTTAATTGTATTTGATCAAGGTTATCATATTATTATTGATCATTTGAAATACTCACCTTACATAAACCTTTTTCAATACAATAGTTTTCTTTTTTATTCTTTAATGAATTCAAAATTTTGGGTTATATATTAGGATTTCTATAGAAATTCAAAACTTATAAATTATTGATGAAGAACTCTGACAACCATTCACCATGTTAATTTTTTATATTTAATCCCTAACAGGGATCCATTATATAGGTGTTTTGTGGTTTTCCATTAGTATATGAGGGATTATATTTGAACTATATAGTATTTTTCTAAAATAAATTTAAGAAAATTAGATTGATCATAGAACTTATGGATGAATCCTTATAATTCACTTCATGTTTTTGGAAGCATGTAGTCTCCAATATTATTTGAAAGAAACATGTACTCACTTTTATGGTGTGCTGAATATTGATAAAGGAAAAGTTTTAATTCCAAAAATATCTTATGAAATTTATCTAAGAGGTGAAAAATATTAGGTCTTAGACAAGTCAACATTAGTTTCCCAAGGACTATATACTCTTCAGATCATATTGGGAATTGATTCAACCAATTTATTTCATTCCATGCATAGTTGGAAAATCTTATGGCAAAGAAATATATGAATTAAAGGGTTGAATGATTCATTTAATAGTTATCTATGACCAGAAATATGGCCTCTATTTTGTGTTTATGAGACTTAGTATCTCTCATGACCTATCCTCCATATCTCATATATGTGTTTTGTCATTATTAAAATGCATCTGACTGTTTTTTCCATGAAGGGAAGCATCCATAACTAGTGATTTAATTGAGAAACAATCCATGAAATGAGTGAAACATCATTTGGGATATGTCACCCTAGACAAGGAAATTCTATTAAGCGATAAGTGGGTAGAGTTTATGCAGTGCATAAATTGTCCTCTTATCTATGAGGGATTTTATAGGTCACATATAACCTCATTAAACCAGGAAATCCATGAAATCAAAATTGTTGTTGAAAATTGATTCGAGTTGAATTCCCACAACCTAAAAAATTATATTAAATTCAAAACCATTACAAAAATTTATAATTATCTAAGATAATTCAAGTAGAAACAAAATTAGATGGATGAATTTGAGATTTGGATGTCAAATCACAATGTGTGTTGGATTGATGTATGGTTGATTCCTATAGATAAAAAATGATATGAGGATCATTGTACTTTGTTATGAAGACAAAATAAGAATGTTTTATTAGTTTATTAGTGAATACCACATGATTATAACAAAAATTTTATTTTTTAATTGAAAACAATCACATTGAGTCGTGTTGGTCACAACATTTGTCAGATTAATATTTGGCTCATTCCAATGCATCCTAAATGACTTATGAATCATTTTACTAAATTATCAAGACAATAAAAGTGTATTTTCTCAGTTTTTAGTGGGTGACATTGTTTTTTTACTAAAATTAAAATTTAAAAATAAGAACACACATTTAATGAAATACCAGTTACACCATATATCAAATTTAGGTGTAGATAATTACTACAAATCAAAAATATCTTATAGATCATTAATCCAATGTATGAATTTTGTTTCAATTTTTTTCATAGTATTGAGAACATGATATTTATTTTCAACAAAAATTTCTTTTTCAAAATTAGAACATGAAATTTGAGTCTTACTGGGAACATCGTGTATCATATTGGCATTTAAATCATTCTTAAACATCAAAAATGACTTTTGGATCATTTTCTTAAAGTATAAAAAATAATCTGAATTTAGTTTCACAATTTTGAGTATGTGGTATGTGTTTTGAACTGAAATTTCAATTTTAAAAAAACACACCATTCAAATAATACCAGTCACACATGTTTTTTTGGATTTATATTATGTTTATTCTTACATGTAATAAATGAATTAAGGATCATTTTAGTAATGTATAAAGACAATTAAAACATTTTTGGAATGTTTTCATTTTGTGACACTTGTTTTTTTACTAAAATGTAATTTTTAACTAAAAACAGAATCATTAATTTTTACTTGTAACAACATGTATCATATTCATGTGAAGATGATTATTATATGTCACAAATAACATATGGTTTATTTTCCTAATGTTTCAAAAATAATATGAATATGTTTACTCTATGTTGAGTATGTGATTCTTTTTTGAACTAAAGTGTCAATTTTAAACTAAAAACATACACTTCAATTCATATCGTGCATACCCTATATCAGATTGAGGTTTAGATGATTCTTACATGTCACAATTGACTTATAAATCATTTTTAAAAAATATAAACACAATCTATATGTGTTTTCTCAATTTTGAGTAAGTCACATGTGTTTTGAACTAAAATCTCATTTTTAAAGAAAAATATATAGGTTGAGTTATACTAGGAACACCATGTATCAGATTATTGTTATGGTAATTCCTAAAAAATCAAAAATGAGTTATGAATTGGTTTCCTAAAGTATCAAAACAATCCTAATTCATTTTTCATTTCTTAGTATGTGTCATGTGTTTTGAACTAAAATTAATATTTTCAATAAAAACACACACTTCTAGCCATACCAGTCACACGTTGTGTTAGATTAATACGAGGTTAATTACTAAATGTCACAAATGACTTAAGGATAATTTTTATAAAGCATCATGACAATCAGCATATGTTTTAATTTTTTTCATTGGGTGACACATTTTCTCAACTAAAATGTCATTTTTAAACTGAAAAAACACAGTTTGAGTCATACTGATCACATCATGTGACAGTTTTATGTGAGGAAGATTCATATGCATCAAAAATTACTTATGGATTTGTTCTTAATGTATTAAGTCAAATTGGGAATGTTTTCTTGGTTTTTAGTGAATTCCATATTTTTTTAATTAAAATGCTAATTTTAAACTAAAAACACACATTTTAAGTCATATTAGTCACAACATATAGTAAATTTAGGTTTAGTTGATTACTAAATGACAAAAATGATTTATGGATAATTATCTTAATGTATCAAAAGAATATGAATGTGTTTTCACATTTTTTAGTATGTTATATGTCTTTTTATTAAAATTTACTTTTAAACTAAAAACATAAACTTTGATCATTTTTAAACTAAATACATGCACTAAATAATATAAAATTTTTCATGGAGTATATAAAAAATTGATAAAAGTAATCATGTGTAGTCAATTTTTTGGTTATACATGCATTAAATCCAATAAATAAATCTATGGACTATCGAAATTTACTATAGTTGAAAACTAATTCTTTCTAAAAATCCAAATGGAATAAGTAATGAAAGGAATGAAATTATATTTTATATGAGTAAATTATAAATTTTAACTCATTCATTATGGGTATTAATAAGTGTTTGAATTCTATATGTTTTTTAAACATTAAAATTGATTTCTTTACTATTTTTGAAAATTATTATTCTTTTAGTGTTCATTGTTGAGTGGATGTTTTTTTAGGACTAATGAGTCAATTTTTTTTCTCAGGGGTTTTCCTTGAAATAAAACTGATTAATATGCCTAAAAGATATGAATACTACTTAACTATAATTATTATAGTAGACCAGCTACTATAAAAATATTAATGAAAAACCTCATTTATACATTTAAAACTAATACTCTATAATAAACATACCTAGGAAATCCATCCGAAGGATTCTTGGACCATCACTCTGCTTACTTGATTAGGGTTCCCGATCCCCATGGGATAAAATATGGTTCCAAATAATCACAAGAACTCACTTGGAAATGGTTTCTCCAATAACCAGAGTATATTTGATAGTAGTAATATTACAAAAAAATTGCATGATATGTATATATAAAATACATAGACACTGAAAGAAAATGTAATTAAAGAAAAAAGTAAATAGATAAGAAGGAAATTAGTGGAAAACAGGAGCACTAAAAACCTCCATCCCCACCCCATACTCCTCTATTATAAAAAAAACATACCCATCCAATGGCCTTGATTCAACCACTTCTAGCTATAGTTATCCTACACCCATATAAATAATTAGAAGCCTAACTTTCCAATGTAAATATAATAAAGGTAATATTTGGTCAATAATTCTAGGAAAGATAGAAGAAGGTATTAGTAAAATCATGTAATAAGAATAGCTGGAAGTATGAAAAAAAATAAATTCTAACAATTGATAAATCAATTCTCTCTTGAGAAGGTTGGAAACAAAACCAAGAACCTATAATTAAAATAATATTCAGACATAAAGACATAGCCCTCATTATCCCACCACCACCCATAAAAAATTGGAAGCCACTTTCATAGTACATCTATGAAATTATATATTTAAATACAATATAAAATATACCTTTTCCACTAGTATTTAAAATAATCAATAAAACCTCACATGTTTTTTAAAACACTTTTTTTCAAGATTTGTTTATTAAATGAAAAAAACTTATGTTGAAATCCCTTTTCTCTAGACTAAACATCTTAGAAAACACCATTTTAAAGTCTCATATTAAATCAATTTCATAAAAAATTGTTTTATTTATACCCTTTTAAAAACTGAAATAGTGACTCAACCATCACACAATTTTCCAAAACAGGTTTAGAAACCAATAATTTATAAAATTGGGAACAAAATTATAAAACCCGATTTCAAAAATTAGTCACAATTAGAGTTTCGATACAAACCATTTTACAGTTTTCTCACCTAATAAAACATTAAAAATGACTATATAAACAGTTTTAAAATGATTTTATGACACATTTTACATTATCATTTGTTTAAAAACCTTTCACAAACTCTTTCCATATATTTGAAAAACATAACCACAAAAAGAAGGAATAATGAAAACAGTTATGAACCACATGACCAAAAACTGAACAAATGATAACAAGGATCATAAAAAACATAATCATCATATAAAATAAATAAATGAAAATGGTAATAACTCAAGATATCACATATATAATGGAATAAATAAAAATCAGAAAGAATATAAATCAACCCTGCATGAGTAATGCTAATGTAGGGATCCAACCATAAGGATATAATATGAGTGAGTCTAAATTTTTTTTATAGTCAGATAAATAAAATGGATGATCTCAGAATCTATCATGGGATCAACTATTAGATCTCTCATGGTCTCCTAGTGTAATGTCCCGACATAGTATCCACTTCACCTGTGTCTTGATCTAGGGGGTCACATGGCCTTAGGCACACATCCCCATATAATAGAGGCTTCCAAATAATAGTGAAGATGTAAGGTGATATAGTGGGGAGACAATAAAATCATATTAGAGTGGGAAATTAGATATCATGATAATCATATAAAATACAATAGCGGAAGAATAAGATAAACATAAAAAATGAAAAATTAGCAGAAGAATTAACAACTGAATAATATAATAACACTCAAAAGACACTAGGTAGTGTCATATACATGGATACATGGAATGATGATATATAAAATGGGAATAAGGTAAAAATATAGTAAACAATTACTAAAATAAAAAAAGATACTCCACTAGAATATCATGTGGAAGATCTGTCCTCTTACCTTAAGCTATATCCATAAGTAATGCATATCAATGATTTGTAACAGGGACCTTGACCTTATCCTTATATGCAGCCAGATAATCTTGGGTATAAAAGGAATCCCGTGAAGAGTGTGAGATAAAAATCTTAGCAGGCCACCACCAATGGTGCATACACTTAATCGAAATAGTGGTTGTAACTAAATATTGTGCATATATAATTGGAGTAATAAAGAAATGGTAGTTAAATAAATAACAAGACTACTAAGCATCATAGAGGAAACTTGAATTCTTTACCTTCTTTGGATCATGGTTGGAATAAGTGTTTTTGGAGTAACTATATATATAGTATAATTATATATTTCATCCACTTGTATAAACAATATACATGCAGACAAAAGTGGACATATACATAAAATACTAGTTGTTGGATGGAATATGGCATAACTTAGACATCAATAACTAGTATAATGAGACAATGATCTCAATAAATAGGGTATATTCCCTAAATATCATAGTGAGTGGGAGACTTCATGCTCATCACCCAACATTTTGATTTCACCCTCAGTTCAAAACTCTAACAAGGGAGGGGGCACATAAATCCCAACATCTAACTATTGTCAATCGTGTGAGATGTTATTCTCAACACTCGATGTAATGTAGTGTGATTTTGTTATGATAAATAGATTCCGTACCATCATACCACAACCTATAACAGTGAAAAATCACACACATATATATATAATATAATATAAAGCATGATGCATTTCCTCCCATGCATGTCATTTATCAATCTTAATGTAAACAAGGATTCAAAATTAAATTACTTACATTTGATTTAATTTTATTAACTGTGGTCATACCATCCCAATAAGTTATTCAATTTAAATCATCCAATTATTTTAGATAAGGGAAACCATCAGGCATTATTCATTCTATACATACATTATATATAATTCACTAAGTAAAGGAAATTCCATTTAAAAGGCTCAAGGAGTGAATCAGAAGGTTATACAGTCAAATAAGGCAATTTTCTACATGGAAAATTCCAATTATAGGTTGATCCAGACACCTAAGAGGTTCCATGGTTTCATTAACCATTTAGGTATTAATGTAAAAGAAATTATAAACCATGATGAAAGCCACATTGATGATCCGGTCATTTAATACAATTTTCCATAATGGTCTATTCCATTTGGAAAACCCAACGCATGACCATATAAGGGGTATACATCACTAAATTACCTAAAAGGATAAAATGACATCTATCAACATGCAATGATCAATTTGATATGAAAAAATTCATTAAAAGGGGAAACTCAGAGAAATATAGAGTGTTGAACAATGATGTACCTATCAAACATAAAAAATAAAAGGGAAAATAGTGAGATAACCTCCCTCAATGACAATGATGACCCCTCTCTTTATATTGACCTCATATTTTATAAAGGATGGGAGAAATTCGAGAAATGTTCCAACATCCTGAAAATAGGGAAAATGATGTTGCACCTAAATAGCATGAGGAATTTGAAAATAAAACAAGATATAAGGTAATAGACTAAGATAGATTTCTGAAATAGATCTAGTGCTTTTGACATATCATAATTTGGAGTCTAGATATGTGAGATAATTGTATGCCTATATTAGAGGAGAATTGAGCTAAATGGGAGATTGACCACCCCATGCTTTAATTATACAATTCCTTTTAAATAATTCAATATCCTGTGCTTCCTGAAACATCGAGTTTGAGTGCACCATTACCTATCCAATTAACTGTTTCAACAACTGTTATGAATATTATTAACCAAATTCTGAAATTTGAGAATTTTATTTTTCAAAATAGACTTCATTTTTTAATTCGGAATATCAAAATTATCTTATAGTAAATTTTTGGTATTTATTTGAAAAGTTTAAATTATTAATGATTAGTGGAAAAATACTACATTATTGTTAAAAAACTATTTTTTCTTTTAAATAATTATTTTACTATAAATTTATTTTAATGTAACAAAAAATTCATAATAAATATATTATTCCAATTTAGGTCATAGTAATCTATTTTATTACAGAATTAGATATAAAAATTTTATTAAACTTTTGAAAGTCTATTTTACCAGCATTCTAACCACCTATGTGGATTGGAATTAAATCAAATTTTACCACTTTTGTGAATTTAATTTCAGAAAAAGGACATAAATGGTTGAAATAAGTATGAAAAATGTGGTCTAATAGGATCAAAATTGTTTTCGGTGAAAAAACATTTGAATTTTATTTACAACAATTAAAGGTAAATAGGGTAATTAAAGGAAAAAATAATATTATAATAATATAATATTACCCTAACACTTGTCCAAATTTCATTGGATAAGTATTACTAGACAAAAATAAACCTTAGGTCGAAAATATGATCCTTTTTAAGCAACATGTGTTATATTAGGACATTTATTATATGTTATTTATAGAAGAGTTAAAAATATCATATTCAAATTTTAAAAATTATACCATTTTTATTATGAGGATATATAAGTGATATGGTTGAATATAAATATTATTTAGTTAGATAAAATGATTATCTAAATAATTGAAAATTATCAATAAATTTAGAAAATAAACAATTAAATTAAATGGAGAAAGAATTATGATGTAGTAATTGAATTATTAAAGGAAGAATAAATTAAATGATATGTAAAATATTCAGATAAATATAATTTTACTTAACTAATAACATAAAAAAAATTAATAATAAAATATACATGTTAGTGACATATTTTAAGTTATTTTTTGAAGTTCACTTGTTGGTTTTATATTCTAAATATGAAAAGTTTTAATATTATCAAAATTGACAGAAATGATACTATAAAAAAAATATTTAATTAAATTTTATAAAATTTATAAAAATATCAGGTTTTTCCAAATAACTCTAATAATGTTAATAATTTCATAAATGACCCAATATGGTGTTTTTCATTATATAGTAATAATATTAACCCTATATTATAAAAGGACACGTAAACACGGTAAAAGCTAAACTTTTTAACTAAGGATTAAATTCAAACGATAAGGTTAATTATATGAACTAAACTTGTATAAAACTAATTTTATGTGACAATTTCTTCTTATAATCATCCATGATTCTAATTAAATAACTTATTTTCTATTTGAAACCGAAAATGAATTTATAATAAATTAATAATTTAAAATTTTCCAAAAGTGCCCCTCACCTCTCTTATAAAAGGGTACCCTTCCTTCTCATTGATTGGAAAATATAAATGCCTTTAATTTGGGAAAAAAATTTTATTTTACCTCCCAACTTCCCTTAATTCATCCTAGAATCCATAAATTTATAGGAAATCAATTCTATGTAGTTCTTTTATACAAACCAAAAGGAGATACCCGAAAAAGAGGTAACTGTTTTATTGCCTCTTTAAAAGTTCTTTTCTTATTCTATATTCTCTTTCTATGATATTTACATTTCAAAATAATAACTCTAGTATCATCCATATACTAAAATGTTATTATAATCATAGGAAGACTATATTTTTCAATTTATCCATCATACTAAAAAGAGTATCACCATGTGTGCGTACGTATAACTTACCGTCTCTACATCATGGTGTACATTTTTATTAAACCATAGATTAATTGTATTGGTATAATGATGAGTATAATGGATAGAAAAAACTAATATAATATGATACTTATACTTTTTAATTAATATAACATCCAATTCCGTACAATTTAACCATTAATTTAATGATTCTATCATGCGTCTATACGTACGACGTACCATCTCCACAAGCTGATGGGATTCATTCTCCAAATTAACCATTCAAGAATGATTATAAAATTATTATGATGAGTAAATATAATTTTTACGAAATCAATATCATTTAATATATTAATATAATATATATACTTCGCAAAAAAATCATGACTTATATGACCAAATAAGAATGGGAAAATGAAGTAGTTGACACCAAAAATACTGGAAATACTAAAATATTATTAACAAAACTATATAAGAGGACCAAATATGATATAATAAAAATGGATATGGTTATGTTATCATTAAATAACATACTTTAACCATTATAAAAGTGGTCAAATCACCATCGACTAAATGATGGTGCAAGGTAAGCATTAATTTCCCAATCTCTATATTATCCAAGATTGTTTACATGTTATTATCTATTAGAACATCTTTATCATACATGCCCATGTTTCTTAAAATATATTACAAAATATTATTAAAAAAATTTTAAATTAATTTTTACCCATGTTTTACTTTTTATAAAACATTTTATATGAATATTCTGTCATTTTCCAAAAGAGCTGCTTTAGGACCTTTTTGAAAAATTAAGAAAAAAAAGTTTTTTAACTTATATGATGTGAGAAGCTATTTTCCACCATTACGAAACAATACCATTTCTAATATTGACTTAAAATAATACAAGGTTATTTTCATATTAAATTTTTCATTTTATAATTTCATGGATTTTAAATAATTTCAAAGTAAAAGTGGATATTTCTCTTAAAGAGTTTTAATAAATTCATTATAATGTGTTCATCTATGTCAAAATCCTTTATTAGATTTTATTCTTAATTTTGGTTGACTAATTATAATAAAATATTCCATATTGTATTGAAGGATTTATAAATTATTTGACGGTGGATGTGCTATTTTTATACCATTCATTGTTTATTGTTAAATTATTATCATTTTTTGTGCTAGTTTTAATACAAATATTTATGTTTTTTAACCCTTTCATAAGAAGAATGCATTGGACATAGTAAGTGAAAGGTTGGGAATGCTATAGAACCTCAATGCATTAGTATATTTCACGAGAAAAACTAGTTTCTTGGAATAATTCCTTGATGGTATTGTTATATATGGTGTTGGCACTCAGACTTGATGGTATGGTTATGATTTCTGACATAGTGCATTCCCTCATTATAGGATTGATTATAGATATTTCATGTTATCATATGACTAGTAGAATATACACATGAATCCTTAAATGGAATTATTTTATTTATTATTGCAATATTATTCTTAAAAGTTGTGTGTTTCAGTTTTATACCTTGCCTTAAAATTTTATGTTTATTTATGATAGCTTCAGCTATGTTGTTTATCCTTACAGAGAATCTAAGATCACCCCTTTCTTATGTTTCATTTTACCCTAGGGCATGAAGAAATCTATTATGATTTACATGTGGGGATAATCTTAGGAATATGATAGTTTTTGAAGGGTATAATATGTTTCTTTCCATTTCAATATGCAATGTAAATCTTATGTTTCTATTTAGTTTATCTAAGGCAACTAAACTGAATGGTCATTCTTGATTTTATTTCTTATGATTATGCCAACATCATAATATTAATCACTAACTCTAGGTAACTAGGGTTGGGGAATTAAAGATGGTATTAGAGGAAGTTTATTAATATCCTTGGAAACTAGATTTAGAAAAACCATGATTAGGGAACATTATCCTACGATAGACATTGAGGATAAGTATAGAAGAAAATCCTTGAATTTTGGTAATGTAGAGATTATGTGGGAATTACTAGAAAGTATAGACCTATCTAGATACTATTAGTGGATGTGGTTCTAGAACATATGTACCCTAGTGTAATAACTCCAACAAGGTGTTCTAGGCTTGACTCGGGGTAACCCGGTACATGACAATGAGCCTTATTGTGCCCCTAGTTTGACACTCTCGGGGGATATGGTTAGGATAATCATCATTTTCTTTAAAAACCATCATGATGTATTTATGAGTAAATATGTCCCCAAAGAACTATTTTTATGATTATGGATTAGATAAGAATAAAATTTTCAATTAATGTTATGTATTTTACTAGCTTGGAATTATCATTATGGTCCATAAACTTATCTAGTGTTTTCCAATGTTTAGAAATGACACCTAGTGGAAGGAATGAAAACTATATCAAAAAAAAAAATGAAAGTATGGAATTTACTCCGTTGTTAGATAATGATAGTGGAGCTGGTTATACAGCTAGAGCAGAATAACATATAACCATAATGAGATAGCCGACTCTGGTTATGAATAATAACATTACCTGTATGGAGAAACATGATCTATAATACGAAGGATCAATGTTAGACCACTTCATGAGGACAAAACCCGAAACATTCAATGGGTCTTAAAATACTTTTTGTAAATGAGCAGTGGATATTTTCCATAGAGAAAATATTTCTTTCATTGGGGAGTAATGAAAGGGAAAAAGATGTTATTATAGTATTTCATCTATCAGGAGTTTCATATCAATGGTGGTCATTAATTCATAACATGAAGGAGTATGAATAGGTTGTAAATATGGTTTGGATAGAATTTAATGAACTATTCCTAGAAAAACACATTCCTCATGTTGTACAGGTGGATATGGAGAGACAATTTCTGAGTCTAAGGAAGAAGAAGGATGAGAATATTCAAAATTATGAAGCAAACTTCATAAGGTCTATGTGGCTTGCTGTAGACTACATATGTAACCCAATAAATAATATTTATCAATTCATTAATGGGTTAAAAATATTACTTTTATGGGAACAGGTCTCACAATATTTATCATCGTAAAAAGATAAATTCTATTGTGATATCAAGATAGAAAAAAATTCTCTAAGTCTTATGACTTTAATGAAAATAATGAGAAGAAGAGTTCTTTTGAATACTCTTGAAAATTAAATAATTAAAAAAAGGGAAAATATGCAGTTATACCCTATAGTAATTGTGGTTAGAAACACCCTAGTACTTTCTTAATGTGGATGATAGTTTGTTATAAGTGTGGAGAAAATTTTTAGTAAGACCGTGATTGTAAGGGGAAGAAATAATCTATCAATTTTTAGTTCTACTATTATAAAGTGTTGAAAAATTATGAAAATGATTGTCCTAATCATCATGGAAGCTTTCCAGAGAAATTTACAAGAGAGAAAGGCTGATCTTTGCGATCACAACTATTGAGGTTGAAGTTCCTAATGATGTGGTGGCAGGTACCTTAATAGTTTCCAAATGTTTATCCAAATGATTATTGGATTATGGAACCTCCCCTTCCTTTATATCTTCCCAGTTTTCTTTAAAAATTATATATTTCAAATACACATTAACAAGAGATTTTTTAGTCAAAACCCCTAAGCTCTGTCTAATTTCAATAAATTTGTGTTAGATAGTTCCCACTATTTCATATAAATGTGGTTTATCTTGCAAATTTATCATCATACATATGATTGAATTTTATATAATCCTAGTTATTGATCGACTATAAAAATATGATGTGAAATATTATTTCAAGAAAAAGGATGTTTCAATTTTTTGAGGAAGATGTAGAATCCATTATCCATAGAGTAGAAACTTCATCACCAGATTCTTATCAAAATCCACCCCCAATAGATATATTTAATGAGATTTTTGGGAAGTAAGAAGAAATAACATCCAGGGATGAATAAATAAATATTCAAACTAAGGATGTGCCTATTGTATGGGAATATATTGATATTGTTTTAAATAATTTACCAGGAGATCCTCTAGAGCGGGTAGTTGAGTTTATTATTGATTTAGTTCATAATTTAAGGAAAATATCAAAAATTTCTCATAGAATGTCCGTTGTGGAATTTGTAGAGATAAAGAAACAACTAGAGGAGTTTAGTAATAAGGGATTTATTTTACATTGTGTTTGTCCATGGGGAGCCCCAATTCTTTTTAGCTAAGAAGAAAGATGGATCAATGAGGCTGTGTATTGACTATACACAAAAAAATTCTATTAAAATAAAGGAAAAGTATCTTATTCCTCACATTGATGATTTATTTGACGAACTTCATAGAGATCATTATTTATCAATGACTGACCATAATTCTTGGATATCATTAATTGTGTGTAAAAAAGGAAGTTATTCCAAAGACATCATTCCAAACAAGGTATGGTCATTATAAATTTATGGTAATTCAATTTGGATTGACTAATTCACCCTATTTGGTCATGGATCTAACATAAATATTGTTCACGGTATATCTTGATTATTTTTATAGTATTTATTTATGGTATCATCATATAATCCAAAATCTACAATGTCTATGAGAACCGCTCAAAGATTGTTCTGATAACTCTTAAGAAGAAATGAACTATATAGGATGTTTAGAATGTGAGGATTTTGGCATCCAGAAATTTATTTTCATTTCCATATTATCTCCAGGGATAGAATCTATATTGATCCTACAAAGATAATGGAAATCCATGAATTTCCATCACAAATGAGTATAACTGAGGTATGCAGTTTTATTGGTTTAACATGTTACTATTTTCATTTCATTCATAATTTCGAATGATTGGAAAACCTGCTAACCAAGCTCACATGTAAAGTGGATAAATTAATTTGGAAAAAAGTGTGTGAAAAATGTTTTGAAGAATTTAAGAGAAGACTATTTAATGATCATATCTCAACTTTACAATCTGGAAATGATGTGTTTCTGATTTATAGTGATTCATCAAAGAAAGGACTCAGTTATGTCCTTATAAATATTGGTAGGGTTATTTCATGTACTAATTCAATTCAAATTTCATGAAAAAACTACATAAATCTTGATCTAGAGTTAGCAGTAGTAATCATTTCTTTGAAGATACAAAGACTCTATCTCTATAGTGAAATGTGAGAGATATATAATAATCACAAGAGTTTGAAATATATTTTCTCACAAAAGAAATAAACATCAGACAAAAGAGTTGGATTGAGAAAATCAAGGATTATGATAGCACAATACACTACCACCTAGGGAATAAAAATAAGGTGAAATATGCTTTGAGTAGAAAAGACCATGGAGTTTTAAACAAAATGAGAGTGGATCCTATGTTCATGGATCTCATAATGTTGGAAATGGATATCATCATGGATTGTGAAACGTCATTAATTTTCAAATGGTTTCCAAACCTTCTTTACTGGAAAGGGTAAAATGTAATCAGTCAAATTATGAAGAGTTTCAAAAGAAAATTAAAGTTGTGTATGATGGGAGACAAATTGAATTTTTATTTGAAGATGATATTTTAAAATTTGGGAAGAGGCTCTGTGTTTCAGATATACCTGAGAAAAAAAGGAATTATTTGATGATTATCATAGCTCTAATTTCTCTATACACCTTCCTATAACTAAGATGTACAATTATTTGAAGGAATATGTTTTGTGGGATGATAGGAGGATGGGGATTTCTGATTATGTGTCGATATTTTTGGTTTTTCAATAAGTGAAGTCTGGAAGACAACATCCATGAGGAGTCATGAAACCTTTTACAATACCTATGTGGAAATGGGATGATATTATGATGGAAATTTTCAAGGGGCTACCAAAGACTCCTAGAAGAAATGGTGAGATATGAGTTATTGTTGTTCGTCTTACCAAATTAGCATATTTACTTCTTATAAGAGAATATTTACCACTTGAAAGATTAATAGTACTTTACACTAATGAATTTGTAAGACTTTATGGTGTACCCCTATCGATAGTTTCAGAAAATTATACTTTTTTACGTAAATATTTTGGGAAAGTATCTTGAAGGATCGAGATTCTGAGCTTTATTTCAACACTTCCTACCACCCTCAAACTGATGGAAAACCAGAACGAACATTTCAAACCTTAAAAAGATTTGATGAGATATTGATCACTTGACTTTCATGGTATGAATGAACAATATTAACCTATGGTAAAATTTTCATATAAAAATAGATTCTATTTAATTATAAAGATGACACTATATAAACCATTATATGGAAAGAGATGTCATACACCAACTTGTTGGTATGATGTTGGTGAGAGAAAAATCACAGGCCCAGAGCTTGTAGAGGAAATGATAGAAAAGGTAAAAATTATTTGGACCCATATCAAAATAGCTCAATGAAGGTAGAATATCATTGCTGATAATCAAAGGAAGGATTTGGAATTTCAAGTGGCGTATCATGTCTTCTTGAAGGTATCTCCATGGAAGAGATTCATATAATTAGATTAAAAGGTTAAATTAAGTCCCAGGTACATCGGAACTTTTGGTATTCTAGAATGAATTTGAGTTATAGATTACTATTTGGAAATTCCTCCAAGTCTCTACAAATTTGATGATGTGTTGCACATATCAATGTTAAGGAAATTCATTGCAAACCCAACACATGTACTCACCTACCCAGAAATAGAACTGTAACCCATTATATCATATTGTGAATATCCTATCAGTATTATCGATGTCAGGTAACAAGTATTGACAAATCAAAGGACTCGTTTGGTAAAGGTTCATTGGAGAAACCATAAAATGGAAGAGGCGATGTGAGAAACTATAGATCTTATGAAGAATGAACCACTCGAATATTTTTATGAATTGATATTCTAGAAATTTTGAGGATGAAATTATTTGAATTATGTAAGAATCTAACCACCAAATCTTCCACTGTACACTTCCTTTTAAATATTTCACTAGCTTTCGTTGTATGCAACATTGAGTTCGAGCACACCATGACTTATAAAACTAGCTATTTAAAAAGAGGGTATGAATATTATTAACCAAATTATGGAATTTATAAATATTATTTTTCAAAATAGACTTCATTTTTGAATTCGAAAGATAAAAATTAGCTTATGGTGAATTTTTGGTATTTTTCTAAAAAGTTACAATGTTGGATGGATAGTGAAAAATACTGCATTATTGTTAAAAAATTGAATTTTTCATTTAAATAATTACTTTAATTTAAAATTATTTTAAAGTCACAATAGATACATAAATATATTAGTCCAATAATTTTCATCGGAATAATTTTTATAATTGAATTGGTGATAAAATTTTATTAAACTTTTGAACGTCTCTTTTACCCGCCTTCTAACAACATTTGTAGATTAGCATTAAACATAATTCTATCACTTTTTCTAATGGAATTTAAAAATATAGACATACATGGTTTTAATAATTTTGAAATTTTTTTTCTAATTGGATCAAAATAAATTTTTTCTGAATAGTAAATTTTTAATTTTATTTACACGATTAATGGTAAATAGGGTAATTAAAGTTAAAAATATTATAATAATAATACAGTATTAGCCTAAAACATGTCCTAATTTCATTGCAGAAGTCGTTTTCTACAAAAAATTAACTTTGGTACAAAAGTATTATCCTTGTTACACTACTTGTGTAAGATTTGAACATTTATTATTTTTTATTATAGAAGTGTTAAAAATGTCATATTCAAATTTAAATAACTATATAATTTTTAATATTAGGATATATAAGTGATATGGTTGACTAAAAATATTATTTAGGAAGTTGAAATTATTATCTACCTAATGGTAATTTATTTATAATATTATGAAATAAATTATTAAATTAAATGGTGATAGAATTATGATGCAGTAGTTGAATTATTAAAAGAAAAATCAATTAAATGATATTAAAAATATTAAAATAAATATAATTTTACCCAATTAATGTCATAAATTAATTTTATAGATAATATAGATATATTAGTGACATATTGGAAATATTTTTTTTTTCAATTTATCATGTTGATGTGATATTTTTATAAATGAAAATTGTGAATTGTATCAAAATTGACACAAATGATACTTTTAAATAAATAATATTTAATTAAATGTTATAAAATTCATAAAAATGGACTGTTTTGAAAAGTAACTAGGATAATGTTATAAATTTAATAAATTTTCCAATTTGGATTTGTTTTTCATTTTATATTAAATATATTAACCTAATATTATAAAAGGACAAGTTAACATTGTAAGAGTTAAATTGTTTAACTAAGTGTTAAATCAAAAAGATAAGGTTAATTTTTTTTACCTAAACTTTTTGAAAAATTATTTTTCTAAGAGGATTTAGACCCATAATTATCATATAATCTAAATTAATCACATTTTAGATACTTTTATATTGAAAATAAATATATATTAAATTAATATTTTAAGATATTCAAAAAGTGACACTCACCTCTCTTATAAAAGGGAACCCTTCATTCTATTTGAATCACACATCTATGGACCATTAGTTAGAACAAAACCCAGACTATTTATCCTAATAAATTCCCATAACTCATCCTAGATGCTATAAATAGGGAATAGATTAATTTTATGGGGTCCTTTTGTCCAAAAACAAAATGAGATACCCGAAAAACATGTAATTGTTTTATCACATATATCAAAGTAATTTTTTTATTCTACATCCTATTTATATGTTGTTTCCATATAAAAATAATAAATCCATATCATCCATATACTGATATGTTATTATAATAATTGGACAACCATACTCATTATTTTATCCATCATACGAATAACAATATCAACATGCGTGCCTACATACGGCTTACCGTCTCCACATTGTGGTGTAATTTGTTATTCAACACTACATTAATTAGATGGGTATAATGATGATTATAATGGATATAAATAATGAATATAAAATTATAATTATTATATATAATTAATATACCATCCAATTCCATACCATTTAAATATCAGGGGAATGATACCATCACTCATGTGTATGTACAACCTACCGTCTCCATAGCGCGATAAGATTTATTATCCATGTTAACCATTCTACAATGATTATAAAATTATTATAATGAGTAAATATATAGTTTTTTAATTTAATATAATTCTATATATTATTAAAATATATATCCGTTCATAACAAATGTGACTTATGTGACAAAACCTAAATAGAAAAACAGAGCAGTTAACATCCAAAACAATGTTAATACTAAAATATTAGTTAAAAAAATAATATAAGAGGATAATATATGATATCATAAATATGGATATGGTTTTGGTATTGGTATAATTTGATAACATTATTATATCATTATATAGGAGGTCAAATCACCCTTTACTAAAGGAATTTACAAGGTAAGGCTATTACAACTGAATATTGCAACTGACTATGAGAATCAAAAAATATGACCATTAGAGGTGTTCCTATATATAGATGTAAATTCATTGAGTTGGGAGATGATAATTTCAAAAATAAACCTATCTGAATTTTTTTTTTCTAAAAACCCTTTTCACTTTCAATTCAAAAAATATTATAGTATTTATTTCTATGTAATTTGAGTGCGAATTGTCAATTCCATATATAATTTTAACATTTTAATTAATTATGTCCACTATAGGATTAAATCAAGGGAATATAGCGATAGGAAGTCTACTAATTCTGATCAGGATGATCATGGTCTCTTGCGGATAGGAAGATATAATAGATTCAAATATTTACGTTCAAGGGAATTATTATTATAGAATGAACAAACAAATGACTCGGATAAAAACCAAGGATACACATAATCATAGTTTATGGAGTCCAAAACAATTAAGATTAAAGAGTCCAAAATTTTAATCAATATTTTAGTAATTCATTTTTATTTTTTAATTTAATATTTGCCTTTTCTTTTTTCTATGATTTATTATATTTATTTAATTCGTTGATATCAAAATTTCAATTTACTAATCTTCACAACATTAATTTTTGCAATATAATTTGTGTTTAGTATAGTGAATTTGATCATCAAATGATATCTTAGTCTGAAAAATTTTAATAAATTGGTTTGGGATTATAATTAGGTTATCTTTTTTAAACTAAAATTTACACATTTTCTTTTGACATTATATAATCTTCTATGTCACACCTTTTTGTCAAGAAAAATCTCCGAGTAAGATCCCCCTTCCTCTTGCTTCTATATTCTTCTTCCCACTACACCCCATTCCACCATGGGATTTCTTCCCCCTCATAACCTAGGGATAACCTAGTCAAAATAAGGGCTGAGTTTTCTTTTAAGAGATAATAATTTATTTTTTAGTACAATATGATAATATTAATTATTACACATTTTATTTCTTTCATAACATAATCTATTCAAAAACTTGTGATACATTCAACAACAAAATAAAAATGAATCACATAACATTATACCACTATTAAAATGTACTCATAGAAATTGTTGGTAAAAATATAGTTAACAAAATTACAAAGTACATGTAGATACAAGAAATAATGGTTGTTATCAATATGTAAGCATTGATGGAAATTCAATTAGTGTTTCTAAAAAACTAATAATATTGAATTATGCTTTAAAATGAAAGATTTCTAAAAAAATTATTTCCATATTTATTAAGAAACTAAATTTATTATGTATAAAATATATTATTGGTATGAATAATATATTAGCCCCAATTTAATTATTATTTGATAAAAATGTATAATAAGAAGAACTAATATCTTTAAAAAATTTGATTTCCAATGAAATCAATTTTCATTATATTTGGATATTTAAATTTACAAGTTAAATTATCAACTTCTAGAATTTGAATTTTAAAAAATAAAATTCAATTATATATTCATCATTTAAATATTATCTTAAGATGAATTCTTTGAATTTTCTAAAAATTATTGTTTTTAAGTGAATAGTAAAAGAATATCGATGTTACTAAAACTATCACTTTTATGAAGTAATAATAATAAGAATGTTATAAATTTAGTTTTAGTTTTTTTATAATATATATATTTATTTATATGTAATATAAATCATCCAAAATTTCTATTTTGTTGTTATAAAACTCATGTATACTTTTTTTGGAAACACAAGTAATATTTTAGTTTACAAATTGATTTATTAGATTATATTAAGAAATAAATTTTCAACACTTTTAGAAACTAAACCAAAAATAATGAATATAATATTTTAGATCATTTTGGTAGTATTTTTTAATAATAAAAATTTAAATTTAGGTCACAAAAGTTTGCATACTAACATTAAAGTTAATAACCTTGGTAATGGTAAAAATGTTATATTGAATGAATTATTTTATTAATATTGTGCATTTATTATCTATTAAATTAAATTAATGACATCTGAAAAGTGATTTTAGTATAAAATTTAATCCTTAATTTAATAAATTATATGTCTTTCAATTGGTATTCAATACAAAATAAGATTTAAAACACTAATGTTGAAATAAATATTATTCTTCAAAAATGTTTTTCTACATATAAAATATTTTAATTTAAATTTTAATTATATATTGATTATAAATTGAATAAGATTAAATTGAAATTTAATTTATCTTATTTAAACCCAGATTTTTTAATAAGGGTTCCCATATATTTTTAATAAAATATAAACTACATGGGTAAAAAATATTTTCCGATGTAAAAAGAAAAATGGTAAAATAAAAAAATAAAGTGGTAAAAGCATGAAAAAGTTTACAAAATATGTGAATATTTGGGTTTGAGGATTAATTGACCTTATATCACCACAAAATACATTATTAAAAGATTTTGGAACCATGGAAACTCGATTAGTGTCATTCCGCTATTGAAAACATGGTGGTTCATAGAAGTTCTATTTTACACTTATGAAAGAAGAAACATCCGACACTTCATTCCCAAACCATTAAATATAATTTCATCAAATGAATATAATTTCTTTTTCTCCTCCTAGGATCTTATCTCATGTTAATAATCATTCTGTGTCTATTTGTTATCCAAACCTCTCAATTTCGAAGGATACTTTTAAGATAATTTTAAGATAAAATTATGAGAATTCCTTTCTCTTTACATTTTATTCTTAACATTTCTATCGCAAACCTTCCATTACATTATTATAATTTTGTAAGAAAAAATATTTATTCATTTATATCTACTTATAAAAACAAAATAATGATAACCTTGTATTGTACAGACTACTACCTGCTTGAAATAATGTTTTCTTTATTTTTACCACAATTTTAATTATTTATGAAAAATATTTAAATATTCAAAAACATAGAAAAATATGAAGAATATCACTATTATTATGTTATATTTATATTAGATACTTCATTTACCATACTCACCCATCGAGAATAGCGTGTTCATGTTTGGGGTAGGTTTAATCACTAACTTGAGCAATGAAATAAGCCACTATAATTGATTACTATGAGAACATAAATAATAATGTTATTGTAAGATAATATTAAAATCATGTTTTTATTTTTTTTCAAAGTATTTTTTAAGTAGATAACTTATTATTAAAATAACAGATTCTTTTACTAAAACTACCGAAAAATGCCAAAAACATATTCAATTTTCTCAAAAAAAATAAAGAATGTATATAATAAATAAATAGAATATGATAATATATAGAATAAATTAAATTAAATATATGTCTATAAGGATCTCAATATTTTATACAATAAACATAATTTGATTATTCAAGTTGTTAGGTACATTCTTATAATGAATAATGAACAAGGTAAGGGTTTCTTGTCTAAAAGTGTCATCTAATGTGACATATTTCTTAATATCCATAATGTTTTCATTATAATGGTGTATCTACACACCATTTCATATTTTTTTTATCAATATCCAATAAGCACTCAGGTTACATAATTTTTAATCTGTAATCATATCATTCAAGGGGTTTTTATTTAAATGTTACTCAGGTTGAAAAAGTTTTCTCAACTCAAATTCTTGCTCCTTGAGCCACAAATTTCATACTCGATAAAGATATTGTAGGACCCTTATATCATAAAATACTATTTATCTTCGTTAATTTATATTTTTTTGGGGAAGATATAGAAAATATATTCTATAATAAATGTTTTATATTGGAAAGAATAATTCCTATTATTTCTATTATATTTTTCCTCCATGTCAATATTGTCCTACGCACCAATGTTATACTAATTGTTTTTGGTAAATATAATATTTTTGATTTTCTATGATTCACATAATTATAATTACCTATAATATACTGTAAAATTAAATACTCTTTTCCAGAATGTGGGTTTTCAAATAAAGGATTCTAAAAAAATTAGAAATGAAGTTACATCCTTGGGAAATTAATTTTTTTCTTTCAAACCACATTTATTTTGATAGCCTTTATGTACTTTCTAGGAAGTATTATTTATATTTATATTTAAAATTAAATATTTTAAATTTCATTAATTAATATTTTCTGAAAATTACTTTATAAAGTTACCTGAAACTTTTGAAAGTTCTGGGCGCAGCGGAAGTGCGTGGGTGGATGTGACCACTTGGATTTTTGTCATTAACAATGATCAATCCGAAATAAATATGATGCTAAACGCCAGTCTTCACAGATCAAATCATAGAAATGTACAATGAAAAGGAAAGTCCTGGAACCACAAAGTAGGATCGTTACAGGTTGATTATAATTAATTTAATCAATTGAAAAGAAATACCTTTTGGGTGTTCTTTCTTCATTGATGTTCTTGATCACGTTCTGATGTGATTCTTCATTGCGTCGCAGAAGCCAAGTGTAGAAATCCTCTATTGGTAATCCACAAGTGTACCTCGTATGTTGTGATGTCTCCAAAGGGGTCTCTAGGTGCTAGTGTGGAGAATCCTTTGCTTGCGTTGTCCACCTTAGATCATCTTGATCTGATGGAAGAGGATCTATCTCGGTCTTGAGAGCATTATTGGAGGAAGAGGTTCTTTCTAGATTGAAATAATTCTCCAGAATTGTTGTGCACAAATATTCTCTTGTGTAGGAAACGATTTGGGATTGTGAGGATATTTATAATCGAGTTTGAGGTTGTAGAGTTATGAAAATAAATGTGTTACGCATTTCATTTATTTCATTAACTCTTATTGAAAACCCCATGTCGAATAATTAATTCCTTGAAATTCGCTCACACTGATTATAATAAATATCATTTAATAAAAAAATATTATATTCTCAAAATCAACACTAGAAAAACTACACGGGGTGTAATAATAAATACATGACATGTACTTGTTTTTCCTTGAAAACTACATGGCGTGTACATCAAATGTACACGACATGTTTATCATGTTTCCATTTAATTCTTCCTCCAACATTAATACGATTTTGTCTTCATTGAATAATTATTCAAAAACATATGGTAATAATCTTTATTCTTCTTGAGATACTTGAATACACTTAGTGTGTGACCCTATAGGCCTCTTTCTCGTTGGCATTGGACGGGCTTGCCTAAATTCTAATATTATTGTCTAGCAATGGGTCAAGGATCCCAAGAGAAAGAAGTTGACACTGCATTGACGCATCACCTCATACGAACTCTTACTATGTAATTTAATACATTTTTCTCGATATCTCATCAAGAAGGTTTCATGGTAGTGTCATAAACCTATATGCTTTATCCATCGTTCCTTGACTACCTGAAATAAACTCGTCGTTTACACCATGGAAATGGAATTTAATGCGACTGTTCTATTTGAATCAAAGGGCCGAGATATCAACATCCATAAATGGAAGTGACAAATCTTTCCTTGAATTGTCCATTAACAACATGTCACTCGTGATGCACCCAACGTACCCTACTTCCTGCCAACTGTCTGCGAGACAGTTTTCGTCAGTAAATATAAGTGCGCGAGTCATGACATGAGTTAATGATTATATTCCAGTCTAAGGACCATTACACACTCTCATAGATAGCAATGTCCGATGACACCAAGACATGTGGAATTGCTAATGGTGGGTCTGTTCTCATAATCTCCCTTCTTGGAGATTACCAAGTGAAAACTTCATGAGAGAGAGTCTCGTCTTTTTACGAGTACTGGCACATGATAGTCTGTATACTATGTGTCCTATCATAGTATGTTATCCAACCATAGAACTTTATTTAATAATATTGTTTTAGCATTTCAAAGTTCTCATATTAGAGGGGATCTCCCATGACCTTATCAATGCAACTAATATTCCAGGTCATTATTATATTATAGTCATGCAGAACAATGAACAATATATAATAAGTGAACATTCATGTAATCAAAGTACAAAATAGTTGGTTCTCAGGACACCAACCCTTACAAACTCCCATTGGACTAGAGCCAACTGCCTATGAATTTTAGTCTTCTAGAACTCACATGATGATCATGTTTCTGCTGAGTCAAGGATTTAGTTAAGGGTTCCGCCACTTTGTCTTCCATGGAAATACTGCTCACTACAACTTCACCTCTCTGAGAAAATTCCCTCAAGAGATGATACTTACGAAGTATGTTCTTTGTCCACTGATGTGACCTTGGCTATTTCTCAAGTGACACCGCTGCAGTATTATCACAATAAAGTGTGATAGGATCTTTATTTCTTGGTACTACTTCCAGCTCTTAGACTAAGGTTGGCATCCATACTGCTTCTTTAGCTGCCTCAGAAGCTATGATATACTCGGACTCCGCAGTAGATTCTTCCACCACACTTTTCTTTGAGCACTTCCAGCTCACTGAACATCCATTCAAACTAAAGATGTATCCAATCTGTGACTTCATGTCATCTTGATCAGTCTAGAAACTAGAATATACATGTCCTATGATGACTAGTTCTTCATCTCCTCCATGAACTAGGAACATATCCTTAGTACGCCTCAGATACATAAGGATAGTCTTGATTTCCATCAAATGGTGGTCTCCTAGATCAGCTTGATATCTTCCTACCGCATTTAATGGGTAAGAAACATCTAGCCTCGTACATAGAATATCATTCATGACTGAACCAATCACGGATGCGTAAGGGATACATGCCATTCTCTTTCTTTCCTCATGTGTCTGAGGAAACATTTTCTTTGAAGGATGAATGCCACGTGACACAGGCAACAATCCCCTATTGAACTGTTCCATACTGAATCTCTTCAGTATCTTGTCAATGTATGTACTTTGACTCAGGCCCAGCATTCTCTTGGATCTATCAAGATGGATCTTTATCCCAAGAATATATGCTGCCTCACCCAAGTCTTTAAGGGAGAAGAATTTATGAAACCATGACTTAATTGACTGTAAGACAGGTACTTCGTTTCCAATTAGTAATATGTCATCAACATATACTATTAGGAAAACAAATGCACTTCCACTAAACCTCTTATAGACACAAGGCTCACATTCATTCCTAACAAAGCCAAATTCTGTTACAGCTTCATCAAAATGAATGTTTCATGACCTTGACGCATGATTTAATACATAAATGGATTTCTAAAACTTTCATACCTTGTTGGAATCCTTTGGTGTCACAAACCCTTCAGGTTGTGTCATGTAGACATCTTACTAGAGGTTCCCATTAAGGAATGCTATTTTGAAATCCATTTTCCAAATTTCAAAGGCATGGTAAGAGACAATGGACAATAAGATTCTGATGAATTTCAACATCACAACCAGTGAAAAGAATTCATCATAGTCAATTCCTTGACGCTGTCTAAAACCTTTTGCAACAAGTCGTGCCTTATAGGTGCTGACTTTGCCCTCTATGTCCAGTTTCTTCTTGAATACCCATTTATTACCAATAGGATTTACATCAACTGGAGGATCTACCAAAATCTAGACTAGGTTTTGGTACATGGAATCCATTTCAGAATTCATGACTTCTTGCCAGTTGGCAACATCTGTGCCTTCAACTACTTCCTTGTGGGTAAGAGGAGCATCATTTTCAACCAATAATGAGTCACCGTCCTCAGTGACATGAAAAACATATTTTTCTGGTTCTCTCACCTCTTTCATGATCCTACGTAGTTCTTGTGTCTCTAGAATAGATTGTTCTTCCATGGGGATTTCTGGAATTTGTTTTTGTACCAAATACTGTGTATCTTGGGCCTCGACTTCATCGAAGTCTATCTTGCTCCCACTATCTCTTTTGGAGAAGTGCTCCCAATGAAGGAATATGGTGTGTCTTTCCATTGTAACCTTTGTGTTTGAGGGGTTTTATAGATAATATCCCCTTGTTTCTTTGGTATATCATATAAAGATACTCCTTGTTCCTCGGGGTAAATGTTTGTTACCTGAAGAGGCCTTAACAAGTGCTTCGATACCCCACACATGTAAATTAGATAACATGGATTTGCGTCCACTCTATAACTCGTATGGAATACCATTTATCAATTTAGTTGGTACTTGGTTTAGTATGTGTGATGCTGTTTGTAATGAATATCCCCAAAAGGATAATGGGAGACATACATGACTCATCATTGATCTCACCATGTTCAACAGGGTGCAGTTCCTCCTTTCACTTACACCATTCCACTGTGGCGTGTATGGAAGAGTGAGTTGAGATAGAATCCCAAACACCTGTATGAAATCAAAGATGTCCTGATAAAAAATATTCTCCTCCTCTGTCTAAGCATATTTTCTTAATCTTCTTACCAAGATGGTTCTCAACTTCATTCTTGTATTCTTTGAACCGATCAAAAGAATATAACTTATACCTAATTAAGTAGATATACCCATATCTACTAAAATCATCAGTAAAAAGTTATGAAGTAAGAGAACCCACCCCTTGCTTCAACTGGAAATGGTCCACAATCATCTGTGTGAACTAATTCTAGGAGATATTTAGCCCTTTCACCTCCCACTAAATGGGGTTTGGTCATTTTCCCTTGTAGACAAGCATGACATACACCAAGTGGTTTTAGTTCGAAATAATCTAAATACCCATATTGATTTAATTTTGTCAAACGTTTCTCAATGACATGAACTATCTGGTGATTCCAAAGATGGGTGTGGTATGAGTCTTGTGAATTAACTTTTTCATTGATTTCCATTACTTGGTTGGTCTAGTCTAACACGTAAAGTCCATTATATAAATATGCCATCCCAAAACAAATGCTATCTTTATAAAAGTAGCAACATCCACTTCCAAACTTGAATATGAATCCATCAGTATCTAATCGGGATAACGAAATAATGTTTTTGGTTACAGAGGGTACATAATAACATACTTTCAAAACCAACACCATCCCAGTAGGCAATGCGAGATTGTAGTCTCTGACAGCTACATAAGTGAGTCTGGATCCATTGGCTGCTCGTAGATCCACCTCACCTCGGTCAATATTTCTGAATATACTTGGTTCCTGTATTTTGATACAGATGTGAGAACCACAAGTAGTATCTAATAACCAATTAGTAGAAAAAGATATATTGCATTTGATAACAAATTCACCTGAAGCTTCCCCTTGCTTCCTTAGTAGGGTGTAGTTTTTCTTCCAATGGACCTTCTTTCCACACACGAAACAAACAACATCCTGTTATTTTGCCTCCCCTTTGATCTTTTTTTCTTGGAAGGACTTGAAGAAGCTTTGGGATGAATGCTATTAGACTTCCCTTTCCTTTTATTCACCATAAGGACAGCAGGTTTTTCATGCTTCATGTCATTATCCACATGGCGAATAAGGATAAGAAGATCAGTCAGAGACTTCTCAATGTTGTTTATGTTAAAGTTCACAACAAAGTTTGAGAAGATCTGGGGGAGTGATGCAAGAATGAGATAGGTATCCAGTTCTTTAGGGAGTTTAAACAATAGAACCTCCAAGCACTCAATGTAGCCAATGAGCTTGACTACATGAGGCCCGTCTGGGGCACCCTCTCCATGATTTCTCTAAAATAGAGCCTTGGAGATCTCAAACCTTTCCTGTCTTTCTCTCTCCTAGTATAGACCACAGAGGTTCTCGAGCATGCTATAGGAATCCATGTGTTCATGAGACTTCATGAGATCACTAAACATAGATGAAAACATCAAACCTTGAATGTCGAGTGCATCACTCAAATGTTGATCATAGACGAGGAAATCTTCCTCACTCATCCCTTGGGCAGGGGGATCAGGAAGTGAGGACTCCAGTACGTAAAACTTTTGTTCGTGGTGTAGGATAAAAAGAAGGTGCCTAAACCATTCCTGAATGTTAATGCCTATGAGGATGTTGTCTTTATTTAGAATTGATCGCAGAGAAAAGGTGGTTGATGAGTTTGTCATATCGATTTTACAAATTAAAAGAGAAGATTTATCAGTACGTTCTTGATTACATTTTAAGAAAAATAATAAATGAATGCATTAATTCTCCCATTATTTTTTCAATTCCCAATGGCCCTCACCATTAAACGCGGAATTTCTAGTTTCTTTGACATTATAGTGGCAAAGATCCATATTCGCTTTTGCAGAACCCCAACAAGGGTTGGTTAATCTATTTGAAGGTATTTAGGTAGGCACGTCTTTGCCAACTGTGAGCTTATAGTTCCTTGATCTGTTGAGTGGACTCCCCAATCCGAAAATCCTGACTTGGATTTTCTCAACTCTTGCCTCCAATATTACATCAAGTCTACCAAGGGAGACTCCTATTGATGTAATATGGTAAAGTCATCCCAGAAACATTCATAAGGGCTTCCTTTATGAAAGTAAGTGTCCCAACAAGGGTTGGTCAAACACATAGTTTTATTAATTCTGGACCTTAATCAAGTAATGAAAGGCTTGGTCTGACTTAATATTGTATTCGAGGGATTTTATTATTTATGCGTATTTTTGCATTATCACATGCTTGTTAATATTAAGTGATGCTTTCTTAAGTGACTAACCATGTAAGGATAATGTTTACGCATATTCCAGCTTTTATTTTATTCCATATTTGCATGCTTGTTCATTTTATTAATTATGTGATCGCGAAAACACATACAAAATAAACAAACCATGCAATCATACAGAAATAAAATAAGATGGCATGATCATGAGATTCTATTGGTTAGATTATCTAGCAGTTTGGATAAGCTAACCCTGACCTAGGAAAAACACCTTTAACTTGATGGTTTGTGTTTTGAAGCTCCCACTTATCCACCTTTGTATCTTCTTGGGTTGGTTTTGCCTAAGCTTTGGATTTCAAACCATCTCCTCGGGCTTGGGAGATCCTCCATTACATGGGGTTTACATTAAAGAAACCATGGGCATGCAGGACCTACATTTTATTGGAAGAAGGCTCACAAGACAATGAATTTAAATTAAACAAATTTAAATGAAACCATACACACATACAAAGGGTCTTTGGTTTAGCTCATGATCATCCATACCATGCAATGACATTTACACATATTTATAATTCAAATTATTTTAATCATTCTATTAACCAAGATAAGTAATGCTTGAATTCAATTAATTATGCTATTATAACTAATAAATTATTTATCTTAAATTCTTTTCTGAATTTCATTGAATTTTTTCTCATCCATATCCCTTGTACATGTCTTTGTACTTTTGGAGGAAACCTGCTGAAATTTCTGGAAAGTACACGGTGTGTAGTTTATATTTACATGGAGTGAATTTATTTTCACCCTTTTTCCAAAGTACACCCCTGGGGGATTTGGCGTGTTTTATCTACTTTGGAAATTTTGGAGTACACGGTGTGTAGATAAATCATACATGGCATGTACTTCCTTGTTACGGGGTAACCGACCTGGCGATCTCGTGTACGTGGTACGCAGCTTCTCCTTTGCACACGGTTTCACTTAGTCCCACGTCGTGTATTCCTATTTTCCACGCATAGTTCATTTCTGGTCAACTCAAGGTAATAAATTAATAGGCATACTCAATTCACATGGCGTGGTTTGGTGGACCAGTGCCGGTTCGTTGAACCTAAGTAGACGGCGTGTAGTTTTCATTACACGTTGTGTATTCCCATGTTGTACAGACAGAATGAGCGACTCCTTTTAATGAGTTCCCCTTTTTTATTTTAATGAAAAAATTAAAATTAAAAATTCATTTCTGTTATATGAATTGAGAAACGAAAGAGGAAGAATAGATCTCATTTATTCAGATTAGAGAACGATTTATTTCGAATTGAATCAAATATAAATGTGTAAATTTTCAACCAAAATTAAATAACTATAATAAATGTTGTAACCTCCCACTGATACTATTTGAAGGATCCGAGTACAGAGGAAGCACATGGGTGGATGTGCCCACTAGGTTTTTTGTCATTAACATTGATCAATCCAGGATTAATACGTAGATAAACGCCAGTCTCCACGGATCGAATCATAGAAATGGTCAAAGAAAAGGAATTTCCCGGAACCACAAGGTAGGATCGTTACAGGTTGATTAATAATTAATTTAATCAATTGAAAATAAATACCTTTTGGGTGTTATTTCTTCATTGATATTATTTATCACGTTCCGATGTGATTCTTAATTGTGTCACAGAAGCCAAGTGTAGACTTCCTCTAGCGATGATGCACACGTGTACCTCATATCTTGGGACGTCACCCAAGAAGTCTCCGGGTGCTAGTGTGGAGAAAACTTTTCTTGCATTTTCCACCTTAGATCGTCTTGGTCTGATGGAAGAGGATCTCTCTTGATCTTGAGAGCATTCTTGGAGGAAGAGGTCCTTTTGGGCTTTAAATAAATCTCCAGAATTTTTGTGCACAACAATTATCTTGTGTAGGAAATGAGTTGGGGTTATGAGGATATTTATAATCAAGTTTGAGGTTGTAGAGTTATGAAAATAAACGCGTTACACATTTCATTTATTTCATTAACTCTTATTGAAAACCCCATGTCGAATAATTAATTCCTTGATATGCGCTCATGTTGATTGTAATAAATATCATTTAATAAAACAATATTATATCCTCAAAATCCCGACTGAAAAAACTACACGGTGTGTAATAATAAATACATGGCGTTTACAATAAATGTTCATGGCCTGTATATCTTGTTTTCATTTAATTTTTCCTCCAACATTAAAATGATTTAGGCTTCCTTGAATGTTTATTGAACCACATATTGGAATAATCTTTATTCTACGTGAGATACTTGAATACACTTAGTGTGTGACCCTCTAGGCCTCTTTCTCTTTGGCATTAGGCGGGATTTCCTAAAGTCCAGGATTACTTTCTAGCAACTGGTTAAGGCAGCGAATAGAAATAAGTTGACACCGCATTGAAGTATCACCTCATACGAACGATTACTATGTAATTTAATCCCTTTGTCTCGATATCTCATCAAGAAGGTTTCGTGACAGTGTCATAAACTTATATGCTTGATCCTTCCTTCTTTGACTACATGAAATAAACTCGTCATTTACACCATGGATAGGGAATTTAATGTGACTGTTCTATTTCAATCAAAGGGCCGAGATATCAACTTCCATAAATGGAAGGGAAAAATCCTTCCTCGACTTATCCATTAACAACATGTCACTTGTGACGCACCCAACATACCATACTTACCACCAACTGTCTATGTGACAGTTTTCATCAATAAATCTAAGTGCACGAGTCATGACATGAGTTAATGATAATCTTCCAGTCTAAGGACCATTACACACGCTCGTAGATAGCAATGTCTGATGACACCAAGACATGTGGAATTTCTACTGGTGGGTCTATTCTCATAATCTCCCATATTGGAGATTACCAAGTGTGAACTACCTGAGATAGAGTATCATCTTTTTATGATTACTCACACATGACGGTATGTATACTATGTGTCCTATCATAGTATGTCATCCAATCGTAGAACTTTATTTAAGAATATTGTTATAGCATTTCTAGGTTCTCATTATAGTGGGGATTTTCCATGACCTTATCAATGCAACAAATATTCTAGGAAATTATTATATTATTGTCATGCAGAACAATGAATAGTATATAATAAGTGAAAATTCACATAATCAAAGTACAAAATAGTTGGTTCTCAGGACACTAACCCTTACAACTTTTACTTTTAATGATATTGTTAATTTTTTTCTAAAATATATTTTTGTGTTCTCTTCCATGTGAACACATAATCCCCACATATAATTATTTTCAATGAAACTTTATATCTATTACATCATAAATTTATAATTAATAGGAGGTGTTTCAGAACTGAGAAGGGAGGGGGGGTCAGATCAGTGGTGATTTTGAAAAATTTTAATTTATTTCAAATTAACCTCCACTGAACTATTAGGATATAATAAACTCTTATGATAATCAACCTCGAATGAATACAATAAAAATAAATTGCACAAGAAAAAAATATTATTACAAAGTACATTATCAAAATGAGGTTACTCATTACTGTATTAGTTAGACTCCCCAAACATAGATTATATACTAAAATCACCAGAGGTTAAAAAATATATTACTTCACGGGCATAGAGTACCACTATGTTTTCTAGAGTTCTACTAGAATAATAGTTTCACCCTTCCATGTTACAAAAATGATTACACAACATCATAAGAAACTCCACTTATGAATTTTGAATAGTTTTATGATAACTTATGATGATATTTATTTTGATCCTTCATGATAAATAAAATATCATATGCACACATTCTGAAGAGCTCCATTGAACATGGTTTTCCTAAAATTATATCTATTGACTTCCCACTATATATTGGTCATAAAATGATTATCACATAACACTTTAGAGTAGAATTTTAGAATCTAAATTTAGTAAATAAATTTAACATTGAAATTTTTACTTCCACGTACTCTCTGTGAAATTATATATTCCCTTGTAAACTAATATCGACATTCACATATACTACCTCATACAATCTACAAATAAATTTCTTGATTCAAAAACATATTCTCATCACTGGGGGTGAAATATGATTTTCTCAGAGACTCCATGTTGTACTTAAATGCCTATAATAAAATTTTAGAAACACCACTTAATATATAATCATCAAATAGTTTTTATAATGTAGTTGATGGTCGATAATTCAGAAAAGATGAGATGAAATTTCGAAGCAGTTCAATTACCTGCAAAAAACATGTCATATATATTGTAACATCATCCAAGAATAAACTATTTATGATATGATGAATTTTATTTTTACAAGAAATTATTCAGCCACAAGGCATTCATCCATGTACTGCTTCTTCTATAAACAATCACATTTCACATAGCATGGTCATTCATCCACCCAAATAATTTCATTTCCTATGCAGATTAACATTAGATATTCTTGCATAATTCATGGCTTATTCACATGTAGTTAACCATGAATAGTTCATCCATTTACCACATTTCCATATAGCACTCCATATACTACATGAATGTCTGAAAAATGGCTCCATGAAGTCAATAATTTTGTCCATTGACACCGAAATATACCATCACTATCTGCAAATGACTTCACCTATTCCAAAAACCATTTAAGATCATACATGATCACTCATCACAATAATTCAACATTTCTAATTAAATAATATATTTCTATAAATAGAATTCAAACCGAATTAAAAGACATTATGGAAATCCATAGTCAATTTTCAATCATTCCCTGTGCTTTGAATGATTCTAAAAGGAAGTTGAGTGTTCTGTGGGTGATTGGCATGAAAACCATAATTGGTAAGAGTTTCAATCCTGAGGGATCATATAAAATGGGAAGAATATAGCCTACCATGAAAATTATATGTGTAACTTTTAAAACTGATATCATATCTAATGAAAACTGTTCTTTCTATCATTTTAATGATATTGGAATAATGCCCATATTTCATCATCCCACATTGGTTTCAGCTTATGTCGAGGGGGGGTATATCAAATAAAAATTATCTTTAATAAGCTAGAAATCCCAAACCCCTTACCACTGTACCGCCCCGCACAGTGGCACTACCACTTTTCCCATGCCATGTGGGATTCTATCCCAACCCATGCGCGCTTATGGGTGCACACTCTACGAGCCTTATACACATGCCCGATCACTCCATGTGGGAACTCTGTTACTCATGGGCTTTCCCAGGGATATTCCCTTGGTCATGGTTGAATTAAATGTCCCACATGTTTCCTTAGTTGAATGGCTTAATATTTCATATGGGGTGGATTAATTTTTTATTTAATACACCATAATATATAAATTCTAAGTATAATGAAATACCATTCCAACCCATGTCAAAATGAAATTCCATGAAAAAATCATAATCTTTTATTATTAATCATGAATAATAATACATGAATGGTATTCCTATTCTTGATGTAATGTGAAAAATACTTATCACATGAATTTGACAATTAAGACCAACCTTAAAAATTGACTTATTTAAAAACTATGAAGAAATTTCAAAGTGTGACATCCCATTACATATAAAGAATAATTATCTAAGAATGAAATCCAATTCAATATTGTAGATCGATAAAAATTGTCATAGCATCACCACTTCCTCCAAAACCATTCCCTAGGAATCACTACATCATCAAAACTCCATAAAAACATATTAATACATTATGAAAACAAATGAAACACTTAGGTTCAACAATATTCCCCTTTGTATTCTGTTTCTAGAATCCATTCACATATATCCTATAATATAAAAGTGAATATGTGTGTATCATCATTACACCCCCTTAATTAAAATATAATTCCCATGGAACACGGTGTCTTCTTAACTCACTTATCTTCTATAAAACTCTTATCTTATTTTCTAAAAATAAGTAATGTCCTCACACGATTCTTGGAAAAGGGACTTTTGTTAATCACCGCTAAGTATACATGGGAATACTTGATGTAGAAAACAAGTGTGATATAACAAAGGGAATCTAAGCAATATATTAAATATCATGGCATGTGAAATCAATCTCATAATAGTCTGAAAGAAAATACAAATCCTTCACACACTTTATCAAACTCATTACTAAGTTTAGGTGAAAAAGAATAATTTCCCCTTTTCTCAAAAATTATTCAATCAACCACTAATCATAAATAAATTAAATTTCCAATTAGATAATAATATGACTAGATAACTCAGTACTCATGGAGTCCCCCCTCAATAGATGCGTCTGCTCTCTTTATTATGTAATTCAGTGAGATCCATGATGGAAAACCCTTTTTCTTATATTCCATGATTTTTAGCACAAAAAAAATATAAATTTATGGAAAAATAATGTACCAATTGATAGTATTAAAGTGATAGGATGAGGTTAAACTTGAATTTTCAGCCTCAAATCAATAATCTACACTTTTAGAATTGCTTTTGTGAAAATATCTACAACCTGATCTTTAGTAGAAATGTATTATAGCTTGTTATCTCTACCTACCACCTTTTCATTGATAAAATGATACCAGATATAAATATTGATGGAACATGAATATTATAATGGATTTTTAGATAAACCAATAGAACATTGATTATCACATGAATATTTTAGTGGAATTACGATTTCAATTTTCAAATATTCTGAGTATACTTTCATCTAGATTATATGTTCACATACTTGTGTAGTAACAAAATATTCATCCTTAGTTGTGATTAGAGTTATTGGATTCTTCTTCTTTCTATACCAACTGACATAGAATTCAACCTTAATGGTGGTTCCACATGTATTTTATCTCTTGTCTATGAAATTACCTTAGCAATTAGCATTTATACACCCAAATAGTTTTAAATGGGCACTACGTCTATATAAAATACCATTTTTTGGAGTTCCTTTTAAATATATTAGAAATCGTTTAGCAGCCAATAAGTGAGAATCTTTTGGATCACTCTAGAATCTGGAACATTGAGTAATTGTAAAAGTTACATCTAAACTTGATGCTGTGAGATAAATTATTCTTCAAATGATTATTATAAATTTATTATATTAACACTATTTCTATATTTATCCTTATATAATTTAGTTCTAAAAGAAATGGGTGTTGGAAATTATTTTTCATTTTCCATTCCATAATTTTTCATCAATTCCTAGGAATACTTTTCCTTGGAGAGAAATATGGAATTTGGTTTCTTCTCTATTTTAAATTCCAATTTTTTTTTTCATATCCCTAATATTAGAAATCTCAAAATTTCATTTCATTTTTATAGAAAATTATTCATAGAGACCTTCTTTGCCACCAAAAAATATAATGTAACCACATATACTATGACCATGAGTGTAACTTTGGAGATTTCTCTCACATAAATGTTACTGTGAAATTATTCTTTTAGAAACTTTATTTCTCTTATAAAAAATTATAATTTGAATAACTTGCTATATGTGCCTATTTCAAACCATACAAGCTTTCATCAATCTATATACGATACATAAATTATTTTCTAAAAAAACATTTGGTTATTTAATATAAACATTTTCTTCATGATAAATATTTATAATATAATTTTTCACATCCATTTTATAAACATTATAATTTTTTAGTGCTACTACTACCAAGAACATTATAATGGTTTCTATTCATGATACTATTGAGAATTTTTCTTCAAATTCAATTCTTTCCATTTGAGAATATTCTTCCCCATCCGAGATTAATTTCATGATAAATCACCTTCAACATTTATCTTTTTTTGAAACCCATTTGTTTTGAATAACATTTTTATTTGTAGGTCTCAATATAGGATCCCACGTTAAGTTTTTCTCAATTTTTTCAATTTACCCATTCACATATTTCATCCATTTCTTATAATCGACTTATTCTACCACTGTACGAGGTCTAATTGGATAAATTAGTGCATATTGGTCTTCAATTATAAATCTTATTTTACTTTTAAATGGATCAAGACAATTTGTAATGATATTTTCAGCCTCAAAATGTTTCATAATTTTTTATTATTATTTTATATTCATTTCGTTATATTCTTCTACATTAGTGGTATATTTAGAATCAATATTAGTAGTGTTTGGTTCCTTATCAGGAATTTCACCATTATTGTATCCCATTTTCAATCCATTTTCATCAAAATACTCTAAAACTATATCTACTGTGATATATTTATTTTTATGTATTTAAAGAATTATGACGTCACTATAGTCAACTAACTTCTAAAACTATTTTATCCAACAAATGTATCCCCAAACATAAAATATATAACCCATGAAAAACATTTACTTTTATTTTTTATCAAATTTTTATAGATTAATGTTATTAATAATTGTTATGCGAGGGCTTCCAAAAATATTAAAGTAATTCAAATTTGGGTTTTTGTTGTATGAAATTTCATATAATTGATTATTTTGGGTCCTAGTATAAATATATTATGTATGTGTTTTGTATTACATACAACTTCTATCCATAAATACCATATGATATTTTGTTCCACAAAAAAAGAGTTTCCCATCTCAACTATTATTATATTATTTATTTCATCCAAACCATCTTACTATATAGTATATGGTGTGCTGTATTGATTATTGATTACTTGTTTTGAAATATAATTTACAAAATCATCACATATAAACTCCTTACCATTATATGTTCTTATTTTCTTGATTTTGCGACCCTTCTCCTTCATAGTTTTCCATCCTTTTTTTGAACATTTAAATTTATAATGACTTGTTATTCGGAAAAAATGACATTATATATCTGAGTATAATCATCAATAAATAAAATTTAATAAAGATAGAATATTTTAGATATTTGTTTCATTGGTCCTTATAAGTTAGTGTGAATTATTTCAATGGGGCTCAAATATAGGATATCCTCCCCTTTCGGTGAACTTTATTCCCATTTATGTTTTTTGAAAGCATCATAAAATTAATCTCTTTCTCTATTTAGCTTGTAAAAATATCTCACAATAACATGATTCAAGATTTTACTTATAATTCTTTGAATAAGATGGGGAATACTTTTATACTAGATGTTTTTTTTTTCAAATTTGGATGTCACATAACAAGAATTAATAGTGTCACCAATTTGAAATAGATTACAATTTATTATTTTGTCCCTAAGTGATAATTCTATAGAACTTTTTGATTTTGATGATAAAAATATACTTTTTGAGAAACACCTTATATACGCCATAACAAATTTAACTTACAATAATAAAAACAGGTTTTATCACCGCAAAAAAAACAATATTGGAATTATGATATTGTGCTTCAATCCTTATTTTCAAAAATACTTTAATTTTCATTTAATAGTTTTTTCTGAAGGCAACTTATCCTCCTTCATGATTACCATTGTTTCTCAGAATATTTGTATCGCTGGTTACATGTGATGGAAATGAAATATCAAGAAATCATGGCTTGGTTTTACTACTGGATTTCAAATAAACCTAAAAGAAACATGACTTTTATTCATTAATTTTTTAAACTGCCGCACCTTTCGTAATACTTGATATTTTTTAGGGAGATTACCCATAAAACCTTTTAGAAAATTTACCTTTCTTATCACATCTTCCAAAAAATTATTTTAATCAATCAAATATTTCCTATTTTGGCAGATTGGATGAATTCTTAAAAACTACATTCTTACTATGTAAAATTTCTCTCATGTTCTCAGAATAGCTCCCCATTCTATCATGTCCCATTTCTATTAGGGGCGTATTATACCAATATTAATATGATTTATAAACAAACACCACATATTACTAGATGTTTCCTTAGAATGTTGATATACCCAACTGATAATACCAATGTCTTGATAATTGTCTATGTTATATTTAGATAAAAAGACACTATATCTATTAGAGAGGGAAAAATTTTCATAGAGAATTTATTTATTCCATTTAATTAGAAGATAAGTTTTCACGATACTTCATGTTACATATATTTTCTAAATTATTTTTAGACCTATATTGTTAGAGATAATAGATTTATTTTGGGATTCAAGGAGAGCTGAATAAAATTTTTTTTTGAACCCCACTTTTCAAAAGTTTGTGACGATTCTTCCTTGACCTAAAAAATATTGCTGGAATATTCTCTAATTATTTTAATCTATTATTTTATTTAAAAAATTTCAGCATAGTATTTAGAAATTATTCTTCTTTGAGAGAAATTTAATTTTCAAGGTCCATTACCATCATTTCCATTTCATCAAATTTCATTTTTTTTCTTTTATTTCATAAATGTAAATAATATATATTCATTGAACATCAATCCTTTTCATCAATTATATATATTTTATATTTTAATATTAACAGATTATCCTTCTTGTGTTTTTTTATTAAGAAAAGATTCTAATTAGTTTTTCAAAATGTGTTATAGATCTTTTCACTCACTTTCATCATCATCACTTTTGCAGGTGTGAAAATATTTTTCAACAGTAGCCATGAAGTTAGTTTCATCTTCTGATTGGATACTTGAAGGGGAGTTCTCTTAATTATCCTTTATCACTAAACTATTTTTAATTTTAAATATTTTCATTTTAATTCTACAAATTTTTGTTGTGCCTTTTAATATCTTCCCACCATTTCATTTTCTTTATACATTCATTGTCTATCTCAGGTTCTAAAGAATTATTTTTGGGAAAATTTATAGCGAAATTTATAATGTCATTAGAGGTGTAGAACCTAAGTGGTAATTTCTTTATACCCCTAAACATTACCTTCTTGAATATATGTGATAAAAGGGAAATGATTCTATTAAAATAGTTATCTTAATTTTCATCATTATATTCACATGATTCTGAAATTTTTTTTATCTTTGATTTTTATATTTATCATGTATTCAAAATCAATCTCATCTTTATATTCTTCTTAAAGATGGAGAAATTTTTCATTTTTTGCGGAATGAGTATATTACATAATTTTTCGATGGAAAAATTATCTATTTATTGAAATGTAGATAATTTATGATTAACCTATCATGAAAAGTTTTCATTAATTTGTTATGATTGTAAAATCATCCAACTTTTCACCAAAATCCCAAATATTGCTGACAATTTCATAGACTATTTTGAAGTAGACATCAATATTTACTTCTTAAACCATATTGAAATCATAAAATTTTCTTCTACAAAATTTCAATTTGGCCTCCTTGTCATTCATATTTCCTTTATATCCAATATCCAATTTATCTCAAATATCATTTCCCTTTTTTAGTCCCATAATCATTTTTTAATTGTGTTCTAAAAGGGACGTCACAATGTAATTTTGATCTTTTCAATATTATTCCATATTTCTCTTCAATTAAAAATTCACAATTACTTCATCAGAAACCAGTGGGAATCCAAAATTATCTACATATTTAACATTGATTCTAATAGATAAATGATTGAGAAACATCCTACTATTCAAATATTCATAGTTCCTTCCATAAATATTAGGAGAAAACTTACTAGTAATTGAATTTATATCATTCATATTCAATTATTATTGGACCTAGAAAGAGGGAACCAAGTCCTATAATACCAATATATTTTCCCAGGAGGATTTAATAATTGAGAAGAGAGGGGGTGGTATCAATGGTGATTTTTACAATTTTTTCTTTTGAAAGTAACCTAAATTGAATTATTTGGATCAAATCCACTCTTATCCTAAATCAACCTCTTCTGAATGAATTAAAAATAAATAAAACAATAACACAATATTTTTACAATTTTTTGTCTCAAAATGAGCATACTTTGTAATGTGATTGGTTATACTCTCCATTCACAGATTCTATTCTATAATCAGAAATGGTTACAATATACATTTCTTCAATTTCATAGAGTCTACCTATTCTTTCCAAAGTCCCACTAGTACAATATATTAACACTTTCTAGTTAAAAAAACTAAAACATAACTAGAAAACAATGGGAACTTCTGAATGTTTACTACTTCTGTAACAAAAATTTAATATCATTCTTTTGAGCCTTTAAGATAAATAAAATTTCATATGCTCACTTTGTGATGAACTCCACAGAACATGATCTTACACAAATTTTTCCTCTTGAATTCTCAATATATGTTTCTCATGAAATTATTATCACATAGAACATTATCATAATTTTTTATAATATAAATTTATCATATAATTATATTATTTAAAATGATTCCTTGAAATTTCTATATAATAATATATTGCTTTGAAAACTGATATTAGCACTCAAAAATAATACTGCATAATAACTGTAAATGGTTTTCATGATTCATGAACATGATCTCAACATTGGAGTGAATAATTATTTTATATGAAACACTATGTTCTTCTTCAATTACCATAATATAATGTTATAACCACCAATTAAAATATAGGCAACAAATAGCGGTTATCAAGTAGTTAACTCTCAATAATTCAGAAAATGTTGGATGTATTTTCAAAGTGGTTCAATGACCTCCAAAATTCATCTCCTCTGAATTTCAACATCATCATCAAAATATATATTTATCATTTGATGTATTTTATTTTTACAAAACATGATTCATTTTTATGGGATTCGTCCTCATACTTCTTCTACTTCGAACACTAAAATTTCGCATGGCATGACCATTCATCCCAAAATAAAAATTTATTTTATATGTTGATTATAATATTATATTCCTAAAAATTAATGGATTAGTCATATGTAGTTATCCATGAATTTTTCATCCACACACCATGTATCTGCATAACACTCAGCGTACTACATCTCTATTTTCAAACCATCTCTACAAACCGAACTATATTTTCCGTGAACTCTGAAAAATACAATCACTATTCACAAACTAATTTAACTCTTCCATAAAACATTCAATCTAATATGTGATCCCTCATCACCACAAATAATATGTTCATATATAAAGAATAGGTTTCCTCTAAAATATTTCACAAGTAATATAAATGATTTGAAGAAATACAAACTTAGCCAATTTATAATATCTCGTGGTGCTTCAAAAGATCTCATATGGAAGTTGGGTGTTCTATGGGTGATCAGTCTGCAAACCATAATTCATGAGGTGTTTGATCATGGAGGATCATACATGGGATGAAGAAGAAGATCTCCCATAAAGATATTAAGGATCAAAATTAAAACAAAGACTATAAAAGACAATGAACATTGTTTTATTCATTTTAATGATAAAATAACAGTACCCACATAGAACTATCCCACACCAGTTTCATCTTATTTTGAGGTCCCAATATATCAAAAATTGTATTTCATTGATCACCCAGAAATCATGAATCCCCTGATATCATGCAGTCCTGCATGATGGCACCACCACTTCTCCCATATAATGAAGTATTCTAGCCCAACCCATACATACCTATGGGAATGCACTCTGTGGGCACTATAGAGGGGCCCACCCACTCCCTTTGTGAACCTTTCCCCTCATAGGCCTATCCATAGTAGCTCCCTTTGGTGTGTTTGACCTTTGTGACCCACGTGTAACCTTGGTTGATTGTATTTTGATTCCATATCTATTGGAATAATTTTTATAAGCCAATATACCAAAATATAAATCGATAAATTATAAATATAATGAAATAAAATTACAACCCTTCTCAAAATGAAATTGAAATCCAAAATCACTATATTTAATTCTTCATCAGGAATATAAATACATCCATGGTATTCCACTTGTTGAAGAAATGATAATTCTCCTTAGTAGATGATTTTAAAATTAGAAATCGAAAAAACAATAATCACATTTATAAACAACGTAAAACTATCCAAGTGGAATATATAATTCCATATAAATAATAATTTTACTCGAATGATCACCAATTAAATAATATAGATCCATTAAATTTCTATAGGCATCACCACTTCATCCATAAAAATTATCTATAAATAAGTACTTCATCCAAACTCACCAATAACTCTTTGACACACTATAAGAAAAAATACAAGACTTAGGTTCAATAGTTTCTCAAATATATTCTTACTATCATAGTTTTACACAAAATGTTTTCAAAAGATCAAAGTTATTTCTTATTTCCAAAAATAAATTTTCAAGTTTTAATTTTTCTTTACTCAAGTAATTGTCTGTTAAAATATATTATGATTGATCAAGTATATTAATCAAATTATGCCATTAAACTTATTTTATATGTGGAATATGTAATTTAATTTTCACTCAATTAAATTATTCACTCCTACATTTTTCTTTCAAAATTATCCAGTATTATTGGAATTATTCTTCTCCCAATTTATTTATTATATAAACACTTTATATTTCCTTTATTTGATTAAAGGGTGTTCACCTAGATTCTAGAAATCAATTAATTTGTGATGTTATTGATTTAACCATATAGTAATTTCTCTATACAGTATTATATTGAATGATTCTTACATATAAATCTATTCCATTTGTCGATTGAGGAACTATTGAAATCCTTTTATTTGTTATTCTCATACAAATGTCTACAGATTACGTAGGAATGTTGACTATGCATTCTTTTACCAATAACATTAATTATCTAGACAGTTTATGATTATGTCATCCCTTATATACATGGGAAAATTTATTGACATTATGTTTATTTTTATCTCAATATATATATTTTTCATTCATAAGGAATGTTGATTATTCATAGTATTTATATTCATATCACCAAAAAGTGAATGAATTAGGCTTAAAAAAGTGATGAATGTAGACCGTAATTATATATTCCCTTTATGTATGAATTATTATCATGAGAAAAATGGTTTGGTTATTTGATGTATACATATCCTATGTAATAATGGATTCTGGGTTGAAAACATGATGATAAGAATGATGTATTGGTTACACACTTGATAAAACGAATGATGTATTGTTTATGGACTTGAAGACAAGAACAATATCCTAGCTAAGGACTTGATGGTATAGATAATGATGTACAATATTATGAACTACATCACCATGAAGTCAATTTTTTATCCGTGTTTTTTTATATAGTTTACCACAGGTTAATTTCAAGGTCATGTGCTCAGTTATAAAGAGTTATTTGAAACTTATAAATTCCTCTTCTATTATTAATGTTATGATAGATTTCGTAAAATATTTCCCTCAATAATCATTTTATCTCATCCTTATTATGATTTAGTTTCCCCATTCCATGAAGAAAACCATTACACAGGATATATCTAGAAAAAAATAGCAGGTGTGGAGATTTTTTAAGATATACTGAGTACTTATTGTGAATTTAGTATCTTCTAATATAGTGGAAAATATATCATCTATTTAAAAAATACATAGGTTTTTTAGTTAATGTTTTTTCTAAATTCTTTAAAATTCTAAACATATAAGTTCCTTACAATGTATGTGAATTAATATTTTTAGTTGATATTTTATTTATTTATTTCTAAAATTGGGTCACATTGGTTTATTTCAAGGATGGTATGTAAATAAGGTATTTATTAAAACCAATTTCTAGGAGTGTGGGTCTGGGTTATCAGATTTTGGGTTTTTTTAGGGCATCCAATTGCTTACCTGGGAGTTTTCCTTCAAAGGTAATACATTCTTTCTCATAATGACTTGGTTATTCATAATATGATATAGGTTTTCTCCCGTACTTAATATTAAATTTTAGAACCATCAATATCAATAACTTGAAAAATAGTATTTCAATTTTATAGTGTTAGTGTTAAATGTATTCATGAGTTTATTGAATATAAAATTTTTTTCTTTTAGGTTTCCTTAGAAATAAATGTTTTTTTGTTTTATAAAATTCCAAAAATCTAATTTTATTAAATCGGTAATCTATATTTATTTTATATTTCCCAAATAGATCAATATAATTATATTGATGCTCTTGAAGGATATTTGGGCTTTTAAATAAAATATTCTATGTTTTTTACTCATAATTTCAAGTGGTACATGAAATTTAAATTATTGGTAAATTATTTTAAAGAATTTAATAAAATAAAATGTGTTTTTAAAAGTGTTTTTATCCTATTTGGTTGTTATAATTAATAAAAAAGTAATGATTCATATATTTAAGGGTTTTGATAAAAAGGGTAGTGGTTTCTTAAATATATTTCATATCGGAGGGATTAAAAATTATATTAGAACTGGTTTTGAATTAGTATAAACGGACTTGGAATCATGAATATATTTCAAGAAGGTTTATTTGGAGCATTGAAGAGGGTTTTAATATTTATGGGTGTGTGAGATTATCAAGAGACCATAGTGTTATTTTTATTTTATGGGTTGTATTTTATGCATGTAGTGATCGATTGATGGATGAAAAGGGGTTGTTTCATGATAGGGCATTGATAATGAATGTGATCTACTTTTTATTTTCATTGATTCTTGTATTGATTGTTTTCTCACCATCACATTAAGTTTTTTCACTGGAAACTAGGTAACTAAGTGGGAAATCTAAACTTATGTTGCACTTGATAGTTTCAGGCTACAAGTGTCCCCTTTAGTTAGTGACATGTTTGGATGGGATGTTTTATTTTGATATGGTGGGGTGTAAGTTTATCAGGTGTTTTTAGGACACAATTTATGATATCAGTTTCGTCTAATTTTGTAATGCCTATGTTTTTTCTCAAAGTATGACTCTGGGTTGATCCCACAACACCCATCCTTTAGTAGGTTGTTTTACTTATATGATTTCCTTATTTTTTTGATATATTTGTAATGATTAGTGTGTGTGGTATCTTGGATTATTTTTCTTTATTTATTGTACTTTTATATTATGATGATATGGGACCTTTTGATTCCTATATATATTTATGTTTTTTTTGGTTAGATTCAAAAATATTTTAGAAAAAATATAAAATATGTGTCTTGATTAAAAATGGTGATTTTGAACAGAAAGTAGTGAATTTACAAGGTATATATATTTTTAAAGCAATGATTTTCATGTTATTATTTTCACTTAAGAAAAACAAATAGTAATATTTATAAATATATTTTGTTGTGTTTTTTGTTTTAAATTTAATCAAGAATGAAAATCCTATTTTTATTATTTTATTTCAAATAATAATAAAATTCTTTTATAATTATTGATTTGGAATATGTTAAGGAGTTTTTTGGACAATTAATTTTGTTTATACTCAAATCTCTCTTATATTTTGGTTTACATATTGGATTAAGATCTTGACCACTCTTAGAGAATTGATGGATTTGTGGATTTGAATTTAGTGTCTATTTAGTTTTATTTATCACATTTACTAGCTATGTATATTACATTATTTGGTAGGAATTTTTTACCTTATGATATCATAGAATTTATAGCCAAGAGTTATACTTAAATGTGATCTTTACTACCTTCAGTTATGGTTATTGGTGGATTACACAATATATATGGAGATTGGGGAGACCAGAGGCTATTATTTATGCAGGGGAGTTGGGGTGAATATAAGGATTACATTTTCTTTAAATGGATTATCATTTATAAGTGTTATTTTTTTATTTTCAATATTTTTTTTCAAATTGATTTCAAACTTATGGACTATTTATGCATGATTTTCAAGAGTAAATCCATTTTTAGTTTACTATGATTAAAGGGTGAAATAACCACCAAATTTTACATTTTATTCTAGTGATTATTTTATTTAGATCATGGGAATAAAGGATTCCTCTCAGGCATGTTGTAGGTTGGTTAATAAGTTCGATGGCTGAAATTGTAGATTTAGGTCATGAAATATATTTTAGATCTCTTTGTGACTATAAATTGTTTAATTAATTATCATGAATCTTACTAACTAAACATGTCTCTTGAGTATAAATATTATAATTTTTATAATATATAAACTATATAATGATTCCTACCATTCATTTATGTCCTCTCATATATATCACATTAAATATATTTTGACATTTAATGATTTATGTACTTCTATAACATTTTAATGTTTTTGAGTTTTCTTGTTTATTTGTTCAAGAATGTCATTTTTAGTTGATAGGGTGAATAAATTCCTACTCATGTTACACATAGTTGAGGTAAGTGAACTGATGGAGTATTTATTTATCTTATTATAATCTCTGTATTAACTTCCAATGGTCTTAGTGTTCAGACATTCAATGGTCTTATCAAATGACTAAGAACCCATTTAGGGGTTAGATTCCAACAAGTGGTATTATAAAGATAGGTTCTTGCACCCAAAGATAATATTTTCTTCTCTTAACCAAACATATACTATTTTTTAGGGGTATTTTAATATCAATAATGATTATGGTGTCAGATGAAGGAAATATCTAAATTGATAAATTCAATTTAAAATATTTTTCTTATGGATACTATAGTTGGATGTCCATTTTATTCATATCAACATAGAACATACAATCATAGTAATCCTTTTGGAAAAAATGAAGAAGATATAATGATAAATATTGGACCGAAAGGTGCCAAAATTAGTGAGTATTTCTTTGGTAATGAATATATCATTCAACATAGGGGAGAAAAGAAATATATTTTTTAGTTATGAAAGTGTTTGTATTCATATATGAAAAAAATAAAATCTAGCATTTTTTATGTTGTGATGATTTTCCAGCTTATGGTTGATGGATAAAAGACCAACAATAAATTAAGTAAATTATTTTACCATCATCATCATGTAACTCGAATGCATATGGGTAGTATTTTTTTAATTCTGTATGGGTGATAATTTTGTTATCCTCTATTATGGAGACCCGGGATGATATGGTGATTGACGTTAGTAACACATGTGTAAAGAATGACTTAGTGTTTGAGGATATTTTAAACCATATCCTAAATGAGGATCCTAGATAAAATAAAATCCATGTTTTATATGGTAATGTGATCAATATCGATGGATGATGGTGATAACCTCGATAAAATCAAGTCTATTGAAAGAAATACTTAAAAGATTTTCCTTGTGAAAGAAGTCATAGTTTGTAAGATAGATCATGTAATACATTGTATAATGGTAGAATGAATGGGTATATCAAGAATAATTTAAAATATCACATGGATAATAGCCTAAATAAATATATATTTGATAGTTCATGTTCCATTAGTTCAATGGTAGATAACTAAAATTCTGACTGAGTGTTAAAATCTCGTAGAATATTGGGTGACTGAATATGGAGCATCCTATCATTCAACCGATGATAAAAAAGTCATTGTAAATTATGTATCTAGGATGTTTAAGAATGTTCATCTTAAATATTATGATGTTTTGAAATTTATCAAAAAAGGAGAGTTCAATATTAAGATGAATAATGGGGTATTCTTAAAACAATACAACTTCAACACATCCCAGGTTTTCAGACATTTTTTTATCATTGGATAGATCAATGAAGCAGGTTATGAGGGAAATTTTCTAAATGGGGTATGCAGTGTTACCTGAGGATCAATGAAAGTTTCACAAGGATTTAATGATGGGACTCTTTACTTGATAAGAAATTAATATGGAATTGAAATTTCAGGTATTATATCTTTAAGAGATGTGAGATTTTATAATTATAGGCTCAATCATATTAGGGAGAAAAAAATAACAGTTTTAAAAAAGAAACAAATACAAGATAATAATCACATGTAAATTTAATATTATGAATATTGTGTGATACAAAATAAATGAACAGTATCATTCAACTTATAAGGATGAAAGGAATGAATCCAGAAGATAGAACTTGTCCATTACAATTTTTGGGGACCTATCCTGATCCAAAAATTTATAGGCTTCCACAACACAATTACATTAATTAATTATTCATCTTCAGAATTATGGATTTACTTTATTTTATAAAAATTCTTATGTTTTCAGGTGTTAATCCAATGGAAATATTGGTGGAAAGGGTGTGTAGTCAGAAGTTGAAGTGTCAAAATACAAAAAACATTGTGATTACACCTTCCACAACATTGAAAACTTATTCCAAAAGAAGTAAAAAATGAATGGGAATATGGTTTCTGAACAATATAGTAGCATAGAGTGACTGAAATAAATAACATGTCTTTTGTTGGAGAATATATGAAGTATGAAGATACACTCAAGAATTCCTAAAGGTACCTGGGCCAAGGCACTCAACACAACAATGTACATAGTAAATTAAATTGTTGAAAAAATAGTGAGAAAAGAAATTATTGATTAATTATGCAGTGGAAAATGACCAAAAGGTCATACTCTTAAAATATTTATTAGTTTCGAAAAGGCTCATGCAGATGCTTGTGATGGCTCTAATCTTCATAAGATATTAAAATTAGGGGAATTTTTTTCTGAACTTGTTTTAGGGGAAAATTGAAAATTATCTTATAATATGATCATGAATATTTTTATAACCACTACTTCGGTCCCTAAATAGGATTTTCCCAATGATTGGAGTTAAAATTAAATTTTATCAATTCAAATCTTAACTGAATATTTAATTTTTATTTAATTAAGTGAAATGTTATTCCCAAGTGTTAATTCAATGATATATTTTAAATAGAGAATCATATTGAGGTTTTATCTCCACATATTAATCCAAAATAATGGTTTTCTCTTAGTGATGCATAATCTCTTCATGGTTTCTAGGCCCAGCCCCATATTTTTATTTTCTTTTTTCCCTTTTAATCATTTTTCTTTTCATTCTTTTATTATTTTAGTTTCTGCCAAATGTATTTTCACATACTCTCCTATGGGATTAACTATTTGTGCTATTAAACTAAGAGAGGGAGTGTCCTAGTATAGTTTGGATAGGAGGAGGTTCCCCCCTGAGAAGCTCGTCAGGAGGTAGATTGATGCTCGGTGAGTGCGTAATACGTATCTGGTGTGAATCTTCTGTAATTTCCACCCATAGTAAGGAAAATTATTAATTTATTTTCATTGGGATGCATGAAGAATAATTTTTCAAATCATTAAATATTTTTTTTGGTTTTTAGGGACCCTATGTAGGTATACCTAGGCTTAATAAGGAAAAATAGGGTGTTTTGGGCCATTTTCTGTGTTTCTCATTCGGGAATATCCATGTACACAGTGTGTGGTTCAAAGAATACACGCCAGGCATTCTTCTTGTTTGAGGAAGATGGGTTTTGGGACTATATTCTATATATTGGGGGCACACTCCATATAGTGGTGACTTATGTTATGTCAGGTGAACATAGATGTGTATGGTATATGGAAAGATCCCATGGGAGGTAGATGGTCAATGATCATTTACTACGAATGGCTAATCACCATGTGGGGGAACATATCCAGGAACATGGCTGGAAACGATATGTGGGGTATAATCTATTTATATGGGATCCACACCATGTAGTCGAGTGTTGTACACTTGGAGTGGGATGAGGTACCAAGGTAGGTACCCAATGTGGTGTTACACACTATATACAGGGTTTAAATGACATGTGCTTTAGAAAAGTACACATGAAGTTACCAGTGGAACATGAAAAAGGGGGAACATTGGGTTTATAAATCACGTACTAAAGTAAAAACCATAATGTTTTTCTCCAATGTTGTGTTTTCCATTTTTTCACCCTAGATTTAGAATTATACTTCTGAGTAGTCCATTTTAAGCGTTTTTCTATGTAGATCATGGTTGTGTAACCCGTTTATAATTTATATGTCTTATGGATGGTACTTTGGTTGGGAGAGAATTTATAGGATGATATCTTTGATTTTTGGATCTATAATCCTCCTGTAGGATGGGTTTAATGCTGTGATGCTTGAGTGGGGGTTATGAGATCAATAGTTGGCATGTCTTATTGAAGATAGGCTAGTTTTTTTTTGAGAGATTATAGAGTTTAGGATTGAGTAATATTATTGTGGAGATCCTAGTTTTTCATTTGTTGTTAGTATGGGTTTCTTGTGTTTATAAAATATGAGGTTTAGCTCTTGATTTTTAGGAAAAGAGTCATTAGATCCTTTGGGTTCCGTAAATTTCTTGGGATTGCGGTTATAATTGATTTTATTTTTTGTGCTAAGATGACTCTGAGTTAATCTTGAAGATTCCTTGTGGGAAGGTTTTTGATCATGTGATCATTGAATTCCATAGTTTTCTATTGAGAATGCACACATGGAATGTAATTTCATTAGTTTCACTTGTGGGTGAGTTGGTACCCAAGGATCGGTTGTTCACCCGGATGGTTGATTGAGTTTTCTATTGTTATGATTTTCCTTTAGGTTTCATTGTACCTAGAATCACTTATTGAGTTTTTATAGCTTTTAGGGTTTTTATGAATATCAATAAGAAAACATTGTAGGTCAATTCATGCTTTTATATTCCCCATTGGGTGTGTTGTTGATCAACAATTAGTTGGAGGCCACTAGGGTCAGTTTGGTATGTTTCTTAAGATGAGAATGTCTTGTGCTTTGGATGAACTAGAAGAACCTTCATTGGATGTCCTTGTTTTTTTGTGGGATTTGGGATAGTGGTGGATATCATATGATAGGTGTGGCCTATGATATTGGGGACATCAAGAGATTCTATTGATGGATGTCACCTTATGTTATGCCCCCAAAGGCTGTGGGACCCCTGAGTTTTGTTTGTCTAGAGGTGGGTTGTTGATATATATTATTGTGTGTTTTGTTAGATTATGAGATCTAGGGAACCCAAGTATCCACATTCTTTTTAGCTAATAGTTTTTTGGAACTTCTATTTCAGATGTCTAGATAGCGGGGTTGAGAGTTGGACCGAACCAAGTTTGGTTGACCTTTTTCCATTACATTTGATGTAGTTTCTAATCACGAACTCAGTTTGGCGAGAAGACCCCTAGTATATCATGGATTGGGAATTAGACATGCATTTGGATTTGGGTTTCTCCTCCGATTGATAGTTGTTGTTAGATTAGAATAGGGAGCTAATAGAAAATATGGATAAGTTCAACCAATTCTATTTGTGAATGTTCCCTGGATATAAGGGCTTCAGGCATGTGAGGTGTCGATGAACTCATTGAGTAGTTTCTTTTTCACTGTCAATGTTGATTGATCCGAGTGTGGAGGATATTTTTCACTCATGGGTCTATGTATAGAGATAATGAGATCATATTTCTTTGGTCCATCGATTGCGCATGACTCATTTTTCATGAATTTTAGGACTGATGGATTATCTAGTAGTGTAAAACAAGATGTTCTTATCTCTATTTTAGATCATGCTATTGGAATTTTAGATCCTAGTAGATGCACTTTTTCATGTGTATGCCTATGGTCACACCCTAGGGTCTGATATTCACTACTATTAATTTTGAATATGTATAGATCTTATGAAGATATAGTGAATGTTCCATATTTCATGTGGCAGGGTGATCCACATGATAAAAATTCTTTCAAGTGGACCATAGTGGAGAGAGATTTACCTTAGGTGTTAGGATACAAACCACATTTGGCTGTTCTTTTTTTACATTGACCCTTTATTTTTATATAGATGTTTTTTATGCTAGATATCATTAGTTTTCATATATTTTGGGAATATCACATGTGCATGAACTTGTTATGAAAATAGATTATAAGTCCATCATTGGGGATGAGATACTAATATATATTTCTTCGCACCTGTATGTGGACATTGGTGTGCAAGAAAACCTAATATCTACTTTTGTGTTGGAGGACATGTTGCGTAGCTGACAGGGCGAAGGAAAAGTGTTTCTTGATGAAGAAGATCTACTCATTTGGGTTCTTGGTATTAGGATGGTGCTACTATAGAATTTTGGGTAATGGGAATGTGGTTTGGCTCTATGTTTATCATTGATGGGAGGATATTTTGAATTTCATATTTTGGTTGTGGATTTTGAACTCTCTATTATTTCATTTGATTTATGTAATCTGGGTTGTTTTTATTTATCCCGTGTATGTGAGGATAACACCTAACAATAAATTGGGGTTTAAAAATAAAAAATCAATGTATTTGGAGGAGGTAAGTGGGAAACCCATTGCTCAACCAGGTGGTGTATGTTTTCATGTTCGTGAGTATGTATGACTGAATGATTCCCCCACTAAATATTTTTGACCCTCACCACTATTAGTAAGCTTATGGAATTCTGGGTGGTGTTCTTAAGGAATTGTGGTGAGCCAGATCGGGTGATGTGTTAGGTCGACTTGAGTTGGTTCATTACAATTCAAATTATAGTGATAATATTGAATTAAAATCCAAAATGTGTTTTTTCATTAGACGTAGTTATTAAAATTTATGAATTTCATCAATGAGATTATTTTAAACAATAATTCATCATATATAGAGATGTTATCTTTATATATAAAATTCTATGGAAGTCCTAGAACATGGATGAGTAGAAAGTTAAAGAAAATTTTATTGTCGATGTCTAGGATAATAAAAGTAAGGTTATCTAAAGTGAAAAACTATTAGAGAACTCTGATGAGGATTTTTAACGAACTATAATTCTAGGAATAAGTCTAGTAGAATACCAATTACCAAATTTATGAGTGGAATAAGATCATGTGAGAGTAGCATAGTTTTAAGTACTAGAAGTGTGATCAAAACTATGTTTTTTATTGTTTCCAATTTAGTTGAGGAAATAATAAAATCAAGAGAATATGTAAAAGGTTTTGGGTTGATATGAGTTTTCTAATATCAATGAATGAAAAATAAAAAAAATTTACAGAAGAAGTGAGAACACTTAATAATTCCAAAAACAGGAGGTTAACAATTAATGAATTAATCACTTAATTGAAAATAAAAATATCTTGTAAGATGTTAGAGTTACTAAAATGTGAAATTTTATCGGAGAATAAGTGAGTTTAAAAAATGAAAGTATAAGTTTATTGAATAAATAAATGAAAGTCCTAGAATGTATAAAATGGATTCAAGAAAATGAATGTGTTTGTTAATGTAAAATTTTGACAAAGAAAGTTAAATAATTACCTATCCAACCATTTATATGTATGGTTCCATTGAAAAATCTATTTCATAAAAATATAGATGTCAAATCATATTTCTTTCATGGAAAATTTGAGGATAAAATTTACATTAATTAGCTATTTGGTTTTAAAAAATGTGAGAAGAAAAAATTGGTGTGTAAATTAAATAAAATATTTTGTTGTTTAAACAAGGCATAATGATAGTGGATTTTTTAAAGGATTCATGTTGGGGGATAGATTCAAGTGAAACAATGAAACTCACAACCATTCTAGAAGTTAGGGGATGTTTTTAATTTTATTATATTTCTTTCATATGTTGATTATGTGTTTCCAATTAGATCAAATGATAAAAAAATATAAAATTGAAAATAAGTTATCATGAAATTTCATGATAAAAGATTTTGAGAAAGAGATGAAAATATTAGGAATGTGGATCATGAGATATTGGAAAGCTGGTACATTGGTGCTCTGATATAAAGATTAAAACTATAGGGTCATTGAACGGTTTGGTATAACTAGATATAAGACAACATATACTCCTCTTGTTGGAATCCTTAATTGATCATATGAACAATTATCGACAATTGAATAAGAGGATCATGTTGGAGTCGGTGTTGTATAAAAAATTGAGGTATAATTTTGATTACATATATATTCATAGTTTTAAATATTATTATATGTTCTTATCACTTCATGATAGTTCTTCTGTGTTGAATTTAATGCGTTAATGTATTTTGGGTGTTTATCACATTGAAATATGATAAAAGTTATCCAATATGATGATAAAATTGAAATTCAATTAAGATATACTTAAATTCATGTTCTTTGGAAGGATTACATCACTTGATTGGACACGGATCATAAAAACTATCTAGGGTAGGGGAATGTCAAAACATTGAGACTTCCTCTAATGATTTTTTTAGATGGTAATTTTCAATAGTGGAGTGTATGAGATCTAACGTGATAGATGAAAATCCACTTGATCTATGTGTCACTCAATGTTAATATCTATGGGTATGTATAATGATCCACATTTTTTAGGGATATTATTAATGAATACCATGAAATGTATAATTTTATGTGTTTTGTAAATTAATAAATAATATATTCATGGTAATGTTGGATATGTTTGGTTCATTTTGAATGATATGGTGTTAAATGATATATTGAGGAAGGATTTGTCTATTCTGTTGTTAATGGAGGTTGAAATCTCAGGACCATCAATGGAAATTGAACTAGCTTTTATGTCTATGGTCTGAGTAGTATATCTAAGAGTTCATTACTGAAAAGTTATAGAATGAGATTCATGAACATAGGATGATGATGTATTCACTATAAATTTTATCAAGGAGATATTAAAACAAAGAGGTCATAATACATGGAAATAATTCATTATAGGTAGTCCTAGTTTTTAATTTTGTTTGCATCATTAGGGTCTAGGATGTGTTTATATATATTTCACTTTTTTATGTGTAGGGATCACTTCTATCTTGGTTTGGACCTAGAGGGTCACACATGAAGTGTATTTTAGGCTCATATAATTTAGAAGAATTGGAGTCTACAATATAATTTTCCATACCATCAGGGACTATTGAGAATCCATATGAATGATCACATGTAGATTAATGAGATTATATTATTCTTGTAATGAATAATGAAAATTTAATTTATTTCTCAAGTTATTAATAAATTTATTTAATTATAAAATTTAAAATTAGAAATTATTATTTATCTAATTAATGATGCATTTTCCATGGTTCATTAAATATTTATAGGGGTAACGAGTCAAGTTAATGGTATGTGGTTCATCAAAATACATTTATTAATGTTTCTTGTATCTGGTGAAATATTCATGACTATTATGACACCTTAACATAGTTATTCATGTTTTAGGATGATTTTAATTCTTTTACTTATCTAGTTGTTTAAATGAAATATTATAATCTTAAATATAAGTATCTCGGTTAATTTATTTTCCAAGAATTTTGGTTATAACAATTTTCATGAATTTGAGTCTCTCACTCATATCCTCCCATCTCTTAGGTTTACTTAGTGTGAAAGATAAATAACATGATGATATCATCCTATGGATTGATTGAATTATTTTTTATTAATCATGTGAGAAAGGTATGAACATGAATCATCCATGTTAGCTATTGGGAATCAATGAACATTGATCATAACACCATGGTACATGGGATTTAAAGACTATCTACATTGTTTTCATTGAACTACAATGATCCAAATAAGGGAAAATATCACAGAGATCATTACATCACAACAACAATAGTTTTGATTTAGTTTTTTATGTAAATTAATATTTATGATATAATTTAATTGAATTAGGAATCAATAAAAAAATCAAGTAATCAATGCTAGATTCTAGGTGAAAAATTGAAAACTAACCTCTCTTTTTTTCTTATGTTGTTTTCCCAGTTCCATCAATGGTAACAAATGGAACGTTGAATTATTTTTGTTGAACATATTCAAAACCATAATTAAATTTTCTATGATTCAAAAATTAGTCTTTTATGTAGTCACAATTTCCTCAATGGAACATCAATCAGAGATTATATAACCAATATATTTCTGATTGATTATAGAAAAGATTTTTTAAAAAGTCTTATATGAATTATATATATATATTAGATTTGTGTGTGTGTGTCTATTTATTAGTGTTATTAAAACATTTTATAGGCAGTTATGTGTAGAGTATTCCACAATACACTAAATGTGGCATTGTTCATTTATCATTGAGAAAATAAATTAAAATGTGACCTTCTTTATAGGTAGTGAATGTGTAAAGAGATAAAAAAAGATGAATAAAATAAAATCAATAGTAAGGTGGAATTTTTCACCTACGAGAATGTTTCCCCCCATTGAATGATGAGGGGGGGGGGGTTGATTTATTGTACACACATCATGCTGGTGGATGATTTCTTCTCCTTTTTAATTTTATTCAATAAATATAACCCCACATTGAAATCCTTTCCATACCCAACTCACCTCATTAGGGGTGTGATAACTTTACCCAACCCAACTAACAATTAAATCATCCCAACCCAACAGCCCCACTGCAAGTCTTATATTTATTATTTGGGTACATGTTCTATATCAAACCGAATCCAGGTAATTAAACTAAATAATATTTAATTTATTAAACAAATAAATGATTCAAGATATTTATTAATAATTTATTTAAATTATCTTAATCCAGTGTAAAGAATTAAAAAGTCACCCGTTTTGAATTTTACAATTTCCATTTTTAATTTTGAAATCTTATTTCATAATTACTGATCATAATCTAATACAAAATTGTTCTTGTTTTGTTAATTTATTATTTCATTTAATTATATCATTTTATCTTGGAAATGTAATAATTAGTTATTATTTTGGTGATATACATATATTCCCTCAATATTTAAATTTTATGTGGTCATGTGTTTCCAAATTTAAGTGATGGGATGTAATTTTACACCCATAGTTCCCCTCACATGTGTGTGAATATAAATTGTATTGATCAACAATGTTTTCTAAAATATGATTCGAGTTGAGATCTGCTGTGAAATAAAAAAGTCATATGCATGGGAGTTTGGAAGGTAATGAATTAAAATTCAAAACATTACTCAAAATTTCCCCCAAGGGTCTTAATTGGTTAATTATCCACATGATAGATCAACCACAAGTTAACAGCTCCTATTCACGTCACTATTTATTTATTTATTTTTCTTGAATGGTTAATTATGTGAATGTGTAGATGATATATGTTCTCATATGACAATAAAAAAAATAAAAAAAATCTATAAATGAGCTATGAATGTATATATACATAAATGGTAAAATATGAGAGTGTGGTCACATAGTATAACTCATGAAAAATTGTAGTATATTTCAATTTCCAAGATCTAAATTGGTTATTGTTTAATTATTTTACCAAAAAATGGTTAATTGACTATACATAGTATATATAATATTAACAATAATGTAAAGAAATAAAAGTATCGATATTTCTTCATAATGTATAAAAATACCCCAATGAAAATATTATGTAGGTATAACATTCAATTAAGTAAAATTAAAATGAAACTATATTTCAATGTGATTATTTAGCCCAAGCAAGAATTCTTTCAATTAATAGTGTATTTTGAACATGTGTCAAGAGTTTACTTAACCACGATTATATCAAAAATGAATTCTCAAGATAGAATTTGTGAAAATTATATGAATGTGTTATGTAAATATGAGTCCAGGCTTTCAGAATTATGAAGTTTACTCAATGGACCATGGAGCTATGATTTAACATATTTGGAATATTGTGCCTACTTAAATAACTTAAAATATATTTTTAGGATCCAATTTGGTTTATAAGAAGTGAAATGAATATCCATTAAACTAGAATATAATTTTAATATTATATTATGAATCAAATTATGATGGAATTTGACATTTTAAAAAATAATAGGAGACCAATTAATTAAATTACATCTCTTTATTGTAATAAAGGAAAATTAATAAAATATTTTTTATGATGTAGAAAATGAAAATGAACATTTCAATGAAATTATCACTATGATAAACGTTATAGAAAGATAATATCCTCATCCACATGAGTTTCTTATAATGGTTTAGGTTACTTAGAATCATATTATTCCATGAGTGGGAATTCAATATAAAGGATTCCCCTATTCAGGAGAAAGATCCTTCCAAAAAGGCTAGTGTGGAGAATATCGTTGTATACAAGAAACGTGTAAATGGTGTGTTGGATGTCCATAATGTATTTTTATCTTACACATTGAGTGAAATTCATAATATTCATGAAGATATAGATTCATACAACATGTTATCCTATTCCAACGATCTTTATCTGGAAAAGGTGAGACAAGAGAGTAATACGATCTCCCGGGAAATATTCATATAAAATCATGGAGTGTCAACATGCTTTAGGGTGCCTATGGTAATGAGGATTTTTTATATAGAGAACATATAAATATTGGGATACTAGAGGAGTTGTGCATAAATATCATACAATGTTTACTTCTTCACATCTTCTCCAGTTTGTTTTTGTGAATTTTAATATGAGAAAAAAGGATATTTTTCTTTCAAAACTCATTAACATGATTTTTCATGTTGATAAGGTCATGAGGTGTGTAAAGTCTACATTCCTTATTTTAGTACCACTAGTTTTGGGTACATAACCCCTTTCCTCATGTTTTTTTTAAATTGGTGTGTATAAAATAGAGAGTTTCCTTAAAATAGGGAGTTTCCATAAAATAAAGAGTTTTAAAAAAATTATTAGTTTCCATAAAATAGGGTGTTTCCATGAAATTGAGGGTTTTAATAATATATAGAGTTTCCATAAAGTTGTATGTTTCCATAATGTTGGTTGTTTCCATAAAGTGGGTTGTTTCTATAAAGTGAGGTGTTTCTATAAAGTGGCTGTTTCCATAAAGTGAGTCGTTTTCATAAAGTGGGGTGTTTCCAAAAAGTGGGATGTTTCCATAAATAAATGTGTTTTCATAAAAAGGGTAAAGATGAAGGATGGGAGATTTTGGGGGTTTTATTAGGAGTGTTGGGACCAAAAGGAAGATTGTACGATCCATACATGGTTGGTCCAAACCGTGTGGTCAAACAACGCAAAGAGGTCAAATCTAGAAACTATTTTCTAAGAGCTTACTCTTTTTTGCTCTATATATCTTGGTTTGGCTTTAAAACGACCCTATTTTGATATTACTCTCCATATAAAGCAGTAGAACCCTCCCCACATGAGTTGGAGCCAACCCAGAGCCTTCCCTTAATGATTTTGAGTCCAATTCTTGAGGTATGTCACCATTCTTTCCGGATTTGTCTGGTTTTCTAAGATCTGCCTAGATCTACTTCTCTGATCTACATTATTTCTCAATTCTGAACCAATACTGTATAGATCTACTTTTTTGGTTTCCAAATAATTCAATGTTGATTTGTGATCTTTCTAGGATAAGATAACTAAGGTCATTCTTGGAGAATCGTCCCGCTTTCTTGTGCGTTTTTTGTCTGTTGTCAAAGATTCATCAAAACCATCGAGGTAGGTTTCTTCTCCTTCAACTACTCTTGATATAATTATTTATCTTATATTGAAATTGTTTTATTTATAGTTAAATAAATGGAAAAATCTTCATTTGTGATTATTTATGGTTTTTGTGAAATTGTGTGATCCTGGTGAATAGTTGGAAAAAATGTAGTTTAGTTTCATGAATTTAAAATAATGATTTTAAAATATGGATTTATGGAAATTCTAAATGGTTGATGGAAACTATATTTTCAATAGAGATGGTTTTCAATAAAAAATTTAGTTTTAATGAAATGGTTTGGAATTGTAATTGTTCGGCATGGAAATGGTTTTGACGGAAATGGTTTTCAATAAATAAGTGTTTTTATTGAAATGGTTGTTTTGGCATGATATATTGGAATATGTGGTGTGTGTTCATCTTGAATATATAGGTCATTGTTGAAATATTACCTTGTGCTCAGTTCCAAAGGTTTAATGGCAAATTGTAATTTCATACATGGGGCTTGGTTGATATATGACCTTGTGCTCGGTGCCAAAGGGTAAATAGAACATGGGAAACAATTACCTTATGACGACAGGGTAGATCGAATAGAAACCAATCATCAGTATGGAATTGTCATAACATAGTATTCATGGTTGGATTCATGAGTTTGAGGAATGGTTGGGTTTGCTGATAAGGGGATATTTTGGAATGGCTGTAATGATTGTTTAGTTATTTTTTCTGGAAAAATATCTTGATGGGAAAAATTGGTTTCAATTGCACGTGTATGCATTAGTTATGAATGGTTTTGGAAACGTGTTTATATTTAGTTATAAACATTTTTATATAATTGTTTATAACTCTTCTATCAAAGTGTCATGAGTAGGGAAGTCATTGGGGAAACCCTACAGAGTTTTATACTCACCCCTGCTTTGGCAATTTTGTGCTTTTGCAGATGATATCTTCCGGGATAAGGGAAAAGGTAATGTTTCACATTTGTTTATCACTAAATTGTAATGTTTGGGTTGTCCAAAGATTTTGGAACTTGGAGATTATGGAGAATGGATTCTTGAGAGAGTCTTTTGTAGTTTTTCTGCTGTGTACATTGATACTTTGTAATTCTTCCATTGTTGCTTACATTGATGTAGTTTTTAGATACATGAAGTTTTTGAGTGGTCTTTTATTTGTTCATGCATCATATAGAGAGTGTTGGTTATGGTTGGTAGGTTTATTGGTTTATTTTTTAAAGGGTAAATTATCCCCCACTTGTATTTGAAACCCTTCGGCAATTATTTCCAGCCTTTGACATCTTGGGAATGTCGGTTAAGGACTAGTAATGACTTATTGTACTCTCAAGCCAATGAGAATTGGCGGGTCATTACAAATTGTATCAGCTTGTTCGGTCCTTGCCTAACACGTAGTCATCTATGCTCCTAGTTCTAGAGATGAAATCACTTCTTGTATATTCCTTGGATGGGAATCTTAGATATTAGTAGGATTGTCATAACCTGAAATGTATAGCATAAAATGACGTAGTTAACCCTTTTATGCTGAACTTCAAGTTACCAGAGGGTTGGGTGAAAAAGTGTTTAGAGGAACTTCTAGAATTTCGAATTCACATTGTCTTGGGTTTAGTCAATGACATGAGCATGACATGAATTTTAGAGGAATGAATTACCACAATGAGTTCATATATCATTTCGTAGAATGATTCATGTTGTGAATAAAAATTGTTAAATTTTGAAAAAGAATGGAAGTGGTTTTCAAATGACAGATTTTGAAAAATCTAATGCATATCATATTTTGAAAATGGTTTAATTTTCAAATGTGTGTGATGTGTTGTATAAAATGGATGAAAATGGGAAAATGGTTGTTTTTGAAAACAATGATGTGATATAATTTGAAATTCTATGACAACATTTTTTAGAGAGTGAAATTAATGTAGATTGTTGTTACGCTTAGAAAATGGCACCTAGTAGGCATCGTCGAAACCAAATTGAAGAAGCTACAGAGAATTTTGTTGCATATAAACCATGTGTGATCCAAGAGCTGGTTCAAAGTATTGTACGAGATTTTCAAGATGTGGGCACAATGAACCGGAGGAATGAGCCACAAAATATGGATCATATCATCCAGTTCATGAAGCAGAATCAACCTAATTTCTAGAGTGATTCTGATCCTGAGATGGAGGAGGTGTGGCAATATAGGACGAATCATATCTTCGACTTCATTGGCACACCGATAAAGCTAAAAGTCAAACTGGAAACTTATATGCTTGAGGATCTTGCACGTCAGGCGTGGGATTTAGTGGTGTAGGCTAAATTGGAAGAAGGAAATACATGGGATTACATTGAGAAATTGTTCAACAAACAATTCTGTCCTCACACATTCAAGATACAGAAAATGATGGACTTCTTCCGCCTGAAACAAGATAGTCTCTCTATCACAGAGTATGCGGTTAAGTTCATGAACTTAGTACGCATTGCACCAGAAGTTTCATCATGTGCCTCTTTGAAGGAATGCATCTCCAAATACGGGATAAGATAGGAGATTCGATCAAAGATTACAATACTTTGTATTACATATTATATAGAGATGGTGAATAGAGTGACTGTGGATGAACGTGACATCTCAGGATCAATGGGAGGAGGCATGATGATACCTACTAGAAATAGTGGGAACTCAACCATTGTGAACAATTGGAAAAGTGACACCTATTTCCATGGTACAAGTAGAAATCATAACCAGATGGATGGATCAATAAACCTTCCTCCATGAACCCAAAGAAGAACATATTGTTTTTAATGTGTTTCGCTTGACGTCATAAAGTGAGATTGTATGGAACAACCTAGATCATGTCATAATTGTAATAAGATGGGACATCTTCAGTGATATTTTCGTAGTGCTCTAAAGTCAGGTTCTTGAGACACTTCTTAGGTTTCGCAAGCATCGTATGCATCAACTGGATGAGGACAACATAATTAGTATCATTATTAGAGGAGACCTAGCGTTGGGGATCTTATCAATACCATCACTCCTCAACTGGGGCAACCTCAGTAAGGAAACACTGAGAACAGTGTAGTGAAGAAATAATTGTCTAGATTTGAGAAGATGACTAGGGATGATCTGGATGGACAATCAATGGTGAGAGGTACTATTATTTTGAATTTTACCTTTGTTTAAGTGTTGTTTGATACTAGTGCATCACATTCCTTCATTTCTTCTCCTGATGTTGACTTGGTATGTTTAAAACTGGAAAATATTCCTTCTATGTTGAATCTAAGAACTCCCCTCAGTGAAAGAGAATGTCAATACTTTGTGTGTAGAGCATGTGCTATTTCTGTTGATGGAGTTGAGCTAAAATGGGACTTCTTGGTGTTGGATATAGATTTCTATGAATTAATCATGGGTATAAATTTTCTGAAAAAGTTCAAGGCTCAAGTCGAATGTTATAGGAGAATAATTAGTTTCATAACTGAGGATGGAATCGAGTATCTATTTAGAGGAGAGAGGATTGTAAAGAAGGGTGCAAAGTGCTTGTTGGAACCAATAGTGGTAACGATCTCTTACCAATTGGTAGCGTTGAATTTTGAATCAATGGAAGAGATCAAGGAAATTATTTTTCTAGTTGTTTTGGATCAATTTAGAGATGTCTTTCCCAAGAACTTCTCAGTGTTACCACCTCTAAGGGAAGTAGAGTTTACGATTGATCTATTTCTGAGGACCTTTCCTATTTCCATTCCATATTATTGGATGGAACAAATAATATTACGAGAATTGAAAGTGCAGCTAGAGGAGTTGGAATGAATGGGTTTCATTCAACCAAGTAGGTCTCCATGGGAAGCACCCGTTTTTTCGTGAGGAAGGAAGATGGAAATCTTTGGTTGTGTGTTGATTATCATAAGGTTAACCAAGTTATGATAAATAACAGAAATCCACTACCACTAATTTATTATTTTTAATCAATTAAGGGGAGCTCAGTAATTCTCCAAGATTGACTTGGGATCAGGATATCACCAATTGAGAGTTCAGAAAGAGTATATTCCAAACACAACTTTCAGGAGATTATATGGCCACTATGAATAGGTAGTCAGGCCTTTGAGTCCAACAAATTCACCTGTGGTCTTCATCGAATTAATGAATCATATATTTAAACAATATCTAGATTCTTTTGTTGTGGTGTTTGTGGATGAAATTTAGGTCAATTCAAAGACAAGGGATGATCATGAGGTGCACCTGGAAACAGTGTTACAAATCTTGAGAGATCATTGTTTCTATGCCAAAGTATCAAAGTGTGATTTCTGGATATAGGAAGTATGTTTTCTTGGACATGTCATTTCTGAGAAAGGCATTTCTCTTTTTCTTGAAATGATTGAAGCTATTATCTATTGGAAACCACCAAATAATGTATCTTATATATGATGTTTTTTCGGTCTTGCAGGTTACTACTGACGTTTTGTGCATGATTTCTGATGACTAGCTTCACCAATGACAGTTCTGACAAAGAATAATGATCCATTTAAATGGACAGAGGAATGTCATAAGACTTTCTATGAAATAAATGTTCTTCCTACAACAACACCTATCAGGATTTTTCCAAAATCAGGACAAGGGTATGTGGTGTATTGTGATGCTTCAGGATCATGGTTGGGTTGTGTTCTCATGAAAAGAGACCATGTGGTTGCTTATGGTTCAAGGTAGTTGCGGGTACATGAGAATAACTACTAAAAACATGATTTGGAGTTATCTACAGTCATCTATGCTTTGAAAACATGGAGACATTATCTCTTTGTTGAGAAATTTATTGTATTTATAGATCACAAAATCTTGAAACACATTTTATCACAGCGATATTTGAATATGAGGAAAAGGAGATGGATAGAGTATCATTAAATGTTTGATTTTTACTTGATGTACAAATCGGGGAAAGAAAATTTGGTGGAGGATTCATTTAGTAGAAAGTCATATGCACAGTTGGAAAAATAATCTTCAGATGAATGGCAGTTGATGTCAGTCCTAACTAACATGCATTTGGAATGTGAAGATCGAGGTGATTTTGTATTTTTCTTTTCTACTACACTTGTTCTTAATTTAGTAAAAATGATCAAAGAGGCACAAACTTCTAATTCAGAATATCTAGTTATAAGTTCAAATATCATTAAGGGGGAGACCATTGAGGGATAGAAACTTGATGGTGGTTCAATTTTTTGTTTCAGAGATCAGATGGTTGTACCTATTGTTTTTTAGGAACAACTCTTCTATTCTTACCAATATTCAAGATGGGATGTACATCCTGGTACACATAAGATTTATAAGGTGTTGAAGGCACATTTTTGGGTGAGCGACATGAAAATGAAGGTGGATGAGTTTGTCCCGTAGTTCTTAACTTGTCAACAGGTTAAAGAAGAGCATCAGAGACCAGCAAGTATGTTACAATCTTTGTCCATCCCAGTGTGGAAATGGGATTAGATAGTAATGTATTTTTTTTATAGGTCTTCCAGGAACGGTCCATAAACACGATGCCATTTGGGTGATAGTAGATCATCTAACCAAGTCACCAAATTTCATCCCTATACATGAAAATAATATGGTGGAGGATCTTTAAAAAATCTATATCTGGGAAGAGATAAAGAGGTATGGTGTACCAGTGTCAATAGTCTTAGATAGAGATCTGAGGTTCACGTCTCGTTTCTGAAAATCCTTACAGCAGGCTCTGTAGACTCAGTTTACTATGAGCACGGCATATCATCCTCAAACGAATGAGAAATCCGATAAAATGATACAAATGTTGAAAGACATGTTGCGGGCATGTATAATGGATTTTGGTGGCTCATTGGAGGAGAATATACCCTTAGTTGAGTTCTCATACAATAACAGCTATTAGCCTCGATACCCATGGCTTTATTTGAAGCATTGTATGGGTGTCCATGTTGTTCTCCACTATGCATGGTGGAAATGGGAGAAACATCACTAGTAGGGCCAATTATTGTACAATAAACAATGGAGAAGATCCAATTGATTAGTAAGAGTATGGAGACGGCTCAGAGTTATTAGAAATCTTATTCAGATAACTATCAAAGACCATTGTTGTTTGCTATGGGTGATAATGTCATCATAAGGATCTCTCCAAGGCTTGGACATCATCACTTTAAGAAGTATGGTAAGATATCTCTTAGATACATTGTCCCTTTCAAGATACTATAATGGGTTGGAGAGGTTGTATATCACTAGGAATTACCACCACAGTTTCATTCGGTACATAATGAGTTCCATGTATCCCAGTTGAAAATGTATCACCCTAATATTGACCATCTGATAAGATGGGATCACATTGAGCTAGAACTGGATAAATCACTAATACATATCCCAGTGAGTATCATGGATTTAAAATATAATGTCTTGCATGGGAAAATCATCGACCTAGTGCAGGTTTTATGGAATCATGGTCTGATTCAAGAAGAGACTTGGGAATGTGAGAAGGAAATGAAAGAGAATTGGCAGAACTCTTTTTGGCTAGCTATCATTTTTTACTTTCTATGGACATAAAGGCCAATGTTGGGGACAATTTAGTACCCCTAGATTCTTGCACATAACCCCTTTCCTCAATTTTTTTTAAATTGGTGTGCATAAAATAATGTGTTTCCAAAAAATAAGGAGTTTCCCTAAAATTTAGAGTTTCATTAAAATAGAGAGTTTCTATAAAATAGAGAGTTTCCATAAAATATATAGTTCTATAATATAGAGAGTTTCCATTATGATGGGTTTTTCCCTAATGTAGGTTGTTTCCATAAAGTTGGTTGTTTCCATAAAGTGGTGTGTTTCTAAAATGTTGGTATTTCCATAAAGTGGGTTGTTTCTATGAAGTGGGGTGTTTCCATAAAGTGGGATGTTTCCATAAAAAATGTGTTTCCATAAAAAGGATAAATGTGAAGGATGGGAGAGTTTAGGAGTTTCATTTTGAGTGTTGGGACCAAATGGAAGGTCTCACAATCCATACATAGTTGGCCCGAACTGTGGGGTCAAACCTTGTAGAGAGGTCAAATCTAGATCCGATTTTCTAGGAGATTACTAGATTTTTCTCTATATATTTCAAGTTGGCTTCAAAACGCCCCTATTTCGCGATTACACTCCCTAGAGGGCTGGATAACCATACTCACACATGTTGGATCCAACCCAGAGCATTCTCTTGGTGATTTCGAGTCTGATTCTTGAGGTATGTCACCATTTTTCCGGATTTTTCATGTTTTCTTTGACCTACTTTGATCTACTTCCCCTATCTCTATTCTTTCTTAGATATGAACCTATAGTGGGTATATCTACGTTTTTGGATTCCAAATAATTCAATTTTGAGTCATTATCTTTCTAGGATAAGAGAAATAAGGCCGTTCTTGGAGAATCAACCCGCTTTCTTGTGCGTTTTTTCTTGTTGTTAATGTTTTGTAAAAACCTTTGATGTAGGTATACTATCTATCAAATCCTCTTGAAATAATTGTTTGGATTAGATTCAAATTATTATTTTTATTGTAAAATTCATGTAATAATCTTCATTTGTGATTATTTATGTTATTTGTGAAATTGCGAGATCTTGGTGAATAATTGTGAAAGGGGTTTTAGTTACATGAATTTAAAATGAAGTTTTTTATTTTTTATTTTCTGGAATTGCTAAATGGTTGATGGAATATGTATTTTAAATAGAAATGTTTTCAATAAAAAATAGAGTTTTATTTAAAAGGTTTGGAATTGAAATGGTTTTGAATTGAAATGGTTTTGTCAGAAATGGTTTTAAATAAAAAAGTGTATTTATTGAAAGAGTTGTTTTGGCATGATTGTTGGGAAAATGTGGTCTGTGTTAATATTGTATATACGGGGCCTAGATGAAATATGACCTTGTTCTTAGTGAAAAATGTTTAATGGCACATGTGAATTTCGTACATGGGGCTTGGTTGAAATATGACCTTGTTCTCGGTGCCAAATGTTTAATGGCACATGGGAAAAAATTAGCTTGTGATGACTTGGTAGATCAACGATAAACTACTCATGAGTATGGAACTATCATAACGTAGCATGCATGGTTCGTTTCATGGGTTTGATGAATGGTTGGGTATGCCGATAAAGGGATATTTTGGAATGGTTGCAATGATTGTTTATTTATTTTTCTGGAAAAATATATTAATATGAAAAATTGGTTTCAATTTCACTTGTATGCATTGGTAATGAATGGTTTTGGAAACTTGATTATATTTAATTATAAACAGTTTTTGAGAAATTGTTTTATATAAATTATTTTATATAATTGTTTCTAACTCTTCAATCCTAATGGTGTTAGTTGGGAAGTCATTAAGGAAATGCTACTGAGTTTTATACTCACCCCTGCTTTGGAACTTTTGTGCTTTTGCAGATGCTATCTCCTGGGGAAAGGGAAAAGGTAGTGTTTCACACGTGTTTAGAACTACCTCATGATGTTTGGGAAGATCATAGATTTTGGAGCTTGGAGCTTGTGGATAATGGTATCTTGATAGAGTCTTGTGTAGTTTTTCCCCTGTGTACTTTGATACTTGGTTATTCTTCTATTGTTGCTTACATTGATGTGGTTTTGAGATATATGACGTTGTTGAGTTGTTTTTCATTTTTTCATGCATCATTTAGTGAATATTGGTTATGGTTGGTAGGTTTATTTGTTTATTTCATAAAGGGTATATCATCCTCTATTTGTATTTGAAACCCTTCAGCACTTATTTCCTACCTTTGGAGTCTTGGGGATGTCGCTTAAGGCCTAGTAACGACTCCTGTACTCTCAAGCCAATGAGAATTGGCCAGTGATTACACTTATAGTGTAATGGCGTAAGAATTGGGAAATTTTCCTCTAGAATCATTCTGTATATAAGGCACTAGAGTACCATCCTTCAAAGAATAGGATGGTCTAGAGGCAAGTAATGGAACACAATGCATTATGTTTTTCATATGGAAATTTGGTCCACAAGAAGAATAACTACACCCAATTGAAATATCACAGAGAATGTTCAAGTGTATTCATTATCAAGAACAATATTTTTATATCAATAATTTTGGAATTAGATACATCATGTGGTTATCAAATATTTATATGAATATAGAAACTAAGTATAGTTTAGATGGTTTCCCTAGGTGAGGTGGATCTTAGAGTTTCCAATGGTGAGAAACTATATTCCCTGTCTATAAGAGATAAATACATCATGTGGGTAATTAGATTGATCTTCTGTTTAAATAAATTTTATTATGTGAAATTATTATGGATGTGTCTTCCCTTATAACCCCCTCTCTTATATATTTTCAATGAAAACTAAATGGGAAAGGGTATCAATACCTTATAAGCCTCTTACACTTGATAACATAAATCACAGGTGTCCCATTTGATAGATATAACCCAGTTATTGAATATATATTTAATAATATCATCATATAACTTCATGGATCTCATCATAGTTTGGAACTATTGAATCCCATTGATACAAGAGATACTCTATGTAAATTATAACAATAGTTCTATGTAGAAGAACACTCATCACATGAAAAGATATTTTTAATATTCAAGAAATTGAATATTAAAGTAATAAAAAGTTTAAATTAATTATTTATAGGGAACCAAATGAAATAATTTATAATAGTAAAAGAGTTAATGATGTGTAAATGAGAGAATTTCCTCTCACTTTCCTTTAAAATAGAATGTTTCATATTTTAAAATCATGATATGGGGTCCTAATCATGTTAACATAATATACCATAAAAAAGAGGAGTATTAATTTATATTAATATATTTCTTTGACGAGATAAAAAAATTTCTTATCCAATTATTAAAATAATGATAGATAAATTAGTCACAACAAATAATTTATAAGTAATGGAACCTAATAAATAATAAGGCAACATTATAAAAGATATAGAAGAATATTATAAAGAAGTATGCATGAATAAAAAAAGTATTTCAAAGAATTAATAAAGACTATTTATTCATATTTGTGCCTCTTAAAATTATTACTTCAATATTTTTATGTATTTTCTCATAATGATGGCCATTGAAATAAAATTAAGGAGCTTTACATAGTAAAAAATTAATTAAGTATTATGTAGTTCTCTCTATAAAGATTCAATTTTAATTTTCATAAGTTGTATTCTTTGAATAAGATAATTTTTTTATTAAATTTTTTTCTGAATAAATGAAATTTTAATTCATCATATATACTGTAAAATACTATATTTATATAATTACTACCCATACCTTTGGATATATATCCATAAAATAACGTCCAGTTTCTTTTTTGTCATCTATTATTGCAAAAAATTAATTAAAAATATAGATCGATTCAACATTTTTTATCATATAATAAATTATTAATATGATTATTTTTAATCAATATGAACAAACCTTAATAATTAAAACTATGGACCTTTTTGAAAAAATGAAAATGAAATATTATAACTTAATGAAAAATATGTATATGAATTTATTCATAATATCTTCATTAAACAAATTGAAATTTTAAATTAATTTATAAGAATTTGAATTTATTATATGATATATATAATTATTATTAATGTTATTTATAAATAAATAATTTAATTCATTATAAAAAATGTATTCATATGTTATCCTTTGGTGAGAGACTCATATAAAAATCATTGTTTAAATAACCATGTTTCTATTAAAAACTATTTACAAGCATGTGTGAACTCTCACATATAGAAACATATGTTTATATTATAAAATGTAATTATGTTAATTAATACTATACATGTACAATCATTTGATAACATTATAAATAAAGGAACCATGTATTTATTATTACCAAAATAAGATATTATGTGTCAATTAGAGTAATAATATTCATATTTTAATTGATAAATTGAATGTATTATAACAATAAATAGTATAGAAATATATAATATATAGACAAAAAAGTACATGGATGAATTGTAAAAACAATTATGGATATAATTTCATATTAATAATAAAATTATGAATTCCTATATTATATTTTTCATTTAATTTTAATGTATTGTCATTTCACATTCAACCTTTATTAGTTTCTCCAGATTTGTGATGATAAAAAAAATTTAAACCTATAAAAATGACTGAACAAAATAAAAAATTTATATTTATTTAGGAAATATTTTAATAATATTTATTGAATAAATTATTGAAAAAATTTGTTAAAGGTAAATAGTAATGAAATATATCTTGATGTTTTCAAACTACCTCAATGTTTGCATGTTGTCCCCATTCTAGTTAAACCATCCTTATTATGAAAAAATATATAAATTTGTCAACTGAGTAAGGAAGAGTCATTCTAATTACTAATATATAGTTACATGAATGTTTATGGTGAAGAATCAAGAAAATAATGATAATATTATAGATAATAGAAAATTTATTTTGGGAAACATTAGTTATATTTGGGAAGTAAGTGGAGGCATAAATACTGAATGTTTTGATGTTATATTCTCTATGGACAAGGTGGGAATGGTGTTCACCATGGGATATTTCTTCTATCTATATTGGATAAAGAGGTTTTCTTCATATCAGTTAGTCAGGATCTGACATAAAATTTTTCTTTAGCTTTTATATACCTCCTTAATTATTTATAATATTCGTTTTCACTATAATAAGGGGATCTTGGATCAATGGTTTCACAATTTTTACAGGTGGAAAATATAATAAATTTTGGAGATGGAGATGATATTTATTAAACTCTTTGAACATAAGAGAATAATTTCTTATAAAATTAGGTAACAAGGGTTGTCTTTTTAATATAAATATTTACCTCACATATGTTAAATTTAATTATAAGAGAAAAAATGAAATAATTAACGATTAACAATGTTAAAGAATAGGATGAACCAATAATTATTATATTAATGTGTTTCTATTGGTCAAAAAAACTAATTATATGTAAATAAATATTGTAGAAACCTTATATCCAAGAACAATATGCATTTAAATTGAAACCATATATTTTTTTTAAGAACATGTTCCTTTCATTATAGATAATCACAACTCATACTTTAATTATTGCGGTGGATAAAAATACTGAGATTTTTTTATATATCTTCCCTTTAAGTTATATCCATATATATTTTAATACCAACACTTTGGTGGGATTCACTATAACTCTCTTTGTATGCTAGTACCTCTCAGGTGGTAAAGAATGATGGAAGAAGAGATATTATAGGTAAAGGTTGAATTACCCAAAGGCCTACCCAAGGTTCATGTAAATAACTTCATTTTAAAGGCTCATTTGATGGGATTTGGGATGTTCGCTAAGCCTCATGAATTAACTCAAATATTATAATACAAAAAATTAAATATGATCAGATAAAAACATTTATAACCATAATCCAATATAATAACTCCCAAATGCTTTATAATATTCAATGTTTATTAATAAAATCTATTTGGTGGATGATTATCAAATGTTAATTATTAACATCTGGAAACAAATATTAGTCATAAGGTGTTTTAAAAATCATACAATAGAATTCATATCTCTATGAATTTTCTATTGAGTGGATCATTTACCCATGATTATTTTGTTTTGATAATTACAAATATACCTCTTGTCATTTATATTGTTTAATAATTGTTTAATAGTATCTTTTATTATACTATATTAGGTTTGTGTTTAATTATTTAATTTATATTTTTGTCGTTATTTGATTTGTTGTATGTATTTATATTTGGATAATCTTTTATATGCTAAACTTTTTTATGTTATTTCATACATTGAGAATGTTTTTTGTAAGTGAATAACAGGTTTTGGTAAGATAATGTTAGTGATATGTGAGACAAGATCAGTGTTTCATAAGAAAACCGAGACTACTATTGTGAGTATTATAATTTATATTTCATTGAAAAAGTCAATAGTGATTTCTATGTAAGCATACTTTCATATGTAATGGGACTGTATATGAATAACATGAACTACACCACAAGAATACAATCTGATTTAAGAATAATGTTATTTTTTTGTTTTGGTTCATGTTTTTCATCTTTTCTTGGGCTTCTGGTTTTCGTTGTGCGGTGATTGTGGATGTGCGAGGTGTGGACACTGTGGGGGTCCATTTTGTGATTGTTTGGTGTAATGGTATCCCTGAAGAAAGGTATGTTTTTAAATCTATGGATGTTCTATTCTTCTTTGGTGCTCTGTTTGTGGTGGCGATGTTGGACTACACCGGTTTTTCTCTGACGGGTTGGTGTGGTGACAAGAAGATGACGGCAGCCATGGGGAGGATCTGTGTTGGATCTGTGCAGCAGCTTGGTCTCATGAATCTGTTTGATGTGGTGAATGTGTTATGTGTTTATGGTGGTGGTGAGGACCTCTGGTGGTCAGCGAAGGGATGGCGATGATGGTGATTTCCGATGAAATCTCACCGGTGATCGGATGAATGATGGCTGGTTTTATGGATCAGGGCGATTGTGAGTCATGAGGAGGCATGGTGTATGGCGTATCAATGTCAAGATATAGTTATGATTTCTCCAGTTTTTGAATTTGAATTTTGAACTTTGAAATGTAAGCTAGGAAGCAGGTTCTTTGACCGTTGTTTGATGTTTTGCGGCAGCGTTTGTATGGTTACTGGTTTCCCTTAAACCGGTCTTTGAAAATGGAAAAAAATATCTTCTGAGGTAAGAATAACGTGATTCGTGACTAATTGTTCATATTAAAAGAATGTAATCTACAAACGATCATAAAATTACAATATCATAAAAACACACAATCAAAATTATCCTACATATATTTCCACCACTCCAATGGATTCCAAAGGCCCAACACAACTAATAATGTTCTTTCAATTTAATTATAATTTTGATTCCTTATTTTTTATTCATTTTCAATGTAATATTTGGTTAATGTTAAGATAGAGTTGTTATAAAATGTATTATGATGAAGCATAGTGAGACTGTATTGATGAAAATGAATTATGGGTTAGTCGATTCAATATTTATTGGGCTATAGACCTACTGTCAATGATGGTTGCATGATATGAAGTAAAGACACTATATTATCAAGGAATTAATAACAAGGTTTCATTGACATTACCTATTGTGTAATGAAGTATTGAGAGACTATGTTTGACACCATATGATATATGAGATTAAGTATCAAGACTATGATAGAATCAATTTATCATCAATATGTAATGAGAATTTACATTAAGATGATAATTATTTGTAAACAAGAAGTGAAGTAACATAATGATCAGTCATCATTGAATATTATAAATACTGGAAATGGTTACTTTCCATTTTTTGATTTATTATAATTTCAATATCATTTTTGACCATTATCTGATATAAATATGATCCATGTGAAGTTATAGCTAGAAACTTACGAGGAAGGTTCATGGGGAGATTTACATGAACAAAATATGCATTATTAAATCATCTATTTAAATGGATTAAATAAAACTTATATAAAAATACTATTAAAATATGAATGAATAACATTAGAAGACATTCATAGGCTACTTTATTCAATATACTATCAATATGTATTACATAAATTGATTTTTGTCTTCTCATGGATTCATTATTCTAGTATTTTGTTAAAGGGTAGAGGTTATGTTATTATACAATAACACCTATTAATCTTAATAAAAATCATGGCTTAATTTATTTACTCTTTTCATTGTACATTTATAGTTCTAAATTATAAATTATTTATCAATTTGTAACATAACTCATACCTAAATAAAATGAAGTTTAAATAGGTTATTCCTTAACCTGGTGAAATCAAGTGTTGGGGGTTTGACTCTAAGTGTGGAAAAGAAATATTAGGGTTGTTCCCCCAGGTAATGAAAATATAGTTTATAAATATGTTTTAATATCATTCAAAACTATTGTATATATAGTTGATAAAAACACTCTCACATTTGGGGGAGTGAAAAATAGATTGAGGATATTTGTGACTTGAACTAATATAAAATATTTCTTCCACCATGTTCTATAATTTTCTACATTCACACTAAGAACCAACTACAATTATTTGTATTCTATAATTGTTTAATTTGGTTATCAATAAAATTCTACATTATTTTTTTAATTATTCATATTACTTTTAGATTTAAAACACACCCCCTCTTATCTCATTCCATCTAAATTATGGGAAATATCATGGACCATTCCATACACTACCACAAGTTTTAGTTGAGGCATGGAATTTTATATCAAGCCTTATTATATCCCAAATTCAAATAATATAATATTTGTTGGATTGCATGATTTTTTTACTCTATGGTGTACCTAAATTATATAATATTGTAGATCCAAAATTATCACTTGATTTAAAATTACATTATATAATATCTCCACAAATCTCACACTTGCACTGAATACTGTTAAATTTTGAACCAATTCATACGTTATTGTGTCATAAATAACATTTCAGGAGACTATATTAGAAAAATATTTTTGAAATATATAGAAACAAAATTTTAATGCTGTTAATATAAAATCACATTATAACACATCATATTAAAAAACCTTTTGAATAACCATAAAAATTTCATTTTGAATAAACTCTAAAAATATTAGTGTATCCCTCTATATTTTTTATAAATCTCAACACCTATTCATTCAATAAAAAATCATGACCCATTGATACTTTAGTGTTTAAAAATAATATTAATTCATAAGTCTATATATGAAAGAAAAGAGTCGCCTTTGGAAAATAATTAGTGATACTAAAGCAACAATGGGATTTGGAATGATATCTATCAATAAAATGTGTTTATAAACATAGATCCACGTACTATAAATATAGATTCATGAGTTTTCATATGATACCTTTTCCCAATACATGGAGTGAATATGCGACGTGGAGTACATAAATATCATATAAACGAATCTTATTTTCTTGATTCCTCTAGTATAGACTGACCAAGTCGATTAATACATCACGTGTTATTCATCCATGTGGACGAGATCATGACATTCCCTAAAATAAAATGGATAAGCACCTCACATGTTATATTTAGGTATGGTTGTGCACTCCTTTAGTATATCAAAATTAAGGTTCTAGATTTCATAGTCAACATATGTGAGGAAAAATCTCATATTGTTTAAGCCATAGCCGATGACATGATCAACAACATACCCAACTACCCCTAATTAGCAGATCTTCAATTAATGTATAAGAATGGTAATAAATTATGTTGGTTCTCATGAATGGTATCTTACAAAAATAAGGCATAAGCATATCCAAATGTGAAAAATTAATGTATAATATAACAGAAATATATTTTATGAAATTCCATGTGGTATACTTATAACCCTCTAGTGCTCAAAAATCCTTTTGTTCCTCAATTAAGGATTCCATTTCATATATATGATGTCATTCTCACACCAACCTTAATATTTTATCACATCATATAACATTTAATATTGTATATTGGTTACATATAGATCAATTTTATGCTTTTATAGGTTTGCTACCATTTCACTTCATGCAATGTATTTCATGGATTTTACATAGAAATACATTGTACAAGTAGTGGGAGTAGATACAAGAATCATTGAAAATACCAAATGAGACAATTTGGAAGTTATTAAATGAATTATAATGTATTTAAATGATTCTTAATGTATTATTATTTATTTTGAAGTGGATATAACATTGAGGGGTTTTTAGAATTATTATTTCAAGGAGATTTAGATAATCAGAAGAGAATTATGGGATATGTGTTCATTTACAATAGGGCCTCCAAGCCAAAATCTCTGACTTGGTACTAAATGAAAATACTTTATATACAAGATTTGATACCAAGTGATATGACCTCTGAAAAACATATATTTATTTTACACCAATTAATATTGGCATAATCCATATATTTTACATATTTTATTAGTATAAAATTATTTTATCCCCTCATATTTACTTATTAATTGACTTTTAATAATTATTTCCAATATAAGTGGAAATTCATTACTATTTTTTGAATATGGATTAAATAGAAAAAATTTTGGTGATTACTGATTTATTTTGTTTTTTCAATAAAAAAGAATGTAAAGCTACTAATTATTCTTTATATTTCTATTGGGAAAGAATACCATGTTATTTGAATGTTAGATTTGATGATTTAGACAAGGAAAGAACACCCTATAAGGATGATCTTAAGTAGATAAAGACTATTATTATCCAAAATAAATTGTATATATAAGAATAATTCTCCATGATGTGTAATAATGGATTTTACCCTTAAAAGGATGCATAAATATCTTATGAAAACAATTCATGCTGCATAATAATGATTCCAGTGCTATATAAGAATAAATGTCACCCAGAAGGATGATTCGTGAATAGATGATTTTCTCAAAGGGATGGATCTCTGGTATGGATGATCCCCATAAGAATGAAGGAAGATTTAGAAGAATTGTTGAGAAATTATATAAGGATTTACCTTACACCATAAAAATGACTCCCAATCAATGTAATCATAGATATATGTAATAATGAATTTCATAATGATGATGCTCATATGGATGAGATCATCTATAAAATCATTCTTTTATTAGATTTCAGAATGCTTAAGGATGATCTTAGATATGTAAGCATGATTTCCTCTTTCCTTGTAAGCATGAAGGTATCTTCATAAGAATGTATTCGACTTCATAAGGATCATTTTAACTGTATACTGAAACAACAAATTATCATATCAAACTTCATTAGAAAAACCATAGTTATCCACATGGATTATAATATGAATTATATTTTGATCAAGAATAATACAAAAAGTTTTTGATTTTGGGAGGAATATATTATTATTTAGAAAGAATCCAATGCAGTATGGAAAAATCTAAAAGTTCAAAGGAGTGAGGATCTCCTGAGGATTGCTTTGAACCAAATTAAAATCTTGTAAGGACACTATATAAAGAAGAGTTGGAATGAAGGAAGTAGGACCCACACAATCGGGGCGTCGGTTTTCATATTTTCATATATTATTTTCATTTTCATTCTAGTGTAATGTTCTATATTTCTCCTATAACCCTTATTAACATTCAAATTGATATATAAAACTAGTTGGTGATTAGGGATGTGAAGTATTTAAATTTTTATCCCTGAGTACTAAAATTTATTTATAAAAATCTCTCTTTTATTAACTGGTTTTAGTGTTCAATATAATTTATTAATATCATATGTTATTGTAAATGGTTTAATTTTTTTATTAAATAATTAAATTAGGCAAAGAATAGTTATCTCCCTCCATAAAACTCTCATATATATATATATATACATGGAATTAAAAATGAATTTTTATTGAAAATCAACGGGACATTTGGTTCATATGTAAAGAGTAACAAAATATTATTTGGCGACTTGGGTAACAAAAAAATCAATTTTGTCTTTCACTAGTTAACTAAGAGTGGGTAATTATGTCACCTTGAAAAAAAGGAGGATAGACCAAGATGATATATAAAGACATGTAAATTTCAAGAATTTTTTTTCATAAATACTTTGGAATTTTATGAGTACCCAGTTTCTGACGACACCTGAATCCGAGGCCTGGTGTGCCCAAAATAAATTTTTGAAGTTCTGTTTGGGTACGTTCAATAAACGTATGAGTGAGTTTTTATATCTTTTAAACCAGTCCTTGGAATTGAAATCCGAGGACACCGATGAACTCGCAATGCCAATATTCTCTTAAGGGGACCTTTACCACAGTTTCATTTTATGCGGGTAGAAGGTTAATTTTTTTGGGGATATAAAATAAATTAAATAAAATTTATGTACACAATTTTTTTTGTAGTTATAACCTACAAGAGGAAGTTAAGGGTGGGCCCACACCCCACATAACCTCCCCTGATAGGATTTAGTGTGGCGGGGAACACACAAACCCTAACCCTTCCACCTCCCCTCAACTCCCAATTAATTCTCTACTGTTTATTTTTGACAACTCCTCATTAATGGTTGAGCCTCTCCACCTCACTCTTCCCATCAATTGTGCCAACTCATATAATTAATGTATACATTAATTATTCAGCACCGCTTTTGAATCAAATTGAATTGTATGGAAATTATATTAATTTCATTGCCTTTTTAGTTCTTTTGTGTTGGAAAATCACTTTTGTGGAAAGGCTCTGGAAAATTAGAAGAAAGGTGATGCTTCATCGATGAAGAACACTATTCTTCAACAAAGAACATCCCTAATGAAGAATGTGAAGGACTTCTTCCAACGATGCTTCTTCCTCGGACACACCTCAACGTCAAGAAGTCTACGTTTTCTAAGACAATGACTCTTCTGCCACCATTGATGGGACGACATCGTTCCTTCCGCGACGCCCCACTACCGCGACGCTCGTCTTCCGCGGCTCGACGACGTGTGATATCTTTTGCGAGTTATGGGTTTTGTATAATTTTTAAGTGTATAAATTATTTCGATTGGGTTGTTTTCTTTGGAATAATCTTGGCCATATGTTATTGCCTAACGCGGAGGGCGCGGGACGAACGAACATGGCATGACGACCCTCCGTTGTTCTTTATTTTTGATTCTCAATGGGAAGCAGTGACGATCGAAGGTGGAAGCCGTGCACCAGCTGCGTGAAGAGGAATTGCAGCCGCAACCAAGGGCCGCTCGGGCAATGAAGAACTGGTCGGCTAAGCCGGCCGGACCAAAGAAACTACGGCGCCACAAGGGCGCCGTGCTACGGAGGACCGAGGCCCGTAATCCGCGGGCCGCTTCGGAGGTGAACTGGCCGGCTCGTCGGCCGGCCGAGTGAAGGAGCCATTGCACGCGAAGGTGTTGCATAGTTGGACCGCTTCTCGCCCAAGCATGCCGCTTGCGCTGGGAAGGCCGACCGGTTTTGGTCGGCCGGTTGGGAGGGAGGCGCCGCTGGGCGCCGCCGGTTCAGAAAAGCGGGGGGCCACACCCCCCTTGGCCCACTCGGCCCTCCGGGCTGAGCCGCAGCTAGCTGGGTCGTGCCCCGTTGGGCTGGGCTGTGTGATATACCGGGCCGGACCAACCCTCTGCTATGTCAGACCTGGCAAAACTGGGTTGACCCAACCCATCGTCCCATTGGGCATAACGGGCCGAGCCCCTTTCCACTTAAATGTGAATATCATGAAGACCGTCCGTCCGATCGAAGCGATGTCTGCAACACTGGGTCCCTCGTGATGTGGCGGTCCTTTTGCGATACTCTAAGTGAGTTTTGGACGAATTTAAAAAATTTACGGGTTGGGAACGAGCGTAATTCCAACTGGGCCCCTGCAACGGAGAAGCCAAGAACTATCAGACCGTGCGTCCGATTGACGCGCCTTCTGTCGCGTTGGGTTTCTTGTGATGAGACGGAAGTTTGGGATACATCAACTATAGACTTCATGATATTTGGTGTATCAAATCCCTTTCCTCGAGGAGAAGACCCTCCCAGAATCGAGCGTGTTGTGTGCGGGAACCCTAGAGCTGGCTCCGACTACATCGACTTCTGTACTGGTATCCTCCGTGGGTTCGACAGTGACGACTACCGTACTAGAATCCTTCATGAGTTCTAGGGAAATGACTACTGTTCTTGTATCCTATGTTGGTTCGGTAGTTTGACCTCTGTATTTGAATACTGTGTGGGTCCGGAAGAGTAGCTGGTCTTGTATCCTGTGTGGGTCCGACAGCTTCGCTGTTCTTGTATCCTATGTGTGTCCGAAAACTTAGATGAATCAGTGACTACAACTTATCATCACTATCTCTATACGAAAGATGTATAACTATGTGAGATGAGTCTTGTTTTTTTAATCTTTATCATTGATGTTATTGATTTCTTTCCTGTGTGGACTAGGTAGTATTTGGGATCAAGATTTGGAGTTTTACTCTAGTTGATAACTTAGTTATATGTATGGGCATATACCTAAGTAGGGTTGGTTGATACTTCGTGTTTGTTTCTCTCTTTTTAGATTTATCCATTGTGGATTCTGGGAGACCTTCAGTGGTCTCGAGGTCCCTACTGAGTATCATATGCTCACCCCTGCATGGGCTATGCCCACAATATGTTGTGTTAGTTGCAGATGATAGACAACACTGATTGAGGTAGATACTTGTAGAGCTAGACGGTACTCGGAGGTGGACCACTTGGAAGGACGTACACGGAGCAGACAGATGGACTTGAGGTGTTGAGGAGGCCATCTGTACCAACCCTTCAGTTGGGATTCTCAGTGGAAGACTCAGTGGTTGTTGTTTTAAATTACTATAGTTGTGTTAGCTTTCAGTTGTACTGTACTTTCCGTTGTTTTTTTATACTGGCTCATTTACTTTTCAACACTTTCTTTCGTACTCAGTTTACTTAGTTCTTACTTTGGTTCTGTACTCTGTTGTATTGTTTACTTTTATAAAGGAAATTCCTTCCCTTTTTATCACGATTTACGCCTTTGGTGCTACTCTCCAGCCCCTAGCTTATGGAAGGTGGGCTTGGGGTGGTCATGGAATGGGCCCCGAGGATGGGTCGAGACAAATTTGTATCAAAGTAGTTGGTTCTACTATAGAACTCATGACTCTGATCATTATTACTGCGAAGCAATAGTGTTAAGGGTATTGAGTGTGGTTTTCAGTCCAGGGAGTCCATTGTTGGTGTAGCGGCCGATGTATCCATACACCAGGACCCTGACCTCTGATTTCTGACTCAGTGCATGAAAACACTGATTGCGTGTGTGTTTCCCTTGAAAAGTTTTCTTTGTGATTACTTGTGTCAGCTCACCAGGTATACTATTTGACAGTGGAACACCTATTTATTTTCATGATGGCCCCACGAATCCAGCAAGCTGGGGTTTCGAGTTACGTACTGGCTTATAGCCCATCGAGCGACGAGGCCTCAGTACAGGGCCCCATCACAGCGGTGGCACTAGCGGTACCACTACCTGAGGGGCCACTGATATCACCAGCCCCAGCAGCAGAGAGTGCACGCCACCTGAGTGCATTGACAGAGTTCCAGTGACAGAGGCCGCCCATGTTCTGCAGGGAGTAGGACCCCTAGGCCGTTGGGGATTGTCTGGAGGCTATCGTCAGAGTTTTCAGATTGTTAGGGACACCAACCAACATTATGGTGATCCTTGTCGCGAGTCTTCTGCAAGAGGCAACAGGTTGATGGTGGATCCTAATTCTCCAAGTGCATGATGAGGCATCACTTCTTTGGACAGACTTCGAGAGTCTCTTCAGCTCAGAGTTTGTTCCAACCACCCTTTGTGCAGTGTAGATTCATGTGTTACTACATCTGTAGTAGGGAAACATGATAGTAGAACAGTACTCAGTGAGGTTTAATAACCTCTCACTCTACTCCACAGATCTGGTACGAGACATTTTTTTCAGGGCCCAGACCTTCGAGTAGGGATTGAGGCATGAGATCTGGGATTCGACAATTCCCCTCAGTATCCCGATGCAGGCTGGGGTGCTGGAGAAAGCCCTTCTAGTGGAGAGCTTTCTCACTGAGCAGTCGCCAGCGGTGAGACCCACTACAGGGCGACACGTAGTAGATTCTTCTACAGCCGGCAGTAGACACATGTCGCAGGGGTCCAAGAAGACAAGGCCATCAGGTGCGCAACCTCAGGATAAAGGATCGGTTGTGTGGGGAACACGAAATAGATCCAGCCATATGAGGAGAAGACAGTGCTATGCATGTGGCGGGCAGGGTTACATGGCTCGTGACTGCCCAAACCACCATGCAGACGAGAAGAAGACAGTAGAGGGACCTCCTAGGCATAGGCAGTGTTTTGACCATGGTGGTCTGCTGGGAGCGGGTAGACGTGGTAGAGGAGCTGGCCGAGCAGCGGGTGGTGGACGACATTTCGAGGCTCTACCACCACCACCACCAGGAGGTCCACCCCAACCACATGGAGATGGCCGATAGAGGTGGGCACTGCTTCAGGCAGTTGAGGCCTATGACCACAGAACACCTGAGATGATTCTAGGTACTATCTGTGTCTACTCCACCCTTTCTACAGTTATTTTAGACACAGTTGTGAGTAATTCTTTTATTGTCTCCACCCTTGTTCGGAGATCAGAGATTCTGACGGAGCCGTTGGCTTGATCCTTACGGCTAGAGACTCCTACGGGAGTAGAATCAATGATTACGCACTAGTTCTGGCAGTGTTATCTTACTCTAGGAGGTGAGAGCTTCGATTGGGATCCTCTTGTAGTGGCATTGAGGCCTTACGATGTCATCTTGGGTATGCACTGGTTATCTACAGTCCATGCTTAGATCGACTGTATTAGGCGCAAGGTGCAGTGTATCTGCATGGATGGGAGCATGTTCACCTTCATTGGTGAGAAGGGAGCCTTTTCAGCGCAGGGTGGACTTATGCATAGGAGAGTGCAACCAATCACACATCAGTTGGATAGTCTCTTCCTTAGAGTAGTTGATGTGCGGAGTCTGAGTTTTCCTGTTGTGGTGGATCAGTATGCAGACATTTTTCCTGACGACTTTCCAGGACTACCTCCTCGTAGAGAGGTAGACTTCAACATAGATCTTTACCCCAAGAAAACACTGATATCTATCTAAACATATCGAATGGCTCTCGTCGAGCTCCGTGAGCTTTGGGTACAGCTAGAGGACATGCAGGGAAAGGGATTCAGCCGACCTAGTGTTTCACCCTAGGATTCTCCAATTTTGTCTAGCAAGAAGGAGGATGGGAGCTTGCAACTGTGTGTCGACTACCATTTCCTGAATCAGGTGACCATAAGGAACAAGTACCCACTTTTGAGGATTGAATACCTCTTCAATAAGCTCAAGGGAGCACAATGGTTCTCAAATATAGAACTCAGATCAGGCTATCACCCGCTCAGAGTTCGAGATGAGGATGAGCAGAAGACTACCTTCATGTGTCGGTATGACCACTACGAGTTCTTGGTTATTCCCTTCGGCCTGACCAACGCTCCAGCTGTGTTTATGAGTCTCATGAAAAAGATTTTCAAGCCTTACCACGACCATTTTGTTGTAGTCTTCATCGACAACATAATGACTTACTCAACTACTGAGGAGGAGAATGCCTATCACTTGTGAGTTGTACTAGATACACTCCGAGAGCACTAGCATTATGGTAAGCTCTCGAATTTCCAGTTCTAGATTTGAGAGGTTCATTTCTTGGGACACATCATCTCAGAGGCGTGGGTAGAAATGGATCCAGGAACGTTCGAGGTAGTGCTTTCATGGGTGCCACCCAGGACTGTGATGGAGGTTTCGAGTTTTCTGGTCCTGGCTGGATACTATATGGAGATTGTGCCAGACTTCTCCAGAGTTATAGCACTGCTTTCATCTTTGACGAAGAATGGGAAACCCTTCATGTGGTTAGATAGATACCAGCAGAGCTTCCAGAAGCTGAGACGGAGATTGACCAGTGCGCCCATATTGAGGCTACCGAAGGAGGGATTTGGGTATGTAGTTTACTACAACGCATCAAGGATTAGACTCTGGTGTGTGATGATTTAGGAGCGAGTGTTGATCTCATATGGTTCATGATAGTTGAGACAACATGAGAAGAACTATGCTACCCATGACCTGGAGTTAGCAGCATTGGTCTTCGCCTTGAAGATGTGGCGACACTATCTGATGGGTGAGTGCTTTACAGTCTACTCGGACTACCAGAGTCTCAAGTGCATCTTCTCGCGGAAGGACCGGAACCTGAGACAGTGGAGATGGATCTAGTTCCTCCCAGACTATGACTTTGAGATAGTCTATTCTCTTGGGAAGGAGAACATTGTAGCTGATGCTCTCAATAGAAGATCAGGCATCCGGCTGGTATGAGAGGCGATGGACCAGCTAGCCGTGTTGTAGATATCCTTTGTGGATATATATGGAGTATCCTTTCTTCATTCTCTCACAATCACCCCTCCACTTCTTCAGTGAGTTAGATAGGCACAACGAGGAGATACTGTCTACGAGACACGACGTGCTCAGATATCCTCAGGGCTAGCACTCGATGGATTTTTTGAAGGAAGGGAGCACATTATCCTCTTCAGGGGACATATGATGATACTAGTTGCACTACAGGAGGAGGTGTTGAGGGAGTTCCACACATTCCCTCTAGAGGTATATCCAAGAGTGGATAAGATGTATCAGGACCTCAGACGATAGCACTGGTGGCCGAGTATGAATAAGGTAGTTTCCGAGTTCGTTTCACGATGACTCACTTGTCAGAAATGAAGGTGGATCACCATGTATTAGTAGGCTTGGCATATCCCTTAGAGGTCCCAGAGTGGAAGTGGGATGTGATCTGCATGGATTTCTTGAAGGGGCTTCCACGTACATCCAGAGGACATGACTCTATGTACAGGAGATCATACAACTTCATGGTGTGCCATTGATGATCGTCTCCGGTTGGGATGCACAATTTACTTCCCGGATTTGGAAGGGGTTGTAGGAGGCATTTGGGACATAGCAACATCTGAGATCCGCCTTCTATAATCAGATGGATGAACAGACTGAGAGGACCATTCATACTCTTGAGGACATGCTCCGTGCATGTTTCCTCGACTATTGTCATAGCTGTGACGATCACTTTCCATTGGTGGAGTTTGCGTACAACAACATCTACCACTCCACCATCCGGATGGCCCCTTACGAGGCACTGTATGAATGACCTTGAAGATCACATTTGTACTAGACTGACCTAGGGGAGTCAGCACTTATAGGGCTAGAGATGGTGCAAGATACGATGGAGAAGGGGCAGATCATCTAGGAGCGGATGAAGACTGCACAGAGCAAACATAAGTTCTATACTGATAGGAGATGGAGACCACTGGAGTTTGAGGATGGAAACCACGTTTTCCTATGGGTCTCACCTCGACGTGGCCTATGGAGATTTTGGTGGGGTGACAAGTTATCTCCACGATCAATCGAACCTTTCCAAGTCCTCAGAAGATTAGGCAAGGTGGATTACTTCCTGGCCCTTCCACCTCAGTTGCATCGGGTGCACGACGTCTTCCACGTATCTCATTTGAAGAGACACGTGCACGACCTGACCCACATCATCGATCACAGGCAGCTGGACATTGATGATGGGGTGACATTCATGGAGGTCCCAGTGGAGATCGAGGAACAACAGGAACCGGTCCTACGTGGATCGTTGATTCCTCTTGTGAGCATTCGTTGGCAGCACGAGAACCTCCATGAGAGTACTTGGGTGTGGGAGGCTCAGATGTGTGCTCAGTACCCCCATTTGTTCCCCGAGTGTGTGTTGTATCTTTATAGAGAGGTAAATCCCTGAGGTGGGGGTAATGTAAAGACCTGGAAATTTCATGGAAATTTTTATTCTTAAATACTTTGGAATTTTATGAGTATGCCGTTTCTGACGACACTCTAATCTGAGGCCCGGTGTGCCCAGAATCAATTTTTGATGTTTTGATCAGGTACATTCAGTAAACGTACGAGCGGGTTTTTCTGTCTTTTGAACCGGTGCTCAGAATTCAAATTCGAGGACACCGACGAACTCGCAGCACCAGTATTCTCTTAAGGGGACCTAAATCGCAGTTGCGTTTTATGCGGGTTGAAGGTTAATTTTTTGGGGATATAAAATAAATTAAATAAAATTGTTGTACACAATTTTATGTATTTTTGGTAGTTATAACCAATAAGAGGAAGTTAAGGGTGGACCCACACCCCACATAACCTAACCTGAGAGGATTTATTGTGGTGGGGCCCACACGAACCCGAACCCTTCCACCTCCCCTTAACTCTCCATTGATTCCCTAGTATTTATTTTTGACAACTCCTCATTAATGGTAGAGCCTCTCCACCTCCCTCTTCCCATCAATTGTTCCAACTCATATAATTAATGTCTATATTAATCATTCGGCACCACTTTTGAATCAAATTGAATTGCATGGCAATTATATTAATTTGAGAGCCTTTTTATTTATTTTGCGTTGGAAAATCACTTTTGGGGAAAGGCTTTGGAGAATTAGAAGAAAGGTTATCCTTCTTCGATGAAAACACCGTTCTTCAACGAAGAACACCCAAAACGAAGAATGTGAAAGACTTATTCAAACGACTCTTCTTTCTCAGACACACCTCAACGTCAAGGAGTATATGTCTCCTACGACAAAAACTCTTCCGCCATCATTGATGAGACGACACCATTCGTCCGTGATGCCTGACTACCGCGACACTCATCTTCTGCGGATCGACGACGTGCGGCGTCTTTTGCGAGGTTGGGATTTTGTATAATTTATAAGTGAATAAATTATCTCGATTGTGTTGTTTTCTTTGGAATAATCTTGGCCATATGTTACCGCCTATCGTGGAGGGAGCCTGCCAAATGAACATGGCCTGATGACCCTCTGTTGTTCTTGATTTTTGATTCTCAACGGGAAGTGGTGACTATCAAAGGTGGTGGCCACACGCCAGCCGCATGCGGAGGAACCGTAACCCGCAACCGCAGGACACTCGACCGACGAAGAACCGGCCGGCTGAGAAGGATGGACCAAAGAAACTGCAACACCCCTAGGGCGCTGCCCTGTGGAGGATCGCGACCCACAATCTGCGGGCCGCTTCGGCGGCGACCCGGCTTGCTCATCGGCCGGCCGGGTGAAGGAGCCATGACACCCGAAGGTGACGCATAGTAGGACCTCAGCCCGCCCGAGCATGCCACTTGTGAGGGAGGCGCCGCATGGTACCACCAATTTGGAAAAGTGGGGGGCCATGCCCCCCCTCGGACAGCTCGGCCCTCCAGGCCGTGCCGGGTCGGGCCGCGCCCCCTCGAGCCAGGCCGCGCCCCATCGTCCTGAGCCACATGATTCACTGGGCTGGTCTGAAACTATTCTGGGTCGGACCCACCAAAACTGGGTTGACCCGACCCGTCGGCCCACTGGGCTTAACGGGCCGGGCCGGTTTCCACTTAAAGGTGAATATTTTGAAGAGAGAGCATCTGATCGACATTCCGTTTGTGGCACTAGGACTCTCATGACATGATAGTCCTTTTGAGATAATCTATTTGAGTTTTGGAAGACTTTGGAAAACTGCTGGGTTAGGAACGAGCGTAATTCGAACAGGGCCCCTCGAACGGAAAAGCTAATAACTCTCAGTTTGGGCGTCCGATTGACGCGTCGTCTGTCGTGTTGGGTTTATTTTGATGAGACAGAACTTTGGGATACATCAACTCTGGACTTCGTGATAGTTGATGTATCGACCCCCTTTAATCGAGGAGCAGACCCTCCCAGAATCGAGCGTGCTATGTGCGGGAAAACTAGAGCTGGATGTGACTGCATCAACTTCTGTACTGGAATCCTCTGAGGGTTCGATAGCGACGACTACCGTACTGGAATCCTCCATGGGTTCGACGATGATGACTACTGTTCTTGTACCCTATGTGGGTCCAGCAGTGTAGCTGTTCATTTATCCTATGTGGGTCTGACAGGTTAACTGGTCTTGTATCCTGTGTGGGTCCGACAGCTTAGATGAATCAGTGACTTCATCTGATCATCTCTATCACAATGCGAAAGATGTATACTTGTGTGAGCTGAGTATTGTATTTAAATATTTATCATCAATGTGATTGATTTCTTTCCTGTGTGGTCAGGGTTGTATTTGGGATTAAAAGTTGGAGTCGTAATGTGGTTGATAACTTAGGTATATGTATGGGCATATACCTATGTAGGGTTGGTTGATACTTCGTGTTTGTATCTCTCTTATGTGGGTTATCCTTTGTAGATTTTGGGAGACCTTCAGGGGTCTCAGGGTCCCAAATGAGTATCGTATACTCACCTCTACACGAGCTTTTCCCGCACTACATTTAGTTGGTTGCAGATGACAGAAAACACTGATCGAGGTAGAGAAGATGGACGGTACCCAGAGGTGGACCACTTGGCAGGATGTACACGAAGCAGACAGATGGACTTGAGGTGCTGAGGAGGCCATCTGTACCCACCCTTCAGGTGGGATTCCTGGAGGATGACACATTGGTTTTTTTACTTTACTGTAGTTGTGTTAGCTTTTAGTTGTACTGTACTTTCAGTTGGGTTTGTATACTTTCCCATTTACATTTTCGCACTTACTTTCATACTCAGATTACTTAGTGCTTACTTCAGTTGTGTACTCTATTGTGTTTCTTACTTTTATAAAGGCAATGACTTCCCTTTTTATCAGGATTTACGCCATTGGTTCTAGTCACCAGCCCTTTTCCTATGGAAGGCGGGCTTACAGTAGTCACAGCACGGGCCCTGAGGACGTGTCGTGACATGATATCTTTCTTAAATCAATTACCACCATATCTATCACACCTAGCGTGAGAGGTTAAAGGATTGTGGAACCTATGACTTTATAATAAATAAGAATAGGTGTAAAATAATGAGAAACTATTTTACTATTGTAAATCAAAAAATCCATCACGAACCATCACCCTATAATCATTTTATTTTCAAACCTTCAATTCACTCTCTGCACTTTCTTCAAATTAATATACTTTCAATAAAATAAAAAAACCCCATTTCCTAACTCAAAGAAAAAAATAATTTTTGAAATCCAATTTTGGGGAAAACAATATGTTGCCACTAATAATACATTTATCCCATGAAAATGATTGATTTTATCACACCCCATGAAAAATAGTTGTCAAAACATGGAACCATAATTCAGTAGGTAGTTCCCAAAACTACATATTAATTTCATGACAATATCTTTAGCTTACCAACTATTCTCTATTTAATTTGAGATAAATACAACTCTACTAACAAGGATTCAAAATTTAAACATTCAATCTAAATGTGAAGAATATACCTTGATAGACCGTAGTAAAACTTCCAATGCTTACTATGAACCTTCCACCATGGAATCCATACCAAATGAAACCTAAAGGTATTTTACCACTTAGTTTAGAAATAAAAATAATCACATTTTTATTCACTCTTTTCCAATTTATTGTGAAATAAAAACTAAACTAATTCAATTATTTTCCAAGTGTCATAATCTTTTAGGTGAATACCTTAATAAGAACATAATGGAGTTCTCTTTAGACTTCAACAATTTGAATCCCATAAGAGTAGAGAAAGAAGAATTCAATTAGAGGGAATTCTCAATATCACTTAAAATAGATGTATAAGAGTGGATACCGAATCAGTAACCTGGAGAATTATATGATTAGGATAACCAAGAAAGACTCTTCATCCAATGATTCTTCCCCAACTCTAAAAAACCATCACTGAAGAGATTTATTCCATCAGATCAGATTTGTAGGAGACTCGTAATGTGTATTAGGAGTGGTTCACTACGGGAAAAATGGGTATTTGTGACGGGAATAAATCCCGTCGCAAATAGCCCCGTGAAAAACTTATTTGCGACCGGGGTATTTACCCGTCGCAAATAAGTAGGCTTTTGCGACGGGATTGCTTTCCCAGTCGCAAAAGAACTGGCGCGCGTTGCACGCCAAATCGCGGGAAAACTATTTGCGACGGGGGAATATTCCCGTCGCAAATAACCGGTGACGGTAAAAGGTATTTGCGACTGAAATATTCCCCCGTCGCAAATAGTATGTCGGCAGGTGGTTATTTGCGACGGGTCCCGTCGCAAATAACTATTTAACCGTTGACCGTAATAAATGTTGGCTAAGGTATTTGCGACGGGTACCGTCGCAAATAACACTATTTGCGACGGGATTGCCGTCGCAAATAATCTAACCTATAAATACCCCCATCCGTTTTTTTCAAATCATTATCAAACTCCATCTTCTTCTTCTCTCAAAGTTGTATTTCTAAAGTTCATTTTTTCTCCAGTTTAATTTTTTTCTCCGGAGTAGATATTAAAGCTTTGAAGAACGATCAGAGCAGATTAATTTTCAAGGTATTTATGTTTATTTTAATTTAATATTTATTTTTAATTTTTTATTAGTTTCAATTATTCTTAATTAGTTGTAATTTTATTATGTTTACATTGTTTTGTTACTTAATAAATTTAAATTATTAGTATTGTTCATAGTTAATGGTAATTAGGAATAATTAGTAATAATTTTTAATAATTAAGAATAAATATTAATAATTAATAATAAATACCAATAATTAGGAATAATAACCAATAATTATCAATAATTAGGAATAATTAGTAATAATTACCAATAATTAGTAATAATTACCAATAATTAGTAATAATTACCAATAATTAGTAATAATTACCAATAATTAGTAATAATTACCAATAATTAGTAATAATTACCAATAATTAGTAATAATTACCAATAATTAGTAATAATTACCAATAATTAGTAATAATTACCAATAATTAGTAATAATTACCAATAATTAGTAATAATTACCAATAAGTAGTAATAATTACCAATAATTAGTAATAATTACCAATAATTAGTAATAATTACCAATAAGTAGTAATAATTATCAATAATTACCAATAATTAGTAATAATTAGTATTAATTACCAATAATTAGTATTAATTACCAATAATTAGTATTAATTACCAATAATTAGTAATAATTACCAATAATTAGTAATAATTAGTAATAATTACCAATAATTAGTAATAATTACCAATAATTAGTAATAATTAGTAATAATTAGTAATAATTACCAATAATTAGTAATAATTACCAATAATTACCAATAATTACCAATAATTACCAACAATTACCAATATTTACCAATATTTACCAATAATTTTACCAATAATTAGTAATAATTAGTAATAATTAATAATAATTACCAATAATTAGTAATAATTAGTAATAATTAGTATTAATTACCAATAATTAGTAATAATTACCAATAATTAGTAATAATTACCAATAATTATTAATAATTAGTAATAATTACCAATAATTAGTAATAATTACCAATAATTATTAATAATTAACAATACTTACCAATAATTACCAATAATTACCAATGATTAGTAATAATTATCAATAATTACCAATAATTGGTAATAATTAATAATAATTACCAATAATTAGTAATAATTGGTAATAATTAATAATAATTACCAATAATTAGTAATAATTATTAATAATTAGTAATAATTAATAATAATTACCAATAATTAGTAATAATTACCAATAATTAGTGATAATTACCAATAATTAGTAATAAATAACAATAATTACCAATAATTAGTAATAATTAGTAATAATTAGTAATAATTAGTAATAATTACCAATAATTCGTAATAATTACCAATAATTAGTAATAATTACCAATAATTAGTAATAATTAACAATAATTACCAATACTTAGTAATAATTTGTAATAATTAGCAATAATTACCAATAATTAGTAATAATTACCAATAATTAACAATAATTACCAATAATTACCAATAATTAGTATTAATTACCAATAATTAGTATTTATTACCAATAATTAGTATTAATTACCAATAATTAGGAACAATTACCAATAATTAGGAACAATTACCAATAATTATCAATAATTAGAAATAATTAGTAATAATTACCAATAATTAGTAATAATTACCAATAATTAGTAATAATTACCAATAATTAGTAATAATTACCAATAATTAGTAATAATTACCAATAATTAGTAATAATTACCAATAAGTAGTAATAATTATCAATAATTACCAATAAGTAGTAATAATTATCAATAATTACCAATAATTAGTAATAATTAGTATTAATTACCAATAATTAGTATTAATTACCAATAATTAGTATTAATTACCAATAATTAGTATTAATTACCAATAATTAGTAATAATTACCAATAATTAGTAATAATTAGTAATAATTACCAATAATTAGTAATAATTACCAATAATTAGGAATAATTACCAATAATTAGTAATAATTACCAATAATTTGTAATAATTACCAATAATTAGTAATAATTAGTAATAATTAGTAATAATTAGTAATAATTACCAATAATTCGTAATAATTACCAATAATTAGTAATAATTACCAATAATTAGTAATAATTAACAATAACTACCAATAATAAGTAATAATTAGTAATAATTAACAATAATTAGTAATAATTAGTATTAATCACCAATAAATAGTATTAATTACCAATAATTATTAATAATTACCAATAATTAATAATAATTACCAATAATTTGTAATAATTTGTAATAATTAGCAATAATTATCAATAATTAGTAATAATTACCAATAATTAACAATAATTACCAATAATTACCAATAATTAGTATTAATTACCAATAATTAGTATTTATTACCAATAATTAGTATTTATTACCAATAATTAGTATTAATTACCAATAATTATTAATAATTACCAATAATTCGTAATAATTACCAATAATTAGTAATAATTACCAATAATTAGTAATAATTACCAATAATTAGTAATAATTACCAATAATTAGTAATAATTACCAATAATTAGTAATAATTACCAATAATTAGTAATAATTAGCAATAATTAGTAATAATTACCAATAATTACCAATAGTTACCAATAATTACCAATAATTACCAATATTTACCAAATATTGGTCAATATTTACCAATATTTACCAATATTTACCAATATTTACCAATATTTACCAATAATTAGAAATAATTACCAATAATTAGAAATAATTACCAATAATTAGAAATAATTACCAATAATTTGGAATAATTACCAATATTTACAAATAATAACATTAGTACATTATTTGTATATTTTATTATTAATATTAAAATAATATAATTTTTTATATTATATACAATTCTCCTTAAATCTGTGTGTTTTCTGTCTCCACATGTAATATTCGCATTCTTTTTCAAAATTATCATCCTACTCGCCAATGGAGAGGTGAAAGTGAATGCAAATATTACATGTGGAGACAGAATGTTAAACACATAGATGAAAGGAGAATTGTATATAATATAAAAAATTATGTTATTTTAATATTAATAATAAAATATACTAATAATGTAATAATGTTGTTATTATATAACTAATGTTTATGAAAAAATTATATTAGTATTATTAAAATAATAAAAAATCAATATAATATTAAAATTATCAATATTTGTAACATGTTTTTCTTTATTATCAATATATTCAATCTTTACTTGAGTGTTTTTTCTAACAAATTATTCACAACCCGTAATGCTTTTATATTTTATAGAGAAATATAGAACAACGAGGTCGTCAACAATCATTATTAGGTGACCGCATATGGATAAATCAACGTAGAAATCCAAACGGTTCTGGTTTAAATCCAGTATATGTTGAGGGTGTGGAGACTTTTTTATCATTTGCGGCATCAAATTCAGAATTTTTTTCAGAAGGCAAAATAAAATGCCCTTGCAGAAAATGTGCATTGAGAACGTTTGACACGTTTGACAAAGTGGGAGAACATCTCTTGCGTTTTGGTTTTCAACCAGATTATGTTTTTTGGTATCAACACGGTGAACGCAGTTCCAGAGCAGGTGATACCAACTTGATTCCGGATCTATCCCGATTTCAAGATTTAGTACATGATGTTGCAGGTTCATCTGTTTAACATACAGAAACTCCGGCTGATATAGCTTCAAATCCTGAGTTGGCACCGTCTAAATTTTATGAGTTGTTGAAATCTGCTGAGGATGCATTATATCCTGGCTGCAAGATGAGAAAATTAGAAGCAGTTGCAAAATTTATGGCTATCAAATCATATAACGGAATGTCAAACACCTGTTTTGACCAGATATTTTCTTTGCTGAAAACACTGTTACCCGAAGGAAATGTTTTACTTGCAAATTACTATGAGAGTAAGAGGCTAGTTTGAAATTTGGGACTTACTTGTCAGAAGATTCATGCATGTTCAAATGACTGCATTTTATATTCTGGGGAAAATGAGTCGTTGGATAGTTGTCCTACATGTGGGAAACTGAGATATAAAGAAGAACAACACGAGAAGTCTGGTTTGATTCCTGTAAAACAGTTGAGATATTTTCCGCTTACATCCAGACTTTAGCGTTTATTCATGTCTAAGAATACAGCGACAATGATGTCATGGCATAAAGAGAATATTTCAATCGATAAAAGCTTGAATCATCCAGCAATGGTGATTCATGGAAACATTTTGATAGAATGCATCCATCCTTTAATTTAGAAGCTAGAAATGTTCGACTAGGCCTTTCCACTGACGGTTTCTGTCCGTTTGGATCTTATGGTAGTCAATATTCATGTTGGCCTGTTTTTTTAACTCCGTACAATTTACCTCCATGGATTTTGATGAAGGAGCCATATATCTTTTTGACTTTACTAATTCCAGGACATCCGAAAAAAAATATTGATGTTTATTTGAAGCCATTGATTGATGAATTAAATTTATTGTGGAGTGCTGGTGTCGGTACAAATGATGTTGCAACGAAACAGAATTTCATACTGAGAGCAGCATTGATGTGGAAAATAAGTGACTTCCCGACTTATAGGATGTTATCTGGCTGGAGTACACATGGTCAAAAATCATGTCCTTACTGTATGGGAGAGAACAAAGCATTTATGCTCATTCATGGAAAGAAACATTGTTATTTTGACTGTCATCGCATATTTCTTCCAGCTGATCATCCTTTTCGCAGAAACAGATCTAATTTCAGAAAAAGAACAGTTGAAAGGGATGGACCTCCAAAAATGCTATCAGGTTCGGAGTTAAAATCAGTTCTATTTTCATTACCTCCCATCACTTTTGGTCCCACAATAAACCAACAGAAAATTTCTGGTTTTGGGAAAGAACACAATTGGATTAAACGTAGCATATTTTGGGATTTGCCATATTGGTCTGATCTGTTTGTCCGACACATGTTAGATGTCATGCATATTGAGAAGAACTGTTTTGATAATTTGTTTCATACAGTTTTGGATACGCTAGGAAAGATCAAAGACAATGTAAATGCACGTTTTGATCTTGCCCAAATTTGCAGGCGTCCAGAATTGGAACTATTTGAGAATGTCAGAACAGAAAGGTTTCTGAAACCAAAAGCAGCTTATACACTGTCTAAAGAAAACCGTTTATTATTTTGTCAGTGGATTACAGATTTGAGACTTCCAGATGGCTGCGCTTCTAATTTGGGTAGATGTGTAAAGAATGGTCATATTACTGGATTAAAAAGTCATGATTGTAATGTTATAATGGAGAGACTTCTACCCATTGGATTAAGAGGTCTGTTGAATTCTGTGATTTGGGATTCCATAACAGACATGTCTCATTTTTTTCGGGAAATTTGTGTAGCTACGGTAGATTATGATGCTCTAGGAAAACTTGAAAAAGATGTTGTTGTAATTATATGTAAACTGGAAAAAATATTTCCGCCGTCTTTCTTCGACTCAATGGAACATTTGATGTTATATTTGCCATATGAAGCCAAATGTGGAGGTCCGGTACAGTTTCGATGGATGTACCCATTTGAAAGATGCATGCAAAAATTGAAAAGAAAAGTATGTAACAAAGTATCTGTTGAAGGATCTATTGCAGAAGCTTATTTGCAAGAGGAAATATCTTTTTTCTGCTCCCATTATTTTGAATCTGAGTATCCTTCAAAACACAACCGAATGGGATGGAACGAGAGGAATATTGATGAAATCGACAATCAATTATCTATTTTCAACCAGTCAGATCTTGGTTTTGGTGGAGTTTATGAACGCTGGCTTTCAGATGATGAACATCAGAGAGCTCATACGTATGTTCTGCTCAACTGTGAAGAGATGACATCAGTTGTACAATAAGTGTTTATATCAATTATTCTAACATTTATGTTACAGTAAATAACTTTGGTTTTTATAGGTTGTATGATAATCATATCAAGAAACAAATTCCACAAATTACAGCAGCTACTCTCGAAGAACGTCGACTGAAAAATTTCTCTCAGTGGTTTCAAAAACTAGTAACATAAATTATTTATCTTTTAGCAACTCATTCAATGTATAGTTTACTATATTGATAATTATTTCACAAATATTCAGGTGTCTCGACATGCTGATAAAATTGACAAACGGCTATGTGTATTGAGTAACCCACCTTCCAAACTTGTTAAAACTTATAATGCATATGTGGTGAATGGATTTCAATTCCACACACATGCATATGGAGAATCGAAAAAAGCAATGAACAGTGGAGTTAGCTTGAGAGGATCTCATCATCGAGAAAATGAAGTTGACTTTTATGGCATACTTGATGAAATCATTGAACTCTGTTATCTTGGACAACATTACATAACCATGTTCAAATGTCGGTGGTTGGATACAGAGAGAGGCATGCGTGTTCATCCAACTCATGGAATCATCGATATTAAATGTAAAAGTGTTCTCGCAGTAAATAAACCATTCTTATTGGCTCAACAGGCATATCAAGTTTATTATGAAAAGTACTCTGCAACATCAAGAGACTTGACTGATTGGTGGAGTATAATAAAAATCAAAATTCGAGACAATCAGTTTAGTCAAAGTGAATGTGCTTTCACTGATGTGCAAAGAATTGATGTTTTTCAAGAGAGTACTCAAAATCAATCTTTTTTACAAAGAGACATGAGTATCGATGATGACACCCCACATTTAAGAGTCGGTGATTACGATGATGTTAATGATGTCACATATGAATTTGAAATGGTAATAGATGAAGCAACTGTAACTCGAATGGATATCGATGATGTTGAGGAGGAATATGAAGATGACATTGACATATATGAAGATGATGATGAAGATGAACACTGATAGCATTCCACGGTATTTATATACAATCATAATATGTATATATGTATATATAATAGTAATTATCAATTATTTGCTAATAGTAACATTTTCTGTTTCACATGGACGACGCCACATTTCGTGAGTTGGCGGATGCTGACCTGACTTTCGATGCGGATGCGTTGCTAACAGATGACCCTCAGCCTACAGGTGCTCCAGGGTGTACGCGGAGGGGGTGCGGTCTTGCACGATTGATGATTCATGACCCCGTCCCCGAGCGACGTCCACGTCTTGGGTTTGATACACGCACACGGAGGTGTGATAACCTGTGTGATAACCTATGGATTTGACTAAGATTTCATTAATCTATTCACATAATAAATGTTTATTATTTTTTCAGTTTTCCGCATATAGCAGTCGGACAGGGCAGCGCTATTTTGCGCAACTATTTCTCTCAGCCGTGGACCACATGGGAGCAGATTCCCATTGATGTGCAGCAGGCCATGTTCGGCCATTGGTTGGTACGTACGTAAATAAATAATTTTTATTTTGAAAATTATTTCATTTCTAACTTGATATTTTGATTTATTTGTAGGGTTTATGGTATCCGATCGAGGATACCATGCATGACGCCATCCACGAGGCATGGGAGGTGGCCATGCGTGATCGCCTTCGTCAGTTTTTGCACAATTTAAGAAAAGCTGCGATGAAGAAAGCAGAAGTGTCAGATTTTGAGGAGTCATGTAGAGCACACCGACCAGAGTATATTTCATCCCATGTATGGGATGGATTATGTGCGCACTGGTTGAGTGGTGCCTTTCAGAGGAGATCATCGGTGGGGGGGCATAATCGGGGGAGACAGGAGGTGACTCATCGAGCTAGGAGTCGTTCTTTCAGTACTCATAGACATCATCTGGTACGTACATTATTTATAAATATTTTATATAACTATAAATATTAACAGTTTATTTTTTATTCTTATAGGCTGTCGAGCACCCCGATATTACAGAGTACGACGTATATTGGAGGATTTATAGTGATCCTGCTACTGGGGAGCTCATAGGTGATCGTCAACATCACATCGTGGTCAGTATTATTTGTTTTCAAGTTTAAAAATTAACTGCATATAATATATTCACAATTTTAATTTTAAATTGCAACTATGGGAGTCATATGAGGCCGCAGCATCACAGGCCCGACCTGAGAGTCAGGCCAAGTCATCAGATCAGACCACTGCACGTCAGTTTGATGAGGTGGCATGGATGCAGGCCACCCAGTATGCTTTCGAGAAGGGCCGGGTAGTTGGTATCGGCTCTCGACTGACTCCCGGAGATTATTATGGCAGTGCTGTGATGTCGGCGTCCAGCTCGAGAGGAGCTCGTGCATCTTCTTCTACTACACAGTATGAGGATCAGTTGCAATCTCAGACTGCACAGATAGAGAGTCTCCGACAGGAGCAGGAGCAGATGCGTCAACAACATAAGGAGGAGCTTCAACGCCAGCAGCAGTTGTACGAGGAGCAGACGAGTCGGTGGCAGCAGCAACATCAAGAGCAGATGGAGTACATGCGCTGACTCACTCATGCTTTAGGGATGGAATTTCCTCCACCACCATCTACAGATCCCCCACCTCCCCCCTCCTTCAGATTAGAGTTTGTATTTATGTTATAAAATTTGGGAAATCAATTTTTTTTTTCTATTCTTAGTTTTTGTCTCATTATAAAATATTAATAATATTATATTTTTAAATTACAATATTAATATCAAAAATAATATTATTTATATTTTATAATATTAAAATATATATATATATATTAAAATTTTATAATATTATAATTTAATTATATTTTTTTGTAATACTTGAATTATTTTAAAATTTGAATGTAAAATAATTCTATTATTTTTATATTAATTAAAATAACTTATTAATATTTTTTTTATTTATGAATTATAATTCTAATATTATTATATTAATTAAATCATTTATTAATATTCTATTATTTTTATTTTTGAATTATAATTATATTATTGTTATATTAATTAAAATAATTTATTATTTTTATTTGTGAATTATAATTCTATTATTATATTAATTAAAATAATTTATTAATAATTTATTTTTTTTTAATTTTTTATAGTATTTGCGATGGGATACTATGCCCGTCGCAAATACTAGTATTATTATATGCATTAAAATAATTTATTAATAGTTTTTTATTTTTTTTAAAAAATAGTTTTTGCGATGGGTCCCATCGCAAATAGTATTTTAAAAGTTTTTTACAAATATACGGAGTACTATTTGCGACAGGGAAAATAACCGTCGCAAAAAAAGGCTTTAGCGACGGGCCCGTCGCAAATAAGTGTTGTTGCGACGCCGTTTTTAGCAACGGGCCATTTGCGACGGGCCCCCGTCGCAAAAAGCCATTTGCGACGGGATCCCGTCGTAAATGACCCGTCGCAAATACCTATTTTTCTAGTAGTGGTTCAATATGTTGTGTGTTAGTTTCCCAAATCAATACATATAAAAAATAACATCCTTTTATTTTTCTACTAGTGATTACTTGACAGTGATATGAACCCACTGGATGATTCCCCAGGAGGATCTTTAATAAATAAATAACCATTAAAGGCCAATGTATTTTTTGAATAGATAAAAAAACTCATAATATTTTTGAATAAGTTGTATAAGTTTAACAAGTTTACACGAGGTATGGTCATATGATTAATCTTCATTTCAAGAATCCATGATTAATGAATTAACTCATGTTGTTAGAAAAATGGAATTGAAAAAAACCAATGAAATATTTATTCTAGTTGAGGGATGTGGATTATATCTAACCCCTAATCATTTTTCAGATTAGTGTGTGGAGATATACAGAACATAAATTTTGTTGAAGCATACAAAAAATAAATATTCATTAGTATAATTTAAAATTTATAGAGGATTCCAATATTTAATATGGATTTAAAAACAAGATATAAATGATAAACTCAATCATTGTCATTAAATATAAAATCCTAAACCATTTAAATATTCATATAAACAATTTATTCGCAATTATAATACTAAAATCCCCTTATAGTAAAAGAAATAATATGAATGACCCTTAGTGTGCAAGACCATGTTCAGAAACAACATGGATCTAAATTTTAGGCAATGAGGAATTAATTGATGGTGTTAAAATACTACCCTAGTAGTATGGTGGAAATAATATCAAAAAATATTATCACACATCCATCCCATTTAGTCCCAAATACCATGTTAAACATGTGCAATGACTCGCGTCATTAAAGGTTGGAAATTCCTATATAAATTCAAACATTTAGTTTTTCGATATAGTATATTTTGATAATAAAAAATTACCACTAGGTTCTGAGAGTTTTACCATCCCAAAACAGTTGTTTGGGATAGGTATTAATGATAGAGTGATGAATCAGTGTTTCTATATTCCTACGAAGGATTGTTCTAGGGCCCTTAACTGATGAAAATTGCGGTAAAAACCTATTCATATCGTGGATGGGTATTCTTGATGTTAAATTGACTAATGGGGTGTCTAGAGGAGTTTCAAAACTGAAAATGGGACCGAGATTAAGAACATGAAAATTCATAGTGCGATAATAGGAATCCCAAAATAGAATATGGAGAGACTATTATTTTTAATTAAAAATAGTATCTTGGGGACCCTTTGTCTCGTATAAATTAGATGCGCACAAGAGGAATGGGATGGAGGACCACTTCCTCATTTATCCTCTGATTTTGATGATTCGAAGTGTGATTTTATGGAATTAAGGGTAGGGATATTTATCCTCCATATCCTTTCAATTGTTTTACCACATCATTTCTAATTTTGGGAATTTATAATTATGTTTTTTTATGATTTTACAGGGTATTGAGGAATCAAACATCTTTTAGGGGGTTTTCACTCATCCTAGATAGAAGATAACTCGACATGATGTCTGATTGTCATCACATGTCATTTCATTGAAGGTATGTCACTCAATTGAATTATTATACAATTTAAAATATATTTTTACCAAATTAGAATATTTCACTACTTCCTATTAAGTATTTTTCCTGAAATGGTCTCATATGAATAATATAGACCTCCCATGGATGGTTTGACAAGGTTCTAACTAGGTACTAATTTTTTGTAATTCATTCTGTAGGTGTATATATCACTATTAGTTGTTAGGTTATTTTTAATGTTTTAATTAATTATAATTTAGTCATAATATTGTTTTTTTAAATGCATGGTAATGAGGAGAACCTCATAGTGAATGACGGTGGCCGACTAGACTTGGATAACCCAAATAAGCTTATAATATTTTCTTGAATGGAATTGGATTCATTTGAGGCAGTTGGTTCTATTTACTTAACGTTTAGTTTAATTATTATTTGATTGGAATTTTTTATATGGTAATACCAGTATTGGATGGTTGGCATTGTGCTCTTATAATTTCTGGAAAACTAAATGGAAGACAGCCTAGGATATTTTAATTAATTTTCCAATTAAATTAATATCATATGCAATGTGACATTCTTAATTTGATGATGTATCACTTATCTTTTATAATTGAATTGATATAACTAATGAATTTACTAGGTACCAAGGGACACATTATACCTTGTGTCAAAGCTGTTTTCTTAGTCGCCGATGGGCAAGGCCTGGCTAGTTATGTATTGCCTATTTTTCTTGTAATGACCCACTAGGGACAAAATGGTTGGAATACAGATGAATTTGACACCCCAATCCTTCTTCTAATATACAAGGGGATTCCAAATAATTTTGAGTTGAATTATTAAAAATAGGTGAGGCCTTATCCAAACGAACCTATATAGACATAGAAATATCTAAACACCAATATAACATGGAATAAAAGAAACAAATGACATCCTATATGCATGAATATAACTAAAGACAACATCAAAGAATAAAACCAAAGTGAAAAATAATAATTAAAAAATAAAATCACACCAAAACCAAAAATGTGTTTTGATTTCTACTAAAAGAGGAAAACTAGAATGACAGAACTTCTAGATTGTTATATATCCCACCTTGTGCAACTAAGATCCAATTAATCCTAATCCTTCAAGTAATCCATCAAAAGACCCATAATATATGTAATAAATGACTCGTGTAGGTAGAAACTATGTAGGGGTATGTATAAAAATACCTAGTAGGGAAGCCTGAAATCCCCAAAAATCAAGTACCAAAGAGATTCAGCTCAAATGAAAGGATAAAAAAACATATATATAGTAAAAGTGAGACACCAAGTCTCAATGTAAAGAAACATACTCAATATCATAATAGGATTCAGATCAAGGATCGAAGGTAACACTCATTCGAGAAAAATCACTCCTTGAGTCTTGATAACCCTAAAAGAATACATTGAGAGGTTTTTCCCATTAAGACTTTCCAAATAATAGGTACACACTTAGACTTCAAATATGTCAACACACAAGTAGGGAGTCACACCAAGGGCCTATAGAGGATACATAAACCTATCCTAAAAAGTATAATAGGATGAGGATACAATGATTGGAATGTATGTAATGGGATACCTAACCCAGCATAGAGAAAAATCATAGAGGATCACACCCCTCACCACATGGAAGGATACATGACTCTATCCAGAAATAACTCATTGAGTGGAACACTCATACTATATTTGGGGAAAGATACCTCACTTTATAGTTATAGGGAACATAAATAAGTGATATATATCTAGACTAAGGATAATATGGGATTCAATATACCATAGAATAGGTACACAATGTGTATTAGGAGTACATATCTTTCTAAATAAGTCAGATCATTCCCAAGTCCATGTTTGTGAACTACTTCCTATGCCCATGTACTCTGGTCTTGATTTAGTACAATTTTCATAACTATGTAAACTGAATGTTATAATTCCATTTAGTAATGACAATTTATATTGTCGATTCCCATTCCTTATGCTTATTCCCATGAATAATTTTCATGCTTGTGCCTATGAGCCAAGTGGTACTCACCGTGTAACAAACTTCTAGTCACATGATGTGTAGATATGCCACACAGTGTGTGATATTTATCTTTATACACAACCCTATATATCACATAAGGGGGTCCACATGACATGTGTTATTCTGAAACTAAATGATGTGTATATCAGGGGTTCACGAAAAATCCAAAACTCTCACGCATCTACACTCGTGTCACCACTACCACCAATTCCATCAGGTAATCTATTATATATCTCGTATATATGTTTAGAGAACCTATATCATCACCAAAAACTATATTCTTTCCACCCATTAATTGGAATGTCACCCTTGCCTCGAAATGTAGGCCAAACCATGAATCTTATAGAATCGAACTCCATTGATATGTTCTTGAACATCCATCATCATTGTAGTCCTATGTCACATTTAAATCCATCATTTCTTTTATCTCGGTAATAATCACATGTAAAAAACAAATTAATTTCACCAAGAAATGGTTCCCTATATAATTTCTGAATTATAGACTAATTATACATTGAAAATGAATAAATAATGAAGAATGATGTGTGAAAATCATGAAACACAAAAATGTGATTATAATGAAGTTCACATTCAATTTGACATAATTTACACAATCTAAAGAATGGGAAGTAAAATCTTTTATGTAAAACGAATTAACATAATATTCCTAATCGTTGGAATATATAATCTTAAGATGTTTCTAAAAGATGATTCTCATAATGATTTGTACTGGAAGGAATTCATTTTTATTTTAAAAACCCATAAATAAGGATTAAAAAAAGATCAAATATCAAACCATGAAATTGGATTGATTGATGATGAATATATATTTCCATGTTTTTCATCAGAGTGATCTAATAAATCCATCGTTTATGAAAACCCATGTGGAAAATCAATCAATTATCCACAATCCTAGTCTCAAAACACAAAGCCCACCTCCATTGTCCTCTCAAAACGCTCTGGGTGTGTAGATAAAAAGAGGATTTTCCTATAAAATTGAGTAAATATAAGATAAATTAGTTTATGACCAATTAATATTTAATAAATTATTTAATTTATTAGTTTTTTATTATTCTTCTGGTGTATTCTCTTAAAGAACACATGATCCACACAAAGATTAATCTACGACTAAGGTAAAACACATATACTAAATTTAATGGAAGTCTCGGCTTTCCCAACTGAACCAATGTTATGAAGATATTATATTGTTTAAAAAATTTATGCCCCTATGATATAACATATATAATATTTCATTATACAAACACTAAGGCTTCATGGGCCTTGAAATCTTATTCTGACTCTGGGCCTAACTCTGAAAGTATACTTTAAAATATTCCAAATTATTAAAATTGAAAAATGGGCTTGATAATTTCTCCAAACGTCAGGTATTTTCATCCCAAAAATTAAATATCATAATAAAAGGATAAGGGAATTTAGCTTTCATCTGGTAAGTGCACCTAGGTTTTCTCCTGAAGGTTATTGTTCTTCCATAACACACTCACAAAGGGAATCACTAACCCAAAAAGAATATTATCTTGATGATCCTTGGTCTCTACCCAGTATGCTATGATGGTATATCTATACTTTATATATATTTAACCCCAGTTGATAACAAGTGTTGGGTCATGCACCTACCACCTCAAATGTAACACATTTTCGACATCATGTAACTACTCTAACTACAATGGTATGGATAACTAGTATTCCCATTTACAACTATTTTCAGTATCTATAAACAGAGAATGAATCTCAAGGATAACTTACCAACCCATCAAAACCAGTATAATCATTTCTATGGTGAGACATTTAGGAATACATGGACTCCCCCATAGAATGTCGAAGGCCTCAATTGTTTGTTCACATATAACTTATGATGGCTTTGGGACATCCTTATCCCCCCATGTAGGATCTCCACCTTGTCTATCATTTATCACACCAACTCCAAGACCATGTGTTCTGAATCACTAGGACCAGTCATCCTTAGTGGTGACCTGTGGTGTCTCTCATATATTCTATTGAATGTTTATATAACAATGGTTGAGTGGTTTCTATTTTTATATGAAAACTCCAACAAATTTATTTAGTCCTCCTAGCTAGTATCGATGTCAAAAATTTTATATTGAAGCAAGTCCTACAGAACCTGAAATATCTTCTCTATCTATCCATCTTTCTGGGAATAACATTCTATGCTCAACTACTACAGAGCCCTAACGAACACATTTAATCCTCTATAAAATCATAATGTGAAAGGAGAAACATAGTCTTAGATGATCATTTAGGGAACTCCATGATGTCAGACTATATCTGGTGTATAATATAATCCCAAGGTTTCTAATAAAATCTACCTACGGAACGATATAAAGTGGTCTGACATATTTAGTCAGTCTAGGATAACCCTGATAGTGTTATGAAATCTGGCTAATCAAAATAGTTCCATCATGAAATCCATGGATACACCATCCCACTTTCTCTATGGTACCTCAAGGGGTATGGTCAAACCAGCTAGAACCTACTAGTTGGCCTCCACCTTCATTAAAGTGAGGCCGTAAGAGATAAAATAATCTATACAACGCTTCATTCCTATCCAAAATAACTAACTCTAAGGGTCCTGGTATATATTTTACAATCCTGTATATAGTACTAAGAGGGATTTATAAACATTACTCAATACCTCCAATCATAATGTGATTGGTACCATCATCCATATTCAGAAAAGGATGAAATGATCCCCACCTTCCAAAAATACATCATTAGAACGCATAGTAGATATCTAGAGATTCTAGTCCTCGAAAATAAATATATACAAGATGACACTACGAATCCAACTAGAGAATATGAGGGGTAACAACCATCAACATGATGTAAGATGTAGTATCATTGTCTAATAAGGTTATGTTCAATGAGGCTAAATAATCTGACATCTCAATCAAAAAATGTGAATAGGATCTCATTTTGAGATTATAATCTAACACATTACCCATTAGAAGAATATATAAAATCCCAAATTCATAATAATAAAGAAAATATGAACATAAAATTTATCTAACGTTAAGATGTTTCTATATAAAGATACATGAGAGACTCTTTTGGTTTGAATAAATGATAAATCACTATCATATAAAGTAAAAGAACCATATATTTTGGGAAAATACCACTACTACCATATCTAAATATTGAGCCATGTAGTAATTCTCATGGAGTCAAATATTTTAGGTACCAAAAAATATACTACCTATATCTATTTACAAAAACATCAAAGACTAGTTCTAGAGGGATAACAAAAGATCACGTACTCAAAAACCTCATGTAGAACTCATAATATGGGGGTTGTTATCCCCCTCTATAAAACATTTGGAAAATACCAATAGAATCTCTTTATCTATATGAAAGGATTCCCATTTTAGGTAAAGTAATACAATAGTGTTGATATCCTATAGAAATCTCATATAAAATTCTAATAGTATCCTTCCAACCTAAGGAATATCCACACCTCATTCATTCTGTTGGGCGGTTCCCATGATGTAATGCCTCATCCTCTATGGGGTCCACTTTTACTCCAAATTTTGAGATGTAATTTACAAGGAATGGGACCAATCCAATCCAAAAATGAAACTTTCAGACATATTGCATAAAGATGATGCTCTGGGAGATTGTCCAGAACTATCCCCAAATGTCTCTCTTTCACCACCTATGATGTTGGGTACTTAAGGATGTCATCAATGAAAATATCAAAACTTCATTCCATGGAGGGATGAATGATGTATTTTAGAAGTTCCATGAACACTTATAGGATTTTTTTCATGCTAAAATGCAATCACCGTGTATTCATAGTGACCATAGTTACATCAAAATTTCAAAATCGATATATATTCCCCTCAAACTTAGTGTTGGTTATAACCTGTCCCGAGTACAATCTTTGAGAACCACCTCACCCCATTCAACCAGTTGATGAGGTCCTTACTTCTCATAAGTGGATAATCATTCTATATGGTCAATTAATTTAGGCAACGATAATCCACAAAAAATATGAAACTCCTATGTGATTTCTTAGATAAAACACCATGTATTCCTAGGGGATACACTATATCATCATATATAAAGTCCCATCCCGCTCTGTCCTGGATTCTATATCACCAATAATGGAAACCCACATCCCATCCACTAAGATAAAAAAATCAGCCTCTTAAAATATTCATTCAATGCATGAAACATGGAGAGAAAATACATACCTATAATTAAATTATAGGGCCTCATCAGGACTTCAAAAATATTCCATAAGATGATATCTCATCTAAGTGTTAGGGAACACTGCTAGAATAAGGATATGATCACTAAATATTCTCGAGTAGGAGTCAAAAAATACAAATTTTGATCTGAAGGATCTACTGGTGTATTCTAATATCGTATAAGGGAAGTAGAAATGAAAGAGTGGATAATGCCTATGTCTAACAATACATAAAACTAAAGTAGATAAGAAAAAAATTATAACTTGAATCATCATTAGATCATCTGGTTCAAAAAATTCTACTTCCTCAAGCTACATAAATCCTAGATCACCATCTTTGGAAGCCAATTGTGGACCAATTGGGGGTGTTAGTGAAACAATATCCACATGTCATCAACCATTCGCTGCTCTCCTGGATCCTCTACCACATCCACCACCTTACAGAAGTCCTTGATCCAGTCACCACCATTTTCTAGTAAAAACATCATCTATATTCCTATTTACTACATGGTAGTTTATGAAATCCAATATTATATATCCTATCCCATCATAAGAGTATCTACACATCTCACCCAATTAAAAATAACCATTCCAAGATCCCTAAATGGAAGACCCTATATCCTCAGAAATTGTTTGTAAATTCCCAACATGACTAGATCCCTGATTCAACCATTGAATACAAACCACAAGAGTCTCAGATTTAGGGTTCCCACTACCAGAACCAGCTATCAAAAAACAATCACATATAAGGATCTCTACCACCAAGACACACTTCAACACAGTTTCATATGAATGGATACATAGAGACGAAACATAATTCTAGATATATTAGTAAATTCCATGATCAATGTTCTATGCTCAAAATTATGCATTGAGAACAACATACATAGAGTAATATTAGGTTTTAATGAAACTCAACAAATTATATGTGGCTAACATGAAACCCCAATGGTGTTGTAGAAGATTTTGGATATATACTACCCATAGTGTCACTGGGTAAATATCCTCTCTAAAGAGGCACTCTAACTCTTTCCAAGAGAGAGAATATATTTATGTGTATGGGTCACCAAGATTAACAATGAAAATGTCTAACCTAGGGGAATAATCCCTTCTAGGGCCTCCATATGATATAGAGGTGTTCTAGAAAGGGCCCCCAACCACCGCATACCAATTCACAAAAACATGGGTATCTCGATCAATGTGAAACCCAAGGGGTCTCTACCTATGAAACTTGTGCAGGGTAATCAACGTGTAAAGACCATATTCTAGTACTTTTAGGATAACTAGATAATCGAAATGTGGAGGTAATATGAAAAAACCAACAAAAGGTATGACCTCTGACACATGACCCTGAACAAAAACCATAAGTATAAGATGATCATCATAATGATGTCACTATGAATTCCAAAATCAATTCCATCATGGTTGAATCCTAAAAAATTCAAGACACCCCATAATAAAATAGAATATCCTGGGAGATGTCTCATGAAATACATGTAAACCATAACCTAGTTTTTATGATGTATGTGCCAATTTTTTCCAAAAAAATAGTGACTATATGTACCAAGTTAACAAGTAGTTTTTCAGAGTCTTGGTGAATGGATATGTCAATGGGCTCATAGCCACTTAGTTCCCTAGAATGAGATTCAAGATCACGACACTTTAACAATATTTTTATAGTTCCCAAACCAAACCTCATATCTAGATTGCCTCCAATATCTGGTATTAAGAAAACATATTTCTCTGATACCACTTGTTCCTAACCTAATAAACATGGGAACACCTAGATAGTGGAAATCCAAGTGTTACACATCAAGTCTACCTCCAATATTCCAGGAACTAGTGACTCACTCTAAGTATGAATATCACACACATGAGAGGCCTTAGCCTAAGGAACCTATACACAGACACATCTCCAAAAACCAATATAAAATGTAAGAAAAGAAAAAAATTGATACCAAATAGGTATTCAAATAAATAAATCTCATATAAAAGTGAGAAAAAGAATAAAAATTAATAAGGGATAAATAAAATTCAACCAAAACTAAAAATGAGTCAAAGTTGTTAGTTGAAAAGGGGAATATTATAAGTATGAAACCCATGGTCCTATTTTTTGTCCATCTAGAACTATTAATCTATACATAACCTTATTCCTCCTGTGAATCCATAGAATGTTCTATAATATTACTAAGACATGACACATCTTGGATACGACAGTATAGGGATGAATATAAACAGACCCAATAGGACATCTCAAAATTACCAAATATGAATCATTAAAACAAGTCAAAAAAATAAAGTATGATAATACCCTTTATATAATCAATGTTATACACTAATTATTAAACAAAGGGAATTTTCCTCATTGATATCCTAAGATTACACTTTAGGCTCTAAGGTAATTCTCATCAGAGAGAACTAACTCAAGGGGTCTTGCTAAAACTGAAGTCACTAAAATGAGAGTTCATCCCACATGACCTCACAAAATATGGGGTATATTATTTAAATCAATATATATTGATACCTAGGTAGGGGATCACTCTTAAGACCTATGGGGGTACATAACCCAATCTAGAATAGAACAATATGTTGGGGATCACACACCTTAAAAGTAGATAGTTGGATACATGATCCATCATAGGGAAAATATGATAGAGGATCATACTCTGAGCCACATGAAGGGATACACGGCTCAATACAACACTAACCCATATAGGGTATCACTCATACTATACTCATAAGGGGATACACCACTATAAATGCATAAGGATGGACCAAGAAAACTATAATGACATATGATTTTCATACATTGATATTATATCTCCTAAGATGAATATTCATTAAATTACAAAAACTCAAACATGAGGTTCACATAGGTATAGTGCCTTTGAAAAATTATAAACATTAAAGCCAATTCTTATGTATTCTATATCCTCTCCCACTTATTTCCTCATAACTAGATCCTTTTTAGATATATCACACATAATAACTATCATCATTACATGGGGTAAATTAACATAAGAAAGGGGGAGTTCAGATGCTCAGTAAGGGTATATAAGGGAGATACAATATCATAACACGAGAATTGGTGCCTGAAAACAAGCGAATTGCATTTTAAAACCATACAGTATATATAAATGATAATAATATTGAGTCCTGGAATAAATAGTGGCAATTCATAAGATTAGAATCAGAATTGAATAAAAGAACATGGGCCACAAGAACATATCATTGGAATAAAAAATAGAATTAGGGCATAAAAATAAGCAAATAAAGTCATTTTTATAGTGTTAGAGGCACATTTACAATGCTATCATAGTGGAATGTATTCACACCCCAAACCATCATGTAGTCAAGGTCCATTATCAAGACTGTTATAGTGGAAAATGTACATTACAAAAATTGGTTCACACCGAATTTTAGTATTATTTATATCATGATATATTAGTATTTACATAATGCATTGGAAAGAAATAGGTCCCCACATCACATGATGAAAATGAAACATATGTTTTACACAATATCATAAAAAATTTATCATATCAAAACCCATGAAATGAAATGGGTTACATAAAAGTTTTATCATAACATAACTTGTGGAAATGAAACAGCATTCATAATCATTTCATCACAGAATAAACGATGGAAAAATAAATGGATTTTATATATTATTTTGTCATGGTATAACCCATCAAAGAGAAAAATACTTCATTATAATCTTGTACCCCTAAAAATAAACCATTTTGAGAAATAATAATAATGATATTAATGGATAATATACCCATTAAATCATAAGTATCAGCAAAGGACGTCCTCCTGGAATGAAAATGATTCTTAACGATCAATTTGAAACATTATTGAGAAAAATATCCTTTCGACTTTGAAAATAAATTTTTAATACTATTGACCTTGTAAAAAATTTTCAAAATAATTTCCTTTGAAAATAACCTTGATAATTTATAAAGGATTCTATAAATATCATTTAAATCATTTATTTAAGAAAATTTAATTTTCACATCTATTTTTCTAAAACATAAAAAATTTGGAAAATAATTTTCACTCAAAATAACCATTAAAATTTATAAAATAATATTTAAATAATTGGATGGTCATGATGGCAGGAAAATCCCTTCATTCCATACTTGTTAAAATAATGATTCCTTCCACATTTCTGGTAAAATCCATATGATAATTGTTTGGAAAATGAAAAGATGATTTATATTAAAAAAAATTATAAAAATTAATAAATGGATAAAAATTCCATTAATAAATAATTTGGAGAATTTGAAAACATTTTTTAAAATATTTTTAAAAAACATGGATATGGAAGAAAAACTGGTTTTCAACTGAAGGCAGAAATAAGGTTGATTTTCTTTAAAAATATTCTTTTGAAATATTGTGTACATAAAGAGGGTAAAATGAATAGAAACCATGTATTCATAAAAAATAACCATAGTTAATAAAAATTCATTTTCTTCTAGAGATATGGATCACAATATTTCATTATATAAGGCATAAACATAATAAATCTCAATATATTATGAGATTGTATCATAAATCCCTTAATAATTCGGTAAAATTTAATATTAAGAAACATTAAAGAATAACATTAAATTATGCACAAAATATCATAGGGATTAATAAATTCATGATATTAAATTTCAATGGGTATATATATAAACCTAAAAAAATAACATAGGTGGACAACATAACAAATGTCCCAAAAAAAAAATTGAGACCAAACTAACACCTTTTGTACCAATTTACATCATACATATTATAAAAACCTATAAATAAATTTAATTTGATTTTAAATATAAAAAATAACCTTAAATATATATATGAATCCACATATTAATTAATTATGACCCTTTATTAACCATTTATTAATAAATCCATGTTAAGATCACATTTCATGTAATAAATTCTTTGTTTTTTGTGTATGTTTTGATTTAGTATTCTAAATATTATAATTTTGATCATGGTAAAATATTCACCAGAATGTTAAACATGATATAAAAATCATATATATTCAGTATATATTTATTTAGTGTAGTCCATAATATTTATTCATATAAAATAAAATACACCAATCAAGTAGATGGTTGGTCGTACGTACACACGAACATTGTTCCCATTTATTTAATGGATGAAAAATAGAAAGTTAAATATTAAATCAATATTAATGAAAACATTTTATGTAATATATACCACTTATATATATATATTAACTTTATACTTATTACCTTCCACATAATGAATTAGTGAAAAATTAATTACATCGCTTCGCAAGGAGGTAGTTTACCGTAGACACGAGTAATTTTATCATATCCCCAAAAAAATGGACTGTAAGAAGATAAATGTGAAATTATAAGTATAAAATTAAAATTATGGTACCAATATCATATATATCAATTTATTATATCCCTATTAATAACCAATTAAAGAATAAATTATAAAGAGATCACAACAGTTCATGATGCGGTAGTTCTCCGTACACATGAGAGACATTTTTTTTCAAAAGAGTTGTAATGAAAGAAGGTAGGTGTGATATTATTATTAAAAATTTATAAAAATATCAAAAATATATTATATAAACATTAAATTTATCATTATATCCATCTATGAGTGGTGGTGATGAAAAATTAATAACATTACTTTGTGAGGTAGTAGTCGGTCGTTCACATGATCAATGGTTTTGTTTTCCATTTAATAGAAGTGAAGATTGATATATATTATTAAATTAAAATAATAAAATATTAGTATATGTCAGATAATTATTCTATTATATCATCATAGTTTAATTATATTATAAATTTTTTGACCAAAAAACAAATAAAAAAATTTCGTTTATGAATTTATCCTCTTCTTAGAGTACCTCTTTAAGTTTAGACCTAAAGCCTTCACAAGAGGTATTCTTAAAAAAAAATTACTTTATTATTTTTTGAGGGAATTAAGGTTTATATTTGTGTAGTTAATGACCAAAAAAGAGTTTTTTAATTGTAAAGAGGATAAGAGATGGAGTGTATTTTTATAAGTGGGGGAGAGGACACACATGGAATTTTTCAAAAGAATAATGTGTACCCCCATTTTCCACATGAAAAAGGATAAGGAATGAGTTTATATTGAATCTCAGAGGTTAAAGGGTAATCATATACCCATAAAAGTATTTTTTGAAATTTGTATTGGTCATTTCACCCTTTATATTTTTGGTTTAACCCCTCCATAAAAACATTTTAACACTAAACACGATAATTAGATTTTCACTGTTTCTAATATTCATTTTGAAAAAACGTACGTTTATGTTATTATTTAATATATATTATTACGATGTAAAATATCTAATTAATTCTTTAAAATTTCATTAACAAAATTTGTAAAATTAAATTTAAAACTAAACACATATATTCGAGGAGAGAGATTTTTTTGAAGAGATAATATTCATATTTTAAAAGGATTTTTTGTCAAAATTAAATATGAAATTGGTTGCAATGATATAAATTATATTAATAGTTATATAATTGAACTAAATTTACTTTTATAACAATCATAAAATAGTTTTAAATTTTTTAAAATCTTTTAAATAAAAAAATCTTTTTAATAAAAACAAGCATTTTCACTATTCATGAGAAAAAATATATTCTGGAAAAATTATTAAAAATTCGCACCAATATTATATAGACATGAATATTTAAAAAATAAAATTATTTTTTAGAAAATAAAAATTTCTAGTATTTTAATTAATTAATTTTAAAAAATATCAAGGGCACAAAATATGATAAAATTTTATTTTTGAAAAATACAACTTTTCCACAGAAAAGTTGATTTATTATTATCTAATGAAATAAAATAACATAAGATAAATGATAATTTTTTTTGTTAAATATAAAAAAATATATATTTCAATAAAATAATTCAATAAATATAATTTATTTAATCTATTTATATAAAACATGTTTTTTCTCATAAACATAGTTTTTTTAGCAAATGGTTTTCCTATTTTTAAATAGTTTTTTACTTCCATTTATAAATAATTTATCACTGAATAATTCATTTTATATACATTTATAAACTATATATTTTTATAACACAATTAATCCTATAATACCCTATAATGAAATGAAAAGGTGTAAACTATTATACTAAATAAAAATATTTTAGTAGTTTCTCATGTTTCACTAAGAATCAGTGTTTCATGAAGCACAAGCTATCAAAAAATTTAAATTTATTCAAAAAATGCTTCATAAAATCTTGTGGTTTTAAATTAAACCCCACCTGAAAATGATTTTCCCTTGAAAAATTTCACATTGGTAGACCCAGCTGAGGATATATTTGTCTCATTGCATTGTTTGGTTCGTACATCACTACATCAGATGGTGATTTCACAGTAAAACTTCGAGTGAGTGGTATTATTTCATATAAAATTAATACTAATTTTATAAAGTTTTCACTCATTATTTCTCATACAAAATATCATGCTCTAGTGTTATGACCTCTAAGGTTATTCCATGTTATAAATCTGCTATGTACGTCTTAAGAAGAATAACATGGAACACAATGTGATCCTAAGAGAGGTTCAGTGGATGTGAAAAATGATAATTTCCACCATGTTTGATCAATTATTTTTATAGGGACAAAAATACGTAGGGAATATTTTTCCATTTTTTTCCACGGATAAATTCATTGAAACTTATTTTCTCCAACTTCAAATTCATGATCTTGTAGACTATTAACATTATAACTTTTCTGTCGACTTTTTTTCTCCCTTTTGTGCTTCTGAATATATCTATCCTCCACTTCCATTTCATTAGCTGTCACAGGTCCAAAAAAATTTCTTTCCCCAAATTTATTCCATCACATTATATATATATATATATATATATATATATTTCCATATAAGGATTCATAAAGATCCATCTGAATTTTTCTAGTGAGAGAAATTTTTGGAAGATAAATCAACTAGAGGAATGTGTTGATCCAAACTACCTTTGAAATCAATAGAACAATATATTTAAATATCCTTTATGGTTTGAATTATGCACTCAAACTTATGACCCATATAAGGATGATACAAAATAATGAGTCTTAATTCTGTATCAAGATATTTATTAATAAATTTCTATAATGTTGAGGTAAAATTCAGATCCCATTCAGATATAATTGAATTTGTTTCTCCATGAAATCTTACCACATTATTAATGTATATCATAAATTTTTACCTAGAAATAAATCATATCTTATAGTGAGGAAGTGTTATAACATTTTATGGTGATTGACTATAACTTGTATATCATTATTATCTTTATAGTTTTTGGGGATTTTGACAACAAAATCAATGGTGATGTTTTCCCATTTTAGTCTGATATGGATAATGGTTGGTGAATGGCCATAAAAATTTGTCTCTTAGTATTATAATCTATGATATAAAAAACCTCGATATACATACTCAATAATATTTTTATTCATGCATTCCCACAAAAATAACTCATTATATAGGCTTGTGGTATGAGAAATAACATTGTTTCATTTAGTATAATGGTTCAAGGCCCACAAAATTTCTATATGTGACAATTTTTCACTTGTTATACAGTTATCTTTTTCCAAAACTGTATTAATATAATTATTTTGACATCCATAATAACCTCAAAATCATTGTTAAGATAAACCATAAGCATTACCAATTCCATTAATAATATTTCCTCAAAATGTAAAGGCATTCATACTCAAATAAAATTATTAATAGAACATATAAAAAATAAACATGTTTTATTAAAAAAAATGTCTCCCAAACTATCCTTAATATTGATAAAATATTATCACATAAATCCTTAAAATATATGTAAAATATTTTAATCTTACGATTATCTTTAAATACCAAAAATGGTTATTATTTCAATAACTCTTAATTTAATCTTACATGGAGATATATATGATTCCAAAATAAAATTTACCCTTCATTCATTAAATAATATCTTATCCTAGAAAAACAATTTCCATTGGAAACATGGGTTTATCATTAAACCCATAAAATATAAAACGTGACTTAATTATTATAGAATCCATATAGAGGGAGATAATAAATGCTCAAAATCACATCATACTTACATAGTAGATAAAAAATAATACTTATATAGGGAATATTCATACAAAATCAAACACGATATTCCCAATTAAGGAGTAAAATTTAACTATCCCCTAATTTTTTCGATTCACATCATCCACTGTGATTGTATAAGATTGACCTTTTTTCATTATCTGTAGAGGTTTTTGTTTCTTATCCTCCTTATTATTACTTGGATTGGAGAAATGATTCACATAAGGTAAAAAATAATTTCATCTATATCATTGAAATGTGGGGGGTGCATTCCATGGATATTTCTCTATGTTCACATCATTAGATAACTTCTTCCCCTCACATTGGAACTCAATTTCTTAAGGAGATTACTTTCCACACAAAAAATAATTAGTAGTCCCTTTAACAGAGTTTCCTTCATCTATCATTTAAAAATATGAGCACAATGAAAATCTCATCTTATTATCCCCATGGTTATTAGTGTTTCCTATAAACTGTGCCTTTTTTTCTTATCAAAATCATGAGAGTAATTTGTCACTCCAATCTCTATTTTCAAATTTATAGAACATCAAAAGATTTCTTCATAACTAAAAAATTCCCCTATAGATAACACCCTTTAGAGTCTTTTTTAATCCAATAAGCAAAAATTCATCCTTATATTTAGGTTGGATGAAAATTATAGAAGAATACATCATAATCCATGTAAATGTTTCTTCATAGGTACCAATAAATTCATCATTCTTCTAATTCAGCAAGAGGAATTAACTCCTTATTTTCTTATATACAACACGAGGGATGTAAATATTAAAAAATAGTATATTATACTCATAACAATTCATGGATCCAATTTCATAAGGTTGCCTCATACTCTTGATTAGATTCCACCATTGATGAGGTTATCCTTCTAAATGACACACAACATCAATGATTTTTTATAATTAAATCATTAGAAAATGGAATATATATTTTCGGTGGTAATAATGAATGAAAAATAAACTAATATATCTGGTGAACCTATAAAATATGGTGGGTTTTTCTTATTAGTTATTTAATAGAACATTTTCCCCCTTTTTCTTAATTGTAAGATCATCATTATTCATAGGTTGAGAATTTTATGTGATTTTGGAAACTTGTTTTTATGTTCCATATCCTATAACATTTAGTTCCATGGGAGGAAAATAATTATATTGTATGTTTCAATCAATATTAATAGAGTTATTTTGGGTTATATTCATTAACTAAAACTATAAAAATAATGTTAGTATAAATACGAATAGTGGGAAACCGCATAATCATGGTGAATCACTTATTGGATTTAGAATCTTTTGGAATTTACAAAAAATATTACGTGGTTGTTTCAGACCACATGTGAAGTGAGGTACATTTTCATGTACTTGTTAACTATCAAGTCCATCCTAACAATAATTTTTTATATTTGTTACCCCTAGGTAAATCTATCATATAACCAAATCCAATTTTATTATCTATAAATTTATGTAATCTGATAAAAAACAATCAATATATTATAAACGAATATACCAGGATATTTTCCTATTCATAGAATTATCCTTATTATTATACTTAGACATATATATAGGGATCTCACTAATGTTTCCTCAGAATATTTTCCAATGGTTAAGTAAAATGATACCCTAATACCAACCACAACTAAAAATGATTTTTCATTAATAGATATTACGTAGTTTTTTATGAATATTCATTATATTACACAAACACCCACCTAATGATCGTAATGGAAAATCTCCCTTGATTATAAAGAAACCTAAATAACTGGTTCAGAAAAGTTTTACATAATCTCCCACTTAGTTCCTCAAACTAGAACCCTTATTAGACTTATCACATGAAATTCCTATCATCATAACCTGGGGAAAATAGACATAAGAAATTTTGTGATAAGATTCACATTAAGGGTAAAAGAGGGAGATATGTAATCATAAGCTAAGAATAATGGTATTATAACATGAACATAATATTTTAAAATCATACCCCACATAAAAAATATCATAATTATGATTCATGGAATAAATATTGACAGTTTATAAGACATGGATCATAAAAAAATAAAAGAGTAAGAGCCTTGAAAGCCTAATATTGGCATAAGACATAGAATTGTTGCATACACATAAGTATATGAATTCATTTCTCTAGTAGTAAAGGATCCTTTCCAATGCTATCATAGGGGAGTGAGTTCACTCCTCAAACCATCATAGTAGTCATGGTTCACTACCAAGAATATCCTAAAGGATAATGAACATTACTAAAATTAGTTCACTACCCATTCCAGTCATATTAATCTCATGAGATATCAATATTTAAAACAGGGTTCATAATGTGTTGGAAGGAGATATAGTTCCCACCATTCCAGAAATGAAAATCATACATAAGTATTCTAGATGATCATTAAATTTTACTCATATCATAACCCATGAAAACAGATGGGTTTCATAAAACTTTTCATCATAGAATAACCTATTTAAAATATATAGGTTTGATTATCATTTTGTAATTCCATATATATATAACTGCTGGAGAAAAAAGAAGGTTTTATAATAATTTTATCATGGATTAAACTATAAATAAGAAATAAGTTTTATAAACATTTTTTCATCATAATCATAATACATTATAAGAAATAATAAAAGTGGTATCCATGGATTATATCCCCAGTAAAGAATATGTAACATAAAAGGATGCCATCTTAGATGAAAATATATTTTGAAGATCCCTCAGATAATTTTTTGCGGAAAATAGCCTTTTCACTTTGAAATTACTTTTTAAATACATTGAAATTTATAAAACTATTTCCAAATAATTTTCTCCAAATATAAACTTGGTAACTTTTGAAGGAAACCTTAGTGGTCATTTAAAACATTTCAGGATGAAGATATCCTTTACAAATAGGGTTTTTATAACAATTTTTTTTAAAAACATTATTTTAAAATAAGATTTGAGTATTAAAAAATTTTTGTTAAAAAATATTATGGTTATGAGGTTGTGAAATTTCATTCATTCCATAAATTTTATAAAATATTCCATTCAAATGTTTCAAAAAATGCAAACATTCCTTACATAGAAAATGATCTGAAGATTCTTTATAAAATACTTCGAAAAATGTAAAAAATGGGAATCAATATAATTAATAAATCCTTTTGAAAATGTTAAAACATTTTTGAAATTATTTTTATGAAATAATGATCTGGAAGAAAATGATTTTTCAATCAAAGAGGGAAATACTGTCGGTTTTTATTAAAAACATTCATTTATAATATTGTGTACAAAAAGAGTTTAAAATGAAGGTAAAAATAATTCTCAATAAATACATAATTTATTAGAAAATTCATGAGTTTATTGACACCAGGATCATAATATTTATTCATTAGAATCATAAACCTATATAATCTAAAAAAATGAACAAATTTTATGATAAAACCCTTATCGCTTTGGTAATTGTAAATTATAATCCCCATGATAGAAATAAATTAAATAAAACATAAAAGAAAATGAAAATTAATAATTTAATGATATTAATTGTCAATCTATCTATATGTAAATCTCATAAAACAATATAGGTGCATTGAAAAACATATGTCCCAAGGAAGATAAATTGAGAGAATAATCCCTTACCTAAGTCTCAAATTCATTAGTACATATTAAAATCATCTATATAATTAATATATGTTTATTATATATATATATATATAATATAAATAATAATTATATATTTAATACCATATATTAATTAATTATGACCATTTATTAAACGTCCATTAATTATTCTATGATAAAATTAGGTTTCATGGAATAACTACTTTGTTTTTTTTGTATGTTTTCATAGTGTTTTTGGTCATCTTACATTGATAATGGTTCCATTATGTCAAAAATATTAACAATTACATAAATATATTATATGTTCATTATATTTTTATATAGAGTACAATATAAAATTTAGCTATTTAAAATTAAAGATATCATTCTTGGAGACTGTAGACCGAATGTACAGATGAACACTATTTACATTTTTTAACAGATGAGAAAAATAAATTTAAATAATAATTATAATATAAAAAATCTATTTTATGTCATATTTATCACATATTTTTATTTAAAATTTTCATTTTGACAACTATTAAAATATTTAGTGGAATAAGAATGACATCGCTTCATAAGGTAGTAGTTTTCCATAAATAATGGTGGCATTAAGATATCCCCAAAGAAAGTAAAGTAAGAAGTTATATGTGATATTATATTAAAATAATTATAATTATGTTACAAATATGATATATATTCATTTAATATATCCCAATTACCATTCATCTAAATCAAAAATGAAATACACATCAATCATTTCACAAGGTGGTAGTATTCCATACACATAAGCGACATTATTTTTTTCCAAAGGGTTTTAATGTAAGAAAGTAGATGTGATATTATAATTTTAAAAGTATAATAATTTCTTAAATATACTATATAAAAATATAATCCATCATTATTTCTATTTGGGATTGGTGGTTATGCATAACCAATAACATCAGTTTGTAAGGTAGTAGTCCATCTTACACATGATTGACGAGTTAATTTCCTATTTGATAGATGTGTAGAAATATATTGATGATTCCATTAACATAAAAACATATCATAATATGTGAGATAATTTTGTAATTATATCACTATTGTTTAAAATTATTTTAAAGAGAATGATGAAGAAACAAAAAAAATGTATGTTTAAGAATCTTACATCTTCTTTTGAGAGCCTATTTAGTTTACACATAATGCCTTATTTGGATGGATTCATAATCAAAATTAAGAAAATAAGATATGTGGTGGGATTAAATAATTACATTTTTACAAGTATTTATTGATTCATATGTTTTTGGAAGTGTGAATTGGATATGAGAGGGGTTAGCATTTTAATGTGGGGGAGATGATAAATTTTTTTTTTTTGAAAATAATAATATGTAACCTCATTTTTCACAAGACACAAAGATCCAAAATGGTTTATATCTGATCATTGAATGTATTAAAGTATAAATATGTCCATAAATGGGATTTGTATTATTTTCTAGGTAATGTTACACATTATATTTTTATTTTAACCCCTTATAAACCTATTTAATCTTAACCACGATAATTATTATTTTACTGTTTTTAATATTCAGTTTGACCATAAAATAAGTTTACCTTATTATATAATATAAATTATTTTTATTCCAAATATGGAATCATTTTTTCAAAATTACAATCATATATGTGAAAATAAGTAATTCAAAAGTAAACCCTGAGAGGCGATGAGAAATCATTTTTCAAAAGAGAAAATGTTCAAATTATAATTTTTTTTCTAAATTCAAAATTTCATTTATTAAATAGAACAAAATTATATTAATTGATATATAATTGATCTAATTTTACATTTAAAACCTTATTAAACCAATTTTTAACTGTTTAAATTATTTAATATATATGAAAATTTGTAATAAGAACAAGTATTTTTCACTATTAATCCAAAAACATATTTCATGGAAAATTATCAAAAATTTGATATAACATAATTTAAAAAATAATTTAATTCTGGAAAATAATTTTTATAAAAGTTATTAAATTAATTTTATATGAAAATAAGTTCATAAAAATCATATAAAAATTTCTTTTTAGAGGAATACATTTTTCAAGAATAATATTAGATTTGTTTATATCTCATGCCTAAAAAATAATAAGATGAATGATATAAATTTGATTGATTATATAATATATAAATTTCATTTAAATTTTTCACTAAAAGTGATTTATGGAATTTATTGATATAACTCACGTTTTTATACAAAAAATAGTTTTTCATAAAAATATTTCCTTAATTTTAAAATGGATTCTAATTTCTATTTCTAAAATTTTTAACCAAATATTTCATTTTATATAATAAAAAATAATTATTACCTATGAAATCACACAATTTTCCCAAATATCTTCATAAAAATTTCTTTCAAAATTATAATGTAAAAAAACTCATAAGGTGTGCATTTAGGCATGTTGTCATGTACCAGGTTACTCCGAGTCAAGATGGGAAAATGTTTAAAACATATATTATCATAATTTAGTCAAACCTATTCGTACCTGCCTTTCCAATGGATAGATGATAAATACCAAATTAAATAATTATATTTTTTTAATGTGTCATGTTTTGTTACGACACAATGTTGCATGTAACATAAGATATAAATTAATTTTAATTTATAAAAAAATTCATAAAATCTCACAGTATAGAAGGAACACAAAAAATATATAAACTAAGACTAAGGGGAACGAGGGATTTAAAAATCCTAAGAATGGGTTCATGTTATATATAGTGAATACATAATTTTTCTTATTCAGTTTGGACATGGGTGATTCAGTGTTCATGTACTTCATCCCATTCTCATGTACTATAGTGTTTCCCATGTATACTATTCATTCCCATGGACTCTAGTCATGCCCATTTACAATGATCTTTTACATGACCTCTAGTCATGCACATTTACACTAGTCATGCTTATTACCACATACCTAGAGGTAAATGAAGAGTCACCAGCTTCATGTCACATGGAATATGATATTTCACTCAATACGTAATCATAAATGTCACATAATGGGGTCTACATGACATGTGTTCTTATGAACTACATGCCTTATAAACCAGGATTTCATACAAAAACTCTCTTGCATTTTTACCACACAATTCCCACTTCTTATTATGATGAGGATTCCTCCATAGATCTCAAATTTGATTTGACTGTATCAGTTTCATTTTAGAAAGATGAATTTGAGCAAACCATTAATATAAAAATGATCCTCACCTCACCATATCTTTCATGCAACAAATCCCATGAAACCAAACACTTTTTATCTATTATCAAACATCTTTTATCATCATAGATCCATCATCACACCATAATCCATCATTACATTGATCCCAATATGAAACCTGTATAAACAATGAATCAATCACACCATGAGACATGGCCTTGGGGTATTTTTAAAACATTTACCTATTAAACATATACAATAAATTAAGAACAAAGGAAGAATATCAGAAAACATGAATGCGAGAATCAAATAAGGGCTATATTTGGTTTTTTATTATTGATGAAATCCAAATAATGATATGTAAAATTAATGGTTTAAAACAAAAAAAGTATCAAATTCATAACTCTAGGAATTACTAATTTTACAACATTTATTGAATATTATCCATGAATTAATGTTGTCACTAGTTAATAAATATTTTTTGTAATAAAAAAAGAATGGTTACTAAATCAAAAAATCAAATTCCCTACTTAAAAATTTGGTTGATCACTACTAAGGAACAATTTACCAGTTGTTACCATTGGTGAGATCCAAGAAAATTGTTGTTGATGAAAACCCCAATGGAAAAGAAATCGTTGACCCATGAAGATCTCAGTAAGGAGGGATAGAGATTTGGGGGATTACATGTGTATTAAAAGATGATCTTTTCCCAAGGAGTTTCTTGGGGAATAGATTAGTCCTTCTTCCCTTATGAATCATCATTTTGATAAGATCATAAGCAGAATATCGAAGTGTAACTACAGCTGGAAAAATAGAATCCTATCTTTTAGAGGTTGCATTACTCTAGTGAAAAGTGTCCTGGTTTCAATTACCATGTACACTATTTCCACCTTGAAGATTCCTAAGAGATTTATTATCAACTTGGATAGGATTATAGTGTCCTTAATTTGGGATGGGAATATGGAAGGAATGGATCACATGGCTTCAGAGAAACATCTGGCTAGACCTCTCTATGAAGGGGGAATTAATTTGGGGATTTTCTCCAACACCATTCAAGACCTTCATGAGAAGAGTGCATGGTAGGATATAGAGAGTCTCTCTCTATGTGGAAGAACAATGAAGAACATTTCTGTCCTGAACATGAGTGAGTAGAGAACACAATCATCACAGATATGGAGTATTCTTCACCCGTACATGGAGACTCTACAACACCATTCTTGGTGGGTTGTGGGTAGAGGGAGTATCAATTTTTTCCATCATGTATAGGGGGTGGGCATGTTGTGGTTCATAGGATTCCCTAAACTATACTTATCTTTTAAGGAAGAAATTAGCCATCCCAGATTCATTCAGGCCATTCTCGATGAGATCCAACATTCCCTTTTCAAAATCATTGTTACTTGTGATGATCCTAATAGATTCATTTTCATAGGATTTATGTTGGTTGTATTCTCCATCAAATACATTATTGGTGTGACAAGGTACTTGTCGAATGAAGATCCATGGGGGGGACCTTGTGTTGTAAAGTGATTCCCTACAAATTCAATTTTCTGTTGTGGCATGTGAGGAATAAAGCATTTCCCACTAATGATAATTCCAAATTCATGGGAGTGAACTTGGATTCTAGTTGTTGGTGTTGTCGGTCCTTTAACCAGGAAATATTGGATCACCTATTCTATGATAGTGAATAGGAGAGAGGGATATGGAAGGCCTTTGGTGCCTTCCTCAACTGGGATGAGTCTAGTGGAGTGTTGGAAAATTTTATCTGTTCATGGTTTAGAGGAGCTGGCTTGCATGGGGCAGAGAAGAAAGGTAGGACGATCATCCTCAACATGGGATTTTGGGTTTTATGGAAGGGAAAAAATGAGGCTCTCTAGAACAACATTCACGTATCTCAATCATGTATGATTTTAAAATGAAAAACATGTTTCTAGAACTAGTCTGATTATGTCCCCACTATCATTCTGCGCCTTCAGTGAATTCTATAATTCTGTGCCTCTAAGGTGACAACAAAGTATGTATTATAGAGCAAGGATACTGGGTAATATGTTAGCCTCCTAGATAGTGGCTCAAGCTAAATACTGACGGGTCATTATTAAGTGGGGAGATGCATGGGGAAGTTTTGTTAGAAACAAAAAAGGGTTAGTAACTACAACGTTTGAAGATCTATATGGAAGATGCGATGTATTGTAGGAAGAATATAAAGAACTGGTTGAGGGTCTAGAGATATGAAACCAAAGGCAATTTGTTTTGAAGATAGTGGAGATAAACTCCATGATTCCTTATAAAGCACTGATAGGAAAATGCAGCAATCCCTAGATTGTTTAATATATCATTTGGAAATGTAAAATCATCCTGGGAAATCATATGGAGGTTTCTTACACATGGTGGGATGGTAACATGATGGAGGATTTTTTGGCGTCTTTGGAATCTTCAAATCAAAATACCTACTCCTTCTTTAACATGGGTTCAATTCTTAGTGAGGGGATGGAGTTTGGTGTTAATGATGCAATGGGCCTGCATTACATTAGACAAACGTGATGTGTTTTTTGGTGTCCTGGGTATGGTGTATTATTCAATATAAAAAAAATGTTAAATTTCTGTCAGTTAGTCTAGAATTCGGACATTTTTATGATAAAATGTGAAAATAATTACGTCAAGACAAATGAATTGAAAATAAATTATTTAATTAATTTATTTTTTGATTATTCCTCCTACAACTAATCATGAATATAACAGTCGACATGTACAAAGATTATGTCACACCTTGGGTAAAACAAGAATCCTATATTTACCATCAATATCAATTTTCCTAATAGATGCACATGTTCATGAGATATTATATTATTTCATAAAAACTGAATGTGCATGATATACAATATTTATTATTTTTATTTTTTCGGCATTGAGGATTCGAAAGCTCCAGAATATCACACTGACTTTGTGCCTAACTCCAAAAAAATTATTAAAATTATTCCAAATAATTATTGGTTAAAATGTATATTGGTTACATTATCCCTACCTAATGTTTTATTTCCTCAAAAAGAAAAAAAACACCCAAAAAAGATGGCGGTACCGATCTCACATATAGTTTTATCCCTTCTATATTCTATCATGCAGATTCTTGTGATTGTGTTGAACACGAACCAAGTGAATCGACTTCCCATGAAGAATCTTAACCCACAGATTCTCAATATGAATAGGATACTATGTGACGGTAGCTCAAACCTCTATGTCTAGATCACCCTAGTTGATAATGTGTGATGGGTTTTACACATACCCCCTAAGATGTGACAATTGGAATACATCATGAAACCCGACTATCTATTGTGGTAGGGATATGAAATATACCCCTCACCAACCATATATAGTATCTAATAACTTAAAATGAATATAATAAATAACTTAACCCTAAGACCAAATATATGAAATCATTTCCAATGTGTGAAATTTAAGAACACATGGAATCTCTCCCTGGACTCCAAAGCCCTCTATTGTAGTATACTTAATATTTATGATGGATCTGGAAGTCCTCATATGCTCCTAGATGATATAAACATCTATATCACCATTCACACCAACTCCATGCCCATGAGTTGTAACTGCCATAGATCATTATATTATAGCGATGACCTAAATGTTCTCTCAGACAAGGCCCTGAGTATTTCCATACCAATGGTAGAGTTGTATTTTTTGTCATATGAACACACAAAAAAGGTAGATGATCCAACCAACATTGACCAATGTTCAATATGTAATCTCAAAGATTGTCCTCCAAAATCAGAATGGTTTTCTCTGTCCAACTTTATGACTTAGGATGAATCACCATTCTCATTCGCAGTAATGTCCCAAATTCCTCTTATATTCTTGTCTATAATTATACTGTTAATAATGAATTACTATTTGATATTATGTTTTAGGGAACTTGATATTTTTGGACTATTTCCTACTCATAAAGGCTTCTAAACCTCTCTATTGAAATATTCTATCAGCAGGCTAGGAAGTGAGATGGCTTGGTCAGTCAGTCTATGATCAAATAGATAGTGGAATAAACTCGAGATGATTGAAATATTCCCATCAATAAATTCATGGTGAAACCATCACACTTATACATAGTCACCACAAGGGTTTTTTTTCGATCCCACTAAAACATAGTACTTAGTATTCACTTTCTAGAAAGTGAGGCATCAGGAGATAAAATTAGCTACACCACTCTTCACTTGTAGACAAAAAACTAATATTGATGGACCAAGTACATCTTTTCCACTCCTTGATGTACTTATAAAGTGTATATATGAAAATACCTCAATACCTCTTCTTGAAATGTGGCTGGTACCATAGTCTATTCTTAAAAGAGGATCAAATGATCCCAGCCTTTATAAAATTCATTTGGATCATGTATGGGGGTTATCTAGCCACAAATGGCCTCATAATCAATATATACAAGTTAAGAACACCAAAGAAAATAATGATTCATAGGGTTTACCACCACCATATAGATGTGATCTTCACTATACATTTTTACTAAGGATAACTAAAATGAGGCCAATTGATCATAAAAAACTCTAAAAAACATTGAACATGTTCTCCAGCTGGTAGAATATATCACCAAATTACCCATTAAAGAAGAACTATCTCAATGTTATAATACAATAGTACCTCTATAAATGAATTTTAGATCAAGTTAATATATTTAGATGAAAATATATAACATATACTATTGGTTAGAATATATGTTAAATTTCACTCCCAAAATATAATATAACAACATATTTTTGGTGAAACCCACATTTTCTAGCTCTAAATCATGAAATTATGAAAAAATATTTGATAGTAGCCTCCCAACCCATGGAATATTTATACCTTATTCACACTCTTGGGTGCAAACCAAGCTATCACCACCTCAACCTTTTTGGTGTCCACTGCTACACACTACTCTGAGATGATTTTTCCTAGTAAGTGGTCCTATTAATTTTTGAAATGAATCATGAATTTTTTTCCATAAATCTAGTTCTATAATTTTTTGAGTAGAACAATCCACGAATGACATAGGTACTCAATATCTGACACCAAGAATACAAAGATATCATCAATGAAGATGCCCAAAAACTATTCCAAGAAGTGTTTGAAGATTAATTTCACAAGTCACATGAAAAATTCTTTGGGTTCTCCCAATTAAGGACATCACACAGTATTCATTGTGACAATAGTAACTTCAAAATGAAATCTTTGGTATATTCTCCTCTGGAACATGGTACTAGTGATATCTTGACCTAAGGCTGATTATCAAGAACCACTGAGCCCCTTTAAACTAATAAAATATTCCAATGATTCTCATAATTGGATACTTTATCTTGATTTTCACATTATTTAGGCAAATTCCCTCAATAGATAACCTCAATCTCTCATCCTATTTCTTGTGAACAATACTGGGGATACCCATGGGGACACAATGGGTCTAATAAAGCCCTTCCTCTAAAAATACGCCAAATTCTCCTTCATATCTCAAAAATATTTAGGGGCTAAACAATATGTTGTAAATGATATTGAGTTAGTTATTAGGTTTGTTTATATGAAAAATTTATCCCTATGTGGGGAGGTATGTCTGAAAAGTCTATAGGGACGACATCCTCATACACCACCACTATTGCTAGAAAATAAAATATCATAATTTATTTCTCTCCAAGGATAATACCATCCAAATGGTGATTAATTGATTGTATAGTCAAATGTACTAGCTTAGCCTACTCTACCTAGGTTTACTTTTCATTAAGTATGAAACAACTCATCCCATCAAATCGAACGCATCATATCATCCTTCTAAAACATGCCATGTGTGTATCAACCATGAGGAGGTAGTCTAGAACAAAAATAAATTGTAATCTCCATCATGAAAAAAGGTTCTATGAAAAGCTATATCCTATACTAGTCTTGTAAAAATACTGACATAGCTATATGATAGATGAATCTCCCCCGGTTGGAGTTTTAAACACAAGGGTATAATTAAATGCTCCACTGGAATATCTATATCTTGAACAAGGGAATTAAAAAGGAAGTAGTGGATTATGAATGTGTATATAAATTATAATTCTAAATTAGGGATGCCACATATTGTATCATGAGTCATCACTAGATCCTCTAGGTTATAAGCCTATACTGCAAGCAACTACCCACACCCCTGACCACCAGCTACTAGATCCCATCATCGACTTTCTAGGGGTGGTCCGGGAAAATGTTCAAAACATCAGCTAGAAACCATGACTCTAACAACTCCTATTCCATTTCCATCACTCTAAATACCTCTATATTCATGAAATTTCCCCTTTATAGGTGGTTCATTGGCTATATCTCTATCATCTCCGTAATGGGTTAGGAGATCCAATAATATAAATCCTCAACCATCATAAGAGAAGAATCACCTCACCCTCATATAACTGGAGATATCCTGAGAGGCATGGATGGTAGAACCTCTATCAAGACTCTATTTATAGAAACACCTTGAGTTCCTAGATCCCTAATATTTTCATCGATTTCCTACTTCTAAAGTCTCAACTTCAGGGTTCCCAAAACAAAAACCAACCATTGGTGACTGTATATCTAGAAATATCTCCACCATCAAGGAAAGTTACAACACCCCAACATAAGAAGAGATAAAAATAGTTTCCACTCCTTTAATATCTCTGTGAATTCCATTCTTGAAGATATGTGCTTGAAATTATACATATTGAACCATTTTCATAGAGAAATTTGAGAAGTTAGTGGATATCTATTCATAATCTATGATTGACATACAACCATGATAGAGTTCTAGAATCTATTGGATATATACTTCCTATAACTTCATTGAGTAAAATTTTTCTCTCAAGAGGATGTAAAACTCTTTCCAAGTGATAATACCGTCATTATGAATCAGAATTAAGAAGATCAGTCATTTACCAGAAAATTAATGAAGAAGGCTCACCACTATGATCACCAACTGAACGAGAGTTGTATTTGAAAGGTAAGAAGATCACCCAACTAAATAGAGATAGTATTATGCCACATGGGGGACTAGCATACCCCAAAACATAAAGGGTATCTACCTTAATAACATGTAAAGTTAAATCATCCTAGAAAATTAAGCTATTGGTACTTCCAGGATAACTGGCCTCTCAATGGTTGAAGGTATGTAGAACAAACTACACGGAGTTACCACCTCTCACACATGCCCATAAATTGAATCCTCATTACTAAGACAGTAATCATTATGATCCTATTATGGAATTCTATCTGGTTATCATCATATATCCAACCTAAAAAATTAAATATACCCCATGGTCAAAGAAAATATCGAGAGAGATAACACAGGAAGGGAATGGAAACAAAACCCATTCATAAATGATATATATACAAATGTTTTTCTTGAAAAAAAGTCATATATGTTTTCATTAAACAATAAAAAAATCAGAGTCCTCATGAATGGATACATCAACTACTACACCATAACTAGGTTCCCTAGCATGAGAGGTGAAATCAATATTCTTCAATAACGTTTCCCAAATTCCCAAACCAAACTACATAACATGACTATCTCCAAACTCTATTCATAATAAAACCTTTACTTTGATACCATTTTTTCATGACATGAACCACCAAGGCCATCCTGGATGGTTCTATATTTAGTGTAACACCCAAACCCTTCCTCCAAAAATTCAATGGATAGCGACTAGTGTGGAGTAGGTATATCTTAAACAAGGGAGGAATTAGCCTAAGGTACGTGTACACATGAAAAGATATGAAAAAACCAATATAATGTAGAAGAAAAGAAAAAACTGATACCAAATATGCATGAATACAACAAAATCTCACATCTGAGTAGGAAAAAAGTATGGAAAAGTATAAGGGACAAATATAATCACATAAAAAATGAAGAAGAGTCCGACCTGAGAGTAAAAAGGTTACTACTATTTTGATGTAAATCATGGACCCATTTAAAGTTTCTCTAGTGTAACTAAGTTCCATATACAATTGATAATCCTTGGAATCGTTCAAAAGTCATTTTGTTTTTATAATATACGAAATGTGTGGGTATAGATCATGTAGGGGTGAGTATAAATATACCCAGTAGGAAAAATCCAAATCTCTAAACATGAAGAATCAAATAGATTCATATCCAAATTAGGGATGATAAAAATACAGATATACTAAAATAAAGTCACCATATCTCAATTTTAGGTCACATAATCAGTACTATCCTAATAATAATGTTGGAAATTAAAGGCAATGCTTGTGTGGGAGAACACACTCCTTGGGACATGCTAACACTAAAAGCGCTCATTTGGGAGGTTATGCCTGCCTAGCCTCACTAAAGATGATGTAAACACTAGAACAGAGTAGATTTAGATACATTCATAAGGGATCAAACCTAGGGCCTATGGGGGTATATAACCATACCCATATCTCCAACTAGGTTTGGGATTGAACACCTTGAAATTGGGTAAATGGATATATGACCCAACTTAAAAATAATAATCAAGGATCACACCCTAAGCCACACGGAGGGATACATAACTCCATACATAACTAACCCATAGAGATTTTCAACCAATATAAACTAATTTTGTGATACATAACCATTCCATTGTAGGTATGGATGAATAGAATGTACCTAACTTATACCAAACTAGACTAAAGTGAATAGTGGATTCAACATTCACTGGAACTCGTTCCCGATGTGTAGAAGGAATACATTGCAATTCCAACTTAGTAAGGACATTCTCATGTTTATATACCTATATATATACATTTTCCTAGGTATTAGGGTTATTATTGACTATTTAATCGATGTGTGTGTACTCTGACGGTGCTCATACACACATGCCATTCCCAAGCCTTCTAGACATACTCATGCCTATGTACTCATGGGTACACACCCGGTCCCCAGCTTTGGTTCAAATAGTCTATGGGAAGGACACAAAGCATGTGAAATTTATGTCGTTGTGAAAAACTATCTACCATTTAAGGGGTTCTATAGGGAATTTTTCTTTCAAACTACACATTGTTTATTTCAAGATTTCACAATAGATCCAAAATATTCACACGCCTTCAGTAGAACCACCTCTACCTATGATTCTACCATGGAATCCACAATAGATCTAAAATACATGTTAAATGTATTTTATTTTTCAACATAAATAGGATTCTTGACACCTACTAATTAGAAAACAATATTCACCTCACCGCGTCACTCATGTGTCGAATCTCGAGGAACAGAACTCAGTTGATCCATTATCGAAAATCCATCATTATCATAGATCCTCTGTTACACCATAATATATGATTCCTTTAATAAAAGTACCAATCCCACCTATATAACTAATCAATGAAACAATATAAATATTCCTCGACGTATTTTCGAATCACTGACCAATCAAAATTTTGAAATGAATGAAGAACCAAGTTAGAAAATCCTAAAACTGAAAAGTTAGAATCTAATGAAGGGAATGTTTGGTTGGCCATCGTCGATAAAAAAACAAAGAATGGGATGTAAAATTAAGGGTGTTAATCCAATCAATATAATATTCCAAATTATTGGAATGTATAATTTAAGGATATTTCTCAAATAAGATATGTGAATTAATATTCATCATGATTAAATTTTGGTTTTGACAAGAAACTAATAATGAGGATTAAACCAAAAAATAAAATCTATTTTCATGAAATTTGACTGATGAATAATGAATGAAAATTTATATATCATTGTTTTTGGAGATATAAAGGAACTTTAATGTTGATGAAAACCACTTTCCAAATTGATCATTGATCGATGATCCCATTATCATCTACCAATTCTCTCATCTGTTGTCCTCTTCAATATATAGGGTGACATTGATAACACATGGATCTATCCATATATTTGATTAAATAAAATATTTATTATTTTATGACCAATTAATAGAAAATAAAATATTTTATTTCATTATTTATATATTTTTTCACTCTTTATTTATCTTAAACAAAACACACAATGCACATAAATATTATGACTTTAATATGGTAAAAACAGTCTCGAATTTAATAATAGTCTCAGTTTTCTGAACTAATATAGCATTTGGTAGAAATTACAATTAAATGAATGGTTGAGAGATGATATAATATATTTAATATTTTTATTATAACAACAATGAGCCTCCATATTACTTAGAGTCTCATGTAGACTCTATACCTAACTGTAAAAATATTCATTAAAATATTCCAATCATTATAAGGGATAATAGAGTCATTACACTATTTTTTATACTTATGAACCTGTGTGGATTCTTAATCACTTGGTATTCATGCATGTATATCCCATGTAGACCTATGGTGGATGATTTATCACATGAGGTGTGCATATAATGGCCTTAACCTTAGAACATGTTTTATATATGTTATTGGCATGCTTGTTGAGGTGAATTTGTATCCCCTAGAGACCCAATTATGATTATTGATCACATATATGATATGTGTGTATCCATATGAGACATATTATTGTGTTTATTTCATGATTATTGTGATCTTTTTGATACTTGATTTTTTATTTGATCGTTAATCTGTCATTGTATCTCATATGTTATTGTGCTATTCTTCTGTATTGTAGTTGAGCATGCAGGTTGAACCCATTGGAATATCCCCCTGAGGGGGATGTGTCAGAATCATTATTGACATGATTTATAATATCACTCCATGAGAGATATTTTAGTTATTAATTTTTATTATCTAATCATAGGGGATGTTCCAGGTAGTATATTTTTATTCATTTTTCATGGAGTTAAAGAAGGTATGATCAGGTTTCGTAGCATCTGAACAAGGACATGAGTTCTTGGTATGCAGGTATTTATTTCTTACATGAGCATTGGTGATTATATGTTATGATTTAGTTTTTTATTTACTACTTATTTACCCTATTCAGTACATAACACATGCATGTAGACTAACTTTTAATTATGGGGTACAAGAACCTGTAAGTGGTTCCCTACTGAGTTTTACTGACACACTTCTTAGCCAACCATTACACATGGGTACCAATGAAGACCTTACTTCTTAGAGGTATAGGTTAGGTTGAGACCCATATTTGACCATATAGTGGTATAAATCTATATGAGTTGGGATATTGGGAGGATATATGAAATGTAGGGGAGAATATACTCTTTAACTTATTCTATTTTCTATCATATATTTGATCAACCAAGTGCATGATAATATTTTGTTTTTATATGAGGGTTTATTCTATATAATTTTTATTTTACTTTCATTCATATTGTTAGTATTTTATAGTTTCCTTTTACTCTGTTTTTTATATTTCAACATGTTTAGTAATTTATTGTTATTTTACAATTTTATGTCGGGTATAATGTCCCCATGGATCCACTTGATACCATGGTTGTTCTTCAGCATCCACGATTGAATAGAGAGGCTTGCCTATGATCATTTGAAATTTTAGCTCATACTAGGTGATTTTGGTTAGGATACATCAAAATGGTCTCATAAGAGGTTTTGAACTTTTTATTTATTCTTGGGAGTTAGTATACAAGAAACACATCAATGTGTCATAGCTTGTGATGAAACTCAAGATGGGGAATTGTGAATACCTTTCTCAATAGAACTCTAGGTTGATAGGGAATGGGATTTAATTTTATGGATTTCACTATTACGGTCATATTTTTTCACCTAATGTGATGAATGTGGATTTTGAAGTTATGATTGCATAAGGATTTGATACTTGGAAACATAATCAAGATATATCTCATGCATCATATTAAGAATTTAGGTTTCAAAGGACTTATGTGTTGCTTATGTGTTATTTTATTAGTGATGGAGGACTCATCATATTATTGTCAAAAACTTGTATTGTGTTTTCACGTAGGAGATTTTGGTGAAATTATTTATGCTAAAACCCTTTGCATGTATACTTTTGATATTTGGCTATCTAAGACTATGATGTGGTGAACGTAGCCAATGAAAATGGAAATGATGATGGTCACAATGATGTAGTATTATGCATGAGCATTGTCATGTACAGTATTAGGTAGTTGTTAGTTGTTAACTATATTATTAAATAACCCTTTTCAAGTGTCTTATAGATATATCCAATTGATTAATGTTCCAATTATAGTCTATTAGATTTTTTCTATGTAGTACCTAGTTAAATTCTATTCAACCAAATTATGAATCCCTAAAATCTCTGCATGGTTATTCTATGGGTGAGTTCATCATGGAATATTTTCATGGTTGTGACTAGGTGATTTTTTTTGTGGTTTTGAACCTGATGAAACCTCATGCTGGTTTTGTGTAATATATTTTGGTATATGAACTTGGACACTAGTTACTAGAGAGTCGATTTCTGTTGTTGCATGAAGGTAACTTGTGGAAGAACTAATACTTGTGAAGGGTTAGTCAAGGTTAATGACTTAGGGGTTGTTTTAATTGATGAAAGTTTCTTATGCATGTTAGAAACCTTTTAAAGGATCAAAATAATGAATATAAAGTTTCATTGAAACTCATTATTACAGAGAACCTTGAGTGCCAGTATTAATGATAAATGGTTGGGTTTCAGAATGCTTGGATTCGTGTGGAATCGAGTCTAAAATTAAAGGTTTCTTTTCCTATTGATTTAGAATGAAACTCCTGTTGATTTAAATGTGATTATAATTGATTATAAAACCTATGATGGTTAAACTATGGTAATATTATATGTGGATTTAACTGAAACTCATTTATCTGGTGGTGAAGGGAAATTCTCTATTGAAAGGAGTATAATTAAATAATGTGGATCATTGCGAGTTCTTGTGTTTGGTGAAGATGGTACCTATTGGATTTGATTGATAAATAAGCATACAATTCAATATTTAATGTTTTTTATTCATGGGTTATTAACTATTTGTTTAGTAATGAATAGTATTATCAGACCATGTTGAGAAATCCATGATGCATGAGTGTTCATATAGTGGTCACATGCATGGTTGGATGAATAATTGGAGAATAGAAGTTAGTAGACCATTTAAATTTTTAGGCTATATTTATGACCCTAGAAGATCTTGTGGTAGTTGGTAAATGAAATTTTTAGTTTAACATTACCGTTAAAATTAAAAACCAGTAAGTTTGGCATGAAGCTTCCAAGGCTTGGTAACCTAGTGGTTTCTTTGGGTGGAGATGTCTCCATGGAGGGAGATGGAATAAACTATGGAATTAGTTATGATTGTGCTAAAAACTGATTTATTTATTGAGGGAAATGTTATGGTTTAGTGTAGTATCTTTCATGGAGGAATGAGATCTATTTGGGTTCAATATCATAACCCATTCCTAGTATACTATAAGACATATTACCTATTGGGAGTGGATTGTTGGATACAATGGATTATGGCCTAGGTAGTCTAGGTTTGTGTAGTGGTTGGATCCTTCTTGGAAATAATTTATATTTAGAAAGTCACATTTAGTCCTTATATTTAGTGATGACTAGATATGGGTCAGGTAGTCCAATATAGGTTCTGAGAGATGAAAAAAGACAGGCTTATGGTGGGGAGAATCAAATTGTAATGTGTGAAATGGTACCTATTATGGGAAGGGTTTTTGTCTTGTGTATGACTGATCGTTGAAAAATTATGATGAATCTAGAGACTGTATTCTATGGAGGATGATTATACGGTTTATTATAAAATTTTAAGTGATGAATTATATTTATTTTTGTACATAGGATAGATGTGGGATTCAGTAATGGATGGAAATCGGGTTTGTCTTGGAGAGAGTCAGATATTTGGGGAATACACACATAGTTGAGTGCCTTGTTGCTGGTTTAAGTTGTTATTGAACAAAATAGGTAAAAACCCATAGAATTCAGATTAGATAATTGGATATATGATATATTGAATTAATGATGCATCTAAGTGTTAAGGAATCTTGATCTATAGTTTCATTATGTGTAATTTGTTTAAGTGGTTTAACATTGTTGTTAGTCGTATGGAAAAGAACTGACCAGCGTATCATCTTGAACTAGAGAATGTTTGTATTAAACCACCTTAAAGTCATATTTTTAGAAATGATAGAGGTATTTGGAATCAGTTATGTCCTTTTAGGAATGGATGGAAAGTTCATGTTATGTTTAGTTAGTAGAGATATATTAGTCTAACTTTAAAGGGGAAGTAAGGTCTTTGTATCAACATTTTACCATTCTATGCATTTTATGATGTGTTATCTAATTGATCCACTCAAGGAATGTCATTAGATTTTTAAATTCTAGTTACATATGATGATTCTAATGGTTCATTACACTATGATTCTTTAAAATTAATTAGTTGAACACACAATGTTGTTTTGAGTTCGATTAATGCAGTGATCACGATCATAATGTTGGGTAATAATGAGTTTTTGGATCAGGTTTTTGTTTATGGGATTTGGGAAATATATCTTGAAAATGTGGGTTGTTTAGTCTTAATTAATATCCTTATAGTAATGAGTTGGAGTTAAGGGTTGGTACATAAACAAATCCTTATAAGGGATGACTGTGTAAAATTAGGTGACATGGCTTGTGCGGTACCACAACATTGTGAAGATGAAAAGTACAATGGTGGGGAGATTTTAGTAGCCCATGTCATTATGGAAGGGATATTACATGGGAAATTTTAGCTTTTAGTTTTTTTGGCCAATTCATTTTGATATCTATGTATTTGAACTAGGTTTATAGCGTTTTAGAATTCAGGAACAAAGTTTTTGGATGGGGCACGAGGCTCAAGTGATGACTCATGGTTATGTGAGGATTTTTAAGGGGTGTATGGGAACTTGGGACAATTGAAAATATCTAAAAAACATATCCACATCATGTATATGATATTCATAAAATGAAATGCACTAATGGTCTTTTTGGAAGATTTTCAAGATGTGAAAAACATGAATGGGGAGAAGAAGCTGAAAATGATAGCATGATAAAGGGAATCACACCATGACATAGGGATGTGATATTTTTTTATTTAAATGAGAGTTTTATCCCCAATTTTCATTGGATTATTTGGAAAATTATGGGAGGTTTTTTTTTCTGGAATACCATCCCACGTTTCTCTATTAATTTAGATTGTTTAATGTGTGATTTAGTGACATTGGCGGTAAAGATAATCTTTGTCCCTAATTTTGTACTTATTTTACCTACTAATTTCTAATTTATTGAATTTATGTTTGAGATTTTGTTAATTATTTCATAGGGTATCATAGAATTTCCCGTTTTCGATGAGGATTTCACTTAGCATAGATAATGGAGAACATGATATGAGGTCTGATTACTACCAAACATTGTTTCAAAGAAGGTGTGTTTCCCAATTGATTTATTTTATAATTTATAATCTAATTTTATTAAATTATCCATTGTTTCATTATAGTGTGTTGGGAATTTTGTTCAGAATGATGTCGGATGAACATTATAGACCTTTCAGGGTTAGTATATGAGGTTCTATCTAGGTGGTAGTATCTGGTATGTCTTAAACAAATTATGTATTTCACAATTGGTTTTGAGGTTTTGTGTAATTTTTTAATTAATTATAATTTAGTAATAATTAATTTTTGTAAGTATTGGGAATGAGTAGAACCTCATGATGATTTGTGGTGTCCGACTGAATATAGATGACATAGAAAAACTGGGTATATTTGTTTTGATGGAGTAGGATCTGTTTGAGGTATATGGTTATGTGTACTTGACTATAAATCTAATGATTATTTTATTGGAATTTGTTATGTGGTAATTCCACTCTTCGGATATTGAACATGATATTCATGTCACACATGGAGAACTAAATTCTATTCAAAAAATAATATTTTAATTAATTTCCATATTAAATTAAAACTAATAACCAAGTGTATTTCTTAATTAGTTAAAATATGAAATGTATTAACTAACTTAATGGATATTACTAGTAAATTGAAATAGACTATAAAATGCATTAGAACTTACCTCTGGTATTTTTTCTTGGCCCTTAATGGATAAGGATTGAGTGGTTACGTATTGCCTATTTACTAGTACTTTTGAGCAATGTTGATGTTTGGTCACATGGTGTGTGTGTGTGTGTGTGTCTAGCCTCTGGAGACCTATCCTCGAGCTTGATCACAAGAGGTGTTTATATGAATCAATTTAATTTGGTGCATGGTTTATGTATTCTATTATAATGATTTCCTGTGTGCATGTGTAACCCCTAGAGAACTATTTTTAATTCTTGATCACATATGGTGTGTGTGTGTAGACCTGTAAGACCCATGGTTTTGTTTATTTCTTGTGGATTGTTTTTTTTAAGATACTTGTTTATATGATGTGATTTTTGATCTATTATTATATCATGTATTATATTGTTGAGATATTTTTTCTTACAATTGTGCTTACAAGTTGATCCTCTTGTACTACCACTTAAGTTGGATGTGTCAGATGCCTTTTTAACAGGATCTGGACTATCCCTTCAAGGGGGATATGTTAGTCATAATTTTGGACTATCTAATAGAGGGTGATGGTTAAAGAGGGTGATCTTTGTTCCTTTGGATGTAGATATAATGTAGGTATGACTATGGTTTATAGTAGATTAGTGAGTGAATGAACAATCGACATATGTGTGTTTATCTATTACTTGTATATTGGTGTTTATATGTAATTATTATGTAGTTAACTTATTGCATGATTAAATTAAAATGATATTATCAAATTAATATTCACTCCATTTTACTGGTTGAGTACAAAGCCATGTGGGGTGTACCCTACTAAGCTATACACACACCGTTCTTCGGTGATGATGACATGTGGATACCTAAGCATCCCTCAATTCTGCTAGGTACAAGTTAGGTTGAAGCCACCATAGATTTGTTATCTAAATAGAGAAAATTATATGAGTCTGGATATTAGGATGAGATGTTTCTTGGAGTGGGATTAGAGACTCATGTTTTTTTAATTTCTATCAAGTATATTATTTTCCTAATTAGAAATAAAATATTATTTTGTATGATTGTTGAGTTTATATACTTTTGTTTTCACATTAATTTTTAATATTAGTTTTCTTAAGATTTTCTTTTAATAAATTTTTATATTGTTACATGTTGGGTTATTTATTGTTAATATGAACTCCGATGGAGGGTATAGTCTCCAACAGATTTCACTTGAGACCCTCATTACTAATTAGTAGACTCTAGAATTCATGGAGGAATTCCTTATGCCATGTAGATTCTAGCATGGACTTGGTGATTCAGTTATGGATGACATAATGTGACGATCATATTAAAAAATAATATTCAAATAAATTCACCAATTACCACACTTGAATCCAATAATGGCCAACCTAAATGGATGAAATTAATAATGTTATATAGACCCCTAAGATATATTCCATGAAAAAAAAGAAAATTGAGGAAGGGATTGTTGGACTAGGTAGAAAAATGGAAAGAGACACCATATAAAAGGTATCAAAGATAGAGTAAGGACGTACCAATCACATTCCCATCAATAATAATTCATTCCATGATGATCCAAGAAGAATAACATAAAAATTAATTTCTATATAATTTCAATAATGTGGAAATAAACATCCCTCTCCATGATGATCTCATGAGAATAACCAAATATTGTATATTCGATAAGGAAATATGGATAAGAAAAAAACTAATTCAAGGGAATTAATGAATTAATTTGGTAATATGTTTTTAATCACTTTTCAGCCCATAATTACCCACAAAATTTCCCGATCCAGGGATATTTTATATCCTTTTTAAAATTGGATCTATGAATTTTTATGATAATTTATGATATATGGATCTTTTTTTAATGTCATTCCTAAATCAATTTTTTCTTAATTTTATACAGGATTATTGAAACCCCCCGAAGTGTTGAAATGAATTTCAAATTGATCTATAAAATTTCTAGTATATATCTTGAAGGATGAGCTATTTTTGGATAAAAATGCAACCATCCCTATATATTTTTATATAATAAACATGTAGGAATATAAAAAACACATCACAATCACCAGTCATTTTTGTAAGATATTATTAAAGAAAACAAATACCATCATCAATATTCATGATGTTACTATCAATAAATAATTTGGAGATTAGATTTTATAGTAAAAAATATTACATTTTATGTAGTATAGTAAGAGGCCCATACACATTGTACACTCACATATTTAGGAGGGTGAGCCCAGTGAATATCAAGGTATGTTAATTGAGATTTTACGTTTTGGGAAACAATTAATGAAAACATATTTAGTGGATAATGATTAATTTATAAAATTCAAAAAATTGATTTCTATTTTATAAGAATAGGTAACTCCTAAATTCCTTGATGGATATTATTTTTTCCCTTATAATGAAAAATCTGGTTTGTCATATTGGGTGAAGAAAATTATATTTTTGGTAGTGGAATACCTAAGTCTCATATCATATTAAGAACAAAACCAAAATATAGAATTAATGAATTTTCCCACCGATCAAATTTTTTTGTACCACACGAATTTAGAGAAATTGATATTAATTATTTCTATAAATCCCTCCCCAAAACAAGAAAATAAATTGATTGAACATTTAAGGGAAGAAATGAGAGTAATAGGTTTTAATTTATGATATATTTTATGATTTCTTCCTAAAACATTATCACACAAAATTCATCTTGATGAAAATTTCAGTCATGTTAGGAATCCCATATCGAAACAAACCACGATAGATGCAGTCAAAAGGATAAATTTTTTTTGTCACTGTTAATTAAATACCCATTATATGACTCATAATAGGTCAGTCCCATTCATGTAGTTCCTAAAAAAACATTACTGACCAATCTATGGAATGAAAAAAAATAAATTGATGCCTATTTAAATTATATATTGGTGGATAATGTTTATATATTTTAAAGATATAATTGGTCGCTAGGAATGATCATCCCCTTATTTCATACACTGTCTAGATGCTAGAATTGTTATCATAGTGAACTCACTATTATTTTCATAGATGACCTTTTAGCCTACTTTTAGATGCCAACTTCTCTTGAGTATCGTAAGAATGAAAATTGTACATGTCAACATGGAAACATTTCAAAAAATATAATCCATTTAGATTATGTGATTCCAAAGTACATTTAAATTTTTCATTTTATGTATCATCTCTGATCACAGTTAATATTTTATGGAAGTATTTTTAGAAGAATTTTCTATTTTGAAAACTCATTTGATTATTTTTCAACTAATTAAGATAATGTTTAAAAAAACGTAATTTAATGTAACCTTGTATTAAAATTTTGAAACATTATTTTCATAGTGGAGAGAGGAATTGTCCTTGGTCATATCTTTTTAAAAGAATTCATTGTGGTCGGTAAATGTTAAATGGAAGTTATAAGTTCATTACCCTATCCAACCTTTGTGAAAATGCAATAAAATTTCAAAGATAGAGAGGTATTTATAGGACATTGATTAAGGATTAGAGTATAATTCTTCTTCCCTTATATAGGTTTCTTTTTAAATATTATGAAACTATTTTTGATATAGATTAGATGGTGTATTTTTATGAATTGAAGAATAATTTGATAACACCACAAGTGATTAAACCCACTAAACTTTGAACACCCATTTAATTTACATTGTGATAATTCTAACCATGTTGTGGGAGTACTGTGCTCAAAAGGATTTAAATCCAGATGTCATGTGACTGAATATGAATCATCGACATTGTATTCTTATAATACCCACAACCCAACCACTGAAAAATAGTTTTTTTGAATACATTTTTTCAGTGTAAAAATTTAGATCATATTTATTGGGAAATGAATTTACTATTTTATATGACGATAAACCTATTAGAGTTTTGATAAAGAAATCAGGGGATAAAAAATATAGGAATGAGGATTATTTTAAAAAATGTGTTTAATTTACTGATGAAAGGAAAGGATATAAGAAATTGGTTCCCTTTCACTTATAATGGACTCCCAACACAACAGAAGTAACGATACAATCTATAGACACACTAAATGATCCAATTCATAGAGAATAGTAGTACATGATTGAAAAATAAAACCCATGATATTAAAATAAGATTAAATTTCAAGTAACATATAATGTATCCTCTCATCTAAACCCCAATAATGTTTTTATACATAAATCTGTAACAAAATTTAATATTTGGGTGGATCCATGTATTTGGAAAATTATTATCGAACAAATGAAAAAATATGCTTTTCTAATAGTGGGATTCAATTAGTTTTTTTTTGTTTTCTATATTATATATAATAGAGGAACATTTGGGACATAAAGTAGTTCTAGAAAAGTTTTAGAATCCTGAAAATATTGAGATACATTGTTTAATGACTTTCAATAATTTTTCAAATGGTGTAAAAAATTTCAGTTTACAAGTAACATATTGAAGAATAATTTTAAGCATGTTATTTATAATTAAAACACATTTTTATGAAAATTAATTGATTAATTAACCTAAAACTGAAATGTTTTGGTAATTTACAACACGATCCACTAGTTGGTTAAAAAAAGAAAAAGGTGATAAATTGATGATTCAAAATATGTACCATGACATATGAAAAGTCAAGGCCCAATCTCAGAGCTTAGAAATGATGAATCAAGATAAATCATAGTGTTACTTTTTATAAAGAAAAAATTCAAATAATCAATAACTCAAATTATGTGAACATTGACGGAAAAGAAAGATATATACTGACGTTCTGAAATAATGAATTGTTAAAATGACATCATGTTTCACATTGTAACACATATAAGTCAAACTGTGATAGTCTATTGAAAATTTCTTAAGGTGAAATAGGGTGTGAGATAACTCACCGGGCGTTTGGACTTTAAGAATTCAGGATATGAAATCACTATACATAACATAAATCAATCTCACATAACCAAAATTGATCATTATTTATGTAGATAATGTTGGAGGGTTTTTAAAAGTCCCCTTGATGACCTGTGAATAGTTTTGACACATTAATTATCCATTTATGATGCTCGGGGTATGTTTTGGACCTATCAATTCTTGGTAAGGAGGAAATTTAAATCATCTCCATTCTATAGTTTTACCACTATTCTAGGAAATTAGGATTCTTCAATTTTAGTTTTTTATATTTTTTAATGTATATTCAATGTAATTAAAATTCATAATTTAATTTATGTGTTTCACTGTCTTATAATATCATCTATCTTTCTCTCTTACCTCTTCATGAGATGATATCGTATTCTTGTGATGGTGAGGGTATGAAATGAGGCTTGGCCTTGTGGGTGGTTTCTTGGTGTTAACAAAAGCTTGAGCTTAATATTTATAAATGTTGAAATTATTTTTATTGTGGATGAGGGAGAAGATAAAATGTTCGATGATCATCCACCATGAAATGAATATCAAATTAATATATATTTCATAATTTTAATATTTCCCTCCCTTTTGTTAGAAAAATATTTTCATATGACAATTTTGAGTTCATCTAATAAAAGAAATGAGATACAATGGGGTTGGGTCATTGAAGGTGCCACACTACCGATTGAGGTTTTTCATCAACATTGATAATTGGAGGTAGTAGAGTTTATAGTGGTAATGAATTCTCAATGGAATGCATGAAATCAGGGAAAAAGTATTGTATTGAAATTATAGAGTGAAACATCATAAATTAACTATCACATTGAATTTAAATAGTAAAATTTGAATAAGGAAGGAACCTTCATAACTAAATCCTTAGTCAAATATCTTTATTTATAATTTATAATCATTTTTGTTTTGTTGTATCATTTGATTAGAGTTTATATTTTGATTCTAAATTTTCAAAACCAAAATTTTTATTTATTTACATAAATAATTGAATACCAAATATGTAATAAAATTATACTAGGAATATTGATTGGGTAAATGAACATCTCTTAAAATGAGATGACCCTAGTCAGACATTATGCTTCACTATGAAAAAAATAATGCTTTTCCACTGAACTTTGATTGCTTTGTTGAAACATAACATCATTTCTAAGTATCTATGTTTTTATTTGATAATTATGTTTTTATTTTAAAAATATTTAAATAGTTATATTTTCTAAAAATTTTAAAAAATAAAAAACAAAAAATATATATTTTCCACGATATTTCTGAACTACCATTATTTAGTATAGAAATATATATCCTAGGTATAATGATAAAAATAGTTGGTTTATATTAATGACATGGACCTACTATAAAGGGTTGATGAACTCAAAGATCATGTTATGAATATTTTGAATGGGCAGGTCATAGGTATCTTATCACATGAATAAATTGACATGCTTAATCGATCAAGGGATGATCATCAAATACTGAGTCCAAGAAGTATCTTCCATTGGATCTACCCAATTTTACAAATAATTTGATGTTGTTGAATCTTTAATTGATGTATATCCACATCCCAAAACATCTCGAGATCCAAATAAAAACATAAAATGATGATATTGAGAGTAAAGATAAATAGTCACATGATGATGTTTATAAAGGAAATATCAAAGATTCATATCAATTTAGGAGTGAATTAGATTATAATGAAATGAAATGAGCTATTCCATTCGACAAGGTAAGATATTTAATGCCTTTTCAGATACAGTTTTCTATAGAAGATGAATAAACCACCTATGTTGTTCAATTTGAATAAGGGATGGAGGATCCCAACTATATTCCTCTATCTAATAAAAAATAAACGTGAATAGGTGTTTCACAAAAAAGTAACAAATGTTGTCCACCTAAAATAGGAAGATAAAAATTTGGTGAATTCAATTACAATTTTTTTATGTTATATTTTTTTTACCTCTCTATAATTAAATTAAGTATGATAAGCTATCACATAATTTAAATTTGAGGTAGATGATGAACAAGAAATTGAACATGAAATGGAACAGATTGATTTTATAGAACATGATGATCATTTGATAGATGAAGTCCATGAGGAGTCCCAAGTGGATCTTCCTAAAGTAAGAGAGACACATGATGATTATAATGAAAGTGGATATTTTAATATTTATTATTCATGTTAATTATTTTTAAACAAATCTAAACTAGATCATTCCTTCTGATAATTAAATTGATGTATCATATGTTGAGAAAGCAATAGAGAATGAATAATTGGTTGAGGAATTATCAAAAAACAAAGAGTAGGACCCATAATTCATCCCACCCCAACCATGAAAGATGTATTTCATTATAAATTGAATGGATATAGTGTACTCCGTCCACAAAGTCCTCAAAAATATAAAAGAAAGAATCAAAAGATGAAAAAAACCATATTTGTTTTTCAAATCAATAAAACTCAACCCACAAGTAGATCTTGGGTACTAAATGATACTACCACTCGAGAGGTAGTATTAACATAGGTCCTACCAAGGGTTCAATCCAAAAATAATGTTTCATCCCTTTTATCTACATAATAGGAATTTAGTTTTTAATATATTTCAATCATTTAGTAGGATGAAACAATATCTCTATCTATCATTTATGGTATTTAATGACATGGAACTTATTCTCAAATTAGTTATTTTATTGTATAGATCCATCAATATGGTAAAAATGTATTGGATTTGAAATTGTGGAATCTATACTGAAATGACAATGTTAAAATGTAATTCACAGTGTGAAAATAGAAATCATTTCATTAAAAATAATTTACACTATAAAAAAATTCACATCATGAAAGGGAATTCACATTATGAAAAGGATGTAGAAAAACACTATGTGGATAGAACATATACAAACTAATATAAATCAATATCAAAATGAAATTATATGTTTCATTTCATTATACAATTTTAACTCTCTATATTTGAAAATTTATTTTTGAGAATTAAAATATGTTTCTTTACCCATGTTGAACTCTTGTACACTAATATAAATCTAGGAGAGATAAGTAAATGAGGATATCATTATGCCATGTTTTAATTTTCACTATTGACATTAATAGATGTTTGAAATGGTAAAATTAATCAGGGAAGTGAATAGTGATGAGAAATTTTGAAAAATCATGATTTTTTGGATAAGTAGATTTTTGTAGATGAAATTCTTATTAAGTTTTGCATGATTTGAATTTATAAAATTGATATCGATTGGTTTATTTATTTTGTGCCATTCCACGAGAAATTATCCAATAAATTATATTCTCATTCATACAAAAAGTTTTAAACAATTATTTACTATTCATTCTATAGTATATTTCCTGAGAGACTCAGTCGTGTTTTTCTTCTATAAATATCCGAGAATATTATCAAAGATATGATTAAACATAATAATATTTAATATCATTGAGGAATTTTATTATATAAAACTTTATCCTTAAACCCACCTTGACCTTTAATCCTACTATTTCTCATTAATCCATCAATTACCTAGTTAGAAATTAATCCACAATACCGGCATATTATTTCCATTACTATACTACTTGTATTATATTAAATGAAATTTGGAAGACTAAGTGAGGGAGAATGGTTTTACGTGGAAGAGATATATTAACTAAATAAATTATATTGTGAGTGTGTTTTCTAGTGATTTTGGGAGAGGATATATTATCTTACATTTTATATTATTATTCAACTATACTTCTAAAAAAATGAAAAAAATGAAAAAATGCTGCGTCTTTTGAGGTAAATAATAACAATTTCAACAATAATTATTATTTATTATATATTTTTAGGTGGTGGGAGTGATATTTTTCAAAAGATCAAATTTCATAAAACAAAAAATAAAATAAAATATCAAGAGAGGGATAATTATTTTTTATACTTATCCATTTCTTGTGTGAAATTTTATCATTGGGGATATGAAATTTTTGTAGGATTTTTCGATTGGACATATATTGTGATAAAATGGATTTTACATGAGAGTAAAACATCATTTTGACATTATTTTTATTCATTACCTATCTATCTTAATTTCTCAGAGACATTTGATCCCTAATGCAAAGTCCTCAGGATTAAATTTCCTATATGTCTTTACATGGTGGAGAAGGTAAATTCCATTAATTCCTATATAATGTTACATGTACTTGAGGTATGATAAAAACAAAAGTTACATTTATTACCTTATGTGATGAGTTAAATAAATTAAAGTTAAAGGTAAATCGATATTTGTGTTCACAATATTGCTGATTTGTGGAATTAAAATTGATGGAATGAAGATAATTATTATTTTAAAAGATGAAATCTAAAATGAATTATTGGATCTATTTCATGTAAGGGTGAAGAGTTAGATTAATTGTTTTCTGTGGAATTCCAAATATTATTTTCCAATGATAAAACACTAGTTCTATATATCATGAAATTTAAATAACGGTAGAATAATCTACATCAATGATTTTTTTCAAATTAATTTCTTGAGGTTAAGTTAGCGATAAGTGTGATGGAATTTGTAGAACCATTTTATGTATAATTATTTTAAAATAAAATATGTTTTTGTGAAAATAATTGATTAATTCTAAAAATAATTTATTAATTATTTAATTTATTGAAGGATACATAGTTTTGTTGAAAATGGGATAAAATATGATAAATTGATGATTAAAAACATGTCCATGAACATACTATAATTCAAGACCCAAGATCAGAGATTAGAAATGGAGAATATAGATAAATTGGGGAACCTTAATAGAAAAACATCAATTCATATTATTAATACATATTCAAGATACGAACTTCAAGGGATAAGTGAGACGAGTGTAATATGTGATGAAGAAAATAAATTGGGAGCATGACATTATATATCATTAATTGACATATATATGTCACTCTATGATATTTCTATGGAACTTTCAAAATTTGAACCATAACATTAGAAAAACTATTGGGTGTTCCACCTCAAACAATTAATGGACTGAAATATCTGTTTACAATATGAATCATATTTTGGGGCTAATATTAAGAAATTTTGATGTAATTAATATGGAAACATGATTTTTCTACCCCTTGAAGATTGGATATGACTTTTCACCCATTAATTAGCAATTTATTACCTTATGGTAAGATTGTACCTTTAACTACATGTGAAATGTGGATAAATAGGACATCAAAATTGTAGGGGTTGGTCAATGAACTTGGCATTTAGGAAACCACAATTTAGGTTTTCTATTTCTATTTTTTGTTATAATTTATTATTTATTTAATGGAATTTAATATTTTTAATTTATGTGTTTCATTCACTAGTAATATAATCTATATTTATTTCTTTTATCATTATATTTCTCATGACGATGGGTGACTAAATTGAGGTTTGACTATTGGGGAGTATTTTCTGAATTACAAAATTACCAAACTTAAATTATTTAAATATTTTATTTTTTTGGTGGATGTCAGATAAGTGCATGGGTGAAATGAACATCCACCAAAATATGAATATTAAACTAATGTCTATTACAAAATTTATATATTTTTCTCCCTTGTTATGGAAATAAATCTTCACATGATGGAGTGGATTTTATCCTCTATGTGTAAATTTATATGATGTAGTCGGGCCCTTAATGGTGCCACAGTCTCAATTGATGTTTTGAATCAAACATTATTATAGGAAGGTGTGGAGTTTACTGTGCCAAATAATTCTAATAGGAATTTAATATCCCACACTAAATAAATTAAAGGATAATAATTCAAGACTGATATTTCATAAATAAATCATTTAATTGAATATAAAAAATAATAAATAAATGATTAAGGAACTAATGAAACTAAACCATAGGATGATGATATTTATTTCAAATTGTCACACATTCCATTTTCAACCATTTATGAATATAGTATATATTTTCCTTCTATATTTTTAAAACCAGAATTGTTATTTATCATTATAAAAAATAAAAAATAAAAAATATTAAAAAAACGTGGTAGGAATATCATATGACTGACCACAAGTATTCTAAATTTAGATGACCCTGGTCAGACAGTGTGTTTGAAAAGTAATATACATTATTGATTTTTTATCTTTGTCTGATAGGTGTTACACATATCTAGAAGATAATAAATTCCTCAATACTCTATTAGATTTCATGAGATCACTGATGTTTGTTGAATAGATTTAATTCAGACTTTTACCATGTCATTTGGTAACTTGTACATTTTATTATCAGTTGATTATATCTCAAAATAGGTGGAATCCAAATCCATTAAAACATATTATTCTAGTTTTTTGTGTGATTTTGTTAGGTTTATATTTTTTTATAATATTGGATCTACAATTTCCATCATCATTGATTGAGGGGATTATTTCTAAAATGAAAGTATTGAATCTTTGATGAGGAATTATGGAGTGGAACCAAAAACATCCAAAACCTACCATCTAGAAAACCATGTTAAAGATGGCATATATAAAAAGTATATTAGTGTAATATTATGGAAAAATATCAAAATAAAATTAAATTACTAGAGACAAAAGTTGGAATAAAAATGTTATGCTTATAGGATTTTCCAGAAAACATCCATTGTCAGAAGCCCATAAAATCTGATTTATGGAAATATCTATCATATAACTATGTAGTTGGAGTTTAGAAACTATATAGTTGTAAGACAGGTAAATATGTATTTAGAAATATCTTGTACCGAGATAAACCTAAAGCTGTAATAGTTAGAAGAAATTAAAATAGATTCTTTTAGGAACTTGATAATTTTAAAAAATAAAAATAATGGGGCACTTTACAAGTTGATTCAGTAGAAGGACTTCCATCCAGGGAAACATGTTCTATTTTACAACACATGGCACAATTTTGTATCGTCTAAAAATTGTTATAGATGGGAATGAATATTTACAATCACAAATTTCTAACCCTTTTGTGTTGTGTAGTTAGTTAATGAAGGAGAGAAAAAACATTTAATATAAATTGGAATAGGAAGAATAAATTACATGGAATTCTACCCTAAGAAGTAGTTGATAATATCACACCCCTCCATCCTTTAAATCAATTACAATAATCTGGTAATACCTTTCCATAAAACCTAATTAATTTTTTTGATTCCATTGAAATTTTTTTTCATAGATAAATATTCTAGAATGAATTGGACATATTTCATCATTCAAGTGTGGGGGATAGAACCTATATAGTTTATGAATTTAATTTTTTTAATTCTCAACATTTTGTGTATATCTAAAAAATATAGCATGTATATTTGTCAATTTTATAGTGTTTTTAGAACTATTTACCTCACTTTTATGAATATTTAAAATTTTTAACCAGTGAAATTTATATCAAACTAATCTGAAATATTTACTCAATTTATATGAATGTTTAAATTATTTTTTTTCAAATTCGTTTAAGGGTGTATTCATGAAAATATAACTAATTTTAGACCTCATGCAACAAGATTCTATCCTACTTTATAGTCACTTACCAGAGAGGCTCCAAACCTATTTTTACATCTAATTATAATAAAATATTTTTATATAGAACCAAAAAATGATTGAATAAAAAAAATGTATAATAACATAGTAAAAACCATATACCATTAAGAACATTGTTGTATATATAATAAAGTATTATTTTAATTTTCAAAATCCCCATTTTAAATAAAATAAATTTTGAAGCCTAGCTTGAAATTTAACAATTTTAGAAAGTATAAAGAATGTTTAAATTTAATAGGAATCCACATTACAATAAAAAAAATCAATATCTAACATTATCAAGAAGTATATAAATTATCATGTCTAAATTCAAGTGTAGGGGAGGAAAAAAGTGATTAGTAAAAAGGTATTTTTAAAGAATCTATAGGAGCTAAAGTGAACAGGTGATGCATTATCTATGATATTTTTTTGTGAGAAAAATCATGTTGGAATGATTAAGAAGATTCCCTATATATAATTAATGAATGGGAATGTAATTATACCTCTATTTTAAAGTTAAAGTTTCTACTCTTCCTCTCTAAAATCAATTTGTAACTAAATTTTTTATATTAGAAAACTAGACATTATAGCCAAAAAAAATAAGGAAAGAGGACATGGATATTTCTGTTGATGTTTTTATTATGGTATTTCTACCTTTTGGAAAACATTACATAGTGTGATAAGGAAATAATTGTATGATTTAAAGCAATTTAGATGTTTTAGTCTGCTAAACTCTCTAGAATATGATTCATGAATAAATGTCATGTTTTTTTGAACAAATATACAAGAAAACATCAAAATGAAGGTGAGAATCTACCAAAATGGTGTATATAAGATTACACATCTACTGAATAATCAAATATACACCACAAAATTTAAGAGAATATTAAAAAAAGTGAAATCTACTGTAGGAAATAGAGAAGGGGGTTGTTTTCTTCTATAAAATTTCTTAAGGGGTGCACTTCCCTATCAAAATTGCACTGTAATGAGATTTTGGAATATAAATTATTTTTTATTATAAATTAATATTATGTTCAATAAAATTCTCCACAAATTACACTGAACAAAAAATGCGTCCCAACATGTTATTAATAAGAATATATAATAATAACAAATCATTTTGTAAATAAAAAATATTTTAATGAACTAGAAAATGCATACAAAATAATTTAAATTAGAATAAATGTTGTAAAAAGTAATTTTTCAATAAAATAAACTTTTTATGTATTTTTTTTAATTATTTTAAGGGGTATTTAATAATTTTTGAATTTTATTTTTACACAATGTAATTTTTTTTAAAATTTAATATATTAAAATGTTCCAAATATAAACGTTTTATATTTTTCCAAAATAACTGATTTTTAGGTGAGTAGTAAAAATATATAGATATTTCAAATTCAAACAATTTTCTGAAATTATCGTAGTTCAATATATACATAAAAATATTTGAAATTTTTTTATATTAATTAAACATATTTATAAGCTATAAAAAGTCATTTTAATAAACTTTGTTGAATTTATCGAATATGTGTACAGAGTATTGGAAACATAACAAATATTTTACATTAAAAAATTATCATTTTCTTCTATTAAAAATGACTTTTTATCACTTTTATAAATTTAGTAAATATATATATTTAATATTTCATATTATCATAATAAAACTGTGTAATAAAATCTATTTCATTTTTTGGCCTAATAATATGATTACTACAATTAATTTTAATGACTACGATAATTGTAAAACTATTATTTTTCAAAGAACTGATTTAGTAATATTATGAAATTTTTATTTAATTAAATAAATCTCTATATTCTCAATATTAATTTAATATAATATTTTAATCTAAATATTAATATATTATATCTTATTTAACTAAAAATCAAAACTTAATAAGATTAAGAATACTGAGAGGTAAAAACAATATTTGTTTTGGAAAATAAATTTTCATTATATTTAATAATTTAATTTAAAATTTAATTTTAACTAATTTATAATTTGAATTGGATTTAATCTAGGTTTAATTTAGGTTAATCACACCAAATTTTGGTAAGAATGGATATTTTATATTTTTATTATAACATATAAAACTTAGTTAAAATCCTGTTACCCAGGAAAAAAATGGTATAATGTAAAAACCCATTGCTAAAGGACATGAAATATGTTTAAAACATGTGATAAAATGATGTTTAGTGAATTTATCAAGAAAATACCAACCTAAAATCCATTATTTATCACTTTGTGAGTCTCAAAACCTTGAATAGGATCATTACATTATGAAAAAAGTGAGTGTTCTAAAAAGAAATGATTTCTTCAATTATTAAAAGAATCACTTCCACCCATTCATGCCACATGAATTAACATGAATTTATTCTGAAATCTATGAAATTTTAATCTAAAAAAATCCCACCTCATTTTTATAATCCCTAGGTCTCCATTACTTATCATAATGCCTTCATTTCAAAGGATACATTCAAGAGAATGTTCTATGTCCCAACATGAGTATTTGTTAATCTTTATCCTTTTATTATTTATATTTGTCTTCTAATACTAATCAAAACATAGTAATATAGTAACCATTATATCATTATTATATTTATTTTTTATTATATTAAATGAATAAATAATATATATTCCCTCCCAACCACTTAGAAAAACAAAAGGACATAATCATTTGTTGTGAAGACTACCGCCTCCACGAAATAAAATTTTATTATTTTTCATCATGATTTTAATTATTCATCTAGGGAACTTAAATAAAAATATCCATAATAAATTAATATATATATTATCAATATTATTATATTTTAACGATATTATAAACTTCTTTTACCATACTCACCACACGAGTTATAAAGTGTTCCTCTATGGGTCAATTTATCCACATACATGAAATTCACTATAAAAATCTACCATATATAAATATGGGAACATAAATAATAATAATATTATAATTTATTAAATAGATAATTATATTTTTATAGTCAGGTATTGGTTATATTAACTAATTAACTTAAAATTAAAATATTTTCCTTGGTAAAAAATAACCAAAATAACCAGACACTGAATCAATTTTCATAAAAAATAATAAACTTAATAAATTTATATAATATGTTTAATGAATATGATTATAAATGTTCTTTATTAAAAGAAGTATATAAGAATAATGTTCCCTATAATTCTCCAAGCACACATAACATTATTATTTGATATGTTAGGCACATGAAAAGAACAACTTATGACCGTGATAACAGTCTCATGTCTCAAATTTAATTTCTTGGGAAATATTTCTTATTACAAACCATGTTTACATTAGAATGGTATATAAAATTCCCATTTAATATTTGAAATCATGATCACATCTACCATTAATCAACCCATTAAGTCTGTCTTTCCAAATAATAAGCCAATAATGACACTGGAAGCCAGCCTCTAATAGAGAAGGGGGTGGTGACTAGAATCGAGAAGGAAAATCACTCACATGTGAGGACTTAACCTAAAGAACATGTAAAAACACACAAAAACACATACAGATACCATTAGAAGAGTGGAAATTCAAAAAATTCATACTATAAATGCATGAGTAATATATATCCCATAACATAGTATAATAATTAGTACAATAAACGGAAAAATGTACTAATAAAAGCCTACCCCACCTGTAAACGAACCCAACCTACTGAAAACACATGGAAAGATATGCAAAAGTATCTAATGTATCCATTTGAGCCCCATATAGAATAACTAATATCCACCTAATCTTATCCTACAAAGTAATCGAAGGAATATTTTTTCATATATATTAGATATGACATGTACGAGAAGATCTCATGCATGGGAGAGTATAAAGATACCCAATAAGACACCAAAAATAACCAAATACAAATAACTAAAGATATTATTAATATCATAATCATGTATATATTTCAACTAGTATACAACACATAACAATATAAATCAATGAACCAGATACACTGAAAGGTATACACCAAGTGTTAATGTAGGGTCAGAACCATATTGTTGGCCTACGATTCCACTGGAGTCTCATAAGAAACACTCATCTCAGGGAAATCACTAAAATAGTTATACATCACGGATGCAAATCATCAAAGAGGTATCACTCAATGGATCTTACAACACTAGTGGCACTCATCCGTGAAAACATTGTTATTAGGTCTTTCTATGAAGAAGCACCAAGGAAAATAAGATGACTAATTTGAGATACTCACTAAATCATGATGCACCACACTAGAAGATAAAATTACATTAATATTAATAAAGGGGGTCACACATAGGGATTATGGGGAATACATGAACCTAACCAGAATAACCCTCTTGATCGGGGATCCGACCCTCATATATAGTCATGTGATTCATGGAACCCTACCTAAGGGGAAAGATAACGTGAATAAGGATAAAAAACCTGAGCCTATAGGAGGGATAACTCCTATATAACATCAAGGAAATCTTTCCCAATACATAGGATAATATTCTAAAAAAATAATTCTCATGGTGGTGGACTGAGAAAAAAACTCCAAAATAAATAATGGAGAGAACACATACACATAGATTTAATTTTATGAAACACAACCATGATTATTCCAAAGATGAAATGAAAATAACAACTCACTAAATTTACATGAAAAGTGGACATGAAATGTTTCTAGTGGAACATTAATTTTACAGAAAAACATATTATTCTTTGAGTTTTTTTTGTCTCACATGACATTTCTTTATTAAAATACATGACATTTCCACTAGTGGTACCCAAAGGGTGGATGTTTGGACAACACTCATTGTATCATCTACTCAATCCCATGTACTATATCCCATCCTTGTTTTATGAGGGTAAGATCATGTTCACTGGACATGATTGAGTAATTTTAAATGTACCCAACGTGTTCCCCAACACACATAACTTGTGGGATCACATGACCACCTAGGTGTGTACTCAACATACACACTGATCCATTCACCTAGGGTTACATGGTATGTGATTTCAAACACATAATGTGTATCTTTATATGGATTTTTTGGTGGGTATTCCATATTCAATCCGTGTTGGATGACTAAGGTTCTTATAGAATTTGGACCAAGTACATAAATATGGATATTTAACTCTACACACAAACCCTGAAAGATATATATAGGGGACTACATGGCATGTTCTCTTGAGCTACACGTCATTTTATGTTATGATTTCATAGAAACCCATGTTTATTCCACACATAATTACCATTCGCCTCTAATACCTTCAAGACCACCCATAATTTCAACATAACAACAGTATCATGGTTATCCATCCGCCATGGCCAGTATTAAGTCAAATTATATCAATTAATCATTGGGAAATCCCTTATTGTCTCCATCACGAATCTCTACATGTTCTAACTGATGGAAATGACATTGCTTATTACAATAATAGACTACCACATTACTGATAGATAGAATCTAGCCACCAATTGCATGAAAAATACCATTATTATTCTTCTAGATAGGTAATTTATATTTGATTGATGGATTCATTATTTATGAATCCATAATCAGATTCCTATCAATCTTCCATGCGTCTGTAACATCTCCAAAAAAATTCCATCGGATGTCCATAATTTTTTCTATCCAAGGATGATCACACAATGATTCATCCTCTTAGGTATTGACGAATCATCTATAAAATGAAAATTTTATTGATGAACATCGATGAACTAAGGGAGAATGACACATATCAAAAAGTAAGATTCAATCAATGGTTATGTTTGGTTGGAAAAATTTGATTGAATCCATGAATGGTAAATTATCACGTCAAAAAGAAAAAATGGGGAATAAATATTAAATTCCTAGATAAATGAATATATAAACCATTAGAGAAAACTGTTAAGAAATATCCAAGATTTTTTTTAAAAAATTGTTAAGCCTAGGTATGTTTTAATAACTAGGTTTATAATGATGAGTTTATGTTTTGGGGAATTTAATAAAGAATTATTTTTTCATATTTATTAATTTATCAATATCCCCATAGCCACATTTTAACCAAACACCTAATGTTCCAAGAGTTATGTCACATATTTGTTAAAAACAACATTCTATATTTAGGGGATGTCTCAGATTATCAATCCCAAAAACTATTCAAGATATATTCCATTATTTTTGAAAAACTATATTAGAGTGATATAATAATTTTAATACTTTTATTATTTCCAATCAAGGTTCTCCAGGATCGAGAATTATATATTGTCTCCAAACCCAAAAATATAATATTAATTAATTTTATTTAAAAAATTAGATATATATTTGGAGTCATTTCATTATCCCCACATTCAATGATTTGAATCATAAAGAGAGAACAACAACCCAGATTGTTGCAAATACTGAGCTTGCATACGGATCTCCATGTCCAACAATCTCTCTTAATGGTACTTATGCTGTTAATTTCCATGGACCAATGTGAAACACTTGACTATGAAAGTTATTATCTCACTGGTTCTCAAATTCCACTTGGAACTATGAAAAGGTAAATCCCCCTTTTTGTTCCAACACATCTCAGTCGATGTCATGAAATGGTTTGTGAACATATCTCCTCACTTGCAATATGTAGAATATACCATGCACTCAAACTAACTGTGTTTATAATTTCAATTGGTACAACACCTAAGAAACCCTTCAAGTATCTATAATGGTCCAAATAATCTCATAGAGAATTTCCATGTCATCCAAATATTTGTAATCGTTGACGTGGTGGGATCTCTTGGAACTCATGATCGCCTCACCAAACTCCAACAACCTATGTTGTTGGACTATAAAGTTATTATAATATTTTCCGTGCATTCCACACTTACCCCAAAAAGAAATTAACCTTTAATACTATCACTAAAACTTTCTCAAGTCCCCTAAGAATTATTTCTCACTGGATCTATCCAATACAGCGATGAACAATAGGGTCCCGTGAACATGGGCTCAAATATTTTTACACCAATGGTTGAGTTGTAACTCTAGAGATATACGTGATCCACCGATTCCATGTGATCCTCTCTTTTATGGCCCAAAGAAAATAGTCAAACTAAAATCATGTTCTATATTACCTGAATGGACCTCTTTTCCAAGCCATCTATCGAAGGGGGGGGGGGGGGTAGAAATTTGTGGTTAACCCAAACTGAGTCTTGAGGTCCTCCCAAATCCTCTCCCTAATCACATCATAAAGGTAGTATCATTTACTAAAATTATCTTTGGTGGAACTCCATGATGATGGGATACATCCTACAAGAAAAAATATCCCAAACTCTCCAATAAGATATAAACATGGATGTTTATGACGTTGTATGATTTTATGAGTCACTCTATGATCACTCAGATAACATCATGACTTATCACTAATGTTGGAATCCCGATAAAAAACTACAAATATAATTTCCCATTTCCACTACCATCAGGTAACCATAACCTACACCTATAGTCAGGTACCCCATAAAGAGTTAAACACAACAAAACACAACAATATACATGGACATAAATCATGATGCCAAAGGATCTTGGTACATCCGCACCACTATAATATGCACTACTAAGGGAAAGTAACCACCTCATAACATCCTATCATAGCGTGACTGGTGTCATCATCAATTATTGAGTGGATTATGTTCAACCAAATTTTAGATTATCCATCTAGAATATATCTAGTGGATATCAGGTAATGCAATATCTCATAATTGATATCTTCATGTTGTGCCACCATGACTCAATGAAGAAGCATAGTGGTAACAACAATCGACAAGAGGTATGTTGTACAATCTTCATTGTTAATGTTCGACTATAAGGAGTTTAACTACTTTATTAACACAATCAAAATAGTGGATGTAAAATATTTCTATAAACATCTACCAATATAGACAATCCCTGGGATGGATCTCAGGAAATCACTGCCTCAACCATTATTTGGTCCATTATAACTCCCATGTCTTAAAAGTAATTTCCCAATAAGTGGAACTCCTGAATCCAAAAAATGACACTTTGGGAGATACCCATAAGCCTATCTCTCTCAATGAATTTCCATAACTATCCCCATGTGTCTTGAATGCTATATATCTATCATCATGTACACAAGGATTCCATCAAATAAGACTTCCATGAACTAATCTAATAAGGTAAGAAAGATATGGTCCAAGACTCACAATCAATATTAGGGATTCTAATATGTGTAAGGTTATCACCATGAACCCAATGAAACAAAAAAATCTTCTGAAATCCACCTTATGAATATCCTCCCATGAAACCTTGATCTAGTGATAATATATCCATATGTCAAACTCAAAGAACCACTCTACAACTAAACACCAGATGAAGAAACCATTGATTCTTAAAGGTGGATACCCCTTCTTGAGTCAAATGATTAAGGAAACATTAATCATTGAATAACCTCAAGATCACTTCTTCATATTATGTGTACAACCCTAGCCTACATAAGGAAACACACCTGGTCCAATAAATCTCTTTGATCTATAGATTTTTGTTCTACACCATCATCCCTCGTAGCCACCTATGGCCATTTAAGATGAAAATAATGATATCAATACATTCATTAGTATATTTACATATAGAAAACAAATCTTTATGGGGATGAAAGTATAGAAAATTTTCATGGAAGATGTCCACTTGCTCGTATAATGCCATATCAAACGAGAATCTCATAGCATCCACTTCTCCAAGGGTAATACTATGAAAATGATAGGAAATCAATTATATCCTCCTGCAGCTAAACTCATAGTATCCTGACTAATATTACCTATCACTTATGAATGAAAATTATATCCCACTAATTTGGATACATTTCTACCCTCACTGGTATAATCAACTTGGATTAGAAAATACGCAACTAATCCATACTGAGGAAAATGTATTGGGGTCTCACTAATTCAATATAAAGATACCATGTGAGGACTACTGTCCTTCCAATGATAGGTAACAAAGTTGGAATATGGGTTTGATCATCAAAATTTTTCAGAATAAGTCTCAAAATAGTAGTGTTCAAGAAAGAAGATCCCCCATTATAATTTTTATGCCTCGAACATGAGATACATTTAGTGAAATATTGGCTAAGAATGTGTAATAAGTAGTAAGTAGTGTAGATGAAACATATTTTGTACCTCATACTACAATACATGCCTTTTGGTTAGAATCCCTTATTACCTAAATCATTTATTTCCTCTATTTTCTTGTTATTCACAATTTAGTATCACTTAAATATCATAAAAAATCAAAATTAAATCTAAAATTCTTGTTATTAGAACTCATCTACCACATCACTACACTATCTGATTTGGGAACCACAAACTCACCTATATTCTTTTAGGCCACATCACAAGAACATGTTCTTGTGGGGGAAGTTTCCTAATTCCATTAATGTCTAAAGGAACATTTAAAATCACCAAAACAAGGCTCTACCAACACACAATGTCACCCTGGAAAAGTCTGAACACCAAACCAAAATCAAAATGGGTCCAAACCAAGCATATCTTTTATACCATATGATCATACTATTTATGTACCACATAAGATTGGGAGTATGTCAAAAAAACAATCCACACAAATATTTATCACTAAAAATCGTGATGTGAAATCATAATATGTAAACAATATTTTTGTAGTTTTGGGAATAAAATATTCTCAACTAGATAGGGAGTACCCACACTAATCACTAAAGGTGGGTCAAAATGATTTTGAACAGGTGGAGACGTCACAGAAAATCCACTCAGAGAGACCGCCTCTAATACATGTCTATAAACTAAAGCCTCATCATTAATAGGATCATTATCAGGATCCCTTTATAAAATACTAGTTATTTATCATTTTGGAAGTATCCATTGATAACCAAGATGCACTATAGTCAAAAGATCAAATTTTAGTAACTGACTCAATAAAGAAATGAAACTATATCCCACTTCTATGTGATTCATGTACCAGTAATATCCTTGAAACTAGTTCATACATGTGCTGAGTGAATAATAAGTTTATCATAGATCTAGTGAATGGATACATCATTCGCCACACCGATACTAGATTTTTTAGCCTAAAAGAGAAATTAGAGACACTATAACACTATAAATATTATCCCAAAACAAAACTTTTGAGATAGAAAAATCACTAAAATTTTGAACTACGATTATTTATCTGATACCAATATATCATGACCCAACCCATCAGGGGTTTCCTGGCTAGTGTTGATATGGGAATTTCACCCCAAGGTAACCTAAAATAGTCTAGTGGCTAGAGACTAGCACTGAGTAGACATATCACAAACAAATGCATCATTAGTCGAAATTACCTTTACACATGAACCCATATATATTTACTAGTATAATAGGGAAAGATAAAACTCTCATACTCTAAATTCATTAATTACATCTATCTCACATCAGAGTACAATAAGTATAAAAAAAAGAAAAACGTCCAAATACATTCCCATCAAAACATTTATAATACCCAACCTACGGGGAACAAGGGTGTAACTACCTAAAAAAATCATGGATTAATATGAGTTCTGTCTAGTATAACTAAGATCCACTTAATCCAAGTCCCCCTAGGACTCCAATAAAAATCTGGTCATCTTCATTAGATATGGATTGTGTGGGTAGATCCTATGTAAGGTTGAGTATAAACACACCCAGTAAGACACCCTAAAATAACAAAAGGTAAGAAACAAATATATTAGAAATCTCATCATCAATAAGATATATCAATCATAATATGAGACACAAAAATATAAAAAAATGAACTAAATATACTCAAATGTATAAAAAAATCTCAAAGTATGTTTACAACCACACTTCCTCCCCAAGAATGTACAAAAGGCTCATAATGAACATAATTTTCAGAGAACATAATCCACTTCTCTTTGAATCATTGAAATAACACACCTAAGAGATCTCACTTATTAGGTATTACTACACTAGTGGTACTGATTCAAGAGAATATCATCGTAAGGTATTTATATGAAGAAGTAGCAAGGAAACCGGGTGGGATCATCTATGATACTAAATCAATCATACTATACCTCATGAGAAGACACCATATATATATACTCAGAGAGGAGATAACACAGTGATCCTATTGTGAATACATGAGCCTAATGATAATAACCAGCTCGCAAATATATAATTAAAATGTATACAGTCTCATGATTCCAAAAACCCCACATGGGGAAAAATATGATGGGAATGTGGATACAACCCTCGAGCCTCGTATATGGATACCTTATCTAAATCCCTAAAGGGAAATATTCCAATATAATATAATTACAAAATGACTTGTCCCTAGGGGTACACAACATTTATAATTAATCCTGAAACATCCCATGTCACATTCTCTCACATAGTATGTCATTATCCAAATACATAGTGTTTCCACTATGGGTTCATGGTGGGCATTGGTCAAGTCTGAACTCAACATTTTTCTACTAATGACCCTACAATATATCTATTTCGAATTTACCCAGGGTGTGTCTATGTACACTGGTCATGTTGAGTACATTATGATGCACATGGAATGTGATCTAACACATATGGTGTGTGGGGTCACATGGACACATGGGCATTTATTCCATGTAAACATAAAGATGTTAACCAAGGGTTACAGATTGTATGATTTAACACACTCAATGTGTATCTCTACATGGATTCTGGGGTACATATTCTCGGTACACACTATGTTAGTCGACTAAGAGTCAAACAGTGTGTGGGACCACAACACAATGTTTTATATTTTTATCAGCACATAAACCCTATCTATCGCACAGTGAGGACTACATGACTTTTGTTCTTAAACTTCACACTACGTATGTTTGGATTTTATAGAAAGTCACACATATTAAACATATCCCACCTTCATGCCACTACTTCCTTTGGGACCATTGATATTCATTCTACAATTCCAGGATCTTGGATGACCACCCTCTATGGTGGTTCCGATGTCAAAATATTCCATTTTCATCATAAATCCATCTTTATCACCATTATTAAGCACCAAATAGTACAATGAAAAAATATAACATCACTCATATTTACATCGGACCACTACCATTACTGATGGACAAATGATCACCATCGATTGCATGAAGACACCCAAAACCACTCCTCCAAAGAGATCCAATAAATTTGGATGGTGGATTCACTATTTATCAATCCATCATCATATTCCCATCACACCATCACAACTCTATAATATCTACTGAAAACAAAAATCTTAACACATTCCCATTATTTATTGTACCAAAGGATGAACACACAATGTTCAGTCTTTATAAGTATCATCGAATCATCATCCCACTAAAAATTCCATTGAAGAACATCAAAGAATGGAGGGAGAAAGATGGTCACCACAAAGTAAACTTCAATAGATAACCATGTTGAATTGTACATAATTATTGGAATCCAAGAATGGGGAGTTGTAAAATAAAAATTAAAAAAATAGAAATAAATTTAAAATTCGCATATAAATGAAGAGAAGACAACCATTGGAAAAACCAATGAAATATGACACATGAATTAGTTTAGAAATAATAAACTCAAATTCACCTCAAATTTTAAAATGGATTTAATTGAAAATATCAAACATCCTATCTCAGGTTTTGATAGATTGAAAATGAAGAAGAATTTCTTTATGTTACCATTGGAGAGATCCAATAACTTAATCTATGTCGATGATCCTTGTAGTACATTGATCCTGGATCCAGGATCACATGATCATCCACCAACATTCTCACCAATAAATCCCTCCCTCTATATCTCTCTATCCCTTCTGCACCCATGGGTTATGCAACTATACCTAATAAGACAACATAATGTACTTTATAACAAGGTGATTAGGTTTTAAGACATTTAATGAATAATAATTTTATTTATTAATTTATAAATAATCCCATGAACAAATTTTATTTCCCATCTAGAATACAATTCAGGAGATATTCCATTATTTATAAAACATTTCTCTTCTTTAAAATATTAAATTCAATATTTTAATTATATCTACTATGATGTTTTTAGATCCCCTGAATTCCATGCTGACTCCATGCTATACTCCATGATTATTCTTTAAAATATTCTAAATATTTAGATAGAAATTAAGTGTAATTACACTATCAATATTCATTGAATTTAATATTTCTTTTTAAATAATATCTTTCAAGGGATTATTATTCAAAAGTTTTTTATTTTGTAAGGAATTAGTTGTCTCGTTTTAAAATGGAAGAGGTATTGTTGATATTACCTACCATTACGTCATTTAAATGATAAATTCACCACCACTATTTCTTTTAATTATGATTAATATAATTGATTTCAAGATATTATAATATCCATATTATGTTATCCCTCTTATGTTCATTAATTTTTTACTTTATAATTATTGAATGTGATTTTGATAACTCAACTACCTCTATTGAGTTAAAATGCATCTTCTTGAACTTCTTTTCTCCAATAGTGGTTGATTCCACCAACAACATTTATTTTAATGAAATTTATCTTTTTTTTCTGTTGAATATAACAATTTTGATTCAGATCTTCCTCCTTAATGAAATTATTCCCCATATAATATAGACCATTTTTAAGAATATTTTCCATCCTCTATAATGATAATTTCCCCTAATTTCCAATATTTTATTTCCCACAATTATTCTATTTTATATTTTAAACCACAATTATGTGTTACATATTGTGACAAACATATTTCCCATATTAAATTTTTAAAATTTAGTTTTTTCAAAAAAAAAATTGATGTGTATTTTCAACAATATAATTTATCATATAGAAATTTTTTTACTTACCTTGATCATATGTTTTACATTACACTAAAAATTTCCTATAAAACCACTATATACTTCTTAAGTCAAAATGGTTAAATATATATTTTTAAAGAACTATAGTTTTCCAAATGGATTCACTTAATATTTTATAGAATAACATTTTAAGGTGACCCATAACATCATCATTTAAATGTGTGGATTTTTTTAAAAACTATTTTGTAGTTAATTCACTATAGGAACATTACTCATTACAAAGTCTAATTTTTAGGTTTTCAAATAGGATTCAAAATTATTTTAACTCTTGATGAATTTGAAAATGATATGAATTTTTTTTATATTTCTCTAAAGTAGAAGTTTAATTTTTTTTAAAAGTTATTTATTTGTTTTCAAATGGATTTCACAGGCTAGTGTTTTAAGAATGGATGTTTCAATTTTTTTAAATCTTACCAATGAATGTTTGAAAATAATATTTCTCTTATAATTTTTTCTCTTCAAAAACACTGATTTGTTTTTAAATGATGATTTTAATATTTTTACAATATATATGTATTTCATTTTAATGAATCCTTCTTTACATAGTTTTGTTTACTTTCAAAAAATCCGTATACCATATTATGTTTCATGTTGTTTGTCTAAAGATCATAAAACATTATTTTTAATCTTGAATAAAATACTTAATTGCCCTTAAGTTTCTATAGGGATATACTTAATCCACCATCCAATTTCTTTCTTTGGATTTCTTACACAATATTCTACCAAATTATTTTTATGAAACTTCTATCCTACAATAATTTAATTAAGTGTTGTTTTATGTATGAAGGTTTTTAGGTTCGAACAGAACATATTTAAAGGGATGATATTTAGGATATGGGTTGGGTCCTATATCACCATCCAATGTATTGGTTAATGATTTATTTCTAATGTAAATTATTTAGAAAAATAGTAATGTTGCTAACTCTATTGTGGGAATCAATAAGAGATACCTTCTCTACCAGGATTATGATAATTTTGTGGTGATTCTAACTTTTCTAGGTTTTTGGGGATCATGTGATGTTGCATGATAAAATAAGTTTATTATAATCATGTGATGATTCCTACTCTACTATGTTTATGGGAATAAAATAGTGAATCTTTCTCTAATATGTTCATGAGAATCATGTTGTGTTTCCTGATATACCATGGTTATGTGAATCAAGTTGTGATGACGACTCCACCATTGGAATCATGTAGCGATTCTTTATCCACCATTTTGTTGGAATTGTTTAGCAATTTCCACTCCACTATTTTATAATTTCAATGCCTATGTAGTGGCATAGTTTATTATTATTATTCTTTCTAGGATACAATATCTCTTTATTACCATAATTATGCTTCATGGATCATGTTTATTTTTCTCATTATTCTAAACTAAGATTCCATAGTATATGTCTATTTATTTGAGATCACATGTCACCCTATAATGACCTGAGAATAAATATTAATCATCAATGTTATTTTTAATAAAAAAATTCTCCATACTCACATTTTCTCTCATGATTATGATCTAACCCATGATTACATATTGATGAGTTATTTTACCTTATTGAGCATTTAATATCATCACATTCTTATTTTTTATTCCCCTGGTTTTTAGAATTGTTGTAACTTATAATAATTTAATATGGGTCTCCAGTATAGTTTAATTATAGATAATTTCTTAGAAGGTTTTTATAATAAGTTGCATATGTAAATAGTCCTAAATGAAACTAACCTGAATTGTTCTACGAGTTGTGTGAGATCATTATGATATGTATTTATAATTTAAATTATTGAAATGTTTAGTTTGTATAATCTTAATTTGTATCAAATTTTATTTATAAAAATATGTTTTTTAGAAACCAAACTTATATTTCGTGTCTGAGGTGATTTAAAAAATCAATAGGGATGTAGTTGTACCATTTAAATAGAGGAAGAGAGGAAAAATAACATTCATTATGGAATCATAAAATCATTAATTATTATTCAACATATAGAGAATCCCAAAAAACATTCCTTATAATATTCTCAATATAACCCACTAACATATTAGGAATAGATCAACCGTATAAAATCTATATGATATACACCATTTCATGAATCATTGGGTTGAGATATAAAAATTCCTAAATATATGGTTGAACTTGAATGAAAATGTATTGTGAAAATAATTTATTAAAGATAAATTTTAGGGTTGATTAAAATAATTCTAGCAAGGTAGGTATAAAAATACATTAGACTATATAAGAAGTGGAAATGAATTAAATAAAGTTAAGGAATAAAATGGAATATTAAAAAAATTATAGAATCATCATGAGACTGATAAACATAATTTAAAAAAAGAAACTCACATTATCTTGTATTAATATTTTTCACCATAATATATTCGAAGATCACCTATATAGGAATCCAATGATTAAGTTTGTGTGAATTTATGGAGTCTATATATTTATGATATTCTCTTAATATTAATTCATTTTATCGGAACACATTTATTTTTTTGTTTTTGAGTTTTTTTGGAATTAAATTATAAATTGAATAAATTCTATAAAGATTGATAAAATGGAAATAATTGTTGAGAAAAATGATATATTTGATTTTTTTGGAAAAAATGAATTGAGGAATACTAATTATTCATTGTATTTTGAGTGTGAAATAACAATATATTAGAGGTAGGTCATGATGAAACCCTTGAAAAAGGAAGGAAATATTTATAATGTATGATATTGAGATACTCATAAATAATGAAATGATAAAGGAATTGGTTGGGTGGGAATGAATTTAGGGATTTTTAATTACGGATTTCCTCCTCTTAAGGACATATAGATCATGAGTAAATGACATTCATGTCATGTAATCACGAATCAAGTTATTTATAAGCATTAATTATGCCCATATGGATGATTCTATTAATGATTTGTTTCCAATAATGATAGATCCCCCATATGTATGATTCTAATAATCATGAAGATAACTTGGTAAGTATCATTACATCACTCCATAAGGATCATAAAACCACTGTAAAAAGGATTCTCAGTCTGTGTAAGAATAGATTCACATAAACATGAATATCGTAAGCATGATTCTTAGAATGATGAGATCCTTTGTAAGAATTAGTTATTTTCTAAATTTCAATATCCGTAAAGATGATTCAATTCATGTAAGAATTATTTTAACCACCCCATAAAAATAATTCACCTTCGTAAGGATACCTTCACCTTTAGAAAGACCATTTAAACTATATCATTAAACATTTGAGTTATAGGTCAGCCTACATATATCCAACCATAGTTATCCACAATGATTATAATGTTAATGATATTTTAATCATGAATAAGAGGAAATGATATATATTTGTAGGGAAGGATAAATCATTTCAAAGAAATAATATTGATTAATTAGGAAACATTATAAATATTAAATAGAGTACAGAACTCATGAGGATTTATCGAACCAGGAAAAAAGGAATGAAGAAGACTACAAGAAAGAGAGTTGACATGAACTAAGAGGATATGCACTAATAATACTTATTTTTTTTATATTTTTATTGATTTATTTTATATTTTTTATTCATAGCTAATGTCATTAATTTCTAATCATATAATTTCTACCCTTTGAAAGAAGTAGTGAAACACTTTAGTGATCATTGAAGGGAGGGATGTCATTAATGATGCTTGAGTGCTAAAATTGTTGAATAAAACACTCTCTCTAATTAGCTGGTTTTAGTATTCATTTTTATTTCATAATATCATGTGATATTTTGTGTTATTTAGTCATTTTTATTACATAATTCCATTAGTGTTTTGATCAGATATCTCACAACACATAGATCTAATACATATATTATGTAATGGATAAGGACCAAGTGGAGAAGAGATTATAAATTAGTGGATTATATGTATATGGTGGTAGGACATTCAGGTATGACCTAGGAAAAAAATACAATGGTGTTTTTCCAAATTTAACTAAAGGTGGGTTTTTGTGCGAAATCACACAAAATGATGGAGGATAGGCCAAGAAAACAACACAGTTAATGAAATTGTTACTATAATCATTCCACATTGTGAAAGAGGTGAAATTATTGTGGAACCTCTTACTTTCGAGTAAATAATAAGTTGAGTAAAATAATTTAAAACATTGAGAGGACTATAATTAACACTTCAATACTTGAATCGTCAAACTTACATAATATAATTTTAAAACATTAATTTAACTCTCTAATGTTTCAATATTTTAAAATTTCTTTCAGTCAAATAGACCCAAACACATCATTCCTAAATTTATGAAATGACTAGTTTTTGGGTAACCCTCTCTAGAAATAACTATATATTTCAATAATTAATACACTAAAACAAGGAAAATAATATCCTTTTTCCCAACCCGTGATAATATAATGACTGAAATAACATGTCAAAAAATTCATATACAATCATAATACGAGAATAATTAATGAATTATAGTAATATATAAAAAAAATTAAAATTTCTCTATAGTTTCATCGGGCTATACCTCCTTATTGATAAATAATATGTTAAGTTCTTATTTATATCATAGGTAATGTAAACATAATAAAGGAGAGATATCATATGATTAGTAAGGGTAAACATGATAGATAATAATAAAACACTATAAGTGAGCATAATATGTGAATGATATCATAACCAATGTACATGGGTGTACCAAAAATTAATCATTAAAAAAATCAGAACTCATGGTCCATGATGTAACACCCCAAGATTTCATAGTATGTACTTCTTCAAAACAATTCAATAGCATGCACTACACGTAACACTGAGTTCAAGCGCACCATGACTTATCAAATAAGTCGTTCAAAGGATATTATGAATAGTATTAACTATATTTTAAACCTTATATAATACTTATAATTTTAGAATCCATATTATGTGTTTCTTAGACATAATGTAAGAACAGATTCCTTTTTTATTCAGATAAAAAAAATTATACTTCAAAAATGCACTTTTACCAACTTTAATAGTGAACCCTTTTTAAATCCAATATTTTAAACTTTTATATATTCAACTTGACTAAATAAATTTAATCTTTAGAATGGTTACATAAAACAATTTACAATGTAACACCCCAAGCTTCCACTGTATGCTTCTCTTTGAATAATATAGTAGCGTGTGTTGTACCCAACTTCGAGTTCTAACACACACTACAACCAATCAAACTACCCGTAATGAATAGTAATACCTACGTTTTAAAATTTTATAAATTCTATCTCTCAAAATGGACTTCATTTTTGGATTTGGAATTTCTAATTTAGCCTAGGGTGAAATTTTGGTACTTTTCGGATAACTTTTATATTTTGATAAATAGTGAAAATTACTAAATTTTAATTAAAAACAACTTTTTTAATAAAAATAATTGGTAGTGATAAATTATGAATTTTAGTGGTTTTGAATTAGATTTAGGATATATTTTTACCATTTAATAAAATTTTGGTCATTAGAAAAAATTTCACAATTAAACCGGACATTAACAAGTGTCAATCTTTTGATAGTTATTATCTCTTAAAAACATGCTTTTTGTTTTAACAATGAGATTTAATATTAAATTAATCTCTACAACTTTTGTGTTTTGAATTTGGAAAAATGGATTCCAAATATGGAATCAGGATGTTCAAATTTTGTAAATAGGTAACTTTTATTTTTAGATATTTTGAATAATTACTTGGGTAAATATTTTATTTACCATGGTTAAAGGGTAAATCCGGTAAATAAGGGTTAAAAAATAATATTATAATAATAAAAAATTACCCTAAAACGTGTTCTAAAATTATTGGTTGATACATGTCTGACCATGGGCATATTTGGGTCGATTTTGGGATTCCATGGAGCCACTTGTAAGTGATAGGGACACTTTATTTGAATTAAGTTAAAATGAATACAAAAATGACACAAGCATATATTGGTTAGAAAAACAATTTTTACATAGGATTATATATGTTGGATTTTATACCATAAATAAAAATTAGAAAGATAAGAATATTTCCTACATAATGGTAATTTATTTATAATTTTTATACATTAAATAAATTAATTTATTTATGACACAATGGTGATGCACTAATTACCATAATAGTGAAAAATTAGAATAATTGATATTATAAATACCCAAATAAATTTAATTTGAGACTTTTTATAAATAAAATAATTTTCTAGGTTAATATGGAATGTTAGTATTGATTTAGGAAACTTTTCTCGAAGTAATCATTCTGTTATGAGTTTTAAAAAAATCAATTATTGAATTGTGTCAAAATTGACATAAAAGAGTTTTTAAAACAAATATTATATTATCAGTTGATATTAAATTCCTAAAAATATAAGGATCGGCCAAAATACTGATATCATGATAGGTGTATCATTAATGGACCACTTGTGGGTCTCTTGGATATATATATTGTTTTTATTAACCATATAATATAGAAATACAAAGAGACATTGTAAAAGTGAAACTAATTGACTAAGAGTAAATACTTAAAGATAATGTTATTATAGTGACCCAAACCTGTCTAAATTCTATTGATTGAGTGGTTTTCGACCCATACCCACCTTAATCATTAAATAATCTATTTTGGAGCCATTATAAACCGAATATTAATTTATTATAAAATAATATTTCTAGCTTTTCCAAAGGTGCCCCTCACCCCTCTTATAAAAGGGCAATCCCCATTCTCACTAATTCACATATTAAAGCCTTTTTGTTCGGCCAAAACCTGCCCAAATACTCTCTAAACTTCCATAACTTCATACTAGAGGCCTTCCATTAGTCAGAAAGCGAACCTAAGGAGTCCTTTTGATCAAATCATAAGGAAGAACCCGAAGAAGAGGTAATGATTTCACCACCCTTTTTCAAGTTCCTTTCTTCTTCCACTTCTTCTTTCGTTGTTATTACAATTATAAAATAATAACTCCAGTATATTATATATACTATGATGTTATTATAATCATGTTACAACCATATTTCAGTATTCTATCCTTCGTTTGAATGACATATCACCATACGTGCGTACATACGGCTTAACGTCTCCACGTCGTGGTGTAATTGTTATTCAAAACATTATTATTTGGATGGGTATAATAATGATGTGTAATTCATGTAAATAATAAATATAACATGATAATAATTATTTATATATGAGATACCATCCAATTAAATATTATTTTAATATAAAAAGAATGATATTGTCGCTCGTGCGTACGTACAGACTACCGTCTCCACGAACGCGATGAGATTCATTCTCCATCGTATCCATTCAAGTATAATTATCATTTTATGATTTAAAAATAATATTTAAGGAATTTATTTAATTCTAGATATGAATAATATACAACCTATCCATGACAACCACAGCTTACATAACAAAACATATAAAAGAAAACAAGTAAGTTAACACCCAAAACGACGATAATACTAAGATATTATTAACAAAGCAATGTTAAAAGATCATATATGATATCATATTAATTTATATGATTCCTTTATAATGTAATAAAAATTATTTCACCATTATACAGGAGGTTAACCTACCCCCAACCAAGGAAAAGTACAAGGTAAGGGTTTATTTCGCAATCTCTTCATTATCTGAGGTTGTTTATACGTAATATTCTACTGTGACTTCTTTATCATCCACATCCATGATTCTTAAAAAAGTAATTCAAATTTTTTTACTATTTACTACAATAGGGGTTAAAGTCATTTATACCCTTGTTTGAGTTTTTATATAAATTTTATAAAGGAATCTATCTGTCATTATCCTAACAAGGTACTTTTTAACCTTTTCAATAGAAATAAGGTAAGAATGTTTTTTTAACTTATACGGAGGGCGCGACTATTTTCCGCCATTATAAATTTTTTGAAGATTCCCTTACAAGATTATAAGGATACTTTAAAATTAAATGTTTTATGTTATAATTATGTTACTTTTAAATGATTTAAAAATGAATATTTTAAGAATTTTCGAAAGGTACTCTTTATCAAAATAAGAATTTTAATTGTTTTAAATATTTATCTTCCAAAATATTTTTAATTAATGTCCATGATTTCAAAATGATTTTAAGGATTTATTTATATGGACATGAATGTTTTGAAATGATATTTATTTTAAAATGTTTCGAAGTGGTATGGGACACTTTGATTCAAAAATCTCATTTAAATTACTTCCTTTATAAATGTGTGACTTTTAAAAGATTTCGAGAAAAGAGATATTTCTCTCAAAAAGTTTTGATTTCATCTATGTCAAAATCATTTGATGGATTTTAAGCTTATTTGAAGATGATTTATTATGATACAAAACTTTTGAATTATATTGAAGGTTTTGTGATATGTTTTACTGTGGATGTGTTATTTTTATACCATTCATGGTTTATGGAGAAAGTATTGGCATTTTGTATGCTAGTTTTAATACGAATGTGTATGTTATGTTTAAACCTTTTCAAATGGAAATGAATTGGACTTAGTAAGTGATGGGTGGAGCCCTCTATAGCTCCTTGATGCTTCGGTAGTTCTCATGAAACAAACTAGTGTCTTGGCACAACGACTTTACAAAATCTTATTTGTAGTCTTGGCACGAGGCCTTGGCTATGTGGTTATGATAGTCTGGGATTTTGCATTCCATCATTATGAAAGTGGTTATTGACATTGCATGTGATTATTCTATTATTAGAATATCCAAGTGAATAAGTAAATGGAATTATATTTTTATTTTTTCCATACTATGTTGAAGTTTAAGTTTACAAGGCCTTTGTTTTAGTTATACATTGCCTTAAATGTTTATGCTTATTTATGAAAGTTTCTGCTGTATTTCTTACCCTTACGGAGCATTTGAGCTCACCCCTTTCTATGTTTTATTTTTTCCCAGGATTCCAAGAAGTATATTGTGATTAATATGAATGGTTAATACAAGGGAATAATGGAATTCATAAAGGTTTATTTAGGTTTTTTTGCATGTTATGAAGTGTAATGTAACATTCATGTATGTAATCTATTTTACAAGACTGTTAAACTAATCGATCCTTTGGGATTTGATTCCTTGTAATCATGCCAATGTATTAAAATAATGCACCGACTCTTCATAACTGGGGTCGGGGTGTTAGAGTTGGTATCAGAGGAAGTTTAGTAATAACCATAGAAACTAGATTTAGATAAACTCTGATTAGAGCACATAGCCCTAAGATAGACTTTGAGGATTAGTATAGAAGAACTTCCTAAAACTTTGGTATTGTAGATATTTTGCGAGTTTTCCGAGCAATACATCCATGTCTGGATAAGAGTAGGTAGGGGTGGCTCTGGCACATTTGTACCTAGGGGTAAAACCCGAAAACACCGCTTTGAGCTAGACTCAAACGGGAACTGGTGCACGACAACGGGCCTTGATAAACTATTGGTTACAAAACTCCCGGGGGATATGCTTAGGATAATTCTCATTTTATTTACAAACCATTATGAAGGGCTCATGAGTATATACTTACTCAAAAAAACATTTTTATGATTATGGATTATATCCATAAACTTTCAATTTGTGTTAGGTATTTTACAAGCTTGGAATAATTCATTGCAATTCATAAACTAACCTATTTTATGCTATTGTATAGAAATGGAGCCCAGTAGAAGGACTGTGAACTCCAGTAATACGTATGATCCAAAGAGTAAGAAGGATCGTATCTTTGATGGTATTAATCCATCATTTTGAATGGAAATAGTCTCCCACGTATTATCATCATATGAAGAAATAGTATCATGTTTGGATAAGATAACTAAATAGTTTATTGAGTCCTATGGATTTGAAGGGAAGCAAAAGAAGAAAAGGATGGAAGAGAGAAAGATGGATAAAGGGAAGAGGGAAAAGAAGAATTTCCCTATATGTGATAACTGTGGGAAGAAACACCCTGGAAATTTCCTAAAAGGAATGGGAGTTTGTTATAAGTGTGTAGGAAAAAGGGAACCAAGTACGTGACTGCAAGGGTAAGAAAATGGTTTTAAATGTACAATGCTTCATTTTTAAGGAGTTTGGACACTACGCGAACCTATCATCAGACTATGCCATAAATTATTCTATTGGATAACAATCAAGTTATGATACTACCACAGATTAAGAGTAATGATTAGAGTTCTTATGTTGATTATTTCATTTGAGTGTTGTATCAACAATGTACTTGTTATAATAATTATAGAGTATATAAGGATTGTACTGCAGTACTATTTAATTGAGGATTTGATATTTTATGGTACTAAGAAAAGTGACTCTACAAAAAGTTAAACTTTTTCTAAATTATATGGTCGAAGGAAATATAAACCTTAATATGGCCCTAATATTGAGGTACTTATTTTGGAATATGATATGGTTGATTTGGGTAAATTATCTTGGATATTCTTGACATCCTTGAAACCGATTAAAGATTTGCATATTCCATAATTGTTTGAGTCTACAACATTCTGGATGGATGAAGTATATCCAATATTCTATATGGAAAAAGGGAGCGTGAATGTATTAAATAAAGATTATGGTAATTCAGGATGTTTCAGTGTTTTAAAAGAATACAAGATGAAGGTATTCATATGCTATTACGGGGTAAAACATATCTACATTATGTTTACCTTCCTTATAAATGTTGGACTATGAGTTTGGACAGAAGTATTTTGGATAATTCTAGTTTGAGATTAATTTTGGATTTCCATAAAAGGATAACCCGGAGGTCGGGTGGAAACCCGTCGCGACCGACAAGGCCACGAGACTTGAACCCGCAACTGAAGGGCGATAAGGGTGTATCACCTACCACTGGCCTACGATATGTCATTGATTAAATAATGTAGTTTATTTTAAGAAGGTCTAGTAGATCAATTATAAATTCATTTTTTAACCCCAAAAGATTAGGATAAATAGAATATTTTTTTAAGTACTATTATCTTTTATAGTGAAATATGAGTTTGTAGTAGAAATTAGTTAAAAGACGGAACTCTACTTTTCAAGTATTTATTTTTCTTCTCCTCTTATTCTACGAAGAAATTAATTCTTATACATTATTATAGGGATCTTAAAACAAAAAATGTGTTATCCCAATACCTTATGTTTTGTTGAACAGATGGCATTTTAAATCATCATAGATTACTGAATTTAAGGACATCAATTTTAAACTTGTTTAAGATTGATGAACTCAATCACCACCTATAAATATTTACGTTTTCCTCCAATTATATGTCTTTAATATCCACCAATGTTCTCTTAATCGAGATCATCATTTGGTGGTGACCCTTTCATTTCTCTTTTCCACTTATTAAGACTAAATTTTATTAACCAAATTTCTGATGAGGGTTTTCCAACAAAGATATTTTCTATTTTCAACCTTTATTTTTTAAGAAGAATATCAAATTGTGAGGACACAATTTATTGAAGGAGGAAAGAATGTAACACCCCATGATTTCATAGTATGTACTTCTTCAAAACAATTCAATAACATGCACTACACATAACACCGAGTTCAAGGGCACCATGACTTACCAAACAAGCCGTTCAGAAGAGGTTGTGAATATTATTAACTAAATTTTTAACCTTATATGATCCTTATAATTTTATTATCCATATTACGAGTTTCTAAGACATTATGTAAGAAAAAATTTCTTTTTTTTCAGATAAAAGAAGTATTTTTAAAAAATGCACTTTTACCAACTTTAATAGTGAACCCTTTTTAAATCCAATATTTTAAACTTTTATATATTTAATTTGACTAAATAAATTTATTCTTTAGAATAGGGACATAATAAAATTTAAAATGTAAAACCCCAAGCTTCCATGGTATACTTCTATTTGAATAATACAGTAGCGTGTGTTGTACGCAACTTCGAGTTCTAACACACACTACAACCAATCAAAACTAGCCGTAATGAATAGTAATACATAATTTTTAAAATTTTATAAATTTTATCTCTCAAAATGGACTTAATTTTTGGATTCGGAATATCAAATTTAGCCTAGGGTAAAATTTTTGTACTTTTCAGATAAAATTTATATTTTGATGAATAGTGAAAATTACTAAATTTTAATTAAAGACAACATTTTAATAAAAATAATTGGTAGTGATAAATTATGAATTTGAGTGGTTTTAAAGTATATTTAGAATATATTTTTACCATTGAATATAATTTTGGTCATTGGAAAATATTTCACAATTAAACCGGACATAAACAAGTGTCAATCTTTTGATAGTTATTATCTCTTAAAAACACACTTTTTGTTTTTACAACGAGAAATAATTTTAAATTAATTTCTGCCACTTCTGTGTTTTGAATTTGGAAAAATGGATTCCATATTTCGAATCAGGATGTTCAAATTGTGTAAATAGTTAACTTTTATTTTTAGACATTTTGAATAATTCGGTAAATATTTTATTTACCATGGTTAAAGGGTAAATCCGGTAAATAAGGGATAAAGAATAATATTATAATAATAAACAATTACCCTAAAACGTGTCCTAACCTTATTGGTTGATACATGTACAACCATGGGCATCTTTGTGTAGATTTTGGAACACCATGGAGTCACATGTAAGTGATAGGAACACTTTATTTTAATTAAGTTAAAATGAATACAAAAATGACACAAGCATATATTTTTAGAAAAACAATTTTTAAATAGGGTTATATATGTTGGATTTTCGACTATAAATATCAATTAAAAAGACAAAAAGATTTCCTAAATAATTATATTTTATTTATAATTTTTAGATATTAAATAATTTTATTTAGTTTTGACACAATGGTGATGCAGTAATTACCATAATAGTGAAAAATTAGAATAATTGATATTATAAATACCCAAATAAATTTAATTTGAGACTTTTTATAAATAAAAAAATTTTCTATGTTAGTATGGAATGTTAGGATTGATTTAATAACTTTATTCAAAGTAATCATTCTGTTATCAGTTTAAAAAAAATCAATTATTGAATAGTGTCAAAATTGACATAAGACTTTTAAAAACAATATTATATTATCAATTGATATTAAATTCATAAAAATCTATGGATCGGCCAAGAGACTTACTTCATGATAGGTGTATCATTAATGGACAACTTGGGGGTCTCTTGGATGTATATAGTATGTTTATTAACCATATAATATAAAAATACAAATAGACATTGTAAAAGTGAAACTAATTAACTAAGAGTTAATCCTTAAAGATAAGGTTAATATAGTGACCCAAACCTGTCTAAATTCTATTAGTTGAGTGGTTTTAGACCCATACCCACATTAACATTTAATGTATTCACTTTGGATCCATTAGAGACCGAATATTAATTTATTATAAAATAATATTTCTAGCTTTTCCAAAGGTTCCACTCACCCCTCTTATAAAAGTGCACTCCCCCTTTTCACTAATTCACACATTCAAAGCCTTTTTGTTTTGACAAACCCGGCCCAAATACTCTCTAAAAATCCCTCAATTCATCCTAGAGTCCATAATTTAGTCATAAAGCCAACCTAAGGAGCCCTTTTGATCAAATCAAAAAGAAGAACCCGAAGAAAAGGTAATGATTTCACCACACTTTTTCAAGTTCCTTTCTTCTTCCACTTCTTCTTTCTTTGTTATTAACACTCTAAAATAATAAGTCTACTATATTATATATATAATTTGAAGTTATTATAATCATGTAACAACCATATTTCAGTATTCTATCCATCCTTTGAATGACATGTCACCATACGTGCGTACGTACGGCTTACTGTCTCCACGTCGTGGTGTAATTGTTATTCAAAACATTATTATATGGATGGGAATAATAATGATGTGTAATTCATGTAAATAATAAATATAACATGATAATTATTCTGTATATATGATATAACATAAAATTATATATTAGTTTAATATCAAAAGAATGATATTGTCGCTCGTGCGTACATAGAGACTACCGTCTCCACGAACGCGATGTGATTCATTCTCCATCGTATCCATTCAAGTATAATTATCATTTTATGATTTAAAAATAATGTTTAAGGACTTTATATCATTATGGATATGAATAAGATACAACCTATCCATGAAAACCATGTCTTACGTAACAAAACATTAAAAAGAATGTGAGTAAGTTAACAACTGAAACGACTATAATACTAGGATATTATAAAAAAAGAAATGTTAATAGATAATATATTATATAATATTGATGTATATGATTATTGTATAATTTAATAACAATTATTTCACCATTATAAAGGAATTTAACCAATCCCCAACCAAGGAAAAGTACAAGGTAAGGGTTTATTTCACAATCTCTTCATTATCTGATGTTATTTATACGTAATAATCTACCGGGACTTCTTTATCATCCACATCCATGTTTCTTATAAATTTATTTCAAATCATTTTAAATATTTACTAGAATATGGGTTAAAGTCATTTATACCCTTGTTTGACTTTTTATAAGAAGTTTATAAAGGAATCTCTCCATCGTTTTCCAAACAACGTTCTTTTTAACCTTTTCGACAGAATTAAGGTAAGAATGTTTTTTTAACTTATACGGCGGGTGCGGCTATTTTCCACCATTATAAAAGTTTCAATGATTCACTTAAAATATTATAAGGATATTTTCAAAGTAAATGTTTTATTTTATAATTATGTTACTTTTAAATGATTTCAAAATGAATATTTTAAGAATTTCTGAAAGGTACTCTTTATCAAAATTAGAATTTTAAAAGTTTTAAAGATTTATCTTTCTAAATCTTTTTAATTAATGTCCATGTTTTCTAAATGATTTTAAGGATTTATTTATATGGATATTATGTTTTTTAAATGATATTTCTTTTCAAAATTTTCGAAGTGGTATGTGACACTTTGATTCAAAAATCACTTTTAAAATTACTTTCTTTATATATGTGTGACTTTTCAATGATTTTGAGAAAAGCTATATTTCTCTCAAATAGTTTTGATTTCATCTATTTCAAAATACTTTGATGGATTTTAAGATTATTTGAAGTTGATTTATTATGATACAAAACTGTTGTATTGTATTGAAGGTTTTTTATATGCATTACTGTGGTTGTGTTATTTTTATACCATTCATGGTTTATAGAGAATGTATTGAAATTTCGTATGCTTGTTTTAATATGAATGTTTATGTTATGTTTAAACCTTTTCATATGGGAATGCATTGGAATTAGTAAGTATCGGGTGGAGCCCGATATAGCTCCTCGATGCATCGGTAGGTCACATGAGACAAACTTGTGTCTTCGCACAAGGCCCTGACAAAATCTTATTTGTAGTATTGGCATGAGGCCTTGGCTATGTGGTTATGATAGTCTGGAATTATGAAATCCATCATTATGAAAGTATTTATTGATATTACATGTGATTATTCGATTATTAGAATATCCATGTGAATAAGTAAATGGAATTATTTCATTTTATTGTTTCTATACTATGTTGAAGTTTAAGTTTAAAAGATTTTATTTTAGATATACATTGCCTTAAATTTTTATGCATATTTATGAAGGTTTCCGCTGTATTTATTACCCTTACGGAGCATTTGAGCTCACCCCTTTCTATGTTTTATTTTTTCCTAGGATTCCAAGAAGTATATTGTGATTAATGTGCAGTGTTAAGACAAGGGAATACTGGCATTCATAATGGATTATTTATGTTGTTTTGTGTGTTATGAAGTGTAATGTAACATTCATGTATGTAATATATTTTCCAAGACTGCAAAACTAATCGGTCCTTTGGGACTTGATTCCTTGTAATCATGCCAATGTATTAAAATAATGCCCTGACTCTGGGTAACTGGGGCTGGGGTGTTTCACATGAGTCATGGAACAATTATTACTTTAATAGAAATAAAGAAAAATGTTTTTGATATAGAAATAAATAAAATATTAACATGATATAAGTATGATACATAACATATGAAAATGAAACAAATATAAGAATAGAACATGCATCAATATTAATTCCTGAGACATTAATAATATAATGCGATAAGTTAACAAACTTCCCAAATTAAAGTCGACATGGAACAAACACCCATGTACTTATTCGGGATTTGGTTAACTACAACTGTACACCTTTGGGTTTGTTATAACAACTCATGTATATTAAGTTATAGGATAACCTAATGTATACCCCTTTGGACTTTGGATAAGGTATTTGGATAAACTATTATGTACCCTTTTAGGCTTGGGATAACCAGTCATGTACCCATGGGATTGGGATTACCTCCTAAGTACCATTTTGGGCTTGGGAAAACCACTAGTATACCATTGATATTTTGAAAACATCTCATATACCATTCAAGGATTGGGCTAACTACTCATATTACCATAATAACTGGATAACCTCATGTTTACTATTTTTGAGATAATGAGATATAAAACATTATCCCATCCATTTGAGGGATAAATATGAACCACTGTGAAGATTAAGATAAACCATAATATATGTCTAATAATAACTATGAAAAATTCACAATCCCATTATATAATAATTAACCTATGATGAATAAATAGAAATTCATAGAGAAATCTATAAAAAATATCATATTCCATCTAGAGAAGTAATAAGGATTAGTATAATTAGATTATATCCATATAAATGAATGAAAAATATATTTATGGATTTTAACATAAACGAAAAAAACCATTAAAGAAATTTATAAAAATTTGTTTGAAAAAATAAAAGGAATAAAATTTTCATTTTGATAATATTTGTTTAAAAGAAAATATCATTTAAAACTAGTAAGGTAAGTATTAATTTTGGAAAACCATAAGATCAAGGAAAGTAATATTCATAATGAAAATTAAATCAAATTCTTAGAAAAATACAGACATATAGAATGTGTTTAAAGGGAATATTCGTTTTCACAAACTTGGAAATAAGGTAATGTTAATCAAAAAAATCACAAGTAACTTCGTATATATTTTTTAATAATATGGAAAAAAGTCTTTTGAAAAATTTACTTCAAAATACAAATATCAATAATAAAATATTAAAACAACATAGAAGTATATAAAATTAAATTTGGATTGGAAGATAAAATATATTTAATTAGGTGAAAATATATTCTGTACCTTTTGAAAAAAATATTATTAAAACCCACATAATTGAAAATAATTATAAAACAACTTTTGAATAGATAAAAATAGAAATATATAGAGTCATAATATAATAAAAAGTTTATTTTGAAAATTATTAAGAAATTTTTTGGAATGAAACAATATAGACATGAATGATAAAGAGATATTATATAGGATACAAATTATTCTTAGTGAAATTTAATTTTTATGATGAAATAAATCCATTAAGAAGACGTTTTTTATTTTTAAAAATAAATTCCATATATAATTAAGTGTTGAAAATATAATACATTCATAATATAGAATATTCAATATTAGAAAAATGAATTTGAATAATAAATATTTAAATATAATTAATGGAAAATTATTTTGAAAAACACTTTTTGGAAATTTTTTAATCCAAATTAATTTAAAGATAACATTAAAAAAATAATATAAATATCAGGATGATATAATATGTAAAATAGGGAGAATATACACCATAAAAATGAAAATAGTTTTATAATATAAAACTTCAGTCTAAGAAGGGAAATTGGGATGAAAAAAATACCTTTAATCCATAATTATATGAAATAATTTTCAAGTCCTTCACAGTATAAATTACCATATTAATCAATTATTTAATATTCATATTCATATTTAGTACCTTTTATATTAATATTTCATTTTCTTTTATTATAAAGTTATTACTTTTTTGTATTTAATATTGATCATCGATTGTCAGTAATTTAATCGACCCTTGTATTTTTCGGTATAATAGTTTCTATCATTATTATATTTTCATGAGTTAGTTATATCCAAAATATTCATGGTTATATAATAAATACTCCATAATTAGTTATGATGTTTTATATTCATTCCTTGGGATTTTGTTTCTATTTTCACTATAATGAAATCCATAATGCACTTGTTTTCATATTTTTTGTTAATATGTGGTGGTTTATTAATATTGAGTTAAATAAACATTATACCATTATAGATTTAATTAAACATCTTAAATTCATAATTATTATATTATATTAACAAAATATAGTTTTTGTTAATCATTCCTGATATAAGTATTATAAAACTATTATTGTAGGTGGTAGAAATAAGGTAAACACAAACACGTTATAAAAATAAACGTGTAGTAATGATGAGTTATATTATGATATTATCATATTCATGTAAGCATAATGAAATGGATATAACTTAATTGGATCATTTTATGATTTTTCAAATGGTGGAGTTTAGAGTCTAAATTAAAAGGAAAGAAAATAAATCTTTACTTACTTTGATGAAATCATTTATTATCATGAATAATTCCATTAGAACGAAGGCCTAGAGCCTCCTTATTTTGATATATATTTTCTTAAAATTGCTTAAAAATATATGGTAGGGAAATTCTTCATATATTCAATAGTTATTTTAAGGAGTATATAGGTTTGGAATAGGTATAAGAGAGATCCTTTTAAAAGTTAAAATGATGAAAATATCATTATAAACTTATGTTTGGTTAATAGTAATGATGGAATCACATGAGATATGGGTGATTTAGGAAAATTAATGTTTTTCAAAATTTATATTTTAATGACACACCAAAAAAATTATTTATATAAACATTTTATATCATTTTAATTATTAAAAAATGATAGTACTTTTAATTACCCTCTTTTACCTTGTTTAATTATTTTCAATAGAAATTATTTTTAAACAAAAATATATTATTTCCTTTATAAACTAATTCTGATGAATAGATTAAAAATTATATATCTATTTAATCTATTTCAATTTCTATATATGATAAAATTAATTTTCAATTAAAACATAAGGTATACAAAAAAACTATTTTTTAGAAAATTGAGTTTTGGTGCATTAAGAATTCCTATTAATATTTCAAATAAATTAATAATTAAATGATTTTTAATATATTATTTCACATAAAAATTAAATTAGATTCAAAGTTTAAAATATATAAATTAAGTTTATTAATAAAAAAATACACAACTCTTAAAAAATTCTTTGAAAAAACATTATTACTCCTACCATGGTGGAAAATATTTAGATCGATAACCTATTTTTTTGCATAAAAATAAGATAGGTCTAATTGAATATTTTTATATTCAGATTCGAAATATGAAAAAAAATACTTGAGTAAATTTCTAAAATTTTTGAGAAATATTTTTAATAAAAAAACCGAAAAATTCATAAAACCAATTTTTTGAAAAATGTATTTTTAAGCATAAAAATAATTTAGTCTTGTTTTACTCTATATATTTTTTATACATGAATATATATATATATATATAGTCCCTAAATATCATTAATATCATTATTTAATATTGATCAATTTAGTTTGTTAAGATAAGAATACATAACAGTAGAATAAAAAGTTATTTGAAGAATATATTTTTACCATTTGATAATTTTTGATTTATTTTCAACCAATAATTATTAAATATATGAATTAGAATTCATTTTTATTTCATATTAACAAAAAATCTCATATAATACTGTAAATGTTATAAATTTATCATTGAAATAAAAATATATAATATATAATAAAGTAACTGTTTTTAAGTAAAACAAATATTTTTCTATGAATAATTTAATTAGTATTTATCATAGTTAATTTATTATTTATGAGATTTAATTTACTTACTCTACTAATCATTCATTTTCCTCTATAAATTTTATAAATATCCCGATTTAAAAGTAATATGTTTAGTAAAAATTAATATTTTACAATATTAATTTTATTAAAATTAAATGCATATTTATAAATAAATGAGTATTTGTTAGGTCCACTAGTTCGAATACCCCGAGGGGGGGGGGTGAATCAGGGTATGATAGATTAAAAGTTCTACCCTTTTGGATATTCTTTTGTTGTATAAAAACACACTTCTCTCTTTCTCCCATTGCAATATATGATCGGAAATGAAATCATGCACATGACCCAATGATTTTTACTTGGTTCACCCACACTGGTCTATGTCCAAGGTGCATTCAACCAACAATGTGCCATTGTACCCAATTCACGAAGTCTCACAACCAATAATGATTACATGGAGTGGGCCAGATCTTTTATGCCTAGACTCACTACCTTTATATTATTTAGGGTCTTCTCACAGAATTCCCAAGGGTCACACCCTATGCCTCTTTCTTTGGCTAACTACTAGTGGAAAGGTTTACCATCTTCCTATTCTGTCACTCATTGCTCTTGGAAGGGATCCACTCATAGAATTTGGACATATAGGTCCCTTAATTTGCATTAATTTTTCATCCACAATTGTAGGTAGATTCTCTATTGAAGTCCTTTTTTCTCCTGAAGATGAAATAGTCCTTTTCATATACTGTTAGGTTATGAGAATAACTTTTGTAAACTAATTTGATGCTTTTGAAAGCTTCCCTATATTTCCAACGAACAACCTTGATCCTCTGGGTACTATGTACTAGGTATGGTACACATAACACTTCATTCACGTACCACTACCATTTTCATGAACCACCATTCATATCCGGACTTCCTTGGCCTTTGTTGTCATGTACAGCCTCCTTATATCGACTCTACGAACCTCCTATGTGAACCACATGCTTCCATGAAACTCTTGAAAAGTTCCTCCTTCCGAATACCAGACCTCATCCATTGCATACCAAAATTCATCCTCCATGTACCGTGTCTTCAACTTCCTCCTACCGGACTTCCTTTGCGATCTGAAACTCCCCACAAAAACACTTTTGCGATTTATTCCACAAACTGCTTCAACCATTGTAGAGTGTCTTCTTGCAAACTCTTTCAGGTTTGGCCGAATTTCTTCCCAGAGAAAACATATGTTTTATAATTATAATTTATTTAAATTTAATCATATTATTAGTTCTCATAATATAGGAATCGATATCTAAAAAAATCCCAAATGCATGATTTACTGAATCATGATTCGGTACACCCTTCTCCCCATACCACTTCTCTCACTGTGATCAAAACCCATTCCACGAAAGATTTTCCATAGCAGTCTGTGTACTCCATTAATGCTATACGATACCATTCTCATCTAATATCCTACAAACCATTAATAATTCAACATACCACACTACCTTCACCACAAACCATCATCGGGAACCATTTTTGGTTTCATGAACCACTCCTGCATACCCTTCTCGTTGCTTGGTAAACATCCACGAACCATTCCCGGACATGGTACACGATCTAAGTTTTGAGGTATGGGGTTCTATTATTTTAACGATTTTATTTTTCATTATTCACACCATTTATTCCTATGAAGAAAACCTATCTTTTCCCAACATAGATTCCATATTTTTAGGCCCAAAAATTTGGAAAAAAGTCGGAAACAATGATACATTAAAAACCAGGCTTCAGAAAACACCAACCATACTCATTAACTGTCATCTGTATTTTTCAACAAACAAAATCACACCCAAAACATACTAAGAGGACAAATTGACATATTTTTCCCAAAAATCACTCCATTTTGGTTTGATTAAGACTCTTCTAATAATAATTCTACACATTTTGATAACTCTTTAAGGTTTCATCCTTATTTAATCAGCATTTGCTTTACCCGATTATAATAGTGATTACAAATTTACTCAACGGATATTATAAGCCCACATGAGCCATTCTCCAGGTTAGAAACAAGACTATAATGAAGATTTCATCAATGAATAACATCATTCCTAACTTCAATTCATGAGAACTAAATACTTCTTTCACAATGACCCTCATTGTTTAGTGATATGTAATCATTGAATGATTGCATCTAGAAACGTCAGATTTCATTCTCCTGCTATCTTGCTGCTTCTCCGAATAGCTTCAACTCCCCCTCTCTCAATGCTCAACTTAATATATTCTAACCATGTATTTTCATCCCATGGAATATGTACATTTTTCTCCCCCATTGTCAATGAACCTGAAAAGCATTTCCTAGTTGTATGTAACCTGGTAAAGAACACATATCAGTACATTAAGTAAATACACATCATACATCATGGAGAGGGGGTCTTATATCCCCATTTTTTAATGTGCATGGATTCAACTAGACTATCAAATCCAGTTTATGAATTTAAAATGATTCTTTTGGGTAAGGACTTCATATGAATATCAGCAATATGTTGTTCTTTTGTCAAAAACTCTAAGTTTACAAACCCTTGCTCCACCCCCTTGAAAAAATGATATTTGATTTCAATGTGCTTTGTCCTTGAGTGCTTGACTATATTTTTTCTACGATTTATAGAACATGAATTATAAAAATGAATTCTGACCATAAAATTCATTGCAACTCACATATCCTCAAGCTGCTACTTCATCCACAATAATTGTGTGCATGCTTGAGTAGCCACAATATACTCTGATTCTGAAGTACTTAATTAAATTCAGTCTTATTTATTGCTCAACCAAGAAATATATAATCCACCAAGATAGAAAGAACCTATGGATATTGATTTTTTGTTATATGCTGAACTGTCCTAATCTACATCTGTATATCCCAATAACTCATATTGATATTGGTCACTGTACGTCAAACCTAAATTGATAGTTCCTTCTATATACTAAAGTATTCATGTCACTTCAAGCTTTTAGTTTTATTGTGGATTAATTTGATATCCCACTACTTATAATGTGAAAAAAACATGGTCTGGTTGTTATTAGATACAGAAAGCATCCAACAATTTTCCTATATTCTGTGATATTTACTGCATTACCATCATCATCATTTGATAATTTCATCTCGGTAGAAACCAGAGTCTTCATCTCCAAGTAAATTTCCTTTCAAAATCTTCTCATAACCTCCTTTTCATATTTAAATTGAGAAATAAAGGTTTCATTCTTTCCTTATTTCACCTATAAACCCAGTGAAAACTTTTGGTTACCAGTCATTGAAATTCCAAACTCACTTTTCATGAATTTAGAAAATTGTCTGCATTGTGCTTCATTTGATCCACTAAATGTTATGTCATCGACATAAACTTGCACCATCATACATTGATTAAAGTCTTTATTGAAATATATATTATAATCAAATCCACCATAATGAAAGCAATGATTCTACAAATACAAATCATGTATCAAATACCATGCTCTTGGTCCTTGATTCAAACCATATAGTTCCTTCTTAAAATGAAAAACTCTGTTTTCATCTTCATGAATGAGAAAATGAAATTGTTTCTCGAAATAGAATTCTTCTTCCAGAACTCCATTCGGAAATGCCGACTTGAAATCCACCTAGAGAAACATGAACTTTCTTTTTACTCGTATGGACATGAATAACCTGATTGTCTCCAGCTTTGCAATAGGTAAAAATGTCACATCAACATTAATACCCTCTATCTGGGAGTTCCCTTTTTACACAAGTCATGCATTATTATGAAAAAAAATTCCATCTTCATTGATATTGTTATGAGAGACCCATTTTTTACTCATGATATCCCCTTCTTATGGTCTCAATACAATCTCGCATGTTTGATTCTTTTCTATTTGGTCAATATCTTCATTCATAGCTTGAACACTGTTGTCATATACAACTACTTCATAAAAACATTTAGGGTCTACCTATGATATGTATGATGCTTGATGTGGAGTCTTCATTCTCTATATGTGAACTGGTGCTCTCTAATCACAAAATATATTCTGCCTATCAATTTTAGCTATTCTCACAAGTCTTTGGGAAGCCACTGATATATGTTCGTCATTTGAGTCATGTTCTGAATCTACTTCTAGAGTTGGAGAATTTCCTGACATGCTCATATATACATCACTATCCCCCTATGTTTGATCATGTATTTATCAAATATTATATTAATTCTAGACTATAGTCACATCATAACTATCAACTAACTTTCCTAACCACATATTAAATCATTTATGTGATTTGAATTTCATTGGGTAACTAAGAATATCCCTTCATCTCATTAGGATTAAAACGTCATATGTTTATCCTTATTTAGAATGAAACATTCACTTCTGAAGACTCAAAATTAAATCAATTATGGATTCATTCCATATCATAACTCATATAGAGTATTATCCTATTTCAGACAATTTAAAGATATATTTTATGTGTATACTGTTGTCATTACTTCTTATTTCCAAAATTTCTCTAGAAGCTCTTTCTCAGTGAGCATTGTTATGGCTATATTGTTGAAAATTGGATTTCTTTTCTCATCTACACCATTTTTCTTTGGAGTTCTTACCACTAAAACATGATTCCATATCCCATGTTAATTGAGATAATTCTCAAATTTTTTGTTTGTGAACTCTATTCCATTATTTTTTCAAATAATCTAGATTTTATGACCAAACATCTTTTCACATTACCTTCAATATCTTGTAATGAAACTGAACACTTAATATTTGTGGGCGTTGATTTAAACCCATGTCGTTCTTTAATAATCATCAATGAATGGAACCTGATATCTCCTCCCATCAATAGCCCTTGGAGAAATTGGGCCACACACATCAATATGCACTAACTTAAGAAATCTAGTTGACTTTTCATCCTTTGTCTTATATATCCTTCGATTGATATTCCCTAGTTGGTTGGAATCACACGTATGGGTACTATCACATGATAATTTAAGGATATTTTGAGCAGCATCATATTTCAGCAGATCATCCATGTTCGTTTTTATTAAGTGGAAAAGATTCTTATTCCACAACTTGTCTTCTTCTTCCTTGGACAAAAATCACATATCTTCTTCTCTTCACACCTGGTAAAGATTCCCTTTTGTACTCATTTCCTTCAATACAATAGTACAATATATTTCATTGATGATACATAATATCTTAGAAAAGATTATGGAATTCTCTATGTCACAAAATTGACTTACACTAAGAAAGTTGTGACTAGTCCATTAAAAAACCAAGACATCATATCCTTTCATGTGTTTTCCTCCAAAAATGGGTTTTCCTGAACCAATAATTTGGTGGCCCTCACCATTACCAAATATTATGATACCTTATTTATCATACCTAATTCCAATCACTACATCATAATTTCCTATCATATAGAATGTATATCCACTATCAATAATCCAAATACGAGTAAGATCTGATTCTTTGAATTTTTTTTCAAACACCACTTTTCAGCTCTTTTATTTTTAACCCATGTTTTTGTTTTCATACCCAACATAGAACTATAATCCCGATCTTCCTTAGTATATGATGTAATGACTTAATCATGCTAATATTATTATCTAATTTTCATTTTCAGATCATCTGATAATTCATTTGGTTTCTTATTATTACCACATACTATCAAATTCGGTACATTATTTTTTATTGTTGAGGAGAAATATCTTTCCATATGTCTGAGTCCTCCAAATATGAAATAATGAACATCAAATGATGACCTAGAATATTGTGTTTTGTGTGAATACCACTGTTTGTGTTTTTCTCGTTGTTACCTCTTTACTATGAAACATACATTATGTGAATGCCCCATCTTTCCACAATAACAGCATCTTATGTGAGGGAAATTATTGTGTGCCACTACTGCACTACTAACTGCAACTTGAGTTATCTAAATCTTCTAATTATTCTTCGTAACAATGTAATTCTTCAATATTTTTTTTGGTTCTTTTGTTTTTTATTCAACCATTACTTCTTTTTTGTTTTTGACAAAACCCCACTGTATCCTTATTATTTGGATTTTACCATTGCTTCTATTATACAGGGCTTCTATGCTCAAAATTCATCATCTCAATTTTCTGTATGATCTTAAATAATAATTTTGTACTGAGAGGTTACATTTTTCCATGATCCTTAACTCTTTTTCACAGACCAATAACTTCCACTTCATGTTCTACAATATGTTTGATTTTATCTTTTCTAGTTTAAGTCAAACTATCTATTTCCCTTTTCAATTCCTATATTTTGAGCTTGTACAACACCATCTATTTTGAACTATCTGGCATTGTTGAATTAAGTTTTTTTATTTATTCATACAGCTCAAAAATCCATTCTTCCAACTATGACATATATAGTTTTTCATCGTGAACCACCTTGCTGGAAATACTTTTTTTGGCTCTCCAAACATCTATTTCCTCAAGAACAGCTTAAATCTTGACTTTAAGGTCAAAACTTCCATCAACTTCTCCTTCTCCACAATTCCATTCATGTTTTTTTGAATAATTTTTGGAAAAAACTACCATAACCATAGATCCATGGTCCATACAATTATCCAATTATTCTACCTCATATTCTTTTAAACTATCATCTTCTCTTGACTGAATATTATTCTTTTTAGAAAACTTTTTCATAAAAATTTTCTTCCCATTCAAGTAGGCTGATGATTTCTTTTAAGGAATATCAACAACAACATCATCATCTCCCTAAAACTTATTTGGGAACCCTACTGCACAATTTCCAATCATTCCACATCAAAATCTTGCAAGTAGAGGTTTACCTTTGAAATTTCCTTTTCCCTATTTGAATATTTGAGGAGAAGAATGAAAAGACCACATCTGTCACTTATTATTATTTTATATATTCAATGGATAGCTTCTTCATGTCCTTGAATTCCACTTCTTTGAATTTCCCATTTCTCACAACAATATTATCATCATTTCTCATTCCATATTCTTCAAGGGTACTGTGAAATTTATCTATTGTCAGTTTTTTCAGATATTGATCTTCGAAAACTAAAACCATAGAATTGAATCGTCGTGGATATTTACTCAAGATACACTTTAAAATATTTATATCTTGAATAAATTCTCCAAGCCCACATATGTCTTCCACAATTACATTTACCTTGTCAATGAATATATCAACATACTCCTTAGGGTTCATTAGGAGATCCTCAAACTTGTTTGATAGAACTTACAACTATGAAACTCTAACCATTGAGTCACCCTCATAGATAGTAAAACAATTTCCAACATAGCATGTGATGTTTTATATGACATCTCCTACATATAAATTTCATTTGATAGGTACCCCCCCTAAAGAATCGATCCCTTTAACATCAAAATTAAATTCCCTTATATCATCTTTTGATAATAAACCTCTATTGATATAAAATGATATTCCATGCATAGATACTCTGAATACATCCATTCCTAATTATAGGAAGTAGTTATGCATCTGATTCTTCCATTACAAGAAATTGTTTATGTTGAAGATCAGAATTACTTTGTGATTCACCACCTATAATTGTTATTCGGATAGAGAACCACTGACTTTTATCCTTTACCTTTGATACCAATTTTTAGGTCCACTAGGTCGAATACCCTAAGACGGGGGGGGGGGGGGTGTGAACCAGGTTTTGACATATTAAAACATAGGCCCATTTGGATATTGTTTATCTATTAAAAAACAAACTTATCTATTTCTCTTTTAAAAATATATTAGCTGAAATGAAATCTTACACAGGACTCAATAATTTATACTTGGTTCACCCTCCTTGGGATACATCCAAGGATCATACAACCGGTGATGTGTCATTGTACCAAATTCACTAAGGCTCAATGCTAATAAAGATTACCTGGTTTGGGCTAGATCCTCTATTCCTATGCTCACTGCCTTTACATGTTTAGGAGTCTTATAACTACATTCCAAAGGGTCAGTCCCTATGACTCTTGCTCTGGCTCATTGCCAGTGGAAAGGGTCACAAACTTCTTATTCCTTCACTCAATGCTATTGGAAAGATCAAATCATAGTTTATGAACTTGTAGTTCCCTTAATTTTCATTATTTATACATCCTCAAACGTAGGTAGATTCTTTTCTAATGTTATATTTTCAACCATAGATTAAAGAAACCATTACACATAAATTTAGGTAACATGAATGACTTTCGAAGACTACTTTGAATCTTTTGCATGCTTCCTTGTATGTCCCATGAACCACCTTGATCTGACACATACTATGTACTAGGTACAGTATGTGGAATGCCTCCTTGGAATCCTGGCATGACTTTTATTTACCACCCTCTATTCATGGATTGCCTCTGCCTTTTCTGTAGTGTACCGCCTCCGTATACTGACTCTCCAAACCTCCTATGCGAACAACTTCTGCAAACCACCTACTTCCATAATCCGCCTATAGAGTTCCTCCATATACATTCCAGACTTCTTTGTTTAGGTAGTGTACTTCCTCTTCAGCGTACCACGTCTTAAAATATGGCACCCTGGACTTCCTTTACGAACTGAAACTCTATGCAAAAATTATTTCATGATCTATTCTGCGAACTACTTCACCTTTTGGATAATCGCTTCTGGATAACTCTTTCAGATATATCCAAACTTGTTCCAAGAGAAAACAAAAGTTTTATAATGATAATTGATCTGAAAATAATAGAATGATTATCTCTCTTTATATAGGAATATATATCCACAAAATTTCTAATTCATGATTTACCGAATATTGATTCAGTACACCCTTCTTTGCATACCACTTCTCTTACTACGAATTGAATGCAATCCATGAACCATTTTTCCACAATGGTATGCATAGTACCTTCACTCTAACATGACACCATTATTTTCTACCATCATAAGAACCATCAAACCTTACCCATACCACATTCCCTTTACCTCAAACTATCTCCGTGAACCATATTTGGTTCAAAGAACCGCTCCCATGTACCATTCCCATTGTCTAGTATGCGACCGGGAACCATTCCCCGATATGGTACGCCATCCATATTCTAAAGTATATGGTTCCCTTATTTTGAAAATTTCATGTTCCGATATTCACACTGTTTAATCATTCAAAGAAATAACAACTTTTCCTAACACCTATTATCGATTTTGAGGTCCAAAAATTTGGAAAACATTGGGAATCTGCACCACCTTAAAATCTTGTCATTGGAAAACACCAACCATACACATTCGGATATGTCTAGCTTTGTGGACAAACACAATCACACCCAAAACATACCGATATGACCTATTTGGGGATTTTTTTACCAAAAATAACTACAATTATATTAAAAAATAATTTATTTTATTACTTATATATTATTTATAATGAAGATATATATTTTTAACATGTAAATAATCATTATGTAGAATAACTATATACAATAATTCAAAATTAGTGACATGTTTACTAGAATTATAACTAATGGTTATATACCACATTCAAAACATTCATATAATATATATATTATTTTCACTTTTGGATGTAAATTTATTCTATTATAACTTCAAAAATCACACTTCCCATTCCCTTATATTCCATTTACAATTTTAAAAAATAATTTCTCATTTCATGGTGTTTATTTTCACGATAGGTTTAGTAATAAACATAGTGATTCTCAAGAGTGGAGTTGATCAAGGGGATTTTCATTATAAATATTCTATTGTTTTCAATTATTTACACTATTAATTTTTGAATACTTATATATAATAATCTTTGTTATACAGTACATGGTATCATATAATTTTATTGTAATGTTCAGTTATGAACTCATAAAGTGTTCCTAGTTAGATACATTTCTTTTATAATTTATATTCCACTAATGTTCAATTCCATTACAATAATGTAAAAGAATATTTTTGAATGACAAAACTATAGTTTAGGGAATGAAAATATGTCCTAAAATTTGATTCACTACATTAAATCCCTTTAAATAAATTGCATCTTCACTTATTGAATTTCTCTCGGTGATGAAAATAGTTATTTATATCCATAATGTATAACTGGTTGAAGATATGATTTCTAATGAGATATCATCCTTAAAATTTTAGTTAATACATATAAATTCATCTCTTTTTTTATATTATACATATATTGATATTTTCATTACTCACCACCATTCTGAAAAAAATTTCCTCTATTGATTAGAAGATAGAATAGTATGTATAGCCATACCATTAAATGATTCATTTTCATTATAATATTTCCTACCAAATACTAAAAAAAATCATTATCATGATAATATCTTATAAAATAAAAGTAAAATAGAAAAAAAATATGATGAATCAATCCAAATATGTATTTTTCAATAAGACACATTTATCATAGTCCTTGATACTTTTGGTTCAACCAAGGTTTCTTTATGTTGGGTGCTTTAAAATTTCAGGACCTAATACCAAAAAATAAAATAACCTAACTGTGATTCCATATAAAGCGATTTAGTCCCAGCCGCCCAAATATGGATTAAAAAGATACAATTTATATGGTAGATTTTATACTATGTGAGCTAAATAGATAATAACATACATAAATTGTACATCATTGAGCCTTAAATGTGAAATATTTACATGAAATCCGATAAAATAAATATTTAATGTCTTTAGAGATTATAAATATAGACCACTATGATCAATTATCCACAGAGTCACCCTACTAGACCCCTTTGAGGAAGTTTATATTTTACACTCCTTATTATATCAAGGGGAATGAGAAAAAGGGTGATATTAGATGCTCTTTATGGGAAAAAATAACATATAAGAATAAAAACCACAAGAAAGAATAAGATGTACATGATGGTATGATAACATAATCAAGGTACATGGATAGGAAAAATAAAAAATAAAAAATGACCAACAAAAACATAAATCTTGAGTCCTGAGTTACGGAATAAAGCCTACATCATAAGAAATGATAAAAAGGGGAGCCGAAACATGACTTTATATTATGTAAACATTACATACCCATGATGAATAACATAATAAAATGTGGTGAATATGAGAATAAAACATGAATCATTATTAGATAATGACACAATAGTGACATACTAATCCCAATCACATGGTCCAATCTAGAATTCCACATGAACAGAGGTGCACCTCCATGTAAACTATAATCTATCGACTAGTATAAGGGGTCAAAGGTGGAATAATGGAGAGACTATACCCTCCAGTATAGTGCACAATAAAAAATAAGTGAAAACATATGAAATTTATATACAATTAGATTAGGTGGAGACCAATAGCATTTAAATAGTCAAGATGAATATATAAACAATATAATCAATAGTTACGATTGAAAAAATATACTGATTACCTACCAGGTCAATCACATAAATAATAAAATAGAATAAATGAACTAGAGGCTCTACTCCCACTCTAAGATCTATATAAACCAAGTCTCTAGACTCATAATGAGCTATCCTACTAGATGATCAATATTGGGCTTCAACCCAACTTGTTCCCACATGATGTCTCGATTTCATTGCTACTCAGGTTTAATGGATGCCTAATCAGGGTGTGAGTACAACTATGTAGGGTACCACAAATATAGTCTAGAACCCAATTTTTATATGCGTTGTATGTTCATTTGATAAGTTCAAAAGAAATTAAATAGAAAATAAATAAACATCAAAGGTACAAAAAATACTAAACAAATGCACAAGTGAGTAATAATCACCCAAATATCATGTGTGTGTCCACTCACTGAGGTGTTATGAGCCTAGTTCATACCTTTAACAGATCCATGCATAAAAGATATTAAAATAGAAATGATAGAAATATCCCCCTCTATGAATAGATAGTCCACAAAAACATGTTTTGAATGTCTTATTTGAATGAATATCCCATGTACATGTAGATCAATATCTCACTCATCCCTCATAGGGGGGATAATCTATATAGAACAACCTGTATTAATGACACAAGACAATGAGAACAGCACATGAAAATATTTATACAAGATAAAGAATCATATCATATAAAGAAATAGTCACATACATTTAAAACAAACATTTGAGAAAACATCAAACATGGGATTTTTTGGGCTATACAAGAACACATGAGATCAATATATCAAACATGGTCTCGCTTTAATTAACTGATAATTTGGATCCCATAAAATTTATATTATAATTTTTGACATTAGTTAGACACTACAACAAACATAAAAAAACCACAACACATCAATAATACATTATTAAAAAATATATAATTCATTGGAACATTTTAAACAATTTATAGTTATTACTTTCAAAAGGAAAATTATTTATATATATTAATATTGAAAAGTTTATATTCAATAAAATATATTTTATTTATATTAAATATTTTTTTTCAAAAATTTATATTTTCAATTTTTAGAATTAAATTTCCTAAAGTAAACTTTATATTTGAATTCTACCAAATATAATTAGGTTGTGATGTATTTTTTTGGATTTATTTAAACTAAATGGGTTGTAAGTGAATACTGAGAATAATGATTTTTCAAATAAAGCCACTTCAATACGACTCAGAAGACTTTATAACCATTTTAATATAAAATTATATATTATAAGTTTTAATAAATCATTTTAAAATACAATTGTTAATTTATAAAAACATGGTCTAATTTTTAAAATTTATGTTGCCTATCACGACCTATCCTAGTGGGGCCCACACCGCGACTCCCCAAGCCTACCTCCAATAGGTCAGGGGATGATGTCAAGAACTATGTAGGAAAATAACTAACATGGGGGGGGGGGGGGTTGACTATGTATATGTACACACACACAAACATCTCCATGCCCACAAAATGTGGGAATGTAAAAACCACTAAGAACCAAATGCATGAATACCAATATATCCCAACCAGAGTATGATAGTAATGTAAAGTGCAATAATGTAAACCAGGATAGAATACAAAACCACTAAAAAGAAGTCTATAACTACTACTCCAACCTATAATATGTTGTACTGGGACTACTATTTGTATCAATAGGAACACATTGTCCTACCTATTCTCACAAGGCACCATCTGGTCATGGTTCACATAGGACTCTATCTAAGGGTCGCTCGTCTGCACAAGACATGAAATGTGCAGACAAAGAACATACATGGGTTATTATAAAAATACTTATTAGGACACACTAAAACCACAAACAAATATACAATGATATGATACAACCAACTCTACATAGTATTTGTCTACAAAACATATTAGAAGAATAAACAGATTAACACAATACATGACCTACAGTCTAGAGGTAAGTCACAACTACTGCATACCAATAACAGGGATTAAAATCAAAGATTCCATGAAGCACTCATCTGGGATAACACACTCCTAAGTCTGATAGGACTGATGAGATCCATCCGGGTAGTACTATTCATCTAGAACTATCACGGGAGAGAGGTAAACTGATAGATTTGAATATAATACAATACCCAATAAGATGATCATTGTTAGGGCCATGATGTGATACCTAGAACTCAATATAGATTTAAATTGTATGTATAGGATATATTCTTGATCTTCTTGGTCACATAAATATCAAAGACTCAACCTTGTTCATGAATAATGAATAGAGGATCCTACTCTGGGGGGGTCCAAATCTTTTATCCAGGAAGTACTACTGAAGGGGTCATACTTCTATGAGTAGGAAGTGATATGAAATAAACTTATAGGAAACAATAAAGTGTATGTACCATAAAAAACAAGTCCAAGGTATGGTGGATGAGGGATTCAAGCCATGTGGAAAGGTATACACGGTGCGTAGTATGTTAACACACAATGTTACTTGACCCTAAGTAATTAACCTGTAAAATGAACCATGTATTTCAAACAATATCTTGTAGAATATTGATTCATATCATGTAGAATATATCACACACCATGTCCTCATATTCGGGGTCCACCTGTGTACTCCGACCGGGTGCCAGTACATGGTGTCAACCTGTGTGTGTCTGCCCAAATACCAGTCTATAGGGTAGTCCATGTAATTGGTCTATTATAAGTCTTGTGGTGGGGAACACACCATGTTGGAAACCCACGTACTCGACCCCATGTTCTTGTATCACCTAAGGTAGACACAATGTCTCAAGGAAGGGCTTATACACCCTATGACAGGGAAACACACCCTGTGTCATTTAATTATCTCCCGAAATCAAAGTCGCTAATCAGTGGGGTCCACATGCCGTTTCATATCATGTTACAACCTATGTTATTCAAGATTTTATAGAATCATCCATTCTTCCTCCACACACCTCAGTTGATCTCCAGGATCTTGTTTCAGTGATCTGTTCATCTTGAAACTCCAGATCGAGGGTCACCTCATCACCCTAACACCGAATTGAGGTGTTTCGAGACATCAATCAGATCAGAAAACCACTTTAAATACATATGACAAAACCAACCCTAAGAACAATATCTCCTAAATCACTTTGATATATCCTTCATCGCAATCTTCATACATCTGTTAGGTCATCCCAGTTTTGGATCCTCAATTTCAGACTATTGAACCATGATACAATGGTTCAATGAACGATCATTCATACACCATTGAAGAAAAAAGAATGCATAGAACACATGTGGGGGAATAGAACAAAGAATGAATTCTAGGAATGAAGCCCAACCACTCTTCATTCTTGGATTGATATGTTCCCATAATAATGAACAATAATCAAAACAATAATAAAAACCCTAAATACTGTAAATAATGCACATATCTCAAGAACGATTGAACAACATATCAAAATCATCATCACTTGGTCCATCTTCATAGAAGAATATATGAATGAGTAAAGGAAATAAAAATAATTCATCCTACCTTTGATTTGGATTTATCTACTGGGATGACCAGTCACAACATAGCCATATCTAGAGAGATCAGTTAGGAATGATGTTCGTCGACCATTAACCTATGATATCGTCACTATAAGGACCCATAATTACACATTACATAAGCTTGAGATATGTCAAGAATTATCGTTTAATATCTTTTTAAATTTAGAGTTTAAGAGAATCAAGACATAACTCATACATAAGAAAACCATATAAATACAATTTAGACGCTTAAAATAGTATCCAATTCTTCTATTAGAAAACAAATTTATAAATAAATGTGGCTCTTTTTCATGTTTAATCGTATATTTTCTTTAATTAAATACTTGAGTCTATATTTCGTTAAAACCTATAAGAATACATTTCAAAACATGGGATGTACATAAAAAGCTCAATAAGGGATACATAAATAAGAAAATCTGTTAGTATTCTAAAAGCACGTAAACCATGAATACTTTAACATACAATAATAATTTTCACCATTAATAAGTAGTAAAATACACTTTACCAAATATAAGTTCATTGGTTACCCTTTTTGTAACCTAAAGATTACCCTAAAATCCATAGAAATCACACATTACATATAAATGGTAACTTGGGATATAATCATATGTAAATGGAATAACCAAATTGTCAAATTCCAGAAATCATTCTTACAAATAGAGTAACCATATTATAGACTTATATACACAATGCATTAGAGGTTATAATTTAACCTCCCAAACTTGTTTTATCTCAGAACCATCTGTCATTGGTTTATCATGTAACCACCCATCTTTGGTTTATCACGCAACCACCCGTATAATGTATATGTTCCATTATATAATCACAACACATAATAGATCACAATTATTAGCATTTAACTCATAAAATCTCATTTTCATTCATAAGAAATAATTTCGGGATATTGAAATAGAAAATCCACTTTAAAAAAAAAATTTAATAATAAAACACCCAAAAGGGTAGTAAGGGATTTCTTTTACTTTTAATAACATTAAGGTTTATAGAGGAATCCAAATATAAAATAACAGTTAATGCTGTAGAGGATTCATTGTTGCCACATACATTAAAAAAAATTTATTTAGTAAATTGATTCATATAAAAAAGATTTCCATTTGAGGAAATTAAATGTTAAAGGTTTTTATTATACACCTTATAAAATAGGGTGGTGCATATTATCAAAATATTCCTCAATGAATGGATATTGAGATAATGTCCATTTCAAAGACAATATAAATAGATTAAGGATATATCAATGTCATAATTATGTGTTAATAACATAAATTTACACAATATAAGTGGATATTTAGTGTAAAACAATCATAGTTCATTCAAACATATTTTTGAAAAAAAAAACCAATGAAATGGATATTTAACTCAATTAACTGTAATTGAGTTAAGATTTCCCTTACATTGAGTCCCAATCATCATGTACAGTAGTTATTTTTGTGAATAATAATTATAAGTTAATTTATACTTACTTGAGAACCTTTTTTATTAATATTATTCCTTATTTATTACCTATTACCATGTTATAAAAATTACAGAATTATTTATGTTCATATCAGACATTTTGTTAATATTATACTAGAGTTAAACATGAACTTGTTTTGATGTAAATTTTCCATGTAGTAAAAACTACATCACCTAATGAATATTATTCCATATATATTTAGTATATATGTATTTATAATATCCATAATATTTGGAGATAATAAAGGAAATGCACCGTTAATGGGGACGGAAGACCGTACGTACGCATGAACACTACTTTTTTTTTCGTTGTCATATTAAAAGAATGAGAACTAAATGATAAAGATGTATATTAAAATTACAATATGATATATATGTTATATTTGTTACATATGTGTGTTAACACCATCCTTTATATGATCCATGTAAGGAATGAATGAGTAATATCACTTTGAGGGGGCGGTAGTCCGCACTTCCTCAAATGAAATTATCATATTTACAGCACATGAAACAGAAAAAGGTATGTTCTAAATAAATACTTACAGAGTCATGGAGAAAATTTAAATATAATATATATCATATATAAATATTGTTTCCATCATAATGGCCACCATGATAGGTGGTAGGGGAAATTGTATAGTCAACATTTCATGGAGCAGTAGTTCACTGTACAAAGAAACAATATGTTTCTTACCCATTAAATGGAAGTGTTTGTGAGTGTAGTTTAAACCTTTATCATAAAAGCAACCTAGTATATTGAGTATACTTTTGTTTTTATGTAATCAAAAATATGAATAGTATAGGGAGTGGGAAATGGAAAATAAACTAAAAAGCCTGATAGAAGGTGTCACATCTTAATCGGGTAACTTCTTTGGGATTATACCAAACGGGTTATTAGGGAGAATTTATTCCATAAATGAGGATTCTAGGATGATGAGACGGATTCTATAAATAGTTTTTAGTAGATATTGGATGAACCCAAAGGCTTGGTAAGAGTGAATAAAAGACAATGAGAAGTTCTTTATTATATAGGATATGAGGTGAACCTTAGAAAAGTCATGAAATATTTATTTATTATAAATTTATTATCAATTTATAATTGTCTAAAAATCATTTATTTTAAATATAATATTATTTAGTTATATATTATCTCATTAATAATAATTTATACATCTATTTAAGTTATTTTAAACCAAAGTTTTTCATTTTACCCCTAACTACATTCTTTTAAATTTATTTGAGATAACACCATTTTATTATTAAAAGGATATTAATTTCACTTATATGGGGTATTATTAAAATAATTGGATTCTTAATTAAAATTTTTACCACAAAATAACTAATTTGTATTCATAAATTATTTCTAGGATTTTTAAATAATTTAATAAATTACTATTTTAATAAAACAACTATTATGTCGATTTTTACGCAATTAATTTCATTTAATTTTAAAAAAAACCCAAATAGAGACATAACATCTAAAAAAATAATTTAATAGTATTATAAAAAGTAATTTTATCCTAGAAAAATCATGGATGACATAAATTATTTCAAATAGTTTTTATTTTATTATTTTTAACAACATTTATTTGATATTTCTCTTAAAAAAATAATTATTATTTCATATTGTGTCAAATTACATGGAATATATTTAATATTTAAAAATTATAAATAAATTTACATAATGTATATAAATTTATTTTCATTATAGAGACTATTAAGGTTTTTATATTCAATAATTTGATCACTATATTAAAATTATTATACTTATAAGAGATAAGAGAGAGACATGTTGTCACAATCTTCTTTTTCATAATAATTATATCAATTTTATAAAAAAATGTTTAATAAATGAATCAATTAAGACCCTTAGGTGGTATTGGTCTAATTTAATTCATCTAATAATATTTTGTAAGGAGTTAGGGTAATTTAATCATCCTTATCATATTTTATGTTAACCCAATTTACCCGATTTACCTTTAAATGTGGTAAATAAAAATTACCATAGTTACCATTCATAATATCCAAAAAGGAAAATTTTCAACATATTTATGACACAATGTGTAATGCCCCGGCCCCAGTTACCCAGAGTCGATGCATTATTACATAACATTGACATGATCACAAGAAAGATCAAATCTCGAAAGACCGATTGGTTTAGTAGCCTTGGAAACACTAGATATATTCATAATGTTTTACATTACATCATAAAGTGAAATGCTACTACAACAACATAGTTTCCATATTCCACACTCATATCCATATAAAATCCTTGCAGGTCATTCATAACTTACTTCTTCACATCCTGGGAAAAATAAAACATAGAAAAGGGGTGAGCTGAAATGCCCAGTAAGGATAACAATATAGCGGAAACTTTCAAAAATAAGCATAAACATTTAAGGCAATGTATAACTAAAACAAAAACCTTTTAAACTTGAACTTAAACATAGTATGTCAAAATTAAAATGAAATAATTCCATTTACTTATTCACATGGATATTCTACTAATCGAATAATCACATGCAATATCAATAACCACTTTCATAATGATGGAATGCATAATGCCAGACTATCATCACCACATAGCCAAGGCCTCGTTCCAAGACTACAATAAGATTTTTCGAAGGCCTTGTGACAAGACACTAGTTTGTCTCATGAGACCTACCGATGCATCGAGGAGCTATAGCGGGCTCCACCCGTCACATATTAAGTCCAATGCATTCCCATATGAAAAGGTTCAAACATAACATAAGCATTCATATTAAAACTAGCATATGAAATTCAAATACTTTCACCATAAACTATGAACGTTATTAAAATAGCACATCCACATTCAAACATATCAAAAAACCTTCAATACAATATAGAATTTTTGTATCATAATAAATCAACTTCAAATAAGCATAAAATTCATCAAAGGATGTTGACATAGATGAAATCAAAACTCTTTTTAGAGAAATATCTCTTTCTATTTTGAAATAATTTAAGAGTATTATATTTATGAAATAAAAAATTTTCTTTGAAAATATTATTATAAGCTTGTAAGGGAAGATTCGAAGATTTTATAAAGGCATAAAATAACTGAACCCACCGTATAAGTTAAAAAAAACCTTCTTACCTTAATTCTATCGAAAAGGTTAAAAGCACCTTGTTTGGAAAACGACGGAAAGATTCCTTTATAAAACTTTTATAAAAAGTCAAACAAGGGTATAAATGACCTTAAAACATATTCTTTTAAATAGTATAAATGTTTTGAAATACATTTTTAAGAAACATGGATGTGGATGATAAAGAGATCCCAGTAGATTATTATTTATAAACAACCTCGGATAATGGAGAGATTTTGAAATAAACCTTACCTTATACTTTTCCTTGGTTGGGTTAGTTTAACCTCATGAATAATGGTGAAATAATTGTTATTAAATTATAAAAGAATCATATAAATTAATATGATATCATATATGATCTTTTAACATTGATTTGTTAGTAATATCTTAGTATTATTGTTGTTTCGGGTGTTAACTAACTCATTTTCTTTTATATGTTTCATTACGTAAGCCATGTTTTTAATGGATAGGTTGTATCTTAATCTTATCCTGAATTATATCAATTCCTTATATACTATTATTAATCATCAAATGAGAATTATACTTGAATGTATACGATGGAGAATGAATCTCATCGCGTTCGTGGAGACGGTAGTCCGTACGTACGCACGAGCGACAATATCATTCTTTTGATATTAAAATAATATATATATGGATGGTATATCATATATAAAGAATCATTAACATGTTATATTTATTATTTACATGAGTTACACATCATTATTATACCCATCCAAATAATAATATATTGAATAACAATTACACCACAACGTGGAGACGGTAAGCCGTACGTACACACGTATGGTGACATGTTATTCAAAGGTTGGATAGAATAATGAATATGGTTTTATCATAATTATAATAACATCACAGTATATATATGATACTGGAGTTATTATTTTATAATGGTAATAACATAGAAAGAAGAAGTGGAAGAAGAAAGGAACTTGGAAGAGGGTGGTGAAATCATTACCTCTTCTTCGGGTTCTTCCTTTTGATTTGATCAAAAGGGATCCTTAGGTTGGATTTTGATCAAACTAAGGCATCTAGTTTGTAGTGAGGGAAGTTGAAAGAGTATTTGGGCAGAGTTTGGCCGAACCAAAAGGCTTTGAAGGTGTTAAGAAATGAGAAGGAGGAGTGCCCTTTTATAAGAGGGGTGAGGGTAACTTTTGGAAAATCTAGAAATATTAATTTATAAAAAATTTATATTCGGTTTATAATGGGTCAAAAGTTGATTATTTAAATTTTAATGTGGGGATTGGTCGAAAAAAATTCAAAGAATAGAATTTATACAGGTTTTGGTTACTATATTAACCTTATCTTTAAGTATGAACTCTAAGTTAATTAGTTTCACTTTTACAATGTCTCTTTGTATTTTTATATTATATGGCTAATAAACTTACTATATACATCCAAGAGACCCCCAAGAGGTACATTAACGATAAAAATATCATGATATAAGTCTCTTGGCCGAACCGTAGATTTTTAGGAATTTAATATCAATCATTAATATAATATTTGTTTTAAAAACTCTTTTGTGTCAATTTTGACACTATTCAATAGTTGATTTTTGTGAAACTTATAACAGAATAATTTTGTCAAACAAAGTTAATTAAATTAATACTAATATGTCAAATTATCCTAGAAAAGTAGTTTAATTCATTAAAAGTCTCAAATTATATTTATTTGGGTATTTATAATATCAATTATTTTAATTTTTCACTATTATGGTAATTACTGCATCATCATGGTGTCATAAATAAATTAAATTATGTAATCTATAAGAATTATAAATAAAATTTCATTATGTAGGAAATCATTTTATATTTCTAATGAATATTTATAGTCGAAAATCTAACATATATAACCCTATGTAAAAATTGTTTTTCTAAACGATATATGCTTATGTCATTTTTGTACTTATTTTAACTTAATTAAAATTAAGTGTCCCTATCACCTAAAAGTGGCTCCATGGGGTCCCAAAATCGACTCAAAGATTCCTATGGTCGCAAATTTATCAACCAATAAGTCTAGGACACGTTTTAAGGTAATTTAGTATTATTATAATATTATTTGTTAACCCTTATTTACAGGATTTACCCTTAACCATGGTAAATAAAATATTTAACGAAGTAATTATTCAAAATGTATAAAAATAAAAGTTAACTCTTTAAACAATTTGAACATCCTGATTCAAAATATGGAATCCATTTTTCCAAAATCAAAAAATAGAAGTGGATGAAATTAATTTAAAATTAATTCCCACTGTTAAAACAAAAAGCGTGTTTTTAAGATATAATAACTATCAAAAGATTGATACTTGTTTATGTTCAGTTTAATTGTGAAATTATGTCCAATGAACAACATTGTATTAAATGGTAAAAATATATTATAAATATACTTTAAAACCACTCAAATTCATAATTTATCACTATTAATTATTTTGATTTAAAAAGTTGTTTTTAATTAAAATTTAGTAATTTTCATTATTCATCAAAATATTAAATTTATCCGAAAATTACCAAAATCTCACCATAGGATAAATTAGAAATTCCAAATCCAAAAATGAAGTCAATTTTGAAATATAAAATATATATAATTTCAAAAAGTAGGTATTACTATTCATAACAGCTAGTTTGATTGGTTATGGTGTGTTAGAACTCGGTGTTGCGTACAACACATGCTATCACATTATTCAAAGAGAAACGTACCGTAGAAGCTTGGGGTGTTACAAAATGACTACATATATGTAATAAATTTTTCAGAAATCAAAATAAAAAAGTTTCAATAATTAATTTCAATTTAATTACTATTGTCAATGCGAGAAAACATTTTTTAATTAAAAACCACCAAATGACTGATGTGAGTTTATATCTAATTTCAATTAGAAATTACCTCCAATGACCAAAATTTAATTAAATTATAAACACATAATCTAATTATATGATAAAACCAATTAAAAGGATAACCTTTCTTTATAAATAAATCAGATGAAAATGCAATTTTAAATTAAAATGTTTTATTTTTCACTATTCATTAAAAAAATGAATATTGTCATAAAAATACCAAAAATTAAACCAAAGTAAATATTGATATCCCACATCCAAAGAATAAGTTTATTTTGTAAAAAACTTTTAAAAATTTAAATCACTAGATTTAAAATGGGTTCTCCATGAAAAGGTAGTAAAATTAATTTTTTTAAATACACTCATTTTATCCGTAAAATTGAATTTGTTCTTATATAATGTCTATAAAAATATAAGATGAATATTAAACAATAAATTGAATATATAAAATATATATTTCATTAATAAAATCCATAAAAGAGTGATTTTATTATTTTATGAACTCACTTATTAAAAAATAAATAATTTTTTAGAAAAACAAACAATTCATTTTAGATAAAAAGGGTTTTATTTTCATTTATAAATAATATTCCACAAAAGAATTAATTAAATGCATTTGTTAAAAATACAATCATAAAAAAATTAATATTGTTCATTACTTCCATTTTAACATTTAGGTTTTAAGGTAACATAATAATGAAAAAGATTGATTTGGAATTTTACATACACTATTGAACATATTGTATTTTTTTAAAAATATTGGGATGTTACATTCTCCCCCTTTTTGGAAATTTTTCCCTGACAATATGAATTAGGCTTTAGTAAATAATGCATGACTCTTCAAAATACCTTTATTTCAAACTCACATTGGAAACATGGTTAATAAAACTTCCATTTTATAAGAAAGTACAATGGTCACTCGAGATAACACTAACTAGGGTTACATATATAAAGAATGGATATAGAAGAGAAAACTAAGCATGAAGTTCTGATGGAGAGTGATAGAAAATATGATCAGTTAAACATTAACAATCGTAAAACCACAATCATGGGACCGGTTAAACATTCTTTGATTTAAAAGTGGAGAATGTAAATGGAAAACAATTTTGTTTTAAGAACCTTTTCATAAAGGTGATTAATTTATTTAAAAGCCTGAATAAGAACATAAAGAAATATGCATAATTGTCATGTATAGTTTCATAAATTAATAAGTTTCTACCAAAGACTCATCTTTTCACTAAACATTTATTATTAAAGATTAAGTGGTCACACCACAAGAACTAGAATCAACTCCAAGATAATCACATAATAAAAATAAAATTTACTATATATTCATCATGTCTCCATAAATTAACCCAAAAAAAACAATAAAGATAATATACGATAATTATCCCAAAACTATAAAACATAGTATGAAGAAAAAAATCTTGTAATATCTAAAATTCAACAGTAATATCCAAAGTTCAACAAAGACCATTCAACAAATAACATTCCTTAAAATTCCTCAAATAATCCAAATATAGATTAAAATCTAAAATTTAGAAGGAGTTGATCACATTATCCTCCAAGATAGGTTTTAAAATTTATCTCCAAATAAAATAAACCACTCTTAATGTATCATTCCAAAAATTAATTTCCTAGTTACATATTATCCAAAGTACTTTAATCACTTCTTTAAATAACACGAATCGCGATAAGTCCTCTATAAAAATGTGGATTCTTAAAAAATAAAATCCAACCATTACTCCTCAAATAATATCATTTTTTTTATTTTACATAGATATATTGGGTTCCCAAATTATTGAACATCTTCCACAATAACAATTATCACTCAATCGCCAAATAATTTTCCAATTCATGAGGTAATCCATTTGATAAAATTTAAGTTCCCCAAATCAACATTTTCTTATTTCATAAACATGTTTAAATAAAAATATAATGTCATAATAACCAGGGAATCCATGTTGGATTGTGGTAGGGGATAAAGGCATGTCACACTATGTTTGTGGGTTTTATTTCCACAGCCTTGTCCAATGAGACCGGTTGTTACACGGTCTTCATGTTGTAATTTTAAAAAATATATAATAATTATTATATTCTAAAAATATTATAAATACCTCAAAAAGCAATATCCTGATTTAAACACAATGTTTATTTTATATCTCACATTTTTCATCCCAAAAGTAATAACCCAAAATTTCTTCAAATGTGAAGGTCTCCAAAAATAAAATTAGTCACCCTAATATTTCAGACCCTAGATATTAAAAGGGGGTTTTAAGATATTGAAGATATGATCGAACATAATATTATAAACCCATGATGACATCGCTAAATCATAAGAAAACATCATAATCTCAAAGGTTGTCTAAAACAATCCTCTGATAAAAAATTTAAGGACTGAGCCTTAAAGATTACATATTCCTGAGATATGTAAAGTATTCACATTGAAGTTCTTTTTGACTTTAGTGTTTTAGAGAATCAATAAATAACTCATACATAATGAAATTGTATAAATAAATTGTGGATACTTACAAAATTATCCATTTTATCTATAAAAAATCATTTAAAATGAAATGTGGTTTATTTTTATAATTAATCATTGATTTCCCCTGATCCCATCCTTGATGGTATTATTTTTAAACTTGTAAAGAACATTTTAGGAAATGAGATGAGCATAAAAAGCTCAGTAAGAGATACATAATGAATGAAATATGTTCATCTTCTGAAAACATGTAAACCATGAATACATTATCATAATATAATACTTTTCACCTTTAAGATGTAGTAAAATACACATCCACACAATACAAGTTCATTGGTTAACCATTTTTAACCAAAGGATTACAATAAAACCCATAGAAAATACTTATAACATATAAAATGTGACTTGGGACATAATCATACTTAAATGGAATACAAATATGGTCAAATTCCACAAATAATTCTTAAGAATGGAATTTACATATGACCGACTTCCATACCCAATTCATTGGAGGTTATAACGTAACCAATCATCCATGGTTTATCACGAAACTGACCGTATTTGGTTTATCACATAATCTCAACTCCCTAGATTATCACATAACCACCCTTAAAATGTTCAACAACCATTATATAATCACAACACATAAAAAATTTCAATTATTTAAATTTCATGCATAAGATTTCAACTATAATAATAACAAATCATTTCAAGATATTGAAATAGTAAATCCACATTCAAAACCATTTTCAATACCAAAACTGTAAAGACACTGAATATCCATGTAAATTTTTAAATTATATGGAATATTACAAGTCCGTGAAATTTACGACGCGTGATTCCGAGGCCTGGTGTGCCTGGAATGAAATCTTGAACTTTTTTTCGGGTATGTTCAGTAAACGTGCGAGCATATTTTTGTAACATTGGAACCGGTTCTCGGAATTGAAATACAAGGGAACTATTAAACTCAGAGTGCCAGTATTCTCTTAAGGATAAATTCCCCTCGACCAGTGTAGGTCGAGGGTGAATGTTAGTTTTTCACATTTCGTGGGAAAATAAAAATAAAATTACTTTATAATTTTATGTTTCTTCTTGAATCCCCTCATCATGGGTTATAGAGGTGGGGACCACAGAGCCCAAAACCTCCCAATTTGAATTTGAGAGATGGGGACCACCTGAACCCCTTTAATGAGAGACAAACTCTCAACTCCTCCATCATTAATTATGCCAATACAAATCCATTTAATTGGGCCAATTAAATGAGAAAATTAATGGTGCCAACATAGTACATTAATTATGCCAACTTTTTTGGGACAACATAATTAATTTTGATAAACATAAATTAACATGTTTTCTATTTCACATTTTCGTGGAATTGGGAGAGAAAAACTATTGGAGGATTATTCTCTCCAATGAAGAATGTTTTCTCCAAAGAATAACGTGATCCCCAATGAAAAATGCTCTCACCAACGAGGAACGACTTCAACGACAATGAACCGACGATCGAGGAAATGCCGACATCACCGACGTCAGTCTATCCCCAACTACATCGTCTCCTTCCTCGTGACCTCTACCAAAAAATCAATAAGGTAGGGTTTTTATTATATGTGATTATGGATTCCCATGTTGTTCCCTTATAAACAAAGAATGCAGATCGACTCTCTAACTAGTTGATCTGTAGATGATTTCTTTTTCTGCGGGTTTGGGAATAATCATTGATGGGGGTTGTAGAGTTTGATGTTCTACATTCAAAGTTTTTGTTGAGCAGCTTACTACCTCTCTAATTCAGAGGGTGCGGGCCAACCAAACATGGTTCGACCCCTCCACCATTCTTCATTGTTGGTGTGTTCATCACCATGGAGGAATATGTCTTTGTGACCCGATGGCAATCAGACAACGGCCGACCAAACTGCCCGCCGAAAATGGCACGACGCATGACTACCCAGCGCAGAGAGGATGGATCTCCATCCAGCCAGCTGTAGCAGACCGCCGCACCGACGCTGCCACGCCACACCGCGGACCCCACCGCACCGCGACCCCTCCACGAACACCTCGGTCTATACTATCCAGCATCCCTCAGCGGCCCGCATGGCCTCACCGCCCCGTATCCGTCCGTGCTGCCCCTATGGCCTCGGTACCCCACGGCCCCAACAACCTTTGCCCCTATATGGCCCTCCGCGGCCCCGGGGGCCTCACCATCCCACGGCCTCAGCTCCCATATCCTCCAGACCCCATGTCCTTGCAGCCCCTCAACCGTTCACGTCCCTCGAGACCTCGCCACCCTCACGGACTCTGCACAGCCCTCACCACCTCTGCGCCGCACTCGCGGCCTCACGCCGCTCCGCGGCCCCCATGCCGCCAAGCCCAGGCTGGGCCGGACCCAGTAGGCCGTATCGGACCCAGCATAGGCTGGACTAGACCTATCATGGGCCAGGCTGGACCCAGCGTGCTGGGCCATCCCAATCCGGGTCATTTCGGCCCAGGCCGGGGTCAGACCGGACCCAGACTAGCTACGAGATTTTCACTATATCGACCATAACTTTGGAACTAGGAATCTGTTTGAAAAACTGTCAACGATACTATAATCATTGGAGTGAGACGGTCCCTTCGGTATACCCCACTTGAGATTTGGATAAATTTGGGATATGGTCGGGTTGGAACGAGCACGAATCCAACCAGCCCCTCATGACTAAATGACTAATAACTAACATATCGGGCATCCGATTGACACACCATCTATTGTGTTGAGACCCCTATGAAGTGGCGGTTCTTTGTAATAAAATTTTGTGGGACATTGTAGTAGATAGAGTATTGAATAGTGGCTAGAGGAGTGGACCCTCCTGAAGACTTGCAAGATTAGTGCGGGAACACAGTTGATGGCTGTGACGTGAAAAATGAATAGCGATTCTATGTGGGTCAGCACAGAGTGATCCTGTGTGGGTCAGCACCATGAAATCCTGTGTGGGTCAGCACGGAGCGATCCTATGTGGGTCAGCACTGAGAGATCTTGTGTGGGCTAGTACCGAGCGATCCTATGTGAGTTAGAACCTAGAGATCCTATTTGGGTCAGCATCTAGAGATCCTATGTGGGTCAGCACCGAGGGTTCTTGTGTGGGTCCGTAGTAGAGTCTCTTAATAGAGAAAGATGATTCAGTAGTTACAGATATTCATTTGTACTTTTGTACCTATGTTATAACTGGTGTGAGATGAGTCAGTATCTTTGAGGCATTCTTCTGTGTGCCGTACCTGTGTGGTACTTACCTTCGTGATTTTCCTTCTTTTGTGGAACAACTGAGCGTTGGGATTTTCAGTTGGACTCTGTGTTTCCTCATGATTGAGATGGGTATACTTGATAACCAAGGTATATGTATGGGAATATACCTATGTAGGATTTTTAATTGATTTTAATTATCTATGATTTATCCTTTGTGGATTTTGTGAGACCTTGTTGTTCTTGGGGTCCATACTGAGTATCGTTATACTAACCCCTACATAGGATATGCACGCACTACGTTGTTATTGGTGCAGATGACAAACAGTGCTGACTGAGGACGAGAGTACTAGTACTAGAGGTAGCTCAGAGGTGGACCTTAGATGACCCGTACCACAGAGATGACCAATCGAGAGATATACCTACCCTTCAGGTAGGATCCTTGGCGGGTGATCACAGGATCTATTCCAGTTTACTTGTACTTTCAGTTTCTGGTACTTTCTAGTTGGGCATGTATTCTGGACCATTTTTCTTACTACACTCACCCTGTTTACTATTCAGTTTACTTGAGTTCGGATCTTGCTGTGAGCTTGGTTGCATGTGTTTGCAGGTTATAAAGTCAATTCAATTCTAGATTTAGGGAATATGACTTCTGTGCTAGTCACCAGCCTGTGGCCTATGAAAGACGTGCTTGGGGTAGTCACGGTATAGGCCCTGGGGGATGAGTCGTGACAAATTGGTATCATAGGAGTCAGTTCTACCATAGGACAACAGAATTTGATCTTTTTTAACAATAATATTATTAACTATACTATGTGTGGTTATTAGTTTAGGGAATCCATTGTTGGTGCGAAGGCCGACGTATCCATACACCTGGACCCTGACATCTGATTTCCGACACAATGCATGAAAAAACTGATTGTGTATGTGTTTTAAAAAAATATCTTTGTGATCTTTTGAGTCAGATCACCAGGTATAACTTTTTGACTGTGGAGCACCTATTTCTTTTTAGGATTCCTCAATGCAGATTACCAGCTAGGGTTATGGATATAATACGCACTGATAGCCCACCGAGCGACGGGGCCACAGTGCATGGACCTCTTCTAGTAGAGACACCAACGGAGGCACCATTGGTACCATTACCCACTGGGCCACCATTTCCATTTGCCCCAGCAGAAGAGGGTGCACGCCACTTGACTGAATTTCACGAGTTCCAGTTGTAGAGGCCACCCAGGTTCAGGGGAGATATGAACCCACAGGCGGCTAAGGATTAGATGGAGGCCATAGTGATATTCTTTAGAATAGTAGGAACACCATCCAATCTCAGGGTGATCCTTGCCACCAACCTTCTATAGGCAGCAGCATGTAGATGGGGGAGCATGATGCTCCAAGTTCACAATGAGGTGATGCCTCTCTGGGTAGACTTCAAGAGCCTGTTTCTGGTAGAGTTTGTCCCAGCGACTCTTCCCGTAGTGCGCATAGATGAGCTTCTTCATCTGCAGCAGGGCAACAGGACTATACTCAGTACTTAACGAGGTTCACTGACCTCTCATGATACTCCACAGATATGTTGTGAGACCCATTCTTCAGGGCCCAGACCTTCGATCAGGGACTCAGGTGAGAGATCAGGTCTTCGATGATCTCACTCAGCATTCGGGCGTAGGAGGGGTTGTTAGAGAAAGCCCTCTTAGAGGAGAGTTTCCTTGCTGGGCAGTCACCAGCAGCAAGACCCACCACCGGACATCACATAGTAGAGTCTTCCACAGCTGGAAGTAGACAGATGTTGTAGGGTCCAAGAGGACCAGAACTATAGGTGGACGACTGCAGGATTCAGGGTCGGTTGTGCGGGGAACCCGACGCAAAGCCAGTCATGCGAGGAGTGGGCAGTGTTACCCTTGCGGTGGGAAGGGTCACATGGCTCGTGACTATCCGACCTGCTGTGCAGAGGATCAGAAGACGGTCGAAGGACCTCCCAGGCAGAGATATAGGTTCAAACGAGGAGGTCCACATGGAGCAGGTGGATGTGGCAGAGGAACTAGTCATGCAACTGGTGGTGGGTGACGATTCGATATGTTACCTCCCCAACCACCAGGTGGTCCACACCAACCATAGGGATTAGGAGGACATGGTTGAGCATGGCTCCAGGTAGCTGAGTCCTACGACCATGGATCTCCATAGATGATATAATGTATTATATTTTTCTACTCCGCCTTAGCTTCAGTAATTATAGACATAGCTTACAGTCATTCTTTTATTACCACTTCCCTCGTTCGAAGCTCTTAGATTCTGACAGAGCCGTTGGCTCAATCCTTACCTCTAGAGACTCCTACGGGAGAATATTCAATGATTACGCACTGGTTCCAGCAGTGTGAGCTTACTCCAGGAGGTGAGAGATTTAGATGTGATCTCTTAGTAGCGGCGTCAAAGCCTTACGATGTCATCTTTGGTATGGAATGGTTATCTACAGTCTATGTTCAGATAGAATATATAGGTGCAAAGTGTGGTGTGTCCGCAAAGATAATACCATGTTTACCTTCACCGGTGATAAGGGATCCTTTGCAGCACAAGATGGACTTACTTGAAGGAGTGTGAAGCCAATAACTCATCAGTTGGATAGCTGTACCCTTGAAGCAGTTGATGTGGAGGGTCAGAGTTATCCTGTAGCGGTGGACCAGAACATGGATGTCTTCCCTGATGATATTCCGGGTCTACCTCCTCACCGAGAGGTGGAATTTTACATTGACATGTACCCTGGGACGACACCAATATCTACACCAGTGTATCGAATGGAACCCGCAGAGCTTCATGAGCTGTAGGTATAACTAGAGGACTTACATGGGAAATGGTTCATTCAGCCCAGTGTTTATCCTTGGGCAGCCCTGATTTTGTTTGACAAGAAGGCGTTTGGGAGATTGAGACTTTTTCTTGATTATCGGCACCTGAACTAGGTGACTGTGAAGAACAAGTACCCATTCCCAGGGATTGAAGACCTCTTTGATAAGCTGATGGGAGAACTGTTGTTATCGAAGATAGACCTCAGATCAGGTCATCTCCAGCTTAGAGTACGAGATGAGGATGTGCAGAAGACGACATTCAGATGTTGGTACGACCATTATGAGTTCTTGGTTATTCCATTCGGTGTGACCAAAACTCCAGTTGTGTTCATGGGACCCATGAACATGATATTTCTTCCATACCTTTATAACATTGTTGTAGTCTTCATTGATGACATTCTGATCTACTCGACTACTGAGGAGGAGCATGCCTATCATATGCATGTAGTACTAGACACACTCAAAGAGAAGAAGCTTTATGGTACGCTCTTGAAGTGCTAGTTCTGGATCCGATAGGTTTATTTTCTGTGACATGTCATCTCTGAGACTGGAGTTGTAGTGGATCTAGAAAAGATTGAGGTGGTACTTTCTTGGGAGCTATCCATGAGTGTGGAAAAGGTACAGAGTTCCCTAGGTTTGGCTGGATACTACCGGAGATTGGTGCCAAATTTATCTAGAGTTTCAACACCACTGTATGTATTGATGAAGATGGGGAAACCCTTCATTTGATCAGAGAGATGGTAGCAGCGTTTTCAGGATCTGAGGCAGAGGCTGACTAGTGCCCCCATATTGAGGCTACTGGAGGAGGGCATAGGGTACATAGTCTACTGTGATGCATCAGGGACTGGTCTAGGATGTGTCATGATTTAGGAGTGAGCAATGGTCTCTTACGGATCTCGAAATATGGGAGAACATGAGCAGAACTATGCTACCCATGACCTGGAGTTAGCAGTAGTAGTCTTCGCCGTGAAGATATGGCGACACTATCTGATTGGTGAATATTTTACAGTCTACTCGGATCACAAGAGTATCAGGTATATATTCTCATAGAAGGACCTGAACATGAGACATCGATGTTTTATTGAGTTCCTCTAGGACTATGACTTTGATATAGTCTATACTCAAGGGAAGGGGAACATTTTAGCTGATGCACTCATCGAGATATTTGGTATACAGATGATAGGTGAGGCGATGGAGTAGTTGGCCGCTTTACACATATCCTTTGTGGATCGGGATGGGGCAACTTTTTTTTCAGTCTCTTACTATCACTCCCCCACTCCTTCAGTGAGTCAGGAAGTCACCTCATGGGGACACTAACTGCGGGGCTCGACATGCTCCGATATCCACTGGGCAGGCATGTGATGGATTTTCTAAAGGTGGGGAGCACGTCATACTCTTCAGAGGAAGTACCATGGTACTAGTCACTTAGGGAAGAGGTGATGAGGGAGTTCCAAACAACCCCTCTAGCGATAAATCCAGGAGAGGTGAAGATGTACCAGGATCTCTGATGACAACACTGGTGGTTGGGAATAAAGAATGAAGTAGAAAAGATTATCTCTCGGTGCCTCACTTGTCAGCATGTGAAGGCAGAGCATCAAGTACCAGCATGCTTAGATCATCCTAGAGAGATATCAGAGAGGAAATGGGATGGGATATCCATGGACTTCATGACATGACGTCCATGTACATCTAGAGGTCAGGATTTTATCAGGGTGATCATCGGCCGACTCACCAAGTCGGCTCACTTCCTATCAATCAGAGTGCAGGGTTCAATACAAAGATTGGGGTGCCTCTATGTGCAAGAGATTGTGTTCCTACATAGAGTACCCTTGACGATTGTCTCCAAGCATGATGCAAATTTTACTTCCCGGCTATGGAAGTGGATGAAGGAGGATTTCGGGATGCAGCTTTGTTTGGGAACTACCTTCCATCCTCAGATGGATGGTCAGACTGAGTGGACCATTCAGATCCTCGAGGAGATGCTACGTGCTTGTGTCCTCTACTTCAGTCATAACTGGGTGGATCACATGCCTTTGGTGGAGTTTTCATACAACAAAAACTATTACTCCACCATTATGATGAAACGTTTTGAGGCCCTATATGGGCTCCCTTGCAGATCACCTTTGTACTGGACTGACCCAGGGGAGTCAGCACTTGGGGTGACCATAGATGGTGAGGGCTACCACGGAGAAGGCATAGGCCATCCAGGAGCAGATGAAGACTGCACAGATCAGGCAGAAGTCTTATATGGACATGGGATGTAGACATCTAGAGGTCGGGGATGGTGGCCACTTCTTTCTATGGGTCTCACTCCGATGAGGTTTACAAAGAATTTTCTGAGGTGACAAGTTATCTCCGAGGTTCATCGGACCATTTTAGGTCCTCAACAGAGTTTGTGAGGTGGCTTACCGCATAGCTCTTCCACCTCAGTTGCACTAGGTGCATGACTTTTTTCACGTATACCAGCTGAGGAGATACGACCATGACCCTTTTCACATTATCGACCACGACAAGCTATACGTCGACGATGGGGAAACTTTTATGGAGGTTCCAAAGGAGATTGAGGATCTATAGGAGTGGGTAATTCATGGACAGTTGATACCTCTGGTGCACGTTCGCTGGCAGCACGGGAACCTCCCGGAGAGCACATAGGAGCGGGAGGCTCAGATACATGCTCAGTACCCCCACTTGTTCCCCTAGTTTGAGTTGTGGATTATGGGGATGCAACACCCTGAGGTGGGGAGAATGTAATGACCCAGAAATTCCATTTAATTTTATTTTAAATTTTATGGAATTTTAAATGTTCGCAAAAATTTAAGGCACGCGATTCCGAGGCCCGGTGTACGGAATTCTTTTCTGCACTTATTTCGAGTACGCTCAATAAACGTGAAATCGGGTTTTTTTAACTTATGAACCGGTGCATGAGATTGAAATATGAAGGCTCCGTTGACCTCACAGTGCTGGGATTCACTTATGGAGAACTTCACCTCAACCGTTGTATGTCGAGGGTGAATGTTAGTTTTTCACTTTTTGTGGGAAAATAAAAATAAAATTATTTTAACATATTATATTTATTCTAGAAACCCCAAAAATGGGTTATGAATGTGGGGACCACCGAGCCCAAAACCTCCCAATTTGAATTTGAGAGGCGAGAACCACCCGAACCCCTTTAATGAGAGAAAACCTCTCAACTCCTCCAACTTTAATTATGCCAATACAAATCCATTTAATTTGGCCAATTAAATGAGCCAATTAATGGTGCCAATCTAGTACATTAATTATGAAACTTTGTTGTGAAAACATAATATATTTTGAAAAACTTAAATTAACAAGTATTCTATTTCACATTTTAGTGAAATTGGGAGAGAACTATTGGAGGATTATTCTCTCCAACAAAGAACGTGTTCTCCAATGAAGAACGCACTCCCCAAAGAAGAACGCTCTCGCCAACAAGGAACATCTTCAACTACAATGAACCAACGATCGAGGAAATGATGACATCACCGACATCTGTCTATCCCCAACGACATCATCTCCTTCCTCACGACCTCCATCAACAAATCTCCAAGTTAGGGTTTTTATTATGTGTGATTATGGATATCCATGTTCTTCCCTTCTAAACAAATAACAAGGATGAACTCTCAAAAAAGATGATCAAGGGATGATTTATTTTTCTACGGGTTTGGGAATAATCATTGTCGGGGGTTGTACTGTTTGACGTTCTTCATTCAAGGATTTTGTTGATTTTCCTTCTACCGCTCTAATGCGGAGGGTGTGGGCCAAACAAACATAGCCCGACCCCTCCATTGTTCTTCATTATTTGTGTGTTCTTCACGATGGAACAAGAAATCTTCATGCCACGATGGAGATTGGACAGGGGTCAGCCGAACCTTCCACCGACAGAGGTGCAGTGCATGACTGCACCGTGCGGAGAGGACGGCGGGCCATCCAACCAGCCGCGGCAGACCATCGTACGATGACCACCCCACCGCACCGCGGCCCCTGCCGCTCCGCCACACCTCCACGGACCCCGCGGACTCCTCCGTCAAGTGACCCTCCATGGGCATGCCATCCCATGGCCTCGTGGAGCATGCGGCCTTGTCGTCCCACTCCCTCACGACCCCCGTGGCCTCACGACCCCCACAGCCCTTCGCGGCCCCATGGCCTCGCAGTCCTCGCAGCCTCCGCACCACCCTCAGGGCCTCCGTGATGCCATAGTGGCCTCGAGCCACTTGGCGGCCCCCGCGCCGCCCAGCGCAGGCTGAGCCAGATCCGGTGGGCTGGGCCAATTCACACAGAGTTAGGCTAGGTCGGTATGACCTAGTCGGATTAGACCTAAACCCGCTATGAGCTTTTCGCTTTATTGGTCACAACTTTGGCACCAGGCATCCGTTTGGAAAACCGACAACGGTGCAATAAATCTTGGGGTGAGATGGTCCCTTTGGTATAATACACAAGAAAGTTGGATAAATTTTGGATAAAGTCGGGTTGGATCGAGCACGAATCCAACTAGGCCCTTGGGACTAAATGGCTAATAACATATAGATCGGGTGTCAGATTGGCACACTGTCTTTTGCGTTGTGACCTCTATGACGTGGCGGTCCATTAGGATACTTTTTCATGGGACTTTTTGGCAGTTAGAGTATCAAAAAAATGGCTTGAAAATTGGACCCTCCATGAGAGGAGAAAGCATAGTATGGGAACCTAGTATCTAGTTGTGATGTGAAGAATGATTAGCGATCCAGTGTGGGTGAGCACCGAGTGATCCTGTGGGGGTCAGCACTGATCAATCCTATGTGGGTCCGCACTGAGTGATCCTATGTGGGTCAGAACCTAGAGATCCTATGTGGGTCAGCATCTAGAGAGATTATGTGGGTCATCATCGAGCGATCCTGTGTGGGTCAGCATTAGAGCCCTTTAACTTAGTAAGATGATTCAGTAGTTACATCTAATCATTTTTACTTCTGTACCTTTGTTATACCTGCTGTGAGCTGAGTCAGTACCATTGTGGTATTCTTCTATGTGGCATAACTGTGTGGTGCAGACGATGGACATCGCTGACTGAGGACGAGGGTACCATGACTGGAGGTAGCTTGGATGTGGACCTTAGACGAGGCGTACCGCAGAGACAACCAATCGAGAGCTGTACCTACCTTTCAGGTAGGATCCATAACGGGTGTTCATAGAAGCTATTCCAGTTTACTTGTACTTTCAATTTCTTGAAATTTCCTGTTGGTCTTGTATTCTTAATCCTTTTACATACTACACTCACTTTGTTTACTATTCAGTTTACATGAGTTCGTATCTTGCTGTGTTCTTGGTTGCGTGTGCTTACAGGTTATAAAGGCAATGATTTCCTAGTTTTAGGGAATATCCATTCGGTGCTAGTCGCTTGCCCCTGGCCTATGGAAGGTGGGCTTATGGTAGTCACGACACAGACCCCGAGGGATAGGTCATGACAAAAATACCCAAAAACGGAATAAGGGATTAATTTTCCTTTTACAAACATTAAGTCTTATAAAGGAAGCCAAATATCAAATAATGGTTACGGAGATAGAGGATTTATTATTTCCACATACGTTAAAAATATATTTTTTTTCATTTTGTAAAATCATTCATAGAAAAAAATTTCCCTTTAAATGAAATAAAAATTTAAAGGGGATTATTATACACCATATAAAAGAAGGTGGTGTGTAATATCAAAATATGACTAAATCAATGGAGATTGAGACGAAGTCCCTTAAAAATATAGTATCATTTGATTAAGGATAAATCAATGACATAATTATGTGTGATAAATATAAATACACCCAATATAAGTGGATATTTAGTTTAGATCAATCAAAGGATATTCAGACATATTATTGAAAAAAAACCAATGACATGGATATTTAACTCAATGAATGGAAATTGATTTATGATTACCCTTACCTTGAGTCTGAATCATCATGTACAATCATTATGTTCCTGAATTATAAATTTGGATTAATTTATACATTCTTGAGTACATTTTTTAGGTTTATTATTACTTTTATATCAATTATAACCATGTTATATATATTATAGAATTATTTGTGTTCATATTAGATGTTTTGTCAAAATTTAGTACTTGAGTCAAAAGTGAACATGTTTTGATGTACATTTTCCTTATAGTTAAAATTCCATAATCTATAAAATATTAATATATATATATCAAGTATATATTTATTTATAATATCCAAAATATTTGGTGATAGGAAATGAAATTAACCATTCATGGAGAAGGTTGGTCGTATGTAAGCATGAACGCTACTTTTATTTCTTAGTCATTTTAAAAGAATGATAACTAAATGATACATATGTATATAATAATTATAATATAATATTTATCATATATATGTCACATAGTTTCATTAAATCCATACATTCTATATTCCATGTGTGGCATGAATTGTTCATATTAGTTTGAGGGGGCGGTAGTCCACACTACCTCTAATGAAATTATCGTATTTACATAACATGATAAGCATAGAGGTATGTTCTAAATAAAAAATTACAAAATAAAAGAAAAAACAAAAATATAATATATATCATATTGAAATATATTGTCCATCATAATGGACACTATGAGAGTTGGTAGGAAAAAATTTGGACAATCATCGTTTCATGAGGCAATAGTTCACCGTACATAGAAACAATATGTTCGTTAACCATTAAATGGAGGTTTTCATTAGTGTAGGTTAAAAAATTATCATAAAAAATAATATTTTATTTATGATACTTCTGTTTATAGGGAATAAAAAAATATTTAGAGTATTAGGAGTGGAGAATGGAAAATAAACTAAAAATAATGGGAGAAGGCGTTAGCTCTTAATCGTGTAACTTCTTTTGAATTATAACAAAATGATTATTTGGGAGGATTAATGCCCAAATGAAGGATTATGGGATTAGGGGAGGTATTATAGAATGATTTTTGGGTAGAGAATTTATGAACAAAAAAGTTTGGATGTTTGAATAAAAGAGAAGTAGAATTTACCTTTTACAGGAGAGATGAGGGGAACTTTAAGAACTTCTTGAAATATTAAATTATTATAAATTGATTTTAAATTTATAATATTCCCAATGTAATTTTTTAAAAATATAATATGAAGATAGTTTTAAATAATCTCATCCTATTTTTTAGACATGTTTTTATTTTATTTTAAGCATTATCTTTTTATTTTAGACCTAATTACTCTCTTTTGCTTTAAATTGAGGTAACAACATTTGAATTATTAAGAGACTATTAATTTCACTTATATGTGGTAAATTTATAATAATTGGAAACATAATTTAAATATATAAAAAAATTACAACATTGTAATTCTAAAATATTTTTAGGATTTTTAAATAATTTATTAAATTACCTTTTTTATATAACATCAATTAGGTCGATTTTTACACAATTCATTTCATTGAATTAAAAAACCAAAATAGTGATATAAATTCAAAAATTTATTAATAGTCTTATAAAATTTCATATTCACCTATAAAAATAGTGGATGGACTAAATTATTAATTTTTTTTACTCTTTATAATATCATTTAATTGATATTTCTATTAATTAAATAATTATTGTATCGTTGTTCTGTCATTATTTTTTGTAATTATTTAATATCTAAAACATATAAATAAATTAAAATTAAATTGATAATTTAATTTAATTTTCGGACACTATTTATGTTCAATGTTTCAAAATGTTTATCACTATATTAAAATTATTATAATTATAATAGATAAGCGATTCACATGTGATAACTTTATCTTGATTTAATTATAATTTCATCACTTTCATAGAAAAAAATCCATTAAATGAATTTAGTCTGACCCTTAGGTGATTTGGTTGGAATTTAATTCATACAATTAAATTTTGGAAGGTGTTAGGGTATTTTTATAATCCTTATCATATTATTTGTTTGCCTAATTTACCCAATTTACCTTTAATTGTGGTAAATAAAAATTCCCATAGTTACTATTCATAATATCCAAAAAAGTAATATATTAAAATAATCTGAACCCAATGATTAAAAATATGTAATCCACTTTTCAAAATTCCAATCATAAAAGTTGAAGTAATTAATTGAAAATTAATTCCCGTTGTCAAAGTGAGAAAATGATTTTCTTTATGTAGAAACCAACAAAAGATTGTTATGTGTTTATATCTAATTTGAATGTGACATTACATCTTATAAACAACATTAGATGAAATGATAAAAAAATAATGTAATTATACATTAAAACCAATGTAATTTTTATCCTTTATATATAAATAAATTAGATGAAAAACTAGTTTTAAATTAAAATGTAGTATTTTTTACTTTTCATTAACAAATAAATATTTCCATAATTATACCAAAAATTCAAAGAAAGGAAATTTTTATGCCCCAATTAAAAATAGGAGGTTTATTTGGTCAAAAGGAACTTATAAAAATGTGATAAACTATATTTAAAATGGGTTCTCCATCAAAAGGTGTTAAAACTACATTTTTAGAAAAACATTCATTTTATCCGTAAAATTGAATTTGTTATTATATCATGTCAGGAAAACATACAAGATGTATATTAAAAATTAAATTGAATATATCATATTTTTATTTTATAAATAAAATCCATATAGAGTCATTTTATTTTTTATAAACTCAGATATTATCATTTGAATAGTTGATTAGAAAAAAAATCTTTTAATTAAATTGGATTTTAATTTCATTTATAAATAATTGTTCAAAAATAAATTAATTAAATTCATGTCTAAACAAATTTTTGATATATCAATTAATATTTTTCATTATATCCATTTTAACAGCTATGTGATAAGGTAACATAATAATTCTTAAGTGTGATGTGGTGTATTTTGTATACAATCAGAAATATTGTCTCCTTTTAAAAACTCAGGATGTGGCAGTCACCATTCCCTTGAGAAGTTCATTTAGGGTTCTTTATAATTTCAATTGTTATTAGAATATCCTCAGATACTTTCACAAAGTATCATTTAAAAAAATCATTGCTTCCTTGCTACATCGAAGAAACAGTAAATTAAAATAAATTTAAATTTATTCTATTCATTAAAAATGCCTGAAACTACATTTCACAGCTAACCCACACTGATATATGTTAGGCATATCCTAGGATAAATACACTACTCTAAACAGAAAGGTTCCCTTGAATTTCTGATCCAGGCTACCATTTATAATTTATTCCACTTTTATTGGAAAACTGTGTGTGCGTTATATTTAATATTTTAATATCATTCAAACATTTATTTTGGACACACAAGGTCTCATAATCACATGTTTTATCGGTTCCTGGTCTCAAAATTAATCCATATAATATTGTTTTAAAAATATATGGAAAATATAGGACATTAAATTCTCCCCATAATGGAGCATTACAAACCATAAAATCTCAAACAAAGGCTACTCAAAAAGATGTGGGTATTGTGAACGAATCTGAGAATCCCACTCCCAGGTTCTCTCTTGGTGATCCCCATGCTACATCCATTCATGCATCAAAGGAGTTGCTTTCCCATGAAGGATACTCTCTCGCTGATCCTCAATCTCCATGGGATACTCAAAAAAAGTTGCTCCATTCTCACTTTCCAACTCACCCAAGTCAATGGTGTGAGATGGGTCACGTATTTACCTCAATAGCTTTGACATGTAGATGACATAATGTTCCCAATTTAACTGTGGTGGTATTTCTATGTAGTATGTGACTACTCCAAAACTACACAACAACTGAAAAGGGCTTATAAAACTCTAAGATAGATTGAATCCCTAGACAAATCCATACAATCCCCATCGAGTTAAAACCCAATGGAATATAGAGACACCTTCTTAAAACTACAAAGGCCTCTACTGCCTACCAGCATAAGAGTTCTAACAGCTCTTGGTAGTCTTCATCCACTACAAGATGATATATACCTTATCAATATTAGAATGCACCAACTTTGGGCCCATATGTGTTGAATATCCAAGGTCAGACTGGAAATGTGGTGACCTACATAGTCACCTGTACAAAGCCTCAAATAGCACCATACCAATGGTAGAAAGATATATATTGTTTTACACAAACTCCACCAGTGGTAAGGGATCCTCCCAACTACAACCATAGTCTAACATGCAAGCTCACAACATGTCCTCCCAAACCATAATAGTCCTCTTTATCTAGAAATCTATCTATGGGCGAAACGATGTGCTAAAGAGTACCCGGGTTCCACAAACCTCATGAAATGCCTTCCACAACTAGGATATTAGGCGATCATCACAATGTGAAACAATCATCGATGGAACTCCATGGAGACAAAAAATCTCCTGAATGTAGAGGTGTCCCAATATCTCTACTAAACAATGCTTTCATATATCTAGGAAGTGGGCTAAAATGGCGAGTCAAACAATGATCACCCAGATGGAATGTATTCCAATGGATATATGTGGTAAATCCACCACTAAGTATATCAATATCCAATCCCTCTTCCATTCTTGAACCTAAAGGGGTTGATCTAAACAAACTAGAACCTAGTACTCATTCATCACTTGCTGAAAAGTAAGGCACAATGTTATGAACAATAACACTTATGTCGTCATTCACGGTGACCAAAACTGATATCGGAGGTCCTAGTACATTTCCACCACACATGGATATACCGCTATAGGGGATGTATGAAAATCCCTCAGAACCACCTTCCATAATGAAACTGGTACTACTATACATCCTTTGAAAATGATGACATGCTCTTAAGATTCAAAATATCCATCAAGAGAATACCCTGTTGACATCTGATCATGTAGGGTCTCGTAGTCAGTATCCCCAAGCCCTTCCACCTTAACTCGCTGTAAGAGTTTAGGGGTCACAACAATCAAATATAGTTAAGCTTGTCCATCTCTATCGACAATGGTTACCAGAAATGAGGTCGAATGCTCTGATTACCCATTCACCAACTGTGAACTAGACCATATTATGAGATCATCTAAAACCATGTTCTTATTTCCCAGTGTATAGAAAATTTCCAAGTCACTGTCTTGGAGGAACTATAGATATTACTTCTATCTTAAAATTAGATCATTCTAAGAGAAGATATATTTGAGACTAATGTGATCATAGTAGATGGTAAACCACTCAACCATCAGGTAGTGTCTCTACATCTACAATGTAAAGACTACAACTGATAACTTCAGATCACCAGTAGCATAGTTATTCTCATGTGGTCTCTACTGGATTTAACCAAATTCAATCACATATTGCGTCTACATTAGGACACAACTAAAACCGGTTCCTGATTCATCACAGAACACTAAATACTCGACACCCTCCTATGGAAATCACAAAATCATATTTCTCATAAAACAATGCCTCAACTACTGAAAATCATGTTGGTACTTTTTTTCCTACATGAAAGGTTTCCCATTTGTATTCAAATCAATCATAGGTGGTAATATCATGGAGATATTAGGTATGAGTATCTGAAAATAGCCTACCATCCAAAGGAAGCTTCACACCTCCATCATTATCCTAGGTGGATCCCTTGATAACACTGTCTCGACCTTTGTTGGGTCCATTTCCACTTCATCCACTGAAATAATATGTCCCAAATAGTGGACAACATGAATCCAGAACTAGTACTGCAAGAGTTTCCCATAAATATGGTTCCTTCAGAGTACTTCTAGAACTATCTTTAAGTGTCTCGCGTGCTCCTCCTTAGATGCTGAGTACAAAAGGATAACATTGATTAAGAGTAACATGAACCAATATAAGTAGGGCTGAAATATCCATTTAATGATTCCTATGAACACTACTGGGGTGTTCGTCATGCCAAAAGGCATTTCCATGTACTTATAGTGACCGTAACAACATCTGAAGGACATCTTCGGTATATCCTCATCTAGTACTCGTAGTTGGTGATATCCTGGTAAATGAGAATACTTCGAGAACCATCAACCCATCTCAATTGATTGAAGAGCTCATTGAACCTTGGTAGTAGATACTTGTTCATCACAATCCCCTGGTTCAAGCATCGATATTCCACACACAGCCTCAAAATCCCATATGCCTTTTTGGAAAAAAAACTGGGGCCGCCAAGGGTGAAACAATGGGTCTCAAGAAACCATTGTTATGAATGTCCTCCAATAGCACCCTTAGCTCGTGAAGACCTATAGGATACATCCAATATGTTGTTTTAGATATCGATGTTGTACTAGGGTGTAAATCAATGCAGAAGTCTATCTCTCGATGAGGAGGTAATCCTGGAGTATCTTCAGGGAAGGCGTGCTCCTCCACAACTACTGGGAACTAGAACATCATTAAATCCACCACCCAAAGTGTTAGGATAGCCAAATGAATAGTAATCAGCTACACCCTCCTATGCATGAGTCCATCTTGTGGTGTATGGGTTTCCTTTTCACCAAAAATAGAAAACCACATCCCATCACTATGGAAACACCACACCCTTCGCCAAAATAGTCAATATCACTAGGAACTACGGATAACCAATCCATACCAATAATAATGTCATATGTCCTAAACGATTCCATTGAATGATTCTAAATAAAAATCTCATCTAAAAGGGTTGGGTCACACTCGCAGCACAAATGTGTGATCACAGAGTTATCTCAATTAGGTGTCTCTAAGTGTAAGGGTCATGTCAATGTTTCGACTAGAATTTCTTGTTCTTGAAAAAAAGTATGTGGAGAGAATGGAGTGACTAGAACATATGTCCATAAGTACTACAAAAAAAATATAAAAGAAACATATTATACATTGAATCATTCTTGGATCCCCTCAGTCTTATGCCTTGACTGCATGTAGATACCCCTACTCTTATCCTTTAGCTTCCTGATCCTGGCATGGACCACCTGAGGGTGGTGGTGTTAACAAGTCGAAACATTGATCACCTCCTGCTCCTCTCTAAGCACTTCTTCCATGTCAACTTCCCTAAGGATCGACCTTCTCCTATTGTTGTCTCTACCTTGGTGGTTTATCAATAGTATCCCTAGTAGTAGCATGATGGTTCATACAATCTCGAGAAAGATTTTCCCTACCATCTCATGAATAACCCCACATCTCCCTAGGCTGACTAGACCCACCCTATGATCCCTGAACTTCAAAACCACTATCCGGGTACCTCCTCTTAAGATGCACCTACATCCAGATCCTAAAGACTGATGTCAACTCCCCATTTTTGAGTTCTCTACACCTAATCATCCACTACTTACTATCACTTTTTATATATTCTAATATAAGAATATTTTGACCACCAAATATTTCTCCAGCACCCCAGCATACATTGGAATATATAGAGGGATATTAGTGTCTTAGATGTCTCTATAAAGAACTTTCTCAATGTTCTAAGCCCTAATGTAATGATCTCTAACCATAAACATCGAGTAACTAGAATGGTTGGTAAAACATTATGAATAATAATCCACTGTCATTCTACCCTAATCGGGCTAATGAATATCCTATTTACATAAATCTCTCTGAATAACTGGTGAGAAATTCTATCTAAAGAGAAAATAGAACTCTATGCATAAAATACTAACCTCTTCATGAGTCTAGATATGAAATCTACACCATCAACCTACCAAGACATTTTAAAGGCTCACTACCAAGACAACCATGTGATCCATTGGTTTCCTCACAGAACAGAAAACTCGGGTCACCACCTCAAGACAATCCTCATATGCCGAAGGGTTGGTCTCACCTGAGAACCTAAGGGGTCCCTGCCTCTGAAACTTATGAATTGTTCTCATCTTGTTCTCCCCATCAGCGGGTACATCGAGTACGACATTCTTCTACATAAGTGGTGGTATAGATGGTGCACCACCATGAGCTAACATCTAGGGAAATAGTACATATATTGATATATAGGAACTGAGGGGGTCATCATTGTGATCAAGTTACTGAACCCCAACTGGTATGCATCTTGGGGGAATCTTGTAAAAAACAATAAATACCACAATAAATTAGTATATCTGGAGATATGACTCATGGACATGAAACAAAAATCCATTCTTATATGATGCATCTACCATTATTTTCCATGAAACCAATGTTCTCATGCGCTGAGTCGAAATGAAGGTTGTCAGAGTCTTATTATATAGATACATCAGCCACCACCACCAATACTATAGTCCCTATTCTGAAAGATGAACCCAAAACTGAGAAAAATGATCCCCCAAACCAATATGTTAGAGTTTCGTTCCTAAAGTTGATCATACCACCACTGATACCACTCTATTTGGACTCGTCATAATTATACCACCCTAGGATTAAAAATATGTTTTCTGTTTTTTCAATGTTCCAAAATGCAATAAAATAGTTAAATTTATGAATATAGAGAAATAAATAGTCAGCATATTATTTATTCAATGACCATAATACATAATTGTCACACAAAAACTAACCCATTAAACCCACTATTAACGATAATACAAAAATTTGAATTCCACCATGAATCACTATGATGTCGATCAAGTAGTTCACATATTTTGGACATTATTAAAGAAAAAAAGTTATAGTAAGAACAATAGGAGAGAAACTTAGAATAAGAGGAACATATAAAACCATTTCCAAAAGTAGTTGTGTGAGCATCACAATATTATTTTTTATGTGTGTTTGAATGACCCTTAGACATTGATATTTATAATGGTTTTATCCACACATTTTAAAAACTATGTAACACCCTAAGCTTTCACGGTACGCTTCTCTTTCAATAATTCAACAGCTTTCATTGTACGTAAGTTTGAGATTCTAACACACCGTGACCAGTCAATGTAGCAGTTATGAATAGTAATACCCACTTTTTGGAATTTTATAAATTTTATTATTAAAATTAGACTTCATTTTTGTATTCGTAATATCAAAATTATCCTAAGTTGATCTTTTTGTAATTTTCTGAGAAATTTCAATTTTTGATGAATAGTGAAAAATACTTAAAAACATCTTTTTTAATAAAAATAATTTATAGTGATAAATTATAATATTGAGTTGTTTTAAATTATAATTAGAATATATTTTTACCATTTTATCCAATGGTGGTCATTATAATTAATTTCACTTTGAAACTGGACATAAACAGTTGTCAATCTTTTGATATATATTGTTTCTTAAAAACACGCTATTTGTTGTGACAGTGGGAATTAATTATTAAATTAATTAATTCAACTTATATTTTATGAATTTTTTAAAATAGAAATCATTTTTTAATTTGTAATATCAAATATAGCTTAGGTAATTTTTTTGGTATTTTTCTGAAAAACATCAATTTTTTATGAATAGTGAAACCACTAAGTCGTAGTTAAAAAACTAATTTTTCGTTTAAATGAATCCTTACCACTTTTGTGAGTTGAATTTAAAAAATCCGACATATATGGTTGTCATCATTAAGTAAAATTTGGTTCAATGGGATGAAAATAATTTTTGGTGAATAGTAACTTTTATGTTTTATTAATCATGATTAAAGGTAATTAGTGTAATTTAAGGTAAATATAATGTCCTATTAATATAAAATTACCTTTAAATTTGTCCTACCCTTATTGGATGAGTCATGGAAGACCATGAAAATCCATGGGTCAACTTGGGGACCCCATGGAGCCACTTGGGTAAGAAAATGACATTAATAACTTTTTATTTAATGTAAAAATAAAATTGTCACAAACAGGTGTTGTTTTAATAAAAAAATTATTACATGGGGTTATATAAGATAAAATCTGGACTCTAAATATTAATTGGAAAATAAAAATATTTCCTACATCATGGTAACTTTTTTTATAATTTTTAGACATTAAATAAATAAATTTATTTATGACACCATGATGATGTAGTGATTACCTCATTAATGAACAATTTAAATAAAATGAAAAGATAAGGTATACTCTAAGCCTTAAACTTGTCTAAATCCTATTGGATGGGTGTATTTCGAACCCTTATCACCTCATCCTCGAAATATATCATTGTGGGACCTTTAAAATCCAAAAAAAGTATTTCATAATAAAGTAACATTTCATGACTTTCCAAAAGAGCCCCTCTTCTCCTCTTATAAAAGGCCCCAACCTCTTCCACCTTATTCAAACCATCAAAGCCATTTGGCTCGGCCAACATCTACCCAAATACTCTCTCAAATTCCCTCTCTTACTCCTAGAAGCCTCACTTTGGGTAGAAGTCTTCCCAAGGAAGCCTTTGGTTCAAATCAAAAAGAGTTACCCGATTTTATGGTAATGTATTCTCTTATGTTCTGTTGTTTTATTTTTACTTCTCCAAACCCCTAAAATATTTTTATTACTTTTATTTGTAAAAACACCATTATATTAAATATACTACGATGTTTTTATGAGATGAATTTGATTTACACTTACACGCACCTTCGTCTAATGGTTAAAGAACATATTGTTTCTGTGGGTGGCGAATTACTGTATCACGAAATGATGATTGTTCAATATTCCTTTTACACCTATCACGGTGTCCAGTAAATGTCACTATATTTATATATGATATATATATTATGTTTATGTTTTTCTTATGATTTTGTATTTTTTTATGGCATACCTTTATGATTTCCATTATGGGTAAACGCGATAATTTCATTTTAGGAAGTGCGGACTACCGCCCCCTCAAAGTGATTTGAATCGGTAATTCCATATGTGGGATGTATAAAGGATTGATTAAATGATATTATATATGATACTATACTAGAATTATAATATAACTTTTTATCATTATGATTTCAATCCATTAAATACGAAATAGAAATGAAAGTAGTGTTCATGCGTATGTACGACTTACCGTCTCCATGAACGGTGCATTTCATTTCTTAGCTCTAAATGTTATGTAATATTATAAATGCATTTATATATGAGATATATATTATATATATGATATCTTCATCAAGAATATAAGTCTGGATATAATGGATATTTTACCACATGAACAACTTGTAATTATAAGAAGATTATTTTTGACTCAAGTACCAAAGATCGACAAAACTACCGTTATTAACTTAACTAATTTCATAATATTAATAACATTGTAATAAGTGATATAAAACGAATAATGAACTTTAAAAAGGTTCAAAATAATTTAGAAATAAACTCTAGTTTATTATTGAGGAGATTAAAGAATAATCAGGTCAAGTCGGACACGAGGTAAGGGACTTCGTCTCAATCTCCTTTCATTGAGGAATATTTTGTTTTATACCCATCTTTCTTTTATACAGTGTATAAACCCCGTTTACTTTTACATTTTTTCAAAAGGAATCTTTTTTATATGAACCTTTTTACTAAACGAAATAAAGGAATGTTTTTTTTCATACGTATGCGGCGACTACGACTTCTCCACTGCCGTGTCCATTATTTGAGTTTCAACTTCCTCTACAAGACATACCTTTTTTTAAATGAAAAATAGATACCAAATTTTAATTTTTCTATTTTGGTATTGAAAATGGTTTTATTATATCAATGTGTTGTATTGATATCTTGTGATTGAAATGTGGAAATGTAATGTTTCATTTATGAATTTTTTATGTGAGACGATTATGTTATGGTTTATAATATGTTTAAACCTATTCATATGAGGAATGAATTAGACTTAATAAGTGACGGGTGGAGCCCACTATAGCTCCTCAATGCATCGGTAGGTCTCATGAGACAAACTAGTGTCTTGGCACAAGTCCTTGACAAAATATTATTTGTAGTCTTGGCACAAGTCCTTGACTATGTGGTAATGATAGTCTGTAATTATGCATTCCATCATTATGAAAGTGGTTATTGATATTGCATGTGATTATTAGACTAGTAGAATATCAATGTGAATAAGTAAATTCCATTATTACATTTTTTCCATATTATTCTGAAGTTCAATTTTAAAAGGAATTTGTTTTAGTTATACATTACCTTAACTGTTTATGTTTATTTATGAAAGTTTTTGCTATATTGTTATCCTTACTGAGCATATGAGCTCACCCCTTTCTATGTTTTATTTTACTAGGATGTGAAGAAATATTTTATGACGGACCTGCAGGGATAGTGTGAAGGGGATATGCATGTGTGTAATGGAGGCTATGTTATTGTAGTTTTTCACTTTATGATGTAATGTAACATTTATGAATGTATCTAGTGTTTCCAAGGCTACTAAACTAATCGGACATTTGAGACATGATCTTTTGTGATCATGCCAATGTTACGTACTAATGCACTAACTCTCGGTAACTGGGGTCAGGGCATTATAGTGGGTATCAGAGGCAGTTTAGTACTAACCTTGGGAGCTATATTTAGATAAAATCTTATTTGAGAAGATAGCCCTAAGATAGACTTTGAGGCTTAGTATAGAAGAACTTCCTAGAATTTTGGTATTATAGAGATTTTATGAGTTTTTTGACCAATACATACCTGTATGGATACGAACAGGTAGAGGCAGCTCTGGCACAGATGTACCTAGGGGTAAAACACAAAAACACTACTTTGAGCTAGACTCGAACAAGAACTGGTGCACGACAACAGGCCTTGTTGAAATCTTGGTTACGACACTCCCAGGGGATATGCTTAGAATAATTCTCATTTTATTTACAAACCATAATGAAGGGTTTATGAGTATATACTTTCTCAATGAAAACATTTTTATGATTATGGATTATATCCATAAACTATTCAATTTATGTTAAGTGTTTTACAAGTATGAAATTATGTATTTTGATTAATAAACTGATCTAGTTTATGCCATTCTTTAGAAATGGCTCCTAGTGGAATGAATAGAAACCTTATCAATGAACGCACTCCATATAGGGATTTTCCTCCGGCTTAAGATAATTATAGTGGAGCTGGTGATACAACTAGTGCTGATCAGCTTATCACCATACTGGAACAACGCACTCGGGTTATGAATAATAACCTTACTCGTCTGGAGCACCCTGATACGCAACGTGGAGGTTCAATGTTAGACTGCTTCAATAGGAAACAACCACCAACATTAAATATGAGTACAAATCCCTTAGTAGTTGAGAAATGTATAAATTCATTAGAGAAAATATTCCATTCCATGGGGAGTGGTGAAATGTAAAAGGTTATCATGGAAGTTTACCACCTCACTGGAGATGTTGATCAATGGTGGTCATTGATTCAAAATAAAAATGAAGATGAAGAAGTATCAAGTATGTAATGGAGAGTGTTCAAAGATATTTTCATAGAAGAATACTTTTCTCGTGACCATTGAGCAGATATGGAAAGACAATTTCTGAGTCTGAGGCAAAAGGAATATGATAATGTCACAAAGTATGAGTCTAACATTACAAGGTTAGCGAGGCATGTTAAATATTATATACGTAACCCAATAAGTAAGATTGATCATTTCTTTGATGGTTTATAACCATTTCTCCCCCGAGCATTAGTATCACAATCTATCTCAACGTACGAAGATATAGTCTCGTGTTCTATCAAGACAGAAAAGGAATTTTCTAAATCTTATGAAAACAAAGTAAAGAAAGAGAAAAAGAGAATGGTGAAACAAGAGACTGATAAAGGGAAAAAGAGAATGAAGGATTTTCTGTTATAAGATAATTGTGGGAAGAATCACCCCGGTACTTGCCTTAAAGGAATGAGAGTTTGTTATAAATGGGGATAAAAAGGTCACCAGGCTCATGATTGCAAGGGATATAAGGAGGCTATCAATTTTGAATGCTAGAATTGTAGAGAAATGGGGAATTATGAAAATGCATGTCCTAAGAATCAAGGAAACATACCTCAAAAAAGGCTAAGGGATCAAGGCCAAGATTATGATGTTACTAAAGTTGAAGTGGAAAAATTAATGTATTTGTGTTTTTGGACTCAATGATTATATTCTGGTTATAAGAATTATGTGATATTTATAAGGACTGTACTATAGTACTTGTTGTTTTCATTATGGTTTTAATATGATGAAGGTAATCATATTTTTAGTATGTGACAATAAGAGAAACTTTACTTTGTTTGGGGAATCTGATGAATTGGTTTGGGAATTTAGAGACCTTTAAGAGAATGTATGGACAGAGGTATTTTGGATAACTATAAAGGTTGGAATGGATTAAGTTTAACATTGGATAGTATTGTTTAAGGTTAAAACATTTCGGAAGATTATTTTTGGAATATTATAACACTATAGTTTTAGGAAAAGGACAACCATAAGTTTGGGGGATAACCAGTCACGTCGGACAAAGCTGTCGGAATCGAACCCACAACCATAGTGTGACATGCCTTTATTACGAACCACTAGCCTACAGGAAGTCCCTGGTTATTAAAAAATAGTTTTCCTAATCTAAATGGTATGTGATAATATTTTGAACCTTGTACGATTAGGTTAAATATAATATTTTGGAGTTCTATTATCTTTTTGAGTGAAAGATGAGTTTGAGGTAGAAATTAGTTGTAGGTTGAAACTCTACTTGTCAAGTATATATATATATATACCTATCTCTTATTCTATGAATAAATTATTTCTTAAACTTTAAAAAAGGGATATTAAAACATAAAAATGTGTTATCATAATACCTTATGTTTTGTTGAACTGATGATATTTTAAATCACCATAGATTGAAGGCTTTGAGGCCCTCAATGTTACACTTGTTTGTGATTTATGACCTAAATCACTCCGTACAAATATTTACAAACTACCTCCAATTATATGTCTCTAATTTCCACCAATGTTCTCCTAATTGAGATCATAATTTGGTGGTGGCTTTTTCATTTCCCTTTCCCTCTTATTAAGGGTAAATTTTATAAACCTTATTTCGAATGTGGGTTTCCCAGAAAGGTATTTTATACATTCAACCTTTTATTTTCAAAGAAAAATTTCAAATTTTGAGGATGCAATTTATTGAAGGAGGTGAGAACATAACACCCCAAGCTTCCATGGTACACTTATCTTTCAATAATGCAATAGCTTGTATTTTACGCAAGTTCGATATTATAACACACCGTGACCAATCAATGTAGCCATTATGAATAGTAATAATTTTTTTTGAACTTTTATATATTTTAATATTAAAATTGGACTTCATTTTTGTATTTAGAATATCGAAATTATCCTAAGTTTAATTTTTTGTAATTTTTTGAGAACTTCCAATTTTTGATGAATAGTGAAAAATACTTAAATTTTTTTTAATCAAAAAAATTTATAGTGATAAATTATTCTATTTATTGATTTAAAGTATATTTAGAATATATTTTTACCATTTTATCCAATGTTGGTCATTAGAATTAATTTCACTTTGAAATTGGACATAAACAATTTTCAATCTTTTGATATATATTGTTTCTTAAAAACAAGCTATTTGTTGTGAAAGCGGGACTTAATTATTAAATTAATTAATTCAACTTATATGACATTAATTTTTTAAAACAGACATCACATTTTAATTAGGAATATTAAATATAGCTTTCGGTAAATTTTTGGTATTTTTCTGAAAAACATCAATTTTGATGAATAGTGAAACCACTAAGTGGTAGTTAAAAAACTAATTTTTCGTTTAAATGAAACTTTACCACTTCTGTGAATTTAATTTCAAAAATACAACATACATGATGGTAATCAGTAAGTAAAATGTGGTTCAATGGGATGAAAATAATTTTTGGTGAATATGAACTTTTAAGTTTTATTAATTACGATTAAAGGTTTTTAGTGTAATTTAAGGTAAATATAATGTTTTAATAATATGAAATTACCTTTACACTTGTACTAACCTAATTGTATGAGTCATTTCTGACCACGAAAATCCATTTGTCAACTTGGTGACCCCATGGAGCCACTTGGGTATGAAAATGACATTAATAACTTTTTATTTAAAGTAAAAATAAAATTGTTACAAACATGTGTGGTTTTACTAAAAAAATTATTACATGGGGTTATATAAGACAACTTTTAGACTATAAATATTCATTGGAAATCTAAAAATATTTCATAAATCATGGTAATTTTCATATAATTTTTAGACATTAAATAAATAAATTTATTTACGACACCATGATGATGCAATGATTACCTCATTAATGAACAATTTAAATAAAATGAAAAGATAAGGTAAAATATAAGATTACACTTGTATAAAGACTATTGGATGGGTTGATTTCGAACCCTTAACACCTTATCCTCTAAATATATCATTGTGGGACCTTTAAAATCCAAAAAATAATTTCATAATAAAGTAACATTTCATGACTTTCCAAAAGAGCCCCTCCTCTCCTCTTATAAAAGGCCCCCACCTCTACCACCTTATTCACACCATCAAATCCATTTTTCTTGGACAAACTCTGCCAAAATACTCTCTAAAATTCCATCTCTTACTCTTAAAAGCCTCAATTTGGTCAGAAGTCTTCCCAAGGATGCCTTTGGATCAAATCAAAAAGAGTTACCCGATTTTAAGGTAATGTCTTCTCTTATGTTCTTTTTTTTATTTTGCTTCTCCAACCCCTTAAAATATTTTTATTCCTTTCATTTTTAACAACAGCAGTATCTTCAATATACTATTATGTTTTCCTGGGAAGTATTTTATTTACAATTTCACACACCTTTGTCTAATGGTTAAATAACATACTGTTTCTGTGGGTGGCGAATTACTGCATCACGAAACGATGATTGTTCAATCTTCTTTTAACACCTCTCATGGTGTTAATTAAGATGTAACTATATTAATAAATGATATATATTATGTTTATGTTTTCTTTATTCTTCTTTATTTTTTATTTATGTCATACCTTTATTATTTCCATTATGGGTAAACGCGATAATTTCATTTTAGGAAGTGCGGACAACCGCCCCCTCAAAGTGATTTGAATTGTTAATGCCATATGTGGGATGTATAAAGGATGGTGTAAATGATATTATATATGATATTATACTGGAATTATAATATACATTTATATCATTATGATTTCAATCCATTTAATATGAAATATAAATGAAAGTAGCGTTCATGTGTACGTACGGCTTACCGTCTCCATGAACGGTGCATTTAATTTCTTACCTCTAAATGTTATGTAATATTATAAATGTATTTATAAACTATAAATATAAGATATATATTATATCTACATCATGAATATAATTCTTGATATAATTGATATTTTACCACATGAACAACTTGTAATTATAAGATGTTTATTTTTGACTCAAGTACCAAAGATCGAGAAAATGACAGTTATTAACTTAAATAATTACATAATGTTAATAACATGTAAATAAGTGTTATAAAAGGAATAATGATCTTTAAAAAGGTTCTTAAGCAAGTATAAATTAACTCTAGTTTATTATTCAGAAGATTAAAGAATGATCGTGTCAAGTCAGACACGAGGTAAGGGACTTCGTCTCAATCTCCTTTCATTGAGGCATATTTTGGTTTTAACAGAACTTTCTTTTATACGTTGTATAAACTTCTTGGAATTTTATGTTCATTCAATAAGAATCATTTTTATATGAAGCATTTTACTAAATGATAAAAGGTAATGTATTTTGTCATACGTATGCAGTGACTATGACATCTCCATCGTCGTGACCATCATTTGAGTTTCAGCCTCCCCTACAAGCCATAACGTTTTTGAAGTGAAAAATAAATACCAAGTTTTACTTTTATTTTATTTTGTTATTGAAAATGGTTTTATTATATCAATGTTTTGTATTGATATCTTGTGATTGAAATGTGTAAATGTTATGTTTCATTTATGCATGTTCTATGTGATACAATTAAGTTTTGGGTTATGATATGTTTAAACCTGTTCATATGAGTAATGCATTAGACTTAATAAGTGATAGGTGGAGCCCACTATAGCTCCTAGATGCATCGATAGGTCTCATTAGACAATCTAGTGTCTTGGCATAAGGCCTTGACAAAATCTTATTTGTAGTCTTGGCACAAGGCCTTGAATATGTGGTTATGATAGTATGGAATTATGCATTCCATCATTATGAAAGTGGTTATTGATATTGCATGTGATTATTCGACTAGTAGAATATCCATGTGAATACGTAAATAAAATTATTTCATTTTATTTTTTTCCATATTATGCATAAGTTCAAGTTTAGAAGGCTTTTGTTTTAGTAATACATTTCTTTAAATGTTTATGTTTATTTTTTAATGTTTCCGCTATATTGTTATCCTTACAGAGCATCTGAGGTCACCCCTTTCTATGTTTTATTTTCCCAGGATGTGAATAAATATTTTATTACTGACCTGCAAGGATAGTCTGAAGGGTATATGAGTGTGGGCTATGGAGACTATGTTATTGTAGTTTTTACTTTATGATGTAATGTATCATTTATTAATGTATCTAGTGTTTCCAAGGCTAATAAACTAATCGGCCTTTCGAGACTTGATATTTTTTGACCATGCCAATGTTATGTAATAACGCACTGACTTTGGGTAACTGGGGTTGGGGCATTACAACTATCTGATAAAACTTTTAATATTTAAAAACACTATTTGGTAACTCTCAATATATAAATAAAATAAATAGATAATGTTTATTTGAATGTTATTATTTAACTTTTAATTGATTTGTAATAAAAAAAATATGTGTATTTAATAAATTTTCTTCTAAAAAATGATATATATATATATATATATATTAATTTTAAATAAGAAATTATACATTAAAAAAACATTAATTATAAAAAAATATTAATAATAAGATTTGAATTTATATTGAAAATTATCATCAAATACTATATATGGAATTTAGACTAGTTTTATAAATATATTTATTTTATTATGTGACATTTTATATTATTTTATTAAAATAAATTTAGATTGGTTTTGTAAATATATATATATATATATATATATATCAATAAGGAAAAATATTAATTTAAGATATTAAAATTAGCGTTTTAATTCATCAACTAATTTTACATTGTTTTAAAATATAGTTATACATATAAATTACTTTATAAGATTATGTTTAAAATAAAATCAAAATAATGAAAAAAAATAAAAATAAAAATAATGAGAGAATTAGGAATTAAGGTGTAGGGTTTTGTGTGATGGGGTTGCAAGGTCAGAGGGCGAGTGTGACTGGGAGCCAAGGCCTTCAGGACAAGACTAGGGTGATTTTAGGGCAAAGGCAGTTGATGTTTCGTCTTTTGGAGTTGAGGCCGAAGTAGGTTTGAGGAAAGCGTGAGTTCAGATCGATGTCAAGGATGGTTCATCATCAGATGCAGAGTTGACAACGATCTCTATGGTGAGTGGTTTTGACCTCCGTTCAAAATAAAAGGAGTATGTTTCCGATCGAAATGCAAGTCAAAGACAAGTGAGGTATGTGCTTCTAGATCTTTGTCACGTGGATGATATTTGCGGAAAATATTGTTTGGTTTCTGGTGATCTTCCTCGTGTCATCATGATTTTCATGTATTTGTTGTTTATAAAAGGTATTCAAAACTTCTAACTTGGAAATAGAATTATCACCCTTTGTTTAACAGTGATTTTTCATAGGTATCTTATAATTTTATTTGTAGATGTTAACACTTTCAGAGTTAGCATGATGAAGTGTAGTGGACATTTGTTTTCTTTCAACTTTGATAAAATTGAAAAATACTCTAAAATCTCAAAAACCTACACCGTTAAAAGTTACTCATTTGTATAAATTGTTGGGTAATTGTTCTACATCTTTAAAAAAATTATACATTATTGTTTAATGCCGAGTCCTGAAGACTAGGATTGAGGAGTTATAATTGGTATAAGTGGTATGGTCTAGATAACTCTACAAAATTAAAACCCTTCGATAGATTTAGTATCATTTCTTAGTCAAAAATTCTAATTTGTAATTTTCAGATGGAAGGAAGGAGATCTCAAACAAGTCTCTTAGGTCTTTCAAATAAATTACTTGCTACGATCATGGAAAAATCATGCAAACAAGAATCAATACCCTACAAAGCCATGCAGATTTCCTATAAACAACTTTATAATGTATCAAGCATGCCTGATGTACATTTTTTTCATCGCGGTTCAAGGTTTGTCTTCGAAGACATCATACAGAATAAAAAATTTATTCTATAGACACCAAGGGTCATATTCCGAAGGACTTATTATTTGATTTACATTATTTGAGAAACCAGAATCAATCTGAACCTTTTTTAGAGCAACAGAAGAAGGAAATCTTCACACAATTTTTATGTGTCTACTTTTAAGATTTTGTTTTGTAAGAAGAATTTACGATGACCTGGAAACATTCAAAGACGAAGCAATGAGACTGTGTTACAAGAATCAAATTCAAGACAAAATTCTCAAATACTAAATTGATTATCATTCCTTGAGGAATGTCTTCCGAGGCCTACATCCATACAACCCTTATTGCAGAAGTTGTGTTTGGGAAATGAAGGTGTGGTATTTCGAAGCATCGAATAACTTTAATTTCATAGGAAGACATGGTAACCATGGATGACCACCTTACAGACCGTAGGGTTATCATTTGAGACACATAATTGATGGAAATTATATGTGATAAGTGTAAATGAATTGTGAGGGTGCATTTGAATTTAGGGTGGTTATGTAACACCCCAGGTTTAAAAATAAGTTTTATGTTTTTTCAATCTTCCAAAATGATAGAAATACATAAACTTATGAATGTAGTGATATACATAGTAAGCACATTATTTATAGAAAGACCATAATATAACCTTGACGCATAGGAACTAACCCATTAAAGCCACTTTTATCGATAATAAAACAATTCTCTTTCCTCTGAGAAACACAACGATGTCGATCAGTTAGTTCACATCTTTTGGATATGATAGATGCACAAAATTAATTGCAAGAACAATTGCACAAAACTATGAATAAGAAAAACATATAAAATCATTCCCTAAAGTAGTGGAGTGAGCATCACGATATTATTTTTTTGTGTGTTTAAAAGGCCCTTAGACATTGATAATTATAATATTTTTATCTGACCGTTATTAAAACGATCTTTTTGAAGTTGTAACTTCTAAAAAATCATTCAACAACACCTAATATATAAATTAATTAAATAAAGAATATTGATTTGAATGTTATTATTTATCTTTTAGTTGATATCAAATAAATAAAATTTGAGTATTTAATAAAATTTCTAATAAACAAATAATATATATATATATATATATTAATTTTAAATATGAAATTATAACTTAACAAATTTAAAATTATGAAAAAATAATATTAAGAATAATATTTGAATTAATATTGAAAATTATGAACAAATACAATATGATCCATTGAGTTTAATTTTATAAATATTTTTATTATTATTTGAAATTTAATACTATTTTACTAAAATTAATTAAGATTTTTTTTGTAAATACAAATATATCTATAAATAAAAATGTTTATTTTAGATATTAACATTAGTTTTGTAATTAAAAATCTAATTTTACATTGTTTTAAAATATAGTCATACATATAAAAAACTTATTAAGTTTTTGTTTTAAAGGAAACCAAAATAATGAAATTGAATACAAATAGAAAAGGAGAAAAATCATAATTATGGGGTAGGGTTTCGTGTGATGGGGTTGCGAGGTCGGAGGGTGAGCATGACTGGGAGCCGAGGCCATCAAGACAAGACCAAGGTGAGCACAGGTCAAATTTTGTTGAAATTTAGTCTTTAGGAGTTGAGGCTGAAGTTAGTTTCAGGCATGCTAGAGTCTAGATCAATGTCGAGGCTGGTTTACCCTCAGATGCAGGGTTGAGGACGATCGCTACAGTTACTGGTTTTGACCGCCATTCAAAATAAGAGGAGTATATTTTGGATCTAAATGCAAGTCGAAGCCAATTTTGACATGTGCATCTATATCTGAGTCACATGGATGAGATTTGGGGAAATTGATGTTCGATTTTTGGAGATATTATTCATGTCATCTTGATTTTCATGTATGTGTTATTTGTTCATGTTTTTGGTATTGATATTTAATTTTTAGATTTTTTTTTGGTGTATTAACTCATCATTTCATTTTTATGCTTTGATTTTTCTTCATTGGATGTTGAAAGATTACTATTTCTTGTATTTCTATGGGGTTTAATTATAGAAATTTAACAGCTTTCCATTTCGGTTGATTTGTTTATTCAATCGGGGGATGATTTTTGTAACTATTAGATTATTTATTGTAATTGAAATTGATTATTACCTCATTTTTCAATGATTTTAGTTAGATATTATTTAATTTATTTACATACTATCATTTTAGACATGAAAATTGTAGTCAATAAATTACGGATAAGATTCTGATTATAGACTAACAACAACTGGTTATATATTTTTAAACAAGTACATTTATCACTTTTTTATTTTTCAGTGATGTTGTCTTATAAAATATATCCATATATTCCAATCAAATGACCCAACATTCATTACCACAGAACCCCACATAATAATTTTATAGCATGTTGAATTATAATATTTCCTTGATATGTATATAAATGAGAGTGGGCTGACCTTTTGTGAAAATAAATTTCCCATATAGTTCGCATTATTTCTATTAAGGAAGAAGATCATATCTACATATAAAAATTGTAAGGTATATTCTTATTTAAATTTATTTATTTATAAATTTATTTTAAGAGATAGTTTGTCTCTTTATATCCAAATTTTGATCTTAATTTGAATGGTTTCTTGTAAGGGAATTATACTTTTAATTATTTCTTTCTTAAAAACTATACCTTCTTTTGAAATAATGATATTAATTTATTTTATTTTAAAATTAGCACCTTTATTTTCATGGGTAATCCATTTCTTCAAATATTATTACTATGTTATGTATATATCATTAAGTGTTACTCAAATTTATCAAATTGTTCGGTCTTCAATTTTATTGTAACTGAGTTTATGGTTTCAATAAAATTTGAATAAGGAAGAAAATTTCCTATTTGTTTAATTAAAAATCAACATGTATTTATATTGGAAATTATCATGGCATTACAATATAATATATATATATATACATAAATGATGTTCAAGTATATTCTTGTTTTATATAAAATATTAATCATGTATTAATCCACATATGAATTTAAATATTAAGGATGCCATAATTATATCAAATTCATGACATATAAAATTCATGATTATAACCATTCATCAATGAATTTGTTATCATGGCATTTATACATTAATATATACTTTTACTTAAAGTCATGTTTCTTAAAACATAATTTCATATAAATGGATGATTGTATTCTGTAAAGAAATAACACTTTGATATGTTTTTTGCATAACACATAATTATCTATTGTTATTGATTGATTTTAAGAGGATAGAATTATATGTTCTCTATTGTTATTAGTTTACCTTCAAGAATAAGTGAAATTTAATTAACATTTCATTGAAAATTCAATTTTGTGGATATTGATTTAAATTCTATATGATTACACACTGTCATGTATCATGTGATCCGATTATACATAATCAAATATATAATTTTCTGAAAAGATTAACATTTATTTTTTCCAAACTTGATTATAAATATAATTTCAAATCTAAAACACCAGTAATATATATATATATAAGGAAATATAAGAATTTTTTTTTATAAAAACTGGTTCTTGAACATTGTAAATACGATATAGAATTAGATAGTGAATCCATCCGTCAAGTGGGTATGGACAATATAGCCTTCAATGTTTCAAGTGGCCTCAGTTGTTTTTATTTTAGTAACTTAATTAATATTTTCAACTAAATCACTGGATTAGTTTAAAATCATTTTCAAAGTATAATTATTTTTAAAGAATTATTATAACACCCCGACCCCAGTTACCCAGAGTCGATGCATTATTTTAATACATTGGCACGATTACAAGGAATCAAGTCCCAAAGGACCGATTAGTTTAGTAGTCTTGGAATATAGATTACATACATGAATGTTACATTACACTTCATAACATACAAAACAACATAAATAATCCTTTATTAATTCCATTATTCCCTTGTCTTAAACCTACATATGAATCACAATATACTTCTTGGAATCCTAGGAAAAATAAAACATAGAAAGGGGTGAGCTCAAACGCTCCGTAAGGGTAAGCAATACAGTGGAAACATTCATAAATAAGCATAAACATTTAAGGAAATGTATAATTAAAACAAAAGATTTTTAAACTTAAACTTCAACATAGTATGGAAAAAATAAAATAAAATAATTCCATTTACTTAATCATATGGATATTCTAATAATCGAATAATCACATGAAATATCAATAACCACTTTCATAATGATGGAATGCATAATGCCAGACTATCATAACCACATAGCCAAGGCCTCGTGCCAATACTACAAATAAGATTTTGTCAAGCCCTTGTGCCAAGACACTAGTTTGTCTCATGAGACCTACCGATGCATCGAGGAGCTATAGCGGGCTCCACCCGTCACTTAATAAGTCCAATGCATTCCCATATAAAAAGGATTAAACACAACATAAACATTCTTACTAAAACTAGCATACGAAATGTCAATACTTTATCCATAAACCATGAATGGTATAAAAATAACACATCCATAGTAAAACATTTCACAAAACCTTCAATACAATATAAAATGTTTGTATCATAATATATCAACTTCAAATAAGCTTAAAATCCATCAAAGGATGTTTACATAGATGAAATCAAAACTATTTGATAGAAATATCTTTTTTCTCAAAATCATTGAAAAGGAACACATTTATAAAGGAAGTAATTTAAAAGAGATTTTTGAATCAAAGTGTCCCATACCACTTCGAAACTTTTGAAAATAAATATAATTTCAAATCATTCATGTTCATATAAATAAATCTTTAAAATCATTTTGATAACATGGACATTAATTAAAAATATTTAGAAAGATAAATCATTAAAACATTTAAAATTTTGATCTTGATAAAGAGTACCTTTCACAAATTCTTAAAATATTCATTTTAAATCATTGAAAATTCACATAATAAAACATTTAATTTGAAAATATTCTTATAATCTTGTATGGGAAGCTTTAAAAATTTTATAATGGTGGAAAATAGCCGCACCCGCCGTATAAGTTAAAAAAACATTCTTACCTTAATTCTGTCGAAAAGGATAAAAAGACCCTGTTTGGAAAAAGATGAAAAGATTCCTTTATAAACTTTGTATAAAAAGTAAAAAAGGTTATAAATGACTTTAACCCATATTATGAAAAATAGTAACAATTTTTTGAAATACACTTTCAAAAAACATGGATGTGGATGATAAAGAGATCCCATTAGATAATTACGTATAAACAACCTCGGATAATGAAGAGATTGTGAAACAAACCTTACCTTGTACGTTTCCATGGTTGGGGGTAGTTTAAACTCCTGTATAATGGTGAAATAATTGATATTAAATTATACAATAATCATACACATTAATATGATATCATATATGATCTTTTAACATTGCTTTGTTAATAATATCTTAGTATTATCGTCGTTTCGGGTGTTAACTTACACGTTTTATTTTATATGTTTGGTTACATAAGATGTGGTTGTAATGGATAGATTTTATCATATTCATATCCATAATGATATCAAGTCCTTAAACATTATTTTTAAATCGTCAAATTATTATTATACTTGAATGGATACGATGGGGAATGAATCTCATCGCGTTCGTGGAGACGGTAGTTCGTACGTACGCACGAGCGACAATATCATTCTTTTGATATTAAAATAAAATATAATTGGATGGTATATCATATGTACAAAATAATTATCATGTTATATTTATTATTTACATAAATTACACATCATTATTATACCCATCCAAATAATAATGTTTTTAATAACAATTACACCACGACGTGGAGACAGTAACCCGTACGTACACACGTATGCTGACATGTCATTCAAAGGATGGATAGAATACTGAAATATGGTTTTAACATTTTTATAATAACCTAAATGTTTATATAATATACTGTAGTTATTATTTTAGAATGGTAATAATAAAGAAATAAGATTTGGAAGAAGAAAGGAACTTGAAAAAGGGTGGTGAAATCATTACCTCTTTTTCGGGTTCTTCCTTTTGATTTGATCAAAAGGGCACCGTAGATTGGATTTCTGACTAAATGAAGGCCTCTAGGATGAAGTGAGGGAGGTTGAGAGAGTATGGGGGCAGATTTTGGCCGAACCAAAAGGCTTCTAATGTGTGAATTAGTGAGAAGGGGGAGTTCCCTTTTATAAGACGGGTGAGGGGCACCTTTGGAAAAGCTAGAAATATTATTTTATAATAAAGTAATATGCAGTTTTTAATGGATCCAAAGTGGATTATTTAAAATTTAAAGTAGAGATGGATCGAAAACCACTCATCCAATACAATTTTGACAGTTTTGGGTCACTATATTAACCATATCCTTGAGTATTAACTCTTAGTTAATTAGTTTCACTTTTACAATGTCTCTTTGTATTTTTATATTATATGCTTATTAAACAAACTATATACATCCGAGAAACCCTGAAGTGGTCCATTAATGATACAAATATAATGATATAAGTCTATTGGCTGAATATTCTATTTTTATAAATTTAATATCAATTAATAATATAATATTTGTTTTAAAAACTCTTTTTTGACAATTTTGACACTATTCAATAATTGATTTTTGTAAAACTAAAAACAGAATGAATACTTTTAAAAAAGTTAATTAAATCAATAATAACATTATATATTAACCTATAAAATTATTTTTATTTATAAAAAGTATCAAAATAAATTTATTTGGGTATTTATAATATCAATTATTCTAATTGTTCACTGTTATGGTAATTACTGCATCACCATTGTGTCATAAATAAATTAAATTATATAATGTATAAAAATTATAAATAAAATAAAATTATGTAGTAAATATGTTTATATTTCTAATGAATATTTATAGTCTAAAATCCAACATATATAACCATATGTAAAAATTGTTTTACTAAACGATATATGCTTCTGTCATTTTTGTATACATTTTAACTTAATTAAAATAATGTGTCCCTATCACTTACAAGTGGCTCCATGGGGTCCCAAAATCGACCCAAAGATGACCATGGTCGGACATGTATCAACAAATAAGGTTAGGACACGTTTTAAAGTAATTTTGTATTATTATAATATTATTTTTAACCCTTATTTACCGGATTTACCCTTTAACCATGGTAAATAAAATATTTACCCAAGTAATTATTCAAAATGACTAAAATTAAAAGTTACCTATTTACAAAATTTGAACATCCTGATTCAAAATATGTAATCCATTTTTCCAAATTTCAAACACATAATTGGCAGAAATTAATTTAAAATTAATTCCCATTGTTAAAACAAAAAAGCGTGCTTTTAAGAGATAATAACTATCAAAAGATTAACACTTGCTTATGTCCGGTTTAATAGTGAAATTTTGTCCAATGACCAAAATTGTATTAAATGGTAAAAATATATTCTAAATATACTTTAAAACTACTAAAATTCATAATTTATCAATACTAATTATTTTGATTAATAATGTTTTTTTAATTAAAATTTAGTAATTTTCACTATTCATCAAAATATAAAAGTTATCTGAAAAGTATCACAATTTCACCCTAGGATAAATTTGATATTTTGAATCCAAATATTAAGTCCATTTTGAGAGATAAAATTTATAAAATTTTAAAATGTAGGTATTACTAGTCATTATGGCTAGTTTGATTGGTTTTAGTGTGTGTTAGAACTCGAAGTTTCGTACAACACCCGCTACTGTATTATTCAAAGAGAAGTGTACCATGGAAGCATGTGGTGTTACATTATAAATTTTTTCATGTCCCCATTCTAAAGAATAAATTTATTTAGTCAAATTGAATATATAAAAGTTTAAAATATTGGATTTAAAAAGGGTTTACGATTAATGTTGGTAAAAGTGCATTTATGAAAAATACTTCTTTTATCTGAAAAAAGGAATTTGTTCATACATTATGTCTAAGAAAATCATAATATTGATTCTAAAATTATAAGGATTATATAAGGTTCAAAATTTAGTTAATACTATTCATAAGCTCTTTTGAACGGCTTGTTTGGTACGTCATGGTGCGCTTGAACTCGGTGTTACGTGTAGTGAAAGTTATTGAAATGTTTTGAAGAAGTACATACTATGAAATATTGGGGTGTTACATTCTTCCCTCCTTCAATAAATTGCGTCCTCGCAATTTGATATTCTTCTTCGAAAATAAAGGTTGAAAATAGAAAATATCTTTGTGGGAAAAGCCACATCGAAAATTTGGTTAATAAAATTTAGTCTTAATAAGAGGAAAAGAGAAATGAAAGGGTCACCACCAAATGATGATCTAGATTTGGAGAACATTGGTGGAAATTAGAGACATATAATTGGAGGAAAAACGTAAATATTTATAGGTGGTGATTGAGGTCATCAATCTTAAACACGTTTATAATTGAGGTCCTTAAATTCAGTAATCTACGAGGATTTAAAATGCCATCGGTTCAAAAAAACATAAGGTATGAGGATAACAAATTTTTGGTTTTATTATCCCTTCAATAAAGTATAATAATTAATTTCTTCATATAATAATAGGAGAATAAAAATATATACTTGAAAAGTAGAGTTCCATCTTTTAACTAATTTCTACCACAAACTCATATTTCACACTAAAAGATAATAGAACATAAAAAATATTCTATTTATTCTATTCATTTGGGTTTAAAAAAATGAATTTATAATTCACCTACTAGACCTTTTTAAAATAAACTACATTATTTAATCCATGACATCTCATGGGCCAGTGGTAGGTGATACACCCTTGTCGCCCTTCAGTTGCAGGTTCAAGTCTCGCGGCCTTTCCGGTCGCGACGGGTTGCCACCCGACCTCTGGGTTGTCCTTTTATGGCAATCAAAAAATAATCTAAACCAGAGCTATCCATAATACTTCAGTCATATATTTATAAAGAAGGTAAACACAATGAAGATCCTTTTTTACCCTGTAATAGCATGTGAATACCTTCATCATGTATTCTTTTAAAGCACTGAATCATCCTGAATTACCATAAAATCTTATTGATTACATTCATTCTCCTTTATTCCTTATAGGTTATTGGATATACTTCATCGATCCAAAAATGTTGTAATCACCATCAATGATGTAATATACAAATCTTTAATCATTTTAATGCAGTCAAGAATATCCAATATAATTTACCCAAATCAACCATATCTTATTCCAAAATCAGTACCTCAATATTAAGACCTTATTAAGGGTTATCTTTCCTTCAACCATGTAATTTCCAAAACGTTTAACTCGTTATAGAGTCACTTTTCTTAGTACCATAAAATATCAAATCCTCAATGAAATAGTACTGCAGTACAATCCTTATATACTCCATAATTATTATATCAAGTAAATTGCTGATACAACACTCAAATGACATAATCAACATAATAACTCTAATCATTCCTCTTCATCTGTGGTAGTATCATAACTTTATTGTTATCTAATAGCATCTTTTGCGGCATAGTCTGATTATAGGTTCGCGTAGTGTCCAAAATCCTTTCAAATGAAGCATTGTACATTTGAAACCATTTTCTTACCCTTGAAGTCACGTACTTGGTGCCCTTTTTCCTACACAATTATAACAAACTCTCATTCCTTTCAGGCAAGTTCTAGGGTGTTTCTTACCACAGTTATCACAGATGGGGAAATTCTTTTTTTCCCTCTTACCTTCATCCATCTTTCTCTCTTCCATCCTTTTCTTCTTTTGCTTCCCTTCAAAGACATAGTACTCAGTAAACTCTTTACTTATCTTATCCACACATGATACTATTTCTTCACATGATGATAATATGAGGGAGACTATTTCCCTTCTAAATGATGGCATAATACCATGAAAGATATGATCCTTCTTACTCTTTGGATCATACATATTACTAGAGTTCACATTCCTTCTACTGGGTGCCATTTCTATACAATAGAATAAACTAGGTTAGTTTATGAATTGCAATGAATAATTCCAAACTTGTAAAATACCTAACGCAAATTGAATAGTTTATGGATATAATCCATAATCATAAAAATGTTTTCTCTGAGTAAGTATATACTCTGATCCCTTCATAATTGTTTGTAATGAAAATGATAATTATCCTAAGCATATCCACCAGGAGTGTCGTAACCAAGAGTGCAGCAAGGCCCGTTGTCTTGCACCAGTTCCCATTCAAGTCTAGCTCAAAGCGGTTTTTTTGGGTTTTACCCCTAGGTACATCTGTGCCAGAGCTGCCTCTACCTGCTCGTATCCAGACAGGGACGTATTTCTCATAAAACTCACAAAATCTCTACAATACCAAAATTCTAATAAGTTCTTCTATACTAATCCTCAAAGTCTATCTTAGGGCTATGTGCTATAATCAGAGTTTATCTAAATCTAGTTTCCATGGTTATTTATAAAATTCCTCTTATACCAACTGGAACACCCTGACCCCAGTTATCTAGAGTCGGTGCATTATTTTAATACATTGGCATGATTACAAGTAATAAAGTCTCAAAGTACCGATTAGTTTAGCAATCTTGGAAAATAGCTTACATACATAAATGTTACATTACACTTCATAACATACAAAACAACATAAATAATCCTTTATGAATGCCATTATTCCCATGTATTAACCCTATATATCAATCAAAATATACTTCTTGGAATCCTGGGAAATATAATACATAGAAAGGGGTTAGCTCAAACGCTCCGTAAGGGTAAGAAATACAGTGGAAACTTTCATAAATAAGCATAAACATTTAAGGCAATTTATAACTAAAAAAAATCCTTTTAAGCATAAACATCAACATAGTATGGTAAAAATAAAATTAAATAATGTCATTTACTTATCCACATGGATATTCTACTAATCGAATAATCACATGCAATGTCAATAACCACTTTCATAATGATGGAATGTGTAATGCCGGACTATCTTAACGACATAGCCAAGGCCTCGTGCTAAGACTACAAATAAGATTTTCTCAAGGACTTGTGCCAAGACACTAGTTTGACTCATGAGACCTACTGATGCATAGAGAAGCTATAGCGGGCTCCACCCGTCACATACTAAGTCCAATTCATTCCCATATGAAAAGGATTAAACATAACATAAACATTCGTATTAAAACTAGCGTACGAAATTTCAATACATTCGCCATAAACCATGAATTGTATAAAAATAACACATCCACAGTAAAACATATCAAAAAACCTTAAATACAATAAAAAAGTTTTGTATCATAATAAATCAACATCAAATAAGCTTAAAATCCATCAAAGGCTGTTGACATAGATGAAATTAATACTATTTGAGGGAAATATCTCTTTTCTCGAAATCATTGAAAAGTCACACATTTATAAAGGACATAATTTAAAAGATATTATTGAATCAAAGTGTCCCATTTCCCTTTGAAACATTTGAAAAGAAATATCACTTAATAACATTCATGTCCATATAAATAAATCCTTAAAATCATTTTGAAAACATGGACATTAATTAAAAATATTTAGAAATATAAATAATTAAAACATTTAAAATTATGATCTTGATAAAGATTACCTTTCACAAATTCTTAAAATATACATTTTTAAATCATTTAAAAGACACATAATAAAAAATTTACTTTGAAAATATTCTTATAAGCTTGTAAGGGAAGCTTCTAAAATTTTATAATAGCGGAAAATAGCCGCACCCGCCATATATGTTAAAAAACATTCTTACCTTAATACTGTAAAAAAGGTTAAAAATGACCTTGTATGGAAAACGACGGAAAGATTCCTTTATAAAATTATTATAAAAATTCAAACATGGGTATATATGACTTTAGATCATATTATTTAAAATATTAATAATATTTTTAAATACACTTTCAATAAACATGGATGTGGATGATAAAGAGGTCCTAGTAGATAATTACGTATAAACAACCTCGGATAATGAAGAGATTGTGAAATAACCCTTACCTTGTAATTTTCTATGGTTGGGGTAGGTTAAACTCATGTATAATGGTGAAATAATTTTTATTAAATTATACTATAAACATATACATTAATATGATATCATATATGATCTTTTAACATTGCTTTGTTAATAATATCTTAGTATTATCGTCGTTTCGGGTGTTAACTTACTCGTTTTCTTTTATATGTTTTGTTAAGTAAGCCATCGTTTTAATGGATAGGTTGTATCTAATTAATATCCAGAATTATATAAAGTCCTTAAACATTATTTTTAAATCATCAAATTATAATTATACTTGAATGGATACGATGGAGAATGAATCTCATCGCGTTTGTGGAGATGGTAGTTCGTACGTATGCACAAGCGACAATATCATTCTTTTGATATTAAAATAATATATAATTGGATGGTATATCATATATACATAATAACTATTATATTATATTTATTATTTACATGAATTACACATCATTATTATACCCATCCAAATAATAATGATTTGAATAACAATTATACCATGACGTGGAGACGGTAAGTCGTACGTACGCACGTATGGTAACATGTCATTAAAAGGATGGATAGAATACTGAAATATGGTTGTACCATGTTTATAATAACATCTATGAATATATAATATACTGGAGTTATTATTTTATAATGGAAATAACAATTAAAGATGAAGTGAAAGAAGAAAGGAACTTGAAAAGGGGTGGTGAAATCATTACCTCTTTTTCGGGTTCTTCCTTTTGATTTGATCAAAAGGGCTCCTTAGGTTGGCTTTCTGACTAATGTAAGGCCTATTGGATGAATTTAGGGGAGTTTAGAGAGTACATGGGTAGGGTTTGGCCAAACAAAAAGGCTTTGAATGTGTGAATTAGTGAGAAGGGGGAGTGCCCTTTTATAAGAGCGGTGAGGGGCACCTTTGGAAAAGCTAGAAATATTATTTTATAATAAATTTATATTCGGTTTATAATGGCTCCAAAGTGGATTATTTAATGGTTAATGTTGGTATGGGTCAGAAACCACACATCCAATAGAATGTAGATAGGTTTGAGTCACTATATTAACCTTATCTTTAAGTATTAACTCATAGTTAATTAGTTTCACTTTTACAATGTATCTTTGTATTTTTATATTATATGGTTAATAAACATAATATATAAATCAAAGAGACCCTCAAGTGGTCCATTAATGATACACCTATCATGATATAAGTCTCTTGGCCGATCCTTATATTTTTATGAATTTAATATCAATTATTAATATAATATTTGTCTTAAAAACTCTTTTATGTCAATTTTGACACTATTCAATAATTGATTTTTGTAAAACTCATAACAGAATTATTACATAGAAATAAGTCAATTAATGCAATAATAACATTCCATATTAACCCATAAAATTATTGGTATTTATAAAATGTTTAAATTAAATTTATTTGGGTATTTATAATATCAATTATTCCAATTTTTCTCTATTATGGTAATTACTCCATCACCATTGTGTCATAAATATATAAAATTATTTAATGTCTAAAAATTATAAATAAAATACCATTTTTTAGGAAATAGTGTTATCATTCTAATGAATATTTATATTCTAAATTCCAACATATATAACCCTATGTAAAAATTGTTTTTCTAAAAGATATATGCTTGTGTCATTTTTGTATTCGTTTTAACTTAATTAAAATTAAGTGTCCCTATCACATACAAGTGGCTCCATGGTGTCCCAAAATCGACCCAATGATGCCCATGGTCAGACATGTATCAACCAATAAGGTTAGGAAACTTTTTAGGGTAATTTTTTCTTATTATAATATTATTTTTTAACCCTTATTTACTGGATTTACCCTTTAACCATGGTAAATAAAATATTTACCGAAGTAATTATTCAAAATGTCTAAAAATAAAATTTACCTATTTACACAATTTGAACATCCTAATTCCAAATATAGAATCCATTTTTTCAAATTCAAAATACAGAAGTGGTAGAAATTAATTTAAAATTAATTCCCGTTGTTAAAACAAAAAGCGTGTTTTTAAGAGATAATAACTATCAAAAGATTGGAACTTGCTTATGTCCGATTTAATTGTGAAATTTTGTCCAATGACCAAAATTGTATCAAATGGTAAAAATATATTCTAAATATACTTTAAAACCACTCAAATTAATAATTTATCACTACCAATTATTTTGATTAAAAAAGTTGTTTTTAATTAAAATTTAGTGATTTTCACTATTCATCAAAATATAATAGTTATCTGAAAAGTACCAAAATTTCACCCTAGGATAAATTCGATATTACAAATCCAAAAGTGAAGTCCATTTTGAGAGATAAAATTTATAAAATTTTAAAAAGTAGGTATTACTATTCATTATGGCTAGTTTGATTGGTTGTAGTGTGTGTTAGAACTCGAAGTTGCGTACAACACATGCTAGTGTATTATTCAAAGAGAAGCGTACTGTTGAAGCTTGGGGTGTTAAATTATAAATTTTTTATGTCCCCATTCTAAAGAATAAATTTATTTAGTCAAATTGAATATATAAATATTTAAAATATTCTATTTAAAAAGGGTTCACTATTATAGTTGGTGAAAGTGCATTTTTTAAAAATAATTCTTTTATCTGAAAAAAAGGAATTTGTTCTTACATTATGTCTAAGAAACTCATAATATGGATTCTTAAATTATAAGGATTATATAAGGTTCAAAATTTAGTTAATACTATTCATAACCTATTTTGAACGGCTTGTTTGGTAAGTCATGGTGCGCTTGAACTCGGTGTTACGTGTAGTGCAAGTTATTTAATTATTTTGAAGAAGTACATACTATGAAATCTTGGGGTGTTACAGTTATTTTATTTTTTTAATGTTGTTTTAAAAATGTATTCATAATTTATTTTTTTTAAATATTATATCATCGAGATATTTTAATGGGAATTATGTATTGTTTTCAAAACTCCTTACTGTGCAATTGAATGCTCAACCTTTGTTTAAAAATTATTTTTCATATGTATCTCAAGAAGTTTATTTTCCGATTTCATCAGTTTTAGAGTTAGCACACGTAAGTGTATTGGAAATTTTTTTTCTTTAAACTATGATAAAATGGTAAATCTACTCTAATTTCTCTAGAACACATTCTGGTAAAAGGTCCTGGTTTGTATATTGTGTTGTGTAATTGTTCAGTTTCTTTTATAAAAAATTTACAAATTATTTTTCAAACGCCGAGTTTGGAAGACCAGGCTCAGTGCATTTTACTAGGGGGTCCCATGTAGCGACTCCCAAAATACACCTCCAATAGGCATAGTGATGGTGACTAGTAGCGAGTAGGCATATCAATAACATGTGAGACATTCCCGATGTACATGTATGCATGCACAAATATCCAGGTCGAAAAAATGCTGTAATTTAAAAACATCTAATTACGAAATGCATGCATAACACTATATAACAACCATAGAATGAAATGAAGGTAAAGTGCACTAATGTAAACTGGGATATACTACAATCCCACCATTAATAAGTCTGTAACCACAAGTAAAACTTATAAGAAAATGTACTGGGACTACTATATGTAGCTGTTGGAACACCATAGCCTGCCTAATCTCCCAGGGAAACGTATGGTCCTGGTCCACCTAGGGATCTATCAATAGTCCACTCATCTGCACAAGACAAAACATATGCTGGAAAATCCCATGCATGGGTGGGTATAAAAATACTGAGTAGGATACCCCAAACCACAATGAAATACTCAAATTAAAGTTACAGTCATCTCTAAAATGTATATTAATAAAACACATATAATAAGAATATCCATATATTTCCAATCCTATTCATACAATCTATAGGCATGTCACAACTACCATATACCAACACTAGGGATCCAGATCAAAGATTCTAAAAATCACCCATCCAGGATAACACATTCCTATTTTTGATAGCAATTTTGATGTCCATCCAAGAAGTACTATTTTCCAGGATCATTCATGAGAGATAGGTATGTTGATAGATCAGAAGAGAATACATTACCAGTGATGAAGATCAAAGGCTGGCACATATGGTGATACCAATAACTCATTCTGGATTAACCTGGAAAGTATAGGATCAATTTCTAGTGAATTTGGTCATATCAATTCCAAGGAATCTACCTAGGGTAGGAATATTTAATAGAGGGTCCTGATCTAGGCCTCCCAGTGGGGGGGGGGGGGGGGGTCCAAAAAATCTATCCAGGAAGTCCTATAGAAGGGATCATACTCTTATGAGTATGAAACGATACACACAAACTTTTATGGAAATGATCAAGGGTACAAACCCTAAAAACGATACCAAATGTATGGTGGAAAAGATATTAAATCCATGAGTAAGGTATACATGATGTGTAGTAGGTTCACAGGCTGTGTTCCTTGACCCCAAGTACTTCCATTGTACAACGACCTGTGTGATTCTAACTGTTTGATGTAGAAGATAAGTACACAGAGTGTAGGAGAAGTCGCATGTCGTGTCCTTCCATAATGGGTCCACTCATGTACTCCAGCTGGGTTCCAGTACAAAATTTACAACTTTGTGTCATTTCTTGTGTACCAGTACATAGTGTAGTCTATGTACATTGTCCAGGTTAAGTCATATGGTGGGGTACATGCTGTGTAGGTAATACATGTACTTCACCTTGTGCCCATGTATCTCCCGTGATACATGTCACCCTTTGGAAAGGTATTACATACCACGTGATAGGGTCACACACCATGTGGTAATTAAATATCTTCTAAAACTCTAGGAACCACTTAGTGGGAGCCACACGCTGTATAATATCAGATTTCATGATGTGTTCTTTGTGATTTCCCAGTATCTATTGTTCTTCCTCCGTGCACCATGATTGATCTCTCATATCCTTTTTCTGTGATCCGTCCATCTCCAATATCAAGAACAAGGGTTTCCTCATCATCCTAACACTGAATAGTGGTCTTTCGAGCATTCAATCAACTCGGAGAACTACATTAAATCCAAATGATGAGAACTGCCCGAAGAATGATATCTTTAGAATCACATTGATTCATCCATCATCGACGCCTTCACACAACCATTAGGTCATTCTGAACATGAATATTTAATTTTTGATCATTTTTAGATGAACTAAATGTACAAAGATCTGTCATTCATAAACCAATAAAGAATAAAGAAGACATAGAACTAATGGGGTAAAAAAGAACAATGAATGAATCAGAGGAACAAACTGCTTTCATTGTTCATTCCAGCTTTGATTTTTTCCTATAAGAACAATAAATAATCCAAACAATAATAATCTTTATAAATCCCACAATTAATGACCATCTCACATGAATGATCAGACCACAGATTAACCAGTTCGTTAGTTTTTTCGTGTTCATCACTGAATATATTAATGGGGAAAGGTGGTCCAAATAAATCCTTCTAAATTTGACTTGGATCACATTCTTATGAAGATCAGCCGCTATGTCGCCGTCGCTAGCGAGATCCATCAAGAACGGACATCGTCAATCGTTGATATTTGATTTCATCACAATTATCTTGAGAGGTTTCTTCAAGGTTCTCTGTAGAGCCCCTATGAAATTTCCATGGTTATGAACCTATCCCAGGATCCTTTCCTAATATATCATAAAAAATGAAGCATTTTTGCATCACTGCATTGATGAAAAGGTAAAATAAAATAAATCATCAATTTATTTTATTCATTAATTTTTTTTTGAAACTAATTTTTTTAGTGAAGACACACTGTCCAATGTTTGGATTTTCCTAGGGTAAAACCGTTTCTCTAAATGAAATTATGCCCTCTGATTTTTGATCTAAACACTCGATTAGAAGTCATTCCACTTTTTTCGGGAAAAATGTGTGCGCGTGCAATTTAATATTTTAGTATTATTCAAACATTTATTCTGGACAGATCATGATGCATAATTGGACACCCTCTTAGTTTCTGGTCTAAAAATTAATACATATAATATTTATAAATAGTACATAGAAAATCCGGGACATTGCAAAACTTTTTGATGAAAAATGGTTTAATGATTGTTTTGTTTAATTAATTGTAATACAATTAAATAAAGTTTTTGATTTAGTTTATCATTAAATTAATAATATTAAAATGATGAAAATAATTTTAAATTCATTGGTGTGAATGATATTGAGAATTTTATCTTTCTCATAATTCTTTTTTACATAAATCAATGTTTAAAAAAATGGGTTCTATGCGATATGCGCGCTAACAGTATGATTAATTTCACAAAACATAAAAAGATAATTTTATTAAATGATTCTTATAATTAAGAACATAATTTTCATTCTACTTAATGTTTTCAATTTCTTTTTTATGTATAAAATTTATATTATTATGATTAATGTTATTTACCATGACTACAGCGAAATAATTATTTTAAAATTATTGAATTATTAATATCAATACATTTATAATAAATGTAACGCCCCGACCCTAATTATCTAGAGTCGGTGCATTATTACATAACATTGGCATGATCATGAGAAAGATCAAGTCTCGAAAGACCGATTAGTTTAGTAGCCTTGGAATAACTAGATACATCCATAACTTTTTACATTACAAAATAAAAAAAACATCTTGTCTTCATATCCCCTCATACTATCCCTGCAGGTCATTCATAAATTACTTCTTCATAATCCTGGGAAAAAAATAAAACATTGAAAGGGGTGAGCTCAGATGCTCAGTAAGGATAACATTATAGAAGAAGCTTTCATAAATAAGCATAAACACTTAAGGCAATTTATAACTAAAATAATAGCCTTTTAAACTTGAACTTCAGCATAAAATGGAAAAGGTAAAATGAAATAATGCCATTTACATACTCACATGGATATTCTACTAGTCGAATGATCACATGAGATATCAATATCCACTTTCATAATGGTGGAATGCATAATGCCAGACTATTATAACCACATATCCAAGGCCTCGTTCCAAGACTACAAATAAGATTTTGCCCAGGCCTTGTGCCAAGACACTAGTTTGTCTCATGAGACCTACCGATGCATCGAGGAGCTATAGCGGGCTCCACCCATCACTTATTAAGTCCAATGCATTCCTCATATGAATAGGTTTAAGAATAAAATAAACATTCGTATTAAAACTAGCATACGAAATGTCAATACTTTAACCACAAACCATGAATGGTATGAAAATAGAACATCCACAGTCAAACATAACTCATTTGATACAATATGGAAGATTGTATTGTATCACATTAACCTCAATCATGAATAATGAAGGATGTTGACATAGATGAAAATAATCATCAAAACTATTTGAGGGAAATAACCCCCTTTTCTTGAAATCATTTAAAAGTCACACTATTTGTCAAGAAGCCATTTAAAAATAGATTTTTGAATCAAAGTGTCCCATACCACTTTGAAACTTTTAAAAGGAGTTTTAATTTTAAAACTTTAATGTCCATATAAATAAATCCTTAAAACCATTTTTTAAAACATGGACATTAATGAGCAAGATTTAGAAGAATAAGTCTTTAAAACAATTTAAAATGGTATTTTTTTTAGAGATTCTAACCAAAAGAGGGACACTTGAGTACAAATAATTGAGGTAATCAAAACTTTGTAATATCATGAGAATAAAGGGATTCATGATATACTATATCAAAGTACATTATATACACCACATAAAAGTGATTTGGTGTATATCAACAAAGAAGTCCCAATTGAATGTAAATTGAGATGAAATCTCTCATAAAGGTCGTATCCTTAGGTTAAGGATAAATCAATGACATAATTATGTGTGAAAATATAAATACACTATATATGATTGAATATTAAGTGTAAAACAATCAAAGGATATTCACACATATTCTTTTAGAAACAACACCAACGAATTGGATGTTTAACTCAACAAATGGTGAAAGAGTTAAAATTACTCTTATCAAATTCATATTAATGACTTGAGAATTATAAATAGAGTGATTATTTGTATCAAAAGTATATCCACAGGAAGGGGAGTGGAAATTATGACATAATCAAATGAATAGTGATTCCACACATAATCTTGGAGTAATATAATCAATGAAATATGTGTAAAGCCGAATGAGTGGAAATTGAAATGTCAAATTCCCTTATCGATTTGGTAACTTACGAAACATACAACTATGAAAGAAGGATCATACCATGACTATGTAAGTACCCATAAATTAATGTATATTACACAATGAATACAATCATGGGAAGTACACATACACCACATGTAATAATTAAGTGGTGGACAATGGAATTCTCACGAAATTAAGAGTGAGATAAGAAACTCCTTACCACGTTAATCAACTGAGTCGTATGGACAAAAGTTAATAACCACCAAAATTATTTACAGAATAACATGAATATAAAGAGAATCATGATAATATATATCAAATGTCCGTACACAATACACCACTTTCAATAATTTAGTGGCGAACAATGGAAATCTCACGGAGTTGAAAGTGAGATAAGAAAATCACTTACCTTGAACTTTCCCTTAGTCGATGGTATTTTAACCTCCTGTATAATAATTAAAACATTTATTAAATTATACAATAATCATATACATCAATATGATATCATATATGATCTTTTAACATTGCTTTATTAATAATATCTTAGTATTATCGTCGTTTCGGGTGATAATCGATTCGTTCTTCTTAAATGTTTGGTTACGTAAGACATGTTTGTAATGGATATATTATATCTTATTCATAATCATAATGATATTAACATTATTTTTATCCCTAAAATGAGAATAATACTTGAATGGATACGATGGAGGATGGATCTCATCGTGTTCGTGGAGACGGTAGTCCGTACGTACGCACGAACGCTACTTCCATTTAATTTTTCATTTTAAAAGAATTGAATCCAAATGATAAATAGGTATATTATTATTCCAGTATAATATAATATTTTATATATGTTACTTATGTTCATTAACACCATTCTTTATACGTTCCATGTGTGGCATGAACGAGTCATATCATTTTAAGGGGGCGGTAGTCCGCACTTCCTCAAATGAAATTATCGTACGTATATACAACATGAAACGAATAATGGTATGAAATAAAATGGAATTACAGAAGTTTATATATAAAATATGTATCATTAATATCACACTTAATTACAGTGCCATCATAATCGCCACCATGAGAGGTGGTAAGATGTATTTGAACAATCATCGTTTCGTGAGGCGTTAGTTTTCCATTCACAGAAACATTATGTTCATAATCCATTAGATGGAGGTGTGTGTATGTGTAGTTCGAATACTTCTTATAAAAACATCCTAGTATATTTAGGATACTTTTTTTGTGACAAAATAAAGGAAATAAAAAGATTTTTGGGGTTGGAGAAGCAAAATAAATGAAAATAATTTAAGAGAAATCGTTACCTTTAATTTAGGTAACTCACTTTGGTTGGAACCAAAGGACTTCTTGAAATGCTTTCTGCCTAAGGGGAAGCTTCAAGGAGGAGGAGAGGGATGTGGGGAGCTTATTTCGGCAGGGTTTGGACGAGCCAAGTGGCTTGAGAGGTGTGAGGAATGAGTAGAAGTGGTCTCCTTTTACAAGGGAGAGGAGGGGCTCTTTAGGAAAGAGTGAAAGTATTACTTTATAATATAATTATATTCGGTTAATAATGGTCCAAAAATCATTGAGGTCGACGATAAGATGACTCATATTCTAAATAACATCAACCAATAAGAATTGGACAGGTTTTAGATAATATTTTAATCATTATAATCTTATTTATTTAAATGATTTATTAATGAGGTAAACATTGCATCATTATTGTGTCATTAATAATTTATATTATTTGATGTCTAAAAATTATAAATAAAATATAATTATGTAGGAAATATTTTTAGCTTTCTAATGAATATTTATAATCGAAAATCCAACATGTATAACCCTATGTAAAAATTGTTCTTCTAAAGGATGTAAGCTTATGCCATTTTTATTTTTATTTTAACTTTATTAATATAATGTGTCCCTACCACATACAAGTGGCTCCAAGGGGTCCCCAAATCGACCCAAGGATGACCATGGTCGGGTATGTGTCCAAAAATAAGGTTAGGACACGTTTTAGGGTAATTTTGTATTATTATAATATTATTTTTTAACCCTTATTTACAGGATTTACCCTTAACCATGGTAAATAAAATATTACCACAGTAATTATTCAAAAGGTCTAAAAATAAAAGTTACCTATTTACACAATTTGGACATCCTGATTCAAAATATGGAATCCATTTTTCTAAATTCGAAACACAGAAGTGGAATAAATTAATTTAAAATTAATTCCCACTGTCAAAACAAAAAGCGTGTTTTTAAGAGGTAATAACTATCAAAAGATTGACACTTGTTTATGTTCGGTTTAATTGTAAAATTATGTCCAATTACCAACATTATATTAAATGGTAAAAATCTATTCTAAATATACTTTAAAACCACTCAAATTCACAATTTATCACTATTAATTATTTTGATTAAAAAAGTTGTTTTTAATTAAAATTTAGTAATTTTCACTATTCATTAAAATATGAAAGTTATCCGAAACGTACCAAAATTTCACCTTAGGCTAAATTCGATATTCCGTATCCAAAAATGAAGTCCATTTTAAAATATAAAAAATATATAATTTCAAAATTTAGGTATTACTATTCATAACGGCTAGTTTGATTGGTTGTGGCGTGTGTTAAAACTCAAGGTTGCGTACAACACACGCTACTATTTTATTCAAAGAAAAGAGTACCGTGGAAGCTTGGGATGTTTCATTTTAAATTTTTTGATGTCCCAATTTATTCAGATAGTTTAAAATATTTTATTTAAAAAGGTTTCACTATTAAAAGTTGATAAAAGTGCAATACTGAAAATGAATCTGTTCTTGCATTATGACTAAGAAACTCAAAATAGGGATTCTAAAATTATAAGGATTATATAAAGTTCAAAATGTAGTTAATACTATTCATGACCTCTTTTAATGGATTTTTTTTGTACGTCATGGTGTGATTGAACTCGGTGTTGCATGTAGTGAAAGTTATTTAATTATTTTTAAGAAATAACACACTATGAAATCCTGGGGTGTTACATTCTCCCCTCCTTCAATAAATTGCGTCCTCGCAATTTGAAATTGTTCTTCGAAAATAAAAGGTTGAAAGTAGAAAATATATTTGTGGGAAAACCCACATCGGAAATTGGGTTACTAAAATTTAGTCTTAATATAAGGAAAAGAGAAATAAAAGGGTCACCACCAAATTATGATCTCGATTAGGAGAACATTGGTGGCAATTAGAGACATATAATTGGAGGAAAAACGTAAATATATATAGGTAGTGATTGAGGTCATCAATCACAAACAAGTATAAAATTGAGGTCCTTAAAATCATCAATCTATGATGATTTGAAATACCATCGGTCCAGGAAAACATAGGGTATTGGGATAACACATTTTTGACGTTTCAAAATATCTTAGTTGAAATCCCACATCGAAAAATGAATTAATGAGGCCTCTATTTAAAATAAAGAGTGGAAAGTATGAAGATTACTGAAAATAACACATACTAGGGTTCCATGTAGGAAAATATGGATATGGAAGAGAAATCTAACCATCAATTATCTGATGGAGAGTGGTAGAGAACATGGCTATGAAAACGCCAACAATCCCAAAGCCATAAATTAGTGATGATTTAATGTACCATCTGGGACAACATTTTTTTTAAAGTTACATTACATAAGGAAGAGGAATTCATTTATGATATTGACTAAGAACATTATGAGATATACTTAAATTTTAAGTAGATTTTCATTCTTTAATAAATTTCCACCACTAACTCAATTTTTTTTAAACGATGAGTATTCAAGAAGACTTGGTCACACTGGAAGAACTAGAATAAACTTCTAGAGAATCACATGATCCATGTAGGATAAACCATATATTTACATTGTCTTTGAAGATTAATCAAAACCAAAATGGTTAGTGAATGATCTAATGATCCCCCAAAATGATATTCATTGAGATAAATATGCACTAATCTTAATTTCTAAAATTAAACCAACAATACCCCAATGATAAATAGATACCATTCAATAACGAATTTTCCTTACAATCCTTTAATATAATCAAAACTAATATTGAAACCCAAAACATAGAATAATTTGATTATGTAGTCTCCCATGTTACATTGTATCTCCAAATGACATCAAATACTCTTAAAGTCACATACTTAAAAGTGATTAACATCATCACATATTCTCTATTATAGGTTAATCATTTCCATAAATAACCCAAATCACTATAAATCAACAATAAAAACGTAGATAAAAATCCACCATTACTCTACAAATGAAACCTCATTGTATTCTATTTTCCTTGGGCATATAGTGTTCCTAACAAAACGAACATCTTCCAAAATAACATTTATCACTTAATCACCAAATCATTTTCCTATACCAAGGGTATTCATTTGATAAGACATAAGAACCCAAATCATCTTATTATTGATCAATAAAATCATTTAACAAAAAAAATAGTCACACTAACCAGGGACTTCACGTAGTCCAGTGGTAGGCGATAAATCTCAATCGCACATTGGTTGTGGGTTCGATTCCCACAGCTTTGTCTGATGCGATGGGTTGTCACATGGTCTACGTGTTGTCCTTTTTCAAAAACTATATTTTATAATATTACCAAAATGAGATAAATTCCTCAAAATAACATAATTTAACCACAAATGTTATATCATACTTTGCATTTTCATACCAAATTATAATAACTTATCATTTTCTCAAACCCCAATGATCATATAAAACCAAATAGTTATTTATACCTATATCCACAAGAGAAGAGAGAATTCTTCCTCAAATATCATTCTCACATGGAAAACTGCGGGGTTACAAATACAAGAGAAAATTATTCCAAAGTAAACCCATCAACAAGGAGTGATAATACTTTTTAAATTTTTCTCTAATCATTTATTTCCACATAGCTTCTTCTTTGACCAAGAAAATATCTTATAGAATAGGACATTCACTCGGGTAATGGCCAGGTCCACTACATTTACGGCAAATGACTGTAAATGGACTCTTGGGACCATTTTTATCTTCTTCCATAGTACTCTTCATTTTTCTTCGGTAATTCTTCACTTTATGTCCTTCCTTCCCGCATGTAAAACATTTCGTTGTCCCATTGAGACACTTTCCTGGGTGTCTCTTTCCGCATTTCCTGCATGATGAAAATTGAGGTTTCTTTTCTCCATGGTCTCCATTGCTGGAGATCTTATAATTTATCACCTTTCTCTTCCTTGTTGAGTCTGGGAGTTGGTTAATATATATGTTGTTGATCATATTTTTGGAAAACTGATTTGGCATAAAGACGATATCTTTTACGCCTATCAATATTCCATTTTGTTTCTCATCGCCACCACCGTTCCCACCTTGTACATCATTTTCAAAGTCACTATGACTTCCTTGGAATCCAGCCATTGACTAAAACCAGAAAGCATTGTGTGAGTAATAGTAGTCGTAAAATCATTTAGAGATTAAAATGTCACCATATTCTCAATTTGAAACATATTAGGATTAATCAAGGCCATTTACTCTCATCTTATGTATATATTACTTAAATCAGTTTGTAAAGAAAATGTAAATTATCCAAAGCATATCCCCCGGGAGTGTCGTAACCAAGAGTGTAGCAAGGCCCGTTGTCGTGCACCAGTTCCCGTTCGAGTCTAGCTCAAAGCGGTGTTTTCGGGTTTTACCCCTAGGTACATCTGTGCCAGAGCCGCCTCTACCTTCTCATATCCAGACAGGGATGTAATTCTCGGAAAACTCACAAAATCTCTACAATACCAAAATTCTAGGAAGTTCTTTTATACTAATCCTCAAAGTTCATCTTAGGCCTACGTTCTCTAATCAGATTTTATCTAAATCTAGCTACCAAGGTTTGTACTAAACTTCATCTGATACCAACTGTAACGCCCCGACCCTAATTACCTAGAGTCGGTGCATTATTACATAACATTGGCATGATCACGAGAATGATCAAGTGTCGAAAGACCGATTAGTTTAGTAGCCTTGGAATAACTAGATACATCCATAAATTTTTACATTACATCATAAAAAAAACATCTTGTCTTCATATCCCCTCATACTATCCCTGCAGGTCATTCATAAATTACTTCTTCATAATCCTGGGAAAAAAATAAATCATTGAAAGGGGTGAGCTTAGATGCTCAGTAAGGATAACATTATAGCAAAAGCTTTCATAAATAAGCATAAACACTTAAGGCAATTTATAACTAAAACAAAAGCCTTTTAAACATGAACATCAGCATAAAATGGCAAAGGTAAAATGAAATAATGCCATTTACATAATCACATGGATATTATACTAGTCGAATGATCACATGCGATATCAATATCCACTTTCATAATGATGGAATGCATAATGCCAGACTATTATAACCACATAGCCAAGGCCTCGTGCCAAGACTACAAATAAGATTTTTCCAAGGCCTTGTGCCAAGACACTAGTTTGTCTCATGAGACCTACCGATGCATCGAGGAGCTATAGCGGGCTCCACCCGTCACTTATTAAGTCCAATGCATTCCTCATATGAATAGGTTTAAGCATAAAATAATCATTCGTATTAAAACTAGCATACGAAATGTCAATACTTTAACCACAAACCATGAGTGGTATGAAAATAGAACATCCACAGTCAAACATAACTCATTTGATACAATATGGAAGATTGTATTCAATCAAGTTAACCTCAATCATGAATAATGAAGGATGTTGACATAGATGAAAATAATCATCAAAACTATTTGAGGGAAATAACCCCTTTTTCTTGAAATCATTTAAAAGTCACACTATTTGTCAAGAAGCCATTTAAAAATAGATTTTTGAATAAAAGTGTCCCATACCACTTTGAAACTTTTAAAAGGAGTTTTAATTTTAAAACATTAATGTCCATATAAATTAATCCTTAAAACCATTTTTAAAACATGGACATTAATGAGAAATATTTAGAAGAATAAGTCTTTAAAACATTTTAAAATGGTATTTTGGTTGAGATTAAAACCAAAAGAGAGACACTTGAGTACAAATAATTGAGGTAATCAAAACTTTGTAATATCATGAGAATAAAGGGATTCATGATATACTATGTCAAAGTACATTATATACACCACATAAAAGTGATTTGGTGTATATCAACAAAGAAGTCCCAATTGAATGTAAATTGAGATGAAATCTCTCATAAAGGTCGTATCCTTAGGTTAAGGATAAATCAATGACATAATTATGTGTGAAAATATAAATACACTATATATTATTTAATATTCAGTGTAAAACAATCAAAGGATATTCACACATATTCTTGTAGAAACAACACCAACGAATTGGATGTTTAACTCAACAAATGGTGAAAGAGTTAAAATTACTCTTATCAAATTCATATTAATGACTTGAGAATTATCAATAGAGTGATTATGTGTATCAAAATTATATCCACAGGAAGGGGAGTGGAAATTATGACATAATCAAATGAATAGTGATTCCACACATAATCTTGGAGTAATATAATCAATGAAATATGCGTAAAGCCGAATGAGTGGAAATTGAAATGTCAAATTCCCTTATCGATTTGGTAACTTACGAACCATACAACTATGAAAGAAGGATCATACCATGACTATGTAAGTACCCATAAATTAATGTATATTACACAATGAATACAATCATGGGCAGTACACATACACCACATGTAATAATTAAGTGGTGAACAATGGAATTCTCACGAAATTAAGAGTGAGATAAGAAACTCATTACCACGTTAATCAACTGAGTCGTATGGCCAAAAGTTAATAACCACAAAAACGATTTACAAAATAACATGAATATAAATATAATCATGATAATATATATCAAATGGCCGTACACAATACACCACTTTCAATAATTTAGTGGCGAACAATGGAAATATCACGGAGTTGAAAGTGAGATAAGAAAATCCCTTACCTTGATCTTTCCCTTAGTCGATGGTATGTTAACCTCCTGTATAATAATTAAAACATTTATTAAATTATACAATAATCATATACATCAATATGATATCATATATGATCTTTTAACATTGCTTTATTAATAATATCTTAGTATTATCGTCGTTTCGGGTGATAATCGATTCGTTCTTCTTAAATGTTTGGTTATGTAAGACATGTTTGTAATGGATATATTATATCTTATTCATAATCAGAATGATATTAAAATTATTTTTATCCCTAAAATGAGAATAATACTTGAATGGATATGATGGAGGATGGATCTCATCGTGTTCGTGGAGACGGTAGTCCGTACGTACGCACGAACGCTACTTCCATTTAATTTTTCATTTTAAAAGAATTGAATCCAAATGATATATAGGTATATTATTATTCCAGTATAATATAATATTTTATATATGTTACTTATGTTCATTAACACCATTCTTTATATGTTCCATGTGTGGTATGAACGAGTCATATCATTTTAAGGGGGCGGTAGTCCGCACTTCCTAAAATGAAATTATCGTATGTATATACAACATGAAACGAATAATGATATGAAATAAAATGGAATTACAGAAGTTTATATATAAAATATGTATCATTAATATCACACTTAATTACAGTTCCATCATAATGGCCACCATGAGAGGCGGTAAGATGTATTTGAACAATCGTCGTTTCGTGAGGCGTTAGTTTTCCATTCACAGAAACATTCTGTTAATCATCCATTAGATGGAGGTGTGTGTATGTGTAGTTAGAATCCTTATTATAAAAACATCCTAGTATATTGAGGATACTTTTTTTGTTACAAAAGAAAGGAAATAAAAAGAGTTTGGGGGTTGGAGATGCAAAATAAATGAAAATAATTTAAGAGAAATCATTACCTTTAATTTAGGTAACTCACATTGCTTGGAACCAAAGGACTTATTGAAATGCTTTCTTCCTAAGGGGAAGCTTCAAGGTGGAGGAGACGGATGTGGGGAGATTATTTGGGCAGGGTTTGGACGAGAGAAGTGGCTTGAGAGGTGTGAGGAATGAGTAGAAGTGGTCTCCTTTTATAAGGGAGAGGAGGGGCTCTTTAGGAAAGAGTGAAAGTATTACTTTATAATATAATTATATTCGGTTTATAATGGTCCAAAAATCATTGCGGTCGAAGATAGGATCACTCATATTCTAAATAAAATCAACCAATAAGAATTGGACAGGTTTTAGATAATATTTTAATCATTATAATCTTATTTGTTTAAATGATTTATTAATGAGGTAAACATTGCATCATTATTGTGTCATTAATAATTTAAATTATTTGATGTCTAAAAATTATAAATAAAATATCATTATGTAGGAAATCGTTTTAGATTTCTAATGAATATTTATAATCGAAAATCCAACATGTATAACCCTATGTAAAAATTGTTCTTCTAAAAGATGTAAGCTTATGCCATTTTTATTTTTATTTTAACATTATTAATATAATGTGTACCTACCACATACAAGTGGCTCCAAGGGGTCCCTAAATCGACCCAAGGATGCCCATGGTCGGGTATGTGTCCAAAAATAAGGTTAGGACACGTTTTAGGGTAATTTTGTATTATTATAATATTATTTTTTAACAGTTATTTACCAGATTTACCCTTAACCATGGTAAATAAAATATTTACCACATTAATTATTCAAAATGACTAAAAATAAAAGTTACCTATTTACACAATTTGGAAATCCTGATTCCAAATATGGAATCCATTTTTCTAAATTCAAAACACAGAAGTGGCAGAAATTAATTTAAAATTAATTCCCGCTGTCAAAACAAAAAGCGTGTTTTTAAGAGGTAATAACTATCAAAAGATTGACACTTGTTTATGTTCGGTTTAATTGAAAAATTATGTCCAATGACCATCATTATATTAAATGGTAAAAATATATTATAAATATACTTTAAAACCACTCAAATTCACAATTTATCACTATTAATTATTTTGATTAAAAAAGTTGTTTTTTAATTAAAATTTAGTAATTTTCACTATTAATCAAAATATGAAAGTTATCCGAAAAGTACCAAAATTTCACCGTAGGCTAAATTCGATATTCCGAATCCAAAAATGAAGTCCATTTTAAAATATAAAATATATATAATTTCAAAATTTAGGTATTACTATTCATAATGGCTAGTTTGAGTGGTTGTGGCGTGTGTTAAAACTCAAGGTTGCGTACAACACACACTACTATTTTATTCAAAGGAAAGCGTACCGTGGAAGCTTGGGATGTTTCATTTTAAATTTTTTGATGTCCCAATTTATTCAGATAGTTTAAAATATTTTATTTAAAAAGGTTTCACATTAAAAGTTGATAAAAGTGCAATACTGAAAATGAATCTGTTCTTGCATTATGACTAAAAAACTCATAATAGGGATTCTAAAATTATAAGGATTATATAAATTTCAAAATGTAGTTAATACTATTCATGACCTCTTTTAATGGATTTTTTTGTACGTCATGGTGTGATTGAACTCGGTGTTGCGTGCAGTGCAAGTTATTGAATTATTTTTAAGAAATAACACACTATGAAATCCTAGGGTGTTATAATAAATCATTAAAATTTGAAACCATTAAATTTAGAAATTAATATGACATATATATATATAAATAAATATATAAACACTCATTTATTTGGTAATCAATACTATGTAATATTGATAATCTGGTATGGACCAACTACATTTTTAACTAAAATGGGTTTTCTACACATTATCTGTTTTAATTTAAAAGTTAATTTAATAATATTTAGAAATTTTATATAGATTAAATATATTTTAATTTTAGTTCCAAAATACCTAAATATTATTTTATGGGTTATGTTATTTATTTTAAAAAATATAAAATTACTTAGTGAAAAAACTAGGCACCTTGTTTAGAATTGAAATAGTAAAACATCGAAAAAATGGTCAAAACCCTATAATGTATTTAAAAAGTGTGATTAGAAAAATGTTTGAGAATTTGTATACCTAATAATATGACATGATACAATATCTAAATTCTTTGGATTTAATAATCTTTGATTAATGAAATGGAATTTCTATAATATAATGGTTGTTTCTAAAAGTACCATTTTTTAGTCTTGTAAAAGTGGATAAATTGAAAACATTAATACACAAACATATATATAGAATTAATCCTTAAAAATATAAACTTCTTATCTCTGTATAACCTTGTCCTTCATATTTAAGACCCTAGTAAGGTAGAGTTATCCAACTCCCATTAATTTCAGGGGAACTTGTGAGGGAAAAATCTCGTCTCTTTATTATTTTTTTATTATTAATATTACTCTACATAATATCTTATCAAAATAGTAATATGAGTACTTCATTATCATAATTATACTAATGATTTTTTATATTAATTGTATATTCCTTTACAATTAATTTCCATATATTAATAAAAAACTGCCTCTTCTATTTTGTTTTTTACGGTATTTTTCCATTATTTATCAAAAAATATTAAAATATGATTTAAAATAATATAAACATAAAAATAAAATCGTTATTATTATATAAAAATTATATTATTTAAAAATAAATACCACGTTTATGATACCCATTAATCATGTTATAGTGCATTCAAGTTTGTGTATAAATAACCCCCGACATAAAGGATACTATAAAATTAGATTATTAATGAATATGGGAAATTGAATAGTAATTTTTAAAAAATATAATAATAAAATAATTACTTCTATATGGTTCTAGAAATATTATATTATATTATATTATTTATTATAAAAATATAAATTTCATTTTCTAAAAATCACCGAAATAAGACAACACCAATTGCATTTTCATGTAGTGTTCTAAAAAATATATGGAATGATATGATATATTTATAAATAAATAAAAACATATATTAAATAATTTTAAATGAAAAATTAATGATTATTTTTTTTCAAAGTATGGTAGTGACATTAACATTATTAAATAATCGTAAAGCAGTTAATGTTTAAAACTTTATATGGCCATAATACACTATAACTGATTAATATACTAAAGATAAAAAATTATAATAAGGATTATAAAAGGATAACAATATTTAATGTTGTTTTTAAATAGGATAATATTTTATTTATGTTTTTTTAAATGAATTTAGAGTGTGATCAACAACACATGAAAACAGGGTAAATGATTTTCATCTCCATTTCCCTTTATCATGACATTATTTGTATTATGAAGCTTTTTATTTAATTGGTGTGTATATTGTATATATTATATATTATATGATGAATTAAGTTTTCATTAATTAAATTATTTTTTATATTTTATGGAAATTATGAATCAAGGGTTTTGATTTTTATTATACTGAATGAGTAAGGACTAATTTTCAACTTACTTTAAAAAATAATGATTTATCAAATGCGATAATCCATTTCGGGAATTAGAAGAATAAGTAATTATAAATAATATATCATTTTCTTCTCCAATGGATTTATTTTATAAACATAAATTTTACAGTACCTCATTTTAAATTTTATCTTGGAAAATATTTTAACAGATGTGGGTTTTCAACAAGGATATTTCAAAATGTTCAATAGAGTTTCCCGTCCATTCAAAAGTAATTTTCTGTAATCCAAAGAAACATTTACATTGATAACATTGAAATATTTTCACAAGTAACCATTATGAAAGAGATTTTTTAAATTTAAACTTTGTCAATGTATATTCCATTACATTTTGTAATGTTTTATGTATTCTTCATGTTTCCATTATTAATGATTCATTTTAAAAGTAAAAGTTTCCAATGTATTTTTACAACCTTTTGTTGAAACTATTTATTCCCACATCAAGTCATAATTATAAAATATCCATTTAAAAGTAAATGTTTTCAAAGTATTTTCACTTATCCTCTTTGAATCCTTATTTATTTTCAATGATCCTTTAGTTAAAAATATGTCTTTCAAAGTCCTCCCACCCCTTAAAAAAATATTTTTGAAATTAATTTGTACTTCAATGTTTTAAAAGGATTTTTGAGAATATTTTTATTTTATATTTTCTTTACCATATATGGTTTATCATAGATTAAGTGATGTTTGAATATCCCCTTACATGTTTTTTGGAATTATTTATTTTATAAAATTCCAGTTGGGTTATTCAAAAAATATTTATGGTCATTTTATGTGATGTTTTTGAATTGTTTAAGAAACCCATTCTATTTACATGGGTTAATTATGATATATTTATGATTGTTTTATAAATGGGAAACATTAATATATATATAATGATGGTATGTGTCCTATATCTACCTCCCTTTCATTGGATAAGGATTTATATATTATTAGATAAAGATATTCAGGGTGAGATTATATATTGTTCACAATATGATGCATGAGGATTTTGATTTCTTACAACTTGAATCATTGTAAAATTATATGTTTGTAATATGAATAGTGGTAATTGTTAATGTTGAAAACATTAAGCATGTCCATTTTGTTTTTTCAAACTATAAAATATGGGGATTTTTTAGAATGTAATATTTTCCATTTTCTTATGTTTTCCCCATAATAAATTTTCATATGTCATGCCACAATTATATATGGTCATGATTATTCTAATTCACTACAGTTACTGTATTAGGATTCCATACCATTTTTACACAGTATATGTTTTATTTATCTAATATTTCATTCCCTTATATCATGATCTGGGGATAATTGATATTATTCACTATTCTAGTTAATAAAAATTACCCACCAACCCTGATTTCTTATAAACTGATGATCCAATCCATGATAAAATGATAATAAGGTTTCCCTCATGAAGTGTTAAAGCTCGTTTGTTTCTAATATTTACATTTCAAAAAGTTATTAGGATAAGTGTAATTTATGGGATGCTGAGAAGTTATTATAGTAGAGTTTTATTACGATGAAATATAAATTATGATTTTTATATTGAGAAGATCCAATACACTAAAACATTTAGTCCTTTTGTTATTCTTCAATTTTTGTGATTTATTATTTAAATGATGATATTAATGTAATATTTAATTCATTTTTAGCATGGGTCTCCATTGTTGGAATTAGATAACAATGTCGTTATTTTGGATACCATATAGATAACGTAACACTCAAATGTTTTAAAGATAGATTCTTAAACTACTAAGTCTATATGAAACTACACTTTTTCAAAAGGATATAATTTTAACATGGCTATTAAACATAATTTTTCCACTTCAATGTTTGGAATTTCAAAAAATGGACATACATGGTGGCGATTAATATGTTATATGGACTCTAATAAGAAAAAGTAATTTTTGGTGAATAATAACCTACCCTAATGGATAGTAAACAACCCTGTATGATAGAAATATGAAAAAATGAAATGTAACCTCACTAATGAATGTATTTAATATAATTTAAGAGACCATTATTAATTTTCAAGGTATTATAAAATGAGTTATTGTTTTAAATTTGTTATTTTTTAAATGAATTATTATTTTATTTTAAAATTATATTTCACATATTTAAAAAATCATTTTCAAATAATGTAGTTCATATTCTAATTCTACGAATCAAAAAATGTCTTGGGTTATTTTTCGGTATTTTTCTAAAATACATTAATTTTTTATGAATAGTGAAATATGGAAAAATACCACATATATAAATTATATGTTAAATATATTATTACTAGAATCATGGTTGATGTAAGAACAGTTGGTTAAAATATAAATTATATCATTAATTTTTTTGGTCAAATTAATTAATACTATTCATAGTCTTGAGCAAAAATATTAAACTAATGATTAATATAATGTAAAACACCTCCTCTCCCCCACTATAAATACCACCCCACCCCCTATTCCTCTTGCACCTCTTAGTATTTTATCATTGTCTAATTTTTTCCCAATACCCTTACCAAGGATCTTCGCCACATAAAAAATCTACTGGTCTAACCAAAAGAACAAAACCAAGGGCCATAAGGAAGATATCAAGGAGAAGAGATCAAGAAGTAAAGATCTTATTTCATTTCCTTGTGTTTTCTTGTCAAATATATTAATTTAATATAATATCTTATTGTACCGTTATTCGAGAGGCATGAAATCTCTAGTATTATATATATTCTTAATTTATATTATTTTTCTAGAAAAATTCCTTATCATTCTTCCTATTTCTTCCCCTTATTCTAAAAATAGAAACATCATCTGTGATGTGTCGGTTTACCGACATCCTAGATGATGTGTCTTCAATTTACATTATACCCTTTTAAAATGGTTATAAAACAATTTTAATGTTTGAAGATTTTTAATACTATTATGTTATATAATGAAACTAGTTCGTGATAATCGAAGAACTACCAAAACGATCTAATCTCATATCACTAAAGATATATCAATGATTCATACTCATACCGAAAAATCGAAATAATTAATGGTATCATTTAATATTATGGAACCATATTATTAACATTTCCTTCCATTTTTTTAATTTCATTTCCATACGATATTAAAATCAAATACAAACCAGCCATGTAAATCATGTAAATAATGCACCCGAAACAAAGGAAGGAACAAAATACTAATAATTAAAGGGTGATATGATGTTACAAAATGATCATATAACATGTTATAAACATTAATATGTTTTTTATTTTATTAATAACCATATTTTAATTACTATAAAATAGTTTTAAACAAGTTTTTTGTAAGAATAACCCTAGGTAAGGGAATTCATAACCCAATTTATATTCATTGGGTCAACCTTCTACTTCATTAATTTTGTGATATTAAAATTTTTAGTGTGATTAATTTTTTAATATTATGTTTAATTTTGTATATTTATAGTGTATTAACATATTATATTTACTATACTATGTCTCAATTCAATTATATGATATTTGTAAGGGGAATTTATTTTAAAATCCTTTTTTATAATTCTGTTTTGAAAAATTAAAAAGTAAGGATTTTATGAAATTAATCATGTTGTATGATTATGTTATAGTTATTGGGAATTATTTATAATGAAGGGTGTGACCAATATCTCCCCCAATGCATTGGGAGTGGGTAATTTCGAGGTCAACTGTATGTTTACTCCATGTGTAGTTGTGATGGTTAGACCTTAAGGTAACCATGAGGATTAAATTGTATGATAGTCGTGAGGTTTAAAATAGTAAGTTAGCCACAAGGGTTATAATATAAGTAATTGATTCCACCAGATACCTTAATGGTTCTATTTAGGTTCTCTATGTTTTGTAGAAATATCATTGAAATACCAATTTTCAGAAAGTATATATGGGGACAAATATGCCTTTTTGTAAATGATTTCATACATTTACATGTATTCATGGACTAATGTTTTAATTGCTTATTTTTATTTCCCTTATTGTGTTTTCTATGCTCAGAAAAAAAAAATTTAAATTATTTTCATAGGTTATAAGAATTTGTATGATAAATAAGTAATCCACGTTAAATGTTTTGATTGTTTTTCAAGGAAATCATTATTTATTTAAAATGTTTTAAATTTTGAAGGAAATTGGTACTGGTTTTGTGGTATTGACTATATAATAATATGGAATGTTAGGTATGTATTATGTCCCAAATATTTAAAACTCAAAACATTGAAAGATCCTCAATATGAAAGGTAGTGAGTTTTTAATTAAATTCATGATTATTTAATGTTTTAAGGTTGAGTTTTTATAGTCATTCATAGAGGATAGTTTAGACAAATTTAAGGATTAGAATTATTTTAATAGAATACCATAAATTATTTTTACTCTATAGTTATTTTTAATGATATATAATTTAGAGATTATGATCTTCTTGGACTAAGATATTTTTTTCTAGAATTTTTTTCTATAGAAGAAATAGGGAAGCTAAAGTAGAAAGAAACCAACAAAATTATTTCATTTCAAATTTGCATCCTAGAATGGTAGGGATTGGAATCTAGTATTTTTGGACAGTAATGGATCATTTGATGTGGTCAAAAAATGGTGGTGGTATCCAAGTAAGAGAGAAACTAGAGCTACCACAAAGGAACACAACAATAGTGGAAAACATTATGAGGCAACACCCTCCTTCTTTGAGTTTATCTTCTGACATAGTAGTGGATAAAGGATGGATTAAATCCCCTGAAATTAGATTTGATGTTATGGGATGTTATGATTATCAAAAGGAAAGTATTTCCATTTATCATTTTGAAGTTGAAGCTGACCAGTTGTGGTATATGGTCAAGATTGTCAGGGATAGATAGGATTCTGAATCCTTAGAGTATGATAGATTTAAAATTATTTTCCTCGATAATTTTTTTTTCTTAAGGTGGTTTTACTTAGAATGAATAATAAATTACTTGAATAGAAGAAAAAAATAGTAATATTCAGTAGCCTTATATAAATAAAACTTCCCCTGATTTTCATGGTAGGCTCTAAATATTATTGAGGATCTGGATAGAAAAATAAATCATTTTTACATAGCATTGTAGCCATGATACCAAAGGGAATAGACGTCATGGGAATTCAAAAGATATGAGAATTTTTTCCAATGTTTTGAGAGTGCAATAATGAAGTTGATGATGATCATGTGAAATTTGAGAACAAGAGGAATAATAGGTCTAGAAAGAAAGAAATGTTTATGAATCAGTAAAAAAACTGAAGGTAAGAATGTTCAGTTTTTAGTTTGTGAAATGGGTGGTAAAAAGGACACAAGGGAATGACTTCCTAAAACTGGGAAGGGTTTTCGATGTGTTTTGTTTAGAAATATGGCCTACAATTTTAATGAAAATTGTCCTAAGACTTATCATGATAAAGAAACAGTAATTTGTTTGAAATGTGGTGAGATGAGTCATTATAAAAATACCTACCCAATGAAATATCTGAATGATATAAATAATCCAAACTATATCCAAAGGGTGTAGTGAGACCCTTTGTGACTACGTTAGTAGATGTTTTTCCATCCAATGAATTTGTGTTAAGTACTTTGTTTGTATACATATATTTTCATAGGCTTGTTTGATATGGGGTATACATATTCCTATATTTTTGACGATTTTTTAGTAAATTAGAAAAATCACCTCAACTTATAAGACCATAACTTATTGCTAAAACACCATGGGGAGTATTACAAAATAGAGGAATCAGAAGAATATTCTTATTTATATTTGTGGAAAGATCTTACATGAAAACCTTTTGGTTTTTACCACAGATAAGTTTGATGTTATTCTATGTATGGATTGGATTTCTTGTTATCAAGCTATAATTTATTGTAGAGCTGACGAAGTGGTTTTTCAGAAAAAGATTCAGTTTTAATGAAAAAATGAACCCTTAAAATTGATAAAATATCTGGAATCTGAGAACATTTTGAAACATGGAAATGAATCTTATCCTATTCATATTGTTGAAAACAAGGGTACAATTTGGATTAATAATGTGAAAGTGGTAAGTGAGTATCTTGATATTTTTACAGATGAGTTACCCAGTGGTATACATGACCTGTAATATGTTTTACTATTGAATTATTTCCTAATGCTAATAAATTTACAAAACCCCCATATCGAATGGCCCAAAAGGAACTTATTGAATTGAAAAATAAGTTGTAGGATTTTCATGATAAAGGCTTCATTTGTCCCTGCACTTCACCAGGGGATGCTTATTTTTTGTTCATTAAAAATAAAGATGGTTCCATGAGACATTTCATTGATAATATAGCTTTGAAAAAGAGCATTTTTAAAAACAAGTATCATTTTTATCATATCAATGAATTGTTTGATTAGATCATGGGAGCACAATATTTTTCAAATATTGAATTTAGATCTGAATACCATTATCTAAAGGTGAAGGTGTAAGGACCCAAAAATTCCATGTAATTTTTTTGAATTATTTGTTATTATTATGAGTATATGAAAATTTATGACGCGTGATTCCATGGCCTGGTGTTCCCAAAATGAATTTTTGAACTTTTTTAAGGTACCATAAGTAAACGCGTGGGCCTCATTTTCTGTCACTTGAAACGTTTCTCGGAATTGAAATCTGTGAACACCGTTGAATCCACTAGACGAGGATTCGCTTAAGGGAAGCATCACATTGACCACAGTAGGCCAAGAGAAAAAGTTAAATATTGGACTTTACAAAAAAATAATAAAATAACATATCAAGTTATTTTATTTAGTTTTCTCCAGTGGATGAGCAGCGATGGTGGGACTTATGGGTTGTCAATCCAAATAATGGATTGACCCTCCAACTATGTAACCTAAACATTGTATCATTAATTACATTTCATAAATGAACTACATTAATCAAATTCAACACGGGTAGCTTCCCCTTCTTTTTAAATGGAGATCAGGGTTGGGTTTTAAGACTGCTTCATCAAGCGAGGAACCTCTAGCGAAAACCTGCAGCAACTTCCATCGATAGAGGACATAAGTTGGGGTGGCAACGATCAAGGACGAATGAACATCGATGGACTCAATACGACGTGGACTTTCCACCCACCAACGACCGTGATACCTCCAATGAATCATGAGATATGGGTTTTATTTTTATTTTATTTATCTATGAAGAATTATTTTTCTTCTACTTGTTATCATGTTATTAGAGAGGGACAAGGCCAAAAAAACAAGGCCTGAACCCCCTTCCACTTTGTTCTTGTGGCGTTCTTCTGGGGGACAATTATTCAACTCATCAAAATCTAGAATCCAGGAGCGTCGAAGGTTTGACGACATCTTGGGAAGACCGTAGGTGTGATATGAAGTGAAAAAGGAACTCCAAAGTGTCACCAGAGACCCTCGGGAGAGGCACTCATGATTCGCACTGTGGCGCCAGAGACCTATGTCGGCTTATGAGAGCCGCGGCTGGAAACTGCCATCCACAGTGGAAGAGAAATGCCGCTAGGTGATGCGGCTGTCGGACAGGTGACCTATAGTGGCCGGCTGAGGAGGTGGAGATGGCGTGTCGTCATGCACCACGTTGAAGGAAGCGTAAACATCAATGTCAAAGCGAAACTAGAAAGAGACTCGCTCACTAAGAGTCCCACGTGTGATTGGGGGGTGCCACTAGGTTCGCCAATGAATGGAGCCATATTGTTTCTTTGAGCTATTCGGGAGTAGTGAACCATATGACCCTGCATGGGTCATGCTAGCATGCGGGCCGAGAAAACATGAACCAACAAAGAAGGGGAAGGACGGGTTGGTCCGCGGAACAGCCCAACCTAGGCTGGCCTAGTCTAGTTCGGGCCAGGCCAGGTCGGACCTCAACCAGGTCGGATCCGAACCAAGTCAGGTCGACTCCGACCTCTCTCAGGAACATAAATGATTAAAAGGCCATGTCTTGCAAACCAGATGTCTATTTGATAAACCTTATATAGTGATGTGATCCTAGGAGAAATAATGTCCTTTTGATATAATCCACATGGGTTTTGGAGAAAGTTCGACTATGTCTGGGTTAGATCGTACCTAAATCCCACTTGGCCCTCAGCACTAAATGCCTATAACTTAAACACCTGATGTCAGACTGACACACCATCTATTGCATTGGAACCCTTCTGAAATGACAGATCATCGAGTTACTTATTCATGTAACTTAGTACCGGTTGAAAAACTAACGATTGATTGAGGAGTGGTTCTCCCAGAATCAACCATATTATGAGAAGGAAACCTAGGGCTAGTAGTGAGGTGGAGGTTGGGAGCAGATCATACAAAGGCTAGTACCGAGCAATCCTATGTGAGTTAGCACCTAACAATCTAGTGTGGATCAGCACTGAGAAATACTGTGTTGATCAGTAGTATGAGACCCGACGAGGCCCATACATAGAGCGTCCCATCCTGGATCAATGACATACTGATCATAGGTGGATCAAAACTCACCGATCATATATAGGTCAGCATATACTAATCTTGTATGGGTCAGATCCTATGTGGGTCCTCTTAGGGTAAGTACCTATGGAATCTGGGTAGGTTGGATCCTCTGTGGGTCATTTGGGGGTTAGTACATACCAATCCTATGTGGGTTAGACATCCTATGGTTATTAGCAGTTCCTTTCGACAAAATAAGATGACCTAGGTTCTTGAATAATCATCTGTACTTTTGTTCATTACTTATACATGGTTTGAGAAATGTCTATTTCTTTTAGCTTTGTGATTGAGATCATGATTTGTGGTTCTCCTTTGTGGGATTCTGAGAGACCTTCGGGGGTCTCGAGGTCCATATGGGGTATTGTTATACTCCCCCTACACAGGCTTTTCCCGCACCTTATTCTATCTTGTGAACACGACAAGCATCTTGGCTGATACTTGGGGGATCCAAGACCAAGTAGTACAAGGAGGATATTGGCTGACGTGGAGAGCATTAAAGACGAGTTGTACCTACCATTTAGGTAGGTTCTTCAGTGGGAAATTCTAAGAGTTGTTTTTTGTTTTTCAGTTATAGCTATTCTTTTTAGTTTGGATTGTATTCCTTCTTAATTACATTCAGTACACACCTTTACTACAACAGTTTTAATTTGTGGTTGCATAATGTTGTGTTCTTGGATTGTGTGTTTGAATAGGTTTAAAGGAAAACCCTTCAAATTTTTGGGATACACATTTCTGGTGATTGTTTCCAACCCCTAGCCTTTGGACGGCAGGCTTGGGGTAGCCATAGCACAGGCCCCGGGGGGCGGATCATGACAAAGTGGTAATAGAGGATTCAGTTCTACCAATGTACTAGGACTCTGATCATCTTAATAAGAAATACTGTTATGTTTTTTGAGTGTAGTTTTCAGTTTGGGGAGTCTACTGTTGGTGCAGCGGCCGATGTATCCATATACCAGCACCCCAGATTCTAATTTCCGATGAATTTCACAAAAATACTAATTGCAAGTGCTTTGGAATTCTTTTTTACTTTGATCTCTTTTGAGTTAGATCAATGGGTATCATTTATTGACCATGGTGCACCTATTTCTTTTCTAGATGCCTCCTCATAGACAACCATATAGTACTCTCAAGAGAGTTCATGATGACGGCCCACCGAGCGACGAAGATTTAGTGGAGGGACCTCTAACTGTGGTAGCACCTTTGGGTTGTGCAGCAGCAGCACCACCACCTGTTTGGAAGAATATGCCACCAACCCCACTAGAAGATAGAGCATGCGACTAAATAAATATCATGTGTTCCAATGATAGTGGTATCTGAGGTTTCGAGGTGAGATAGATCTCCAAGCAGCTGAGGACTGGCTGGAGGCTGTGGCTAGTGTTTTTCACTGGGTTGAGACACCATCTAATCATATGGTTATCCTAGCTCCTCCCCTTTTCTAGGGAACAATAGCGAGATGGTAGATCCTGATGCTCAAGCCACATTATGAGGCGACCCTCACCTCGACGGAATTTGAAATCCTATTCAGGGCGGATTTCATTCCAGCGACACTACACTCTGTGTGTATTTAGGAGCTCCTACACTTACAGAAGTGCATCCTGACAGTAGCCTAGTAGTCGAAGAGATTCACTGACCTCATGCTACTGTAATGACATGGTAAAAGACCCATTCACCAGGGACCAAACCTTTGAGCAACATCTTCGGAAAGAGATCCTCGCATTGATGATATTGATAAATATCCTGATGCAGGATGGAGCGCCCGAGCAAGAATTGTTGATGGTGAGCTCCATAGCTGAGAAGACACCAACGGTGAGAGAGACCACCAGGAAATAGGTATCCGAGTCATCTACAGGAGGTAGTAGACAGATGACCTGGATGTCCAAGAAGTCCAAAACAACCAATGGAAGACCCTTTGATGTAGGGTCATTGTTGTGGAGCTCTTGAGGTAGAGAAGGTCAGCTGAGAGGTAGACTGTGCTTTACGTACTACAGGCAAGGCCACATGGCTTTCGACTGCTTGAACTGTTGTACTGATGATCAACAGAAGGTAGGGGGACCTTCGAGGTAGAGTTATATATTTGAGGGAGGAGGTCCGTAGTTCAGTGGAATGGGTAGAGGAGTATTCCATGCAGTAGGTGGTGGGAGGTGATTTGGGGTTCTACCGTAACCACCACATGGAGGTCCACCCAGACAACAGGGAGCAGGTGGACCAGGGTGAGCACAACATCAGGCAACTGAGGCCTATGACCACGGTGATCCAGAGGTGATTAGAGGTATGATCTGATGTCTATTCCACCATATCTTCATTATTAATAGACACAGGTTTCAGTCACTCTTTCATTTCCAAGACACTCATTTGGAGCACATAGATTCTGATAGAGCCGTTGGCTCAATCATTATGATTAGAGAATCCTACGGGAAAGGATTCAATGATTACACACTAGTTCTGACAGTGTGATATTACTCTATGAGGTGAGATCTCCGGCTATGATCTCCTAGTATCAACGTAGAGGCCTTACGACATCATCTTGGGTATGGATTGGCTATCCATAGTCCTTGTTCAGATCGATTGTTTTAAGCGCATAGTGTAGTGTGTCTATGAGGATGGGATCAGGTTTTCATTCACCAGTGAGAAGGAAACCATTTCAACATAGGATGGGATTTCTTAGAGGATGGTGCAGCTGATCACTCATCAATTAGCTAGCATCACCCTCATAGTAGTTTGAGTGAGGAGTACACGTTATCATGTAGTGATGGGTCAATATGATGATGCCTTTCCTGATGATGTTTTGGGCCTACCTCTATGCAGAGAGGTAGACTTTTACATCAACCTGTGCTCTAGGAAGACACCGATATCTACACCAACATATTGGACAGCTCCTGTAGATCTATGGGAGTTGCGGGTATAGCTGGAGGACTTACAGGGAAAGGGGTTAATATGGTTTAGTGTTTCTCCATGGGCATCCCTGATCTTGGTCGCCTATATGGAAGATGGGAGCATGAGGATTTGTGTGGACTATGGGCACCTGAACTAGGTGACCATGAAGAACAAGTTTCTACTCATGAGGATCGATGATCTATTCGACTAGATGAAGGGATCTCGATGGTTTTCGAAGATAGACCTCAGATATGTCTATAATCAGCTAAGAGTATGGGACAAGCTTGTGCCAAAGACAACCTTCAAATGTCGGTATGGCCATTATGAGTACATGTTGATTCCTTTCGATGTGACCAATGCTCCAACAGTGTTCATGGGGCTCATGAACATGATCTTTCAGCCATACCTCGATCACATTGTGGTGGTCTTCATCGATGACATCTTGATATACTCTGTGTCAAAGAGGTAGCATTCCACACACCTATAGATAGTCTTGGATACACTCCGAGAGCACCAGCTTTAGGGAAAGCTATCGAGGTGACAGTTCAGTATACTGTAAGTCAACTTCCTAGGGAACGTTATATCATATGCGGGATGAAAGGACCAAGTTGGAGCAATGAACCAATGAGAGGGGTAGGGGGGGGGTTTGAATCAGTAGTACCCCTTTTCCCCTTTTTTAGTTCCATTAATATTGAGAACAACCTTTGTCTCCTGTTAAAGATATAATTCCCTGCCGAGAAAACAAAAAAGCACACATCCAAAGGTACACAAAAATTTACAAGGTTCACTATTCAATAATAATATCTATGTCCTTGGTATGGTTGGAAACAATCTAGCACCATAAAATCCACTAATAAAACAATCCTTGGATTACAACGAGTAGGATATAACATTACACTCGTGAAGCACTGTTAAACAATCACTTCAGTGCATGTGCACCCTCTTAGCACAATATGGAAATATCTATTTTCTTGTAACAACTTATGTTACCTGAACTTACTTTCAAATACAAAAGTGTAAGTTGGTTCAACACAAATCGTCACTTCCTTACCCAGAAGAAAGGCAAGGACTCCTTGGACTTGAGATAGATCAATTACAGTTCGAACTTCCCAATCTGAATCTCTATTTCAAATTTTCCCAATCCGATTCTTTAATCCGAATTCTGTCCTTCAATCCGATTCATCAATCCAAATATTCCTCATTCTGAGAGACTCAATAAGGTGTCAACCAATAATGATTCCCCATTCTGATTAGCGGAGTCTGAACTTCCCATTCCGAATCTCCATTCTGATTTTTCTCATTCTGAGAAACTCAATACGTTATGAACCAGTATCAAATTCTCATTACAATTAAAACTGTAATGAAACTCTGTAGGCCAAACACTTATTTCTCTCTCTATATTATCATATCTTCTCTCACTACTTAATCGTCACACTTTTACATTGTACACTGATCTCCTTTTATAGGTGCTCCAAAGTTTGCTTAGGCGGGAATCCAAAATATTTTCCCACTCACTTAGATTCACCCAAATCTTAATTTCTCCTTAAATCTATGAGTATTTAAGATATTTTCAATGCTTCTAGAATCTTCTAGAATTTTCTTCCACTTCTCTTGATTTAGAACTTTGGCCTTTTCCGGATCTGACCGTGTTACACAAGTTTCTCTGTATCACATTCTCGGATCCACTCATCAGTCTTCTCGGCATCACTTTCTCAGATTCAATCATATGTTTTCTCAGTATCATATTCTCAAATTCACTCATCTGTCTTCTTGACATCATATTATCAGATTCACTCATCTGCTTTCTCGAAATCGTATTCTCGGATCCAACCTTCCTGATTATTCGGCATCAGTTTCTTGGATCCAACCTTCTTGAGTCATCGACATCACTTCAATTCTCAGCATGACTCTTCATCGGTATTTTGGCATGACAACATTTCAATTCTCAGTATGACTCTTCATCACTTCTCGATATGGCTTTTCATTTCTTCCTTAGTATGAAAAATTCTTCATTATTAGTATGACTCCTCTTTATTCATCGATACCGAAGATTTTGAATTCTCGGTATGACTCCTCTAGATCTCGATTTGGCTTCACTAATTCTCAGTACGATATTCTGGTTCTCGGTGTGACTTCACAGATTCTCAGTATGACTTCACCACTGCTCAGTACGACATCTGGTTCTTTGTGCGACTTCACCGATTCCCAGCATGACTTCTCCGATAAACTTTTGATTTCATCATGAGTACATGCATATACAAACAAATTTAGAGTTACAAAACAGCAAAGCATCATCACAATGCGCAATGAAGTCTTAGATCCTTCACATCTTCTATCAGCCAGCTTCCAAATTCAACTACTTCTAGGTTCCGAGAATTTACAACTTCCCAGTTCCAAATTTCTCAATTTTCAGATTTTGAGTTCTCCAAACACCAGGTTCCGAGAATTGAAACTTCTAGGTTCTGTATCTTTAAGCTTCTAGGTTCTGAATTCTTTGAAATGAATGATATCTTTCGTTTATGAAAACTTCCTTAAGACCAATAAAATAAAAAACATGCAAACCATCTCTGCTTTTAGCTTAGTCGTAACAACCTCCCCCTTTGGATTATGTTGTCAACCATGTTTTCATAAATCACCAAACATTGAAACCTCATGCAATGGAGTAATTATCAATAATTCTAATACCACGTGAGGAAACTCAATGTAGGAACAAGAATCATTGACAACAAAACCATACTGTCCATAAGGTAGTGAATATGACATCTTAGTCTTCCTTTTCTAACATCTTCATTCTTCCTGTAAACAAATTCAAGTTCTTTCCTACAACCACTCCAATAAAATAGTTAGAAAATTTCACAAACACAAACACTACTGAGTTCATAGCTTACCCCCAACTCTCTCTTTAAACAATAGATTTATGATACAAAAAAACTCCCCCCCCCCTGACAAAAAAATCCAAAGGTAAGAAGAGAGGGGACAGAACAAAATACCTTAGCCTTGAAGAGAAAGAGGATGGACACCCATGTTCAACCTCAATCTTGAGAATGATTCCTTTGATAAGGGTTTTGTGAAAATATCAGAAAATTGTTCAGCAAATGAAAAATATTCAAGTTTCAGTTCATTCTTTTTCACATGCTCATTGATGAAAGGATATTTTATTTCAATATGCCTCGATCAAGAATATTGGACAAGATTTTTGGTAAGATTAATTATGCTTTGATTATCACAACCCAAGAGCAAGGGCAACTTCACTTAAACTAAAAAATCATCCAATTGTGTTTTCATCTAGATAAGTTGAGTAGCGTACATGGTGGCAGCAACATATTAAGATTCATCTGTATTGAGTGTCACAGAATTATGCTTCTTTGAGTGCCGGCCAACATAACTTTTTCCCATAAAGAACACTTCACCATATGTGGATCTTCTATCATCAACATTTTCTACCCAATCTGCATCTGAATGGCCAAACAAATCAATTTTATTTGATACACTATACTTGATTCCAAATTCTGTTGTGCCTTTTATGTATCTAATAATTCTTTTTCCAGCAACAAGATGTTATTATTTTGGATCACTCTAGAATATTGCACATAAAGTAACCGCAAAAACAATTTTTGGTCTTGAAGCAGTTATGTACAACAAACTTCCAATCAGCTTTTGATATTCTTCCTAATCAACTTCTTTTCCTTCATCATTTTTTCTTAGCTTTGTTCTCACTGATATATGAGTTGATACAGGTTTTGAGTTTTCCATACCAAATTTCTTGAGAAGTTCATTAGGATACTTTTCATGGGAGAGAAAAATGAATTCTTTCTGTTGCAAGATTTGTAACCCAAGAAAGTATCTCATTTCACCCAACATAGACATCTCAAATACATTCTTCATTTCTTCAACAAACCTTTTACAACTTCTTTCATCATTCCTGGAAAAAATATTATCATCAACATAGAACATCACAATGAGAGAACGATGTTGGCTTTCCTTGATTTACAGATTGCTATCAACTCTTCCTTTCTTGAAGTTCATCTCTTTTAAACAAGTATCCAATTTGGAATAGCATGCTCTTGGAGCTTTCTTTAGACCATACTAGCCTTTCTTTAACCTACACACATAACTTTCATCCTTCCCAACAACAAATCCACATGGTTGTTCAATATAAACTTCTTCTTTAAGATCACCATTAAGAACTATGGATTTGAAATCCATTTGTAAGATTTTGTAGCCTCATTGTGCAGCAATAGAAAGAGAGATTAAGATAGTTTCTAATCTGGCCACTGGAGAAAAAGTTTCTTCAATGTCAATTCCTTCAATTTGAGTGTAGCCTTTGCAAACCAATATTGCTTTATTTTTGATAACTTCACCTTCTTCATTTAGATTGTTCCAGAAGACGCACTTTGTGCCAATAATGTTCTTATTTTTAGGCTTGGGTATGAGTTCCCATGTATCATTATTTTCAATCTGATCCAATTGTTCATTCATGGACTGAACCCATTATAGTTGCTCAAAGGATTCTTTAACATCATTTGGTTCCACTTTGGAAAGCAAGGAAGTATGTGGTATGGAATTACTTGTTTTTCTTGTTTGAACCAGGTGACATTGATCACCAATTATGTTCTGATATTACACTTATTTCATCAACCATGGATAATATTTTCATGTGCCATCATCATCACTTGATATGGCTGAATTTGATTATTCATCTTGATTAGGATTACAATTCATTGCATCCTTATCCGAATCATTAACTTCATCTTCCCCATCTTCCTTGTCTGTCTGGACATGCTTATCTTTCCCTGGATTTTCAATGACTTTTACATCAACTGCATCCACCACTCTTCTTATTTCCTTGTTAAAACATATATAACCTCTTTTTTATGGTGAATAACCACGAAAAATTCTATCTTCTTCTTTATACTCAAATTTTCCATTGTTTCCACCTTTCTGCTTTATAATGCATGGGCTCACAAAAACTTTAGCATGCTTCCTATTTGGATTAATTCCATATATAAGTTTATATGGTGTCTTGTTTGTTTGGGGCTTGTAGAAACATAGATTTTTAATATAAACAGCTATACTTGTAGCTTACCTCCAAAATTAATGAGTAAGGCCATGTTCAAGCAACATAATTCTTTCCATTTATACCAAGCTTTTGTTCTTCCTTTAAGCAACCCCATTTTGTTGAGTTGTATATAGAGCAATATATTAATGCTGAATTACATGCTTCTCAAAATGGTCTTAAAATTATTTACTTCTTTACTCACCACCATTATCTGTTCTCAACTTCTTCACAGGGTACTCACATTCTTTCCAAACTTTTCTTCTGAAGCTTTTAAGCATTTTCAGGGCGTCTGACTTGTGCTTCATAAACAGAACACATGTAATGCGAGTAAAATCATCAATGAAGGTGATGAAGTACTTGTATTCATTTGTTTATTGTTTTCTCATCGGCCCACATATATCAGAATGTATTAGTTTAAGGGGTTGTTTAGAACAAATGTCAACATTCCTATGCACAACACCTGTAATCTTTCTTTCTGACAGGTAGTGCAAAACCAATCTCATCTTCTTGGAAAATCTAGAATATCTCGAACACAGTCCCTTTTAGATAACTTTCTCATATTTCTCTAACACATGTGTCCAAGTATTCTGTGCCATAACTGATTTTCTTCCACTAAGCTCATGTAACATGAATTTTGTGAATTTCCAACCTAAAACAGATTCCCTTTGGTTCGTTTTCCTCTTCTAACAATCTACCCATCTTCTTCACTTTTCGCAACAAATCCATATTTCTTGAAGATAACTTTGTTACCCTCATCACAAAATTGTGATACACTCAGCAAGTTGTGATTTATCCCATCAACATACAGAGTTTTCTTAGACTTCAATTTTTCCTTCCCAATGATGGCTGATCCAACACCATTGATTTTTAAAGATTCATCATTGCCAAATGTCATAGTGCCTTCTTTAAACTTCTTCAAATTATTTAGCTACTTCAATTCTCCTATCATATGAGAAGAACACCCACTATCAAGTATCCAAGGTCGTTCTTCCTTTGTAACTTTTAGATAAGTTTCAACAACAAGAGATTTTTCATCTTTCAATTCAATCTTCACCTTCAGCTTCTGAGAATTAAGAACTTTTTGTTGTGCTGGTAACAACACAAGACATCCTTTTGCAAGATGTCTAGGTTTTTCACACCTTTCGCAAATAGTCTCGAGAGGTTAGAACCTATTTCATGTCTTGACTTCATTCTTCTCAACTTTCTTTAAGTAAACATTCTCACTCTTCTTTCTATGAAGAGATTAACTCCCCCTCAATCTCTTCCTTTCATAACTTGTGGGGTTTTGATAATACTGTCGATTGAACCAACACATATTCGATGTATGCCAGAATCCACCACAAAACCAATAGTACCCATAGGAGTACCTTCCTCTAATGCTTTTGTACTGATATTTCTATGTTACTCTTCCTTCAGACACACCAAACATTATTTTGTTAGAAAGATTGTTTTTCTGGAATTATTCCTTCTCTGATTTTACTTGTTTTTTCACCAGTGTTATACTTATGTTTCCTTGAAGCTTCTGAGTTTCCAGCAATAATTGTCTTGTCCACATAAATGGATTTCTCATCTTTCTTCTTCACAAAAACCACTTTATTCTTCTGTGGAATTCTCTCAGGATTTTCTTGTTGATAGATTTAACTTACATTAGTAGTTGAGTTTTGAAAACATATGTTTCTTAATTCAACTTCTGAGAGCTTTTTTTGAATGATCTCTAATTCTTCCTCTTTTTCTTTCAGCTTAACTATCATGTCCTCTTTTTGGTTTTTCTCATATTTAAGAGGCTTCTTCAAATCTTCATGTTCTTTCTCAAGTTATTCATTAACATTATCTTGATTTCATGCCGAGGAACATTCATCTTCAAACTTTTTGTTAATTTTCTCCAGCCTTCTAATCTTCCTTAAACATTCCTTCAATTCTTCTTTCAGATTCATATCAAGATAAGTTTCTTCTTCTTCCGAGTTGCTGCTTCCGAAATATTCATAATCCACTATTGAAATGAATGTATTCTCAACACCATGCTCAACCGATTTTTCAGATTCAACATAACTTTCTTCATATTCATCATTTATTGATAGAAAACGTTTTCTCTTGGATTTAAAGAACTTATTTTCTTTCCTCGACTTTCCTTTACCACCCTACTTCTTCCATAACTTTCTTGGATTTCTTTCTTCTTCATCACTGTCTTCCTCATTCTCCCTTTGAGGAAAGTTAGATACAAAGTGGACAATGCCCCCACATTAAAAACACTTCAAGGGAAGTTTTACCTTGTATTTATCTATTCCTATATTAAAATTTTTTGAAAATAGGGATAAAATATTCTTATGATTTTTACATTCCTATCTTTCAGAGTCAGAGTCACCACCATTTTCTTTAATCAAGATCTTCTTAGACTTCTCATTCTTTATGGATTTGAAAGATAATTATATGTCATCCTTTGTCCTGGTATTCATATCCTTTTCCCTTATCATCTCATATGTAATGAGTGCGTAATGCAAATCATGAAGAGATAAAGTCTCTGAGTCTCTGTCTTCTAATGAAGATACCATTACATCAAATTTATCCAGAATAATCCTCAAGATTGTTTCCACCATAGTAGAGTCGTTCATCTCTTCACCAAGACATATAATGGTATTAATAATTTCATTCACCCTTGTGAAGAAATCCCAAACAGATTCTTGCTCTCCCATCTTCAAGTCTTCATACTTAAACCTCCATATTTGAAGTTTTTCCTTCTTGACTTTTGTGTTGCCTTCATATATGTTTTTCAGTTTGTCCTATATACCTCTGGTTGTGGCCACTCTTTTCACTATCAAGAACTCACTTTTAGAAAGTGAAGACAATATAGCATTCTTGGATCTTCCATCATTCTCATGAAACTTCTTGCCAACAGGTGTAAGTGGAACATTATCATCAATTGAAGGAAACCCAACTGTTGCAGCTTCAAGAACTTCATAGCTAATAGAAATGAGATACGGTAGCATTCTATCCTTCCATATGTGATAGTTCTTCCCATAGAATAACATAATTCCTTTACTGTACACACAATTTAGATTTTCCACCAGTAATGAAAACAAAGGAACCTTGCTCTGATACAACATGAAATGACCTAGTTGGTGAAATGAACCACTAAGAGGGGGGGGGGGGGTGAATCAGTGGTACCCATTTTTCCCATTTTAAGTTCCCTTAATATTGAGAACAAACTTTGTCTCATACTAAAGATATAATTACCTGCTGAGAAAACCAATAATCACACATCTAAAAGAACACAACAATTTACAAGTTTCACTATTCAATAAGAATAACTACGTCCTTGGTATGGTTGGAAACAGTCCATCACCATAAAATCCACTAAGAAAACAATCCATGGATTAAAATGAGTAGGATATAACCTCACACTCGTGAAGCACAGTGAAATAATCAATTCAGTGCGTGTGCGCCCTCTTAGCACAATAAGGCAATGTCTCTTTTCTTGTAACAACTTATTTTACATGCACTTCCTTTCAAATTAAAAAAATTTAATCAAATTTAGCACAAATTATCACTTCCTTAACCAGAACAAAGGTAAGGACTCATTGGACTTGATATAGATCAATTACAGTTCGAAAATCCCATTCCGAATCTCCATTCCAAAATTTCACAATCTGATTCTTCAATCTGAATTCTGTCCTTGAATATGATTCTTCAATCCAAATGTTCCTCAGTCCGAGAAACTTAACACGTTGTCAAAAAATACTGATTCCCCATTCTGATTAGTTCAGTCTGAACTTACCATTCTGAATCTCCATTCTGATTTTTCTCATTCCGAGATACTCAATACAGTGTCAACCAGTATCAAATTCTCATTACAATTGAAACTATAATATAACTCTATCATCCAAACAATTATTTCTCCCTCTATATATTATCATAGCTTCTATCACTACTTAATCATCACACTTTTACTTTTTACTCTTATAACCTTTTATAGGTTCTCCAAAGTATTCTTAAGAGGGAAACCAAAATATGTTCCCACTCACTTAGATTCACCCAAATTATAGTTTCTCCTGAAATCTCGGAGTAATTAAGACTTTTTCAACAGTTCTATAATCTTCTCGAATCTTCTTCCACTTATCATGATTTAGAACATTGGCCTTTTCCGGATCCAACCTTATTACACAAGTTTCTCGGTATTACATTCTCAGATCCACTCATCTTTCTTCTCGGCATCACTTTCTCGGATTCACTCATCTGTCTTATCGACAACATATTCTAGGAGTCACTCATCTGTTTCTCGGCATCATATTTTCAGATTCACTCATCTGTCTTCTCAGCATCATATTCTCAGATCCACCCTTCCTGATTATTCGACATCACTTTCTCGGATCCATCCTTCTTGAGTCTTCGGCATCACTTCAATTCTCGACATGACTCTTCACCGCTTCTTCGGCATGACACCATTTCAATTCTTGTTTTGATTCTTCATCACTTCTTAGTATGGATTTTCATTGCTTCCTCTGTATGAAAAATTCTTATTTCACTGTATCACTCCTCTTTATTCATTGATACCGATGATTTTTAATTCTTGGTATGACTCCTCTTGATTTTGGTATGGCTTCACCAGTTCTCGGTATGATATTATGGTTCTCGGTATGACTTATGGTTCTTGGTGGGACTTCACCAATTATCAGTATGATTTCACCAATTCTCGGTACGACTTCGGGTTCTCGGTATGTGTTTACCGATTCTCGGTACGACCTCTCTGATCAACTTTTTCATGCATTGTGAGTACTTGCATATACTCACAAATTTAGAGTTAAACAATAGAAAAGCATCATCACAATGTGTAATGAAGTCTTAGAGCCTTCACATCTCCTATCAGCCAGCTTCCAATTTCAACCGCTTCCAGGTTCCAAGAATTTACAACTTCCTGGTTCCGAATTTCTCAATTTCCAGATTCCGAGTTCTCCGAACACCAAGTTCCGAGAATTAAAACTTATAGGTTATGAATCTTCAAACATCCAGGTTCTGAATTCATTGAAATAAAAGGTGTCTTTACTTTATGAAAACTTCTTTATGACCAAAAAAATACAGACCATGCAAACCATCTCTGATTTTAGCTTGGTTCTAACACTGGAGTTGTTGTGGATCCGGTGATGATAGAAGTGGTTCTTTCTTAAGATTCACCCAAGGGGGTGACTGAGGTGCAATGATTTCTAGGATTGGATGGGTACTACCAGAGATTTTTAGCTGACATCTCCAGGGTAGCGACACCCTTTTCATCTTTTACAAAGAAGGGGATGCCTTTCTTGTGGATGGAGAAGTACTGAAAAATTTGTTAGGAGATGAGGTAGGGACATACAAGTGCTTATACCTTGAGGCTACCAAAAGAGGTAGTTGGGTACATAGTCTACTACGATGCATCAGGGAACGAACTATGTTGTGTTCTGATACAGGAGAAAGTGGTGATCACCTATGGCTCACAGAAATTGAGACAACATGAGCAGAACTATGCTACCCATAACCTGGAGTTAACAACAGTGGTCTTTGCACTGAAGATGTGGTGACACTACTTGATGGGTGAATGTTTTATTATTTACTCTGATCACAAGAGTATTAGGTATATCTTATCATTGAAGGACCAGAACTGGAGATAGTGGTGATGGTTAGAGTTCCTCTTAGACTATGACTTTAATATAGTCTATACTCTTGGGAAGGGGAACATTGTATCAGACACACTCAGCATGATTTCTAGTCTACATTTTCTGAGTGAGGCAACAAAAAAGCTAGCCGCTCTATAGATATCCTTCATGGATAGAGATGGAGTTGCTAACTTGTAGTCTATGACTATTACTCCCTCACTTCTACAACTAGTTCGAGAGACACAACTTGGGGACGTTGACTGTGAGGACCAACGTGCTTAGATATACTCACGAAAATCTCTTGAAATATTTTCAGAAGGTGGGGAGCACATATTTCTTTTCAGAGGACACACTATGGTACCTGTGATGCTTCGAGATTAGGTGTTGAGGGAGTTCCAGACATCCCCTTTGGTGGTGTATCCTGGAGTAGAAAAGATATAACAGGACCTCCGACGTCAATACTGGTGGCTAGGGAAGAAGATAACAATGGTAGGGTGTGTATCCTGATGCCTAACTTGACATCCAGTGAAGGCTGAGCATCAGGTACCGACGGGCTTAGTAGAAGCACTTGAGATACTAGAGTGGAAGTGGGATGGTATCCCCACGGACTTCATGATAGGGGTACCATGTACGTCCAGGGTACACGATTACATCAGGGGGATCATTGAAGGACTTACCATGTCGGACCACAACCCACAAATATGAGTGAAGGGATCGGTAGAAGTCTTGGGATGACTCTTTATAAATGAGAAAGTACAACTTCATGGAGTTCCATCCACGATAGTCTCAGATTGAGATGCATGTTTTATATCCCTCTTGTGGAAGGGATTGCAAGAGGCATTTAGAACTCAGTAACACTTGAGCACCACCTTTCACCCTTACATAGATGGTCAGATGGAGTGGACTAGACAAACACTCAAGGACATGGTTCGTGCTTGTGTCCATGATTCTAGCTGCAGTTTGGAGGACCAACTTCCCCTGGTGGAGTTTTCATACAACAATAGTTAGCATTCCACCATCGGCATAGCCCCATTTGAGGATTAGTACAGGTGACCATGAAGATCACCTCTTTTCTAGATAAACCCAATGGATTCATCACTTATGGGTCTAGAGTGGGTACATTCTACCATTGAGAAGGTGTTGATCGTCTAAGAGAGGATAAAGACTGCACAGAGCTAGTAGAAGTCATATGCCAATATGAGATGATGACCCTTAGTTTTTGGAGGGAGACCATGTGTTCTGTGGGTCTCACCATGATAAAGATTACAAAGGTTTGGCCGAGGTGTCAAGCTATCTACGAGGTTAATCATACCCTTCCATATACTCAGTTGAAAAGTAGAGGTGATGTACTGTATAGCTCTTCCCCATAGATGCACTAGTTGCATAATGTTTTAAACGTGTTACAGTTTAGGATATACGTTCATGATTTATCAACTGTTATCTATTAGAGTGAGTTAGACACTAACGATGGGGCGATGTTTGCGTAGTTCCTAGTGGTGATACAGGATCAACAATAAAAGGTTCTTCAAGGGTGGTCGATTCCTCTAGTGCGAGTTTGTAGGAAGCATAAGAACCTTCACTACTACAAATAGTGCTTTTAATAGTGCTCAAATTTCATCTAACAGTGCTATAAAATCACTGTTAACCGTGGCAAATATAAAGGGGGTGGGGGGTGGGGTCCCCTTTATCATTTCTTGTTTAGGACTGATAGAGGTCCATATTTATCAACAATATTTTTAGTGCTGATAAATTTCCTGTTTATCTGTGCTATTTTGAGCACTGATAAATGTATTATATATTTGCGCTCAAAATAGCACTAATAGAGACCACCTTTATCAGCACGAGACAAGGTTTGATATATTAAAAATTTATCAGCACTTAATCAGTGCAGATAAAGGCCATTTTTCCCGAGAAATACCAAAACCCTTACACCTGATACAACACATGAACAGACAACAAAAGAACACCTACACACAATAAACAAAAATAAAATAAAATTCTATATACATTTAGTTGAAATCATGAATACAAAAAAACACACTGCTATATACATTTTAAATAATTTTTAATATGGTTACAATTAAAATTATCCAACAAATTGTTAAAAATATTATTGTTTCATATTTTTTGCATCTAGGATACACTTTAGAAAATTTTTCATCCAAAGTATTAGTAGCTGAACAAAGCATTCAAACTTAGGAAAAAAATTTCACCTATATAAGAAAATAAATATTCTATTAGTAAAAAATAATGATATAAATTAAACACTAATATGAAATAATACATTAATAAAATTTTAATTGTTACCTGTTACAACCTTTACATGTCTATATTTATTTGGAATGTATTAATATTTTAGAAGAGGCTGAACATGATTCATTGACTTATAAATATAATTTTGTTGAGATTACATGGATGTGAAAAGAAGAGTAAGAAATGAAAACAACAACATGGAATCCAAAATGTTTTTTTTGTTGAAAATAAAAAAGGGATTAATCATAACAGGTTATACAATATGACTCATACATGATGGTTTATTCAATTTCATTGGATTATTCAATTTTAGATTAAATTCTAACATTATCCAAGTGATACGACCATCCTAGATAGGTAATATACCAAATAGTTTCATGTATCAAGAGCATATAAGAGTGTACTCTCCCATGCTAGGTCAAAGGAAATGAGTGCTAGCGCATCCACATCAGATATTGGGTCTTACCCTTCTTGGACCCTAACAACTTATGCCTCTCCAAAGACCCCATACAATATCTATGGTATTGTTGAAGGTATGGAATGGGGGTATTTCTATGTTTCAGATAGGTCCTAATGAGAACCTACACAATTAGATAGGAGATGATCACACTGGTTCACTTTTATCTTGATGTCCATTTTCTTTAGTATGATTAGACAAACCCCCTCCATCCCCTCCCTGAGGCATCCCCCTTGGAAAACCCCCTCTCTACCCCTAGACAACCCCCCCTCCACTCCACCTACAACCGCCTCCCTCCTCCTGGACAATCCCCCCCGCATCCCCTCCCTTTCCGTGGATTTCCCCATTCCCACAACATGGATATCCCCTTCCCCTCCTAGACATCCCCCTACCTTCTTGGACACCCCCTCTACTCTTGTACACCCCCTCCTTCCTGGAAAACCCCCTCCCTCCCCCTGTATCCCCTTCCCTTTACCTGGATAATCTGCTTCCCACCCCCTGGACAACCCCCTCCCCTCCTGGACACCCCCACTCCTAAACACCCATCCCTCCTGAACTCCCCCTCCATCATGGACACCCCCATCCACCCCCACATGGACACCCCTACCTCATGGAAACCCCCTCTCTCTTAGTTCATTAGTGTATACCCATTAATAACCTTATTTATCCAACAAAATTTTCATCATCTATTTGGTAATGGAATTAATATTTTTCATACACAATCATTCCCTAATTTCAATTATCAAAATCATATTTATTTTGAAGAGATACAGTTCAAAAAATCAAGGAAGAAAACCAAATAAAAAATATATTGGATGAATAGGAATGACTTTTTACAAAACATTATAAAAAATATAATTTAAAATTACATAAAGAAGAAACACAGAGATCCTATGACACAACCAGCAGATGCCAATCCTACAGAAAATGGGATATGAGATATATATATATATAATTACCAGGGATACATCTTTTGGTATTCAATTTCTGGTAAGAAATGTCTCATTTCATAGATAGCATTCACATGCTAGGATTGAGGGTCAAAATTGATTTGGTTGGGAGTGTCCTCACAACTCTTCTAGATCATAAATTATTCTTTCCATCAAACGTATATATCATCAGTAACTTTTCCAGCAGATTTATTCTACTACAACATTGTTGTAGATAAAAAGTGTGTTTCATAGAAATATAATGTGAGAAAGGTAAAATTTTCATATGTTGGGTCCTAATGATAATAAATAAGATATATGGGCCTCAAATTGAATTGGAATATTAATCGTGTGCCTTTACATGGGATTAGAATTAGTTTGGATGGTTGTAACTTTTGATGCCTCACTAAGGACACACTTCATGATACTCTAGAAGTGATCTACCCGTCGTGTAGTATCATTATTGAATGTAATTGAATGATTCTCTACCGGGACACCCCCTCCATTCTGGACACACACCCTCCCCCATCTTAGACACCCCACTCATGGACACCCCCTCTCTTTTGGATACCCCCCACTCATGGAAACCCCCCACTTCCTGGACCCCCACCCACTTGGAGACCCCCCTCCCATGTGGAGACCTCGTCCCTCCTGTACACCCCTCCCTCGTGGACTCCTACATCCCCTCCTGGACACCCCCACCCCCCCCGCCCACTATTGGACACCCCCACCCCTACCCCCACTTCTGGACACACCCCCACCCTCCCCTCCTAGACACCCCACTCATGGACACCCCCTGAACACCCCTCCCTCCTGGACACCCCTTCCTTCTAGACACACCACCTCCCTCCCCTCATAGACACCACACACATAGACACCCCCATGGACACCCCTCCCCCTTGGACACCTCCCTCCCCTCCTGAACCCTCCCACCCACTCCTAGACACCCCCTCCCTCTTGGATAACCCCACCGACATATAATGGAAATTAATTAGAAAATTAAAAATCCAAGATATTGTTTCCTATAAAGCTCTTAAGATTCTTGAGAGCGGGCTGAATGACTATGCATTGGTCGACAACCACAATATCGACTGTTGTATTCCAATGAACTACAACCAACTCATCTTCAATTCTTGAATTAAATTGTATCATAAGAAGGAAAATTTCTATTAATTATGAAAATGGATGATATTGGGTTGAAAAATTGACTTGAGTAAGAAAGGGGCACATGAATATTTAGAAATATCATATTAAGTGCATTCCTTGTTCAAATTCAGGTGATCACATGACCATAATAGGATCACATGATCAAATGAACCTGGTAGATTTATACGATTACATGAAACATTAAGACTTATGAGATCTTGTAAATAAGACAGGAGTATATGAATCATAGTTCCAGTGAACCGTGATTGCGCGTTTTGGTGCCAAAAAACCTCGCCTTGCTTTTTTCGAAGATTGCGTCCGACGCTGGGGTCCGGATATGCTGGCGATGGTTTTTATTTTTGATCAGGCTTTCTACATCATTTTAGCTTCAAGGGAAGAATTTGTGAAGGCGGGGTGCATGATTTTGCATTCTGTGGGTCGCTGGAGTTTCTCCCTTTCAAGATGGTCGATGGACGCTCATTTTGGTCATGAATGCTCCAAGGAGGCGGTGTGGATCTCGCTCCCACTGTTACCCCTCCCCCTCATGAACAGGTCTTTCTTTAAGGCTTTTGGGGATTCCCTAGGGTGCTTTTTGGGAATTGATGAAAGGACATATCACTTTACGGAAGCTTCGGTTGCGAGGATTTGCATGGAGATGGATATTTCTCATCCGCTTTAGGACCATCTACTGATAAGGATCGAAGGAATTATGAATCATCATCAAATTCTGGTTTATCCGGCCATTCCCAGGTTTTTCAATCTCTGCCACATTTCTGGTCATTCTTTATAGGTCTTCTGCAAAGCTCGAAGGGAGGAATTTCTTAAGGATTCATCAAAGCCTTCTCCTTAGCCTCCTCGTTCTCAGTTCCCTTTAGGCTCCAAGGGGCGTGACTAGGGAGAAGGGATTTTTTTGGTCCCCAATGTCCAGTCTACGGAGGCATCCTCTTCCACGCATGTTTTTGTTGATTCCAGTGTTGTTTCCTCCTCTCATGATCTCGTTCTAGTTCACTATGGATGGGGAGGGTTCCATGGGTTTAGGTTCTAGAGAACGGTCTTTCTTCCATGGGGGTGGCTCCCTGAGTTTTTTCTTCGTGATGTTCTCTGTCTATGAAGAATTGGATTCGGGGTTGAATTCGAATTCCAAAGATCATCATGGTAGATTATGGCCCATATGAAGGCTCCCCATCCTCTTTATCTAGGGAGTGTCTCCCTCTGGCCCTGTCTTCTCTTTCAGTGGTGTCCTCTCCTCCATCTTCTCCAACTCCGCTTCCTCCTTCTTCCCCTTCCCGTTCTCCAATAGTGGTTCTGATGATGGATCTCAATTTTATGGAAGGGCAGGAACATGCATCTCTAGATGCTTCTTGCAAGGCCTATTTTAATGGTGTGGTTTCTGCAGGGGTCATCTCTCCTCAGGGGCATGCGGGCATGCGAACTCATTCTCAATCTAAATATGGTGTGTAGGCAGGTGCAACCGTGCCTCTTCATGCAAAGATCCATGGGTATGGGGCCAAAGCCAGACAATCTCATCTTAATGTCTAATGTTATTATATGGAACGCATGGGGTTTAAGGGCTAGGGAGAAGTCCGATTTCATCTTTAATGAATTTAATAGTAACCAAGTTTCTATGGTTGCTATTCTGGAGCCAAAACATACATCAAACAAGATCACTGAATATGCTTAGAAGCTAAATGTATGTGGATTTATGCACGGGGATCCTCTTAACTCTCATATATGGATATTTTGGAAGGATCATGAGCTCTTTTATCTTCAGTGTACATCAGATCAGTCCTTGACCACAAAAATTACAGTTGGGAATCATGCCTTGTTATTTTCCTTCATCTACGCCAAATGGAATCCCGAGGACAGAGAGGTTTTGTGGATTGAGTTAGAAGGTGTTAATCCCCAAGATGTTCCTTGGATTGTTGGGGGTGATTTTAACATTATCTCAAGCCCTGAGGATAAGAATGGGAGAGGTGTTTTTCCCAGAAATGCTCGTCACACCTTTGTTTCGTTCATGGCTAAGAACGGCCTGCTGGATGCGGGCTATGAGGGAAGTAGTTTCAATTGGTGTAACAATCAGCAGGGAGGGAGTATAACTTATTGCCGCCATGATCGGTTCCTGATGAATGACACAGCTATAACTATGTTCCCAAACTCCAAAGTTGCTCACCTGGTTCGATGTCTTTCCGACCATTCTCCACTTCATCTTTCTCTGGGAGTAGGGTCGTCAAGGGAGGATTATGTTCTATTTTCTAAATTGTGGATGGAGGAACCAGGATTCTTGGATGTGGTTAGGGAAGCATGGGGTTTACATAATCATGGGAATCCGTGGATTTCTCTTCACAATAAGCTGATATGGTTAAAGATTCTGCTTTGATATTGGAAAAAGAAGCAACCAGCTCATGATCAGGACTTGGTTGAAATAAGTGAAGAGGTGGAAGTCATGGAGGAGTGTCTGGAAAAAGAGTGGGATGAGTCTTTATTCAATGCTCTTAGAGTTAAAACGAATCATCTTAGTGAGAGTTTTTTGAGGCAGGAGAGGCTAGCAAGCGAGGGAGCAAGAATCAGATGGCTTCGTGAGGGGGATTGTAGTTCAGGATACCTTCATGCCTGCATTATAGAGCGTCGCCGGGTTCAGCGGCATAATATTTTGCAGAGAAGATGGATCATACACCAGTGATCATGAGGTGGTAGGGGCCATGATTAATGGGGCTATTAAATATTTACTGGATAACCCCAATCCAAATAGGGAAGGAGGGTATCCATGTTTTAATTCTGATCTTTTTGAGGGAATTCCTAGATGTGTTTCTGTGGAAATTGATGAGATATTTAGGTGGACATCGGAGGAGGATGAAGTTCATGAGGCGATTTGGTCTTTGAACCCGGAGAGTGCTCCATGGCCCGATGGTTTTCTTGGTTCTTTTTATATGGTGTCATGGGAATATTTCAAAGGGGATCTTGTGAGAGCTATACAGGACTTATTTTAGGGTGGGGATCTGACACGAATAGCATGTGCAACAAAGATGGTTCTTATTCCTAAGGTGGGTAACCCTCAGTCCGTTGATCAGTATCAGCCATTTAGTATGTGTAACATACCATACAAGACTCTTCCCACCATTCTCTACAAGAGATTGGCCTTATCTTGATTCTCTAATGGCTTCTGAATAACATGGTTTCATTAAAGGGAGGTCAATTTAAGGTGCGATTGGTGTTGCCCAAGAAATGGTGATTGGAATTAAAAATAGGACTTTTAGGGGCTACATGGTGGTTAAATTAGTCATGATCAAGGCTTATGATAGAGTGGAATAGGGTTTTGTTCTCAGAGTCTTGTCCTGCATGGGATTCTCAACATGGACTACTGACTTTCTTTTCTGCTGCTTCAGCTCGGCATGGATTTATCCTTCTTTTATGGGAAAGAAACTTGTTTTTTTCAAATCTTGTTGTGGTCTTCGGAAAGGGGATCCATTGTCTTCCACTCTTTTCATTATCTCTCAAAATTCTTTTAGCGGTTTTCTTAAAGAAGGTATAAACACAAGAATAGTTCATCCTTATAATAACAGGCTTACAACATGGGGGATCTCCCACCTGATGTTCACAGATGACACAATTACTTTTTTTAATGGAATTAGTTGGTCATTGAAGGGGTTGAATGAGCTTCTTGGGGAATATTCCAAGTGGATTGGGCAGGTGGTTAATAAGGAGAAAATCACTTTTTACATTTTCAGGAATGTCTCCGAAAGTTGGTTGATGGTTGTGAGGGCTAGCTTGAGTATGGAGAGAGGTTATTTCTCCATGGAATACCTTGCGGCTCTTGTTAGTACATTCTCCCTCAGAGTTCATCATTTTGATAAACTCATCAACAAGATCTCTGGTCACATCTTTAATTGGAAAAATGGATTATTATCCTCGGGAGGTAGAATTACCTTAGTCAACAACGTCCTGGTTTCCATTTCCAAGCACATTCCATCCACTATGAAGGTTCCCAAGAGTGTAACTTCAAATCTGGACTAGATTATGGTGTCTTTCATTTGGGATTCTCAAATGGAAGGTAGACATCATTGGGTATCGGGGAAACGTCTCGCTAGACCTCTCTCAGACGGGGGTATCAACATGAGGAGTGTTTTCTCAACCATGAGGGGTTTCTTGCAAATCTTTCATGGGAGGTTATGGAAGGTCGTTCTATTTAGGGAAAGACTATGAAGGAAATTTATGGTCAGAATATGTGTGGCCAGATCTCGAGGCCATCCAGGATATGGAATTTGATTCACCCTTACATGGAAATTTTTCAATAGATTTCTCGGTGGATAGTGGGTACATGGAACATAAATTTTTGGCATCAAGACTGGGGGGTGAGTAGGCTATATTTCCCAGGCTGCCCCACCCCAGCCATATCTTTTATTGAGGCTAGCGGTTATCCCAGGTTCACAAAGTCCATTCTTGATGAGGACAAGCGTGCAGTTTTTAATAGCATTCTTGCTAGTGATGTTCCAGATAAACTTATATTTACTGGTTCGATGTCGGGTATTTTCTCCATCAAAGAGTTTTCTCATATTACGAGGGATAGTTCAATTGAATATCAGTGGGGGTTCACTTTGTGTTTTAAGGAGGTATCTTCCAAATATAATTTCATGTTGTGGCGTGTTAGGAACACGGCTCTTCCTACTGATGAGAATTTGAAGCGGATGGGTGTTCATATGGCTTCTAGGTGTTGGTGTTGAAGGTCCCCAAATCAAGGAATAGTGGGGCATTTATTTTATAAAAGTGAATGGCATATATGAATTTGGAAAACTTTTGGGGCCTTTTTTTGGCTCGGTTGCGTCCGAAGGGGAACGAGAAAGTTTCCTGTGTTCGTTGTTTAGAGGAGCGGGTTCTCACGGGGCTGAGAGGAAAGCCAGGACTGTAATTCTGATCGCTGGATGATGGACTATCTGGTAGGCCTGGAAGGATGATCGACACAAAAATGGCTCGGTATGTCAGGTTAATATCCATTTTAAAATGAAGAACACATTCCTGGATCTGCTGCGGTTGTTCCCCAATTGACATTCTTCTCCAACTGTGCATTCTTTAGTCCCGACTCTTGCAGTCGATAGTCAGCCGGGGATCTCTGTGCTGGGGCGATGGGTATGCTGGCATCCTCTAAGTCATGGTCTAAAACTCAATACTGATGGTTATTTAATTATGGGGGAGATGTGTGGGGGTGGGGTCATAAGGGACCAAAGTGGTTCGGTTGTTGCCGTGTTTGCTACCTTTTTCCAGAGAGAAGATGTTCTACAAGAGGAAGCTTTGGCTATGGTTACTAGAATGATGTTATGCAATAAAAGGCCGATAAATATTCAAATGGTGGAGACAGATTCCATGCTATTATTTAATTATCTGATAGGTAAGGGCAGTATTCCTTGGCACATCTCTTATACTGTCAGAAAATGAAATCTGCTCAGAGGTAATCATATTGATGTTCCCCATACATGGCGGGAGGGGAATATGGTAGCGGATGTTTTGGCATCTACGACCTCAGCTAATCAGAGTATGTGTTCTTTCTTTTTCTTGGGTTCCTTTCCTAAAGAGGGGCAAAAATTTGTTGTCAGCAATGCTTTGGGTTTGCATTACTTTAGGCCACCATAAGTTTCTTGTGTTTTCCTTTGTATGATGGTTTTTCATTAATCAATAAAAATGATAGCTTTTAGTCAGCAGACACAACGTCATTTATCTTCCTGCAAAGGCATGTCACATGGACATTAATCTTTTAAAATAAACAAACCCTATAAGTAATAATAAAAATCATACCAACATTTCATTATATAATTTTTCGTTAAAATATACATATTATATCGTAACATTACCATTACATATTTCCAAATGGTTTTTTGGTCTAGATATAAGATAATATCAAAACTAATAAATCTTTGTGCAGTTCACTACTGTTGGTTAACTACTTCTTAGCATAACATCTGATTTGAACTTATGATCCACTACCCTCGTGATGCTCTCATCCATCACCATCTCTAAGAAATCATCATTCAGCGTTCAATTTTCATTCTCTTCCTCCACTCATTTGTAATGGGTACAGGAAGAGAAGGAAAAGTGACCACTGAATGATGATATCATACAAATGGTGATAGATTAGAGCTTCATGTGGATGCCAGATCAGAAGTTCAGATGAGATTTTATTCTAAGGAGTAGTTAACTAACAATAGTGAATAATCCTTAGTTTGGTTTTTAAAATTGTGAGTGTTGCACGACCAATATTCTTCAAACACAATACATCAGTAAAAACAACTGAAAAAATATCCAAAATATGGAATATAAATGATCCATGCCATACTAGTTTAGGTCTTGTGATTTTGGAAACATATAAACATAAAGAACAAGTTCATAAGGGTATCTCATAAAGTAATGATTTACTAGAAAGAAAAATAATATCTAAAACCATTCTTCATAACCAAAGGATATAAAACATAGTAAAGGGTGATCATATATACTAAATAAGTGTAAATAAGGGAGATATCAATGATTATATAAGGATAACATAAGTAGTAGGAAATCAACTTTATCATATTTGTGTACAGTCATCCATCAGGTATGCTACCCATTCATTTCTAAACACATTTATATCATCATGTGAATATGAGTTTTTGCGATAGTCATGGTAGTAAGGAAAAAAATATAAATACTAAAAGGATTAATAAATATTTTAAATGAACTCATAATATTTTTAAAAATATCTCTTCAGGGTTGCTATATTATTGATGAAATACAATCTCTTTCATAAATTTACAAACATAATAATCATAGTCCTTTCAGTTTGTTTGTTTTGGACAATGAAAAATCATCAAAAAAATAAGTGATTTTTTTATATATGTTTGGATGGTGTAATTTTATTATATATACCAGGAAACGTTTCTAGTTATAGATATCAAAGGTTTTCTTTTCTATAGGCCTTGGATTAATTCCACGAAGTTGACGATATTGATACACTGCCCTATCATAACGCAATCCTCATTAAAAGATAATATAAATTATATAACTAGATGTCTAGTACTAAAATATTGGATCTAGAGAACTAAAAATTAACAAAATCCATCATGTGTGGTCAGTTTGTTTCATATCCATGCATTGAATCAATAAAATAAAAAGTTGCAGTATCTAAATTGATTGCAATCAGCATCCAATGCTACCTAAAAACACCAAAAGCAATACTAAATGAATGAAATAAAAATATAGTTGATATGCTTAAATTTTAGAGTTTTATCCCTGAATCTTTGGTATTAAAAAGAGTATATCATTCGTAATTTTGTTTTCAAATAATTCGAGCTAGGATTACATTATTACAGCCTCTTTATCAGAATCAATTTCTTCTTTTGAAGAGGTGATGTGCGGACTAACGAGTCCAAATTTTTGTTCGTGGGGAAATCCATTCAAATTTTTTTCTTACATACTCATGTGAAAAATATGAAATGTATTTAGTCATAATTATTATAGTATATTAGTTTTTGTAAAATCAATTACTGAAAACATACCTCATGTATACATTTACAACTGAGGTGCCAAGCCATTCATACTTGAGGATTTCATTTACATTTTCAGAACTAATGAAATCTAATTCTCCCTCTTCAAACATACTTTTTTCAAAATAAATTGCGTGATTATTTCAATCTATCATCATTTTACCCACATGATCATGCAATGATATTAACTGTGGATTTGGACTGTTTGGGGTGAAGGTGCTCTCAGTAGACCGTTTTAATCAGTTGGTTGACCCTTCAGATAGTTTTGATCTGATATTTCATTTTACCCCCTTATCATTGTCATTTAGTAATTACATTCATCGGTTTAGACCATTTTTCATTAAATGTTAAAGGTCCAACATGAAAAATAAATTGGAAATCGATACCTTCTTGTCGACAAGTTTTTTACAAGAATTGATGGCCATGAAATAAATATTCCAACAACTTGTTCAACCGTATGAATGTCATCATCTAAATTTAGAACAAGTATATCGGCACTCATCTCATTAGCTACGTTAATTGGAACTCTAAAATTATCTTTTGTAAGTTGTCTGTTGTGTATCATGTCATTCGGCATATTGAACACTATATCCCTCATTACAAGGAGAAATGTGGGAGTTGATAGATATAAATCATAGTCATTTTTACCCTGTAAAATATTAGTAGAATAAAGGTATCAGTGTCTATGTGATTCACATTTCATAGAAACAATTATTTGACCATTGATTACCTTAGATATGTTAGGGTTTTTAGGGGAATATCTCGCTACAAAGCTGGTGGGGGTTGGGGTGGGGTGGTGGGGTGGGATCTTCACACATGGGTTGTTTTCGAGTTGTTTCATCTTTTTGACTCCCCCATAAAACATGATATCAACTATCTCTGGTATTGTAAATATTTTTGAAAAATATCTAATTTTTCGTTGATACTATTCATTTCCTTCATTTGATCCTCTGCTTGTTTTTGTTTTTGAAAATCTGTTCGGGGTGTCACCCCAAAACTCGCAACCTCTGACATGACCATAATGTTCTTCCTACTTCAAGGCCGCTGAATGTTTGTCTACATCTGGTGCGGGTGTTGTTAATTCATGTGACAATGTCAGATAGAAAATAGAGAAAAATAAGTAGACATTATTATGTAATAGGGATTTATAGAAAATAAAATTTATATTTTTTCATACTTACACATGTTTCCCACACCTTTTTTGTGTTTTCATCTATTAGTATCCCCTCTTTATTTACACAAGCCTCCTTACCTAGAACATGACATGGGATGGGTATGGATTTAGATTTTGATTAATCAATCTTCATATAAACAGAGAAACATGGTTATGGTGTTTTTTTATTTCACATAAAATTAGTACGGTAGATTTAAAAGATGTACCAATTTTTTCTCAAGTGAAGCGTACCCCATCCTTGGTTTATGATAGAGGTACACAAGTTTTGATGCACATTATTTATTTTCAGCACTCAGTTGTTGTTTCATAAATAAAAAACTATCAATCAAAGTGATGAATACAAGAAACGTCGAAAAATGTATTACCAAACACAACGTACCTAAAATATCTACTTCCCACGATGGTTACTAAACGCATCCCTTACTCTAAGGGATATCAAGTGTCCATAAAGAAGGGGTGGGTGATGCTTTTTTTACCTTCAGTTTCATTAAGATATTATTTCGTTAAAATTATGAAAAAGCCTCTATGAATGTTTCCTGTAACTCTTAATACATATTCCTTGTGCGAGGAATCTACTATAAATACACTCTGTAATGGATGATGAAGAGTAAGTCAATGTTTAGGCATTTTATTTTGATTTCAATAAATTAAAAAAATGATATCATAATGTTACTATAATCTCATGCCACATTAGTTTCTTAATCATGGTGACAGCATGGTGCCACAATTTTACATGAATCGGCATGTGTTGATGAGTAATGATTACAATGTAGCTACAAGAGATGGTTTTTAGGGTTAACATGTCGGCCTCACTTATTCCATACGACCTCAAATTTTGTGCCTTTTTCTTTTTTCCTTTAGGATATTGGATAACACTGTCAAAATACAACATTCTTGTTTTTTTTCGCACCATCAGAATTTCATTTCCTACCATTTCCTCAGATGCATCATCATTATGTTCCTCTGTAGCGCTAGCATCGGCACTAGGACCATCAACAATAGGTTTATAAACCTATTTTACCTCAACACTAGGACCATCCACAACAGGTTGAGAAACATTTTGTTTCTCTACACTGGGACCGTCAATAGTAGTTTGAGAGACATGTTGTGCCTTGGGATTGGGTGCATCAGCAGGTGAATAAGTCATTATCTTCTGAAGTGGTTTAACATTTAATTTAGATTACATAAACACAACAACGAATAGATAATAACATAACGTAACACAATGCATATTATAATATTTAAACAACCTTATTATTGAACTCTCTATTTTTAAATGGCTGAAGATATTTGACCCCTATATTGACTATGTAAATCCCTTCATTGTGGTCTCCTCTAACAAACAGAACGTCATCTACATTGGGACCTCTATGAAATGTTTGTAAAGTCCCTATAAAATGGTCAACCTTTTTTGAACATTCATGTTACCCATAAATTGTTTTGGTAAATAGCATAACAATTGACCAGTTTAAGTTTGAGAGGTCTGGAACATAAAAGAAATGTATCTCATGTGATGCCATTATAAATGGTTTTTATTTCTCCCCTTCTTTATTGAAATCAACTTTCACGAATCGCAATTCATCTATTTTAGTATCACTCCTGTTATCAACCCACTTACATTGAAAAATCAGAACATGGAATTTTATGTAATCCAACTCCCATATTTGTTTGATAGTTCCAATGTAAGAAATATTCACAAAAAATAGATATCTGTACTTAGCACCGAAAACATGCATCACTTTAGCCACATGTGTAACCCCACTATTCTACATGGTACTGTCTTCATCATGTTCATTAGTATATAATGTATAACCATTAACTGCATAAGAATTGTATTATAACACATACACACTTTCTCATCTAGTTATCCATCTAGGTTGTTCTAAAATTGAGTCCATATTTTCATCTATCTTCTTAAAAATATGGTCCCAAAACCATCCTATAAACTATCGATTATGTGTATCTGATATCCATTTTTCAACCCGATATGGATTCCAATGCCTACGAATTTCTTTGTGGGTTTGAACATATGGTTCAACATCGAAAATGTAAATTTGGGCCTACTATTGATTAGTATTACTGATTATGGAAACCTATCTTCAAGAAATACTTTCACCGTCAAGACGCCCAGTGTGACGAGATTTCGGTAGGCCAACATTTTCCACACCAGACATATATTTGGTACTGAATTCAAAGGCTTCCTCGACAATATATTTCTCCACAATAAAACCCTCTGGACGACTTCTATTTTTGTCATACCCTTTCAAAATATTAATATTCATTTCAATGGGGGTTCGTCCATTTATAATTCATGTGACCACTTAGATGAATCTCTCTCACCAAATGAACCATAAAATGAACCATAATATTGAAAAATGTTGGTGGGAAGAACATTTCCAATTCACATAATATAACTACAATTTCTCATTCCATAGTTGCCATTTTTTCTAGGTCTATAACATTGCTACATATTGATAGGAAAAAGAAACACAACTTAATTAATGTATGGTGGAAAATCATGGAAAAAATGAAACGTAAAGCAATAGGAATTAGATATTGCATCAAAACATTGAAGTCATGCAATTTAAGACTCTTTATTTTTAAATCTCTCATCGAAACAATGTTCTTTATATTTTATGAAGACCCCTGTGGAGCCATTACGTCATTCAAAAAGTTGAAAAACAGATATATTTCCTGCTTGGAAAGAGTGTAAGCATTAGGAAGAAGAAATGTTTGTTTTTTCACTCTTCACTATTGAAAACCATTTTTTTAATCCCATCTCAACCATGTCCAATCATGACTTAATAGCATACGTTGTTTTTTCAGGTGTATTTTTCATCCTATAGATGACACTATCACATACTTTTTTTTCAACATGCTTTTCATCAAAAAAATGTATGACATACAGACAATTCTGGTATGTTAATTAAAAAAAGATCCTATTTTCCAACCATTTTTCGTAACGTTTTTCAAAAAAAGTTTACCAAAATTAGTGTCCCCATCATTTAAGTTCACAAAAAATTGATCGGCTATCAGTAGAGAAAATGCTATATGTTTTCTAAACATCTGTTTAATGATGTCGTCCATGATCAGTACTTATGCCATCTGGGAAGAAATTTGTGAGGACCTATAAACTCTATTTTAGATGACTGTTTCTACCTAACTCTCTATATAACTTGTTCACAAATGAGACACCCTTCAGTTCCTTTAATGCTATATCCTGATAAATTTTCATAAGAAGGAAAGCCAATTATCATCCCATACAACATGGATTTCAAAGTGAAATCTTTATTTTTGTATGCATCATACAACGTAACACCTGAATCCCACAATGATTTCAAATACTGAATCAATAGAGCCAAATAAACATCAATATCATTTTTCAGTTGTTTTGGCCAAGATATAAGCATAGATAACATGTTTTATTTTCATTTCATGCATAACCAAAGTTGTAAGTTATAATTTACCAACATTACTGGCCATGTACTATGACTACTGTTTTGTAAACCAAAAGTATTCAACCCATCTGTAGATAAAATATGATGAAGGTTTCTCAGATTGTTTACAAATTTAGGATACTCATGATCAATTTCTTCAACCGAGGAGAGTCTTCTGGGTGACATATTTTTCTATATTTAATTCTTGTATTTTCATGCCATATCAAATGTACTATAGTCTTCTCACTTACATATAGGATCCTAAAACTAAGAATGATTAGAATGTACCATACAAATTTCGTAGGAATAAAATCATATTTATTGTATCAAGAAGCACTGCAAAATGGGAATTATTTACTTGATATGTGGTCCTTGAGAAACAATATGCAGTCATTCGGGAAGGCGTGTATTCTTTCAATGATCATACCCATCGATCATAGCATTCATTTGGAATCATATATTCGGCTTGGGAGCACATTATCTTCAGGGAGCATGTAAATCAGGAGAGAATGTAGTTCTGTAAAACATGTTTCACTCCACCTGTTGCCTGCATTCAAATTATACAACTTCAGTATGGCTGACAATGCTGTATATTTAATGCAACCAGCATACAATGGCGTTTTTGTACAACTCTTTAACTTCTCAATCAATTTTGGGAAAACACGAAGTTCATCTTCAAATATCCTTTTCATTTCTTCATTATGATCATCATCACCATTCTCATCTATAATCACATCATCCAAATGATCATCTTCATTGTTCACTCTTATAATCATATTTGATAATTCATAAAACACCATGTAATCAGAGCCACCACATATATTTAATTTTTTCATTTTTTTTTCAAACATATATAGCTTCTATATATTCTATGACAGATCAGCTGTTCTTCCAACTCCTCTAGACTAATATTTCATGAATACCAATAGCTTGAACACGGACAAAGGATTTGAGAAGGGTCACATGCATGATCTTTTGCAAACATGATAAACTATTTCACGCCATCTTCATACTCATTTTTCAACCGATTGACATTCATCCATTCTTTATTAATATTCATCCTATTTGATATAGTAATATTAAAATATAACAAAATAATTACAGGAATGTTTTTCAAAATTCTATGATAAGCCCTTTCACTAGAATTTCTTATTATGCCACAAGTGATCTATATGAATTGTTGTAAACAAGTTTTTTAGTGTTTCTCATTAAACATAATGTCTATAGTCTAGAAATATGGTACTAAAATAATAAATGGTATGATTTTAAATAGAGTTTTGTGGGTGGAAGGATTCATTACATGTGTCATTATGGTTATTTCACTAGGGTGTCCACAAAGTGCCTCATATGGTCCTCAAGTGAAGTGGTTTTCTTGGATTCAATGGACGTTCATTAGTAAAAAAGTGGTGGTGCCATTGAAATTGGTGATGTTTGGATTGATACTCAATGGTGGAAGAACTACAAAATGGAAAAAAATGTCATAACAATCATGCCTACAACCGCAACACTAGACAAACACACAATTGTGCACATAATTGAAATATTATAAAAACCAAACAATCACAATATCTTATTTTACAAAGAATCCCTTATTAAATTTTGTTTTTTAATTTAGGGGTTATCACATAACTTTTATCATCCTATGGAATTCATTCAAAAGTCAAGTATACGTAAATTACTTATTTCTATATTCAAATGTTCAACAAGAACAAACCAACATTAAAATAATTTAGTGCACAAACAAGGACAACCAACAACCACTATTTTCAACATGACATTTGGACCACACATATCAAATTATAACAATCAATATAAAATAGAAATAAAATTGGAATAAGAGGAAACCAATTAGTAACAAAAGAAAACCCACCGTGAAGGTTTCATTTAGTGTGTGGTGGAGGTGTATTCGTGATAGAGGAGAGGCACATAGCAGAGGAGATTTCGAACATAAAAGAAAACATAAAATGAGAACTCATATGTTATACCCATCCAAAATATATCAATGAGATTTAGGAAAGGGACATGTTTGGTTAAACATCATTGAAACCTATATGTCATGATCCATGAAACCCATCCATTCAAGGGAACATTTTGTTCACTAAACACATCATCAGGTTCATGGTGATTCCCACCACAATCCGGATCCAATGTGCTCCCCACCATCATAAAAGCCTATTGTAACACATCATCCATTAGTACAACAACCCACTTGGTGTGGTTTACAAATAACCAAACCAAAACACATATGAAAAAACCCTCCGAAATCTAGTACTTGTTGTCTTATTTTATTCCAAATAGAATCAAACAAGTCTCAACTTCTTATGAACAAGGCCCTAACATGCTTACATTCCCTCAAAAAGTCATAGTCATACCTCAAAATGACCTATCATACCCAATATAAAGCAACCATTTACCTTGATTGTCTACAACATCTAATATCGAGGAAAACACTACCAATACATTTTTATACATGATTAAATCCTTGAATCATGTGAAGAATTTGGTCCACACCCTAAATAATGCGATGAAAGGGTTTCACCCCCAAATTCTCATGATGAATCATGATTTGCCTCATGAATAACCATTTGATCACATCAATATTATCGTGATAATTCTGTAAACATATAAAATTTATCTAGTACATCATTTAAAATCTAAATATGGTATTTATGTGGGACCAGATAAACTAGATTCACCAACTCAACTTCATAAAAATTCTATATTAATCATCCAATAACTAGTCCCGTTATAATGAAGACCCTTGTAACATGAGACTCACTCCTCTATATTTAATGATCGATCTATTATCATAGATATTTAATATATGTGATCATATTTATCATACCTAATCTCTAACATGAAATATCAAGTGCCACATATTCCCCGATCATTGAAATATTATACCCATCACCTATTTAAATTCTTCTCAAATGAAAGTTGCACCCTCAAAAACCATTGGTTCTCTCCCCACTAAAATTTTACCTTATACCAATTATCAAGCATCACCTCAACATGTTCTATCTCCAAATGTGTGTTGCTTCTCCCGATCCATGATCATTTATCAAAAGAAACATCTCAGTGGGATTAATTCTTAGATCAAACATGGCATTATATTTGACCGATTTGTGACTTATCTTCCACAATATATTGAAATTTTATATTTCATCCAAAAACCAAAGAAATTTAGTCTAAAATAATTTCATTAACTTCATTTGTCATCAGCTCACACTTTACAGCTCACCGACATAAAATTTAAATGGGTACCACACATAACCGGCGTGTACCATTCTCACCTCATCTAATATAATGGGTGTACAATATTGTACCACCTCATCAAATTACACAACTCATGATCCCATAAGTCTAAACCCATTTTGTTATACTAAATACCATCATCATGGGATACTCAAATAAACTAGATCTATAAACTTACTGATGTGCACCCCTTGAAAATGCACAAGAGAGTCTCCAGAACAGTGATAAAAAACCCTCATTATCAAAATAATGCAGGTCTCGACAGGTGTAAATCTCTGTGATACCCTGAATTATCACACAAATTTGACTAACCTAAGTCCTATCTCATCTATATTAGGCTCACATGACTAAACCCATGACCATGCTCCATGGTATGTCAATCATCAAAATAAAGAACCTCCTGCTACTTTCCAACAAGATTAACATTCATAAAATTAGAATAAAAACCACACTAATGCTTTTCAAATAGTATCGTCTAAATATCACATGTGTCCATCCATAATCTAATACCTACTCCATTAAGAAACACATCAAAAAAACTCACGGCTAGGAATCACACTAATCTTACCCTCAAAACAGAACTTAATAACATGACACTCAAGGTGACATTCTCAAAAATAATCTAAGGGATCTTAATGCCAATACAATCATAAATCAATGAAATTAAACATACATTCCACATTCCAAATGTCTAAGGAATAAAAATTCTTATATCCCATACTTGGTATGACACATCTTATGCTAATCACAACTCAAAGCCAACGAGCTCATACCCAAGTGGTAAGGGCTCCTGCTTGGTATCCAAGAGACTCAGGTTCAAAACTAGGTGGAGGAGAATTTCCATGTAATGTAGCAGTGTTGTTGCAGTTACGGTTTGGTACTATAGTAGCCAGAACTATTCACTGGATTTGGGCCTTTGGGCCACTGGTATGGGCCTACAGGTCTTCAGGGCCTTCGGGTTATCAAAGGCCTTCGGGGCATAGGGCTTTTGGGTCACGTAGGCCATGGAGTATCCCGGTTCATAGAGAACATGCCCTATAAAAGGATCAAAGCAACATGAGTAGCAGCCACCAGATGTAGAGCTAACCAGATTGGATGAATGAGAGGGTATGACAGGCGCCATCGGGACTGGGCACCGTGCATCTTTGTATGGGGCAATGCAAGCTCATCAGTAATGCAAGGTGGGGTGCAAAGAGATCAATGAATCAGAAAGAATGGGAGTGGCAATTCAAATGGGTTGGGCCTACAGGTCATGTATTGGGCATGGTATGCCTCTGGGCCTTCAAGTCATGTATTGAGGGTTCATCGGGCTTTGTGCCTTGGGCCTACGGGTCATGAAAGGGTTCCCCTTCAACCTTTAAAAGGGGGGTTATCCATAATAAAATAAAAAAAGAAGCCCTTCGGGCCATTTAGGACAACTCAATGCATATACTTTTTCTTTAGGTTTCTAAAGAATTCACATGATTAGGATAACTCCTAACATATTTTACCTTCATAAAAATCATTTAATCTCATCAATAATACCCTAAATAGTCAAAGCTTATAACTTTGCAGATGAGGCAGCGGCGGAAGAGGCAGGGGCGGCAGAGGCAGCGACCGCAGAGGTAGTGGCAGCAGAGGCAGCGGTGTCAAAGGCAGCGATGACGGAGGGGCAGTGGTGGTAGAGGAAGAGACGGAGGCAACAGAGTAAGTGGAGGAGGAAAATCACGATGGAGGAGGATAAAAAGGCAGTGGTGATAGACATGGAGGAGGAGGAGGAGGAGGGTTCGTGGTGGAGGAGGGGTCGGGTTCAGCTTCCGCGAAGTCTTGAACGTGTGCGAGAGAAGAAGGGTCTGTTAGGGTTCATTTCTAAATAACCACTGGAACCATTATAATTGCTAGTTAAAAGAATTGATTAAGGTATGTTTTATCAGCAGTGAAATAAAAGCGCTGATAAAACATACCTTTATCATGCTTTTTTAGGGATGATAAATACTTATTTTATAAAAGTACAATTTTATTAATTTATTTAAAATGATATATAGGATATATATATTAATAATTATATCCTTAAATAGTATATATTTATAAATATTGGTATATAATTGATAATGTACAAAAAAAACATTGTTTTTTAATATAAATATAATAATTTTATATAAATTAATAATAAATACTTTTATCAGTGCTAATAATAGTGCTGATAAATGTACACCGTATCAGCTCTAAAAAAATCGTTAATAATGGGTACACCTTTATTAGCACCTATTTTAGCACTGATAAATGTTACCATTATCATAACTTTTAGCAAGCACTGATTAAGGCACACCCCTTTATCATTACTTTTTTTAGCACTGATAAAGAGTAGCACTTACCTTTCCCTGTTTTGTGGTAATGAGCTCCAAGAGAGAACATGGTAGAGAGAGGCTCAAATACAAGCCCAGTACACCCCATTTTTTCCCTAGAATTCTTGTTGACTTTGGGTATAAAAATCCCTAAGATGGTGAGAATTTAAAGACCTAAATATTATATGTAATTTTTTTTAAATTATTTGGGATTATTACGAGTATACCAAAATAGACGGCGGGTGACTTCGAGGCCCGGTCTTCCTGTAATGAATTTTTGATCTTTTATTAAGGTATGTTCAATAAACATTTGAGCATCATTTTCTATATTTTGAATGAGTGATTGGAATTGAAATCCGAGAACATCATAGAATCTATAGTGTCAGGATTTACATAAGGGATGTGTCACATGGACCGCAGTAGGTCAGGTAAAAAAGTTAAATTTTGGATTTTACAAAAATAAAATAACATAAAAAGTTATTTTATTTCGTTTTCTCTAGTGTATGAGCGGCGTTGGTGGGACTTATGGATAGTCAAGATAATTAATAGATTCACCCTCCAACATTGTAACCACAACGTTGCAACATTAATTGCGGTTTATAAACGAACCACATTAGTTACATGAAACATGGGTGCTTTCCCCTTATATTTAAGTGGAGTTCAGGGTGGGGTTTTGACATGTATTCATTAATAAAGGAACCTCTGGAGATGTCATGTGGCAACTTCCACTGACGAAGTAAGAATTCTTGGGCAGCGACGATCCAGGACTAATGAACGCCGACGACCTCACCCCGATGAGGACTTTTTTCCCGGCAACGATTGCGATACCTCCAATGAATCATGAGGTAGGTAGTTTATTTATATTATTATTATCTATAAAGAAATATTTTCCTTACGCTTGTTATCATGTTAAGGAGAATGATACAAGCCAAAAGAACAAGTCCTGGACCCTCTGCCGCATCGTTCTTGTTACGTTTTTTGGGGGAAAATTCCTTAATTTATCCGAATATGGAATTAGGCAGACACGTAGTGACGAAGGCATCTTCAGAAGCCTTTAGGCACGAGCAGAAGTAAAACCGGTGCTTTGGAGAATCGCCAGATCCCCACGAAAGAAGCACAGACGACAAGCACAGTGGAACCAATGCCCGGTGCCAGCAGATGAGAGCGGCGCTGCTTAGTACCACGATAGTCAGATAGGCGGGCGAGATCGGCTGACTGCAGAGGTGGAGGTGGCGCACTGTCGCGCACCGCACTAATGGAAGTAGTGAATTCAAATCCATGGTAGAGATGGAAAGGGACCCCCTCCATGCGGGTCCCACAGTTGATGAGGCGTTTCTGCCAATTAATGAAGTGAAATAGCTCCTTTGAGCTGTTTTAGAGTAGCAGACCACGCGACACCACGTGGTTTGCACCAGCCGGTGGGCCAAGACGCATGACCCAGCCCAACTAGGGAGGGTCAGGCCGGTCTGAAGCACAGCCCAATAGATCCATCTGAGTCTGCATCCCACCCTAACTGAGCCATCCCTAGCTAGTTCAGGCTCTGCTGGGTCGGTCAGACGGGGTCAGACCGGACTCGGACCCCTCTAGGGCCGGGAAATGCTTAAAAGGCCATATATTGCGATCCAGACGACTATTTGAAAAACCTTATGTGGTGATAGGATACATGGAGTGAGATATTCCTTTTGATATAATCTACATGGGTTTTGGAAAATGTTGGAGTATGACTGGGTTTGATCGTACCCGAATCCAAACGGTCCCACGACACTAAAATGCTTATAACTTACAGAGCGGGTGTCCGGTTGATGCGCCGTCAGTTGCATTGGAATCCTTTTGACATGGAAGATCATAGAGTAAGCTATTTGTAGAACTTTTTTATTTTTGAAATAAGACCTATGGATTGATTGGATGTTCTCCCAGAATCAAGCTGACTGTGACTTGGAATCCAGTGGCTGGCAGTGAGGTAGAGGTTGGAGACAGATCATATGGAGGTTAGTATCGAGCGATCCTTTGTGGGTCAGCACCTAGCGATACTATGTGGATCAAAACTAATTGATCCTTTTTTGATCAACATTACAAAACACGACGAGGACCAACCTTAGAGAGACACATCATGGATCAACGACATATTGATCCTGTGTGGGTCAGATCCTGTGTTGGTTTGTGCTCAGTGATCTTGTGTGGGTCATCACATACCGATCATTTGTGGGTCAGATCTTGTGTGCATATTTCGTGGGTTAGTACCTATCAACACCAGGTGGGTCAGATCCTATGTGGGTCATGGGTTGGTTATTAACTACCAATACTGTGTGGGTCAGACTCCGTATGGTCAGCAGCAGTTCCCGTCGACAAAATAATATGACCGAGATTATCGACTAATCATTTGTACTTCTGTGATATACTAATAACTGGTTTGATATGTGTCTATTTAATTTTTCACTGTGAGTGATATCATGCTTTGTGGTTTTCCTTTGTGAAATTTTGAGAGACCTTCGAGGGTCTTGGGGTCCCTTCTGGGTATTGTTAGACTTACCCATGCATGGTCTTCGCCCGCACCTATTTCTTTCTTGACCAGATGATGAAAAACATGGGAGAGACATGAGGAGCTAGAACATGGTGATATAGGAAGGAGATTGGATGACGTGGATAGAAGTGGAGACGAGCTGTTCCTACCCTTCATATAGGATCCATAGTGGATGATTCTAGGAGATGTTTTTTGTTTTTCAGTAACAGTTGTAATTTTTAGTTGGGCTTGTATTCTGGCCCCTTTACATTTAGCACACACCTTCACTACTATATTTTTACATTGTGTTTTCATCATGTTGTGTTATTAGATTGTGTGTTTGTACATGTTTATTGGAAATCTCTCCCCATTTTAGGGATACACCTTTCCGGTGATATTCACCAAACCTCGGGCAATTGAATGTGGGCTTTGTGTAGTCACAACATGGGCCCCAGGTGACAAGTCATGAAAAAAGGATAATAAAATCCCTAAAATGGATTTTCATACTAGATATGTGAATAATTTATTTTTTATTATTCTATTTGGGTAATCTAATGAACCTATTGTATTCATGAATATTATGAATTTAATATTTGACAAGTTCTTAGATAAGTTAGTAGATTCATTTAATGATTACAATATGAAATTTTTTTAAAGGGAAGAGGATCAAAAAAACCATGGGTTGTTTTGAAAACCTTAAAGGAAGAGAAACCATATAGAAAATTCAGAATGTGTGATTTTTGGTTGCAACATATTTTTTTCAATGGATATTTGTAAATATAGATGAGTTAATAGTTGATCATACCATGAAAAAAGTGGTTGATGATTAGCCGAAACCTGTAAATGTTGCAGAGATTCACAGTTTTCTTGGATTAGAATATTATTACCGATGGTCTGTTAAAAACTTTTCACAGATATCTTGACTGATAACTAAGTTCACACAAAAAGGGTTATGTTTTTTTGGATAGAATAATTTCATTTCTGTTTTTTGGAAATGAAGAAGATATTGGTAAATGATCTAGTTTTTTAATTACTTTACAGAAATGAAAAGTTTGTCATTTAATGTGATACTTCATTCTAGAGACTTCTTTGTGTTCTAACATTGAATGATAAAGTTATTTATTATTATTTATGAAAACTAAAAAAATAATGAGTTAAATTATCACACACATGATTTGGAATTCATAGAAGTGGTTTTTTCTTTCAAATTTTGGAGGGATAATTTATACAGATCTAAATTTCAAGTATATACAAATCATAAAAGTCTAAAGTATATATTCACTTAGAAGGAATTAAACATGAGGCATAGAAGATGAATTTAACTGATAAAGGATTATGATATCACAATCAATTACTATCCAGGAAAAGAAAACAATGTAGCATATTCCTTGAGTGGAAAATACCATGAATCATTAACTATGTTATGTTTGGAATATGATCCCTCGAATAATGATTTGATGGATTTTAGCATTGATGTTTATTGTGCATGAAATAAATCTGTTTTGTTTCGGGTTTAAATGCAGTAATTTTTATCAGATATAATTAAGCAATTGTAGAAGGAAGACTGTGAATATATAAAAAGGTAGAATTTGTTAAAATTGGTAATCTTATAGAATTGAACCATGATAGTGATTGGGTTTTAAGATTTTGAAAAATATTTTGTGTTCCTCGTTATTTACAGTTGAATAATGATTTGTTATGTGAAGGTCATAGTTCTCAATTTTTAGTTCATAATGGCAGTATTAAGAGTTTCAGTGAACATTGGGAGTATTATAGATTGAATTGAATGAAAATAGATATTGCAGATTTTACTGTCAAATATTTTACATGTCAACAGGTTAAAGAAAAATAGTAGTTACTAAAGGGGATGCTTCAACCATTTCCAATTCCATAGTGGAAATGGGAAAATGTATCCACAGACATAATGGTGGGACTAAAAAAGAAAACTGGAAGTAACGATGTTATTTGGGTGATTGTTAAAAAATTTAATAAATCTGCACATTTCATTCCAATTTGAGACACTATGTATTCGGATCAGATTTCTCGACTGTACATCCAGGAGCTTGTAATGTTACAAGGAGTTCCACTTTCCATTATATCTTACTAGGATCCCAGGTTCAATTATAACTCTTGGAAGGGCCTTCAATTGTTGTTGGTCATTGAAATAAATTATAGTATAGCTTCTCATCCTCAATCAGATGGGTAGTCGGAACAGACAATTCAGACATGGGAGGATATTATTCGATATTGTTTATTAGACAACTAAGAAATTTGGGATCATTTTCTTTCTTATTTGTGTTTTCTTTTAATAACATTTTTCATTCCAATATACAGATTACACCTTTTATGGCATTGTATGAGAAGAAATGTTGAACTCTAGAATATTTGGTTGAAGTTAGGGAAAAGACGTTGATGGGAAAAGAATTACTAGTAGAAGTGGTTGAGAAAGTGAAGATGATCCACCAACACATGAGGATAGATTAGTCTAGACAGAACAATTATATAGAAAATAGAAGGAGAGACTTTTCTTTTGAGGTAGGTGATTATGTTTTTCAAAGAATCTCACCATGGAAAAGTGTTACGAGTTTTGGTAAGAAAGGGAATACAAGTCCATGATTCATTGGACCATATAAAATCCTAGAGAATTTTATACTAGTCATCTTCCAAGTATCTTTTACACAAATTTTATCACAGTTACCCAATATTTTTGATGTTTCAATGTTGAGAAATTATGTCCTAGATTCATCTCATGTTTTGACCCCAGAAGCAATTCAGTTAAAAGAGACACTTTTTTATAATGGGAAACCTATTCAGATTATTAATTGGAGATAACATGTATTGAATAACAAGGTAATCAACTATGTAATGATTTTTTGGAGAAACCACCTGGTTAAAGAAGAAACATTGTAATCTGAAAATACTATGAGGAAAATGTACCATCACTTATTTAACTGATAAATAAGAAATTAAAAATTACGAGGACAAAATTTCTAGAAGGTGGGGAGAATGTAACATCCCAATGTTCTATAATGAAATTATTTAATCAAAAATTCTATCTTAAACTACACTTTTTCAAAAGGAGATAATTTTAACATTTCTATTAAACATAATTCTGCTATTTCTATACATTGATTTTCAAAAAACGAACATACATGGTTATAGTCGGTATGTTATTTGGTGTCTGATTGGAAAAACATAATTTTTGATGAATAATAACCTACCTTTATGAATAGTAATATGACTAAATGAATATTAACTTCACCAATGAATCTATTAATATATTTTATTAATTTTTCAAGGTATTACAAAATGAGATATAGTTTTAATATTTTTATTTTTCAAATAAACTTTTATTTTATTTACAAATAAATTGCACATACTTGGAAGATTATTTTAAAAAAATGGTGTTCATTTTGGAATTATTCCCATAAAAATGTGGTTAGGGTGAATTTTTGAGATTTTTATGAAATACTTGAATTTTTATGAATAGTAAAATATGGTAAAATACAATATATATATAAATTATTTGATAAATGCACATTTCGTAGAATGATGGCTAATATAATCAAATATGGTAAGAACTAAAATCCTCTATTTACTATATTTGGTCACATGAATCAATAATATTCATAATCATGAGATAAAATATTAAACTAGTGATTAAAATAATGTAAAAAACCTCCTCTGCTCTACTATAAATACCGCCCTCACCCCTCTTCCTCTCACACATCTTAATCATTGAAAATTTCCTATGTTCTACCCAATACTATTCCCAAGGCTCTTCCCCACTTCCAAGACCTTCTCATCTCACCAAAATTCCAAAACCAATGGCCTTAATGAGGATCTCATGGGTAAGAGATCATGAGTTAAATATCCTCTATCTTTTTCTTGTGTTTTCTTTTCAATTCTTTTCTTTTCGTATAATCCATTTTCCTCCCATTATCCAAGATGAATGAATGCTCCATTATTATATATATTCAATATTTTTATCATGTTATGGAAAAAAGTATCTTCATTATTCCACTTCACTTCATCTTATTCTAAAAATAAAAACTGCATATGTGATGTGTCGATTTACCGACATCGTGGTTGTAGTGTCTTGTTTTCCGATAGTTCCTTCAAAACTGGTTATAAAACCACTTTAATTTTAGAAAATGTTTGAAAATTGAATGATATATCCTATTTTATATTCTATTGTTAAAATATATACATAATACTATGTTATATAATGACACTAGTTCGTGATCATCAATGAACTGCTAAAACGATCTAAATGGATATCACTAAAGATTTATCTAATGATTCATCCTAATATAATATAAACAAAATTATTTATGGAATCAATTAATTTTCTGGAAAATTTTTAATACCTTTTCAATACACTTCTGGAATTTCATTTTCATGAAAAAATAAAATAAAATACAAACTCGCCAGGGAAATAATGCAATGGACGCACACAAAACAATTGAAATAACAAAATAAAAATAATTAAAGGGTGATATGATGTTGTTAAATGATCATATAAGGTATTATAAACATAAATAGATTTATTTATGGTGTTAATATAACTTTTTTAACCATTATATTGGTGGTTTAAACACATTTTATGTAAGAAGTACCCAAGGTAAGGGAATTCTTATCCCAATTTCTATTCTTTCTGTTATCCTTATACTTCCTTAATTATGTAATATTAAAATTATATGTTGGATTAATTTTGTTTATATTGTATTTAATTATTTATATTTACAATATATACATATTAAATCCACTCGATTAAGTATCACATCAATTATATTATATTTGTAAGGGGGTTTTCTTTTATAAAATTCTTTTTAGATTATGTTTTAAATCATCCAAAAGAAATGTTTTTATGAAATTATTCATATTGTATGTAACATCCCAGGTAATTAAATAATAAAGAATTTTCATATTTTTTAATATTTACGAATTAAATATTAATTTTAATTAAAAGGGGTTTCTACGTTCGATATCGTACTCGATACGCAACGATGAGTTTCTTTGAAAAATTACGTTGCACACAAGTAATAAAATAATATTATTTTAAATGTTAGTTAAAAAGTAGCCATTGTACTGGCGGGAATGGATATAAATAACTAAAATATGATTATATATGTTTTTAAATGTTTTTACATTTACCCAATAAAAGATAAAGGCTTAAAATACGGAAAGAGTTCAATTTTAGGCATTTATACCCTAATTTTCACTAAGGGTTCACTTATCACCTTTTAACGGAGAACCGTCATGAAATATAGTTTTGATCAATCTTATATATTCTATTGGACAAAAAATAACTCTTCTTTAGAATCGGGACATCAAAATTTACTTTGTGTAAATTTTTGGTACCTTTCCGATAAAGTTCATTTTTTAATGAGTAGTGTAAAATGTTGTATTTTAATTCAAAACCTCTTTTTAATATAATCCATTTATATGATTAGATTACCTTTTTAATTGGTTTTAAAGTGAAATTAGAAAATATTTTTACCATTAAATACAATAGTGGTCATTGGAATAAATTTCACTTTGAAATCAGACTTAAACTAGTGTCAATCTTTTGATACTTATTGTTTCATAAAAACACGCTATTTGCTCGGACAACGGGAATTAATTATTAAATTAATTAATGTGACTTATATATTTTGAATTTTGTAAAATAGAATTCATTTTTGAATTCGTAATATCAAATATAGCTTAGGGTGAATTTTTGGTAATTTTCTGAAAAACTTCAATTTTTGATGAATAGTGAAACCACTAAGTGGTACTTATAAAAACAGATTTTTCCATTTAAATGAAATTTTTCCATCATTGTGTTTTGATTTTAAAAAATCCAACATAAATGGTTGTCATTAAAAAGTAAAATGTGGTTCAATGAGATTAAAATAATTTTTTGGTGAATAGTAACTTATTAAGTTTTTAATCACGATTAGAGGTAATTAGGGTAGTTTAAGGTAAAAATAATATATTAATAATATGAGATGAGCTTGAAACATGTCCTACCCTCATTTTATGTGTCATGGCCGACCAAGAAAAGCCATGGGTCAACTTGGGGACCCCATGGAGCCACTTTGGTTGGAAAATGACATAAATACCTTTTATTTAATGTTAATGTAAAAAATGGCACAAACATGATATGTTTTACTAAAACAATTTGTACATGGGGTAATAAAGATAAGATTTTTTATTATAAATAGTCATTGGAAATATAAAAAGATTTCCTACGTCATAGTAATTTTTTTATAATTTTTAGAAATTAAATAAATTAAATTATTTATGACATAATACTGATGCAGTGATGACATCATTATTTGACGATTTAAATAAAATGGAAAGATAATGTAAAATCTATGAACTACACATGTCCAAAACTTATTGTATGGGTGTAATTCGAACCCTTATCACCTTATCCACGAATTATATCAATGTGGGACATTTTAAAACCGAAACACATTTTCAAATAAAGTAATATTTCTTTACTTTCCAAAAGTGCCCCTCCTCTCCTCTTATAAAAGGCCCCCCACCTCTACCACCTTACAAAGACTCCTCAAGCCTTTGGCTCGGCCAACCCCTGCCCATTTACTATCTCCACATCCCTCTCCTCATCCTATAGGATTCACTTTGGGCAGAATCCTTTCAAAGGAATCCTTTAGGCTCAAATCAAAAGGAGTTACACTTTTAAAGGTAATTCATTCTCTCTTGTTCATTTGTTTTATTTTGCTTCTCCAACCCCATAAACTCTTTTTATTTACTTCTTTTGTGACAACACCAGTATGTTCAATATACTAGGATGATGTTATAAGATTTATCCAAGCTACACTCTCACAAAAATACATCAAATGGTTAAAGAACATACTGTTTCCGTGGATGATGAAATTCTGCCTCCCGAAACGATGATTGTTCAATACTCATTTAACACCTTCAAAGGTGGCCATTATGATGTAACTATTTTTATATATGATATATAATACGTTTATTATTTCCTTAAGCTTATGTATTTTTCATTTATGGAATACCATTATTGTTTCTATTATGGGTAAACACGATATCTTCATTTTAGGAAGTGCGGACTACCGCCCCCTGAAAGAGATTTGATTCGTTAATACCAGATCTGGGATGTGTAAAGGATAAAGTTAATGATATTATATATGTTATTATATTGGAATTATAATATACTCTTATTTCATTATGATTCCATTCAATAAAATACGAAATAGAAATGAAATTAGCGTTCATGCGTACGTACGGCTTACCGTCTCCATGAACGGTGCATTTCATTTCTTACCTCTAAATGATTATGTAATATTATAAATACATGTATATTCTGGATATATATGATATATATGATATCCAAATCAGGAATTTCATTTTGGATATAAAGAACCTTTGACCACACGAACAACATGTAATTGTAAGAAGTCCACTTTCGACTTAAGAACCAAATATTGACAAAACAAACATTATTAACTTAAATGGTTACATAATGTTTATAACATGTCAATAAGTGATATAAAAGGAATAATGAACTTTAAAAAGGTTCTTAATCAAGTATAAATTAACTCAAGTTTATTATTCAGGACGTTAAAAACGATCGAGTCAACTCGGACCCGAGGTAAGGGACTTCGTCTCAATCTCCTTTCATTGAGGCATATTTCGTTTTATACACAAATTTCTTTTATATGGTTTATAAACCCCTTTGAATTTTACTTTTATACACAATGAATTTTTTTCTACGAAGCGTTTTACTAAACGACAAAAAGGAATGTTTTTTTAACGTACGCGGTGACAACGACCTTTTCCGCCACCGCGAGTATTATTTGGTCTTTGGTTTCCTCAACAAGCCGTTATGTTTTTAAAATGAAATAAATACCATATACCCTTTTATGTATTTTGGTATTGAAAATGGTTTTGAAAAAGGATTCTATTTTGTCAATATATTTATGATATATTGTGATTGAAATGTGGAAATGTTATCATTCCTTTATATTGGTTTTATGTTTTATGATTTTATATTGGTACTTGGACATTTTGATGGGTGGTTACGTGATAAACCATATGACGGGTGGTGCCGTGAATACCAGGATGGGTGGTTACGTTATACCCTCCAATGCATTGGGTATGGAAGTCGGCCTTATGGCTCTTCCATTAAGTATGTATGGAAATTGGCCGTATGGCTATTCCATTAAGTGATATGTGTGGAAGTCGACCGTATGGTTATTCCACTTAAGTATGTTTATGTCCCAAGTTATATTTATATATGTTATGTGTTCTTTATATGGGTTTTATGGTAATCCATTGGTTAAAAAAGGTAAGTAATGATACTTTATTCAGTGAAGAGTTTTTACTACTTCATGAAGGTGAAGGTATTACATTGATAGAGTATACATGGTTTACTTGATGTTTGAAAAACTAACAGTTTTCATTCTTTGTGTATCCCTTACTAAGCTATTTATGTTCACCCCATGTTTTTTTGAAATTTTTTCACTGGACTTAACGTGGAATAAGGTCAAGGATAGGATCAAGGGAATGTCATGCTATATAAAACATGGAACTAGACATGTTTCTTTCAAGAGTTTTTTTATTATGGAAACATAGTAGAAGTGACTACTTTGTAATCTTTTGAGATGTAATTGTATGTTCTAATTCTCTAAAACTCTAAACCTGAAAAGATCCTCAACGTGAATTATTCTTTTAATTCAATATTAAGTATGTTTTATGGCTGGGGCCTTATAGTTGGCATCAGAGGTCGGTTTAGACAACTTTAGGAGTTAGAAAAGTGTTAAATTATAATATGATTGAAATGATATAGCATTTACAGATTACCATGTTGCTTCGCCTATGATATTTATGTGATAAGAATTGTTTTCCATAGAGGAAACAGAGCAGCTTTTCTAGGAAGGCACAAAGAGGGAAATGACCTTTCAAATCAGTATCCTGAGATGGTCAGAATCAGAACTAAACTGTTTGCTGTAGTGATGGCTCAGTTGAATCAGGTGAAAAATGTTGGTTGTTTTCATTGATGATATTTTGTTGTTTTCTAAAAGTAAATAGGAGCATGAAAGTCATTTAAGGGTTATCTTGGAAACCATAAAAGAAAAGAAACTATATGGAAAATTCAGCAAGTGTGAGTTTTGGTTACAACAAATTTCTTTCCTGGGTCACATTATTTCAAAAGATGGCATAACTGTTGATCCTACTAAAACAAAAGTTGTTGAAGAATGGCCAAGACCCACAAATGTAACAGAGATTCGTAGTTTTCTTGGTTTGGTAGGTTACTACCGAAGGTTTGTTGAAAATTTTTCACGGTTATCTAGTCCAATGACTAAGCTAACTCGTAAGGGTGTTATGTTCATCTGGACAAAAGAATGTGATGATTGTTTTCAGGAGTTGAAGAGAAGATTGGTGAATGCTCCAGTTTTGGCACAAGCTTCTAGGAATGGTGAGTTTGTTATCTACAGTGATTCTTCATTAAATGGACTTGGTTGCATCCTAATGCAGAATGATCGGGTAATTTCTTATGCTTCACAACAGTTGAAAACTCATGAGGAAAATTACCCTACACATGATTTGGAACTAGCTACTGTTGTTTTTGCTTTAAAAATTTAGAGGTATCATTTGTATGGAGTAAAGTGTGAAATATATATCGATCACAAAAGTTTAAAGTATATATTCACTCAGAAAGAATTGAACATGAGACAAAGGAGATGGCTAGAATTAATCAAGGATTATGATTGTACAATTCATTACCATCTGGTAAAATCAAATAAAGTGGATGATGCTTTGAGTCGAAAAAGTAATGCTTCATTAGCAATGTTGCATTTGGAACGCGATCCTTTGGTTAAATATTTGATGAAATTTGGCATAGAAGTTGTTGGTACAGGATGTTCTTCTGTATTGTTTCAGGTATCAGTGAAATCTTCTCTATCAGACAGAATCAAGCAAGCATAGAAGCAAGACAATGAGTTGCAGAAAAAGGTAGAGCTGGTTCAGAAAGGTAAGTTGCCTGAATTAAACATTGATAATGATTTTGTTTTGTGGTTTGGGAAGAGGTTATGTGTGACTTGTGATTCACAGTTGAAGAATGAGTTGTTATGTGAGGCTCATAGTTCCCCGTTTTCAGTTCATCCTGGCAGTACTAAGATGTACAGAGATCTGCGGGAGTATTACTGGAGGGATGGAATGAAAAGAGATATTGCTGATTTTACTGTGAAGTGTCTGACTTGTCAGCAGGTTAAAGCAGAGCAGCAGTTACCTAAAGGGATGCTTCAGACTTCACCAGTGCCATAGTGGAAATGGGAAAACATATCCATGGACATTGTTGTGGGATTACCGAGTACATCTCGAGGTAATAATGCAATCTGGGTTATTGATGATCGCTTGACTAAATCTGCTCATTTCCTTTCTATACGAGATACTTTTTCCCTAGATCAACTTTCCCGTTTGTATCTTAAAGAGATAGTCAGGTTACATGGAGTTCCCCTCTCCATTTTATCTGATCGTGATCCCAGGTTCACATCTAACTTTTGGAATGACCTTCAAAAGTCGTTGGGTACTGAATTAAATTTTAGTACATCTTTTCATTCTCAATCAGATGGGCAGTCAGAACGAACAATTCAGACCTTGGAGGATATGCTACGAGCTTGTTCGATGGATTATCAGGGAAGTTGGGACCAACATCTTTCTTTGGTTGAGTTTTCTTATAATAACAGCTTTCAATCCAGTATACAGATGGCACCATTTGAGGCATTATATGGGAAGTAGTGTCGAACTCCAGCATTTTGGGATGAAGTGGGTGAAAGGAATCTGATGGGACCAGAATTGGTAGAAGAGATGGCAGAAAAAGTTCAGTTAATTCCGAAGCACATGAGAACAGCTCAGAGCAGGCAGAAGAGTTATGCGGATAACCGGAGGAAGGATCTATATTTCAAGGTAGGTGATCATGTTTTTCTCAAGGTTTCTCCTTAGAAAAGTGTGATGAGATTTGGTAAGAAAGGAAAGCTGAGTCCAAGGTTTATTGGACCATATGAAATTATGGAGAAATTTGGATCAGTTGCTTACCAAGTGGCTTTACCTCCGAGTTTATCTCAGGTACACAATGTTTTTCATGTTTCAATGTTGAGGAAGTATATGCCAGATCCATCTCATGTTTTGATTCCAGAGGTAGTTCAGCTGGAGGAGAACCTATCTTATGAAGAACAACCAGTCCAGATTCTTGACCACAGGGAGCAGGTGTTACGGAATAAGGTGATTCATCAGGTAAAGGTTTTGTGAAAAAATCATGTGATTGAAGAGGAAACGTGGGAATCTGAAAATGCTATGAGGGATAAATACCCCCACTTATTTTGACAAGTGAATAAAATTGCGAGGACACAATTCCCAAAAGGGGGGAAGGATGTAACATCCCAGGTAATTAAAGAATAAATAATTTTCATATTTATTAATATTTACGAATTAAATATTAATTTTAATTAAAAGGGGTTTCTACATTCGATAGCGTACTCGATACGCAATGATGAGTTTCATTGAAAACTTACTTTGAACACAAGTAATAAAATAATATTATTTTAAATGTTAGTTAACAAGTAGCCGTTGTACTGGAGGGAATGTATAGAAATAACTAAAATATGATTATATATGTTTTTAAATGATTTTACATTTACCCAATAAAAGATAAAGGCTTCAAATACGGAAAGAGCTCAATTTTAGGCATTTATACCCTAATTTTCACTAAGGGTTCACTTATCACCTTTTGACGGCGAACCGTCATGAAATATAGTTTTGGTCAATCTTATAAATTCTATTGGACCAAAAATAACTCTTCTTTAGAATCGGGACATCAAAATTTACTTTGTGTAAATTTTTGGTACCTTTCTGATAAAGTTCATTTTTTTAATGAATAGTGTAAAATGTTGTATTTTAATTCAAAACCTTTTTTTAATATAATCTATTTATATGATTAGATTACCTTTTTAATTGGTTTTAAAGTGAAATTAGAAAATATTTTTACCATTAAATCCAATAGTGGTCGTTGGAATAAATTTCACTTTGAAATCGGACTTAAACTAGTGTCAATCTTTTCATACTTATTGTTTCATAAAAATACGCTATTTTCTCTGACAGCGGGAATTAATTATTAAATTAATATATGTGACTTATATATTTTGAATTTTTTAAAATAAAATTCATTTTTGAATTCGTAATATCAAATATAGATTAGGGTGAATTTTTGGTAATTTTTTGAAAAACTTCAATTTTTGATGAATAGTGAAACCACTAAGTGGTACTTATAAAAACTGATTTTTCCGTTTAAATGAAATTTTGCCATCATTGTGTTTTGATTTTAAAAAATCTGACATAATGGTTGTCATTAAGAATTAAAATATGGTTCAATGAGATTAAAATAATTTTTTGGTGAATAGTAAGTTATTAAGTTTTTAATCACGATTAGAGGTAATTAGTGTAGTTTAAGGTAAAAATAATGTTTTAATAATATAATATGAGCTTGACACATGTCCTACCATCATTTGATGTGTCATGGCCCACCAAGATAAGTCATGGGTCAACTTGGGGATCCCATGGAGCCACTTTGGTTGGAAAATGACATAAATACCTTTTATTTAATGTTAATGTAAAAACTGGCACAAACATGATATGTTTTACTAAAACAATTTTTACATGGGGTTATAAAGTTCCAAATTTTGATTATAAATATTCATTGGAAAGATAAAACGATTTCCTACATCATAGAATTTTTTTTATAATTTTTAGACCATAAATAAATTAAATTATTTATGACATAATAATGATGCAGAGATGACATCATTATTTGATGATTTAAATAAAATGGAATGATAATGTACAATATATGCACTACACATGTCCAAAACTTATTGGATGGGTGGATTTTGAACCCTTATTTCCTTATCCACGAATTATATCAATGTGGGACCTTTTAAAACCGAAACACAATTTAAAATAAAGTAATATTTCTTTACTTTCCAAAAGTGCCCCTCCTCTCCTCTTATAAAAGGCCTCCACCTCTACCACCTTACACACACTCCTCAAGCCTTTGGCTCGGCCAACCCCTTCCCATTTACCCTCTCCACATCCCTCTCCTCATCCTATAGGATTCCCTTTGGGCATAATCCTTTCAAAGTAATCCTTTAGTATCAAATCAAGAGGAGTTACACTTTTAAAGGTAATTCATTTTCTCTTGTTCATTTGTTTTATTTTGCTTCTCCAACCCCCTAAACTCTTTTTATTTACTTATTTTGTAACAACAAAAATATCTTAAATATACTAGTATGTTTTTATAAGATTTATTCGAGCTACACTCTCACACAACTACATCAAATGGTTAAAGAACATACGGTTTCAGTGGATGGAGAAATTCTGCCTCCCGAAACGATGATTGTTCAATACTCATTTAACACCTTCAAAGGTGGCCATTATGATGTCACTATTTTTATATATGATATATAATATGTTTATAATTTCCTTAAGCTTCTGTATTTTTCATTTAGGGCATACCATTATTGTTTCCATTATGGGTAAACAAGATATCTTCATTTTAGGAAGTGCGGACTACCGCCCCCTGAAAGTGATTTGATTCGTTAATACCATATGTGGGATGTGTAAAGGATAAAGTTAATGATATTATATATGTTATTATACTGGAATTATAATATAATCTTATATAATTATGATTACATTCTATAAAATACGAAATATAAATGAAAGTAGCGTTCATGCGTACGTACGGCTTACCGTCTCCCTGAATGGTGCATTTCATTTCTTACCTTTAAATGATTATGTAATATTATAAATACATGTATATGCTGTATATATATGATATATATGATATCCAAATCAGGAATTTCATTTTGGATATAAATAACCTTTGACCACACGAACAACATGTAATTGTAAGAAGTCCACTTTCGACTTAAGAACCAAATATTGACAAAACAAACATTATTAACTTAAATGGTTACATAATGTTTATAACATGGAAATAAGTGATCTAAAAGGAATAATGAACTTTAAAAGGGTTCTTAATCAAGTATAAATTAACTCAAGTTTATTATTCAGGACGTTAAAGAACGATCGAGTCAACTCGGACCCGAGGTAAGGGACTTCGTCTCAATCTCCTTTCATTGAGGCATATTTCGTTTTATACACAACTTTCTTTTATACGGTGTATAAACCCCTTTGACTTTTACTTTTATACAAAAGGAATCTTCTTCTATGAAGCATTTCACTAAACGACAAAAAGGAATGTTTTGTTAACGTACGCGGTGACAACGACCTTTTCCGCCGCCACGAGTATTATTTGGTCTTTGGCTTCCTCAACAAGCCGTTATGTTTTTAAAATGAAATAAATACCATATACCCTTTTATGTATTTTGGTATTGAAAATGGTTTTGATAAAGGATTCTATTATGTCAATATATTTATGATATATTGTGATTGAAATGTTGAAATGTTATCATTCCTTTATATTGGTTTTATGTTTTATGATTTTATATTGGTACTTGGACATTTTGAAGGGTGGTTACGTGATAAACCATATGAAGGGTGGTGCCGTGAATACCAGGACGGGTGGTTACGTTATAACCTGCAATGCATTGGGTATGGAAGTCGGACGTATGGCTATTGTATTAAGTATGTATGGAAATTGGCCGTATGGCTATTCCATTAAGTGATATGTGTGGAAGTCGACCGTATGGTTTTTCCACTTAAGTATGTTTATGTCCCAAGTTACCTTTATATATGTTATGTGTTCTTTATATGGGTTTTATGGTAATCCTTCGGTTAAAAAAAGGTATGTAATGATACTTTATTCAGTGAAGAGTTTTTACTACTTCATGAAGGTGAAGGTATTACTTTGATAGAGTATACATGGTTTACTTGATGTTTGAAAAACTAACAGTTTTCATTCTTTGTGTATCCCTTACTGAGCTTTTTATGCTCACCCCAAGTTTTTTTTGAAATGTTTTTCACAGGACTTAATGTGGAATAAGGTCAAGGATGTGATCAAGGGACTGTCATGCTATATAAAACATGGAACTAGACATGTTTCTTTTAATAGTTTTTTTTATTATGGAAACTTAGTAGAAGTGACTACATTGTAATCTTTTGAGATGTATAGTATGTTCTAATTCTCTAAAACTCTAAACCTGAAAAGATCCTCAACGTGAATTATTCTTTTAATTCAATATTAAGTAAGGTTTAAGGCTGGGGCCATATATTGTATGAATTTGTTCTAGATCTCCAGATATTTTTATGTTAAAGAGTGGGGTTTATATCTCCCAAAAATGCATTGGGTATGTGTGTGTTGGAGGTCATACATATGGTAACTCCCTGTGTATCTACGATGGTTACACCATAAGGTACCTGTGAGGGTTACATTTTAAGTCAGTTGTGAGGGTTACAAATCATAAGGTAGGCATGAGGGATAAAATATTAGTCATTGATTCCCCAAATAAAACTTTATTTTTATATTTATGTACTCTATATTTTGTTGAAATATCATGGAAATCTCATGTTTCCCAAAGTAAGTATATATGGGTGACTAGTATGCCTTTTTTAAAATGATTTCATACGTTTACAAGTATTCATCGAAACTTTTTTTCTTTCCGTCTTTTTATATCCCTTACTGTGATTTTTGTTCTCATTCCAAAATTTTAAATTCTTTTCATAGGTTATAATTATTTGAATGATAAATAAGGAATCCATTTTAAATTTTATGAACATTTATCAAAGAAATCATATTTTATTTGATATTTTTTACTCATTGGATGAAATGAATACAATTGTTGTTGTTTCCAATCTATATTAATATATAATGTTATGTATTTATTATGTCCCAAATCTGTAAAACTATAAAATTGAAATGATACTCAATGTAAATCGAAGTGAGTAATTCACTAAAAATCATGATTATGTAATTTTTTAAAGTTGATTACTTATAGATAACATCAGGGAAAATTTTAGGGATAAGTATAATTTATAATCCTAAGTATAGAAGAACATATTTTTTTAAAAGGTAAGGAATTTATAGATAAAATATAATTTAATACATTTATGAATATTACATGTAAATGTTGTTTTATTAAAAATTCATTAATGGGTATATGAATCCTGAAAAGAGTAGGTTGAGTATATCTCAACCATCATTCTGGTGCATCATGAATATACTCTTACCACACACCAAGTTTGACACTCTCGAGGTATATTCATTCATTAGGCATATTCTCCTTTCATGAAATTATAATGGATATATTTTATTAAGGTACTATAGTCATGGAATAATTTAGAACCCCACCTAAAGAACCCAAGATTGATTTAATAATGATTTAAGTTCAATTGAAATTAATGTCATGATTTTAATGAGTAACAAAGATTGGGGTTGAGTTTTTATAATTATCCTATGATATAAATATTGATCACTCTTGTTTAAATAATTTGGTTTTATAAATGTTTGGAAAATGATAAAATGAGTTAAAAATGTATGTGATAGAAAGTGAAATAATATTTCTAACAATAAAAAATGGGATGAAAAATGTAGTGCATACCATTTTAAAAATGTAATAATAGATTACGAGTAATGGAATTAAATTTAGTGAGATTAGGACGACATCAAGGAAAGGGAACCTGATATCGAGTATTTCATAGAACAATATCCACAATCCTTCAATGGATCTTTTATTCCACTTATTATTGAAAAATGGATCAATTTGATATAAAATATATTTTCTTTTCTCCAGATCATAAAATATAAAAATTTTATTCTTGAATTTTATCATTTGGATAGTGAGGCTGAACAATGATGAATATTCATTTAAAATATAACTAAAAAAATTAATTAGATTCTATTGTATGGGTGGATTTCAAGAATGTTTCTTAACAATGTATTTTCCTCCCACTCCTCAAATAAATATGGATAGAGAATTTGTTTTTGGTACATAAAAGTAGTGAATGAAACTATAGAAACATTCATAGAAAATTTTTAATCAACATCAAGGTATGCATTTGGTTTCATATCTGACATTGAGAGTAAAATAGATATTTTCAATAGTGTCTTTATGACATGTCTTCAAAAAATAATTTTCTATAAGAGACCATGGAAGATATAGGTGGTTGTTCAATGTGAAGTAAAAGTGAAAATGGAAATGGGAGTATAATATTATTGTAGATAAGGAAAAATAAAAGTAGAGTATCATATAATATATATTAATATGTCACTAGTAGGAAATAAAACTCAATGGTCAAAATTTATAAGATTTGGTAAGAAAAACTCGGGTAATGTCTTTTGAGGAAAAAATGATGTGTTTTAAGTGTAAAAGGAACATCCTTAATGATAGTTATTATTTTACGTAGATGAAGAGGAAAATAAATGTAACAAATAAAAATATTTTCCAAGATAATAAAAAATACATGAATTAGTGTTTCAAATGAAAGGACTTTGGATTTTTTAAAAACAAATTCCCTAAAACCAGAATTAATTAATTAAATAGGTCCCACCAACCTTCTAAACCAATGGATTAGGGGATAATGTTTTTTATCAATACCAATAAGGTGGATCGTCTTAATTAAGTGGTTCTAGGTATATATATATATATTCATCATTAGAGTTTTACATATGTCTTATGATGTGTATGTTTTCCATAGATTTTCACTATGAAAATGCTAAAAAACTATAGGGGTATCATTATTTTATATAATAAATTCATGTATATTTCAAGGATTGTGGGATTATAATTCATGAAATTCATACCACAATCCATTTAGATAAACTGAATGTTATTATGGAAATATATATTATCTTTACAAATGAAAATTATATCACTTGTTGGAATGAGGAAATCACATTTCAATATAACCTTTGATTTTATCAAAATGAAAATATATCAATGAGATCTCTTTGAATACTATTATACAATAAGATTAATGATACCAAATAATGGGGGAGGATCATCTCAAATGATAGAAATAAACTCCATAATATGACATGCTTATTATAAATTAATTATTGAAGTCTCTTATAAATAACGATGTTACTAAGGATAAAATGATTTTAGAAATATAATCGTGAGTCACAATTACCCAAAAAAATTCCATTACTATTTTTCATTGGAAAATGATAATTAAAATTTCATGGAGGAAAATTTATTCAGGGGGTGTAGAATTTAACAAATCAAGATTTGGAATCAATTAAAACACATATTATTTTCTATAACTTGTGTTACAAACATCACCTAAAGTAAAAAAATATCAACAAATCATGAATAAATTATTAATAAAAATATAATAAATAATAAGATGGTAAACCATTCATAGTGATTACATTAAAAGTTAAAAAATTAATATGAGTTAATATTGAAATTTTTATTTTAAATAAAATACATTTTATTTAAATTAAATTATTTATTTTAAAAACATAAATTTAAATTTTTTATAATTTACATTTTACTAATTAAAATTCATTTTTTAATTCTTTATAAAAATTTTTATTTAGAAGTCTTTTTAGAAATTTTCTAAAATAATTATCGTTTAGGTAAATAATGAAAATAGTTATTGTGCCAATACCATCAATTAAAAATGAATTATAAGTATTTGTTAACTTTTTCAGATAAACTAAAATATTATAATGTATAACAATTCATTTAAAAATTATATTTTTTATTTATTACCCGATGCAATTTTTTTTATAATTTATATGGAGATTCAATGAAAATTATTTATTTTAATTTTTTTATTAATTAATTATAACACGATAAAATCATGTATTATATTTATTTTATTTTTAAATAAATACATAATTGAGTGATAAAAAATATTTTAAATTCATTAGAAATAATGAAATTTTTTATTCTATCCTAATCATAATGTTTTTGTAATGACCCAGAAATTCTGTGGAAATTTTTTTCATAAATACATGGGAATTTTGTGAGTCTGTGAAAATTGAAGGAGAATGATTCTGAGGCCTGGTGTGCTCGGAAACAATTTTTGATGTTTTTTTAGGTACGTTCAGTATACATATGAGATGATTTTTATAACTTTTGAACTGATGGTCATAATAGAAATCTGAGGGCACTGTTGAACTTGTAGTGCCAGTTTTTGCCTATGAATACATTCACCTAAACGACATTTTTTCAAGACTAAAAGATAGTTTTTGGGTTTTTATAAAAAAAATTAATAAAATAAACTCAGGTAACACTTTATTTTAGTTTGATCAATTTTTTGGTGTGAGATTGTTAAAACCTATCATGGAGGTTGGAGGTGGGGCCACCACACCTTAACCTCCCATGAGAGGTAATGGTGGTGGGGCCCACCCAAATAGAACCTCCCATGAGAGGTTACGACATGGGGACCACCTGAGACTGCATAACAACTCTTTTAAATAATTTGGATGGGGACCACCCGACCCCTATTGATGGGGGAAGATAAAACCTCTCAACTCTCCCTCATTAATGAGGGGGAGCCTCTTGATTCCTCAACTCCCAAATTAAGTGGGTAGAAACCCCCTTGACATCCCCTAATTAATCTATGACAACTCTCATGAATTAATTAGGCCGAGCCACATAATTTAATTCAAAAATTGAATTTTTGTTGTGCCAACGTAATATTAGACAACCGAATCTAATATTACTTCACTTGGAATTTTGGTGGATGAAAGCTTGGGAGGAATAAAATTCTCCCAACGAAGAACTCCCCTACCAATGAAGAACGTGAAGGATGCCAGCGACGATTTCTTCATCGAATCCCTTCCACGAATCCTACCGACATAGAGCATCTTCTTCAAACTGACGCAGCTCGGGATTTGGAGTGCGTGACGGATGCGATGAACGTCGAACTCATTCGTCCTCATTCCACTACTCCGCCAATGAACAACAAACAAGAGTAGGGAGTTTATTACTTGTTGATGTTGTACCTTTTCATTACCGTCTTCAAAGGATAATAAGGGATTGATGCAGACATATTATTGATCATCTTCTTCTAATGATTAGCCAAATGATACCTTCCTAAATGTGGAGGGTGCGGGCCAACCTAACATGGGCCAACATCCTCCATCATTTTCTCTCTTCTTGTGGCGGTCTACTGCATGGAGATGAGGCAACAATGATGATGGTGGAAATGGCGATGTCCATGCTACCCACAGCCTACGCAAATCACGCCGCCCCCAGGACACACCGATACTTCTGGCTGAAAACCGCTAGCCTGAGCGGCCCCTGGCCCGTCGACCCGCAGCCTCCCGGAGCCCTGCCTGGTGCCCCCCACCACAATGCCTCTTGACACCCTTTCCGGAGCGTGGTCAGCCTGCTCGAGGCCTGCCCAGTCGTGGCCTCGCCCTGCCCGGTGCCACTACGCCCTACCCAGCGCCCCAGCGCCCTGTCGGCGCCCCTACGGCCTGCCCGAGGCCTTGCCTGTGACCCCACTGCCTGCCCGGCGCTCCGCGGCCTGCCCGAACCCCGCCATGCCGTACCCGGTGCACTCGCAGCCTGCTTGGTGTCCCTTTGGCCTGCCCGCTCTCCGCGCGCTCTACCCTCGTCCTGCCTGCGCCCTGTGCGGCACAGGCTAAACCGACCCTGGCCTTCGGGCCAAGTCGCCTATTTGGCGACCTCCGGGCCGAACCACCCTAAAAGTTCGCTGGGCCAGGGCCAACAGACCGGGCCAAACCCTACGGGCTGGCCGGGTCAACCCAGACTGGGTCTGACTGGGTCGACCCAGACCGGGTCGGCTGAGTCTCGGTTGGGCTGAGTGGGTCCGACCAGGTAGGACTGGGCCCAAGCAAATTACCGACCCCATTAACTTCTTGGGCCATATCTTTGGCACTGGACGTCTATTTGAAGAACTGTCTGCGGTGCCAGTATTGTTGGAGCAGATCCATCCCTTGAGTATACCCCATTGGAGATCGAGGTATAGTTGAGTTATGGTCTGGTTGGATCGTACACGAATCCAACCGGTCCCACATGACTAAAAGGCTAATAACTAAAATACCGGGCGTTTTATTGATGCGATATCTGTTGCGTTGAGACCCCTATGATTTGGAGGAAATTTGAGGTACCTATTCATGGAATTTCGTGACAGTTTGAGTATTACCCAGTAGCTCGTGGAGAAGATCCTTCCGATGATGAGCAGATAGGGTATGAAGACACAGTAGGTGGCTGAGACCTGATAACTGCTTGACCGATTCAACTCGGAGTGACTCGACCAGCCTAGTGGGGAGTGCCTCTGTGTGATGCGGAAGACCCATGAGGGGGGGGGGGGAACCTTTGTGTGAGCATGGCAGACCCATGGTACTTGAAAAGAGGAATACCTCAGTAGGCTACGAGGGGGAGCGCCTCTGTGTGAGCGTGGCAGAACCGTGGTGTGGAGTGCCTCTGTGTGATGCGGCAGACCCATGGTACTCGACAGGAGGAGTACCTAAGCAGTCCAAGGATAGAGGGACGCACCTCTGTTTAAAGCGACATGCCCACTGTACTCGATAGAAGATGAGTATGCCACCAGCTGTGGTTTTAATAATAAGAATTCTAGTTTGAGATGAGTCAATGATTTTTAGGTTTTCCTCATGATCGAGATGGGTTACTAGATTACTTATGTATATGTATGGGCATATACCTAAGTAATTTTTATCCATTGATTTCATACTTTGGGGTTTATCCATGTTTGATTTTGTGAGACATTGAAGGTGTCGGGGTCCCTACTGAGTTTCGTTATACTCACCCCTGCACGGGCTATGCCCACACCTCATTGTGTTGGTTGAAGAAGATGGACATCGCTGACTGAGGCAGAGAGGAGTAGGACTGGACAGTACCCGGAGGTGGATCACATGACATGATGGTACACAGAGCAGATGGACGAATGTGGAGTAGTGAGGAGGCCATCTGTACCTACCCTTCAAGTAGGAACCCCTGCGGATGACCCAGTAGCTGCATTACTTTTCTTCAGTTGTACTTCCTTTTCATTTGTACTTGTACTTCCCTATTGGGATTGTATTTCTGGTCCCTTTTACATTCCAACACTTTTTTTTTGTATATAGTTTTACATAGTATTTTGATTCTAGTTGTGTATCCTGTTGAGTTTGTTACAGTTATAAAGGTAATGTCTTCCGAATTTATTGATTTACGACTTTGGTGCTAGTCGCCAACCCCATGCCTATGGAAGGAGGGTTTGGGGTAGTCATGATATGGGCCCCAGGGGACGAGTCATGAAATATTGGTATCATAGGTGTCAGTTCTACCACAGAACATAGAACTATGATCTTTTATTTTCTGTGAAGCAATAGTGTTAAGGGTACTAAGTGTGGATTTCAGATCAGGGAGTCCAGTGTTGGTGTAGGTGGCCTATGTATCCATACACCAGGACCCTGACTTCTGATTTCCGACTTAGTGCACGAAAACACTGATTGCGTGTGTATTTTCAAAAGTATTCTTTAGGTCAGATCAACCAGGTCATCTCACCAAGTATAATCATTTGACCGTGTCACATCTAATTCTTTTAGGGTGCCTCCACATGAATGACCAGTTAGAGCCCTGAGAGTCATATGTACTAACAGCCCACTGAGAAATGATTCCTCAGTGCATGAAACTTTTCCAGCAGAGGCACCAGTGGTACCACTCCATGTTGGGACATCGATGACACCTACCCTAGAAGCATATGATTCATGACGGTTGAGCGTGTTACATGAGTTCCAGTACCAGAGCCCACCCTTTTTTAGGGGAGAGATGGACCCACAGGCAGTTGAGGATTGGCTGGAGGCTGTGGTGAGAGTCTTCAGACTGGTAGGGACTGCAACCGACTTCCTGATGATCCTTGCTGTCGGCCTCCTTAAGCAGCAACAGGCTAATGGTGGAGCCTAATTATCAAAGTTCATGATGAGATGACGCTTCTATGGACAGACTTTGAGAGACTGTTTCGAACAGAGTTTGTCCCAGCCACCCCTCGAGTAGTGCGGATACAGGAGATACTTCATCTCCAGAGGGGCATCATGATAGTAGTACAATACTAATCAAGGTTGACCGACCTCTCATGCTACTCCACTAATATGTTATGAGACCCATTCATCAGGGATCGGACCTTCGAGCAGGGGCTCAGGTGAGAGATCAGAGGTTCAATGATCTCACTTAGCATATCGTTGCAGATAGGGGTGTTAGAGAGATCCCTCTTGGTGGAGATTTTCCTTACTGAACAGTCTCCAGCAGTGAGACCCACCACTAGCTGGAACACAACAGAGTCTTCTGCAGCCGACAGTAGACCGATGTCACAGAGGTCTAAGAGGACCAAACTTACAGGTGGTCGACCGCATGACTCAGAATCAGCTGTGAGATGGACCCAGAGTAGAGACACACATGCTAGTAGTAGGTAGTGTTACTCATGCAGGGGGTAGGGTCACATGGCTACTGACGGTCTGACCCACCATTCAGATGATCACCAGATAGCTGAGGGACCTCCCAGGAAGAGGCATAGGTTCGAACAAGGTGGTCCGTCTGGAGGAGGTGGACATGACAGAGGAGCTGGATGTACAGCTGGCGGTGGATGGCATTACAAGGATTTACCCCCACCACAACTAAGAGGTCCACCCTGACCGCCGGGAGTGGGTATACAGGGGAGAGCTCAGCTTCAGGAAGTAGAGGCCTTCAATAAAGGTTCTCTAGATATGATTCGAGGTATGATCTATGTCTACTCCACCTTAGATGCAATTCTTATAGACATAGGTTCCAGTAACTCATTCATTTCCACTACCCTTATTTGGAGCTCGGAGATTCTGACAGAGCCATTGGCTCGATACTTACGGCTAGAGACTCCTACCAGAGTCGATTCAATGACTATGAACTGGTTCCGGTAGTGCGAGATTACTGTAAGATGTGAGAGATTCGGTTGGGATCTCTTAGTGGCGGCGGCGAGACCTTACGACGTCATCTTGGGTATAGAATGGTTATCTATAGTCCATGTTCAAATATATTTTATTATGCAAAAAAGTGCAGTGTTTCCACACAAATGGGTCCAGGGTTACCTTCACCAGTGAGAGAAGAACCTTTTCAGCACATGAAAGACTTAATCGGAGGAGGGTGTACCTGATCACTCATCAGTTGGCATGCCTTACCCTCAGAGTAGTTGATGTGGAGAGTTAGTGTTATCCTGTAGTGGTGGACCAGTATGCTGATGTTTTCCCTGACGATTTTTTAGGACTAACTCATTGTAGAGAGGTGTAATTCTATATTGACATGTTCCCCAGGATGGCACAGATAACTACTCCAGCATATCGGATAGCTCCCGCTCAGCTTTGTGAGTTACGGGTAAAGCTAAAGGACTTGTAGGGAAAGGGATTCAACCAGCCCTTTGTTTCTCCCTGGGGAGCCCCAATTCTATTCTCCATGAATGTGGATGGGAGATTGAGGCTTTGTTTTGACTACCCATTCCTGAACCAGGTGACCGTGAAGAACAAGTACCCACTCTCACGGATTGACGACCACTTTGATCTTCAGAAGGGAGCACGGTGGTTCTCGAAGACAGAACTCAGAGCAGGCAATCACCATCTCAGAGTTCGAGATGAGGATTTGTAGAAGACAGACTTCAAGTGTCGTTACAGCCACTAAAAGTACTTGGTTATGACTTTCAGTGTAACCAATGCTCCAGTAGTGTTTATGGGACTCATGAACATGATCTTCTAGCCATACCTCGATTGCTTTGTCGTAGTCTTCATAGAAGACATTCTGATCTACTCGACTACTGACAAGGAACATGCCTAACATTTGTAGGTAGTACATGACACACATCAAGAGCACCATTATTATGGTAAGCTCTCGAAGTGCCAGTTTTTTATTCAAGAGGTTCACTTCATGGGACACGTCATCTCGGAGGCAGGAGTTGCAGTTGATCCAGCGAAGATTGAAGTAGTACATGCTTGGGAGCCACCCAGGAGTTTGACAGAGGTACGAAGTTTTATGTGTTTGGATGGTTACTACCAGAGATTCATTAATGAATTCTCTAGAGTTGCAGCACCACTATTAGCCTTGGAAAATAAGGGGAAATCCTTTGTGTGGTCGGAGAGATACCAATAGATCTTTCAGGAGCTAAGGAAAATGCTAACTAGTGCCCCCATCTTGAGGCTTCCTAAGGAGGGCATAGTGTACATAGTTTACTACGATGCATCAAGGACCAGACATGGGTGTGTCCTGATGTAGGTTTGAGTAGTGGTTTTATATGGCTCTTAGCAGATGAGTTAGCAGGAGCAGAACTACGCTACCCATGACTTGGAGTTAGCAGTAATGGTCTTCATCTTGAATATGTGGTGACAGTATCTGATGGGTGAACGATTTACCATGTACTCTAATCACAAGAGTCTCATGTATGTCTTCTCTCAGAATGACCTGAACCTGAGACAGTGGTGATGACTTGAGTTCCTCCAGGACTATGACTTCGAGATAGTCAATAATCCTAGGAAAGGGGAACTTTGTTGCGGATGCACTCAGTAGGGGATCTTGTATACAGCTACTAGGAGAGGTGACAGAGCATCTGTCTGCCTTCCAGATATCCTTTACAGATAGGGATGAAGCATCCTTTCTACAATCTCTTACAGTCACTCCGCGACTTCTTTAGTGAGTCATGGAGGCACATCAATTGGATGCAGACTACGAGACACAATGTGCTCAGATATCCACAGGGTAGGCACATGATGGATTTTCCAAAGGTGGGGAGCACGTCATACTCTTCAGGGGATGTACCTTGGTACTCATGGCACTTAAGAAGGATCTGTTAAGGGAGTTCCCCACATACCCTCTAGCAGTGCATCCAGGAGTGGCGAAGATGTACCAGGATCGTCGATGACAGCACTGGTGGCCAGGTATGAAGAAGGAGGTAGCAGTTTTTTTCTCACGGTGCCTCACTTGTCAGAAAGTGAAGGAAGATCACCATTTACCAGTAGATTTGGTTCTGCCTTTAGAGGTCCTAGAGTGGAATTGGAATGATATATCCATGAACATCGTGACGGGTCTTCCTCGTACATCAAGGGGACACAACTCGATTTGGGTGATCATCGACCGACTCACCAAGTCGCCCACTTCCTACTAATTAGAGAGTAGGGTTAGGTAGAGAGCTAGGGATGCCTCTATGTGTAATAGATTATGGGAATACATGGAGTAAATTCCTCTATTGTCTCTGACCATGATGCACGGTTTACTTCTCGGATATGGAAGGGGTTTCCAGAGGCTTTCAAGACATAGCTTCACTTGAGCACCACCTTCCATCCTCAGATAGATGGTCAGAATGAGCGAACCATTCAGACCATCGAGGAATTTCTACGTGCATGTGTCCATGAATTCGGCTGTTGTTGGTAGTATCACTTGAATTTGGTGGAGTTTTCTTAAAATAACATCAATCACCCCACCATAGGGATGGAACCTTTTGAGGCCTTGTACGGGAGACCATGAAGATCACCCTTGAGCAGGACTGACCCTGGGGAGTTAGCACTAGTGGGACCAGAGATGGTACAATCTACTACGGAGAAGGTTCAGATCATCTAAGAGCATATGAAGACTGCATAGAGCAGAAAGAAGTTGTATACTGATAGGAGTAGGAGACATCTGAAGGTTGAGGATGGCGACCACGTTTTTCTATGGGTCTCACCTCGATGAGGTCTACAGAGATTTTCCTGAGGCAGAAAGTTATCTCCAAGATTCATCAGACCTTTCCAGGTCCTCAGTAGAGTAGGCGAGGTGGATTACTACTTAGCTCTTCCACCTCAGTTGCACTAGGTGCACAACATCTTCCACGTATCTCAGCTGAGGAGATACGTGGACGACCCTTCCCACATCACCGACCATGGAAAGTTGGACATTGAAGATGGCACGACTTTTATGGAGGTTCCAGTTGAGATTAAGTACTGATAGGAGCAGGTCCTACATGGACGATCGATAGCTCTATTGCACGTACACTGCTAGAATGAGAAGCCCTAGGAGAGCACATTGGAGCAGGAGGGTCAGATGCATTCTCAGTACCCCCATTTGTTCCCATAGATTGAGTTGAAGCTTATAAGGACATAAATCCCTAAGGTGGGGAGAATTTAATGACCCATAAATTAAATGGAATTTTTTTCTTAAATACATGGTAATTTTATGAGTTCATGAAAATTGACAGCTCATGATTCCAAGGCCCAGTGTGCCCAAAAACAAATTTTCATGTTTTGTTCGGGTACGTTCAGTAAACGTTCGAGTGGGTTTATAAAACTTTTGAACCGGTTATTGAAACAGAAGTTTGAGGGTACCATTGAACTAATAGCGATAGTTTTTTCCTAAGAAGACTTTCACCTCGACGGTAGTTGGTGGAGAATAAAAGATAGTTTTTGGGTTTTTATAAAAAAAAATTAAAAAAATAATGTGAGCTAACACATTATTTTATTTTGAGCCGCTATTTGGTGTGAGGTGGTTAAAACCTCCTCATCGAGGTTGGTGGAGGTGTCACCAAACCTTAACCTCTCATCAAAGGTTATAGTGGTGGGGCCCACCTGAACATAACCTCCTGCTAGTGGTTACGATGAGGGGACCACCCGAGACCGCATATCATCTCTTTTAAATAATAGGGGTTGGGACCACCCGAAATCAATTGATGGAGGATGATAAAACCTCTCAACTCTCCCTCGTTAATGAGGAAGAGCTTCTTGATTCCTCAACTACCCAATTAAGTGTGTAGAAACCCCCTAGATCTCCCCTAAATTATCCTTGACAACTCTCATTCATTAATTAGGTGGAGCCACTTAATTTAATTAACCATTTGAATTTTTTTTCTTCCAATGTAATATTAGACAAACAAATCTAATATTATTTTACTTGAAATTTTAGTGGAGGAATGCTTGGGAGGATTAAACTTCTCTCAACGAAGAACGCCACTTCCAATAAAGTATGTGAAGAACACCAATGACAATTTCTACCTCGAATCCCTTCCTCGAATCCTACCGATGTAGAGCATCTTCTGTGAGCCGACACATCTCGGGATTGGGAGTGTGTTGCGGACACGAAGACTGAAGAACTCATTCATCTACATCTTGAGGCTCTGCCAACGAATGATGAAAAAGAGGTAGGGAGTTTATTACTTGTTGATATTGTCAGTTTTCCAAACCTTCTTCAAAGGATAATAATGGATTGGTTCCGATGTATTATTGATCATCTTCTTTTCATGATGAGCCAAACGATACCTTCCTAAACACAGAGAGTGCGGGCCAACCTTAAATTTCCCGACATCCTCTGTCATTTTCTATCTTCTTGTGGAGTTCTATGTCATGACGATGAGGCGACGATGACGAAGGCGACAATGAAGAAGGCATCGCTACCCGCGGCCTCTACGAATCGCATCTCCCCCGCGGTGCACCGATACTTCCTTCCGAATGGTGCCGGCTCGAGCGGTTCCTGGTTGCCTACCCACGGCCTCGTGGAACCTTGCCTGGCCTGAGGCCTGCCTGCCTGCGGCCTCCCGGCGCCCTGCCCGTTGCGAGGCCCGCCTGCTCGTGACCTCCCAACAACATGCCCTTCTGCTTCCGCTCCCTTCGTGGTACACCCAAGCCCTGCCTGGTGCCCCCGCGCTCTGTCGGCGCCCTGCCTGTGCCCCAGCGGCCTACCCGGCACCCCCACTGCCTTCCCGTCACCCTTCCGGTGCCCCTGTGGTCTGCCTAGTGCCCTGCACGTCGCCCCTGCGGCCTGCTCGACCCCTGTCACGCCCTACCCGGCGCACCTGAAGCCTTCCTGACATCCCGCAGGCCTGCTCGAGCCCCGTGAGCTCTGCCAGTGGCCTACCCATGCCCCACACGACACTGGCCAAACTGGCTCCGGCCATCTGGCCGAGTCGCCTATGTGGCTATATCCGGGCCGCACCGCCATCACAGTCCGCTGGGACAGGCCCAACGGACCGGGTCAAACCTAGTGGGATGACCCATCCAACAGGTCGGGTCAAACCCAGCTAGTCTGACCGGGTCGACCCAGACCGTGTCGGCCCAGTCTGGTTTGGGCCGAGTCTGTCCGACAGGGTCGTTTCATGCCCAGTCCCATTACAGACCCCATTACCTCCTTGGGCCTTATCTTTGGCACCGGACGTCCGTTTGATGAACTTTTAATGGTGTCGGTATTCATGAAGCAAAGCCGTCCCTTGAGTGTAACCTACTGATGTTTGGGGTAATTTTGAGTTATTGTCATGTTGGATCGTACATGAATCCAATTGGGCCCGTAGGACTAAAAGGCTAATAACTAACAAAACGTGCATCCAATTGATGCGTCGTCTGTTGCGTTGAGACCCCTATGACATTGCAGACCATTGAGATACTTCTTCGGGGGACTTCGTGATAGTTGGATTATTTCCCATTAGCTTGTGGAGTGGATCCCTATGGTGACGAGCAGACATAGTACAAAGACCTAGTAGCTGGTTGAGACCTGACGACTACTTGATCGATTCAACTCGGAGTGACTCACTAGACTAGTGGGGAGCGCCTCTATGTGACTCGGCAAACCCATGGTGGGGAGTGCCTATGTGTGAGCGCGACAGACCCACGATACTCGATAGAATTAGTACCTTAGTATGCTACAACGGGGAGCACCTCTGTGTGATCACAACAGACCCTTGGTGGGGAGCATCTCTGTGTGAGGCGGCAGAACCACTGTACTCGATAGATGAGAAGTAAGCCACTAGCCGTGGTTTCGATAGTAAAAATCCCGGTCTGAGATAAGTCAATGACGTTTCTATTTTCCTCATTATTGATATTGGTTACTAGATAACTTTGGTATATGTATGGTCATATACCTAAGTAATGGTTATCTGATGATTTCATACTTTTTGGTTTACCCTTGTTGGATTTTATGAGACCTTGAGGGTCTCATGGTCCCTATAGAGTATCGTTATACTCACCCCTGCACGGTCTATGCCCGTACCTTGTTGTGTTGGTTGCATACGATGGACAAAACTGACTAAGGCAGAGAGTAGCAGGACTGGACAGTACCCAGAGGTAGATCACTCGGCATGATGGTACACAGAGTAGACAGATAGACGTGGATTGTTAAAGAGGCCATCTGTACCTTCCCTTCAGGTAGGAACCCCGATGGATGACCCATTAGCTACTTTAATTTTATTCAATTTTACTTTCTTTTCAGTCATACTTGTAATTCCCTGTTGGGCTTGTATTTACGCCCCCTTTTACTTTCCAACACCTCTTTTTTATACAGTTTTACTTAGTATTTTTCTTTCATTTTTGTACTCTATTGTGTTTGTTCACAGTAATAATGGTAATGTATTCCCATTTTAGGGATTTAAGCCTTTGGTGATAGTCGCCAGACCCTTGCCTATGGAAGGTGGGCTTGGGTAGTCAGGATATGGGCCCTAGGGGACGGGTCATGACTTTTTTTTTGAAAAAATAATCTTTTTGAGAAAAAATATTTTTATACAATACATGAGCTAAAGATAAGATTAATTTTCATATGCATATAATGTTAATTCAAAAAAATTATTTTTAAAATTTACATAATAATTTACATAATATTTAATATTTAAAATTTATTTTTATGTATAAAATTTAGATTACTAGAATTAATACTAATTATCATGACAATGTATAAAAAATTATTTTAAAATTATTATATTGTAAATATCATGGTATTTCAAACAAAAAATTAAATTAAAATAATTAATATAATATTATATATATAGAAATAAATATATATTGTAACACTAATTTATTTTTTAATCAATATTTAATAATATTAAGAATCAATAATGTTAAAAATTCCATTTTTCTTTTAAATTTTTTTTTCGAGACGTTATTAACTTAAATATAAAATATAATTTTATTAAAATTTAGAAATTTAATTAGACTGAATATATGATACATTATGTTCCATCAAACCCAAATTTGGTTATATGTGTTATATTATATGTTTAATAAAACCTAAAATCACTAAACTAGAATCTTTTATTCAGTTTTCAAACTAATAGAGTAATATGTACAAATGAGATGGTATAAATTGAAAAACTTGTTTAAAACACATCATAATACACATGGTCGGGACCTTAATGACCTAAAAATACACGAAAATCCATTATATTGATACTTTTGAGCCATTGAACTTGGAATAATGAAATAAAAATTTAAAAATTTAAACATTTTATTCAAAAGTGTTCATTTCATCTCTTATACAGGGGTTCACTAACAAAATTTCAAACACACACCTATCCATAAAATTATTACCTAAAACAATATAGTTTTATACTATCTAGATCACTCTAACACCAACATAATCCCTTTATCTTGCAATATTAATCTTTGTCCTTTCAATTTCATGGGAACTTCCAAGGAAAAATAATGTCTGCAAAATAAGTTTAATCTCTTTATTAATTTTTTGTTCTTAATGTTTCTCTTCCATATATATTAACACCATAATAATATAGTGAGTTTATGTTCCTAATTATAATGAGATTTTTTATATTAAATTTTTAGCACTTATTTATTCATATCTTACAACATTTATAAATAAAGGAACATCATTTGTGTTTTTGTGTGTGGACTACTGCCTCTATGAAAAATTAGTTTTTCATTTTACTTATCAATTTTCATTAATTGTCTAGATATAATAATATCCTATTCAAAATAATAAAAAATTAAAAATAATATCATTATTATTCTTTTATAATGATATTATATAAATAGAATCATCTCCTTTTCTTTACTCACTAATTGATTTAAAATGTGTTCGTTTTTTGGATCGATTTAACCACCTACACGAATGATGCTATAATAGTATATTATAGAGAACTATGATAACATGAAAAATATTGTTATTATAATATAATAATAAAATCAAGATTGGTATATGATTATGTAAATATTATATTAATTATTTTACTTATTATTAAAGTATCTTGTTTGTTTTTCAAAAATCACTAAAATAAGCCTACAATAATTTCATTTTCAAAAAGTAAAACTAAATCACATATGGAATAATATAATATAATTATAAATCAGTATAATATTTATATTAAATTATTTTTAATTATATATTCATTATGTAAATTTATTCATCGTATGGTCAATGACATTGAAATTTCTAAGAATATACAAAGAATATAAGTTATAAGCACTAAATGTCCCTAATATGCTAAAAACAAATTAATGCAATCATGATAATAAGCTATAATAAGGATTATAAAATGGAAAATTTTGTTAGAAATTTTATGAAATCAAATATTATGATATGGATTTTTGTTTTACAGGATTTCATAGTGTGATCAATTAATAAGGGAAACAAGTTTAGGTATTTTTGTTTCAATTTCCATTTATTGAGACAATTTTTGTATTAAACACCGATTTTTATTTAAGTTGTGTGTATACTACCTATATAATATATTATATAATTATTTTAATCCTCATTCATGGTATTATATATTAAATTTTATGGTCATTCTCCCTCAAGGGTATTAATTTTAATGTTAGTCAAACTGTAATGACTTATTTTCAAATTTGTTCCAAAAGTCGAGATCTCTCAGATGTGTTTATAGATATGAGGAATTTATATTCTCATTAATTTTAATGTTTATATTATTTTATTATCTTATGGATATATTTGGTAAACTTCAATATCCATTTTTTTAAAATTGGATGTTTTAAAATAATTTATAATATGTGCTTTTCAACTTTATTATTTATAAATATTCAAATAGTTCTTCCATCCATTAAAAATATTTGTTCTATCACTCTCTCTGATTTTTTTTTTGAAAAATTCTATGTAATTTTTAATGTTTTTTTTTCATTAATAAATATTCTTTTTAAAAATAAATGTCTTAAAATAATTTCCAATTATTTGTTTCAAACATTATTCCATTTTTATATTTCCATTATTATTGATTTGTAGGAGTAAATGATTCCAATATATTTTTAATACCCTATTTTGATATGTTTAGGACTTTTTTCTGTCTCCATTATTAATAATTCATTGAAGATTAATGATTTTCAAATTATATTGAATTATTCTTTTTGAAACATTATGTATTTTCTAGTATCTTTTATTTCAAGAAAATGTTTTCAAAAGTATTCTATTTCCCTTGATAATTTTTTTTGAATTTAATTTTTACATCAATGATTTAAAAGGATTATGGATACATTTTTATATTCACTTATATTACCCTCTATGAATTATCTTTCTTAACATGATATTTTTATCATACATTATATGTTATTATGGTAATATTTATTTTGTTAAATGAGATTCTTCATATTTTATTATATCATATGATTGGGTTATGTGATGTTTTTTAATGTTTTGAGAAACCCATTTTCTTTCCATGAGTCTTTTAAGATACATTTTATGATTGATTTTTAAATAGAAAAAAAATTTTATGTAGGATGATGGTTGGGCCCCGATATTTTCATCCAATGGATTGGTTAAGGATTTATATCTATTGAGAAAGGAATGTTAAAAGGTTATAATTTTTTAATCATAATATTAATTAGGGGATTTAGTTTCTCAAAACATGATGTGTGTAATTTTTTTTGTTCATAATATAAAGTATGGGAATTTATTTTCTCACAATATGAAGCATGTTTATTTTATTTTTTCCCAATTCCATAATTTCAATATTATTGTATTAATGCAATAAATATTTTATATATTACCACCAATATATTTATATATGCAAATTATTGATATCCTTGATTAATATTTGTTGTATTTAGATTTTAGACACTTTTTCAAGGGTAGATGTTTTTTTATTTGATGGTACATGTCCTTTTTTATGATTTATGGGAAAATCATATTTTTCTGGGTAAATTTTAATTATAAACTCCTCTACTGGCCATGTTTTCTCACATTATGATTGTCTATCCCTTGATGAAATTTTTATAAGTATTTCGTTTTCTAAGCGTTTGGGATCAACGATTTAACATGTTCTCATTTCCCAAGTTAAAAAATATTTTTTTTAACTTATGGGATGTCTACAAGAGAGTAATGAGGTGTTTGAAAATGGATAAAATATTTTAGATTAAGTTTCTTATGTAACAAATCACCTTGAAACTAAATATTTTTCACTTTTGGTTTTGTGAATGTTGTGGGATGTATCAATTAAATATTCAGATTAATGTAGAATTTAAGTCATGTTTGGAATGTTTCACCATAATTATGGGCCTTATGTACACACATGTAATAAAGAATTAACATAAGTCCCATGGGATACATTACTAATCAAGTCTCATCCATTTGTGTGTTGGAAACTAGCCATCACAAAAGGTCAGTATTCCCCATTGGGACCCTATCTGTTCATTTGGAATATTCATTCAATTAGTGAAGATATATGGTTCAATTACTAATTAATAATGTAATTAGGTCTATCCCTTTAATTATTTGGGTTAATCAATTAATAATTATTCTATTTTATTCATCTCCCAGTTATGAATTAATGATCATTCACCTGAAAAGGTCAACCTTATATGAAATGAAATTAAATTTTACACAATACCATAGGGTGGAGTACACAGGACCACCTACCCAAATAAACCCAAATCTCAATAAAAGAAAATAAAAATTGATTTATATGAGTTATCCAATTGCAATCGATCTCTATTTGACAGCCATAATGTCTTATTTATGCCAAATCACTCCAGATAATTAATTATAAATATATTACAAAAAAATAAATGGTTTCAAGGAAACTTGCATTTAAATGCTAAATGAATGAATATAGAGATACAAATCATAATCCAACTAATAGTTGGAATAACAACATATTATACATGGAAGGTCCATAATACACTTTTAAATTCATTCTGAAAAAAACCCATCACATGGAAACCTAATAATGATTTGTTTTATATAATTTAATTGAACACTTTTTACGAAATCTAGAAATGAAAAACAAATTATCAATAAAATCATCCAATAGAGATCAATCCACTCTATTCACACTCCCAATTTTGAGGTGAGGAAAGTCACCAAATGAATTCCACTATACAAGGGAAATTATAACTGAATTTGACCAAAAACAAAATATGGGAGCATCACGGGTTATATTTTCATCAAAACACCTATGAGAAATATAAATTAATCATCATGGTACATCAATTATACATGAAAATGAAAATATACATCGATCATGGAAAATTCCATCATGATCTGATTCAATTTTCAAATGATTCTTTTAACAAGGTTGCATAAATGATGAATCGATGGAGAAGCTAATAAAATGAGAGAAAATCTAAGAATGAATGATGTAAAAGTATTTTAAGGGTATTAAAAATTGTAGATATCCTTAAATTAAAGATGATAAAATGATGCACCACTGTACATGGAAGAAAGAGTCCATGATCAATTAAGAATGGTTAAATTTAAATAGTTTTACCAATGATTTGAATCAAGATATCCCATGGATAAATGGGATCTCTTATAGGGAGGTTGAGAGGTATCCACGGAGAAATACAACTCAGAAAATAATAAATGAACTGTTAAAAACAATGTATAATTGATGGATAAAATGAAAAAAAATCCATCCACTCTGTTTTTTCTAACAAGCACCACTGACTAGTCGATTGGGTTCCACAAGTGAGCTGGTTGAACACTAGATAGTTGGTGGCACCTACTTAGTAGTGGTGGTTCTGACCAACTCAGCATTTGGATGGTTAAGGATCAATAGCTAGATGGTGTGTCCTACTGGGAAGCAGTGCCCCTTATCACCCCATCGGCTAGATGGTGGCTGCTAAATAATTCTCAACAACTCCAAGAATTTTCATCCTAATTCTGGAGTCTTCAATCTATATCAAATTCCCCTTTCATGGATGAAATAATCTCTTTAAAATAATCGATCCTGAATTATATATGTTCCACACCTGATTCGTTGAATGATCCATCTATGAGAAGAAAATTTCATGTTCCCTATGAAATCAACTACTCATAATGATGCGTGTCATTATAGTTTTCCAATCATAACACTACTCATCCCGGAGAAGTTTTGGTAGAACATGAATCAAACGTTCCTATATTCCTTGATCATCATCCCTGAGGAGTTCTATATATTCCATCCTAAAATTCAAAATCTCCACCTTAAGGCCATGTTTATTTTTTAATATCCATCATGTTCCTAGTATGTGACTCCAAGAACAATATCATAATCCGAGAAAAATTAATAGTGTACAAAACAACTATACTGTGTTTCCCACACCCATCTAACTCGATACACATCGTGTCTTTAAATTATTCCACCTAATAAATAAAGGTACTCCACACTATATGAACATTCATTTGTAAGAGGAAACCGGTAGTCTAATAACATGGAATGTGTGTTTCAGTTAGATCATGATTTATCGAATACAATACATAGGTTAACATCATTACCATTACCTCGTTCATAGTTCCATGATTAACTAATGATTCATTTCTGAAGCAATATAACATGATCATGAAAATATTTGAAAAAGTACTTTTACGCTTCAAAAAAAAAATCATTCTTTCCAAAAATAACGTCATTGACCCAATTTTAACCCACTATTATTAGATTAATATGGATACACTGGTCAGTTCACTTCTTGTAAAAGGATCGAAAATTCACTACTAGATTCAACACTAAAACATGTTGTGACAATTTTTTTATATAAAAGATAACTGAAAATTAAATAGTAAATTATACATTCTAGAATCTTTTAAAGTTTATGTTATAGATAATTAGATAAAACCACATATTTTTATCAAATTTTTACAAAAATTATACAATTAAAAAATTTCCTTCTTGTTTTCTAACTTGATTTACAAAACAAGCACCATTTGAATATATTCAAAACTTTTGAAAAATTATTGAAAACATAGGGTGAGCATTAAATAGTCCAATAAGGGCATTCAAATCAATTTGATAATATTTTTCATTAAAATTTCAAAATACCTTCAAAAACATTTAATAAAATAAAATATTTTATAAATTAAATACATAACATATAAATATATCTCTCAAAATCCATTACTATTATTTTTTATTATGAAAAACATTAAATTAACAAAATACAAATAAATATATGAAATAATTATTTTATTTCTCCTTAAAAAACATTTTATTATAATAAAATTTTATAGAATAATCTTAATACTCAAAAGATCCAAAGAAAAAAAGTTCCCACAACTAGAATCACATGTGGGTTAGTGTTCCGTTGTGCTTATGGGTTTAATCACCATACCATTTCATACCATTTTATACCCATGTGTCAATTTTTAATAAATGATTTTAGAGGTTACACATTTCTCATTAATAACCCAAAATAATTCAAAATCTTAAATAGAATACTTTTGTAAAAGGAAAAAATTTCTATTAATTTTTTACATGAAAAAATATCATTGTAATGAAAATCATGGAAAATCCAGTAATACAAAGAATTACATATATTTAAAAGGCTTAAAAAAATTCACATTGTAATTGAAATGTATTATTGTAATCAAATGCATGAAATTTGAACAATATTTATAGTTGATGGACATATCTAATATTATGAACGAAATTCATGGATACAAAATGAAATTTCACACATTAAATGATAACATTAATATTATACAAATTACAATAAATAAAAGAATATATTAAATGATAAATTTTATTGATTTTAAAGGACATTCCATAAATAAACTATTAACGTTACATAAAAAATTTTGACACAAAAAATATAATAATAACATCCTCTAATATTAATGTTAAACAATAAAAATAGTGATTTCTATTATTTTATATCATATATTAAAATAGAATTACTTGAAAATTAAATTGTTAATAAAATAATTTTCTTTAGATGAATTCCCATAATAAGGGGTATAATGATTACTAATTATATATGTATAGATGTTTTCCTGGAAAATAAAAATGTAATTTATGTTTAAAGAGTTTATATAAAATTAAATTGTAAAATGGAAGAATCTAAGGTAATTGGTTTATAGTGTTAATGAAAAATTAAATAGAATGAGTTTGGGGATATGTCTATTATAATTTGGTAAATGAAAATAAGTTTTTATATAGAAGTTTGAGCCAGTATATTTTATTCAAATCAACAGTTTGAGGTTAGTAATAGTTTTTACGGTCTTCCATGAGTTTAATTCATGTAGTATTATATTAATTATAATATTTATATATTTTTAGTCGTTTCAATCATTTATATTGACCAAAATATCTTAAGGATTCCAGATTTTGATACATAATGAATAGAAAAGGGGTTAGTTAGTGTGAATCATAAAATAATTTTTTATGATAGTGTTTATTATATATATATATATACATATAATAACTAAAACATTTTTTGGAAATCATAAAAATAAAGGCATCTGATCTTCCTTTAATTTTATTTTATAATTTATTTACGTCATTTTATATGACGTCGTGTCATGTTGGGACATGATTTTGGTCGAGGTCGAAGACGGATACAAGTGGGAGGGAATGTGATAGAGTTATGGGTTGGGTTCAATTGATCATGAGGTTGAAGATGACTAAAAATGAGATGGATGGTTGGGTTTTATTTGATCCAATGAACACATTATAAACTATATTTTTAATTGGGGGAAAAATATACAAGGAATACCACATCAAAGAGTTCATTGTTCTTTCAACCCTTAATATGAAATGTTATGATAGCTATGGTCCAGATTCTAAACCCACACCACACGATCTAAGGCCTGGAGTTTGTTATGCCCAACCGACAACAAGTGGGCCATATACATAGGACTCACTATTCTTTTCTCGACCAATGCTACAAACACACAAGCTCCAACCTACTACACCTGTGTAATCTCAAGGGCTTGGCTAAGTGGAACTGGTCCTAACTAAGTAGTGGTTGACCATGAACATGGATATCCTTTAGATGTAATATATTTTTTAGAATGGGAAAAAAATATTCAAATACAAAAATAAATTTTTATAAAAGTTTTATTCTCATTTTATTCAACATTTCAAATTCTAAATATGTTATCACTCTAATTAAAATGATATTAATATGATCCTAATTAATTTTTGAACATAATGATAATATATGTTTTATAAAATAATATTACATAAGGTTTAATATATTTTATGAATTCCAATGGTAAACTACCATTTAATTAAAGAATATAATAAATTTGTTATCTTATATTGAATGAATATAAAGTTAAATCAAATTCTAACTACTATATTTAAAAAAATCAGCAGTGATAAAAATTATCAAAAACTAAAATTCATATAAATAATTGTACATATATAATTTCCAATAAATGATCATAAATCATATTTTATTTTCTTATTTCCAAATGATCCTTTATTTCCCTCATATTCTTTGAATTTTTTATACCCTACAATATAATAATTTACAAATTATGATAGATTCAAGGGATGTTATATATACCATTGGAAGTGTTTTTTTGATCGTTGGTCTTCCTATTGTTTTAATGATGTTAGTTATAAGTTTATGGAAATATTTGGAAGTTTCTATATTGTAATTGTGCAGTAAAGTTAGTGATTTAAAAAATCATTCTTATTTTTTGTCATCAAATTTAGAAACATATTAATTTAAATGTAATCAAATTACCTTAAATTATGATATAATTTATATATTTTCCCTAGTATTCATATGTTAAAAATTTTAAAAAAAATTCAATTTTGATAATTTCATATAATTATAATAAAATATATTAAATTTTATTTATGTCAAAAAATGGAAAAAATTTAATTATAACTTATATATTAAAATTTATATGTAAACTTAATCATATATGTATATTATATATTATGTAATTGGGGGTTTACTTGAGTGGTAAAGCCTCCCCTTAATCTAGTATTAGACTCCAGATCAAATCTTGGTGGGGGAAAATTTCCATACGTTAGTGGTGACGCAAGCATGGCGCATGATATGGGAATGGGGTGATGCAGGCATGGTGCATGATTGGTGACACATGAATTATGATATAGGCATGATACAACATTGGTACTACAGGATAGTTTGTGGTTATTTGGGCTATGTAGTGGTCTTTGTGCCCACTGTGCCTTTGGGCCACATACTGAATAAATATGGCTTGATAGATAGGCTATCCATTAGGAGCTATAGACTAAATTTCCAGCCTATGTGTGTGGTGTGTGTGTGTTTAATACAATTTTACCATAAGAACCTAATATATATATATATATATATTTCAATTTTGAAATCAAATTTTTAAATAATCATTTTAAAATTTTAAAATAAACATTTAATTGTAATTTTTTTAATTTATATGTTTAAATTATTTATTTTTAAAATGATTATTAGATAATTATATCAATATTATAATATTATTTTGAAAAAATAATACCATATTAATAAAAATTTATATTGTTTATTTAATTTTGAATATTTATTAAAATCAAATCTCATTTCATAAAAATAAAAATAATAATATTTTAAATTTTTTTAATATTAAACTATTTTATATTCAATAAATAAGTTATCTTAAAGAATTAATTTCCATTTTAGAAAATAAAAAACTATTTCTTTATTAATAAATATGTTTTAATTTGAATATTTTAGGTTCATAATTTATTTAGACGCAATAATATAATGTATTTTTATAAAATATAACTTTTAAACAATTATTTTTTAAATTATTACACAATATTTTTTTTTAATATTTTAAAATATAATTAAATATATGAGATGTTACATCCTTCACCTCATAAATGAATTGCACCCCCACAATTCATTCATCAGACTTAATAAAATTCCAAATTTCCTTTTTTTGAACTAGGTAAACAAGAATAGTGAAACTTCAAAGTACTTATTTATCTATAATTTTAAATAAAAGTTATCTCACTTATATTATCATCAAACGAAAACTTATAATATCGAATATTGTATATACCATTACTCTGATTCCAATTGTAGAAGGCATGAATCCACACTATCAGATTTAGCACAAAATCATGCTATGTAATTTACTTATATAAAATAAAAGATAAAATTGCCCATGTATACATTCCATTAACTTTTCTTGTCTAGGATTTGAATAATTAGGAAAAACCATACATTTCTTGGAGAGTTGTACGAAAATTATTCAAAAAAAGTATCTTTATGTGTTATAACTCCTTTAACGAAAGAAGAAAATTTTATATTAGTATAAATATTGTGAAAAATATTTTAAGCCATACAATGAGCATTAAATTGAATAGTAAGGTAATTTAAATCCATTAAAATTATTTTATTTGAAAAATATAAATTTCCATTTAAAATAGTTAATGAAATAAAATATAGGATTAAATAAATACATATCATAGAAATATCTATCCCAAAATCCTTTATTAGTATTTTTTATTTTGAAATCATTTTAATTTCTAAATAAAAAAAATTTAAAAATAAATCCTAGATTTTTCCTTTAATTTTTTTTGAAAATAATAAAATTTTATGGATTAATAATGATACCTAGTAGAACAAAAGAATAACGTGACCAGTAGTAGTATCATATTTGTGATTGCTACCCTTCGAGGTCCTTTGTTTACTCACCATACCATTTCATATCATTCAATACTCTTGTGATAAATTATATGTAATCATTTTAGAGGTTTTATCTTTCTCATTTAAAACCCAAAAACCATTAAAAACATTACATCGATAACATTCATAGAATTAAATTATTATATCACTTATTTAGTAGGAAAATATCATTCGTATGAAAATTTAGGAGAAATCCAATCATCTAAAAAATTTCATATATTTAAAAGACATAAATATAATCTATTTAGAATTTAAAAATATGAATGTACTTAAATGCATGAAATATAAAAAATATCTACATATGATGTCCATATGTAATATTATGAATGACCTTCATGGATATACAAGGAAATTTCACACATAAAATGTTATCTTTAATCATTTGTAAATAACTGTTAATAGAAATAACACATTATATGATAAATTATTTTTGATAACTATGGCTATTCATTAAATAAAATAATAAAATTTCATAATAAAGACTTAACATAGAAATTTGAAATAAAATCAACATTGAAAAAAAAACATAAAAACAACAAAAATATTTTTTCTATCATTTTAAATTATATTCTAAAATATATTTCCATGAAAATAATATTTTTTATAGATTAATTCTCTATGTAATTAGTTCTCGTAATAAGGGTTTTAAAGACTGTTTATTTTATACATGTAGTGTTACTTTAAGAATATAAATAAATTAATGAAATTTAAAACATTTCCCATATCATAAATTATAAAATGGATGAACCAAAGGCTGTTGGTTTCTGGACACAGAGAAAAAATAAATAGAAGTAGTTTTGGGGTGATTTGGGTCATCTTGTCAATATAAAAGAAGGTTCTATTTTGAAGATTTATTGTGAATATTTTATTCACATCAATAATTTGAAAAGATTAATTTTATTTTAGAGTTTTCCAATTGTCCAATTTCTTTAGTTTTATATGAAATAAATTTTTTATATATTTTGAGGTTTATTTCATCAATATAGACCTAGTTATATGAATACAACAATATATTAAAAAATACAGAATGGAAAAAAGTGTTCCTTAATTTAATTCATAAAACAATTTAGCATGATAAATTTTATTGGATATATATATATATATATATATATATATATATTTCTAAAACATACTGTGGAAGAGAGAATGATAAACCTTTTGGATCATTGGTCAGTTTTATTTTGAAATTTATTTAGGTCATTTTGGAGGACTTTATGTCAAGATAGTCCATGGTTTTTTTGAGGTCATAGGAGGGAATGTGATGGTGTCGAGTGTCAGGATCAATCGACTTCATGGTTGAACATGACAAGAAAATAAGATGGGAGGTCCGTATTAATTTGATCCAATATACAAGAAATAAACCATTTTTTACTTGGGTGAATAGTAACATAAGAATAGTCCAACTTCAAAATGTTTAGTATTCCATTGATTCTTAATAAGACAATCAATTGAAGCTCCATCCTAAATTCAAAACACACAACACCTGGGATGAGGCCCAACGTGTGCTATGTCCAATCCACAAACCACCATACTTATTCAAAATCCTGCACTTGCTTTGCTCAACCCATGATCAAAACTCATGGGATCCCGCATGCTATACGTAGGCTTCTCAAGGACCTGGTCGAGTGACACTAAGACCACCTATGTAGTGGTGGACTATGAAATTGGATTCCATTTATGGGTAATATTTGTTTTGAATGAAAAAAAAACATTAAAATACAAAATAAATATCTATCATTTTTTATAATCATTTTATTTTAGTTTTGATATTCAAACTAGGTTGTTAGTATAATTAAAAAGGTATTAATATGATACTAAATTAAATTTAAACATAATTATAATATAAATTTCAGAAAATAGTATCACTTAATGATTATTTTATTTTGTGAATAACATAATTAAATTACTATTTAATTAAAGATTATAACAATTGGTGTATATTATGATCAATGGATATTAAGTAAAATATAATTTGAGTTGATTTATTTAAAACAAATTCCAACAATTATAACAATGGTAAAAAATAAAAATTCTTATAATTATTTAAATTTATATATTTTCAGATAAAACATAATCTCTCGATGTCCATTTTCATGTTTTGAATGTGGGCATTTATTTCCCTCATACTATTTATTTTTTCTATCATCCTTACTACCATTTTTTTAATTATGAGAAATTAAAGAGAAGTGGGCTTCACCTATGGAATTATTACATTGATCAGAGGTAATCCAATTATTTTACTAATGTTAGTTATATGTTTATTTAATTAGTTGAAAAATTACGTATTGAAATGGCGTATTAGTGTTATTGATTTAACAAAATTTATTTTATAATTGTCCTTAAATTTAGAATTTTATTTATTGAAAATAAATTATATTACCTTTAAATATAATTACCATTTATATAATTTCATTAATATTCATTAATAATTTTTTTTACAATTACTCTTATCATTATTTTCATTAATATTCATTATTTTCCTTAAATTTTTAATTTTAATTATTTCATATAATTATAATATTTTAATTATTATTAATAACATAAATTTTATATAGAAATTTCATTATATATTTGAATCTTATTTTGAAAATCAATTCTTAAATAATTATTTTAAAACATCAAATAACCTTTTCATGTTAATTAACATAAATTTAGATATTCAAATAATATATTTTTAGAAAAATAATCAATTAAATATATGTGTATAAAAATATTATTTTAAAAAATAATTCCATATTTATAAAAATTAGTATTTTTTTCATTGTGATTTTTTTTAAAAATCTATTCTCATTTCATAAAAATAATAACAATAATAAAATCGAAATTTTAAATATTGAACTAATTTATCTTAAATGAAGACATTTTCTTAAGAAATATATTTTAATTTGAGAAGATATGTTTCAATTTTTTTAATCATAAATATTTTATGATTTTAATATCTTATGTTTAAAAGGTATTTTTGATTCTACTAGAGTCTTTAATTTCATAAATGATTATTGTAAAACATTTAATAGTTGATTATAAAACAATATATTTATTAATATTTAACAATATGATTAAATATCTAGGATGTTACACTTCTAACTAACTACCTATAAGATACACATCTGAAACACATGACTCTACATGAATCAATAATCTAGATTCCTTATACTTTGAAGGAATCATTAAGCCATTCAATATCCTTACTAAACTAAATACTGATATCGAAGTAATTTCCCTTGTTGAATCATTGGCCACTTACATCTACCATAAAGTTCTCAAACATGCATCAACACACCAATCATGTGACTCATTACTTTTCACTAATTTCATTCACAAAGTCCAAGACAACCATTGGACTCCATCTAATGGTATATCTGAATCAGCATCAGGAATTCATAACAAAACATGATACTCATAGTTCCTCCATACATTAGACTTCTAGTATCAAAATGATAGTTCAATGACCAATCTTATAAAATACCAGGACCCTTCCCACAAGATAGGTCATTTCACACATGATAGGTAGATTCTCCCCAGCGTTAAATTATCCTTAATATCATTTTGTAAGAATATCGCCGGTCTACCTGATCACCATCTATTTAATCATTGAATGTGATAAATAATTGGGACCATAAATTCATACCCAATTTTCAAGAAAGCACCAAGCACTACACACACCTGAATTGGTAAAATATAGTTAACTATATCCAAGGATATATTTTCAACACGGAAAATATCCTTCAGTAACCTAGGTTTGGGTTATAACAAAGGACCTAGGCAGGTTTCATACCTTCATGTGATACACTGAACCATACCACAAAACCTCTATACGATGAAATTCAAAGGTAGAAAACTGAAAGGTAACCTGATCTACGATCGATGAAATCTTCTTCCATGGAGACATTTATATACACAAAAATATTTGTTTCTAATACCTGCGAGCATCATGAAATAAATGATGATCACTAATAGAAAAGGTGACCCTATACTAAATTATTATGTAAACTATAATCACTATAAATTCTATGTTGAATAGTTGCATCACTACACTACTTTCAGTGGTTCAAAATCCTCCATAAAACTACTGCATGAACATTAATGCACCATGATTTTCCAATGAGTCAAGAAAAAACCACTTTTTTCTCATCCCAAGAGAAAAGTTTCCACTGTGACCTCAAACTACAAGCCATATCCAATTTCCTAATTAGTTTCCTTTGCTACATAGTTTCGACTCCACAAACATGGAAACTCACAACACAACAGATTATAAATAGAATCCAATTTCTGCTGATATTCATTGCATACTACCTAAAACATTGTGTTTGTTCAAACTCTCGAGTTTCCACCCATTCTCTAATATTCCTATGTTTGACATCCTAGGATTTCCTATTGATATCCAACGAGAGTTTCATTCTAAACCAACGAGTCCAACAACGATGGTCCTACCGTCCTTTATTGATGTGTCCAAGTCCCCTATAACCCATCCTTATATCATGGGTAATATTAATCTGGTGGATTAATATCACATGTTTTTAGGAATCATAAAATAACCTTAGTTAACACATTCAATTATTTCTCAAATTCAAATTAGTGATTCATTTATGAAAAAACCACTACGTAATTATCCTCAACTATCCCTTCCCAAGGAACTCCAACACTTGGGATACCATCATGTAGTATGGGATACCAACTCAATAGTCACCAATGTCACTTTTATAAGGCCACAATTTCATTTTAAAAACATACACATGGTTTAATTGGGGTTGAAACTAATATAATTTCATCTAGACCCATATCATCAGATACATCAATATGGCTTCATATTTAGACTAATGATGACGAGTGTCCATAAATAACTATTTTTGTTAGACATAATTCCATTAGGATTTTTAGATGCATTAACATAATCCATAGTTGTTTCAAAAATTTACCATACCTATCAAACTTTTAAAATCACATGGTTCATTATTAATGTAATTATTTCCCAAAAATTACCCAAAATTCACATTTCCCAACCTATGTATAAAATGATTAAATCATCATCATCTTTTTTTTCACCATCATTATCACTTCCATTATCATTACCCAGGTGCATCACACCATAGTGTCACATTACTATTATTTGATGTAGGCACACATAGGGGTTTTGTTGAATAAAATGTCACCAAGAACTGATATTTGAATAATCAATACATGTTTTTTCTCACTAAGTAGATGAGTCCTCTATCATTAGTACAATCACACAGAAGAATCATATAATTCATGAGAAAATTAATTGTCAATTATGATCCATGAAAAACCTCGTGATTATATGGAAATGTGTCAAATCCATTTGAAATTGAAACATAAAAATACACATGTTTCTTAAAAGGTGAAAACATATGACCATAGTAGATAATATTTAGAACAATAATTCCATTCATTGGTAACTTTTTATTCCATTAGAAATTGTGTTTACAACAAACTAGAATGAGTTTCATCACAAGCTATGACTCATTCTTATGTAAAATTTTTACAATCTCCCCATATTTGGGGGAAAAACGAGCACATACTCTGATATATATTTGTAACATTCCAACATGAATCATCATAAATGAAATGGAACACCACATGACATCAGACACACATCCCCATATGCTTGAAGCTACTGACTAGTAGGGAGGGTCTAATGTGGAATCATGGGGATACTATATCATTCATCCGAGTGAAAATTAGAAATATAATATCACAAATATTTAATGATTATAAAATCAGTAAAATTATACTCAATAACCATTTCTATAATAAAATTGAATTTGTAAACAATAGAGTCAACACTGACAACTATAAATGAGCCAATAATCTCCTACATGGATAATCACATACATAATAGAAAATAATTAATCTACAAGCTCATCTTCTCCCACTCCAAGAAGTATATTATCAAGATATATAGAAATATATAGAGTTATACCACTAGATGATCAAACCCAATCCTCATCATATCCTTTACTTATAATACATGTGGTGTGCTTTTGTACCCATGATTCGAGGACAACTGTGAAGGGTGTGTGTAAAACTACGTATGAGACCACCAATGTAGTCTAGTAACCAACTTGTATATGTGGTGAAGTGCATGTGATAATCTCTATATAAAGTGAACACGTAATAAATAAAATATAATAGTATAAAAAATCACACACAAGTGAGAAAAAAACACTCATATATTGAGCATTCATTATCTTAATGATATACTATAAACCTCGTCCATACATAATTTATCTCTATTCAGAAAATAAGGTTCACCAGATATGTCTAACATAACCCCCTCCTCTAAGTGATTGTTCAAAAAACACATTTGACACATCCCAGTGGAAGTGATATCAAATGTACATATCAATCAATATCTCACACATCCCTATCTGTGAATATGATTTTCTTGGTCAGTGATTTTTCTCAACTTGAGATAGGTGGTCATTTGTGCCCTACTTATAGTATTATTTACCATTTCATGGTATTTTTTATAAGGTTCATCACCATAGGGAATGATCATAAATTAATAATTTTTATATGAATAAAATTGAATATACTTTAATTTATATACCCAACTAATAAAATTGAGTTGCCAACTATCGTCCATAATTATTCATTGAACATCCTTCGTTAACAAATTAAATGAATATTCCCACTGAAATAAAAAGGTTCCAGGGGTCACGTTTTACCTTGTGTCTTTATTATTTACTTGCAATCGATTGTCATGGTTGGACTGGTAATATTGCTAGTAATACCTTTGTTAATTATTGATTACATGTGTGTGATTTTTCATCCCATGAATCCATGTTTTATGTCTTGATCATTTGTGTTTTTCTGTATCCCTGTGAACCCTATGTTTTATTTTTTCTCACTTATGGTTTATTATTTTTATTACTACTACTTTATTTCAAATAAAACCACATTTAAATTTGAACGGAATTCATGCCAAAAGACCAATTAGATGTAATTTTCAATTTGGAATGTTAAACAACCATCCATGGATGGTCCAACACATATTTGTGAATTAATTTGGGAAAATTCCTATAAAATGTTTATAAAACAATTAACATTTTAAAATAATTAAATTGAATAATTTTAAAGGAAACAATCCATGTGATTCACCATAGCCATGACATCATTCAATTGAGTTTGAGCCATATTCAACACACTCTCGATTCTATGAAGAGAAAAATCCACAAATCGATTCCATTATTCCATGAAAATATTAAAAAAAATTTATCAAAAACCATGAAATAGATCATGAAGGGTCATACCTTTTTCAAATATTTCACTAACAACATCAGTTCATCACCATGATACATCCTATATCCATAAAAATTCACATATACTTGAATCTTGGAGAATTACAGAATGTTATGATTGAATTTTCCTCCAATTATTTAAGATAGATCATTATATTGATAATTCAATAACCAATATAAAAAAATAGATAAGATTTAAGTACATCTGAGTTATCAATGGAATTTATATATAATACATACCATGAGGATCCATCGTCAATGAATGACCCAATGATCTGCCATCATATGAGGAAAAAATTTACTGAGATAGAAGATGAATGATAGATCATACCTAGATTCACCGATGCTTTCAATCTAGATCCACTATGGATTAATGGAAGCTCTTGGATGGAGGAGGAGAGGAGTACACGATTGTGTGAAAACAAAAAAACTGACCCAATCCTATTAAAGAATAAGGGGTATTAATGGCTAAAATTACCAAATGGACTTCAATAAGATGCATCCAATGTACCCCACTAAAGAGTCGGTCCAGGTCCACCAGTTAGCTAGTTTTACCAAATGGGCAGTGCTGGTCTTACCCAGCTCACTGGCTAGCCAGTGAAAAATCATGACCTGGATAGTAAGTCCTTCTTGGCTGCATAGCCTCTTCCCACACCATCAGCTAGCCTATGTGGGCTATCGAGTAGTTGAAAATTTTTGTATCATTTCTGATAGCTTTGATCCTTCCAAAATCAACTTTATATCATTTATTCTACCTATAATACTCCATTAAATTCCAAAATACTATAATTAATATGATCATACATTAAATAACTATGATTGAGAACGAATTATCAAATCAACACATTCACCAGATGAATGGAATATCTTCCTTATGAAATTCACTATCTATAATCATGTGGGTTCTTATGATAATCATAAAACATGGGCAAGTCAAAACAAATTCCCTATAAGTCCCCATCCTTGAAAATTTTATAATTCTTAATTAAGTCAAGAATTCACATTGAGGATAGTTTCAGGATTAGTGTTTTAGAGAATAGGGACATTACTAATACATAATTACTCAAATTTATACAAAGTTGATATCAAAACAACAGTATCGATTTATTCCACAACATATGAAATTTAAATTTAAATAGGATTTGTTTTTCATAATAAAAATATCTTTATTTATTTCATTCTCTTACTCATCCTTATACTATGTGAAAACATTTTAAAAATAGTGGATGAGAAAAAAGTGCTTGGTATGGGATGTAAAATAAAGAAATAAGTCATTAGTCCATGAATCATTATAAACCCATGAAATCATAATAATCTTGAAAAAAATCATTAATATCATAAATCATAATGGTATCTTGTGGTATCTATATTATAATTTCATTATAGCTTTCACAATTACAAATGAAGTAACCATAATGGATACCTTTGGAATAACCATCATAGTATATTCCAAAAAATATCTTACGAGAAATATTTTTGTTTAAGTCCGTATTTTTCCCCAATGAGATGGAGAGCTATGATAGACTCACCCTCCCTTGGATTATCATGAAACAAATCATATACATAATAAATTCCCAAGAACCATTACGTAATCATATCACATTAAACAATTATAATGGAATGACAATATTTCCACATTGCAATAATAAGATATCATTTCAAGATGTTGATATAATAAATCCGTTATCAAAACCATTTTCAATTCAAAAATACCTAAAAAGGGAATATAGAATTTATTATTCTTTTCAAAACATTATAGCTTGTAGAGGAATCCAATTATCAAATTATTGTCTCGGTGGTGGAAATTTCATTTTCATCGTGTATGTTAATAAATGAACTTACATTTTTCCTTTAGTAAATTGATTAATATAAATAAAATTCTATTTGAAAACTATTTAATGAAATTTAAATTTTAGGGGGATTAATATAACTCATATAGAAGAAGGTGGTGTATTTTATTTAAATACACCTCAATGAATGGATATTGAGATCAAGTCCCTTACCTTGAGTCTGACTCATCATGTACAAAAATTATGTTCTTGTATAACATCCTTAGGTTAATTTAAACTTTCTTTTGAACTTTTTCATGTTTATTATTTCTTTTATATCAATTATTACCATGATATAAAAATTATATAATTATTTAAGTTCATATATGATGTTTTGCTGATATTTGTTACTCAAGTTGGAAATGAACATGGTTTGGATGTCACTGGTATATGTGGTCATAATTCCATATTATCTAAAATAATTTTCATGAACTAATAAACAAATTAATAAATAAATCATAATTTTTAAATCGTACTATTGATTATGGTTATGAAAATCAAACAACATTATATTTATGCAGTTAGTAGTCCGTACGTACGCATGCGTAACATTTTTATTTTTCATTGAACATTATTGAAATAAGGTAATTATTATTTTATATTTCCTGAATGAAAACAATATTATTATCATTATAATAATAATTTAAATGGAATTATATATATCATAAAATTGATGCGGTGAATACACACGATTCACATCTCTTCATGATGTGATAGTTCACACAAACGCGAGAATGAAAATATTGTTTTTAATTCCGTGGAAGGTAAGAAAATAAATGAAACATTATCCTTTTGAAATGATAGAAATGAATTTGGTATCACATATAAATATTAATTACATCATTATAACTAATCTTGATAGATGGTAATGGAGAGAAAACTGATTTTTTTCATGGAGTTTTTAATTCAAACGTACACACGAACAATTAATTCCTTTCCAATTTAATGGAATTAGAGATGGATTTAGGGGATGATATTGAAATAATAAAAATCTATGTAAATTGTTTATAAATGTGTTTTTATTTTATATTGTATGAATAATATTTAAATGAAGTGTAATAAGAAATAAAATAGAAACTCTTACAAAAATGATACCTCTACTTTAGTTGGTCATCATTAAAGAAAACCGTAAATCTTCAAAGAAGGGTGTTATGCCTAAATTCAGACCTCAAGAATGTTGGAACTGATTCTAGGAAGAGGTTTGGGTTATGATTTTACAAACCAAAATACTTTTTAGTGTGAGTATTAGAGATTAGAGGGTACCTATTTATAGGAGAGGGGATGCGAACCATTGGGAATTCAAAAAATATTACATTAATATAAATTACTTTTTCAATAGAAAAGATTAGAAATTGAAATATGAAAAAGATAAGATGATAATAGTTGTAAATCCCCCCGTCCAATAATATTTAGACATGTATTGAGTTTATTTTAAACTATATATATTCAGTTTACTTTTAATAGTTCTCTTTTATTTATTAAAGTGATAACAATATTTTAATTATTAAGAGACTATTAATTTTACTTATATGATATCAATTTTCCATAATTGGACAAATAATTAACGTTTAAACGTTACCATAGTCAATTTTTTATTTTAATAGATTTTTAGTACTTTAAAATATTTTAATAAATTACTAATTTTATAATATATCAATTATGTAAATTTTTACTTTTCATTTTATTGAATTTAAATAAAATATAAATAGAGAGATAAAATAAAAACCATTTAATAGACATATAACATGTCATATTCTTCTAGAAAAATAGTTTATAACATTAATTATTTCAAAATAATATTTCTTTTACTATGTAATATCATTTATTTGATTCCTTCATTAATAAACCAATCACTGCATCATCATCAGGTCATATTTAAATATAATTATTTAATGTCAAATTTTTTAAATAAAATAACATTCTATAGGAGATATTATTATATTTAAAATGTCTATTTAATGTCTAAGACATCAGTTATATGAACCCATATTAGGATTTTTTTACTAAGAAGAAATATGTTTATAACATATTTTCCTTTAATTTAAATTAAAAGGAATAAAGTGTAATAATCAAACCCATGTTGCATCTAAAGTCCAACCTTCTATCACCATGGATTTCTCGGGTTGCAATACCTCATCAAATAGGATTATTAAAAGAGTTATGGTTGTTTAATATTATTATAATATTATTTTTACCCTTTTTTACATGATTTACCATTTAACTATTCTAAAACAATTACTATAGTTACTATTCACAATGATTAAAATTAAAGGGAAATATTTTAAAATTTGGGACCATCTAATGAAAAATATGGAATCCATTTTTATAAATTAAAAAATAGATATGTTTCAATAATTTATTTAAAATTAATTTTCACTATTAAAACATGAAAATGAGTTTTTTAAAAGTAAAATTTATCAAAAGATTGACAAGTGTTTATATGTAATTTCAATGTGACATTTTCTCTAATTACCAAAATTGAATTCAATGATAAAAAATAATCTAAATATACTTTAAAACCAATTCAAAATATAATCATTAATTAAAAAAAATTTAGATGAAATGGTGGATTTAATTAAAATATTGTATTTTCACTATTCATTAAAATATGAATTTAAACATAAAAAATAAAAATTTCATCGGAATTAAATTTTAATTTCCCGCTTCAAAAGAAAAAGCCTATTTTTTTCAAATAAGGAATATTAAATCGAAATAATTTATTTAAATTGGGTTATCCATCAAAAGGTGGTAAAACTACCTTTTAATAATATTTGTATATTTTATGCTAAAAGATTAATTTATTTTCATTTAAGCCTCTAACATTTATTAGATAGAAGTAAAAAAATTCAATAAAAATGTGTATAAATTTGAGTTATGTTGATTCCCACTAATACAATTTCAAAGTGTTAACATCCATTTAAAATAATTAAATTAATAATTTAAGGTTTTTCAGTATAACTATGCCTGTTATGCAATCTAAGATTTCCGAGAAACCCATTATTGCGTTTCGAGTATGGTATCATTAAAAGAATAAAATTTTATGTAAACATAATATCTAATTTATAACTATTAATATATATGAAAATGTATTAAATTAAAATTACCTTGGATGTAACGTCACCCCTTTTGAATTTTGAATCCTCACAACTTTGTTCACTAATCAAATATGTGGGGGTATTTCCCAGTTATAACATGTTCAGATTCTCATGTTTCCTCTTCAACCATATTGGTTATCCATAAATCCTTAACCCAATGAATCACATTATTTTAAAACATGAGCTCTCTACGGTGAAGAATTTGAACTAGTTGTTCTTCATATGAAATATTTTTTTACAACTAAACTACTTCTGAACTCAAAACCAGAGATGGAACTGATAAATACTTTCTCAAAATTTAAAATTGGATAATATTGTGTAAATGGGATAGACACATAGGCAAGGACACTCTATAAGAAACTGATCTAATTTTCACTAGTTTTTCATAGGGTCCAAATAAAAGTGCACCCAACATTGAATTCATAATAAAACAAATCACACATTTTCATGGTGAAACATTTATAAAGACATGATCACCTACCTTGAAATAAATATCATTTCTCCAGTTATCCACATATCATTAATTTCAGCTCTGATATGTCCTTATGTATTTCTGAATCAACTGAACTATTTCTTACATTCCTTATACCAATTCTGGTCCTATCAACTTCCTTTAACCTACTTCATCCCTAAAAGATTTTTTTTGACACCGCTTTCCATATAATGCCTCAAATGGTACCATCTATATATTAGAATGAAAAAGTTTATTATAAAAAAATCAACCAAAGAAATATGTTGGTCCCAACTTCCTTGGTAATCCATTTAACAAATATGTAGAATATCATCAAAAGTTTGAATTGTTCATTCTATCTTCCTATAATATTGAGGATGAAAAGCTGTATTAAACCTAGATTTCCTAACCAACAAATTCAAAATGCCTTTTCAAAATTTATATGTGTACATCGGATCATGATCAGATATAGTGTAAAGAAGAAATCCTTGTAACCTTACTATCTCATTAAGACACAACTGATAAATTTTATCTTGATACAATGTACCTTGAATAGGAATAATATGAAATTATTTTTCCAATCAATTATTAATAACCCAAATATTATTATTAACATGAGAATTATTTGATAATCCCACTATGAAATCCATGGATATGTTTTACAATTTATAGTCTAGTACTAGAAAAGGAAAAATCATCCCTTTTGTCAACTGTCATTCTTATTTCACCTGGTGACTTGTCAAACACTTCATTGTAAATTAAAAAATATTTATTTTCATTCCATCCCACAAATAATACTCTCAATTGTCTCTATACATCTTAGTACTGCATGTATGAATTGAAAATATATAACTGTGATCTTCATATTAGAACTATTTCTTCAATGGTGAATCACAAGGCACATATAACCTCTCCCCAAATCTCAAAACACATTATTTATCAATTTTAAATTTAGGAAACTAACACTTCCGAACCAATTCTACATTTTTCTACAACTCACTATCTTCTTTTTACACTTGCTTAATTATATTTGATATTGATGATTTCATGGAAACCTAAAACAAAATTGAGGAAATTCATGAACCAGCAACATCAAAGTCAAAAGTCCATAAATCATTAACAAAAGGATCATGTTCCAAACATAAAATAGTTAATGTAGAAATACTTTTCCGACTCAAAGAACCTGCCACTTTTTTTTTATTTTCCAGGATGGTAATGAAATGTGCAATAATAATCATGGGTTAGTTCCAACCATCTTCTCTACCACATGTTGAATTCTGTTTGAGTGGATAAATTGTTCAGTATTTTATGATCATTATATTTTTGAAATTTTACTCCACCCAAATGATTCCTCCAAATTATTAAAGTAAAAAGTACAAGAGCTAATTCCAAATCATGAGTAGATTAATTTGACTCTTTTTTTTAACTAGTGTGAAGAATAAGATATTACCTGATCATTGTTCATTAGGACTCAACCAAGTCCTTTAAATGAAGCATCAATGTAAATAATAAATTCATCATTCATGGAAGGTAATGCTAAAACCGGAGAATTCACCAATCTTATTTTAAATTCCTAAAAACAGTCATATCAATTATCTATCTAGATGAACTTAACATATCTTCAAGTTAACTTAGTTAGTGGGCAGGAAAATATGAAAAATTATCAAAAAACATCCAATAATCGCCTATTAAACCATTAAAAATTTGAATCTCAGTTATATTTGTGGGTATTGGACATTCTTGAACATCTTTTTTTAGTATGATGAAACATTATTACATATCTACAAACAATATTACCAAGGAATGAAATTTTATATCACCAAAAATCTCATTTTCTATATTTCCCATAGAATTTATTTTCATTTAAGGTTTTTTAATCAACCCATAATTGACAATTATTCTCCTCTTTACTTTTAAAATATACCAAAATATCATCAATATATACCAAAAAAACATATAAAAACTCATGGAATATTATATTTATATGATCCATGAATAAAGACGGTGCATTAGTTAACACAAATTTCATAAATACAAATTCATAATTGACATATCTAGTATAAAAAATATCCTTTTGATTTTTTTTCTTTTAATTTTGACTGATGTTACCCAAAACTAATGTCAACCAATGAAAAATAATGATCTCCTAGGAGATGATAAAAAATCATTATTATCAGGAAAAGATACTTGTTCTTAACATTGATTTCAGTCATGGCTTATAATAAATGAAAAGTCTCATTGAACCGTCATTATTTTTAAAGAGCAAGACATGGAAAACCAATGGTGATGTTCTAGGTCAAATGCAACCATTATTTAATATCACCTGCAATTGATCGTTTAACTCTACAAGGTCAATTTGATCAATTCGATATGGGGGGGGGGGGGGGTTGAAATTGTCTTAGTATCCAGAACAAATTAATTAGTAAATTAAACTTCTTGATTAGTTATAATAATAAGAAACTCATCAAGAAAGACATTATGATACTCATTTAACAGTGTAACATCTATAATCTTAAAAATTTGGGTTTTTTTCCAAAATATGTGCATGGTATCACTCATTTCAATCATTTAGTTGTTTCTTAACAACCTGACATGTTATTAGTGGTAAGAATTCCTTATTATACACATCGTTAATGTATTATTGGATGGAAAATTCTTTATCTCTACATTCCATCATAGCATGTTAAACAAATTACCAAACCACACCCATAATAACACCAAAATCTACTAGAGGTAAAATAATAAGGTCTGTTGGTAGATTATTTCAACATTCAAGGAAATGATTATTCATATAATTTCTATGGGTCTCAAAATTCCCCAAGGTGCTTTTAGTAAATGTTTTTAATTCACTTAATGAGATGGAATTTAAAATTTACCAGAATGTTTCTCATAAATAAAATAATTGGAAGATCTGGAATAAAAAAATCATTAGCATAATCTAAATGAATAAACAATATACAAAATACCGCTTTATTATATGGCCCAACTTCTTCTGAAGTATTTGAAAAGGATTTCACCACACACAACTTCTTATAGTTTGGATGCATCCCTTTATTAGTGTTTTTAATTTGACCCTCATTTTCATAATCACCCATCTAATCTCATTTAAAACATATATAATGAATGTAAATTAGATTTTTTCTTACCATTATCATTATCTTTTTCAGTGAAATTATGAGCCTTATGTCCCATGCTAACACATCATAAGTAGTTACTAGAAATCAAATAAATTACCCAATGAGATTTTTACCACATTTTTTCACAAAATGTAAAAAAACTTCTATGAATTTTTTTTGATGAATTCCTTCCGTTATCTTTCCACCTCAACCTCCTATTTTTTTTCATAGAATAATTTATCCTCAACAAACTCCATTTCCACCTTATCTTTACATAGAATAAGAATTTCATATATTTTGAAGTCGTGATAACACAATTCCCTTCGATACATAATATTTAATAATGAGTAAAAATGATTTATTTTACTATCATGATCTTAGTTGAAATACAGGTAATACCTTTATGGTAGAGTGGATCTTTCATCATAAGAAGCTACTGATTTATCATTCAAGGTCAATTTAAAGAATTGTTTCACAATCCGTAGTCGAACCACCTTATGAAAATATTTCTCAAAAAAATTCCCTTCAATTTATCATAGTTAAGAGCATTAATTTCTACAAAATCCCTAACATTCGTAACCATAAACCACCACTGATCAGTTACACCTTCAAAAAGGTAAACAAAAATACTAACCTATTTATTTTTTGAAACCCCATAACATCGAATATATTTTCCAATGACTTAATCCAACACTCACCTATCACAAGGTCAGATGATCCTATAAATGATAGAGATTATTGGATCGTAAAATGATCCACTACTGGAATTTTCTTCTATGATTGATCTGGTTGATCTCGGGTATGGGTACCAAAACTATTTATAGCATGATCAAACTATTACATCACTGCAATAAACTATTCAGTTATGATTATTACCATCCTAGGTTGCTAATTTGGAATGTTGTTTTCCTCTTAATGACATCCAAGCATATGTGACCAGTTTTCTCTATGGAAAACCATTCTGATCAAATATATCATAGATGAAGCAACCTGATAATCTTCAAATGCGATGTTTGGAAAATATTATAATAAAGCAAAAATCATTTATTGATACTCGATTAATAATATCCCAAACCTAAATGTTATCTAAACTGAACTATAATACCAACTATATAACCCCAGACATAAACATTTTATAGTATTTAATGAATTCAATAATTCACATTAATGATGTTTACATGTTTAGAGTTTTACAGAATTATAACTCTAGTAATACATAATAACTAAAATTTATACAATGTAGATACCACTACAACAATATCCATTTCTTCCACAATATAAAACATTAAAAATAACAATTGATTTCATTTTCTTGATAAAAATATTGTTGAACTATTCCTTTCTCTTACCCATCCATAAACCCATTGAAAACGTTTTAAGAACCTAGAATGAGCACAAATTGCTCAGTAAGGGATATAAAATAATGAATGAAAACATTAGTCCATTATTATTTATAAACCCATGAAATTATATGAATCATGAAAAGATTCCTAAAATTCATAAATAATAATGTCATATTGTGTTGTACATAAATTTTTGATTTCAGAGCTACATAGGGAGTAACCTTAATAGTTACATTTAGAATACCGGTTATATTTTAACTCTATCTCATTAACGAATGCATTGGAGAGCTATCACTAACTCACTCACCCTTTTTTTATCATGGAACAACCCATATACATAAGTAATTCCCATGAACCATAACATAATCGTATCATATAAAACATACATAAAGGAAAAATAAAATTTCCTCATTGAAATCAAAAGATATAATTCCAAGATGATGATATTAAAAATCCATTTCAAAACCATTTTCAATACCAAAATACTTAAAACGGGAACATGAAATTTATTTTTCTTTTAAATACATTACATTTTATTGGAGAATCCAATTATCTAATTATAATGTCATTGGTAGAGATTTTGTTGTCTCCATGTATGTTAAAAACATTCCATTTTTCATTTAGTAAAAATGTTCATATAAAAATGATTCATTTTGAAAAATATTGAATTGAATTGAAAGTAAAAGGTGTTGAAGATAAAACATATAAAATAATTAGGTGTATATTATCAAAATATTCCTCAATGAAATAAGATTTAAAAGAAGTCCCTTAACTTAACTCCCACTCACCACGTACAATAATTATATTCCTAAATAATAAACGTAGCATAATTTATATTTTCCTGAGAAGTTTTTTCAATTTTATTCTTTTTATATATCACATATTACTATGTTATAAAAATTATATAATTATTTATGTTTATATAGTATGTTTTGTTGATTTTCGATACTTAAACCGAAAATGAACATAGTTTTGATGTCAATAGTCTATGTGGTCATAAGTACAGGATATCTAGAATATTATTCATGTAATATTCCTCACTTTTATACATTCATCATAATTGTTAAATAACACCATTAATTATGGTTATGAAAAACAAACAATGATATATTCATAGAGATGATAGGATGTACGTATACTTGAGAAACAATTTAATTTTTCATTGATCATTATGGAAATAAGGTAGTTATTATTTTATATTTCCATAATGATAAAAATATTATTAGCATCATAATAATCATTTAAATTTATATATATATATCAATGTAATGATGCGGTGAATGAAAATGATACACATCATTTTTTGGACGTGATAGTTCTCACGTAAGTATGAACAATGTTATTGTTTTTAACTGCATAGGAGGTAAGAACACAATTGAAATATATTTTATTTTAAAATGATTGAAAATATTTAATATTAGGTATGAATATTAACTCCATAATTATAACCAATCCTGATATACAGTAAAAGAAACAAAATAAATCGGTTTTTGGAGGTGATAATTCAAACATATGCATGAACAATTAATTGCTTTCCAATTTGATGGAAGTAGAGATTGATTTAGGATATGATATTAACATAATAACATCTAAGTATGATAAGGATACTAGAGTTATTATTTCATCTTATAAGAAGAATATTTAAATGATGTGGAAGAAGAAATACAATTGAAACTCTTAGAGAAATGATACATCTTCTTCGGTTGATCACTTTTCAAGAACACCTTATCATCTCTACAAAGGGTGTTATCTATAAAATAAGGCCTAAAAATTGTGGGTAGGTATTCTAGGAAGCGTTTTGGGTAGATATTGGCCAAAAAGGCTTAGTAAGTGTGATTATTAAATAATATAGGGTACCTTTTTATGGGAGAGGGGAGAGGCACCCTCATAAACTATTAAGAAATTAATTTTATATAAATTAATTTTTTAATTAAAAAAGCCAAAAAATTTAATTTTGTCAAATATTAGATGAGGATAGTTCAATATAATCTCATCCAATAGTTTTTAGACCTGTATTGATTTTATTTTAAACATTATCATTTTGGTTTACTCGTAAATATTCCCTTTTAATTTTGAATGTGGTAAAAACCTTTTAAATATTAAGAGGCTATTAATTTTACTTAAATGAGGTATATTTACCATAATATGGCATATAATGAACTTTTAGAACTTATTTCAGTAACATTATTACTTTAAAATATTTTTAGAATACTTAAAAAATTTAATAAATTTAAATTTTTATAAAACATCAATTATGTCAAATTTACAGTATTCATTTTATTGAAATTAAATAAAATCTAAAAAGAAAGGAAACATAAACCCATACCAATTTATATTATTATAATATGTCATATTGACATTTAATTTTTTTGGATGTCATAAATTATGTCAAATAAAATTTGTTTTACTATTTCTAATAACATTTATTTGATTTGATCATTAATAAGGAAACCATTACATCATCAATGTGTCATAATTAAATTTAATTATTTAAATTCTAAAAAATTATAAATAAAATATAATGATGTAGTAAGTTGTTTTATAGTTATAATTACTATTTATATTCTACAATATAACTTATTTAAACCCATATTAAAATCAGTTTATTATGAAGATATTTGTTTATAATATATTTTCCTTTAGTTTAAATTAAATTTTATAAGTGTCATTATCACACGAGAGTGGATTCTAAAGGAAACATTTTCATACCAAGGGTTTTCTTGGCTGTAAATATCCCATAAAATAATATTATGACAAGTGTTATGGTAGTTTCATAATACAATAATATTATTTTTAGCCTTATTTACATAATTTACTCTTTAACCGTGGTAAATAAATTTTTTTGTCAATGTTAATATCCATAATATCAAAAAATAAAGGTAACTATTCACAGAATTAGTACATTATAATTATAAATATGGAATCCATTTTTTCAAATTCAAATCATAGAAGTTTCATTAATTAATTTAAAATTAATTCTCATTGTCCAAATGAAAAAACATGTTTTTAAAATGTAGAATTCATCAAAATATTGACATGTGGTTATATAAAATTTCATTGTGAAATTATCTCCAATGAAAAATGTTGAATTAAATTTTATTGAAATAATCAAAATATACTTTAAAAATAATTCAATATATAATATATCAATAGAAATAAATTATATGAAATGATAGATTTGAATTAAAATGAAATATTTTTCACTATTCATTAAAATATGAATTTTAACTGTAAAATACCAAATTTCAAACAAAGAAACTTTTTATGTCTAGATTACAAAGAATAAGTTTATTTTATAAAAAATAACATATTATTTGAAAAAACTAGATTTAAAATGATTCTCCATCAAAAAGTGGTAAGACTACATTTTTAAAAATTAGAGTATTTTAGAGTTTAAAGTATATTTATTTTCATTTTAAGTCTCTAAAATATATTAGATAAATGTAAAAACATTTTATATACATGTTTAAACCTAATATAGTTAATTATTCTAATTCTAAACTATATAATGACTTGGAATTAACTACCATTTAAAATAATAATAAAAATATTGTATTATTTATTGGCATAACCCAGTCTTGTGTGCAACGTAAGATTTCATTGAAAAACATTTCTATGTGTCGAGTATGATATCATAAATAGTATAACCTTTTATTTAATATTAACATAAAATTCATAAATATTAATCGATATGAAATTGTCTTATTGTATAATTACCTGGGAGGTTACATCCCCATTATGTGGTAAGCTTTGGATAACCACATATGAACCTTTTTCAAAGTGATAATACCACTTGGGTACCATATTGGGATTGGCATAGACACTGACTTACCCTTGGTCTTCATATAAACTATGATGTACCCCTTTAGTCTTGGGATAACTACTCGTGTACCCATGGGCTTGAAATAATCTGTAATATTTTCTTTTGGGCTTGATATAACAACTTGTATACCCTTGAGCTTCGAATAACCTCAAATATATAATTTTTGTCTTAGGATAGCTGCCTGGGTAACCTTGGGATTAGGTTAACCTCATGTGTTCTCTTATGGACTTCATATAACCACATATTTACCCTTTGGTTCAGGAAAACCTCTCATGTAAACTTTTCCGGATAATGAGATATGCAACATTTTCTAATGAATTATATTGAAATACAGTACCCACATGTCACATAATGATAAACTATATAATTTTTTCTCACAAGAACAAATAAACATTAAAAATTTCTTAATTAAATAATTAAACCATGAATATTAAATGAGTTTCATGATTACCTAAATACAAAAAAGATCATAAAATGTCTAGATAATTAATGATGATTGGTATCATTAATGAATATACATATTAATTTATGAGAAAAATAGTAATGTTTATTTATGTAGATGAAAAACACTACTTATGACTATTAGTAAATTTTATTTCAAAAAATTAGATAATATCCTTTTTAATAAAATTTTTAATTGAGTTTTTTGTATTAATCAATGTGTATATGTGTTTGTTTTTGAAAACCATAAAATCATGGAAGTAAATCTTCATAATGGAAAGAAAATACTGTGATAGAAAATATAAACACTTGAAAATGATAAAATAGAAGTTCATTTATCACACACATGTAAAGAAATTAATGTTAACAAAAAATGATGTTATAAGTCACTTTTAAATACCATTTTCTAGAATATGGAATGTTTATTTTTTAAAACTATAATTGGTAATATAAATATCATTAGTAGAATCATAAAAGGACACAATGGAAAATAATTTGAAACATGGTGTTGAGGATAAAATATATGATAGGAGGAAATAATTTTTAAATAGTTTAAGACTCTTTTAATGAAACTCACAAAATTTAATATAATAATAAAACTTTATTTTGATAATATATATAGATAAATATAATTAGTATATAATACAATGCATATTTTTATTTCTAAATAAGATGTGAAAATATTTCTTGAAATAAGTAACACAGACATGAATGGGAAATATCTATTAGATAGGTTGAGAATCATTCTTTATGTTGTTCTATTTTTATTAAAAAAAGGAATCTATTAGAGAAGAATATTTTGATGTGAAAATTTAAATTCCCTAGAAAATAAGAAATAAAAAAATATTACACAATCCAAGGATAAAATAAATTAGTCTTATTATAATGGAGTTCAATAAAAATTATTAAAACCTAAGGAATGGATATTTAGTTTAAAAACCATATTTTATTAATTCATTAATAAAAATCCATTGGAAATGAAAAATTAAATTATAACTTTAAATTAGTTTAATATAATTATAATCATGATATAATATGTCAAAGGGTAATTAAATACACAATATAAATTAATATAGGTGTATAAAAAAAATATGTCACAAAAAATGGAGATTGAAATGAAAAAACTAATTCTATTATTCATGGATTCCAGAGAAGAAAATTTTCTATATATATTTGAAATTGGAATATATAAATCATTTTTATCATACCCATATTTATACTTATTACCATTTACATTATTCATTTATCTTCATTTTATATATAGTTATTACTGATTTTTTATTATACCAATTATCAATTTTTATTAGTTTCAACATTTTTATGTCAATGTTGATATATAAATATTCCTGATTTTATCATGTCTATAATATTGAAGGTACTATAATATTTTTTATTTGATGAGTTATACAGTACCCAATTCATATTATTATATTTTTTGGAATGGTTCTAAAAAGTGAAATCCAGAACACACATGTTTAGGTAATTTCTAATGAATAAATAAATGTATATTAATAGTGGAAAAAATATTAATATTTACATTCAGGATTAAATATAAAATATAAAATTAATATTTGTTACACTATTTTATAAGAATGTATGCTTTTTTAATAATTCATGTAGGTAGTAGGATTGACCCAAATTAGAACGCATTATAAGAAACAAATGTGTAAGAAAGGTGAGATACAATAAGATAATAGGAATACTTGAAAAAATAATATTGATATTAAAATAAAATCATTATGGCGATGAATGGGTTTTTGGAAAAGTAGATGTGATGAAGTAAATTAAAAAGGAAATAAAATTACATGTTACTTACTTTAATTTGTTACTCGATCTCAAAATGACTTCCCTCAAAATGAAAGGCTCAACCCTACTCTTTAGGATCAGAGTCATGAAAACAAGGAAAAACTATATGAGAGTAAAAATAACAAAAATTTGAAAAGTAATCTGAGGAAAATAGTGGCTTGAAAGAGGTATAGAATAAATATTATTTAATATGAATTGGAGTTACTTCTCCTTCATAACATAAGTTAGGCGGAGGGTCAAGATAGACTGACATGGTTGTCAGGTGAGTAAGGTATGGAAATAATTTTGAGACATGTTATTTTTACACACAAAATTAAAAAAGGTATTATAAAAGTATCTTATATCATTTTAATTAAAGAAATTCAAGCCACATCAAGATACCCCTTTTACAATGTTTAATTATTTACCATAGTGATGAATTTTATACTAAAAATACCAGATAACAATTATAACATAATTTCAAAAATATAATTCCAAATTAAAACTCCATTTAATATAATTCAAATATATATATATTATAAAATTATCTTTTAAATTAAAAACAATATATATATATATGTATAACTATTTTTATTGAATAATCTCTTTTTCAATATTATGAATTCATATTCCTATTTCTTATCAATTAAAAATTTATTAAGTCTTAACATATATTAGTATATATATTAATAAAATTAAATTCATTATTTCTTATAGATCAATTTAATTTATTTATATGAAAATCAAAAAAAACTCAGAAAAATAAATCATTGAAAATAACCATTTTTATAACCATATTAATTAACATTTAATATAGTAACTTATTTTAATGCATATAAAAAATAATCTTCGTTACAGAATTTGAATATTTTAATTTAAAACATGAAATATAATTTTCATTATTGATGTTGTAAATGCATTAAAAATCAAATTTCATATAAAAACTTGTAATGAATAAGAACAAATTTTTTTAAAAAATAATTTTTAAGGATAAAAAAATATTCATTTATTTGTCCAAGTGAAAAAATATTGATGAATATTTATTAATTTAAATATATCATTAATACATTTAATTTGTATAATTATTTGATTGTGATAAATTTAGTTTAACAGGTTAAAAAACCTAATATTTTAAACAATAATTCCTTGAAAAATATATATTTTTACCCTTAAATGATTTTATCAATATTTATGAACAACTTATAATACATTATTTATTTCTTATTATTTTGATATTTCAAAGCATCAAATCTCATTAAATACTTGAAATTGGTGAAATTTATCTTTTAAATTAAAACAAATAATATATAACTAAAATATATTTTTAAAATAAAATTTTTTGTTGAGATGCAAATAAATAAATTAATATTAATTATAGTTAGATAAATCATTTGGTGATTCCCTTGATTTAAATAACTAATAAACCATTTTTATCAATAAATTGTTTTAAAATCATTCTTCAAAAGTAATAATTTTAATAAAAATGCATATTTTATAAAAATGTTCATTAACATAAAAGGTATCTTTAGAAGTAAATTATTATCATTTTAGTATAATACAAATTAAATTATTTTATGTGAATTAAAATTTTTATAATATACATATTTATTTTTGAATAAAATTAAACATTATTTATAATAATTATATATCTGAAATTGTAAATATTCGTCATGTTTACTAGTATTATACAAAAATATTATATACCTCTTTAATCATTGTAATATGAAAACTATATTTTCCTAATTTGTACCTAATAATATATTCAGTTATAATTTCAAAAAATAATTTTATCATACCAATAATGTAACACCCCAAGCTTTCATGGTACACTTCTCTTTGAATAATACAATAGCGTGTGTTATATGCAACATCGAGTTCTAACACACCACAACCAATCATACTAGCTGTTAAGAATATTAATACCCATTTTTTGAAATTTTATACATTTTACCTTTCAAAATTAACTTCATTTTTGGATTTGGAATATCAAAATTTTCTTAGGGTGAATTTTTTGTATTTTTCTGAAATCATTAAATTTTTGATTAATAGTGAAAAACAGTAAGTTATAATTTAAAACCAAATTTTTATTTAAATAATTATATAATTTATTTAAATTATTTAATGTAAAAATAGATACATAATACCTATATAATTTAAATTTAATTCATTGGAGTCGGTTTATAATAATTTTAGATATATAAATATTTTACTTAACCTTTCATCGTCTTTTTACCCACCTCCTAGAAGATTTTCCAAATTCACATAAAAGTTAATTTTACTGCTTTTGTGAGCTGAATTTTGAAAATCCGAGAGACATAGTTAATATAAAGGAGTAAAATGTGGTTCAATGAGATGAAAATAATTTTATGTGAATAGTCACTTTTTAATTTTATTTACCACGGTTAAAAGTAAATAGGGTAATTAAGGGTAAATATGATATTAATATTACCCTCACACATGTCCTAATTCTATTGGACTAGTTTATCATGACCAAAAACAAACTTAGGAATAAAATATTATCATTTAGGTCTACTTGGATTAGATTAGGACATTTATTATTATTTAATTCAAAGATGAGTTAAAAGAGTTATAATCAAAGTTTAATAACTAAAACCTTTTTAATATAGGGTTTTACAAAAGATAAATTCAACCATAAGTATTAATTAGAAATATAACAAGATTTCATACATCATGGTATTTTATTTATAATTTTTAGACATTAAATAAATAAATTTATTTATGACACAATGATGATGCAGTAATTACCTTATTCACGAAAGAATGAAATAAATGGTAATATAAATACTACCCTGAATATAATTTCAACGTTTTTATGACATCCACGAATTTTATAGGTGAATATGAAATTTTTGGATTGATTCAATGTATTGTGATTGAAGTAATCATTTTCTTATTATTTTAACAAAAAAACAAACATCAAATAGTGTCAAAATTGACATAAAATAGTCTTTTCCAAAAATATTATATTATTAATTGATATAATGGTCCTAAAAATATAAGGCTTGGCCAAAATACTTATATAATAAAATAGATGATATTAATTAACCAATGGGGGTTCTATTGGCAGTATATAGAATGTTTATTAAGCATATTGTGTAAGAATACAAGAAGACACAGTAAAAGATAACTTATTTAACTTAGAGTTAAATCTAGATGATAATGTTAAAATGGTAAACTAACCTTGTCTAAAACATATTGATTGAGTTTTTTTCGACCTATCCCCACCTTAGATTTTAAATAATCAACTTTGGAGCCATTAGAAACCGAATATGAATTTATTATAAAATAATATTTTACATTTTTTCTAAGGTGCCCTCACCCCTCTTATAAAAGGGCACTCCACCTTCTCTCTAATTTACACCTTCTAAGCCATTTTTCTCAGACAACCCCTGCCCAAATACCCTCTCAAATAACCTCACTTTAACTTAGAGGACTTATTTCAATCATAATGCCAATCTAAGGAGACCTTTTGATCAAATCAAAAGGAATAACCCGAAGAAGAGGTAATGATTTCACCACCCTCTTTCAAGTTCCTCTCTTCTTCCACTTCCTTTTTCTATGTTGATTCCATTCTAAAATAATAAATCCAGTATATTATATATAATTTGATGTTATTATAATTATGGTACCACCAAATTCGTTATTATATCCACCCTTTCAATGTCATGTCACCATATGTGCGTACGTACGGCTTACCATCTCCATGTCATGGTGTAATTGTTATTCAATACATTATTATTTGGATGGGTATAATAATGATGTGTATTTGATGTAAATAATAAGTACAACATGATAAGGATTCTTTATATATTATATACCATCCAATTATATATTATATTAATATCAAAAGCATGATATTTTCGCTCGTGCGAACGTACGAATTACTGTCTCCACGATGCGATGAGATTCATTTCCAAGTTCACCATTCATCGACGATTATAAAAATATATATTACTAATAAGTATGTAATATATGAAATAATAATTCTACTGGAGATATACATATTTTTATATATATAAGTATTTATGTAATTACATATATCTTATTCACTTACTACCATTCAATACTGTATGAAAATGGAAACAACGTTTATGCATACGTACAGACTACCATCTCCATAAATGGTGTTTTCCATTTCATATATACGTTTATTATAAATTTTTATATTATGAATATATATGATAAATAAATCATTTTTATATTCTCGAATTATTTAAATTATGATCTAAGTGATACAATCAAGAGTAACAAGTTATAACACGTACGATAAAGAAAGCAATTATTACCTGAAATATTAATATAACCTGGAAATTATTAATAAATGGGTAGTATAAAGTCATAAATGAATAATGTATGATATCATAAATATGAACATGGTTATGGTATAATTTATTAACATACTATAGTCTTCATACAAGAGGTTAAACGTTCCCTCGACTAAAGGAAAGTAAAAGGTACTGGGTTTTCATCTCACTCCTTATTCTCGTGAGATTCATTCCATATATCCACTATTAACTTTTGTGTGGTGTATGTACTGACCATAATTGTATTCATTAGGTAATAAACTTTAATTTATGTGTATTTAAATATTCATTGTATGATTCCTCTTTCACGGGGTGTATGTTTTGTAAGTTACAAAATTGGTAAGGGTTAATTTCACAATCTCTTTATTATCCGAGGTTATTTATACGTAATTATCTACTGGGACCTGTTTATCATCCACATCCATGTTTCTGAAAAATTCATTTCAAAACATTCTTACTATTTTACATAATATGGGTTAAAGTCATTTATACCCTTGTTTGACTTTTTATAAGAAATTTATAAGGGAATCTTTCCTTCGTTTTCCAAACAAGGTCCTTTTTAACCTTTTCGACAGAATTAAGGTAAGAATGTATTTTTTAAACTTATATGGTATGTGCGGCTATTTTCTGCCATTATAAAATCTTTCAATCTTACCTTAAAAGCTTATATTAATATTTTCAAAGTAAATGATTCTTCTATAATTATGTTACTTTTAAATGACTTAAAAAAAGATATATTTCTCTCAAATTGTTTTTATTTCATCTATGTCAACATCCTTTGATAAAATTTACACTTGTTTGAAGTTGATTTATTATGATACAAATATTCCATATTGTATTTAGGGTTTTGTGATATGTTTGACTATGGATGAGATATTTTTTTGCCATTAATGGTTTATGATTAATGTTTTGCATTTTGAATGCTAGTTTTAATACAAATGTTTATGTTATATTTCATCCTTTTCTTAAGATGAATGTGTTGGACTAGTATGTTACGGGTTGGGGACCGGTAAAAGTAAGACCTCCGGGTTGGGGTCCGGTTATAGCAGACCCTCCGGGTTGGTGTCCAGTTATTAGAGGCACTCCAGGTTAGTGTCTGGTTAATAAAGTCACTTTGGGTTGGTGTCCTATTATTAGAGGCACTTCGGGTTGGTGTCCGGTTATTAGAGGCACTCCGGGTTGGTGTCCGGTTATTAGAGGAACTCCGAGTTGGGATCTGGTTACAGTTATCCCTTAGGTCTTGGCACGAGGCTTTTACAGAGAAATTAAAGTTCATCATTATGCATTCCATCATTATGAAAGTTGTTAGTGATATTTCATGTGATTATTTGACTAGTAGAATATCCATGTTAATAAGTAAATTGCATTACTACATTTTATTTTTTCCATATTATGCTGAAGTTCATGTTTAAAAGGATTCTGTTTTAGTTATCCATTTCCTTAAATGTTTATGATTATTTATTAATGTTTCCACTGTATTCTTATTCTTACTGAGCAACTGAGCTCACCCTTTTCTATATTTTATTTTTCCCAGGATTCCATGAAGTGTATTGTGATTGATATGTTGGGTTAATCCAATGGAATAATGGCGTTCGTGAAGGATTATTTATGTAGTTTTGTATGTTATGAAGTGTAATGTTACTTTCATGTATGCAATCTATTTTCCAAGACTACTAAACTGATCGGTCATTCGGGACTTGATTCCTTGTAATCATGCCAATGTACTAAAATAACACACCCACTCAGGGTAACTTGGGTCGGGGCGTTACAGTTGGTATGAGAGGAAGTTTAGAAATAACCTTGGAAACTAGATTTAGATAAACTCTGATTAGAGCACATTTCCCTAAGATAGACATTTAGGATTAGTATAGAAGAACTTCCTAGAATTTTGGTATTGTAGATATTTTTTGAGTTTTCCTAGAAATACATCCCTGTCTGGATATGAGCAGGTAGAGGCGGATCTGGCACAGAAGTACCTAGGAGTAAAACCCGAAAACACCGCTTTGAGATAGACTCGAACGGGAACTAGTGCATGACAACGGGCCTTGCCGCACTCTTGGTTACGACACTCATGGGGGATATTCTTAGGATAATTCTCATTTTCTTTACAAACCATTATGAAGGGATTATGAGTATATACTTACTCAAAGAAAACATTTTTATGATTATGGATTATATCCATAAACTGTTTAAATTATGTTAAGTGTTTTACAAGTTTGGGATTAGGTATTTCTATTCATAAACCTATCTAGTGTATTCCATTGTTTAGAAATGGCACCCAGTAGAAGGAATGATAACTCCAAAAATACACATTATCCAAAGAGTAAGAAGGATCATATCATTCATAGTCCTAAGCTAGAATTTAGAAGGGAAATAGTCTCCCACGTACTATCATCATATGAAGAAATAGTATCATGTGTTGATAAGATACGTAATGAACTCTCAAAGTCCTATGGCTTTGAAGGGAAGCCAGAGAAGAAAAGGATGGTTGAGAGAAGGATAGATAAAGAGAATAAGGTAAAGAAGGATTTTCCCATATGTGATAATTGTGGAAAGAATCTCCTTGGAAAATGCATTAAGAAAATTGGAGTATGTTATAAGTGTGGAAAACAGGACACCAAGTACGTGACTGCAAATGTAAGAAAAAGGTTTTTAATTTACAATTCTTCATCTGCAAAGAGTTTGGACACTACACGAACCAATGTCCCAGTCATAAATCTTTGCCGCAAATGATGCTATTGGATAATGATAATGTTATGATACTACTGCATATGAAGAGGAATGACTAGTGTTCTTATGTAGTTATTTTGGAATTATTTCGTTGAATTGTTGTATCAATGATGTTCTAGAAATAAATAAGGATTGTACTGCAGTACTATTTTGTTGAGGATTTGAGATTTTATGGTACTAAGAAAAGTGACTCTATATCGAGTTAAGATTTTAGTAAATTTCATGGTTTAATGAAAGATAAACCTTAATATGGTCCTAATATTGAGGTACTGATTTCCGAATAAGATATGGTTGATTTAGGTAAATTATATTGGATATTATTGAATTCCTTGAAACTGATTAAAGAATTTTCATCATTGGAGTTTACAACATTTTTGATAAAAGGAGTATATCCAGTATTCTATAAAGAATAAGGTAGCATGAATGTAATCAATAAGGTTTTATGGTAATTTAGGATGTTTCCGTGTTTTAAAATAATACATGGCGAAGGTGTTCACGTGTTATTACATGGAAAAAAGGATATTTATTGAGTTTAACTCCCATATAAATTTTGGAATGTGAGTTTGGATAATAGTATTTTGGATAAGTCTAATGGTTGGAATGGATTAAGTTTGAAAGGTTATTTTTTGATTTTTATAAAAGGACAACACACAGACCATGTGACAATCAGTCACGTCGGACAAATCTTCTAGAATCGAACTCACAACCATAGTTCGATTGGGATTTCTCACATACCACTGGACTACGTGATTTACCTGGATTTTATAATGTAGGATTTTATGGGTCTGATATGTGAATTATACATTCCTTATATTTGGAACCCTATAATATTATGATAAATAGAGTATTTTTGAGTTTTATTATGTTTTGTATTGAAAGATGAGTTTGTGGTAGAAATTTATTAATGGATAATACTATAATTATAAAGTATGTATATCTCCTTATGATCTTATCCAGTCTCATAAATAAATTCATCAATATTAAGAAAAGGAACATAGAAAAAAAAATTTCTTAGATGGTACCTTAGATCATCACAAATATTTGGTTTGGGATTATTGGCCTCTTCATAGCCATGTTCTCTACCACTCTCCATCAGATATTGATGGTTAAATTTCTTTTCCATATCCATATTTTCCTACATGGAACCCTGGTATGTTTTATTTTCAGTAGCCTTCATACTTACCACTCTTTATTTTAAATAGAGGCCTCATAAATCCATTTTTTGATGTGGGATTTCAACTAAGATACTTTGAAATGTCAAACACATGTTTCCAATAATGAGAATAAATTTTGAGGGCACAATTTATTGAATGTGGGGAAAATGTAACACCCCATGCTATCATGGTATACTTCTCTTTGAATAATACAACAGCGTGTGTTATACGCAACTTCGCGTTCTAACACACCAAAACCAATCATACTAGCCGTTAAGAATAGTAATACCCACTTTTTCATGAAATTTTATACATTTAATCATTCAAAATGAACTTCATTTTTGGATTCAGAATATCAAAATTATCTTAGGGTGAATTTTTGGTATTTTTCTGAAAACATTTAATTTTTGATGAATAGTGAAAAACACTGAGTTATAGTTTAAAACCAAATTTTTATTTAAATAATTATTTAATTTATTTAAATTATTAAATGTCAAAATAGATACATAATACCAATATAAGTTCAATGTAATTAATTGGATTTAGCTTATAATAATTTTAGATATATAAAAATTTTATTGAACTTTTCACCGTCTTTTACCCACCTCCTAAGAGCTTTTGCAAATTCACATAAAACATAATTTTACCGCTTATATGAGCTGAATTTCAAATATTCGAGATACATGGTTAATATCAAGGATTTAAATGTTGTTCAATGAGATGAAGATAATTTTTGATGAATAGTATATTTTTAAATTTATTTACCACGGTTAAAAGTAAATAGGGTAATTAAGGGTAAAAATGATATTAATATTACCCTCACACATGTCAAAAATGTATTGGACAAGTTTATCTCGACCAAAAACTACCTTAGGAATAAAATATTATCATTTTGGTCCACTTGGATTTGATTAGATCATTTATTATTATTTAATTAAAAGAAGAGTTAAAATAGTTAAAATCAATGTTTAATAACTCAAACATTCTTAATATAGGGTTTTACATAAGATAAATTTGATAATAAGTATTCATTAGAAATATAACAAGATTTACTACACCATGGTAATTTATTTATAATTTTTAGACATTATATAAATAAATGTATATATGACACAATGATTATGCAATAATTACCTTATTCATTAAAGAATCAAATAAATGGTATTATAAATATTAAAATAAATATAATTTAAAATTTTTATGACATCCAAGAATTTTATATGTGAATATGACATGTTAGTATTGATTCAATGTATTTATTTTGAAGTGATCATGTTGTTATTATTTTTACAAAAAACAAATACGAAATAGTTTCAAAATTGACATAAAATAGTCTTTAAAACAAATATTATATTATTAATTAATATCATGGTCCTAAAAAACTAAGGGTTGGAAAAAAGACTTTGATTAAAATATATATGATATTAATTAACCAATGGGGGTTCTATTGGAAGAATATAATATGTTTATTAATCATATAGTGTAAGAAAACAAGAAGACATGGTAAAAGTTAAATTATTTAACGTAGAGTTAAATCTAAATGATAAGGTTAAAATGTTAACCTAAACTTGTATAAAAACTATTGGTTGAGTTCTTTCGACCTATATGAACCTTAGACTTTAAATAATCAACTTTGGAGTCATTAGATACCGAATATAAATTTATTATAAAATATTATTTTTTGTTTTTCCTAAGGTGCCTCTCACCCCTCTTATCAAAGGGCACTCCCCCTTCTATCTAATTCACACCTTCTAAGACATTTGGATCGGCCAAACCCTTCACAGATACCCTCTAAACTATCCTTCCATCAACTTAGAGGTCTTAGTTTGATAATAAATCCAACCTATGGAGACTTTTTTATCAAAGAAAAAGGAAGAACCCGAAGAAGAGGTAATGATTTCACCACCCTCTTTCAAGTTCCATTCTTCTTCCACTTCCTTTTTATTTGTTGTTTCCATTATAAAATAATAACTCTAGTATATTATATATAATTTGATGTTATTATAAATATTTTACAGCCAAATTCATTATTATATCCACCCTTTTAATGACATGTCACTATACGTGCGTACGTACGACTTACCATCTCCATGTCGTGGTGTAATTGTTATTCAATACATTATTATTTGGATGGGTATAATAATGATGTGTATTTGATGTAAATAATAAATATAACATGATAATGATTCTTTATATATTATATACCATCCAATTATATATTATATTAATATCAAAAAAATATATTTTTGCTCGTGCGTACGTACGGATTCCCATCTCCATGATGCGATGAGATTCATTTAAAAGTTCACCATTCATCGACGATTATAAAAATTTATATTACTAATAAGTATGTAATATATAACATAATAATTCTTCTAGAGATATATATATATATATATATATATATAAGTATTTATGTACTTACATATATCTTATTCACTTACTTCCGTTCAATACTATATGAAAACAGAAACAACGTTTATGCATACGTACAGACTACCGTCTCCATAAACGTTGTTTTCCATTTAATATATACATCTATTATAAATTTTTATATTCTAAATTTATATGAAAATTAAATCATGTTTTATATTCTGGAAGTATATAAATCATGATCTATGTTATACAATTAAGAGTACCATGTTAAAAAACGTACGATAAAGAAAGCGATTATTACCCGAAATATTAAAATAACCTGGAAATTATTATTAAATGGGTAGTATAAAGTCATAAATGAATAATTTATGATGTCATAAATATTAATATGGTTCTGGTATAATTTAATAACATACTATAGTCTTCAAAAATAAGGTTTAACGTACCCTCAACTAAAGTAACGTGCAAGGTAAGGGGTTTTCATCTCACTCCTTATTCCCGTGAGATTCATGCCATATTGCCACAATTACCTTTTGTGTGGTGTATGTACTGCCCATAATTGTATTTTTATGTAATACACTTTAATTTATGTGTATTTACATATTCATTGTATGATAACTCACTCACAGGTTGTATGTTTTGTAAGTTACCAAATTTGTAAGGGTTAATTTCACAATCTCCTTATTATCCCAGGTTGTTTATACGTAATTATCTACTAGGAAATCTTTGTCATCCACATCCATGTTTCTTAAAAATTTATTTCAAAACATTCTTACTATTTTACAGAATATGGGTTAAAGTCATTTATACCCTTGTTTGACTTTTAATAAGAAGTTTATAAAGGAATCTTTCCGTCATTTTCCAAACAAGGTCCTTTTAACCTTTTCGATAGAATTAAGGTAAGAATGTATTTTTTTAAGTTATATGGACGGTGCAGCTAATTTCCATCGTTATAAAATCTTTTAATATTCCCTTACAAGTTTATAAGAATATTTTCAAAGTAAATATTTCTTCTATAAAAATGTGACTTTTAAATGACTTCAAAAAAATAGATATTTCTCTCAAATAGTTTTGATTTCATCTATGTCAACATCCTCTGATAAATTTTACATTTGTTTGAAGTAGATTTATTATGATACAAATCGTCCATAATGTATTTAAAGAATTATGATATGTTTTACTGTGGATAATTTCTTTTTATGCCATTAATGGTTTATGATTAATGTTTGGAATTTCGTATGCTAGTTTTAATATGAATGTTTATGTTATATTTCATCCTATTATTAAGATTAATGTGTTGGAAAAGTATGTTCTGAGTCGGGGACCAGTAAAAGTAAGCCCTATGGGTTGGGGTCCAGTTACAACAGACCCTCTGGGTTGGTGTCCAGTTATTAGAGGCACTCAAGGTCGGTGTCTGGTTATTAGAGGCACTCCGGGTTGGTGTCCCGTTATTAGAGGCACTCCGGGTTGGTGTCCGATTATTAGAGGCACTCCGGGTTGGTGTCCGGTTATTAAAGGAACTCCGGGTTGTGTTTTGGTTACAGTTATCCCTTAGGTCTTGGCACAAGGCCTTGACACAAAAATTAATGTTCGGCATTATGCATTCCATCATTATGAAAGTGGTTAGTGATTTCTCATGTGATTATTCGACGAGTAGAATATCAATGTGAATAAGTAAATGTCATTAATTCACTTTATTTTTTCCATATTATGCTTATGTTCATGTTTAAAAGGCTTCTGTTTTAGTTATACACTTCCTTAAATGTTTATGCTTATTTATGAAAGGTTTCGCTGTATTGTTATCCTTACTGAGCATCTGAGCTCACCCCTTTCTATGTTTTATTTTTCCTAGGATTCTAAGAAGTGTATTTTGATTGATATGAAGGGTTAAGCCAAGGGAATAATGGAATTCATGAAGTATTATTTATGTTGTTTTTTATGTTATAATGTTTAATGTAACATTCATGTATGTAATCAATTTTCCAAGACTGCTAAACCAATAAGTCCTTTGGGACTTGATTCCTTGTAATCAGGCCAATGTATTAAAATAACGCACCGAATCTTGGTAACTGGGGTTGGGGAGTTACAGTTGGTATTAGAGGAAGTTTAGAAATAAACTTGGAAACAATATTTAGATAAAATTGGATTAGACCACATCCCCCTGAAATAGGCTTTTAGCATTAGTATAGAAGAACTTCCTAAAATTTTGATATTGAAGAGATTTTGTGAGTTTTACAAGAAATAAATCCCTGTCTGGATACGAGCAGATAGAGGCGGCTCTGGAGCCAATGTACCAAGGAGTAAATCCCGTAAAAATCTCTTTAAGCTAGACTCGAATGAGAACTCGTGCACTACAACAGGCCTTGCTGCACTCTTGGTTACAACACTCCTGGGGTATATGCTTAGGATAATTCTCATTTTCTTTACAAACCATTATGAAGGGCTTATGAGTATATACATACTCAATGAATTTTTTTATGATTATTGATTATATCCATAAACTGTTTAATTTATGTTAACTGTTTTACATGTTCAGGATTAGATATTACTATATATAAATTTTCTAGTCTATGCCATTGTTTAGAAAAGGTGCCCAGTATAAGGAATGAGAACTCCAACAGTACACATGATCCATAGAGTAAGAAGGATCATATCATTCATGGCCCTAAGCTAGAATTTAGATGGGAAATAGTCTCTCACGTATTATCATCATATGATGAAATAGTATCATGTGTTGATAAGATAGGTAATGAATTCTTGGAGTTCTATGGCTCTGAAAGGATGACAGAGAAGAAAAGTATGGTAGAGAGAAAGACAGATAAAGGGAAGAAGGAAAAGAATGATTTTCCCATATGTGATAACTGTGGAAAGAATCACCTTGGAAAATTATTTAAGGGAATTGGAGTATGTTATAAGTGTGGAGAAAAAGGACACCAATTACGTGACTGAAAACGTAAGAAAAAGATTTTAAATGTACAATGATTCATCTGTAAGAAGTTTGGACACTACGCAAACCAATGTCCCAGTCATCAGACTATGCCACAAATGATGCTATTGGATAATAATAATGTTATGATACTACCAAAAATGAGGAGGAATGATTAGTGTTATTATGTTGTTATTTTGGAATTATTTCATTGAAGTGTTGTATCAATGATTTTCTAGAAATAAATAAGGATTGTACTATAGTACTATTTCATTGAGGAGTTGAGATTTTATGGTACTAAGAAAAGTGACTCTACAGTGAGTTAAACTTTTTGGAAATTACATTTTTGAATGAAATATAAACCTTAATATGGTCCTAATATTGAGGTACGGATTTTGGAATAAGATATGGTTGGTTTGGGTAAATTATATTAGATATTATTGAATACCTTGAAACTGATTAATGATTTTTCATCGTTGGAGTTTACAACATTTTTGGTAAAAGGAGTATATCCAGTATTCTATAAAGAATAAGGGAGCATGAATGTAATCAATAAGGTTTTATGGTAATTCCGGATGTTATCATGTTTTAAAATAATATATGGTGAAGGTGTTCACATTTTATTATATGAAAAAAGGATCTATATTATGTTTAACTCCCTTAAAAATTTTGGACTGTGAGTTTGGATAGTATTATTTTGGATAAGTCTAATGGTTGGAATGGATTAAGTTTGAAAGGTTATTTTTGGATTTTTATAAAAGGACAACACACAGACCGTGTGACAACCCGTCGTGTCGGACATGGCTACGGAAATCGAAGCCACAACCATAGTATGATTGGGAATTATCACCTACCACTAGACTATGTGAAATCCATGGATTGTATAATGTTGTTTTTATGGGTATCATATGCGAATTATACATTCATTCTATTCGGAACCCTATACAATTAGGATAAATAGAGTATTGTCGAGTTGTATTATGTTTTGTAGTGAAAGATGAGTTTGTGGTAGAAATTTATTAATGGATAAAACTATAATTATAAAGTAAGAATATCTCTTTATGATCTTGGAAATCTCATAAATAAATTCCCCAACATTAAGAAAAGGTACTTAGAACAAAAATTTTTTCTTAGATGATACCTTAGATCGTAAAAAATTTATGGCTTTGGGATTATTGGCTTTTTCATAGCCATGTTCTCTACCACTCTCCATCAGATATTGATGGTTAGATTTCTCTTCTATATCCATATTTTCCTACATGGTACCCTAGAATGTGTTATTTTCGGTAGCCTTCATACTTACCACTCATTATTTTAAATAGAGGCCTCATTAATCCATTTTTTGATGTGGGATTTCATCTAAGATATTTTGAAATGACAACCAAAAGTTTCCAATACCAAGCATAAATTTCGAGGAAGCAATTTATTGAAGGAGGGTAGAATGTAACACCCCAAGATTTCATGGTACACTTCTCTTTGAATAAAACAATAGCGTGCGTTATATGCAACATCGAGTTCTAACACGCCACAACTAATCATACTAGACGTTAAGAATAGTAATACCCACTTTTTAAAATTTTATAAATTTTATCTTTCAAAATGAACTTCATTTTTTGATTCGGAATATCAAAATTAGCTTAGGGTGAATTTTTGGTATTTTTTTGAAGACTTTTAATTTTTGATGAATTGTGAAAAACACTGAGTTAAAGTTTAAAACCAAATTTTTATTTAAATAATTATTTAATTTATTTAAATTATTTAATGTCAAAATAGATACATAATACCTATATAAGTTCAATATAATTTATTGGAGTTAGTTTATAATAATTTTAGTTATATAAAAATTTTATTGAACGTTTCACCATATTTTACCCACCTCCTAGGAGATTTTTCAAATTCACATAAAACATAATTTTACCGCTTCTGTGAGCTGAAATTTGAGAATCCGAGAGAAATGGTTAATATCAAGGAGTAAAATGTGGTTCAATGAGATGAAAATAATTTTTGGTGAATAGTAACTTTATTATTTTATTTACCACGGTTAAAAGTAAATAGGGTAATTAAGGGTAAAAATGATATTAATATTACCCTCACACATGTACTAATTCTATTGGACAAGTTTATCGCGACCAAAAAAACCTTAGGAATAAAATATTATCATTTATGTCCACTTGGATTAGATTAGGACATTTATTATTACTTAATTTAAAGAAGAGTTAAAAACGTTAAATCAAAGTGTAATAACTAAAAAATTTTTAATATAGGGTTTTACATAAGATAAATTAGATAATAAGTATTCATTAGGAAGAAAAAAAGATATCCTACATCATGGTATTTTATTTATAATTTTTAGACATTAAATAAATAAATTTATTTATGACACAATGATGATGCTTTAATTACCTTATTTAATGAATGAATCAAATAAAAGGTATTATAAATATTAAAATAAATATAATTTAAACGTTTTTATGACATCCACGAATTCTATAGGTGAATATGAAATTCTAGTATTGATGCAATGTATTTTTTTGAAGTAATAATGTTGTTATTATTTTAACAAAAAACAAATACCAAATAGTGTTAAAATTGACATAAAATAGTCTTTAAAACAAATATTATATTATTAATTGATATAATGGTCCTAAAAAGCTATGGTTCGGCCAAAAGACTTATATAATAATATATATGATATTAATTAACCAATTGGGGTTCTATTGGCAGAATATATTATGTTTATTAACCATATAGTGCAAGAATACAAGAAGACATGATAAAAGTTAAATTATTTAACTTAGAGTTAAATGTAAATGATAAGGTTGAAATGGTAACATAAACTTGTCTAAAACCTATTGGTTGAGTTTTTTTCGACCTAGCCCAACCTTATACTTTAAATAATCAACTTTTTAGCCCTTAGAAACCAAATATGATATTATGATAAAATAATATTTTATGTTTTTTCTAAGGTGCCCCGCACCCATCTTATAAATGGGAACTCCCCCTTCTCTCTAATTCACACCTTCTAAGCCATTTGGCTCGGACAAACCCTGCCCAAATACCCTATCGAATATCATACCTTCAACTTAGAGGTCTTAGTTTGATCAGAAATCCATCCTAATAAGACATTTTGATCAAATCAAAAGGAAGAACCATAAGAAGATGTAATGATTTTAGCACTCTCTTTCAAGTTCATTTATTCTTCCACATCCTTTTTCATTGTTGTTTCCATTCTAAAATAATAACTCCAGTATATTATATATACTGCGATGTTATTATAATTATGATAAAACCAAATTCCTTATTATATGCACCCTTTGAATAACATGTCACCATATGTGCGTACGTACGACTTATCATCTCAACGTCGTGGTGTAATTGTTATTCAATACTTTATTATTTGGATGGGTATAACAATGATGTGTATTTGATGTAAATAATAAATATATCATGATAATTATTCCCTATATATTATGTACCATCCAATTATATATTATATTAATATCAAAATAATGATATTTTTTCTCGTACGTACGTACAGATTACCCTCTCCACGACGCGATGAGATTCGTTTCCAAGTTCACCATTCATCGAAGATTATAAAAATATATATTACAAATAAGTATTTAATATATGAAATAATAATACTACTAGAAATATATATATATTTATATATATATATGTATTTATGTACTTAAATATATCTTATTCACTTTCTTCCATTCAATACTATATGAAAATGGAAACAACGTTTATGCATACGTACGGACTACCGTCTCCATAAATGGTGTTTTCCATTTCATATATACGTCTATTATAAATTTTTATATTCTAAATATATGTGATAAATAAATCATGTTTTATATTCTGGATGTATTTAAGTCTTGATCTAAGTGATACAATCAAGAGTAACAAGTTAAAACACGTACAATAAAGAAAGCAATTATTACCCGAAATATTAATATAACCTGGAAATTATTATTAAATGGGTAGTATAAAGTCATAAATGAATAATGTATGTTATAATAAAAATATATATGGTTCTGTTATAATTTAATAACATACTATAGTCTTCATACAAGAGGTTAAACATACCATCGACTAAATGAAATTGCAATGTAAGGGGTTTTCATCTCACTCTTTATTCCTATGAGATTCATGAAATATTGCCACTATTACCTTTTGTGTGGTGTATGTACTGCCCATAATTATATTCTTTATGTAATACACTTTAATTTATGTGTATTTACATATTCATTGTATGATACCTCTTTCACGGGGTGTATGTTTTGTAAGTTACCAAATTGGTAAGGGTTAATTTTACGATCTCTTTATTATCCGAGGTTGTTTATAAGTAATTATCTACTGGGACATCTTTATCATCCACATCCATGTTTCTTAAAAATGTATTTCAAAACATTATTACTATTTTAAAGAATATTGGTTAAAGTCATTTATAACCTTGTTTTACTTTTTATAAGAAGTTTATAAAGGAATATTTCCATCGTTTTCCAAACAAGGTCCTTTTTATCCTTTTCGACAGAATTATGGTAAGAATGTCTTTTTTTAACTTATACGGAAGGTGCAGATATTTTCTGCTATTTTAAATTCTTTTAAGCTTCCCTTACAATCTTATAAGAATATTTTCAAAGTAAATGTTTCTTCTATAATTATGTGACTTTTAAATGACTTAAAAAAATATTTCTCTCAAATAGTTTTGATTTCATCTATGTCAACATTCATTGATAAATTTTACACTTGTTTGAAGTTGATTTATTATGATATAAATCTTCCATATTTTATCTAATGTTTGGTGATATGTTTGACTATGGATGAGTTATTCTTATTCCATTAATGGTTTGTGATTAATGTTTGGCATTCCGTATGCTAGTTTTAATACAAATGTTTATATTATATTTCATCCTCTTCTTAAGATGAATTCCTTGGACTAATATGTTCCGGGTTGGGGACCGGTAATATTAAGCCCTCCGGGTTGGGGTCCGGTTATATCAGACCCACCGAGTTGGTGTGCGGTTATTAGAGGCACTCCAGGTTGGTCTCTGGTTATTAGAGGCACTCCAGGTTTGTGTTTGGTTATTAGAGGCACTTCGGGTTGGTGTCGGGTTATTAGAGGCACTTCGGGTTGGTCTCCGGTTATTAGAGGCACTCCGGGTTGGGTTTCAGTTACAGTTATCCCTCATGTCTTGGCACGAGGCCTTGACATAGAAATTAATGTTCGGCATTATGCATTACATCATTATGAAAGTGTTTAGTGATATTGCATGTGATTATTCTACTAGTAGGATATCCATGTGAATAAGTAAATGGAATTAATTCATTTTATTTTTTCCATATTATACTGAAGTTCATGTTTAAAATGCTTCTGTTTTAGTTATACATTTCCTTAAATGTTTATGGTTATTTATGAACGTTTCTGATATATTTTTATCCTTAATGAGAATCTGAGCTCACCCCTTTCTATGTTTTATTTTTCCTCGGATTACATGATGTGTATTGTGATTGATATGTAGTGTTAATCCAAGTGAATAATGACGTTCGTGAGGGATTATTTATGTTGCTTTGTATTTTATGAAGATTAATGTAACATTCATGTATGTAATCTATTTTCCAAGACTGCTAAATGATCAGTCCTTTGAGACTTTATTCCATGTAATCATGCCAATGTATTAAAATAACGCACCGACTCCGGGTAACTGGGGTTAGGGCATTACAAAAAACATTCATTTTGGAATTTACTATATGATTTCTCATTTATTGTTGTTTATTTGGTAATTTTAGGATACTTTTTACTAATAGTGTATGTTGAGAATGAAAACGATCTAGGGGATTTCCTATTTGTAAAGATATGTTTATTTTATAATAATCTTACACATTAAATTTATGAAATTTAAGATATTCAATCATCCATGGCATGTAATAATCCATGTTATTCAATAAATTGTTTCATGTGATATTAATGTAATGTTCTATAATGAGTGAATAAATTTTTATTAGAAGGATTATTAAACTGTATAAAATTAGTACTACTCTATATCAATTCTTCTAAAGGAACAAAAAATAATTTTTAAGAATGATATAATTATAGTTTAATGAAAGAAAATGTTTCCTACAACATGGGTAGTAAAACATTTGATGGAACGATTGCGAGTTAGACTAAAAAACCTCACCCGATAGTTTCAGACACAATCTTTAATGTAGATTATATTACATTAATTTAATATAGTTTGAATTTGATATATTTAATGTGGTTTTTTGGTGACTTGTATAATAATATAAGAGAATGGGGTATTGTTTCTTTGATTACACAGTTTAATTTTCTAAGAGAACAATCTAATATTTCACTCCAAGATGTTGAACATTCATATGATGTATAACTTCTTTCCTAAAATATTGTATGAAAAATATCTTGATCATCAAAATATAGGTGGTGTTTGGAATCCAATATATATGCCAGCAATGTATATAGTTTGGGATGTGTGAGGTAGTTTTTTTCCTTAGTCGAGATGGTATTGCTGGAATCATGATGGGTGACCAAAGGTACTAAAAATAATTTTTTTTGTGAATAAAAGAAGGTATGATGATTCTATTAGATGAATTATTAGTGTTTCTTAAAACGTATTCTCCAATGGGTGATAATTAGGTTAATCTATGAAAACGTGATTTCATATAGGCCATTAATACTAATATAAGTAATTAAAAATGTTTAATTTTGTTATGGTTGAGTGGAGGTGGTTGATTAAAAGTGCAATTTATAGAATTTTGGATGTTAATGGAACAAAATATAGAATCCAGAAGTAGTAAATATTATGTTCCTCCTTGAAATATCTGAAGGAGTCACAAGAAGATAAAAAGGAATTGTGTAAGGATTTAACATGGGTTGTGTATGAATCCTTTTAAAGGATATGAATGATCTTTTTCAGGAGGATTTATAGAAAAGGGAATACGTAAGATTCATCAATATATTACATGATGTTAATCCCAAATGTTTTAAAAAATCATGAACTATACCTTGGAAGTAGAAATGAGGGCTATGAAAGTCTTTGATGGGGTAAAGGGTTATCCCTGAAGATAAATCTTTGGTGGAATCAATGTCTGTGAAGATTGAATGGGGGAAAACCGATTTCACTATTTGTGATCTTCAAAATATTATTTTGGTGTATTCATTTCCTTATGATGGAATTTTTAATTTTAATAATTATTTCCTTTCTTAATAAAAGTTGTAGTTGTGTCCCACATATGACGTAGGACTAAATATGAACCACATTAATAGTTTTGTTGTTTTTTATTTTTATTTTTTCTATCATTATTTTTCAGAAGTAAATTTCAAGGTTTGATATGAATAGTTTATTCTGGTGTAGTGACTTTGGTACGGAATTTCATATTATTTCTTTTACATCATCATCACAAGTCAATTCGAGTTTTTTAGAGTATATTCCAAATTATAACTTATGGTGTTCAAAAGTTCCATGGACGCAACATGTTTTTCCAATTTTTTTAAAATAACACGATTCCTATTATGAAGGTAAAATGAGTTTAGAAGATTGGTTTCGTGTTTATTTTGATTTAAAAGATTAATTTGGTCAGATTAGGTGGGTTAGATTTGGTGGGTCAGATTCTGGTTTGGGTTAACATGGATTGGGTTGGATGGATTAGCCTATTTACTTAAATTTATCATGTTTAGTTTCGGGATCAATGGGTATTGCTTGGATGCATGATAAGAGTATCTAAATAAGTGAATCCAAAATTTCCTCCTATAAATAATGGTTATATATAGAAATAGTATTTATAATTGTCAGTTTCTTGAGAATTTTTTCATACTCCTTAACATCATAAAATCATATACTCGGATGTTAATGGATTTTTTTTTCATAGAACTCATTATATGTTCATTAAAATCATCATTATTGGAATTATTTAGACTAAATATTTTACTTGATTTCATATATAAAACTTATCAATAATTCCTTAATTTTCAAAATATGGTGAATATGACATCATTATAGTTTTTAAATGTAACTCTTTAAATTTCGTTTTATCGATATGCCCTAAAATATTTTACAACATGCTGTTATATTAAAATTTTATTTTCACTAGATTAATCCTTTTCTTACTAATCATTTTACTTCACTAAGACCAAATATACTCCCACTAGCATCTTAAAAACAATATTCTCAATAGGTTATCCTTCTAATATACTAAAACACTTTTTTTTTGGAAATAACAATTATTTTCATTAATAGATGTATTTAATAAATTAACTATTAATAACCATATATTATATCATTTTCCATATAATGAATGAATTGATCAGAAAATAATATTTTATATAATATTCCCTTTATGGGGTTTAGAACCACAATTTGATATATTTTTATAATAAGTTTGTTAAAATATTTTTCTGTGATAAATTTCATTTTATCCTTACAATCTTTTTAAGCATTTTATACAGTCTACTGAATTATAAACCATGTGTATCAAAACAATCATATCATGTTTTACTAAAAAAAATTATTATTTATCAAAATAATTATATTCTCATATAATTGAAATGATATAAATATACATATCCTTTATTAAGATCCATTTGAGCTTGATACATTTTCTGTTAAAATCAAAATAAAAAATAAACTACCTTTTAGTTCACCATTTAAATGAAAAATACAATATCTATCAATTATTTCGATGATTTTAAACTCTTAAATAATTAAAACACTTTTAGAACATACAATTTGTTTCACATATAGTACAAAACCAATGAATTTATTTCTATAACAACCATATCTAAAATGGAATTTATATGGAGTTTCTTTAACCTCATTACATATCTTAAAATATTTCCTTCTAATGGAATCATTTTCCCAAAGTATTAAAACTATATTAGGTTGACATAGTAGTATAATTGTTTTATGATATATTTTTCGTATGATAATTACCTATCACCTAGTGTTCTGTGATTGAACATATTAGAAATATATTATCATATTTGTTATATAAAAATTGTTTTGAAAACAAGCGTCATTTTATAAGACCCATCATATTTTATAAATTTGGAGGACCTATTTAAAATTCATTTTTACAATAAAGAGGAGTTTTGAAGTGATGATTTTATTGGAATTTTAATATTTTGGTAAAATCTATATGAGAGTGTATTCATGGGAAAAATATGTAATATATAATGTTTTATGAACCTAATAAGTTATATAAATTTTCACACTTTTGAATTATAATCGTATAAATTTGTTTTATGAAGAAGTTATAGAATTTAAATTGGTTTTACATAATGAAATATTATATAGATATCGTTTCAATTTTGTTTAAAATAGAAATTAATTTCTTAATAAAACTATTTTGTTTATTTAAACCCTATAATATATTATAAGTAGTGGATGGATGTGTATGAGCATGAGTATAATTAGAAATTGTTTTTTTATGGATACACTAATGTAACATAATTTGGTGATTATAAGTAAACACTAGGGTTATAACCTAGTACTTATGTTTTTAATTCCTTATGGGTGTTCAATCATATATTTTTTGGAGGATAATGTGCATTGGAAATGTGAAATTTATTATATATACTCACTCGTGTACTATAGATTGATGTGAACTCAATGAAATTCAGTTGAATCCTAATGATTCTTCATGTTGAATATTGATGTTTTGTTTGGTAATTGGATATTTGTGGATACATCCATTCTTGGATGGAGTATTCGACCTGGAATCTTGGGGAAATATGTGATTCTAAATGAATGGACAATTTATATTGTATAGAAAAAACGTTATATATTTGGGAGAATTAAAATGACTATACCCAAATGGATTTGATTAAATGGTAAATATATGGAATTTGAAGAGTATTAGGCAATTAATTTTCGGGTTTCTTTAAATTTATAGATTTTAGAGAAGGGGCCCTATTTAGATTTTGGATTTAGTCAAGGAATTATTGGGTTGATATTGAAACCATATTTGAATTTAGATAGTGTTTTGATTTATTAGGTAAGATGGTGTTTAAAAAATGATAGAAAGGGGGTCAACTAAAAAATTGGTTATATATTACACCCATAACTACATAATCTAGACTGGGTCTAGTATTCTAAAGTGGTTTCACTACGTACCCATTGGCCTCTAGATAGGAACACGGTAGGAAGAAGTTTTTTTTTGATTTTAAAATTTTGGGATTTTAATATTTTCTGAGTATTTCTTTTACCCTAATTTAGGTATTCGTCTACCCAATTCAACCACTAATGGCAAAGTTTCTTGACTTGGCTACCTAATCTTCTTTTATTTCTATCCTTCATGACCCATGGATCAAAGTGTGTTGAAATTTATTTTTAAAACCATATCCATATTATTACCTCACATTACTCTTCTTCTTCCACTATCTTTACTTCTTCATGTTGTTCATTTATCTCGGTTGGTGAATAATGTGATTTAACTATATAATGGTAAAAGAAATTCCAATATTAGTATTTCCTCTAAACTAGTCTAATTGAATCACTTGATTAGATTTGGGTTACCTTCATTCACTTTTTTAAAATTAAGTTTTCTTTTTTTATGGTTATTTCCTTGTTTTATATAATTTTTGTTTCAATTTGTGTGAGGTATTAGTGATTCTCATTGGGGATTTTCGATGAGTAGAGTTGAAATAGATCTCTAGTTTCACACACATTGGTTTTAGTTAGGGTTTATTGGGTTATTGTTTATGGTTTATGTTTATATTACATTATTTGTTTATATAATTTTATTCAATGGGTTTGTGGTGAATTTTGTAGATTTTGGAACATTTTATTCGAATAATTGTATATTAAACCCTGAAATCAGTTGAGGTAGGGAATTTTTAAGTTATCAATCAAATTTCCAAGCTATGGATGTGATATGGATATCATTATATTCATATTTTTATTAATAACAATTCTTAAAAATTATTTTAAAACCATGAAATGATGTTTTAATAGCTTACATTACTATATAAAGTTAAATAAAACAACTAGGATTTCAAGGGATCTGTAAAATGATCTTTAAATTATTATTTTTTATTTTGATTTGTGGAATTATAAGGAAGTATAATTTTATAGTGTTTAAATTATGAAAATATTCCTTTTTTACATTGACTGTTAAACTTTCATGATTTGGTATTATTTTTTAACAATGCTTCACAAATTCATTTATAATGCCTCATACATGAGGAACCTTATTTTTGGTTTCATTCCTTGAAATTAAATCATTTTAATGTGTCCATGACAATATATGTAATATTATACATTATGGGTAGTGGTAATATAATGATCTATGCCTCATTTTCCCATTACTACATAGTTTCCAGAGATGTAGATGTTTAGAGGAGGCTCAAAGAGGGTTATATAGAGTTTAGAGATTAAATTATGATACAATATGTGTTTCATGTTGTTTACATGGGTTCATTGTGTGATAGGTTGATTCATATCTTAGAGGATTGAAATTCATGTATTGATATTCTAGATGAGATTTATTTTCTTAAATAAATCACGATCTGAATGATGTGTGAAAGAAGTGAAAAGGCACTATAAATTTTTGGGGACATTAATCGATATTGGAATTTGATAAATTCCTAGCCTAACTGAATTTAATAGCCTAAAATAGAGATCTGTATGATGATTCACTATTTTAATAAGTGTTTCTCAATGTTAATGTGTTGAGGTGCACCTTGTCTATAATTTTTAGGGTTCATCCAAATTATATAATCAATTTATTGTTTCATGAAAAAATTAGCTTAATAGTAGGTGAATTTGGGAGATCCCACCACTAAATTCCTCTATATTTGACCCTTGGATCCTAATGTCTTGACTTTGGAAATCCAAGGTGATTTTCTTCTTTGATCCCTTATTAACTCACTATTCCATCATTAAAAATCATAGAAATAAAACATTATCAGTTCAGGGAGTTTTAAGGCAGTGTTTCAATAACCCATATGTTTGATTTAGGTTGATCTAGGGTTTCATTATATGATTGTTATCATCTGGTAGTTTATCCTTCTCCCAATTGTGATTGGTATTTTTGAAACTCTTGTTTGATGTAGCAGATAATTTTTCTTTCTACCATTACATGTTCATATGGGTGAATCATGCTTTTTTATCCTCTAGAAATATGGTATAAAATAGTTTATTGAATATCATAAAATTGGTTTAATTATACTTTAATCAAGAAGGGATAAAATCACTTATATTACTAATTTGATGGTATATCCGATGAGTTTAAGCATTCATGATGCACTTGCTTAAAATAATTAAATTAAGGTGTGTTTTATGTGTTGTATTTTATATTATTGTGCAATACTAGGGTGAATTTTTCTATATAACCTTGAATGAAATGAATAATAAATTATATATGGCCTAATAAATGGTTTCCCTGGTAAAAACATGGAAGGTATGAGAATTTCATTGAATATAAATTAAAAAAAATTTCTGAACCTGAATTCTATGATATATGGATATCCACATGTGTTTCATAGTGTTCTTGGTATTTTTGTGTTTACTTGTTTGGTTTTGGATGTTTTGGATATGTGGTAGTGACTAGATGAGAATTGGTAAATTTGGTTAGTTTTGTAATGGTTGGATGGAATGGGATGTCACATGGGATGATGTGTACTGGTTGTGATGTGATTTTTTTGATGAGATGTGGTTGTGAATTGTAATGGTAGTGATGAGATTTGGAAATTTTGATAAGATTTGGTTGTGGTTTATGAACTTGTTGACATTCTATGAAGGACATAATTATTCTTGTGATATTTTTTTAGTTTCCTGGTAGTTATTTAATAATTTTTAATAATGAAAATTAAATTGTTGGGGTTGAAATGACTAATAAACTATTAAAATAAAATTGTAATGTGGTTAAATTAGATTTTTAAATGTGAAAATGAATGGGAAAAAAATTTATAATGGATATTAATTAAGAAAAATTTGGTAATGGATTATCATGTAAATAAAAAAAGGAATGTGGATTTTGGTTTGTGGTTTTCTCATGTGGTGTTATGAATTAGAGGTGGAAGTGAAAGTGGGAAATGTTGTGAGTCATTGTGGTGAAGTAATGAGTTGGGATTTTACTCTTGTTATTGACCTATAAGCTAGGTTTTTGTGTGCGAATACTATACATATAAATATACATATACATATATATATTATTTTCATTATTATTTCTATACACACCCCACTTAAAAAGAGAACCATGTGCTGACAACAAATTGTTTCAGGGGGTGTTCTTAATAATATCCATATGGTGAATATGGATAATTGGATACCCCCTCTTCTCGAATCTGTCTACAAAGTGAGACTAAAATGCATTGGTTGTAATAGAAATACATCAAAAGTGGACTTCTGGTGATGTTTTATGAGATGATAATATGGTTCATGGTGGGGATCATGTATGGTAAGAGAAGTGGACAAGGTTAATTTACATCATGTTCATAATACCCTACTATTATATATATAAATATATGGTTAATTTGATTTTTGATGGAACATGTGTCTTTTGGTGAGATTTGATGTGGTAGCCCAGGTGTCTTCACGTGTGATGTGATGGCCAGTTCAAGAATAATCATTGAAACATGAAGTAATAAAATTTAAACCACTATTACAGGTCGACCATGATTGCTAATGCATAGTGAAAGAATGAAGAATGATGAAAATTTTGGATAAAAAATAATAATGATTGAAGAAAATCAATTGAAAGGAAATATATAGCATTATTAAAGGCCCTCAGGTTCCATCATTGGTCGAGAGGCTGGTTTTGATCAAAAATGAAATATAGTTTTACGATCTTCTGTGTTTTCAAAAGATATTTAACATCATTTTTTAAAAAAATATTGGAATTGAATGAAATTTTAGAAACATTAACATATATTTTTATATACTATTGACATTAAATTTTTTTCTAAATTACTTTTAATATTAGTTTTATTTAGAACTGATGTTAAAAGTTTCAAGAATTACTTTTTATGCCCTTTTCTAAAAAAACTACGTTAAAAATTCAAACCAGAATCCCATAATTCAACATTTTCTAGATTGGGATTTGATATTTTATTGGTTAACTATTTAAGGATTGTTTCTTTTGGATTTTTAGCATAATATTTTTATTTTTACATTTTTCATGAATTATGGGATGATTTTCATTTCCATTATTTTATATAATTTCAGGGATTTTTTTGGTTCATTTATCTTATATCATGATAATATATTATATTGAAGTTAACTCATACCATATGTGAGATTTTATACCATTGGTTCTGGTCACTAATGCATGGCTTACTGGAGGAGGGACTTGGGGGGGTCTTTATCCATCATCCTTCATTTCTAACTCAAGACGATACCTTTGATGGGAGGTGGTTGTGATATTTACATAGCTATTTTTTACCATGAATCATTTTTATAGGTTCCCAATTATGAGTATTCTATGACCTTAAAACATAATCTTGATCAACTCGGTTATGTAATACCTGAGTTTAGCCCTCAATGTCTCTATTGTGTCATTGTAAAATGGCCGCTTCAATTAACTATTCCCTAAATGAGTTATATGTCCCCTATACAAGATCACTATCGTTGAAGGTTATCTCAATGGTGAGGTAATGACAGGGATATATAGGGTGAATAAAGTGACTAAATTCTTTTGATCCTCATTTTCATATTTAGGTTTTTAAAATAAATAAAACTTTATGTTTTAGAATAATAATAAATTGTTATTTTTAAATTTTCAAGAATTATTCTAACTAAATTATAAAATCTCTAGCTAGTGAGTTATATTTTCACAATCAATTTTTCCTTTTGGAAACATAAAACCATTTACAAATTAAATAAATTTAATTTTTCACATCAAATATTAAAGTGTAACATTCTTGATCATAAAATTATTAGGGGAAAATAATTCGCATTTTCAATAATGTTTTTCCTTGAATAATGTTTTCATTCATAAAGTAATGTTTAATGTCTAAAACATTGCATTAATATTTTCTATTTCTTTTGAAAATGGGTCAACAAGAATTAAAATAACTTCATATAAAGACTTCCTTTTATAGAAATAACATCACTTTTAATCTTTTTTATCATAACATTGGGTATATGGTTTACACCTTATAGGGTATATCTATAGTCAATATAGATTATTTCTTATTCCAACATTAATTACATACTTGGTTAACCATAGTAAAATCTTAATAATTTCTTATTATTTTTTGATCCTTGTTTAGGGGTTAAATAACATAGACATATATTTTTGGTCAAACCATATTTTATGAGGTGTTTCGGAACATAATTACCATTCTTAGTGATTTATGTCAACCTTGAATTGTATCAATTATTATATTTTTTAATTTTTATTATGGTCTCCTAGAAAGTGGATTTTTTATTCATATTGATATGATATATTTTATAACATAATGAAGCATGTTTAACCTTCATTCTAATTGGAACAATGTTGTTATTTTTGAACTATGTATAGAGAATGGGATTTCATTTATACGATTTTGAAAATTTTAATAAGGGTATATGTTTATTTTTCTTATTATTATAAATCATTAGGTTAGTCTAAAGGCCATTAATGTACATGTACATTACATTGGACGGGTTTTGAGACCTAAATAACAATATACCTTTATTTATTCAATGGGATGGGATGACACCTGAACATTCTGTACAACTTACAATCTCCACAGGATGGGATTACGACTACACCCAAGTAATGAATCTGGGCTGGATGGGCTCAATGATTTCCCTAATACCAATATTGATATGATGGTTTTCTATATTTAAATAACTTCAACCTCATTTATGATTCTAGTTGTTATCTTGATGTCGGTAGTTCAAGTATATAACATTCTAGAATATCTAGTTATTTGATGTTGTAATTGATTTATCTAAAAGAATCTTATCTACTAGTCCTTTCATTATTTTTTTTTCAATTTTAATTTTTTTATTTTACATATATAAATGAGTAGTTTAATTCATTTTAAACCACTTTTTTCATTATTGAGTTGAGAACCCTTGGTGGTGACATACCAATTATGTATATTCTCATACTTTACATTGATATATTATTTTAAATGAAGTTTTTATATTACATTTAAGGTATTTTATTAGATATAGAGTTTTCATGCCACCTTATTACTGATTTTAATTAGTGTGTGATGCATGGGAAGAGTCTATTGTAGTTTTTGGTTGACATGTGGAGTGGATGCATATGATTTTTTTGTGATATTAACCTCATAACTTCTTCAAGAAAAACCTCCCTATTAGGGAATTAATGCTATTTTTGGTTATAATGATGTATAAATAGTTGGGTTTGGATTATATTTATATTCCATATAGATTTTCCAGTCTTAGGATGTTATTATTTGAAAACTTGTTTAACATTTTTTATGATTCCTACTTATCCTCGTTGTTTTTTATATAGGAATACCAAGGAGGGTCTATATATTCGACAAACCAAAGGGTAATGTTGAATTTTTAGATAACAAATTATTATATTTATCTACTATTATTTGAAAAAAGTGACCCCACATGTATTTTAGTAAACCATTTATGTTTATGAAAACCTCTTGTGATCGGATGACATTCTTGAGGTTATGTGGCTACCAAAACTTGTTCCATAAAATCTAGTTGGTCTCAACAATTACACATATGACATCCTATATCACTGAATATGTCAATTGACAAAATTATTGAATAAAAAAATTTAACTAAGTATGATATATCATATAACAAGGCATGAAAATATTGTAGCTTCAAATAACATATTTCATAGAACAGGCCATGGAAGAAAATTCGAATAATTTTTTAAATTTATAAATATGATATATAAAATAATATAAAATTTCTTGTTTTTTATACAAAATTTAGTGAATCATTTTTAATGTTAAATATTTGACACCAATAAAGTGTTTTATTTATTAATCAACAATTTTTCCTAAGTAGTAAAATATAGTAGAAACCTCAAACCCAAGAACACCTTGATTTTAAACCAAACCATATATTTATATAGTTAATAACATGTACCTTTAATGGTAGATATTCAATTATTATTCTTCAATAATTTTTCTTGATAACGAACACCAAAGAATAATTATAGAACACTTCCCTCATGGGTGTATTCATGGATTTATATGAATTACCTAACACTTGGGCGGGATATAGTAAAACATTCATGTTATGAAAGTACATTAGTGGTTAAGAGATATTGAAGAATAAAGCCTCTAAATAGAGAGATATTTAGTCATATAATACCTTAAAGATCATGGTATTGACATAATAGTTATTCCTTCTTTATATAGGTTCTACAAAATTCTCAAATACTGATGCATTTATTCATACATTATGAAACATACTTTTATATTATATAGGTTACACACCATTTATAACCCTCATCCAATATAATTCTCTTTGATTTATCCATCTTATGATCTGTTAATTAACGAAATCAATTTGGTGGAATATTCACAAACATTGATGATTAACATTTGAAAAACAATATCAGTGGTGGGGTGTTTTACTAATAATAAAATATAATTTCCATCCCTATTATTTTCCCAAGGCATACACTATGATTGGTTTGAGTTATGGTTGGAAATTTTGTTTTAATACTTATATTTAAAGAATAAAATATTATTATACCTTCATGAATGTATTAGTCTATAAAATGAAAAAATAATATGAAATAAAAACAATCTCATTGTTTATAATTGATTTTGGGAATATATTGATTATATATTCAAGGGGAGATAAGAATATATAGTTAGTGATAAGTCTATATGGTGGCCAAATATTTTTTTATACAGTAAATATTATTTACCTATTTTATAATTTCATACATTCAATTGAATCTCAATTAGAGTTGATTTTTATCCTCATCAAGTTTTTCACTTTAAAATCCTTTTTTATTTAATCATTATATATATTATTCAATACCACACATTTTTCAAAAAAAATTTCATTAATGTAATATTAATAAATTATAATTTCTTTTTTTATAGTGGTTATATTTTTCATTCAAGTGTAATACTTATTAAAACTTATCTGTCTTGAAGTATTTTAATATTTTTATGATCCTTTCATTAAAGTCACAATGATAAAAAAAAGATTTTTTTATTTTTGAGTGGGATTTATTTTGAGGATGATCATATTTTAAATAGTAAATAAAAAACAATATACACTTCATCTTTGGATCATCTTTTATTCTATTATGAGTAAAATATTATTATTTCTATATATTGGAAGTTATTTTTCTTGTTTATATGTGATTTTAGACATTCATTCTCAATGAAATATAAAAAAATGTATTACATGAAATAACTATAATATCATTTATTCTATTTTACATACCATTAATTTATTCCATAAATATACCTTTAAAACCTCATATAATATCGATTTAATGAAATTTATCAAACCATAATACTGAATAAATATAGATAGCATAGTATTTTAATTTTGTTCAGATTTTCCTTTAAGATAATTTATACTTTAACGTTGATTAATCATATGTATACTCAAAAATAAAATTTATTATTAATGTTTTGATTTGATAATTCAAATATTTTTAAATTCCATATCTAAGAAGAGTTTAATTACATTAACATGAACCAAAATTTTTAATGATTTATTTAGGAAACACATTATATTTTATGAATGCAAATATCTAACCCATTATTGATTCCTAAAATTATGAATGGGAATAAATAATAAAATACATAAAAAATATTTACGTGGTTCAAAAAAATCCATATTCCTATGGAGAGGTAGAAATATTTTCATTATATATAATAGAACTAGATATATAAAAACCTATTATTTTTTATGGAATATGTCTCATATAGATACCATAGCCTTTTACATTTAACATTACATTATTTTAGGTACAAAAAACATCATATTACACGCCAAGAATCGTGAATTCTATTGTCTGGAAATACAAGGTATCTAAAACTAAAAACATGGAACTAAATAAAACATTTATTTACATAATATTTGTAAATTGATCCTAAATTATATTGTTATTATATATATTCATACGGTAACCTGGGGATAATATGAAAAACATGATATGCCAAAATTCTAGTAAGGGAAAAATCATAGTAATAAATCTTTATAATATGGGTTAGAAGGCATGTCATAATGATAAAAAAATGCAAGGACCATATGAAATTATAACATATAAACATGGGGTCATATAAATATGTAATCATAATAATGATGCAGCAACATAATACATTACATTATCATGAATCAAGAATCACTACACATAGGGGAGCACATGTCAATGTAATCCACCATGACCGTTGCACATGGTAGCACAAGTCAAGGATAACAACCCAGACAGTTGAACATAACATCTCATGAGACTCAACAATACACAATGCATTGGAGTGATATATAAGAACAAAAATCTTAACATGTTCATGAATATTCCTATATCATTAAGAATGTTTGATAACTGACCATACCTAAACATTAGGGTACCCATGGAAAGAAATAAGTATCCTGATCAAGTCATGAAGCAGTATGAATGGGCATATAATTCAAGTGTCCATGATAAAATAGAATTTAAACATACATAAAAATTAATAATGTAAAATAATATTACATTGTTGTATATGAATCTAAATAAAATTAGTAACATGGAAGAAGAGTATTTATGAAATTTTATCTTTAAAAAATCTTAGTGTTGTTTTATGGAAAATACTAACAAGAATTTAAAAAATAAAAGGTGAAATATTTTATATAAAACCAGAATTTGTCCACTAGGTGTTTAATAATAAGATCAATTGTTCTATAAAAACAAAGTGCCTTTAAAAATATGGTTTAGGGCACTTGAAATTTGGTATGAATTTGGGAATTTCACATAAAATAGGGTTCCTTATCCCGAAATATTGAGGATGGAATCACATAAAAAATTGCATATCACTTGAAAAGAACATGGAAAATTAATCTTGATACATTATTTTTAACTTATAAATATATTTTATAAGATTCACATAAACAGAATATATGATTTAATTTGGGTAAAAAGAGAGTGAAAATAACTATATGGAATAATGGAGGTTTGGGTATAATACCTTACCTTAAGTCCCAAAGTGTTTCCTTCTTGATATTAATGACTGCATAATCAAAATTTTTAAATTAATTAATAATTAAGGAACCTAATTTACATGTAATTTTCTTTATTATAAACTTTTTGAGTTCATTTATAATCTTTTTGATTTTTATGAGGTTCAATTTCTTTATTCAGATCTGTTTGTTTCATGATTGATTTACTTACAGTCATGAACATGAAATCATGTAAAATGAGGATAGGTCTCTACAATTGGAGTAATATATTCTTATTGATCATCAATAAGGTTACATGTTTTTAAATTTAATTGGGTTACTTGAATTGAACACGAATCATTATTTAAATCTTTAGTGATAACCTTTTGAGTTAATTGGTTGTTTTTTATCACAATGAATAGATTTTGATTTATAAATAAAAAACATGGGTAAAAAAGATTATAGAACCATAAATGAGACATAATACATATATTATAGTATGCTTCAACTATGAAAATGGTTTCATGACTATAATTAAGATTATAATTGAAATTAAAAACCCATCATCCTTGAATGTGGTAAATTAACAGATCTTGGATGGTGTTTTTACTACTAGCATAAAATATGGTTAATGGAGAGATGATAATAACTTATTACAAAACAAAATAAACGTATATATAAGGTAATAGAGTGTTCATAACATTTGGATGAGGATATTTATGAAAAGAAAATAAAAAAAGGAACATGAAAGTAAAGTAAAAGAATAGAAATGAGGAATTTACCTCTTGAGTTAATCTTCCCTGAGAGCCACTTAAAAGGAGAGAATTTTTTATTTTAAGGAGATGAATGGATATTGGATGTGGGGGTAGAATGGACAGATATTTTAGAAAAAATAGTCACACAAAAGGCTTTATTGGAGTGGAAAGAGGAGGGGAGTGTCGGTGGTTTTTATGGTGGATGGAGAGAGAGGTTTTCTTTTAAATTTAATTATTAGATTATTTCATTCGCATAAGATAAAGAATAGTCCTGATTCATGTTACCTAAAATAGTGTTATGTGTATGTGATTTAGAACCCAAGGTTATTACATAAAAAATTACTCAATAAATATTGTATTAAACAGAAAATGCATATATACGGAAAATTACTATATTTTACTATTCTTAAAAAATGATTTATTTTAGAAAAAACCAAAAAATACACCATAACAATTTTTTGATCCGTATAATCAAAAAATTGTAATACATTTGTAAAAAATATTTTTTATACATTATTAATTTAATTTTTAAATAAAATCGTAATTTATATGTAAAATATAGATTTTAAAACAAGACCTGATTTTATAATTCATTTAAAAATTACATATGGTATTGTAAAATTATCAAAAAATAAAACGAAATAAAATTTCTAATTTATGAGATACTTTTCGGAAAATTTATTTTCTCTAAATTTATTAATTAATTGAAATTAATTATTTATGACTTAAAAAAAATACCAATACTTTTACTATACTTGAATTATCACATATAAGATGCCTACATTTTATTTATAAATTCAAGGGTGATGTTACTTTTCTTTTGAACGATTTACATCAAAATGGCCACAATACTATTCATAAGGGTAGGTTACTATTCTTTCGGGTAGGTTACTATTCACAAAAAATTATGTTTTTGTTATTGGACTCCAAACATCTTACTGATCACAACCGTGCATGTCAGATTTTTACAATTCAAATCACAAAAGTGACAATATTATGTTTTAAGGTCATATAGTACATAACAATTTATTCTGTTGTTATTTCTTGTGATTATATGGAAAAATTATAAGAAGGTAATTTCCATTGATAAAACCATGGGTAATTAGATTCTTCCCCCCTTATTAAATTTCTCTCATAGAATTTCATTTTACATTCTAATACATAAACTAGTGATGGTACTTGTCTTTCATTTCCCCGTCTAGTTCCTATGATGCCTCATCACCCTTATGGTTCCACTTTATTACTTTGACTGGGTTTGAAGTCTTGTTACATTGAAATTAATCCTTTTTATCCAAGAATTTCATTGGCTTCTCTTTCAAAGAAAGAACAATCATCAACATTACCACCTCTGAAGAGAGAACATTTGAATGATCCGGTATGTACTTAATTAAGATGGATAATTGGAAGAAATCTTGTACTTTATACGTGGAAGGATTATGTTCTAGTCTATAGGTCACAACTCCAACATGATAAATCATCTCGAAGAGGCTAATGTAACTGGGACTTAGCTTTCCTTACTTCCCATACCTCATGACCTACTTCTATGGAGATATGTGTAGAAATACCATGTCTCCAACTTTGAACTCAAAGCATCATCGACAATTGTACACATAACGCTTTTCTATACATTGGGACTATGTTGATGTGATGTTTAATGTTCTTCACATTATCCACCATTTTATCACCCATTTCAGGTCCTAGCGGCATACAGTCACCGAAATCATCCCAACACATTGGGGTTCTGCACCTTTCCCATAGAGGGATACTTATGGTTCCATCCTGATGCACATGCAGAAACAATTGTTGTAAGAGAATTAAAACAATATAATATGTTGGTTCCATACACTTTTTGGGTCCATAGAACTTGCTTTCAACATGTCTTCTAGTGTCTGAAAATTTTTACTCAAATTGGCCATCAGTTTGAGGATTATAGGCTGTACTGAAGTTCATTTCAAGGCTTAGATAATGTTGAGGAGTTTTCTCAATCATCGAGGTGAATATTAGATATCCATCAGATACAATATATAGTGTTACCCCAAGAAACCTTACCACTTATTTGATATATATCTGTGAAAGTTCATAAAATGATAAGTCCTCTCAAAATGCGAAAAACTTAGAAGTCTTTGTAAGACGATCCACAATGACCAATAGATTATTGTTTCCTCTAGATGTCCATGGATGTCTAGTGACAAAGTCCATGGTAATGTTCTCCCACTTCTATGTTGGTATAGGAAGTGGTTGCATTATCCCCATAGACTTATGTCTTTCAGCCATGAATTCTTGACATACCAGACACTTTCATTTATACTCAACAATATCCTTCATTTTTTTGCCCCCCCAAAAGTTCTCTCAGATATCTCAATACATATTTGTCATCCCTGGGTGAATAGAGATGGTTGAGCTGTGTTCATAATTAAATATATCCTTCTTTAATTCTGGATTTGATGGTAGACATAATCATGAACCAAATCTTACAACTCATTCTTCCTTAATATTGACGTGAGAGGATTAACAATTTCTAATAGATTCCACCATTTTTTGAATTTCAACATCTTTTCTTTGTGAATAATTTATTTTCCCCATGAGGGATGGTTGAGAAGTCATTTTAGAAAGGATTTATAAGGTTACTAACTTAATGATTCACATTCCCAGGCTCTACAAATCTAAGAATATTGGATACCTTTCAATTCACATCATTGACAACGATACATGAACCTTTCTACATATGGCATCCTTCACCTTATTAAACTTGTAGACATAGTAGTGTATTTAGTTGTTATAATCCACGATGATATCTAGAAATATTCTCTAGTTCATGTTAATCACTTTTTATGTGAATAAATATTTGAGACTATTGTGATTAGAATATATCTCACACTTCTCCCCATAGAGATAATGTAGAAATATTTTTAACGCAAAGATCACCACTACCCAGTCCAGATCATGCATGGGATAGTTTTTTTCATGGACTTTCAATGGTATTAAGGCATAGGATATCAATTTGTAATTTTTAATTATCACACAACACCAGCCCTTATTTGAAGCATCTATGTACACCACAATGAGTTCTCCACTGATTGGTAGAGTGATTATTGGCATAGTGGTAAGCCGATTTTTTATGTAAAGAATGTAGTATTCACTTTCTAGAGTCCAAGTGATCATCACTCCTATCTTTTTAATATTTGTTGTTGGTTTTGAAAATAATGATATGTTCATCACAAATCATCAATAATACCCATAAAGACCCAACATAATGTGGATCTCTTTTAAAGATATTGTCTAAGGACAATCTTTAATTGCCTTTGTCTTGGAATGGTCTATAGATATCCCTTTTCTATTGATAACATTACCCATTAATAATAATTCCTCCATCCAGAACTCACATTTTCTGTACATTTTACATAGTGTATCCTGTTAAATAGTATTTAATATTGTATTCAAATGTTCCTCATGTTCTTCATTTCTCTTGAGTATATTATAATATCATCGACAAATACTTCCACAAATATTTCAAGGTAATATCTTAAGAGTTTTTTCTTTTACTCCAAGAATATTATTGTAACATTAGTGAGACTGAATGGAATCACTATAATAATGTAGTTTTTATACCTCATTTGAAAGGAAGCCTTGCGAATATATTCTTTATTCACCTTTAATTGGTGATATACCTAACGATGATCTGCCTTAGAGAAATAATTTCCCCCTTGATGCTGATCGTACAAGACATCTATATGAGGAAGGGGATACATGTTCTTTATCATGATTTTATTAATATCCTGATAATTAATAAAATGGAACATTGAACCATACTTATTCTTGATGATAAGTATTGTAGAACCCCATATTGAAGCACTGGGGCATATAAAACCCTTATCCATATTCTGTTGTAACTGCTTCTTCATCTCTTTCAGTTATACAGTGTCCATTCTATAAGGTGTATTTTAAATTTATAGGGATCCAGAAATAAGTTTAATTTAGAAATCAACCTATCAATTAGGAGGAATACCAGAAAACTATTCAGAGAATTCATTAGTGTAATCCCTCATAATGGTCATATATTCGAGCATTATTTTCTCCTTTATCTCAATCATTAGAGATAGAAATGATTAATCAAATAGAATTAATATCCAGACATGACATAACGATTCTAAATGAGATTCATCTTCCTCTTTATACTTTTATATAATTAAAGGATGCTTTGGGATGTGAAGAGTGATCTCCATTTCATGAAATTTGATGTTGTTTTGTATAAAGATAGCCAATCCATTCCAATTATTGCATCGAACTCCACTAAATAAAGTACGATCGTAATTTCTAATAGGTTCAGTCCACAAAAATTAATTAGGGAGGAGTTATAAACAATGGAAATAATAATTTTCCAGTACACTTTTCTCATAGATTATGTATCATCCAAATGGAGGTGGTGTTGTCATAGTTCTACTATATTTTTAAGATATGAAAGAATGTGTAGAACCGAAATCAAATAGTATGTTTTCTATTCTTGAATGGATAACTATTGTGACCATCACCATATCATTTTCTGGCATCACCTCATAAGTAGTAAAAACATAATTCCTTACATGATTCCTTGGAGGTTATTGTTTATTGCCTTTGATAACCCTTGTCTTAGGGAAATTGTTTACATAATTCCATTGCACCTTAAAATTGTAACACATCACCACTTTGGAGAGAATTTATATAAAACATCCATTATTCATCCATATTAGCGAGATTCTTCATCCATTCTTCATTCATATCACTTTGGAAATTCTTTACTAGATGTCCCATATTTCCATATTTTATGCAATTCATGGTTCCCTTTATAATGTTCCTAGGATGCATGTACCTACAATTCTGACACGTGGGATGTTCTATCTTCTTTCCATAATGGGGTTAATTTGACTAAACATCCATATTAGAATCCATTTTTTGATTCTTATCACTAGGACCATGAGGCCATTGCGAGTCTCTGGTCTCCATTTCAACATTGAGGGCATAATAGAAAATCTCCTCATAACTTTCAACATATCAAATCATCGATGCTTTAAGTAGACTCGACTTTAGTCTTCTAAATGAGTGATCCACCTTACATTCGATGTTCATGAAAAAGGTTGTGGTGTATCTTGAAAACCTTGTAATTTTTGCTTTATAAACCCTGATGGACTCCTCTACCTTGTTCTAGAGTAGATGGAACTACCTTTCTATATGGAGACAGAGAGTTTGAGGAAAATATTTAAAGAAAAATACTATCTTTAATTCCTCCAAATCCATGGATTCTATTTCACCTATGTAATTCATATTTTTGATCAGTGTCCACCACTGATAATCTTCTCCATCAAAATGATAGTATTCCCATACAACTTTCTATACATCTGAGCACTAGAGGATAAAGATTATATTTTAAATGGAGTAAACACATTGTTTGGTGAGGAGGGTATCAGAAGTTCCACAAATAATTGGAGGCATTTGTTTCATGTAGTATTCTACAAAAAATTTCTCTTTCTAGGAATTTGGATGGAGTTACACATGAATCAAGTTTTTATTCAATACCTAAGCTAGCTGATCATGTACTGTCATAATGTTCTGAGCTCCCATTCCCATGATATTTGGAATATCTTCGGGGAAATCATCACATACTCTAAAAAATTTATTTTTAATAGTATTCGTCTATTTCCATCCATTAACTAATAAATTAAACATACAATTAGAGGTCTTGAATTCTTATCTATTAATAATACAAAAAGATACATTGAAAATAAAAGAATAAAATTTTATAAGAGAAGTATATACTAACTTGTGATTCTCAATAGTTCAATATAGGTTATCCCTGGTCTATTTCCTAAATTATATTCTGATGGGATATTTTCTTATTCCCTTATTAATGGTTTGTTTTTAGATCCTAAATTTAACAAAGAACATCCCCCGAGAGTGTGAAACCAAATATAAAACATGGCCTGTTGTCATGCACCAATTCCTGTTCTAGTCAATCTCAAAGAGGAGATTTTAGTTTTTACACCTAGATATATCTTTTCTAGATCCACCTCTACCTGTTTGTATCTATACATAGATATGTTTTCATTGAAAACCATTTACTCTGTACTTACCAAAATATAGGGATGTTTTCTTATACTGAGTCTCATCTCATAGGTCATTACTAATGATATCTATTCCTAATCTCCAAAAATAATATGACCATTCCTATGAAACTAGCTATTAAGACACTATCCTTTTAAATATAACATTACATTATTTTATGCATAATAAAACATCATATTACAAGCCAATGATGTTGAAGTCTAGTGTATTGGAAGACTAGGAACAAAAAATGAAATTTAGAAATAAATAAAATATTTCATTATTTAATCTTCATAAAGAGCTCCTAAATTCTATTGTTCTAATACAAATTTATAGGGTAGCCTAGTGATAACATGAACAAAGGATTGAGCTAAAATCCTAGTAAGGGAAAAATAATTGTAATAGAGATTTAGTAAATGGGTTAGAAGGCATATCATAATGATATTAAAATGCATAGAGAATTTGAAATAATAACACATAAACATGGGGTATATATATATGGAGTCATAATAATGTGGAAGAAATATAAACCCTGACTTTATCAAGATTCAAGGCTCGTTCACATAGAGGATCACAAGTCATGGTTAACAACCAAGACTGACGCACATGGTAGCACAAGTCATGTCTAACTGGCATGACCCTTGCACATAACCTCTCATGAGAATCAACGTTACCCAATGAATTAGAGTGATATCTTGGTGCACCTGTATTAACATGTTAATGAATATTATTTCCACATTAATAATCACACTAAACCAGTCATACAAAAACATAAGGGTATCCATGGAAAGAAATGGGTATAATAATCATATCATAAAGCACAATGAATGGGTATATAATACATGTGTCCATGAAAGAAAATAAATAAAAAACAAATGTAAATTCACAAGTTAAAATAATTATATATCATAGTAATTGATTTTTTATATAATTGACAATATGTAAGAAGAGTATTTATGAAATTTTAGAATTAAATTATTTTAGTGTAATTTTATGGAAAATTCAAACGAGTATTTAAAATAGAAAAGTGAATAAAATTTTATATAAAACCAAAAGTGATACATAATGGTTTTCATAATAAAAAAATAATTTTATAAAAAAAATTCTATCTTGAAACATATGATACAGTTCACATGAAATTGGAAAGGAATTCGGGATGTTCCCTTTAAACAGGTTCTCTTATCATGAAGTATTAGGGTGGAAATCACATAAAATAATGTATATCGCCAAAAAATAATGGCTAATGGATATTAATACATGATTTTGGACATATAATATAAAATTATAATATTGAAATAAATATAATATAGTATTTCCTTCACGTTAAAAAGGAATAATAATAACATGAAGGAATAATATAGGTTCATATAGAATTCCTTACCTTAAGTTCAAAGGTGTACCCCTCTTAATATTAATGGCATGAATAATCAAATTAGATTAATTAATTAATAGTTAAATCACCTCTTGTGTAATTAATTTATTTAGTATATCCTTTTTTAATTAATGAATAAATTTTTTAATTGGTTATGAGGTTCAATTTCATTATTGAGGTCCGTTTGTATCCTGATCGGTTTACATATAGACATGAACAATAAGTCATTTAAAATGGGCATAGTTTTCCGGAATTGGAGTTATATTTAAATATTGACCATACATAAGGATACATGGTTTTAAATATAATTTCTTTTCATGGAGTGATGTTTAATCATTATATAAATATTTAGTGATAACCTTTCGGGATAATTGGCAGTTTATGATCCGAACGAACACATTTTGATTTAGAAATCAAAAAAATTATTAGAAGGAGATTATAGAACCATATATGAAAAATAATACATATATAATAGTTTGTTTTAACCATGAAAATCATTTCATTACTTGAATTAAATTCTATAAAGGAAATTGAAAACCTATCGTCCTTGAATGTGGTAAATTAACTAATCTCAGATGGTGTTTTTACAAATAGTATAAAAGAAGGGAAATAGAGAGATGATAATAAATTATTTCATAAAAAACTTCTAGTATATATAATTTAATATATTTTTCATAAAATTTGGATGATAATGGGTAAGGATAAAGAAGAAAGTAAAATAACAGGAAAGGAATGTAAATGAATTAAAAAGTGGTAATTACCTCTTTAGTTAATCTTCTTTGAGAGCCTCTTAAAGGGAGAGGATTTAGTTATTTGAGGAGACCAAGGGCTCATGGACAAGGGGAAATATCATGTGGAAATATTTGAGTAGAATTATGTAAAGACACAAGGCTTGAGAGGAGTGATGATAATATGGGAGTGTGGGTAGCTTTAATAGTGGAGGGGGCATGGATTTTCTCAATATTTTAATTATGAGTTTATTATTTTTCCATAAGATAATCATTATTAATTATTGTTGTGACAAAAAACAGTAATATGTTCATTTTTCTTCGATAAAAAGGTTCTTACATAATCAATGACTATGTAAACAGTGTATTTAACATATAATGTATATATATGGTAAATTACTGTATGTTAATATTCATAAAATATTCTTCTATTTTAGAAAAATACAAAAAATTCACCTTAACCACTTATCAATGTGTAGAATCCAAAAATGAAATCCATTTTTCAATTATAATTTTCTAAATATAATTAATTTAATTTTTAATTAAAATCATAATTTAATAGAAAAATATAGATTTTAAAACTATAACTAATTTTATAATTCTATTAAAAATTACATAATGTATTATAAAAATAAATTAAAACCAAAAGACATAAAATTGATTATTTATGAACACCGATTAGGAAAAAAATACTTTTTAATTAATTAATTAAATATAATTAATTATTTTTGACTTCTAAAAATCCTAATACGTTTACTATGGTCTTATTCTCGCTTTTATGAAGCCAAAATTGTATTTATACATTCAAGCGAGAGGTTCTAATTATTTTGGATGAATTAATATTTATAAGGTTCATAATCATATTCATAAGGGTAATTTACTATTCCTAATGGTATATTATTTTTATCTAAAAATATAAGATTTTCTTATCGGACTCCAGACATCTTACTGATCGTAACTCTGTACGTCAGATTTCTGAAATTTATATATCAAAACTGAGAATATTATGATTAAAGGTCACACAGTACATAGTCGTTAATTTATTTTTCATTTAATTTGATTATATGACTTAATATAATAATTCCATTTCCATTGATAAAATATAAGATCAATACATTGCATTAAATAATTATTAGTAGATTTCTTTGACCATAATAATGTGTTTAAAAGAAATGTGAAATAATATTATGTTCCCATTATCATATAATAGTTATCTTGATGGATATAAAAATTAATAACTAAAATAAAAAAATATGGTCTATACATTTATAAAATAATATCATTAGTTATCAAATGTGTAAGACTAAAAAAACATATTTTAAAATAAAAGTGACTTTTTTCTAAAAATAAATTTATGCATGTAATGAATTTTATATCAATATATTAAATTAATCTTGGTGAACTATTTTAATGAAATATATATATATTATTTACTTAATCAAATGTTTTAATCCTTTTAAAACTATGTTTCTAATTATAGGATTAGAAGAAATCCGATTTTGTGCCTAGAAATGTATTTTTTCCTAAAAAGCTGTTTTTGGAACATTTGGAACTCTTATTCGAAAATAAACTTAAACCAATCATAGGTATTAAATTATATAAAATAAATGATCAATTTCAATTTTTTTTATTAAATATGTTAATAATTCCCCATTTAATTTTGGTCAATTTGAATATTAATTGTGGTAATATTTAATACCTCGATAAAGGGTAAACCATGTTAATATGTGTTAAAAATAATTGAAAATGATATTAAATTTCATCATATATCTTATTCAATGAATTTAATACAAATAATAAAATATATTATTTTAAATATAGTTTAAATGGGCAATTTTTCATGAATATGACATATATATTATTAATGAGCTATAAAGTGACAAAATGTCACACTCTTATTTTTTAATATGTATAATGTTTTTAATATGGGGTTACCAGAAGATATTCTAGACTATAAATTCGTTATGTAAATTTAAAATATTTATATTTTTCATGGTAATTTATATATAATTTTAAGGAATTATATACTTACCCCATATTCTTATACAATGAGAATGTAGTAATTATTTGATCAACAAAATTTCAAATAAAATATAATAAATATATTTAATGTAATAAAATTTTAGATATTTAAGGTTGAACACGAATTATATTTTTGACCATTACATGTTTAGGATATAATAAAATTGTTTTTTATATTTTTACCTCTTTTTTGGTTGTTTTCTAAATTCAATGTAATGAAAAGTATCAAAATTGTAAATATAGGTATTTTATGAGATTAATATTTTCATAAATTATTTAAAAATCCAAAAAAAGATTAAAAAATAAAAATATATTATTATACAGTCCAAAATTTCATAAATGATCCATTTATGGTTCAATTGAAACCATATACGTAAATATTATGACATTTTAATTGTGAAACCATTGTTATCATTTTGAAAATTATAATATGTGAACTACGGGTTAATTAAAATGAAAATGATTACAATCAAAACAAAACATGTATAAAATATACATATTTATCTTATTTAAACCTTTATATTATCTAATATTATTATACATCTATATTTTCTGGTATTTTGATCGAAATTTTATTTTTTATAATTTTATCTATTTATAAATTCCAAAAGTCCCCCTCACCTAAATGAGAAAAGGGAACAACCTCCCTCACTTATTTAATCTACTTAGATTCTTCTATATTTACCATACAATACCATATTATCTTCAATAATTTCTTATCCACATTATATAGGATATTTTTTTCTAAAAATATCAACCTTATATCCTTTTGGTTGGTATCCAATGTAGACATTTTGAAGAAGAGTTAAACACTCTAACAAAATAATTTATTTTTTCTACTCTTCATTACCTTATATAAATATCTAATGAATTTAATAAAATGATAACTTAATTTCTCAATGTATTATGTATTGTTATTAGTATTTGGAAAACACCATTAGAAACCATATTTTCTATCATCCTATAAGTGAAGTAATTGCTTGTTCATACATATGGCTTACCATCTCCACATAGCAATACAATTCATTTTTCCTTATAATCTATTATAAATGGGAATTATGATGGGTTTATGGAATATATAGGAAATATATTATATAATAATTACTTTTTAAGTATTAATTATAACATTCCAACCTCTCATTTCATAAATAAAAAAATTAAAACAATATTCATGCGTATGTACGACCTACCCTCTCCATGATTGTTGTTATTAATTTTCATATTCATACATTCAATAAATGATTAAAAATATTAAATTAATTATTATATAATGTTTTTAAACCATTATTAAAAATATGAAAATTATTAGATAAATATTTATGTATTAGGACATCGACTTCTCAACCAAAAGATCTTGGAAAATGAAGCATTTATCATCCCAAAACTTTTTTAATAACAAATTATTAATAAATGGGTGATTAGATATTATAAATAAATTATAAATTTTATTGTATACATAATGTTGTAGAATAAATTAATGATAAATATTTATTTATTATTCAATATTATTTAACATGAAAAAATAATGAAATTCTTTATGTAATGGTTTATTTGAAAATATTATCATCATTTGTGATTGTTTACATTTAAGTTTACAGAGAAGAAAATTTCCCTTATGTGTCCATTTTTTATATTTTTTTATATTTTTATTATCCTATATATTTTTAAACTCATTTTCCCATGTCTTATTTTATTTTTCAATTTGTTTTAAAAGGATCGATTTTATGATTATCTAAAAAAGGTACTTTTTGACTTTTCTTAAAAAAAATACCGATGAAATCCTTTTTTAAGTCATATGGAATGAATGGTTTTCCCCAATTTTAGGATACCTTAAGGTAATGAATATTATTTTATAATATTACATGGTTCTTTTCAATGAATAATTTAATATTATAATTGTGTGAAATTTCAAAAAAAAAGTTATCAAAATTCAAATGATATTTTCCAGAATATTAATTTGATGTGATCCCTGAAAATAAATATTCCATTTAAGAAAAAAATTTCTGATGTTACATATGTTTTATGGGAATATTGTCACGACCAGTCCCCTAGGGCCTGTATCGTGACTACCCCAAACCTGCCTTCCATAGGACAGGGGTGGGTGACTAGCACTAAAGGTTTAAATCCCTAAAACTAGGAAGGAATAGCCATTATAAATTACAAACACACACAACTAGAGTAAAAGTGTAAGAAAAAAATAATTAAAATCTGTTTAACAAGTGTACTAAATGTAAAGGTGGGGCCATAATACAAGCCCAACTTTAACGTACAAATACATCTGAATGTAAGTGCCACTAAAAAAGGGACAAATAACTGAAAGGTGAAAGCATCTCCCAGATCGTCCTCCGGGGTTCCTACCTAATGGGTATTTACAGATGGCCTCCACAACCCACATTTTCCCTTAGAATCCACTGTGTATTGATACATCGTAATGTCCTCCTCCAGGTACCGTCTAGTCCTGGTCCTCTCGCCCTCCGTCAGTGATGTCCGTCGTTTGCATCCAACACAACGAGGTGCAGGCACAGCCTGTGCATGGGTGAGTATAACGATACTTAGTAGGGACCCTGAGACCCTCAAGGTCTCACAAAAACCTAGAAGAACAAACCAAAAAGAATGATTTCAATGGATAACCCTTACTTAGGTATATGACCATACATATACCAAAGTTATTAAGTAACCCATCTCAATCATTAGGAAAACACAAATGTCATTGACTCATCTCAAACCATGATTTTAATTATCGAATCCATGACTACTAGAGAACTCTTCCACTGTTGAGTACAGTGGGCCTGTCGCAACACCGAGGCACTTCTCACTAACATTGGACTGCTAAGGTTCTCTTCCTATCGAGTACCGCAGGTCTGCTGCAAACTACCAGGCACTCATCTTCTATAGGTCTGCCGCTAAATATCGGGCGCTCCCCCTAATAGAATGCAAAGGTACTCCTCCTGTCGGGTACCATAGATCTACCACCAAATACTGGGTGTGCCTCCTCCATGGGTCTTCCGCCAACTACCAGGCGCTCCCCACTGGGCTAGTCGAATCACTCCGAGTCGAATCGGTCAAGCAGTCGTCAGATCAGTCAGCTACATGGTCTCCGCACTCTGTTAGCTCATCTTTCAGTAGGATCTGATCCATGGGCTTCTAGTCAATACTCCAAGTATCACAAAGTCTCACGTGGAAGTATCTCAAAGGACTTCCACTTCATAGGGTTCTCAAAGCAACAGACAGTGTGTCAGTCAGATGCTCATTTTGTGAGCTATTGACATTTCCTTCCCAGGGGCCCAGTTGGATTCGTGTACACACCGACCTGACCATAACTAAAATATACCCCTAAATCTTGTGGAGTATACTCCAAGGGACGACTATGATCCAAGAATACTGGCGCCGCTGATGGTTCGTCAAACAGATGTCTGATGCCAATGATATGTCCCAAGAAGATAAAGGGTCAGATGTGGGCCTAGATCCGGTCCGACCCGGTCAGACAGACTCATCCCAACCCGATCTGGGCCAACCTGGTCGGGGACGACCTGGTCAGACTCGTTGTGTTGGACCCGGCCCATTGGGCGGGTCATCCCGCTATGTTTGGCTTAGTCCGCTGGGCCCGACCCAGTGGACTGCGAGGGAAGTTAGGCCCAAAAGTCACCACAAAGGCGGATCAATGACTTGGCCTGGGAGACTGGGACGGTTCAGCCAGAAACTTCGCGGGGGATGCCGTGGGTTGGCTCGGGCGGCCGGTGTCCAGGAAACCGGTGACCAGGCTACACGGGGTGCTGGCAGGTCTTCTGGACATCGGGCTGGCCGCGAGGGCATTGTGCGGGCCACGAAAAGTCACTTGGGCGCCGGGCAGGCCGCTGGTAAGGGTTAAGGCGCCAGGTAGGCCGCGGACAGGGCCGCAGAGCGCCGGTGCAGGCCACCGACAGGGGCGTGGGGCACCGGGCAGGCCTCCAACATGGGCATGGGGCACCGGGCAGGCCCTCGGTAGGGGCTTGGGGCGCCGGGGCAGGCCGCCAGTAGGAGTGCGGGGCGCTGGGCAAGCTGCCGATAGGGGCGCGGGGAGCCGAGCAGGCCGCTGGCAAGGCCGCAGGGCGCTGGGGCAGGCCGGGCAGTGTGTCGGGGAGGGGGGGGGGGGGTGGTGCTGGGCTGGCCGGGCAGCATGACAGATGGGGCCGATGGGCGCCAGGCAGGTAGGCCACCGCGCCAGGGGGCGACTGGCCGGCTGGGCACCGTGCTGGGGGGCTCCGGGCTGGCGGGGCAGCGCGCTGGGGGGCACCGGTCTGGTGGGGCTGCCCGCCGAATGGGCGTTAGGCTGGGCGGGTAGGGCTACAGGGGGGGGGGGGTCGGCATCGTGCGAGAAAAGCCACGAGTAGCACAGTGATGTTTGGCCCGGGGCATCAGTGCGCCATGGGTGTGACATGATTCTCGGAGGCCGTGACTAGCATGGATTTCATTGTTTCTGCCTTCGTATTCGTCTCTTCATCGCCATGTCATAGGAAGTCACAATAATAAATAACGAAGGAGGACGTCGGGCTATGTTAGGTTGACCCGCATCCTCCGCGTTTAAAGGAGAATCAATTAGCTCACCGAGATAAGCAGTTGATCATTTAACATGCCCACAACAAATCCTTTATATCTGATGAAGGGGATAAGAAAAAGTGTAACATCTTCATGAAATAAACCCCCTACTATTTTACTAACTGGAAATTGTTTGTTGATGTAACGGTATGTTGGTCGTCGATCCCTGGTAGAAAATCACATCCCACGTCGAAGGGGTATGAGGAAGAAGTTCGGAGAATAAGATCGTCACCATCATATTTTTGCGTTCTTCACATTCTTAGTTGGATGAATGGTTTTTCATAGAGAGAAAGGTTCTTCGTTGGGAGCATTTTCTCCTCAGCTCTCCATAAAATAAATTCCCACCAAAGAGAAATTAGAGATTGCCTATTATTTGGCTGGAAAAACAATTTCAAAAAGAAGAAATAAATTACATAGGCTCCTCCAATTAAATCATGTGTGGAGTCATATTAATTGGGGAGTATGTCAAGAGGATCTCCCTCATTAATGTTGGAGAGTTCTGGGGTTTTATCCCCCTCTATAAATAGGGGTCGGGTGGTCCAAACGCCTACCCTTTAATAGAGAGGTTATGCTCGGGTGGTCCCTGCCAAAATTATCCTCCCAAGGGAGGCTATGTGTAGGTGGGCCCCTCCACCATAGCCTCTCAGAGGAGGTTATGGTGTGGTGGACCCCATCTCCAACCACCACTTGGTGTTTTTAACCACCACAAATAAAAATAAATTTAACACACTCTTTTTAATAAACTCAATTAAAAACCCTGAAAACAATCTTCCATCCACATCAAAAAACAACTGTAGTGAAGGTCTCACTAAGAAATCACCGGTCCTACGAGTTCAATGATGCCCTTAGAATTTGATTCCGGGCAATGGTCCAGAATTTATAAAATCTTACTCGTACGTCTACTGAATGTACCCGAAAAAACATTAGAAATTGATTATGGGAACACCGGGCCTCAGAATCAACCGCCATCAGTTTTCACGGACTCGTAAAATTTCCATGTATTTAAGAAAAAATATTCCATAGAAATTACGGGTCTTTACATTCTCCCCACATCATGGATTTACTTCCCTGTAAGCTACAAATCACACTAAGGGAACAAAAGGGGGTACTAAGAACACATCTGAGCCTCCCTCTCCCATATGCTCTCTTAGAGGTTCTCGTGCTGCCAGTGTACGCGAACAATATGTAACACATGTAAACGTAGAACCCGCTCTTATAGATCCTCAGTCTCCACTAGAACCTCTGTAAAATTTTCCCCATCATCGATGTCCAGCTCCCTGTGGTCGATGATGTGGGATGGGTCATGCACGTATATCCTCAGCTGAGATACATGGAAGACGATGGGAACCCGGTGCAACTGAGGTGGAATAACTAAGTTGTAATCCACCTCACCTAATCTGCTGAGGACATGGAAATGTCCAATGAATCTCAAAGATAACTTTCTGCCTCGTCCAAATCTCCGTAGACCTCTTCAAGGTGAGACCCGTAAGAAGACGTGGTCACCATCCTCGAAATGCAGAGGCCTCCATCTCTTGTCGTCATACAACTTCTATCTACTTTGAGCAGTCTTCATCTACTCTTGGATGATCTGCACCTTCTTGCTGGTAGCCTATACCATCTCTATTCCCATTAGTGCTGAATCCACTGGGTCTGTCCAGCACAGAGGCGATCTGCATGGTCATCCATAAAATGCCTCGAAAGGTTCCATAACGATGGTGGGGTGATAGCTGTTGTTTTAGGAAAACTCCACCGAAGGTAAATAATCCTCCTAGATGCGACCTATGTTGAGGAAAAATGTGCAGAGCATGTCCTTGAGGGTATTGATAGTCCACTCAGCTTTCCCATCTGTCTGAGGATGGTAAGCGGTGCTCAAGCTAAGCAGTATTCTGAAAGCTCCCTGTAACCCCTTCCATATCCAGGAATTGGGTCATGTGTCATGGTCAAAGACAATAGAAGAAGTTACTCCATTAAAACGAACAATATTATAGACATAGAGGTGTCCCATGCTCTCTATTGAGCCTTGCTCTCTGATCGGTATGAAGTGGGCCGACTTAATGAGTCGGTCGATAATCACCCAAATCGAGTCGTGACTCTTGGATTTATGTGGAAGACCCGTCACGAAATCCATGGATATACCATCCCAATTCCACTATGGGACCTCTAATGGCTGACCCAAGTCAGCTGGTACCTGGTGATCAGCCTTCACTTGCTAACAAGTGCGTCCTAAGAGTCAAACTTTGCTACATCCTTCTTCATACCTGGCCACCAGTGCTGTTGTCGAAGGCCCTGGTACATCTTCGCCACTCCTAGATGCACTGCTAGAGGGGAAGTGTGGAACTCCCTCAATAATCTCTTCTGAAGTGCTACTAGAACCATAGTACGTCCTCTGAAGAGGATGACTTTCTCCCCACCTTCATAAAATCCATCAGGTTCTTGCCCTATAGATATCTGAGCACGTCACATCTCACAGCCAGCATCCCCATGATGCGCCTCCCTGACTCGCTGAAGAAGTGGGGGAGTGACTGTATGAAACTGTAGATAGGCTACCCTATCTCTATCCACAAAGTATAACTATAAGGCAGCCAGCTGCTCTGTCACCAATCCTAGAAATTGAATGCCAGTCCTCCTGTTGAGTGCATCTGCAACAACGTTCTCCTTCCCAGGGGTATACAGTATCTCAAAGTCATAGTCATGGAGGAACTCAAGGCATCGTCGTAGTCTCAAGATCAGTTCCTTTTGAGAGAAGATGTAAATTAGAATATTGTGATTAGAGTACATGGTAAATCATTAGCCCATCAGATAGTCCGCCACATCATCAAGACCAAGACCACTACCGCTAAATCCAGATCATGGGTAGCATAGTTCTACTCATGCTGTCTCAGCTGCTGAGAACCATATGTGATCACAGCTCGCTCCTACATCATGAATCACCTGAGTCCGGTCCCAGATACATCGTAGTAAACTACATACCCTATGCCTTCTGCTATATGTTTAAAGATAGGGGCACTTGTCAGCCTCTGCCTCAGCTCCTGAAAGCTCTGCTGGAATCTCTCTGACCATACAAAGGGTTTCCCCTTCTTATTCAAGGATGATAGTGGTGCTTCAACTCTGGAGAAGTCTGGCACAAATCTCCGATAGTATCCATCTAGCAGATGTCCCTCTCCCCTCGGGGAGTTAAACCTAGAAACACTGAATGAAAGGATGTCCCCAAACTCTGCCACTTCTATTGAAATCTCAAAACTCATACGAATGAATTTATCCCGTGCTGCCAGGGTATCCTTTTTTCCGACCAAGAAAAACCTCTTTCCAACGTTGTAGAGAAACCACAACCTTTTTTCCTAATACAGTCAACCTGGGTATGAACTGTAGATGTATGTTCATACCCAAACTAATGTTGTAAGGACTTGACGCTGCCACCAAGAGGGTCTAACAGAAACTCTTACCTCAAGGGTCAGATCACACTATCGGTGTAAGTGTGATTATCGAGTCTCCTACCAATGTTATCTACATACGTGAGGGTCAAGTCAACTATTTAACTGAAAACTCAAGGTCTTGTACAAGATTCATGGAAGGAAGGAATGATTTTTACCTAGGTCTATTAATACGCCAGCTAGTAGTACAGACAGACCGTACCCCGAATCATTCTTAGAGACTTTGGGTAACACTCTTTGAACGAATGCAACCACTCCCTACCTTTTTCATCTATCTCCCAAAGCCTGGTGGGGACCACTTTAGGTTGGAGGTTGTAACATGTTGAAATGTATACTACCTCATGCTGCTCACCAAGAGTTTATTCCACGTCTGCTACCATGAAGATTCATCTGTCCTCAAGACTCCCTCTTCTGAAAACAATTTACACGCTCGAGTCTCTAATACTGGCTCTAGTTTCCCTATTTTCAACTTCTATCATTCACAAGCTATATCTGCTCAGAAAATGAATATTCAATCCAAAAAGGTTCTCTCTATCACCTTTAATGAGTTAGAGTGCATAGAGGATTAATGATGGCTCAGATGTCTTTAAACATGCCTCACTCAGAAGTCTGAGCCCTGAACACTGATAGTATCTTATTCATCGAGTACCAGGAGTGGTTAGTACGCCTCGATGAATTCTCAACTACTTACATGTCATCCTGCTGAAATTTTAGAACCTGAAGGGAACTCACAACTACCTCCTCAAGCCAGTCCTCAACTACCTATGAATCGGGCTCACCTCAGAACATGAGGGGTATCTGATACTGAAACACATGTATGACACTAAGCCTACAAGTGTCCTCTACCATTACCACCAGTAGTGTCTGCTGACCAACGGGAAGTGATATGGTTGGCACACTGCCCGAAGATACCATCTCGGGAAACGGTCCACGTACCAAAACCTCATCACCATGCGAACCATCCTCATGGTAACTCACTGAAAAATATTAGTATCTAAGATCACCATCTGCTCTACTAGTGTCTCAACTAGGCAGAAGAATCTAGTAATTGCCTCCATCCAGTCCTATGCTGCCTGTGAATCTGTCTCATCTTGAAACCTTGGAGGCCTCTACTGCTGGAACTTGTACAAAGCACTCAGTCAGCGTGCTCCATCCGCCAGCATGGATGGTGGCATCTTCTACCAAATGGGTGGTGGTGCTTCCGGAACACCACCCGAAGGTGCCAACATAGTAATAGGGCCCTGAACCTAAGCCTCATCGCTCGATGGGCTGTCATTGTGTACTCTCTCAGAATTCTGACTGGCTGTCTGTGTGGAAGAATCCTGAACAGATGCAACACAGTCAAAAGACTATACCTGGTGAGATGACTTGGTTGAGATGGAATAAATAATATCTTTTGAAAAACACACACGCAGTCAGTGTTTTGGTGCATTGATTCGGAATTCATAAGTAAGGTTCTTGGTGTATGGATACGTCGGTCGCCGCACCAACACTGGACTCCCTGAACTGAAAACCACACTCGGTACACATAACACTATTGCGTCACAGAATGAAATATTAGAGTCCTTAGTTCTGCAGTAGAACCGACTCCTCTGATACCAATTTGTCACGACCCATCCCTCAAGGCCCGTATCATGACTACCCAAAGCCCGCTTTCCATAGACTATGGGATGGAAACTAGCACCAAACGTGAAAATCTCTAAAACTAGGAAGGCATTGCCATTATAAATCATAAAAACACATAACTATAATACAAGCGGAAGCAAAAACTAAGTAAAATCTGTAAAACCAGTGTAATGAAAGTAAAGGGGGGGAGGGAAAGAATTCAAGCCCAAATGCAAAGTACAAATTCAACTGAAATCAAGTACAACTGAAAAAGGGACAAACAACTGAAAGGTGAAAGCAGCTCCTGGATCGTCCTCCGGGGTTCCTACTTGAAGGGTAGGTACAGAAGGCCTCCACATAACTTCTCATCCATTAGACTCCCCCGTGTACTGATATGTCGTAAGGTCCTCCTCTAGTTACCATCTAGTCCTTGCACTCTTGGCCTCTATCAGTGCTGTCCGTCGTTTGCATCTAACACATTGAGGTGCACGCATAGCCCATGTCGGGCTGAGTATAATGATACTCAGTAGGGACCCTGATACCCTCAAGGTCTCAAAACAACCAACATGAACAAACCAAAAAGAATGATTTAAATGGATAACCATTACTTAGGTATATGCCCATATAGATACCTATGTTATCAAGTAACCCATCTCAATCATGAAGAAAACACAAAGGTCATTGACTCATCTCAAACCAAGATTTTCATTATCGAAACCACGGTTGCTGGAGAACTCCTCCGATGTCAAGTACAGTGGTCCTTTCCTGACACCCAGGTGCGTATAACTAACCATGGATTGCTAAGGTACTCCTCAGGTCAAGTACGCTGAGTCTGTTCCCAACTACTAGAAACTCCTCCACTATGGTTATGCCACCAAATACCGGGTCCCCCCCCCCATAATAGCCTACATAGGTACTCTTATTGTCGAGTACCACATGTCTTCCACCAAATACTAGGAGCTCCTCCACCAAGGGTCTTCCTCCAACTACCAGGAACTCCCCAATGGGCCATTCGAATCACTCAGAGTCGAATCGGTCAAGCAGTCCTCATGTCTATCAGCTACTAGGTCTCTGTACTCAGTATGATTGTCTCCTGGAGGATCCACTCAACGAGCTACTGCATGATACTCCAAGTATCATGAAGTCTTATGTGTCGGTATCTACAAGTAGCGCCAAATTGTAGGGGTCTAAATAAAATAGACGGCGTGTTAATCAGACTCCTGGTTTGTGAGTTATTGGCATTTCTGTCCTAGGGGACCAATTGGATTCGTGTACAAACTGACCTGACCATAACTCAACTATACCTCAAACTCCCATGGAGTATACTCAAATTGATGACTATGCTCCAAGAATACCGGAACCGCTGACGGTTTTTCAAACGGACGTACGATGCTAAACATATGGCCCAAGAAGATAAAGGGTCAGAAGTGGGTCTGGGTCCGGTCTGACCCGGTCAGACCGACTCTGCCCAACCCAGTCTGCGCCAACCTCATCTTGGTTGACATCGTCAGACTTACTGGGCCTGACCCGTCTTGTTGGGAGGGTCATCCCACTATGTTTGGCCCAATCCACTGGGCCCGACCCAGCGTACTGTGAGGGCGGTTAGGCCCGAAATTCGCCACGTAGGCGGCTCGATGACTTGGCCTAGGAGGCCAGAGGGTAGGACGTGCGGGGCGCGGGCTAGACTGTTGGACAACATGTAGGCTATGGGGGCACCAGGCAGGCCGTGGGAGGGTGCTGGGGCGTCGGGCAGGCCGCTGGCATGGTGTGGGGTGCCAGGCCGGCCGTAGGAAGGGGCGCGGGGTGCCGGGGCAGGCCGCCGACAAGAGCACTGGGCACAGAGCAGGCCACCATCATGGGCACGGGGCGCCAGGGCAGGCTGTTGGAAAGGGCACAAGGCACCGGGGTAGGCCCCCTGTAGGTACTTGGGGTGCCGGGGAAGGCTTCCGGCTACGGCGCGGGGCGCCGGGCAGGATGCCGATAGGGCGCGGGGGGACCGTCCAGGCTACTGGCAATGGCCTGGGGCACCAGGGAAGGCCGTGCAGCGTGCCTGGGGGAGAAGGGGGCGTTGCGTAGGCCAGGCAGCGGGCCGGGGGGCGCTGGGCTGGCTGGGCAGTGTGCCTGGGTCACTATGCCGGCGGGGCAGCGCACCAGGGGGGGAGGGCTGTGCTGGCTGGGCAGCGGGCCGGGGGGCGTCAGTCTGCAGGGGCAGCACGCCGTAGGGGCGCCGTGCGGGTAGGGCAGCACACCGAGGGGCACCGGGCTGTCCAGGTAGTGCACCGGAGGTGGGGGGGGGGGGGGGTCCGCGGTGCATGTGGGACAAGCCGCGGGTAGCGCGGCGGTGTTCGACTCAGTGCATCGGTGCACCACGGGGGCGGTGCGATTCTCAAAGGCCATGGGTAGTGCAACCTTCCTTGTTTATGCATTCATCCCTGTCGCTTCATTTCCATGACGAAGAACGTCACAAGAATGAAGAACGACAGAGGATGTCAGGCCATGTTAGTTTGACCTACATCCTCTGCGTTTATAGGAGAATCAATTGGCTCAATGAGATAAGCAGTTGATCATTAACATGCCTGCAACAAAACCATTCTATCTGATAAAGGGAATAAGAAAAATTATAACATCTTAATGAAATAAAACCACATACCTTTTGATTAATGGGAGATCGTTCATTGACGTCGTAGTAGGTTGGCCATTGATCCATGATAGACGATCACATCCCTTGGCAAAGGGGTCCGAGGAAGAAGGTTTTAGAATAATAGTGTATCCGGTGTTCTTCGTGTTCTTCATTGGAAGAACGGTTCTTTACTGGGAGAACGGTTCTTCGTTTTAATCTTTTTCTCCTTATATCTCCACAATATAAATTCCCACCAAAGAGAAATAATAGATTGCATATTATTTTTTGGCACATCGATTTCAAAAAGAAGAAATCAATTACGTGGGCTCCTACAATTAATTCAAGTGTGGTGTTACATTAATTTGGGAGGAAGTAAGGAGGCTCTCCCTCATTAATGAGGGAGAGTTCAGAGGTTTTATCCTCCTCCATTAATAGGGGTCGGCTGGTCCCCACCCCTACTATTTAATGGAGAGGTTATGCTTGGGTTGTCCATACCACAATTATCCTCCCAAAGGAGGTTATGTGCGGGTGGGCCCCACCACCATAACCTCTCATGGGAGGTTATAGTGTGGTTTCCCCCACCTCCAACCACTACTTGGTGGTTTTAACCTCCACCAATAAAAATAAAGTTAACACTTTATTTTTATTCAACTGAATTAAAACCCTGAAAACAATCTTCCATCCACTTCAGAACGCAACTGTAGTGAAGGTCTCACTAAGAAATCACTGACTCTGTGAGTTCAACGGTGCCCTCGAAATTCGATTCCGGGCACTGGTTCAAAAGTTATAAAATCCCACTCGTACGTTTACTGAATGTACCCGAACAAAACATCAGAAATTGATTCCGGGCACACTGGGCTTCGGAATCAAGCTCCGACAGTTTTCATAGACTCGTAAAATTCCCATGTATTTATGAAAAAAAATTCCACGAAAATTCTGGGTCTTTAAACATATGATCTAATTATACAGTAATTATGATTTATTAGGATAAATAATGTTTATAGTGGAGTTATTTAAATGAGTTTATTTACTTTTGTATGGGTCATGCAATGATAAAATGTTTATGAAAGCCATTTATTTTAATGGGATATGAAGTGATGAATGATTTATGTTCATGAAGCACACATATGTATGAATTTCATTATGTAATCAGTGCGACATATATCTAACTCCAATGAATTTGGTAAATATTTATTTCAAATTATATTGACATGAATGGAATTGGGAATGAAACAAGTTTCGTAAGATAAGGTTGGAACAAGGACATGATCCGGTTTACTAAGACATGACAGGAATGGGTAGTGAACCAAGTTCAGTATATCAATTTTTCTTGTATGGTGATATTGGAAGTATTCCTTGACTAATAATGAAATGATTTTATATTAATGTATCTATTCCAAAAAATTTCATGTTTTATGACCAGATTACACCCTTATGGTTCATGTTCTTTGATTTTAGTTATGATTCATGTCTTATAAAATTACTAGATTTGATCCATCATTAAATATTTTTGTTATTGATATGAAGGGTGTAATTTATGAATATTATGTTCAGTTTATGATACCCTTATATTCATATTCTTCTTATGATATATTTTTTACTTCTATTATTTACCCTTACGCAGCATATGAGATTACCCTTCTTTATGTTTCTTTTCACTAGGATTTGGATGAAAATTGTATTCCATTTCAAAGAGGCTTCTAGTTATGCAGGAATTAGTGGGAGATGGTGTAGATATTTAATGAACTAGTAAGTTATCTATCCAAGTTACCAAATAATCTAGATATATACTATTCTAGAATGGTTTTATTATGTAATGTAATGATTATTTTTTTAGAATTATGTTATATCTATTTATGAAAATTATGGGCTGTTGTAGTTTGTATCATTGTTTGGTTTAGTAAACTATTGGAAATTATTCTTATAAAAACATTGTAAGAACCCCTAGGATAAGACTATGTATGGTTGAAGATCCTAGAGTTTTGGTAAGAGTAAATATTAACCTAGGATTAAACCTAAGTTATAATATATTGACATTTTAAATGAAATTTATATTGATTATGTGGTGTTCCTATTAGGATTAATATTTTTGACATTATGATTTTTGGTTTTTTTCAATGGATGGAACCCATAGGAACGATGTTAATGTATAATGTGATGAGCACTGGATCAATTTTCCTCTTGAGAAACCAAATGCTATAGGAGTTGGAATGAAACATATTGTGGCTATGATCACAAAACATTATCAATATATAAATAATATTGAATTTAAAAATATGAAAAGAAGGAAATAATATTCTACTTAGTAATTTATGAGGTAGTTTCCACCTTCATTCAATGGGCCTTTCAATCCACTATTGGCTGAGAAGTGGATCAATACCACTGGATATATAATTTACAGTTCTTAATTGGTCATAATAAGATAAAATAATTTTTGTTTTCAATCATTTAGAAGGGTATGTAGATCAATGGTGGAATCTAATCATGAATAAAATTCAATGAGATGAAATTGACTCTTTATAATTGGATGAGTAAAATAAAATATATTTCAATAAGTAATTTCCTCATATTATTCATATAAAAATTTAGATGGAATTTATTTTGTTAAACAGAAAGAATAAATAATCTATTGGAATCTAAAATGAAAATTTCAAATTAATTGTGAGGTTGTTTCTAGAATCATCATTCAGCCTAAATGCAAGGTTGATCGATTCTTTATTGTCATAAAACCATGTGTATAAAGGATTTTAGAAAAATGGAACATTAGTATCTATGATGAAATTGTTATCGATTTCATCAAGGTGGAAATGGAGGTTAAAATTACATATCAATTTCATAGTATTGAAAATAAAACGGATATACAGTTTAATGGAAAATTTAAAAACCATGAGGAGAAGAAGATGGTATTTCTTTTATGATTAAATTGTGGAAAAAACATGTTGTAAAATTTAATAAGGGGAAATGTAAATTTTTTAATAATAGGATAGAAAGTCAATATGAAATTTACAACATAAGAGATGGTAAAATGTTATCTAATGATATGGATAGATAGAAGGATTCATATGATGAACCTCCCACAATTCAGTGCTTCATGTTTAAGGAGAATGGGAATTATGACAACTATTTCCCAAATCAGAGGGTTGATTATGATGATCAATGTAAAAAATTTCTTAAGTCCAACGACAAACGAACATTTCATGTGATCACTATTATAAATATGGAGTAAAATAATGAATTGGTGAAAGGTACACATACTATGGAATCTAAAACAGCTAATTCCTTATTTTATTTTTGATCCACCCACTTTTTTATTTGTAAATATTTTTACGGGTATTACCATATCACCTCAAAAATTCGGTTTTTAGTCAGCTGTGAAACCCCTTAATGGCACAACAATGGCCTCACATGTATATAATTCATCTTTGGCTAAGGATTGTGGGAATGTTATTCATGATAAAATATAGATTATTACTTTAGTTTAAATATATTTTATTCTTGGAATTTATTGGATTTATATATATGGATATTATATCATTTTATGAGTAAGAGAAGCCATATTTCATATAGAACCTATGATTATTTATCGATGAGATGTGGTATATGAACATGTAATGGAAACTACATCTATCCTGTGCGTCTAAATTCCCAAAAATGATAGTTATCTATCTCATATGGTTATGGAGAAACATATTATTAAGGATACAAATATTATACATGATTTTATTGATGTCATTCTAGAATAATTCATAGTTCTTCCACCAAATTGTGATGTTGGGTTTTCAATAGTGATTATAACTAGTACTATGACTATTTCAATGATTCCTTATTGAATGGATCAAATTTAGTTATAGGAATTCATGAAGAAACTCTTGGATAATCTTAGTAAGGGATTCATGTTCACTAGAGTGTCACATTTTAGTGTTCCTATTCTATAAGTTAAGATGAATGGTAGATCAATGATACTATTTATTGATTATAATGAACATGACAAGATCACTATCAATTAAAATATCATATCACTTATATTGGTGACTTATTTAATCAACTATATAGAGATAAATAGTTTTATAAGATTGATAATCATTTTAGATATCATTAGTTGTGGGTCACGAAGGAATATATACCCACAATGGAATTCCATATAAGTTATGGACACAATGATTTGTAGTGATTCACTTTCATCTTAATTATTCCCCATATATCTTCATGGATTTGATGAGAAGTCTTTTGAGAATATCGGGATCTGTTTGTGGCAGTCTTTATAGATGACATTATTATATATTAAATGTGAATGTAAGAACCTAAATATCATATGGGGAATGTTGTAAAGACCAAAATAGAAGATAATATTTATTGAAAATTTACAAATTGCTCATTTTGGGATCAGAAAGTTTCATTTTTGGGTAACATAATTTCAATAGAGGGTATATATATTGATCCAATAAAGAAAACAATTATTAATTATTGGTATAGAAAAATAATGGATACATAGAAGAAAAGTTTTCTTTCTTTGGAAAGATATTATCAGCGTTTGTGGATAATTTCTCTTAGTTTTTCAATCCACCCAACAAGTTAGCTTGAAAGAATGCGAAGTTCATTTTGATGAATTAATGTAACAAATATTTTAAATATTTCAAGAGAAGGTTATTCATCTCCCTTGTGGTTACATTACCCTACTATATAAATGGATACATAATATATATGGATTGGGATAAATTCTTATACAAAATAAAATGGTTATATCTTATGCCTAATGAAAATTTATGGTTCCTGAGAAAAATTACCCAACTTATGTTTCATAGTTAGCTTCAGTAGTCATTGCATTGAAGATATGGAGGAATTATCTTTATTAAGAAAATTTTTGTATATTCACTGATAAAAAATTTTAAATTATATATTCACACAGAAGTAGTTTGTTATAAACTAAAGACTATTTTTGGTGTTAATAAAATATTATGATTTATCACTAAATTAACACCCTTAAAAGGGCCAAGGTGGAATATTTATTGAGTGAAAAGGATGATGTATTATTATCTATGATGAGGATCATAAAAGATAGAAAATTCAAGGATTTATAAAGGATGTAAAGGGAAATATTTAAGGGGATAAATATTATCTGGATCAAATGAATGTTCAACCAACAAAAATATTTAAAATTAATGTGGCACAAAAGGAAGACGTGTAGATACAACAGGAGGTTGGAAATATACCAGAGTTAAGAAATTATTTTGATTTAATAATATTGTTCAATAACTATTTATGTGTATACCCCATACCATATTTAAAGAAAGAGATGTTGGATTAGGCTCATAGTTTATCATTCTCTATTAGTACTTAACGAAAAAAGATGTATAGAGACATGAATGATTATTTTTGGTGGGATGGAATGAAAATAAATATTGTGGAGTATGATTCTTGGTGCTTGATATGTTAAAATATTAAAAATTTGAGAAAAAATTCGATTAAATGTTACAACCATTACCCATACAAAAATGGAAATGGAAAAACATCACCCTAGATTTTTTCATCAGACTCCCCAAAGTATCTAAAGGCCAAAATTGTTTATGGGCTATTATTGATCACCATAAAATTAAAAACACTACATTTCTATCTGATAAAATTTTATATTGATTATATTTAATGAAAATATAATAAAAAATTAGTAATATTTCAAGGAGGAAATCAATCCATTACATCTGATCAGGATCTGAGGTTTAAGTCAATGTTATGAAAAAGTATTCAATACACTCTGGATTCAATGTTATGTTTTGGAACATTATAGATTACTTATAAATATGATTATTTTGGTAGGAAAATTCAAAATATAGAATTCATGTTTAGATCATTATATATGGATATCAAAGGTTGTCGGGATCAACACCTATATTTGGTATAATGTTCCTACAATAATATCTTTCACTCTAATATTTAGATCGTATTTATGAATTACTCAATGGTGTAATGGGTAGATCATAAACATGTTAAAATGATGTTGGGGAATTAAATATATTGTGACTAATATATTTGAGGAAATTATAAATAACATTAGATCAATTCAACATCACATAAGAGTAGGTTAGAGGTGACAAAAAAAGGTTGTGATGATGAAAATCAATGGAAAGATCTAGAGTTAATGTATGTTAGATGGAATTTATAAGAATATATCCTTGTAAGAGAGAGATGATATTTTTAAAGAAGGAAAAGTTAATCCCTTGGTTTATAGTTTTTTTTAAATTCATTATTTTGTTAGAGTGGAAGATTATCTGATGGCACTTCCAATGAATATCTCCCATGTTCTTGATGTGTTCCAAGTATCTTACATGAGTAAGTAAATACCAAATCCATTAAATGTAGTACACATAGAGGAAGTACCATATGAGAAATATCATTCATATACTGAAAACAATTGGTATTCCAGAACAAAGATAAAAAGTTATACAAAATAATACCACTCGTCTGCTTAAGATTTTATGGAGAAACAACAAATTTGAGGAATTTATGAGGGAGGATGAGGATTAGATGAATAAGTGGAATCCTCATGGATTTGTCTTGATGTGAAAAATTTTAAGGGAGGAATTCATTTTTTGTTGGGTAAAATGTAACACCTTGATATTTAAAAAAATATTTCTCTTTAAATGATTTTCAATATATTTCAATGCACATGATAATGAGATTAAATGGAACACATAACATTATTATACTACATTTATCATCATGAAATTAGCTATGTGCGTATGAATAATATTAACTATGTAATGAAAAATATATGGTCTATATATTTATCAAATAAATTCACTATTTATTAACTGAATAAAAATTAAAATAGAAATTAATTTAAAATAAAACGGATTTTTTTTTAAAATTTTTTTTTGAATACAATGAAGATTATATCAATATGTTATTTTAATCATGTGTAATTATTTAAATAAAATTTATATATTATTTAATTGATCAATTTTTTGAAATATTAACCAAATATTTTACTGTGTTCAAGATGATAGTAAATCCAGTTTTATTCTTAATAAATATATTATTTCCTAAAATAGAGTTTTTGTCACATTTTTCACAATTAGTTCAATATAAATTTTTAATATTTATATCTATTTAATTAAAAAAAATTATATTTTTATAATTTGGTGGTTCAAATTTGGTAATTATTCCCCTTTTCGTTTTATTCAATATGAATAGTAAATTTCGTAAAATTTGTTACATTGGTTAAGGGAAAACAGGTTCGCATTGCTATTAAATAAGAAATAAGGCCCTAAATTTTAATATTATTTCTTATTTTATGAATATAATTAAATAAATAAAACCTATGGTTTGAAATTTATTTATTTAGTGGACCCTTTTCTATGTAAATTACATAGATATTAATAAATTAATGGAAAGTGAAAATATGCCACTATTATTTTTGTAATAAGTATAACATTTATAATGTGTTTTAACTAGAATATCATTCCAAAAAATAAATATTATTTGGAAATATAAATTTTCTAAATTAAACATTATAATTTATTTGTATTTTTTAAAAGTTAAAGAACTACACTAAATTCGGAGACAACTTTGTTCCAGTAATTATTTTATTAGAATAAAAAACTAAATAAATAATAATAATAATATCAAAAGTAACATAATTTGAGATATTTAAGAGGATATCAATTATTTATATTACCATTATATGTTTAGGATATAATAAAATATGTGGTTCTAATTTATGTTGTTGTCTTGTTGGTTTTAAAACACAATGTAATGACTAGTATAAAAATTTAAAATAATAATATATTTTGAAACTAATATTTTATTAAAAATATTTAAAATCATAATTTTTTTTAAAAAAAATTTCTATTTAAATTTTATAGGGTTTTAAATTTCAAATATTATCTATTTATGGTTTAATTTACAACATATCATTAAAATTACAAGATTTTAATATTGAAATATTTGTTACCATAGTTGAAATAAAATTTGGATATCTACGTGTTTATCAAAATGAAAATGTTTAAAAAAATAAAAACAAGTTTCTAAAATATATCAGTTAAGAATAATAATAACAGATAATTTATTATATTCTAATTACATAGACATTGGGTTGTATTTGATAGAAAATTAATTTGTAATAATATAATATTTTCATATATTTTTAATGTGCCAGTTACCTCAATTAAAAAAATGTCATCTCCTCAATCACTTAAACATAATAATTTGATGTTTTATATTGACCATAATATATCTATATATATTTAAAAATATTATAGACACATTATAGAGTGGATTTTATTCTCAAAACACTAACTCTATATCCCTTTATAGGAGATCGAAATGAGACGTTTCAAAGAAGAGGTAATCGACCCAAGTGATCACTTTCTCTTTCTAATTTTCCTTATCTCAAATAAATATACGTTCATTATAATAATATAATAAATTTTTTAACTTTAATGTACTGAAATGTAATTATTATTATTAAAACACCATTTTTTACCATACTTCCCATCAAATAAGAAGTGAATGTATCACAAGTGCGAACATATGGTTTTTCATCTCCACGTAGTAAAACAATTAATGTTTAATCACCATTTTTATGAATGGATATTATTACAGATTTAATGAATATATATTATATAATTATTATTTTTTATATATTAAATACAATTTTCCTTCCTCTCATTCCAAAAAAATAGCATTCTTGCATACTTATAACCTATCGTCTCCATTAAGAGGGTAATTAATTTTTCTCTTCCTACATTCATTGAATGAATATAAATATGTATATAATTGTTATATATGATTTTTATAACATTATTAAAAATATGGAAATGATGTGAAAATGATCATAGTATACTAGCTAAGATAGCTGAACTGAAATATGTCTGGAAAAAAACGTAGTTATCATCTAGAATAGTTATTATAGTAAAAAATTATTAATAAAGGGGTTATAATATGTTAAAAATAAGTAATAAATGGTATAATATAATTATTTTTAAGGAAATAATGTTTAATAAATCCATTTTTATTATAAATTATGTTTTAACATGAATAAATAATGGGAAAAGTGAGGTCCAATTTTATTTCACAATCTCATCATCATTAAAGATTATTTACATTTATGTTTCCACTAGGGAATATTTATCTTCCAATTTCATTCATTATAAAAACATTCTGGAATGTTTATTGATGTTATAATATTACAGTTTTATGTAATTTATACTCATGATTGGTTAAATGAAATGGTTTGAAAACAATATTTTTATCATTTTCCAAAATAAAGTACTTTATTAATTTTTTTAAAAAATATAGAATGAATGTTTTTATAAAATTTTACGGAATATGAACATGTTAACTCTTTCGTGATGTATTAATGTATTGAATATTCCATTAAAAGATTAAAATATTAATATCAATGAATTTTATTTCTTATATAATTATGCAAAATTTTAAAAATATATTTTCAAAATAGAAAGGATATTTTCCTCATTGATTATTTCAATAGATAATTCAAAATAAATTCCCATTTAAGATAATATTATTTGATGTTATTTATATTTTAAAATGTATATGATAAAATAATTCCATCCTTATTGTTTATATTGATTTTTTATTCGTACAATGGCATGATTTTTATTAATTACATTACATTTCAGTGGGTTATGAAATGATTAAATGTTTATGAAATTAATTTCTTTTTAGGGTTTATGATATGATAAAGTATTGATGTTCATGTGGAAGAAATATTTATGGGTTTACATATGTGTTTTGTGGAACCATTATATCAATTAAATGAATTAGGTAAATATTTATATCTCTTGAGATACATAGGGATAAAATAAGAAATAAAACTAGTTTTGTAAGATAGGGATAGAATGGAGAGTGGGCCCAATTCAAAATATGAATTTTTATACTATGGTTGTATTTGTTGTTATCCTTGACTTATTAGGAAATTAATTTCTATGATTATATTTATTAAATGAATTATATGTTTTATTAAAATATTATTCCATCAAGGTTCATGTTCTTTTATTTTAATATTATTTATGTCTTATAATCTACCATGATCTATTCCATCAATCAAGATTACATTTTTTATATGAATTGTATAATTTGAAAATATTTTGATCACGTTCATATATAATTATGATCATATTATGATTATGAAATTATATTTTTCTTTTATAATTACCATTACTAAGCATCAATTACCACCCATTATTATGTTTGTCTTCCAAAAGATATAGAAAAAATTTACTAATAATGATATGTCAAAAAGTGTTCTAGTTATGAAGGAATATGTGGGAGGTGATGTAGATATGTTAGGAATGAGTTTGTTATGATTACGTTTTTTTAATGAAACCATACCTATATGGTTTTATTGTGTATTTGTTATGTTATTCAATGAATATTCATATAAAGATATGTGATATTTTTGTATAAAAAGTATAGTATATTATAAGTTATGATATGATTAATCTTTAAAAGTCCCTACTATAAAAATAATATAAAAAAAGGAACACAATGCTAAAATACAAAATGATGTTAAAAATCCATGATATTCACAATGGTATGTGATGTTACTGTACACCATGTTAGTGTGGTCCATGGTTCAATAATAACCATCATCATCACATCATGTTAACTCGATTATGATGGTTGTATATGTTATAGTTGCCCTAATATTATGTTTATGTTCTACCTGTAGATCCCCAATGACAACAAGATTTAGGTCAAGTTGTGAAAGTCATAAGAAGGGTATTTATTAAAGATTTTCTAAAGTAAGAAACAATTTATCTAAAAAAGAGCCTCTAATAATCCATAATTCTAATCCTTGTTACATTATTAATTTTAGAAAATGTTTTCATTTGATGAAAATTTTAGTTAAATATATTTTTTAAATTCTAAAAAATAATTTAGCTTTTATTTTTGAGAACCACTACAAACATGGTTTCTAATTTTTATTAGTGTTGATTTTAAGAAAGAATTGGTATATTTTAATTTTTAACACCAATTAAAACCCCTTATAAGATAAAATATTTCGATAGACCATTAATAATTTAAAATAAGAATTTTTTAAACAGATCTGACTACCAAGGCCTTGTATCACCACAAACTACCTTCCCCCTTTGTGCCTCAGGATCCCGAACCCCTACACCGCACGAGTTACCAATCGTAAAATAATTTCGTTATTCAATTGTGGGGGGGGGGGGGGGGGGGTTGATCTGAATCTCTATCTCATTTATCTTTGGTTTGAACACTTCACATTGTTCCATAATTATGTATTTATTTATTTATTTATATTTACATGTATTTATGTAATTTGTGTATATATGTATATATAATTATAATAAAAAATGTATATGTATATTTATGTATTTATATATAATTGTACATTTACAAATACACTTATATATATAACATTATTATAAATAAATTTAAACTATAAATATATTATAAATATATTTTTATAATATATTTATATGATTTATTTTTATGATATAAATAAATTTATTTATATAATTTATGTTTATTTACATTTATATTATATAATTAATACTTCTTTTATATAATACGTATATAATAAAAAAAATATATTTATTTACTTAAATAATATATATATATATATATTTATTTAAAAGTTATTATAACATATAATTTATTTGTCAATACATTTATATGAAATTATGAATTCGTTCGGTTAGAAAATGAATTTCCCACTACATCACATGTTTGGTTTCTCCCATGCCAATTAAATTTCAGATGGGAGATGTTGGTGTTAGAAATGATGCAAGCTATGTTAGCTTGTGGTGATGGGATTACCACTAAAAGATGGTGGGTGTTCATCATTTATTACTTATTAAATATTTACATATGGTGTTTATGTATTCTATATCATGTATTCTCCCCAAACTGTAATAAATATCAGCATTTTTTTCATATATATTAATATATATGTACTTATATAATTTCTTTGTTAGAAATATTTATCCATATTTAAATTTTAATTTATATAATTTTTTAATTAATTATTGGTAATTAATTTTTATTGTTTATACTAATTGTATACATTAAAATTTATAGATAAATAAGAAATTATTAATTACTCATTATAATTATTATTCAATTTGATTTCATTTTAAAATAAAAAAATTATAGGTGTTTTAACCAATGTTAAAATAAGTATCTAGAAACTATTATTTTCAAAATTATTAATTCATTCCCTGATTTCTAAATAAAAAAATCAATATTTATCAATGGTTTTTATGAATGTACCCCTAAATTTATAAGAACAATTCAGATCTAAATGGTCTTATCCTCTTAAAAAAATTGACAAATTATAGTTTCTTCTATTGTGACCCTTCATCACAAATACTACTAAAAATCATTGTAACACTTGATAACACTAAATTAAAGATACATTTTGACTTGATAGTAAAAATATCTTATAATTTTATAAATATATTCTATATGGAATTGTAAATAACACCTCCATTACACATAAGAATAACACAACAATATTTTGATATAAATGAAAAAAATAATATTTGATATGTATTAACCTCAGTAGTATTCAATAGAAACTGAGGATTTATTTTATTATTAAACGTATTCATATATCAATATTCTATAAAATATCCATCAATTAATATTTCAAAATAAATTTATTAGACACATACTTTGTCAATACATTTTTTAATTAGCACATATAGAAACATGTTTTGAATAAAATAAATGACTATTATACTCCTACAATATTTCGTAAATCAAAATAAAATATTTTAAAAAATATAATAATGTGTTGTTATAATCCAACAAAGATATTTTTCACCAATTGGATCTATAAAATACATTATGTTAATTAATTATATAAAATTTCCTTAATTAGAAAAAACACACACTAATCTTTTAATATTAAACACTTATTTTTTATAATCAATTTAGAAAAAAACATTATTTACAAATGATTATATTCATTTTTTATTGGATATATCATCATTAAATAATCCTTTATTTATTTTAATAAAAATTACAAATTTATCACATTTATTCATTATAATAAATATATGAAAATTTTGATTATGAAATATAAATAAGAGGGTTTGTTTTATTGTAAAACATAATGATTTTAGTTGAAATATTTTATAATAAAAAATATTTTCAAATAACTAAGCCGTTTTTCTATAAATTAAGTTATTTAATTGATATATTTTCATCTTATATATGACTTTTATTTGTTCATAAAAAGAAGGTCACAATTATGTCATTTATTTAGTTTTCTTTTCAATTTAAACTATCCAATTTAATTTTAATATTTATTTAAAAATAATATCTTAAAACATTTAATATTCAAATTCCTTGTATGATCTACAAAAAATTAGCACTTAACAATAATGGTTATATATTCAATGAATAATATTTTAAAAAACACTTCCAAATTATGAATTAAAAAATGGATAAAGACATTTAAATTATATATATAAATAATTTTATACTTATTTTAATTTTTAGGATATGTTTGGCATTACAAAATGTGTGTCCCACAATTTTCCATGAAAGAAATTTTATAATAATCAATGAAATAAAAAATGTTATGTTTGAGTAGAAATATATAATTATACGTCAAGAACAAAGAAATGGGATCTCTATATATCACTTGACGTCTCACTCATTGAGGGATGAGGATTCCTCAAAAACATTTCCCTATTTGGTGGCATGGTGGTGATAACCCCAATTGAGAGTGATAAATGTATTCTGTTGCAGATAAAATGGGTTGTTGAAACCATAGAACCAATTTTGATGCTTTTCTAGACCCGTTTGGCCTTATAAGACACCTATTATTGGGGAAACTTATATCCATGGTCATTGTTTATATCAAAAGCTTCAATTTAACTTCTTGTGGAACCAAAATGGACATATGAATTAAAAGCTATTTTTTATGATATACCTCAATATTTTATTATATTTTCATTTTTAATTCATTAATTTAATTCTGATAATTATTATTTTTAATTTTAATTATATCAAATTTATTTTATATTAAATATTTTGACTATGTTGTGAAAATTGAAAAATTGTTGATTTTTTGTATCATTATTCATTTCAATAATTGTTTTCATAATCTATAATTTAATATGTTTTTTATTAATACCTCAATTAATGGATTCAAACATTACATATTGGACAAAAGTGGGACATGTAAATCACTTTTTGAATATGAAGAGGATATAAATCAATATATGTCTTGAGATATGTATAACAAAACAAGGGAACACATAAGATTCTTTTTTATACTTTCATGAATATATAAAAGTAAAATTTTGGAAACATAATAGTTAATTAACTTTAATTTGGGATATGTAAAGGTCATGGACTATGATAATTCATCCATGTTGATACTAAATAGTCCTACACATCCTATAAGATGAATCCCTCAATTTTAACCACTATATATTTTAAAAAGAACTATGTTCTCTAGCTTATACGGTATACAACACATCACACCTAACAGAACCATTAAATATTATCATTTATATATGTCTGTTATAACAAAACCATTAAATTGGTAGGTATTATTAGAATGTAATTATTTATGATATATATATATAAATAATCTAGTCTATATAATTATATTGATAATTTCATTGAAAATAAAAACTCATTTTTTATAAAGACATTTTATTCGTCAAAAAATGAGTTTCCTTCAAAATTAAAATTTATTCATTTTTGGGAGGTAATATTATAATTAAATTTTAAATGTTTTAAAAAAAACTAAATTTATAAAATTATCATCAGTTTTTTGTTTAAATACTACAAAATTAAGTCAGGTTGAAACTTTTGTGTTTTTAATAAATGATTAAATTTTTTTAAAAGTGAACATAATTGATTTTTGAAATTTTATTATTTATTTTCAATATATAATATAATTATAATGCTTAATTATATTTTTTATTTTTTTATTAATGATGAAAATGAAACATTTTATTTATAATAACTTATGTAATTTCATTTCAATCAATAATTTTCATGATTTTGGAATAAGTTTGTTTTTATACTTAAAATGACATTTTTTTAAAACTATTTATATGTTCATAATGCCAATCCATTATAATAAATTAAATTAAACTATAAGAATATAATATTTAAATTATATTTATAGATTATATATATATATATTATATAAATTAAAATTTATATAATAGTTATTCATCTGGATGAAGTTAATATAAGATCATCTATTGATAGGAAAGTATATTTTCCTAAAAATCCACTTTTCACTATGAATTGTGGGATTATTATAAATTTAATTTCTACCACGTATAGAGTCTTAATTTGGTAATATGTATTCCATTTTTTTAATCAACATAATTAATATTTTCGTTATGGTCAAATTATATTTTGGTCATTATGAAAAGTAAAAAGATTAAAAAAATTTCATCCCATCAAAAGGGTTAATTAGGTTTATTTAGGTTACAAATAAGTGATTATACCAAAATGGTTCTACATAAATTTAATTTTATGAAGGTATTAAGAACTATATCAACTTATTCCATGTTTTTATTTGTTTATGGAATACTTTACCATGCACATGTACAATATAACATTTTATGTAATGAATGGAGAAAATGTCACTATATTACATTTAAAAATCAATTATGTAGTCACATAGAGAAAAAATATTGTGTTGAATTAATATTAATAATAATTTTAAAAATAATTAATATAATTTCATGATGATTATCTATTTAAATTTTTTTTAATTATATAATTAGCATAAATTCTTAACACAGAAAAAATATTTATTCAATTATTAGTAAAAGAAAATAAAATAAATTAAAAATGATAATAGTTATATAGATTGAATTAATTATTATATTACATGAATTATATAGAAAAATACATCATTTTACATTGCTTTTAATGGAATATATTAGGATTATATCTTTTTCTTCATGTTTTGAAAGTCAAATTAAATGAATATTCTCTAAATTTACGAAAATGAAATTTTAAAATAAATAATGTTTTATGAAATGATTTAGTTTAAAAAAAATATATATTGACCCATTTTTATGTATATGTTGAAAAAAATAAATACTATGGTCAATTAGAGGATGGAATTTCCTTTTAGAGTAAATAAATTAACCCCTAACGAGCAAAAACACTTTTAAAGATGTAATTGTCAAAAAGATTTATTACATATTGAAAAATGAAAAAGGTGAAAGCATACACTAAAATTATAGTTTTTCAAGTTAGTTTTTGGAATAAACTTCATATTATATTAGAATATTATCAATTTTTATCCATTTTATTACACAATTAACTAATATTAATTTAATATTTTGAGAAAATTTAATAGTGCCCCTCCCCTCTCTTATAAAATAAAATTTCCTATCATCTTTTATTAACATTTAAAAAACTATTTTATTATGCTAAGAACTACCCATATATTTTCCTTATTTCCTTTATAATTTCTTAAATAACTTTTTTTTTAAAAACCCTTTTATGAATGCTTTTGGTGTAAACCTAAATATGTTTTCTTGAATAATATATATCATTATTAACCAAGCCTTTTTGTTTTATTTCTTCTCCTAGATCCTTAAAATATTATTAAACCATGATTAAAAAATAAAATAACTTTCTACCACATAATAATATATTATTCATTTAGTGAGATTAATTAAATCCACCAACTGTTCAATCAAATGTAAAACAAAACCATCATCTCGGTGTTTAGCGGACTATCTCCTCCTGAACAAATGTAATTCACTTTTTATAATCACCTATAATGGATGGTTGTAATGATATATTTAATTAATATATATGATATTATTTATATATTTATATATAGGAAAAAATAATTTATCATTCACTTTTTTTATCTTTCCACTCACAAATATATGATAACGTCATCCATTCGTGAGTGTGGACTACCACCTCTATGAGGTGATGGGAATAGTTGTTCATAACCACCTCACATAGATAATATATATAAGTATATTTAAATAAATAATATGGTATTTTTTATATGAATAAAATTATATATAGTTAAAATAATACTATTATTTTTTAATAATGATCACTGAAAAATGGAGACGTTACTCCTGCGTACGTACAACCTACCCTCTCCCTTATTGTAACAGAATTCATTTTTGAAACTATATATCATAGTATATTTTAAAATAATATTTTATGTATAAAAATAATAATTTTTTCAGGGTTAATAATATACAGATGAAGGCAAATGTAAATTTTTGACCATGGTCAACTTGCCGAACTCATTTTTGATAATATGAGATGAATATCATAATAACATCTAAAATTAACATAATTAATTAATTTTATGATTTTAAAATCGTAACATTAATAATAAAAGCAAAATATGTTCTTATAAAATTAAAAAGTACATATATATATATATTATTCAGGAATATAACTAATGTACATGATGATTCAGACACATGTTAAGGGGAATTCTTTTAAAATTTATCTTTTAATGTTTTCCTTTAAACAATTATTTCCATCATATACTTGTTATTATAAATATAAAAATAAAATTATTAATTATTCCTAAATGGATTTATAATGCCATTTTTTACAACCGTTTAATTTAATTATTATTGTTTTATTAAAAATGGAATTTTTTATTGTTTTACATAAGGGAAACATTACTACTGAAACTCAATGTAAATACATTAAAGATTTATTTAATGAATATGTTCCAAATTTTTCAAAATTTATTGAATAGTATATATATATATTTATGTAATTTTATTTTTAATTTATATTTGTTTTATATTTTTTACTTTCATTAAATGGTTTTCCTAATGAATCTTTTTTTATGTATTTTATACGAAACATTTTTGAATTTCATGATAGAATAGAAATGGAATTTTCTATTTAAAAGAATACAATGATTTTTTCCACCTCCATAATAGTTATTTGGAATTGTTAATTATTTATAATCATATTTATTTTCATCAGTAAAAAATACATCATTCTTTATTTTTTTATATTAAAAAGGGTTTTAAAATTGTTTGGATAATTCAATAATTGAAAATGATTTTTAAGTGTTCAATGAATAATTTTATGTGTGTAATTTTGTAAATTGAAATATTTTAATTGTAATGATTATGTTGATATTATTTTTCATTTTTGAGGTGATGTGTGGTTTAGTTATAATATAAGAGTATCAGTGTAATGCCCCGACCCCAGTTACCCAGAGTCGGTGCATTATAACATTGGAATGATTACATGAAAGATCAAATATTGAAAGACCGATTGGTTTAGTAGACTTGGAAACACAAGATTTATTCATAATGTTTTACATTACATCATAAAGTGAAAAGCTACTACAAGAGAATAGTCTCCATATTCCACACTCATATACCCATATAAAATCCCTGCAGGTCATTCATAACTTACATCTTCACATCCTAGGAAAAATAAAACATAGAAAAGGGGTGAGCTCAAATGGCCAGTAAGGATAATAATATAGGGGAAACTTTCAAAAATAAGAATAAACATTTAAGGCAATGTATAACTAAAAGAAAATCCTTTTAAACTTGAAATTCAACATAGTATGGAAAAAGTAAAACGAAATAATGTCATTTACTTATTCACATGGATATTCTACTAATCGAATAATCACATGCAATACCAATAACCACTTTAATAATGATGGAATGCATAATGCCAGACTATCATAACCACATAGCCAAGGCCTCGTGCCAAGACTACAAATACGATTTTGTCAAGGCCATGTGCCAAGACACTAGTTTGTCTCATGAGGCCTACCGATGCATCGAGGAGCTATAGAGGGCTCCACCCATCTCATATTAAGTCCAATTCATTCCCATATGAAAAGTTTTAAACATTACATAAACATTTGTATTAAAACTAGCATACGAAATGTCAATACTTTCACCATAAACCATGAATGGTATAAAAATAGCACCTCCAAAGTCAAACATATCACAAAACCATCACTACAATATAGAAGTTTTTTAGCATAATAAATCAACTTCAAATAAGCTTAAAATCCATCAAAGGATGTTGAAATAGATGAAATCAAAACTATTTGAGAGAAATATCTCTTTTCTTGAAATCATTGAAAAGTCACACATTTATAAAGGAAGTAATTTAAAAGTGATTTTTGAATCAAAGTGTCCCATACCACTTTGAAACTTTTGAAAAGAAATATCATTTCAAAACCTTCATGTCCATATAAACAAATCCTTAAAATCATTTTGAAAACATGAACATTAATTAAAAATATTTAGAAAGATAAATCTTTAAAACATTTAAAATTTGGATCTTGATAAAGAGTACCTTTCAAAATTTCTTAAAATATTCATTTTGAAATATTTTAAAATTAAAATAATTATAAAATAAAACATTTACTTTGAAAAAGTTCTTATAAGCTTGTAAGGGAAGCTTTGACGACTTTATAACGGCGTTAAATAGCCGCACCCGCCGTATAAGGTAAAAAAACATTCTTACCTTAAATTTGTCGAAAGGTAAAAAGTGCCTTGTTTGGAAAATGAAGGAAAGATTCCTTTAAAAACACATAAGGGTATAAATTACTTTAACCCATATTCTTTTTAAATAGTAAAAATTTTTTGGAATACATTTCGTAGAAACATTGATGTGGATGATAATGAAATCCCAGTAGATTATTACGTATAAACAACCTCGGATAATGAAGAGATTGCGAAATAAACCCTTACATTGTACTTTTACTTGGTTGGGGTAGGTTAAACTCCTGTATAATGGTGAAATAATTGTTATTAAATTATACAAGAATCATATACATTAATATGATATCATATATGATCTTTTAACATTGATTTGTTAATAATATCTTAGTATTATCGTTGTTTCGGGTGTTAACTTACTCATTTTCTTTTATATGTTTTGTTACATAAGCCATGTTTCTAATGGATAGGTTGTATCATAATCATATCCAGAACTATATCAAGTCCTTAGATACTATTATTAATCATCAAATGAGAATTATACTTGAATGGATACGATGGATAATGAATCTCATCACGTTCGTGGAGACGGTAGTCCGTACGTACGCACGAGCGACAATTCCATTCTTTTGATATTAAAATAATATATAAATGGATGGTATATAATATATACAGAATAATTAACATGTTATATTTATTATTTACATTATTTAGACATCATTATTATAGCCATCCAAATAATAATATATTGAATAACAATTACACCACGACGCGGAGACGGTAAGCCGTACGTACGCACGTATAGTGACATGTTATTCAAAGGGTGGAATGAATACTGAATATGGTTGTACCATATTTATAACAACATCATAGTATATATATGATACTGGAGTTATTATTTTAGAATGGTAATAACAAAGAAAGAAGAAGTGGAAGAAGAAAGGAACTTGGAAAAGGGTGGTGAAATCATTACCTCTTCTTTGGGTTCTTCCTTTTGATTTGATCAAAAGGGCTCCTTAGGTTTTCTTTATGATTAAACTAAGGCTTATAGGTTGTAGTGAGGGATGTTTTGAGAGTGTTGGGGAAGAGTTTGGCCGAACCAAAAGGCTTTTAAGGTGTGAATAAATGAGAAGGAGGAGTGCCCTTTTATAAGAGGGGTGAGGGGCACCTTTAGAAAAGCTAGAAATATTAATTTATAATAAATTAATATTCGGTTTATAGTGGCTCCAAAGTTTATTATTCAAATTTTAAGGTGGGGATAGGTCGAAAACCACTCAACCAATAGAATTTAGACAGGTTTGGGTACTTATTGTAACCTTATCTTTAAGTATTAACTCTATGATAATTAGTTTCACTTTTACAATGTCTCTTTGTGTTTTTATATTATATGGTTATAAAACATACTATATAAATCCAAGAGACCACCAAGTGGTCCATTAATGATACAACTATCATTATATAAGTCGTTTGGCCAAACATTATATTTTTAGGAATTTAATATCAATTAATAATATAATATGTTTTTTAAAAACGCTTTTATGTCAATTTTAGAACTATTCAATTGATGATTTTTGGGAAACATATAACAGAATTATTACTTCAATCAAAGTCAATTAAATCAATAATAATATCTCATAGTATCCTAGAAAATTATTTTAATTCATTAAAAGTCTCAAATTATATTTATTTTGGTATTTATAATATCAATTATTTTAATTTTTCAATATTATGGTAATTACTGCATCTTCGTTGTGTCATAAATAAATTAAATTATTTAATGTCTAAAAATTATAAATAAAATATCATTATGTAGGAAATATTTTTAGATTTATAATGAATACTTATAGTCGAATATAAAACATATATAACCCTATGTAAAAATTGTTTTTCTAAAAGATATATGCTGGTGTCATTTTTGTACTTATTTTAACTTAATTAAAATAAAGTGTCCCTATCAGTTACAAGTAGCACCCTGTGGTCCCAAAATCAACCCAAAGATGCACATGGTCGAACATGTATCAATAAATATGGTTAGGACACATTTTAGGGTAATTTGTTATTATTATAATATTATTTTTTAACCCTTATTTACCGGATTTACCCATAACCATGGTAAATAAAATGTTTACCGCAGTAATTATTCAAAATGTCTAAAAATAAAAGTTACCCATTTACACAATTTGAACATCCTGATTCAAAATATGGAATCCATTTTTCTATATTCAAAACACAGAAGTGGCAGAAATTAATTTAAAATTATTTCCTGCTGTCAAAACAAAAAGTGTGTTTTTAAGATATAATAACTATCAAAAGATTGATACTTGTTTATGTTCGGTTTAATTGTGAAATTATGTCCAATGACCAAAATTGTATTAAATGGTAAAAATATATTCTAAATATACATTAAACCCACTCAAATTCATAATTTATCAATATAAATTATTTCGATTAAAAAAGTTGTTTTTAATTAAAATTTAGTAATTTTCACTATTCATCAAAATATTAAAGTTATCCGAAAAGTACCAAAATTTCATCTTATGCTAAATTCGATATTCCGAATCCAAAAATGAAGTCTATTGTGAAATATAAAATATATATAATTTCAAAAAGTATGTGTTACTATTCATAACGTCTAGTTTGATTAGTTAAGGTGTGTTAGAACTCGGTGTTGCGTACAACACACGCTATCACATTATTCAAAGAGAAGTGTACCGTAGAAGCTTGGGGTGTTACATTCTCCCCTCCTTCAAATAATTTCTTCCTCAAAATTTCTAGAATATTATCACCTGAAAATACTCGGGTGGTTCTTCATCATAAGTTCCTCGGGTTCCCACGTTTCCTCTTCCATCTTATGGTTTCTCCATAAAACTTTTACCAGACGTGTCGTCTGGTTTCTCAGTACTTTTCTCTCGTATCAAGAATCCTGATGGGCACTTCGCAATAAGACAGATCAGGTTCCAGTTATAATTCCTCATATTTTAGTACATGCGTTGGGTCATGCATGTATTTCCTCAATAGAGATACGTGGAACACATTGTGAACTTTGGAGAGACTTGGTGGCATTGCCAATCGGTAAGCTACAACCCTAATTCATTCTAGAATTTCGAAAGGTCCAATGTTCATGGGACTCAATTTACCTTTCTTACCAAAACGTATAACTCCCTTACATGGAGATACCTTCAGGAAAACATGATCACTGACTTGAAATTCAGAATCCTTCATTCGATTATCGACATAGCTCTTCTACCTACTTTGAGCTGCTTTGATGTGATTTTGGATTAACTTCACCTTTTCCATTATTTCCTCCACAAATTCTAGGCCTACATGTTTTCTTTCACCAACGTCATCCCAATAGGTTGGTGTAAGACATCTCTTTCCGTATAACGCTTCATGCGGTGCCATTTGAATACTCGAATGGAAGCTATTCTTATAGGAAAATTCTACCCGAGGTAAATATTGATCCCACATACCTTGAAAGTCAAGTGAGAAAGATCTCAACATGTCTCCTAAGATTTGAATAGTCTGTTCTGATTGTCCGTCTGTCTGAGGGTGGTAAGCAGTGCTCAAATGAAGTTCAGTATCCAGGGATTTCTGAAGACTTTTCCAGAATCTTGATGTAAAACGGGGATCACGATCCGAAACAATCGATAGGGGTACACCATGAAGTCTCACAACTTCATTAATATATAGTCTTGCAAGACGTTCCAGGGGAATATCTTCACTTATAGTAAGAAAATGTGCTGATTTGGTAAGATGATCAACAATAACCCATATTCCATCGTTCCTTCTAGGAGTCTTTAGTATTCCCATGACAACGTCCAACGTAATATTGTCCCATTTCCACTCCGGTATGGGAAGAGGTTGCATGACTCCTCCAGGATGTTGCCTTCCAGCTTTCACTTGTTGAAAAACCATACATCTTGACACAAAATCAACAATCTCCCTCTTCATGTTTCCCCACCAAAATGTTCCTTCAAATCTATATACATTTTGGTGGTCCCAGTGTGTATAGAGAAATTGGAACTATGAGAATCACCCAACAATTCCCTTTTTAGATCAATTATATCAGGAACATAAAGTCTCTTCCCGAATTTCAAAATTCCATCTTCATACACAAAGTATCTCAGTCTCCCATCATTCACAGCTTTAATCTTCTTTTGAAATTCTCCATCATTAGTTTGAGAACTCTTAATCCTTTCTAGTAAAGATGGATTGGCAACTATTTGAAAAAGATATGATGTTTCTGCTTCCCTGGTTATTCCCATGTCCATCTTCACTAGATCCATGAAAATTTGATCCCTTTCAATTCTCATATTGTTCAAAAAACCATGATCATTTCTGTCAAAAAATCTGCCACCTTGTTTTCCTTCCCCGGGTGGTAGTGTATCGTGCAATCATAATACTTGAGTAATTCAAGCCATCTCCTTTGCCTCATGTTTAGTTCTTTTTGTGAGAAAATATACTTCAAACTCTTGTGATCAGTATAAATCTCACATTTTTCACCATAGAGGTAGTGCCTCCATATCTTCAAAGAAAAGATCACAGCTCCTAACTCGAGATCATGAGTAGGATAGTTTGGTTCATGAATTTTCAATTGTCATGATGCATAGGAAATAACCCTATCATTCTGCATAAGGACACAACCAAGTCCTTTTTTCGATGCATCACTATAAATAACGAACCCATCATTCCTTGAAAACTATATTCATCAGATCCATGAATACGGAGGGTTCATTAGTCAATCCAAAAGGCATTACAGTAAACTCGTAATTCCCGTACCTAGTTTGAAATGCTATCTTCGAAATGTCTTCCTTCTTCACACACAACTGATGGTATCCAGATCGAAGGTAAATCTTTGAAAAGTATTGAGCCCCATACAGTTGGTCAAATAAATCATTAATTCGATGTAGGGGATACTAGTTCTTAATTGTTATAACATTGATCTCCCTGTAGTCAATACATAACCTCATAGATCCATTGTTCTTTTTAACAAAAAGAACAGGGGAACCCCATGGAGAAACACTAGGGAGAATAAGTCCCTTATTACTCAATTCCTCTAGTTGTTTCTTTAGTTCAACTAATTCTACAGTGGCCATTCTATAAGGGGTCTTCGATATAGGCCTTGATCCCGGAATTAAATCAATAGAAAACTCAACTTCTCAATATGGAGGATTTCCAGGTAAATCTTCTGGAAATACATCTACAAATTCATTCACAACAGGTACATCCTCTATTTGAACATTCCTTTCCACACCCACAGTTATTTCGTTCTCTTCCTCCCCAATAATTGAATTTAGTTGATCTACTGGGGTTGGATCTAGATAAGAATTAGGTGGTGACGATTCTGCTCTAAAGATAAGGTGTTCCCTATCACCATCATCAAGAATTGTAACCGCTTTCTTCTTACAATAAATCTTCGCATCATAGTCCGAAAGCTAGTCCATAAAAAGGATTATATCCAACTCAATCATAGGTATGAAGATGAGATCAGCAGATAAAGAACATTTATGTGCTCTAATGGGGACTGATTCACAAAACTTTGTTCCAATGATACTTCCCTTAGGAGTTTTAACTGAAAACTCCCTTGTTAAATCAAATTGGAAATATCTAATTTTCTTAGCAAACTGGGAAGATATAAAACAATGTGATGATACAGAATCAAATAATTCATTTTCTAAACTTGAGGAAACCATTAAATTACCCACCACTACGTCTTTCGGAGTATCTACCTTAGCAGTAGTGATAGCATAAGCTTGGCCTTGATCCCTTGGCCTTTTCTGAGTTAAGTTCTCCTGACGCTTAGGACATTCATTTGCATAATGACCCATCTCCCTACAATTGTAGCATTGAACATTGGTAGCTTCCTTCTCCCCCTTACAATCACGAGCTTGGTGGCCTTTTTCACCACACTTGTAACAAACTCCTATTCCCTTCAAGCAAGTACCGGGGTGTTTCTTCCCACATTTACCACAGGATGGATATTCAAACTTTCCCTTCTTCCCCTTATTTCCATTCCCAGATTGATCAGCAGGTCTCTTCTTGTCTTGCTTTTCAGTAAAGTCATAAGACTTAGAGAATTCCTTTTCGGTCTTTATAGCACATGAGACAATGTCTTCGTACGATGAAAAGGATTCCGAGACTAATGCTCGACGAAGAAATGGTTTTATCCCATCAAAGAAATGATCAATATTACTTCTTGGGTTATGTATATAATCTCCAGCATACCTTTCTACCCTATTAAATTTAGCCTCAAACTTTGTGACATTCTCATCCTCCTTTTATCTCAGACTCAGAAACTACCATTCCATATCTGCTCGATGGTCGCGAGGGAAGTATTTTTCTAAAAATAAATCTTTGAACTCCCTCCATTACATATTTGATACAACATCATCTTCTTTCAAATTTTGAATCAATGACCACCATTGATCAGCATCTCTAGTGAAGCGGTAAACTGCCTTGATAACTTTTTCACTTTCACTACTCCCCAAAGCCTGAAATATTTTCTCTAGGGAAAAGATCAATTGCTCAGCTACTAAGGGATTTGTACTCCCATTGAACATTGGTGGTTGTTGCCTCATGAATCGATCTAACATTGATCCTCCACACTGCAGATCAGGGTGCTCCATAGGGGTAAGGTTATTATTCATAACCTGAGTGAGTTGTCCCAGTATGGTGATTAGCTGATCGGCACCAGTTGCATCACCAGCTCCACTATAATTATCTTGAGCAGGAGGGAAATCCCTGCATGGAGTGTGTGCATTGATACGGTTTCCATTTCTTCCACTAGGCGCCATTTCTAAACAATGGTACAAACTAGATCAGTTTATGAATCAAAATACATAATCCCAGACTTATAAAACGCTTAACATAAATTGAACTATTTATGGATATAATCCATAATAATAAGAATGTTTTCTTTGAGGAAGTATATACTCATAAACCCTTCATAATGATTTTTAAAGAAAATGAGAGTTATCATAAGAATATCCCCCAGGAGTATCGTAACCAAGAGTGCAGCAAGGCCCATTGTCGTGCACCTGTTCCCGTTTGAGTCTAGCTCAAAGAGGTGTTTTCAGGTTTTACCTCTAGGTACATCTGTGCCAGATCCGCCTCTACCTGCTCGTATCCAGACAGGGATGTATTTCTCGGAAAACTCAAAAAATCTCTACAATAGAAAAATTCTAGGAAGTTCCTCTATACTAATCCTCAAAGTTCATCTTAGGTCTACGTGCTCTAATCAGAGTTTATCGAAATCTAGCTTCCAAGGTTTGTACTAAACTTATTCTGATACCAACAGTAATGCCCCGACCCCAGTTACCCAGAGTCGGTGCATTATAACATTGTCTTGATCACAAGAAAGATCAAATCTCGAAATACCGATTGGTTTAGTAGCCTTGGAAACAGTAGATATATTCATAAAGTTTTACATTACATCATAAAGTGAAAAAATACAAAAACAACATAGTCTCCATATTCCACACTCATATCCCCATATAAAATCCCTGCAAGTCATTCATAACTTACTTATTCACATCCTGGAAAAAATAAAACACAGAAAATGGGTGAGCTCAAATGCCCAGTAAGGATAACAATATAGTGGAAACTTTCAAAAATAAGCATAAACATTTAAGGCAATGTATAACTAAAACAAAATCCTTTTAAACTTGAACATCAACATAGTATGGCAAAAGAAAAATGAAATAATGTCATTTACTTATTCACATGGATATTATACTAATCGAATAATGAAATGCAATATCCATAACCACTTTCATAATGATGGAATGCATAATGCCAGACTATCATTACCACATAGCCAAGGCCTTGTTCCAAGACACTAGTTTGTCTCATGTGACCTACCGATGCATCAAGGAGCTATAACAGGCTCCAACCGTCACATATTAAGTCCAATGCATTCCCATATGAAAAGGTTTAAACATAACATAAACATTCGTATTAAAACTAGCATATGCAATGTCAATACTTTCACCATAAACCATGAATGGTATAAAAATAGCACCTCCACAGTCAAACATATCACAAAACCGTCAATACAATAAAGAAGTTTTGTATCATAATAAATAAACTTCAAATAATCTTAAAATCTATCAAAGGATGTTGACATAGATGAAATCAAAACTATTTGATAGAAATATCTCTTTTCTCGGAATCATTGAAAAGTCACACATTTATAAAGGAAGTAATTTAAAATAGATTTTTGAATCAATGTGTCCCATACCTCTTTTAATGTTTTGAAAAGAAATATCATTTCAAAACCTTCATTTCCATATAAATAAATCCTTAATATCATTTTGAAAACAGGGATATTAATTAAAAATATTTTGAAAGATAAATCTTTAAAACATTTAAAATTATGATCTTGATAAAGGGTACCTTTCAAAAATTCTTAAAATATTCATTTTCAAATAATTTAAAAGTCACACAATTATAAAATAAAACATTTACTTTTAAAATATTCTTATAAGCTTGTAAGGTAAGCTTTGACGATTTTATAACGACAGTAAATAGCCACACCCGCCGTATAAGTTAACAAAACATTCTTACCTTAAATTTTTCGAAAGGTAAATAGTTCTTTTTTTGGAAAATAAAAGAAAGATTCATTTAAAAACACGTAAGGGTATAAATGACTTTAACCCATATTCTTTGTAAATAGTAAAAAAATTTGAAATACATTTCATAGAAACATGGATGTGGATGATAAAGAAATCCCAGTAGATTATTACGTATAAACAATCTCGGATAATGAAGAGATTGCGAAATAAAACCTTACCTTGTACTTTTCCTTAGTTGGGGTAGGTTAACCTCCTGTAAAATGGTTAGATAATTGTTATTAAATTATACAAGAATCATATACATTAATATGATATCATATATGATCTTTTAACATTGATTTGTTAATAATATCTTAGTATTATCGTTGTTTTGGGTGTTAACTTACTCGTTTTCTTTTATATGTTTTGTTACGTAATCCATGTTTGTAATGGATAGGTTGTATCTTAATCATATCCAGAATGATATCATGTCCTTAAATACTATTATTAGTCATAAAATGAGAATTATACTTGAATGAATACGATGGAGAATGAATCTCATCGCGTTCGTGGAGACGGTAGTCTGTACGTACGCATGAGCGACAATATCATTATTTTGATATTAAAATAATATATAAATGGATGGTATATCATATATAAAGAATAATTAACATGTTATATTTATTATTTACATGAGTTACACATCATTATTATACCCATCCAAATAATAATATATTGAACAACAATTACACCACGACGTGGAGACGGTTAGCCGTACGTACGCACGTATGGTGACATGTTATTCAAAGGGTGGATAGAATACTGAATATGGTTGTAACATATTTATAATAAAATTAAAGTATATATATGATACTGGACTTTTTATTTTAGAATGGTAATAACAAAGAAAGATGATGTGGAAGAAGAAAGGAACTTGGAAAAGGGTGGTGAAATCAGTACCTCTTCTTCAGGTTCTTCCTTTTGATTTGATCAAAAGGGCTCCTTAGGTTGGCTTTCTGTTCAAAATAAGGCCTCTAGGTTATAGTGAGGAAAGTTGGGAGAGTATTTGGGCAGAGTTTGGCCGAACCAAAAGTCTTTGAAGGTGTGAAGAAATGAGAAGGATGAGTGCCCTTTTATAAGAGGGGTGAGGGGCACCTTTGGAAAAGCTAGAAATATTAATTAATAATAAATTCATATTCAGTTTCTAATTGCTCCAAAGTTTATTATTAAAAGGTTAAGGTGGGGATAGGACTAAAAACACTCAACCAATAGAATTTAGACAGGTTTTGGTACTTATATTAACCTTATATTTAAGTATTAACTCTAAGATAATTACTTTTAGTTTTACAATCTCTCTTTGTTTTTTTATATTATATGGTTAATAAACTTACTATATACATCCAAGAGACCCCCAAAGTGGTCCATTAATGATACACCTATTATGATATAAGTCTCTGGGCCGAACCTTAGATATTTAGGAATTTAATATCAATTAATAATATAATATGTTTTTAAAAAACTCTTTTATGTCAATTTGGACACTATTAAATAGTTGATTTTTGGGAAACTTATTACAGAATTATTAATTTAAAAAAAGTCAATTAAATCAATCCTAATATGTCATATTATCCTAGAAAATTAGTTTAATACATTAAAAGTATCAAATTACATTTATTTGGGTATTTATAATATCAATTATTTTAATTTTTCACTATTATTGTATTTACTACATCATCATTGTGTCATAACTAAATTAAATTATTTAATGTATAAAAATTATAAATAAAATATCATTATGTAGGAAATATTTTTATATTTCTAATTAATATTTATAGTAAAAAATAAAACATATATAACTCTATGTAAAAATTGTTTTTCTAAAAGATATATGCTTGTGTCAATTTTGTACTTATTTTATCGTAATTAAAATAAAGTGTCCCTATCACTTTCAAGTGGCACCATGGGGTCCCAAAATCGACCCAAAGATTACCATTGTCGAAAATGTATCAAAAAATAAGGTTAGGACATGTTTTAGGGTAATTTTGTATTATTATAATATTATTTTAAAGCCTTATTTACCGGATTTACCCTTAACCATGGTGAATAAAATGTTTACCGTAGTAATTATTCAAAATGTCTAAAAATAAAAGTTACCTATTTACACAAATTGAACATAATGATTCCAAATATGGAATCCATTTTTATAAATTCAAAACAAATAAGTGGCAGAAATTAATTTAAAATTAATTCCCGCTGTCAAAACAAAAAGCGTGTTTTGAAGATATAATAACTATCAAAAGATTGATACTTGTTTATGATCGGTTTAATTGTGAAATTATGTCCAATGAACAACATTGTATTAAATGGTAATAATATATTATAAATATACTTTAAACCCACTCAAATTCATAATTTATCAATATAAATTATTTTGATTAAAAAAGTTGTTTTTAATTAAAATTTAGTAATTTTCAGTATTCATCAAAATATTAAAATTATCCGAAAAGTACCAAAATTTCACCTTAGGCTATATTCGATATTCCGAATCCAAAAATGAAGTCTATTTTGAAATATAAAATATATATAATTTCAAAAAGTAAGTATTACTATTCATAACGGCTAGTTTGATTAGTTAAGGTGTGTTAGAACTCAGTGTTGCGTACAACACACGGTATCACATTATTCAAAGAGAAGTGTACCTTAGAAGCTTGGGGTGTTACAATCAGGTTCTGTTATATACCTAGGATAAGTGTGTTCATGATAACCCACCAATTAATTAGGTATATAAGTTGACCATATTGGTTATTCAATTTTCAAGAGTGATAGAGAAAATCTATTCTCATGTTACCAATATTAATTTTTACACATTATATAAATTTTTATGTCAATATTATTTTCTATCAAGGTAGGATAAAAATATTATATTTGAAGGAATGTATATTTTAGTTATTAATGGTGGAATTTATAACTTTGTGAAGATGTTTTCAGGTATTTTTCATGAATTAAATGAATAATTTATGAGTTTTATTATGATTTATATATTTATGACAAACTTTTTTTTGAAAATACTTATGGAAAACTGTTTATTTCTTAAGTATGAAATTTTTTTTGAGCACAAATAATAACTTCAAAAGTAATTTCTTATGTATTCATGAACTAATATGTTTATTTTAGGTTTTTTTTCACTCACTGAGATATTTATACTCATCCTAAATCCTAAAATACTTTTTCATAGTGTTTAAGGATCAGTATGAATAATTAATAATTATACTTGAAATTCATGAATATTTTTCATGAAAAAAAAGGTTTTCTTTTTAAAATGTTTTATATTGTGGGATAAAGGTATAAAAATCATAAGGTTCAACATTATAAAATATTAATTATTCTATTTAGGTGTTAAGAACTAAATCTCAATATTAATTAAACTAAATGAAATTTTCGAGTTCAAGAAAGTGAATTCTTATCTAAATACACATGAATATGTATTCTTAATATTCTTGTCCATATAGTTGGTATTAGAAAAAATTTATAGTTAAATTAAGAGATTACAAATTTTTTATGTGAAATTAATTGAATAGTTATGGATACCATCATTAGATAATATTTATAAGGTTTATCGCAAGTTCAACAAATATAAAATATTTACCATGGTTTTAAGTGATGAGATTCTAATGTTATTAATGATATTTTTTGAGATCTTTTTTTGGCTGAGGTATATGTTAAACATAGGAATGATGTGAATGATTATTCTAAAAGAATGATATTACATTTTTTGGGACGTAATAAGAAATGTGTGAGATAAACATTGAGGATAAAATATTATTTAATTTCGTTGTTATTGTGCTTATTCTTGAGGATATGGAGGTTAATTTATTATATAATTTCAATTGTTATTGTTTTTAAAATGATTATTTATACAAATAATAACTTATTTCATGTTTTAATGAAGTAATTATATATATATTAAATATATTGTATCCATATGAATGGAAAGTGGTCTCAAAAAGTATTTAAATCGCTTCAAGATGATTTAATAGACAATATCCTAAAAAATTTATTATTCTAATAATTTTAAATTTATTCCAACATCCATATAAATTTGCAAGAAAATATTCAATATATCCAACACATTTTCATTTAATTAAAATATATATAGATCAAGGTATATATTTTAATATATTTAAAAATCTCAACACATCCATCTCATTTAGAAACGTAAATACTATCAATGATTTGAATAATTATTTTCTAAAGATATAGGCTTCAAGGTAGAATATAAGGGGGATATTAACAACATAAAATAAGACCCTAATATTTGGATTTTAGGTATGAATTATTTTCTCATGTTAGAAGTAGGAAACATGATTTAGTTTATATTGATGAATCTTAAGGAATTTTTTATTATCATTGATTTGTTTGAAAAAAGTATTAATGAATATGGTAAAAAATAATGGTTAATGTCTTAAGAAGAAAGTTGAATACAAGATGTATTTATCTATGATGTTAGGATATATTGTAAATAATTTGAGAATCATGAAACACTTGATGATTATTCAATATTTTATTTTTTTTCAGAATTTTGAAATATATAACGGAATTGAAACTTTTGAAAATTTCTATAGAAAAATGGTGACTTTTTTTGAGACAAAAATAAAAGGACATATAATAATTGGATAAATAAAAATTTTGGTTAATATGTACATGTTTATAAATAAATTATTGCTAATATATAATTTAATCCACATATATTAAATTTATCATGGTGATGAAAATATTTATGGCTATCCAAAAGGTAGAATTGGATGAAGATATAATTTCTAATCTGATATCAACCTCAAAATTTTATGTAAGACTTATAAACTCATCTCTTCCTTCATAGTGTACATATATTGATGTTTTTATTAGTCACATCCATTTGTGAAAACGGTTCATCATTAGTAGATTAGAATATAGAATAGTATCTCTATGCATACATTTCATTGATTCATTTTGATGATAATGTTTCAAACCAAATTCAAAAAAACAATAATTAATAGGATAATAAACAAAAAAAATAAAATAAAATAATCTTATAAATATGAGGAATCAATCCTAATTTTTATTTTTCATTATGACACATTTATCTTAGCCTTTGATACATTTTTTCATCCACATTTTCTTTATATTGGGTCCTGTGATATATCCTGATGTAATAACATAAAATAAAAAAACCTGGAACTAAATACCATCTAAACAACGTCATACCCACAACCCCAAATTTGGTTTAAAAAATATAATTTATATTTTTGATTTTATACTAAATGAGTATAACTGATAATAAAATACTTGAATTATACATTATTTATCTTTAAATGTTAAATATTTTCATGAAATCCTATAAAATAAAAATTTAATGTATTTAGATGTTATATATATAAACTATTGAGAACATTTCCCCATAGATTCACCCTATATGACCCTCTTCTATGAATTTTAAAGTTTAAAGTCATTATCATATCTTGGGGAATGGAATCAAAAGAGGGGTGATCATAAATGATATTTAAGGGTAAACATAATATATATCAATAAAATATCACAATATAGAATAGGATGCATATATTTGTATCATAATATAATCAAGGTACATTGATAAACAAACAACCAAAAAAAATAAAATTCCCGAGTCATGGGTTATGGAATAATTCCTACATCATAAGAAACTGTAAAAGAGGATTGGAAACATTACATAATAATATGTAAACATTACATACTCATGACACATAACCTAATAAAATGGGGTGAATATGAGAATAAAATATGTATCATGACTAAATAATAACATAATTGTAACATCTTAATCCAAATCACATGGTCTAAATGGGTTTTTCTTTTCTTGACTTTGATTGATGATGGATGTTTGAATTATAGTTTGGGTTTCTAAATTCAACCAGTCTCTCTAATTAAATTGAGGTTTGGGGATCTCTTATCCGAATGTGAATCTGTTTCAAGGATGTCTTCTCCCTGCTTTAAGTCTACAACGGGACTGATCTAAATCTGGTTGTTTGGATTTTTATTGATGTGCTTTGAACCCCTACCTCTATACTGGTTTGGAGGGGTATTGATGAAATATGTGGTTTTATGTTTTAGATTCACTCTGGTGATTTTGAAAGGTCATTTTAGTCTACCTCTTTGATGCATTTTTAGAAGCTTCAATCAGACTGGTTATCTTTTATGCTTGATGTGAAGAATTTGGATGGATGGATGAATGCTTTTGTTGGATTATGTTTGAATTGAATGATAGATTCATCTTCATTTTTCCTGCACTCTGGAAGTTAGGTTCTGATTCTCCTACTCTTTGGATTTGATTATATGTTTTAGTGGCAGCTTGGGGCCTGTTTGATCTGCTATAAACTTTTTCTGAAGTCTCAGTTTTAGGTTCCCTACGGATTATGGAAAAAATTTATTTTTGAGAGAATAATGATGTTTCTTTGTTGGAGAATCCTTCATTCTGATTGGTTGTTTGTTTTTCCTAAAGATTCTGAGGTTTTCATTCTGGCTGGATCTTCATATTTATGCGCTTGATGTGGAGAACAAGGATGGTTGTATCTATAAGTTTTATTCACTCTTATTGAGGTTGGATTCCACTACACTTTGAAGGATTTCATCTCGAAAGATATGTATCTTTGTTTTTGGTTATTTTTCATGATTTCCAATGTTCTATCTTTAAATACCCACTGGTGTAAACACATTACACCTGATTCTTGTACTGCAACTTTTTGATTTTAGTAAATTACCTTGATAACATGAAATGGGAAATTGGTTCATGTAATCACTTTTAAAAAAAATAAAGCTATTGACTAGTAAAAGTGGTATAAGGTGGAATAATAGAGATATTATACCCTCAACTACAATTCATAATAAAAAATATATACAAAAAGTTGTAATTAGTATAAAATTATAGTATGTGGAAACCAGTAACATAGAAATATACCAAATGAATATATAAGAAATATAATCAATAGATACAATTGAAAAAAAGTCACTAATCTCCCACTAGGTCAATCAGATAAATGGTAAAATAGAATAAGTTAACTAGAGGTTCTAATCCCACTGTAAGGTATATATCTACCAAATATCTTGACTCATAATGAGATGTGCTACTCGATGATCAAACATTGGCTTCAACCCAACATGTTCACACATGAAGTGTGGATTTCATTGTTACCTAGGTGTAATGGATTCTTGATTCAATTGTGAGTACAACTATATAGAACATCACTAGCATGGTGAAACACCCAATTAGTATATGCGGTGTATTTTCATGTGATAAGATTATAAGAAAGGAAATAGGAAATAAATAAACTTCACAGGTATAAAAAATAATAAACTATTGCACGAGTGAGTAATAAACACCAAAATACCATATGTCCATCCAATTACTGAGTTGATATGAACTATGTTTGTACCTTTAATAGTTATCTACCTAAAATAGAGTAAAGTAGGATTGACAGAAACATCCCTCTCTACGAATATATAGTTCACAAAACAAGATTTGAACACCCTATTGATGGGATATCCCATGTACATGTAGATCAATATCTAACACATCCTTCTTAGGGGGGGTTAATTTATCTGGAACAGATGTATCAATGAAATAAGAAAACGAGAACAACACATGAAAATATGTATACAATATGATAGGTAAAACATCATATCATATTAAGAAATAATCAAATACCTAGAAATCAACATGTGAGAAACCATGAAACCTATGGTTTTTAGGGATATACATGAACGCATGAGATCAAGACATCAAGCATGGTCTTTCTGTAATTAACTGATGCTATTGATCCCTTAAAATACATATTATAATTTTTGACATCTGTTAGAACCTACAACCATTGTAAAAAACCAAAACACATCAATAATACATAATTAATAAAGATATAAGTAATTCTAACATGTTAAACAATTTATAGTTATTACATGTTGTAGGAATATTATTAATATAAGTTAATACTAAAAAGGTTATATTCAATAAAAGATATTTTCTTTATATTATATGAAAGAGGATGGGCCCGTAAGGGGCACGCCGCGCTCGGGAGCTCCCCTCGTCGCCGCCTCCTTCATCTAGGGTTTCCACGGCGGCCACTTCCGTTTTCGTCGAGGTCTGGCGGCTTCCTCAGCTCGGGAGACTTCGCGGATTCGGTCTTTCTCCGTGCCTGCCTTCTCGCCCGATTTGGATAGGGTCTCATTGCGGCGCGGTCCGTTCGGCGTTCGATGTTCCAGATCCAACTGCGTTAGGTTTCCGCCTTGCTTCCGGTGAGTTCGGTTGGGGTTTTGTAGTGGTTTACGAGCTCGTGAAGGACGGCGGCGACGAGATCTGGTATTGGGTTTTCTTCTGATGCCTTGTGAATGTTTTTCTCTGTTCTTGGATCTGCTTGCGGTTTGCTTGGTTTCGTGCTGTTCGTGATCTGCTGGACGAACTTGATGACGGGGTTGGGTGAATATGGTTCTTATGCTTGGATGAGTTTTTGATGGTCGTGACGTTGTTCTTGAATGAATTTGCGGTGCTGGTTTTTCTCCGGTGGTGGCGTTTGACGGCGCCGATGGTCGGATCTACGGGTGTAAGACCGGTTTCCACCGGCATACTCTCCGGAGCTCTCTGGGTCCTTCGGGGTGGTGCGTCGACGTCGTGAGGCCCTGTTATTTGGCATCGATGAGGAGCGCTTGTTTCGGGTTCCTGTGATTTTCGGGAAGTTGTGAATACGGTGGTCGGATGACTTTTGGTGGTGTTCTGTGATGGTTTTTCCGGCGATGATGCTTGATGGTCTCGTCGGCGACCTGCAGTGGTGGACGCACATGGTGGAGATGTGTGTGGTTCCGGATTTCTCGCTGGCTGTGTAATGGCTGTCGCGTGAAACGCTTCTTGAGGTTTCGCGCGGCTCGAGGAAGGCTCAGGGTTCGTGGTTTTTGATTTTTGAATTTCTGATGTCGTTTGTGCTTGGGGGATCAGTTGTTTGGTTGTAAGGTTTCCGGTTCTCCTAAACTGGTTTTTACTGTACTTTTTCCTTTTCTTTAATAAATGGTCAGGGACTTTGTCCCTAGCTGAGCTTTCCTGGTATTTTCTTTATATTATATATTTTATTTTAAAAATAATTTCTTTTTCAATTTTTAGAATTTAAATTTGAGAATGTAAAATTTATATTTAAAATATTCCACTAAATTTATGTTTCGATGTATTTTTTGGAATTTTCTAAACTAAGTGGTTTGTAAGTGAATAGTGAAAATACTAATTTTTCAAATAATGCTACTTTTATACAACTCAGAATAATTTTTAACTATTTTCCCCTAAAATTATATATTATAAGTTGTTATAAATCAATCTAAAATACAATTATTAATTTATAAACACTTGATCTACATTTTGAAAATTTATGTAGCCTTTCATAACCCATCCCTGTGGGGTCCATGACATGACCCACAAGCCAACCTCCAATAGGCCAGGGGCTTGTGAATTGCACCATGTTTGCATATAAATAACATGGGAGGCATTGCCTAAGTACCAGAACACCAACACATCTCTAAGAACATGAAATGTAGATTGTAAAACCACTATGAACCAAATTCATGAATACCACTATATACCAATCAGAGTATGACATAAAACTAAAGTGAAATAAAGTAAACCAGGACAGAATAAAATCCCACTAAAAAGAATTTAATAACCACAAGTCCAACCTCAAATAAGTGGTACTGGGACTTCTATTTGTAGCCATAAGAAAACCTTAGCCTACCTAATCTCACATGGAACAATCTGGTCATGGTCCACCTAGGACTCTATCTAAAGGACAATGGTTTTCAAAATATACAACTATTACTGGAAAATACCATACATGGATGAGTATAAAAATATATAATAAGACACCCTGAAACCACAAATTAATAAACAATGAATAGAGACAGTCTTCTATACAAAGAATATATCGACAACATATATTAGAAGAATAACCCGATGTACTTAATACAATACATATAGTCTATAGGAGAGTCACAACTGTCGAATACCAACAATAGGGATTCTACTAGATGATTCCACAAAGCACTCATATAGGGAAAAAATCATGAGTCTGTTAAGACTGATGACATCCATATGAGAAGTACTATTCATAAAGACTTTTCATGAGAGAGAGGTACGCTGATAGATCTAAATAGAATACGATACCACAGATGAGGATAATAGCTAAGGCCATGGGGTGATACATAAAACTCCATCTGAATTAATATTATAAGTATTGGATCGATTCTGGGTGAAGTTGGTCATATCAATATCAAAGACTCTACCTAGTGCGTGAATAATTAATAGAGGATCCTACTTTAGGTATCTAGGGGGGGTTCAAAAATATTATCCAGGAAGTCCTACTGAAGTGATCGTACTTCTATGAGTAGGAAATGATATGCATCAACCTTATAGGAAATGATAAAGGGTACAAACCATAATGAAAAAAGTCCAAGGTATGGTGGATAAGATATTTAAGCCATGTGAAATGGTATACACAGTGTGTAGTAGGTTCAAACACCGTGTTCCTAGACCCACAGTACTACCCATGTACAATTAACCGTGTCTTTAAAACTATGCCTTATATAATACAGGAACACAGTGTGTAGAAGATGTCACAGATGATGTGCTCCTATCCGGGGTCCACCTATGTACACCGGCTAGGTGCCAGTACATAGTGGCAACCTGTGTGTCTCTTCCCATATACATGTACATAGGGTAGTCCATGTAATTGGTCTAAGACAAGTCATGTGGTGGGGTAAATATTGTGTAAGAAACCCATGTACTCCACCCCATCTCCGTGCATCACCCGAGATACACACTGAGACTTTATGAAGGGACTACACACCGTGTGACACAACCCCACGTCATGTCTCGTTTTAATATCTCTTGAAATCCAATTCCACTATCAGTGGGGGACACGTGCCATGTAATATTGTATTACACGTCGTGTACATTGGGATTTTATATAATCCTCCATTATTACCCCCACACACCTCAGTTGATCTCTTAGATCCCATTTTTGTGATCTGTTCTTCTCGAAACTCCAGATCGAGGGTCACATCATCACCCAAACACCGAATCCATGTGTTTCAAGATTTTATTTGTCTCTGGAAACCACTCTACCTCTATCCAACAAAAACCACCCAAATAATGATATCTCCCAAATCACTTTGATTTATCCGTTTTTGTCACCTACATAGACATGTTAGGTAGTCTCGATCATGGATCCTCAATTTGAGATCATTGCACCATGAAACAAAGGTGCATCGATCAATAATTCATAATCCAATGAATAAAAAAGAGTGCCTAACACATGGGGGAGAAATGAACAAAGAATGAATTTGAGGAATCAACCTCATTCATTGTTCGTTCTGGGATTGATATTTTCTCATAAGAAAAATCAACAATAAAAACCATTATCAACCCAACAAATCTCACAATTAATGTTCGTCCCTCAAGAATGATCAATACACAAATTAACCTCTCCTTTTTTGGGTCCAATTTCATTGTTGTATCTATGAATAAGGAAATGAAATCCATATAACGCATCCAACCTTTGATATTGATTTCTCGCTAGTGATGATCAGACATAACATAGACGTCATTTGGGAGATATCTCTAGAATGGAATTCATCAGCCGTCATTCTATGAATCTGTCGCTATAAGGACCCACACATAAATATCCCTCAAGCATTAGATAAGTAAATAATTCACATTAAATATATTTTAATGTTTAGATTTTTAAATAATCATGACATAACTCAGAAATGAAAAAACCGTATAAATACAATTGGGACACTTACAAAAGTATCAATTTATTCCATTAAACAAAACTGTTAATATTAAATGTGGTTGATTTTCATGTTTAATCACATATTTCCCTTGATCATGTCTTTGAATATATTTTTTTAAAAACTTGGAAGAAATGATTTCAAAACATGGGATGAATATAATAATCACAGTAATATATACATAAAGAATAAAATCTGTTAGTATTCTAATAACATGAAAACAATGAAAAATTTATCATAATGTAATACTTTTCACATTTAAAAAGTAGTAGAATATACTTCACTGAATAGATGTTCATTGGTTACCTTTTTTATTAACAAAAGATTACCATGAAACCCGTAGAAAGCATGTATCAAATATTAATGGAAACATGGGACATAATAATACTTAAAAGGAATATCAATATAGTAAACTTCCACAAATCATTCTTACAAACAGAATAGACATACGACTGACTTTCATACCCAATGCATTAGAGGTTATAACGTAACCAACCATCCTTGGTTAATCATTGAACCACCCATTTTCAGTTTATCATGTAAACAAATGTCTTTTATTTATCATGTAACCACCCATAAAATGTCCATGTACAATTATATAATCATAATAAATAATATATTTCAATTATCAAGATTTCACTTAGAAAATTTAATTTTCAGTCACAAGAAATAATTTCAAGATATTGAAATAGTAAATCTACTTTAAAAACCATTTTAAATACCCAAAAACCAAAAATATGAATAAGGGATATATTTTCCATTAAACAACATTAATGTTTATAGTGGAAACCAAATATCAAATAACAGTTACAGCGGTAGTGGATTTATTGTCACTGCATGTGTTTAAAATATTCTTTTTTGACATTTAGTTAAATGATTTGTTGAAAAATGATTCCATTTGAATTAAAATAAATTTCATAGGGGTTTATTTTAAACCTTATAAAATATGGGGGTGTATATTATCAAAATATTCCATAATGAATGGAGACTAAGACGATGTCCATTAAAAATATAGTTTAAATAGATTAAAAATAAATAAATGACATAATTATGTTACAAATATATAAATAAACCCAATATTAGTGGATATTTAGTGTAAAACAATCACAGATCATTCACACATATTCTTGAAAAAAAACCCAATGAAATGGATATTTAACTCAAGTAGTGGAAGTTGAGTTATGATTTCCCTTACCATGAGTCCTACTCATCACCTACAATCGTTATGTTCCTAAATAATAAACTTTGGTTAATTAATACGTTCATGGGAACCTTATCTTATTTTAATTATTCCTTTCATATTACTTATTACCATTTCATAAAAAATATAGAAATATTTATGTTCATATCTGACGTTTTAGTCAATATTTGGTATGTGAGTAAAAATGAACTAGTTTTGATATAAATTGTCCATGTCGTCAAAAGTAAATCATCTCAAGAATATTATTCCATATATATCCAGTATATATGTATTTATAATTTCCATAATATTTGGATATAGGTAATTAAATGCAACATTCCTGGAGACAACATGTCGTATGTACACATTAATGCTAATTTTATATCATTTTCATAATAAAGAATGAAAACTAAACGATAAATATGTATATTACAATTCCAATATTATATAAATTTTATATATGTTACATATTTTCATTAAAATATCTTTCTATGTTCTTTGTATGGTTTATATGAGTAATATCACATTGAGGTGTGGTAGTCTACACTTCCTAAAATAAAATTATCTAAATTACGCAACATGATCTGAATAAAGGTATAATATAAATAAAATGTTATAGGGGAATTTGGAAAATATACATATAATAAATATCATATAGATATATTGTGTCTATCATAACGGACATCATGAGAGGTGGTAGGGGAAAACTAAACAATCATAGTTTTGTGAAGAAGTAGTTCGTCATACACAAAAGACAATATGTTTGTTACCCATTACATTGAGGTGTATGAATGGTTAGGTTAGAAAATTATCATAAAAAAATTATATTATATTGAGTATACTAGTTTTTTATGTAATAAAAAAAATAAGAAGAGTATAGGGAGTGGAGAATGGAAAATAAACTAAAATTCATGAGAGAAGGCATTACATCTTAATAGGGTAGCTTATTTTCATTTAAACCAAAAGAATTCGTTGGGAGAATTTATGCCCTAAGGGGATTATATGATGATGGGAGGGATTCTAGAATGTTTTTATAGATGATATATGCTGAACCAAAAGGCTATGTATGTGTGAATAAAAGATATAGATAAGTTCTATATTATAGGATATATGAGAGGATTGTTAGGAAAGGCTTGAAATATTAATTTATTATAAATACACTTTAGTTTTATAATGGTCAAAAACACATTTATTTAAAATATAAGTTGATTATAGTTCCAAATAACATAATATGATAATTTTAGTATATGTAATGATTTTATTTTAAACCACATCTTTTCAGTTTACCCATAATTCATCTCTTTTAATTTCATTTGTGGTAACAACATTTTAATTATTACAAGGATATTAATTTCACTTATACGGGGTAACTTTCAAATAATTTGACACTTAATTTAAATTCAGACCATAAAATAACTATTTTCTAATTTTAAATATTATTATTATTTTTGAACAATTTAATAATTTACTATTTTTATAAAACATCAATTATGTAAATTTTTACACTATTAATTTCATTGAATTTATATAAAACACAAAAACAGATATAAATTTGAAAAAAAGATTTTAATTGTCTTATAAAATGTCATATTAAGTTAGAAAAATCATGTATGACATATATTATTTAAAATAATTTTTATTTTTCAATTTATAATATTAATTATTTCATATTTTTCTTAATAAAATAATTATTGTATTATTCTTGTTCCAACATATATGGAAGTTGATTAATCACTAAAAATTATTAATAAATTGACATATTTTATATAATTTCAATTTACTTATGTCGACTATTTAGGTTCATGTTTAAAAACTTTTATCACTATATTAAAATTATTATACTTATAATATATAAGAGAGTTACATGTTGTCATTTTATTTATTTTAATAATAACTACAAAAATTTCATTGGAAAATGTCCATTAAAAAATCAATTAAATACTTAAGGTTATATTGGTTTAATTTAATTCATCCAATTGGGGATTTTGTAGGTTTTTGGTTAATATTTTTACCCATATCATATTTTTTTTACCGTAATATACCTGATTTTCCTTTAATTGTGGAAAATAAATATTACCACAGATAAAATTAATAATATCCAAAAGAAGTACCCTATTAGAAAAATCTATACCTACTGATTCCAAATATGGAATAAAGTTTTCGAAATTAAAAATAATATGTTTCAAAAATTATTTTAATATTTTGTCTCATTCTCAAATCAAGAAAACATGTTTTTTAATATAAAAACCACCAAAATATTGATGGGAGTTTATATCTAATTTCAATGTGAAATTAATTTACAATGAAAATATTATATGAAATGATGAATAAATAATATAATTATACTTTTAAACTGATTATATGCATAAAATTTCTGTATAAATTAATTAGATGAAAAAATTGTTTTAAAAAAAGGTAGTATTTTCACTATTCATTAAAAATGAATATTCTCCTAAAAATACCAAAAATTCAACCAAAGTAAATTTTGATATCACACATCCCAATATAAAGATTATTTTATCAAAAATAAATTATAAAAGTGCAAGAAACTATATTTAAAATGGGTTCTCTATCAAAAGGTGGTAAAACTGCATTTTTTTAAAAACACTCATTTTATCAATAAAATTGAATTTGTACTTAAATCACGTATTGAAAACATATATGATGAATTTTTAACATTTAATATAAATATATAACTTTTATATTTCATTAATAAAATCTATAAAGGGCGATTTTATTATTTTATAAACTCGCATATTTTCATTTAAATAATTTTTTAGAAAAAAGATTTCCTTTTAATTAAAAGAGATTTATTTTCATTTATAAATATTTTTTTAAAAAAGAATTAATTAAATTAAAGTGTGAAATTTTTTTCATAAATCAATTAATATTGTTCATTATCTCCATTTAAACAACTATTTTATAAGTTAACATTATAATTCCTATGTTTGATGTGGCGTATTATATATACTATCAAACATATTATCTTCTTTTAAAAACATGGGATGTAACATTCTCCCCACCTTTTGGAAATTGTTTTTTCAAAGTATTAATTAGGTTTTAGTAACTATGTTATGAATCTTAAAAATACTATTATTTCAAATCCACATCAAAAAAATGGTTAATAAAACATCCACTTTAGAAGATTAAAAGTGAAGTACAATTATCAACCGATATAACACAAATTTGGGTACCATGTTGAAAAACATGGATATTGAAAGGAAAATTAACAATAAAGTTCTGATCGAGAGTGATAGATAACATGATCCGGAGATTGTTAACAATCGGAAAACCACTAGGTTGTGATTGGATAAAGTTCTTTGATTTCATAGTAGAAAAATAAAATGGAAAACATGTTTGTTTTAAGATCATTTTCCTAAAGGTGGGGAATTTATTTATGAGCTAGAATAATAATATAAGGAAATATACATACTTTTCAAGTAGGGTTATATCTTTTAATAATGTTTTATTTAAAACGCATCTTTTCTCCAAATGATCAATATCCAAGATGATCTGGTCACACCTAAAGTACTAGAATCAAATTCTAGAGAATCACGTAATCCATAAAAGATTAACTATATATTCATCATGTATTTAACCATTTACCCAAACAAAAAAATTCTAGGATTAAATGTGATAATTATACCAAAATAATATACCATTGTATGATGAAAAATTTCTTGTAATCTCCGAAATTCAACAGAAACATACAAATTTACACAAAGACCATTCATCAAATAAAATTTCATAAAAATTTTAAAATAATCCAAACTAGGATTTATCCCAATATTTATAAAGATTTTATCACGTAATCTTCTAGGATATGTTTTATCATTTATCACTAAATTACAAAAACCAAAATTAATTTTCTCATACCAAAAAGTAATTTCCTAGTCACATATTCTCCAAAACAGTTTAATAACTTATATAAATAACCCGAATCACAACAAATCATCAATAAATAACGGGATTCATCCAAAATAAAATCCAACAATTACACCTAAAATAAAATCAATAGTATTCTATTTTATATAGGTATATAGGGTTCCCAATGTAGTGACCATCTTCTAGAACAAAATTTATCACAAAATATTTAAATCATATTCAAACAAAAATGATATCTATTTGATAAAACAAAAGTATTGAAAATCAAATTTTTTTCTTTAATAAACTTGTTTTTATAAAAACAAAATGTCATACACACCAGAGACTTCATTTAGGATACTGGTAGGAAATTAATTCATGTCACACTCTGGTTGTGGGATTGATTATTGTAACCTTGTCTGACACGAAAGGTTGTCACGTGGTTTGCATGTTTCCTTTTAAAAAAAATATAAATATTATAATATATCAAAAAAATATTATAAAGTCCTAAAAAATAATTAAAACATGTTTTAACCAAGGATTTAATGTCATACCTCACATTTTTAGTCCCAAAATCTAATAACCCATAATTTTTAAAAGGATAATGTCTCAAAAAATACCATTAGTCACCATAATATTTCAGATCATAGATTCTTAAAAGGAGGTTTTAATACATATAACTTATGATCAAAATTTAAATTATAAACCCATGATGACATCCAAAATTCTTTTCAAAACATCATAACTTCCAATGATGTATAAACGCTCCTATTATACCAACTATAAGGACCCTTGCATAAAAATTACTTAGTCTTCATATAAGGCAAGAATTCACATTAAGGATCTTTTCTAGTTTAGAGTTTTAGAGAATCATGAAATTAATCATACATTTAAAAACAGTATAAATATAATATGGAAATATACAACAGTATCCATTTATTCCATAAAATATGAAATTTTAAAATGAAATGTGGTTTATTTTCATGTTTAATCATAACCTTACCTTAATCCCAACCATTACTCTATTATTTTCTAAAATTTATAAAAAAAATTCAAAACTGGTGATGAGAATTGAAATATATATAGTGGATATATAAAGATCAAAATCTATTAGTCTTTATAAAACATGTAAACCATGAATAACTATCAAAATGTAATATTTTTCACCTTTAAGAAGTAGTAAAATACACTTTAATGAGTATAAGTTCATTGGTTACCTTTTTTGTAACCAATTTATGTCCATAAAACCCATAGAAAACCAGTATAATATATTAAAGGAAACTTGGGACATAATAATATATAAATGGAATAACCATACAATCAATTTCGATAAATTAATGTTATAAATGGAATAGCCATAAAACTAGCTTCCATACCTAATGAATTATAGGTTATAACATATCCACCCATCATTGTTTTATCATAGACCCAACCATCTTTTTTTATCAAGTAACCACCCCTCTTTGGATTACCATGTAATCACCCGTCAAATGTCTATGTACAATTATTAAATCAAAACATATAAAATATTACAATTATTTCCATTTCACTCATAAAATTTCATTTTACACCATAAGAAATATTTTCAAGATATTGAAATAGTAAATCCAATTTCAAAACAATTTTCACTATAAAAACACCCAAAAATTTAATATGGGATTTATTTCCCTTTTAAAAACATCATGGATTATAGAGGAATCCAAATAACATATACTGGTTACGAAGACATAGGATTCATGTTCGATATATACATTATAAAATTCATTTATTTCATTTAGTAAAATGATTCATAAAAACAAGATTCCATTTTAATGATATTAGTAGTTAAAGGGGTTTATTATACACCATATAAAATAATGTGCTGTTAATTATCAAAATATGACTCAATGAAAATAGATTTTGATGAAATCACTTATAAAGTTAATATCATTATATTAAGGATAAATCGAATACATAATTCTGTGTGAAAAATATAAATAAACCCAATATAAGTGGATATTAAATGTAGAACAATCATAGTTCATTCAGACATGTTCTTGAAAAAAACCAATGACCTGGATATTTAACACAATGAATGGATATTTAGTTAAGCTATCCCTTACCTTGAGTCCGAATAATTATGTAAAATCATTATGTTCTGGAATGATTAAATTATATTTACTTATAATTTCTTGAGAACCCATTTTAGGTTTATTATTACTTTTATATCACTTAATCCAATGTTATAAATTTTATAGAAATATTTAAGTTCATATCAGACTTTTTCTCAATATTTTCTACATGAGTCAAAAATGAACTTGTGTTGATGTAAATTTTTTTTGTTCAAAGTAAAAAATATCTATAATATTATTGAATTTAAATATAGTATATATTTATTTATAATAACCATAATATTTTTTGGTAATAAATGAAATGCACTGTTCAAGGAGATGGTAGGTTGTGCGTACACATGAACACTACTTTTATTTCATTGTCAGATTAAAAGAATGAGAACTAAATGATTCACATATATATTATAATTAAAATATAATATATATTATATATATGTTAAATGGGTTCATTAACACCATCCTTTCTAGGTTCCATGTATAGCATGAATGAAACATATCAGTTTGAGGGGGTGTTAGTCCAAACATCCTCAAATGAAATTATCGTATTTACACAAAATTAAAATCATATAGGTATGTTCTAAATAAAAAATTACAAAATCCTAGAGAAAAAATAAATATAATATATATCATATATAAATATAGTGTCTATCCTAATGTCATACATGAGAGTTTGTAGGGGAAAAATGAACAATTTTCATTTCTTGAGGGAGTATTTCCCCGTAAAGAGAAACAATTTTCTTCTTACCAATTTAATGGAGCTGTGTGAAAGTGTAGGTTAAACAATTATCATAAAAAAATACTAGTATATTTATGATACTTTTTTTTATAAAATAATGAAATAAGTGGAGTATAGGGAGTGGAGAATGGAAAATAAACTAAAAAACATGAGAGAAGGTGTTACCTCTTTATCGAGTAACTTCTTTTGGTTTATAACAAATGTTACATGAGGGATTTATACCCCAATTGATGATTTTATGATGACGGTAGAGATTCTAGAAATAGTTTTTGGAAGATATTGGTTTAACCAAAAGGTTTGGATGTTTGAATAAAAGAGAAGGATAAGTTCCCTGTTATAGGAGTGATTATGGGAATATTATGAAAGTCTTGATATATTAATTTATTATAAAATGATTTTCAACTTAAAATTGTCCATAAAAAATTTATTTAAAATATAATATTATCATATTTATATATAATCTCATCCTATAATTTTTAGACATGTATTTTTTATTTTAATCCTTATCTTTTCATTTTAGCCATAATAAATTTCTTTTAATTTTTATTGAGGTAAAAAAATATAAATTGTTAAGAGGTTATTAATTTAACTTATATGGGCTAAATATCTACTAATTACACTCTTAATTAAAATTTATACCATAAAATAACTACTTTTATATTTTAAAATTATTTAGGATTTTTAAATAATTTAAAAAATTACTTTTTTTTAAAACATCAATAATGTCAATTTTTACTCTATTCATTTTATTGAAATAAAAAAACCCAAAAAGTGAAATAAATTAAAAAAATTAATATTTTTATAACATGTCATATTGAACTATTAAAAATTTGGATGATAAAATTTACTTCGAGAACATTTATTTTTTATATTTACAGTATCATTTAATCGACATTTTTATTAATTAAATAATTATTCTATCACTATGGTGTCAATATTTATTGTAATTATTTATTCTCAAAAAATTGTATATAAATTCAAATAATATATATAATTTAATTTTATTTTGGGATACTATTTATTTTTTGTGTTTCAATAAGTTAATCACTATATTAAAATTATTATAATTATATGAGATAAGAGAGGGACATGTCGTCACTTTATTTTTTTAATAATAATTATATCACATTCATAGAAAAACTCCCATTAAATGAATACATTATGAATTTTAGGTTATATTAGTTTAATTATATTAATGTAATGGTATTTTTGATGGTGTTTGGGTAATTTTATAATCCTTATCATATTATTTGTTAGCCGAATTTTCCCGATTTAAAGTTAATTATGGTAAATAAAAATTCTCATAGTTACTATTCATAATATCCAAATACAAGTAACATATTAACATAATTTAATCCCAGTGATTAAAAATATATAATCCATTTATAAAAATTCAAAACACACAAGTTTTAGTAATTATTTTTTAAATAATTATCATTGTTATTGTGAGAAAATGAGTTTTTTTAATGTAAAAACATTCAAAAGATTGAATGTGAGTGTATATCTAAATACAATGTAAAATTACTTCCAATGACCAATATTGGATAAAAAGATAAAAACATAATATAATTAAATATTTAAATAAATTAAAATTATAACCATTCTCTATAAATAAATCAGATGAAAAATAAGGTTTAAATTAAAATATATAATTTTTTAATATACATTAGAAAATAAATATTATGAAAAAAATACATAGAAATAAACCAAAGCTAATGAATATGTACCACTTTCTTAGAAGAATTTTATTTTCTCAAAAATAACATTTAAATTTAAAAAAAACTATATTTAAAATAGGTTCTCAATCAAATGGCTATAAAACTGCAATTATAGAAAAAATGTCCTTTTATCGGTAAAATTGAATTTTTTATTTTATCATGTCTAAAAACATATATGATGAATTTAAAATTTAAAATTGAATATATTTCTTTATATTTCATTAATAAAATACAAAAAGGGTGATTTTATTATTTTATAAACTCAATTATATTCATTTAAATAATTTTTCAGAAAAAACATATCCTTTTAATAAAAAAAGTGTTTTATTTTCATTTGGAAAAAAAATTTCATAAAAACAATTAATTCAATACATGTGTAAACAATTTTTCTATTAACAAATTAATATTTATTATTACCACAGTTTTAATATATGTTTATAAGGTAACACAATTAATATTATTTTTGATGCAACGTGTTATGTATGCTATCAAACTTATTGTCTCCTTTTAAACACACGTGATGTTATAGTATCATTTCTCTTGAGATGTTTCATTAAGGTTATCTATAATTACTATGGTTATTCACCTAAACATGGATACTTTCCTAAAGGATCATTTTATGAAAACCGTTGTTGCTTCGTTTCATCAAAGGAATGGTAAAGTAAAATTAATGATAAATTTATTTTATTCATTAAAAACACCTGAAACTACTAGTCACCGGAAAGCCATGACGGTCGATGTTAGGCCTCTCCTAGGGGCGAAGGCACTAATTTGAACATGATAATGCCCATGGATTTATGATCTAGTCACCCATTAAGATATTTTTCCTCTTTTTACAGAAAACTATTCACACAGGATATTTAATATTTTAATACTACTAAAACATGTTTTTGGGACACACTTGGTCTCAGAATCACTGGTTGAATCAGTGCCTAGTCTCAAACTAAATACATATAATTTTTAAAAATAATTCATTGTAAATCCAAGATAATAAATTCTCCCCATAATGTGGATTTACAACCATGAAAATATAAAATAAAGGTTGCTAAAAAAGATGTCTATACTGTGCATTAATATGAGGCCTCCTCCTCATATGTTCTCACTTGGAGATTCTCATGCTACCAATAGACATGCATCAAAGTAATCACTTTCCAATTAAGGATCCTCTCTTTCTGATATTTTATCTCTATGGGGCTCACAACAATATTTTCTCCATCCTCGATGTCCAACTTTCCCCAGTTAATGACGTGCGATGTGTCACACATTTACCACCTCATATTTGACATGTGGAATACATCATTTACCCAATTTAACTTTTCAGGTATTTCTAAGAAGTACGCAACCTCACCAATACTATTTGGTATCTAAAAAGGGATTATAATCCTTAGAGATAACTTGACACCCTTTTTAAATCTCTACAAACCCTTTCGAGGTGAAACATGATAGAATAAATAGTCTCCTTCCATGAACTCCAATGGCCTCCTCCGCTTTCCATCAGTAGACATTTTATCACTCTGTGATGTTTTAATCCACTCCTAGATGATTTGTACCTCATCTATAATTTCTCACACCAACTTTAGGCCCATAAATGATGAATCTCTTAGGCCACTCCAACAAATTGGTCACCTGTAGGGTCACCAATACAAAGACTTGAATGGGGCCATACCAATGGTTTAATGGAATCTATTTTATTACATGCACTCTACCATTGGTAGGTTATTCTATCAACTAGGGTCGAAGTCCAACTTGAAATCCCATTGCATGTCCTCCAGAACCTAAATAGTTTGCTCTGTCTGGCCATATGTTGGTGGGAGAAATGTTGTGCTCAAGGGTAACTAGGTTCCACACACCTACGACAATCTCTTCCACAACTGGGATATTAAATGACCATCATGATGTGAAAATATCATTGATGTAACTCCATTATGTTGAACTATATCATGAATGTAATGGTATCTGAAGCACAATAATGAAATATTCTCTCAAATATCTAGGAAGTGGGCCGACATGACGAGTTGACCAATAATCACCAAGATGGAATTGTGATCCCTGGATGTATGTGTGAAACCCACCACTAAGTATATCGATATCCCATATCACTTCCATTCTGGAACCTCAAGGGGTTGGGCTAAACCCACTAGATCCTAGTACTCAACATTAACTTATTAACAATTATGGAACTGTGAAACAAATTCGGTCACAAATTTCATCATTCAAAACCACCAAAATTGATATCGGAGGTCCTGGAACATTTTCACTACACATGTATGTACCAGTAATGGGGATGTATGAGAATCCCTCCGAACATCCTCATTCAATTCCACTAGTACTACTATACGTCCTTTGGAAATTATAACATCCTCCCAAGCATTTGAATATCCATAAGGAGAATACCCTATGGACATCTAAGGAAATAGGGTCTTGTATTTAGTATCCCCAAGCCGTGCCTCCCTGAATTGTTGTATGTGTTGAGGGGTAACAACCATCAAATTGGGGTTAGATTCTCCATCTCCATCAATAATGGATAACATAAATGAGGCCAAATGATCTGATGCATTATTTAGCAACTGCGAACTAGACCTCCGTCTTAGAGCATCTCCCACCATGTTCCCCTTCCCAAGAAGATAAAAAATTTAAAATTCATAGACTTGGAAGAGATCTAGACGTTGACTTTATCTCAATATCAGATCCTTTCAAGAGAATATATAATTGAGGCTATTGAGATCTTAGTAGATGGTAAACCTCTAACCCATTAGGTAGTGTCTCCACATCTTCATTGCAAATACCACTACTGCTAACTCAGGAAAATCAATTGCGTAGTTAGGCTCATGTGGTCCCAACTAGCAAGAAACATAGGTAGTCACAACTTCTGTCTACATAAAGACACAACCAAGACTGGTTCCTAACTTACCATAGAACACTACGTACACGACACCCTCCTATGGAAATCTCAAGATCAAATTGCTAATCAATGTCTACCTCAACTGATGAAAATCCTGTTAGAACATCTTTGTACACACCAATGGATTCCCATTTTGGGTCAAAGATATCATAGGTGCTAATATATTTGAGAAATAAGTTATGAATATACAATAATGGAAAACATATCAAGGAATCTTAATACCTCCATCATGATCCTTGGTGGATCCCATGCTTACACTACATTGACCATGGTCGGGTCTACTCCCACTACATCCAGTAAGATAAAATATCTCAAAAGTGGAACTATTGAATCCTAAACAAGAATATTGTGTGTTTCTCATAATGATGTTTCTCCTGGAGTACTTTCGGAACCATATCTATGTGTCTTCCATGCTCCTCCTTAGACACTAAGTACATACGGATGTCATCGATGAAGATTACCATGAACCAATCTAAGTAATGCTGAAAGATCCATTTAAGGAGTCTCATAGACGTTATCGGAAGTTCATCACTCCAAATGGCATCATCAAATACTCATAGTGACCATAATGAAAATTGAAGGCCATCTATCATATATGATTATCCCGTACTTGTAGTTGGTGATATGCAGATCAGCGAGAAAGCTTCTAGAACCATTGTTCCCCTATCAACTGAAATAATAGTTCATCGATCACTGGTAGTGGATAATTATTAATCACAATCACTTGGTTCGAGAGTCATTAGTCCACAAAAACCATGATCTCTCATCTTCCTATTTGAAAAATAAAACCGAGGCTACCCAGGGTGAAAAAATGGGTCTCAAAGAACCCTTGTTATGCAAGTCCTCTAATTTCACCCATAGCCCCTGAAGATCAGCAAGGGACATCGAATAAGATGGTGTAGATATCGGTGTCGTCTTGAGGTTTAAATGAATGGAAAACATTATCTCATTGTGAGGAGGAGTTATTGGAGAATATTAATGAAAGAAACACTCTGCCATAACTACAAGGAACTATAACATAATAAAATTCTCTAAACAGAGGGTTAGGTTACCCAACTAATGATTAATCAGATGCACATTTCTATGACTAAGTCTATCTTGATGTGTATGGATTTCCTTTTCCCTAATAAAGGAAAACCTCATTCTATTACTACAAACAAACTGCAGCCTTTTCCTAAAATTGTGAATCTTGGCATCAAATAAGAATAACCAATCCATACCATGATTAATGTCGAAAGGTCTCAATGATTCCACTGACTGTTTCTGTATAAAACTATCATCACAAAGGGTCAGGTCAAACTATCACCACAAATGTGTGATGACTGAGTCTTCTAGTAGTTTTATCTACGTGTAGGGGTTGAGTCAATAATTCAACTGGAATATATAGCTATCGATCGAAGTATGTTGAGAGAAACAAATGAATAGAACCTTTGTCTATTAGTATTGAAACTAATGTATAAATGATGCAGATTGCACCTAAATTCATTCCCAGAGATCTTAGGGCATATGCTTCGACCACATGCAGTTATCCTAGCCCATGTCTTCTTGCTCTATGATCCTAGAATAATCTTCCAGGGGGTGGTGGTGGTAATAATTTGAAACTTCGACCACCTCCGTCTTCTCTCCCCGCTCTTCTTCCATGTACACATCCCTGAGGATATACCTGGTTCTGTTGTTGTATCTACCGTGGTGGACAATGAAAAGTCTCCCTATATTTATCATGATAGTTCGTACAATCTTGTGCGAGATGTACCCTATGGTCACATGAATAAAACCACCCCTCCCTAGGCTGAATGATCCCACCATGTGAGCCCTAAACTATAAATCCATTGTCCTGGTACCTCGTCCTGAAATGTCTCTTACATCAAGATCTCTAAGACTGATGTCGACTCCCAACTACCATGGTCTCCACACCTTCTCATCCACTACTGACAATCACCTCTTGTATCATCTCATCCAATAAGATTTAGACTACCAAATCTCGATCTTGTACCCCAACATACACTAGAATACATAGAGGGATAACGCTGGCTTGGATGTATCAATGAAGAAGTTTCTCGATGGTTTGATAACTGAAGTAATTATTTCCAACCATATCCATCATGTAACTAGAATGGTTGGTGAACCTAGATGAATAATCAGCTACTGTTATACTACCAGGATGGAGCTAAAGAATCTCTTATAAAAACGTAGCTCTCAACATAAATAGTCAGAAATATTCTCTGAAGAGACAACAGAACTCTGCCTAGAAAAGACTCACCTCAACATGATTAGGGATATCAAAACTACACCATCACTCTACCGGGCCATTTAGAAGTCTCGCAACCTGAACTAAAATCTGATCTGATTGTGTCTTGACTAGATGGAAAACTCTAAAAAAACCTCAAGCCAGTGATTAGTAGCATGAGGGTGGGACTCACCACATATCCTAATGGGTCCCTGCCTATGAAACTCATAAAGCATGCTCAGATGGTTCTCCTCATCAGCTAGTACTGTGGGTACTTTGTTCTATAACACATTTGGTGGTATAGCTGGTGCACCACCTAGAGGTAACATTTTTAGAACAAGCCCCTATATTGAAGGGTCATCACTGAGGGGGACATCATCGTGATCGAGCTATTGAATCCTAGATGGTATGCATCTCGGGGGAATCCTATAACAAAAAAATATGTACCAGATTAGATGAGTACATCTAGAGATCTTACTCAAGCACATGGAACCACACCCCAAAACTATATGACACATGTACCATTATTTTACTTGAAAATAATTTTCTCTTGTACATGCTCAAAATGGAGGTTATCAGATTCCTGGTGTATGGATACGTTGCCTTCACGCACCGAAACTATATTCCCTATCATGGAAGATTAACTCAAATAACATTAAACTATTTCCCCAACCCAATATGATAGACTCTTGGTCTAAATGTAGAATATACCTCCTCTGATACCACTGTTTCAGGATCAGTCCTAGTGGGGCCCATTCTGTGACTCCCCAAACCCACATCTAATTTGACCAGGGCTAGTAACTAGAACTGGGTAGACATATCCCTTACATGTGAGACATTTCATACTTACCATTACATATGCACACATCTTCAAGTCCACAAAATTCTATAATTTATGAACCAATAATAAATAAATGGTTGTATACCACTATATCCCAACCAGAGTATAACATGAAGGTGAAGTGCAGTGAAGTAAACTGAAACAAAATAAAATCCCCGCAAGAAGATGTCTATAACCACAAGTAAAACCTATATGAAGAGATATTGGGACTACTATCTGATGTCATAGGAACACGTCAGTCTGCCTGATCTCACAAAGAACCATATGGTTTGGGTCCACAAAGTACTCTATGAAAAAGTAACTCCTCTTCACAAGACACAACATGTGTGGGAAAATCCCTTGCATATGTGAGTGTAAAAATACTCTATAGGATACCCCAAACCAAAATGAAATACACAATGAAAATCTACAGTCATCTCTACATAATATATTCCTACGACACATGTGATAAAAATATCCAGATATACCTAATCAAAGACATACAGTATAGAGGAATGTCACAAGTACTATATACAAACACTTGGGATCCAAATATATGATTCCATGAAGCACTCATATGGGAGAATAAACTACTGAGTCCGATAACACTGATGTTGTCTATCTGAGAAGTATTATTCATTGGGAACCATGATGGGAGATACATATGCTGATAGATCTGTCGATAATATGATACCGTAGATGAGGATCACTACCAAGGCCATGGGGTGAAACCAACAACTCCTTCTGGATTAACCTACTTAGTATGTGATCGATTCTCAGTGAATTTGTTCGTGTGAATATGAATATATCTACCTAGAGTTTGGAGAATGAATATAGGATCCTGATCCATTCCTCCTAGGGTGGAGAGGGGGGGATTCCATCAACAATAACTATGAAGTCGTACTAATGGAATCATACTCATATGAGTAAGAAATGACACACAACAACTTTCAAGGACATAATCATGGGTACAAATCCTAACGAACCATGTCAAATATATGTGGAAAAGATATTCAATCCATGTTGATAGGTATTCACGGTATGTAGTATGTTAAAAAGTTGTGTTTGTTGAGCCCTAGTACTGCCTGTGTACAATAAACTATGTGTTTCAAACTGTTTCGTGTAGAAGATGGGTACAAGGCATGTAAGAGAAGTCACATATTGTGTCCATCCATCCAGGGTCCACCAATCTACTCCGGTCTGGTTCTTGTACATGATGTCCACCCTTGTGTCTCTACCCATGTCCCAGTATATTGGGTATTCCATGAACTTAGTCCCGGATCTGTCATGTAGTGGGGTACACACTGTGTTGGAAACATCTGTACTCCACCTCGTGTCTGTGTATCTCCCGAGATACACGTCATCTATCAGAAGGGACTACAAGCCATGTGAAAGGGTCACAAGCCATGTGGCATTTAACTATCTCCTAAAACCCTAGTCACTATATAGTGGGGTCCACACATCGTGTAATCCCGGATTTCATGGTGTGTTCTTCGTGATTTTACAGAATCAAAAGTTCTTCCTCCGTGCTCTTCAATTGATCTCCCAGATCCTATTTAGATGATCCTTTCATATAGAAACTCTAGATATAGGGTTTCCTCATTATCCTAAAACTGAATCAAGGTGTTTTGGGCCTTCCAACTGTAAAAAAATGACTTTATATCCATCAGATGTAAACCATATAAAGAATGATATCTAATGAATCGCATCAATTCATCCATCGTCGTCGCCATGAAACCCTTATTAGGTCATCCAAAACCAGGATTATTTATTTCGTATTGTTATTCCATGAACCAAAGGGTAAATGGTCGATCAGTCATAAACAAATATAGAATGAAGAACACATATAACACATGGGGTAAAAAAGAACAATGAATGAATCTAAGGAATAATCCTCTTTCGTTTTTCATTCCGGCCTCAATCTATTCCTGTGTGAAAATACATAATTAAAACAATAATCAACCATGTAAAAACCATAATTAAATCCCATCATGCATTAATGATCAAATGATAGATCAATCTATTCATTCGTTGGTCCACTTTCTCCATTGAATCTATGAACTATGAAAGGAAATCCACATATTTCTTTTATTACATTGACTTGGATAACTTTTTAATGAAGATAAGTCATTGCAACATCATCACAGGTGGGATCCTTCAAGAGTGTCCTTCATCAATTGTGTATATGTAATTAAATCTCCATTCTCATGAGAGGATTTTCAAGGGTTCTTTTTAGAGCCTCTAGGAAATTTCGAGGGTTATAAGACTAACCCCGAATCACTGTATAAAAGACCATTAAAAAATGAAGTGCTTTTACGTTGATGTGTTGATCAAAGGTAATATAAATTAAAACATCAATTTATTTTAGTCAATAAAAATTCAAGAATCAAATTTTCAGATAACAGACACACCATTCGATGATATACCTTTCCAACGGTAAAGTCAATGCTTTGAATGCAAAGATGGCATATGATTTATATCCGGGACACCTGTTTAGATGTCATTCCACTTTATTAAGAAAATTGTGTGCACAAGCAATTTAATATTTTAATATTATTCAAACATTTATTTTGGACACACTCACTATTATAAATTTACACTTCTTAGTGCCTTTTGTTTAAATTAATTAATATAATATTTTTAAACAGTACAAAGAAAATCCAGTACATTACAAAACTTTTGAATGAAAACTATTTTTTGACTATTTTTTATTTAATTATAAAATAATTAAATGAAGATTTATATTCAGTTTATAATTAGATAAATAATATTTTAATGATGAAAAAAATTAAATTCATCACTATTAATGGATTTTAAAATTCTATAATATTCATAATTCATTTTACAAAATAAATATTTTACGAAATGGGGTTTACATGATACGTGTGCTAAAATAATGATTAATGTCTCAAAACATAGAAAGATAATTTCATTAAATGATTCTTATATTTGATAAAATAATTTTGAAACTATTTAATATTTACTATTTCTTTTTTAGGTATAAAATTTAGATTATTCCGATTATTTTTATTTACCATGACTACGAAGAAACAATTATATTAAAATTATTCATTTATTAATATCAATAAATTTATAAAATATTAAAAAATTAAAAAATTAAATTATGAATTTAATATGATATATAAATATATAATAATATATATTATCAGTAATTTAGATTTTAATCATTAATATGTAATATTAAGAATCTATAATGGTCAAAATGCATTTTTAACTAAAATAGGTTTTCTAAATAATATATGTTTTAATATAAAAGTTAATTTAACAATATTTAGAAATTTTATTTAGAATAATTACATATTATTTTTAGTTCGAAAACACCAAAATATTCTTTTATGGCTTATGTAATTTATTTAACAAAATATAAAACTACTTAGTAAAAAACTAGGAACCTTTTTTAAAATTAAAAGAATAAAATATAAAAAGAAAATGGTAAAAAATCTAAAATATATTTAAAAAATGTGATTTAAATTTTTTTTGACCCTCTGTTGACATAATAATTTTACATGATGCAATATTTAAAAACATTTTATGCATTTACCTTTGAATAATGTCCTAGAATTATTTAAATTCAATGGTTATTTATAAAAAGTACCTTTTTCTCTCGTGTAAAAGGGGAATAATAAAATACTTTAAAAAATAAACTTATCCTCCTAATTAAAATCATTATCTCCCTAAAACATTTTCCTACACACATAAGACCTTAGTTAGTTAGAGTATGCCAATTCCCTTCAATTTCAAGGAAACATGGATGGATAAAATATCGTCTCCGATTTAAGTATCATCCCCTTCTTTTGATTTCATTCATAATCTAAATCTACCAATTATCTTATAAAAATAGTAATATGATGCATTCAATATCACAAATATATTAATAAAAATTTATATCAATGGTACATGCCTTAGAAATTTCATTCCAACCACTAAAAAAACATCCGCCTCCACTAAGGGTTTTTCTGTTTTTGATTTGTTTTTCCATTATTTATCCAAAAATATAAAAATATGAATCTAAATAATATAAAAATAACAATAATATCATTATTATTCTTTTAAAATGATATTATTTTAAAATAAAAACCTCATTAATGATACCCACTTATCGAGTTATTCTTCATTCATGTTTGGGTGGAATTAACCACCAACATGGGTGATACTATAAAACTATATTATTGATGGATATGTGTAATTAAATCCTAATTTTATTATAATATAATAATATAATAATTATTTTATATAGTTATAAAAATTTTATATTATTTATTTAACTTGTTATAAAAATATCAATTTAATTTGATAAAAATCACCGAAATAAGAAAACACCAATTTCATTTTCATACAATGTGTCTAAAAAATAATGAAATTATATGATATATTTATAAATTAATAAAAGATATATATTAAATAATTTTAAATGACATATTAATTATTAATTTTTTTAAATTATTTGTAATGACATTGACATTATAAAAAATTTGTAAACAAGGTAATGTTATTAACTCTCGATGGCCATAATACACTATAACTTATGAATATACTAAAGATAAAAAAGTTATAAAAAGGATTATAATAGGATAATACTACTGAATTTAATTTTTAATAGGATATTATTTTATTTATGTTTTCTAAAAATTGATTGTGTTTGATCAAATACACATAAAAAATGATACATTATTTTCATCTCTATTTCCCTTTATCAGGACATTATTTGTAATAAGAACCCTTATTTTTAATTAGAGTGTATATTGTCTGTATGATATATTATATGATGAACTAATTTTTCCTTAATTTAATTATATCATATATTTCATTTAAATTCTACATCAAGTGTTTTGATTTATATTTTACTCAAAGCGTAAGGACTAATTTTCAACTTACTTCAAAAAATTGAGATTTCTCAATTGTGATCATCCATTTGGGGAATTTGTATTATAAATAATTATAAATAATCTACCATTTTATTCTCCTATTGATATATTTTCTAAACATAAATTTTTCATAACATTATTTTAAAATTTATCTTTTAAAATATTTTATGAAATGTGGGTTTTTGACAAGGTTATTTCAAAATGTTTTAAAGAGTATTCTATAATTTTAAATGAAATGTTCTATCATCCAAAAAAAAAAAATTACATTGACAACAATTATATTTTTTTACAAGTATACATTGATATGGAATATTTTTAAGTTTAAATTTTCTCAATGTATGTTCCCTTACATTATTTAATTTTTTTTGTATATTTATTGTTTTCATTATTAATGATTCAATTTAAATGTAAATGTTTCCAATGTATTTTTACTCCCTTTTATTGAAAATACTTATACCCTTTTCAAGTCTTCGTTATTAAATATCATTTGAAAAGTAAATTTTATCAATGAATTTTCACTTCTTCTATATGAATCCCTATTTATTTTCAAGGATCCATTATATAAAAATATGTTTATCAAAAGACCTCTCACCCTATCACTAAAATGTTTATGAATGTAATTTGTACATAAATGTTTTAAAAATATTTTTGAAACTATTTGTAAAAATAATTTTATTTAACTTATATAATTTATCTTTGATGATGTTATGTTTTAATCTCCCCTTGCATGTTATTATTATATTTTTTTATAAAAGATAGTTTCGATATTCTAAAACATTTTATGATCAAATTTTTATGATTTTATATAATTATTTAATAAACCCATTATATTTCCATGGGTTATTTATTAAATTTTTATGACAGATTTAAAAATGTGACACTTTATTATAGATAATGATGTGATGGGTACAAAATCTCTATCCCATTAATTTTTTATGGATTTATATCTCATTAGATAATGATTTTAAGGGTGAGAATAAATTTTGTTCAGAATATGATGCATGAGAATTTGACTTTTTTACAAAATTAATCATGTGAATTATAACTATTTTTTATATGAAAAGTGGTAATTTTTAATGACAAAAACATTAAGCATGGATATTTTTCTCATACCATAAAATATTTACATTTTAAAAAATTTAATAATTTAAATTTAATTATGTTTTTCCCATAATTCATTCTCATATGACATTCCATAACTCTATATGGTTAAAACTATTCTCATTGACTACTATTATTGTATAAGGATTATATAAATTTTATTTACATTGTATATGTTTTATTTATTTGAAATTTTATTCCCTTATATCATGAATTTTGGATAAATCATATTATTCATTGTTGTTGTTAATAAAAATTACTCCACTGACAATGTTTTCTCATAGAATGATGAAAAAAATGATGAAATGTTAATAAATTTTCCCTAATTGTGTGTTTGACTTTTTCAGTTTCTTATATTTTCATTTCCAAAAGTTATGAGGATATGTGTAATTTATGGGATGTCGAGAAGTTATTATGGAAGAGTTTTATTATGGATAAATCATTATACATTATAATTTTTATATTGATAATATCCAATACAATAAAACATTTATTACTTAGGTTATTTGTCTATTTCTGATATTGGTTATTTAAATCATGATTTTAATGTAATATTTAATTCAATTTTAGCATGGGTCTCCATAGTTGGTATTAGATAAAGGCCAAGTTATTTTGGAGACTAACATAGATAACGTTACACCCCAATGTTTTATAAATAAATGATTGAAACACCATGTATATAAAAAATAAAAATTTTCTTAAGGATATAATTTTAAAATGTCTATTAAACATAATTTTACTTCTTTTATGTTATGAATTTTAAAAAACGGGCATACATGGTTATGATTAGTAAGTTAATTGGAGTCCAACATGACAAAAATAAAAGTTGTTAAATATTACAGAACCCTTATGAAAAGTAAACAAAAACAATGAATACTAATATGAATGAATGAATTGTAAGATCACTAATGAATGTATTGATAATAATTTATGAGATGTTGAGTATTTTTTCAAGGTATTATAAAATGAGTTGTAGTTTTAAAATTGTTATTTTAAAAATTAATTATTATTTTATTTAAAAATTAAATTTCACATGTTTAGAATATTATTTTCAAAATAAAGAGTTTGTATTTCAATTCTACACATTTAGGAATGTTTATTGTGATTTTTTGGGATTTTTTGAAATACTTGAATTTTTTACGAATCGTGAAATATGGTAAAATACAACATATATAAATTATATGTTAAAAATACTATTCCTAGAATCATTGATGATGTAATTTCACATAGTTTTAATTTACATTCTCTCATTAATATTTAAGGTCAAATGAATCCAAAATATTTATAGTCTTGAGAAAAAAATATTAACTGATGATTTAAATAAATGAAAAACACCTCTTCTCCTGGACTATAAATACCACCCTCACCCCCTCTTGCACTCACACCTATCATGATTTGATGAATTTTTAGGTTCTACCAAATCCCCCTCTAAAGGATCTTACACATGTCCAAATATTATTGGCCTCACCTAAATTCCAAAACAAAGGTCCTTAAGGTGGATCTCAAGGAGAAGAGATTAAGAGGTAAAGACCCCATTTCATTTTCTTATGTTTTCATTCCTCTTCATTTCTTTTCTTATATACTATTCTCCTAACCTTGTCAAAGAGGCATGAAAGCTCCATTATTATATATATTATATATGTTTATCATGTTTATTGAAAAATTCACAATAATTATTTCTCTTATTTTCCTCTTATTCTAAAAATAAAAACACTATCCGTGATCTGTCGATTTACCGTCATCGTGGATGATGTGTCTTCAATTTCATTTACGCCCTTCAAAACTGGTTACAAAACCATTTAAATGTTTGAAAAAGTTTTTAAACTGTATAATATATCCTATTTAATGTTCTATAGTTTTAATATATACCAAAAATTTAGATATATAATGAAACTAGTTCGTGATTATCGAAGAACTACCAAAATGATCTAAACAGATATCACTAAATATTTAAATAAGGATTCATCCTCAAACCATATAAAAATGATTTATGGAGTCCTATAATATTATGGGATCCTATGAATACCATATCCTTCCATTTTTTGAAGTTTATTTCAATACAACTAGAAAATAAAATACAAACCGGCCATGTATGTCAAGTAAAGAACGCACACGAAATAATGGGAGGAACAATATACTAAAAATTAAAGGGTGGCATGTTATTATGAAATGATCATATAAGGTTTTTTAAACATTATAATGTTTTATTAAGATATTTATAATACTCAATTAACCATTATAATAGTTTTTTAAACACATTTGACATAAGATGAACCCAAGGTTAGGGAATTCTTAACCCAATTTCTATTCATTGGGTTAACCTTCTACTTCATTAATTATGTGGAATTGAAATTGTTTTTGGGATTAATGTTATTTATTTTATGACGCTTTAGGTGTATTTATAGTTTATATACATATAAAATCAACAAAATTAAGTCTCACATCAATTTATATGATATTTTTAATGGGCTTTTCTAATAAAATCTTCTATTAAAATTTTGATTTAAAAAATTAAAAAGAAATGTTATTATGACATTATTCATGTTGTATGATATCATTTTATATCTTGAGAATTGTTTATGAGGAAGTATGGGACCTATATATCCCTTAAATGGATTGGTTATGTGCATGTTCGATTCCGGCCATATGGTTACTCCATGAGTTGCTCCGATGGTTTCACCGTAAGGTAGCCATGATGATTACATTGTAAACTAGCTTTAACGGTTAAAATAATATGGTAGATGTGAGGGTTATAATATAAGAATGTGATTCCCAAGCTATATTTATGGTCCTATTTATTTTCTCTATATTTTTTAGAAATTTCATAGAAATTTCATGTTTTATAAAGTAAGTATATATGGCTGACAACTATGCATTTTTTAAAATGACATCATAAATTTACAAGTATTCATGCACAACTATTTTATTTCCATATTTTTATATCCATTTCTGAGACATTTTTTCTCATCCCAAATTTTTAAATTATTTTCATATATTATAAGGGTGTGTAAGATAAATATGGAATCCATGTTAAAGGTTATGAACATTTATCGAAGAAAGTCATATTTTATTTGAAAAGACTAACATTTTGGAAGAAATGGATACTGATTTTGTGGTATCAAATCTAAATTAATATGGAATGTTATATAAGTATTTTTATAAGGCCCTGCCCTTAAACATTACATAATATTGAATTATGTTAACAATTCACATCAAGGATGTTTTAATGTTTAGAGATTTAGATAATTTGGCCATAACATATACATAATAACATAAATATTACAAGTAGACACTTCTACACAATATCCATTTTTCATAAAATAAAAAATCATGAAAAAAAGAGTCATGGATAGTTCCATGTTATAGAAAACATGACTTTCCCATGATCCCAACCATGACCTAATTTGTCTTTATTTCATGTGAAAAACATTTAAAAAACATGGGATGAGCATAAGAAACTCAATAAGGGTTATAAAATAAATAAAGAAAATAACAATACATTAATAAAATCCATGCATATTCTCTTTAAAAAACCTCATGAAATCAAGATATTTATGAATAACACATAGAAATCAGAAATCATAAAGGTAATTTGTGGCATCCACAATATACTTACGTTGTAGCTTTCAGAGCTACGTAGAGAGTTACCTTTGGAATACCCAACAATATATATTCCCAAAATATATTAGGAGAAACATTAAAACATTCCTAAGTCACATTAACCTATGCTTTGGAGAGCTATCTAAGGCTCACCCACACTCTGATTATCATAGAACCACCTGTATATATAAACAATTCCCAAGAACCATAACATATTCACCACACAGAAACTAAACATAAAGAAAAGATAATATTTTGACATTGCGATCACAATATAACTATTAAATATATTGACATAATAAATCTATTATAGAAACATTTTTATATACCAAAATACGTAAAAATAATATATAGTATTTTTTTTTTAAAAACACTATAGCTTGTTATGGTAGAAAAATATTAAATAATACTTGCGGCAACAGAAAGGTCATGGTCACCATGTACATTAAAAAAACATTCTTTTTTCATTTAGTGAAACACATAGTATAAAAACATTCCATTTGAATGTACTGAATTGTAAAAGTTTTTTATACATTATATAAAAGAATGTTGTGTATAAGTCAAAATATTCCTTAATGAAAGGAGATTGAGAAGAAGTGCCTTAGAGAGATTGTATCACAAGACTAAGGATAAATCAATAACATAATTTTGCGTGAAAAATATAAAGACACCAAATAAAAGTTGATATGAAGTGTAAAACAATCAGACAACATTACGACATATTCATAACATGAAAGAATCATGAAGTAGAATATCAACCCAAATAATAGAAATTGGGTTAAGAAGTTCCTTTAAAAAAACTCGGCTGCCTAAAAATGTCACTTAAAAATTAAGAAAAATAGTTGATGAGAGAGAAAAGGGTATCTTATCAAATGGACATACATTTTACAACAATTAGGAAATATAAGAACATATCCCAAAATCCGATAATTGAAATTTAAATACAAAACATAAAAGAAGTCTTTGGAAAGAAGCGGAGGGTGAAAGTTTCCCTTACCGATTTAATAACATACGAAACATACAACACATGAAAGAAGGATCATACAATGAAGATGTAAATACCAATAGATAATATCTTTTAATAAATGAATAAAATTATGGGTAGTACATACACCACATAATAGTAAATATTGGCAAATATAGCATAAATATCACGAGAATAAAAAGTGAGATGAAAACCCCTTACCTCATGTCCGAATCAACACATTTATTGCTCGTTAATCATGAATAACAAACATAAGTTAATTTATACTTGATTAAGAAGCTTTTACAAGTTTATTATTCCTTTTATATAACTTATTACCATGCTATAACAATTATTAATTATTTATGTTCAAATTGGACATTTTGTCGATGTTCGGAAAACGAGTAAAAAAATGATCTTATTATAATTACAAATTGTCCATGTCGTCAAAAGTATATTATATCCAGAATTATATTCATTATTCAGATATAATATAAATCATATATATCCAATATATATGTATTTATAACAGTCCATAACATTTGGACAAAATAAATGAAATGCACCGTTCATGGAGACGGTAAGTCATACGTCCGTATGAACACTACTTTCATTTCTTTTTCATTTTTAAAGGATTTAAAACTCAATTATAAATTGAAATATTATAATTAAAATATAATATCATATATAACTTCATTAACACCATTCTTTATACTTCTCACATATGGCATGAACGAGTCATATCTTTTTGAGGGTGTGGTAGTCCACACATCCTCAAATTAAATTATCGTATTTACCCATTATGGAAACCATAAAGCTATGACATAAATGAAAAATACAGAAGTATAGAGAAAATATAAATATATTATATATCACATATAAATATAGTGACCTCTTAATGGACACCATAAGTGGTGGTAGGTTAATATTGAACAATCATCATTTCTCGAGGAAGTAGTTCGTCGTCCACAGAAATAGTAAGTTATTTACCCATTAGATAGAGGTGTGGGGATGTATAGTTAAAATAATCCTCATAAACACTTCATATTATAATGATGATACTTGTTTTTTTATATATGAATGGAATAGGGAGAGTTTAGGGGGTTGGAAAAAAATAATAAAAGAAAAAAACTTAAGAGAAGATGTTACCTTTAAATCGGGTAACTCACTTTGGTTTGATCCAAAAGGCCATATTGAAGTACATTTTTCATAAGGTAATGCTTCTAGGTGCAATATAGGGATGTTAGGAGATTATTTGGTGTGATATTGGATGTTACAAGGGGGCTTGAGAGGTTTGAGTAAGGGTTAGTGTTGATGGATTTTTATAAAGCAGCAAGAGAGACTATTAAGGAATGTTTAAAAGTATAATTTCATTATAAAATGATTATCTATTTAAAAAGGCACAAAACTTATTTATTTCAAGGATAAAGTGCATAAATGTCGAAATTAAAATCATATAATAAGAATTTGGCTGGCTTTGGGTAATTTTTAAATCCTTATAATTTTTTTAACCCTTTTTATCTTATTTAACCTTTACCACGTCCTCTTATATATTCATACTATATGGTTAATATATTTAATATAAAAAATAATAGACCTAAAATGGATAATTAATGACAATTTTAATATTATATATATCATTTGGCTGAATCATATATTCTTAAGACTATTTTACCATTTAATAAAATATTAAGTGTTTTCTAAACTCATTTATTTCAATTTATAAACAACCCATATCACGACTTTTAAAAAATCAATAACAACTTTATTATTTCGAAAAACCATAATAAATTCAAATATAAAAAGTCATTATAATCCCTAATTTTTTTTATTTCATAAAATGTTGCAAAATAAATATTTTTTAATATTTATAATCTCATTTATTCAAAACATTCATTAATGGGGTAATCATTACATCATCATTGTGTCAAAAATAACGTTATTTATTTAATGTCATAAAATTATAAATAAAATAACATGTTGTAGGAAATTTTTACATCTTTCCAATTAATTTTAATAGTCGAATATATAAGTTATATAACCCTATATAAAATATTTGTTTACTAAAAGATATATGTTTATGTAAATTTTTCAATTACATTAAAATAATTAATATAACGTGTCATTATCACACCCAAGTGGATCCATGGGGTCCCAAAATAAACCATTATATTTCTATGGTAAAATATTTATCAAAAAATGGATAAGGTCCGATGTTAGGTTAATATAGTATAATCATAATATTATTTTTTACCCTTATTTACCAAACTTACTATTTAACCATGGTAAATAAAATATTTATTGATGTAAATATTCATAATGTCTAAAAATAAAAGGTATATTTTTAAACAATTTGAACCTCCTGATCCAATATATGGAATCCATTTTTCAAAATTCAAGACACAATAGTGGAAGAAATTAATTTATAATTAATTCCCATTTCTATACAAAAAGCGTTTTTTTAAGAGATAATAACTATCAAAAGATTAACACTTGTTTATATCCAGTTTCAAAGTGAAATTACGTAAAATGACCACAATTCGATTAAATGGTAAAAACATAATATAATGACACATTTAAACTAATTAATCAGTTAATATATCCATATAAATAAATTATATTAAAAGCTAGTTTGGAATTAAAATGCAGTGTTTTGAAGTATTCATTAAAAAATGAAATTTTTTCAGAAAAATACCAAATGATCATCCAAAATAAATATTGATGTCCTAATTCTAAAGAATAATTTTATTTTTTCAGATAGAACATATAAAAGTTACAAAAAAACAAGATTTAAAAATGGTACCCAAATAAAAGGCGGTAAAATGACGATTTAAAGAACATTAGACTATTTGTGCTTAAAATTGGATTCATTCACATTTTAAGCCTCTAATGGTTATTGGATAAATTTAATACACTTTAACAAACATGTGAAATGATATTTTAGGTAGTTCTATTTATTCCAAAAAATTCAACGGCTACACATTAACTATCATTTAAAATATTATTGTATTATTATTTTTCAGTATGACTCACCCTTATGTGCAACATGAGATTTTTGGTGAAACACATTGTTGCGTGTCATGTATGCAATAAAAAAGCATCAATTTTCAATTAAAATTAATATTTAATTCAAAAATATTAATAAATTTGATAATATAATATTCTTTATTTACCTCGGATGTTACATCCTCTCCCCCTTTTGGGAATTGTGTGCTTGAAATTCCATTCACTTATCAAATAAGTGGGGGTATTTATCCATCATATCATTTTTAAATTCCCACATTTCCTTTTTCAACCAAATGGGGGTTACAAAAAAAATTTACCTGATGAATTACCTTATTCCATAATAGTTTCTCTCTATGGTTAAAAATTTGAAATTTTTGTTCTTCATAAGAAAGATTCCCTTCCAACTGAACTACCACTCGACTCAAAACATGAGATGGATCAGGCATATATTTCCTCGTCATTGAAACATGAAAATCCATGTGTACCTAAGATAAAAATGGGGGTAAATTCACTCTTTATGAAACTGATCCATGTTTCTCTAGGATTTCCTAAGGTCCAATGAACATCGGACTCAGATTTCCATTCTTACCAAAACACATCACACATTTCCATGGAGAAACATTGAGAAAGTCATGATCACCAACCTCGAAAGAAAGATCCTTCCTCTAGTTATCCACTTAACTTTATTACCCACTCTAAGTTGTTATCATGTGATTTTGAATCAGCTAATCCATTTATACTATCTCTTATAATAATTCTTGTCCCTTTATCTTTATTTCACCAACTTGATCCCAAAAATCTATAGTTTGACACTTCATTCCATATATTAACTCAAATGGAGCCATCTATATAATGGAATGAAGACATTTAATATATGAAAATTTATCCAAAGAAAGATGTTGGTCCCAACTTCCCTGGTAATCCATTGAGCATGCTCTAATCATATCATCCAATGTCTGAATTGTTTGTTCTGAAAGCCCATATGATTGTGGATGAAATGCTGTATGAAAATTTAATTCAGTACCCAACGATATATGAAGGCTTTTACAAAAGATAGAAGTAATATTAGGATCACAAAAAGATACAATGTAGATGGGAACTTCATGCAACATGACTATCTCTTAAACCTAAAACCGAGAAAGTTGATCTAGAGACAAAGTATATTGAATAGTAAGTAAATGAGCAGATTTAGTCAATCGATCAACAATAACCTAGATTTCATTATTACCTTGAGAATTCATTGGTAATCCCATAATGAAGTACATAGACACATTTTTTCATTTCCACTCTGGCACCGGTAAAGGATGATGCATCCCTTTCGGTAACTATCACTTTTCTTTAACCTGTTGATAAGTAAAACACATCATAATAAAATCAGTAATATCTCTTTTCATTTCATCCCACCAGTAATACTCTTGAAGATCTATGTAAATATTATTACTTATGGGATGAACTGAAAACAGAGAACTACGAGCTTCACATAACAACTCATTCTTCATCTATGAATTACAAAGCACACATAATTGCATCCTAAATATCAAAATACAATCATTATCAATGTTAAATTTTAGAAACATAACATTCTGATCCAACTATACCTTTTTTTCCAACTCACTATCCTCCTTCTATGCTTGTTTAATTAGTTTTGATATAGATTATTTCACTGACACCTAAAACAAAATAGAGGAATCTCTATCATCAACATTGTCTATTCCAATGTTCAATAAATTTTTAATCAATGTATCTTTTTCCAAATACAACAAGGTAAATGCAACATTATATTTTCAACTCCAAGCATCGGCCACATTATTTTCCATTATTGAATGGTAATGGATTGTGCAATCATAATCCTTGATTAATTTTAGCCATATCCTTGGACTAATTTTCAATTCTCTTTGATTGAATATATACGTCAAACAATTTATGTCAGTATATATTTTACATTTTACTCTATACTGATGCTGCCTCTATATTTTAAATGAAAAAACAACAACATCTATTTCCAAATCATGTGTAGTGTAATTTAACTCATGTGGTTTCAACAGACGTGATGAATAAGAAATTACTTGATCATTTTTCATTAGGACACAACCAACTCTTTTTAAAAAAAAGAATCTCTATAGATAAGAAATTCACCATCTCTACAAATAAATGCCAAAACTGGAGCATTCATCGATCTTCTTTTCAGTTTTTGAAAACAATCATCAAATTCTTTTGTCAAAGTGATATTAACACCTTTTTAGGTTATCATCTTCAGTAGGCTAGACAACAATGTAAAATTATCAACAAACCTTCTATAATAGCCTACCAAACCAAGAAAATTGTGGATATTAGATATATTTATAGGTACTTTCCATTCATCAATACATTTTTTTAACAGGATCAATAGTTATGAAATTCTTTTAAAAAATATGTCCAGGAAAATAAATTTTTGTAAACAAAACCCACACTAGATGAATTTTCCATAGAGTATAATTTCTTTTAATGTTTATTAGACAACCATTAAATAAATATTATGTTACACTTTACATTAGGAATAATCTAAACTATCATAAATAAACACAACCACCATTTAACGCATGAGTCCACTGAGCCATCACTGCAACAAACTGTTCAATTATGGTTCTGACCATCTAAGGATGTAGATTTGGAAGGTTATTATCTTTTGTATTCCTTCCCAATACAGCTTCCCTATTTCCACTCTGAAATACCATTAAGAACACATAAATATCATAGGCGCTACTAAATGGTAATCTACGAATTCTATATCATTTCAATCTGATGAAAAATTTATTTATGGATATTAATTTATCAGTATCTTATCTTTTAAAGTTATCTAAACAGACCTTTAATACCAATTATAAGGCCTCGAACATAAAAATTACAAAATTTTTAATTTAGTTAATAATTCAAATCAAGGGTCTTTTCAAGTTTAGAGATTCAGATAATTAGGTCATAACATATACAAAGCAACATGAATATTACATGTAGACAATTCTACACAATATCCATTTTTTCATAATATATAAACTCTTGATAAAAAGAGTCATGTCTAGTTTCTTGTTTTAAAGAGAATGAATTTACCTTGATCCCAACCTAGAACCCATTCATCTTTAAATCCATTGAAAAACTTTTCAAAAACATGGGATGGACATAAAAAGATGAGTAAGTGTAATAAAATAAAGAAGGAAAACATTAGTCCATCAATACAAACCTATCATAAGCTCTTTAACAAACCTTTTGAAATCATAAGATTTATATATAACACATAGAAATCAAAAATCATAAATGTATCTTGTGGAATCCATAACATACATACTTTGAAGCATTCACAGCTTCTTTGTGAGTTAACATTGGAATACCCATCATAGTATAATCAAAAAATATCTTAGGAGACACACTAGAGTTTACCTCCGTCAAGTTACCAAATGAATTGGAGAACTATATTAGTTTAACCTACCCTTGGATTATCACTGAACAACCCTTATATGTAAATAATTCACAAAAACCATAACTTATTCACAAAAAAAAAACAAACATAAAGGAAAGATAACATTTCCACATTATAATCACAATATATCATTAAAATATATTGATATAGTCAATCCATTATCAAAACTATTTTCAATACCAAAATATGTAAAAAGAGTATGTGGTATTTATTTTCCTTTTAAAAAATAGTTCATATTGTTATGGAAGACAATGTTTCAATAATACTCGTGGTGAAAGAATGGTCATTGTCACTGCGTATGATAAAAAAAATTCCATTTTTTCATATAGTAGATTCATATAAAAAGTTTCCCTCCAATTAAATGAATAGTAAAAGGGGTTTATACACCGTAAAATAGAAATTTTGGTATGAATCAAAATATTCCTCAATGAAGGGAGATGGAGATGAAGTTTCTTACAAAGATTATATCATTCGATTTAAGATAAATCAGTGAAATAATTATGTGTAAAAAATATAAATACACAAAATAAAAGTAGATATTAAGTGTAAAACAATTAATGGTCATTCATAATATTCATAACATAACATAATCAAGAAGTTGAAGATTAACCCATAGAATGGAAATTGGGTTAAGAAGTTTTCTTACCAAAATTCGGTATCCTAACAGTGTCACTTAAGAATTAAGAAAATGGGTTGATGTGAGACAAAAGAGTTTATCATCACATGAACATTACATTTTTAGAAATTAGTATATATAAGATCATATATCAAACATTCTATAATTGAAATTTAAAGACATAACACAATAGAAAATATTTACTATAAGAGGAGGGAGAAAGGTTCCCGTACCGATTTGATAACATACGAAACATAAACCACATTAAATAAGGATCATAAAATGAATATTTAAATACAAAAAACGTAAATTATTTTAAAAAATTAAAAAATTCATGGGCATTACATATACCACACAAAAGCAAATAGTGGTAAATATAGCACGAATCACACGGGAATAAAATATGAGAAGAAAAACCCTTACCTCGTGTCCGACTTGACTCATTTATTCAATGTTCTTCCTATGTAATAAACTTAAGTTAATTTTGTACATTCATCAAAACCTTTTTAATGTTTATTATTTCTTTTATATCACTTATTACCAAACTATAACAATTATTAATTATTTGAGCTCATATCAGACATTTTGTCGATGATCGGAATTTGAGTAAACAAATTGAACATGTTATAATTAAAAAATTTCCATGGGGTCAATAATAATGTATATCCAGAATGATATTCATGATTTAGATATCATATAAATAATATATATCCAGTATATATTTATTTATAATAGACCATATCATTTGGATATAAGAAATGAAATGCACCGTTTATGGAGACGGTAAGTCGTACGTAAGCATGAACACTACTTTCATTTATTTTTCATATTTAAAGGAATGAAAACTAAATGATACATAAGTATATTATAATTAAAGTATAATATAATATATAAATTCATTAAATCAATATTTTATATGTCCCATTTATGGCATGAATGAGTCATATCACTTTGAGTGGGAGGTAGTATGCACTTCCTCAATTGAAATAATCATATTTAAAAATTATAGAAACCATAAAGCTATTATATAAATGAAAAATACAGAAGTATAGAGACAATATAAATAAAATATATATAGAATATAAAAATAGTTCCATTATAATGGCCACCATAAATGGTGGTAGGAGAAGATTGAACAATAATCGTTTCGTGAGGCAGTAGTTCGCTCTCCAAAGAAATAGTATGTTCTTTACCCATTAGATGGAGGTGTGTGGAATTTTAGTTTTAATACTCCTCCAAAAAACATCCTAGTATATTTAAGATACTTTTTTATTTATAAAAGAATGGAATAAATATAGTGTAATGGGTTGGAGAAGGAAAATAAAAAAAATAACTCGATAGAAGACATTACCTTTAAATCAGGTAACTCCCTTCTATTTGAACCAGAAGGATTTAATGGAGTTCCTTATACATTATGTAAGTATTTGAGGTTGAATACAGGGTTTTTGGGAGATTATTTTGTCAGTGTATGGACTATCCAAGGGGGCTTTAGAGGTGTAAGTAAGGGTTATAGGTGATGGATTTTTATATGGGGGGAGGGGCTCTTGAGGAATGTTTAAAAGTATTATTTTATTATAAAACGAGTTTTAGTTTCTAGATGTCCAAAACTTATTTAATTTGAATATAAGGTGAATATAAGTCGAACAAAAATCATCTAATAAGAATTGGACAGATTTTTTATAATTTTTTAATCCTTATCTTTTTTATTTAACCATTTGTTAACTTATTTATCCTTTACGACATCCTCTTACATATTTATACTACATGGTTAATATATTTACAATAAAAAGCCAAGATACCCAAAGTAGATCATTAATGACATTTATAATATTATATATGTCCTTTTTCAAAATCATATATTTTTAAGAATATTTTATCATTTAACAAAATATTAATTATTTTAAAAACTCATTTTTTTCAATTTAGAAACTATTCATACCAGGACTTTTAAGAAATAAATAACAACATTATTAATTAGAAAAAAAATCATTAATTAATTTATAAAAAGTCATTATTATCCTTAAAATTCGTTTATTTCATAAAATATTCCGAAATAAATTTATTTTAATATTTATAATCACTTTTATTTAAAACATTTATCAATGAGGTTATAATTACATCATCATTGTGTCGTAAATAATATAATTTTTTTAGTATCTAAAAATTGTAAATGAAATTCAATGATGTAGGACACAATTTTATCTTTAAAATAAATATTTATAGTAAAATATATCACTTATATAACCCTATATAAAAATGGTTTTAATAAATATATATGTTTAGGTTACCTTTTTCATTACTTTAAAGTAATTAATATAAAGTGTCATTATCCCTCGCTAGTGGATCCTTGGGGTTCCAAAATCGACCCAATGATTCTTATGGTCGCACATGTATCAAATAATAATATTAAGACACATGTTACGTAAATTTAATATTATTATAATTTTATTTTTTACCCTTATTTACCAGATTTACCTTTTAACCATGGTAAATAGAATATTTACTAAAGTAAATATTTACAATGAATAAAAATAAAAGTTACCAATTTACACTATTCAAAACTCTTGATTCCAAATATGGAATCCATTTTTTCAAATTCAAAACACAAAAGTGGCAGAAATTAATTTAAAATTAATTACCATTTCAAAATAAAAAATCATGTTTTTGAGAAATGAGAACTGTCCAAAGATTGGCAATTACATATGTCCAATTTCAAAGTGAAATTACTTCTAATTACCAACATTGGATTAAATTGTAAAAAAAAATAATCCAAATACTCTTTAAAACCAATTTAAAAGATAATCTAAAAATATAAATAAATTTGATTAAAAGTGAGTTTTGAATTGAAATGTAGTATTTATCACAATTCATTATAAAATGAACTTTTTTAGAAAAATATCAAAATTTCATCGCAAATAAATATTGATGACCCGATTATAAAGACAAATTTCATTTTGTCAAATCAAACATATAAATATGAAAAAATTAGATTTAAAAAGGGTTCACCATCAAAAGGTGGTAAAACAACCTTTTAATGAATATTAGACAATTTGTGCTTAAAATTGGAGTCATTCAAATTTCAAGCATCTAAATATTATTGGATAAATGTAAAAACATTTAACAAACCTGTGTAATCCTATTGTATTTAGTTTTGTTTATTCCCACCAACAAAAAAAACTATGCATTGACTACCATTAAAAATAATATTATATTATTATTTTTCAGAATGATTCATCCTTATGTGCATCATGAGGTTTTCAGAGAAACACATTTTATCATGTCAGGTACGACATCTAACATAGATTCCCCTTTAGATTAAAATTAATTTTTAATTCAAAAATATTAATAAATACAAAAATATCATATTCTTTATTTATTTAGGATGTTACAATTAAGTATCAAATCATTAAAACTCTAACATTGAAAAGATCCTCAATGTGGAAGTAAGTGAGTTCTTTAGTAAAATTCATGATTATATAATGTTTTAAGGCCGAGTCCATATTGTCGGTATCATAGGATGGTTTAGACAACCTTATAGGTTAGGATGATGTTAATGGAATACCATAAATTAATTTTACTCTAATGATAAATTGAAACGAAATAGAATTTAAATATTACTTTTTTTCCTTGATTAAGATATGTTTGTATTTAATTTTTTTTTCACAAAAGAAACATGTAAGATGTAATGGAAATGAACCGACCGAGTTATGTCCTTCCAATTCTACAACATGGAATGGTAGGGATTGGAATCAAGCCGATTGTGATGTTAATGGCTCAGCTGATGTAGTAAATAAATGCTGATGATATCCATGCAAGAGAAAATACTGAGCTTCCAAAAAAGAACATGGTGATTTTGGAACATTTTATTAGGAAACACTTTCATTCATTAAAAGGATCTTCTAACCCAGTTGTGGGTAAAAAAAGGATTAAATATTCAGAAAAGATATTCTATGTTAGGGGATGTTTAGAAAATCAAAAGGAATTTCTTTCAAGTTATCATTTTAAAGGTGAAGCTGATTAGTGGTGGTATGTGGTCAGTAATATCAGGGATAGAGGAGAGATTGAATCCATAGAGTGGGATGATTTGAAAATTGTTTTCCTTGAAAAATATTTTCCTATGGTGGTTCGATATAATATGGGGAACCAGTTCGTTGAATAAAAAAATAGGAAGATTAAGTGGTCATATATGATGAAAACTCCACCCGATTGTCATGGTACGCTCCAAATATTATTTAGGATCTTGATATAATAATCATTCTTTTAAAATAATGGTTGTAGAGATGATACCGAAGGGAAATGGCCTCACAAGAATTTAGATGATATGAGAATCGTTTCTGATGTACTAAGATGGTGAAAATGGAGTTTGATGAAGATCATGTGGACTTTGTAAACAAATAGAATAAGAGGGTCATTATGGGAACATGGTAGTGTTTTGAATGTGATATGTTTGGACATATGGACCGATATTGAAATGAAAATGATCCCAAGACTAATCTCGTTAAGAAAATAGTAAACTGTTTTAAATGTGGTGAGATGGTTCATTATGAAAATACCATCCCAAAGAAAGATATGAATTATATTATGAATCTAGTCTATAAGAAGAAATGTTTTGTGAGATCCATTGTGACTACGTTTGTAGATTTCAGGCTATCCAAAGAAGTGGTATCATGTACATTTTTTGTTTACTTATATTTTTCTAATGTCTTGTTTGATACAGGGTCTATAAGTTCCATTATTTCTATGGATTTTTTTGGATAAATTGGAAATATAACCTCAATAAACGAGACTATAAATTATTGTAAAAATATTAGTGAGAAATATTAATACAAAAATGAATCATAAATATCTTCCAATTATTCTATGTGGTTAGACATTACATACAAACATTGTTGGTTTTCCATTAGTAGGGTTTGATGTTATTCTGGGTATGGATTGGATTTCTGTTTATCATGGTAAAATTTATTGTAGATCTAAAGAAGTTTTTTTCTGAAGTATTTTAATGTTTATATAAAAATGAAAACATACAATTAAAAAATATAATGTTGTTAACAAAATTTAGAAATATGAAAATGAATTTTTTATCTTCCTCATATTGTCAATAATAAGGGAACTGTTCATATTAATGATACACAATTGGTAAATGAATATCATGATGATTTTCCAAATGAGTTAACAAGTTTTATACCTGACCAGTATGTTGAATTTACTATTTAGATAGATCTTGATGGTAACATAATTTCAAAACCTCATTATTTAATGGATAAAATTTACTTCTTGAATTGTATAATCGGTTGTAGGATTTTTTTTGATAAATTCATCATTCTTCTTATCACATCACCATGGGGTGATCGTTATGATTGATTAAAATAAAGATTGTTCGATGAGATTTTTCATTGATTGTATATATTTGGATAACATCATTTTTAAAAACATGTATCATTTTCCTCACATCGATGACTTTTTTGATCAGATCTAGGTAGAACAATATCTCTCCATGATTGACTTCAGATCTGAATAACATCAAATGAAGGTGAAGGAGGATGAAATCCTGAAAATGGATTTTCATACTAGACATGGGAATTAATATTTTTTTGTTATTCAATTTGGGTTAAATAATTCACCTACTGTATTCATGAATCATATGAATGTAAAATTTTATTGTATCATAGATTTGTTTGTAGTTTTATTTATTGATGACATTATGGTATTTTCTAAAAGTGAAGAGGATCCTAAAAAAAATAAAAGGGTTGTTTTTAAAACCTTAAAAGAAATGTAAATGTTTGAAAATTTAGAAAGGATGATTTTTTGGTTTCAACACATTTTTTATTAGGATCATTGTAAATAAGGATCGAATAATAGTTGATCTTACCAAACAAATGTGGTTGACGATTGGACCAGACCTACAAATGTTATAGAGATTCCAAATTTTCATGGATTAGCAGGTTATTAACGATGGTTTGTTAAAAAAAATTCACAGTTATCTTGCTTTATAACCATGTTAACACAAAAAGGTGTTAAATTTGTTTGGATAGAAGAATGCAATGTTTTCTTCCAGAACTGAAGACGATATTGGTGAATGATATAGTTTTGGACATGCCTTCTTGAAATGGCGAGTTTGTGATCTAAAGTGATGCTTCGTTTAAGGGACTTGGTTCTTTTTGGATAAATAATTATCATGTAATTGAATATGCTTCATGAAATCTGATACATCATTAGTTAAATTATCGAACACATGATTTGGAATTGGTACCAGTGGTTTGTTCTTTAAAAATTTAGAGGAATCATTTATACAAATTTGAATTCAAAATACATATTGACCATAATTTCTAAAGTAAATATTCACTCCGAGGAATTAAACTCGAGACAAAGAAGATGACATGAACTGATAATTGGTTTTGACTTCATGATCAATTACTATCTAGGAAAATCGAAAAAAGTAGTCGATGGCTTGAGTGAAAAATATCATGAAACATTAACCATGTTACATTTGGAACATGATCCATTGAATAATTATTTGATTAATTTTTTCATAGAAGTTGTTGGTGTGGGAAATACCATTGTTTTGTTTCAGGTTTCTATCCAATTATTTTTATCCGAAAGAATTAAGAATGTGCAGATGGAAGACCATGAGATACTGAAAAAAGTAGAATTAGTTTAAATGGGCAAGCGTCCAAAACACAACCTTGATAAATATGTTGGTTTATGATTTTGGGAAATATTGCATGTGGTTTGTGATTCCTAGTTAAAAAATGATTTATTGTGTGAAGCTCATAGTTCTCAATTTCCAGTTCATCATGATAGTAATATGATTTATAGAGAACTTGTGGAGTATTAACGATTGGATGGAATGAAAATAGTTATTACAGATTTTACCGTCAAATTTTTGATATGTCAATAGGTTATAACATAGTGACAGATACTGATGGGGATAATTAAACCCTAGAGAATGCCATAGTGGAAATGGGAAAATATATATATGGACTTTGTGGTGGGACTAAAAAACACTTCTTGATGTGACAATGTGATTTGGGTGATTATTGACCCACTGACGAAATATTTATATTTTATTTCTATTTGGGATACTATGTATTTCGATTAGAATTATTGATTGTAACTCAAAGAATATTGTAAGGTTACAAGGAGTTTTGATTTCCATTGTATCTGACTGGGATCCCATGTTCATTTCAATCTTTTGGAAGGGCCTTCAAAATTCGTTGGACATAGGATTAAATTTTAGTACAAATTTTCTTCTTCAATCAGATGGGTAGTCAGAATGAACAATTCAGACATGGGTGGATATTTTTCAATCTTGTTCAATGGACTACCATGGAAGTTGGGATTAATATCTCTCTTATTTTTGTTTTCTTAGAATAACAGTTTTCAATCTAGTATACAAATGGAACTATTTAAGGAATTATATGGGAATCTATGTCGAACTCCAGAATTTTGGGATAAAGTTGGGGAAAGGAAGTTGATATGACCAGAATTAGTAGAGGAAGTGGCTGAAAAAGATATAACGATCCAAAAACACATGTGGAAAAATTATAACATATAGAAACTTTATGCATACAATATGATGAATGAATATTTTTGAGGTGGGTGATTATTTTTTATAGAATTTCTCAATGGAATGGTTTAATGAGTTTTGGTAAGAATGGAATGATAACTCCACAGTTCATTGGACCATATGAAATCCATGAGAAATTTAGACCAGCCACCTATTGAGTATCATTGAAAATAAATTTATCTAAGGTATACAATTTATTTTATGTTTTGATATTTAGAAAGTGTATTCCAGATTCATCTCATGTTTTGGGCCCAGAAGCAGTTCAACTGGAAGGGAACCTTTCGTATGTTGAGAAACCTCTTCATATTATAGATTGAAGAGAACACATATAGTAGAATAAGGTAATACACCAACAAATATATTTTTTGAGAAACCACATGTTTGAAGAAGTAACATCGATATATGAAAATTCTATGAGGGAAAATTACTTCACCTATTTAACTAGTAAATGATTATATAAAAATTTCGAGGACAAAATTTGCAGATGGTGGGGAGAATGTAACACCCCAATTTTTTCCAAATAAATTCCTTAAACTATACTTCTATACTAAAATACACTTTTTATTAAAGAGATACTTTTAACATTTCTATTAAACACAATTTTTCCGCTTCTATATTTCGAATTTTGATAAATTGGCATACACGGTTGCAATAAATAATTTATTTGGAGTCTGATTGGAAAAACATAATTTTTTGATGAATAGTAACCCAAACATATGAATAGTAGACAAACCATATGAATAGTAATATGAACAAATTGATAGTAACCTCACCAATGAATGTATTTATAATAATTTATGAGACGTTGATTAATTTTTCAAGGTATTATAAAATGAGTTATAGTTTTAATATTGTTATTTTTTTAAAAAAGTAATATTTTCATTAAATAAAATTCACATATTTAGAAAATTATTTTCAAAAAATTTAGTTCATTTTTTAGTTCCAAACATCGATAATTGGTTATGGTTATTTTTTGGTATTTCTCTGAAATACTTTAATTTTTGATGAATAGTGAAATATGGTAAAATACCGTATATATAAATTATATTTTAAATACACTATTCAAAGAATAATGAATGATTTAATCACACTTGGTATGTACACCCATTATCTATTAAATATTTTTTCTCACATGAATCAAAACTATTCATATTCATGGGAAATAATATTGAACTAATGAAAAACATAATGTAAAACACCTCCTCTGCTCCACTATAAATACCAACATCACCGCCTTCCTCTCAGACCTATCAAGCTCTGATAATTTATTATTTTAATCCCAATTCCATTCAGAAGGCTCATACCCATGTCCAAGACCTACTAGTATCAACAAAAGGCCAAAACCAAGGGACTTATGGAGGATCTCAAGGAGAAGAGATCAAGAGGTAAATGCCATCTTTCATTTTCTTGAGTTTTCTTTTCAAGTCTTATAATTTATTATAATCTATTAACCTCCTATTATTCAAGAGGAATTATTTCCCCATTATTATATATATTTATAAATTTTATCATGTTTCTGGAAAAATTGATCATCATTATTCCTCTTCTCTTTCTCAAATTATAGAAATAAAAACAGCGTCTGTGATGTATCGATTTACCGACATCGTGGATGATGTGCCTTGAATTTTATTTATTTCCATAAATACTAGTTATAAATCCATTTTATCATTTGAAATAGTTGTTAATGTGTTTAATATATCTACTTTTATATTCTAGAGTAATCATATATACATAATATTATGTTATATAATGAAACTGGTTCACAGTTATCAATAAACTACCAAAATGGTCCAAACAGATATCACTAATGATTTATCTAATGATTCATCCTCATAAAATATAACCACATTGATTTATAGAATCATTTAATATTCATTAAATATATTAATCCCTTTTCATCCCACTTTTTTAGTTTCATTTACATACAACAAGAAAGACATATACAAACCAGCAATGGAAATCATGTAAAGAATGCACCCGAAACAATGGATGGGACAAAATACTAACAATTAATGGGTGATGAGATTTTATGAAATGATCATATAAGGTATTATAAAAAATAATATGTTTGTTTAATATATTAATAATACACTTTTTACCATTATATATGGGGTTTAAACATGTTTTATGTATGACTAACCTTGAGTAAGGGAATTCATAAAACAATTTCAATTCTTTGGGATATCCTTTTAATTTTTTAATTATGTGGTATTAAAATTGTTTATGTGATTAATTTTTTTTATATTATATATAATTATGTGTTTTTATAGTGTATATATATATATATATTAAATCCACTCAATTAAGTATCACCTCAATTATGTGATATTCTTAATGGGATTTTCTATTATAATTCTCTTTTAAAATCCTATTTTACAGCATTTAAAAGAAATGTTTTTATGAAATTATTATGTTATTTTGATTATGTTATGGTACATGGGAATTTTTTTTATTATGGGTGTGACCTATATCTCCCTAAAATTCATTGGTTATGTGTAATTTGGAGTTTTAATGAATGGTTACACCCTTTATAGAAGCGATGGATACACCGTAATGTATCCATGAGGGTTACATTGTAAGGTAGCTATGAGGGTTACAAATCATAATGTATCTGCAAGGGATAAAATATAAGTCCATGATTCCCCAAGATACCTTTATGTTTATATTTATGTTCTCTATGTTTTTTAGAAAAACTTTTGGAAATCTCATGTTTCTTAACGTTTGTATATATGGGGGATAAATATTTCTTTTTGAAAATGATTTCATATTTTTACAAGTATTCATGGAAACATCTTTTGTTTCCATATTTTTATTTCTTATACTATAATTTTTTTCTCAACCAAAAATTTTAAATTATATTTATAAGTTTATAGGATTTCTAATATAAATAAGGAATCTAAGTTAAATTTTAAGAAATTTTTTAAATGAAATAATGTCTTATTTGAAGGGTTTTACACTTTGTATGAAATGAATAATATTGTTGTGGTTTCCTCTCTATATTAATACGGATGCTATTTATGTATTTGGTCCCAAATATCTGAAACTATAAACATAAAAATATGCTCGATGTAAAAGGAATTGAGTACTTGACTAAAATTAAAGCTTATGTAATTTTTTAAGGTCGGTTCCTAGAAGATAACATATATGAAAACTATAAGGGTAAGTCTAATTCATAATCCTAAGTATAAAAGAACATAATAAATTTCTTTTAAGTTAATGATTTCGTAGATTTTATATAAATTAATCCATTTATGGATATTAAATGTGGATTTGGTTTTATAAAAAGTTAATTTATGGGTTTAGGAATACCCAAAAGAGTTGGTTGAGTAGATATCGACCATCGTTCTGGTGAATAGTGAATATGCTCTTACCACAAACCTAGTTTGACACTATAGTGGAATAGTCATTAATTACTCACATTCTATTTTCATGAAATTATAAAGGATTTATTTTATTAAGGTAATATAGTCAAGGAATAAGAGATAACCCAATGTAAAGAACCCTATATATATTTAATAATTATTTATGTTAAAATGAAATTAATGTTATGATGTCCAAGATTATAAATGTTTGGGTTTGATTTTTTATAATTCACATTTGATGTAACTGTTTTTCACTCATGGTTAAATAATTTCATAGAAATGGTTTTTAAATGGATAAATTGATTTAAAAATTTATGTGATAGAATATTAAATGATTTTTCTAAAAAGAAATCAAATGTGACGAAAAATAGAGTGCCTAAGGTTTAAAAAATGATATCATAGTTTATGAGTAATGAAATTATGTTTTTTGAGATAAAAAATAAATCAAGGAAATGGAAATTGATATCAAGTCTTTCATTGGAAAATATCCACCATCCTTTAGTGGAATTTTAATTCACTTATTGTAGAATAATGGATCTATGAGATATAAAATATATGTTCTGTTCACAGGATAATTGAATTTGAAAACATTCTGCTAGAAATTAATCATTTTGATTATGATGATGACAAATGATGGAAGTTCATTTAAAATAAAACTAAAAAAGGATTATGTAGAATCTATTATAAGGGTGGATTTCAAGAAATATTTTATAACAATTTATTTTCCTCATACTAGTCAAAATAAGATGGATAGAGATTTTTTTGAAGATAAATAAAAAAAGGTGAATTAATTTGTTCACACATACGTTGAAAAGTTTGAATCAATCTAAAAGTATGCCATTGGTTTTTCATCTGACCTTGGGAGTAAAATATATCTTTTCTATAGTTTCTTTAAGACAATACTTCAAAAATAATTTTTTATTAGGGACTATGGGAGATATTAAGAGGTTTTTCAATGTTAACTAAAAGTGGAAATGGAAATGGGAGACTCATATTATTATGGATAAAGAAAAATGAAAGTCGATTATCATGGAAGATCTATTAATATGTCTGTAATGGGAAAGAAAATTCAATGGTCAACAAGTTAAAAATGAAAAACAAATCCTGGGTAATTTCATTTAAGGAAATAGGATGTGTTTTCAGTGTGGGAGGATTGCCCATAATGAAAATTATTATTTTAAGGAAATGAAAAGGATATTAAATTCCACAAATAAAAATAATTCCCTTGAAAAAAATAAAATATTTAAGGTTTAAAATGAAAAGATTTTGGGTGTTATGAATGTCAATTTACAAACTCTTGAGTTAATTTATAAAATAGGTCCCAACAAACTCCTAAACAAAATGAGTAGGGGAGGGTGTTTGGATATCACTACCTCTAACATGGATCATTATAATTAAGTGGTGGTAGGTACATATATTCATCATTAGATATTTTTATGTATTTTATGGAGTATATAATTTCCTTAAGTTTTCACTATGAAAATGATAAAAATCCATAGTGGTGTCATTACTGTATCCAAGTAGTTTCTAATATATTTCAATGTTTGTGGGATTATAATTCATTCATGTCTTATTTTAATCCATTTAGATAAAGTTAAGGTTATTATTAAAATATATATCTTCTCTCTACATATAAAATATATATTACATAGGGGAATAAGGAAATCCAATTTCATATTGACCTAGGATTTTTTTGAAAGAAAATATATCAGTGGGATCTCTGAGAATACTATTCTACTATAAGAGTAATGATACCAAATTACAGTGGATGATCATCTAAAATTATATTAATAAACACCATAATATGATATGGTCATTATAAATTAATTATCTAAGTCTCCTATAAATACCAATTTTACTAAGGATAAAACATTTTTAGAAATCAAACCCTGAGTAACAATTACCCTATAAACATTCATAACTATTTTACATTGGTAAGTGATAATTAAAATTTCATTGAGGAAAATTTATTTAATGGCATAGAATTTAACGACTAAAGATTTTCAATCATTTAAAATACATATTATTTTTTAATAACTAGTGCCACAATCTTCACCTATAATAATAAAATAACAACATATCATGAATAAAAAATTAGATAATATATAATAAATATTAATATAGTACCCCATTAATAGTTATTAAATTTTGAAGTTAAAAAAATAATATGTGTTAATATTGAAAATTAAATTTTTAATAAACTATTTTTATAATATATAATAATACTTAGTTTTTAAAATATAATATAAAAATGTTATAATTCAAATATTATAATGAAAAAATCATTTACGATTTTCGGATAAAAAATAGATTCAGATGTATTTTGGAGATTTTCTAAAATAAATATCTTTAATATGAATAATGAATATAGTTACTATTACAATACCACTAATGTTAATTGAATTATATGTATTTAGACCAATTTTGTGGTAAAATTATATTTTATAAAGTATAAAAATTCATTTAAAAATACTATGTTTAATTTTTAAAACCATGCTCAATATTTTATAATTTATATAGAGTTTCAAGGAAAATAATTAATCTCTAACAACCCAAAGGCCGTAGATTTTTTTATTTCTATTAATACACCCTTTTAAGGGAATAAGGGGAACTTGAACAGACTTCATGGACTTAAAACATTACACCACCCAAGGATCTAGAAAAGAAACACAGACTGACAACATGGAGCAGCCTCTCCCTAGAAATTAAAACACGGTAAAGCTATCCGTAGTTTCAAGACTATACGAAAAAACAAGTGTCCCTTATCAATGAACAATCATGATGCAATGGATGACTCCATACCCACTCAAACATCCAATTCTATGATGCCTACAAATGGGAACCTCCCACAATAAATCCTCTACTGAATATTGTTCCTTGAGGTCGAGTCTGAATGAATCTTCACAACCTGAGTCTCGAAAACAATCCCACCATTAAAACTAAAAACATCAAAGCATACACGAGCTCAAACAATATCATCAACCATACTCATGGACAGACTGACATGTTCCATGATATTCCCCAACAACAGTAGCGATAAAATCCTGAAAGACTATCCAAGAGACACGAGTCCAAACCATCGTCACCTAGGAATGATAAAAAGATGTTTTATGTTAATTTTATTTTAAATAAATAATCAAAGACTGATAAAATTATATTAAATTCACTGAAAAAATGAGATGTGTAATTCCATCCGAATCATAATGTTTTCATTCTATAAAAATAATCTTATTGAAAAAACTGAGTTTTATACGATATATGTGATAAATTTAAGATTAATTCCCCTATTAATATAATATTAATTTGAAATAATAATTTCTATATTTTAGATAATAATTTACATAATATTTAATATTTCCAATTCATTTTTTTGAATAACTTTTAGATTATAAGGATTAATAATTATTACCATGAAAATATTTAATTGATTATTTTAAAAGAATCATATTATTAATTTCTAGGTATTTCTGAAAAATAAATTAAATTGAAATAATTAATATAATATTATAAATATTGAAATAATTAAATATAATAAATGTAATTTACTTTTTAATAAATAATAAATAATTTTAAAAAAATATCTTGATTAAAGTGATTTTTTAATAAAAAAATTTCAAGAGATTATTTATTTTAATTTAAAATTCAATTGTATTAATATTTATAAATTGAATTATATCAAATATGTGTTACATTAAGTTCCAGACGACCCATATTTGACTATATGGGTTATATTATATGTTTAATAAAACATAAAATCACATTATTCAAATATTGTTAACTATCTTAAACCTAATAAAGTGAAATATTAAAATGTGATGTTACACACCTAAATAACATGTTTAAAACACATGATAATACACTTAGTTGGGACCTTATTGACCTTAAAATACCCCAAAATCTGTTAATTTGAAACTTTTGAGCCATTGACCATAAAATAATTTCATAAAAATATTAAAAGTTAAATGGTGTTTCCAAAAGATCCCATTTATTCTCTTATAAAGGTGATCACTAACAAACATTCAAACAAACACTTATCCATAAATTTATTCCCTAAAAAATATAGTATTAAACTATGATGATCACTCCAACACAAATAGAATCCATTTTTTACTCTATGTTATCTTAATACTTTAAATATAAAGTGAACTTGCAAGGAACAATTTTGTCTCCAACATAAGTATTATCTCTTTATTGATTTTTTATTTTTAATATAACTCTTCCAAATATATAAGCACCATAATAAAATAAAAATTTATTTTCCTAACAATAACAATATTTTATATATTAATTTTTTACCCCTTATTTATTTATTTCCATCAACATAGAAAAACAATGTAACATCAATTTTTTGTGTGTGGACTACCGCCTCTATGAAAAATCATTTTTTCATTTTACTTATTTTTCTCATTAATTATCCAAAAATATCAGAATCAGGTCTAAAAAGAAAAAAAAATAAAAATAAAAATATTATTATACCCTTATAATGAAAATATATCAAACGAAACATCTCATTTTCTTTACACACCAATTTAATTAAAACATGTTCAAGATTGATTCGGTTTAACCACCTACATGAATGATGTTATAAAACTAGATTTTACAGCACTATGAGAACATGAAAAATAATTTTATTATAATATAATAAAAAAATATCGGTATATAATTATGCTAATATGATATTAATTATTAAACTTATTATTAAAGTACTTTTTTTATTCGCAAAAAATCACTAAAATAAGCCAACACTGATTTCATTTTAATATAGAAAAACTAAAACACATATGTAATAATATTATATATTTATAAATCACTATAACATATATATTAAATTATTTTTAAATATATATTTATTTTTTAAATTTTTTCAATGTAAGGTTACTGATATTGACATTATTAAGAATGAACAAAGATGTTAATGTTTATATCACTCGATGTCCATAATATGCTAAAAAAATAAATGAAATCATGATAAAAATTTATAATAAGAATTAAAAAAGGGAATATTTTTTCTTTAATTTTATGAAATAAAAATTTATTTTTGCTATTATTTCAGGATGTGATAGTTTGATCAATTAATAAGGGAATCAAGGTAAGGTATTTTCCTATCAATTTGCATTTATCTGGACAATTTTTCAATTACACACCTATTTTAATATAAGAGTTGTGTATACTACATATATAATATGTTTTATTATTAATTTAATCCACATACATAGTATTATATATTATATTTCATTTTTATTCTCCCTCAAGGGGTTGTATTAAAATGTTACTCAAACTGTACGGACTTATTTTCTACATTGTTCCAAAAGTTGAGATCTCTAAAATGTATTTATACAAATGGGGAATTTATATTATCATTAATTATAAATTATATAATATTTTAATATCCTATGGATATATTATTTAACTTTCAATATCCATTGAACAAATTTTAAATTATATGTTTTAATATCCTTTACGATTTTGTGGTTTTTCATCAATTTTATTTAAAATTCTTATATAGTTCTTCCAACTATAACAGGTAAATGTTTTATAAGAAGCTCGGAATTTTTTTTAAAACATCTATGTATTTTTTCATTTTTAATTTTTTTAAATATTTTTTTTAAAATTAAATGTTTTATAAATATTTCTGATTATATTTTTAAAACATTATTTTGATTTCATTTTTCCATTATTATTGATTTTTATGAGTAAATATTTACCAAATATTTTCAATCCCCTTTTCTAAAATGGTTATGAATTGTTTTGGTCTCGAATACTAAATATTCATTTAAAATTATTGTTTCTCAAATTATTTTCAATTATAATATTTGAAACATTTTGTATTTTCTCGGATATTTTATGTCAAGAAAAGGTTTTCAAATACATTATCTTTTCCTTGATAATTATTTTGAATGTAATTTGTACTTCCATGATTTTAAATGATTTTTGAAATCATTTGTATTGTTACTTTTATTTACCCTCAAAGTATTATCTTTCTTAAAATGATATTTTTATCATACGTTTGATGTTTTTATGAAATGATTTATTTTTAAAAAATAATGTTTAGATATTATATGATATCCAATATTTAGGTTATGTTATGTTTTTGAAAGCATTAAGAAACCCATTATCATTCCATGGGTTCATTAATATATGTTAATGATTTATTTTTTAATATAATTTTTCTTATGTATGATAATGGTTGGGATCTTATATATACCCCAAATGATTTTGTTAAAGATTTATATCTCAAGGTGTAATAATAGTTTTCTTCATAATATGAATTGTGGGTATTTATTTCTCAAAAAATGATGTATGCGAATGTTATTTGTTCATAATATGAAGCATGGAATTTTTTTATCTCCCAACATAAAGGATGGTAATTATATTTTTTTACATTTTTATAATTTCAATATTTCTATATTTATGCAAAAAAATAATTTTTATTTTACCAGACATATATTTATATATTATTATGATTGTGATCCGTGACTAATGTCAATTGTATTGTTATTCTAAACACATTTTCAATGCTATTGTTTTCATTCATTTGAGATTACTTGTCCTTAGTTCAAGGTTTATGGAAAACTAATATTTTCCCTTGTAAATTTTAATTCTAAAATCTTGTACTGGCCGTGTATTCTATCATTATTATGATCCATACCATGATGAAATTTTGATAAGTATTACTTTACTATGCATTTGGGATTAAACCTTTCATATGTTTTCATTTCCCTATGTTATGAAGAAATATGTTACATGTGGGATGTCTACATGGCAGTTCAAGGAGTTTTATTATGGAGAAAATATACTAGAGTAATATTTTAATGTAAAAAATCACCGAGAAACAAAATATTTTGGACCTTTGATTTTGTGAAAGTTTGTGAGATGTATCATTTAAATATTTAGATCAATGTAGTATTTAAGTTTTTTTAATCATGGGTAACCATAATTATGGGCCACATGAACACACATTTGATCAAGAAGCAATAAATGTCTCACGAGCTACATTATCAATCAAGTCTCATCCATTAGTGTCAAGGAAACCAGCAATCACACAAGGTTAATCTTCACCCATGGGACGTTATCAGTTCATTTTAAATATTAATTTAATTAGTTAGGATATAAAGGTTACTAACAAATTTAAAATGCACTAGTTCAGTCACTTTAATAGGTTTGGTCGATAAATTAATGAGTACTCCATTTTATTAATCTCCCATTTATGAATTAAGGTTCATTCACATATGAATGTAAAACTTATATCAGATTAAATTAAATGGAACATAATAACCTAGGGTGGATTACAAGAGACCACTTACCCTAAACAGGCCCAACTCTCAGTCCTAGAAAATCCAAAAATATTTCTCTGTGTCGTCTTATTCCATTTGTAATCCATTGACTACCATAAGGTCTTATTTAAGCCCAATAATTCCTATTAATTAATTATAAATCATTTATAAAAAAGTAAATGGTTACAATGAAACAAACATTTAAAAGGCTAAATTAATGAATATAGAGATACATATATGAATCCATATCATAGTCAGAACATTAAACTAATCTCCACAATGTTATGTAATACACTTATATCTTATGTTTGGAAGACTACCTATCACATGGAAACACGATATAGATATGTTTGATATAATTAAATTTAATCCTTTTTATTGAAATTATCCAAGAAACACAACATAGAAATAAAATATTCCAATAGAGTTCAATCCACTCCATGTGTACTACCAATTTTGGGGAGAGGAAAATCACCAAATGAATTTGACTATACAGAAAAAAATTTAACTCAATTAGAACAAAAACAAAATAAGAGATCATAAAAGGATATAACTTAATTAAAACACTTATCAAAACCATAAATTAATCATCACGGTACATCCATTATCCAGGAAAATGAAAATATTCGTTGATCATGGAAAATTCCATCATGATATGATGTAATTTTCATCTGATTCTTTAAACAAGATTACAAAAACGATGAAATAGGGAACAAGATGATCAAATGATAGAGGATCTATGAATAAATGATTTCAAATGATTTAAGGGTGTAACATACCATGGGGATCCTTCAATTATAGATTATATAATGATCAGCAGATGTAAAAGGAATAAAGAGTCCACGATCAATTAATAATGATGGATATTAAAAAGGTTCACCAATTATTTCAATATAGACATTACTTGGATTAAAGGGATCTCTTAAAGGTAGAATGAGAGGTGTCCACAGAGAAATAAAACTCAATAAATAATACAAGAACAATTAAAAACGATGGAGTATTTATAGAAAAAATGAACAAAATCCCTCCATTAGGTTATTCCTAGCATGCCCCACTAGCTTAGTCAATCAGGGTCCACTAGTGAGCTATTGGAAAACTAGATCAATGGTGGATACTTATAGTTAGTAGTGGTTATGACTAGCTCACCATTTTGATGGTTCAAGTTTTTATCTAGCTGGTGGGTCATACTAGGAAGCATGGCCTCTTATCACCCCATCGACTTGCTGGTGGCTGCTGAAGAATCCTAAAAAACTTCGAGAATTTACCTCTTAATTCTTGAGTCTTTAGTCAACCTCCAAGCCTCCTTTCATGTCTAAAATAATCCCTTTATGATGTTCAAACATGAATCATCTCTATTAGACACCCAATTATATTAATGATTCTTCCATTAGAATAAAATTTCCACTTCCCAGTGAAATCAACAACACATAATGATGCGTGCCATTATAATCTCCCAACCGTAGCACTTATCAGCCTCGAGAAGTTGCAGTAGCACATGAATCAAACCTCCCAATATTCCTTGATCATAATCCACATTGAGTTATCTATGTACAGTACTCAAATTCAAAACCACAACCTCAATTCCATGTTCATTTTTGAATATACATCATGTTCCTAGTATGTGACTCCAAGCACATCATCCTAATCTAAGAAAATCTCAGTGTACAAAACACCTATAATGTGATCCCTACATCCACGTAACTCAAAACCCATGTTTTCTTCAAATGATTCTTCTTGAAGCATCATTTTACTCCACACTATAAAAATTTTCAGTTCTAACCAGACATTAGTAGTCTAATAACATGGCGATTGTGGTTCAGTTCGATCGTGATTGATCGAATGCAAGACACATTTTAAATTCAATATCAATACCTCATTCGTGGTTCCATGATGAAGTAATGATACATTCCTAAATAAATATAACATGATAATTATAACATTTAAAAATTACTTGTCTAACTCATAACAACTCATTCTTTACAAAAATAAAGAGCATGAACTAGTTCTATCCCCCTGTGATTTGGTTCACATGGATACACAGTTCAGTTCACATCATGTAAAAGGATCAAACTTTCACTTTTGGATTCAAAAGTAAAATATGTTGTTCAGTTTTTTATATAAAATATAAATTAAAATTACACAAAAAATTATACATTGTAATAAAATTTACTGTCTAGGTTATGGAAAATTTAAAAAAACCAAAAAATTTTATAAGTATTGTACAAAAATTATACAGTTAAAAAAATATTTTGGATTTTTCTATCTCCATTTACCAAAACAAGAACCATTAAAAAATCTAAAAATAATTGGAAAAATAATTTAAAAAATAGGGTGGTCATTAAATTTCCTAATAATAGAATTAAAATCCTTTTGAAATTATTTTTCTTTGAAAAACATAATTTTATTTTGTAATCATTTAATCAAATAACAAATTTGATAAAATAAATAATTATCATATGAATATCTATCTTAAATTTTTTTAATATTATTTCTAATTATGAAACCCATTAAAATTACAGAAAATATAATTCTATGAAATAATTATTTGATTTCTCATTCAAAAAAATTAGAAAATAATAAAATTTTATGGATTATTTTTATAACCCAAAAGATCGCATGAAAAATGGATTCCACTACTAGTATCACATGTGTGTTAGTGTTCCTTTCAGGTAATGGGTTTACTCCCTATACAATTTCATACAATTTGATACTCATGTGTCAAATTTTAATAAATAATTTTAGAGGTTACACCTTCTCAATCATAACCGAAAACCACTCAAAATATTAAATAGATTACTTTAATTAGATGAAATCATAACTAATACTTCTTAACATGGAAAATTATCATTGCAATTAGAATCATGGTGAAATTCAGTCAAACAAGAAATAACATATATTTAAAATCGATAAACATAATCACTTAGGAATTGAAATGTATTATTGTACTCAAATGCACTAAATGTCATCATTATTTATATGTGATGGAAATATCTAATATTATGAATGAAATTCAAGGATATACAAGGATATTTCTCACATTAAATAATAACATTAATCATCTAAAAATTACTATAAATTTAAATAACATATTAAATAATAACTTTTATTGATATCACGGGAATTCCATACATAAACTAAAAACATTAAATTAAATTTTTTAACATAGAAATATATAATAATTACATCCTCTAAAATTTATTATAAACCCTAAAATATACAATTTTCTAATATTTTATATCATTGATTAAAATAAAAGTTCTTGAAAATTAAATTTTTTATTGAATATTTTTCTTTAAATGAATTCCATTAATAAAGTGAATAGAGATTATTAATTAAATATGTATAGTTGTTTTTAAGGAATATACATATATAATTTGAGTATAAAAAATATAAAAATAATTAAATTGTAAAATGGATGAACCCAAGGTTACTGGTTTCTAGGAACAACGTAAAATGAAATAGAATGAGTTTGGGGTTGATCCAATTCTATATGGGTAAACGAAAATAAGTTTTTATATAGAAATTTCACATTGTATATTTTATTAAAATAAACTATTTGAGGTGAGGAATAGTATTTTATAGATTTCAAAGTGACTATTTCATTTAATTTTATATTATATATAATGTATATATATATATTGATGTTTATTTCATTTCTACAGACAAAAATAACTGAAGTATTCCAGATTTTGATATATAAATAATGGAAAAAGTTGTTCATTAGTGTAAATAATAAAATAATTTTGCATGATAGACGTCAATAGATATATATATATATTTTTAAATATAATATCTACAACATAGTCTGGAATATTGAAAAATAAATGTATGTTATCTTCCAATAACATTATTTTATAATTTATTTATGACATTTTATAATACTCTTTGTCATAATGGGACATGATTTTGGTTGATGATAAAGATGGATACAAGTGGGAGGGAAAATTATGGCTTAATGTGTTGTGTTTGATTGACCCCTAAGTTAAAGATGACCAGAAAATGAGAAGCAATGTTGAGATTAATTTGATCAAATGGACACGGTATAAATAGTATTTTTAATTTTGTGAATAATAAAATAAAAAGCTTCCCACATCAAAACATTCTTTGTTCTTTCGACCCTTAATAAAAAAAATTATGATAGCTATGGTCTAAATTCTAAACACACACCACACGGGCTATGGCCCAGAGTGTGTTATGACCAAACCATGAATAATGATCCTTATACATAGTCCTCCCGATGATTTTATCGACACATACTCAAAACACACAGGCTCCGGCTTGCTGCACCTATGGACTCTCAAGGGCTTCGTTCAGTGTTAGTAATAAAACATAAGTAGTGGTCTACCATGAATTTGTATAACTTTTATGGGTAATATTATTTTATAGAAAGTAAAAAAATTTCAATCACTAAATAAATTTTTATCAAGGGTTTATTCTAATTGTAATCAACTTTTCATATTCAAAATTGGTTTTTACTCTAATTAAAATGGTTTTAATATGATCCTAATTAATATTTCAACATAACTGTAATATATGTTTCATAATGTATTATTACATAAGGTTGATTATATTTTGTGAATTCCTATGTTAAATTACCATTTAATTAATGTTTATAATAACTAGTTCATCGTATCTTCAAAGACTATAAAGATTAAATCAAATTATAACCTCTTTATTAAAAAAATATATAGACATAAAAAAAATCAAAACTAAAAATCCATATATATACATATACATAGTTATTTTTGAATAAATGATCGTTGATCAATGTTTATTTTCTAATTTCTAAATGTCTCTATGTTTCCACCTTATTCGTTGTATTTTCTCTATTTTATTTTCTAATATATTTCTATTTTTTATAGATTCAAGAGAAGTGGTATAAACCATCGATAGTATTTCTTTGATTATAGGTCATCTTATTATTTTACTGATGTTAGTTATATATTTAATAACATAGTTAGAAGTTTCTATATTATAATTGTGTAGTAAAGTTAGTGATTAAATAAAACTTTCTTCAATATTGTTTTAAAATTTTAAATTTTTTTTTATTTCAAAATAATCAAATTACCTTTACATATAATTTTCATTTATATAATTTCTTTAGTATTTATAATTTAATAATTTAAAACAATTTACAATTTTTCTAATTTCATATAATTATAAAAAAATATATTAAATTTTAATTTTTTTGAAAAAAGAAAAAATTTAATCATAAAATAATATCAAAAAATTTACATGTATATTTCATTATATATATATATATTATATTTTAAATAGTTGGGGGGGTTAACCAAGTGGCAAAGCCTCTCTGTAATCTTGTATTAGACTTAAGTTCAAATCATGGTGGGGGAAAATTTCCATAGGTAGGTGGTGACAAAGGCATGACACATGATATAGGAATGGTGTGATGCGGCTATTGTGCGTGGCTGGTTACACAAACATTGATATAGGCATGATGTTGTATAGGGCCTTATGGCTGGTTTGTGGGCATTTGGTCTATGTAATGGGCTTCATGACGACTATTCCTTCGGGCCTTGTGTCGAATAAATAAGGCTTGATGGGTAGGATATCTCTTAGGGGAAATAGACCATCTTTCTAGACCATGTGCATGGTGTGTGTTTGTTTAATCTCATTTTACCCTAAACACCTAGTATATATATATATTTATATATATTATTTTAAAATAAAATTCTCCAATAATGCTTTATAATTTTATAATAAACATTTAATAAAAATAATTCAAAATTTAGATGTTCAAATCATATATTTTTACAATGATAATCAGAAAAATATATCCATATAATTATATTATTTTGAACAAAATGATAATGTATTTATAAAAATTATTTTATTAATTATGAATATTTCTTAAAATCAAATATAATTTCTAGAAATTAATTATAAAAATATATTCAACAATTTTAATATTAAAGTATTTTATCTTAAATAAATATTTTTTCTAAAAAATTGATTGTCATTTGAGAAACTAAGTTACTATTTATTTGTTTATAAATATTTTATTATTTGAATATCTTCTATTCAATATTTATTTTTACTCTAGAAAATTAATTATTTTCATAAAGGATAACTTTTAAAAAAATATTTTTAAATTATAACACAATATATTTATTAAGATTTAATAATATGCTTAACTATATTGGATATTACATCCTCACCCTAATAAATGAATTTCTCCCCCACAATTCATTCATCATATTTAATAAAATTTATCATTTCTCTATTCCGAATTAGGAAAACAAGAATAACGAAACATGAAGGTACATATTTATATATAATTTTAAATGAAAGTTTTATCGCTTATATTTTCATCAAACGAAATCCTATAATATCCAATTTTGTCTAGGTCGTAACCCTATTACCAACTATATAGGGCCCAAACCCACACTATTTTATTCAACATTGAATCATGTAGTGTAATGTTTTTATATAAAAGATAACATCAAATTACACAGTTATACATTCCTTGATGTTTTTCTATTTAGGGTTTGAATATTTTGGAAATTCCATACATTTGTATGTGATTTGTTCAAAAGTTATTCAATTTTAATTTTTTTTTCATGCGTGATAACTCATTTTATGATACAAGAAACTTTTTTATTGCTAAAAAACCTATGAAAAATATTTTTAAAAAACAGTATGAGAATTTAATTAACTTGTAAGGGCATTTAAATCCATTGAAATAGTTTTCTTTGAAACATTTAAATTTCCATTTAAAATAGTTAATCAAATACAATATTTGATAAAATAAATACATAACGTAGAATATATATCTAGAAATCATTTATTAGTATTTTTTATTTTAAAAACTATTTAATTTACAAATAATAAATAGTTCTTTAAACTAATATATGGATTTTTACTTTAAGAAAATTTTATAATAATATAATTTTATTGATTAATCATGATACCCAGTAGAACAAAAAAATCAACTAACAACTGTTAATATCACATGTGTGATAGTGTCTCCTTGGGGTCATGAGTTTACTCTTCATACCATTTCATATCATTGAATGCACATGTGAAAAATATTATGTTATAAATTTAGTGGTTCTGTGTTTCTCATTCATAACCCAAAAAAACATTGAAACATTACAATGAAAAATATAAATAAATATTTATATTACTTCTTTAGTATGAAAATATCATTCTTATAAAAATTTAGGATAAATCCACTCGTAAAAAATATCATATATATAATAGTAATAAACACAATCTCTTAGGGATTTAAACCCATGCATGTACTCAAATGCATGAAATCACAAAAATATCTATAGATTATGGATATATGTATTATTATGAATGACCTTCATGGATGTATAAGGAAATTTCACACATAAAATATTATATTTAATTATCTACAACTAAATATTTATAGTTTTCACACATAAAATAATAACTTATTTTTATTTCCAAGGTCATTCGACAAAAAAATAATAACCTTTCATTAAAATTTTTAACTTGGAAATTTTAAATAAAATAAAATAGTAAAATAAAATATAAAAGTAGCGATATAGATTTTTGCTATTGTTTTAAATCATATACAAAAATAAATTATATTTCAAATAAATTATTTTATAGAATAATTATCTATAAAATCATTTCCCATAATGAGAATTTTAGAGAAAAATTAGTATATATGTATAGTGTTGTTTTAGGAATAAAAATAAGTTATTGAAATTTAAAACATTCCCACTATCATAAATTATAAAATAAATAAACCAAAGACTACTGGTTTCTGAATACACAGAAAAATAAAATAGAATGAGTGTGTGGGTGAGATGGGTCTTCTTGTGTACAATAAATGATGGTTTGATATTGAAGATTTTATATTTATATTTTATTAAAATAAATAATTTTAGGAGAGGAATTGTATTTGAGGGTTTTACATGTTTCCAATTCATATTTTTTAATATAAAATAAAATATGTTTTATATATTTTGGTGTTCATTTCATTGTTATAGACGTAGATATTGAAAGGAATTTGTATTTTTTAAAATAAGGAATGGAAAAAGGTGTTCGTTAATTTAAATCCTAAAATGATTTATAATGCTAAATTTTAATTGATATATATATATATATACATCTAAATAATTCTTATGGAAGGAAGGAAAAAACATTTCTGATCATTGGTCGTTTCTATTTAAAAGAATTAGTTCATTTTAGTGGACTGTATGTCAAGATGGTCCATGATTTTGTTGAGGTTAAAGATGGATTCATGTGGGAGAGAATGTGATGGGATCGATTGTTGGGTTCAATCGACATCGAGGATGAACATTACCATAAAATGAGATGAGAGGTCATATTAATTTGATACAATATACTAGATATAAACAAATTTCAATCAGGTGAATATTGACTTAAAAATAGTCCAACATGAAAATGGTGAGTGTTATATAATCCCTTAATAGGACAATCGATGACATATCCAACCTGAATCCAAAAAACACACTAAACATGATGAGTCCGAGCGGGCACTATGTCCAACCCACAAACCGCCAGACTTATACACATTACTGCTTATGCTTTGCTCGACCCCTGCTCAAAACTTGTGGGATCTAAGATGCTATACATATGAACTCTAATTGACTTAGTCAAGTGACACTAATCCCACCTAAGAATTGTTTTACTGGGAAATCAGATTCCTTTATGGGTAATATTTTTTTGGAGAACCAAAACAAAATATATTCAAATTTAAAATCAATTTTAATCATTTTGTATAATCTTTATATTTTAGTTTTGATATTCAAACAAGGTTGTTAATATAACTAAAATGGTATTAATATGAACCTAATTAAAATATAAACATAATTTTAATATAAATTTCATAGAATTTTATTACATTATGATTATTTTATTTTGTGAATACCAAAATTAAATTTCTTTTTAATTATGGATTATAACAATTCGTCCATCTTATCTTTAATGGATATAATGTTTAAATCAAATTATAATTTATTTAAAACAAATTCCAACCATCGTAACAATGGTTAGAAATAAAAATTCTTACAAATGTTTAAACATAGAAATATTTAGATAAAACATCCCCTCTAGAAGTCCATTTTCTTATATCGAAAATGGTCATTTATTTCCCTATTATAATTTATTTTAACTATCAACCTTGCTAGAATTTTTTATTGCAGAAGATTCAAGAAATGTCAGCCGTACCTTTGACATTATTACATTTATTTGATGAATTATAATTGTTTTACTGATTTTAGTTATAATTTTATTTAAATATTTTGATGATTATGTATTCTAATTGTGTATTAAAGTTTTTGATTTAATAAAATATTATTCATTATTGTTATTAAATTTATATTTTTTTAAAAATAAATTATATTACCTTTAAATATTTTTATCTTTTATATAATTTCATAGATATTTATAATTAAATTCTTTCCACAAATTTAAATTTTTATAATTTTCATTAATATTCATTATTTTCCTTAAATTATTAATTTTATTTATTTTAAATAACGAAAGAAAATTAATTATTTTTTATATCATAAATTTTGTAAAGAAATATCAGTATATATTTATATTTTATTTTAAAATTCAATTCTTAAATAATAATTTTAAAACTTCAAATAGCATTTGAAAACAATTCACATAAATCAAGTTATTCAAATCATAAATTTTTACAGAAATAATAAAATAAATATATACATTCTAAAATATTATTTTAAACAAAATAATACCATATTTATAAAAAGTATTATTTGTTTTTGATTGTGAATATTTATTTAAATCAATTATCATTTATTGAATAATAATAATAATTATATAAAAAGTTTCAATATTAAAATATAATAGCTTAAATGAAGGTGTCTTCATAAAAAAAAATTTCATTTGAGAAGATAAGTTAATATTTTTAAAATCATTAATATTTTATGATATTAATATCATAATTTAAAAATATATTTTTGATTCTACAAGAGACTTTAATTTCATAAAAGATTATTTAAAAATATTTATTAGTTAATTATAAAATAATATATTTATTAATATTTAATATTATGATTAAATGTTGAGGATGATACACTTATAACTAACTACCTACATGATCTCATCCAAAACACACAATGTTACATGAATCCCAGACCTAGGTTCCTTAAATTTTGACAGAATCAATAATTCATTCAATACCCTTATGAAAAATCATACAGATTTAAAAGGAATTTAACCAGGTCAATCATTGACTACTTTAATCTACCACAAGTTTCTCATACATCCACCAACACACTAATGTTACGACTCCATACTTTTCACAGATTTCATTCAATATGTTCGATGTCACCCTTTTGACTCCATCCAATGATATATCTGATTCAACATTTGGAATTCATTATGAAACCATATACTCATGGTTCATTTACACATCTATCTTGTCGTGTCAACATTATAGTTCAATGACCAGTATTATGAAAGAACATGACCCTTCCAAAAATGTAGCTTGTTTCACACATTATAGGTCGATTCTTTCCACAATATACTTACCCTAAATTTCATTTTTTGGTATATCATCAGTCACCCAAAACCCATCTAGTTTATCATTGAATGTGATAAATATTTGTGACCATCCATTCATACCAAATTTTCAAGAAAAAACTAAGCACTGAACACCCTGGAATTGGTAAAATATTGTTAACTATATCTAATAATCAATTTCCAACATGGAAAATATACTTCAGAAAACTATGTTGGGGTTACAAATTCTGACCAAAATAGTTGTTTACTAATCATATGATCCACTAAACCGAACAACAATAAATCCATATGATGAAATTACCAGGTACAATTATCAAAGGTTTACTGATCTATTATTGATTCCATCTTATTCCATGGATACATTTCTATATAGAAAAAATCTAGGTTTCCAATCCCTATGAAATTCAAGCTATAAATGATAATTGCTAATATAAAGTGTGACCATGAACAAAATTCATTCGTAAAATAACATTACTAACAATTCTATGTTCACAAGTTTCCCTACACCCCTACTTCCCCCGATTCAACATCCTACATAAAACTACTCCTTGAAAGTTCATTAACAATGATTTTCTAACGATTCATGACAATATAACTTTTTTCTCATCCAAGGGTGAATTTTTCCACAATGTCATGGAACTACAAGACATAATCATACGCCTCATTAGTTTCCTTCACCACATGGTGTCATCTCTACAATCATGAGAACTCACAACACTCCACATTTTAAATTGAAACCTATTTGTTCTTAGATTCATAGTGAACTACCTAAAACATGGTGTTTGATCAAGCCATTGAGTTTCCTCCCATACTCTAATATTCTATATTCTAACAACCTTTGATTTTCACATGCAATCCAATTATAATTTCATTCTAAAACAATGGGTCCCATAACCGTGGTCCTACGATCCTTTCCTAATGTGTCCTAGTTCCCTATAACCCATCCATGTATCATGGGTACTATAAATCAGGTAGATTCATAATCACAGTACTCATTGAAGTCTAAAAAAATTGCAGTTAACAATTTTAACGTTTCATCACCTTCACATGATTTATTCTTTATTGAAAAAATCCCTAAGGAATTAACCTCAACTATACCATCACAAGGAACTCCCTCACTTGGGTCACCATCATGTTGTATGGAACATCAACTCACTATCCACTAATTTCACATTCCTATGTACACATATTCATTCTAGAAACATTCACAAGGTTTTACTAGGTTCACAACCCATTGAATGTTTATTGGACACTCATATTTAGATACTTTAATATGGATTAATATTTAGATTAACCATGATGAGAGTATATAGAAAAAAATGGTTAGACAAAATTCCACTAGGATTTTTACATAATTTGAAATAATACCTAGATGATGTCAAAATTTAACATACCTATCTAACTACTAATCAAACATGGTTCTTTACAAATGTAATTATTTACCAAAAATTAATTAAAATTAACATTGTTCAAACTATGTATAGAATTAATACATCATCATAATCATTTTCATCACCATCATTGACACATCCATCATAATTACCCAGGTGGACCACACCATAGTATCACATGACCTATTACTAGAAGTAAAAACACATAAGTGTTTTTCAAAATAGAATGTCACCAAGAACTGATATGTGAAAAAAAATTATTTCCAAAGTAGCTGAGTCTTCAGTCATTGGTACAATCACATAGAAGAATCATATATTTCATGAGAAACCTATTTTCAGATATGATCCATGTAAGACCTCTTGATGATATAATCAACTATCAAATCTATTAGAAATAAGATATTTAAAATAAATGTGTTTCTTACAATGTGAAAATAGATGACCATAGCATCAAAAAATGAAGAACACTAATCCCATTCCATGGTAACCATGAAATCCATTGGAAATTGTGTTTTCAACACACTAAAATGAGTTTCATCAAATTTTGTGACACATTCTAATGGAAATTTTTTCAAACACCCCAAATAAGGGAAAAATAATACAACATACTCTGTTAAATTTTTTGAAACATCCAAACATGAATCATATATTATGAAATAAAACACCAAATTACCTCTGACGAACATCCCAAAACCCAAGAGGATACCAACAAGTAGCAAGGGTCTAAGGTGAAATAACGAGGATACTATACCCATCCTACAAGTGAAAAATAAAAAATAAATATCTCAAATATGTAATAATCATAAAATCAAGGTAATTAGAAACCATAAACATACCAAAAATAGAAATCTATTTGGAATCAATAGAGTCAAAAATCACAAATATGAATGAGAAAAAAATTTCCCACTAGGCTGATCACAATCATAATAAAAAATAATTAATGTAAAATAGGCTCCCCTCCCACTCCAAGATACATATCATCTTGATATTTAGACATAGAGAGGGTTATCCTACTAGATAATGAAATTCAAGCCTCATCCTATCCTTTAACTACATGACATGCGGGCTTCTTGGGTACCCATGTTTCATGGCCTCCTAAAAATGGTGTGTGTAAAAATATGTACGACACCACCAATGATGTCTAGTAAACAACAAGTATATGAATTTTATGTTCATGTATTAATCTCTATAGAAAGTGAACATGTAATACCTATATTGTAATAGTATAAATCAATGATACACAATTTAGCAAAAGAATGTCATATATTGAGCGTTCAAGTGCTCACTACGCCACTATGAACCCTGGCCATACATGATTTGTCTCTATCTCAAAAAAGTGCACCGACTATGTTTGATATAGTCGATTCCTTAATGTGATAATTCAAAAAACACATTTCAAACATCCCACTGGAAGGGATATCCTATGTAAAGATTCATCATTATCTCACACATCCCTCTCTGTGAGGTATAACCCATATAGAAAACCTTACATAAACTGCCTAAAATAGAGATAATATCACATTAAAACATGTATACATGATAAAATACCAAACATAACCTCATATAAAATAAGAGTAATAGAAATAATAAACCATATGTGAGAAAACATCAAACATAGGATTCTCATGGATACATACATTCACATAAGATCGAGACATAAAACATAGTTTCATAGGATACACAAGCACACACATGTAATCAAGACTCAACACATGTATAACCAGCTATATTACAAGTCAGTCCCTTATTATTGATGGTTAAGAAACAATAAGGACACAATGTCCCACCTGACCTATGGAACCTTGTTTGTTCTATAGGATTATTTATTTAATTAGTTAAGTAACAATATTTGTTAAATAATTGAAAATCATACTAGGTTACTCAATTAAGTTATCTGGGTATATAAATTAAAATATATTCCATTTTATTCATCTAAAATTTATTAATCTAGGACCATTCCCAATGGTGATTAACTTTATATCACATTCCAATAAATGGTATGTAATATCATAGGTTAGGGTTAAAATGACCACCTATCTCAAATAGAGACAACTCCTAGACCATTAAATTCTTATCCATGTTTTATTTATTTTCCAATTAAATTCAATATCCATCGATCACCGTGAGGTCCTATTGTCACGATCCGTTCCCCCGGGCCCATGTCATGACTACACCAATACTGCCTTCCATAGGCTTGGGGATGGGGTATAGCACCAGAAAGTCATATCCCCAAAACGGGAAGGTATTTCCTTTAAAAATGTACAAGCACACAACCAAGAACACCAAAAGAGAGAACCATGAAGAAAAAAATATAGTAGAACATTTCTTTACTCAATGTAAGGGGCTAGAATAGAATCCCAACTGAAAGATACAACTACCATTGAAAAACAGCAACAACCCGGTTGATCGTCCACAAAGGATATTACCCAAATGGTAAGTACAAATCGTCTCAACATCTCTCCATGTCATCCAGTATACTCTATGTACCCACTTGTCCTAGATTCCTAAAGTCTCAGCAAAGCTACTCTTCATCTGCACAAGACCTAATGAGGTGCGGGGAAAGCTTGTGTAGAGGTGAGTATAACCATACTGAGTAGGGATCCTGAGACCCGTGGATGTCTTTCATAATTACAGAAAGAAAAACCACAACACATTATCTTAATCACAAAGCACACAGAAATAGGCATAGCTCAAAATAGATATACTAATCTCATCCAAAAATAATCATAAGTAATCATCCACAATCCATTTTTAGAATTTCCAAAGAAGGCCCAAAGCATAACTCAAGGATCAGGAGTACACTCTCCATGAATATTAAATACATGAATGCTGTCGTTTGAGAGATGTACTCTATCAGGTTCAACTAAACCATTCATAAGGGAAGGTCTGTAAGGACATGCTTCATCGAGAACTTTCAGATACAACTGACTATTTTACCCTACAATAGAGGACCCGCTATCACAGTCTTGCACCCAAGTGAAGTCCAAAACAAACCAAGTGAAGAGTCCCATGCCACGAAATTATGTTCTGTAGTCAAGGGAGCTCCAACTACCTTGATGTACCCACTCTCTGTCACTACTCGAAGACGGGGGAGTACTACTCTATATGGGAGGAACTTCACCCTACCTACACAAGGAGTACAAATCTGGTAGTTTGTTTGTTGTAGGGAACCCACATCCAAGTTTTTCAGGGGAGTACAGACCCCTGGCTAGAGGACTCACACCATAGAATGGAAGGGGACTATGACTCTATATGTGATGACCCACACCATACCTGGTAGGGGAGTAAATCTCTGGTATTTTGTTCGTTGTGGGGGACTCATGCCATAGTACATTAGGGGTGTACCGACCCTAGGCTAGAGGACCCAGACCCTAGCACGACTGGGGTGTACCGACTCTGATTTTGATCTCAATAAAGAGGACCTGCACCCACGGTTGATAGGGGAGTACCTACTCCTAACATAGAGGACCCTCACCCTACCTAGTAGGGGTGTACTGGAATCTATTTGAGTTATTTTTGGAGGACTCATTCCATAGTATAATAGGGGAGTTCCAACTCCAATGATAGAAAACCAATAAGAGGGAAACATAACCACAATCATGACGTGTGGAGTCTCATCTCTACCGAAGTAGAGGAGTAAGGAATACCTGTCCCCTGAGTCATCGGGGGATTAGCCGTCCTAATTCTCACTATAAGAGACAACATGGTTCAGATCATCTGGTTATCGGCCATGCCTCAACTGGCATGAAGATCCACAAATATGTATCTCGATGATATGTCATGGAAGAAGGGTTTGAACGCAGTAGAAGACATTTCAACTCGACATCCAGTCTATAAACCATATGCATTTTAGTGTCGAGGGCTGGTAGGATTTGAGTACAGTCCAACCTGGCCAAAACCCAACTTTATTTGACAGCGATGTGGATTGTTAGAAAAGGATCGTCTCACTCCAAGGATCCCAGCACCACTGACGTTTTGTTTCAAACAGATGCCCGGTTCACAAGATACGGTCTTTTAAGAGTATCTGGACTGGAGAGAGGTCCGGGTCTGGTCCGACCAAGTCTGGGCCGACTCGACCCTGGCTGGGTCCGACCAAGCCCGAATAAGTTAGGTTGGGCCACAGTGGGCTTGGCCCATCAGCTAGAGGGACGCCCGCGGGGTCGCGCCGTCCACTACTCCAAAAAGGCCCAAAAGAGCCGTTCGACTCCTTTATTTGTGGCACCAGGTGGCACCCCCTATTCCACCGCGGCGAGCGTCATCTATCTGCCACCCTCATCCACTGGCGATGGTCACCAGTGCTACCATGTCAGTGCTGCGATTGTGGTTCTTCTACGGGTCACTAGGTGAGCACTGATGGCATGTTCTTATTTCTGAACGCACCTACGGTTCTCTCAGGATGCCGCTATTGTTGTCCGCTTCTCGGTATCAAGGTTCTTATAATTTGGAAAAACCCCTCTCCAAATAATGTAATGAAAAAAAGTGGCAGAGGGTCTGTGGCTTGTGCATTTGACTTGCGCCCTCCGCATTATCATTTTAACAAGTGGGGGAATTTATATATCTCATTAATATAATGATAAACCCTAATCAAACACCCTATATTGAAAAACCACAAATTCAGGAATGGGGCGAAGAAATGATGGAATTTCGTGAAATAAATGGCAACCTGTAGCTCTAGATCTTTGGAGACATAGTGATGGTGGAAGAATATTGTGCGTTCGGTGATGTTGACGACATTTGTCGATCCCAGTTCATTGCCGCCTGATCTTCCATCTTTGTTGGTGGAAGGTGTCACAACCCAGGAAAATAAAGAATATAAAATTTTCATGTTTATTAATAATTTTGAATTAATTATTATTTTTATTTAAATGGGGATTATATATTCAATGGTGTACCTGAAAAGAAATAATGGGTTTCTCCGAAATCTAATGTTTCACCCAATGATGAGACATACTTAAAAATAATAATATATTATTATTTTAAATTGTTGTTAATTCCTAAATGCTGGAACGATGAGAATGAACAGAACTAACCAGAATATGATGATACATGTCTGATAAATGTTTTTAAAATCATCCAATAAAATTTAGAGGCTTAAAATTTAAGGAATCTAATTTTAAGCATAAATACTCTAATATTTGTTAAAATGCCGATTAACGACCATTTAATGGAGAACCCTCATTAAATATTGTTTCGGTCACTTTAATATTTTCTATTTGACAATATAAAATTCTTCTTTATAATCGGGACATCAAAATTTACTTTGGGTCATTTTTTGGTATTTTTCTAATAGAATTTATTTTTTAATGAATAGTTAAAAATACCGTATTTTAATTCAAAACTACATTTTTATCTAATATATTTATATGGTTAGATTATATTTTAAATTGGTTTCATAGTTTAAATAGATTTTATTTTTACTATTTAATCCAACGTTGGTCATTGGAATTATTTTCACATTGAAATTGGACATAAACTAGTGTCAATCTTCTGATAGTTATTATTTCAAAAAAACTCACTTTTTGTTTTGAAAACAGGAATTAATTTAAAATTAATTAATTCATCTTTTATCTATTTAATTAGGTAAAATAGAAATCATTTTTGAATTCATAATATCAAATAAAAGTTCAGATTAATTTTTGTTATTTAAATATAAAACGACAATTTTTAATGAATAGTTAAAACACTGTGTAACGCCCCGAACCCAGTTACCCAAAGTTAGTGAATTATTACATAACATTGGAATGATCACAAAAGATCAAGTCTCGAAATACTGATTAGTTTAGTATCCTTGTAATAACTAGATACATTCATAATGTTTACATTACATCATAAAGTGAAAACTACTTCAACAACATCTTGACTTCATATCCCCTCATACTATCCCTGCAGGTCATTCATAAATTACTTCTTGGAATCCTAGGAAAAATAATACATTGAAATAGGTGAGCTAAGATGCTCAGTAAGGATAAAAATATTGCATAAACATTCATAAATAAGATTAAACATTTAAGGTAATGTATAACTAAAACAAAATCCATTTAAACTTGAACATCATCATAATATGACAAAGATAAAATGAAATAATTCCATCTACTTATTCACATGGATATTCTACTAGTCTAATAATCACATGCAATATCAATGACCACTTTCATAATGATGGAATGCATAATTCCAAAATATCATAACCATATTGTCAAGGCCTCGTGCCAAGACTACAAATAAGATTTTGTCAAGGCCATGTGCCAAGACACTAGTTTGTCTCATGAGACCTGCCGATGCATCGAGGAGGTATAGCGGGCTCCACCTATCACATATTAAGGCCAAATAATTCCTCATATGAATAGGTTAAAACATAACATAAATATTCGTATTAAAACAAGCATACGAAATGTCAATACTTTTTCCATAAACCTTCAATGGTATAAAAATAACACAGCCACAATCAAACATATTACAAAACCTTCAATACAATATGGAAGTTTTGTATCATAATAAATAAACTTTAAATAATCTTAAAATCTATCAAAGGATGTTGACATATATGAAATCAAAACTATTTGAGAGAAATATCTCTTTTTTGAGATCATTGAAAAGTCACACATTTATAAAGGATGTAATTTAAAATTGATTTTTGAATCAAAGTGTCCCATACCACTTTGAAACTTTTGAAAAAAATTATCATTTCAAAACATTCATGTCCATATCAATAAATCTTTAGAATCATTTTGAAAACATGAACATAAATTAAAAATATTTAGAAAGATAAATCTTTAAAACATTTAAAAGTCAAATAATTTTAAAAGAAAAAAATTTACTATGAAAATATTATTATTATCCTGTAAGTTAAGCTTCAATGATTTTACAATGGTGGTAAATACCCACACCATCCGTATAAGTTAAAAAAAAGAAATTCTTACCTTAATTTGTCGAAAAGGTTAAAAAGGACCTTGTTTGGAAAACGACAGAAAATTTCATTTGAAACCATTTTATAAAAGGTATAACAAGGGTATAAATGAATTTAACACATATTCTATTAAATAGTAATATTTTTTGAAATAAATTTTAAGAAACATGGATGTAGATGATAATGAAGTCCTGGTAGATAATTATGTTTAAACAACCTCGGATAGTGAAGAGATTGTGAAATAAAACCTTACCAATTTTGTAACTTAAAAAAAATTCACCCAATGAATGATGTGTCATAAAATGAATATATAAATACACATAAATTAAATTTTATTACACAAAGAATAAAATTATGGGCATTACATACACCACACAAAAGGTAATAGAGGTAATATGGCATGAATCTCACGAGTATAAGGAGTGAGATGAAAACCAATTAACCTGAACATTTCCTTGGTTGTGGGTAGGTTAAACACCAACATAATAGTGAAATAATTGTTATTAAATTATACAAAAATCATATAAATTAATATAATATCATATATGATCTTTTTAACATTTCTTTGTTTATAGTATCTTAGTATTATCGTCGTTTCGGGTGTTAACCTACTCATTTTATTTTATATGTTTTGTAACATAATCTGTGTTTGTTATGGATAGGTTGTTTATTATTCATATAAATAATTATATAAAGTCCTTAAACATTATTTTTAATCATCAAATTAGAATTATTCTTTAATGGAAACAATGGGGGAATAAATCTCATCATGTTCATGGAGACGGTAGTTTGTACGTACGCATGAGCTACAATATCATTCTTTTGATATTAAAATAATATATAATTGGATGTTATATAATATATTCAAGATCATTATAATGTTATATTTATTATTTTCATTAATTACACATCATTATTATACCCATCCATATAATAATATAATGAATAACAATTACACCACGATGTGGAGACGTTAAGCCGTACGTACGCACGTATGGTGACATTTCATTCAAAGGATGGATAGAATACTGAATATGGTTGTACCATATATATAATAACATCACAGTATATATAATATACTAGTGTTATTATTTTATAATGGAAATAACAAAGAAATAAGAAGTTGAAGAAGAAAGGAACTTGAAAGAGGATGGTAAAAACATTACCTCTTCTTCGGGTTCTTCCTTTTGATTTGATCAAAAGGGCACCATAGGATGGCTTTAAGACTAAGTTAATGCCTCTAGGTTGAATGGAGGGATTTTGAGAGAGTATTTGGGCAGCTGTTGGCCGAACCAAAAGGCTTTGAATGTGTGAATTAGTGAGAAGAGGAAGTTCCCCTTTATAAGAGGGGTGAGGGGCACCTTTGGAAATGCTGGAAATATTATTTTATAATAAATTTATATTCAGTTTATAATGGATCCAAAGTGTATTATTAAACGTATAAGGTGGTTATGGGTCAAAATAATTTCAAACAATAGAATTTAGATAGTTTTGGGTCATTATAATAACCTTATCGTTTAGTTTTAACTCTTAGTTAATTAGTTTAACATTTACCATGTCACTTTGTATTTTTATATTATATAGTTAATAAACATACTCTATACATCCAAGCGACCCAAAATCGGTCCATTAATGATTCACCTATCATGATATATGTCGTTTGACCAAAACATCGATATTTAGGAATATAATATCAATTAATAATATAATATTTGTTTTAAAAACTCATTTATGTCAATTTTGACACCATTCAATAATTTATTTTTGTTAAAGTCTTAACAACATTATTAATTCGAAAACAAATCATTAAAGAAATATTATAATGTCATATTAACCAATGAAATCAATTTAGGTCATAAAATCATTCAAATTATATTTATTTTAACATATATAATACCAATTATTTGATTCATTCATTAATGAGGAAAATACAACATCATTATTGTTTCATAAATAATATTAATTATTAAAAGTCTAAAAATTATAAATAAAAAACAATTATGTAGGAAATATTTTTATATTTCTAATTAATATTTATTGTTGAAAATCCAACATATATAACCTAATGTAAAATTTTTGTTTCTAAACGATATATGCTTTTTTAATTTTTGTATTTATTTTAACTTAATTAATATAAAGTGTCCTTATCACATATAGGTGGATCCATGGGGTTTAAAAACCTACCCAAAGATACCCATGGAATGAAATGTATCAAAAAATAAGGTTAGGACAAGTTTTAGGGTAATATATTGTTATTATAATATTATTTTCTTCACCCTTATTTACAGGATTTACCCTTTAACCATGATAAATAAAATATTTACCAAAGTAATTATTTAAAATTTTTAAAAATAAAATTTACCTATTTACACAATTTGGACATGATGATTATAAATATGGAATCCATATTTCAAAATTCAAAACATATATGTGGATGAAAATAATTTAAAATTAATTCTAGTTAAAACAAAAAGCGTGTTTTTAAGAGATAATAACTATCAAATGATTAACAGTTGTTTATGTCCGGTTTAAATGTAAAATTATGTCCCATGACCAAAATTGAATTAAATGGTAGAAATATAATCTAAATATACTTTAAAACCTCTTAAATTAATAATTTATCACTATTAATTATTTTTATTGAAAATGTTGTTTTTAATTAAAATTTAGTAATTTTCAATTTTCATCAAAATATAAAAGTTATCCGAAAACTTCCAAAATTTTACACTAAGATAATTTTGATATTCCGAATTAAATAATGATGTTTATTTTACCAAAGTAAAATCAAATAACTTTCATTTATTAATTAAAAATTAATTCCCGCTGTCAAAACCAAAAGGCGTATTTTTACGAAATAATAACTACCAAAAGTTTGACACTTGTTTATGTCCAATATCAAAGTGAAATTACATAAAATTACCATCATTGGATTAAAATGTAAAAATATAATCTATTTATAATTCCAAACCACTAAAATGTATAATTTATCAATATAAATTATTTTTATTTAAAAAGTTGTTTTCAGTTAAAATATAGTACTTATCACTATTCACCTAAATATGAAAGTAATCAGAAAAACACCAAAAATTTATTGAAACTAAATTCTTATGTCCTGATTCTAAAGAAGATTTTTATTTTGTCAAATTTAATATATAAAAGTTTCAAATATTGGATTTAAAAAGGCTTCTCCATTAAAAGGCGGTAAAATTTCATTTTTTGAAAAATACTTCTTTTATCTGAAAAAAATGATATCCTCTTTACATTATATCTAAGAAACTCATAATATGTATTATAAACATATAAGGATTATATAATGTTCAAAATTCAGTTAATAATATTCATAACCACTTTTGAACGGCAAGTTTGGTAATCATGTGGTGTGCTTGAACTCGATATTGCGTGTAGTGCACGTTATTGAATTACTTTACAGAAATTACGTACTCTGAAATCATGGGGTGTTACATTCTTCCCTACTTCAATAAATTGTGTCCTCAAAATTTGAAATTTTTCTTTGAAAATAAATTTTTGAAAATTGAAAATACCTTTGTGGGGAAACTCACATCGAAAATTGGGTTAATAAAATTTAGTCTTAATAAGAGGAAAAATGGGAATGAAAAGTCACCACCAAATTATGATCTCGATTAAGAGAACATTGGGGGAATTATAGACACATAATTGGAGGAAAACTTAAATATTAATAGGGAGTTATTGAGGTCATCAATCACCAACAACTGTAGAATTGTGGGCCTCAAAGCCACCAATCTATGATGATTAAAAATACAATCAGTTCAACAAAACGTAAGGTATTAGGATAACACATTTTTTTTGTTTTAATATGCCTTACCTAATGTTTAGGAATTTATTTCCTCATAGAGTAAGATATGATATAATGTATACTTATGAAGTAGAGTCCCATCCTTTGACTAATTTATACCCCAACCTCATTTTTCACTCTAAAAGATAATATAACATAAAAAAATATTCTATTTATCCTATTCGTATAGGGCTCAAAAAAAATTTAATTTCTAATTCATCTACCAGAACCATTAAAAGATAAATTATTCAATCTTGTAAATCACATGGGTCAGTGGTAGGTGATACACCCTTGTCGCCCTTCGATTGCGGGTTGAAGTCTTGAGGCCTTTCCGGACGTGACAGGTTATCACCCGACCTCTAGGTTGTCTTTTTTATAACAATCCAAAAATAATCTTCACAATACCTTTAACCTTAAAAATATTAATCCAATGTCAAATATAATCCATTCCAACCATTATACTTATCCCAATCACTTCTGTCCAAACTCACAGTCTAAAATTTATAAGGAAGATAAATATAATGAAGGTTTTTTTTCCACGTAATAACATGTGAATACCTTCATCATGTACTGTTATAAAATATGGTAACACCCTGAATTACCATAAAACCTTATTTATTACATTCATGCTCCGTTATTACTTATAGAATACTAGATATATTCCTTATATCCAAAAACTATGAATATTCAAACAATGATGAAATAAACAAACCATTAATTAGTGCCAAGGTAGTCAATAATATCAAATATAATTTATCCAAATAAACCATCTATTATTCCAAAAATACTACTTCAGTATCCAGAACATATTAAGGATTACGTTTCCTTCAACCATGTATTTTCAAAAAACAATTTAACTTACTATTGAGTCACCTTTCATAGTACCACATAATATCAAATCTTCAATGAAATAGTACAACAATACAATCCTTATTTATCTACAATATTCATATAACTAGTACATCATTGATACAACACTCAAATGAAATAATTCATTAATAACAACATAAGAACACTAGTCATTCCTCTTCATCTGTGGTAGTATCATAACTTTAATATTATCCAATAGCATCATTTGGGGCATATTCTGATGGTTTGATCATTGATTCGTGTAGTGTCCCCACTCCTTGCAGATGAAGCATTATACATTTGAAACCTTTTTCTTACCCTCAAAATCACGAACGTGGTATCCTTTTTCTCCACAATTATAACATACTCCCACCCCTTCAAGTATTTTCCATGGTGATTCTTTCCACAGTTATCATATATGGTAAAATACTTCTTTACCTTCTTCTCTTTATATGTCTTTATCTTTACCATCCTTTTCTTCTATGGCTTCCCTTTAAATCTATAGGTTTTCGAAAAATCATTATTTTCTTATCAACACATGATATTATTTTTTCATATGATGATAATACATGGGAGACTATTTACCTTATAAATTCTGGCTTTAGACCATGAAAGATATGATCCTTCTTTCTCTTTGGATCATGTGCATTGCTGGAGTTCTCATTCCTTCTGTTGGGCACCGTTTCTAAACAATGGAATACACTATATTAGTTTATGAATAGAAATACCTAATCACAAACTTTTAAAACAGTTAACATAAATTAAATAGTATATGGATATAATCCATAATCCTACAAATGTCTTCTTTGAGGAAGTATATACTCATAAACCCTTTATAATGGTTTGTAAAGAAAACAAAATTATCGTAAGCATCTCTATCGGGAGTGTCGTAACCAAAAGTGCAATAAGGCCCACGGTCATGAACCATTTTCTATTCCATTCTATCTAAAAGTGGTGTTTTCGGGTTTTACCCCTAGGTACATCTGTGCCAGAGCCACCACTACCTACTTGTATCTAGACTGGGATGTATTTCTCGGAAAACTCACAAAATCTCTACAATACCAAAATTCTAGGAAGTTCTTCTATACTAATCCTCAAAGTCTATCTTAGGTCTATGTGCTCTAATCAGAGTTTATCAAAATCTAGCTTCTAAGGTTTGTACTAAACATCCTTTGATACCAACTGTAACGCCCCACCACCAGTTACCCAACGTCGGTGCGTTATTACAAAACATTGGCACGATGAAAAAAGATTAAGTCTCGAAAGACCGATTAGTTTAGTAGCCTTGGAATATCTAGATAGATTCTTAATGTTTACATTACATCATAAAGTGAAAACTACTACAACAACATCTTGACTTCATAACCCCTCATACTATCCCAGGAGGTCATTCATAAATTACTTCATCGAATCATGGGAAAAATAAAACATTGAAATGGGTGAGATTAGATGCTCAGTTAGGATAACAAATAGCGGAAAATTTCATAAATAAGATTAAACATTTAAGGAAATGTATAACTAAAACAAAAGCCTTTTAAACTTGAACATAAGAATAATATGTCAAAGGTAAAATGAAATAATTCCATTTACTTATTCACATGGATATTCTACTTATCGAATAATCAAAAGCAATATTAATAACCACTTTCATAATGACAGAATGCATAATTCCTGACTATCATAACCACATAGTCAAGGCCTCGTGCCAAGACTACAAATAAGATTTTGTCAAGGCCTTATGCCAAGACACTAGTTTTTCTCATGAGACCTACCGATGCATCGAGGAGCTATAGCGGGCACCACCCATCACATATTAAGTCAAATTCATTCCTCATATGAATAGGTTTAAACATAACATAAACATTCGTATTAAAACTAGCATACGAAATGTCAATACTTTCTCCATAAACCATGAATGGTATAACAATAACAAATCCACAGTCAAACATATCACAAAACCTTAAATAAAATATGGTAGTTTTGTATCATAATAAATAAACTTCAAATAAGATTAAAATCCATCAAAGGATGTTGACATAGATGAAATGAAAACTATTTGAGAGAAATATCACTTTTTTGACATCATTGAAAAGTCACACATTTATAAAGGAAGTAATTTAAAAGAGATTTTGTAATTAATGTGTCCCATACCACTTTGAAACTTTTGAAAAGAATTATCATTTCAAAGCATTCATGTCCATATAAATAAATCTTTAGAATCATTTTGAAAACATGGACATTAATTAAATATATTTAGAAAGATAAATCTTTAAAACATTTAAAAGTCACATAATTTTAAAAGAAAACATTTAATGTGAAAATATTCTTATAATATTGTAAGGGAACTTTGAATATTTTACAATTGGGGAAAATAGTCTCAGTCACCATATAAGTTAAAAAAAGACATTCTTACCTTAATTTGTCGAAAAGGATAAAAAGGACATTGTTAGGAAAACGACGGAAAGATTCCTTTCAAACCATTTTATAAAAATTAAAACAATGGTATAAATGAATATAAAATATATTCTTTTAAATATTAAAAATTATTTGAAATACATTTCTATGAAACATGGATGTGGATGATAAAGATGTCCCAGTAGATAATTATGTATAAACAACCTCAGATAATGAAGAGATAATGAAATAAACCTTTACCAATTTGGTAACTGATGAAACATAAACCCCATGAAAGAGGATTAATACAATTAATATGTAAATGCACATAAATTAAATTGTATTAAACAAAGAATACAATTATGTGTATTACATACACCACACAAAAGGTAATATAGGTAATATGGCATGAATCTCACGAGAATAAGGAGTGAGATGAAAACCCCTTACCTTGTACTTTTCCTTGGTTTAGGGTAGGTTAACCTCTTCTATAATGGTGAAATAATAATTATTAAATTATTAAAGAATCATATAAATTAATATGATATCATATATGATCTTTTTAACATTTCTTTGTTAATAGTATATTAGTATTATCATCGTTTCAGGTGTTAACTTATTCGTTTTAGTTTTTTATGTTTTGTTACATAATCTGTGATTGTTATGGATAGTTTGTATCTTATTCGTATCTATAATGATATCAAGTCCTTAAAAATTATTTTTAATCATCAAATGAGAATTATTATTGAATGGATACGATGGGGACTGAATCTCATCACATTCGTGGAGACGGTAGTCTGTACGTACGCACGAGTGACAATATCATTCTTTTAATAATAAAATAATATATAATTGTATGGTATATCATATATTAATAATCATTATCTTGTAATATTTATTATTTACATGAATTACACATCATTATTATACCCATCCAAATAATAATATATTGAATAACAATTACACCACGACGTGGAGACGGTAAGCCGTACGTACTCCTGTTTGGTGACATGTCAATCAAAGGATATATAGAATAATTAATATGGTTGTACCATATTTATAATAACATAACTGCATATAGAATATACTGGAGTTATTATTTTAGAATGGAAATAAAAATGAAAGAAGAATTTGAAGAAGAAATGAACATGAACGAGGGTGGTGAATACATTACCTCTTCTTCGGGTTCTTCCTTTTAATTTGATCAAAAGGGCTCCATAGGTTGGATTTCTGAATAAAGGAAGGCCTCTAGGGTTAATTGAGGGATGTTGAGAGAGTATTAGGGTAGTGGGTGGTCGAGCAAAAAGGTTTTGAATGTGTGAATTAGGGAGAAGGTGGAGTTCCCTTTTTTAAGAGGGGTGAGGGGAACCTTTGGAAAAGCTAGACAAATTATTTTATAATAAATTCATATTCGGTTTCTAATGGCTCAAAAGTGGATTATTAAGATTCTATGGTGTGGTTGAGTCGAAATAGTTTCAACCAATAAAATATATACTGGTTTGGGTCATTATATTAGCCTTATCTTTTAGTTTTAACTCATAGATAATTAGTTTAACACATTTTATTTTTATATTATATGGTTAATAAACATAAAATATACATCCAAGAGACCCCACAAGTGGTAAATTAATGATACACGTATCGTGATATAAGTCATTTGTCCGAAACTTATATTTTTAGGAATAGAATATAAATTAATAATATAATATTTGTTTTAAAAAATCATTTATGTCAATTTTGACACTATTCAATAATTTATTTTTGTTAAAGTATTAACATCATTAATAATTAGAACCAAATTAATATAAGAAATTCTATAATGTAATATTAACCAATTAAATTCATTTAAGTCATCATATCTTTCAAATTATATTTATTTTAATATTTATAATTCCAATTATTTGATTCTTTCATTAAAAAGGAAAATACTGCATCATTATTGTGTCATAAATAATATTAATTATTAAATGTGTAAAAATTATAAATAAAAAATAATTATGTAGTAAATAATTTTAAATTTCTAATGAATATTTATAGTTGAAAATCCAACATATATAACCCTATGTAAAAATTGTTTTTTCTGAAAGATATATGCTGATGTCATTTTTGTATATATTTTAAATCAATTAATATAAAGTGTCTTTATCACTTACAAGTTGATCTATGGGGTCCAAAAATCGACCCAAATATGACCATGGTCATCAATGTATCAACCAATAAGGTTAGGACACGTTTTAGGGTAATTTATTATTTTTATAATATTATTTGTTTACCCTTATTTACTGGATTTATACTTTAACCATGGTAAATAAAATATTTACCGAAGTAAATATTCAAAATGTCAAAAAATAAAAGTTACCTATTTAAAAAATTTGAAAATTCTGATTCCAAATATATAATCCATTTTTAAAAATTCAAAACACAAAAGTGGAAGAAATTAATTTAAAATTAATTACCATTTTTAAAACAAAAAGCGTGTTTTTAAGAGATAATAACAATAAAAAATTGACACCTGTTTATGTCCTGTTTAAATGTCAAATTATGTATTATGACCAAAATTGTATTAAATGGTAAAACTATATTCTTAATATACTTTAAAACCACATAAATTCATAATTTATCACTATTAATTGTTTTGATTAATAAAGTTATTTTTAATAATAATTTAGTAATTTTCACTATTTATCAAAATTTAAAAGTTATCCGAAAAGTTCCAAAATTTTACCCTAAGCTAATTTTGATATTAAAAAATCAATAGTGAATTCTATTTTACTAAATTAAAAATATATAAGTTTCATTTATTAATTTAAAATTAATTCTCGCTGTCAAAACCAAAAGGCGTATTTTTAAGAAATAATAACTACCAAAAGTTTGACACTTGTTTATGTCCAATTTCAAAGTGAAATTACATTAAATGACCATAATTGGATTAAAAGGTAAAAATAGAATCTATTTATACTTCCAAACCATTAAAATGTAAAATTTAACAATATAAATTATTGTTATTTAAAAAGTTGTTTTCAGTTAAAATATAGTACTTGTCACTATTCACCCAAATATGAATGTTATCAGAAAAACACCATAACATTATTGAGAATAATTCTTATGTCCCGATTCTAAATAAGAATATTATTTTTTCAAATTTAATATAAAATGGATTCAAATATTGGATTTAAAAAGGCTTCTCTATTAAAAGGCGGTAAAATTTCATTTTTTGAAAAATAATTCTTTTATCTAAAAAAATAAATTCATCTTTACATTATGTCTATGAAACTCATAATATGTATTCTAAAATTGTAAGAATTATATAATGTTAAAAATTAAGTTAATAATATTCATCACCACTTTTGAACGGCTAGTTTGGTAATCTTGTGGTGCGCTTGAACTCGGTGTTGCGTGTAGTGCAAGTTATTGAATTACTTTGAAAAATAACATACTATGTAATCCTGGGGGTGTTACACACATAGTAGTAGTTGAAAAGAATAATTTTTCATTTAAATGAAACTATACTACTTAAGTGAATTGAATTTCAAAAATCCAACATGCATGGTTGTTTTTATTAATTAAAATGTGGTTCAATAAGTTGAAAATATTTTTTTGGTGAATAGTATCTTTGGACTTTTATTTACCACAATTCAATGTAAATAGGGTAATTTAAGGTAAAAATAATTTTATAATAATATTGAATTACCTTAAAAATTGCCCTAACCTTATTGGATGAGTAATATCTGACTAATAAAATCCTTGGGTGACACTTTTGGCCTTTGAAACCTACTTGGGTAAGATAATGATATTAACAAATTTTTATTTAATGTAAAAAAATATCAAAAGCACGTATTGATTTGTTAAAATAGTTTTAATCCGGGGTTATATAATTGATATATTTTACTATAAATATTAATTATAAATATAAAAAATTTCATACATGTTGGTATTTTATTTATAATTTTTATACATCAAATATATAAAATTACATTTGACACAATAATGATGTAGTGTTTACCTCTATGATGAATGATTTAAATAAATTAGATTATAAAGATTAGAATGAAATAAAAAACCTATCCAATACTATATGGATGCTTTTATCTCAAAAATGAGTCATATTATCTTCATCTTTAATAGTTTTCAGTCGTTTAGAAACAGAAAATAACTACATAATTAAATAATATTTTCAAACATTCTTATAGAGCCCCTCCTCTCCCTTATAGAAATCCTTCACCACTAACCCCTTAATAACACATCTTAATCCCCATGGATCATCCAATGTCTGCCCAAATAAGATCTCATGATCCCTATCTTCCTCCTAAATTCCTTACCTTAGGTAGAAAGAACTTAATGAAATCGTTTTGGTTAAAACCAAAAAGAGTTACCCGATTTGAAGGTAACATCTTTTCTTATGTTATTTTATTTTATTTTACTTCTCCAACCCCCTAAACACTTTTTATTCATTTATTTTATAAAAACATCAGAATAATAAATTTATATGTTTCTTTTTTTGACATATATTCAAAATACACTTACACACACCTTCGTCAAATGTGTTAATAACATACTGTTTCTTTGTACGACAAACTACTGCCTCACGAAACAATGATTCTTCAATATTCTCTTACCACCACTTATGGTGGCCATTATGTTGGAACTTTATTTATATGTGATATATTATATATTTTTATTTTTTATATACTTCATTATTTTTCATTTATATCATTCCTTAATGTTTTCCAAAATGGGTAAACGTGATAATTTAATTTGAGGATGTGCGGATTACCGCCCCCTCAAAGTGACATCACTCGTTCATGCCATATGTGGAATTTATAAAGGTTGGAGTTAATGAAATTAAATATGAAATTATATTGGAATTATAATATATTTATTTATAATTAAGTTATAATTCCATTAAAAATACGAAATATAAATAAAAGTAGCATTCATGCATACTTACAGATTATCGTCTCCATGAATAGTGCATTTCATTTATTACCTCCAATTGTTATGTACTATTATAAATACATATATATACTCGATATATATGATATATATGATATCTAAATAATTAATAACTTTCTATATATAATGTACTTTTTACAACATGAACAACTTTTAATTATAAGAAGTTCATTTTTGACTCAAGTACCAAATATCGACAAAATGACCGTTATTAACTTAAATGATTACATAATGTTTATATCATGGTAATAAGTGATATAAAAAGAATAATAAACATTAAAAAGGTTATTAATCCAATATAAATTAGCTTTAGTTATTATTCAGGAGATTAAAGAACAAACGGGTCAAGTCAGACATGAGGTAAGGGGTTTCTTATCTCACTTTTAATTCCATGATTTTTTTAGGAAACTTTTAATTCTGTGATATTTCCATAGTCGCCACTTATTTATTTCATGTGGTGTATTGTGTACTGAAATTTTATATAAATTATCATTATTATATTTATATTCATGATATTATATGATTAATTTGGTTGTTATTAACAATTTTTCATACAACTCGATAGATTACAACGTGGTGAGGGGTTTCCATGTCAATTTTTATTCCCCGTGAGATTCATGCTATATTTTCCACTATATCCTTTTGTGTGGGGTATGTACTTACCATTAATGTATTATTTGTGTAATATACTTTACCTTATGGGTTTTTATATCTCCATTCTATGATCCTTCCTTCATGGGGTGTATGTTTCGTACGTTACTAAATCAGAAAGGGAACTGTTCCCCATACTCTTTTAGTCATAGACTTCACTTATGTAAAATCTTTTAATTGACTTTTATTATGTTGGGATATGATATTCTATATATTTATTTCTATAAATTTTATTTCCTTGTGATTAGATACCATTTTCTCTCTCATCAACTCTTTTTCTAATTATAAAGGGATGTTGTTTGGCTGTTGAATTTCTCTAAGAGAACATCTTAACCCAATTTCTATTCTTTGGGTTAAACTTATACATATTTATTATGTCATGTTATGAATATGTTTGAATGGCCTATGATTTTTTTACACTTAATATCCACTTTTATTGGTTGTATTATTATTTTTCTCATGAATTATGTCATAGACATGTCCTTAATCCGAGGATACGATCTTTGTAAGGGACTTTTTCTTAATTTACATTCCATCGGGAATTATTTGTTGTTACCAAAAAAATCACTTTTATATGGTTTATATACATCCCTATAACATATTGTTTCATGAATCTCATTATTCTAATGGTATTATAAGATTTTGTTAAACTTATTCCTCAAATATTTGTATTCAAGCATCTCTCATTTGTTTTGTAACTCTTTAACTAAAATATCATTTTAAATGATTTAAAGATTTATTCTTCTAAATATTTCACATTAATGTTGTTGTTTTAAAAATTATTTTAAGGATTTATTTATATTTACATGAATGTTTTAAAATTAAAATTTAATTCAAAACCATCAGTGTGGTATGGGATATATTGATTCAAAAATCTATTTATTAAATGTTTTAAATGGTTTTGAAAATGGTTTGATAAAGCATTGATTATGTCAATATATAAAATGATATATTGGGATTTCTAGGTGGAAATTATAACATTCCATTATTCTTGTTTAATGTGTAATAAATATGTTATGGTTACTGGCCATTGTTTACGCATATGGGTGGTTTCAAGATAAACATAGGGCTGGTGATCCTGAGATAGCTCTCCAATGAATTGGGTAACGTGATAGAGGTAAAGGTTAATGTTTCTTTTCAGATAATTATGGAATACTCTATGATGGTTATTCCAAAATAACTCCTTATGTAGTTGTGATAGCTACAATGTATATATATTATGGTTGTATAAGTTACCATTATGATTTCTGATTTCTATGTGTTATTCATAAATATTATATTTTCCCAAGGAATGTTGCTATTGAAATGTATATGATCATTGATTTTTATTTATTGATGGGATAATGTTTTCTTTCCTTATTTTATAACCCTTGCTGAGAATTTTATGTGAATCCCATGTTTTGAAATGTTTTCCACAGGACATAAAAATTAATAGGGTCAAGGATGAGATCAAGGAAAAGACATTTTGTCTATAATATGGAACTAGACAAGTTTCTTCTTTAAGAGTTTTTTATTTTATGAAAAAATGGATACTGTGTAGAACTGTTTACTTTTTAATTTTTGAGATGTAATGTAATAGTTATGGCCTAATTCTCTAAAACTCTATTCCGAAAAAGATCGTTAATGTAAATTATTAACATATTTCAAAATTAAGTAATGTTTAAGGATGGATCCTTATAGAAGGTGTCATGTCACTTATCCATAGGTTCCTCACTGGATGAATCCATGCCAAAAACTCTACCCCGATCCCCATTTAAATTAAGGTGGAAAATGGAGAGTAACGAACTGAGGAATTAATGAGGTTCATTAATTGATGTAACTAATCTTCCACATTAATTGCACGAGGGGTGGTCACACAACCAAAGTTTAACCAAGAATTTAATATCACATATTAAATGTATTACTTCCTCCGTGATCCCCGCCACCACCACTCAATAGGTGGTAGGATAATATAAAATAACAATATTATTATTTTTTTAATTCATAAAAGCTTCAAAAACTAAATTTTTCACAAGACCTATTGTGGTCTAAGTGAATCCTCCCATAAGATAATTATAGCGTTGTGAGTTCAATGTTTCCATCTAATTTCTATTCCGAGCAGTGGTTCAAAAGATAGATATTGTCACCACACTTTTACTAAACATTCCTTAAAAAAGTTCAAAAATTATTATTAGCTACCCTCAACCTGTTTTGGTTGAGGTTAGGATTTGCCTAACAGAAACACGCCCTCATAAGCTCAACATTACTCTCGTATTTCCAATCTGGATTACTATTTATGATTTATAGAATTTAACTATAAAATAATTGTTACTAAATTATTTTATTTATGGCCAAAAAATAGTTTCCACTGTTGGCCCACATAGGCCAAATTTAAGATCTTCCTAAGGAAATCATACCCTCATGTGTTCAGCGATGGTCTCATATTTTTAATCCGAGTCACCGTTCATGAGTTATAAGTATTTGAAAAATAAAATACTTTTATTTAATAATTTTATTTACAGTTATTCCATTTTTGAATTTTCTCACTGGAGGCATGCGCCGACTAAAACTAAGTCACTCCTAGGTTAATTCTTATAGCCTAAATGTAACAGTGCCCTCAAATTTCTGATTTAGGCACCCGTTTAAACGTTATTCCACTTTTTCAAGGAAACTACCCACGTGCGCTATTTTAAGCTTTAAAAATTTTGGTCGAATAATTCCAGGCACATAGAGCAACATAATCACATTCTATCTGATTTCATAGCCTTGTAATAATCCAAAATAAAAAAAAATACTGAAATTCTATGTCTATATATTCTCCCCACCGTTGGGATTTTTGTCCCTGAAATCCAAAACAACGGGAAAAAAAAATGAGGGTACTGATCACGAATATGAGCCTTCCACCCCATGTGTTATCCTGAATATTCCCATGCTGCCTTTAAAGTCGCACTAAATGGATTGAAGATCCATAAAGGACTCACTCATTTGGATCCTCTATCTCCACTGGGAACTCCGTAAAATTCGCTTCATCATAAAAGTCAAAATATACATAGTCGATAACATGTGATGGATCATGCATGCATCTCCTCAGCTACAATAGATAGAAAACATTATTCAACTAGTGCATCAGTGGGGGATTAGCTAGGCGGTACTCCACCTTGCCAACTCTTCTGATAATCTGGAAAGGTTTGATGAACGTCAGAAATAGTTTTTTCCCCACCTGAATCTCTAAAGTCCTTGTCAGGGTGAGACACGTAGGAAGACACGGTATCCATCATTGGAATCTAAGGGTCTTCCTCTCATGTCGACATAAGTCTTCTAATGGCTCTGTATAGTCTTCATCTCGAGCCACCAGTACTGATGCCGGTGGTCCTGGTACATCATCGCCACACGAGGATGTACCACCAAAGGGGATGTGTGGAACACTCTCAACACCTACTCTCGTAGAATCATTGGTTTTCGGGTGCATCCTTTGATAAGGATGACGTGAAACCCACCTTCAAAAAATTATTCAGGATCTTGTCATGAGGATATCAGAGAACGTCTTGCCTCAATGTCTACGTCCCCTTGTTGTGCCTCCCAAACTCGCTGAAGGTGTGGGGGAGTAAAAGTTATAGATTGGAGGTAAGCTACTCCATCACTATCCACGACAGGTTTCTGTTATGTGGCTATATAAATTTTTGATTCCCTCAATAGCTAAAAACCAGACCTCCTACTAAGTGCATCTACCACCAAACCCCCTTCGAAGCTCTCAACTCTCATAGCTTTGTGGGATCCACCCAATATGTAGTTGTAGATATTGGTGTCGTCGTTTGTTACAAACCAATGAAAAATTCCCTCTTTACCGAGGAGAGGTAATTTTGTAAAATTATTTCGAAAATATTTTCCCACACTCTACCACTACTGATGGGAATTGAAAACTCAAAAATTCTACTGCCACAAGGGTATGGTTGGCCGACTCATGAGTGATCGACTACACCCTCTTATGCATGAGTTTAACCCATTCTTCGTGGGATACCTTTTTCACCAACCAATGGAAACCCCATTCTAACGCTATAGATACAACACAACCTTTTTTCCTAAAACATTCAATCTAAGCAAAAACTGTGGATGAATAGTCCATACCCAAACAATGGTTATATTGCATCAATGCTGCCACGAAGAGGTTCCAATCGAAACTGTCACCTAAAGGGTAAAATCAAACCATCGGCAGAAGTGTAATTATCGAGTCTCCACGCAATGGTATCCCAAGATGTAAGATTCAAGTCAACAGTTTATCCAGAAAATCAATTTCATGAAAAAGATTTCTGACAAGAAGGAATTATTATTATCTATGTCTATTAATAAGACAACTAGTATTAGACATATATCATAACTCGAATCATTCTTGGAGCCCTTAGGTCACACTCCTTGACCACATGCAGCTACTCATTTCCCATGTCCTCTGGCCCCCTAAACCTTTTGGGGACCATATTTGTGTGGTATTTGTAACATGTAAAAATGTATACCACCTCCTACTGCTCTCCTTGCTCCTCTCCCCCATCTTCTACACTGTATATTCATCTATCCCCATCACTTCATCTTCAATATAATTTTTTAAACATCCACGTATCCAAGACTAACGTTAGTTTTCTCCTTTAACACATCTGACATTCACTGGCTATATCTTCCCAGATAAAGAAATTTTAAACACAAAGGTTATCTCTAGAACCCAAACATTAGTATGAATGCATAGAGGAATATTGTTATCTCGGATGTTCCTAAACACATCTCGCTTGGAGGTCTGAGCCCGAAAGCACTAGTCATGTAATATTAATCCTGTATCTATAATGGTTGGTAAACCTTGATTAATACTCAGTGACCAACATGTCATCCTTCCATATATATTGAAGCTATTGGGAACACATACCCCTTAGGTTTTTGCTGATGGAGACCTCCTTCTCTAATGAAGGATCTCAAGATCTGTCCATTGAAAAAGTCACCTCACCGTACGATAATGGTAATCTAAAACATGCCATCGACCTACTAAGGCACATAGAATTATCACTTTCAGGACCACCATCTGTTCTAATGGTTCCCTAGATAGATGTAAACTCAGTCACCAGCTCATTCCAGTCCTTAGCGGCCTCTGAGTTGGGCTCTCCTTGGAACCTGATGGGTTTCTTTCACTAAAAGTTGTGTAAGGCACTGGCCCTATATGTGTCCTATACTAGTAGCACTGGTAGTGACTTCTGACCAATAGGCAGTGGTACTGCTATGATACTGCCTTAAGGTACCTATCTCGAGCAACCGTCCTTGTACAATAGCCTCATCACACTGTGGACCATCCACATGGTCACGCATTGGAATCCTGTCCAGCTTTCTGCATGGAGGCATCTTAAAAGAAAATCAAGATGATCCATAGTCAACAATTTATACCAGGTGAGCTAACTCAAAAGAGATGAAAAGAAAAACATTTCCCAAACCCACATAATTAGTGTATTAATGCACCGAGTCAGAAATCATAATTCAAGGTCCCAATGTTTTGATATGTTTTCCCCCACACCAACACTGGACTCCCTGAACTAAAAACAACATTCAAAACACGTAACACTATTTCTCCATTGGAAAAGATCAGAATCCTAGTTCTTCGGTAGAACCAAATCTTCTGATACCACTTTGTCATGATTTATTCCCCAGGGCCCATGTCGTGAATACCCCATGCCCACATTCCCTAGGCCTGGGGTTAGTGACTATGATAAAAAGTAATATCCCCAAAATGGGATGTTATTCCCTTTAAAACTATACAATCATATATCCAAGAATTCAAATGGATGCAACCAAAAAGCGAAACAGCTTTAGAACAAGTGTATATTGAAAGTAAGGGGACGGAATATTAGACCAAATGAAAATACAACTACAACTGGAAGACATAAAAAAACTCACGTGATCATCCACCAAGGATCCTACCTGAAGGGTAGGTACAACTCATTTCCATAGATCTCCACGTCAGCCAGTCTCCTCAATGTACTACCTAGTCCTAGCTCCCTCAAGTCACAACCATGATTCTCATCATCTACACAAGACACAACGAGGTTCAGGTGATGCCCATGCAAGGGGGAGTATAACAATTCTCAGTAGGGTCTGTGACCCCTAAGGTATCTCAGAATTTCACAAAGTAAAACCACAAAGAAAGATCTCAATCACAAAGAACAAATCAAAATACACATCTCAAATCAGATATACTCTTATCATCCACAAATAATCATAAGACCAAAACCTCATACAATTTCTAGGATTTCCAAAGAATTCTCAAAGTATAACTCAATGATCATGAGTACATGCTCCATGAACTAGCAATCCATAATGGCACCTGTTAGAGAGATGCACTCCATAAGGTAAAACAAAACCATTCTAAATGGATTGCCCGAATTGACGTGCCCTATGAAGAACTTTATGCTATAACAACCTCTATTGCCCGGTACTAGAGGTCTCACAATCACAGTCTTGCACCCGAGGAAAGACCAAGGGAAACCATGTTAAGAATACCACTCCTCAACACTATGTCCCAAAGCTGAGGGATCTCAAACTCCCCTAAAGGACCCACTCCCCGTCGCTACTCCGAGATAAGGGAGTACTACTCCAGATGAAAGGACCGACACCCTACCTGATAGGGGAGTAGAACTCTGGTAGTTTGTTTGTTGGGGGGACCCGCACCCTAGTATTTCAGGGGAGGACTGACCCCAGGCTTGAGGTCCCTAAACCTGTCATGGAAGGGGAGTACTAACTCTATACGTGAGAACCCATACCCTACCTGTTAGGGGAGTACAACACAATTAGATAGTCCGTTGTGGGGGGACTAGTGCTCTAGTACGTTAGGGGTGCACTGACCCTAAGCTTGAGAACCCACACCATAGCATGGAAGGGGAGTACCGACTCTACTATAGCACTACATTAAGAGGACATTCACCCTTGGATGACATGGAAGTACCTACTTATGAAATAGAGGACTCACACACTACATGGTAGGGGAGTACTTGCTGCTATTCAAGTTATGTACAGATGGACCGTGCTGTAGTACAATAGGGGAGTACCGGCTTCAAATATAGAAAAAAAATCAGAGGGAAATGAACCCGTACTTTGGATGTGGGGAGTCTGGTCTCTACCAGAGAAGAGGAGTAAGGTATACCCAAACCTTGAGTCATCAAGGGAGTATCCATCCGAGCTCCCACTACAAGAAACACCATGGATCTTCTCCTCCGGTTACCGGCCATATATCAACCACCACAATATTCCACAAGGATGTTACCCAATGATATGTCATGTCATAAGCGTTCCAATGAAACAAAATTCACATCAACCAGACACACAGTCTGTAAGATATATGTATTTTAGTGCTGTGGGCCTGGTTGGATTCGAGTACGATCCAATGAGGCCAAACTCCAACTTTCTATTAATGTAATATGGTATATATGAAAAATACTTTCTCACTCCATGGATCAAATCACTGGAAGATGAATTGTAAAACGAAATCATAGTTCACAAGATACTATGTTTTAAGCATATCTGGCCCCGAGAGGGGTCCAGGTTCGGTCCGACTCTGTTGGGGTGGATCAGACCAGGTTTGAGTCTGACCCGGCCCAGCCCGTCCTTGCCGGGTTGGGCTGTGATGGGGACGGCCTGCTGGATGGAACGACCCACATGTGGTCACACAGTCCGCTACTCCTAAATGGCTCAATGAAGTAGTTCAGCTACTTTATTGGCTTCACTAGGCGGCGTTGGCACATCACTCACAAGACCCAAAAGGAGTGGATCCCCTGAATCACCACGACAAAGAGATTCTTCTCCTTCAGCATGATGTGTGCTGGTAGCCCACCTCCACATCTGCGGCCGGCTACTGCCATCTTCTTTTCCCACCACTACAGTTCCATGAAGCACCACTCTTCCACCGTGGCCAGCGGTAGCAGGCCGCGACCCTCATCTGCCGGCATCGGGTGCCGGTCGCCTGTGCCGCTACGCCGGTGCTGTGCCGGTGCTGCGCCGACGCTTATTCTACTGGTCACCGAGTGAGCTCATATGGTTATTCATTCCTTACAAATGCACCTACAGTCTTCTCAGGATGCCTCCATTGGTGCGCACCTATCCATTTCATTGTTCTGTGATGTTGGTACAACCCGCCTCCATAGAACGCAATGAAAAAAGCGGCGGAGGTTCTGAGCTTTATTTGTTTATCCCACACCCTCTACGTTATCATTATAACAAGTGGGGGTAATTAATACATCACATTAAAATAATGATATAACCCATTCAAATCCACTGTAATGACCAATGACATATTCAAGAACGAGGAGAAGAAACATGGAATTTTTTTGAATTAAAATACAACCCCTACCTTGATATTCTTTGGAGACATAACGATGGTGGAAGAAGATTCCATGTTCGATGAAGCCATATGCGTTCTTAGTTCCCGGTTCGTTGCTGCCCGAGCTTCCATCACTATTGGTGGAAGGTGCCACACCCCTTCGCAAGAGGTTCCTCACTTAATGATTTCGTTCCAAAAACTCTACCCCGTGTCCCATTTAAATATAGGGGGAAAGAGTGAGTAACACACCAAAGAATTAATGAGGATAATTTATTGATGCAATTAATGTGCCACATTAATTGCATGAGGGGTGGATACACAACAAATGTTTAACCGAGAATTTAATATATTATATTAAATGTCTGAATTCGTTTGTGTTCCCATCCACCGCCTCTCAAGAGGTTGTAGGATAAAATAAAACAACAATGTAGTTATTTTATTAATTCTTAAATGATTCAAAATATAACATTTTCTCCCAACCTATTGCGGTCTATATGAATCCTCTCTAAAGTGAATCATGGTGCTGCGAGTTCATTGGTGACCTCATACTTAAATTCCGAGCACATTTTCAAAAGATAAGAATTGCCTCCCGTACATTTACTAGACATACCATAAAAAAGTTCAAAAACTATTAACAGTCACCCTCAACCTGCGTCGGTCCAGTTTAAGGTCTTCCTAAGGGAAACATGCCCTCCCGAGCTAAACGGTACTCTCAGATTTCTAATTTGAGTTACCATTTTAGAGTTATAGAATTTAAAAATGAAATAATATTTAAATAATTATTATAGTTGTGGCCAAAAACTAGCTTCCACTATTGGCCCATGCCGACCAATGATAGGATCTTGATAAAGAAGAATACCGTCACGAGTTCAGCAGTGGTCTTAGATTTTTAATCATTGTCACCATTTGAGAGTTATATGCATTTAAAATATAAAAATAATTTTATTTAATAATTTTATTTAAGGTTATTTTTTTTTGAGTTTTCTCATTAGAGGCTTGCGCTGACTAAAAATAATTTGTTCCTAGAGTTAACCTGCTATCCTGAATGCAACATTGCCCTTAGTTTTATGATATGAGTGCATGTTTAAGAGTTATTAAACGTTATAAAAAAAATACTCACACGTGCTATTTTAAGATTAACACCTTTTCAACAGATCATTCTGGGAACTGCGGGCATTGGAATCATGTTCCTTTAGATTTCACAGTCTTGTAAAATACAAAATAATTAAAAAAATCATCTGGAAATTCTAGGTCATTACATATATTTACTCCCAATAATTTCAAAAAGTTAATTATGATTCAATAATAATTAATGAAATAATTTCAAATAAAACCACACTTAAATTTGGATGAAATTCATGCAAAAAGGGTATCAAATGTCATTTCTTATTTAGAAGCTTGAAAAACCACCATGGATGGTCTAAAACATGCTTGTGAATTCATTTTGGGAAAAATACCAATCAAATAATTATAAATCAAAGTCTATTTTTATATAATTGAATTGAATCATTTTAAAGGAAACCATAAAAGTTATTTACCACAACCATAACATCATCGAAATGAGTTTGATACACTCTCAACACACCCCCGATTCAATGAAGAGAAAAATCCAAAAATCAATTCCATTATTCTATTAAAATTTATACTTAATTTGACAAAAACCAAATAATATATCATGATGATTTATTACTTCATCAATATATCATTAACAACATTTTTTCATCACCATGATGCATCCTATATCCATGAAAATAAAAATAAATATCAATGTTGGAGAATTAAAAAAAATTAAAATTTTAATTTTCATGAGATTATTTATGAAAGATAATTATAATGATAGTTAAGTGGACAAGATGAAAAAATATAGATAATTTAATGAAAATTGAGTTATCAATTTATTTTATGTGAAATAAATACCATGATGATCCATCCAGAGTGAACGAACCAATGATCCAACATTGTATGAAGAAGAAATTTGATGAGATCGAATATGAATGATAGATCATACTAAGATTCACAGATTCTTACCATCTGGATCCACTATATATTAAAGAGATATCATGGATGGAGGTGGATATGAGTACACGATTGAATGAAAATGAAAAAACATACCCCACCCTATTAAACCATATGGGGGATTAGTGGATAAAATAACAAAATGGACCACCAATAAGATTCATCTAATGTGCCCCACTGAAGAGTTGGGTAGGGTCTACCAGTTAACGTGTATGACCTAATGGGTAGTGGTTATCATACCCATATCACTAGAAAGCCAGTGCAAGATTAATGGCTAGATGGCGATTACTTCTTGGTAGTAGAGCCTCATCCCACACCATCAGCTAGCCTATGGTTCTATCGACAAGTTGGAAGCTATATTATCATCCCTGATAACTTTGATCCATTTGCGCTAAACATTCAATACTTGAGTCTACCTATAATATGCCATTAATGAAAAAAATATTCTCTTTATCATGATAATGTATTTAATAACTTTTTTTAATACCTAATTATCAAATACATCCATTCAAAAGGTGAATGGATCATGTTACCCTTGAAATTCGCTACCTATAATCATGGAATTCATTACGATGGTCATAAAAAAGGGTCTAGTCAAATCCCATTCTCTATAAGGACCCATCCTTAAACACTACATAATCTTGAATTAAGTCATTAATTCACATGAGGATCCTTTCAGGATTAGAGATTTATGGATTTAGGAGATAACTAATACATAATAGCTCATATTTATACAAAGTGGATATCACTACAGAAATATCCATTTCATCCATAGTATAAGAATATTAAAAGTAATTCCGAATTTTTTTCTTGATAAATATCTTCTTCGCTTATTCCTTCCTCTTACATATCCTTATACCCTGTGATATTTTTTAGAAAATATGGGATGATAAAAAAATCTATTTAAGGTATATAAAATAAGGAAATAAATCATTAGTCCATGAATAGATACATTTGGAATACCCTTCATAGTATTTCCATAAATATATTAGAAGAAACATTATTATTTAACCCCGTATCATTACCCAATGATTTGGAAATCTATCATGTAATCACCTACCGTTAGATGATCATAAAACAACTCATATTCATACGAAATTTCCAAGACCCATAACTTAATCATATCACATAAAACATTCATAAAGGAATAATAATATTTACACATTGAAATCATAAGATATCATTTCAAGATGTTTAAATAATCAATCCATTATCAAAACCATTTTCAATAACAAAATACCTATAAAGGGAATATGTTATTTAAACATCTTTTAACAACATTACAACTTGTAGATGAGGCCTAATATGAAACAATGGTCTTGGTGGGGGAAATGTTATTTTCACTATGTATGTAAATGAACAATTCATTTATTCTTTTAGTAATTTTTTTGTATAAAAATGATTACTTTTGAAAATAGTTCAATAAAATTAATATTCAAAGGGGTAATATATACTTTTTATAATATAATGTGGTGTATATTATCAATATACACCTCAATTAAAGGATATTGAGATGAATTCCCTTACCTTGAGTCTGATTAATCATGTACCATCATTATATTCTCGAATAATAACCACAAGATAATTTATAATTTCTTTTGATCCTTTTCCATGTTTATTATTTCTTTTATATCACTTATTACCATGTTATAAAAAATATATAATTATAGAAGTTCATATTATATTTTTTGTCGATATTTGTTATTTGAGTCGAAAAAGAAGATGGTTTTGATGTCAAAAGTCTATGTCGTCACAATTCCATAATCTCCAAAATAGTATTAAAAAAATAATCATTTTTAAAAAATAATCTTACTTTTTATAGTAGACTATTAAATATGGTTCTAAAAATAAAAAAAATATATTCAGGGAGGTGGTAGTCCTTATGTACTGTTGAGTAATGCTTTCATTTTTCATTGATCATTATGGAAATGAGGTAATTATGATTTTATCATTCCTATATGATCATAATATTATTAAAAGAATAATAATTTACATTCACATATATATATATATATATAATACATGTGGCATGGTGAATAAAAATGATTTATATTTCTCAGTTGAATTGATAATTCACACGTACACAATAACGACATTATTGTTCTTATGTTCCTTGAAGGTAAGAACATAATGAAAATATATTTATTTTTAAATGATAAATATGTTGCAAATATCACATATGAATATTAATTAAATCAATATAAGTAATCTTGATATATGGAAATAGAGAACATACAAAATCAGTTCTTAGAGGCGATAATCTCATGTACACACAAAAAATTAATTCAATTCCAAATTGATGGAGGTATATGTGGATTTAGGGGATTGTATTAACATAATAAAATCACAATATATTAAAGATATAAAAATTATTATTAAATATTGGAATAAGAATATTTAATGGATGTGGTAGAATAACTAAAATAGAAACTCTTATAAATGATACTCTTATTCAGTTGATCAGCATTGAAGAACACCTTAAAACCTCTAAAAAGGGTTTTCTGCATGAACTAAGGCCACATGAATGTCAGTATTGATTCAAGGAAGAGGTTAGGGTATAGTTTTTCTAGTATAAATTTCATTTGATGTGTGATTATTAGAGAAGATAGGGTACATTTTTATATGTAAGGGGAGGCGCATCCTGGGAAATTCATAGAATTTTAAATGAATATAAATTAATTTTTTAAAAAACGTTAAAAAATATATATCTGTATAAAATATGATGATTATAGTTCTAAATAATCTCATCCAATAATTTTTAGACACATATTGAGTTTATTTTAAACAATGTATTTTCGGTTTACCCTTAACTGTTCTTTTTTAATTATAAAAGTTGTATGAACAATTTTATTATCCAAAGTCTATTAATTTTATTTATAAGAGTTAAATTTTCCATAATTAGATAGATAATGAAAATTTAGACCTTATCATAGTCACATGGTAATATTAAAATATTTCAAGTATTTTAATATAATTTAATAAATTACTATTTTATAACACATAAATAAATTCATTTTTTAAACCACATTTTATTGAATTTAAATAATATATACATATAGAGAAAACATTGATCAAAACCATTTATTATTCTTCTAACATATCATATTCCCCTTGAAAAATCATTTATGAAATAAATTACTTCAAATAAAATTTATTTTACTATATAACATCATTTACTTGATTTATTTATTAAAAAATTAATAACTACATCATCATCGGGTCATAATTAAATTTAGTTATTTAATGTCTAAATTGTTTAAAAAAAATACCGTGATATGAAATATTCTTATATTTCAAATGAATATTTAAAGTTCAAGATATAACTTATATTAACCCATATTATGATTGTTTTATTAAGAATAATTATATATATATATATATAATATTTTCCTTCACATTAAATTAAAAGTTATAAGTTTCGTAACCACGCACATGTGGCTTACGAAGGACATCCTTTCCTCCCAAGGGTTGTTTGGGTCAGAAATAACTCATCAAATGGGATTCTAACAATGTTGGGGTTGTATTATAATATTATAATGTTATATTTATCCTTATTTACCTGATTTTCCATTTATTTGTGGTAAATAAAAATAATTACAAATGTAACTATTGACAATTTCCAAAAATTAGAGAGAACTATTTTATGAATTTGAACCATCTACTTCCAAATATTGAATCTAATTTTCCAAATTCAAAAAATAAACTTTGTGGAAATTTATTTAAAATTAATTGTTATTGCTAAACAAGAAAATGCTTTTTTTTAAAATAAAATTCTTCAAAAGATTGACAAGTCATTATATCAAATTTCAATGTGAAATTATATCCAGTTTCCAAAATTTGATTAAATGATAAAAACATCCATTCATAATTTAAGAAAAATTCAAAATACATTCTATAAATACAAAAAAATTATACAAAAACGTACTTTCGAATTAAAATGCAGTATTTTTCACTATTCATTAAAATATGAATTTTATCATAGAAATACCAAATTCCAACCGAAGTATATTTCAATGTACTGTTTCAAAAGAAGTTTTTTTGTAAAACAGGAAATATAAAAGTCAAAAATTTGATTAGAATATAGTTCCCAATCAAAATGCATTAGAAATACCTTTTAAAAATATTAGTCTTTTTTATACTTAAAACTAAATTTATTCCCATTTTTGGCCTCTAAAGTGTATTAGATGAATGTAAAAACATTTAATAAACATGTGTAAAAATGATATAGTTAGTTTTTTTTCATTCCCTCAATTAAAAATATAAGGTGTTAACTAAAATTTTAAATATAAATGATAATAATTTATTATTTTTCGGTATAACTTAGTCTTGTGTGCAACATACGATTTCGAAGAAACCCATTGTTACATGTAGAGTATGGTAACATATATTGCATCCACTTCTATTTAAAAATATTATTTAATATATAAATATTAATAGATATGAAATTTTATTATTTAAAATCTACCTAGGATGATACATCCTACCCCCCATTTGGAAATTCTATCCTCACAATTTTATTCACTTATCAAATAAGTTTGGGTATTTCTCCCCCATAGCATCTTCAAATTCCAATGTTTCCTCTTTAACAATGTGTTTTTTCTATGAAAAAATAATCCATTTAATCACCTTATTTCATATAAACTTCTCTCTGTGGTCAAGAATCTGAACTTTTCGTTCCTCATAAAAAATATTCTCTTACAAATGAACTACTTCTCGACAAAAACATGTGATGGATCCAATAAATACATTATCAAAATTGAAACATGAAAATATTTGTTTACCAGGGCTAACCGCAGAGGTAATTACACTATTTAAAAAATGGATCCAATTTTCTTTGGAACATGAAAATATTTCTAGTTATCCGCACAAATATTATTCCTTCTCTGAGTAGTCCTCCTATTTTTTAGAATCAACTGAAATTTTTCTTGCATCCCTTCAAACAATTTTATTCCCATAAACTTCCATTCACCTACTTCATCCCTAAAAGATCAAGTTCGACACCACTTTACGTATAATTCCTCAAATGGTTCGATCGGTATACTATAATGAAAAATATTATTTTAAAAACTCTAACAAAGAATGATGTTTGTCTTAACATCCTTGATAATCCTTTGAACAATAAAGTAGCATATTCTCAAATGTCTGAATTTTGTGTTCTATTTTCCCATTATATTTAGGATAAAAAGTTTTACTTAATTTAATTCAATATTAAACGACTTTTGAAGGCCTTTCCAAAATATAGAAGTGAACCTGGGATAATGATTAGACTAAATAGTGAGAGTAACTCCATGAAACATAACTTTATCATTATGGTAAAACCATGAAACATGATCTACATAAAATATTACTTTAATATGAATTAAATGAGAAGATTTATATAATAAATCAATAAGAACCCTAATCGTATTGTTACTGAGAGAAGTATTTTTTCCCCACTATGAAATCCACAGATATATCATACCATTTATAGTCTAGTACTGCAAAAGGATGAAGCATACCATCTGTCAACTATCATTATACAATCACATACTAACTAGTCAAACACTTTATGGTAATTTCAGCAATATCTCATTTTATTTCATTCCACCAATAATACTCTCAAATGTCACTATAAAACTTATTACTTAATGGATAAATAGAAATATATTACAATGACCTTTACATAAGAACTATTTAATCAATTGTGAATCACAAGGCAGACATAACCACTTCCCAAATCTCAAAAACATTGTTTATCAATTTTAAATTCATGTAACAGACCATTCTCAACCAATTAAACCTTTTTCTACAACTCATTGAATTTATTATACACATTCTTAATTATATCACATATATATGATTTCACCGACACCTGAAACCAAATAGAGTAATTTTATACACCAAAGACATCAAATCCGAAATTCACTAAATCATTACCAAAATATCACGTTCTGAACATAAAATGGTTAATGTAGCATTACTTTTCAACCTCAAAGCACCAGCCATTGTGTTTTCTTTTCTAGGATGGTAGTGAAATGTGAAATCATAATCCTAGATTACTTCAAATCATCTTCTCTGTCACTTGATGAGTTCTATATGAATGAATATAAACTTCAATATTTTGTGATCATCATATATTTCACATTTTACTCCACAAAAATGAGGCATTGAAATTTTAATATCAAAATGTACATGTGCTAATTCCCAATAAGGTGTCGGGTAATTTAACTAAAGAGTTTCAAACAGATGTGACACATAAACAATTAAGTGGTCATTATGCATTAAGACATTACTATGTACTTTCAATGAAGCATCAGTGTAGATAATATATTCACCATTCTTAGAAGGTAATTCCAAAACTGGATCATTCACCAAATGTTTTTTAAATTCCTAAAAACAATCATCACATTATTCTGTCCAGGTGATCTTAACTCCATTTCGAGTTATATTAGAAATTGTGATAGATAAATATGTAAAATTTTAAAAAAACCTCCACTAATATCCTACTAAACCATGAAAACTTTGAATCACTGTTATATTTGTGTATCTTTTCCATTATTCAACATTTTTTAGTAGTGTCATAATTAAAGAAACAACATGACGATGGTTTAGTTGAAACAACATGACCATGGAAAGAAATTATTTATTACCAAAACACACACTTGATGAATTTCCCATGAAATTTATTTTCATATATGGTTCCAAATTCAACCCATAAATGGATGTAATGATCGTATTTAATTTTATAATATACAAAAATGTAATCTATAAACAAAACCACAAACTTATCCAAAAACTCATGGAATATTCTTCACATAAGATCCATGAATACAATAAGTGCTTTAGTTAACCCAAAAGGAATAACTAAAAATTAGTAATGGGCATATCTAGTATGAGACACAATCTTCATAATGTTTTCATCCATTCTTTTCAACTAGTGTTACCCCGAACTGAAGTCAAACTTCAAAAAATACTGATCTCTGAGGATCTGATCAAAAAATCTTTAATATGAGGATAAAGATAATTGTTTTTAATAAATATGTAATTCAAGTCTCTAAAATCAATGAAATGACTCATTGAAACATCTGTATGTTGAATGAAAAAGACATGAGAACCCCATGGGGATGTTCTTGAGCGAATAAAACCTTTATCAAATAACTCTTCCACTTGAATCATTAACTATAAACTTTCAATTAGACCCACTCAATATGTGGGTTTTGAAATTGTCTTATTATTCAGATCTAATTCAATACGAAATTCAACATGCCAATTAGGTATAATACCAGGTAACTCATCAGGAAAAAATCAAGTTACCCTTTTACCACCATCACATCATTAGTATGAAAAATTCTATTTTCTTAAAAAATATTTTAAAGGTATCATTAATTTTGATATTATAGTAGTTTTTCATCTTTTTGATATGTTATTAGAGGAAAGGGTTCATTCTTATACAAAAACTAGAATTATATTTGGAAAGAAAAATCTTTTTCTCTACAGTCAATATTACTATGGTAAACATAAGTAAAATCCATAGCCATAATTAGATTTTTTCTTACAATTATCATTATAATTTTTCACTGCAATAATGAGCCTTATGTGTCATCATACCATATCATAAACTATTTCTTTAATTATAATGGAATTTCCCAGTTTTCTTTTTACCACATTTTTTAGAAACTATTAAAATAATTTTCTTTTCATAATAAGTATTTGTTTGAATTCATTTCATTCACTTTCCACCTCAATCACTTATATTTTTTATTTGAAAAATTACACAAAATCCTAGAAAAACACGATTTCTGCATTTTTTACTCATCAAACAATCTTTTCATAACATTTCAACTCACTAGAAGACAATTCCCTTCAATTATTTTTCGTTTATCCCGAGTAAAAATGGTTGATTTTACTATCATGATATCATATCAAATTTATCAATTAAATTTCTAGTCAAGTGGATTTTTCATCAAAAGTTGCCGCTGAGTCATCCACCTACATCAATTCTAATATTTGATTTCTCCATCCTATGTCGAAGATCTTTAGGAAAATATATATCCTAAAAATGACTTTCGATTCATCCCGAACAAGAGCATCAATATCCACATTATCCTTGATTTTCTGAAACCCAAACCACAACTGATTGGATTCCCCATCAAAATGTTAAACAATAATACTATCCTTTTGATTTTTTGAACAACCAATAACATTGAAAAGAATTTCATGTTCCTTAATCCACCTTTTAGTTGGGATAGGGTTAGATGATCCTCGGAAGGATAAGGGTTATTTTATCATGAAATGATACAATACTAACATGTTATTATGTGGTTGATCTGGTTGATCTCATGTATGTAAACCAACACTATTTATATCCTGAGTCAATGATTCCATCATTACATGAAATTGTTCAGTTTTGATTCCTACCATCTCAGGATGCTAATTTGGAAGGATGTTTTCCTCTTGATGTCATCCAATCATTGATGTATTGTTTCCTCTATGAAAATCCATTATAAACTAACATATATTAGAGGAAGTAACATGGTAATATTTGAATTCTGGGTCATTTCAATTTTACCACAAAGTAAAAATTATTTTTGTATTCTCTATTAACAATATCATTACCCCTAATGTTATCTAAACCAAAATAGGATACCATCTACAAGTCCCCATCTTTAATCATTTCATAATCATTTGTGAAGCCAAGAATTCACATTGAGGATCCCTTCAGGTTTGGAGTTTTAAATAATTTGAATGAATTTAATACATAATAACTCAAATTTATACAGATTGGATACCACTACAATAGTATCCATTTCATCTAAAATGTAAAACTTTTAAAATTAAACATTAGTTCTATTTCATAATAAAAATTTTCATGACTTATTCAATTCTCTTACACATCGTTATATCATTTGAAAATATATTGAAAACCTGGAATGAGCCCAAAAATCTTAGTAAGGGATATAAAATAAGGAATGAAAATGTTAGTATATTAATATTTATAAACATTTAAAATCATAAGAATCCAGAAAACATCTTAGAAATCAAAAAAACATAAAGGTAACTAATGTAATAAAAATCATACATACATTGTGGATGACCTAGCTACACATAGAATAACTTTAACATCTATCTTTGGAATTCCCTTCATAGTATATTCCATAAATATATTAGGAGAACCCTTATTGGTTAACTCTGTTTCATTACCCAATGCATTAGAGAGCTATCACAGACTCACCCTCCATATGTCTATCGTGGATCCACCCAAATACATAATTAATTCCCAAGAACAATAAAATAATCACATCACATAAAACTTCTATAAAGTAAAAAATATCATTTCCACATTGATATAATAATATATAATTTTAGGAAGATGAGATAATAAATCCATTCTCAAAACCATTTTCAATACCAAAAAACCAAAAAAGGGAATATGGTAATTTTAAGAAAAACATAATGACTTATTGGGGTAGACAAATATCAAATTATGGTCTTAGTGGAGGAAAGGTCATTGTCACCATGTGTGTTAAAAAATTTACCTTTTTTCCCTTTAGTAAAATTATTCATATAAAAAATGATACTTTTTAATAACATTTAATTTAATTAAATTTCCAAGAGGATTAATATATATTATTTAACATAAGGAGGGGTATAGTATCAAAATATGCCTCAATGAAATGAGATTGAGATGAAGTCTCTTACCATGAGTCTGACTCATCCCATAAAATAATTATATTCATAAATTATTAATGATAGTTAATTTATATTTTCCTGATAACATTCATATGGTTTATTCATTTTATAATATCACTTATTACCATGTTATAATAATTATATAATTATTTATTTCAAATGATATTTTTTGTTGATATTCTTTACTTGAGTGAAAATGACCATTGTAGTGATGTTACTAGTTCATGTTCTAATAGGTAAATCATCTCTGTACTAGTATTAATATAATATTTCAAACTTACAAACATTCATAATAATTTTTAAATCAATCCATTAATTATGGTTATGAAAAATTTACAACGTTATATTCAAGGAGACAATAGGTCGTACGTATGCATGAGGAACATTTTCATTTTTCATTGATCATTATGGAAATATGGTAATTATTATTTTAACTATTCATAATGTTAAAAATATGATTAACATCATAATAATCAATTAAATTTTCCTATATATATCATAAAAGTTATGTGGTGAATAAAAATTATTCACATCCCTTCGTGGAGGTGATAGTTCACACGTACACACGAACGATGTTATTGTTTTTATGTTCATAGAGGGTAAGATCTGAATTGAAATATTATTATTTTAAAATGATAAATATATTATGAATATCACATCTGAGTATAAATTCTATCAATATAAATGATCATGATAAATTTTATTGGAAAACGAACTAAATTAGTTTTTTGCGGTGATAATTCATACGTACGCAAGAATGATTAATAGCATTCCAATTTGACGGATGTAGAGATGGATTTAGGGGTTGATATTAACATTCAAAAATATAATTATGTTCAGGATACTTAATTTATTATTTAATTTCCTAGGAGGAATATATAAAGTAATTTTAAGAAGAAATAATATAGAAACTCTTAGAAAAATGATATATCTTTTTCAGTTGACCACCATTGAAGAACATGTTATCACCTCTAAGGACGGTGTGCAGCAAACAATAAGGCCTAAATAAGTGGCTTGATATTCTAGGAATAATATTTTGTAGATATTGGGTGATCCAAAAGGCTATGGAAGTCTGAGTATTAGAGAATATAAGGCACCTTTTTATATTAGAGGGGTGGGACACCATTGAAAATTAATAAAAAATAAATTTATATAAATTAATTTTTTAATATAAAAATTAAAATTTGAAATATTTAAAATATTAAATGATCATTGTTCAAAATAATATCATAAAATTATTTTTAGACTTGTATTTATTTTATTTCAAATCATTTCTTTTAGGTTTACTGTAACACCCTGACCCCATTTTCCCAGAGTCGGTGCATTATTACATAACATTATCATGATCACAAAAGATCATCTCTTGAAAGACCGATTAGTTTAGTAGTCTTGGAAACACTAAATATTATCATAAGTCTTAAATTACATCATAAAGTAAAAAAACTACAACAACATCTTTTGTTCTTACCCACTCATACCATCCTTGCATTTCATTCATAAATTACTTCTTCACATCCTGGGAAAAATAACACATTGAAAGGGGTTTGCTCAAATTCTCAGTAAGGATAACAATATAGCTGAAACATTCATAAATAAGCATAAACAGTTAAAGAAATGTATAACTAAAAAATCCTTTTAAACATGATCTTCAGCATAATATGGAAAAGAAAAATGAAATAATTTCATTTACATATTCACATGGATATTCTACTAGTTGAATAACCACATGAAATATCAATGACCACTTCCATAATGATGGAATTCATAATGGCATACTATCATAACCACATAGTCAAGGCCTCGTGCGAAGGCTAAAAATAAGATTTTGTCAAGGCCTTGTGACAAGACACTATTTTGTCTCATGAGACCTACTGATGCATCAAGGAGCTATAGCGGGCTCCACCTATAACATACTAAGTCTGATTAATTCCTCATATGAAAATTTTGAAACATAACATAAACATTCCTATTAAAACTAGCATACAAAATTTCAATACTTTATCCACAAACTATGAATGGTATAAAAATAGCACTTCCACAGTCAAACATAACTCATTAAATACAATATAGAAGATTTCTTTATAACAGATTAACCTCAATCTAGAATAATGAATGATACTGACATAGATGAAAATAATCATCATAACTATTTGAGAGAAATATCCCACTTTATCTTGAAAACATTTTAAAGTCACACTATTTGTCAAGAATCCATTTAAAAATATATTTTTGAATCAAAGTGTCCCATACCACTTTGAAACTTTTAAAAGGTGTTTTAATTTCAAAACTTTTTAATCCATATAAATAAATCATTAAAACCATTTATAAAACATGGACATTAATGAGAATGATTTAGAATAATAAATCTTTAAAACATTTAAAATGATATTTTAGTTAGAGTTCCAAACCAAAAGAGAGACACTTGAATAAAAATAATTGAGGTAATCAAAACATTATAATATCATTAGAATAAAGGTATTCATGATATACTATGTCAAATTACATTATATACACTATATAAAAGTGATTTGGTGTATAACAACAAAGAAGACTCAATGGAATATAAATTGAGATGAAATCTCTTATAAAGATTGAATCCTAAGGTTAAGGAAAAATGAACGAAATAATTATGTTTGAAAAATATAAATACACTCAATATGATTGGATATTGTTGGGTCGGAACAAACGAGGAAAAGATGGCAAGAGGGGGGGTGAATTGCCTTGTAAAAAATTGATTAACAAATTACAAATCAAAGTAAATGCAGCGGAAAGTAAAGAGGCAAGACACACGAAATTGATAACGGAGTTCGACCAAAAACACGGCCTACGTCTCCGCTCCCAACTCAACCGTTGAGAGATTTCTACCGCTTGCTTTTCAATGGTTTTAGCAAGAAACCCACTAGGCTTTGAGGTAGCACTAGGACCTATTACAGCTTGCTTTTATTGGTTGAGCAAGAACCCACTTGCTTTTAATGGTTTAGCAAGAACCCACTATCCTTCTTACAAGTGAAGGATAGATCACCTATGTCTCAAGCTTTTTACAGGAAAAGCTTGTGAACCTCTTCACACCTTAATGGTGATGTGAAACCCAAAAGAAAGGGAGGATAGAGAAAAGGTTGGGGTTTGTAGGCACAAACCCAAATTTAAAGCTCAAAAAGATAAAACAATAAAACCCGTATTTTGAGAATCCTTGGGCGCCTTTGATTGGATGGAGATGTTGAAGGCCGCTTCCAAGATTCTTTGGAGGAGCTCCTTGGATGTGGAATTGGATTGGAGCACGTTGGGTTCCTTGAGGAAATACGCCGGAGGTTCGCCAAAATGATCAACAATGTGTCCGGTGGCTTGTGTGAAGTTCCGGGGCTTCCTAGGCCTTTATTTATAGGCTAGGAACCTTCAAGTATCCGTTGGAGGGCTTTGGAGCCGTTGGAAAATGCCTCGGAGCCGTTGGGAGACTTTTGGAGTTGACTGGTCAAAGCCAACAGCTAGTTTGACTGGGCTACCGGCTGGCCGGTACAGGGCCACCGGCTGGCCGGTGCCTTGGCAGAGGAGGAGAATTCTGGTCCAGGCTCCACCGGCTGACCGGTGGAGGAGCCACCGGCTGGCCGGTGGGGAGACAGTAGCTCCCACTGTGCTTGCTGGGTGGCACCGGCTGGCCGGTGCTGAGGCCACCGGTTGGCCGGTGGTGAGGCAGTAGCCTCCTCTGCTGTGCAGGTGCCACCGGCTGGCCGCTGGTGTGCCACCGGTTGGCCGGTGGTCTGGACAGAAGGATGCCTTCTGTCCAGGCTCCTATCGGTTGGCCGGTGTACTTCCATCGGTTGGCCGGTGGACTGAATTTCAGTCCACTTTGCCTCCTTTCTTTCTTGGCCATTCCTTTGGCAATCTCTTGCCTATCATCCACAACACTTAAAACACAATATTAGATAAATAAGAAGGTGATTGTGATCATGAAAATCAAACAACGAGGGGAACGAGATGTACAACAATCTCCCCCTATTTTGATGATCACAATCACCAAAGCAATTTAAGTAAAAACATGAATTTGAAAGGAAATGCTAAGCATGATGAAGAGGATTCTCCCCCTATCAATCAAGAAATTTCTCCCCCTTTGTGATTATCAAAATAGAATGGGGCATAAAACTTGATTGAGGGAAAGACTTGAAAAACAAGATTGATATTTGAAAATCAATTGAGATTTTTGAAATTGAAAGATTGAAAAAAAATTCGAATAACAGTTTGAATTGAAAGTTTTGAATCAAAAACCAATTGAAATTTGAAATTTGAAACCAAATGAAATTTTTTTGAAATTGAGAGTTTTAAATCAAAAATGAATTGAAAATTTAAATTGAAAAATGAATCGAAAATTTGATACCAAGAGTTGAAATTGAAGGTTTGAATTGAAAATTTTGAAATCAAAAGGGCTTAAACGATCCTAACTCCCCCTAAATAAAAACAATAAATCACCGGGGAGAGGTTTTTGAAACCTAAACAAATTTAGGTCCGGTGAGACTCGCTAGAAGGGATTTTTCAATCCAAACTTGTCTCATAGCGGGTCTTCTCCTATAAAATTCGTCCGAAAAGAAAAAAGATTTGTGTTGACCGTACTGGGCGTTTTTACAATTACATTCATAAATAAGGTGCCCGGGTTTTTTACAATAATTGAAAAATTTATAACTAGAGCTCCCCCTTACAAAAACAGTTGGAGCATGGGAGGAGGAAGCTTGGTTGGTGTAGCCAAGTCCATTGGTGGTTCTAGAAATTCGTTGGGAACCTAGGAGTTTGGACAAATTTTGTTCACCTTGGGTGAACTTGGCTAGGGATTCCCTTAGGTCTTTGATGGTTGATTCCATGGAATCAACATTTGGGAAATTTTGGATTTTGAGGGACATCTCCTCCTTCTCTTTGAGAAGTTGTTCTTTTTCGGAGGAGAGTTTTTTGAAAGACTTTTTTAAAGAAATGAATTTTGAAGAAAGCTCATGAAAAACATTTTCTAGTTGGTCTCTAGCGTGTGACAGTTCTTCATAAGATAAATGATTTAAAGAATTTGAATTTGAAGAACATGAGGAAGAGGAATCGGAAGATGTTACCTCATGAAATGCCATTAGGCATTTGTTACCGTTGTCGCTTGAGGAGGAGGAGGAGGATGATGAGGAGGTGTCACTCCATGTGGCCTTGAGGGCCTTTTTCTTTCCTTTCTCCTTTTGCATGGCCCGTTTCTTGTTGAGTGGGAAATCGGGCTTGTAATGGCCCTTTTCGCCGCACCCGTAGCATTTTACCTTGGGCTCGGATCTTGCGGTGGGTTCTTGCTTTCGCGCCTTGCGAGATTTCTTCTTCTTCTTGTGCTTCTTCATAAATTTGTGCATTTGGCGGGCGAGATTCTCCATTTCCGAGTCGCCGCTTGATGATGAGGAAGATGAGGAAGGAGATGAGGAAGAAGAGGATGATGAGGAGGAGCTTACTTCTTTTTGTACCTTGAGGGCAATGTTCTTTGGTGTCTTGATTGGTGTGCCCTCCTTTTGAGCTTGCCTCCTCATCGTGATCTCATAAGTCATGAGAGATCCGATGAGCTCCTCTACCGGCATATTTTTGACGTCCTTAGCTTCTTGGATCGCCGTCACCTTTGGTGCCCATGTGCTCGGTAGGACCCATAGAATCTTTTTGACCATCGTCTCGGATGAAACATCATCACCAAGAGATTTCCTTCCATTGCACACGTCAGTAAAGCGAGTAAACATATCGGGAATAGACTCATTTGGATGCATTGAAAATGACTCAAAATCTTGCCTATACATATCCAATCTAGTGTCTTTGACTTTGTTAGTGTCCTCATGAGTTACATCTAAATGTTTCCAAATTTCATGTGAGGAGGTGCAAGTAGACACTCGATTGAATTCATTTCGGTCTAGGCCGCAATGGAGAGCGTTCATGGCTTTGCCATCAAGCTCAAAATTCTTTATATCGGTGGGGGTCCATTTGGATTCGTCGGGGGTAGCCAAAGTATAACCTTGCATGACTATTTTGTAAATGGGATATCCTATACTTCTAAGAAAGGTGGTCATGCGGGTTTTCCAATAATTATAGTCGGACCCATCAAAAAATGGAGCCCGACCCAAAGAGTATCCCTCGGGGGCGAAAGAGGTTGATGCCATCTTAATGGATCTTTGAATTTGAAACCTTTTATGGTATTACTCAAATTATCCCTCTGATACCAATTGTTGAGTCGGAACAAACGAGGAAAAGATGGCAAGAGGGGGGGTGAATTGCCTTTTAAAAAATTGATTAACAAATTACAAATCAAAGTAAATGCAGCGAAAAGTAAAGAGGCAAGACACACGAAATTGATAACGGAGTTCGGCCAAAAACACGGCCTACGTCTCCACTCCCAACTCAACCGTTGAGAGATTCCTACCGCTTGCTTTTCAATGGTTTTAGCAAGAAACCCACTAGGCTTTGAGGTAGCACTAGGACCTATTACAGCTTGCTTTTATTGGTTGAGCAAGAACCCACTTGCTTTTAATGGTTTAGAAAGAACCCACTATCCTTCTTACAGGTGAAGGGTAGCTCACCTATGTCTCAAGATTTTTACAGGAAAAGCTTGTGAACCTCTTCACACCTTAATGGTGATGTGAAACTCAAAAGAAAGGGAGGATAGAGAAAAGGTTGGGGTTTGTAGGCACAAACCCAAATTTAAAGCTCAAAAAGATAAAACAATAAAACCCGTATTTTGAGAAGCCTTGGGCGCCTTTGATTGGATGGAGATGTTGAAGGCCGCTTCCAAGCTTCTTTGTAGGAGCTCCTTGGATGTGGAATTGGATTGGAGCACGTTGGGTTCCTTGAGGAAATCCGCCGGAGGTTCGCCAAAATGATCAACAATGTGTCCGGGGGCTTGGGTGAAGTTCCGGGGCTTCCTAGGCCTTTATTTATAGGCTAGGAACCTTCAAGTATCCGTTGGAGGGCTTTGGAGCCGTTGGAAAAGGCCTCGGAGCCGTTGGGAGGCTTTTGGAGTTGACTGGTCAAAGCCAACGGCTAGCTTGACTGGGCTACCGGCTGGCCGGTACAGGGCCACCGGCTGGCCGGTGCCTTGGCAGAGGAGGAGAATTCTGGTCCAGGCTCCACCGGCTGACCGGTGGAGGAGCCACCGGCTGGCCGGTGGGGAGACAGTAGCTCCCACTGTGCTTGCTGGGTGCCACCGGCTGGCCGGTGCTGAGGCCACCGGTTGGCCGGTGGTGAGGCAGTAGCCTCCTCTGCTGTGCAGGTGCCACCGGCTGGCCGCTGGTGTGCCACCGGTTGGCCGGTGGTCTGGACACAAGGATGCCTTCTGTCCAGGCTCCTATCGGTTGACCGGTGCACTTCCATCGGGTGGCCGGTGGACTGAATTTCAGTCCACTTTGCCTCCTTTGTTTCTTGGCCATTCCTTTGGAAATCTCTTGCCTATCATCCACAACACTTAAAACACAATATTAGATAAATAAGAAGGTGATAGTGATCATGAAAATCAAACAACGAGGGGAACGAGATGTACAACAGATATTTAGTGTAAATCAATCAGAGGAAATTCACACATATTCTTGTAAAAACAACACCAATTAATTGGATGCTTAACTCAACAAATGGAGATTTAGTCAAAATTACTCTTATCAAGTTCATATCAATGACCTGAGAATTTATCAATGGAGTGATTATGTGTATAAAAATTATATCCACATAAAGGGGAGTGGAAATTATGACATTAGAAAATAAATAGTTCTTCCACACACAATCTTGGAATAAAATAATCATTGAAGTATGCATAAAACTGAATGAGTATGAATTAAAATTTCAAATTCCTTTATCAATTTGGTAACATACAAAACATACACACATGAAATAAGGATCATACAATTATGATTTAAATATCCATAAATTAAATTATATTACACAATGAATACAATATTGGGCAATACACACACCACATTCAATAAATAAGTAGTGAACAATGGAAATCTCACAAAATTAGAAGTGAGATAAGAAACCCCTTACTTTGTACATTTTCCTTGGTCGAGGGCAGGTTAACCTCCTGTATAATAGTTAATTAATTGTTATTTAATTATAAAATAATCATATACACTAATATGATATCATCTATGATCTTTTAACTTAGCTTTGTTAATAATATCTTAGTATTATTGTCGTTTCTGGTGTTAACTTACTCGTTTTCTTTTATATGATTTGTTACATAAGTCATGTTTGTTATGGATATGTTTTATCTGATTCATATACTAAATCAAATCAAGTCCTTAAAAATTATTTTTAATCATAAAATGAGAATTATACTTGTATGGATATGATGGGTAATTAATCTCATCGCATTCGTGGAGACGGTAGTCCGTACGTACGCACGAGCGATAATATCATTTTTTTGATATTAAAGTATTATATAATTGGATGGTATATCATATATAAATAATCATTATCATGTTATAAATATTATTTAAATAAATTACACATGATTATTACACCCATACAAATAATAATTTATTGAGTAACAATTACACGACGACGTAGAGACTGTAGGCCGTACGTACACTCGTATGGTGACATGTCATTCAAAGGATGGATAAAATACTAAATATGGTTGTACCATATTTTTAATAACATAATAGTACATAAAATATATTTGAGTTATTATTTCAGAATGGAAATAACAAGTAAAGAAGAAGTTAAAGAAGAAAGGAACTTGAAAGAGGGTTGTGAAAACATTACCTCTTCTTTGGGTTCTTTCTTTTGATTTGGTAAAAATGGATCTTTAGGATGACTTTGTGACTAATGTATGGCCTCTAGGATTAAGGGAGGATAGTTTAGATAATATGTGGGAAGGTGTTCGTGGAGAAAAAAGGAATTTAATGTGTGAATTAGTGGGAAGGGGGAGTGCCCTTTTATAAGAGGGGTGAGGGGAACCATTGGAAAAGATAGAAATATTATTTTATAATAAATTCATATTCGGTTTCTAATGGATTCAAAGTGGATTATTTATAGGTTTAGGTGGGGATGGGTCGAAACACTTTCAACCAATATATTTTAGACAGGTTTGGGTCACTATGTTAATCTTATCATTTATATATAACTCTTAGTTAAATAGTTTGACATTTACGATGTCTCTTTGTATTTTTATATTATATATTTAATAAACATAATATATACTTCCAAGAGAACCCCAAGTGGTCCATTAACGATACACCTATAATTATATAAGTCCTTTGGCCGAACCATATAATTTTATGAATAGAATATCAATTAATAATATAATATTTGCTTTTAAAAAAATCTTTTCTATCAGTTTTGAAACTATTTGGTATTTTGATTTTGATAATTTCATAAAAGCATTATTACTTCGAGCATAATTTATATAACTAATCCAAATATGTCATATTAACCTTTTAAATTAGTTTAAGTCATAAAAATTCTCAAATGACATTTATTTGGATATTTATAATATCAATTATTTTAATATTTCATGAATTAGGTAATTACAGCATCACCATTGTGTGATAAATAAAATAAATTATTTAATGTATAAAAATTATAAATAAAAAACTATTATGTAAGTAATATTTTTATATTTATAATGAATATTTATAATTTAACTTATCTTATGTATAAACCTATATTAAAAATGTTTTAGTTTTTAATCTTTGATTTTATCTCTTTTAACTCTTCTTCGAGTTAAATAATAATAAATGTCCGTATATAATCCAAGTGGACCTAGATGATAATATTTTATTCATAAGGTTTGTTTGGACGATATAACCTTTTCCAATAGAAATAGGTCATGTGTTAGGGTAATATTAATATCATTTTTACCATTAATGACCCTAAATACTTTTAACTGTGGTAAATAAAAGTAAAAAGTAATTGTTCACCAATAATTATTTTCATCTCATTGAACCACATTTTACTCATTAATATTAACCCTGTCTCTTGGATTTTAAAAATTATACTAACAGAAGCTATAAAATTATGTTTTATGTGAATTTCCAAATTCTCCAAGGTGGTGGGTAATAGACAGTGAAATGTTCAATTAAATTTTTATATATGTAAAATTATTCTAAACTGAATCCAATGAATTACATTGAACTTATATAGGTATTATGTATCTATTTTGACGTTAATTAAATTTAAATAAAATAAATAATTATTTAAATAAAAATTCGGTTTTAAACTATAACTCAATGTTTTTTTTCAGTATTCATCAAAAATTGAATGTTTTCAAAAAATACCAAAAATTCACCCTATGCATATTTTGGTATTCCGAATCCAAAAATGAAGTAAATTTTGAAAGATAAAATTTATAAAATTTTAAAAAGTGGGTATTACTATTCCTAACGGCTAGTTTGATTAGTTGTGGTGTGTTTTAGAACTCGAAGTTGCGTATAACACACGCTACTGTATTATTGAAAGAGAATAATACTGTGGAAGCGTGGGGTGTTACATTCTCCCCTCCTACAAATAATTTCATTTTCAAAATTTTTAAAATTGGGCTTGGGAATATAGTGTAAATTCCCACATCGAAAAAAGAGTCAACAAAACTATCCCCTTAAAAGAAATAAAGAGAAGTACAAAGGTCACCCAAGATAACTCATACTAGGATTCCATGTAGGAAAACATGGATATAGAAGATAAACTAAGTGTAATGTTATGATAGAGAGGGATTGAAAACATGATCAGATGAAAGTTAACAAAAATAAAGACACAAACTTGTGATGGGACAAATGGTTATTATTTTCCCAGTAGTAAAAGTATATGGACAACATTTTTTTATGTTACATTACATAAAGATTAGGTAATAATTTAAGAGATTGATTATGAAAATAAAGAGATATACTTCCTTTTTATGTAGAGTTTCATTCTTTAATAAATTTCCACCACTAACTAATTTTTTTTAAATGATGAGTATTCAAGAAGACATGGTCACACTGGATGATCTAGAATAAACTTCTATAAAATCACATGATCCATGAAGGATAAACAATATATTTACCTTGTGTTTAGAGATTAATCAAACCAAACCGGTTAGTACAAGATCTAATGATCCCCCAAAAGGATATTCATTTAGTGAAATAAACACTAATCTTAATTTATAATATTAAACCAAAAATACCCTAAAGTTAAATAAATACCATTCAATAAACAATTGTCTGTAAAATCCTTCAATATAATCCAATCTAATATCGAAACCCAAAACGTAGAAGAATTTGGTTATGTAGTCTTCTATGTTAAATTGTATCTCCAAATGACATCAACCATTCTTAATGTCACATACTTAAAAGTAATTAACCTAATCACATATTCTCTATTATAGGTTAATCATTTCCACAAATAACCCAAATAACTAAAAATCCAGAATAAAAACATAGATAAAAATCCACCATTACTCCTCAAATGAAATCCCATAGTATTCTAGTTTCCATGGGCATATAGTGTTCCCAACAAAGCGAAAATATTCCAAAATAACATTTATCACATATTCCCCAAATCATTTTCCTATACTAAGGGTAATAATTAAATAATACATAAGAACCCAAATCTACTTATTATTGATCAATAAAATAATTTAACTAAAAATAACTAGTCACACTAACCAGGGACTTCACGTAGTCCAGTGGTAGGTGATAAATCTCAATCGCACTTTGGTTGTGGGTTTGATTCCCACATCTTTGTCCAACGTGATGGGTTGTCACACGGTCTGTGTGTTTTCCTTTTTCAAAAACTATATTTTATAACATTACAAAAATGAGATAAATTCCTCAAAATAACCGTAATATAATTTTAACTAGAATGTTTATCTCATACCTTTCATTTTCATCCCAAAATATAATAACATGTAATTGCCTCAAACCCAATGATCATATAAAACCAAATGGTTATTTATAACTACATCCACAAGGGAAAAGATAATCCTTCCTCAAATATCATTCTCACATGGAAAATTGTGGGGTTACAAATACAAGATAAAATTATTCCAAAGTAATCCCATCAACAAGGAGCACTAATAATTTTAAACATTTCTCTAACCATTTATTTCCACATAGATTCTTATTTGACCAAGAAAATATCCTATAGAATAGGGAATTGACTCGGGTAATGGCCAGGTCCCCTACATTTATGGAAAATGACTGTAAATGGATTTTTGGGACCATTTTTATTTTCTTCCATAGTACTCTTCATTTTTCCTTGGCAATTCGTCACTTTATGTCCTAAATTCCCGCACGTAAAGCATTTATTTGATCCGTTGAAACACTTTCCTTGGTGTCTCCTTCCATATTTCCTGCATGATGGAAATTTATGATTCTTTTCTCCATGGTCTCCACTACTAGAGATCTTATCATTCATCACCTTTCTCTTCCTTATTGAGCCGGGGAGTTGGTTAATATATATGTTTTTGATCATATTTTTGGAAAACTGATTTGGCATGAACACTATATCTTTTACGCCTATCAAAATTCCATTTGGTTGTTCATTTACACCATTGTTCCCACCTTGTACATCATTCTAAAAGTTACTATGACTTCTTTGTACTCAAGTAGTTGACTAAAAACAGAAAGCATTGTGTGAGTAACAATAGTCATAAAATCATTTAGAAAATATTATGACACCATATTCTCAAATTGAAACACCTTAGGATTAACCAAGGTTATTTATTCTCATCATATATTAAAATAATTTAAATTGTTCTGTAAAGAAAATGTAAATTATTCTAAGCATATCCCACGGGAGTTTCGTAACCAAGAGTGCATCAAGGCTCGTTATCATGCACCTGTTCCCATTCGAGTCTAGCTCAATGTGGTGTTTTTGGGGTTTACCCCTAGGAACATCTGTGCCAGAGCCACCTCTACATGCTCATATCCACACAAGGATGTATTTCTTGGAAAAATCACAAAATATCTATGTAAAGACCCGTAAAATTCAAGGAAATGTTTTTCTTAATTTCTTTGCGATTTTACGAGTACGCAGTTTCTTACGGCACCTGAGTCCGAGGCCCGGTGTGCCCGGAATCAATTTCTGAAGTTTAGCTTTGGTACATTCAGTGAATGAACGAGGGGTTTCTTTTAATTTTGAACTGGTGCTCAGAATCTAAATCTGAGGGCACCGATGAAACTGCAACGCCGGTAATTTCTTAAGATGGCCTTTAATGGAGTTGCATTTTCTCGGGAAGAATTGTTAAAAATTCTGGATTAAGTATAAAGAGAATAAAATTGTGCTACAAATTTTATTTCACTAATAAGTGGTTAAACCCAATGTGTGGGAGTTGTGGTGGGACCCACTAATGTTCTAACTCCTCTTGATAGGATTTAGTGAGGTGGGGCCCACATGAGCCCCACCCCTTAAAATTCTCTAACCCCCTCCACATGAGTTATGTAACTCTTCCATATTTATGATGTCAAATTAATACTCCTTTTAATTTTGACACCTCTAGTTTTAATTAATAAAATGAATTCAAATTTTTCATTTTGAAGGGTTTGGCAAAGTAAAAATCAAATAAGGGGTAGATTATTTTATTTTCGGGGTTGTTGTGTTGTGTGGAGGTTTGAGAGAGGAAGATTTGTACACAGTGAAAAACATCATCTTCCTCCTAGAAGAACTCGAAGAACACCGACTCACTATTTCATCTTCTCTCCACGTCAAAGAATGGAAGACACCACTTCTTCCACGAACGTTCTTCATCGACGTATATGGAGCCTCACTCGCGATGCCGTATTCTGCGACGCTGACTTCCTTGAACTTCTTTGAGGTAGGGGTTATTCATCGTTCAAGTTTAATTTAATGAACCTTTTTCTTAAATAATTAGCCGCCTTATATCAATATAACAGGAGGATAACAGACCACAAAAACATGGTCAAACCACCTCCCCTTTTCGTTGATGATTTTTCTTGTGGCTTGAAATGGAGGCGGTGTCCTTGCACAGTTCAAGGTCGAGGGAACTGCAGTTGGAGATTTCCGCGGAAGAGGAGCACAGCACCGTCGCGCCGCGCCGTTGAGGTCGAACGAAGCCGTGACCGGAGTCGGGGCATAGTGGAGGAGCGCAGCACCGATGCGCCACGCCGGAGCACCAGGAGGTCGCGCCCGGGGCGGGCCACGTAGGAGGGTCCTAAAGCCGTCACGTGGAGTCGGTCAGACATGGGCCACGACCTAAGGTCGTGATGGTGCAGAGGATGGCAACTGGACTACCGGCTGCCAGCGCTCCAGAGGGGCAGGACAAGCAGGTCCCACGTGGCACAACCAGCAGCCATTACGGCCTGTTGGATTTGAGAAGTCTGGGGGTTGTAACCCCCGGAAGATGGAAAAGGGAGGACCCCTCCAAGTGGGTGACACCATTTCAAAACAAGGGGGCAACAACCCCGCCCCCTTCCATATCCACTCAGCGCGTGGGCGCCCACACCGGGCCGAACCGCCCGTGCTGGGCTGGACCGCCCGCGCTGGGCTGGGCCGCGCGAGCTGGGCCAGGCCCTGCCCAACCGTGCCAGACCTGGACCCAAGTCGGGTCAACCCGGTTCGGGCTGACCTATGGGGTATTGGGCTGGGTCGGACCGGGGCCAAACCCCATGTTTCTGGATAGATCCATTCAAACACCCATAACCTGATCTACAGACCTCCGATTGATGCGCCGTCATTTGTGTAGTGATCCTCAGATTGAGACAGATGTTTCAATATATTATTATCATGTTTTCGGAGAACTTTGGGTATGGCCAGGTTGGTTCGAACTCGAAACCAACCGGGGCCTCGGAGCAGAAATGCTTATAACTTGAGCTCCGGACATCGGATTGACGTGTCATCGACTTTTTTGGATTTCAATTAGTGAGACAGTTCTTTTGGCTTACTCCTCTCAAGGATTGTATGCAGCTGGAGTACGGCCATGTTGGTTGTAGCTTAAAACCAACCGGGCCTTTGGGATTAAGAAACCAAAAACTCTCAGACCGAGCATCTGTTTGACGCGCTGTCTGTCACGTTGAGTTCCATATGATGAGACGGAACTTTTTTATACACCAAATCCGGACATTGTGTCAGTTGATGTATCAAACCCCTGGCTCGTGGAGCAGACCCTCCTAGAAATGAGCAAGCTGTGTGCGGGAAACGTAGAGCAGGTTGCAAAGAAGACGACTTCAATACTAGGATCCTCTATGGGTTCGATGAGGACGACTTCCGTACTAGGATCCTCCATGGGTTCGACGAGGATGAATACCGCACTAGGACCCTCCATGGATTCGACGAGGATTACTACCGTTCTGGGATCCTCTGTGGGTTCGACGAGGATGCTTACCCTACTGGGATCCTCTGTGGGTTCGACAAGGACGACTACTGTACTGGGATCCTCTATGGGTTCAACTACCGTGTTGGGATCCTCTGTGGGTTCTACGACGATGAATACTATACTTGGATCCCCCATAGGTTCGGAAGCGATGACTACTATACTCGGATCCTACATGGGTTCGACAGAGGAGATGATTTAGAAGTTACATCTAATAATCTCTAGCCCTCTTCGTAAATTGATACCTGTGTGAGCTGAGTCTTGATTTTCAATCTTTATCATCGATAAGATTGACTTGCTATCTTGTATGGATGGGGTTGTGTTTTCCTCTGTGGATCGGGTTTTACTTTCCAATGTGGATTGGGTTTAACTTGGGAACTTGGGTTGGAGCCGAACTAGAATTGATAACTTAGGTATATGTATGGGAATACCCCTAAGTAGAGTTGGTTGATATTTCATGATTGTATCATTCCTTGTGGTTTATACTTTGTGGATTCTGGGAGACCATTAGGGGTCTTGGGGTCCCTACTGAGTATCGTATACTCACCCCTTCATGGGTTGTGCCCTCACTACATTGTGTTGGTTGCAGACAATGGACAACGCTGATCATGGTTGAGGTTCGTGGAGCTGGACGGTACCTGGAGGTGGATCACATGGACGAGACATACTCAGAGCAGATAGCTGGACCCGAGGAGCTGAGGAGACTATCTATACCCGCCCTTCATGTGGGATTTCTAGTGGATGGCTTGGAGTTGATGCTTTACTTTTCTACTGTTTTACATTTATTTTTAGTTGTACTTTACTTTCAGTTGGGTTTGTATTCTGGCCCATTTACTTTTCAGTACTAACTTTTGTACTCAGTTTACATAGTGTTTGATTTAGCTTGTGTACACTGTTGTGTATATTTACTTATATAAAGGCAAGGCCTTCCTTTTTTTTGAGATTTACTCCTTTGGTGCTAGTCGCCAGCCCCTGGTCTATGGAATTTGGACTTGGGGTAGTCACGGCACGGGCCCCGATGATGGGTCGTGAAAAATTGGTATCAAAGGAGATGGTTCTACAGCAGAACTTGGGACTCTTATAATTTCTTCCATGTGAAGAAATAATTTTTAGAGTATTCAGTGTGGTTAAAAGTTCAGGGAGTCCAGTTTTGGTGCGGCGGCTAATGTATCCATACACCAATACCCTGACTTCTGATTTCAGACTCAATGCACGAAAACATTGACAGAATGTGTGTTTCAAAAGTTTTAATTGTGATTAATTTGTGTCAGATCAGTAGGTATACTGAATTAACCGTGACACACATATTTCTATTCCGGAAGTCCCCACGACGGCAGCCAACTAGGGTTTCGAGCATTGTGCAAGACGGCAGCCCACCGAGTGACGAGGCCTCGGTACATGGACCCTTTAGAGTGGAGGCACTGACGATGCCTCTACCCACCGAGCCACCAATGCTACAAGCCCCTACAGCTGAGAGTGCACGTCGGCTGGGGGAACTACACGAGTTTCAGCGTAAGAGACTGCCCAGGAACTGCAGAGAGACGTACCCTTATGCAGTTGAGGATTGGCTAGAAGCCGTCGTTTGAGTCTTCATGTTAGTAGGGACACCAGCTGACCTCATGATGATCCTTACAGTGAGTCTCCTGCACGCGGTAGCAGGTAGATGGTGGATCCTAATGTTCCAGGTGTACGACGAGGCATCACTTATTTGGAAAGACTTCGAGAGCCTCTTCCAATCGCAGTTTTTTCCAGCCACCATCTGTGCTGTGCGTATTCAGGAGCTACTACAGCCGCGGAAGGGCATCATGATAGTATCCCCGTACACGACGAGGTTTACCGATCTCTCGCGCTACTCCACAGACATGGTACGGGACCCATTCTTCTAGGCACTGACATTCGACCAGGGACTAAGGCATGAGATCAGGGCTTCGATGATCTCCCTCAACATCTTGGCATAGGCGGGGGTGCTGGAGAGTTCCCTTCTTGTGGAGAGTTTTCTCACTGAACAATCACCAGTGGCGAGACCCTCCTTAGGAAAACCCATAGGGGAGTATACTGTAGCTGGTAGTAAAAAGTAGACACCGATTTCCAAGCGGGCTTGGCCATCAGATGAGAAATCTCAGGATGCAGATTCGATTTTATGGGGCACACGAAGGAGATCCATCCACACGAGGAGCAGGAAGTTCTAGGCATGCAGTGGGCAGGGTCACATGGCTCAAGATTTCCCGAGATGCCCAACAGATGATCAGCCAGCGGTAGAGGGACCTCACAGGCAGAGGTTCGACCGTGGTGGTCTACATGGAGTAGGAGGACGAGGCAGAGGAGCTGGTAGAGCAGCAGATGGTGGGAGACTCTTTGTGGCCCTACCACCACCACCACCAGGAAGACCACCCCGACCGCAGGGAACAGGTGGACATGGGAGAGCTCTGTAACAGGAAGATGAGGCCTTCGACCTTGGAGCTCCGAGGGCAGATAGAGAGAAGTGGGACCAGCTCCATTCATGGATACTTTTGTTCATTATGCTTCTAGATTTGTTTATGTTTTGTTTGTGGATGCATTGTGTCTTTTTACCTTAAGCTGCAGTAATAAAAGACACTTTTTATTGTGACATTTTCTTCCCCATCCTTTCTATGTAGTTGATACTGAGAGGTTTTGGTTAAAACCGTTGACTTGAACCTCACTTCTTAGATTCCAACTGGAGAAGACCTAGTGACCACACACTGCTGCCGATAGTGTGACTCAACCCTTGGAGGTGAGAGTAATGGTTGGATCTCTTGGTAGTAGCATCGAGGCCATACGATGTCGTCCATGGCATGAAATAGTACTGTTAATGTCAGGATTGACTGTATTTGGGAAAGAAGGTGATTCATCTTGGGGATAAGACCATATTTCTCTTTTCGGAAGAGGAGGACTCTTAGCAGCTCTGGTAGATCATAGACGAAGAAGGGTGGAGATGATTACTTACAAACGCCTAGTCTCACCTGTTGTTTGTCGAGCGAATGATTTATGATTCTCACAATATAATTAGTCTCAGGTTTATCCTCTCTCAGAAGCACATGAACCTTAGATAGAGACAATTGCTCGAGTTCCTCCAAGACTATGACTTTTAGATAGACTATACTCGTTGGAAGGGGAACGTAGTAGCTGATGATCTCAGCAGGAGTTTGGGCATCCAGCTACATGGAGTGGTGACGGAGCAGCTAGCCACTTTTTAGATATCCTTTGTGGATAATGTTGAAGTTAGTGCATATAGAATCGAAGAAAGTGCAGATCATCCAGGAGAAGATGAAGACGGCATAGTGTAGACTATGTCCTATGAATATAGGAGACGAAGACCACTAGATTTCGAGGGCGGTGACCACGTCTTCTTATGGGTCTCACCTCGACGGGGTCTAAGGAGTTTTGGCCGGGGTGGAAAGTTGTTTTCACGCTTCATCGGACCATTCCAGGTTCTCAGTAGGATAGGTGAGGTGGATTATCGTCTGGCTCTTCCACCTCAGTTGCACCGGGTGCACGACATCTTCCACGTGTCTCAGTTGAGGAGATAGATGCACGATATGACGCATATCATTGACCATGGGGAGTTGGACATAGATGAAAAAGCAACTTTTGAAGAGGTCCTGGTGGAGATCGAGGATCGATAGGAGCGGGTCCTACGTGGGCGGTTGATTCCTCTTGTGTGCATCAGGTGGCTGCACGGGAACCACCAGGAGAGCACATGGGAGAGGGAGGCTCAGATGCGTGCTCAGTACCCTCATTATTTTCCCTAGTTTGTGATATATCTTTACGGGGACGTAAATCCCTGAGGTGGGAGTAATGTAAAGACCTATAATATTCAAGGACATTTTTTTAATTTATTTGGGATATTACGAGTACGTAGTTTCTGACGGAACGTGATTTCGAGGCCCGGTGTGACCAGAATCAATTTACGAATTTTAGCTCGGGTACGTTCAGTGAACGAATGAGTGAGTTTTTCTAACTTTTGAAACGATGCTCGGAATCAAAATCCGAGGGCACCAATGAAACCGCAGTGCCAGTAATTCCTTAAGATAACCTTTACTGGAGTTTCGTTTGCTCGGGAAGAGTTGTTAAAAATTGTGGATTAAGTATAAAGTGAAATAAAATTGTGCTACAAATTTTATTTCACTTATAAGTGGTTAAACCCCATGTGTGGGAGTTAGGGTGGGACCCACAAAAGTTCTAACTCCTCTTTATAGGATTTAGTGAGGTGGGGCCCATACGAGTCCCACCCCTTCAAATTCTCTATCCCCCTCCACATGAGTTATGTAACTCTTCCATATTTATGAAGAAAACTTAACAATCCTTTTAATGTTTACTATTCTAGTTTTAATTAATGAAATGAATTCTACTTTTGAATTTTGAAGGGTTTGGCAAAGTAAAAATAAAATAAGGGGTAGATTATTTTATTTTTGGGGTTGTTGTGTTGTGTGGAGGTTTGAGAGAGGGAGAGTTCTACACTTTGAATAACTTCACCTTCCTCCTTGAAGAACGCGAAGAACACTGACTCGCCGTTCCATCTTCTCTCCATTTCAAAGAATGGGAGATGCCTCTTCTTCCACTAACGTTCTCCGTCGACGTGTATGGAGCCTCACCCGTGACGCCATATTCCGCAACGCTAACTTACTCGAACTTATTTGACTTAAGGGTTTTTTATCATTCAAGTTTTATTTAATGAACTATGTTGTTAAATAATTAGCCACCCGATATCAACATAACAGGAGAAGAACGGACCACACAAACACGGCCAAATCTCCTCCCCTTTTCAATGATGATTTTTCTTGTGGCTTGAAACGGAGGCGGTGTCGTTGCACTGCGCAAGGTCGAGGGAACCGCAACTGGATTGGGCTGCGGCGGACGAGCGTGGCGCTGTCGCGCGACACCTTTGAGGCCGAAAGAATCCACGACCGGATTCGGGCCGCGGTATAGGAGTGCGGCGCCGACCCGCCGCGCCGAAGCATCAGGAAGCAGTGGTCGCGACAGGCCGTGGCGGACGGGCGCGACGCTGCCACTCCGCGCCGTTCTGACAGGGGCCGTTGCTATGAAGAGGAGGGTGGATGGACTTTCATCCGCTGGTGCACCAGAGGGGTGGGACCAGCAGGTCCCGCGGGGAAAAACCGGCCGGCCATTACGGCCTGCCGGATTCGAGAAGCCCAGGGGTTGTAACCCCCGGTGGCTGGCAAAGTGAGGGCCCCTACACGTGGGGGCCGCCGTTTCAAAACAAGGGGGGAAGCGCCCTCCCTCCTCCGCATCCGCTTAGTGCTCGGGCACCCACACCGGGCCAAACCAGCCACGCCGGTCTGGACCGCCCACGTCGGGCCGGACCGCCCGCGCCATGCCGGACTGCCCGCACTGGGACGGGCCGCCTGCAAGCGGCCAGACCCTCTCTATGGGCCGTGACACACCGGTTGGGCCGGGCCGTGCCATCTGGGTCGGGCCACGCACAAATGGGCTAAACTTGGGCTCGGGTTGGTAGACCCGGTTCGGCCCGACCCATGGGGTATTGGGTCAGGTCGAACCGGGCCCAAACCCCCTCTTTACGGACAGATCCCTTCAAACACATTTAACTTAGGATACAGAACTATGATCGATGAACCGTCATTTTTGTAGCGATCCTTGGATCGAGATAGTTTTTTCAGTATATTACACTAAAGGTTTCAGAGAACTTTGGGTATGGATGGGTTGGTTCGAACACGAAACCAACATGGCCCTCGGAGCGGAAACACTTATAACATGAGCTCTGGACGTCCGATTGACGTGCCGTCGACATTGTTGGATTTATATTAGTAATATAGTTCATTTAGCTTACTCCACTCAAAGTTTGGATGCAGCTGGAGTACGTCCGTGTTGGTTTTAGCTTAAAAACCAACCGGGCCCCTGGGACAAAAAATCTAATAACTCTCATACTGGGCGTCCATTTGACGCGCCGTCTATCGCATTGGGTTCCTTTTGACGAGACGAAACATTGGGATACATAAAATCCGGACTTCTTGTCATTTGATGTATCGACCCCCCTTGGATCATGGTGCGGACCCTCCTGGAAACAAGTGTGCTGTGTGCGGGAAACCTAGAGCTAGATGCGACGAAGATGACTTCCATACTAGGATTCTCCGTGGGTTCGACGAGGACGACATAAGTACTAGGATCCTCCATGGGTTTGACGAGGAAGACTAACATACTGGGATCCTCCATGGGTTCGATGAGAATGACTATTGTACTGGGGTCCTCTGTGGGATCAAATACAGTGCTTGGATCCTCCATGGGTTCGACGGCGATGACTAGTATACTTGGATCCTCTATGGGTTCGGCTGCAACGACTACTATACTTGGATCCTACATGGGTTTCAGCAGAGGATATGATTAAGAGGTTACATCTAATCATCTATACCCCTCTTCGTAAATGGATACCTGTGTGCGATTTGTCTTGACTTTAAATCTTTATCTTCGATAATATTGACTTTCTATCATGTGTGGATTGGGTTGTGTTTTCCTGTATGGATTGGGTTGTAATTTCTATGTGGACTGGGTTGAACATGAGATTTTGAGTTGGACATGAACTAGAATTGATAACTTAGGTATATGTATGGGCATATACCTATGTAGAGTTTTTTGATATTTCGTGATTGCATCTTTCCTTGTGGTTTATCCTTTGTGGATTCTTGGAGTCCATCGGGGGTCTCGGGGTCCCTACTGAGTATCATATACTCACCCATGCACGGGCTATTCCCACACTACATTGTGTTGGTTGCAGACAACAGACAACACTGATTGTGGTTGAGGCACATGGAACTGGATGGTACCTAGAGGTGGATCACTGGATGGGACGTACTCAGAGCAGACGGCTAGACCCGAGGAGCTGAGGAGACTATCTGTACCCACCCTTCTGGTGGGATTTCCAGAGGATGAATCAGAGTTGCTTCTTTACTTTTCTGCTACTACACTTTTCTTTTCAGTTGTACTTTACTTTCAGTTGGGTTTGCATTCTGGCCCATTTACATTCCAGCACTTACTTTTGTACTCAGTTTACTTAGTGTTTACATCATCTTGCATACTTTGTTGGGTTTCATTACTTATATAAAGGCAATGCCTTACCTTTTTCGGAATTTACACCTTTGGTGGTAGTCACTAGCCCATGGCCTATGGAAGGAGGGTTTGGGGTAGTCACGGCATAGGCCCCGAAGATGGGTCGTGACACTCTACAATACCAAAATTCTAGGAAGTTATTCTACACTAATTGTCAAAGTCCATCTTAGGTATACGTGATCTAATAATTGTTTATCTAAATCTAGCTTCCATGGTTTGTACTAAAATTTCTAGGATACCAATTGTAACACCTCGACCCCAGTTACCCAGAGTTGGTGCATTATTACATAACATTGGCATGATCATAAAAGATCATGTCTTGAAAGACCGATTAGTTTAGTATTATTGGAAACACTAGATATATTCGTAAGTCTTGCATTGCATCGTAAATTAAAAAAACTATAACAATTTCTCTTCATATTATCCTGTCATACTATCCTTGTAGGTCATTCATAAATTACATCTTCACATCTTGGGAAAATAAAACATTGAAAGGGGGGAGCTTAGATGCTCAGTAAGGATAACAATATAGAGGAAACTTTCATGAATAAGCATTAACATTTAAGGTAATGTATAAATAAAACAAAAAGCATTTAAACATGAACATCAACATAATATGGAAAAGATAAAATGAAATAATGAAGTTTATTAATTCACATGGATATTCTATTAGTCAAATAACCGCATGCAATATCAATAACTACATTCATAATGATGGAATGCATAATGCCAGACTATCTTAACCACATAGTCAAGGCCTCGTGCGAAGACTACAAATAGGATTTTGTCAAGGCATTGTGCCAAGACACTAGTTTGTCTCATGAGAACTACTGATGCATCGAGAAGCTATAGCATTCTCTAGCCATCAATTACTAAGTCCAATGCATTACTCATATGAAAATTTTGAAACCTAACATAAACATTCGAATTAATGCTAGAAAACGAAATGTCAATACTTAATCCAAAAACAATGAATGGTATTAAAATAATACATCCACAGTCAAACATAACTCATTCAATACAATATGGAAGATTTTTCTATAACATATTAACCTCAATCAAGGATAATGAATGATACTGACATTGATGAAAATAATCATCAATACTATTTTAGAGAAATATGACCCTTTTTCTTGAAAATATTTTAAAGTCACACTATTTTTCAAGAAGCCATTTAAAAATAGATTTTTTAATCAATGTGTCCCATACCACATTGAAACTTTTAAATGCTTTATTAATTTTAAAACTTTAATGTTCTTAAAAATAAATCATTAAAACCATTTTTAAAACATGGAATTTAATGAGAAATATATAGAATAATAAATCTTTAAAACATTTAAAATGATATAATAGTTAGAGTTCCTAACCAATAAAGAGACACTTGATTAAAAATGATTGAGGTAATAAAAACTTTATAATATCATGTGAATAATGGTATTCATGATATTCTTTGTCAATGTACATTATATACACCATATCAAAGTGATTTTGTGTATAACAATAAATAAGTCTCAATGGAAGGTAAATTGAGATGAAATCTCTTATAAAGACCACATCATTAGGTTAAGAATAAATAGACAACATAATTATGTGTGAAAAATATAAATACACTAAATATGATTGGATATTCTTTTTAAATCAATCAGAGTAAATTCACAAATATTATTATAAAAACAACACCAATGAATTTGATGCTTAACTCATCCAATGGAGATTTAGTTAAAATTACTTTTATCAAGTTAATATCGATGACTTGAGAATTTTTAAATGGGGTGATTATGTGTATCAAAAGTATATCCATAGAAAGGGGAGTGGAAATTATGACATAAGAAAATGAATAGTGACTCCACACAGAATCTTGGAGTAAAATAATCAATGAAGTATGCATAAAGCTGAATGAGTGGAAATGGAAATTTCAAATTCCCTTATCTATTTGGTAACTTAAGAAACATACACCCATGAAAGTAAGATCATACCCTGATGATGCAAATATCAATATATTAAATTATATTATACAATTAATACAATAATGGGAAATACGCACACCACATGCAATAAATATGTGGTGAATAATGGAAATATCATGAAATTAAAAGTGATATAAGAAACCCCTTACATTGTACTTTTTCCTTTTTAAAGGGTAGTTTATCCTCCTATATAATGGTGAAATAAATTTTATTGAATTATAAAACAATCATATACATTAATATGATATCATATATGATCTTTCGATATTTATTTGTTAATAATATCTTAGCATTATCGTTTTTTCAGGTGTTAACTTACTCATTTTCTTTTATATGTTTTGTTACATAAGTCATTTTGTTATGGATTTGTTGTATATTATTCATATATAGAATTATATCAAGTCCTAAAAAATTATTTTTAATAATAAAATTATAATTATACTTGTATGGATATGATGGGGAATGAATCTCATCGCGTTCGGGGAGATGGTAGTATGTACGTACGCACGAGCGATAATATCATTCCTTTCATATTAAAATCATATATAATTGGATAGTATATCGTATATAACGAATAATTATCATGTTATAATTATTATTTATATGAATTACACATCATTATTATACCCATCCAAATTATAATGTATTGAATAACAATTACACCACGACGTGGAGATGGTAGGCCGTACGTACGCACGTATGGTGACATGTCATTCAAAGGATGTATTGAATACTGAATATGGTCGTACCATATTTATAAAAACATCACAGTATATAAAACATACTGGTGTTATTATTTTATAATGTAAATAAAATTGAAAGAAGATGTTGAAGAATAAATGAACTTGAAAGAGGGTTGTGAAAACATTACCTCTTCTTCGGGTTCTTCTTTTTTATTTGATCAAAAGGTCTCCTTTGGTTAGATTTATGACTGAAGTAAGTCCTTTAGTATTAAGGTAGGATAGTTGAGAGAATATTTGGGTAGGGGTTGGCCGATACAAAAGACATTTAATGTGTGGATTAGTGAGAAGGGGGAGTTCCCTTTTATAAGTGGGGTGAGGGACACCTTTGGAAAAGATAGAAATATTATTTTATAATAAATTCATATTCGGTTTCTAATGGTTTCAATGTTGATTAATTAAATTTTACGGTGGGGATGGGTCTAAATACGTTCAACAAATAGATTTTAGATAGGTGTGGGTCACTATATTAACATCATCATTTATATTTAACTCTTAGTTAAATTGTTTGAAATTTACCATGTCTCTTTGTATTTTTATATTATATAGTTAATAAACATAGTATATACCTCCAAGAGACCCCCATGTGGTCCATTAATGATAAACCTATCATTATATAAGTCCTTTGGACGAACCATTGATTTTTAGGAATATAATATCAATTAATAATGTAATAAATTTTTTAAAAACACTTTTATCTCAATTTTGACACAATTGGGTATTTTGTTTTTGATAACATCTTAAAAGCATTATTACTTCAGAAACAAATTATATAACATTTCCTAATACCTAATATTAACCTATAAAATCTTTGAAAATCATAAAAATTATCATATTACATTTATTTTGATATTTATAATATCAATTATTTTAATATTTCATGAATTAGTTAATTAATGCATCACCATTGTGTCATAAATAAATTAAATTATTTAAAGTCTAAAAAATATAAATAAAATACAAAGTTTTATGAAATCTATTTATCTTTCTAATGAATATTTATAATCGAATTTATCTTATGTGTAACCCTATATTAAATATGTTTTAGTCCTTAAACATTGATTTTATCTCTTTTAACTCTTCTTTGAATTAAATAATAATAAATGTCCTAATCTAATCCAAGAGGACCTAAATGATAATATTTTTTTCCTAACATTTCTTTTGGACGAGATAAACTTTTCAAATAGAATTTTGGACATGTTTTAGGGTAATATTAATATCATTTTACCATTAATTACCCTTTTTTACTTTTAACCATGGTAAATAAAAGTAAAAAGTTACTATTCACAAAAAATTATTATCATCTCATTGAACCACATTTTACTCCTTGATATTAATCATGGCTATAGGATTTTAAAAATTCTACTCATAGAAGTAGTGAAACTATGTTTTATGTGAATTTCCAAATTCTCCTAGGAGGTGCGTAAAAGATGATGAAAAGTTCAATAAAATATTTATATAACTAAAATTATTCTAAAATAACTCCAGTGAATTACGTTGAACTTATATAGGTATTATGTATCTATTTTGACCTTAATTAAATTTAAGTAAAATAAATAATTATTTTAAAAAAAATTTGGTTTTAAACTACATCTCAGTGTTTTTTTCACTATTCATAAAAAACTGAATGTTTTTATAAAAATACCAAAAATTCACCCTAAGATAATTTTGATATTCCAAATCCAAAAATGAAGTACATTTTGGAAGATAAAATTTATAAAATTTCAAAAAGTGGGTATTACTATTCAGAATGGCATGTTTGATTGGTTGTGGTGTGTATTAGAACTCGAAGTTGCGTACAACACACGCTATTGTACTATTCAAAGAGAAGAATACCGTGGAATCTTGGGGTGTTACATTTACCCCTAGTTATTCTTATTTAATTTTAAAAGTTGTAACAACATTTTAATTATCAAGACACTATTACATTTACTTATATGCGGTCAATTCACAATAATTAAAAAAATAATGAACTTTCAGATCTTATCATAGTAACATTATGATTTTGAAAAATATTTAGAAATTTTAAATAATTTAATAATTTAATATTTTTATAAAATTTTAATTATGTCAATTTTTTTACACCATTCATTTTATTGAATTTAAAGATTTTCTCTTAAGAAAGATGACATCAATACATAAAATTTAACAATCTTATAATATCAAATATTAACCTAAAAAAATTGTTGATTTCAATAATTATTTCAAGTAATATTTATTTTACTATTTATATTATAATATATTTGTTTTATTCATTAATAAAAGAATCAGTACATTATCAATATGTCAAAATTAAATTACAGAATTTAATTTCTAAACTTTTTAAATAAAAAGCAATGATATAATAATTTTTTTTATATTTCTAATGAATATTTATAGTAGAATATATGACTTATATAAACCCATATTATTTTTTTATTAATATGATATTTTTTGTAACATATTTTCCTTTACATTAAATTAAATGTTATATGTGTCATAATCAATCCTAAGTGGATTCCATAGGATATATTTTAATACCAAGGGTTTTCATGGTCCAAAATACACATAAAATATTATTATATCATGTTTTATGGTATTTTATAAAACAATAATACTATTTTAACCTTATTTAATGGATTTTAGCTTTAATCGTGGTAAATAAAAATAATTACTAAAGATAGTTTTCATAATTTCCAAAAATAAAACGTACTTATTTTCATAATTTATATCTTCTAATTCTAAATATGGAATTCATTTTTTCAAATTCAAAACATAGAAGTTTCATTAATTAATTTTAAATCAATTCTCGTTGTTAACATGAGAAAACATGTTTTTTAAATGTAGAAGTCTTCAAATGATTGACATGTGTTTATATCAAATTTCAATGTGAGATTATCTCTAGTGAACAAAGTTGAATAAAATGATAGAAACATTATCTAAATATATATGTAATATAATTAAAAAGATAATATATCAATACAAATAAATTAGATAAAAAGAAATTTTTTTAATTAAAATTCCATATTTTTCAATATTCATTAAAATTAAAATTTTACCCGAAAAATTACAAATTTCAACCTATGAAAAGTTATCATGTCATTATTCCAATGATGTAATTTTTTATGTAAATATAGTTTATAAAATTTACAATAACTATATTTAAAATAGTTCTCCATTAAAAGGTTGTAAAACTACAATTTAAAAATATTAGAGAATTTTATGTTTAAAACTAGATTTATTTTCATTTTAAGCCTATAAAATTTATTAGATTAATGTAAAATAAGATAATAAACATGTTTAAAAATAATATAATTAGTTTTTTCATTACTACCAATTCAAATAATTTTCATTATCCACCATTTAATATAATAATAATAATAATGTATTATTTTTCGGGATAACTCAGTCTTCTGTGCAATGTATGATTTCAGAGAAACCCATTTTTGTATGTTGATTAGACTATCATAAAGAATATAACATTTTATGTAATCTTAATATCTAAAACATAAATACTAAAATATATGAAAATTTATTATTTTTTAATATCCTGGGTTGTTACATCACCATTATATGATAGGATTAGGATAACATCCTGTGTACCATTTTCAAAGTGAGGTTACCACTTATGTATCATATTGGAATTGTCATAGACACCAATTTACCCTTGTTATTCCGATAACCTATGATGTATCCTCATGGTCTTGGGATAACTACTTGTATACCCTTGGGCATGAGATAACATGTAATGTATCCTTTTGTACTTGATATAAACACATGTGTACCCTTGAGCTTGGGATAACCCCAAACATATCCTTTTGGGCCTAGGATAGCCACCTTTGTACCCTTTGGATAAGGATAAACTCTCGTGTGCCCTTGTGGGATTGGTATGACCACATATACACACATTGGTTCAGAAAAACACGTCTTATAAAATTTTTAAGATCATTAGATATATAAAATTACACAAGAAATTAGAGTGAAATATAGGACGCACATATAATATATTGATAAAATTTTTAATTGTTTCTCACAAGAACATGGAAAAATTTATAATTTCATAATAGAATAAATAAATGATGAGAAATAAATGAGTTTCATATTTAACAAAATACAAAAATATCATAAATTGTCTACTAAAATAATATTTATTGGTATCATTAAATAATATTCATATAAATTGATGAGAAAAAAAATTATAGTATATTAATGTAGATGAAAACACTATTTATGTATATTAAGAAAATTTATTTAAAAAAATGGAAATATATTTTTTATAACATTTTAAAGGGAAACATTATATTATAGAATGAATATAATTATTTGTTTTGAATACCATAAAATCATTGAAATTAATCTACATAATGAAAAGGAAATAAGGTGATGGAATATATAAACAATTAACAATTTTTAAAATTGAATTTAATTTCACTCATTTGAAAAGAAAATATGGTTAATAAAAAAGTATGTAATAAGTCACATTAAAATATAATTTCCAAGAAGATTAAAAGATAATTTTTTGAAACAATAAATGAAAATATAAATCTAATTAAAAGAATCATAAAATTACATAATAGAAAATAATTTTTAACATGGGGTGGAGGATAAAATGTATAATATGTGGAAATACATTTTTAATATTTTAATACCATTTTAATCAAAATCATAGCATATAAAATAATTTTAAAAAATTATTTTCATAATAGATGAAGAAAAATATGAAGTTTATATAAGATAATACAAATTTGTATTTCAAAATATGAAGTGAAAATATTTACTGAAATAAATAATATGACATCAAGGGGAATTATCTTTTATATAGGTTGAGAATTAATATATATAATGTTCCATTTTTATAAATATATAAATCCATTAAATAAGAATATTTTTATGTGAAAATTTAAATTCCCGATAAAAGGAAGAATAAATAAATTATTACACAGTCCATGGATATAATAATTGTATCTCATAATAATAGAGTTCAATAAGAATGATTAAAACCCAATTAATGGATATTGTGTTTACAAGCCCCATTTTTTTAATTATATAAAAAATAAATTACAATTAAAATATTAAATTATAACCTTATATTAAATTAACATAAGGAGAATCATTATATAATTTGTTAAATAATAATTAAAAACACAATATAAATGAAAATAGGTGTATAATAGAAAACCCATCACCAACAAGTGAGATTGAAATGAAAAAACCATACTTTTTTGTGGATTCTATGACAGAAAAGTTTCCATATATATAACAAATATGAACATATTATTCATTTTTTCCTAGCCATATTTATACTTATTACCAAATATATTATTGAATTATTTTCATTTGACACAAAGTTATTATCGATTTTTAGATTATACCAATTATCGGTTTGTATTTGTTTCAAATCTTTCTTTTCTATTTCGATATAGAAATATTAATGAGTTTATCAACTCTATAATACTGAAGCTACTATAATATTATATCTATAATGAGTTATATAGTACCCAATTCACTTTATTATAGTGTTTTTTTGTGGTTCTCTAAATTGAAACCCAAAACATGCTTGTTTCAGTAATTTCTAATGAATAAATAGTTGTATATAAATAGTAGATTACATATTAATATTTTAATTTAATAATTAATATAATATATTAAATTTAATATTATTAAATTATATAATAATAATTTATGTTTTCTTCATCATTCACGTTGTAAGCATGGTAATGAGGTTTCGGTACGTGGTAGGACAAACCCAAATGAGAACACATTATATGAAATGAATGTATATGAATGTTGAGAAATAATATGATAACATAATTACATTATAAATTAATATTGATATTAACATAAACAATTATGGTGATGAATTATTTTTATGAAGAGATTATATGATAATGTAAATGAAAAAGTAAAGAAGATTACATGTTACTTAAAATGATGAAATCAATCATTCTCATAATGACTTCCCGGAAAATGAAGGGTTAGACCCTACTTTATATGAGCAGAGTCTCATGAACAAGGAATAACACTACTTGAGAGAAAAAACCATCATGGATTCTGGAAGGAATCATAGGATAAGAGTGGTTTGAAATAGGTATAGGATAATTAATTTTATAAGTGGAATGGAGTGATTAATCTGCAAAAACATAAGTTAGGTTAAGGGTAAAGATAAAATGACATGGTTTCTAGGTGAGTAATGTAAAGAAATATTTTTGTGAAATTTAGTTTTTACTACCAAACCTATCAATAGTATTCTAAAAGTTCCATACATTATTTTAATTAAATAAATTCAAACCACACCATGATACATGTTTTACAATGTTTAGTTATTTACCATAGTAATCAACTATTCAATATAAATATAAGATTAAAATTATAACATAATTTCAAAAATAAGATTCCAAATTCAATTTAAATTTATTATAATTCAATTCTATATATTATAAAACTATATTTTAATTTAAAACATAATTTATGTATATATATAACTATTTCTTAAGACTAAAAATTTTTTAAACATCATGCATTTTTATTTTTATTTCTTATTAATTAAAAATTGACTGACTTTTCATATATTTTCTTATATATATAAAAATAAAATATTATTCATCATTTCATATAGATCATGTTAATTTATTTATATAAAAATAAACAGAACATAGAAAAATATTTCTTTAAAAATAACCCTTTTATTTATAATTTTGCTTATGTTTTACCATAATTAATAAATTTTTTTCCTTTAAAAAAATTATTTCATTAGAGACATTAAATATTTTGTTTCAAAATATAAAATATATTTTACTTTATTTATTTTCAAATGGTGATAAAAATAATTTTTTTATATAAAAACATGTACTGCATAAAATTTCTTTTTTTATAAAATAAATTTTATTGAATAAAAATAATTTATTTTAATATTTTTCCAAGTAAAAATATGAAGATGAATATTTTTTAATATATATATATATTATTAATACATTTCATTAATATATTTATTCTATTGTGATAAATTTAGTTTAATAATATATAAATCAAAATATTTAAAAAAAATAATTCCTTGGAAAATATATTTTTTTAACCTTATATGATTCAATAAATATTTATAAACATATAATAATATATTTTTAAAATATAAATTTTTTAAATTTATAAGAAACACATTCCATTAAATAATCTAAAATAGTGAAATTTTTATTTTAAATTAAAAAAAATAATATATAATAAAATTAATTATTTACAAATAATGATTTTTGGTGATATATGGATAATTAAAATAATATTAATTATAGTTAGATAATTCCATCCTTGTTTCTCATGATTTACATAACTAAAAAATCATTTCTATCATTCAATTTTAATGAAATTAATCTTAAAAATAAATATATTTTAAAAAAAATCATATTTAAATCAAAATAAACATAAAAGCTATATTTACAAGATAATTAGTGTCATTTAATTATATTACAAAAGAAACTATTATATGTGAATAAAATTTTTTGTTAAGAAAATATTTATTTTTTAAAACAATGTAAACATTATTTATAATAATTATATAACTGTAATTGTAAATAGGTATCACATTTACTGGTATTATACATAATGATTATATCTCTCTTTAAGAAAAGATATATAAAAACTATAGTTTCACTATTTTTACCTAAAAATTTATTTATTTATAATTTCACAAAATGATTTTATCATACCCTAAACATTTATTTTCTATTTTAAAATTTAATTTCTCATTTTTTAATGATTATTTGGTCATTATAAGATTATTTTTACTAATGGTGATTCTAGAGAATAATAAAGATCTGATTGATTTCCATGTTTTCAATATATATTTATGTTTTATTTATTTTCCACTATCAATTTATGATCTTTTTGATATTTAATCATTCATGGTATTTAATAATCAATCTTATGAAATAAATTGTTTCATGTGCTATTGTTGTAATATTCTATAATGAATGAATAAATTGTTATTATAAGGATTCATAATAAGGAGTAATTTATGTCTACTCAATTTCAATTCCTCTGTAAGAAATTAATATAATTTTTATGAATGATATAATTATAGTCTAAAGAAAGAAAATGTTTCCTAAAACCTTGGTTATGAACCTTTTGATGGCACAATTGTGAGTTAGATTCAAAAAACTCACCTGGTAGTTTCACACATAATCATTAATGTAGATTATATTACATTAATGGAATATAGTATGAATTTGATATAGACAAAGGGGATGTTGGGGAATATTATAAGAATATAGAAGAATGGGGTGATGTTTTTTTGGTAACAAGTTTTAATTCACTATGTAAACAATCCAATATTTAACTCTAAGATGTAGAAAATTCATATGATGTATCACTTCATTCATAAACATTTGTAGAAAAAATTTCTAGATCCACTATATATAAATGGTGTTTTGAATCCTTTATATATGCCAACAATGTTAACATTTTGGGAGAGTGAGGAAGATTTTTCCTTAGTCGAAATGGTATTACTTAAATCATATTTGGGGATCCATGCTACAGAAAAGATTGTTTTGGGAATGAAATATGGTATAATTATACCGGTGGATGAATTAATAGTATAGCTTGATAATGATTCTCAAATGGGAGATTGTTAGTTTTATCGGTGAAAATTGGTTTTCATCTAGGCAATTAATAATAATTTGAGTGATTCCAAATGTTTAAATTTTTATGGTTTAGTGGTGATGGTTTATTATAGGAGACATGTTATAGAATTTTGGATGGTAGACGAAGAATGTATAGAATTTAGAAGAAGTAAATTAAAAGTTCCCCCTTAAAAAGTCTGAGGGTGTCATGAGAGGATAAGTGGAATTGTGGATGGATTTAACTACGAATATATAGGAATCATTCTAAAGGATATGTAAAATCAATTTTATTGGTTTTTTAAATAAAATTTAATACATAAGATTCTTCAAAAAATTACGTTAATTTAATCCCATATGTTTTCCAAAAGCTTGAAATATATCCTTTAAGTATAAATAATGGTTGTGAAAGTATTTAACGTGGAAAATGGTCAACCCTTAAGTTCAAACATCGGTGGAATCACTCTTCGTGAATATTGAATGGTGGTAAACTGGTTTCCCTTGTTGGGATTAATAATCATTTATTTTGGTGGATTCATTTTCTTCTGAATGATTGTTTAATTGTAATAATCATTTTCTTTCTTGATAAAAGTCATTGTTTTATCCCCCATGGAGCATGAATAAATATGAACCACATAAATAATTGTGTTGTTTCATCCTTTTATTCATTTGTCATTATTTTTTAGAATTACCATTATTTATGTTTTATGAAGAGTGTATTGTTTTTTAGTGACTTATGTATGTAATGTCATATTTTTTATAGTATATCATCATCACATGTTAATTCTATTTTTTTTATAAAGTATGATTCAAATGATAATTTCTAGTGTTATAATGTTACATGGACATAACATGTTTTTTGATTTTTTATATTTAACACAATTCTTGTAATAAGGGTTAAACAGGTTTAAAAGTTTGGTTTCATGTTTATATTGATTAAATAGATTAGGTGGGTCAGAGTAGGTGGGTCAGATTAGTTGGGTCAGATTAGTTTGGTCAGATTCTAGTTTGGGTTAAATTGGTTTAGGTTTCATGGGGTAACCTATTCACATAAATTGATCAATTTTAGGTTTTGGTTAAATGGGTTTGGTTTGGGTACATGTTAAGAGTATCCTGATAAGTGAATCCAAAATTTCCACCAATAAATAATGGTGTTATTTAAAAATAATGTTAATAATGTTCAATTTCTTGAGAAATTATTCATACTACATAACATAACATCATCAAATATTTAGTTGTTAATTATTGTTTTTGCCTTCTTATAACACTTAATAATATCATTAAAATAATCATTCTTGGAATCTTTTACACTAAACAATTTTACTTGATTTTTTTATATAAATTTTATTAAAAAATAATTTACTTTCTATATAAAGTGGATATAACAGCATTATAGTTTCTAAATATAACTCTTTAAATTTAACTTTATTGATATTCCTTAAATTATTTTATGATATTATGTTAAATTCACTTTTTATTTTGACTAGAATAATCACTTTCATATATATCATTGAGCTTCACTAAATCCAGGCATACTCACACTAGCCTCTTAAAAAATATATCATCATTATTATATCTTTCTAATATCCATGATCACTTTTGTGTTAGTAAATAATTTTTGTTCATTAATAGATTTTTTTAATAAATTAACTATTAATATCCTCATTGACTATGATATTATATGTTTTTAATTAAATAATCAGAAAAAAAATATTTTATATAATATTATTTTAATGGGTTTTGTAACCAAAATTCCATATATTTTAATAAATATATAGGTTAAAATCCTTAACCCTGATAAATATAATTTTATCATTCCTTTCATTTTAAGATTTTTATACAATCTAATTAATTATAATCCATGTGTTTGAAAACAATCATATCATGTATTACATAACAAAATGAGTATTAATAAAAAAATTTATATTCTCAAAAAATTTAAATGATATAAATATACACATCCTTTATTTAGATTAATATTAGCATGATATATATTCGGTTTCATTCATAATAATCATTCAACAAACATTAACTTCATCATTTAACTGAAAACTACAATATCTATCAATTATTTACAAGATTCTAAACTCTTAAATATTTACTAACACTTTTAGAGTATACATTTTTTCACATACCCCTCAAAACCAATGAATTTATTTTTATAACATCCATATCACATTATATGGAGTTTTTATAACCTCTTTACATATTTTAGAAATTATTTTTCCAATGAATACTTTTTCCCTCACTATTAAAAGCATATTTTTTGGACATATTATAACAATTGTTTTATGATATATGTTTGAGTTTGTTAATTTCTCATCACCCAGTATTCATTGATTTAATATACTGGGCATATTTCACCATGTTCATTATATAATATTTATTTTTTAAAAATAAGAAATTTTATAAGACCCATCATAATTTAAAAATTTAGAGGAACTATTTTAAAAATTATTTTTACAATAAAATTGGATTTTAAATTGTTGATTTGATTGAAATAATAATATTTTGGTAACATCTATATGGGAGTGTATTCATGGGAAAAATATATACTATATAATGTTTTATTAACATAATGAATTTTATAAATGATCACACTTTTGAAATATAGAACAAATTTTTTTAATACTAAGGTTATATAATGTAAATTGGTTTTACATAATGAAATATTTTATAAAGATGGTTATCATCTAGTTCGAAATTGAAATTAATTTCCTAAAAAAGATAATTTGTTCACATAATCCCTTTAATATGTTGAATGTAGTGGTTTTATGAGTATGATAATGAGTAATCCTAGAATTTTTTTGGTAAGGATACACCTGAGGTAATTTAATATAGTGATTATAAGTAATCACTTGGGTTATAACCTAGTACTTAGGGTTTTAATTCTTTATGGATGTTCGATATTTTATTTATTTGGGGATACTATGCATTTGTAATGTTGCATTGATTCCTGATGTGCACTCATGTAATATAGATTGATGTGTACTCCAGGAAATACCATAGGACCATAGTGATTATTTAAGATGAATATTGATTTACTGTTTGGCGATTGGGAATTTGGGGATATAACAATTTTTAGGAAGATTTAACCTGTATTCTTATGGAAATATGTGATTTCAAATTAATGGTAAATTTAGATTTGAATGAAAACAACGTTATATAGTTGGGATAATTTTAATGTCCGTGTCCTAATGGATTTGAATAAATAAGAAAATTTCGGCTATTTTACAAGTATTGGGTAAATAAAGTGGGGGTTTGTTTAAATTTATAGATTTAAGAGAAGGGGTCCTATTTTAATTTTTGATTAAATCATGGAATTATAGGTTTATGATTGAAACCATATATATTATTAGATGGATTTTTTCATCTAAGATGAGGATTTAAAAATAATAGAAAGGGGTGTCACCAACATAATTTGCTATAGATTACACCATTCAATAGACGATCCTGACTGTGTTTTGTATACCGAAGTGGTTCCACTAGATACCCAATGGCCTCTCTCATGGTACTTGTTTGAACGAATTTGGGTTTCCATCAAAAGTTAGGGGTTTTACTATTTTAAGATTTTTCATTTCCCCTATTTTGGGGATTCATCTACCGAATTCAACCTTTAATGGCCCCGAGTCTTGCCTTGGATCCCCCGTTCACCCTCCTTCTATCCATCATGTCCCTTGGATAAATGTGTATTGAAATTCATTTTTAAAACCATATCCATTTTATTAGCTCACATTACTCATCTTCTTCCCTTTTCATTCCTTATTTATCTTTTTCATTTATCTTTGTTGGTGAATAACGTTATTTCACTTTATAATTATAAAATCAATTGCAAGATTAAAAATTACTCCACACCACTTTAAATATGTCACTTGAATGGTTTTTGGATACCTTCATTCACAGATATAAATATAAGTGGTCTTTTATGGTTAATTCATGGGTTTATAGGATCTTGGTTTCAATTTGTGTGATATATTAGTGAATGTATTTGAGGATTTAGGATGAGTTGACTTCTAATATATTTATAGAGTCATACAAAAATGTTTCAGTTAATGTTTATATGGGTAATTGTTAATAGTTTATGGTTATTTTACATTATTCATTGATTTAATTCTATTTAATGTGTTATTGGTGATGTTCTGTAGATTTTGGATCATTCTATGTGGATCATTATATGTTAAACCATAACATCAGATATGGTAGGTATTTAATAATTCATCAATTTTATTTCTAGGCTCTGGATTGTAAATTCCTATCATAGTATTCTTCTAATTATTTATAACAATTCATAAAAATTATTTTAAAACTATTAATTGATGTTTTCTAAGTTTACATTACTATAAAAAGTTGAACACAATAACAGAGATTTCATGGGATCGTTAAAATGATATTTATAGTATTATTTTTAATTATTATTTGAGGATTTATAAGGAAATGGAATTTTATAGGGTATCAATTTAAAAAATATACATTTCTTACATTGAGTGTTAAACCTTCATGATTTTGTAATATTTTCTAACCATTCTTCATGAATTCATTTATAATTACTCATATTTTTGGGAACCATATATGGTTTTTATATCCATGTAATTAATTCCTTTGAATGTTTCTATGACATTAAATTTTATATGATTCTTTATGGGTAGTGTTAATATAATGATCTATGCCTCATATTCCAATTACATCATAATTTTCGGAGTTGCAGATGTTTGGAGGAGGCTCGAGGAGTGTTTTGTAGATATTAGAGATGAAATTATTATACTATATTTGGTTCATGAGTATTACATGTATTCATAGTGAAAATGATTGATTCGTATCTTGGATGATTGAAATTCATGGAATGTTGTTAGAGATGATATTTTTATTCTTAAAGAAATCATGAAGTGAATGAATTTTTCATGATATGAAGAGGGACCAAAAAATTTGTGGACTTTAATCGACATTGGATTTATTTATATTCAGGTCCTAACATTATTTCACGTCCTAAATAAGAGATCTACACATTGATTCACAATGTGAATATGTGTTCAAAATTGTTTAAGTGCTGAGGTCCACCTTGAATATACATTTTAGGGCTCATCAAAATTGTATCATTCATATCTTCTTTCTCTCAATCATTACGTTAGAACTAAGTGAATTTGGTATATCATACAACCCATTTCAATTATCTTTGAACCATTGATCCAAAATGTTCGACTATGGAAATAAAAGGTGATTTATTCACTTTGATCCCATATTTAGTAACTGTTTATTCCATAAAAATCACAGTAATAAAATTGTCTTAGTTCAGGGTTCTTTTTGGTAACCCGTTGGTTGGATTTAGGATCATCTGGGGTTTCATTATATGGTTCTTATCATTTGGTTTTTTAAACTTCTCCCCAATTTACGTGGTATTTTTTAAAATCTTATTTGAGTTATGGGATAATTTTTCATTCTTCCTTTACATGTTAATGCAAGGGAATAATTTTTTATCCTTTGGGGAGATGGTATACAATATTTTAATGTATATAGTAAAAATCTGTTTAATTTTTACTTAACCAGGAAGTGAAAAAATAATTTGTTTTACTAATTAGATGTTATTATCGATGAGTTTTTGTATACATGATTTAAGTTTTTACAATAATGGAGGTATATAGTGTTTTTTGAGTTGTATATGATATAATTGGGAAACCCTATGGTGTAGTTTTTATATAACATTTAATGAAATGGACAATAAAATATATAAGGCCTACAACATGGTTTCCCAAAAAAAATAGGTGGACTGTATGAGAAATCTGTTGAATATAAACTAACAAATTATTGTGAACCTGAAATATAGGATGTATGGAAGATGAGATGTGTTTCTCAATATGGTGGTAGTTTCATTGTTTCCTTGTGTGGTTTTTGATGTTTTGGAGTGATGGTAGTGACTGTATGGGAAGAGGAAAATTTGGTAAGTGATGAATATGTTATATGGAATGGGATGTGACCTGGGATAATGTATACTGGTTGATGTGTGTGTTTGTATTGATGGGATGTGATTGTGATTTGTGGTGGTAGTTATGAGATGTGGTTTCATGACCTAACCTCAGGACCCGTGCCATGACTACCCCAAATCCCCCTTCCATAGGCCAGGGGCTGGCGACTAGCACCAAGGCGTAAATCCCAATAAACAGGGAAGACATTGCCTTTCTAAAGTAAACAAACACCACAGAGTAAGCAAGCGGAAGGAGTAAACACTAAGTAAAAACTGTAACAAGCTGTGCTGAAAGTAAAATTGGCCGGAAATACAAGCCCAACTGTAAAGTACAACTAAAAGGGGAAAACAACAACTGAAAAGAAAAGTAAGCCATCCTTTGGAAAGTCCCACTTGAAGGGTGAGCACAGATAGCCTCCACAGCTCCTCGGTCCAGCCGTCCGCTCCGAGTACGTCCCGCCCAGTGGTCCACCTCCAGGTACCGTCCTGCTCCGCAAGCCTCCACCACGATCAGCGCTGTCTGTCGTCTGCAACCAACACAACGAAGTGCAGGCATAGCCCGTGTAGGGGTGAGTATAAGCTACTCAGTAGGGACCCCGAGACCCTCGAAGGTCTTCCAAAATACTCAAAGGATAAACCAAAAGGAATGATACAATCACGAAGTAACAACCGACACTGATTAGGTATATGCCCATACATATACCTAAGTCATCAATTCCCATTCGGCTCCAACATCTGAGCCCAAGCACAACCCAGTCCACACAGGAAAGCAAAACGTATACCCACACAGGATAGAACAACACAATCCACAAAGTAGAGAAAAAGTAATCCACATAGGATAGCTCAACACAATCCACAAAGAAAAGTAACACAGGATTCAGCTCACACATGTATACTTCTTCAAATGATGATAGAGATGATCAGATGTAGCCACTGATTCATCTAAGCCGTCGGACCCTCAAAGGATCGGTAGGTACTAACCCCCGCAAAGACCTATACAAGATCGATCAGGATGTTGAACCCTAAGCTATTGGGAAACTCCTTCTCCATCAAGTACAGTGGTTATGCCGGTACAACCAAGCGCTTCACTCATACCTTGGACTGCTGTATTACTCCACCTATTAGGTACTGTGGGCCTACTGCTACAACCAAGCGCTCCTCCGTCGTGGGTCTACCGCTACAACCAGGCGCTCCCATGTGCCGCTACAACCATGTGCACCTCTGTCGTGGGGTTGCGACTACAACCAAGTGCTCCCCTGTGCCGCTACAACCAAGCGCACCTCTGTTGTGGGTCTCCCGCTACAACCAAGCGCTCCCCTGTGCTGCTACAACCAAGCGAACCTCTAACGTGGGTCTGCCGCAATAACCAAGCGCTCCCCTGGGCCTCTACAACCAAGCGCACCTCTATCGTGGGTCTACTGCTACAACCAAGTTCTCCCCTGTGCCGTTATCCGTAACACACTGAGTCGTTCGATCAGAAGTCATCAAGTCTCAACCGGCTCTAGGGTTTCCGAACACAGCATGCTCATTCCGGGAGGGTCCACTCCACGAGCTAAGAGGCTGATGCATCAACTGATATGTATTCCGGAGTTGATGTATCCCAAGATGTACCGTAGTGGTCACTTCCAAAAACAAGGAGGATTCCCATACTGTTTTCATCATCGTCACAGTCAAATCCACCGAGGATCTCTGTACAGTCGTCGTCGTCACAACAGCAGTTGCAGCTAGCACTAGGGTTCCGGCACACAACAAGCTCATTCGGGAGGGTCCGCTCCACGAGCCGAGAGACTGATACATCAAATGACGCATAGTCCAGAGTTGATGTATCGAAAAGTTCTGTATCGCCAACAGGAACTCAACGTCGCAGACGGCGCGTCAATCGGATGCCTGGTCTGAGAGTTATTGGCTTTTTCGTCCCAGGGGCCCGGTTGGGTTTTAAGGAAAACCCAACCCGACCATACTCCACATACGTCCAAATCTCGGTCGGATTATGCCAAAAGATCCGTCTCATTTAGAGGAACTCAACTAAGTCGACGGCATGTCGATCGGACGTCCGGAGCTCATGATATGAGTGTTTCCGCTCTGAGGGCCAGGTTGGTTCCGTGTACGAACCAACCCGGCCGAACCCAAAGTACTCCGAAACCTTGAGTGTGATATACCAAATTGACCATCTCGATCCAAGGACCGTGTTTCCACTGACGGAGAGTCGTTTAGAGGCATGTAGCTGACGTTATGAGCAAAATACCGAAAACGTTCGGAAGACGGGGGGTCTGGGCCCGGGCCGATCCGGCCCGACCCCCCCTAGGTCAGCCGAACTGGGTCGACCCGACCTGGTCCGCCCGACACGGTCCGACCCGGATAGACCCGGTCTGGCCGGCCGGCCCGGCTCGGCTCGGCCGAGCGGCCGAGCAGCACGGGGGGCACACTGCCACCGCGTGAAAGCTCCGTGGCCCCCGCGGAGGGCCGCCTTGGTCAACGGACGCGGTAATGCCGCATCCTGTGCGCCGGACCAGTGCGGCTGTGGGTCCGCTGGAACTGCTGCCGCCGCTGCGGCTTCGGCCACGGCGTCTCCCTCCGGCGGCGCGCCGGGGCGCCGCCGCGACGGCGGCCCGAGCCACCGGTGGCTTCCGCGGGCCACCGGAGTCGCTCCGGTGGTCCGATAACCTTCCAGTCTGCGCCAATGCTCCTCCCGGGTCCTTTCCTTCAGTGCGGAAACATCAAATCGCCCTAGCGTCACGTTTCTTCATCACCTGCCAAATCTGCACAACAACGAAGAACGGCGGAGGGTTGTCGGGCCGTGTTCGTTTGGCCCGCACCCTCCGCGTTAGGAGATAACAATCGGGAAGAATAATCAACATATCAAAACATAACAAATAACAAATTTAATAAATTAAAATTGTTCTTATGAACCGAGTTCTTTATTTTTAAAATAATCAATCACGGGAATATAAATTATTTCACAACAAACCCCTACCTCGGTTCAGAAACGGTGCATGTCAATCGATCCGCGGAAGACGAGCATTGCGGAAGTCGGGGGTCACAGAAAACGAACGTCGATTCCATTTTCTTCGAGGGGCGTTCGAAGGGGAAACGTCATTGGAAGTAGACGTCGCGTTCTTCGGCGGAGATGTTCTTCGTTGAAGAACAGTGTTCTTTGTCGGGGGTGTTCTTCGCGTTCTTCGTCGATGTTGAAGAAGAAAAAGACTTCCTCAAACTTATCCCTTTCTATTCCAAGTCTCCACCACAAGAACAAATAACCCCAAAATAAAATAATCCGCCCACTTATTTTATTAACCCAACATAGGTTCTGAATTTCAAGTGTTTGAAAATTCAAAACCCACATTTAACTCACTTATGTTTTAAACATAATATGTTATAAAACAAATGAGGTGATAAGTTAAAAAAACATAAATGGGGGTTTAGAGGGGTTAGGAATGTGAGGGGTTGGGCTCGTGTGGGTCCCACCCAACCTTATCCTCTCAAGGTTTGTTAGCACAAGTGGTTCCCACCCCCAACATCCTTACTTAGGATAAAACTACCATGTGGGAAAAATAAAAATTGTTTAATTTTTATTTTTAACTACCACAAAAATTAATAACTCCCCTCGTGTAAACGCAACTCTGAAACAAGACTTCCTAAGAAATTACCGGCACTGCAGTTCCATTGGTGCCCTCGGAATTTGATTCTGGGTACCGGTTCAAAAGTTAGAAATTCCCGCTCGTTCGTTCCCTGAAAGTACCTAAGCCAAACTTCGGAAATTGATTCCGGGCACACCGAGCCTCGGAATTTGGTGCCGCCAGAAACCACGTTCTTCTAAAATTTCAAAAAAAATAAGAAAAAATTTCCCTTGAATTTTACGTGTCTTTACATTACTCCCACCTCATGGCTTTACGTTCCTGTAAAGATACATCAAAACTAGGGAAACAAATGAGGGTACTGAGCACGCATCTGAGCCTCCCGCTCCTAAGTGCTCTCCTGGAGGTTCCCATGCAGCCATATGATGCGCACTAGAGGAATAGACCGTCGACGTAGGACCTGCTCTTGTCGATCCTCGATCTCCACTGGGACCTCTGTAAAAGTCTACCAATCGTCAATTTCAAGATCCCCATGGTCAATGATGTGCCTCTGGTCGTGCACGTATCTCCTCAGCTGAGATATGTGGAAGACGTCGTGCACCCGGTGCAACTGAGGTGGTAGAGCCAGACGATAAGCCACCTCGCCAATCCTGCTGAGGACCAGGAAGGGTCTGATGAAGCGTGGAGACAACTTGTCGCCTCAGCCAAATCTCTATAACTCACGTCAGGGTGAGACCCGTAAGAAGACGTGGTCACCATCCGCGAACTCTAGTGGCCTCTTCCTCCTGTCAGCATAAGACTTTTGCCAGCTCTGAAATGTCCTCATCCGCTCCTGGATGACCTGGACCTTCTATGTCGTGGCCTGGACCATCTCCGGTCCCACAAGAGCTGCTAAGATTTCTTCTTTGCCGATAAGAGAAACCTGGTCTCATCCCCTGGATGAACAACTTCCTTTGCCTAATACAGTCAATCACGACATGGATGATACTAAACCATACCAAGGATGACGTCGTAAGGCCTCGACGCTACTACCAAGAGATCCAACCGTTACTCTCGCCTCCAAGGGTTTAGTCACACTGTAGGCATCAGTGTGTGGTAACTGGGTCTCCTCCAGTAGGTATCTCTCAAGTGAGGATCAAGTCAACAGTCTAAACTGGAACCTCTTAGTAACAACAAAAGAGAGGAAAGGAAAGTAGATGCCACAAGAAAAGGTGTCTTTTATTACTGCAGCTCAAGTACAAAGACACAAAGCATCTTCAAACTTACATCAACAAAACTAGAAGAAATAAGAACAAAAGTCTCCAGGTCTAGAGCTAGTCCCGCTCCTGTCCATCTGCTCCCGGAGCTCCATGATCGTAGACCTCAGGTGCCTGAAGCTGAGCTCTTCCATGTACTCATGTCCCCTGAGTCGGGGTGGAACTCCTGGTGGTGGTGGTGGCAACACCCCGAAGCGTCGTCAACCTCCAGCTACACGACCAACTCCCCTGCCATGGCCGCCTTCTCCTTGCGGCCTTCCCTGATCGAACCTCTGCCTCTGCCTGGGGGTCCTTCATTCATCTGCTGGTCATCCGTATAGCGTGTCGGACAGTCAAGATCCATGTGACCAATCCCGCCATAGGAGTAACACTTCCCTCTCATGGAAAGTCGTTCTCCACCCCGAGTGCCTTGCACAAACGATCCAAAGTCATGATGTCGACCAACTGTAGGTCTAGTCTTCTTGGACCCCTGCGTCATCTCTCTACTCCCCGCTGCAGAAGACTCTATCGCATGCCGGCTAGTTGTGGGCCCTGCTGCTGGAGACTTCTCAGCAAGGAAACTCTCCACCAAGAGGGCTCGCTCTAACACTCCTGTCTGAGTCGGAATGCTGTGAGAAACAATTGAAGATCCGATCTCTCGCCTGAGCCCCTGCTCAAAGGTTCGGTCCCTGAAGAATGGGTCTCGTACCATGTCCGAGAAATATTTCGAGAGATCGGTAAACCTCGCCGCGTACTGGGCTACTGTCATGCTTCCCTGCCGCAGCTGTAGTAGCTTCTGAATGCGTACCGCACGGAGGGTGGCCGGGACGAACTCTGAGCGGAAGAGGCTCTCGAAGTCCGTCCAGAGAAGAGATGCCTCGTCGTGCACCTGGAGCATCAAGCTCCACCATCGGCCTACTGCTGCGTGCAGGAGGCTCGCTGCAAGGACCACCATAAGATCTTCTAGTGTCCTCACTAACCGGAAAACTTGTACAACTGCCTCCAGCCAGTCCTCAGCTGCCTGGGGGTCCGTCTCCCCGCGGAACCTGGGCAGTCGCTGGCGCTGGAACTCATGCAGTGCACTGAGGCGACGTGCATCATCGGCGGCTGGTGCTGGAAGTATTGGTGGCTCGGCGGGTAGAGCTACCACCGGTGCCACTGCTGACAAAGGGCCCTGCACCGAGGCCTCGTCGCTCAGTGGGCTATCGCCACACACAACGCTCAAAACCCTAGCTGGCTGCCGTCGTGGGGCCATCCTGAATGGAAACAAGTGTGCCACAGTTAGAACAGTATACCTGGTGAGCTGACACAAATAATCACAAAGAAAAAATGAAACACACATGCAATCAATGTTTTCGTGCATTAAGTCAGAAATCAGAAGTCAGGGTCCTGGTGTATGGAAACGTCGGCCGCAACACCAACACTGGACTCCCTGGACTAATAACCACACCCAATACGCTAAACACTGTTTCTTCACATAGAAGAAAGATCAGAGTCTGCGGTAGAACTGACCGCCTCTGATACCAATTTGTCACGACCCATCCTCGGGTCCCGTGTCGTGACTACCCCATGCCCGCCTTCCATAGCCCAGGGGCTGGCGACTAGCACCAAGGCGTAAATCCCGATAAACAGGTAAGGCATTTCCTTTGTAAATTAAACAACCACCACAGAGTAAGCAAGAGGAATGAGTAAACACTAAGTAAAAACTGTAACTAGCTGTGCTGAAAGTAATAGGGGGCGGAAATACAAGCCCAACTGTAAAGTACAACTGAAAGGGGAAAACATCAACTGAAAAGAAAAGTCGTAGCATCAAGCCGTCCTTTGGAATTCCCAGCTGAAGGGTGAGTACAGATAGCCTCCACAGCTCCTCGGTCCAGCCTTCCGCTCTGAGTAAGTCCCGCCCAGTGGTCCACCTCCAGGTACCGTCCTGCTCCGCAAGCCTCCACCACGATCAGCGATGTCTGTCGTCTACAACCAACACAACGAAGTGCGGGCATAGCCCGTGCAGGGGTGAGTATAAGCGACTCAGTTGGGACCCCGAGACCCCCGAACGTCTCCTAAAATCCTCAAAGGATAAACCAAAAGCAAAGATACAATCACGAAATAACAACCAACACTGCTTAGGTATATGCCCATACATATACCTAAGTCATCAATTCCCGTTCGGCTCCAACATCCGAGCCCAAGCACAACCCTGTCTACACAAAAATGAAAAACGTATACCCAAAAAGTATAGCACAACACAATACACAAAGGAGAGAAAATGTAATCCACATAGGATAGCTCAACACAATCAATAAATGAATGTAACACAGGATTCAGCTCACACAGGTATACTTCTTCAAATGACGATAGAGATGATCAGATGTAGCCACAGATTCATCTAAGCTGTTGGACCCATAAAGGATCGGTAGGTACTTACCCCTGCAAAGACCTACACAAGATAGATCAGGAAGTTGAACCCAAAGCTATTGGGAAACTACTTCTCCATCAAGCACATTGGTTATGCCGCTACAACTAAGCGCTTCACTCTTACCTTGGACTGCTGTAGTACTCCACCTATCGGGTACTGTGGGCCTACTGCTACAACCAGGCGCTCCTCCGTCGTGGGTCTGCGACTACAAGAAAACACTCCCCTGTGCCGCTACAACCAAGCGCACCTCTATCGTTAGTCTGCCGCTACAACCAAGCGCACCTCGGTCGTGGGTCTGTCACTACAACCATGTGCTCCCCTGTGCCGCTACAACCAAGCGCACCTCTTTCATGGGTCTGCCGCTACAACCAAGCGCTCCCCTGTTCCGTTATCTGTAACACACCGAGTCGTTCGATCAGAAGTCGTCAAGTATCAACAGGCTCTAGGGTTTCCATACACAACATACTCGTTCTGGGAGGGTCCACTCCATGAGCTAAGAGGTCGATGCATCAACTGAAATGTAGTCCGGAGTTGATGTATCCCAAGATGTACCGTAGTGGTCACTGCCGAAAACAAGGAGGATTCCCGTACTGTTTTCATCATCGTCGCAGTCGAATCCACCGAGAATCTCTGTACAGTCGTGGTCATCACAATAGTAGTTGCAGCCAGCACTAGGGTTCCCACACACATCAAGCTCGTTCGGGAGGGTCCGCTCCACGAGCCGAGAGGCTGATACATCGACTGACGCATAGTCCAGAGTTGATGTATCCAAAAGTTCTGTATCGCCAATGGGAACTCAACGTCGTAGACAGCGTGTCAATCAGACGCCTGGTCTGAGAGTTATTGGCATTTTCGTCCCAGGGGCCGGGTTGGTTTTTAAGGAAAACCCAACCTGACCGTACTCCACCAACGTCCAAACCTCGGGCGGAGTATGCCAAAATATCCATCTCACTTAGAGGAACTCAACGAAGTCGATGGCACGTCGATCGGACGTCCGGAGCTCAATATATGAGCGTTTCCGCTCTGAGGGCCCGGTTGGTTTCGTGTACAAACCATCCCGGCTGAACCCAATGTATTCCAAAACCTTAAGTGTGATATACAGAAACTACTGTCTCAATTCAAGGACTACGTTGCCGCTTACAGCGAGTCCTTTGGAGGCCCGTAGCTCACGTTATGAGCAAAAGACTGAAAACATTCCGAAGACGGGGGGTCTGGGCCTGGGCGGACCCGACCCGACTGGACCCGGTCCGGTCCGACCAGGGCGCGGCCCGGCCCGGCACGGCTCGGCCGAGCAGCCGAGAAGCGCGGGGGGAACGCTGTCCCCACGTGACAGCTCCGCGGCCCCCGCGGGGGGCCGCCCTGGTCAACTGACGCAGAAAAGCCGCGTCCTGTGCACCGGACCCACGTAGCCGTGGGTCCGCGGGAGCCGCTGCCGCCACCTCCGCCCGGCGACCCCCGCCGCCGTTGGCTTCCGCGGGCCAGCAAAGTCGCTCCGTTGGTCCTATTTCCTTCCCTTGTGCGCCGCTGCTCCTCCCGGGTCCCATCCTTCACTGCGGAAACATCAAATCACCCTTGCGTCGCGTTTAGTCGTCGCCCGTCAAATCCGCACAACAATGAAGAACGGTGGAGGGTTGTCGGGCCGTGTTCGTTTGGCCTGCACCCTCCACGTTAGCCGATAACAATCGGGAATAATAATCAACATATCGAAACATAACAAATAACAATTTTAATAAATTAAAATTGTTCTTATGAACCTGGTTATTTATTTATAAAATAATCAATCACATGAATATATATTATTTCACAACAAACCCGTACCTCGGTTCAGAAACGGTGCACGTCAATCGAGCCACGGAAGACGAGCTTCGTGGAGGTCGGGTGTCGCGGAAAACGAACTTCGATTCTGTTGTCTTCGAGGTGCGTTCAAAGAGGAAACGTCGTTGGAAGTAGATGTCGCGTTCTTCGGCAGAGATGTTCTTCGTTGAAGAACGGTGTTCTTCGTCAGAGGTGTTCTTCGCGTTCCTCGTCGATGTTGAAGAAGAAGAAGAATTCCTCAAACTTAGCCCTTTCTCTCCCAAGTCTCCACCACAAGAACAACTAACCCCAAAACAAAATAATTCTCCCACTTATTTTATTAACCCAACATAGGTTTTGAATTTGAAGAGTTTGAAAATTCAAAACCCATATTTAACTCACTTAAGTTTTAAACATAAGATGTTATAAAACTAATGAGGTGATACGTTAACAAAACTTAAATGGGGGGTTTAGAGGGGTTAGGAAAGTGAGGGGTTGGGCTCATGTGGGTCCCACCCAACCATATCCTCTCAAGGTTGGTTATCACAAGTGGGTCCCACCCCCAACATCCTTACTCAGGATAAAAATACCAAGTGGGAAAAATAAAAATTTGTTAAATTTTTATTTTTAACTACCAAAGAAATTAATAACACCCCTCGTGTAAACACAACTCCGAAACAGGAGTTCCTAAGAAATTGCCGGCGCTGTGGTTCCATTGGTGCCCTCGGAATTCGATTCCGGGTACCGGTTCAAAAGTTAGAAATTCCCGCTCGTTCGTTCACTGAACGTACACGAGCCAATCGTCGAAAATTAATTCCGGGCACATCGGGCCTCGGAATAAGGTACCGTCAGAAACCGCGTTCTTGTAAAATTCCAAAGCAAAATAAGAAAAAATTTCCCTTGAATTTTATGGGTCTTTACATGTGGCGATTCTGATGAGATATGGTTTTGGTGTAGGACCATGTTGAAATTAAATGAATGACATTATTACTCTTGGGAGATGTTTTTTTGTTTCTTGGTAGTTATTTAGAATATGTTAATAATGAAAATTAAATTGTACAGTCTGGAAAGGCTAATGAAATATTAAAATAGAATACGAAGTAGGTTAGTGTTGATTTTCAAATTTAAAAATGAATAGGCCTAAAAACTATAAAGGATATTAATTAGGAAAATTTGGTAATGGATTATCATGGAAATAAAATAATGAATGTGGATTTTGGTTTGTGGTTTTGTCATGTGGTCTTATGAATTAGAGGAGTAAGTGAGAGTGTAACATGTTGTGAGGCTTTGTGGTGAAGTATTTAAATGGGTTGATTGTCTTATTATTAACCAATATGCTTCTATTTTGTGTGTGAATATTATATATATACACACACACACAGATATATATATATATATATATTAGTTTCATTATGATTTCTATTCACACCCAACCCACATTGAGAATCTTGTGTTGGATGAAAGATTATTTTTGGGGGGGCATTCATCACATTATCCATATATTGAGGACAGATAATTAGATTCTGCCTCTTCCCAAATCTCCTTGACAAGTGAGTCTGATATGCAATAGTTGTAGTGGAAGTATATCCAAAGTTAACTCGTGTTGATGTTTGATGAGATGATAATATAGTTCATGGTGGGGATCGTGCATGGTATTTAGAGGGAACACTATTAATTTTCATCATGTTCATGATACCATACTATTTTATATATACATCTATGGTTAATATGCAATGTGATGGAACATGGGTCTTCAGGTGAGATTTTTTGTGGTATCTCAGGTTTATTTAGGCGTGATGTGATGGCCAGTTCCATATTAGGTGATTTTAATTAAGTGGTTTCCCAACCTTCTTCTTCCAGGATTCTATGGATGATTTAGGATTTTCAGGACATATGATTTTGGGGTGTGAGGGAAGAATCTTAGTGGGAAAGTGCTGCATGGAAACCTAATTATAAATATACATGTTTCTCATTAGTTACTACACTTGTTTATGTTATTTCATGAGCATGACGTTATGAGGATGAAATTAGATAATTGACCTGCTTAGGTGTTGTTTGTTCAATTGTTTTTTCTCAGATGTATTTGTATTATTTATTAATATTTTCATGAAATAATTTTAGTATGATCCCACTGAGTATACACAATAATGTTCCCCCATGTATATAGATTTTTTTAATAGTTCCATGGGGATTTCAAGGAACAAGAAAGAAATTAGTACACTTGTAAGGAAAACACCTTTAACATTAGTTTTAAGATTTTAATATTGGTCTAATAATTATATTAATAAATGAAATGTTTAATGTGGGAGTATCCACATTATTTTCCATAAAATGAATATGAATACCCTTGTTGAAGTGGAATTATATAGGACATTCAACATTAGTTTTTTATAAAACTGATGTGGAAAGACTATCAAAAAGGTTTTCAACGTTCAATTTATAAAAAAATAACATTAAAATCCATACTAGGAATATTATCACATTTTTTTTATAAAAAAATTTACTTCAAAATCACTTCTAAATCCAATGGGATTTTATCATTGGTTTTATAATAATCGATTTTGGAAAGTCACCCTTCCATTATTTCAATGTCAGTTTTACTAAAAACTTATTTTGAAATCCTTACATAGGATTTCAACATATTGTTTTTATTAAATAGTCATTTAAAGTTGAAAATGTTTCAAAAAAATATTGAAAATTACAAATCCCATGGTGGAAAGATCATATAATAACAAACAAATAGAAAAAAATAAATCACATACGAAACAATAGTAATAACACTCATTGAGAGCTTTTACAACAAATTTTCCAAATATTAAAATAAATGAATCTAAATATCAAAATTTGGAAAACATAGAAAAAATTGTGAAAATAAATTTTGGTGGTGTTTTAGGTCATTGAATGTATTTGAAGAACAATAATAAATAAAAATAAAATTTTAACAGATTCAAAAAATAATATCTTGATATTACAAACACTATAATGTAACTAACATTTTCAAAATCTATTATATTTTTTTCATGATATATTATAAGTGAATCATATTATATAATATCCACATCCAATATTCTATTTTTTCTGATGAAACTACATTTATGAAACCATATTTTAAAAATAAAAACACAAGATGAAAATCCAACAATTCTCTAATATAAAAGGTATTTAGAAAATATTTCACATTTTCAACATTTTTTGGATCCAATGTTTGATATAAAATATTTTTTATCATAATTCATGACCTATTATAATTTAAAATATTTTTTTATTAAAATATTTGTAAATTAGATAACTCATATTAAATAACTGAAAAGAATGGAATAAACTGGAATTATTTAACATTTAACTAGATCATCTTCAAATACTACCTGATAGAGAGAATAACCAATATTCATTATTCCCTTTATGGATAATTACAAATCACATCCTATTTCCATAAAAAAATTAAATATTTTGTATTAATAACACTTTAAGAAATAGCGGTTCATAATTATATGTTTCTTATTAAAGGTATAGGAATAGAAAAACCGAATATATGATGTCCATGTTTTTGAATCCCTCTTACATATAATAAATTAAGGTTTTGTATTGGAAATAATTTACATATATTGAATTTTATTCTATGTTAAGAAAACTATAAAAAGAAAAAAATAATTATTGGGTGAATGTAACACCCTGGCCCCAGCTACCCAGAGTCGGTGCGTTATTTCGTAACATTGGCATGATCACAAAAGATAATGTCTCGAAAGACCGATTATATTAGTAGCCTTGGAAACACTAGATACATTCATAAGTGTTACGTTACATCATAAAGTGAAAAACTACAATAACATGGTCTTCATAGTCCACACTCATATCCCTTTCTGACTATCCCTGCAGGTCATTCATAAAATACTTCTTCACATCCTGGAAAATATTAAAACATTGAAATGGGTGATCTCAGATTCTCAGTAAGGATAACAATATTGCGGAAGCTTTCATAAATAAACATTAACATTTAAGGTAGTTTATAACTGAAAAAAGCCTTTTAAACATGAAATTCAACATAATATGGAAAAAGTAAAATGAGATAATTCCATTTACATATTCACATGGATATTCTACTGGTTGAATAATCACATGCAATATCAATAACCACTTTCATAATGATGGAATGCATAATTCCAGACTACCATAACCACATAGCCAAGGCATCGTGCCAAGACCACAAATATGATTTTGTCAATGCCTCGTGCCAAGACACTAGTTTTTCTCAGGAGACCTACCGATGCATCGAGGAGCTGTAGCGGGTTCCACCCGTCACTTGTTAAGTCCAATGCATTCCTCATATGAATAGGTTTAAACATATCATAAACCATAACATAATCGTATCACATAAAACATGCATAAAGGAAACATAAAATTTTCACATTTCAATCAAAAGATATCAATACAAAACATTGATATAATAAAAACGATTTCCAAACCATTTTCAATACCTAAATAAAAGAAAGTTAAAACTTTGTATTTATTTTTCATTAAAAAAATGATGGCTTGTAGAGGAAGCCGAAACTCAAATAATGGTCACGGCGGTAGAGAAGTCGTTGTCGACGCATAAGTACAGAAAGAAAAACATTCCCTTTTTGTCATTTAGTAAAACGCTTCGTATAAAAAGATTCCTTTTGAATAAACATAAAAGTCAAAGGGGTTTATACACCGTATAAAAGAAAGTTGTTTATAAAACCAAATATGCCTCAATGAAAGGAGATTGAGATGAAGTCCTTAGAAGATAATTTTTAAAATAAAATAGAACTATTATGTGTATTCACTATAGGTACAAATAATGAAAGTAAAAATAAAAAATAAGACATAATAATATCATGACATAATTTGAAAGTAGGAGATTAACCCAAAGAATGGAAATTGGGTTAAGAAGTTCCCTTTCCTTGCGTCCTGTCCTGACTCGACCTTTCATTAACCTCCTGAATAATAAACTAGAGTTAATTTATATTTAATTAAAAACCTTTTTCATGTTCATTATTCCTTTTATATCCCTTATTACCATGTTATTAACATTATGTAATTATTTAATTTTATAATGGTCATTTTGTCGATCTTAGGAACTTGAGTAAAAAATAAAATTATTATAATTACAAGTTGTTCATGTGGTGATATATCCATTATATCCAGAATTATGTTCATGATGTAGATATAATATATATAATATATATCCTGTATATACATGCATTTATAATATTACATAACATTTAGAGATAAGAAATGAAATTCATCGTTCATGGAGACGGTAAGCCGTACGTACGCATGAACGCTACTTTCATTTCTATTTCGTATTTAATGGAATTAAATCATAATTATATAAAGGAATAATATAGTTCCAGTATAATATCATATATAATATCATTTACTCCATCCTTTATACATCCCACATATGGCATAACGATTCAAATCACTTTGAGGGGGCGGTAGTCCGCACTTCCTAAAATGAAATTATCGCATTTACCCATAATGGAAATCATAAAGTATGCCATAAATGAGAAATACAGAAGCATAAGTAAAACAGAAACATATTATATATCATATATAAATATAGTGACATCTTAATGTCCACCTTTGAAGGTGTTATATGAGTGTTGAACAATCATCGTTTCGTGAGGCAGAAATTCGCCATCCACAAAAACCGTATGTTCTTTAACCATTAGATGTAGGTGTGTGTAAGTGTATCTCGAATCCATATTATAACAACATCCTACTATATTGATGATACTGGTGTTGTTACAAAAGAAATTAATAAAAAGAGTTTAGGGGGTTGGAGAAGACAAAAAAACAAAACAACATTAGAGAAGACATTACCTCAAAATCGGGTAACTCTTTGATTTGAGCCAAAGGCTTCCTTGGGAAGAGTTCTGCCAAATGTGAGGCATCTAGGAGTAACAGGGGGAAGTTGGGAGAGTATTTGGGCAGAGTTTTCCCGGACCAAATGGATTGAATATGTGAATGAGGTGGTAGAGGTGGGGGCCTTTTATAAGAGGAGAGGAGGGGCACTCTTGGAAAGCAAGGACATTTTACATTATTATACAATTCCTTTAGGATTATTAAGGTCCCAAACATATATAATTAGTGGATAAGGTGATAAGGGTTCTAAATATACCCATCCAATAGTCTTTGGACAAGTGTAAGCCTTGGATTGTACTTTATCTTTTCATTTTATTAAAATCATTAAATAATGAGGTCATCGCTGCATCATAATGATGTCATAAATAATTAAATTTATTTAATGTCTAAAAATTATAAAACAAAGACTATGATGTAGGAAATCTTTTTAGATTTACAATGTCTATTTATAGTAAAAAATATGAGTAGTATAACCCCATATAAAAATTGTTTTAGTAAAAAATTTCATGTTTGTGTCATTTTTTTACTTTAACATTAAATAAAAGGTATTTATGTCATTTTCTAACTAAAGTGGCTCCATGGGGTCCCCAAGTTGACCCATGGATTGTCTTGGTCGGCCAGGGAACATCCAATGGGGGTAGGACATGTGTCAAGTTCATCTCATATTATTAAAACATTATTTTTACCTTAAACTACACTAATTACCACTAATCGCGATTAAGAACTTAAAAGTTACTATTCACCAAAAATTATTTTAATCTCATTGAACCACATTTTACTTCTTAATGAAAATCATGTATGTCTGATTTTTGAAAATCAAAACACAGAAGTGGTAATATTTCATTTAAACGAAAAATCAGTTATTTAACTACCACTTAGTGGATTCACTATTCATCAAAAATTGAAGTTTTTCAGAACAATGCCAAAATTTCACCCTAAGCTATAATTGATATTCCGAATTCAAAAATGATGTATATTTTAAAAAATTCCAAACATATAAGTTGAATTAATTAATTTTATAATTAATTCCCGCCGTCACAACAAATAGCTTGTTTTTAAGAAATAATTTACATCAAAAGATTGGCAATTGTTTATGTCCAATTTCAATGTTAAATTAATTCTAATGACCACCATTGGATAAAATGGTAAAAATATATTCTAATTATACTTTAAAACCACAAAATAGTATAATTTATCCCTATAAATTATTTTGATTAAAAAAGATATTTTTAAGTATTTTTCACTATTCATAAAAAATTAGAAGTTCTCAGAAAAATACCAAAATTTCAACATAGGCTAATTTCGATATTCCGAATCCAAAAATGAAGTCCATTTTGAAATATAAAATTTCTATAATTTTAAAAAGTGGTTATTACTATTCATAATGGCTACTTTGATTAGTCGCGGTGTTTCAAAACTCGAAGTTGCGTACAATGCAAGTTATTGCATTATTGAATGAGAAGCGTATCATGGAAGCATGGGGTGTTACATTCTCCCGTCCTTAAATAAATTGCATCCTTGCAATTTGAAATTTTTCTTGGAAAATAAAAGGTTGAAAATAGAAAATACCTTTGTGGAAAACCCACATTGGAAATAAGGTTAATAAAATTTAGTCTTAATAAGAGGGAAATGGAAATAAGAAAGTCACCACCAAATTATGATCTCGATAAGGAGAACATTAGTGGCAATTAGAGACATATAATTTGAGGAAAAACGTAAATATTTGTAGGGAGTGATTGAGGTTATCAATCACAATCAACTGTCAAATTGAGGGCCTCAAAGCCTTCAATCTCTGTTGATTTAAAATATCATCAGTTCAACAAGACATAAGGTATTCGGATAACACATTTTTTTGTTTTAATATCCCTTTACTAATGTTTAAGAATTAATTTATTCATTGAATAAGAGATAGGTATATATATATATTTATGCTTGACATTTAGAGTTTCAACCTTCAACTCATCTTTCACTCAAAAATATAATTGAACTCAAAAATATTATACTTATCCTAATTGTATAAGGTTCCAAATGTTAACACATACCATTTAGATTAGTAAAATTATTTTATAATAACCAGGGACTTCCTGTAGGCTAGTGGTAGGAAATAAAGGCATGTCGCACTATGGTTGCGGGTTCGATCCCTGCAGCTTTGTCCGACGCGATGGGTTATGCCCCACCCTGCAGGTTGTCCTTTTCCTAAAACTATAGTATAATAATATTCCAAAAATAATCTTCATAATTTTTTTAACCTTAAAAAATACTATTCAAAGATCAACTTAATCCACTCTAACCTTTATAGTTATCCAAAATACCACTGTCCAGACTTTCTCTAAAAGGTCTCTTAACTCCAAATCAATTTATCAGATTCCCCAAACAAATTAAAGTTTCTCTTATTGTCACATACTAAAAATATAATTACCTTCATCATATTAAAACCTTACTGAAATCAACAAGTACTGCAGTACAATCCTTATATATATATCACATTATTCTAACAACCATAATATAATCCATGAGTCCAAAAGCACCAATACATTAGTTATTCTGCTTCTACTATAGTAACAGCATAAGATTGTCCTTGATCCCTTGGCCTTTTCTGAGGTATGTTTCCCTGACGCTTAGGACATTCATTTTCATAATGCCCCATTTCCCTACAATTGTAGCATTCAACATTGATAGACTCTTTCTTTCCCTTGCAATCACGTGCCTGGTGACCTTTTTCCCCACATTTATAACAAACTCCCATTCCTTTTAGGCAAGTACCAGGGTGATTCTTCCCACAATTATCACATAATGGAAAATACTTCTTTCCCTTTTTCCATTTATCTGTCTCTTGTTCCACCGTTCTCTTCTTCTCTTGTGTTACTTTGTTGTCATAAGACTTAGAGAATTCCTTTTCTGTCTTGATAGAACACGAGACAATATCTTCGTATGATGAGAAGGTTTGTGAGAATAATTCTCGATGGAGAAATGGTTTTAACCCGTCAAAGAAATGATCAATCTTACTTATAGGGTTACGTATATAATCTGCAGCATGCCTCGCTAACCATTTAAAGTTGTCCTCATACTTTGCGACATTCTCATCCTCCTTTTGTCTCAGACTCAAAAATTGTCTTTCCATATCTGCTCGATGGTCACGACGATAGTATTTTTCTAGGAAAATCTCTTTGAACTCCCTCCATTCCATATTTGATACGTCATCATCTTCCTTTGTGTTTTGAATCAGCGACCACCACTGATCGACATCTCCAGTGAGGCGGTAAACTTCCATGATAACCTTCTCCCTTTAGCTACTCCCCAAGGCGTGGAATATTTCCGCTAAGGTGTTTATCCATTGCTCATCTACTAATGGATTTGTACCTCCATTAAATGTTGGAGGTGGTTGCCTCATGAAGCGTTCTAACCTTGATCCTCCACATTGCGGATCAGGATGATCCATACGAGTAAGGTTATTATTCATAACATGAGTGAGTTGTCCCAGTATGGTAATAAGTTGATCAGCACCAGTTGTATCTCCAGATCCACAATAATTATCTTCAGCAGGAGGGAAATCCCTACACGGAGTTCGTGCATTGATACGGTTTCCATTCCTTCCACTAGGCGCCATTTCTATACAATGGCATAAACTAGATTAGTTTATGAATCAGAAAACAAAATTCCATACTTATAAAATAATTAACATAAATTGAACTATTTATAGATATAATCCATAATCATAAAAAGGTTTTCTTTGAGGAAGTATATACTCATAACCGTTCATAGTGGTTTGTAAAGAAAACGAGAATTATCCTACGCATATCCCTCGGGAGTGTCGTAACCAAGAGTGCAGCAAAGCCAGTTGTCGTGCACCAGTTCCCGTTCGAGTCTTGGTCAAAGCGGTGTTTTCAGGTTTTACCCCTAGGTACATCTGTGCCAAAGCCTCCTCTACCTACTCGTATCCAGACAGGGATGTATTGCTCGGAAAACTCACAAAATCACTACAATAACAAAATTCTAGGAAGTTCTTCTATACTAATCTTCAAAGTCTATCTTTGGGCTATGTGCTCTAATCAGAGTTTATCTAAATCTATCTTCCAAGGTTAGTACTAAACTGCCTCTGATACCAACTGTAATGCCCTGACCCCAGCTACCCAGAGTCGGTGCGTTACTTCGTAACATTGGCATGATCACAAATGATCAAGTCTCGAAAGACCGATTAGTTTAGTAGCCTTGGAAACACTAGATACATTCATAAGTGTTACATTATATCATAAAGTGAAAAACTACAATAACATGGTCTTCATTGTCCACACTCATATCCCTTTCTGACTATCCCTACAGGTCATTCATAAAATACTTCTTCACATCCTGGAAAATATTAAAACATTGAAAGGGGTGAGCTCAGATTCTCAGTAAGGATAACAATATTTCGAAAGCTTTCATAAATAAACATTAACATTTAAGCTAATTTATAACTAAAAAAAGCCTTTTAAACATGAAATTCAACATAATATGCCAAAAGTAAAATTAGATAATGACATTTACTTATTCACATGGATATTCTACTGGTCGAATATTCACATGCAATATCAATAACTACTTTCATAATGATGGAATGCATAATGCCAGACTATCATAACCACGTAGCCAAGGCATCGTGCCAAGACCACAAATAAGATTTTGTCAAGGCCTCTTGCCAAGACACTTGTTTGTCTCATGAGACCTACCGATGCATCGAGGAGCTGTAGCGGGCTCCACCCATCACTTATTAAATCCAATGGATTCCCCATATGAATAGGTTTAAACATATCATAAACCATAACAAAATCATATCACATAAAACAGGCATAAAGGAAACATAACATTTCCACATTTCAATAACAAGATATCAATACAACACATTGATATAATAAAAACGCTTTCAAAACCATTTTCAATACAAAAATAAAATAATTTTAAAACTTTGTATTTATTTTTCATTAAAAAAAATGATGGCTTGTAGACGAAGCCGAAACTCAAATAATGGTCACGGCGGCGGAGAAGTCGTTGTCGCCGCATAAGTACGGAAAGAAAAACATTCACTTTTTGTCGTTTAGTAAAACGCTTCGTATAAAAAGATTCCTTTTGAATAAACATAAAAGTCAAAGGGGTTTATACACCGTATAAAAGAAAGTTGTGTATAAAACCAAATATGCCTCAATGAAAGGAGATTGAGACGAAGTCCTTAAAATATCATTTTTAAAATAAAATAGATCTGTTATGTGTATTCACTATAGGTACACATAAAGAAAGTAAAAATACAAAATAAGACATAATTATATCCTGAAATAATTTGAAAGTCGGAGATTAACCCAATGAATGGAAATTGGGTTAAGAAGTTTCCTTACCTTGCGTCCTGTCCTGACTCGACCGTTCTTTAACCTCCTGAATAATAAACTAGAGTTAATTTCTATTTACTTAAGTACATTTTTCATGTTCATTATTCCTTTTATATCCCTTATTACCATGTTATGTACATTATGTAATTATTTAAGTTTATAACGGTCATTTTGTTGATCTTAGGTACTTGAGTCAAAAATATAATTCTTATAATTAAAAGTTGTTCATGTGGTGATATATCCATTATATCCAGAATTATGTTCATGATGTAGATATAATATATATAATATATATCCTGTATATACATGCATTTATAATATTACATAACATTTAGAGATAAGAAATGAAATTCATCGTTCATGGAGACGGTAAGCCGTACGTACGCATGAACGCAACTTTCATTTCTATTTCATATTTAATGGAATGAAATCATAATTATATAAAGGTATAATATAGTTACATTATAATATCATATATAATATCATTTACTCCATCCTTTATACATCCCACATATGACATTAATGATTCACATCACTTTGAGGGGGCGGTAGTCCGCACTTCCGAAAATGAAATTATCACGTTTACCCATAATGGAAATCATAAAGTATGACATAAATGAGAAATAAAGAAGCATAAGTAAAACATAAAAATATTATATATCATATATAAATATAGTGACATCTTAATGGCCACCTTTTAAGGTGTTATATGAGTGTTGAACAATCATCATTTCGTGAGGCAGAAATTAACCATCCACAGAAACCGTATGTTCTTTAACCATTAGATGTAGGTATGTGTAAGTGTATCTAGAATCCTTCTTATAAAAACATCCTAGTATATTGAGGATACTGGTGTTGTTACAAAAGAAATGAATAAAAAGACTTTAGGGGGTTGGATAAGAAAAATAAAACAAAACAACATTAGAGAAGACATTACCTGAAAATCGGGTAACTCTTTTTGATTTGAGCCAAAGGCTTCCTTGGGAAGAGTTCTGCCCAACGTGAGGCTTCTAGGAGTAAGAGGGGGAAGTTGGGAGAGTATATGGGCAGGGTTTGGCCGATCCAAATGGCTTGAATGTGTGAATGAGGTGGTAGAGGTGGGGGCCTTTTATAATAGGAGAGGGGGGGCACTCGTGGAAAGTAAGAAAATTTTACATTATTATACAATGCTTTTCGGATTATAAAGGTCCCACACTTATATAATTCATGGATAAGGTGATAAGTGTTCTAAATCAACCCATAAAATAGTCTTTGGACAAATGTAAGCCTTGGATTGTAATTTATATTTTCATTTTATTAAAATCGTTAAATAATGAGGACATCGCTGCATCATAATGATGTCATAAATAATTTAAATTATTTAATGTCTAAAAATTATAAAAAAATACTATGATGTAGGAAATATTTTTATATTTCCAATGACTATTTATAGTCAAAAATATGACTTGTATAACCCCATGTAAAAATTCTTTTATTAAAACATTTAATGTTTGTGTCATTTTTTTACTTTAACATTAAATAAAAGGTATTTATGTCATTTTCTAACTAAAGTGGCTCCATGGGGTACCCAAGTTGACCCATTTATTGTCTTGGTCGTCCATGGCACATCCAATGAGGGTAGGACATGTGTCAAGCTCATCTCATATTATTAAAACATTATTTTTACCTTAAACTACACTAATTACCTCTAATCGCGATTAAGAACTTAAAAGTTACTATTCACCAAAAATTATTTTAATCTCATTGAACCACATTTTACTTCTTAATGAAAATCATGTATCTTGGATTTTTGAAAATCAAAAAACAGAAGTGTTAATATTTCATTTAAAAGAAAAATCAGTTATTTAACTACCACTTAGTGGTTTAACTATTCATCAAAAATTGAAGTTTTTCAGAACAATGCCAAAATTTCACCGTAAGCTATAATTGATATTCCGAAATAAAAATTGATGTCTATTTTACAAAATTACAAACATATAAGTTGCATTAATTTATTTTATAATTAATTCCCGCCGTCACAACAAATACCGTGTTTTTAAGAAACAATTTACATCAAAAGATTGGCAATTATTTATGTCCAATTTCAATGTTAAATTAATTTAAATGACCACCGTTGGATAAAATGGTAAAAATATATTATAATTATACTTTAAAACCACTAAATAGTATAATTTATCATTATAAATTATTTTTATTAAAAAAGATGTTTTTAAGTATTTTTCACTGTTCATAAAAAATTAGATGTTCTCAGAAAAATACCAAAAATTCAACATAGGCTAATTTCGATATTTCGAATCCAAAAATGAAGTCCATTTTGAAATATAAAATTTCTATAATTTTAAAAAGTGGTTATTACTATTCATAACAGCTACTTTGATTAGTCGCGCTGTTTTAGAACTCGAAGTTGCGTACAATGCAAGCTATTGCATTATTGAATGAGAAGCGTATCATGGAAGCTCAGGGTGTTACAGTGAAAATACAATGGAGATACCTTATTAGAAAATAAATTATCTAAGTGAAAACAAAATTTGTTTACTTAGTGAAATGAAATTAATAATTTGAATTTAATTACATCGGAATCAAATACAAGACATGTATTGTGAGATGATCACCCTTTACAACATCCATGATGTCAGTTTTATAATTAAATAATGCATAATATATTCCACATATTTCTATACTCATAAATAATATAATAAATATCTAATAAATGAAAGAATGAACTAACATTATTACCCAACCAGCTTATTAAAAAATATTTTATGGTAGTGTAATATGAAATTTTCTTTTATTTTTTAAATACTTATCCGACATCAGATACTCTTTTATAAGCTATGTGTATGAATGTTTTATACGTAATTTTGAATTTAATTATAAATAGAAAATGATAAGGAAAAAAAATTCATATGGATAGAAACAACAAGGATAAACCAAAAAAATTAAAAAAATGGAAAACACTCTATCAAAATATGGAAACCTCCTTAGTGGATAGTGGCATTGGTATAGTTCGATAAAAAATATAATTTACTCCTACTATAACATGACCCAATTTCAGAATATGATGATGTGCATAATCTCCCAGATGACATATTATTCTGAATGCTCTAATATATACATGTGGATCCCTAGTATGAAACTCCAAGGAAATTATCAAGTCTGAATGGTTAGTTGGTAGATTAGGGTAGGAAGCAAAATCATGCAATGATGTATTTTTTATCTCATTCATTCTTCATGAAAAATAGATAAATATGATTTATTTCTTTTCCACTAAAAAATCATTCATGTGTCACAACAAAGAGTTCCAAGAATCTATTTTATCCCTATATTCCAACCCCATTAATGTCACTCTAGGGGAATGAAAAAAATCATCTTAATTTGACACCCTCATTATAGCCTTTGATGGGTCCAGGGTGTTCTGATTTTTCTACAGAAATGGTTGGAGTATCCTTCCTACACTCATTTATAATGGTCATTGGTGTCATTTTATATTAAATGGATTCCTGAAAAATATTTACAAATGTAATATTAGTAAGATAAATTAAAAAAATAATGAAAATTAACAATTAATTTCATAAAACATAATTGCTACATCATTTCTTGGATTAATAATATAGGTTACCTTTTTTTGTACAGTCATTATTTTACATTTTTAATTACGGGTGAGTTGATATGTACGTCTTAGTGGAATCAGCTCCAAGCCACTTCTTGAATTGGTTTTTAATTCACTACGTTTCTCTAAAATCAGCTATTCCACTAACAAAGAATACTCTCTTCATATAAATGCATGAACATATAAATTAGGAAACTATATCTATTGAAGAGTTTTATTGGGGGTCCAATTATACAATAAAAAATACATAAGGTTTAATTTAATGAAAACTAAATAAATAAAATAAAATTTGGAAATAAAAAAAACATACCATAAAAATATTCCTCTTGACGAATTGAGACATGCCTCTACCTTGTCTCTTTATCATTAAAACCATAGTCACGAGATGGATATTAATCCCTTTTACTCAAAAAATTTTAATTTAATGTCGAAAATTATTTTAAAATCTATCCATATTATTAATGAAAAGCATACAACTTTTTTTTAATTCATTAGTATCTTGAATGTAAAATATTATCTATAAATGAATAAATACAAAATTAGAAATTTTATAATAATTATAACACTATAAAAGAAAATAAATAAGTTTATATATCATACTCTTTGGGTATATTATATAATATCTTTCTTGGACTCATCATTGATAATCCAAATAGTGTATAAAATAATTATCCTAAAATGAATCTATATAACTACGAATGTCTTAAAAATTATTGCATCAGGGCTAGTAGTGAGGTCATTCTCATTAATGTTAATCATCAGCCTTTTCTTTCTAAGATCATGAGAATGTTTTGGTAAATGTGTAATCCCAATCCTACCATATTTATGTATCATTCTCTATATATAATAAGTTGAGTTAGAAATAATATGAAAAAAATATAAGATTAATTTGATTAATTAATTTAATTATTATAGATATATATTTTAATGAAAAACACACATACCTTAGTTCCCATACCACAGTGTCTATCATTTTGAATGATGTATGATACCTCATAAAATGTATGTTCACTCTTATTAGATTAATATTAGATAATCACATTGAATAAAAAAAATTAATAAGAGATTACAAAAATATTTTATTAATGAAAAAAATTGATAATAAAATGATATCAACTAAAAAAATATTATAACTATATATATATATATATAATTTTTTATAAAATAAAATAGTTAAATCCATAAAATATTATATTGACAATAAATTTAATTTAATAAAAATATCTAACTATAAAAACATTTAAAAATTTACAATTTCTAATAAAGTTCATAATCAGAAATGATTTGATAAATGATATTTTTCACTATCAAATATTTAAATTATTGTTTTTAAAAAATAACATGTTATATTTCTATGTAAATAGATCATGAACTCCATTAAACTCATTCGATGGTGGTGGAAAAAAGGTGAGAGATTCAAGATTAAAGAGAAACATATATGTACATATACAAAAGAGATATATTATATATTCATAAATATTTTAAGAATAATTTTAATATTAACAACAATTAAAAAAATGAAAACAATTTATAATAAATTTTTTTTATGAAATTACATTAAAACGAAAAAATAAATTATAAATGAGAAAAATTAGTGAAAAAATTTACTGACAAAATTTGGATTTCCATAAATAAAAATTGATTATAAATATTTACCTATATAATTTGGAGGGTAATTTGGTTTTTTCCTATATCCCTTCAGAATGATAATTTCTATACATCATAGAATATATCAGCATTATAGTCATTGTTACCATTCCAAAATAAAATAATATATGATGAAACTTAACATAAATCTATAAAATCATCATCATCCTCATCACCCAAATGAATTGTTTTCCCTTTCAAAACAAAAATCCACTGATTATTCTATGGATCAATAAAATAAAATATTTCTTCTTGTGTTTCCAATAGAAATGGTTTACCTTTTCTATGAAAACATTTCAAATCAATGAGCATAAATAAATAATCCTCATGCTTTAAAAAACTTTTAATATCAATTCAGTTACAATTAAACAATATTACCTAAAATTTAGTATAATCAATTTCCCATATATCCTCATAATTTAAATTTTTTTCATTGAAGCATAAATTGAGTTGTTAGTTTTTCACTCAATAAATGAAGTGATTTAATGATGACCATTACCATAGTATTTTGATCTGATCACCTTTTATCATACTTTTTATAATGTAAAAAATGTAACCATTAATATCAAAACAAGTCCATGTGACCACATTAAAATATTTCCCCCCTATAAAACATTTCAACATTTCAAATATAGATAAATATGTATTTAATTTATCGTTAAAGTGTGATTTTTTATCAATCATTAATAACTGTTCAATTGTCTTTTATATAATACATTTAATCATATAATATGTAATAATTTATATGGTTAAACCTCATCTATGTTGTTCAAAATACATATGTGTTCCTACATCACAGCATCCCATGAGATGCAATTTACCTTTATTCAAGGAAACCCACAAAAATAATTATCAACTATTAAATTTCACGAAATATGGAGACTAATATGATCCAGTACATAAAAATAATCAGTTCATTACTCAATCACCTCCTCTAATAAATATTTTCTAGTAATAAATCTCACTAGTGAATGATGAATTTTTACAATCCCCTTAAATATTTTAATATATATTTCAAAAGGATATATCCAATGTACAAAACTAGCCCACATATTTTTATATGACACAGTAAATGAATCATAATATAAACCACAATATCAAATAAACATTAGTGGGAAATAAACTTCTAGTTGAAGGAGTCTAGGTGTAACTTCATTATCTAACACATCTCAAAAATATGAATCAATAATTTTTTTTTAAAAAAATTTAAATAAATAACATAACCTCAAGATATGAATTTTTATACTTATAGGTATTATACCATAAAATGAGACCAATAGTTATTTTTTATCTAATACATTTGAGTCATGAGATTTCATGCCTATTAATTTAAAATTATTCAATGAACCCAAATTATTCATATTTGATGAATATACACTAGGTACTTCAATACCACATAGACATTGAAAAAAATTTAACATAATACTATTTCATAATGTCTGAAAATATGAGGGTAAATATATTATGATACAGTTTATAGTTGGATATAATTCCAAATGCATTCCCACAGATATGATGTCCAATATCGCAGGCAATCCATTATTTTTCAATCCTATTGTTTTGTAAAATGTTACAATAAAATTGTCAAATTTATTTTTCTCAACATTTTTGAAATAACTTATATGATTAAAGGAAAAAAATATCAATTATTGTTATTTTAAATAGATATATGTTTTCTTCTAGATATTTTCTTAATGACCAAAACATCCATTACAAAGCTGAAATCTATATGTTTTACCCTTTCATAATATTTTATGATGAAAATGGTTTTTGGGGGATATTATATTCCCCCAATTCATTAAAATATGTTTTAAAATCTAAAATTAGGATTATCTTAGGGAGAAATATTTGATTTCCCATGTACCCAGTCTTTCTTCTATTATAAAATTGATAAATTAAATCCCCATATTTAAGAAATTAGACATTCTTTATATCCCTTAACATTGTATACATATGAGTTTATATATGAATTATATTTTTATAAATAATTTTATCATAGAATTTCAATGAAAATTCACTATTTTGTAAGGATAAAAATTTTAACACCTATCTCTCATATAATATTCAAATTATTATAAATGGTTAAAGTTACTTATTAATATATTTTCTTGGCTATTTTAGTCTAGGAATCAGCATTATACTGATAACATATTTTTTATACATACATATCTTTAGGTAAACATTTTAAACTACCATAAAAACATACTATAAAATATATTTGCTACAGAGGATTTGATATGGATTCAGTACATCTATACATTGTCTCTTTGTGATATTTATAGCTTTAAATATAAAAATAGGAATTTTTTATCTAATATATTTCATTATGGTGGATAAATTAGGAAATGTAAGTCCTATGAAAGATGCTCTCATCATTATTAAATATTAACATTTTTCCATCATTTTAATTTTAAAATTGGTGCTTTAAATGATGAATTATTGGAAGGTTTCAAATTGATTTAAACCGAGGTTTTCTGTCTATACATGAGAATGAAATAATGAATGAATTTGGATCTATATTTTATCATGATACCCCATATTTATGAAATTTGTATTAATATTTATATTCCTTCATATACAACACATAATAATTTCTAATGAATTTATATTTTTATACCCCAATCTCATTTGGAATAATGACTAATTCTATTTCTATTTAGAATATAGAAGCGTGTTTCATTTTGGATGAATCTCTTTTAAAAGTGAAATAAATTCAGAGAAACTTTTATCACTCAACCCATTCTTTTAGATAGTTTCAACACCTATATCATTAATTTATTATTCAATAAATTACTTTTTCTCATGAGGAATATTTTCTTCATCTTTAGATTTTTAATTCTCTATTATTTCAAAATGTCTGATTGAATATGTATAATTATGGTAAAAACCATAAAAAAGAGATGATACTTAATTCATCTACAATTGTAATTCCCCATATTCAAATTCATCATGAATGGATTAAAAAAATCTTGTCTTTCAATATTTCATTTATAAAATTACAAGGCATCATCAAATCCTTTTTAATATTCATTAGCGATTCTTCATAAATATAAATAATTATGATCCTTTAATTTAATTACACTACAATATAAAATGAGAATATATTAAAACATATCAATATGGAAAATATATACAAATAGGTAAATTTTAAACATAAAAACATATAATCAAAACAATAAATTTTTGATAACTATTTTATCACAAAAACTAGTTATAGATAATTATCAAAACAATCATTTAAATATTTAAATACATATGATTAAAAAATATAAAAGCTATATTAAAAGAAAACATATAATTTTGACCAAATAATGTATCTAAAATTTTTAAAAATTTAAAAAAAATTATGAAAAAATATTAATTTAAAAATATTGATGAAAATAGAATTTCAGAAAAAATTAAAATTATTAATATATATAAATAACAACAAATAAGAATACAAAAAATTCCATAAACTAATATAGTCATATAAAATTTATAATGGAAAAAAATATAATAGTAGAGAAATTTTTTAAAAATTAAAATTCATAATTAAATACACTAAAAAATGAATAAATGAATAGAATTTTCAACTAATAGTTAAATAATTTATCTAAAAAATGTACAAGATTTAGAGGGAAATAATGGGATATAGATCCCAAAATCCAAAATACTCACTAGAGACAAAGGATACCAGATTGAAGATAAATAAATGAAAAATGATGTTAACAATCCTTAAACTGCTATTGTGGGTCGAGCATGATAACTCATGAATTGGTAATGAAAGATGAATGGTGGGAAATTAAGGATAAAAAATATGAAAATACGATGAAAATAATTTTAAATAAAATATTTTGTATCTTCAAAGGTTTTCGGGTTCTATCTTCAGTTGAGAGGATTATTTTGATCGAAAATGAAATGTAGGTTTAGGGTCTTGCGTGTTTTTAAAAAAAATATCACATCATTTTTTTAAAAGGACTCCAAAAATAATATTAAAAACCTTAACATTGATTTTTTTATAAAATTGATATAAAAAATTTACTTAATTTCATTTAGTGTATGTTTTATTCAGAACCAATGTTAAATGTTTCCATAATATCTTTTTATGACATTTTCTGAAACATTGATGTTAAAAATACAATGTATATTCCCTTATTTGAAAAAGTGGTAGATTGGGATTTTGATATATTATTTGGGTAACTATTGAAGGATAATTTCTTTTGATTTTTTTGGTGAATATGTTTAATTTTTAAATTATTTATGCAATATGTGATGGTTTTGGATTACATTATTTTATGTTATTTCATGGAGTTTTTTGGTCATTTATCTTATCCCATGAATATATATTATATAGAGAGTAATTCTGTAATGCCCTGACCCTAGTTACCCAATGTCGGTGCTTTATTACATAACATAGCCATGATCACAAATGATCATGTCTCGAAATACCGATTAGTTTAGTCTTATTGGAAACACTAGATATATTCACAAGTCTTACATTACATCATAAAGTAAATAAACTACAACAACATCTTTTCTTCTTATCCCCTCATACTATCCCTACAGGTCATTAATTAAATACTTCTTCAAATCCTGGGAAAAATTAAACATTGAAAGGCGTGATCTCACATGCTCAGTAAGGATACCAATATAGTAGAAACTTTCATAAATAAGAACAAAAATTTAAGGGAATGTATAACAAAAAAATCCTTTTAAACATGAACTTCTGCATAATATAGAAAAGATAAAATGAAATAAGGCCATTTACTTATTCACATTGATATTATACTAGTCGAGTGACCACATGCAATATCAATAACCACTTTCATAATGATTGAATGTATAATGCCAGACTATTATAACAACATATTCAAGGCCTCATGCCATGACTACAAATAAGATTTTGTCAAGGCCTTGTTCCAAGACACTAGTTTGTCTCATGAGACCTACCGATGCATCGAGTAACTATAGCGGGCTCCACCCATCACATACTAAGTCCAATGCATTCCTCATTTGAAAATTTTGAAACATAACATAAACATTTGTATTAAAACTAGCATATGAAATGTCAATAATGTAACCACAAACTATGAATGGTATAAAAATAGCACATCCACAATCAAAAATATCTCATTCAATACAATATTTAAGATTTTATTGTAACAGATTAACCTCAATCGACAATAATGAATTATACTAACATAGATGAAATAATCATCAAAACTATTTGAGAGAAATATCCACCTTTTTCTTGAAAACATTTTAAAGTCACACTATTTGTCAAGAAGCCATTTAAAAATACCTTTTTGAATCAAAGTGTCCCATACCACTTTGAAAATTTTAAAAGGAGTTTTAATTTTAAAACCTTAATGTCCATATATATAAATCATTAAAACCATTTTTAAAACATGGACATTAATGAGAAAGATTTAGAATAATAAATCGTAAAAACAATTAAAATGAAATTTTAGTTAGAGTTTCTAACCATAAGAGATACAATTGAATAAAAATTATTAAGGTAATAAAAACTCTATAATATCATTACAATAACGGGATTCATGATATACTTGGTCAAAGTACATTATATACACTATATAAAAGTGATTTGGTGTATAACAACACAGAAGTCTCAATGGAATATAAATTGAGATGAAATCTCTTATAAAGACAGTATCCTTAGTTTAAGGATAAATGAACAACATAATTCTGTGTGAAAATTATAAATACACTCATTTTTATTGGATATTCAGTGTAAATAAATAAGAGTAAATTCACTCATATTCTTGTAAAAACAACCCCAATGAATTTTATGCTTAACTCAATAAATGGAGATTTAGTTAAAATTACTATTATCAAGTTCATTTAGATGACTTAAGAATTTTTCAATGGAGTGATTATGTGTATCAAAATTATATCCACAGAAAGGGCGGTGGAAATTGTGACATAGTAAAAAGAATAGTGATTCCACACATAATCCTGGAGTAAAATAATCAATGAAGTATGCGTAATAATGAATGAGTGGAAATTGAATTTTCAAATTCCCTTACAGATTTGATATCTTACGAATCATACACCCATGAAATAAGGATAATAAAATGATGATGTAAATATCCATAAATTAAATTATATTACACAATGAATACAATAATGGGAAATACACACACCACATGCAATAAATAAGTGGTGAACAATGGAAATTTGACAAAATTATAAGTGAGATAAGAAACCCCTTGCTTTGTACTTTTTCCTTGGTCGAGGGTAGTTGGGCCTCCTGTATAATGGTGAAATAATTTTTATTTAATTATACATGAATCATATACATTAATATTCTATCACATATGATCTTTTAATATTTCTTTGTTAATAATATCTTAGTATTTTCGTCGTTTCGTGTGTTAACTTACTCATTTTCTTTTTTATGTTTGGTTACATAAGTTGTGTTTGTTATAGATAGGTTTTATCTTATTCATATACATAATTATATCAAGTACTTAAACATTAATTTTAATCATTAAATTATAATTAGACTTGTATGGATACGATGGGAAATGAATCTTATCGCGTTCATGGAGACAATAGTTCGCACGTACGCATGAGCGATAATATCATTCTTTTGATATTAATATCACATATAATTGGACGGTATATCACATATACAGAATAATTTTTATTTTTTACTTATTATATACATTAATTACACATCATTATTATACCCATCCAAATAATAATGTACTGAATAACAATTACACCATGACGTGGAGACAGTAGGACGTACGTACGCACGTATGGTGACATGTTATTCAAAGTATGGATAGAATACTGAATATGGTTGTACCATATTTATAATTACATAAAATTATATCAAAGATACTAGAGTTATTATTTTATAATGGAAATAACAAATAAATAAGAAGTTGACAATGAAAGGAACTTGAAAGAGGGTTGTCAAAACATTACCTTTTCTTCGGGTTCTTCCATTTGATTTGATCAAAAGGGATCTTTAAGCTGGCTTTCTGACTAAAGTAATGCATCTAGGATTATGGAAGTATTGTTGATAGAATCTTTGGGTAGGATTTGGATGATCCAAAAACTTTGAATGTGTGAATTTTTGAGAAGGGGGAGTGCCCTTTTATAAGAGGGGTGAGGGGAACCTTTGGAAAATCTAGAAATATTATTTTATAATAAATTCATATTTGGTTTATAATGGTTCCAAATTGGATTATTTAATTTTTAAGGTGGTTATGGGTCTAAATCCTTTCAAACAATAGATTTCATACAGTTGTGGGTCACTATATTAACCTTATCATTTATATTTAACTCTTAGTTAAAAAGTTTGACCTTTACCATGTCTCTTTGTATTTTTATATTATATAGTTAATAAACATACTATATACCTCCAAGTTACCACCAAGTGGTCCATTAATGATACATCTATCATTATATAAGTCCTGTGGCCGATCCATAGAATTTTAGGAATATAATATCATTTAATAATATAATATTTGTTTTACAAACTCTTTTATGTCAATTTTGACACTATTGGGTATTTTGTTTTTGATAATTTCATAAAAGAATTATCACATAGAAGAAAATTTCTATAACCAATACTAATATGTCATATTAACCTATAAAATTGGTGTAATTAATAAAAATTCTAATATTAAATTTATTTTGATATTTATAATATCAATTATTTTAATATTTCATGAATCAGGTAATTACTACATCACCATTGTGTCATAAATAAATTAATTTTTTTTAAAGTAGAAAAATTATAAATAAAATACTATTATGTAGGAAATATTTTTATATTTCTAATTAATATTTATAATCGAATTTATCTTTTTTATAACTATATATTAAAAATGTTTTAGTTATTAAACTTTGATTTTATCTCTTTTATCACTTTTTTGAATTTAATAACAATAAATGTCCTAATCTAATCCAAGTGGACATAAATGATAATATATTATTCATACGGTTGTTTTTGGTCGAGATAAAGTTGTACAATAGAAATAAAACATGTGTTAGGAGAATATTAATATCATTTTTACCCTTAATTACCCTATTTACTTTTAACTGTGGTAAATAAAAGTAAAAATTTACTATTGACCAAAAACTATTTTCATCTCATTGAACCACATTTTACTCCATGATATTTACTATGTCTCTCATAATTTCAAAATTCCTGTCACAAGGGGCAGCAACATTATGTTTTATGTGAATTTCCAAATTCTCCTAGGAGGTGGGTGAAATACGGTGAAAAGTTCAATAAAATTTTTATAAATCTAAAATTATTCTAAACTAACTCTAATAAATTACATTGAACTTATATAGGTATTATTTATCTATTTTTACCTTAATTAAATTTATATAAAATAAATAATTATTTAAATACAAATTCGGTTTTAAACAATAACAGAGTGTTTTTCTCAGTATTCACAAAAAATTGAATGTTTTCAGAAAACTACCAAAAATTCACCCTAAGCTAATTTTGATATTCTCAATCCAAAAAAGAAGTAAATTTTAAAAGATAAAATTTATAAAATTTCAAAAGTGGGTATTACTATTCATTACGGCTAGTTTGATTGGTTGTGGTGTTTGATAGAACTCGAAGTTGCGTAAAACACACGCTACTGTATTATACAGAGAGAAGTGTACCGTGGAATATTGGGGTGTTACATTCTCTCTTCCTTCATATAATTTCGTCCTCGGAATTTTTAAAATTGGGCTTGGGAATATAGTGGAAAGTCCAACATTAGAAAATGAGTCAATAAAACTATCACCTTAAAAGAAAGAAAGAGATGTACAAAGGACACCCATGATAACTCGTACTAGGTTTCCATATAAGAAAACATGGATATGGAAGACAAACTAAGTGTCATGTTCTGATGGAGAGGGATAGAAACCATGATGAGGAGAAATTTAACAACAAGAAAGCCACAAACATGTGATTGGACAAACGGTCATTAGTTTCCTAGTAGGAAAAGTATACAGACACCATTTTTTAAGATACATTACATAAAGATGAGGAATTCATTTACGAGATTGATTAAGAAAATAAAGAGATATAATTAATTTTTAAGTAGAGTTTCATTCTTTAATAAATTTCCACCAATAACTTATTTTATTTAAACAATGAGTATTCAAGAAGACTTGGTCAAATTGGAAGAGCTAGAATAAACTTCTATAGAATCACGTGATCCAAAAAAGATAAACTATATATTTACCTTGCCTTTAGAGATTAATCAAAACCAAAATGGTTATTACAAGATCTGATGATCCCCCTATGGAATATTCCATTAGAGAAAGAATAACTAATCTTAATTTCTAAAATTAAACCAACAATTCCCCAAAGTTAAATATATACCATTCAATAAAAAATTTTCCTTAAAATATTTCAATATATTCCAAAAAAAAATTGAAACCCAAAACATAGAATAATTTGGTTATGTTGTCTTCCACGTTAAATTGTATCTCCAAATGACATCAACTATTCTTAAAGTCACATACTAAAAAGTAATTAACGTAATCAAATTTTCTCTATTATGGGTTAATCATTTCCATAAATAACCCAAATCACTACAAATCCACAATAAAAACATAGATAAAAATCCACCATTACACCTTAAATGAAATCCCATAGTATTCTAGTTTCATTGGGCATATAGTGTTCCCAACAAAGGAAACATCTTCCAAAATAAAATTTATCACTTAATCACCAAATCATTTTCCTATACTAAGTTTATTCATTTTATAATACTTAAGAACCCAAATCAACATATTATTGATCAATAAAATCATTTAACTAAAAAATAATTAGTCACACTAACCAGAGACTTCACGTAGTGTAGTGGTAGGCGATAAATCCCAATCGCACTTTAGTTATAGGTTCGATTACCACCGCTTTGTCTGACATGATGGGTTGTCACACGGTCTGCATGTTTTCCTTTTTCAAAAACAATATTTTATAACATTACCAAAATGAGATAAATTCTTCAAAATAACCATAACATAATTTTAACCAGAAATGTGATCTCATACCTTGCATTTTCATCCCAAAATATAATAACTTGTATGTGCCTCAAACCAAATGATCATATAAAACCAAATGGTAATTTATAACTACATCCACAAGGGAAAAGATAAGTCTTCCTCAAATATCATTCTCACATGGAAAACTATGGGGTTAAAAATTTAAGAAAAAATTATTGCAATGTTATCCCATCAACAAGGAGTACTAATAATTTTAAAAATTTCTCCAACCATTTATTTCCACATAGCTACTTCATTGACCAAGAAAATATCCTATAGAATTGGGAATTCACTCTAACAATGGACATGTCCCCTATATTTACGAAATATGACTGTAAATGGATTATTGTGACTGTTTTTATTTTCTTCCATAGTACTCTTTGTTCCATTGAGACTCTTTCCTGGGTGTCTCTTTCCAAATTTCCTGCATGATGGAAATTTAGGATTGTTTTCTACATGGTCTCCGCTATTGGAGCTCTTATCATTCATCACCATTTTCTACTTTGTTGAGTCCGAGAGTTGGTTAATATAAATATTGTTGATCATATTTTTGGAAAACTGATATGGCATGAACATGATATCTTTTTCGCCTATCAACATTCCATATTTTTGCTCATTTCCACCATAGTTCCCACTTTGAACATCATTCTCAAAGTTACTATGACTTCATTGGACTCCATCCATTGACTACAACCAGAAAGCATTGTGTGAGTAAAAATAGTCATAAAATCATTTATAGAATACTATGACACCATATTCTCAATTTGAAACAACTTAAGATTAACCAATGTCATTTATTCTTTTATTATATTAAAATACTTCAAATTGGTTTGTAATGAAAATGTAAATTATCCTAAGCATATCCCCTGGGCGTGTCGTAACCAAGAGTGCAGAAAGGCCTATTATTGTGAACCAATTCCCGTTCAATTCTATCTCAAAGTGGTGTTTTCAGGTTTTACCCCTAGGTACATCTGTCCCAGAGCCACCACTACTAGCTCGTATACAGACATAGATTTATTTCATGGAAAAATCCAAAAATCACTATAATACCAAAATTCTTGGACGTTCTTCTACAGTAATCCTCAAAGTCCATCTTAGGTCTACGTGCTCTAATCAGATTTTATCTAAATATAGCTTCCACATTTTGTAATAAACTTCCTATGATACCAACTGTAATGCCCTGACCCCAGTTACCCAGATTCATTGCATTATTTCATAACATTATCACAATCACAAAATATCAAGTCTTGAAGGACTGATTTGTTTAGTAGTCTTAGAAACACTAGATATATTCATAAGTCTTACATTACATCATAATGTAAATAAACTACAACACCATATTTTCTTCTTATCCCCTCATACTATCCCTATAGTTTATTCATAAATTACTTCTTCACATCCTGGGAAAAATAGAACATTGAAAGGGGCGAGCTCATATTCTCAGTAATGATAACAATATAGTAGAAACTTTCATAAATAAGCATAAACTCTTTAGGCAATGTATAACTAAAACAAAATCATTTAAACTTGAACATCCGCATAATATGGAAAAGTTAAAATGATATAATTCCATTTACTTACTCACATGTATATTCTACTAGTCTAATAACCACATGAAATATCAATAACCACTTTCATAATGATGGAATGCATAATACTAGACTATCATAACCACATTGACAGGGCCTCATGCCATGACAACAAATAGGATTTTGTCAAGGCCTTGTGACAAGACACTAGTTTGTCTTATCATATCTACCGATGCATCGAGGATCTATAGTGGGCTCCACCCGTCACTTACTAAGTCCAATGAATTCCTCATATGAAAATTTTTAAACATAACATAAACATTCATATAAAAACTAGTATACAAAATGTCAATACTTTATCCACAAACTATGAATGGTATAAAAATATCACATCCATAGTCAAACATAACTCATTCAATACAATATGGAAGATTTTATTGTAATAGATTAACATAAATTGAGTATAATGAATGATACTGACATAGATGAAAATAATCATCAAAACTATTTGAGAGAAATATCCCCCTTTTTCTGTAAAACATTTTAAAGTCTCACAATTTGTCAAGAAGCCAATTAAAAATAGATTTTTGAATCAATGTGTCCCATACCACATTGAAACTTTTAAAAGGAGTTTTACTTTTAAAACTTTAATTTCCTTATAAATAAATCATTAAAAACATTTTCAAAACATGGACATTAGTGAGAAAGATTTTGAATAATAAATCGTTAAAATATTTAAAATTATATTTTAATTAGAGTTCTTAACCAAAAGAGAGACACTTGAATAAAAATTATTGAGGTAATCAAAAATTCATAATATCATGAGAATAAGGGGATTAATGATATTCTATGTCAAAGTACATTATATACACCATATAAAAGTGATTTGGTGTATAACAACAAATAAGTCTCAATGGAATGTAAATTGAGATTAAATATCTTATAAAGACTGTATCCTTTTGTTAAGGGTAAATTAATGACATAATTATGTGTGACAAATATAAATACACTTAATATGATTGGATATTCAGTGTAAATCAATCAGAGTAAATTCACACATATTCTTGTAAAAACAACACCAATGAATTGGATGCTTAACTCAACAAATAAAGATTTAGTTAAAATTACTCATATCAAGTTCATATCGATGACTTGAGAATTTATAAATAGAGTGATTATGTGTATAAAAAGTATATACACAGAAAGGGGAGCGGATATTATGATATATGAAATTTAATTGTGATTCCACACATAATCTTGGAGTAAAATAATCAATGAAGTATTCGTAAAGATGAATGAGTAGAAATTGAAATTTTAAATTCCCTTATCAATTTGGTAACTTACAAAACATACACCCATGAAAGAAGGATCATATAACGAAGAAGTAAAAATCCATAAATTAAATTATATTACACAATTAATACAATAATGGGCAATACACACACCATATGAAATAAATAAGTGGTGAAGAATGGAAATCTCACGAAATTAGAAGTGAGATAAGAAACCCATTACTTTGTACTTTTTCCTTGGTTGAGGGTAGTATAGCCCCCTATATAATGGTTAAATAATTTTTATTGAATTATAAAATAATCATATACATTAATATGATATCATATATGATCTTTTATCATTGCTTTGTTAGTAATATCTTAGTATTATCGTCATTTCAGGTGTTAACTTACTCGTTTTCATCTATATGTTTTGTTATATAAGTCGTGTTTTTTTGTGGATAGGTTGTATATTATTCATATACAGAATTATGTAAAGTCCTTAAAAATTATTTTTAATAATAAAATGAAAATTATACTTCAATGGATATGATGGGGAATGAATCTCATCGTGTTCGTGGAGACGGTAGTCCGTACATATGCACGAGCGATAATATCATTCTTTTGATATTAAAATAATATATAATTGGATGTTATATCATATATAAAGAATAATTATCATGTCATACTTGTTATTTAAATGAATTACACATCATTATTATACCCATCTGAATAATAATGTATTTAATAACAATTACACCACGACGTGGAGATAGTAGGCCGTACGTACGCACGTATGGTGACATGTCATTCAAAGGATGGATAGAATACTGAATATGGTTGTAACATATTTATAATAACATTAAAGTATATAAAAGATACTGGAGATATCATTTTATAATGGAAATAAAAAAGAAAGAAGATGTTGAAGAATAATGGAACATGAGATAGGGTTGTGAAAACATTACCTCTTCTTCGGGTTATTCGTTTTGATTTTATCCAAATGGCTCCATAGGATGGCTTTCTGACTAATGTAAGGCCTCTAGGATTAAGGTAGTATAGTTGAGAGAATATTTGGGAAGGGGTTGGACGAGACAAAAGGATTTTAATGTGTGAATTAGTGAGCAGGGGGAGTTCCCTTTTATAAGAAGTGTGAGTGGCACCTTTGGAAAAGCTAGAAATATTATTTTATAATAAATTCATATTTAGTTTCTAATAGTTCAAAAGTGGATTATTTAAATTTTAAGGTGGTATGGGTCTAAATCCTTTAAACCAATAGATTTTAGATAGGTTTGGGTCACAATATTACCTTATCATTTATATTTAACTCTTACTTAAATAGTTTTACATTTACCATGTCACTTTGTATTTTTATATTATATAGTTAATAAACATACTATATACCTCCAAGAGACCCCCAAGTGGTCCATTAATTATACACCTATAATTATATAATTCCATTGGCCCAACCATAGGTTTTTAGGAATAGAATATCAATTAATAATATAATATTAGTTTTAAAAACTCTTTTATCTCAATTAGGACACTATTGGGTATTTTGTTTTTGATAATTTCAATAAAGCAATATTACATCAAGAAAAATTTATATAACCAATCTTAAATGTCATATTATCCTAGAAAATTAGTTTAATTCATAAAAATCATCAAATTACACTTATTATGATATTTATAATATCAATTATTTTAATATTTCATGAATTAAATAATTACTACATCACCATTGTGTCATAATTAAATTAAATTAAATAATGTCTAAAATTTATAAATAAAATACTATTATGTAGGAAATGTTTTTAGCTTTCAAATTAATATTTATAATCGAATTTATCTTATTTATAAACCTATATTAAAAATGTTTTAGTTATTAGACATTGATTATATCTCTTTTAACTATACTTTGAATTAAATAATAATAAATGTCCTAATCTAATCCAAGTGGACATAAATGATAATATTTTATTTCTAAGGTTATTTTTGGTCGAGATACATTTTCCCAATAGAATTAGGACATGTGTTATGGTAATATTAATATCATTTTTACCCTTAATTACCCTATTTACTTTTAATTGTGGTAAATAAAAGTAAAAAGTTACTATTCACCAAAAATTATATTCACCCCATTGAACCACATTTTACACCGTGATATTAACTATGTCTCTCTGATTTTCAGAACTCTACTCACATAAGCGGTAAAATTATGTTTTATGTGAATTTCCAAATTCTCTTAGGAGGTGGGTAAAAGACGGTGAAAAGTTCAATAAAATTTTTATATATCTAATATTATTTTTTATTAACTCCAATTAATTACATTGAAATTATATAGGTATTATGTATCTATTTTGAACATAATCATATTTAAATAAAATAAATAATTATTTAAATAAAAATTCGGTTTTAAACTATAACTCTATGTTTTTTTCACTATTCATCAAAAAATGAATGTTTTCAAAAAAATACCAAAAATTCACCCAAAGCTAATTTCGATATTCAGAATCCAACAATGAAGTACATTCTGAAAGATAAAATTTAAAAAATTTCAAAAAGTGGGTATTACTATTCATAACGACTATTTTGATTGGTTGTGGTGTGTGTTAGAACTCGAAGTTGCGTACAACACACGCTATTGTATTATTCCAAGAAGAGCATATCGTGGAAGCATGGGGTGTTAAAACTTCATTCCACATGTGATATCTTGAACCATCGATTCTATTCACTGATCCATGACTTACTAGAGGAGGTACTTGGGGGTCATTATCCATGATCATTTTTTCCAACTCAAGAGGATACATTTGGAGGGAGGTGGTTGCAACAGTGACATTGCTAGAGTTTAACATGAATAACCCTAATAGGATCCAAATTATTAATATGTTATGACCTTATTACTTAATCTTGACCAACATGGTTTTTATTACAAGAGTTTAACCCTATGTGTCTCTATTTTGTCACTGTAAAATGGTCACTTCCTTTCACTATTACATACATGGGTAATAAGTCCCCAATACAAGATTAATATGGTTGAATCTTATATCAATGGTGAGGTAATTATTGGGATATATAGGTTGAATGAAGTGAATAAAATATATGTATCGTCATTTTCATAAGTAGGGTTGTAAACTAACAAGAACATAATGATTTAGAACAATAATAAATTAATATTTTTAAATCATCATGAATTATTCTAGATAAATTTTAAATTCTCCAGCCCATGATTTAGATTTTCAAAATCAATTTTTTCCTTTGGAAAACCTAAACCCCTTTTCCAATTATACATATGTAATTTTTTGAATAAAATATTATACTGTAACTTTTTTTAAAAAAAATAATTATTAGGTGTAATATCTTTCCATTTTTAGTAATTATTTTCCTTGAATAATTTTATCATTCATAGAGGAAATTTTATTATCTATAACATGGAATTAATATTTTATATTTTTTTTGAAAATGGGGCAACCCTATTAAAAACATTTATACAAATACTTCATGTTATTAAACAAACATCACTTTTAAACTATTTTTTAACTTAACATTGTGTATATGTTTTAACCCATATTTGTTATATCACTAGTCAAAATATATTATTCCATCTCAAATATTAATTATATACTTTTTAACCCATGAAAACTCCTAATAATTTCTTATTCTATTTATATTCTTATTTTGGGGTTAAATTTCATAGATATAGAGTTTTGGTGGAATCATATTTTATGTGGTGTTTTGGTACATTAATACCATTTTTAGTGCTCTAGATCAACCTTGAATTGTAACTTGTATTATTATTTTTATTTATTATTATGGTTTTCAGTGAGTGTATATATATTATTCATATTGATATGATATATTTTATAACAAAATAAAGCATGTCTACTTGTCATGCTGACTGGAACGGTATTGTAATTTTTGATCTTTGTATAGAGAATGTTTTTTATTAATATGATTATTAGAATTATAATAAGGGTATATGTATATTTTTATTATTATTATAAATCATTAGGTAAGTCTATAGGACATTTATTTATGTGTACATTTCATTGGATAGGTTTTGATACCTTAATTAGTATATACATTCCTTTATTCCATTTGATGGGAAGATGCAAGAACATTATAAGCAACATAAAATCTCCAAATGATGGGATTAAGAATATACTATAGTAATGAATCTTGGTTAGATGGGCTGTATGAATTTCTTAATACCAGCATTGATAGGATGAGTTGCTATATTTACATAAATCCAACCTCATCTATGATTATGGTAGTTATCTTGATCCTGGAAGTTCAGGTATATATAATCCCAGAATATTGAGTTATTTGATATTGTAATTTAGTTATATATAATCATATTGTAATCTATTCCTTTAATTCGATTTATTTTTTTTCTTTTAATTTTTTATATAACTACGTAAATGAGTAGTTTCCTTTATTTTATACCTATTTTTTATAGATGAGTTGAGAACCATTGGTGGTGACCTACCATGTCTATATATTCTCACCCCATACATTGATATATTATTGGAAATGAAGTTTTTCTATTAAATTTTAATGTTTTTATTAGATATATCGTTTTCATGTCTCATTGTTATTGGGTTTAATTAGTGTTTGTTTCATGGGTAGAGTCTCTTGTAGATCTTGGTGGGCATGTGAAGTGGCTATATATGAGTTGTTTTTGATCTTACCCTTACAACAGATTCATTAAAAACCTGTCTCTTAGGGAATTAACTCTTTGTTTGGTAATAATTATTTATAAATAATAGTGTTTGATATATATTTATACCTCTTATATATTTTTGAGTCTTGGGATTATACAATTTGTACATTTGTATAATATATTTTATGCTTCATATCTATCCTCATTTTTTTTATTATAGGTATATCGTGAAGGGTCTATATATTCAAGAACCCAAAAGAGTCATGTTGATTTTTCTCTAACCTCTTATAATATTTATCTAATTTTCATGAACAAAATGTGATACTAAATTTATTTATATAATCCTTAATGGTTTGTGTAAAACACTAATTATTGGAAGGAATGCTTGAGGTCATGTGGCTTCCCAACCATTTTCCATAAAATTTATTGGGTCAAGGTTGTTAAACATAATATATCACATATAATAGAATATGTCTTATGAAAAAATGATTTAATTCAATAGTGTATATTACTATTATATATCATATGACATGGAATTAACAAATTTTAGCTTCCAATACCATATCATTCAACTGGTTGTGGATGAAAATTTCAATAATTTATTAAATTGAATAATATGATATATAATATAATATAAAATTTTATTTTTTTCGAACAAAATTTAATGAATCGTGATGTATGGTAAATATTTGACACAACTAAAGTGTTTTTATGTATTAATAAATATATTTTCAAATTATGAGAAGAAAGTATAAAACTAATACCCAAGAAAACCTTTCCATAAAACCAAAACATATATTTATAAATGAATACAATGTACCATTCATAGTAGAAATCCAATTCTTCTTCTTTAATCTATTTTTTTGATATCTAACACCAAGGAATAACTTTAGATCTCTTACCTCATTGGTGAATCCATGGATTCATATTTATCACCCAACCCTTAGGTGGGATTTAGTAAAAATTGACTATTCTGTTAGTACTATAGTGGTTAAGATATGTAGATGAATAGAGCCTCTAGGGAGAGAGATATTTAGTCATAATATTTCTTAGGTATCATATAATGGACATTATAGTAAAGCATCCTTTATATAGGTTTAGGGAAATTCTCAAATCCGATACATTTATTCATACATTGTGATTTTTTATGTTATATAGGTTAAAAACCACTAAAATCCTCATCCAATATAATTATTTTTTAATAATCCATCATATGATCTGTTTATTAATGAATTCCATTTGGTGAAATATTCAAAAACATTGAGTATTATTGTTCGAAAACCAATATCAATGGTGGGGTGTTTTATGAAACATAAAATATGATTTTCATCCCTATAATATTTCCAAGGCATACACTATGATATGTTTGTGTTATAATGGGACATTTCTTATCATGTATTATATTCAAGGAATTATATATTCCTAGTCTTTTAGGAATGTATTACTCTATTAAATGAAGAAATCCTATGAAAGAAATAATGAAACTAATGTTTTATAATGGATTTAGGAAATATATCAATTATATGTTTGGTTGAAGATAAAAATAAGTAGGTAGTCATAAGTCTATAAGGAGGTCAAATAGATTTTTTATACTTCGTATAGTATTTAATTATTTAAAAATCTTATACATTCAATTGAATCTCCATGAGAGATTATTTTTATCCTCATCAATTTTTTCACTTTAAAATCCTTTGGGATTTAATCATTATTTTTATTTTTCAATACAAATTTTTTCCATCTTTTTGTATTTAATTATCATATTATGAAATTATAATTTTTTTAATAGTGATTATATTTTTCTATCAAGTGTAATCCTTGTTACATCATTTTTTATTGAAGTATTTTCTTATTAGAAAGATCCATGCATGAAATTCACAATCCAGAAAAACCATTTATTTTATTTTTATAATGGATTCATTTTTGAGAATGTTCATATTATAAATAGTAATTAAAAACATTGTATTTATGGTCTTTGGATCATTTTTTATTTTATTATAAGTTAAATATGGTGATTTCTCTACCATGTGTATAATTTTTCATAATGATATATAATTGAAGACATTCATTCATAATGAAATTTAAAAATAATAAAATAAATTTTGACAAATAAATATAATATCATTATTTATCATTTCGATATCATTAATTTATTCAGTTAATATACATAAAAAACATCTCATAGTATCATTTTCTGATGAAATTTCACAATGCATAATACTGAAGAAATATATATAGCCCAATATATTAATATTATTCTCATTTCCTTTTAAAATTTATTTATTTTAATGAAGATTAATAATATTAATTTTCTAAAATAAAATATATTATTAATGGAATGATTTTATAATTAAAATATTATTCCATTCCATGTATATTAATAATTTAATTATCATCACATGAAACAAAAATTGTGAAGAAATATTTTTGAAACACATTTTATATTATTAATGTAAATCTCTCTCCAATGAATGATTTAAAAAATTAAGATTGGGAATGAAATAAAAAATACAAAAAAAATATTTATGTGGTTCAAAAAAATCCTAATTCATATGGATAGGTAGAACAATTTTCATTATATATAATAGAACCAATTACGTAGCTCCCTTATATTTTTTTGGAATATTTATTGTATAGAGACCCCATACTTTTACATATAACATTACATGATTTTAAGCATAGTAAAACATCGTTTTAAATTTAAAGGATCATGAATTATATTTAATTTGAAGACAAAGAAAAAAAAACTATAAACATGGAACTAAATAAAATTTTTCTTTATTTAATATTCATAAAGATCTCATAACATACTTTTATTCTCAAACACCTTCCTAGTGTAACTAGTGGATAATATGAAAAAGGGATGAACTAAAAACCATGTAAGGGAAAAATCATAGTAATAAATCTTCAGCACATGAGATAGAAGGCATGACATAATGATATAAAAATTCTTGGATCATGTGATAAAATAAAATATAAATATGGGTTCATATAAACATTGAGTCATAATATTGTGGAACCAACCTAAAACATCAAATTAGAATGAGTATTGGATCGATTCACATTGAAGAGCACATTTCAAGGTTAATCACCATGACCATATCACATGCAATACAACAAAAACAGGCTTTATTAGAAGTCAAAATGGGATTTAACAGCTTTAAAAAAGCGCTGTAAAGCTCAACGCTGATAGAGGGTCCCCTTTATCAGCAGTTTTTTAGCGCTGATAAATTTAGACATTATCAGTGCTAAATAATCACTAATAATGGTACACTTTATCAATGCTAAAAATACAACTGATAAAGGGATCCATTATCAGTGCTAAAAAGGCACTGATAAATGGTCCCTTTATCAGTTCTAAAAAATCACTGATAAATGCTTTGACTTCTATAATATAAAATTATGCAGCATCACACCCAAACAAGACCCGCAAAAAAATCAGCATATCCACAAGTATACCCATACAAATTTAACACATAATTCATATGGTAATTTCGATAAGCATACCCATACACCATTAACACATAATTCATATGTTAATTAAATACATAAATAATTAAACTCATAATTCAAGGGGTTGGGGGCTGTTTAGTGGTTTGGGGGGGCTGTCCTAGGGGGGTTGGGGTGGGGGTGCCTGGGGGGTATGGGGGTCCTGGGGGATGAGAGTGTTAGGGGGATATGGTTGTCCACAGGGGGTGAGGTGGTGTCCAGGGGGGTGGTGGGGGCTGTCCATGGCGATGGGGTTGTCCAGGTGGTGGGGGGAGGGATGCCCATGTGGTGGGGTGTTGTTGAAGAGGGTGGGTGGGGGTGTTCAGGGGTTGTCTGGAATCCAGGGGAATGGTGGGGTGTCCATGGGGGCTGTCAATGGTGTGGTGTGGGGGGGGGGGGCTATCCATGGGGGTGTCTAGGGGGTGGGGTGGTGTCCAGAGTGTTTGGGGGGGATTTCTAAGGGTGGGGGCGTCCAGGGGTGGGGTGGTGTCCAAAGGGTATAGGTGGATGCTGGGGAAGTCCATGGGGGTTGGGGCGGTGTCCAGGGGGTGGGGGTGGCTGTCCAAGGGGGTGGGGTGTATAGGGGTTGGGGTGGGGGTGGGGGTGCCCAGGTGGTGGGGTGGTGTCTAGGAAAGGTGGGGTTGTTTTCTAGGGGGTTAGTGGGTGTCTAGGGGGTGGGGAGTGTTCTGGGGGTGTTCGGGGTGGTGGTGGGGGGAGGGTGTCTATGTGGGTGACCATGGGGGGGTGGAGTGGTGTCCAGAGGGTGGGGGTGACAAGAGGGATGAGGGGTGTCCATTGGGTGGGGTGGTGTCCAGGGGGTGAGGGTCCAGGGGGTAGGTGGGGTTGTCCAAGGGAGTGGGGTGTTGTCCAAGGGGGTGGGGTGGTTGTCCAAGGGGGTGGGGATGTCTAGGGGGTGGGGGTTTGGGTGTCCAGGTGCTGGTGGTGGGGTCTAAGAGGGGTGGGGGTGCCATCCATGGGGTTAGTGGTAGTCCAGGGGTGGGGTGTCCCAGGGGGTGGGCGGGGGGGGGGGTGTCCAGGGTAGGGGTTGTCCATGGGGGTGTCTAGGGGGTGGGGTGGTGTCCAGGGGGTTGGGGAGGCTTTCCAGAGGGTGGGTTCATAGGGGCGTGGGTGTCCAGGGGTTGGGGTTGTGTCTAGGGGGTGGGTCTTGTCTTGGGGTTCCTAGGGCTGTCCAAGTGGGGTGGGGTGGTGTCCAGGGGGTGGGGGAGGTTGTCCAAGGGGGTGGGGGTGTCCAGGTGGTGGGGTGGTGCCTAGGAGGGGTAAGGGTGCCTTCCAGGGGGTTGGAAGTTGTCTCGGGTGTGGCGGTGTCAATGGGGGGGTGTGATGGTGTCTAGGGGTTGATGGATTTCTAGGGGTGCGCGTGTCCAGGGGGTTGGGGGCATCTAGGCGGTTGGGGTGTCCCTTTTAAACCAAAGAGAGATACTTTTATTGATACTGACCACATAATGCATCATATTGATGCGATGTTGTCTCATACGTGTGAAAAATTACTCATGGATCTTTACCCTATAGTATCAACACAATCCTAATGCGTTCGGTTGGATTTATGTACATCAGTTGTTGTTTTCACATAAAATTATGTCTATTTTAAACAAAAGGGAGACACATTGAGTGATACGAGACACACCATGCCTCGGATTGAGGCAGGGTTGACACATAAAAATCACAAATGATCCATGGATCATTCCCCTAATGTATCAACACAATCCGGCACAATCCGAATGTGCGTGGTCAGATTTATGTATGTCAGTTGTTTTTTTCACTTAAAATTATCTCAATTTTAAACAAAAGAGAGACCCTTTGAGTGATACCGACCTTATATTGAGGCGGGGATGACTCGTATATGTCACAAACGAAACATGGATTGTTCCTCAAAATTATCAACATGATTAGAATGCGCTTTCTAGATTTCAGTATGTCAGTTGTTGTTTTCACTTAAAATTCTATCCATTAAAAAAAGAGATATACATTGAGTGATATCAGACAAACCGTGCCTTGGATTTAGGTGTGGATGATTTTTACACATCTCAAATAACCCATGGATCCTTTCTCTAAAGTATCAACACAATCCGAATGCGTTTTTTTATATATCTGTATGTGAGTTGTTGTTTTCACTTAAATTTTTTGTCCATTTTAAACAAAAGAGAAACACATGGATTGATACCGGCCTTCCGGTGCCTCATATTGATTCAAGGTTGAATTTTATACATAAAATATCACTCATGGATCATTCCCCTAAAGTATCAACACAATATTAACACATTTGATCAGATTTCTCTACGTCAGTTGTTGTTTTCACTTAAACTTTTGTCCATTTTAAACAATAGAGAGACACATTGAGTGATTTCGTCCACACCGTGACTCGTATTGTGGTTAGGATTACTCATACACATCAAAAATTACCCATGGATCATTCCCCTAATGTATGAATACTATTCAAATGCGTTTGGTGGGATTTTCGTACGTTAGTTTTGGTTTTCAATTCAAATTCTGTCAATTTTAACCAAAAGGGAGACACTTTGTGTGATACAGGCCACACCGTGCCTCTTATTGAGGATGGTTGACTATTAAACATCCCAAATGACCCACGGATTGTTCCACTAATGTATCAACATAATAGGAATACGTTTGGTGAGATTTCCGTATGTTAGTTGTTGTTTTCACATAAAATTCTTTCTATTTTAAATAAAAGAGAAACACTTTATGTGATACCGTCCACACTGTTCCTTGGATTGAGGTGGGGAGAACTCATACACATTAAAAATTACCCATGGATCGTCCCCCTAATGTATCAACACACTCCGAAAGCATTTGGTCGGATTTCCCGACGTTAGTGGTTGTTTCAACTTAAAATTCTGTCCATTTTAAACAAAAGTGAGACACTTTGATTGATACCAGCAACACTATGCCATAGATTGAGGAGTTCCTGAATTCTACACGTTACTACTAAATCTTGGATCATTCATATAATGTATCAACTCAATTGAAATGCATTTGGTTGGATTTTCATTCGTCAGTTGCTGTTTTCACTTAAAATTCTATCCCTTTTAATCAAAAGAGGGACACTTTGAGTGATACCGGACCCACTATGCCTCCGATTGAGCCAAGGTTGACTTGTAAAAGTCACATATGACCCATGGATCATTCTCTTAATGTATAAACATAATAAAAATTCGTTTGGTCAGATTTCCGTACGTCAGTTGTTGTTTTAACTTAAATTTTTTTCTATTTTAAACCAAAGAGAGACACTTCGAGTGATACTTGCCACACTATGCCTTAGATTGAGGCAGTTTTGACTCGTACACATTACAAAGAACACATGTATCTTTCTCCTAAATTATGAAAACAATCCTAATAGTATTGGTTGGATTTTTGTACCTCAGTTTTTATTTTCACTTTAAATTCTGTCCATTTTAATCAAAAGAGAGAAACTTTGAGTAATTTAAGCCACATCGTTCCACAGATTATGGTTATGTTGACTCATACACATTATAAATGACCCATGGAGAGTTCCCCTAATGTACCTACACAATACGAATGTGTTTTTTGGATTTGTGTCGGTCAGTTTCTATTTTCACTGAAAATTCTGTCCATTTAAAAAAAAGAGAGACACTTTGAGTGATACCGGCCACAACGTGCCTCTGATTGAGATAGGGTTGAATCATACACATAACAAATGACCCATGGATCGTTACCCTAAATTATCAACAAAATCTGAATGAATTTGGTCATATTTATGTACGTTTGTTTTTGTTTTCACTTAAAATTCATTCCATTTGAAAAAAAGAGAGACACTTTGAGTTACACCAACAACACCATGCCTCAGATTGAGGCAGGGTTGACTCGTACATGTCGAAAATTACTCATGGATATTTCCCCTAAATTATCAACACAATCCAAATGCATTTGGTCATATTTTCGTATATCAGGTGTTGTTTTCACATAATATTCTATACATTTTAAACAAAAGAGATATTTGAGTGATACTGGCCACATTGTGCCTCAGATTGAGGTGGGGATGGATCTTACACATCACAAAGGACCCATGGATTGTTCCCCTAAATTTTCAATTTAATATGAATGTGTTTGGTTGGATTTCCATTTGTCAGTTGTTGTTTTCACTTAAAATTCTATCCATTTTAAACTACAGACAGACACTTTGAGTGATACCGGACACACCATGTCTCGGATTGAGGTGGGATTGACTTTTACACATCCAAAATGACCCATATATCGTTCTAATAATGTATCAACACAATCTGAATGATTTTGGTCATATTTTTATATGTCAGTTGTAGTTTCACAAAAACATTCTGTGCATTTTAACAAAAGAGAGACACATTGAGTGATACCAGCAACACCGTGCCTCAAATTGAAGTGGTGTTCAATCATACAATTCAAAAATTAACCATGTATCTTTATCCTAATGAATAAACAAGATAAAATGTGGTTCATCATTCTTGCATGTTTCTGGTGAATTTTATATGTTAAAATGGAAAAATGACTCTTCGGAGAAAGGATGTTTTATTTAATAACAATTACAATTTTCCTACAACAATTTACATAAAACAATTATTCATATTTTTCCCCCTTAACCCCTCTCAAAAATGACTTCCATTTGTACATGTCTCCAAGTCAGATCTTCATGATATTTGTGTACAATCTTCCATCATGTATGCAGACCACTCGTTTTAGAACAAATCTATATCGTCTTGTGAGTATGAGGCTCTTTGACAATCATAGTGGTACTGAAAAATATATAAATAATTAATAAATAAATTACATAAATGAAATAGTTGTTGTTTTTTAAAATTACTCTATAGGGATGCTAGTTTGTGGATGAAAAATGATCTCTATCATAAATTTACAAACATAATAACTGTAATCATTATCATTTCTTTGGTTAGGAAACTGCAAAAAAGTTTGATCATATGGCGAAAAAGTTACTTTGGTTGATATGTATTTGGATAGTGAAATTTTATTATATATACCTTGATATTTTCCCAGACGTAGTACTTGCTCGCCCCTTTATGCTTAGCCCCTATCCTCATTCCATTTTTTAGATGATATGGATACACTGACCTATCATAATAGAATCCTCAGTAACAGATAATATAAATTATATTACATTATGTTTAGACCTAAAACATAGAATGTTGTGTCTTAGAGATTCACAAACTCCATCATGTGAGGTCGGTTTTTTGGATATCCTTTCATTGAATCAAGAAAATAAATCTTTGGAGTATCCAAGTTCACTGCAATTAGCTTCCAATGTTGCCTAAAAACACAAAAAGGAATAAGTAATAAAAGAAGTGAAAATATCATTGATATGCTTTAATTGTAGAGTCTTACCCTTGCATGGTTTGTATTAGGAAGATTTTGTCATTCATAATCATTCTTTCAAATGTTTTCAGCAAGTCGTTCACTATTTCTTCCTTTTTAGGGATCTAATTTCGTTAGTTATTTTGATGTGGTATGAGGACTAACATGTCTGAATTTTGGCTCATTGGAAAATTCTTTCAACTATTTTTCATATATACCACTGTCAATAATATAAAATGAATTTAGTCGTAATTTTCACATTATATCATCTTTTAGAAAATAAATTTAGGAAAACATACATCATATATAAATTCACAACAATGATGCCTAGCCAGACATATTTTGGGATCTCATTTACATTTTTAGCAGCAACGAAATCTTGAATTTCCTCTCTGTATATATTCTTTTCAAAACACAGTATATGACTACCACCACCACTTAGATTCATATCCACATAGGTCATTAATTCTAGTAAATGTGGATAGAGAACCGGGGGTGTTATTGTGTTTTCAGCAGCTCTTTGGGATCAGTTGGTCGATCCTTTAGTTGATTTTGAGATAACGTTTCTTGTCACCCCCTTCTCTTTATCCATAAATAATAACAATCATTTGTTCAAAACATTTTTTCATTAATTGTTAATGTTTTTCCTTGAAAAAAATGGAAATAATTACTTCTTTGTCCACATGTACTATTACAAGTTTTGACGACCATGCAAGGAATGACCCAATAGATGTTTCTTCCTTATTAATATCATCATCATCTAGTTGAATACATTGCTCTTCATTTGGATCATGATCTATAGTAACCGTCACTTTCAGATGATCTTTCAGAAGTGGTCTATTATGCAGCTTGTCCTCTAGGATTTTGAACACCATAACCCTCATTACAAGGTGATAAGTGGGTGTTGACCTATATAAATCACAATCATTATCACCCTGTAGAAGATCATTAAAGGAAAAGTATCTGTGTTTTCTAATTCACATTTCACGGGAACAATTATTAGAATATTAATTACCACAACTAAGACAATTCTTCATGGCGAATGGCTCGCCTCAATGCTGGTGGGGGTGGGGCGAGATCTTCATGAACTGGTTGTCCCTGATTTCTGTCTTCTCCATGCTTCCCACCAATGAAAGTAGCTAGAAACTCTCCCTTCCATTGAAATAGTTTTTCAAGTGTTTCTATACTTTTGCTCATTTTTTTAATTATTTCATTCTATCATCTGTTTGTTTTTTTATCTCATAATATACTTGGGGTTTCACCATTAACCCCCACCACTGACATGATCATATTGTTCTGGCCATTTCAAAGACGTTGAAAATAGGTCTACATCCGCTACAGGTGTAGCTTATTCTTGGGACTGTCAGATATAGGAAAATAACTTATTTTTTATATAATAGCAATTTAATGAAAATTATTTTATTATGTCATAATTGGATATATTTTCTAATAATTTTATGTGTTTTCATCTAATAGCATCCCTTATTCACACCAACATCCTTACATTGCACATGATGTGGGATAGAAGTTTCATTTGTTTAAGACTCATCAATCTACATATAAATATAGGAAGATAATTATGATGTTGTTCCTTGGAAGATAAAAATATTAAAGTAAATTTAAAATTCATAACATTTTCTTTTCTAGTGAAGCATACCCCATCCTTACTTTACGATAGGGGTATGTTGGTTTTGATGCACGTTCCTTATTTTTAGTACCGAGCTGCTATTTCATAAATGGAATATTGACAATCAAATTGATGAATACATGTATCGTCAAACAATGTATTATCATACACAATGCACCTATATCTTCTCATACCCATTGTGGCCAATAAATGCATCCCATGCTTATTGGGATATCAACTGATGGTAGACAAGGGGTAGGTGCATGTTTATTTTACATTTGGAATCCATCAAGTTTAATTTTGTTAAAATAGGGCAAAAACCTCGATGATACCTTCCTACAAGATTAGTACATAATTCTTGTGTGAATCATCTACTATAAATGTACTCTACAAGAGATTGAGAAGAGTAAGACATTGTTTCATTATTTTATTATCTAATAAATTCATGAAATAATATCATAATGTTACCATAATTTCATCCCAGACCACAACCTTCATCTCGTACACAACATGGGGCCATGAATCTATGTCAATAGGCACGTGTTGCCGAGTGAAAATTCCAATGTAACTACTAAACGTAGCATTGTTGTGATTCACATGTTAGCCTCATGTATTTCAACCAAAATCAAATTTGATTCCTTTGATATCATCCTTAAGAACTTTGGATAACACCGTCAAAATATGACGCACTTGTGTTTTCTGAAACGTCGACACTTCATCCTGGACCATTTCATCAATATCAACATCATCTATATGTTCATATAAAGTTATAGAAATTCCATGTGTTGATGGCTGTTGGACCTCAACATTAGGAGGAATAACAGGTTTAGAAACATTTTGTTGCTCCACACTATGAGAAGCAGCAACTACAACAATAGCTTAAGAGACTTGTTCAACCTCGAGGTTAGGAGCAACAGAATGTGCAGAAGCCATTATCTACAAATGTGGTTGAACAGTTAATTTAGATTACATATATTTAGTAATGATATGATAATAACATGAGATAACACGATCTATATTACAAACAAAATATAACATGTTTATTGAAATCTCTTTCATTTTTTCAAAGGCTTAAGGGATTTGAAGCCTCTATCGATTATTCAAATCCCTTCATTGTTGTCTTCTCTAACATATAAAACATCATTTAAATTGGGACCGTTTCTAAATGACAGCAATGTACCATTGAAAGGATCATCCTCATCTGAATTTTCATCAAACCCTTCAAGGGTTTTGAACGATAACAGAATAATCGAAAACTTTTGGTTTGCAGTATCTAGAACATAAAATACTCGCACCGCTTGTGATTCCATTATAAACCATTTTTATTTGCATCCTTCTTTACTGAAATCAACTTTCACTAATCCCAATTCATCTATTTTAACACCACTAATTTTATCATCCCATTTGCATTGAAAAATCATCAATTGGAATATCATATAATCCAACTCCCATATTTTTTTGATAATTCCAATGAATGAAATATTTTCATAAATTGGATTTCATTCTTTACTACCATAAACATGCATCGCTTCAGCAACAAGTGTAACTCCACTATTTTCCATGGTACTATCTTCACCGTGTTAATCAACATCAATTGTATAAATATTAATTACATAACCATTGTATGATAATACATAAAAACTTGATCTAGAGGCTAGCCATCAAAGTCATTTTGAAATTGAATTCAGAATTCCATCTAACTCCTTAAAAATATGGTCCTAAAACCGTCCTATAAACCGGTGATTATGGGTATTTGATATCTATTTTTTTCCCTTTATGGATTCAACTGCCTTTGAATTTCTTTATGGTGTTCAATATATGGAGAAACCCCCCATCTATTATCGAATACATAAAGGTGGGCCTTCTTTCAATCTGTAATATTGATTGTCAAAAAATATCTTCCATAAATTCCCTCACACTTAATGCATCTAGTGTGACAAGATTTCAGGATACCAGTTCTTTCCACATCAGAGAGGTATTCCGTATATAATTCAATGGCTTCCTCAAAAATATATTTCTCTACTATATAACCCTCTATATGACTTTGATTTTTGACATACCCATTCAAAATATTCATATACCGTTCAATGGGGTACATCCATCTATAGTGCACAAGACCACAATGTCGAATCTCTATCACCAAGTGAAGCATCCAGTGAACAATCATATCAAAGAATGATGATGAGAAGAATATTTCTAATTCTAATAATATGATGAATATTTCTCTCTCCATAGCTGAAAATTTCATCAGGTCTAAGAATTTTCTACACATATCATTGAAATAGAAACAATGTTTGGTTAATGTGTGATGAACATTCTTGGGTAAAATGCAATGTAAAGCTATAGGAATTAAATCATCCATCAAAACATGGTAGTCTTGTGATTTTAAACCTTTTAACATCAAATCATTCATTAACACAATGTTATTAATATTTTATGAATACCCCTCTAGAACCTTTTTATCATTGATGTAGTTGAAAAAAAATCTCTCCTCCTTGGAAATAGTGTAAGAAACTAGAGGAAGAAACATTCAATTTCCACCCTTCACGGGAGACAAATCTTCTCGTATTCCCATGTGAACCATGTCCAACCATGCCTTAATTCCATCCTTTTTTCTGACAGGGTCATTTAGAAACATTCCAATAACACAGTCACATACATTTTTTTCCACATGCATTACATCATGAAAATGTCTAACGTATGAACAATTCAGTATAGTAATTAAAAAAAGCTGATCTCTTTTTCCAATCGATATTCATAAGGTTTTTCAAAAATGGTTTACCAGAAATAGTTTTCACATCTATTACATTCTAAAAAAGATGATCACCTATTAGTGGAGACGGTGTTGTACTTTGTTCTAAACTTCAATTGAATAATGTCGTCCATGTTCGGTACTTATGCTGATGAGGTTGAAATCTATGATATCTATGAATAACAATAATTGATGAATGTTTCAACCTAATTGATTCTATATCTTTATTGAAATTGGGGCTCCTTTGACTTCTTTTAATTCTATAGCCTAACAAATTTCCATAAGCAGGGAAATAATTTATCGTCCCATACAACATCGCTGTCAACGTGAAGTATTCTCTTTTATAAGCATCAAACAATATAACACCTAAATACCCAAAAAACATCAAATCCTTGATCCAAGGAGACAAATAAACATCAATATCATTACCTGGTTGTTTTAGTCCTGATATAATCATAGATAACATGATGAATTTCTCCTTCATTCATAAAAAGGTGCATGTTATAATTTACCAACATAATAGGCCATGTTCTGTGAGTGCTGGTTTGAAAACCAAAAGGATTCAATCCATCTGTAGACAACACAAGATGAAGGGTTCCCAGATCTTTTCCAAATTCACGGTACTCATGATAAATTATCTTCCATTTAGGAGAGTTAGTAAGCTGATATAATTTCCCATCATTATTTCATTTATTTGCATGCCACGACAATTGTATTGGATTTTCTTCACTTCCATATAGACGGATAAAACATGGAATGATTGGAATGCACCATACACTTTCGTAGCACTGGATTCATCTTTCCTGTATTGAAAATCACCACACTTTGGGAATTCTAGAAGTGATTTATTTTCCTTGAGAAACAGTATACAATCTTTTAGACATGCATGTATTCTTTCAGATATCATACCCATCGAGTGTATCATTCGTTTAGCTTAATATGTCTAGTTTGGGAGCCCGTTGTCATCCGAAATCATGTAATTATAAAGATCAAGTAGTTCTGCAAAAGAGACATCACTCCATACATTTCCTACTTTCAATTTATACAACTTTATTATAGCTGACAATGTTGAATATTTAGTGCAACCAGCAAACAATGTCATCTTTTCACAACTGTTTAACTTCTCAAACTATTTTGGGAAATCACATAATTTATCATCAACTGTCCTAAATTTTTTCTCAATATGATCTTCATCATCATTGACATCTGTATTCACATCCTCCATACGGTCTTCATCATTATCCATATATGTACTCTTATCTGATGACCCATAAAATGTTGTTTTATCCCATCCAGTAGCTACATTATCTATTTCACCATGTTTATTCCAACATTTATAACTCTAAGCTATTCTATGAAATATCAAACGTTCTTCCAACTCCTTTGGAGTAATTAGTCAATAAAAACAACAACGTAAACACTAACAAAGGATTTGAGAATAATCCTTTCCGTGATCTTTGCAAACATGATGAACTCTTTCACTCCATTCTCAAACTCTATTGTCAAACGATTAGCATCAATCCAATATTTATTCATCTCTATCATATTTTAAACTCAAATATTAGTATTTATGAATCAAATACACAAAACAAGACATCTAAATATAGTAGAACATAACTGCTTCCTTAAAAAAGAGATTAATAAAGCCTAACCACTTCCAATAAAGATTTAGAAATCAATAGAACCAGGATAGACCCCCCATCAAAATTAACAACACATTCCAACCCCCTTACCAACAGTTCTAGAACAAAACTCCATTGCAGCAAAACATTAAACATCCTTTTAACCACCCCTACCATCCACCTTATTCATTATAAAATATCCACATTAGACATCCTTAAACTAGTGACCAAACTCAAATAAAATGAAAACAATGATACAATTTTGATGAGAAAACTAATATAGTGGATACATTCCTAAACAAAAAGGGGTTCACAGGGGATACAAATAACCAAGGTTTATCCAAAATTACTTTTTAATATCATAGTTTTTGTTAACCAAATTAACATAAGAAATAGAAAATTAATGTTAGTGACCATAAATTCTTTCATGAACATCTATATAATATGAAAAACTATACCTCACTAACCTGAGGCTCTACCAACACCTACCATATACCTTGAAAATAATTGAAAAATTAGGGAAAATAGTTTCTTATACCTATTTCTAATAGTACTACAAGAAAAGTATAACGAACATAGATCGTTCCTCCAAACACTCTTGGAGCCTCTTGATAAAAAGACTCTAGTGACTGCACCTATCTAAGATTATAACCATTATCTTCCCAATATAGGAGTGGTCTACATAGGATTACTATTAGTAGAATATATCAAAAGTCACATCCAACTCATGATACTCCTCAATCTCCGCCATCACTTTAGTGCTGTACAGACCTCCATTCTCCAGTTCCTTCCTCTGCCTAGGCTATTCGTCGACTGCCTCTCTGAATGTAGCATGAATGTAAAGAAAATGCAATGTGAAATGTCTATACACATCACAATAATATTACATTACTTGGACTAATGTGCTATCCTTGAGGCACATATGAATGATAGTTCCTCCTGAGATGATACTTTCATCACACACCTACTGTGGGTGGGTGCTGCTAACCCTACATCCCAGAATATCACTAGCTTAAAAGATTATGATATCAACTCAAACCATATGCATAATCATATAACACTATTTTAGACATAAAAAGCTTATTATTATAGGTTAAATTCCCCAAAACCACTGTAGGTGGGCCTATGATTTGATCAACTTAAATTAATGGATTTAATATAAAGAGCTGAAATACAATCCAACAAAGTGAGATACATTTACAATCACTTGAGAATAAATTCATCCCCCATCACATAATTGGGTTCTCCTTAGTGTAGGGGTAATTATCCAATATCACATGGCCTGACACACCAAGGGTAGCTCTTTACTAGAGCAGTCTCCATTCAAAATTACAATCTTGATACCCATAATAGGTATTAGGGAAGAATCACTATCTACCCAATGGAGTGCATGTTATGTCCCCAATTTCAAGAAAAACCTTAGTTACTAGCACCTAGGAACAATTTTTTATAAAGTTTCACTTAGTTGAAACCACCCATAAATTTTCCTTTACATAAAAGAAAGATTTGTGGATTTTACCGATTGATCGAAGTCAAGAAACATCCCATAATCCGAAAAAGAATTAACCACCCAAATAAAACTTCTCACATGATTATACCACTATCTAAACCCAAATTCATTTTCCAAAGAATACCATTCACCTTTCCATGTATGAACTACTATGATCTCCACATATTCTTTGTCCCTAGTACCTGAATACTAGATGCAACTCCATGAATCATGGTTTAATAATTAATGAACCTAAATTTCTTATAGCTTCTACTATGAACTGTCTCAAGGAGAGATTCAATTCAGGACACTATAACTTCAAAAAGACAGTGATCACCTCTGGTATACGGGTTTATGTATACACCATATCCTTACCAAGAGTTAACCATAAGTCTCCCTTATGAAGCATTTCATAATTCCTCGACATTCATAGGGAAGAAAAGTATTCTTCTTGAACACATCACATAAAACCATTTTCACCAACTAAGGGAAATATAACTTGACATCCAAAAGTTTGGATACACATTCTATATTTGAGGGGTCCTAACCACATTCATAAATAGAACATTCACTATAAACACAATCACCCACACATCATGACACCAACAAAGTGTAACCAATTTGTAATGAGGTGGTTACTATCAAAACACTTCTTTTTCATGAGGGGGTTTATAAAAATACCACTTTACTTAGTATAGATAAACCCACTCATCCAGAAGGTTGAGGAAAAAACACTCAACATTAATAGAATATTCATGTATAATAAGGTATATCTTGAGGTTGCATGAGAGTGTAAAACCCTCAAACATATGACACTAGGTGAAAAATAAATTCTATATCCAAACACCACAAGGAACTATGGGGAATAATAAAAAAGTCATAATTTAGTTCAAATTATCTATAAACCAATTATGAGAATCCACAACGTGTGTTATTTCGTGACATTGACTGTTAGAACTCTATGTTTGTTAGCATCTAATAAAAGGGTGGTCATCATGGGGGAGAATCCAAACATCACCCTAATGAAAACTACTCTCACAAAACCTATCCAACACAAATAAACCTAAAAATAAGAGTGGGATACTTACCTAGAGTAGATCACACCTTCGATGGAGGGGGAGAAGAAGCATCAAGCATTCAGGGAGCCTTCTGCGCTACTTCGGGAGGGGAAGGCACAACTGCGTGGGGGAGGTGCATGGGAGGAGCTGCCACCAATGAGAAATTGGGATTAGGGTCCACCAGGAGTCCAGTGGAGAGGATGAAGTAGGGTTTACGGGGAGGAGGATCCATGGAAGGGGTTCGAGTGGGAGGAGAAGGAGTAGGGATAGTAGTGGAGGTCCAGCAAGGAGAAGATCACGGAGGGAGGGGTGTTGTTGTAGGGGTACAACACCACAAGGGATTGAGGGCATGATAAATAGAGGATAAAATGCTCCAAATATTATAAAATATGGGACTATGGTTTTATCAGTGATAAAAAAGTGCTAATAATGGCTTCCTTTCACTACTACAAAAACGGGCAAGGGAAGCGCGCCCTTATAACAGCGCTAAGCAAAAACGCTGATAAAGGATACCCTATATCAGCGCTAATATTACAGCGCTGAAAAAGCTAATTTTTATCAGCGCTTTCTTAGCGCTGATAATATAAATATTTATCAGCGCTAGAAAAGCGCTGATAAATATGATCTGTATCAGCGCTAAAATATTAGCGCTGATACAGTTGGTCTTTATCAGCGCTTTTTGAGCGCTGATAAAGGTTTCCTATATAAGCGCTAAAAAAGCGCTGATACAGAACACCTCTATCAGCGCTCAAAAAGCGCTGATAAAAATTATCTTTATCAGCGCTAAAAAAGCGCTGATAAAGAGACCCGTTATCAGCGCTATAATTGTAGCGCTGATACGGGGAATCTTTATCAGCGCTTTTCTAGCGCTGATAAATCATAATATTATCAGCGCTAGAAAAGCGCTGATAAAGCTAGATTTTATCAGCGCTATAATTTTAGCGCTGATAAAGGTAGCCTTTATCAGCGCTTTTTTAGCGCTGATAAAACCTTAGTCGACTTTTTTATAAAGTCGGTCGCACAGTGCCCTCGTTTTATCGCAGCTAAAGCTCTCGCGGAACCGTAACCCTGCTACTCTTCTCCCGAATACCGCTGCTGTGTTCGCTTCGCCGGAGCTTGCCGCCCTCGGTACAGTCGCCGTCCTCCGCCGCCCGCAACACCCTCGGCCGACCTCCACCGCCTGCCGCCCTCGGCTGCCCGCAACGCCCTCGGCCGCCGTTCTCTGCCGCCCTCGGCCGCCCTCCGCCGCCCTCGGCCGCTCTCCACCGCCTCCGTCGCCCTCCGCCTCACTCGGCCGCCCTCGGTCGCCCTCCGCGGCCGCCTTCCGCAACCCGCAACGCCCTCGACCAACTAAGGGTATGAATTCTATTCTAGTTTTATTTATTTGTTTCAAACATTCATGGAATCCCTTCAAGTTGTTATGGAATGTATAAAACCTACTAGAATTTGTCTTATGTAATGGAGAGTTGAGGCATGGTGTAGTTTAATGTCCTAAAACCAGGACCTTTGTGCAGGTTTCCATTTTGTTCTGATAAGGAGGGGAAATGATTCACCCTTTTCACTATAGTATAACCAAGAATGTTCTACCATAATCATGCATGAGGGGGGGGGGGGTGGTAGATGTAAATTTTAACCCAGGGGTTCATGAATCCAAGGATTGATATGGTACTTAAATGTCATAGGGTGTTTGATGGTAGTAAAATCCATTATTGAGGACGAAATTGTCTTTGGTTGACATGCCTTTTTAGTGGGAAACATATGCAGATCCACCAGTGCATATTGTGATTAGTCAAATAAAGGTGACCTTAGGACGATGACCGCTCATTTCCGATGGCCATGGAAGGATATGAGGATTAAGACCTTTTTGTGCATAGTGTATGGTTTTTGAAAGGAAGAGACCTTTTTGGCTCCGACATAGTGACAATGGGGAAATTTATGTCTCATGAATAGACCCTAAATATGATGTTTATGTATCACCATGTTTCTTGTGATGGAAAGAATCAAGCTGTACATAGATATTTTAAGTTAAAACTACATGCATGGGTCTAACCCACACAAAGGGAGGGGGAATGTTTAGTTTTTGGGGTGTCTGGACTAGAACATAATGACTTAGGCATTACTATAGAATCAAACCAACTATAGTACTTGAAATCATGCATTTTAGAATCATGCAATTAGAACTATGGTAGAACTTTTTAGTGTCATATTGTGGGGACTGATTCCTTGAAAATCCTGAGTAACTTAATGGAAAATCAGTCTAAGATAATTTGACATGCGCTGGACATGAAGGTGGAGAAAGGTGTAGACTATGACACCATGGATTCTCGAATCGATAAGAATAAGTCCATGCACGCAACTTTTTACCATGCACGCAACTCTCTTTACAAACTCCTATTGAATGCAATTCTACGCGATTCAAAGCCTCATATTTTCTATAAAAGTTGAGATACTAAATTAAGGGGGTATCCTATTATTTATAATCGTTTCTGAACATGAACACATGTTTATCCCAAAGTGTGTAAAACCATGTTTGATGTCACATTAGGTGCATACGTATCTTTTTCTCCTAATAAAGTGATAGATAATCATCTTTTTAGTGAATCTAATATTCTTTTTTATGAATCTTGATTATAGGTTAGACTACTTGATCTCCTTCCAAGGAAGTGGTTCCCTTCTACTGTATTTGGAAGTCTTCTTTTGTGTACTTGAACCATAAATACTAATATTTGAGATTCAAATAGGATGAAGATGAATAAAGATTGGATGGATTCTAATCGTTTAACAATAGAGTACGAGAACGGAGTGAAAGAGTTCATCAAGTTTGCAAAGGATCACACAAAGGATCCTTCTCAAATCCTTTGTCCGTGTTTACGTTGTTGTTATTCTAGACTACTTACTCCAGAGGAGTTGGAAGAACATTTGATATGTCACGGAATAGATCGGAGTTATAAATGTTGGAATAAACACGGAGAAAAAGCGAATGTAGCTACTGGCTGGGATAAAACTGCGTTTTATGGATCGTCAGATATGAATACAAATATAGATAATGAAGAAGACCGTATGGAGGATGTGATTACAGATGTCAATGATGATGAAGATCGTATTGAGGAAATGACAAAGACAATTCAAGATGAACCCCGTGATTGCCCAAAATTGTTTGAGAAGTTAAAGAGTTGTGCAAAGACGCCATTGTATGCTGCTTGCACTAAGTATACAACATTGTCAGCTGTACTGAAGTTGTATAAATTGAAAGCAGGCAATGGATGGAGTGATGTCAGTTTTACGGAACTACTTGCTCTCTTGAATGACATGCTTCCGGAAGATAATGAGCTCCCAAGCCGGACGTATGAAGCTAGACGAATGCTACGCTCGATGGGAATGATTTCTGAAAGAATACATGCCTGCCCGAAAGACTGTATATTGTTTCGAAAGGAGAACAAATCACTTACAGAATGCCCAAAGTGTGGTGCTTCTCGATACAAGAAAGATAAATCCAATCCTACGAAAGTTGTATGGTACTTTCCAATCATTCCAAGGTTTAGGCGTTTATATGGAAGTAAAGAAACTGCAAGACAATTGTCGTGGCATGCAGATAAAAGAAATAAAGATGGGTTATTACGTCATCCGGCCGACTCTCCTCAATGGAAGAAAATTGATCATGAGTATCCTGAATTTGGAAAAGAGCCGAGAAACCTTCGTCTTGCGTTATCTACAGATGGAGTGAATCCTTTTGGTTTTCAAAGCAGCACTCATAGTACATGGCCTGTTATGTTGCTAAATTATAACTTGCCACCCTGGTTATGCATGAAGCGAAAATTCATCATGTTATCTATGCTTATATCAGGACCAAAACAACCAGGTAACGATATTGATGTTTATCTGACTCCTTTGATCGAGGATTTGAAGTTATTGTGGGACTCAGGTGTAATGTTGTATGATGCTTATAAAAGTGAATACTTCACGTTGAGAGCGATGTTGTATGGGACAATAAATGATTTCCCTGCTTATGGAAATTTGTCAGGCTATAGCATTAAAGGAACTCAAGGGTGTCCCGTGTGCGAAGAAGATACAGAATCAATTAGGTTGAAACATTCATCGAAATCTGTGTTTCTAGGACATCGTAGATTTCTACCTCGTCGGCATAAGTACCGATCTTGGACGACATCATTCAATGGAAGTTCAGAAAAACGCACAACACCGTCTCCACTAACAGGTGATCAGCTGTTTGAGAAAGTAAAAGATATGAACACTGTTTTTGGTAAACCATTTTCGAAAAACCTTACGAAAATCGGTTGGAAAAAGAGATCAGTTTTTTTTGAATTACCATACTGGAATTGTTTGTACGTCAGACATTTTCTTGATGTGATGCATGTGGAAAAAAATGTATGTGATAGTGTTATTGGAACGTTGCTAAATGCCCCTGGCAAAACAAAAGATGGAATTAAGGCAAGGTTGGACATGGTTGACATGGGAATACGAGAAGAGTTGGCTCCCGTGAAAGGTGAAAATCGAATGTTTCTTCCTCCTGCTGCTTATACTCTTTCTAGGGCAGAGAGATATCAGTTTTGCAACTTCTTTAATGATGTAAAGGTTCCAGAGGGGTACTCATCAAATATCAAGAACATTGTGTCAATGAATGATTTGAAGTTAAAAGGTTTGAAATCACATGATTGCCATGTTTTGATGCAAGATCTAATTCCTATAGCTTTACGTTGCATTTTACCCAAGAATGTTCGTCATACGTTAACCAAACTTTGTTTCTTTTTCAAAGCTATATGTAGCAAAGTTTTAGACCCGGGGAAATTGCCAGCTATGGTATGAGGACAGGGGCTAAGCATAAGGAGCCGAGCAAGTACTACGTCTGGACAAATATCAGGGTATATATAATAAAATTTCACTATCCAAACACACCTCAACACAAGTTATTTATTCTCCTAATGATCAATTTTTTTGCAGTGTCCAAAACAAACAAACGATAATGATTGCGGTTATTATGTTTGTAAATTTATGAAAGAGATCGTTTTTCATCAGCAAACTAGCATCCCTAAAGAGGTATTTTCAAAAACAATTACTAGTTCGTTTAAGTTATTTATTAATTCTTTATTTTTTTATTTTGCAGTACTACTATGACTGCCGAAAAGCCTCATACTCACAAGACGATATAGATGTGTTCAGAAACGAGTGGGCCGCATACCTGATGACAGATTGTACACAAATACAATGATGATCTGACTTGGGGACATGTACAATTGGTGGTCATTTTTGAGAGGGGTTAAGGGGATCAAAAGATAAAATATTGTTGTATGTAAATGTTCGTAGCAAAATTGTAATTGTTATTAAATAAAACATTCTTTCTCCAATGAGTCATTTTTCCATTTTAACAGATGATATGCACCAGCAACATGCAAGAATGTTGAACCACTAAAATGGTCGCTCTCTTGTTTAAAATGGACACCACTTTAATTGAAAACAACAACTGACCTACGGAAATCTGACCAGACGCATCTGGATTGCCTTCATCCTTTAGGAGAAGGATCCACGGGTCCTTGGTGACGTGTACGAGTCAACCCCGCCTCAATCCGAGGCACGGTGTGACCGCTACCACCCAAAGGGTCGCTCTCTTGTTTAAAATGGACACCACTTTAATTGGAAACAACAACTGACCTACGTAAATCTGACCAGACGCATCCGGATTGCCTTCATCCTTTAGGAGAAGGATCCACGGGTCCTTGGTGACGTGTACGAGTAACATGCAAGAATGATGGACCACATTTCTTTGGCCTTTGGACAAAAAAACCAGTAAAATCTCCAAAATACCTTCATATCATGCATGAACCAGTAAAATCTCCAAAATACCTTCATATCACGCAGTTCTGAAAAGAGTCACTATTTAAAAGAAAGTCACAAATTTAGATACATCTCGAGATGTTCAGTTGTTGATTTCACTTAAAATTAAGTCCATTTTTAACAAAACAGTGACACTGTGAGTGGTGTCGGCCACACCGGGCCTCGGATTGATGCGGTGTTGAATCGTACACGTCACACATGAGTCATTGATCATTGTGAAAAAGTATCAACGCAATCAGAAGCCGTTAGATCGATTTGGCATATGTACGTAAAATATTGTCCATTTTAAACTAAATACATACACTTGGAGTGATACCGGTCACACCGCGCCTCGGATTGAGACCCCACCCTTTCCCCTCGGCTGTCAAAAATCATAACCAGATAGTCGAAGGGTGATTTTGACAGCCGAGGGGAAAGGGTGGGGTCTGAAGACATTGTAGGATATGTCGAAGGGTGATTTTGTGTGTGACTGGTATCACTCCAAGTGTATGTATTTAGTTTAAAATGGACAATATTTTACGTACATACGCCAAACTGATCTAACGGCTTCTGATTGCATTGATACTTTTTCACAATGATCAATGACTCCTGTGTGACGTGTACGATTCAACACCGCATCAATCCGAGGCCCGGTGTGGCCGACACCACTCACAGTGTCACTGTTTTGTTAAAAATGGACTTAATTTTAAGTGAAATCAACAACTGACATACGGCAAACCGACCAAACACATTGGGATTCTATTGAAACTTAAGGACAACTATCCATGGGTCAAATGTGACGTGTAAGATTCAACCCCGCCTCAATCAGAGGCGCGGTGTGACCGGTATCACTCCAAGTGTATGTATTTAGTTTAAAATGGACAATATTTTACGTACATACGCCAAACCGATCTAACGGCTTCTGATTGCATTGATACTTTTTCACAACAATCAATGACTCATGATACATAGAGAAATTCACTGGCCACCTTCGAGAATGATCTGAAGCACAAACCATGACAGCATTATGTTTTTAACTTCAGCACCTCAATTGAGAATGTGACACCTTTCAGGACTTGGCGCCATTGTATGTCGTTTCGTCCACTGAATGGGTCTATCCTTTTATTTAATTTTTTTAACTTCAGTCAAATATTCTAGAAAGATGTCGCGGCAGATCCTTCACCATTTTGTTTTGCTGAACATCTCATTACATTGTTAAAAAAAAGCAGGGTGTCTTGCATGGGCAATACGTTCTTGTATTGAAGATGATGCACTCCCATTTATTCGAACCCACATGGTTAATTATTTTGTTTAAGCCTAATGATTGATTTAATTATTGTGGAACACATAATCATGAAAATCGTATGATGGTTGTACCCAGATAGGACTCCAATTCATTGGTTAAATCTATTTTCTCATGAGATGTTATGTATGAGATTAGGGAGTAAACCTAGTCCATTAAAATGGGAGTGCATCATCTTCAATACACGAACGTATTGCCCATGCAAGACACCCTGCTTTTTTTTAACAATGTAATGAGATGTTCAGCAAAACAAAATGGTGAAGGATCTGCCGCGACATCTTTCTAGAATATTTGACTGAAGTTAAAAAAATTAAATAAAAGGATAGACCCATTCAGTGGACGAAACGACATACAATGGCGCCAAGTCCTGAAAGGTGTCACATTCTCAATTGAGGTGCTGAAGTTAAAAACATAATGCTGTCATGGTTTGTGCTTCAGATCATTCTCGAAGGTGGCCAGTGAATTTCTCTATGTATCATGAGCGTTCTAATGCATATCTTGTTTGGAAGATCATTGTAGTAGACAACGATCTAAAAGTGGGGGATGAGTGCATATCTGAGCATGTCTTTAGTAGTGTCCCTCAAAATGTCTTTAAACTGACCATCTTGAGATGTATCTAAACTTGTGACTTTCTTTCAAATAGTGACTCTTTTCAGAACTGCGGGAGTTAACATTTCTCCAACATATTCACACACAAAATCACCCTTCGACATATCCTACAATGTCTTCAGACCCCACCCTTTCCCCTCGGCTGTCAAAAAAACCTAAAAGACCATGGCTAGCAATGATCATTCCAAAATGCATTTAAACTGAAACCTTCCAGAAAAAAATAGAGTAGAATACTTGCAAGTTGTAACTTAGGTCGCTTTGCACAAGCCGATTTCCACATTGTTTGTAGCAACCACATTTGCTCCAACACTCTAATGATCTTCATTGCTTCATGTCTTTTATACTCTTCCATAAACCCTTCTCTAAGAAGGTCAACTATCGTGTATGCATACTCACCTTCAAATGTGACGTGTACGAGTCAACCCCGCCTCAATCTGAGGCCTGTTGTGGCTGACACAACTCCAAGTGCCTCTGTTTTGTTCAAAATGGACTTATTTTTAAGTGAGAAATCAACAACTGACATACGGGAAACCGACCAAACGCCTTCGGATTGTGTTGACACTTTAGGACAACGATTCATGGGTTATATGTGACGTGTACGACTCAACCCCGCCTCAATCCGAGACGCGGTGTGACCGGTATCACTCCAAGTGTATGTATTTAGTTTAAAATGGACAATATTTTATGTACATACGCCAAACTGATCTAACGGCTTCTGATTGCATTGATACTTTTTCACAATGATCAATGACTCATGTGTGACGTGTACGATTCAACACCGCATCAATCCGAGGCCCGGTGTGGCCGACACCACTCACAGTGTCACTGTTTTGTTAAAAATGGACTTAATTTTAAGTGAAATCAACAACTGACATACGGCAAACCGACCAAACACATTGGGATTCTATTGAAACTTAAGGACAACTATCCATGGGTCAAATGTGACGTGTAAGATTCAACCCCGCCTCAATCAGAGGCGCGGTGTGACCGGTATCACTCCAAGTGTATGTATTTAGTTTAAAATGGACAATATTTTACGTACATACGCCAAACCGATCTAACGGCTTCTGATTGCGTTGATACTTTTTCACAACAATCAATGACTCATGTGTGACGTGTACGATTCAACACCGCATCAATCTGAGGCACGGTGTGGCCGACACCACTCACAGTGCCTCTCTTTTGTTCAAAATGGACTTATTTTTAAGTGAAATCAACAACTGACATGCGGCAAACCGACCAAACGCATTTGGATTCTGTTGAAACTTAAGGACAATGATCCATGGGTCAAATTTGACGTGTAAGAGTCAACCCCGACTCAATCCGAGGCCCGGTGTGGCCGACACCACTCAAAGTGCCTCTATTTTGTTCAAAATGGATTTATTTTTAAGTGAAATCAACAACTGACATACGGGAAACCGACCAAACGCCTTAGGATTGTGTTAACACTTTAGTACAATGATCCATGGGTCATATGTGACGTGTACGAGTCAAACCTGGGGTGGATTACATGGCTTTCCTACATGGAATATATCCCACTACACGTCTTTAATGAGCCAGCTACGCAGTTTATCCCTTGTACAGATACACAGGAAGAATCACACGAGATCGACGTCATGTACTAACATAGGGCAAGGGTGCATAAGAGGACACAAGATCAAAGGGTAACACGTATATGTTTTTTAACATGCCATGTAATTTCCTATTGATATGACATGTATATTCACACAGGCAGCTGAACATTGGAGTTACCCAGGGTAAAGCGACAAGGCATGTGACCCTTTAAATGACACATAATTTTATGTACCATGATTGATCTCTTTGAACACTATATCAAGGACATATTTCATTAGGGTTGGCTCCCATGATCCTTCCTAGGATGGTTTTGGTATCTTTTCCGACTTACGGTAGTACGATCGCTTCAGCAGGACGTCCTAGACATAGTTGGAGTCTCTCTGAAAGTCCTGGAGTGAGATCATATATCTATTTTTGAGGTCCAGGTAGAGTCATGTATCAACGCAACCAATCCTACCAGACATTGATCCTATATATAGAATGTTAATCTTGATGTCTCATTACAGTACCCCAATTTATGATATGTTACCTTTTTTGTATTAATATACATAATTACTAAGGGTGATGGTTGGGAGAGTTAGGATATCCTTTTTATGTATTGCAGAATGATTCAAGGAGCACGGGCTCTGCACGATTTGTCAAAACCAAGTGGCAATCCAAGGAGAAACAATGCATAGTGGAATGTTCTAGTATTTATCTTCTGAGTTGTGTAGGAATATTTTGTGATACTATGTAATGAGGTAGTTTTGCTTTCTGGGTAGATGGTATCTAACTCATGGTAAGAACACTGTTTGGTTGGGTTGTGATCGGTTGATGACATGCTTGTGGTTGATATACTGGTTTTTGTGCAGGTCTGTGGTTGATATACTGGTTTTTGTGCAGGTCTGCTCGGCTGGCTGTAATAGTGCAGGTTTTTTATTAGCAGCAGGCAGGGATTTAACAGCGCTTTTTTAGCGCTGTTAAATGTCGCCTTTAACAGCGCTAAAAAAGCGCTGTTAAAGGAGATATTTAACAGCGCTAAAAAAGCGCTGTTAAAGGAAACATATAACAGCGCTTTTTTAGCGCCATTAAAGGTATCCTTTAACAGCGCTTTTTTAGCGCCATTAAAGGTGACATTTAACAGCGCTTTTTTAGCGCTGTTAAAGGTGACATTTAACAGCGCTAAAAAAAGCGCTGTTAAAGGACCCCTCCTTTATCAGCGCTGAGCTTTACAGCGCTTTTCTAGCGCTGTTAAAGCCCGATTTTAGCGCTGTTATTTCCCGTTTTTGTAGTAGTGTTTATCAACGAAAAAAAGACACTAATAAAGGAATTCTTTTTCAGGGATTTTTAGTGCTTATAAAGAATACTACTCATAAGCGCTAAGAAAAAAGGGATTATAAAGAATGAATTTATCAGCGCTAATATTTTAGCACTCATAATGGGTTCCTTTATCAATGCTTTTTTCTTAGCGCTGATAAAAGGTGGTGCTTCCCTTTCCCGTCTTTGTAGTAGTGATGGTAGAATAAGTCAAGTCTAACCTCCAAGACGATTGAACGCAACATATCATGAGACTCAAATTTACGCAATGAATTGGAGCTCTATCTGTGAAAATTTATTTTAAAATTTTCAAGAATATTCCTTCCACATTAAGAATGATACATAATCAGGTGTACAAAAACATAAGGGTACCCCTGGAATGAAATGGGTATCATAATCGTGTCATAATGAATAATGAATGGGAATATCATACACGTTTCCAAAAAAGAAAAAAATTAAAACAGACATGGATATTCATAGGGTAAAATAATATTATATCATGGTAGGTTATGTCAAATAGAGTTGACAACATGTAACATGGGTATGAAAAAAAATTTATCTTTAGAACATTTTAGCATGCTTTTACAGAAAAATCCATCAATTATTAAAACTGGCAAAAGGAGTAATATATTATATAAAAAAAGATTTTATTAAATTGTTTTTTAATATTAAAAACATTGGTTTTATAAAATAAATTGTGTCTTATGACATAAGGTTTAGTACACTTGAAATTAGTTAGGAATTTAGGAAGTTCCCTTAAAACAATTTTGTTTATCAGCCAGTATTGAGGAGGGAATCTCTTAAAATCATGTTTATACCCAAAAAGGAATGGATAATGGATCTTGATACATGATTTTGTACATAAAAATATAAACTAGAATATGGACATAACAACAATACAGGATTTCATTTGTGTATAAAATTGAGTATGAATAACCAACAGGAATAATAGTGGTTCTGGGAGAATCCCTTACCTTAAATTCGAAGGTGTTCCTATAACGATATTAATGATCTGAATAATAAAATTATGTTCAGTAACTAATAAATATAGAAACCAATTTACATGTAATTTATTTATTTTAATCTTTTTGAGTTCATTCATAGCCTTTTTGATTGGTATTGAGCATCAATTTCATTGTTCGGGTCTATTTGTTTCATGATAGACTTACTTATATAAATGAGTGTACAATCATGTAAAATGAGGATAGTTTTCGAAAATTGGAGTTATATTTTTTTATAAAAAATCAATAATGTTAAATGTTTGTAAATATAATTTAGTTACTTGGAGTGATTTTTATAAATTATATAATCTTTAGTGATAACATTTTTGGTTAATAGGATGTTTTTTATCACAACCAACAAATTTTTATTTATAAATAAAATCCATGTGTACTAAAAGATTCTCGAACAATATATGAGTAAAAAAACATATATTAGAGTATATTTAAACAATGAAAATGGTTTCATTTCCAGAAATGAGGAATGATATTGAAATTGAAAACCCATCATCCACGAATGTTGTAAATTAACACATCTCGGATGGTGTTTTTACTACTATTATAATTTAAAGGTAAAGAGGAGATGATAACATCGTATTCCAGTATATATAATGTACCAGAGTTGTCATAAAAATTTTATTAGGAGATGTATGGATAGAAATGAATTCAAAGAAACCTGAAGCTAATGTAAATGAATTGAAATGAGGAATTTACCTCTTGAGTTATTCTTCCTTGAGAGCCTCTTAAGGGGATAGGATTTGGTATTTTGAGGCGACCAAGGACACCTGGACATGGGGGTAGATCTTGGGGAGATATATCTAAAAAAATTAGGCTAGGAAATAGCATTGAGTGTATTGAAAAGTTAAGGGGAGTATGGGATACTTTTATATTTTAGGTTATGGGGTTTTTCGTAAAATTTTAAATATTAGTTTATTATTTGTACATAAGAAAATAAATAGAAATCATTCTTGTGACATAAAATAGTATTATGTAATAGTGAGTTCTAACCCAAGGTGCTTACAACATCCATGACTAAATAAATAGGGCATTAAACATACAATGTATATATACATTAATCACTGTAGTTTACTATTTATTAAATTGATGTATTTTAGAAAAATAGAAAAAATTCACTCTAACCATTTATTGATGTGCAGAATTCAAAAATGAAATAATTTTTTCCAAAATAATTTTCTAAATATGAATTATTTAATTTTTAATGGAAATCATAATTTAATTAAAAAATATATATTTTACAACTATAAATGATTATATAATTTGTTTAAAAATTACATAAGGTCTTATAAAATTATCTTATAAATAGAAGACCTAATTTTTTTAATTTGTTAACTCCTTTTTGGAAAATACGTTTTCTTTTAAATTAATAATTTTATTGTTATTAATTATTAATGACATACATAAATACAAATACTTGTACTATGGTCATATTATCACTTATAAGATGCCTAAATTTTATTTATACATTCAAGGGTGAAGTTACAATTATTTTGAATTATATACATCAAAAGGGTCATATTACTATTCACAAGGTTAGGTTAGTATTCATATGGGTTGGTTAAATTTCCATAAAAAATTATGTTTGTCTTATCAGACTCTAAAAAAGTTACTAATCCCAACCGTGTATGTCATATTTTCAAAATTCAAATAACAGAAGTGAAAATATTATGTTTAATGGTCACATTGTACATAGTAGTTAATTGAGTTGTTATTTCATGTGATTTTTTTACAAAATAATAAGAATTTAATTTCCATTTATAAAACATTGGGTCATGAAATTATTCCCCCCATATATAATTTTTTCCCTGAAATTTCATTTCTCATTCTAAGACATAAAATGGTGCGGGTACTTTTCCATCCTTGCCTCCTCTAGTTACCATTTTTCCTCTTCTTAAATTTGGTTCTGCCATAGTACATTGACAAGGTGAGTAGTCTTATTATGTAGAAATTTGTACCTACGATCCACGAATATAACATGATACTCCTCGTAATAATGATCTTTCTCCAACATTACCACCTCTGAAGAGAAATCATGTGAAGGATCTGTTATGTACTTCCTTAAGATGGATATGTGGAATACATCATGTACTTTATACATGGTAGGTGGATGTTCTAGTCTATTGTCCCCAACTCCAACATGATGAGGAATCTATAAGGGGTTGATGTAGCTGGGACATAACTTTCCTTTCTTCCAAAAACTCATGACCTTATTCCCTGGCAATATGTCAGGAAATACCTATCTATAACATAGATCTTTAGGTCTCGTCAATGACTGTCCGCTCAAATCTTATGTAGAATTTGGGCTTCCTTTATGTGCTCCTAAATGATTTTCCCCATCTTCATAGTTTTTTTGACCATTTCAATTCCTAGTTGTTTACACTCACTAACTTCATCCCAAATATTTTGTGTTCTACACCTTTTCCCATAAAATGATTTGTATGGTTCTATTCAGAAGATCAAGGGAAAACTATTGTTATAGGAGAATTCAACTAGTGTAAGATGTTGGTTCCATCCTCCTTTAAAGTCCAATGAATATGCTCTAAACATTTCTTCTAGTGTCTGAATAGTTCACTCAGATTGGACATCAGTTTAAGGATAATAGTCCATAATGATGTTTATTTTTCTTCTTATATCATGTTGAATACATTTCCATAAAATCATGGGAAATATCAGATACTATATATTGTGGTACCCCCGGAATCCTTACCACCACTTTGATATATAAATCTGTGAATGTTGTCTGATGAAGCTCAAATTTTCATATATTTAATATTTTGAATCATTTTTTATAATCCCACGATAGTGTTATTGGATGGGTAATTGTCACGTTTTTAGGTTTTAGTGTTATTTTGAACCTAAAAGAGAAAAACGCCTAATTATGGATTTTACACAGATTTTTACATCAAGGTTATTTTTTTAATAGAAAATATTTTTCAAAATTTTGTGATTAAAATTTTGTAAGATACCTGATTTTGATTTCCTTCAACTTTGTCTTCTATACTGGGAGATGATTCTGCTATCAAAAGGGCCTAAAAATTAATTGAAGTTGGACATTTTTTCAGGCGGAATGCGTAGACCCAACCACCGTAATGGAACCCAAACGCAGCCTAAACACATCCAAAAGACATGTTTCCCATTTTTATAGCACGAGGGTAGATATAAAAAGTTATAAAACATATTTGTGGATGTTTGGAATTCATTAAGGCATCCATTAAATGACATTTCTTTTGGAGGAACCTTCCGGGAAGCTTCATCCAAAAACAGAAACCGAGAAAGAAAAATTCATAACTCCTTCATCTGATTTCCAAAGGAGCTGAAATTTTGAGGGTGAACGTCGAACACGTTTATGATCAACTTTGAAGAATTGGATCATGCGTGAAATGACAATTTAATGGGTCAAGAACATGAAAGCATTCATAATATATATTCTTTCCTAAAAAAGGAGGCCCTAACCCCTTTCACAAATCATCTAATTCTCCATCCATTCCTTCAAGTCACCAAGGAGGATATCTACACCGTGGGAGTCCCACAGCTAATATTCCCCCTTTCTTATTTATTTATTTATTTTTTTATTTTTAGTTTTCAAATGTTATTTAGATTACTAATAAATTAATGCATTGTGTTTATTATTGTGTCAACCAATCCACCATCTTTTCTTCTTCGCATCTTACCACATTGAACTACAATATTCATGATCATGAGTAACTAATCTCAGGAATATCCCGAGGGAGTAATCAGGTTATTGAACCCAATACCATGTTTTTAATATTCTTTGAGTTAATTATACAGATAACTTATAGTGGGTGTAATCCTCACTGTGATTGTCTAATGTTTAACTTCTTAATCTACAACCATTTTCCCTCAATTTAGGAGGTTAATGGAAGGTGTTCATGATGATTGCTAAGTATAATTTTCATTCATAATAGGGGTAGACTAAGGTTTTCACACATACGATTGAGTATGTTCACTAAGAATTTTTGAAACTAGTCAATGAAGGTGCTCCCTGAATGTTCTCTCGGGAGAAATTCCTTTCCTCCATAATTCAATTTTGTTTAGAATTTCATATTAATTTGATTTTAATTTTTAATTTAAATTATTTTCATAAATTCCATTTTTTTAATAAAATATAAAACAGCAAAAAGAAGTAATTTAGGTGAATTAGATTAATTTAGTGAATAACTGAGAATGCTCCTCAAGTGAGTTGACCCTATTCAGCCACAATGATGCACTAGGAAAACATAATAGTACACTTTTTCCAGGCCCTACAATAGGTGTACTTCATTGACCCAATGAGAAGTCCTCTTGAATTGAGATAAAGTGAGCCGTCTTTGTAAGAAGATCCACAATGAACCATATAGAATTGTTTCCTATATATTTCCATCGAAGTCCAGTAACAAAGTCCATGTTAATGTTCTCCCACTTCCATATTGGTATTGATAGTGGTAGCACCATTCCCTTATACTTCTATCTTTCAGCCTTTAGTTGTTGAAATACCATGAATTTTAATATATAATCAGAAATATTAATCTTTATATTGTCCCACAAAAAGTTATCTCGGAGATCTTGATATATCTTTGTGCTCCCAATGTGATAGTGAATGTTGAGCTATGCATGTCATTAAAAACATCAATCATTATCTATGGATCAGATGGTACACATAATCATGACCAAAATATTAAAAATCATTTGTAATAAATATTTAACTAAGAAGATTTCTCATTTCTAATAGCATCAACCCTTTTCCAAATTTTTCTATCTTTTCATTGAGCATCATTTATTTTCTCCATGAGGGATGGTTGAGTAATCATTTGAGAAAGGATTATTGATGATCCTACCTTAATGTTTCCCATGACCATTATCTATAAATCTATGATGATTGGATCCTTTAAAATTCCCACCATTGATAATGATGTATGATCCTTTCTACATTGTGCATCCTCGACCTTATTTACCATACCGAGATAGTAGTGGATTGAGAAGTCATAATCCTGGATGAGCTCTAACCATCATCGTTGGGGTGTATTAATCTCTTTTTATGTGAATATATATTTGAGGCTCTTGTGATTGGTATATTACTCACACTAACCCCCATAGAGATAATGCTGCCCGATTTTTAATGCGAAGATCACAGCTTCCCACTCCAGATCATGCGTGCGATAGTTTTTCTCATGGAATTTCAACTATATTGAGACGTAGACTTTCAGATTATAATGATTCATTAGCACAAAACCTAATACCTTATATGAAGAATCAATGTACGCAAAAAATTGTTATACACTCAATGGGTGTTTGAGTACTGGAGTAGTGGTTATCCTCTATATCAACCACATAAAGCAATCATCTTTTTCTAGAGTCGTTATGAACATCACCCCCTTCTGTTCTAGCTTGGTAATTGGGTTTGAAAATCATGATAAGTTCTTCAAAAAATATCGATAATACCATTAAAAACTATGAATACTATGGATCTTCGTTAAATATTTTTTCCTAGGACACTCTTGAATTTTTATTATCTTAGAAGGGTCCAAATATATCCCATTATTGGTGACAACATGCCCCATGAATAATACTTCATCCATCCAGAACCCACATTTTTTGTACGTTCCACATAGTTTCACTATTAGAATTGTATTTAACACAATATTAAAATTCTCTTGTTGATCCTCCTCTCAATTAGAGTATATCAAAATATTGTCGATAAAGACAACCATAAATTTTTTGAGATAATATATAAAGAATATATTTATTAAATCGATGGTAATTTATGGGGAATTAGGTAGTCCGAATGGAATCACCATAAAATCATATTTTTCATATATCGTTCGAAAGACATTGTTGGGAATATCTTTCATCCATGACTTTAATTAGTGATATCCTGACCAAAGGAAAACGTTAGAGAAATAATTGGACCCACAACACAGATCAATCAAGTTATCTATTTGAGGAAGGGGATACTTATTCTTTATAGTGGGTTTATTGACCTCATTATAATAAATGCAGAGGCACATTGAATCATTCTACATATTGATTTGAAGACTGGTTCACCCAATGGTGAAGCACTCAGTAGTATAAAACCCTTCTCTAGATTCTCTTATGATTGATTCTTCAGCTCTTCCAGTTCTACAGTGTCAATTTTTTTAAAGTGTCTTTGATATAGGTAGGGATCCAGAAATAAGTTTAATTAAGAACTCAACCTCATGATTAAGAGGAAGACCAGACAACTATTCATGAAATATATTAGTGTAGTCTCTCATGATGGGAATATTTTATAGAATGATTTTATCCTTTTTCTCAATCATTTAAGCTTGAAATTATTCCTTGTAAAGAATTAATATCCACTCAGGAGACAATAATTCTAAAAGAGATTCATCTTCCTACTTACACTTGTATTGAATTGGAGGATTATTCGTTATGCGAAGAGTGATCTCCCTTTCCTAACAATTGATGATGTCTTTGTATAATGATAGCCAATCCATTACCAAGATAGAATCGAACTCCACTAAAGGAAGTGTGAAGAAATTTTTTGGGTGGTTCAGTCCATAAACATTAATCAAGGAGGAGTTATAATCCTTAGAAACAATAATTTATTTATTAGATATTACCATAGATAACATATCCCCAAATTGTTGAGGTTCTGTTTGAATAAATCATCAAAATATTCATGATATGAAAGAATGAGTAGAACTAGAATCAAATAAAATTTTCACGAGTCATGAACGAATAACTAGTGTACATGTTATCAAATCGTTATCTAGCTCCACCTCAGTAGTAGTGATAGCATATTCCATTACTTGTTTCTTTGGAGGTTGTTGTTGATTAAGTCTGCCAACCCTTTTCATAATGAAATCGTTTTCATAATCCCCATGAACCTTGCAGTTGTAACACTACACCAGTGGCTGAAACATTATTTGAACCTTTATTTCTTCTTCCATATTAGTGATATTCTTTATATCCCTTGGAAATTTCTCTTCTAGATTCCCCATAATTCCACATTTGAAGCAATTATCAGTTACCTTTATACAGTTCATAGGATGCTTCTCCCCAAAATGTTGACATGTGGGATGTTGGATCTTATTTATTTTATGGGATTTTGGATTTCTGAACCACCCATATCAGACTCCATTTTTTTCTCTTCATATCACTGAGCCCATGAGACCATTGTGAGTCTCATATATCCATTTCGACATTCAGCATACAATGAAAAATATCCTCATTACTATAAAAGTATCAATTCACTGATTCTTTTAATAAACTCAGATTTTGTATTGTAAAGAAATGATCCATCTTGCTTTATATGTTCATGGAAACAGCAGATACATATCTAGAATGCCTTGTGATGTTTGCTTCATACGCCCTAATGGAAACGTATTCCTTATGCCGGTGTCTGAGGAACTCCCTTACCTCCTTGAGACAGAGTGTTCAGGTAAAAGAATTATGGAAACATATTCTCTAGAATTCCTCTCAATCCAGGTAATCAGTATTATCCATGGAAATCGTATTTTTGATCTGTTACCACCAATTATCAGCCTCCCCATCAAAATTATAGACTTCTAGTACAACAGTATCTTTTTCTTATCACTAGAGGAAGGAGAATATATTTTTAATGGAGTTGGTCTACTGTTCTATGAGGAGGGTATCAAAAAATACACTAAACATGGGAGGTCTTTTCTGCATGAAGGATTATACAACAATTGTCTCATTCCATGGAGAAAGAGGGTGGTCCACATGATTCAGGTTATTGTATAAAACTTGAGCGAACAGAGTAATTACTGTCATAATGTTCTGAGCAACCGTTCCTATCATATTTGGAATATCATTTTGAAATAATCATATACCCTGTGACATTGATTTTTGGAATCTGTTCTTCTATTTCCCTCCATTAACAAATAAAAATAATGTACAATTAGAGGGGTTCAATACTTTCCTATTATGAAAAAAATAACATTTAAAATAAAACAACCAACATGTAAAGGAGAAGTATATCCTAACTTGTGATTCCCTTAGATTTAATCTATGTTATCAATGATATATATCATAACTTATATTCATATGTGATATTTTTGTATTCCATTAATATTTATTGTACTAATCTCATGAATTTACCAAAGCATATCTCTTGAGAGTGTCATACCAATAGTGCCTCAAGGCCTGTTTTTTTCACCAGTTCACATTAGTGTCCAGCTAAAAGCGGTGTTTTCTGGTTTTACCCCAAGATACATCTGTGTGAGATCCACCTCTACCTATGTATATATAGACATGAATTTATTATCTTGATAATCCACTTACTATATACTTACCAAAATTTTGGTGTGTTTTCTTATACTTAGTATCATCCCTAAGTTTATTACTAATGTAACTTGTTCATAATATTCAAAAATAACAAGACCATGACTCTGATACCTACTATAGAGACTATATACTTTTACATATATCATTAAATTATTTTATTAATAATAAAATATCATATTACATGCCAAGGATCGTGATGTACGGTGTCTTGGAAGACTGGGTACATAAAACTAAAAACATGGGAATAAATAAAACATTTATTTATTTGATCTTCATAATGTGGTCCTAAAATCCATTCTTCTAATACATCTTCAAAGGGTAACCTGGGGATAACATAAAAAATGATTGATCTTAAAGGACATTAAGGAAAAAATGCATAGGAATAATTCTTTAGCACATTGGTTAGATGTCATCTCATAATATTATAAGATTGAATGGAGCATTTGAAATCATTACATTTAAATATGGGTTCATATAAATATAGAGTCATAATAATGTGGAAGTAATATAAAACATGAATTTATCATGATCCAAGTCTTTTTTTACATATAATAGCATATGTCAAGGTTACCCACCAAGACCATTGGACGTGGTAGCACAAGTCAAGGCTAACTTCCAAAACCATTGCATACAATGTATCATGAGACTCAACATTTCCCAATGTACTAGAATGATATCTAGGCACACCCATTATAACATTTTCATTAATATTCTTTCAACACTAGGAATTATGCATAATCGATCATAAATAATCATAAGGTTACCCACAGAAAGATATGGGTTTCATAATCAGGTCATAATGCATATTGAATGGAAATATCAAAGTAGTGTCCATGAAAGAAAGGAATTAAAAAATAAATTGAAATTAAATAGGAAAAATAATCATTAATAATGGTAAGTTATGTCAAATAGAATTGACAACATGTAATTATACTATTTAAGAACTTTTATCATTAAAACAATATAGTCCAGATTTAAGGAAAATACTAACGGGGATTTAAAAAAAAAGAATAATATTTTATATAAAATCAAAATTTATTAAAGAAGGTTTTCATTATAAAAACACTGGTGTAATAAAAAAAATGTTTTCTTAAAAACTATGCATGCGTGCACTTTAAATTGGGTAAGAATTTAAGATGTTCCCTTAAAACAAGTTTGTTTATCAGGATGTATTGAGGAGGGAATCACTTAAATGAATGTATATATCTCAAAGTGAATGACTAATGGATATTGATAAATGAATTTGAAAATATAAAATAATTATAATATGTAAATAAATATAATATAGGATTTAATTTGGGTTAAAGAGAGTAATAATAACATGAAGGAGTAATGGAGGTTTGAGTTGACTCCCTTACCTTAAGTCTAAAGGTGTTCCCCTCTTGATATTAATGGACTGAATAATAAAATTAATTTCATTACTTAACAGTTCCAGAACCTAATTTACATGTAATTTATTTTTTATAACTTTATTTAGTTCGTTAATAAAATATATGATTAGTTTGGAGGTTCAATTTAATTGTTCGGGGTTGTTTATTTGACGATCAGTTTACTCATATAAGTGAAAAAAAATCAAGTAAATGAGAATAGTTGTCCAGAATTGGAGATATATTTTATTATTGAACACCCATATGGTTACATGGTTGTAAAATTAATTTTTTTTTCTTGGAGTGATGTTTAATCATTATATAAAACTTAACTGACAACCTTTTGGGTTAATTGGACGGTTTTGATCAAAACTAATACATTTTCATTTATAAATCAAAAATATATTTAAAAAATGATTTGGGATGAATATATGATATATAATACATATATTATAGTCTATTTAAACTATGAAAATGTATTCATGACAAGAACATTATATTCTAACGAAAATTAAAATCAAATCCTCTTTGAATATAGTAAATTAACACATCCCGGATGGAGTTATTACAACAATTATAAAATTAGGGCGATGAAGATATGATAATAACATATTCCATAAATCAATTTTATTACATATAATTTAATAGTGTTTTCATATGTTTAGGAGGATGATAGGTTAGCATTGAAAATAAATCATAAGAACATCAAAGATATGTTAAATAATTAAAAGATGAATTTACCTCCTGAGTTAATCCTCCTTGAGGGCCTCTTAAGGGGAGAAGAATTGGACTTTTGAGGAGACCAATGGATGTTGTACATGGAGAAGGATATTGGGGAGAGATTTGAAAATAATTTAGGAAATACACAAAGCATTATTAGAGATACGAAAAGAGGGGAGTGTGGTTGGTATTTATAGTGGTGGGGATGTGGGTTTTCTTAATAATTAACTTATTATTTTATTATTTATCAATAATAAAAGAAAAAATAATTATTTTTGTGACCATTAAAAGAAATAAGTGAATGTTAGTTCAAACCCAAGGTTCATAAATCATCCATGACTCAATAAATAGTGTATTTATCATATAATGTACATATATGGTAAATTACTATATTTTAGTATTCATAAAAAATGATATAATTTAGAAAAATCTCAAAAATTCACCGTAAAATTTATGGATGTGTAGAATCGAAAAATGAAATCCATTTTTCAAAAGTAATTTTCTAATATAATTAATTTAATTTTTAATTAAAATCATAATATACTTAAAAAATATATATTTTAAAACAATAATTTATTTTATAATACTTTAAAAAATTACATAAGGTCATTTAAAATATTCATAAAACCCGAAGATTTTTTTTGTTAATTTATGAACACCTTTTTGGAAAATATATTTGATTTTAAATTAATTAATTAATTATAATTAATTATTTATGTCTTATAAAATACCAATACTTTTACTATGGTAATATTCTCACTTATAAGATGCCCAAATTTTATTTATAAATTCAAGGGTGAGGTTACTATTATTTTCAACGATTTAATATTCATAAGATTCATATTACTATTCATATGGGTAGGTTACTATTAACCAAAAAAATTATGTTTTTCTTATCATACTTCAAACATATTACTGATTGCAACCTTGTATATAATATTTTCAAAATTCAAATCATAGAAGTTACAATAGTATGTTTAAAGGTCACATAGTACATAGTAGTATATTGAGCTATGATTTCATGAAATTATATAACATAAAATAATAATGCTATTTATGTTAAGGAAAATTTGGGTTGGTACATTTTGTTAAACAAGTTTCAGTTGCTTTCATTTCACTAAACAATGTGTTTAAACGAAATGTGTAATAATATATTTTTTTCGTTATCATGTAGTAGTTATCATGATGGTTATGAACATTAATAGCTAAAATATAAACTTATGGTCTATACATTTATAAAATAAAATAATTAGTTATCAAATGTGTAAAATAAAAAAAAAATATTTTAAAATAATACAAATTTATTTCTAAAATAAATTTATGAATGAAATGAATTTTGTATCAATATATTAAATTAATTTTGGTGAATGATTATAATGAAATATATATATTATTTACCTGATCAAATTTTTTAAAAAATTTATGGATTTTTTCTAAATATAGGATAAGAATAAATCTAAATTTGTTCTTTGAAATGTATTTTTTATTAAAAATATTTTTTTGGACCCTTGTGAGCTCTTAGTTTAAAATTAATTTCTTCCAATTATATGAATTTAATTAGTTAAAATAAATTACCTATTTTTAATTATGCAGATTAAATTTTGTAATTATAACCATTTTTATATTATTCAATTTTAATAGCAACACTGGTAAAATCTAATACGTCAGTAAATGGTTAACCATGTTAATATGTATATAAAAAGTGATAAGGCCATACATTTTTATCATATTTCTTTTTTGATCAATATTATTCAACAAATAAAAACTGTTATTTTAAATAGTGTCAATAAATAGACAGTTTTTCATGAATATGACATAGATATTATTAATATCAAAGAATGTAATAAAATTTCATACTCTTATTTTTATAATAATTATAATGTTTTCAATTTGGGGTTACAAGTAGTTATTCTTGAATATAAATATTTTTTGTAAATATATAAACATTATATACAGTGTAGTAATTTAGATATAATATTTATTAATTAAATAGTTACCAAATTATTTTACAGAATGCTAATGTAATAATTATTTAATCATAAATATTTAAAATAAATTACAATAAAAAAATGAAAATTAATGAAATATTATAAATTTAATGTTGAAAAAAATGACTATTGGAAGCCATTACATGTTTATGATATAATATAATAGTTTATTTTTCTATTTTTACCTTTATCATGTTGTTTTAAAAATTCAAAGTAATGAATAGTACCAAAATTGACTAAACCGATATTTTATTAGATTACAAATTTATAAAATTATATAAAAATCATAAAAAAATTAAAAAAATCAAAGAAATTATTATTTTGTCCAAATTTTCATAAATGTTTCTTTTTATTCTCTAATTAACACCATATTAGTAAAAATTACAACCATTTAATATTGAAAATATTGTTGTTGTTGATAAAATTAATATACGGGAATTAATGGTTATTTAAAATGATTAGGATAATAATAATATCAAAACTTGTCTAAAATATATTGAATGATTTTATTTGAGCTTTATATCATCTTTAATTCTAATACATCTATATTTGGTGGTATTTGGTTACAAATTGATTTTATTATAATTTAATTTTTTTATAAATTCCAAAATTCCTTTTCTCTTCAATTATAAATTTGTACATCCTCCCTCACATTTTCACATTATGTGGATTCTTCTATCATGACCATAATCTATGAAATTATCTTCTATAATTATCTATATACATTATAGATGTTATTTTATTCTCAAAATAAAAACAACATATCCCATTAGTGGATATCCAAAAGAGACGTTATTATTATTTTGAAAACACCATTTTACACCAAATTTCCCATCAAACCATAATTGAAGGTATCACTTATTCAAACATATGGCTTATCGTCTCCACATAATAATACTATTTATTCTTCATCACTATCTTTTATAGAAGGGTACTGTGATTGGTTTAATGAATATATGTGACATATGATATAATTATTAATTTATAATTATTAATTATCACTTTCCAACCTCTCATTATATAAATAAAAAAATTAAAACAATTTTCATGCGTACGTATGACCTACCCTCTCCATGAATGTTGTTATTTATTTTTATATTCATACATTCTGTGAATGATTGAAAATATGTAATTAATTATTATATATTAATTTAAACCATTATTAACAATATTATAATTATGAGATTAATATCTAAGTATAAGAACATAGACTTTTGAATCAAAACATGATGGGAAAACCAATCATTTATCATCCAAAATAGTGTTTTTAATAACATATTATTAATAAATGTGTGATAAGATATTATAAATATATAATAAATTTTATAGATAATTTAGTCTTCTGTAATAAATTAAAAATACATCTATATTTATCATACAAATTATATAACATGTTGAAACAAAGAAATAAATTAGGCAAGAGATTATTTCAAAATATTATTATTATACGAGATTGTTTGCATTTAAGTCTACACTTAGGAATCATTCCCTTTTGTGTCCATGATTTCTATTTTTTAATTCTTTATATTCTATTATATATTTGTAAACTCTTTCCCCCATTTTTTATTTTATTCTTCAATGTGGTTTAAAAGGACCTATTTTTTCATTTAATAAATAACGTACAATTTTGATTTTCTCAAAAAAATGTGGATGAAATGTTTTTTTAACTATATTTGAATGAGTTGATTTTCCCAATTTTAGGATTCCTTAATGTAAATTTTCTTACTTTATAATATTATAAAGCAATTTTCAATAAATTTTTTTATTTTTTTATTTAGAAATATTTAAAAAAAGGTTTTTCAAAATAGTTATAATATTTTCCTAAGGAATTATTCGAAGTGTTCCATCAAAATTATTTCCATTTAAGATACTATAATTTGATGTTAGATATTTTTTTTAGGCATATGATCCAATAATATAACCATTATTCTTTTTTTGGATGTCTTTTTTTAATGATGGCATTGTTTTATATGAATTTTATTACTTTTCTATGGGTTTTTCAATTAGGAAAGTTTTGTGAAACCCCTTTCATTTCATGGGATATGATATGATGACTGATTTATGTTCATGCGGAACACATATGTATGGTTTTCAATATGTGACTTGTGTGACTAATATATACCTCCCATTAATTGGTTAAATATGTATATCTAATTAGATATTGATTAATTGAATGGGAAATGGAACTAGTCTAATAATACACGGCTATAACAAAGAGTGAACCCGGTTTAGTAAGACATGATTGGAATGGAGAATTGACCTAGTTTACTATATGAATTTTTACTTCTATAATGGAATTATAAGTGAGAATTTATTAATAAGGAAATGATTTTCAAATCATATATCAATTCCAAAAATTCCATGATTTATGAAAATACAACACACTTACGGTTCACGTTCATTGATTTCTTTACAATTCAAATCTTATAAAATGACTATATTTTTTCCATCATTTAGGTTTTTTATTTCTGATATGTAGGGTATAATTTCCAATTATTATGTTCATGTTCTTATAAAATTATATTCTAATTATTCTTATGAACTATTTTTATCTACATTATTTACCGTTACCGAGCATATGATATCACCCTTCCATATGTTTATTTTCACTTGGATAGGATGAAAATTATTATATATGAAATATGAAAAGGCTTCTAGTTATGAAGTAATTAGTGGGAGATGAAGTAGATATTTTATGAACTAGGTGGTTATGTTTCAATGTTACTAAAGACACTAGATCTGGAATATTCTCGCATGGTTTTCTAATGTAATGTATTGAGTATCTATTTAGAATTTTTTAATATATATTTATGAAAATTATATGATATTTTAGTTGTTTTTAGTGTATGATTTCCTTAATGTTGTAAAATAGTATGAGAATTAAACAGTAAGAACTCCTAGGATAAGACTATTTATAGTTTAAAATCCTATTATTTTGGTATCATCAAAATATTACATGGGATTAATCCTAATATATCATAGATTGAAATTTTATATGAAATTTGTATTGATTTTGTGGTTTTACAACTGAGATTAATGTTTCTTATAGTATTTTTATTGGTTTTATCAGTGGATGGAACCCAAAAAAACTATGTTTATATTGAATGAGATGAGAAATGGACTGATTTGACTCTTTAGAAACCAAATGTTATAGGATTTGGATTGAAAAATATTTTTTGTATGAGCAAATAAGTTTCTCAATATATAAATCATGTTGAATATCCAAATATAAAAAATGAGGGAATAATATTCTGCTAAGTACTTCATGAGGTATTTCTCACCTTCATTCAATGTGCCTTTCCCTCAACTAGTGGCTAAAAAGTGGATCAATAACACTGAAATTATAATTTATAGTTCTTAAATGATCATAACATTAGAAAGTCATTTGGCTTTCTATAATTTGGAAGGTGATGCAGATCAATGGTGTAATCTAATCAGGAATTCAAGGTAATGAGATGAAATTGCCTCTTAAGAATGGGATGAGTTAAAAAAATATTTTTTCAATAAGTAATATCCTCAAATTCATCATATAAAAAGGGATATGGAATTCTATTAGTTTTAGAGAAAGTGAAAAGAATATATTGAAACCTAGAAACAAAATTTCAAAATAACTGTGAGGTAATCCTCTAGAATTAGCATCCATCCTTAATGTAAAATTTATCAATTATTCTTTGTTATAAAACCAAGTGTATAATATTTGTTAGAAAAAAGGGACGTCTGAATCTAGGATGAAATTGTAATATATTCCATAAATGTTGAAATAGTTGTTGGAGTTAAATATCAATGTAATAGTTTTGAAAATAAACTAAATATTGAGTTCAAAGGAAAATATAGAAACCATTGGGAGATGAAGATGATATTTCCATTATGATTATAGTGTGGAAATAAACTTGTAGTAAGTTTAAAAAAGGGGAAATGTAAATGTTTTAATTTTGGGAGAGAGAGTCCTTTGGAAATTGACTACCAATGTGATGGGAAAAATGATATCTAATGATATGGACAGAGAGAAGGCTTTATTAAATAATCCTTCCACACTTTAGTGATGTATGGGTAAGGAGAATAAGAATTATGATAAATTTTTCCCAAATCCAAGGGTTCATATGGATGATAAATGTGTGAAACCCCTTATGTCCAAATACAAATGTAAATTTCATGTGATCACTGTTATAAATATGGAGTAAAACAATGAATTGTTTATAGGTACACATACCATCGTCTAAAAACTACTAATGTCTTTTTTGATTATGGATCCACCTACTATTTTATTTCTAAAAAATGTTCTGTGGGTATCAACATATCACCTAAAAAATTAGTTTTTGAGTCATTTTTGAAATCATATAACCTATTTTGAGGGTTTTGTGGACCATTTTGGCAATTTAAGACATGTATTATTAGGGAACCTTATAGCTATGGGCACAGGTCACATCATAAGTTTCAATTTAACTTTTTATAAAACCAAAATGGACTTTTGAATTAAAAGTTATTATTTTATGATGGGATTCAATATGTTAATATATTATAATTTAAAATAAAATGATTTAATTCCCATTATTTCTATTTTTTGGGTTCTTATCATAAATTTAGTTTATATTAAATTTTATAAAAATATTATGAAAATTAAAAAATACGTAATTTTTATGTATTTTTTTGAATTTTTATAATAGTTTTCAAAACACATAATTTAATATGTGTTTTCTAAATTTATCAGGTAATGGATACAAAGAGTACATGTTTTCAAATAGTGGCATATGTAAATCACATTTTTAATCGGAAGAGGAGAAAAATAAATATATGTCTTGGGATATGTATAACTAAACAATGGACCAAATTAGAGTCTTTTTGATTCTCGCTATAATATATAAAAGTTATATTTTTGAAACATAAAAGTTATATCAGTTTACAGAGGGATATATAATCATCATATACAATGATAATTCATCCATGTTGATTCGTAATAGTCCTACACATCCTAGATGACGAATCCCTCAATTTTAAACCATTTATATTTAATAGAACTATGTGTTATAACATAAATTACACACCACACCAAACCTAAAAGAACCGTTAAATATAATTTTCAAATTTTACTCTTACAACGAAACCGTTAAATTGGTAGGTATGAGAATAATTTAATGCTTTATGATATATATATATATATAAAGCATATAGTCGATATAATTTTTTTGATAAATATTTTAGAAATAAAAACTCATTGTTTATAATGATATTTTATTCATCAAAAAGTTAGTTTTCTTAAATAATTATATTTATTAATTTTTGTGCCAAAATATTTTAATGAATTTTAGGATTTTCTAAAAATATTGATTCTATATAAGTAACTTCATTTTTTAATAAATATTTATATATTAATTAAGGAATTTTTTTAAGTGTTTTTATGAAATGATTGAAGTTTTATAAGAGAATAAAAATAAATGATTTTTGAAATACTATTATTTATTTTCAATAAATATTTAAATTTAAATTCCCCATTAGATTTTATAATTTTTTTTAGTGACTAATTTGAAACATTTTATCTATAATAACCTAGTTAAATTTATTTCAATAATTAATCTTCATGATTTTGGTATAAGTTAATTTTTATAAACAAAATGCAGTTTTTTAAAACTCATTCTATGTGCATAAAGTTAATCCATTTTAATTATTTTAATTAAACTATAATAAGGTATAATTTAAATTATATTTATATATTTTATATCTATTTTTTAAATTAATATTTATATAATCATTATTCTTTTCATGGGGATAATATAAGATTACTTATTTTTAGGAAAGTGCATTTTATTAAAAAACAACTTTTAACTATGCCTTGTGGGATTATTATAATGTGAATTTATATCACTTATAGAGTTATAATTTGTTAATATTTATTCCATATTTTTAATCTGAATAATTAATATTTTTATTATGGTTAAAATATATTTTTGTCATAATGAATATTGAAAAAGTAAATGATTTCCACAACGGCCAGAAGGTTAAATCGGGTTAATTTATGTTACATCTAAGTGATAATACCACCATTTTTCATCTTAAATTTTTTTGAAGGTATTAATAATTCTATAAACTTATTCCATGAATTTATCTATTAATTGGATACTTTTCCATTGACATGAAATATATAATATTTTCATTAAATAAAAAGAGAAAATGTCAGTCTATTACTTTTAAATATATCTTATGTACTAACAAAGGGGAAAAATAAGGATGTGAATTAATATTTATAATTATTTTAAAAATATATTAAATAAAATAATGATGGAAATCTATTTATATTTTTTGTAATTATATAATTATCTTTTATTCTATTGAATCACTAACAATGTATTTATTCAATTAATAGTAAAATAAAATAAACAAATTTAAAAATATTAAATGTTTTATAAATTGAATGAATTATTTTATTTCATGAATTATATACAACAATATATCATTTTCACTAATTTGTATGGAATATAATCGAATTACATCATTTTTTTCATGTTTTAAATGTCAAATTAAGTGAATAGATTCAAAATTTTCAATAATGATATTTTATAATAAATAATGTTTTATGGAACAATATAAAGTTAATAAAAATAATATACTTAGCCATGTGGTGGGTATATGTCTATTAATTAAATAATATGGTCCATTAATGGATGAATTGTCCATTTAGAGTAACAATTTCAACCCATATCAATTAAAAACTATGTTAATGAAGTAATTGACAAAAAAATATAGTGCAGATTAAAAAATTAAATGGGTGAAATAATCCACTAAAAAAATAATTTGTTATGATAGTTTTTTGAATATAATACACATTATATTTAAATATTACCAATTTTTATCCATCTTAATATATAATTAATTTATATTAATTTAACCTTTTAGGAAATTTTAAGAGTTCCCCTCCCCTCTCTAATAAAATAACCCCACCTATCCACTTTTCTCTACCTTTAAAACCCCATTATATTAATCTAATATCTTCCCATATATATTCTTTAATTACATTATCATTTTATATATATCATTTTTTGATTATAAAGCACACATATGATTGCATTTAGTGCATTCCTAAAGAGGTTCTCTAAAGAGTATGTATCGTTGTTAACAAATAATTTTTGTTATATTTCTCCTTCTACGTACATATTATTCAACCACAATTATATAATAAAATAACTTTTTACTATATGATAATATATTTTTATGATAGTGTTATTTCCTAAATCCACCAATCTTTTCATTAAATATAAAACCAAACCATCATCTATGTGTTTATCTGACAATCACCTCCCGAACCAACATAATTCAATTTACATCATCAATTATAATAGATGGTTTAAATTATTTGTTTAATGTATTTATATGATATTATTAATAAATTTATCATAATGAAAATATAATTTATCGTTCACTTTTTTATCTTTCCATTCACTAATAAATGATAAAATCATTTATGCGTATGTGTGGACTACTCCCTCTATGAGGTGATGTTATTTGTTTTTCATAACCACATCACGTTGATAATATATATAAATATATTTAAATAAATAATATTTTTTATTATAAGAATATATTTGTATAAAGGTAAAATAATACTTACTTTCTTTCAATAATGGTCATTGAAAAATTCAAACATCACTTAGGCGTACATATAACCTACCGTCTCCATTAATGTAACAGAACTAATTTTTATTAACATATATCATAGTTGATTATAATATAAATACAAATATATAAAAATGAAAATTATTTCAATGTTTAAAGTATAGATATGATTTTGAAATGCTATTTTTGACTATGGTGATCCTGCTGAACTCATTTTTGATCATATGAGATAAATATCATCAAAACATATAACATGAACACAATTGACTATGTAAATGAATATAACATGATAGAATAAATAATATACTAAAATATTGTTCGTATAAAATTAAAAAAGTGAATATATTTCTTCATTTAAGAAGATATATAATTTACATGATGAGTTAAACACATGTTAAGGGACTTTCCTTTAAAAAACATCTTTTATAATTTCCCTTAAAACTAATATTTCCCTCATTTCCATGTCATTATTAAATTTTCATGAAAAATATTATTTATGAATAAATGGATTTAAAAGGACATTTTTATAACATAGTTTTATTTATTTTTAGTTTTTTTTAGAAAAGATAATTTTATAAGGGTTTTACTGAAGGGAAACATTACTACTAAAACTAATTCTAAATATTTTAATGATTTATTTTATAAATAATTTTGTTCTAAGTGAATATTCATTCAATTTATTTTATGGATATATTTATATGGAAATAAATGAATTATAATGTATTTTTTTTATTTTATACTTTCATTCAATGGTTTTCAAAATGAATCATTTTTATAAATTTAGAAGAAACAATTTAAATTTCATTATAAAATACAAAAGGAATGGTTTATTTTAAAGTATATAATGATTTTCTTCCACCGCCATAATAGTTATTTTATATATTACTTCTTTTTTAATCTTCCTTATTTTTTAAGTAATAATCCCACATTCCCTGTGTTTTTTAATATTTAAAAGGGTTTTTAAAATTAAATGGATATTTCAATATCCGAAAATGATTTTTAACGGTTCAAAGAATACTTTTATTAGTGGAATGTTGGAAGTTCAAATAGTTAAATTGTAATGATTATGTTGTGATTGTTTTCCATTTTTAAGGTTATGTGTTGTTTATCTATAATACTAGAGTAGGATGTTTAGTTATCATCATAGGATAGGTGGGGATGTGATAACCCTCCAATGCATTGGGTATAGAATTTGACCATATTGATTATTCAATTTTAAAGAGTGATAAAGAAAATTTAGTTCCAAGTTACTAATATGATTTATCTACAAATTTTATAACTTGTTATGTCAATTTTATTTCTTATTAAGGTAACATAACAAATGTTATATTGGATTGAATGTAATTTTTTGTTATTAATCGTGAAATTAATAACATTATGAATAAGTTTTCATGTATTTTTAATGATTTAAAAGAACTATTTATTAGTTTTTTTATAATTTAAATATTTATTTGAAATTTTTTTAAGAAATTGAATAAGAAGAAATGTTGATTTCTTAAGTAAGAAATTTTACTTCTGATCACAAACTCTAAATTTAAAATGTTACTTTTAAGTGTTTATAAACTATCAAGTTTATTTCATATTTAAATTTTTCAATCACTTATATATTTTTTATCATACAACATCATAAAATATTTTTTCATAGTGTTTAATTTTGGGTAAGAGTAATTAAGAATTAATGATGAAATTCATGAAAATGATTCATGAAAATAAAATGTTTTTATTTTTAAAATGTTTTATATTTTGGGATAAATGGAAACAAATCAGAAGTGTCCAATTATAATTTTTTTTGTTATATAGGAATAATGAACTAATTCCAATAAATTATAAAAATAAAAGAAATTTTCAGGTTCAAGAAAGTGAATTCTTGTCTAAATACACTATATTATGTATTCTTAATGGTCAGGTCCATATAATTTTTATTAGATAAAAGGTATATATAATCTTGGAGATTATATATTTTTATGTGATGTTCATTGAAGAGTTATGGATACCATCATTAGATAATATGTATTAGGTTTATCACTCTCTCAATGGAATATAATTGTTTTTTGTGGTTTTATGTGATGAGTTTTAATGTGATTAATGATATTATTTGGGATTTTTATTTTGGGTTGAGGTATATGTGAATCTGAGCTTTGATGTGATTGATTATTACAAAATAATGATATTACATTTTTGGGATGTAATAAGAAATGTGTGAGATAATATTTGTGGATAAAAACTGATTTAATTTTTTAGTTATTGTGGTTATTTTTGAGGATATAACAGTTTATGTATCGTACAATTTTAATGGGTGTTGTCTTTACAAGGACTATTTTAAAATATACTGACTCATTTAATGGTTTGATGACATTATTTTAAACATATTAAAGATGGTTTACCAGGATTAATTAAAAAGATATCACATAATCTTCTAATCCCTTCTATATTATTTAATTATCACTATCATTGAAAGGTATTGATCAAATTATGTAAAAAAAATTCAACATCAAAATAATTTGAAAGGAACTATTCGATATATACATCTTCTTTTATTTTATATAATATATATATGTGTGTGTGTGTATCACGGTATTTATTTTATTTTGTTTAAAAAATTGAACTCATCCATCTAATTTGTAATGGTAAATATTGTCAATGGCTTGAATATTATCTTCTTAAAGATGTAGGATTCATGATTGATGATAAGCAGAAAATCAACAAAATAAAATAGGACCATGATGTTTGGATTTAAGGTATGAATTATTTAATAATGTGGAATGTAAGAAGCATGATTGGGTTGATATTGATGAATCCTAAGGAATTTTTACTTATCATTTATTTATAGGAGTAAAATATTAAGGAATAAGGGAAAAAATAATGGCTAATGTATTAAGAAGAATGTTTAATGCATGATATTTTTATCAATGATATATGGATATATTCTAAATTATATGAGTACCATGAAACAATTTAAGATTATTTTATATTGTATTATCTGTTCAACATCTGAAACCACATAACATAATTAACACTTTTAGAAATTTGTGTAGAGAACGGGTGACAATATTTAGAGACACAAATTAAAGGACATTTGATAATAGGATAAATAAAAATTTTAGTTAATATATACATGTTTATAATGAAATGATAGTTAATTATGACTAGTTGATTTTTTTAATAAATATGCTATATATAAAAAAATAGATTTTAGAAAGTTATTTTGAAATTAGTGATATTTTTAAGCATGATAATCATTTTTTTACTATTATATGAATTATAATGATATAGTTTTATTAAAAAAACGTAGCACATTCGACCAGATCATAGGCCTCTAACCCACAATAGAAGGGTGACAATGGTGCAATGTAAACCATTGCATCACACAATGTCTTATTTAGTATGAAATTTATTTTATTAAAATGTAGTGAGAGATAAGTATTTAGTTAATTTTGGAAAAAATGTGTTTTTATCCTAGCGAATCCCATGGGATTAAAATTTAATTTGTTGATTAATGTTATTTTGGATGAAGTTTAATATTTTGGGACCTTATACGATTAAGGTAAATAAAACAAAATTTCATTTTTCGGTAATAAAGGTGAATTTAATTTTGGAAGAAAATATGATTTTATTGTGGGTTAATACTGATTTGTGTTATTTATGAAGGTGATTAGAATTTCTGGGATATTTTATTATTAGGGAAGATATATTTTTATATGGAGAATATCATAGTGATTGAGAAAATTCTGAAATAAATGTTAAATTAAACATTAATTATAGATGAACCAAAATACATCTGATTTATGGGTTTCTAACATGTTTAGGCATATCAAGGTCTGTTATTTATCAAATTAACTATGTTTAACATTGTGTGCCATTATTCTATATTTAGAGATTACTATTGTATGTCATTTATGATTTTTTTTTTCTGTTTTCGAATTATTTTACCTTATGCTAAACATTGTGGAATTTGTTAATGTCTATGGAAGAGAAAAATATCTTGTTATCAATATTAATAATTATGGGATCTATTAGATGTTGATTTTAGTTATTCAAGAATAACATAATTCATCATTAATACTCATTATTTGAAGAAAAAGTTGTGATTTTTGTACAAATTAATTAAACCATGAAATTATAATTTGCAATTAAGAATATTTTACTTATGTTACCAGATTAGATGATAAGAAATTCCTCAACTATAGAAAAAGGATCATGAAGTTAAAATGTTATCATATTAAATCATTTAGAATTAAATGATGACATTTTAACACCACTTTGGTTTATTAATTTACTATAATTGACTTTCTCATGACCATTCACTTTTTCGTGATCAATGATAATTTTCACTCTCTATCATTATTTGTGTATTACAATTTTCTTCATTGTCAATATGTTCACATCCCATCGATGTTATCCTATTTGGAAACATTGTTATATATTATTTTATATTACATTCCTAATTATTTTTCTCTTATAATGATAATTTTTTATTTGTTCTCTTTATGATGTCGTATTTCAAAAAAGGTATTTTCCAAGGTATAATTTTGATTTTAGACCTGAAATTAAAATTTAGAGGATAAAACATATGGGGGGTGGGGTGATGTTGCACATTGATATTTGTTGGAAAAAAATCCCTCAAGGTATCATTGAAGAATTTTTGAGGTGATTGTGTTTGTTGACAAAGTTGACATCTGCGTAGTGATTGTTGACAAAGCAATACAATGACATACAAGTTTGTTGAAAAAGAGGATTTCATGGTGGAATGTCGAGTTCAAGAGCTGAGGTCAACGATCCATGAATGATTCAAGAATGTCGATAAAAGGAATGGATGATCTGGAGGTGGTACAAAAGAACATATACAAGGTGGCGCCGTTTTCCAGTGTTTACCAAATTTTAGGGCCTGAAAATCGGCAAATGATGAAAAGTGTTTTTGCAAAAGGACTTTCATGTCGAGGACTTGGAGTGTAGGAAACTTGCGCGCCATATGTTTTTCAAGATCAGAAGATCAAAATATGGCTAAGGAAAAAGGTTCGCGCAAGTTTGGGAGTTGGTCGCACAAGTTTCTAAAATGACAGGGGACTTGCGCGCCGAAACTGGGTCGCGCAGGTGACTTGTGCGCCATCGCGCAGGGTGGTCAGATTGCCTATAAATACTTGACCACCCCTCCTCATTCTCAACGGAGTTCAACACTTTGAGAAATCAGAGCTCCCGTCACGCAGTTGTGGTGGTCGCGGAAGTGGTGAGTGTGGGTCGCGCAGGTGAATTTGCGCACCAGTAGTTGAGGTTGTGCACTGGTGTTAGAAGTTGCGCGCCGGTTGGCAGTTGCGTACCAATATTGGTTTGAGAGTAAAAGGAAGAGAGTTGCGCAAGTTTGGAGTTGAGGAATCTTGAGTCACACAAGTGTCTGGGGTGAACTTGTGTGCCCGTTGTGACTTGCGCGCCGATACTTGCGCGCCGAGTTTGACTTGCGCGCTAAGTAAGATTTTTTTCCAGCAGTGATTTTCGGACTGCGTGGAAGCTGGTACGTTGCCTGATATCTTCGGTGAAAAGAGATATTCATCTAAGGGTGAATGTTGTACTTCAACAGAGCATCTATATACAAGGAAATATGCATTCATTCATGAAAATGAAGAGACCTACAGGTCTATAAACTGTGAGTTGATTTCTTCAAAGAGCAGTGAGCTTAGGAAGAAGAAGAAGGTGATCCTCTCCACCAGTAGTGAGCCATAGAGAGAGAAACAGGGAGTGACCCTTTGGAAAGAAGTGAGCTAACCCTAAACATGTAAAGGTAGTGAGCCTGGGCATAGAAGTGATCTAGCCCAAACATTGTAATCTACAGCTAGTGAAGTTTAGTGGAATTGGTACGACCAGAAACTTGTCGGCGTATGCTCCTTGGACGTAGCCCGTGGCGGTGAACCAAGTAAAATTGTTGTGTCCTATAAATGCTTTACTTTCTGTTTACCTTGTGCAACAGGAAAGAGAGAGAAGAGTGTTTTTCTTAACAGTGAAACAAGATCAGAACGAGCGTTTATTTTAAATTAGTCTTACCCTGATTCACCCCCCCTCTCAGGGTATTCAGCCTTGTGGACCTAACAATATTTTAAAACTAAAACTATGTTTTTGTAGCCAGAATGACAGACAACACTGAACCTAAATATAATATATATTTTTTAAATTGAGCATTAGGACCACATTTTTAAACTGGTGGGTATTAATAGAATTAAATAATTTCTGAAATATATATATATATATATCATTTAAAATATTAATCTATTAATAATTTATTATGATAAAATAACTCAATTTTTAATTAATTCATTTTATTCTTAAAAAACGTTCTTTCTTAAAAAGTTATTTCAATTTATCTTCATTATAAAAAGATATAATTAATTTCAAGATCTTTTAGAAAATGAATTTTATAAAATTGAAATATTTTCTAAAATTATAATATCTAAATCATCCTAGTGTAAAATTTTGACATTTTTCTAGAATGTAATAATTTTTAGTGAATTGAGAAAAATACAAATTTTTTCAAATACTTTCGTTTCTTTTAATTATGTAAAGTATAATAAAAGAATCATTTCATTTTAAATTTTTATTAAAGTGAAATATGACATAATTTATTTACAATAATATAATTAATTTCATTCAGGTCAGTAATTTTAATGATATTGGAATGATAAAATTTTTAAACATAAAGACACAGCTCTGTGAAAACTATTTTTAAGTGCATAAAGTTTATCAATTTTAATTAATTATAAAAAATCCTCATATGGAAATATTTAAATTAAATATACATATTATATATTTTTTTGGAATTTAAATTAATATAAGGATGATTTCTAGTCATTGAGTAAATATAAATTCAACTATTTCTTGAAAAATATATTTTCATGAAAAATCTCAATTCGTTATGCTTTTTGAGATTATTATAAATTTAATTTCTTCCTATTATAGTGGGTGAATTTTAGAAAACTGATTCTATATTTTTAATCAACATACATATTATTATTTAATAGTGGAAAAATAATTTTTTGTTATTATGAGTAGTTAAATAGTAATAATTCATTACAATGGTAAATTGGTAAATTGGGTTTACATAGGATAAAAATAAGTGATAAGGCAATAATTTTTAATCATTAATATTATTGGATGATTTTATTTTAATCCATATCAACATTTTCTATATATTAATTTGAATATGGAACATGATTCTGTGAAATTGACCAATATAATATTGTCAGAAAATTGAATATAAAAATGTCACTCTATTCCTTTTAAAAATAACTTATCTATTCAAATTGGGTAAAAAATGTTTTGAATGAACATTAATGATTATTTTTAGAATAATTTGTATATTTTTTAGATTAACTTATTTATAATTTTTAGAAATTATATAATTACCTTAAATGCAAATAAAACACTTAGAAAATATTTATTCAATTAATCAAAAAATAAAATAAATGATTTACAAAGTTTTGAAATTATTATATTACATAAATTTTAGATATAAATATAAATTTTTATGCACGTTTTAGTTGAATTTATTTATTCCAAATTTATATTAATGTCTTTTATGTCAAATAAATGAATAGTATGTAAATTTACATTAATGATAAATTTTAAAAAAAAAAATTTATTAAATAATTTACAATTTTTTTAAATACTCTATTCTTCAATTTGATTGGTATATATTTAAATATATAAAATATGGTCCATTAATGTTAATATATACCCTTTATAGTAACTATATTTACCTATAAATAGTAAAAACTTTTCCACTCTGATAATTATCAAAAAGAATTAATAAGAGCCAAAAGGAAATGTTAAAGGTGAAAAAATATCCTAAACTTGTAAATTTTTATTGGTTTCAAGAATTTAGACCCCAAAAATTATAATATTGTAATATTATAAATTTTTATTCATTTGGATATTGAAATTAAATTATATTAATTAATAATTTTATAAATTCAATGAGTGCTCCTCCACTCTCCTAGAAAGGGGAACCTCATCTCCTCTTTTCTTCACACAATAATTTTTTTTTCTGAAAATACCCAAATAAATATCTTATTTACATCCCATAAAAATTCTTAGATTCCTTGGTTTTATATGGATTCCCAATTGGGATGGATTTTGGTTTAAACATATAGAGGTTGTCTAAAGAAGAGTTATTGTTCATAATCGATTGTTTTTGTTTAATTGATTATTTTAACTCATTAAAATATTTTTCATAGATGTTGATATAATAACATAATTATAATACATATAATGATATTTTATTATGTTAATTCCATGAACTACATCCATATATTCGTTAATCACATGGGAAATGAAACCATCGTTCCAGTGTGTGGAGGACTACAATGTCACAGATTGATGTAGTTATATTTCAATAATCTCTTACTAAGGATGTTTATAATGATTTTTATAATGAATATATATGGTAAAAATTACGTTTTTATCATTAAAATGGATAGTATATCATTTAATATCTTACCTTTCTATTCACAAAAATAATAATAACATCATTTGTGCATCAGTGTGGACTACCACCTGTACGAACTGATTAGATTTATTTTTTCAACAATACATCCCATTGATTATATATATAAGAAATAATAAGGTATTTATGATATAATAACATAAGTGTCATACATAAACTTGTATTTCAATACGTTAATGTCATGAAATCCATCTGTCTCCACTTTAATCAAATGGGAAATGAAACCATTATTCATGTGTATGTTGGACTACCACATAAAAATTCGATGTAATTATTTACCCATAATTTCATAATACAAATGTTTATGATGAAGGATATAATGTATATATATGGTAATAATTACGTGTTTCTCCTTAGTAAAGTATAATATATCATTTAATTTCTTAAATTTCCATTCACTAAAATTATGGTAATGCCGTTTGTGCATCCGTGTGGACTACCACATCTATAATGTGATTTGGATTATTTATTCATCAAAAATTCACATTGATGATAAATATATATAATAAATAATAATATATTTATTATATAATTATTATTATTGATAGATAAAATAATACATACCTTCTTTCTAGAGTGGCCATTGAAAAATGGAAATATTACTCATGCATACGTATGACCTACAATCTCAATGATTGAAACACAATTCATAAATATAACAACCTATCAATGTTGTTTTAATGAATATAATTGATATATGAAAATGATAATTATATCATTATTTTTTATTTTTAGATGACTAATGAATGACCAATTTGACCACCATCAACCTATAGAAGTAATTATTGGATCTATTAGACAAATATAATCAAAATATCTATCATGAATAAAATAAATTAAAGAATCATTATAATATGTTTAAAGATATAGTAATATGGAAATATTATTCTCGATAATTAAAATAATTTTCCTAAGTTAATTATTTCATAAGATAAATAATGTAAGTGATGAGTTAACCTCAAGGCTAGCGACCTTCATTTAAAAACCCTCTTTTAATGTTTTCCTTGAAACACATATTTCCTCTATGTCGATGTTATTTGAAATGTCTCAAAAAATTCATTTTATTCTAAATTAGTTTCAAAATATATTTTTGGACCATATTTTCATTTCATTACACTTTTTATGAATGGAAACATTTAATGGTTTTACAAAAGGGACACTTTACACTAAAATCATCTTTTTAAAATTTTATTGAATGATATAATAAATATTTTAATTCTATATAATGGTAATTTAAAACTATTTGATGGATTTATTTATTATTATGTAAATGAATTATGGAAGAATTATTATTTCTATTTTTTTATTTATTTCAAAAATAATCAAAAATAATTTGTTAATTTTTTTATATTTATATTTTTGAATTTCATTACAGAAGACAAAAGGAATATTATATATTAATATGTAAAGTGATGAATCTTTTTCCACTGGTATAACCATTATTTTATATCTGAATTAAATTATAAAATTTTATGTGTTCTAGGAATAAAAAAAACTCTTTCAATATGTTGTAGTTATTTTCAATAATGTTTTTAAAAGAAAATGGATATTTCAATATATGAAAATATTTTTATATGGGTATAAATAATTTGTTTATGGGAGTAATATGATAAATTGATAAATATTATGTCTTTGTATTATCTTATAGTTATTTATTATTATTATGATCATGGGTGGTTCTGTTATAAACAAGGATGTGTGGTTCTTTTATAAACCAATGAAGGGTCAATCCATGATATCCCTATAATGTGATGGATATTTATGTCAATAATGTTTCTTATTCCATTTGTAAGAATGATATTGAAAATCATGTCTCATGTTATTTAGATGATTTATTTTCAATTTATATGCATTTTTATAGAAATTTTTTCATTTCTCAATGTAAGATAATGATATTATATATAAAGGAACATATGTTCTAATTCATAATGGTGGAAAGTATAACCTTGCAAATATGTTTTCAATTGTTTTTCATGACCTAAATGAAAAATGATTATATTTAGTTTCAATAATATAAATCCTATAAAAAGTTCAAGGTAAATATTTTTTCAATACATTTTATTTATTGAGATATGAAGTGTTTATTTCTAGACCAAAGACTAGTTTCAAAAAGGAATTTTTTATGTATTCAAATACTAAAGAGTTTAATGGTTCTTTAATTTATGTCCCATAATGATCCTTTTGTTCCCATCCAATGTTTTAAAATGTATTTCCTAATACATAGTTATTGGTAATAAGGTGTATAATGTAACATTTTAATTTATATTTATTTTTTTAAAAAAAACATGTTTCTTTTTAAAATGTAAAATTTTAGAAAAATTTGGCACATCCTCTATGTTACCACTTTATGATATATATTTTTATTTATGAACCATGATATAATTATATGAAACAATAAACCAAAAATATATTTTCTTTATTAATGAGTGTGAATTATTTTTAGAAGATAATAGAATATAAATTTTCAATGCCTAGGCCATTAAACAAATATATAAAAATGATCATTTCATTTTTGATGGTTTTTACTTTGTGAAATTATAAGAATAATAGTTCACCCTGTGTGATGTTATACCTTTTTCATAAGTGTATTTTGTCGGATTAGGTCCCATTTCTTTTTTTTAGGCACCTACACCATGAAAATTATAGTCATGTTATAAATGAAATAAAATGAGTTGATAGGAAAAATATTTATGAACCACACTATGTAAAGTACCACTTCACAAAATGAAATTTCATAAGTAGTTGTGTAATGGACTCAAATACTTTTGGAAATTTAAATATTTCCAATTATTTGTGGATTTTGGTAATTAAATTATAGTGGTAATTAGGGGAGGAGATCATTCTATTATTACAAGGTGGATAAAAGAAATTAAAGCTAAATAAAAATAATTAAATAATCGTTCCACCTAGAATCTTCCCACTGATCCAACATAGCTTATGATGACGCCCTCAAGATGAACCAACCATTAAAACTAAATTCTGGAAGGAGTGTACTTGTTCCCATTTAAATTTTTTTACCCCCATTAAAAAATTATAACATATTCCCCTAATATTTAATGTTAGACTTCTGGCCAAATTTAGTTAATGTTTTTTTTAGTTTCATTTTTTATTATTTATTTCAATTCAACATGTTTTAATAATATTTTTTATTTTTCTCTTTTTTTAATTATTTTTCTTGTTCATTCTCAATATGGTCTCCAATATTTAAAATAGAGATAAATAAATATGAGGGAGCTCCTGGTGAGGAATCCAGTGATGAACGTGAGACCCTTATCATTCATATTTAAATGTTTCTTATATGATTAGGTTTATATCATGGATAATATATAATGGGGAATGTTAAAATGTGTCCTAAATATGGCCATCATAGGATTAAATTCTTCTTATACAATATTTTATACCTCTTTACTCTATTATAAAACCCTACGATGGAGCCTTATTGATTAAGTGATTAATGGGTGTTATTTCATAAAATGAATGATACATAAAGGGATCTATCTATTGAGGATCCCATTATATTTATAACCAATGAAGTGGTGTATGAAACGACCTATACATTTTAAATAAAAATTGTTTCCGGAAAACGTGTGTTATATTTTGAAGAAAAAACCCATATCTCATTGATAATTATATAAATATAAAGCGAAATGTGACCATAAGTATTTTAAAATTATATGAAATTTAGTCAATTATAACTAGTGGTCAATATTATCATTGGAAAATATGAACATGGGGAATTATACACTTGAAAAAAAATTATCATTATAATTAATGATTATATGTAAATATTTTATGAAGGATAATGTATTCATAAAGGAGAGTTTATGACGTCAACTAGTATATTAATTCTTTTTAAATCCACTCTTCCAGGACCTGGGAGTAATGTATCTTCACTACGGTTGGCTCGTGACAAAGAAAAAGTGGATCTTCAATTAGTGAAGCTTGAAAAAAATCACATATTGAGGAATTTTGAGATTTCGAAGATTACGACTTCGTCGATGTTAGCCAAGGCACCCCACAAAACTACAAACATTGCACACCCAAATATTAGGGAATATACAGGTGTAAAAAGGGGTTATGTGTCAAGTCACTAGTTATATAAAGTGTAAATACATTTAATAAATAAAATTTTCATTCCATCAATTAAATTTTATGTATACTTATTCTTAATGAAATTTAGATGGTATTTGATAAATTGATTTTTCAAAAAGAAATTTTTAGTTTTATAAAAATATATAAATATTTATTAAAAACACATATATTATGAATCATACTTATTTTAATTAAATATTATGATAAAACAATATTATATAAATATAAATAACAAAATAATTTTATTTATTTCTAGGTGACATAAATTTTACAATGTATTTTCAATCTGATATTATTTATAAAAAATAATGAGTATTATATAAAAATTTGTTATTCTCATATTTAGAGAAATATTATGATAAAATAAATATACTTTTTTAAATCACCATTTATAAATTATTTTAGGGTGGATTTATGATAATATTCTATGATACTTTAAATTGTCGTGAATTTTCAAAATACAGTTTAATTTTTTGAATGTTTAATGTCTTTGTAATTATTTATTAATTAGCTAATAATTTATTAAACACAATAAATTACCTACGATATGTAAATTTATTAATATGAAGTATTTTAATAAACCTCAATATATTTGATAAACTATAAATTACATTAAAAATTTTAATATTGAAATATTAAAATTTAAAATTGTATTTTATGGAATAATTATTATTTCCATCAAAAATATGTAATATAAAATTATAGTCAAATAATTTGGATTAAAATAAAATAAAATGTCTCTTAAATTTTCATTATTGTGGGAATATACAGTCGGAAACTCTATGGTTTACTATTTCCACAACTTAGTTTTCGAGGCCAATATTTGGAAATTAATTAACAAATCATCCACTTTTCTATTAATACCCACCAATTTCATAATTTTCCTTTAGAAAAAATTCATCCTACATGAATCTATAATAGTTTTTCCTCCAAAATATTCTTCCCAACACGTCCTAAACCCCCAAGGTCCAAATTATCACATGATTGGAGTTTCTCATCATGATAAAAGAAATTGTTTTCATTTCTCTTCATTTGAAGAACAATATTTTGTATATGTTTTTTGAATGATATATATACACATTCTCTTATTTTCATGTTATTAAATCCCTAAATTACAAATTATGATATCTCAATGGGATTCCATATCCCATATCATTTTACCCTGTTCTAAATCCACGTTTTCTACACATTATGCTGCCAAATTTACTTCTTATGATTTTTCACTCTTCCTTAAGAAATTCAGATTATTTTCTTTTGTTAATAACCAATCATTTTATTTTCCATGGCTGTTTACAAAGATGTAAAAACTTATTTCTTTTATTGTGGGATAAAATATAGGAAACCCAAATTCGTTTTTTGTGGGATGGTAATGATATAATGATAATGTTTTTATGTAGTAATAAAACATGATTATTTTTATATAAACCAATTTTTTTATTCTCCATTGGTTATTTATGGAATTTTCTATTATGGTCAATGTAAAACGCAGAAAAATTATGACATATTAATTTTCTTCCATGATAGGGAAACAATGAATTTTGTAATGGTTTAAATATTTAGAGATATATATTTTTATGTTTCCTCAGTGAAGATACATGGAAATTTTATAACACATCGATGAAAAACCATGATGATATGCTTGAGTATGTATCATTTTAAATGTTGTATTCAAATTTAAATGTCATTATTCTTGTTATTTTATTTATAATAAGCCTCATGTTCTATTGTTCTTTCCATAATTATATTATTATATTCATATTTATATTCCTCAAGATGACATGTAAATTGTTTCCCCTTGTTTTCCCATACTAGTCCATATGCTCACCATTTCCCTTGATGTATGTCCCTAGGTTATGAGATAAAATAAATGTACATTGGATAAACTTTTGAATAATACTTTAAATTGTATTAGAATTTTATTTTATGTTTTCATGTATTACATACCTTATTTTCAAGAAACATATATTTAAAATACCATCAAGTTGTGTAGTTTAATGAAAAGATAGGTAATTAAAAATTGAGTTTCCATTGTAAATATTCACGAAAAATATAGGAATTTCTATAACTTATGGTTTTAAAACAATAGGAAGAACCATATGAGTATTTTAAAATTTATGAAAACATCTTACTATTTTGGTTATGTATTAAGTGGTTTTTGAGAAATGGAATCCATGTTTGGATACATAAAAGTGGATGTGGCTCTATAATAAATGTATCTTGTGGTTATACTCGAAAAATCCACTTTGTGCTCGACTCGAATGAGAATTGGTGCACAAAAAGCTTTATTTCACTCTTTATTTGAATCCCCTATGTGATATATTTGGTTAATCTAATGATTTTAATGAACCATTATAATCGATTTATTGAAATTGTAATTATTTTTAATGATTAACATAATTAAGCAATATTTTTATTTAATAAAATTCCATTAGAAATATAATATTATTAAAATAAACACATTTCACACTAAGGTATTCTTATTTTAAAAACTAGGTGGAATTTGAAGAACTACATAAATAGTGAGTGCAACATACCATATGTCGATGACCCAATGATAAAAGAGGTTATGGAAAACATCATGAGAATGATGAATCAATTAACTGGAGATATGAGTAATTACATGAATAATGCCAAGTGAAAATATTAAACATAAAGGAAAAAATTTCTATTGAGTTCTTTGTGATTCATCAACCACCTTATTTCAGTTGATCTTCAGAGACATTGATTGCTGAACAATGTATATGATCTATAGAAATGATCTATTATTTAATGCATTATTTAGAATAAGATAATGTCACCCTGGCAGTTTAGTCATTCATATTCATTAATTTGACCCTATAATAGTGATGTACTGGCTCTCAATTTATATATATAACATAAACTATTTAGAAAAGAATATTGGTAGTCTTGAATTGAAAACATACCATTTTTTTCAATGGAGAGGTATCTCAACCCTAACATTGTCTAGAATCACCTCCCACATCATTATATATGAAATTTATTGGTGAATATATAGAGAGAAATGAAATTTTATGAATAGAAAATGTCCCCATCATTAAATAATACATTAATGTATTTCACAATGAGTTACCCATTCCTCCCCAAGAAAGAGACATAGAGGTCTCTATTTAACACATGACTAGATCCAACATGATATGATATACCTTTTATAGAATGAAAAATATGGAACTGGGGGAATTAAAAAAATTATATAAACTTCCATTGGGGATGGGTTTTATCTTACCATGTGTGTCTCCTTGGGGAGACCCTACCATTCTAGGTAACAATAAGGTTGGATCAATGTGGGAATGCATTTATTATAGAGAACATAATCGGATCATAGGGAAGAAAAGTACCCTCTTAATATAATTAATGATATGTTTGACAAACTCTATGGGGATCAACTATTCTCTAATACCACTCACTGACATGGTTATCATCCATTGAGGATAAGGAAATATTATATTCAAAATACCACTTTCCGATGAACATATAGGAATTATGAGTTTGTTGTTATGCCTTTAAGATTTACTAATTATTATTTTTATATTTAGGGATTTGATTAATACAATCATTAAGAACTGCCATGATAACATTGTAGTAGTTTTTATTGATTATATAATGATATATTCAAAAACAATTGAGGCGTATAAGTTTAATATAAGGGTTTGGTTGAAAACACTGATGAAGATGAAGCTATTTTGATTGTTAAAAACTGATAATTTTCATTAAAAAGATTATTTCTTCGAGAAAATCATGACCAATTAAGGAATATCATTTGACCCTACCATGAAAATGGTAGTGGATGACTGACCTCATCCTAAAAAAATAACTGATATTCATTTTTTACTTAGAATAGGATGCTATTGTTAGAGGCATGTGGGAAAATTTTCATTACATTATAATCCAGTAACCATGTTTAGATGAAAATGGGTTATGTTCATCTAGAGAAAGGATTGTGAAGAATGTTTCAAAGAGATGAATAAGAGATTTGATACTGCACCCCTATTAACTCTACCCACTATGGGAGAAGTATTCATTATTTTTAGCTATGTATCACTTAAAGGGCCTAGTTACATCCTCACGGAGAATGGTAAGGTGGATTCTTATGCATCTCTAAATTTGAAACCTCATGAGAATAATTATATGACACATGACCTGAATTTCGTTATGGATGTTTTTTATTATGAGATATAGATAAACTATCTTAATAGGGAGAAATATGATATATAAATAGACCAACATTGTTTGAAGTATATTCTCAGAAAAAATGGAATAAAACATTAGATAGAGAAGATGGAAAAAACTTCTTAAATACTATGATTATTCAATTTATTATCATAATAGAAGGGATAACAAATAAGTTGATGTAAAATGTAGTAAATACACTATTGTTATGTCAATGATGTGGAGTCATGGAGATCCTTTGATTGAAGACATATTATAACTATAAATAAGAATTCCAAGGGAAGGGATATCACCAAACCATTCCAAAATAATTTTTTATTAATAATTACTCGAGAATATCAAGAATGATTCAAAAGAAGATACTTTGTTACAAAATAAGATAGAGGATATGAATAAAGGGTAGTTAACAAAGTTTATTATTGATCAAGAAGATGTACTAATTTATCTTACAATGGTTTGTGTTCTATCTATTCCAGAAATAAATAAGGATCTGAGGGATAAATCTAGTTGATCTACATTCTCTATACATATTGGAATCAATAAAATATTTATGGTACTTTATGATCATTTTTGGTTGGATGACAAGAAAATTTAGATTTTCAACTACACTATAAGGTTGTTGGTGTGTCAATAATTAAAGGTAACGAAACAAATTACTAATGGTCAATTACAACGACTACCCAAACTATCCCGGATGTGGGATAGTATAACATTATAAATTTTCACTGGTCTTCGAAGAACATCCAAAGGAAATAATGTGATATGAGTTAGAGTGGATCTTCTCACCAATACTACCCATTTCATCACAATTTGGGATTATTTTCCTCTTGACCAATTTTCTATGAGTTACATAAATGTTTTGGTGAGGTGGAATGGGGTACCAATTTTTAGTGTATTTTATCATGATATAACATTCATATATTTTTTTTGGAAAATTATTCAACATGATATATGTATTCAATTGAATTTCAGTACGACTTATCATCCATAAACTGACAGCCAATCGTAAAGGACCATTCAAACACTCTATGACATGATGAGAACATGATAAATGGAATTTAAAGGTGGATTATATCAGCATCTACCATTATTCATGTTGTAATTAAACAAAATATTACATTCAATTATTCAAGTGGAACCCTATGAGGCTCTATATGGGAGGCTATGTTGAACTCCAACGTGTTGAGAAGAAGTTGGTAAGGGAAAAATTCTTGGAAAAATATTATTATAGTTATAATAGAAAATGTTCATGTAATACAAAAAAACACATTATGGATGGTCATAGTCAGAAGAAAATATATTTTAACAACCACTGATGGGACATAGATGTTGTTGTGAGTTGAAAAATGTTCCATTGAATATGACCATGGAATAGAGTCATGTGGTGTCAAAAGAAAGGGATTCTTATACCATGGTATATTGGCCTCTATAAAATCATTGATCTCATAAGAGAAGTGGCCTATCAAACATCACTTCCACCAAATATATCTCATCTTCATGATGTGATACATGTATCTATCTTGATAAATTACATAATTAATCCTTTATATGTACTATATCTGGAGTTTCTACAATTAGTACATAAACCCTTTTATGATGATCAATTGGTGGTGATCGTAGACTGTAGAGATTTGGATATGTCCAAAAATACCACCCACCTCAACAATGTTTTGTAGAGGAGAAATAAATATGAATAAGCAATGTGGTAAATAGTGGAACCAATGAGGAAAAAGATCCTACACCATTTCTATATTGTGAGAACAATTTGAAATTTTAGTGGAAAAAATTTTTATATTTGAAGAAGGTAACCACACATACCTTTTGAATAATTTTTTTCTTGAAAACGTGTGTTATATTTTATATAAAAAAACAATATCTAATTAATAATGAATTAAATTAAAAGTGAAATGTGGCAATATGGATTTGTCTATTATATAAAAGTTATTCAATTATGACCATGAGTCAATTTCAATCATTGATCTATATGACCATTTGGAAATATACTATTGATAATAATTTAAACATTACAACTAGTGTTTATAGGTAATATATTGACAATGGATAAATGATATAGAAAGAGGGTCGAAGGTCTCAACTAGTAGTGTAATACCTTTGGAAGACAATCTATTAGTACATTAGGGATAGGTATAATCACATGTATTTTACCTTAACAAAACCCATTTTGATGTTAATCAAGTTATGCTTAACTGAAATCACATATAAAAAAGTTCATGTTAGCAGAGTTTACCATCCAATCAATATTAGTTGAGCCACCCCATGAAACTATCACCATTGACCGCATTACTCATATAGAGTTTGTGTGTGTAATTAGGGGTTATATATAAAGTCATTAGTTACTTAGTGTTTATTTAAATTGAATAAATAAAATTGTTATTTCATAAATTCCATTTTAGGAATAGTTTTTCTCAAAAAGAAAAATAGATGGTAGATGAAAAATTTATTTTCCAGAATGAAATAAAACTTTTATAAAAGTTATAAATATTAACAATAAACTAATATCTTTTGAATATTAATTATTTTAGTGAAATATATTATATAAACAATCTTATTTAAATATCAATAATAAAATATATTTTTCCCTAGTGTGAAAAATTTTATTATGCATTTTTAATTTTATATGATTTTTAATGAATAATTATTTTTTGATATTTTATATTTAGAAATATCATATTGAAGGAACTATTCTAAAAAATATATCATTTTTGAGATCAGGATGTCAAAATTAGGTTAGGGTTAATTAATGAAATGTTTCAAATATACATTAATTTTTCATGAATAATAAATATATAGTTTGAGTTTTCAATATGTTTGATTAGTTAATAATTATAAAATAGAGATATAATAATTAATTAATCATAATAAATTACCTACAAATCATTATTTTTTTAATATCAGGTATTATAATATATTTTAGTAATTTACAAAACCTATAAATTACATTCCAATGATTAAAATGAGAACATTATCTCTAAAACATTTATTTTGTGGAAGCATTAGTTATTCATTCCAAAATAAGTAATAAAAAATGATATCAAAACACTATGTATTAAAATAATACTAAAGGTGCCACAATTTTCCAATAACATGGGAAAGCCTGTGGTTTTTAATTGACAATCACCTTGGGTTTTAAGGCACATATTTGGAAATTAATAAACAAATCCTCCCCTTTTTCATTAAATGCACACCCATTCCTCCAGTTCTTTTCACTCAAGAATAATCCTACATGAAGATATGATTGTTTTACCACCCAAAGATTCCACCAATGGTTTCATAAATCTAAAATTGTCTGAATACACATCTTTTAGGAGTAACTTTTTAGGGTAAGGTAAATATCCATCTTTTTCACATTGTTTTAAGAACCTCCTTTTTTATTTGACATATAAATGTTATTTTAAAACTCTATTATTTTCATTTTAATCAATACCTTACTTTAATATTATTATATTTTTTTGTGATACACTATCATCTTTTATTTTACCCGGTTTTAAAACCATGTTTTATACCTGTTATCTTGTACAATTTACCACTCTAAATTTCACTCTTCCCCTCAAGATATTATCATTTATATTCATTTTATGAAAAAAATACATTTTATATTAAAGGGGTAATCAAAAATATGTAAAAAAGTTTAATTTATTTTTGTATTAATATAATGAAACCCATATTCCTTATTTATGGGCATCAAATGATATATTGATCATGATTTGAAGCATTTATGATGAACCTATTTTCTTTTTCTATCCACAGGTAATTTATGAAATGATATATTATTATATTTTTGGATCACATGATAATTAATAAATTTAATGTGTTCTCAATGATATCTCTACAATTTAGTGAGTAATGAATTTAATCTATAGATATAAATTTTTTTATGATTGCTTGGTGAATAACCACAGAAATCTTTACGACACCTCGATGACAAAACATGTTGAGTTGATTATAAATGTATCATTTAAATGTTGTAGCCACATTTAAATTTTATTATTCATGTTATTTTATTTATTTTATCCATCATTTTTTCTTGTTCATACCATAATGATATTCCTCATGTTTTTATTTTTATTCATCAAGATCACTTGTAAACTTTTTTCCCTTGTTTTCACTTTTGGGGCCTTGTGCCCACCCTTTCTTTTGAGGTATTCCCATTGGATATGATATAAAGTATATTTACATAGTATGAAACTTATAATAATTTTTTCAAATGGATTGGAATATTTTTTTATATTTTTAAGTATTTTTTACATTTATCAAAGAAACTAAACTTCAAAATATCCTCTGTTTGTTTAGTGTAATGAAATGTAATGTCATAAATAGACGAGATTCCACAATGGATGAGTATTGAACATTGAAAAATTTAGATACAAAATATTTTCAAAATGATTTATGAATAGGATAACCACACATACGATTAGGTTCATTTATTAATTAGGTATGAGACTAACAATGTGACAATGAATGTTCTGCTAGGTCCCAATGAGATGGAATTATGAACTAAAGGGTAGTGGGAGAGTTTGAATTAATTTTTTTAATATTTTATCAAATTATAATTATGAGATTAATTAATTGGAAAATCATCATAAAAAATAAAACCAATATCAAATTTTATTTTTATTGTAATTCAGATCGCCAAGATCATACTATTGTGTTCTTTATTATATACTAAACAAGAAGACCAATGTTCACTAAGAAAGTCACATTCTCAATGAGTGATAACTTAATTACATATGCTTTTTTTCCTCACTAGGTGGTATAAACATAATTGAATTTCACAGGACTCACTTCCCACATATATTTATTTTTTAGTCAAAACCCATCCATCATATTAAATATAATTTATAAACATGTTATACTTATTTCTCATGATAAAATCATAAACCAACACTAAAGGAATAATAATAACAAATAATGATAAAAAAAAATCAATACCCAAATGATAATAGGAATCAAAGTTGTTCGTATGATGATGAATCCAATTATAGCGTAAGCACATTAATCACATCATTAGTAGATGGTCAAATAATGAACTCCTCCATGATCAAACCAATGAAAAAGTAGTCTCAACAAAGATTTAACACTTCTAAATTTTCATATTAATGGTGTATTGTTTTATGTTTTCATCATATGTCTATATATGAATGTAAATTTTTGTTTTAAATAAACGGTGTTGGGTTTATTTAATCACATTACCACATTATTTCATCAAAACAACTAATATCACATCCTTAACTCGAAGATCTACTTGAGTATAAGGACCATGTAAATATCCAATCATATTATATCATTGTACGAAATAATAAAAATTTATAATATTACCATTTACATGTAATTAGAAATAACATTCTAATTATATGAAAGTTAATAATAAAATATATTCTGCTAGGAAATGAATTTGAGAAACATCCAATATATTAATTAGAATTAATGAGATTTCATCAAATTAAAAATAAACACTAGTTGAATAATGTGAAAATTTAATGAAATAAATATATAAAAATTGAAAACAGAATAAGTAAAAGGAAAATTATTATTTCCATAAACAGTTCTATGATATTTAAGAAGTTTTTCAGCACAGCAAAGCACCTTGTTTGAATAATAACCAAATATGTTTCGTTGGATTCTATTGATTAATCTCTAATTGTGAAATATGCAATTATTTGGAAAAATGAAATTATTACGTCGAATAATGAAATAGAAGAACCTATATCCTTGAATGGAACTTATGTATATTAAATATATAATCAATTTATTTTAGATCTGATAAATGTTAACTCTCCTTAGGTACTTTCTTTGATAAAGATGTTATTGATAATTTTAACAAAATATATTACATATTTATATACTCATTTTTATTGTATTCAAGAGTATAACACTTCTAACTGTGATCTACATGTACTATTTTGAGCACCAAATGGAAACAATGTAATGTCAGCAACTAGGACAATGGATCAATATTTTGGGTTTTTCAACTTGATCACTTCAAGATCCTTTGGGTTTGAAGGAGTTAATATTCATGAGAGGATGAGATAAGGAAGAATCATGTAAGAAGTCAAATATTCCTGATGAATCTCAATTCATGATTCTCAATTGACCATATATAACAGATATAAAAAACTATTGATAGTGTTATTTTTTAGTTTAAATTATTAATTAATTTCATATAAATAAGTAATAATATAATAATCATTATCTGAACTCATTCCACATATTAATATAATTATGTTATTAATAGTGTGTTCCCATTATTTTGATGATAAATATTGTTTTACTAGATTATAATATAATTTTTATCATTGGAACTGATCTTGGTCTACACTTTCTCAGTTATTATTGAATACTCGAATACATTTTTACTAAATATATATCCATAAATAAATATTATATTCAGATTTATGTGGTTAAAAATTTATTAAATATTAAATAGATAAATAAAATATTTTATTCATAGTTTGAGAATAAATATTTATTTAATATCTTGTGATCAATAAATCCGAAATAAAATAATTATTTTGTATGAGGAAAAATATTTATTCATATAGTTAATTTATAATTTTATTTAATGGATATAAATTGAAAATATTAGTATTTACGCTCTAGGATTATTTCTCATAGGTTTTGGGAAGGCCTTCCAAAATTCCCATATTAGTGTTTTACAACTGGACAGGGAACCCAATAGAATGAACATAAGGTCACAACATCGACAACCAATGAAAAATTATTAATCTATAATATAATATTTTTGTTAAAATATCCCATTAAGTAGGATTCAATTTCATATCATCATCTAATATTCTTGATACTCATTTCTTTTACTATCTAAAATAAATTCATGGTAACACCAAGTCCATGGAATTTAATGTGACAGTTCAATTTCAATCATATTGTCAAGACGTCATCTTCCATAAATATAGAAGGTACAAATCCTTCATTAACTTATTAACTAATAACACATCACTCTGGATGAAAAAATACAATTTACATATGAGCTGTATCACCAAGGATTAATAAAGTAATATTAGATCCTGATGAATAGAATGAATTAATAATGATATTAATGTATGGGGACCAATAATGTCTAAGACTAGCATTGGGTGCCATTCAACCCAATACCCGAGCCAACCCATGAAATTTTCTGACAGGCATTGTGCATCCCAATGGGATGGAAACTATTTCTAAGGTATCAAAAAAATACATTTGGGAATAATATGAAAAATAACCATCAATAGTTCTAATAAATAAAGAATCACACAATGATCAATATCGATAACCTAATTGACAAAAAAATTCAAGATAATCATTTTACAATTTTATCCAAAAACCATAATATGAAAATGGGGAGGGGAACCAACTAAAAAGCACAATATCCATGAAATATTATTGTTAACACTCTCAATCCACCCCCACCAACACCTGTAAGAAGAGTGAATATAGCCACCTTATCACCCAGCCTTATAATGATATATCATGCCATTACCAAGGTCAAATATTAAAATATCTATATATACCCAATGGTGTAGGTAGGGTGTCATCCATAGGCTAGTATGATACTCCCAAAATAGAGATTTTATTCCATAACATTTTAATTCATGTGGATATTGTTTTTTTATAAAATTGGTGGGAAATATATATAATTAAAAAATTTGAAGGGAACAACATTGAAGAACAAAATTCTTAAAATTAATAATGAATGTATGGTCCACTGTATGCTGATAGTGTGTATCACATCACAAGAGATCATCATAGGAAATACCTAATGTTCTCGCACATCTGGGACACTAGGAAAATCATACCCCATTGAAACATAGTATAGAGACCATAACCAATAGATTCCTCATGCATGATCCAATGGTGGGGAACACATCCTAAGGTCTAGTTGTCTCTAATCATCATCATAGGTTAGTTCGTGTTTTAGAGTCATTCATTCTAAAATAAACTATTCCTTATCCCCACTAATCCATCTACAAAATGAGACAAAGTCCTCGAATCCCACTAGAAATATAGTCATTGTCCGCCCACCAAGATACCAAGGAATCCCTTTATGCTAAATTTCTATCTCACATGATATATAGATCACCAATATCACATTAAGATAACAAAAAATATGAATACACTTGAAAAACACAATTTTTCAAATGTAAACACCATTTTATATCTATACTCACACCAAATACACATGTAAATACACTTCTCACCACAAACACAGTTCATAGAACACATTTAATAAGAAAAATAATGAGGAACACAAGGAACAAAAACAAATTTATTTTAGAAAACCAAACTATTAACACATATGAACAACAAATCCTATTGAGAAAAACTATTTTCACATATTCCACAATACCTAGAACAGATTCATGATGTTATTCACGAATACAGATATTATCTAATATTGATAAATCATATAATCACCTACCTCATGCATGGAGAATTAAATAATCTGATGGAAAGACAAAAACACACTACAAAGGGACCCTATAATTGAATTTTCAAAACATAAACACCATTATTAAACATAAATAATCACGATCAAACCATTTTAGGTAAACCAACCTTCTGGAGATACAAAAACCCAAAAAATAAATAGAATGAATCATATAAAAAAGACCAAATTAATAATAGAGGATCTTTCGTGATGATTTATTGAATAAACCACAGTTAATCCACCCTCAAATTAATGTTCCATGCGACTATGGAAGATAAGAAGAGGCTCATTAGGCTGAAAATATAGAATGTGGAAGAAATATGTGGGATTATGGTAAAATTAAAAGTGGGAAAAAAGTGAAAATATTCATTTATAATGACCTAGAAGGGATACACAATTAGACTGGACGAGTTTCCAAACCATGCCACAATCATATAGTCTCGTGTATTCAAGAGTAAACTAGCCACACTATTTCCTATAGGATTGTTCATTCCCATGAGGTTGACCTTATGTCCAAGAGAGTGACAATGTCCAGGATGTACGTTTTCTTTTGGGTTGGCACATAGTTTCCCCTAACATTGTGCCAAACATGAACCACCAGCTTTTGGTCCCAATGTCCCATTTCATTCTCTAAAACAAAATTGCAAAACTCTAGAACCATGCTAAGACAAAAATAAACTAGAAACATTCCTCAAAATATATGTAAAGGTGTTACAATTCTCACCAACATAGAAACATTCCACCCCCATAAAATTATTCTAGATTCTAATTAAAAAATATATATTTGATACTAAACCCCATATTTTTTATTACATGTCTCATGATCTTAATTAACATGGTACCAAATAACTCAGACCAATGGTATGGATATCTGATGAAGATATTTCTCTTGGGAATCTCGAATAATCACTAGATGTTGAATCATAGAATAATCAGATTCCAGATTAAATTCATTCAAAATCAAAACATGAGAAAGATTTAGATTAATAATTTTTTAGTTCTGAGGGATGGAATAGGTCATGATATGATATCAAATCTGATTGAAATACTAACTGGTATACCACCCTAACATGTATTTCAGTTATCTCAAATGGCATGAAATACCTTATAATTATATTCCCATTCTTACTAAGATTATTGTGGTCTATGTGAGGTGCCAACTTCAAGGCCAAATGATCCCCCATATATAATTCCAGGTCTCAACACCCTTGATTAGAAAAATATTTGTGGTATCTCTACATTTTCATCAATATTTTAATCATCAAATAGAGATCCTTATAAATTTCTTACATAATACCAAGTCCTAAAAATGATGTCTTGCCCACCACAACACAACATAGTGTCGATCGAAATAAATGACCATAATGTTTATAATTGCGATCCATACATTTAGAGGATTGGTAAGTATTATTATTTTCAAGGTAAAACAATCCCCAATGTCTCTCCCATGTGCCTCTAGAATCAAACACACATTCTAGGATCATGTATTCCATTATATAATTTTCATGCTCCATAGGACCATCCATTTGAGGGTGGTACATCACACTCAACTTGACTTGTGACCCCTTTTTTTTTGAAGCCCTTCAAAAAACTATTATGTGAAATAGAGGTCCATATCTAAAACAATATCTAATCAAACACATAGAAGCCTTAATATCCCAAGAATATAAAATGATCCCAATTCATCCACTTTTTCAGAATTGTTTGTTAGAATAAAATGGGATTTTTTTAGATGCCTAATCACAACCCATATGAAATTCCTTCCCTGGAGTGCATATGGTATACTAACCATGGAATCAATGAATACCTCATCCCATATATATGTAGGAACAGAAAATGACTAATGAAAAATGGAGGCCCTTTATTGTAATAATTTAACCTTCGTACATGTATAGTAGATTGATAAAAATCATCTATGTCTCATCTCATACCTATCCAACACAACTGGTGGTTAAAATAATATAAACTATTTGTGATTTCACAATGAATAACCCACTAAAACTGGTGGATATCCTATATCCACACCTTCCACAATGACAACAACCCCATAAAATGACCTCAGAAGAAGTGACCTCCTTCAAGTGACAATGGACATTCATATGGCACCATCCAACTATTTATGAACTGCATTGTGTTCAGAAACAACTCATCACCAGAATGATCATAGTGAATTTACTCCATGTGGGAGGGTGTCAACATAAAACTAGACAAGAACACAAATACACTATTCTCCTTTGTCTCCAAATACATCTAAGAGAAAAGACAACTCAAATTCCACTCAAAACTAGACTCTTTCAATGATTCCAATATAACATTCCATATTAAGGAATATACTACTAGATTACCTTTTAATGGTGTATATATGATAATAAAATTGAACCCTTAATGTTACTTGACCCAATGACACTACTATTGATCTAGGTGTTTTTTAAATAAAAAGTAGTCCATGATTTTTTATCATAATAGTCCACAAACATCCCCTAAAAATATAATGATGACACTTATTCAATGAATGCATCACTACCACTAATTATAGTTCATGTGTTAGGTTGTTCTTATCCTATAGTTAGAGATTTTGAGAAACATGCACCACTATATGGTCATTCTGCATTAGCACACACCCAATACCCATACCATAGGCATCATAGAAGAACACATATCCATTTCCCAAAATTGCAATGATCAAAACCTGGGTTGTGGTCTTCCTTCTTTTAAGATCCTCTATAGAAACTTGATACTAGAAAATCCATTGAAACATTACCCCTCATTGGGTATGTTTAATCATGGATGAATCAAGATGAGTTAAATCCAAAAAAATCCAATTCTAATACTCGACCAGTGCCAAAAAAACTCATGGTATTGAAAAAATTATTGAGATTATCTTTTGAAATCACTACAGTAATCTTCATAGGGTTCATCAAAACCCCTTGTTCAGAGATCACATGAGACAGAAACTTCACCTCCAAAATCTAGTAGGTGAAATTAAAAAAATTTGGAAAGTGGTGATGATATATAAGGGTTTCTACCATAATCCTTGAATATCGCTCATGATCCTCCTCATTCTTTGAATTAACAAGGAATTCATCGAGAAAAAACCATGACAAATGAGTCTAGATACTAGAAGAAAAATTTGTTTATAATAATTATAATGGCCACTAGATTATTTTCTATTTTGAAAGGAATTACTAAATAGAAAAAATGGATATACCTCCTTTGAATGACTGTCATTGGACCATCTTCCTCTTTGACTCTAACATGTTGATACACAAAATGATAGTCTATATTATAGAACCATTATGTATCCTTTAGATGATCGAAAATGCCATCATTATGGGAAAAATATATTTGTTTTTAATTATTACCATATTTGTCTTTTGATAATAGATGCACAACCAGATTAAACCATAAGCCTTATTCATGAACAAAACTGTGCCATCCCATGGTGAGATTCCCAGGAGAATGATTCCTTTTGATTTCAAATCATCCTATTACGAATTTAATTTTATCAACATGGTGGGATCAATATTTCACGAATGATGATATATCAACTATTACCCCAATTTTAAGTCAATGGTAAAATACAAATTCTTCTCATGGGGAAATCCTAAAAAAACCTCTAGAAACACCTCTGGGAACTCATCCAAAATTGGAGGTAATCAACCCACATAATCAACACCACCATCTTCTAGTTTGAGTTGTGTGATCTGAAAATAAATACTACCCAACTCTAGAAGTGGAGGTCCCACACGTCCTGGATGAGGATCCTACCCACCTTGAAATACCTGGGAACTTCCATCAGGTTAAAAAAACACGCTCACCACCTATAATAATCAATGTTCTTAAAGAAACACACGATCCAATCTGAATTATTGATCATGTTGAAGGGGAATATTTCTAAAACCTTGAAATAAAATTTCAACTTGACATTAGACATTGTGACTTCCCAAGACTGACACCTGGAACCATGCAGTCACTTTATACCAAGCACTGTCACCAGCTCCATCGCATATAACAAAAGATTATTGGAATATATACATAAATCCACCACATACGAAAAAATAAAATAAATAGTGGCACCCATACAAAATAATAACATTAGTTATAGATGATGAAATAATAATTATACCTCTAACTTTGGAAGTTCTTATATCTGATTCAACTAGTTCATGTTCCACAACATGAAGATGTCTTGTCTCTTTTTAATCTGATGAATGACCCCTGACATGCTGCTATTACATGAAATATCTCTGAAATTATTAAGACCTATCCCTAGAACTATGACTACCAAACATTGAACCCACTATCTTGGATGACTCTGACTATGTTGAAATCCCCCTAGAGACCACAACACTTGTTCCACCTAGATATTAGAACTCCACTTTGTAAAACTGCTACAGGTTCCCCATATTTCGAAACTTAAGGAAAGTATTACATAGGTCCTAACACATTGAATTCATATCCCATTCCTTCCCACCCAGATTTAAAAAGACTGAACTAGCATATGAAGCCATATATTAAGACAGTCATGAAGGATAATTTGAACTACCTCATCCATTCTTCCAATACTCGTTATACTTCCTCTTCTTCATAGATAAATTGCTACCGTCGAAGACCAAAATTGGGACTATTATAGATAATGATAAAATCCCACTTTTGTCAAAATCAACCATAAAATCACAAAATAGCACCTAAAAAATACTTTAACTTGATTAATAATACTTGATATCAGATGTCCAGCTACAATCCCACTTTAAAGAGTGGATCCTTCAGCTTCTAGATAGAAACTACCTCAGGTGAAAAGTAGACTAACTCATTGAGATGATTTTCATACTCCATCATGGTATGAAATCCATTTATGGAGATCCAAAAAATAGTAGTCCTGATGAATTATATGGTCTCCAAGTAAAAAAACTCATTGAATATGGCCTTGAAATACATCAATCCCATCAGATCATACTTATCTTCCTGAAAACCTGAGTCCCACCACCTTTGACTAGGACCTTCCAATAAGAAAAATGCACATTTTTCCATTACTGAATTAGGAGTGTCATAAAATACAATCATAGTATAAATATTCAAAAGTAAATACTATGCAACCTATGTACATATTATCCATAGAAAGGTTTGATGATAATTATTGAGGAAATCCTTGGGAGTTTTATTTTTAAGACCTTGTTCAGCTTCCCCAACTTGAGAAGGAAGAGTGACCTATCCATGAACCAAATCATGGATAGGTCAAACCATGTCATCCATAAGTATTTGAATAGGTGTCGAGGGGGATGTCTCTATGGCCTTTTCATGTTGTTTTAATGGAGTTATTCAGGAAAGAATGTTTCCAAAACATCCAATAAACACACGGTAACAAAAAAAATAATAGTCTAAAAAATTTATGCAACAAAAAATTCCAATCACTAATATAAGTCAAAGTAAAACCCCATCCATCATCATAACATGCCGAATAACTTCACCCCTAATGTCCATGCACAGTTTGTAGTCTTTACATCTCACCGGGAGGAGATGTCAACTAATTTCCAATCATCCCATGGAGACCCAAGGTCCATAACGAGGTGTGGTGGATATACACCCCACATGGAAACAGAATCTCATGAACTTAATATCCTATAATTTTTCTATCCATATTATTCCCAAATTACATGACTGAAGGAACAAGAAAAAACCCCATATGATACAAATTTTTCCTGATCCATGTTGTGGTTCCATTTATCACAAAACTCGACCAAACCCATGAAATTCCAAAAAGGGTGATCCCAATCCCCATGGGCATGAAAATAGTGCCTGGATAAAAAAAATAATTTTGTGAATGATTTCACCCATGAAAAACAACCATGAAAAATTCTCAAAAATAAAAATCACACCAATATCAATATCGATAACTAAATTGATACAACAATTTCATGACAATGATTTAAAAAATTTACCCAATAGTCAAAATACAAAAAAGGGTGGGAAACAAACTACATAACTCAACATTTATGAAATAAGAAGGTAAAAACTGTAAATCCACACACACTAACACCTGAAGTAAGACGAAAAATAGGAACCAAGTCCACAATCACCACCTTGATACATATTTCCTTTACCTAGGAAAAAATAACAATATCTGTATACACATAAATGTGTGTTTTGGGTGTGAGACAAATACCATTATTATGCCACCCAAAATAGAGATTCTATTCCATTATATTAAAATAAATTTCACCAAGATAGTGGAATGAAAAAATCAGGAAAAGTTTTAATAAAACATTTAAATAGAATTTTTTTAGGAAAATCAATCTTTTAAATAATAAATGAATGTAAGGTCCACCATAATAGGATTGTGGGAACGACATCCCAATAGACCACCATCGGTATTCCTTAAACGTAATAGCAATAGTGGGACCTTAGTAACCTCATACATTGGTGAATCTTGGTATAACAACCATAACCTACAACATCCTCATGCACGATCCACTATAGGGGAAATCATCCGAAGGTCTAGTGGACACCAATTATTATCATAGTTTAGTTTGTGTTTTATTGTCAGTGATGTTGGATGAAACTGGGCATCGGACCTTCCAATCCAAATATTGTAATAGTCCTAATTCAAACACCAAAATACTTAAGATTACCCTTTTACTCAAATTCCATCTCACATGACACAATGATAACGATGTTCACATACAGACACCTAACAATAAGAACATACATGAAAAACACCATTTTCAAAGGATAACCCCCTTTGAAATCCATTTTCACACCAAATTCATTTTAATAACCACTTTACACCACTCACACAATTTATTAATCACATTTGAGAATCACAAAAATGAGGGACAAATGAAATTCAACTATTATTTTTTAAAAATCCAACTTTCATCAAATAAGCACCCCAAATTCTTTTCAAAACACATATTAAACCATTCATAGAATCTATAGAACACATTAATGATGAAATGAATTCATAAAAAATTCATCTAATAACTCTAAAGAATAAAATCACCTACCTCAAGCTTGGAATAATTTTAAATAAGGTGGAAAACCAAAACCAAACCTCAATGGGACCCAATAAAAGAGAGGTCAAACTATAATCACAATGATTTAACCTAGAGAACAATGGTTCATAAATCTTTAGGGAAACCAATCTTCTGGATAAAGAAGAAAAAATTAGCTAGAAAGAATAACCATAAAATAAGGAGAAAATCAAGAATTTAGGGACTAGATGATTTCACCAACAATCCACACCAAATCCATCCAAAAATTGATGTTACAAGGAAAAATGAGGACGAGAGGGGTATCCTAGTGTTTTAAATCCTTAATAGGGAATAATATGGTGAAATTGGCATTAAATTAGATGAATAAATATAGTAACTCACCATTTTAATTACCTAGACAAGACACCCAATTAGCACATATGATTTTCCAATCCATGTAGAAATTGTTCAGGTTTCCTTATCCAAGAGGAAATTGTCCACATTATTTCCTAGTGGAGGGAACATGTTTTTCTAGTAGGCTATTCAACGTGGACAATACCTCAATCTAGGGTGAACATTTTATGTTGGGACGACACACATTTTTCTATTAACCATGTATTTAAAATGGAAAGCCTACAGTTGGGTCAGAAAATCCCATTTTTTCTCCAAAAACTTCATGGAAAACTAATGATCCAAGATAAGTACCAAATAATCAATAAAATTACCTCAAAATCAAATAAAAAAGTAATAATTATATACTCCCATAGATAACTTATCCAATGACACATAAAAATAGATTATTTATACTTACAGATATCATCTCATAATCTACCACCAAAGAGGTTACTAGGTGATAACATTATAAGAGGTAGTATTATATTATAAAGAGTAATTTCAATTGATTATTTACATTCACTGTGTACTATAATAGTATTTTATTTGACTGTATATATTTATTTAATAATATCATTATATCATTTCATGTTTCTCAACATGTTGCATAAATAATATGTTTTTTTTGAATTTGGAAGATACTAAACGACATTATTAGATTAATGTTATATATAACAATAAATAATATTTAATAATATGTGTTAATAACATTCAAATATTCTAATATACATGCAATCCATTTGACAAATATTTGGATCTATAACATAAAATCCAAAAAAATCCCACATGGACGAATAAAATGGTCTATGACTTTCACTTCACAAGACCTCACAAGATGACCAAGTTTCTATTGAGTCATGGTTTTAGTTAGTGGTTCCATTATATTGTCTTCCATGTCAATTTTTCAGTTTTAATTTACCTCTTTGATAAATATCCTTTGAAAGATGATACAAGTGTTGTACATTATATATCCACTAATGTGACCTTGTTTTTTATGTGTGATAAACCAGTGTGGTATTAAGAAAATAGAGTGTGATATGATTTTTACTGTTAGGTACCACATCCAGTAGTTGGATGAAGTTGTGTATCAAAACTACTTCTCACAATACCTCAAATGATTTAATATAATCAAAATGCATTAAAACATCTACACCAAAAACTTATTTGAGATCGTTACACTCACAAAATATCCATTTTCAGCTCATATGTATCACATCTTGGATTTTAGAGAATCGCTACAACAGAATTGCCATTTAGCGGCGGTTTTTGTGTGTGTCTATTGGCGGTTTAAACCGCTGCTACATTGTTTAGCGGTGGTTTACAGAAACCACCGCCTAATAGGTCATTGCCAATCTATTAGAATCAGTTATTTGCGTTTAGTTCCGGTTTCAGGAAAGTGTCATAGCTACCTAATTTTGCGGCAGTTTTTCTAAATTTAGCGGCGGTTTTACAGGACCTAGATATCACGTTATTCGCGGCGGTTATAACCGCCATGAATAAACTCAAATTCCAGCGTCCATAAAACCGCCGCTAAATCCACATGAACCGCCGCGTAATGAGGCAGCCACGATGATCCTATTTAGCGGCAGTTATAACCAACGCTAAATGTAATTTTTATTTTACATTTATTGGCGTTTTCACATTTTAGCGGTGGTTTAAACCGCCGCCAATATACATTTCGCGGTGGTTAAAACCACCGCGAAAAGCTGCCCAGAATAAAAATAATAATTAATTTCTTCTACTACACCACTTCCCTGAAAAACAAATAAAACTAGAAATATAAACCAAATGAGAACAACACCCAAAATAGGGACCAATAAGAAGGAATCACATATCATATTGGCCAACCAGTTCACTACACCTCCTGTGTAGGAGGACAAAGTCATCAGACTCAGAAAAAAATGTTTCAACATAGACCCACATAACCTTCCATGAAAGTTAATTATCTTTTTATGAAGGCTCAGAGGGCACCTTTGTTATTAAAATAACACAATACAAAATATATATGATGTGAATCCTACATGGCAAAAATTATGCATGAGATTCCACTTTATTTCCCATAAAAAACAAATCCAATCCACTGTATAACCCCTCTGATTCATGGTTTAAAATATTTAAATCAATATCATCGAGGAAGGTCGCAATATGAAAAAAGAACTACAACATAACGTCACCCAAGGAAGAACCATTATAAATTGACCTCTAGGTCCTTGTGTCATGATAGAGGCAGACACACCATAAATAACCAACTAGAAGAACTCTAAATTCATCCATTGAACACCATGTCATAACAAGAAAGTACCACACACTGAAGGAACTCTACTTAAAACTTCATCCTCTTGTTGATTTTATTTTAGAACCTTCTATCTCTTACAACTGCATGTAAATTATCCTCCAAACCTCTCGACTCTGTTCACCACTTGAGGTTTGTAGTCAGCTACTAAGTTTTAATTTTATCACTAATATTTTATCTTTGTTTAACATTATATTAGCCTCATCCTTTACTCCACGTTATATCTCCATTCTTGATATCAATTGTCTTAAAAAATCTATATTTTCTTTTAATCTCAAAACCTCTTTCACATATAGCTTCATTTTATTATTGATTTTTATTGAGTGGATTTACAACTTGGAAATTAGTTATAAATAAATCCTTTAAACCTAATGATTTAGAACCTCATATAAGAAACAAGAACTTCTGTTAATAACTCCAGTGGTATCCATCAAGATTTCTTCTTCCATATCCTCAATTGGATACCACATTATATGTTCTAATTTCACTTTTTATTACCATATTTTGATTGATAGAATTGAATACTTTATATAAGGATTTTACACCACTTGAACTACAAATCTAACTCTATACCACATCAACTATTTCATTACTATTTATAATTTCGTATTTAACAATAAATGACCCAATTTGTTCAACACATCAACAATGGGCCTCCCCAAAGTGTCCACAACAATATCCCATGGATCACTATGAAATGACCCAATTTATTCAACACATCAACACTGGTTTTAATTCCTATTCATCCAAAATCTCGACTACCAATTCAAACACAGACCAAAATGGAATGATGTATACCACACTCGAGAAATGAAGACATAAAAAGAAACATAAAAAATCAATAAAATGCATAAAAAGTTACATGAGAAATCAATGAAATTTTCGGACATGAAAACGTGTGGTGGAAACTATGTGCCACAAATGTTACATATACAAACCAACTATTTCCATTTTTGTTCAACACATCAACAATACAACTACTCAGGGTCCGATAATGCATCGTCACTCTATCCACCTTAAATTCCACATTGTGCTGTCACTTATAAGAACATTATATTGAAAATTAAATATGGTTGCATGTTTATATTAAAACATAAAACCAATGAATGTTAGCAAACTAAATGATTTTGATTTTCTACAATTTACCTGTATACCACCAATCGATGCACTCCCACCGGGGGAATATCTACTCATCTGCTGATGTATTTCAGTCAAATTTTTCTGCAATGCAGATATCTGATCCCCCTGCTAGTGAATTATGATTCATAAAGAAATAATCTCTTTCAAAGCATCTCCGGGTATGGGCTGACTAAATTCAGGAGTAGATGTAGCAGCTACCCCCGGTGGCCTGCTAAAATCTTCAGATGACACGGGTCCCAAACCCATCATGCGCACTCTCCCAGGATACTCCTTCCAAAGGACTTTAGCAACCGGGTCATCTAAGAGATAGAGTAGGAATGCGCAGGATTGGAATCCCATAGTTCTTTAATTTTGACCTATAAAGTAAATATCAATATATATCAACACAGTAAAAACAGATAATAAGTTATTATGATAAAAAATTGTCTTCATACCCCAACTTCTTTTGTAGGATCATTAATAAAACATCCATATGATTTCTTGTGAACATCCAACCACAGTTCGTTTCTGGATGATTAATGGCCTATACTCGGTGACTATATTAATAAAATAGAAATCAAAAATTCAATATATTAAACAGATAATATTTTCTTATAAATATTTAAACTATTTAAAATATTACCAATGTCGTTCGACTTCTAGAAAAACATATTGAGCCCCCAGTGTGAGGGATGACTTGCTTCGCTCAGTTTGACACATTCTCTCATGAGAGATCCTGAAATAAATAAAATTAAATTCAATACTGATGTATTGAATGTCATGTCCTTTTCATATACATGTATAAATGTAAAATTATGATAATATAATAATATATATATTTCAATACGATCCGCTTCTGATCTCGATTCCTGTCAACAAACACTTTCCACTTCTCTTCGGTACCCCTCTGGGTAGCTTCTCATACATTTGCAGCACGGTCAATGAAGAATGATTGACATCACACCATAGTCTCCATTTAAAATCTTTCCACTTCTTACCTAGATTTTTCAACGTCTACTTCCGTGCTATCACATCAGCAACGGTAAAGTGGAAGAAAATCTATATACAGAAATACATTTTTAATATATTAGTAACATTACATTCAATTAAACCATAATGTAATAAATTTACCTTGATTTGGGAATCAAAGATTACATTTTCCATCTTGGAGGCATATGTCTCCAATATTCATATGAAATCGGAAGGGAAATGGGCTCCGCTGCTAGCTGGCCTAGAATTGGGCCAAGTAACCCCACGACATCATCCATAGGGACCCCGTAAGAATCAAATGGAACAACAATCTTCTCGCCATTCAGATTCCAAACATCTGAACTTTTTAGGGTTTTCTCCACAGTTTCATTTTTTTCATCTTCAATGAGCAAACAATAAGTATAAACAAAATACAATAAATTTATTTAATTTAAATTTGTGCCTATAACAGTGACACTATAGTATGTCCGGGATGAACTGGAAGGGGAGTGTCGATGCCCCACTGTCGAGGCTCTTGAAGGGGGATTCGACGACTCAGCCTCTACGAGGACATCCACAGATGGTGTGAGAGATGGTGCAGGGTGAGATAGTGTAGGGGTGTTGGAAGCTAGTGCCTCAGATGTTGTGGGGAGGAATCCAGATAGAGCGTCATCTATCTCTGAACTGGATGAAATAATGTACCGCTTATTCATTGGCATTCCTATTATTCAATCAAATAAAATTAAGTTCAGAATATATATTTCAAAAAAATTATACAGAAAAATAAATTAAAAATGATAATAGATAGAGTACTAAGAGGAAAAATATATATAACAATGATATTGAATGACTACAGAAATGAAACAAGTGGTTTCTGAATAAATAAATAATTGTACATACAATAATTTTCCCCTTCAATCATGTTGGTTTCCTGCTCCATTTCTTTATCCACTTCATTCATCCTTGATAGACTAATATTTTCAATATCATGAAGGACAAATAATTCTGCTTCCTGCTGCTGATTAAATTCAATTTCATAGGTCAAATTTTCCACTTCATCACCCATATCATACAAATCTATTTGTATTATGTGAGAAACTACACTCCACCCTTCATCGACAATATAATTCACATAATATACCATTTTTTCTGGCGATGCTAAGATATATGGATCATGCAATTCGTGATCACCAATATCCATCAAGCGAGAGAAGTTCACAGAAGTAAATTTCAAGGAATCTCTTTTAACACCCCTGATAATATCGACCCATTTTCATTTGAATAAAACAACCAAAAAATGTTTGTGGTAGTATAATTCAATAATATAATTCATCTTTCCATATTTTTACACTTCAAAAAATGTAAATATACCCCTATTCTATGTTCTTAAACCAACTTCTCGATCGAATGTACGAAATCTAAATCCATTCACATTATAAGCATTGAACTTTATAACTTCTTTTAGAGAACCTCTAGAAATAAACTACAAATATTCTGACACCTCTGTTCGAGTATCAGTATTCATGATCTAAAAAAGAAATATAATTTATTATATTTACAAAATGTATGTGTCAACGTAATATTCATATTTATTTCAAAATATATGAACTTACACGTTGTGAAAACCATTATACAAGATCTTTATTAACAGCTTTCATTATATCTTTCTAATTTCTAGTTCAGCCTCTCATTCGTCTATTTGTTTGTATCCTCAACTCTTCAATAAATGGATCTGCAATTTCACTATTCAGCAGCACATATCTATGTGCCTATAATAATTCCAATTCAGTTAGTGTCACATTTGAGGTCCTCCCAACTGATCGACCAAAAGCAGGAAATATTTTTGATTTATGATGTATTTGATATTGAGTCGATGTGTCGTCAACACGTCCAAATCGATTAAATCTTATCCCAATATCGTCCAAGTATCGAGAAAAAAAGGTAAGACACTCCTCAGCCACATAGCCTTCAACAATTGATCCTTATTGTTTAGCTTTATTTCTCACGTATTATTTCAAATGCCCAAGATATCAGTAAAATAAAATAAACATAATTATGCATTTAATTAAGTACCAAATTCTTTTTACTTCACTGGAAAACATATAAATAATGTTCCTCTCAATTGGATACATCCATTGATAATGAACTGGGCCTCCTAATTTAGCTTCCTCAACCAAATGCACAGTTAAATGCATCATTACAGAAAAAATGGATGGAGGAAATATCATATCCACTGTGAAAAGGGTCAATAAAAATATATCCTGGAGGTTGTCAAGATGAAATGGATGTAGAGATTTCTCACATAGTTTTCTGAAAAATGTGTGCAGTACTGGAGTACAATAGTAGTAATTTTTTCAGGTAATAATGTAGGCAATGCCAATGGTAGTAACAGTTGTAACAAAATATGTGAATTGTGGCTTTTCAATCCATGTAACTTATGATTCTTCAATTCAACACCCCTCGAGATGTTACTTGAATACCCATTAGATACCTTAAGATTCTTTAAAATTCGAAAGAATGTATATTTAGCCCTATTTTTCATTGGAAAAATTTCCAGATGATACTTTTCAATCTCATCTGGCCAGTGATCGCATTTTATGTTCATTACTTGTAAGTATTTGCGAGCATTGAGATGATCTTTTTACTTTCCATTCCCATTAAGCAATGTGAAAATCAAATTATCACAAACATTCTTCTCAATATGCATTACTTCAAGATTATTCCGCAAAAAATTATATTCCCAATACGATAGTTTGAGGAATATACTTTTTTTATTCCATTTTTGCGTTCCGGTTTCTCATGACGATGCACTTCAGACCCATATTCTACTATCATTCAAATTATGAACCTTCCCATATTCTGTTTCAACATTTTCAAGCTGTGTCAATATTTCAGAAACATTTGAAAACTTTGGTGGTAGTCTATAATCAATGGAACCATTAAATTTTGATATGTTCAGCCGAAATCTATGATATGCATCGAGAAATCTTTGATGACACAAGAAGCACCATTTTCTACTGTGAGGTAGCCGTTTGGGCTCAAAATCAAAGTTACAAACTAGACAATCCTAACCCGTGTAAGTGTTCCATCCAGATAAATTCCTAATCCCAGGGCAGTCACTGATGGTCCACATTAAAGAAGCATGCATTTTGAACATTGTTTTAGAAGATGCATCAGATGTCTCAACACCGTTGCTCCATAACTCCAACAATTCATCAATCAATGGCTGCAAGTATAAATTAATATCATTTCTAGGCATTTGTTTTCCAGGAATAATCATCAAAAGGAAAAAAGATTTTTTTTTGTATGCACATCCACAGAGGCAGATTATATGGGATCGAAACAACTTGCCAAATGTTATAATTGGTACTCAATGTCCCAAATTGGTTGAATCCATCGGTAACGAATCCCAATGTAACATTCCATGGATCATCTAATAAATATAGATGTCATGAATCAAATGCCTTCCAGAATTGGGAATCTCGTGGATGTCTCATTAACCCATCATTGTTATTATCTATAGAATGCCACTTCATGTGTTCAGCAGTTTTTGATGAGAAGAACAATCTTTTCAATCGAGTCTTTAAAGGAAATTAATGCAAAAACATTGCAGGTGTTCTCCTTTTCTTCTTCTCCATGAAAAGATGTTCATTCTGACTTCCAACATCACCCTTTTCCTTCCATCTAGAAGATGAAAATTTCTTTCAATTCTGTCTACTTGAATCCTCTCCCCAATAAATCATACAATCATTGGGACACACATGTATTTTTTTATAATTCAGACCAATCTTGTTAACAACTTTTTTCATATCATAAAAATATTCGGAGATTTTTTGCTTCAGGAAATGAATCACGAATCAATTCCAATATCATGGAAATTGCCTTATATGTAATTCCACATAGACATTTGATATGGTACAACTTCAGAAAAAATGAAAGCATTGAATATTTCAATCACCCACTATAAAACTCTTGATTTCCATCATCAACTAAATCATGAAGCACATTTTCCTCAGTGAAGTTTTCTCTTACATTTGGCTCCACAGAATCAAGAGGAGGATCCAATGATATGTGACAATCATGATATTCCTGTGTAAGAGTCTCAAAATGATCACTTGTCACATTGCAATTTTAGCCCCCTCTTCTTGTTGTTCTAATATGTTTTGATGCTGACAGTGTTGTCTTACAGTGCCTACTTCATCATTTATTATGTTTTTCATTTCATTTTACATTGTCGACGAACTTGGGACCTGATTCTGTGGATTAACATCATTGCTCAATCTTTCTGTAACGTTCGATTATCTAAGCCAAATCCAACACAAATATTGATAAGGGAATTGCTTCAGTATTAAATGATCATAAACGTCATGTCTCTTCAACCATGTTATAAATTTACATTTAGGACACATGCATTTTATTCTCCATTCAATGTATCAATTAGAAATTAAAAAAACTAAAAACTCATTCAAACCCTTAACACACTGAGGTGTGTTCCTCAGTAATGTGATCCAGCTTTTATCCATGTATATCACAATGATCCAATTGAAAAAACAAGTAATTTCATAAAATACAATTAAAAAAATCATTAAATATATTCAAAAAAGTAATCATTAAAAAAATCTAAATGAAAACTACCGAAAATCCAAAAATAATTTCAACAATCAAAGGTCCCAAAACCAAAACTCCAAAAAATTATCAAACATGAGACATCTTCTATAACCCCATCATAATAAACAAAAAATGATGAAAAAAATTTCCATAATAGAGAAAAATTCAAGGATATATCAAGAAATGGGTCTCAAAATTCCTCAAAGTCCCTAAACTAGAAGCACAAAATGGATGAACTCTTTCTATAAAAATGGGAATTTTCATCAGGTTATGGTTCATGTTGCCTCTACTCCTTGAATAGAGGATTCTCTTCATTCCCACTATTAATTTGTTGCATAACTGATAAAACTAAGGAATGAACAACCATCGATTTCCAAGAATATTTAGCTTCCATTTACATGTCCCTAGTGACAACCTCCAAAATGGATGTTATGCCAAAAGAAAGCAGGGATGTACCAAGGTTTGGGTGAAGACCATCACCAAAGAAATGATCATTCTCATAATTGATGACCCCTATCTTTGGAGAATATATACCAAACCTTGAAAGGTTATTGACATACTCCCATACTGATCTGTCACCAATAAAAAGTCTCATGAGCACAGTCTATTTCTCTACATTCATTCCCTTAGGAAATAACCATAAAAATAATCAATCTTGATGAGATTCCAATTCATACATTCATGAAGTTAAGAAGGTACCACTGACTCCCACAAGACTCTACTAAAACTATAAATCCAATTCTAAAAAATTCTCACCCACAAAGTATCAGGTTCCCTAAGATAATTTAGGATCACCTCAATTTGTTCCAACTACCTAACTGATTCGACTGACCCTTGAAAAACCCTTAATGAAGGAAGATAGTGATTTAGGAATCCTATGATGGTGTCCGAGATTGAAAATGATTTAACATCAACAAATAAACACGTATTCTAGGTCAGAATAAGAACTAAAGAATCCTTTTTGAAAATTACATTGGACAACAATAACATCTAAATAAACTATATCCATCAAATACCCAAAATAAATCCTAATTATTCTATATGAATGTAAGAATAAAAAAATATAAATTTAACAATGAAAAAACTAATGAAACCGACCTTACTTTTTGTTTTAAACTACCATTTTTATAAGTAATTATGAAATACCACCTCCAATAAGTGTGAACCTCATTTGGAAAATACAGATTGGAGAGGAGTTGAAATAGGATAATAGGGGGATAAGTTGTGATGTAAATGCTTTGGCTTTGTAGGATGGGTGTCTAGGCGCAAACCATGAGTACATTTGTGAAGCCTGAGAACATGAATATGAAATAGGATAATAGGGGGATAAAAGAGTGATCTCTAAAAATTTCCAAAACTAGACTCAAATTACTCAATGGATTCTCCTCGGTTTAATATTAAATCAATATGTCATACCCAAATACCACTAAAATGAATCAGGATAATCATGGAATGTAATGTTGTTCAACACTATTAAAATTATGAGGTCATTTATTAGACTAAAAGTCATAGAAATATACATTTAATGTCCATACCGACTCTGGAAGAAAATCTCTAATATATCAAACTCTATTATTCTTAACTAGTGAAAACCAGAATGGTGATAAATATTTCAGACCCAGTTATTCACTTTCAACTGATCAAACATATCACCAGTCTAAGGCAATAAAAAATTGTTCTTTACTATGACTCGATTCATCTTTCGGTAATCATTACAAAGGTGAAGGGTTCTATAATATTTATTCACAAAAAACAAAGCCATTTCCCAATATTAAAGGCTTAGTAGAATAAATTAACAGCAATTTGATATCCAATTTAATTTATTAAAATCCCTATAAAATTTATTTGGATAATTTGTGTTCATTAAAATGATGAGTAATCGCTTTCTTACATCATATCAAGGTGACCTTAGCCATATCGAACAATAGAACCATTATATTGTGATGATTCCACCATACACATGTGTAATATTCTAAACAAAACTAATAAAAATACCATAATCATATATAAATGAATGTTAAACAAAATGGAATGAAGAAGATGGGGGATATCACCTAGAATCTCTATATACAAAATTCCACCCAAAACATCCTAGACTAAGGGGAGTCATAGGAGGGATGAGTATAAGGATGATGATCCAAAATGGGCTCCCCCATTTCGTTTGTTTAACCACGAATCCAATGGTATAACCTTAAAATTATGGTTCTTCCACTCCTTTAAAAAAATGAATTTATCACATTCATGATGTGACCATGATGGTAACATCATTACCATCTACCAAGTAGTGGGATCAACACCCCTGCTTATTTACACTATGATGAATCATTTCCCTTATGGTGTGAACATGTTTATAATGTTCACCTAAATAATTATTAAAGTTTATTTCCATTACGTGACTACCCCCCATCATAGTGCATCCATTTCATAGCTTTCTTCCCTTTTTCCAAAAATCTATATACTCATTGTACCATGATGTTATTGGCCATGACATGTCATCATATTTGTATCTAGGACATTAAACTACCTAAACACGATTATAGAGTTACTTAAGAATTTTTCTAAGACCTCCCTTGGTAAAATGGGTTATCCCCCTACCTAGATACCATCATGACATTACATGAGTGTCACATTTTGACTAACACCATAACTAAAATTAAACAACATGTTCAACCTAAACCTACTCCAACATCCACCCAAGAACATGATTCTCTTACTAGGCCTTAATAAATATCCAAAAACATCTCCTTGAGATAAGATAACTCTTATAATTACAATATGAATCCTAGTTCTCCAAAAAACACTTCTCTAGATTCCACTAAAAATTATCACACATCATGGTGTATATCATTACATAATCAATAAATCAATATCATTTATTCATCTATCTCCCTTTACATGTATTAATAAAAATACCATGTTTCTTAAATATCATCTTGAAACACCTTATTCCATACCCTATATGGTTAATAATGAATGGAAAATAAAAATCAATGTTTTAACACTACTTTAACACCTAACTTCAACATATTTTTTCCATCCCCAAACTCCACCAATACCATATTACATTATGGAAAATAATAAATGGAATGTAAAATAGATTTTATAGAATAATAAATGAGGGAAATAAATGTAGATAATATTGAGGATCACCAAATAAGACTCCTCTCAACCCACTTTCTCAACATGAAATTAAATTAAAACGAGGAAATGAATAACAGATATTGGGACACAATTTCCTCCCCTGACATCATTTCCATAAGTTATTTCTCAATAATTATAGAGTTAATAGATCATGAAAAAAAAATTAAATAATATATAATAAACATAAATAAAAAATTATATTTAACTTATTTTCTATGTTAATCCCCTACTAGGGAACTTATTACACAATGGGTATCCCAATATATTTACACACTCTATCCCACTTTCTTACTAGATAAGTCTAAAGAACAAAGGAATAAATTTCCATGATATCAAATCTTCATTCCCTACAAATTAATTCTATGTGGACTCCTTATTGATTATTTACTCAATTTTGTTAGACAATAGGTATGGGGAATATTTGGTGTTCCCCTCAGTACACGAATGTATTGCATGTGGTTTCCTTCTTAATTTATGGACATGATGAATTAAAACACCTCCTAAATTGAATATTAATCATCGAATATTTTATATTATTGAATGATTTGATATCATTGCCTTAGTAATTTATTCTTATAGTTTCTGATGAGGATACATAAAGTTATAATTTTAATATCAAGAATGGGATTGAGACTACATTGGTTGGTTGACATAGTTTTACAAAAAAATGTTGTGTTTAACTGGGTTCTTTATATATATTGACATTACATCTTGAGACTATTTTGATGATGAAAAATACTTCATATTGTATCACTATGTAATTTGAAATTGCCATGAAATAGAACATCATAATAATGATTAAAATATGTCCAAAATGAATCTTGTGGTAGAGACTAGGGTATCAATAGAGGATTGACATATCCTATGTTTTACCAGAAGATATAATTGTTTATTTGAATCCCTGTTAAGGCATAACGTGCTATATACGATTTTCAAACCTTAGGGTTTCTTATAGGTCAACAGGGAAGCAGGGCCGCCGGGGTCGAAGGGTCGTCGGGGTCATGGGGGGCTGAGGTCACCGAGGTCGCGGGGTCGCAGAGGTCGTGGGGTCACGGGGTCACTAGGGTCACCGGGGTTGTGTGGGAAGCGGGGGGGGGGGGGGGGGGGTGAATCTCGGTGAGGAAGGTCAGGGTGGGGGGAAGGGTCGAGCTATAAAAAAACAATGTTCTGTGGCGGTTTATTATAAACCGCCGTAAAACCATTTTTAAAAAAGGTTTACCGACAGTTCCTAGAACCACCACAAAAAACCACCGCTAAATAAGGGTTTTGTTGTAGTGATTATTAATAAATTTTGAAACTTGAATATAAAGACACTATATTCAGTAGTTCCTCATCTACTCCAAACATCAGGAATATTCCATTAGTATATCTTATATACTTAATTATAGTCTGGGATTCCATTTAATAGCTACCACCTGGGTCATTAATATATCTTCCTACTACACATATGGAATAAGTGACAACAATATTAGTATAAAACATATCATATATTACTACCCCAATCATTGAAACATACAGAATCCTTACCATACTCTATCATTTATCTCTTGACTGAGGACACATTTATCTAGAAGGATAAATTCCATGTGACATTGGAAATAACCCCCATGGATTTTTACATACAAAAATATATCATCAGTATATTTTGAATATATGTACCTTGAATTAGATAGGGAAACCTCTTAGACATATCATTATGGATATTGATGCAAAGAATAAATGATGTTTCGTTTAAGTTATTCATAGAAAATAATTTTTTCAACCATGTTTTGATAAAATGTAAGACCAGTATTTCTTTTACAATATGTTTTCCTTCATTGATATATAATTTTAACAAAACGACAAGACATCAAATAAAATTCGTATAGACAATGATATTTTATTCATTATTTATGAATCCAAATTTCAATATGGATTTATCAAATTGAATTTTCTATGACCCGGATACTTTATTTACTACATAAATGGATACTTTTATTATAAATATATTGTTTGAATTATTTGGTGTTTCAAAACCATTATGTTGAGTCATATATAAATCTTTGTAAAAGATCCCATTAAAGAAATAATTTTTTATATCTATTTTCCAAATTACATAGTTTTAGAAATCCATAATGTCATGTACAATTTTTATGGATTAAATTAGAGAAACTAGCAATAAATATTGGTCATAGTCAATTCCATGATGTTTTTTCAACTCTTTTGAAACCATTAATTCATTATATGTAATGAATTATCCATCTGTTTTTTTTTATTCTTATATATTCATTTTCAACCAATATATTTTACCTCCACTAGTGGATCTAAAAAAATATAGCTGGAATCTATTTTATAATCCATAGATTAATTTAATTTGGTAATATCTATTTCTCATACATATTTTATGTAGGCTGGAAGATCATTATTATAAACTAATAATCAGTCACCCTCATTAATATCTAGAAAACCATACCATTCTAGGCCGCAATCATCTATTTTATACAACATGGTACTTTTTCCATCAAAACATTTTCATACAAAAGTAATTGTGGAATTTTTTAATGTTCCAACTCATTTTAATCTTGATATTAGTCTTTATTGATGTATATATTTCCCTCAATATTTTATTTATAGATGTGATCCCCTTCAAAAAAGGTTGGATTTCCATTAATAGATAAATTATTTTTGTAGGGCTATATAGGTAATTTCGTTTAGTTTCCATAGGAATACATATCAATATATTTATAGTACATTATGGTGATATTTCATTTTCATAAATGGAATTAAAAATGGTTCAAAAACCCGCAATGGTATATGAAATGTCCTGGTTTTATTTTTATACCAAAACTGACATAGAATATGAGTTGCTTCTTCATTTTGAACTATGTTTAGAATATATCCATCTTTTTGTAACATACATCCCAAAAATATAATTTAAGACTCACTTGAATCCTCATCAATATCACCATGTCCCAAATTCATGGTTCCTCCTTTCACTTACACCATTCAACTGATGTATATAAAAAGAAGTGTGTTAAGAAAGAATAAAAAATTCATATAAATAATCAATGAATTATTGGTTAAGATATTATCTTATATACTCTAAGAAGAGTAAGATAATCTTCATACCAATATGGTTCTAGACAAAATTCATGTATTTCTTAAACTAGTCAAAATAATATGACTTATACCTCAACATGTATATATATCCATTTATACTTAAATCATTAGTCACTGTTATGAATTATGAGTACCCTCCTTTTAATTCAATTAGAAATGGACCAAGCATATCAGTATGAACTAGTTCAAGAATATATTTATCCATTTAACCATTTTAAATAAAAAGTGGGTTCTTTATTTTTCTATGTAATCAATGGTGGAATAAAGTAAGTGGGTTTAATAAAAATGAATTTAATTATACATATTGGATTCTTTTATTCAAATGATATGGATTTAGATAATGTATCTAGTGATCCATAGTTGGGGATGGTATGAGTCATGTGAACGTGTTTCGTTATCTATATCTATTACATATTTCACATAATCCAATATATAAATACTTTTAACAAATTTTTCATATAAAATTATCTCTATATAGAGGATATAATAATTATTTCAAAAAAAAATACCCACATGTATCAGGATTGGATATTAAAATAATGTTTTTGTAACATATGGGATATAATATCACCCTTTTAAACCCAACAACATTTATTTTTGTTATGTAATGACCCTGAATATTTATGGAATTTCCATTATTATAATTGTTTCGTACTTAGTAATGTAGTATAAAGAACATAGAACATATGATGAAACCATAAAATGTATAATTATATTTAAAAATTAATTCTTATATAATAAAAACGGTCAAAATAATTGATAATATTAAAATGGGATAAAAAATATAAAATAAGATAACTGAAATATGAAAATAAGGATCTTATCAATCTAATTGAATAACTACACTCATTATGAACCTTGTTGAAATGAAGAAAAATTTTCATAATGCGGCATTAATGTTTAAAAATAATATATATGTATAATATGAAGATAAAGTAGATGTGAATTCATTATGACTGATATATGAGGTATTTCTATGAAGCAAGGAACCCATGTGACTGTTGGAATGCTAATATGACTCTAATGAATAGTATCCAAAATGTTTTTAATAATAACATGGATGATAGAATTTTATCCTCACTTATCGATGTGTAAAATAATATTTATTTAACATTTAAATGAATTTATGGAATATTAATATAATAAAACATGTAAATAATTTTTTTAAATATTATAAATTAGTGACTGTTTTTTAAAACATTAATTTTTTAATTAATAATTATAAAAAATGTAAATATTTAAAAGAAATTTTATTTGTATAAAATGGGTAAAAAATAAAACTTTTAGATATATTACAATGATAAGACTATATTGTGACACTATATATTATTTTAGAAATGGTGAGAAACTCAAACATAAAATTTAAAATGATATTTTTAAAATAAATGGGGATTTAATTTAAAAACTAATTTTCTCATTTTCATAAAATTCAGTCAAAATAAATTGAATTTTTAAAATATAATAAAAATTAATTTTATTTTTTTTGTTTTTAAAAAATAATTGTAATTTTGTTAACTATGAAATAAAGTAATATATGGTATTTAAAATTAGAAGCTACATAGTTGAATTATTGAGCCATTAGTGAAGAAATAACCCATTAGTTAAAACTAATATATTCTATTTATTGTAAATAGATATAAGAATAATTACTATTGATTTTATTGAGTAAAAATAATAAACTAATGAATATTTTATAAAAAATTCCCCTCTAATCCCGTTATAAATACAACCCCTCACCACCCATCTTCATAACACATTTGGTTCCTTGGATGTAGTGAAACAACATCCCAAATTACATAACAAACCACTCACCCAAATCCAAGTTCAACATGTATCATTAAAATGCTTATTCGAAGTTATGTATTGAGTATTTCAAGAGGGAAATAGTTAAGAGGTAATATTATCAATTTAACTCTTCTAAATTCCTTATTTTTATAACATCATCGTACCTCTATCAAAAAAACTGGAATATTAAATTCCAGTATCGTATATAATTTTATGACAAAATGAAAATGGAATATCTACTTTCCATGACTTTATCATCCCTTCTTATATTTAAAAAGACACTATTTTTAAAATTATATTGGTTTATAGTTTCAATGGATGATGAGATTCAATTTTACAGTACCTCCTTCATGGAATTCTTAAATCCACATAAAATAGTTTAAATTGAACTAATTATGTATTATATATATTATTTCACATTTTATACTAAATATATAGAAATAATAATAAATAAAATTAAACCACGTTGTAATGGTCGCTGAAAAATGGCTAAATAATCTTACTATAAAAGACTAACATTCTTCTTAAAAGAATCATCACTATGTTGGAGCACATGTGAGAATTTGAGAGAATTTATATTTATATAAGTAAATTAATACCTCTAAATATCACTTCTGGAGTTATAGTACTATTTTATAAGAATATAAATATTCTTCCACAATTGATCCTACCTTAGAACTATGAAAAGAACACTACCAAAATTAAAATTAAAGTAATATATCTCAATTAAATTCATATAAAATAGTATATTATAATTATTATAAAGGAAATAATTATTTTAATATATCTTAATTAAGATCCTAATTAATCCAATGCAATTATCATGGATGTTAAGTGTACGTGATGAATGATTTTATCTGAACCACCTTTTTTATACGGGTTATGAAATTTCTCTCTCTAGATCACATTATATCTCTCTATAATATTATTGATTTATTATAATATATATTTCTATATATGTATATATCTAACACATATATTAATATTATATTTCCTTCCATTTATAGGGAAACACATGTCAATTGTTTTGTTTTCTAAAAGGATCCCATTTAATTCAACGGTTATTTTATGTTTACACCTTTAAATTAGTTTCCTTTTTTGAAAGAAATAAGCATGTACATGTTGTGATAGGTGCACCCAAATTGTGATCCAAAATATATGGTAATTTTTTGTCTCAGGATATGTTATTTATGTGATTATGTAGTAGGCCTAATAAAGCATGGGACACTACCCACCATGTGATGTTGTCTTGGCAATTATCCTTGAATTATTTTTTTGTTATGTAATATGTTGCAACCAAATTTGTATGTTTCAATGATATTATTGTTATATATTATATATTTAATTCATATATATTATTTTTCATGATTGTTGTCATTTATGTTATCATGCTATTCAATTTGGCTCTTATGTTTTTATTTATTACAATGGTTATTCTCTTACTAGAATTTATAGATCACCCATTTCATTTATGTATTCTCGGGGTTTTCCAATGATGATTTAGGATATAAATGAAATTTAATATCTTATTAAGGAAAAACACATATATTTCTTCATTATTTAGTTTATTTTTGACGTTTTATATTCCAATTCATCCTAACAAACTATGAATCTATATCATCTGGTGGTATTTATTGTAAAATATGTAGAAAATGCTAAAATTATATGTGTTAATGGATTGCTTTAAACTATTTGGTACCTTTATAATTTGTAGTTATTTTTGGGTATTAGGAAAAGAATAAATTAGTAAGAACCCTAGATATTAGTCTATGTTATTAAATATATCTTAGAATTTTGGTGATATTTATAGAGAGTGGTTTTCAAGAAATTACATCCCAATCTGGATACTATAAGAAGATTTGGATTTAGAAATGTTATAACTATGGGTAATTACACCAAAATTACTCATTGGGAATTTCACATTAAGCATGTAGTGCACAAAAATTTGCCTTATTGCACTCTAGGGTTATCACTTCTGGGGTGTTTTCTTTTGGATGTTCACAATCTCTTTATGAGTAATTATATAAGACACAAATATGTTGTAAGGAAAGAAAACTGAATAGGGAATTTTTCAAGGAGAACCTAGATTGATACATTGGGACTCATAAGTTAGGATATACTTTTAATTTATAAGTTATTACTTCTGTGTTCATATTATCCATTTTTATATGAGTAATTGTTCATGTATTTTAATAAAATATTTCCTTTATTTTAGTTAATGGTTGGAAATATGAGAAACAATGCAAGAAACCCACGAGATTGAACAATTTCTTGTTTCTCTAATTATATTCCTATCATTTTTGATAGAGGAGATTGGAACCTATTGGAAATACTATCTCAAAAAAATCATACCCTGAATAATAAGTTTAATCAAATGGAACACCCTACATATCATATGAAAGATAAAATCAGGGTTTATTCCCTTACGTGAAAGAGGACTCCAGCCTTTACTAGATAATATGATCCTATTTTCAAGATAAACTGACTAAGTTCATTTGGAATACATTATTTATCCCCCAATTCCTATAATAAGAGAAGATGATTTTGTTAGTCGATCAATTTGAAGGGGAATCCAATAATTGGTGTACACATATCAAGAACAAAATGTCAAATAATGAAATTGATTCCATTAAATGGGAAGGATTAAAGAAATTATTTTCCCTTAAAATTAATCCTCTACACCCCTTCATAAAATGGATATGAATTTTCTTAAACCAAATAAAATGGGTGATGAGTCTATCAGGGTGTTTGAAGAAAGCATTGCAAAGATTTTATAGTATATATTTATATTTTTTATGAATACTAACATAACTTTAGACTACATATTTAGTTGGTTAATGTCAAAACCATTAAATTCATTAGGGATTGATTAATTTGACAACTATGAAGATATTGTTTATTGTTACCTTATGGTTCATATAGAGATTAGAGACTCGTATTTCTCTCATGGACCTTGAGTTAAAATTCTAAATATTGAGTTTTTTTCAAGAGAACCAATTAATAAAAGATATGGTGGAATGAAAAACAATCAAATTAGTTGTCAAAAATGTGGGAATAATCATCCTATAAACATTCTCAAGGGAAGTGAGGGATAATTAAAATATTGAAATGAGGGGAATCAGTCTAATCATTGATATGGATAGATGAATAATTCCAGGAATTATAGTGAAAAAAAATAAGGTTCATATCAAAATTCAGCCTATGGTATCATGTGTCAACTTCAAGGAATAGTAGAATTATGATAACCAATATCCTAGCCAATTGTAGTAAGATAAAATAAATGATAATAAACTCTATGGCCTAGTAGGAATGCAAGGGAATATGATATCACTAATGATAAGGTGGATCCCAAAAATAGTGTAAGGATAATTACACTGGTTATTAATTCAAGAATTAAAAATGTACATTTCGATTATGGTTCTACACATTCTTTATAATATTTCAAATTTAATAAGATTATTTCCAAAAATAAATCAATAAAAGTGGTTATAAATATCTATGTGAAAAAAATGAACTATTTTTTGAATCCCATGTATAAAACACATCCTCATTAAATCATTCTAGATTTAAATTCCCCAAAAATGTTTTCTCAATAACGTTAGTGTATTTTATGGAATATTGGGAATGGGCAGAATATCCTTATATAAATCATGCATTAACATTCAAGAGTGAGATATCACTAATCACACCCCAAGTCACCCTCTGATTTTATATAATTATAAGGGGGAACATGAATCTATTTTTGATTCATCATATTCTATAAGGTTATTACTAACTAATAATCTTTCATATATAGCTTAAATTTCATTTCCAAAAAATAGAATAATTCTTGAATACATTATAATTCTGAGATATTAAACATATATAATCCCTAAATAGTTTTCTAGTCTTCATCTTGACTGGGTGGTTGAGTACATATCAAACAAATACTCAGATCCATACCAATGTCAAAGACTCCCTATATAATGCTAACCATTGAGGTAGAAAAACTGAAGAAGAAGTTAAATGAAAATCATTAAAATAGATTTATATACCTGAGTGCTTTACCATTGGGTGTTTCAATCCATTTTTCAAGTAGAAGGATAGGTCAATGATCATCTGTATTAATTATTATGATCTCAAAAAAATAACAATAAAGAATAAGTATACTTTACCAGCAATAGATAAATTGTTTGATAAATTATGTTGGATGTGATTTTCATCTATAGATGACCTTAGGTAAAGATATAAAAAATTAATGGTGAAGAAGAAGGATATCCCCAAGAATTCATTTAGAATTAGGAATATACATTACAAGTTCATATTGTTTCCCTTCAGACATAATACTTCTACAAAAATATATATTAAACAATGAATAGTGTCTTTAGAGATTATCTAAAAAATATGTGGTATTATTTATAGAAGATATTGTAATATACTCCAAGATAAAGGAGGATCAGGTGAACCATTTGAATACCATGATGAAGACATTTTGAATGGAGACACTATATGTAAAATACATAAAATATGAGCTATATATAGAAGATATATCATTCTTGTGGCATGTTATATCTACCAAAGGGATATTTTGGGACCCTTATATTCTATGAGAAATTTAATATTATCCAATACAAACATATGTAATAAATTTCCATTTTTTACATGGAATATCTTTGTGTTACTGATGATTTTTTAGAAATATATCACAATTATCAAACCCACTAATTAAGATGACTCAGAAGGGGTCATTTTTTTATGGTTAGATGAATGTGAAGAGAGATTCATGGATTTAATAAAGTGACTTATCACTACACAAATCCCCATTCAACCCATCAATAGGAAACTTTTCATGGTATAAATAAATCTTTATGAAAGTGCATGGGCTATGTAATAATATAGAATGATAAAATGGTAAATATAACTTGAGGAAGATAATAGTGAATGATAAAACATAACCAATACATATTACATAGTAAGATGAAATGGAATTCACTTTGAAAACATGGAAGAAGAATCATTATGGGGAGAATCATAAATATATATGGATCATAATAGAATCAAATATATATTTACATATGATGCGGTTAATATATACTAAATAAGATTGATTGAGTTAATCAAAGAATATAATTTCTCTCTCCACTAAAATATTAGGAAATAAAATAAAGCAGCATATGATTTATGTAGAAAGGATCAATCAACCATATAAATGATATGAATTGATAGGAAATCAATATTATTATAAATGTAAAGGATGGAAATGGGGATAATAATGGAATGAAAATCATCATTCTTTATCAAATGTTTTCACAACCATCAACTTTGGAGAAGATAATGTTTGATTAAAGAGATTATATTGGAATTCATAAGAATGTTGAAACTATTAGAAAATATAAATACTAAGAGTTAAACATTGAAGAAAAAAGATTTTAATTATTTAGACAATGAAAATTTGAACCATAAAATCCTTGATAAATAATGAGTTGTTAAATGATGCACATATATAAACCCTCTCTATCCACCAAAGGAGACAAAATAGTAATCGAGAACTCTGAGAGAACAATTGGTGGAAAAATATGAATAATGAGATCTTGGGATAAGCATAATAATTAATGGTATGAGATCATGTAAAGGATAAATTAAAAAAATTAAATGGGGTGATGCAACCATTAACCACACCTACATGAATATAAAGTAACACTAGAACATAATTTATCACAGATCATTCAAAGAAATCAAAAGGGAATAGAACTATATGGGTTTCATTAGAACATATTACAGATACTTTTCACATAATTTCAATTTAAGGAGACATATAACAAAAAAAATAATAGGAAATACATAAGATGGTGGGGCTACATAGAACAACATTATTGAATTTATCTGATCATGATATGAGATTTACCTCCATTTTTTGGAAAATCCATTAAAATGATCTAGAAACTAAATTAACAATTATTGTGACTTATCACCAAAAAAATGATGAGCAATAAAAAAAAGAGATTATAAAAACGTGAAGACATGTTGAGAGTATGCTCGATGGACATCAATGGAGAATGTGAACAATATCTTCCCTGAGTTAACATCACATAAAATAATAAATGTCATTCACACATACTAATGCTTCCATATAAATCACTCTCTGGGAATAAATGTTGAACACCTTCGTGATATGATGAATTTGGTGATTATATGGTGTTGGGACATGAATTGATCGATGAAATGGTTCAAAGTATCATGATTATTCAGAAACAGATATGGAATACATAGATATGTTATATGTTCTATGATAAAAAATCATCATATAATCCAAGAGTTTTAGGTTTGAGGTAAGGTTTTCCTCTATATATCTCCCTGGAAGAGAGTCATGAGATTTGGGATGAAGGGTGTGTTAAGACACATGTACAACATACCCCTTGAGATTCTTGGTCACATTAAAGTTTGGGACTATTTACTGTCAGTCCCATAAACCCTTTGAAAAGTTTTTGTAATGTTCCATGTAAACCTCTTGAGGAAGTATATACTAGTTTCCGAAAATGAAATGTATTCATAGGTGATATACATGGAAAATTATATCTATTATGAGGTGTAGATTGTAATATATTCCAATATAGGGATAATGTTATTACAACAAGACAACCAATGTATTCCATTTATAATAGAGAAAACATAAGTATGAGTATATGACTTGAGAAATAGTGGAATCCATGAATCATTATTACCCTCACATCTATTTTACCATAGTATGTAAAATTAAAGTTTAAAGGGTTAAATTTCATAAGAGGGGAAGAATGTAATGACCCAAAATTTTAATGGAATTCGCATTCCTATAACTATTTCAAATATAAAAGATGCATATATCACATGAACCACATGATCAGAAAATATATATTTTTATATTCAAACATTAATATTATAAAATAAAAACATTCATAAGAACTGAATGTATTATAATGAGATAAAAAAGAGAAAATAAGATAACTAAAATATGAGAATATGGATATTATTTATCCACCAAGAACAACTATAACTGTGAAAAAAGTTATAAATGATGTAGAATATTAATAATGGAATAATAATCAGGAATTTTAAAAATATGTATAACATTAATTGAAAATATAAATAAATGAATAATGATTGAAATATTTAGTATTTATGGGATGTATGAAACCAATAAGATCATTTTAATTATAAATACGACTGTATAAATGATAATATGAACATTATTTATAAGGATCCTCACATTTAATTAATAGAAACTACATTATTGTTTTTTAATACATGATATATGAAAATAATAGATTCACAAATACCACAATATTTTAGTGCCCATTGATGCAAGGAACAAAAAATATTATACCTCGAAAAAGATCTTTAATGATTCCAACAAATTTTTCCCCATCAATACTCCATCATGAAGACTATTATTCATAACCTAGATAAATGAATTATAGGAAAGGTGAGATATTGAATGCATTGTATTTGAAAATAAAGGAAATTGGAAAGAATAACATGAACCCAAATGTATGAGAACATAATCACACCGTTCAAAGATCAAACCCTTCATTTAAAAGACTATAAACATGAATCATGGAATAAAGCATGGTAGTTCATGATACAAGAATGATAAGTTAATCAAGATAAAAATACATAAATATATAATTATAGAATAAGACATGGAATTTTTGGAATACACATATGTATCGAAAATATTATGTCAAGACTACCAAACAAGGCCTTTATAACATGATAGTCTTGGGATATTACCCATGTAACATTTTATTTCTCTGATTGGGATATAACTCATAATCCATATTATTTTTAGTCTTGGGATTCAACCAATGTATGATCTAAATTTTATCCTTAAACTACAACTAATGTTATAACTTACTTTCATTATTGGGATATAACCCTCATACCCTCTTACTTTCAGTCTTTTTATACAACCTGTGTACCGTTTGAGATAATATAAAACATATCAATACCCAATGAATTTGAGGGAGATATATGACCTACGCTTCTCATAATATAGTCACTAATACTTGTTCCATATGATAATAAAAACATTATTCATATCATAACGTATAAAAAGATATGGGTTTTATAAACATGAAATTATAACCCATTAAATGAAAAGGGTATTATTAAAATTTCACCACATTAAAACTTATAGAAAATAGATTTGTTTCCTAATCTTCTCAGCAAAGAATAATACATTAAAATAATGTGTTTAAAAATAATATAACTTCTGTTATAGAAACACATGTTATAAAAATAATTCCATTAAAACATAAACAAATCAAGAAATAATTAGAAGCTATCATATGTATCATTTCCCATAAGGGCATTAGTAACACCAGCAAATCACATCATTGAAGAAAAATATTTTTAAAAAATATTTTAAAAACATTTATTAATTAAAATATATTTTATTATTTGAAAATGTTTCTTTATAAAAAGAAAATAATTTTAAACAAATAACAGATATTACATTTAAAACCTTGCTATAATTATTAAAATAATTTTGAAAAACTTTTTCCTTGAAAACATATAAAATAAGCATTAAAACCTGTTGAAAATCATTTACATTGAAAAAACATTTAAAAAATAATAATTTCAAGAATATTAGGATGTTTTTTACATAAAAAAACAACATTATAATATTGTAAATATATCTTCAAGGGAAATACAGTCATGATGGTGGGTAAATCTATACATGCAAAATAATACTTTTTCACCGTAAAAAGTATAGAAAAATTGCTTAACTGGAAAATGACAATAAAATTTATTATTAAAAACCCTTTTATTGAAATGTTAAAATATGGATAAAAATTTATTCTAAATACCATAGGATAATAGTAAAATATTTTTAAAACTTTTTATAAAACATGGGTTTGAAGGAACATAGATTTCGAACTGAAGAGAAAGGTAAAAGCACAATTTCAAAAAAACCCTTTTTTAATCAAATTATTTAAGAAAGAATGAAAAAATGGTACAATTAATTGGTTAGAAAATTAATAAAAATAGAGTATTAATACTTATTATAGTTCATGAGATATGGATCATAATATTTCTTCAAAGAAAACATAATAAAAAAAATCTCTACAAATGATGAGATTATTTAAATAAACATTTACCACATGGTGAATATGAATAAAACTACCCATGTAAGATAATTAAATTAGGTGGAGATTAAAAATATCATTAAATTAATATTTCTCATTATATAACATGTCAATGGATTTATATAAAATTAATATAATAATATAGGTATATAACATGGCATGATTATAAAATAATGGAAATTGAGATTAAATTACATTACTAATTTAGTATCTTCTAAATCCTAAAACCGATGAGATAAATATCATAAAGAGGATATTTAAATATAAATAAATTTATTTTTATAATTAACATAATGCGTTAATTTAAAGCATATACAACACTAAAAATAAATGAGTTGTGTATAATTCATGTATCTCACAGAAAAAAAGTTTGCTGATATTTCATGGCCTTGTTTCTTGACATTCTTCATAAATGTAAAAGCCTCATGTATATTAAGTAAATGTATATTATACTTTTATCACCAGACTAGATTCATATATATATAACCATATAATATTTTCTATGACTTTATATTACCTATTTTTTAATAATTCTAGGTTAAAATAATGCTTCATGTAATAACCTCTTTTCTTATCATATGAGTTTGACTATTCATTATTGATACTGTTACATAAATCATGGTTTTAATATTTAATGAATTTAAAACAATAATTATATATCAAATATATTTTTTGGATAATAATTTACAATAATCTATAAAATTGAATACATTTTTCATGGATATGGTTGTCTGTATATACGCATAAATATTATTTTCATTTTTCATGGTGTAATGAATTAATGATTGTAAATGAAATATATGTATATATGTATATAATATAATTATAGTAGAATTATTATTTAATATATATCATATAAATTTACTAAAAATATCTTTAATGCATTACATGAAAATTGTGAACGAACCCCAATGCTTTGAGGAGGTGATAGTCTACACTTCCTCAAACGAAGTTATCCAATTTATAGAAATTTGAAAGCATTAAGGTATTAATAATATAACAAATAAATAAGTATAAATAAATTATATTAATAATGTATTTCATACATAAATTAATCTTCAATCATAATTCCTAACCATAAGTGGTGGTAATGTTTAAATGAAAACTATTGTTTTGTGAGGCGGTTGTGCATCGTACAGATGAATGTTAAGTTTGATACCAATTAGATGGATGTCTGATTAAGTATAGGAAAAAACCATAAAAATAAAACATTTCACTATATTATGTATAATAAGGATGATAGTTTTTTTAATCGAATAATAATATTTTAGGAGGTGGAGAAATTATATATAAGAAAGGAGCTGGAGGAATGATGTAACCTTTTTTTGGGTTACTCCATTTAGTTTTCACTAAAGGGATTTCTTATATGGATATATATGAAGATGGATGATTCAATTAGTAAAAGAGGTATTTTTAGTATGTTATTAGTAATATCTAGTCTAAAACTATGTGGTTTGAGAGGTTTGAATAAAGGGGATATGTGGTTTCATTATATAAGGAAGGGAGGGGTCACAATCAGAATTTTTGAATACAAGTTTGGTGGTCCATCATTTTTAATTATCATAAGTCATACATAACAAATAAATCTAAATAAATTAAGGTTTATAGAAGAAATATTTCAATAAAATGGGTTTTGGATTGGTGTATTGGTTATTCAGACTATTATGTTTATGGTTTATACACTTGTTAAGCTTAATTTAACCATAACCACTCCAATAAATCATAATTACATTCATTAATAGTTTTGATCATTAAATAAGTTTATACTATTAGACTATAATTATTAATATTATTACAACTATCATATGAAAATTATTTTAAATTCATGTTATATAAGATGAAGAATTATTTTTAATGAAAATCTAACAGACATGGTGACAATAAGGGTTTTAAAAGTTTGGATGTTAAAAATTTCAGTAAGCTTTTATATGTAAATTAAATTTAAAAATATTCCAATTAGCTAAATTTTTATGATATAAATATAATGAATCTAATTTTACATTACAAACACCTTAAAATATAATTTAATTATATAATTAATTTAGAAAAAATTAATCTTTGAATTAAAATTTAGTATTTTTCAATATTTTCCTCAAAAAAATTTTTTTCTCAGAAAAATCATAAAAAATCACCCTAAGATAATTTAAATACTATAAATAAAAAATATGCATATTTTAACAATTTAAATTTATAGATAATTTTAAAAAAATGATTTTCATTATCAAGGAAGGACATGAAAATGTGTTCATTTGAGAAGTAGTGTTTTTAAACATATAAAGAATTAAAAAAATTATATTTTTCATTATCAATATGTTTTATTTACATAAAAGCATTATAATAAAAATAAAAATTTTATTTTTAAAATTCATATTACTACCTTTAATAGATAGTTTATTACTATCTGGTTTAAATAATTATAACAATAAAATGATGTTTTGTATAAACTCAGTGTTGTGTGTAGTGAACACCAAACTTGGTGTTGCGTGTAGCATAAGCAAAACTAGTGTCATGTAAAATGAATGTTTAAATTAGTGAAGTGATATAAAAAAATGAAAAATAACTTATTTGACCAAAACTAGTTCCATAAAAACTAATGGTGTAACTTCTTCCCCACATTAAATGAACCTCATCCTCAAAATTTGCATGGGTTACGAATGTTCAATACTTGAAAGGACTATTCATATAAAACTACATAATGAAAAATAATTATAATAATACATTTAAAAAGTGAAGCTAGATGGATTAATGGTTACCCAGTGTATAACATAACTAGGATTCCACAATAGAGAACATAAGTGGGGGTTGATCATTGGACAAGGAAGAAAAGCATAAATAATCATAGTGATTGATTAATGATCACAAGAAAGTGGGTGATCGAGAGATAATTATCAATAAAAAACCATAAAGTGACTAAGCATCAAATTGGTCACTGATATAATCATAAAATATGATAATAGTGAAACATTTTATTTCAATAACCATTTCTAACAGATGAAGAGTTTTCAGGAGAAGATAAACATGCATGACTCCAGGAAAACCTCACTCTTTGTTGTTCCATGATCAATTTCCACCTCACCTCTTTATCCAAAAAAGGATGGTGACTATTTTTATTCTTTATGAACTACTATATCATGAGATCCATGATAATTCATCCAATCAATGATCCATTACCATCAAAAAAATTGTTACCATTGGTTATACAATATCAATATATCCTCATATGGTGAGATAATACTTTAATCTCAAAATTTTAAACTAATGTTTAACTTAAATATTCCATAAATGGTTAACCTTATAATTGTTCGTAAAGAGAAAAATATGAATCATTAGAAATAAAGACATGAAATTTTCATAACATTGATCCCCCATATTTCATCACATATCAAACATGTGAATACCATCAGAATGTGTCCTTTTGAAACTTGTTAATAACACGAATACCCAAAAATCCTTATTGAAAATATACAAGATTATAATTGATAATTAACCATTTTTCCTTATATAGAATCTCTTATAAAAAACTGTTCTTATTGGGATCTAGGGTTTATCCTTCTAAATATAGAATACAAAAGTGATTTCAGTAATCTAAAATTAAATGTGAGATATACAATAAATATGTATAATCATTTCATGTAACACTAAAAGATAATAAATAAGAACATCATAAACCAAATTTTGACAACATCCCATTGTAAATTGCTCACTATAAATTTTACCAATTATCGTGGTTCACATCAACCATTGTGATTGTATTTACTTATATCCGTTTCATTTTCATTAGAGTGTATTGGAACTAATTACAATTACTAAACTTGTGATTTGGTCACATTTTGAAAAAATTCACAAAATCCATGCAATCTAAATAATTAATTATGGAAGATTAATTATACAGAGTTTTCTCATTATTACAATCATTATATGGATTTTTCTAATAACATCAGAATTTATTGACCCAATTTCCATCTTTCACACACTTAAAACTTTTTCTAGTCCCAATAAGACAAACTCGTCCATGCATCTTTCCATACTTAGATAACATACGAATTCTCATAATCATGTCTCTATGGATTTTGGATTTCCAATCGAACTCCATATTCCTCTTCTTATTGAGACCTTATGATTTATACGTAACTCCAACATCCATTTAAACATTGATTTTACAATTTAAAGTATTATTTTAGCTACTAATGTCTCTTATGGACAATTTCCTTATGAGAGTTATCTTTATTCCACTAAATAACCTATAAAAAACATTTTTGATGGATGATAATTCCAAAAGAATACCTCATATGTCTTGTGATGTAAGCCTCATAGGTTCCGACATCTTCAATGTCCTTTTTCTTCAACTCAAGGAATATCTTTTCAATCTTCATATAATGAACATGAGGAAATTACCTTTTTAATAATAAGTTCTTAAACTCTTTGGAATACATGGATTCAATGTTATCTTTCTTACTAATATTCATTATTAGAGTCCACCACTAGTTTTATTCACCTTCTAAAAAAATTAAATTCTAAAACAAAATTCTCATGTTCTAAAAACTAGATAATGGGGAATATCTTATTAGTGTTACTGATCCAGTGTTCATAAAAAATTGGATTAGAAGACCAGATGAAATAATGTTGATGTTGCTTCTAGAAGGACTCATCAAATCATTGTTATCTAATTTTCTTGTTTCAAATCTCATTATGATTCTTATATTGAGAAATCTATATGATAATATAAATTTGTTTTTAAATTCTATATACCAAAAAATTAGGAAACTCAAGAGAACAATCATTACATTTTCCATCATATTCACCATTAATGTGGTTCCTTTGGCTGCCAATCATTTACTAAAACAAAATATCATTGAGTAATAATCATTTATCATATTGTGTAATCACATTATAATGAAACGATACTTATAGGACATAAAAATTATAACATATTCGTTAATATATGAAACCCTATTATTATCCTAGGATATTAATATCCCATTTATTTTTAAATATTTCATCAAGATTCTTTAAATTTTATTGAATTCTTAAAGCATATCCCCGGGTGTGTTAAAGTAGTTGCTCAGGAAGGCCCATTATCATGTGCTAGGTTACACCGAGTCAGGCCTGACTTAAATTTTCTCAGTAGCTACTACTAGCAAAATTTGTGATAGAACATCAAACACTTGTAGTTTCCCTACTAGGTTAAATTTCTAAGAAGATACTCACTATATCATATAACCAAATCCACGAAATTTCCATAATGTTAACTCATCCATATTCTTATCCTTAGAGACATCCCTATACATATCCTTATAAATATTAATAGGGATATTACTAATGTTATGTAATCCTAGTTTCTAATGATTAAACAATGCTTCACTATGATAACAATAAAATAAACATTTATTTCCACACATAGTCCTTACATATTTTTTTTCAAAATACTTAATACATTATAAACATATATGACCAAATACAATATTAGTTTAGTGCATTTATAATCATGGAGAACATATCTACAAACTTAGTGAAATATAGTGATTTTTTAAAATAAAGATTCCCCCTTAGTAATCATACTAAAAACAATTCACAAAAAATTGGTGAATGGAATGGTAAGAACAATGTGATCCATAATACTCATTATGTATTAATAATGGAAATACGTAAGAATAACATAAAAATATGGGTTGGAGAACATGATCATAATATTATAGGATCAAACCCTAATTATCAAATATAATAAATATGAATAATGCATAATATTTAGAAGTCTTTTATACATGAATGGTATGTGAATCAACATGACAAGACATGAAATCATAAATGATGAATAAGACAAGGAATATTTTCCACACACATATGTATAGAAATTCTTATTTCAAGGATAGATACTAATCCTTTTATATGATTCTAAGACTGGGATAATAACTGTGTAACTTATTATTTTTATGATTGGAATACAACCCATTGAGAATCTAGTTTTTGGGCTTGGGTTACAACATGTATACACTTATAATATCTAGCTTGGGCTATAACCCTTATTCCCTCTTACTATCAGGATTAGTCTACAACGCATGTACACTCTTACATTAGTATTGGGAAATAACCCATTTACCTTTTGAGATCAGGTAAAACTTATCATTACCCCACACATTGAAGGGGAGATATAGGTATCTCCCATTTCATAATAAAATCTGTTATAAATGTGTTAAATGATAACAATCCTTTCATCATATCATGACCCCTAATTAAATATGGCTTTTATAAACATCAAATCAGAACCCATGTCATGAAATATGTATTATTAAAATTTCATCACATCATAACCTATGTAAAATATAAAAGTTTATTAATAATTTAATTGAATAAAAACATATGAAAAGAAGTGTGTTTCAAATCACATAACCTAGAATAGCATGAGTAACCTCAATATATGACATCATAAATTAAAAGCAATTTTGAAATATCATTAAAAATAACAATTTGAGGAAAATATTCATTGTTTATTGAAATATTATCTTTTAAAAAATAAAAAAATTTAAAAATACTTTCATATAAATTACAATGAATACATAGAATGGAATCTTTAAATAAATTTTAAAACCTTTTCCCTTGAAATCATATGAATGAAGCTTGAAATAATTTTAAAAACATTTTCCTTGAAAAGTATATCAAAAAAAGGAATTTCTAAAAAATTAGGAAAAATGTTCCTTAAAATAACTTTATAATATTGTATAATTATATTCATGGGAATGATGTTCATGATGTGGTTAAATCCGTGTAAGATAAACATTCCTTTTATACCGTAAAATGTCTAGAAAAGATCCTCTATCAAGAAATGACATGAAGATTTTTGTTAAAACCCTTTTGTTTAGAAGGTAAAAATTGTTTAAAAATTTCTTTTAAATAAGATAAAATAATAATATTATTTTTTATTGATTTAATAAAACATGGTTATGAACGAACATTGATTTCTGGCTAAAGATTGGTATTAAGTCGAGCATTTTTTAAAAACGTTCTTCTTTATCATATGTTCCAAATATTGAAAAAATGTACCATTACATGGATATAACATGGATAACCAGAGGGTAATAAAAAATAGATATTTCTAGATATTTGGATCATAATATTTCATCAATCAAAACAGATTCTTAAACAATCTTGACAAATGATTAGATTATTTCAATAAATATTTCCACATTGTAAATCGAAATCATACTCCCAATGTAATAAAATGAAATTACATGGAGACTAAAAATATAATTAAAATAATAATATTCATGATATAACATGTCAATGTCAGTATATAAACCTCATAGATAAATATTTGTTCACAACATGACATGTGTTTGGAAGAAGGAAAAGTGGGATGAAATTACTTTACTGATTTGGTAACTTTGGAAACATAACCCCCGCTATAGGAAGATGATAAAATGAATATCTAAAAACCTATAAAATTAATTATATGATTCATATAATATATTTATAGGTAGTATATATACCACAAAATGTTATTGAGTGTAATATAATATATGTATCTCATATAAATAAAAAACGAGAAGAAATTCCCTTACCTAGTGTCATGACCTTCTTCATACACATAAAGTAATATTTTATAATAAGAATAAGTTTATCATAAAGTTATCATTTAACCATATTCATATATATATATATATATTACCATATACTATTTTTTTATTACAATATATTACATGATTAATGATAATTCCATGTTAAAATAATCTTTCGCATAATACCCACTTTGTTTATCATACATGTTTTGAAATTTCATATTTGAACCTATAAATTAAATAATGATTTCCTTATTTAAGTAATATAAAAGATGAATTATATATCACATATATATTGAATATAGAAATATTGATAATAATATTTAAAATATGGATATATGAAATGGAATACACAATTCTTGGAGATAGTAGGTCGTACGTATGCATAAACACCGTTTCAATTTTTGATGGATTTTTGAAATAATGAAAGTAAATAAAATATATGCATATATATAATATAATTAATATAGAATTATAATTTCATATATATCATATAATTTTAATAAAATCATCCATGAAACATTTCTTGTAATTTTTAATCAAATCACATTTCTTTGAGAAGGCGGTAATCCACATTACCACAAATGAAGTTATTATATTTAAAAAATAGAAATATTGAATGTGGGATTTAAATGTTAAATAAATAAGTGTAAATAAATCATTTATATCAAATAAATAGTATATAAACTCTGTTCACAACACAATTACAAACCATAAGTGGTGGTAAATGTAAAAGGAACAACATCGTTTCGTAAGGTGGTGGTTGACCGTACAGAATAATGAAACCACTATTAACCATTAGATGGATGTGTTTTCAAGTGAATGTATAATCCATAAAATAAAAAAATATTTGTATTTTAATGATACTTATGCTATTATGAATACATTTCATTATAATAATCTAGGTGGTGGAGAAAGAAAACAAAAAAGGAGATTGAGGAATGATGTTACAACTTCATTCGGTAAGTTCTTTTGGTCTTTACCAAAGGGATTTCATGAATGGATTTCATTCCAAATGGGATGTTTAATGGAGTAAGGGATAGATTTTGGGAATTTTATTGGGAATATCATTTTTCAACCTATGTGTTTTGTGGTATGGGAATATCGGATAGATGTGTTGTCATTTTATAAGGAAGCGAGCATATAATATTTTTACAAAAAAAATGTTTTAAAAACGCAATTATTGATGGTTTATGTATAATTTATTTTCCTATAATTGGTGTTGGACAATTTTATAAGTCATTTGGGAACTTTAGTTGAAGGTTTATTCATATATTAAGATTAATTTTACCTTTATCACTGCAATTAATCATAATAACATTCACTAATATTTTTTCTCAAAATTAATTTTACCTTATTAAACTATAAATAAAAAACTGAATGAAAATTATAATGAATATTTTTAAAATTTTAATTCACAAAAGAAGAAAAATTTACTTTAATGTTAATTATTCATACATGGTGAAAAATCATGTTTTTAAAATGAAAATGTTCAAATGTTTATTATGATTTTGTATCTAAATTCAATATAAAGAGTTTAAAATGACCTAAATTGGGTAAATATATTTATAATTGATCTTATTTGACTTCAAAACCCACATAAAATATAATATAACTATATAAATAAATTTTATGAGAAATTAGTGTTGAATTAAAATTCATTATTTTTCATTATTCATCCGAAAACAATGTTTCTAATAAAAATCGACAAAATTAACCCTAATATAACGTTGGACTTATAAATTCAATAATGATGATTTTTTCATAAAATTAATCTATTATATATGTATAAAAATAATTTTAGGGTTTTTTATAATGGGAAATATAAAATAGTTCGTTTGAAAAAATAGTACTTTAAACATATAAATACTTTAATAAAAATTATAATTCTCAATATCAACATGTTATATTTTTTTAAACCCATTATAAAAAAAAAATTTAAAAGTATTTATTACTTTTTGTGTTACTAAGTTTAATGGATTGTTTATGAATATCTCATTTATATAATCATAATATTAAAATGATGTTACATAGAAACTCAATATTGCTTGTAGAATATGGCAAAATCAATGATTCATGTATCAGAATACAAGACAATGACCTTTAAATTTTATTTTTGTTTTCGTTCAATTATTTAAATAAATAAAAATTAATTTATTTGACAGAAGAGGTCAATAAAAACTCAAGTTGTCACACTATGAATATTACCATGACCGAGAGAATAGTATCTTACCTTATAGAAGTGTAAAATAATTTGAAGATACCTTAAAAATGAAAACATAACATATTTATTTATCGAAACAAGTAAATAATATTTTTACAATAATAAATTTTGTTTTTGTTTTTTTAAAACATAAATGTTTTGACTTAACTTTTATTTTAAATTTAAATATTTAAAAGAAATTTTATTTTCAAAAAATTAATTTATAAATTTTTTCAATGTTGTATTATAATGATACAAAATTTTTATGAGATAATAATTAATTTCTAAAAGGGACATAAAAGCGATCACAATATAAATATTAATTTTTTTTAAAAAAGAAGATTTTATTTGAAAAATAAAAATTTCTCTTATGTAAAAATGTATTTCCAAAAAATGATTTTTTTCTTAAATTTAGTATTCAAAAAATGGTTAGGGATTGTTTTTTGTACTTTTATAAAAAAAATTTAATGAATTTTGAAATATAGTAAAATACTATATTTGACATTATAATCTAACTACCTGAATTTTTGGAGTTATGTATTAGTTAATAACTCATTATTTCAAAGTCACATTGATTATTTACTTTATATAGTCACCAAAAGTGAAACTATTGATAGTCTGGAGCCAAAATAATAAACTAATTTATATAATATTTTAAAGCACCCCTCTCATCCCCTTATAAATATTATATTGCATCAAATCAAATCCTCACACCTTATAAAACATTGAACTTGAATTTTTTCAATAAAATTTCTTACAAAACATCTCCCACATTTCCTAGTGTATCTGATCTTACCAAAAGAACAATTCCATAGAGGCCACATTTTATAGGTAATATTCCCAATTTTCATATTCTTAATTAATCTAGTATTATACATACTTCTCAACTACCACAAACAACATGGAATAATCACTCCAGTTTCATATATATACTTAAATTTTATACTCATAATGGAATATCTATCATATTACCCTTTCTCATCTTCCCTTATATTAAAAAAGAATCAATTTTCTATATTATTCAGGTTCACCACCATCGTCGATGATGAGTTTTTTTTTCACAAAAACCATCTTTGTAGGTTTGAATTTATTTATAACTGATTAAAATTAAATAATTATGTATAATATATATATATTTTTACTTTCCTGAATGAATAAAAGATCATAACATTAATTAAAATTAAACTATTTCATAATGGTTAGCAAAATAGCCTAAATAAACTAATTGTAAAATTCTATCATTTTTAAGAAAATAGTTATACACTTTTTAGAAGACGTATAGATATTTGGGACCATTACAATTTTTTTCTGAACATGAAAACTATTTCATTTCAATTTTTATATTCAAACTAATTTGATAAGAACATTAATAATTATCCACAAGTGTTTTAACCTTGGACCAAGAAACAAATGCTCCGGAAACACAAAAGCAAACATTATATCTACTTGATATGGTTTTAAATGATCATAATAAAATTATATAAAAGAAATTATATAAGTAGTTTTTTCCAAATAAGGTAATTAATGAATATATTTTGATTATATAGGATTCTAAGTGTAATACTAGAATTATTCTTCAAAATTAGGCAAGGGATCTCTATGAACCACCCTTTTTCGGTGGGGTGTGACCATAATCTACCCAATTAAGTTTATCTATAACATTAGTATTATGAAATTATTCAATAATATCTATATATGTCTCTCATATAAATATATATATCTTATTATTTATTACTTTCACGGTTTAATACAGTATATATGTTCTTTTCTAAAATGAAACTCATTCATTTTTATGACGAAATTTTTTGTTTATTCCTCATGATTGATTTCCTTTTCTGGAGCACATAACAATGTAAATGTTATGACAAGTGCACCGAGATAGAGCTCCAATTTAGTGGGTAATTAATTTAACTCCTTAAATATAATATATGGGATTAAGTAGTAAACCATATCCATTATGGGAATTTATTCATCATATGAAGTTGTCTTAGAAATTATCATTGACTTCTGTTTATGTTATGTTATATGTATTTGTCTGATTTCTAATGTTCCATATGATTTTGATTATTTTTCCTTTTGGTTAAGCCACTATATAATTATTCATAATCATTTATTTTATGTAATCATAATGTTCCTTCAATTTCATATGATGTTATTCAATAACATATGTATTCTCTTACTTGGTTTTATAGCTCAACCATATCATTTATGTATTACTCAGCTTATCCTATGTAGTTTTAAAATCCCAATGGTATTGAAGTAATCAATAAGTAGAAAAAATTAGTTATTTTGTATTTTAGTTTGATGATGAAGTTCTATGTAGATAGTCATCCAAAAAAACTAGGAATCATGATCCTTTTGTTATATTTAGTAGATATTTATATGGAAAATGAAGTAATAATTTTTTTAAATTGAATTGGTTATTATAGGAATTGTATGATTGTTCCATCAAATGGACCTGACAACAAGCCTCTCTCTATTGGTTTATCATAGATCCACACACCTCATAAAATATTTTGTAATCATCCTGGATATTTTATTTAAATACATATGTAAGGACCACAAGGTATGTATAATACCCAAATTGTGGAAAAATAAATATTTCACTTTAAAAAAATGAACCTAAAACTTCCGCATATTTCATTATCTAGATGTCATTATTTTTCCTGCTAGTCCTGTAGAAATTTTTAAAACTAAAAACATTCCAATCCCTAGGTTTTATCTTTATTATTCTCTTCATGGAATGGAATTTCAAATAATATTTGTGATTAAACATCTTTTAATATTTTATTATATTATTCATCATATGGATTGTAGATTTTTTTTCACATCATGTCATTGTAATATTCTAGATCTAGTGTAATAAGATCTAATATAAACCATCCAATTTGTTTTAACTGAAATTAATAACAAATATGGGTATATTCAAAAGTAGGGATGCATGAATTACACTATTTTTTATTTATTAAAAAAATTTAAACCATAGAACCTATAGGTTATAAATATGGCTAATGAGTTTGAATATATGAGGCACAAATGGTTTGTGTTCACAAAGGTTTCTCGTAACACATACCTTGTAAGTATAAAACTATTCTAGTCTAGTCCTATCTTGATAATGATGAAATAGATGCTAACGAATTATATAAGAGTAAAAATATTTATGAGACTTCATAATATCAAATGAAAAGGATGAAAAAATTAAACGCAAAAGGATTTCCAAATCTATAAAATGTTTATCATATAGAAAAAAATTCTTATCACATACCTACTTTAGAGGAGGATTAAGCAATAAAGATTCTACCATGTAATATTTTCGTTAATGACCTAATAAAACACATAGTAATATGAACATTTCATTATGGTCTTTCTCTAATATTTATCATATGGACAATGCTAATTAAAAAATTACATTATTTTACAATCATAAAAGGGAAAATTATTAGTTATTCACTGGATTGTAATTTATTTGAGATAGGAGGAATTTAATTTTACTAAGTATCCTACTATATTATCATGTCTAAACTTCCCTCATATTTATAATATAAATTCTATTTATCTTATGAATTATAGAGGAAATGATCTATTTTCCCTTTCATATCACTCAAGTGATGGATCAGTCAATTAATCAAATGTATTTTGGTATATAAGTATTTTAAAAATCTCAGATTGCTTTTCCCTGTAATCCTTCATGTAGTCCCCAATCTAGAAACTTCTAAAATTATTTCTTTAATACATTCCTCCACGATAAATCATGTGTAGAGAGGAAAAATTCGATTTATTTAAATTGGTTATGTCATCAAAATTATTTCATAATAACTCAATGATAAAATTACGTATCTCATTAATGGTCGGTCAAAAACAAATTTGAGGTCTTTCAATTTTAATCAAGTAACATAAGGCATGGTATGAATTAAAATTAAGTTAATTATTTTTATTTATTATTTGTAAATATTTCATGTCTTACAATTTACATGTATTGTTAATATTATCGTTGTTTTAATTTTGTGAGTAACAATTTCCCAATAAATATTTTTCTATTAATGATTATTTAGATTTTAAATTTCTATTTTTGTCTATATTGTAGTGAGATTATGGTATAATATTCATAAAATAAATAGAGAATAATACCAGAATAAATCTATATTAAAAAGACCCAATCAAGACCTCATATAATTATTGTTTTATTAAGAATCCAATTAATCAACCTGTGACCATGGGAAAATCACACTGTTTCATTGTTAGGATGATTTTTAGTATTCAAACTATCTACATGTGTATCATCATGGTTGGAATCATATAGTTTCCATATGTAATCGACTCCACATTCCATGGGATACTCCATTTATTACATTTAATTATAACATGGACACATTTTACGGGAACCATTGGATTGGTTAAGGGGCATTATATAAATCACCATGGACACATTGTTCTTTCATAATGGAGGAGGGATGGACGGCTTAGAGAACATCATAATTAATTTATTAATTAATAATTAAAAATAAATAAATAAATTATCATAAAAAAACCAATTCATACAAAAGTCTTGGTCAATCTTATGAATTTTCATCAACATGAATAAAATATGTATAATTACACTAGTATCCAGTCATTTCAATTAATTAATTATGTTTAAGATAAACACGATTAATTTAATTAATTAGTTACTTAATTCTATTTTACCTTAATGAAAATTTGATTCTCTTAGAGATAGGCATATTTAATTCTTTAATATAAAATAAACATCATATAAAATTAATATAGGTAGTAACAATAAATCTATTGAGGAATTTTTTAATTATTTAAAACCATTATAACATAGTTATACCCATATGGTTCCATTGGTTTGTTTAGTTTTTAATGAAGAAATATAATTTTTTAATAGTATTTATTTTTATATTGTATTGGGAGACTAAAAGTATTGTACTTATGAGCTACACATTATGATCATCGATTTGATATATCCATGGAATATTCTGTGGGATTCAGCATATACCTGGTCAGACTAGATGATGTGTACTAACAAGTAATCATTTTGTATTACGCTCTTCATGTTTTCTTAGAACCCACTTAATGAATCAACAAATTCTTCAGATGTGGCACTACTTAATGTGTGCTAACCGTCTACACATAATGTATCTATATTGTTGTGTTTCCAAATTACCCAAAAATTTACTGAACATGTATTTAGGATGATGGAATTAATGAACTACAATTTGATTTCACAGGATACATGAGTTTTCTTTATTAAATATATAAGATATCAATATCATGTAGTAGGAAACAATATATTTGAACACATGGTTTGCATGAATTTAAATTCTAAACAATGTCTTCTACATGGAATATATACTAGAAACATTACATGTAATCTGAAAGGTTGTCTGATTGGTTCTCCATTTTTATAGACGATGTACACAAAATGCACCATGTTTATTAACTACTCAGCATGTTGTGTATCCCGTGACATGTCTAGAAGTAGTAAACTATGTTACATGACATGTACTCCTATTACATGTTGTGTAAATAAGTGTTACTACCCATAACCCTACTTACATATTGATTTAATATTTAGTCATTCATTATAAGTTCTCACATCCTTATTAAATAAAACTCTTAAATATGGAAATTAATATTTAGAAATCATGTTAGTTAATAAAAAATATTAAACTAAAAATATTTAAGAAACTAAATATATTACTACTATTATTCATTATTAATAAAAAGTAAAAATAATAATAATAAATTTAAAATATGGAATCTTTGATACCACATGAAGGTTTTGTGTTTGAGATAAGTATATAGTGGCCATATGGCTAAAAGGATCAGTCAAATTCAGAGGACCATTATCCAATTGTGGAAGATGTAAAAGTCATGAGAAGTGAAATATTTCCATTGAATATTGATATAGAGAAACCTATAACATGTAGTGAATATTATGTACGTTAAATTTATAATTAATTTAATTTATATCTAAATAATGGTTACCTCAGCTAAGAAACATTATTCAATAAAGATGGTGTCGAATGTTTTAAAATAAATTTTCATAATGTTGTATTTTCTATTATAAGCTCCATGTGTTGAACCCTCTGGCGTTGATCCACACATTCTTCTATGATCTGAGAATGAAATAAATTTATTTTTGGGATCAATCATACATGGTCAATAATATTGTGTTATTCATCTAGATGAATTTCATATCCTTTGATCTTGAAGGATTTATTCTCCTTCTTGAGATGATGGGAGAATGAATAATCATGTGATAAGTCTATTGGAACAATGATTCTTAGTTCTTGATTTTCAATTATCCAAAAAATAGACCTACAAATCTATTTATAGGGTTGGGGTTTAGGTTAAAATAATTTTTTAAATCCACAATGACAATTAAATAAAATAATAATCCTTATCTAACCAAATTCCATTTAATATGAATATAATTATTATTTTAATGGAGGGAACTAACTAAAAAATGATAAAAGTTAATTTAATGTCATGTAAACCGATATTTCTGAATAGCTAAGATATAAGTCATATCCTCCTGAACAGTTATCTAATAAGAAAATAAAAATTTAACAAATATTTATTTATAAATAAATAATTATTAAATATTTTTTCATGTATAAATATTTTATACATAGTCTATTTTGTAAATATATATTAAATATTTATGATGTAAAATAAATCATTTCTTCATATTTTGATGAATAAATACATTTTTATTATTTTTTCAACAATGAATCATTAATAATTTTTTTGGATTATATTATTTATAATATTTATTAAAATAAAATAAAATTTTATAGAGATACATAGAAACACTACATGTGTGACCCTCTGCGAATATTCTCCATTGGAATTAAATTTGTTTGCCTAAAGCATAAGATTTAAATCTAGTAACGGGTCAAGACACATAATATAAAGAACATATTGTTACAACATTAAAAGACAGATTTGAATTAATACTATGTAATATAATCCCCTTTTCATAATTTTTCATCATGAGTGTTTCATTTATATGTCATCAAACAGTATGATTGATACTTGTTATTTGTCTATCTAAAATAAACTAATAGTTACACCAATTCCATGAAATTTCATGAAATTGTTACATTTTAATCGAAGGGAGATGATTTATTCATCCATAAATATCGATGGGATAAATGATTAATTTAGTATTTATTTAATAACACATAACTCGTGACCCATCCAACATATCCGACATCACTATGTATTGTATCATCATGATTTATGAAGTACATATATGTCAGTGGTTCATTACATGAATTAATATTAATCTAAATTTCCATGGACTATTAAAAAAACTCATAGATAAAAATATCATATGATACAAAAACTTGATGAATTCCTACATGTGATTTTTTTTCAAAACCACTCATCTAGTGATTAACAAGTGATGATTTCGTGTGATGAAATCTCATTTTCATATGAATACTTGTATCTGACAGTCATCATTATATTGTTCTCAACAGAGTATGTTATCAAACTATATGACTGTAATTTGGATTATAATCATAAAAGTTTGAGTTTATCAATTTGGAATGGAATTATTACAGCCATATAAATATGATGGGTATGCTAGAACTTTTTTTCAGTAATTTCATATGGAAAAATGATAAATATTGAATAAGATATTTTATTAATATTAAAATTAAAAAGATTCATGTTATACAAAATAAAAAAATTGTGTTCTAAATAACCAAATCCATTAAATTCTCCATTATAAAATTACCAAAATAATTTCCAGAGTTTATGTTCATTTAGTAAAGATATAAAATAATTTGAATAATTTGATACATTTAAAAATATCAAAAAAAATGAGATAGTTGTATGAATAACATTTTCACCATATATTTAATTTAATGAAGTGATAGTATGTTCTGAGTGACTATAAGGAGAAATACTTACGGTTGGTTAATATTATGTATCGACCCAACATATGATTTGTACACTAACCCTGTGATCAAATTTGAAGTGTAGTCACTTATGTAAAAATCTAGATTGTAGTTTTTCGACATTTCAACTGGAATTCAATAACATATGATAACATAAAAATAAATAATATATTATCATGAAATTTAATCATATAGTTGCATAAAAATAAAATATTTAGTAACTTGAAATTAAATCCCACGATTACTTTATAACAACTCATGTATTCATTTTAAAATAACTCATGCATTCACATGAGTATATATCATGAAGTCACATGAAAATAAATTATATAGTCACTGGAAAATACACATCATAGTATGGTTTGTGTAACAAGAAATATAGTCATGCTATGTTAGTTTACAGTCACTTGAAATATACTCAAGGTAGGTTGGTTTAAAGTAAAATGAAATATACTAGTAATAGTTTGGTTTGTGACCTCTTGAAAAACTAATTATAGGATGTTTTAAATCAACTAGATAATTATCATCAGGATATTTAAAAATTGAAAATGCGGTTCAAATTGATCTCAAGAACATTCCTATAATATCAACATGATTGGAATAACTACATTTTTAAAAATGGAGGCATAGAGTATTTGCGCACATTATTTGACTATGTGACTTAAGCCTATGTGGATTTTAATTAAAATACCTACATGATATGGATTTGTTGAATTTCAATAAAATTCCTACATGATTCAAATTTAAATACATGTTAATTATGAGATATTTTAATTTAAAATATCTAATATAGAAACAATTAATTGATTGAAACTTTAATTTAAGAAAATTATTAATATAAAATAATTAAAACTCTTATACACTTGCATTTTTTCCCCTTGTGTAATTACAAAACTGAGAAATAAATTCAACAATTTCTCCCCTATTCTGAAATTTATAAAAAATAAATCATAACATTATATGGAAAAAATCCTTCTGTAAATGCATGGAAACATAATATTAATTAATTCTATAATTTAAATCCATCATGAAAGGAATAAAAAAATTAAAAACATTTGTTACAATATTATTTTTAGTTAAAAAATTAAAATTATAAAACTTTATTTTCCAAATTTATATTATACAAAACACAATATAAGTTAATAAAATATTTATCAAATCTGGATAACTCACAGAAAATTAATACATTATTATTAGACACATAAGAACAAAAAAGAATAATTGATGGGATTAAATGATACTGATATTTAAATTTGAAATAATTTTTAGGATTTTCATACCAGTTAGTTCAAAAAATAAATATTATGAATTTAGAAATTATAAACATTAAAATAAATTTCCATCAAAAAAAATTTAAACATTAATTTATAAAACCTCATAGATTTTTATTTTCTGGTAAATATATAAGGAGGTTTAATTTATAACGGAATAAATTCAAAAATGATATCCCCTTTAAAAACATGATATCTTAAAAGATGAAATATAACATCAATATTCTTTTCATATAATGGTCTAATGGGTTTTTTTAGATTTAAAAAGTATCTATATAATAAAAAAAATGCTAATATGGTTTAATAAACATTGAGATACGATAAAGGTTTTTATCCACAATCACGGAGAACAATAATTTACAGTAGTAATAAACTGGTCCTCTGTTGTGAAAAATGCAACTAACAATTATATTTTGGAACTCTATTATACCTAAAATTTACTATGTAAATGTCTCATTCCTGATTTTCTTCTCAGGTCATGTATTAACATCCCAAATAAGAGTTAAAATATGATAAACCATTTTAACAATTCTAATTGGGTTAAGAAATCAATATTAAATGTCAAATTAATGATGATTATTATTATTTTTAACCATATTTATATGACATTACTTTGGGAGAAATTAATATCCTCTACATATGAAAATTGAAAGCTTAATACCATGCCTTGAATTAGTAAAAAAAATAAAGAATCCTAACATTTCTCTATATATTTTATTATTCACATATTTTTTAAATTCATCCATATCCAAATTAGTTTATGTTCTTATTGGAATTATCATAGTTTTACCTTATTTAATATTAATTTTTTTTTGATAAATCTAGTATAATATTACCTTTTATATATAAATATTTCATCTTTGATTTGTAATATTTGAAGACCATGGAAAATTTTTACTTAACCCATAAGGATCATTTCGAATTCATTTGTATAGATTACAAAAATTCATTTCTAAGTATATCATTTATAGAAATAAATATAATATCATTAACAGTTATTTTTATAATTTAATTATCACTATAATTTTTTAATCTAAATATAGATAAAACATTACTTTAAAAAAATTCATTACAAGAATAATTATTCTATCATACCAAGATCTTGAAGATCTGTTTAGATAATGCAGGTTGATTAATGTGCACCTCTTCTGAAATTTAACCATTCAAAAATGATGTTTTTACATCATCATAAAAAATTAAAATTGTGATAAAAATAAACAAAATATAAAATCTTAATGGATTCAATTCATGAAATTAGCACTAAAAATACTAAAATTTCAATAGCACCTTCTGTTAAATCACATTGAGGAACTATTATATTCGTATTTCTTACTACATTATCAAACTCATCCATTTTATTTTAAAAAATCCATTTCCTTCCAATTGTGTATTTATCATTAAGAAACTAGAAATAATTTGAAGCTTTGTTACCTTTAAAATTATTATGTTAATCCTCAATATAATTTATCAAATTTTAAACATTAAATGCTACTTTAACATTAATAGGCACTAAATCGGTGACAAAAGGTCGAATTAGAAACAATTGAAAACTAGTTTTCTATTTATTATTATATATTCATAATTTAAAATTAAATTTTATATGAAATTTAATTAAGAATATTTTAATTTATATTATTATATAGAGAATAGATATGTAGACACTCAATAGATGAATTTTAAATTTCCTTGATATATTGACGAAAATATAACTATTTAAATTCGTTGTTTGGATTATCGAAATCTTTGTTCTATTTTTTGTTATTTTCAATGAAATTTACATGAACATATTCATATCTTCTTATTATTCTCTTGTTATATACATTAATTTTTTTTCTAATTATTTAAATACCATAAAAAACCCCATTCATCACATTCAGTATCAAATGTATCCAAACTATCATTATAGTTTAAAATATAATGTTTTCCACCAAAACTCTAATGTGACGAATCCTAGTTTTTTTATTAGATTGTTTATAAGGATTTTTCGTTAAATAGATTAAAAATTAAAACTATATTTAATATATTAAAATAATTTTTAATTGATTTATCTCAATAATCATTTATTAAATTGAATTTATTTTAAATTTTTCTTAACATTTCTTGAATACTTCTATTTGTACTATCTATGACACCGTTTTGTTATGGTGTTTTCCTGAAAGAACAATTATATAATTATCCACTACGTTAACAAAATTTCTCAAAATGTAAATTTAATAATTCTCATCTTTTTTCATAACTAATTCGTTTTATTAAATTATAATTTAGAGTTTGATTCATTGTACAATAATATATAAACATTTTTATGATTTTATATTTATATGATAAGAAGTGATTCATAGTTATTATACTAAATAAATCATCAATTAAAAGCGCATATCTTCTTACATAAAATTTATGTTCTCATGAAATAAATCAAAAATAAGAAGTTTTAAACTTGTTATATGATTAAAATTGTTAAAAAATCTCAAATTTTCTTTGTGCTAATTACCATTTTAACCGAATCCACTTAAAAAATACATAATTTATTTTAATATAGGACAATACAAACGCTTAACATTTATTTATAGGTAGTAAAATTTTTTATAAAGAAAATATAACAACATTATGTACCAAATAATTTAATATATTTCTACCTCATTTTAAAACATAACATTTCATTGGGTTAGTTCTGCAAAATTTATGGAGTAAATATTTTATTTTATATTAGACATAAACAAGAAAATATTATCCTTATAAAGAGAATATTTATTATCTTAAAACCTTAACCTCATTACATTATCACAATGATGTGAGATAATAATATTTTTTCAATCCCTCTAAATATTTAAATTTAGAAATTATAATAGATTTTAATATTAATACATCTCCCAAACCACTGACCATTAATTTAGAGTTATCACCAAACATTAAAATGCCTTAATCAAATGAATTAAAAGATAAAATGTCAAAACATCATTATTCATGTACATGGAATACCTAGCATAATATATTATTTATCATTTAAACTATTTATAAATACTTCCTATAAAATAGAAAAATCATATAAGTGTTTTGATACCCAAGAAATTCTGTGTCCAACATGATTAATGATAACACGTAATTGGCGTCAATAATGATCTAAGACGTTTATAATTTGGTAATATACAATATATATTATTATAGATAAATTTTTTGTAATGTTTAAATGATAGAATATATCCCAATGAACCAATATTTTGATAATTTCCATCAAAATTAATTCCAAATCATGTAACACTTAATACATTAAATTTATTTATTTTAGTAAATGTATTTTTATACATTTTATGGATTTGACTATCAAAACAAATTTTTGTCCATAATTAGGGTTGTTCATAGATATCATGATATCAAATTTTTTCCCATGACCAAAAGTATATAAGGATTAATTTAATTTTTAAATTCCCCTTTTAATATTTTCATTCTCTTATTGAATAACATCTGTTCCATCACATATTTTTTCATCTAAACAAGGTCATATATTAATTTTTGTGATAATTTCATGTTGGAGGTTATAACATTTTTGTTTAATTTTATTTTAATCATCAAAATCTGACTAATATTTCTTATATATATCATTAATAATTTTTAAAAATAAATCATACATTCTACCATTCAAATCTTTGAGAATATTTTTTCTTCAAAATCTATAGCCCTATTTAACAATATATTTCTAAAAGTAGAAAAATGCAGTTTTTAAATTTATTATTTATTTTTATATTTTTCATTTTAAAATTATATGTATAGTTCATCCATTATCAAAATACCCTTTTAAAACTTTTAGTTTTTTAGTAATTTATTTATCATTATATTTAATATTAGTCCCTTAACTAAAATTGGAATAAGAACTACTGCTAAACTGATTCATTTATTTTCCAATAAATAATAGATTAGATGATTTTTTAATACTCTCATATTATTAATTTTCTGAGACTCTCTACACTACGAAACACCATCCTGTATGATATGAATGTTTTAACTCCTCATATTTCTTATCTTTACCTTCTAAATTCAATTTTTGGAAAATCTGATATGATATGTCCCATTTTAATGTACTTACGAAAAATTTATTTGGATTAATTTTATTTAATACAATTACATTTATTAATTCCCATTAAATTGTTCTTGTTATGATATATTCTATAGTTCCTCTTTGATCCTCCATTTCATTTCATGTATTTATTAATTTCTTTAATAAAATTTACTATTTCATCAATTATTCATTACTAAAAATAAAAATAAGAGGATTTTGTAGAAACTATTAAAATAGATTAGAAATTTAATACTATCATTTTCTTATATACTTAACATTATCATTATTCAACTCCACCTTGTATTGAATATGTGATTATAATAGTTCATCCATTTAATTCTCAGGGAAATATCTATATTCAGTAATTAAATCCTAGTTAGAGTTAATCCTTTTAATTTTTCCTCAAATTATTCCATTTGATATAAACATAATTCATCAAGTTCACCCTAAGTGAAACCATGATATTTACATTTTTAGTGAATATGTTATATATATAGGTGATACGTTCTTCATCATTCATTATAAAATTTTTAATCACATCCTTGTGAATTTCCAACATAGTTCTTTTCATCTTACCAGTTCCTTGATGGGTGGATATTAATTTCATGAAGATTCCATATACAATTTTACATGATTAAATATAGATATATCTATTTCTTCTTAAAGAAAAATTCATGTAATTCTTAAATAATTTTTAGGGAACGTTTTTTTAAATTATTAATGGGTAGAGTTTCTACATCAGGATCATGAAATTTATATGTTCTTTACATGATATAAAAAAATTGAAGACCATGATTATTTAAAAATTCCTCCATATGTTACTATCAATGTACATAATCAATTCACTTGAAATGAGATATTCTGATGATATTCATCATGTTAAATTCCTGAATTTCCGTAAAGAATATTTTTATCATTACATTAATAGGTAGTTATGGGATACATATTTGAGTAATAAGATAATGAAATAGATAACACCAAATAACTCCTTGAATAAAGGATCAATGCATTGATAATAATTTTTCAGTCCCAAGGACGTGGAATGATGGACAACATAGGTGGGGGTGAATAGTCTTTTTTAAAAAGTTAAACAAATTATATATATTGGATTAATTTAAAGTAAAAATTTTTTAGAATAAATTAACATAAAAAGTACATTATATTTTAATAGAAGATCATCTCAAAAAATCATACTTTAAACTAAAATATACTATAATTGGTGAGAATGATTCTCTTCTCAAAGAAAACCAAATTTTCTTAATAGTGATTATTGATTTTCATACATAACATTATCTCATTGAGTATTAAAACAAAAAATTAATTTTATTGGATTCAAAACACACCTGGATTTTATTTGGGAGACATAACATAACCTTCATATTGAATTGGAGGTAATAATTGAAAATTGATTTATCCCTACACAATTTTCTCTTGGGATATCTATAACCAGTATGAAAATATTATTTACCATGCCGGTTATTAAATTACCAATGTTGTTAATAAAAAATGGTACTTTATATTTTCGTCATTAAAAAATGATGTGAAGAATGATTCCCAATGTTATTTTTTCAATAACCTACATGGAAAATATTTCTCTTATATTATTCATGTTGGTTATTTAACAACTAATGTGGAAATTATAATATTTAGAATATGTTATTAAATAACCATTGTGAATTATATTTTATAATTTTAATCGAGTGTTGAGATCAATATCTTTGGTTTCATTCACTCATGTGGCCACCATTAATTTGGTCTCAAACGGCAAACCCTAAATCATCCATGTATGATTTACAGCCTCATGTCTTTTCATTCTTCTATCCATATCCTTAAATATCTTCAATTTTGATATGTTTCCTTCAATAATTTCATTTTCAATTCACCTCCATCAACAACCATCATCCATCCTTAGCATCCCCTTATGCATTATTCTTATCAGCGTATGATTTTATTTTCATCCCAGTTTTGATTTCAATTTACGGGTTGTATGTTTTGATTCAAATTTATTAGCTAAAATGGAATTTTCATTAGTATATTTATTTCCATTTTTTCGTTATTTTAAATTTATGATTACATTTTCATCCACCACCATCATCTACCATCACCCATCTTCGACCGTTGATGGTGCCTCATTCACATTTGTGTCACCATTACATGAATCCAGGATCCGATATCCATTTAAAATTTATATTTATTATTTTTATTTTTTATACATCCTATTTATTTTCATGTTTATTTTCATTTTTAATTTTATATTGGGATTACATTATCATTTTGTTGGCATCCACCACCACCATTCACCATCACTAATCGGCGGCCGCCACTTGTTCCTTCTCCCCATTACTGTTTTATAAATAACCATCATATTTTAATTGTCAATTTTCATTTTCGGATTACTATTATGAATTTTTATGAATCCAATATATTCTCTTTCCATTTTAGTTGACATTTTTCCTTTGATGTCACTTTATCTTCACTATTTGTATTTCTAATTTGAATAATTTTCACATATTAGGTATTTTTTAATTGATTAATGATTTTTTTTAGATTGTTGTCAGTTATTATTTATTACATAATTATAATTAAATATATTAATATATATATATATATATATCAAATATATTGTAATTTTTTTGAAATATTTTATGATATTTTTTGTTATTTATAAAATTCAATTTAATATTTATTATGAAAATATTATATCCTAGTTTTATTCATTGATACTTTCTATAGACAATAATAATTCAAGGATAGATTACTGCACAGTGATCATGTGATAAATATGAGTGAGGTGCTAATTCATTTTAGGATTTTTTTTAAAAACATTCCAAACAACAAAATATTTTTCAATCCATGCAAGAAATATTTAAATATAATGATGTTAAAAATAATGGAGACCGAGGATCTTTTAATTTTTCATGGTTTTATTCATGCTACAGCTGTTGAATAGGAATGGTAAAAATAGGTTGAATTTCAGATCTGTTGAGGATGATTTTTATAATGATAAGTCATATTAGTTTGAAAAAAATGATTCATGATAATGAAGTATATAAAATTGAGAATGAATTAAAAGTTGAGTGTTTATATGGTGATTCTAAAAAATAATTATATATTTGAATTATAAAACATCTAGTTTTATACATAGTTTAATGAATATTTAATTTTTATTAGAAATATTGATTGAGTGAGAAGAGTTTTGAATTGTTTCTATAGCTATTGGAATATAGACATTATAAAGACATCAATCATCATGAATCAATTTATAACATGAATAAAATATTATGGTAGATGGGTTTGAGTTATAATGAAATATATTTATTCCCATGTGATAGCTTTTTATATTTGTAGGAATATAAATTTCTAATAGAGTGTCCAAAATGTTGGACATTACGGTAAATATTTAATGAAAAATAATAGGATAGTTTAACAGTTATAGAGACTCCATCAAATGAAATTTTGTATATTCATGTAATTCATCATTTGTTAAATTTATTTACCAATTAATATGATTAAATTGGTAATGATGGATTGTAGAAGAATTGATAATTGATTTAAAATTACATAATACAACTAATTGTAAAAAGTGTAAAAACATTGATAAAAAATTTCTATCATTCAATAATTGTAACGCCCCGACCCCAGTTACCCAGAGATGGTGCCTTATTTTAATACCTTTTCATGATTACAAGGAATCATGTCCCGAAAGACCGATCAGTTTAGCAGTCTTGGTAAATAGATTATATACATGAATTTTACATTACAATTCATTACATACAAAACAACATAAATAATACTTTATGAGTGTCATTATTCCTTTGGATTAACCCTGTATATTAATCACAATACACTTCATGGAATCCTGGGAAAAATAAAACATAGAAAGGGGTGAGATTAGATGCTCAATTAGGATAAAAATACATCAGAAGATTTAATAAATAACCATAAACATTTAAGGCAATGCATAACTAATAAAAATCCATTGAACATGAACTTCAACATAATATGGAAAAAATAAAATAATTTCATTTACTTATTCACATGGATATTCTACTAGTTGAATAATCGCATGCAATATCACTAACCACTTTCATAATGATGGAATACATAATGCCAGACTATCATAACCACATAGCCAAGGCCTTGTTCCAAGACAACAATAAATTTTTTGTCAAGGCCTCGTCCCAAGACACTAGTTTGTATCATGAGACCTACCGATGCATCGAGGAGCTATAGCGGGCTCCAGCTATCACTTACTATGTCCAATGCATTCCTCATATGAAAAGGTCTAAACTTAACATAAAAATTCGTAATAATAATAGAATACAAAATGTCAATACAATACCCATAAACCATGAATGGTATAAATATTACACATCCACAGTCAAACATATCAAAAAATCTTCAACACAATATAGAAGATTTGTATCATGATAAATCAACTTCAAACAAGTTTAAAATCCATTAATGAATTTTTTTCATTGATGAAAATGATTTCTATATCTCTTTGAGTGAAATACCCCTTTTCATGAAATAATTTAAATGTCTTACAATTTAGAAAAGAAGTCATTAAAATTCATTTTTTAATAAAATTTCCCCATACCACTTTCACACTTTTGAAAAGAATTGTCATTTCAAAACATTCATGTCCATATAAATAAATCCTTAAAATAATTATGAAAACATGGACATTAATTTAACAGATTTTGAAAGATAAATCCTTAAAACATTTGAAATTATGTTTTAGTAAAAAGCCAATTAAAATAATCCATTTGAAAAAACATTAATGAAACATGAACATGGATAATAAATATTTCCCATAGATACTTATGGAAAACAATATCAGATAATAAAGAGATTGAGGAATTAACCCTTACCAATTTGGAAACTTATGAAACATACAACCCGTGAAAGAGGTATTATACAATGAATATGTAAATATACATAAATTAAAGTGTATTACACAAATAATACAATTATGTTCATTACATACACAACAAAAAAGGTAATTGTGGCAATATGGCATGAATCTCACGGGAATAAGGAGTGAGATGAAATACCCTTACCTTCACATTCCTTTAGTTGAGAGTATGTTTAACCTCCTATACGAAGATCATAGAATGTTATTAAGTTATAAAAGAACCATATTAATATTTATGATATAATACATGATTCATTTATGGATTTATACTATCCAATTAATAATCATTTCCACGTTAAATTAACATTTCGTTTAATAATCTCTTTCTTTATCGTACGTGTTTTAACTTGTTACTCTTGATTGTATCACTTAGATAATGATTTAAATACTTCCAGAATATAAAACATGATAAATATATCATATATATTTAGAATATAAATATGTATAATAGACATATATATGAAATGGAAAACAACATTTATGGAGACGGTAGTCTGTACGTATGCATAAACGATGTTTCTGTTTTCATATAGTATTTAACGAAAGTAAGTGAATAAGATATATGTAAGTACATAAATACTTATATATATATATATATCTCCAGTAGCATTATTATGTCATATATTACATACTTATTAGTAATATATATTTTTATAATCGTCGACGAGTGGTGAACTTGGAAATGAATCTCATCGCGTTGCGGAGAAGGTAATCCGTATGTACGCACGAGCGAAAATATCATTCTTTGAATATTAAAATAATATAAAATTAGATGTATATCATATATACAGAATCCTTATCATGTAATATTTATTATTTAAATGAATTATACATCATTATTATACCCATCTATATAATGATATATTGAATAACAATTACACCACAACGTGGAGACGATAGGTCGTACGTACGCACGTATGGTGACAGGTCATTAAAGGGATGGATGGAATAATGAATTTGTTTTCTAAAAAATTATAATAACATCACAGTATGTTTATGATACTTGAGTTTTTATTTTAGAATGGAAATAACATGGAAATAAGAAGTTGATGAATAAAGGAACGTTAAAGAGGGTGGTGAAGACATTACCTCTTCTTCGGGTTCTTCAGTTTGATTTGATCAAAAGGGATCCATAGGATGGCTTTATGTTAAAAACAAGGCCTCTAGGATGAATTTGGGGAAGTTGAGAGAGCATTTGGGTAGGAGTTTTCCGAACCAAAAGGCTTTGAAGGTGTAAAGAATTGGTTATAAGTTGGGTCCTTTTATAAGGGGGAGGAGGGGCTCTTTAAGAAAAAATTAAAGTATTAATTTATAATAAATTCATATTCTGTTTCTAAGGGCCCCAAAGTTTATTATTCAAAGGTTAAAGTGGGGATAGGTCAAAAAACACTAAAAAAATATGTTTTAGATAGGTCTGGGTCACTATATTAACTATATCATTTAGTTTTAACTCTTAGTTAATTAGTTTAACATTTACCATGTCACTTTGTATTTTTATATTATATAGTTAATAAACATACAATATACATCCACGAGACCCACAAGTAGACCATTAATTATATAAATATCATTATTTATGTCTCTTGGCTGATCTGTATACTTTTATGAATTTAATATCAATTAATAATATAATATTTGTTTTGAAAACTCTTTTATGTGAATTTTGACTCTATTCAATAATTGATTTTTTACTGTATTAAAAACTTTATTAATTCGATAAAAATTCAATTAATAAATCCTAACATGTCATATTAACCAATAATACTCGTTTATGTCATAAAAACGTTCAAATTATATTTATTTTAACATTTAGAATACCCATTATTTGATTCTTTTATTAATAAGGAAAATAATGCATCATTATTGTGTCATATATTTTTTTACTTTTTCAACGACTAAAAATTTCAAATAAAATATCATTATGTAAGAAATAATTTTATATTTATAATGAATATTTATAATCGTAAATATAACATATATAACCTTATGTAAAAATTGGTTTTCTAAAATATATAAGCTTTTGTCATTTTTGTATTTACTTATTTTAATTAAAATAAAGTGTCCCTATCACCTACAAGTTGCTCAATGGGGTCCCAAAAATCAACGTAAAGATTCACATTGTCCGAAATGTATCCACCTAAAAGGTTATGAGGCGTTTTAGGATAATTAATTATTATTAGAAATTTATTTTTTAACCCTTATTTACCGGATTTACCCTTTAACCATGGTAAAAAAAATATTTTCCGAAGAAGTTATTCAAAATGATTAAAAATAAAAGTCACATATTTACAAAATTTGGACATCCTGATTCCTAATATAGAATATATTTTTCTAAATTCTAAACACATAAGTGGAAGAAATTAATTTAAAATTAATTCCCACTGTAAAAAAAAAGCGTGTCTTTATGATATAATAACTATCAAAAGATTGACACTTCTTTATGTCTAGTTTAATTGTGAAATTATGTCCAATGAAAAAAATTGTATTAAATAGTAAAAATATATTCTAAATTTACTTTAAAACACTCAAATTCATAATTTATCAAAATTAATTATTTTGATTAAAAAAGATGTTTTTAAAAAAATTTAGTAATTTTCACTATTCATCAAAATATAAAAGTAATCTGAAAAGTACCAAAATTTCACCCATGGATAAATTCGATATTCTGAATCAAAAAATTATGTCCATTATGAGAGATAAAATTTATAAAATTTTAAAAAGTGGATATTACTATTCATTACTGCTAGTTTGATTGGTTGTGGTGTGTGTTAGAACTCGAAGTTGCGTACAACACACGCTACTGTTTAATTTAAAGAGAAGCATACCGTGGAAGCATGGGGTATTTCATTGTAAATTTTTGATATCCCCAAAATAAATTTATTTAGTCAAATTGAATATATAAAAGTGTAAGATATTGGATTTAAAAAGGGTTTACTATTAAAAGTTGGTAAAAGTGCATTTTTGAAAAATAATTCTTTTATCTAAAAAAATGAATTTGTTTTTACATTATGTCTAAGAAACTCATAATTGTAAATCTAAAATTATACGGATTATATAATGTTCAAAATTTATTCAATACAATTCATAACCTCTTTTGAACGGCTTGTTTGGTAAGTCATAGTGCGCTTGAACTCGGTGTTGCATGTAGTGAACTTTATTGAATTATTTTGAACAAGTAACACCCTATGAAATATTGGGGTGTTACATTCTCCCCTCATTAAATAAATTGCATCCTCGAAATTTGATATTGTTTTTCAAAAATAATTGATGAAAATAGAAAATATCTTTGCGGGAAAACCCACATCGGAAATTTGGTTGATAAAATTTAGTCTTAATAAGAGGAAAAGAGAAATGAAAGGGTCACCACCAAATTTTGTTCTATATTAGGCGAAAATTGGTAGAAATTAGAGAGATATAATTGAAGGAAAAACATAAATATTTATAGGTAGTGATTGAGGTCATCAATCACAAACATGTTTAAAATTGAGGTCCTTATATTTATCAATCAATGATTATTTAAAATGCCATCAATTCAACAAAACATACGGTATTAGGATAACACATTTTTGGTTTTAATATCCCTTCAATAAACTATAAGAATTAATTTCTTCATAGAATACGAGGAGAATAAAAATATATACATGAAAATTAGAGTTCCATCTTTTAACTAATTTCTACCACAAACTCATCTTTCACTCTAAAAGATAATAGAACTTAAAAATATATTCTATTTATCCTATTCATTTGGGGATAAAAATTGAAATTATAATTCATATACTAAATATTCTTAAAATAAACTATATTATTTAATCCAGGACATCTCGTGGGACAATGGTAGGTGATACACCCTTTCCGCCCTTCGGTTGCGGGTTCATGTCTCATGGCCTTTCCGGTCGCAACGGGTTGTCGCTCATCCTCTGAGTTGTCCATTTATGGAAATCCAAAATTAATCTCAAACTAGAATTATCCAAAATAATTTTTTCCAAACTCACAGTACAACATTTATAAGGAAGGTAAACACAATGAAGATCCTTTTTTCCCCATAATAACATGTAAACACCTTCATCATGTATTATTTTAAAACACTGCATCATCCTGAATTACCATAAAACCTTATTGATTACATTCATTATCCCTTATTCAATAAAAAATAATGGAAATACTCCTTCAGTGCAAAAATGTTGTAAACCCCAACAATGATGGAATATACAAGTCATTAATCAGTTTCAATGTAGTCAAGAATATCCAATATAATTTATCCAAATCAATCATGTATTGTTCAAATATCACTACCTCAGTATCAGAACCATATTATGGTTTATCATTCTCTCAACCATATATTTTCCAATAATTTAACCTGCTATTGAGTCACTTTTCTTTGATCCACACAATCTCATGTCCTTAATGAAATAGTACTGCAGTACAATCCTTATATACTCTATAATTAATATAACAAGTACATTATTGATACAAAACTCAAATGACATAATCAACATAAGAACTCTAATCATTCCTCTTTATCTGTGGTACTATAATAACTCTATTATTATCCAATAACATCATTTTCGGCATAGTCTGATGATTGTGACATAGGATTTCGTAGTGTCCAAACACCTTGAAAATGAATCATTGTACATTTGAAACCATTTTCTTTACCCTTGTAGTCACATACTTGGGGCCCTTTTCCTCGACACTTATAACAAACTCCCACTACTTTTAGGGAAGTTCTAGGGTGTTTCTTCCCATAGTTATCACATATGGGAAAATTCTTCTTTTCCGTCTTCCCTTTATCCATATTTCTCTCTTCTATCCTTTTCTTTCCTTGCTTCCCTTCAAATCCATATAACTCAGTAAAATCATTACTTATCTAATCAACACATGATACTATTGCTTCATATGATGATAATACGTGGGACACTATTTTCCTTCTAAATGATGGCTTAATAATATGAAATATATGATGCTTCTTATTCATTGGATCATACGTATTAATGGAGTTCACATTCCTTCTATTGGGCACCATTTCTATACAATAGCATAAACTAGGTCAGTTTATGAATTGCAATGAATAATTCCAAACTTGTAAAATACCAAATGCAAATTGAACAGTTTATGGATATAATCCAGAATCATAAAAATGTTTTCTTTGAATAATTATATACAAATGAGCCCTTTATAATGGTTTGTAATGAAAATGAGAATTATCCTCAGCAAATCCCATGGGAGTGTCGTAACCAAGAGTACAACAAGGACTGTTGTCATGCACCCGTTCCCATTCGAGTCTAGCTCAAAGTGGTGTTTTTGGGTTTTACCCATAGGTACATCTATGCCGGAGCCACCTCTACCTGCTCGTATCCAGACAGAGATGTATTGCTCGAAAAACTCACAAAACCTCTACAATACCAAAATTAAAGGAAGTTTTTCTATATTAATCCTCAAAGTCTATCTTAGGGATATGTGCTCCAATAAAAGTTTATCTAAATCAAGTTTCCAAGGTTATTGCTAAAATTCCTATGATACCAACTGTAACGCCCTGACCACAGTTACCCAGAGTTGGTTCATTATTTTAATACATTGGCATGATTACATGGAATCGAGTACTGAAGGACTGATCAGTTTAGAAGTCTTGGAAAATAGATTACATGCATGAATTTTACATTACAATTCATTACAAACAAAAAAACATAAATAATCCTTTATGAATTCCTTTATTCCCTTGGCTTAACTCTACATATCAATCACAATACACTTCTTGGAATCCTGGAAAAATAAAACATAGAAAGGGGTGAGCTCATATGCTCAGTAAGGATAATAATACATCGAAAACTTTAAATAAATAAGCATAAATATTTAAGGAAATGAATAACTAAATAAAATATCTTTTAAACTTGAACTTCAGCATAATATGGAAAAAATAAAATAATACCATTTACGTATTCACATGGATATTCTACTAGTCTAATAATCACATGAAATATCACTAACCACTTTCATAATGATGGAATACATAATGATAGACTATCATAACAACGTAGCCATGGCCTCGTGCCAAGACTACAAATAAAAGTTTTGTCAAGGCCTCGTGCCAAGACACTTGTTACTCTCATGAGACCTACTAATGCATAGAGGAGATATAGCGGGCTCCACCCGTCACTTACTAAGTGAAATGCATTCCTCATATGAAAATGTTTAAACATTACATAAACATTTGTATTAAAACTAGCATATGAAATTTCAATACATTACCCATAAACCATGAATGGTACAAAAATAACGCATCCACATTCAAACATATCACAAAACCCTCATCATAATATGGATGATTTGTATCATGATAAACCAACTTTAAACAATTTTAAAATCCATTAATGGATTTTTGAGGTTGATGAAATTGATTTGTAAAACTCTTTGATAGAAATAACCATTTTTCATGAAAACATTTAAAAGTCAAACAATTTGGAAAATAAGTCATTTAAATTCATTTTTTAATCAAAGTTTCCCATACCACATTGAATATTTGAAAATAATTATCATTTCAGAACATTTATGTTCATATAAATAAATCCTCAAGATCATTTTGAAAACCTGGAAACTAATTAAAAATATTTAGAAAGATAATTCATTAAATCATTTGAAATTATGTTTTAGTAAAAATCCACTTAAAATATTCCCTTTGAAAACTCTTTTATAAAACATGGACATGAATAATAATATGTCCCAGTAGATATTTACTCAAAACAATCTCGGATAATAAAGAGATTGAGGAATTAACCCTTACCAATTTGGTTACATATGAAACATACAAAACATGAAAGTGGTATCATACAATGAATATGTAAGTACACATAATTTAAATTGTATTACACAAAGAATACAATAATGGTCAGCACATACACCACACAAAAGGTAATAGTGGAAATATGGCATGAATCTCATGGGAATAAGGAGTGAGATGAAAACCCCTTACATTGAACTTTCTTTAGTCGAGAGTACGTTTAACCTCCGGTACGAAGATCGTAGTATGTTATTAAATTATACCAAAACCATAATAATATTAATGATATCATAAATTATTCATTTATGTCGTTATACTACCCACTTAATAATCATTTCCATGTTAAATTAACATTTCAGGTAATAATCGCTTTCTTTATCATACGTGTTTTAACTTGTTATTATTGATTGTGTCACTTAGATCATGATTTAAATACATAGATAATATAAAAATTGATGACTATATGACATATATTTAGAATATAAATATGTATAACAGACATATATATGAAATGGAAAACACCGTTTATGGAGACGGTAGTCCGTAAGTACACATAAACGTTGTTTCTGTTTTCATATAGTATTGAACGGAAGTAACTGAATAAGATATATGTAAGTACATAAATACATATATATATAAATAAATATATATCTAGTAGAATTATTATGTCATATATTACATACTTATTAGTAATATATATTTTTATAATCGTCAATGAATGGTAAACTTGGAAATTAATCTCATCGCGTCGTGGAGATAGTAATCCGTACGTAAACGCGAGCGAAATTATCATACTTTGAATATTAAAATAATAAATAATTGGATGTTATATCATATAGACAGAATAATTATCATGTTATATTTATTATTTAAATGAATTATACATCATTATTATACCCATCTAAATAATGATATATTGAATAACAATTAAACCACAACGTGGAAACGGTAGGTCGTACGTACGCACGTATGGTGACAAGTCATTAAATAGATGGATAGAATAATGAATTTGTTTTTTACATAATTATAATAACATCAAATTATATTTAAGATACTGGAGTTATAATTTTAGAGTGGAAATAAAAAGGAAAGAAGAAGTTGAAGAAGAAAGGAACGTTAAAGAGGGTGGTGAAGACGTTACCTCTTCTTCAGGTTCTTCCTTTTGATTTGATCAATAAGGATCCATAGGTTGTCTTTATGATCAATACAAGGACTCTATAATGAATTTAGGGAAGTTTAGAGAGAATATGGGTAGGGGATGGCTGAACCAAAAGGCTTTTAAGGTGTGAAGAATTGGATAGAAGTTGGGTCCTTTTATAAGGGGATAAGGGGCTCTTTAGGAAAACATAAAGTATTAATTTATAATAAATTAATATTCGGTTTTTAATTGATCCAATGTTGATTATTCAAAGTTTAATGTGGGGATAGGTCTAAAAATACTCAAAAAATAGGTTTTAGACAGGTTTGGGTCACTATATTAACCATATCTTTTAGTTTTAACTCTTAGTTAAGTTGTTTAACATTTACCATGTCACTTTGTATTTTTATATTATATAGTTAATAAACATACAATATACATAAAAGAGATAACAAAGAGGTACATTAATGATACAACTATCATTACATAAGTCTCTTGAATGATCTGTATATTTTTATAAATTTAATATCAATTAATAATATAATATTTGTTTTGAAAACTCTTTAATGTGAATTTTTACACTATTCAATAATTGATTTTTGATAAAGTCTTAACAACATTATTAATTCGAACCAAATTCATTTAATCAATACTAACATGTAATATTAACCAATAAAATTCGTTTATGTCATAAAAAGTTTCATATTATATTTATTTTAAAATTTATAATACCCATTATTAGATTCTTTCTTTAATAAGGACAATACTGTATCATTATTGTGTCATATATATTTTTACTTTTTCAATGACTAAAATTTATAAATAAAATATAATTTTTTAGTAAATAACTTTATATTTCCAATTAGTAAATATAATCTAAAATATAACATATATAACCCTATGTAAAAAAAATTTCTGAAAGATATAAGCTTATGTCATTTTTAAATTTACTTTATCTTAATTAAAATAAAGTGTCTCTATCACTTAAAAGTGGATCCATGGGGTCCCAAAAATAGACCCAATGATGCACATGGTCGGACATGTATCCAAAAATAAAGTTAGGATACGTTTTAGGGTATTTTAGTATTATTATAAAATTATTTTTTAACCCTTATTTACCGGATTTAGTTTTAAACCATGGTAAATATAATATTTACCAAAGTAATTATTCAAAATGTCTAAAAATAAAAGTCACCTGTATACACAATTTGGACATCCTAATTACATTTATGGAATCCATTTATCCAAATTAAAAAAAGTGGAATAAATTAATATAAAATTATTTCTCGCTGCCAAAACAAAAAGTGTGTTTTTAAGATATAATAACTATCAAAAGATTGACACTTGATTATGTCTGGTTTAATTGTGTAATTATGTCCAATGACCAAAATTGTATTAAATCGTATTTAAAACCACTCAAATTCATTATTTATCACTATTAATTATTTTGATTAAAAAAGTTGTTTTTAAATAAAATTTAGTAATTTTTAATATTCATTAAAATATAAAAGTTATCCGAAAAGTACCAAAATTTCACACTAGGCTAAATTAGATATTCTGAATCCAAAAATTAAGTCAATTTTGAGAGATAACATTTATAAAATTTCAAAAATTAGGTATTACTATTCATAATGGCTAGTTTGAATGGTTATTGTGTGTGTTAGAACTTGAAGTTGCGTACAACACACGCTACTATTTTATTCAATGAAAAGAATACCATGGAAGCTTGGGGTGTTTCATTGTAAATTTTTGATGTCCCCAAAATAAATTTATTTAGTCAAATTGAATATATAAAAGTGTAAAATATTGGATTTAAAAACATGTCACTATTAAAAGTTGGTAAAATTTAATTTTTGTAAAATAATTTTTTTATTTTGAAAAAATGAATTTGTTCTTACATTATGTCTAAGAAACTCATAATTGGGATTTTAAAATTATACGGATTATATAAAATTCAAAATTTATTCAATACTATTCATAACCTCTTTTGAACAGCTTGTATGGTAAGTAATGGTGTGCTTGAACTCGGTGTTGCATGTAGTGCAAGTTATTGAATTATTTTGAAGAAGTAACACACTATGAAATCTTGGGGTGTAACATTCATCTCTCCTTCAATAAATTGTGTCCTCTAAATTTTATATTTTTTTTCATAAATAAAGGTTGAAAACAGAAAATATCATTGTGGGAAAACCCACATCGAAAATTTGGTTAATAAAATTTAGTCTTAATAAGAGGAAAAGGGAAATGAAAGGGCCACCACCAAATTATGATCTCTATTAGGAGAACATTTGTGGAAATTAGAGACATATAATTGGAGGATAAACATAAATATTTATAGGTAGTGATTGAGGTGATCAATCACAAACAAGTTCAAAATTGAGGTCCTTAAATACATCAGTCTATGGTGATTTAAAATTCCATCGATTCAACAAAACAAAATGTATTAGGATAACACATTTGTGGTTTTAATATACCTTCAATAAATTATAAGAATTAATTTCTTCATAGAATAAGAGGAGAAAAAAATATATACTTGAAAAGTATAATTCAATCTTTTAACTAATTTCTACCACAAACTCATCTTTCACTCTAAAAGATAATAGAACATAAAAAAATATTCTCTTTATCCTATTCGTTTGGGTGTAAAAAATGAATCTATAATTCTTCTACTAGACCTTATTAAAATAAACTATATGATTTAATCCAGGACATATTGTGGGCCAGTGGCAGGTGATACACCCTTGTCACCCTTCGGTTGCGGGATCAAGTCTCGCGGCCTTACCGGGTGCGACAGGTTGCCACCCGACCTCCGGGTTGTCCTTTTATGGCAATCCAAAATTAATATCAATCTAGAATTATCCAAAATACATCTGTCCAAACTCAAAGTACAACATTTATAAGGAAGGTAAACACAATGGAGATCTTTTTTTCTGTGTAATAACATACGAAGACCTTCATCATGTATTCTTTTAAAACACTGCAACATTCTGAATTACCATAAAACCTTATTGACTAAATTCATGATCCCTTATTCCTTAAATAATAATTGATATACGCCTTCAATACAATATTGTTTTAAACTCCAAAAATGATGGAATATTAAAATCATTAATCAGTGTTAAGGTAGTCAATAATATCCTATATAATTTATCCAAATCAATTATGTATTATTCTAAAATCACTAACTCAGTATTAGAAACATATTATGGTTTATCTTTCTCTCATCCATATATTTTCCAAAAATTTAACCTGCTATTGAGTCACTTTTCTTTGTTCCACACAATCTCAGGTCTTTAATGAAATAGTACTGCAGTACAATCCTTATATACTCCATAATTATTATAACAAGTACATTGTTGATACAAATCTAAAATGACATATTCAACATAAGAACTATAATCATTCCTCTGCATCTGTGGTGGTATCGTAACTTGATTACTATCCAATAGCATCATTTTTGGCATAGTCTGATGACTGTGACATAGGTTTGCGTAGTGTCCAAACTCCTTAAAAATGAAGCAGTGTACATTTGAAACCATTTTCCTACCCTTGTAGTCACGTACGTGGAGCCCTTTTCCTCCACACATATAACAAACTTTCATTCCTTTCAAGAAAGTTCCAGGGTGTTTCTTCACATAGTTATCACATATGGGAAAATTCTTCTTTTACCTCTTCCTTTTTTCCATCTTTCCCTCTTCCATCCTTTTCTTCCCTTGCTTCCCTTCAAATCCATATAACTCAGTAAACTATTTACTTATCTTATCAACACATGATACTATTTCGTCATATGATGATAATACGAGGGAGACTACATAAATTCTAAATGATGGATTAATAACATGAAAGATATGATCCTTCTTATTCTTTGGATCATACGTATTACGGGAGTCACATTTCTTCTACTGGGTTCCATTTCTATACAATAGCATAAACTAGGTCAGTTTATGAATTGCAAGGAATAATTCCAAACTTGTAACATACCTAATGAAAATTGACCAGTTTATGGATATAATCCATAATCATAAAAATGTTTTCTTTGAGTAAGTATATACTCATGATCCCTTCAAAATTGTTTGTAATGAAAATGAGAATTATCCTAAGAATATCCCCCGGGAGTGTCGTAACAAGAGTGCAGCAAGGCCCGTTGTCATGCACCAGTTCTCATTCGAGTCTAGCTCAAAGACGGGTTTTTGGGATTTACCCCAAGGTACATCTATGCCAGAGCCACCTCTACATGATCGTATCCAGACAGGGATGTATTTCTTGGAAAACTCAGAAAACCTATAACATACCAAAATTCAATGATATTCTTCTATACAAATCCTCAAAGTCTTTCTTAGGACTATGTGCTCTAATCAGAGTTTATCTAAATCTAGCTTGCAAGTTTATTGCTAAATATCCTATGATACCAACTGTAATGCCCCGACCCCAGTTACCTAGAGTCGGTTCATTATTTTAATACATTGGAAAGATTACAAGGAATCAAGTATCGAAGGACCGATCAGTTTAGTAGACTTGGAAAATATATTAAATACATGATTTTTTCATTACAATTCATTACACACAAAACAACATAAATATTCCTTTATTAATTCCATTATTCCCTTGGCTTAACTCTATATATCAATCACAATACACTTCTTGGAATCCTGGGAAAAATAAAACATACAAAGGGGTGACCACAGATGCTCAGTAAGGATAACAATACATCATAAACTTTAATAAATAAGCATAAACATTTAAGGAAATGTATAACTAAAACAAAAGCCTTTTAAACATGAACTTTAGCATAATATGGAAAAAATAAAATAATTCCATTTACTTATTCACATGGATGTTATACTAGTTGAATAATCGCAAGCAATATCACTATCTACTTTCATAATGATGGAATACATAATGATAGACTCTCATAACCACGTATCCAAGGCCTCGTGCCATGACTAAAAATAAATTTTTTGTCAATGCCTCTTGCCAAGACACTAGTTTTTCTAATGAGATCTACCGATGAATCGAGGAGCTATAGCGAGCTCCACCTGTCACTAACTAACTCCAATGCATTCCTCTTATGAAAAGGTCTAAACATAACATAAACATTCATATTAAAACTAGATTATCAAATGTCAATACATTACCCATAAACCATGAATAGTATAAAAATAACACATCCACAGTAAAACATATCACAAAACCTTCCACACAATATGGATGATTTGTATCATGATAAATCAACTTTAAACATGTTTAAAATTGATTAATGTATTTTTTATGTTGATGAAATAGATTTGTAAAAATCTTTGAGAGAAATACCCCTTTTTCATGAAAACATTTAAAAGACACACAATTTGGAAAAGAAGTCATTTAAATTAATTTGTTAATAAAAGTTTCCTATACCACTATGAAACTTTTGAAAAGAATTATCATTTCAAAACATTCATGTCTATATAAATAAATCCTTAAAATCATTTTGAAAACATGGAAATTAATTAAAATGATTTAGAAAGATAAATCATTAAGAAATTTGAAATGATGTTTTAGTAAAAAGTCACTTAAAATATTTCCTTTGAAAACTCGTTCATAAAACATTAACATGGATAATAAATATGTCCTATTAGATACTTACACAAAACAATCTCGGATAATAAAGACACTGAGGAATTAACCCTTACGAATTTGGTAACTTACAAAACATACAACCCATGAAAGAGGTATCATAAAATTAAAATGTAAATACACATAAATTAATGTGTGTTACACAAATAATACAAATATTTTCAGTACATACACCACATAAAAGTTAATAGTGGAAATATGGCATTAATTCCACGGGAATAAGGAGTGAGATGAAAACCCCTTACCTTGCACTTTCCTTTAGTCGAGAGTACGATTAACCTCTCGTATGGAAATTTTAGTATGTTATTAAATTATACCAGAACCATATTAATATTTATGATATCATACATGATTCATTTATGACTTTATACTACCCATTTAATAATCATTTCCATGTTAAATTATCATTTCGGGTAATAATCTCTTTCTTTATCGTATGTGTTTTAAATTGTTACTCTTGATTGTATCACTTAGATCATGATTTAAATACTTACATAATATAAAACATGATAAATATATCATATATATTTAGAATATAAATATTTATAATAGACATATATATGAAATGGAAAACACAGTTTATGGAGACGGTAGTCCGTACCTACGCATAAACGTTGTTTCTGTTTTTATATAGTATTGAATGGAAGTAAGTGAATAAGATATATGTATGTACATAAATAATTATATATATATATATCCAGTAGCATTATAATTTCATATATTACATACTTATTAGTAATATATATTTTTATAATCGTCGATGAATGGTGCACTTGGAAATGAATCTCATCGCGTCATGAAGATAGTAATCCGTACGTACGCACGAGCGAACATATCATTCTTTGAATATAAAAATAATATATAATTGGATGTTATATCATATTAACAGAATAATAATCATGTTATATTAATTATTTACATGATTTATATGTCATTATAATACTCCTCTAAATAATGATATATTGAATAACAATTACACCACAACGTGGAGAGGGTAGGTCGTACGTACGCACGTATGGTGACATGTCATTAAATGGATGGAAAGAATAATTAATTTTTTTGTTACATATTTATAATAACATCACATTATATTTTAGATACCAGAGTTATTAATTTTTAATGGAACTTAGAAGGAAAAAAGAAGTTGAAGAAGAAAGGAACATTATAATGGGTGGTGAAGATGTTACCTCTTCTTCGGGTTCTTCCTTTTGATTTGATCAAAAGGGCTCTTTAGTTTGGATTTCTGATCAAACTAAGGCCTATAAGATTAAGTGAGGGATGTTGAGAGTGAATTTTTGAAGGGTTTTTCCAAACCAAAATGCTTTGATGGTGCGATGAATTGGTTAGAAGTTGGGTCCTTTTATAAGGGGGAGGAGGGGCTCTTTAGGGAAAACATAAAGTGTTAATATATAATAAATTGATATTAGATTCATAATGGCTCCAAAGATGATTATTCAAAGTTTAAGGTGGGGATAGGTCGAAAACCAGTCAAAAAATAGGGTTTAGAGAGGCTTGGGTCACTATATTAACCTTATCGTTTAGTTTTAACTCTTAGTTAATTAGGTTAACAATTACCATGTCACTTTATATTTTTATATTATATAGTTAATAAGAATACTATATACATCCAAGAGACCCCCAAGTGGTCCATTAATTATACACCTACCATGATATATGTTTCTTGGAAAAACATTAGATTTTTATGAATTTAATATATTTTAATAATATAATACTTGTTTTAAAAACTATTTTATGTGAATTTTGACAGTATTCAACAATTGATTTTTGTTAAAGTCTTAAAAACTTTATTAATTCGAAAAAAAAATTCATTTAAGCAATATAATCATGTAATATAACCAGTAAATATCGTGTGTGTCATCAAAACGTTCAAATTATATTTATTTTAACATTTTTAATTACCATTATTTGATTCTTTCATTAATAAGGAAAATAATGCATCATTATTGTGTCATATATATTTTTACTTTTTCAATGTCTATAAATTATAAATAAAATATCATTATGTAGGAATTCATTTTATCTTTCTAATGAATATTTTTAATAGAAAATATAACATATATAACCATATGTAAAAATTGTTTTTCTAAAAGATATAGGTTATGTCATTTTTTAATTTACTTTATCTTAATTAAAATAAAGTGTCCCTATCACCTACAAGTGGCTCCATGGGGTCCCAGAAATCGACCCAAAGATTCCCATGGATAGAAATGTATCCACCAATAAGGTTAAGATACATTTTAGGGTAATTTATTATTATTATATTATTATTTTTTAACCCTTATTTACCAGATTTACCTTTTAACCATAGTATATAAAATATTTACCGAAGTAATTATTCAAAATGTATAAAAATAAAAGTCACCTATTTACACAATTTGAAAATCCTGATTCAAAATATGGAATCCATTTCTCCAAATTCAAAATACATAAGTGGTAGAAATTAATTTAAAATTATTTCCCACTGTCAAAACAAAAAAGTGTGTTTTTAAGATACAATAACTATCAAAATATTGACACTTGTGTATGTTCGATTTAATTGTAAAATTATGTCCAATGACAAAAATTGTATTAAATGGAAAAAATATATTCTAAATATAATTTAAAACCAGTCAAATTCATAATTTATCACTATTAATTATTTTGATTAAAAAAGTTGTTTTTAATTAAAATTTAGTAATTTTCACTATTCATCAAAATATAAAAGTTATCCGAAAAGTACCAAAATTTCACCCTAGGATAAATTAGATTTTATGAATCCAAAAATTAAGTCCATTTTGAGTGATAATATTTATAAAATTTCAAAAAGTAGGTATTACTGTTCATAACTGCTATTTTGATTGGTTGTGGTGTGTGTTAGAACTCGAAGTAGCATACAACACACGCAACTGTTTTATTCAAAGAGAAACATATCGTGGAAGCTTGGGGTGTATAATTGTAAATTTTTAATGTCCCCAAAATAAATTTATTTAGTCAAATTGAATATATAAAAGTTTAAAATATTGGATTTAAAAAGGGTTCACAATTAAAAGTTGTTAAAGTGTATTTTTTAAAATTAATTCTTTTATCTAAAAAAATTAATTTTTCCTTATATTATGTCTAAGAAACTCATAATAGTGATTCTAAAATTTTAAGGATTATATAAATTTCAAAATTTATTCAATACTATTCATAACGTCTTTTGAACGGCTTGTTTGGTAAGTCATGGTGCACTTGAACTCAGTGTTGCATGTAGTGAAAGTTATTGAATTATTTTGAAGAAGTAACACACTATGAAATCTTGGGTTGTTACAATAAATAAGTCATAAATATCAGACATAGATTGTGATAAAATTTAATGAATGTGTTTCTAATCCTTTGTAGAATAAATTTATAATGGACTATTTTACAACTAATCTAAAAATTATCTCTTGAAATTTGTTAGAAGCAATGATATATCATGTTGAGTTTAATGACCTCTGGATGAAAACAACATGGAAATGAAATTATTGTTTTATAAAAACCACATATTTGAATATAAAAAACCATTGTCCAACGAGCCCGTACCAGAGTGGTAAGGGCTCCTGCTTGGCATCCTAGAGACCCGAGTTCCAAAACCGGGTGGAGGCGAAATTTTGTGGTACTATAGCAGTACTGTAGCATTACTATTGTAGTCACTGTAGCCGCACTATAGTAGTTACTGTTCAGTATTGTAGCACCCGAAGCAATTCACCCGATTTGGGCCTTTTGGGCACCGGTTTGGACCTATGGGTCTCTAGGGACATCAGGTCATCAAAGGCCCTCGTGCCATAGGGACTTCGGGTCACATAAACCATGGATTAGCCTAGTTCACACAGAACAGTCCAAAGAAGAGGATTAGAGTGACAAGAGTAGTAGCCACGAGATGTAGAGAAAACCATATTTGAAGAATGAGGGGGTATGGAAGCCGCCATCGAGACTAGGCACCGTGCAGCTTTGTACGAGGCAATTATTGCCAATCCGTAATGAAAGGTGGGGAGCTAGGTGATAAATGATGCAGAAATCTGGGGAGGTGAAGTTCAAGTGGGCTGGGCCTACGGGTCATGTATTGGGTATGGTATTCCACTGGGCCTTTGGGTCATGTATTGCTGGTTTTTCGGGCCTTGTGCTTTGGGCCTACGGGTCATGTACGGTTCTCCTTCAACCCTTAAAAGGGGGATTATCCATAATAAAATAAAAAAGGACTTTTTGCCATTCCGGAATATATCAAAAACTATTGTTGGTGGAAGGTATTAGGGAGGATTATTTTTATCAGGTGATATATTTTCAATTTCTTGAAATGAATATGTTTACTAGAAATTATCTCCAAACATATGTAATTTTTTCTATATATAGTGTTAATGGATATAGAGGTAGTCTAAATTGTGAACAAATGATGTCATATTATCAACTACATCATTAGAGAAAAATATTATATATGGTTCATAAATTTTTTTCAATATGAATCATTCTTAACGAAGATTAAAAATAATTCAATGGATCACTATAATTTTTTATTTTCAAAAACCATTCTCACCCATCAGTATTTTGTAAGGGTGAACAAAATGACGCCACATTCATAAGGAAACATTTTTTAGTTAATGATAGAAATATTGTGAAGAAATGGTCAACATTATTTGAAAATAAATTTTAGTTATATCATGATGTCAAAAATATTATTGATGTCATGCACGTGGAGAAGAATTTATAAGAAAAATTGATTAGAACATTATTAGATATTAAATGAATTAATAATGACGGGTTGAATGAATTATTGGACTTACTATCAAATGGAACATATTTCAAATTAGTTCATAATCTTAATAGAATAATAATATGAAATCATCCATGATTTAATAAATTATCCAAGAGGAGGGAAATGGAATTTTTCTATGTCACCATGGAATCATGGTTTCAGAGGGTTAATCTTAAATTGTATGTAATTTTTTGTATATAAATGTTTTGAAGTTGATAGGTATTAAATATAAATATTGAAATATCATGACAAAAAAACACCTATTAGTTTCATTTTATGGAATATTGTTTAGTCATTATGGAATGGTTATTATAAAAGTGGTTTATTTTTTTCAATTAAATTTTTAATAAAATAATTAATCTGAATGATTTGACCAATTTAGGGAATTAATATATTTCTATAAATTGTACCAAAGAAATTTATTTTCATTCATTTTATTTTAATATCATGGTGCAGTTAATGGTTTGTTTTCCATGTGAATAAAATATTAATGGATTTTATATAAACGTTAATTTTATACATTTGATCTATATATCGATATATCGATAGGGTATGTTAAGATTTTAAATCAACCTCAAGCCTCTATTTTTTAGAATTTTTTTAATGACGAGGTAGTATATTTTTTTATAAGATAGATGTCTATAGTGGATCACATCAGTTTTCTTGTCTCTTAACATGAACTGGTCAATTATGGGGGAGTGGGGATTTGTGGCATGAAATTTAAATCATTATTAGGTGAATTGCAAAAATGTGATATTTTTAAATCTTGAAGACCATAGATGATGATAAGATATGTATAACATTTAATATTAATTTTTTAATGGAATTTTATCTATAAAATAAGTATATATAGATTTTTAATGATTAGAAAATATATTTTTCCATAGTTTTAATAGACTTCTCTTTATAGATTAGATGAATAAAAAACATTGAGGTGGTAAGAAGGCGACCAAATTTAAAATTTGATAACATAATATGTGTATAATTTTAATTGTTATAAATTTGTTATGACAAAACCAATTAATAAATTTATATTTCAGAATTTTAGAGTATTTGTGTCTAGATGTGTAATGAATTTTTTTTAAGGATAAAGATAAAAACTAATATCCTTCCAATGTACATATTAGGAATCCACTTAAAAAATATTGTAGTTTTACTACAATAAATTTATATTTTTAATGATTAAAATTATGTGGTTTATTAGAAAAGAAAATTTTGAGACATGATGAATTCAGAATGGAACTGGTTTTTCTAAGTTAATAGGTATACACTAATTATCAATTTATAATAAATACACATGAGGCAAATTATATTTTCTTTATCAATATTATATAAATTCAAATATAAATTCATTTAGAAGAAAAAATTATGTTTTTAATGGAGAACATGATGGATATGCTTATTTATATGAGATGTCAACATCAATTGAATGATCATTATATAATATTGATGATCACATCATAGTCATGTTTTTTCCATTTGTAATGGCCATAAGGATGGAATTTTGGAAAAACAATCCTATATTAATTACTTAATATTATTGGTGACATATATATATATTTATTTCTTTTCTAAATTTCATAAAATGTTAGATATATTAGTATTATTATTTTTATTAAAAAACATATTATAACTAATAAGTTAATTTGTTTTTATATTAGTTTGGTATTTTTAGTTTTCCGTGTTTATGCTTACATAACATATATATTTTCTTATTTTAGGAAAAAAACTATTCTATTATAATATAATTAACAAATATATAAAATATATAAAATTTTATATTCAAAGAATATTTGTATTAGTGTAAAAAATGATGAAATACGTCAGACTATTTTTGTGTTTTAAACATAGTTTATTTTATTTTTATTCATTTTTATGCCATTTTATCTCTCAATAATTTTGTCAGAATTTTAGTAAATAATCTATCAAATATAAATAAAATAGTGTCTTGTTTTTTATCTTTTCGTTACATTTTTTTCATTTTTTATTTAATTTTATATACAATATATGGATTTTTATATTTATGAAAAAATTGTTTTTTATATTTATTTTTTGGATAATAGTCGATCAAACTCATTATCTTCCACATAATTATAAAGAGTACCATGAACATAATTCTAGGTTTCAAGGTATACATACTATTATAAAGGAACCTCTTCCAGCTTATGCACGAGGTCCATTTACAATTAATAATGAAAATTTTGTTTTAGGGTTGATAAACAAGGATAAAAATTTTAAACAATTATATAATTTTCACATAGTTAATGACAAAGGATAAAATTTTATTTTAATGATAATTATATAATCAAGGGTCCAAATTCAATACGATTTAATACTTTTATTATAGTTCATATATATGGAAATGTTAGTATTTTGATTTCTGATTGGAGAAGTTTTGATAATGTGACTATAACTCATTTATGGGAGGAAATTTTGGTAATGTTGTTTTCCTATTTTACATTCATGAATTATTTTAACAATATCGGGATATTTCTCTTCATATCAGATGATATATGATATACCTGATACTGGGAGAATCTTGATGAAATGTTTAGCTTTGGATGCTTGGATATTGGAGGATTCTAAATCAACCCTCTAAAAACATTCATTTTTTCAGATAGAGAACATAAAAATACATGTGAAATATATCCATTTTTTAATGATGATACCTATAATAAGTTTGGTAAAGTAATACAAAAATAATATTTTATAGAAATTTAAGCATTATGATTCAGAAATTTTTTATATCAGTGATCATATTAATGATTTATTTATTATTAATTTTCAAAAAATATGGTTATTTCTTTAGGTTGTAGAATAAAAAAAAGTATACCCTCATACATTATATCATAGAGGGTATATGTTATTAGAATAAAAAATTGATTACTAGAAATTTGAAAAAATAAATAGTTGAGTCTTCAGGATCCATATATGTTAACCCTCCTTCCCCCTACTAGACTTGAAAAAGGATGATGGTTTGAATGTGAAAAAAGGAAAATTTACTTATTGAACATACAAGGGTTACATAGGAGAATAATGTAAGAAGTTATTTCATTTATTCATGTTATTTATATTTATTTTAATAGATATATATATTGTGACTCAATATATATTTTTTCCAAATATTCTATATAGTATTCCCTTAAGTGGAAGAGTACACAAGGGACCATCATGGATAAGTTTGGGATAAAAATTTTAACAACAGAATTGGGAAATCCTAAATACTGGGGTCTTGTATGTTGATACCTGGTAGGCGTATCGATAAACAAATTATATGGTTTCTACAAAACATCTTCAATAGATGATGTTTATAAAAGAAAAATAGAGTCTTTGGAAGACAATGATCAATATCTGGTTGACAAAATGAATAAATTGATAATATATTTTGTACAATTTATGTTTTTAGACATGAAATGATAGTTTTACATTACTTATTCCAATATCCCACCTTTACCTATGATCTTTCCTCTCTACCTATGCCTACATATATCAACCCTTCCTCTCATCTAACTTTTTAAACTCCCACATATAATCCTATAAAACTTCTCATTCATTATGAGTTATATGATGAGGATCCACAACATCATTTTGTTGAATATGATATTATATATTATATTAGATATAAAATGTAATATCAAATGAAGTAGATAATGAATATTTGGTTCATTGTATAAGACATTATATATAGATCAACAAGGGTTCAAATTCTTACATATGAGGTTAGTAATGATAGACATAATATCATTTAATTTTTTAGTTTGTCCATATAGATATCTTCAAAAAAATTACCATTGAGGTATGAATAGTACATATTCTGTATTTAATATTGGAGTTATTTTTTTAACATTTTATGTTCTTTCTATTTATCAATTTTTTAATAATTATTTTTGGTTAAATAAATACCATTTAAGAAACAAATAATATAGGCTCTATGGATTTTTTTCACAACTTCTCGTATTCTTGATAAATTAATAACATATTCAAATTTATTGTTGAATGATTATGTCATTTGGATGAAGTATAAAATTTATGGGCCCAAAATTATTACAATTCTTATAAAAGGTATCATGGCGCCTATTAATGGAGATGAGTTGGGAATCTTCATGATGTATGTATTTTCTATGTATATCGATTTTAATATGTCATTTAGTTATTTAAATGTATTGAAATTTTATATATATGTTTTTATTATATTTATGTAACGTTTAAAATTTTAATGGAGCTAATATAACATCAATATAATGATTTACATTCACATAATCTATTTCACCTATAGATATGATAGTGGCTAATATAGAAGGAAAAATTTATATTTGTGAAAGACATTAAAATAATAGAAATATTTAGTTTTGGATGATTACTTATATTGAAGTGTATGAAAAATATATTTCATAATGTGTTATATCTGCTAATGGAATAACAAATATAATTTTATTATTTTTGATATTATATTTTTTGTGTTTTTTATATGATAGAAGATTTTTTACTGGATATGATTTTTCTATGGTGAAGAGTGAGACAATTTTACAAATGTATTGAAACAAATGGTTGAATAATTGATTATATATATATATATATATTATCATGAAATTTAAATTCTTTTATATATATTACTTTCAAAAAATTAATTTAATTACCTTGGAAATACCACAAGAAAGTAGAGCTTAATAAGTAAATTTGAAATAGTTGTTATCTCATTTATAAATTAATCATTTTTGATAGATGTACATAAAATTATCTTTTGAAATGGGAAATTATATTAAAAAGGTCATGCCATAAAGAAGAAGGAATAATGTATCATGGATATTATTTTCAATGATTTATGAATGAAATACATTCGATTTGGTTGGCTAAAAATAATAGAAGGTTAAATATTTATTATAAACCATTCTATTATTTTTCCACACAATTTATTTAGAATAAATGTTAAATGATTCCTTTTTAATTTTTCATCTTTTTGATGACCCTCAACCATAAATTAGATATATTTCTTACAAAGTTAATGGGTTAATATTTTCAACGGTCTTATTGGTAATTATATTTTTATAAAATTCATGATAAAGTTTAATGTTTAAATTATAAATGTTATTGTTCATATTGTTTTTCAATTATTAGATTTTTGATATAAATGTTTATTATGATTTAAATTTAAATTTTTGTGATGTTATTTTTTAATTACTGAAAGGGATGATTTTATTTTTTTTATAAATTAATTAATTAATTTTCATGCTGGTTATTTGATAAACAATGATAAAAATTTACAAATAACATTTATCATGTAGGTTTTGAGATATAATAACATGATAAATTATATTACAAGAAATTTATTTTCAAACCGAAAAGGAAAAAACATTGAAATACACATTTTTAGGTTGTCTAAACTGATATTTTAGATAAATATGACTTTATAGAAAGTTTATCACAGTGGTATTTATAAAAAACGAAAAGGTAAGCAGTTTCCATTTTATTTTTATTAAAAATGATTTCTAAAAATCCACAGGATTGTGATGTTTTATTGTTCTAATTTTTTTTTTCTATTTCCAAAATCTGAAGTTCCAAAATACCAATAATAAAATTTATGATAGCATAAATAGGATCAATACCTTTAGGTGGTGGGGGTGAATCAGGGTATGAAAAATTAATAAACTTCCCTTAAAATAATCTTTTATAATTAACAAAACACTCTAGTCTCCCTTTCCCATAAAAATGTATTAATTAAAATGAAATCATGTGTGAGACACACCAATTTTACTTGGTTCACCCTCACAAGGCTATGTCATAGGAGCATAAAATGAAAATGTGTCATTTTACATAAAATAAAACAACATACTTCCAAAATATGGTTTGATCCAGATCAACTCATTGATTATGATCCCTAACCTTGAAATTATTATGGAAATCTCACTATATCCCAAGGATCACTCCCTCGACCATTCTTTTGAAGGATCACTTATAGTGGAAATGACCACCTTTTTTCACTTCCTTTGATAACTGATATGGATAGGATTTATTTATATTTTATGGAAATGTAGGTACCTTAATCATAAATAATGATTGAATACTATATTGTAGGTATATTATATTTTTAATCCCCAATTTAATCCACATGGGGAATAATACATTACCACATATTTTTTCAGAAATCACTTCTGAATTAATTTGAAAAGGTCACCACCTTCGCGAGGCTCACACATCCTTCATGAATTTTCTTAATTATTCACATGTATATACAACCATCGAAAACCCCCAAAAATCCATGATTCACACATATTCCTAGAAGATAAAATATAATTTTTCAATCATCCCCTATCCTGAAGGCTAAATACATTCCCCATGAACAATTATCCTTCGCATAGAATTAATCTTTTGTGCACCCTTTTATTTTCTTCATGAACATCAATAATTTTTATGCTTAAAAATTTCTGTCAATTCTCCTAGCCATTCCAAATTTAACTTGATCATGAACATTTTCACTAGAGATATGTTTCAAGAATCACGTTTTTAAATTTAGAGATGTGGGATTTTCGTTAGGGCTTGCTCTAAATTTCATGGGGTAGAGGCATATCCGTAGGTGTTGCCACCTATTGAAAAAGAAACTATCTTCATAATAATATTTTCATAACAGTTAAACATCATAATTTTAAAATATCCCTTTTTAGTGATGCACGATTAAAAATTGTCATTCACAAATCTTCTCATAGTCATAATGAGTTACAATCATTCTATCACACATTCAAAAAGCTCCACACATTAACAAATCTCATCCTTCATGACATCAAATGCCTTCAAAAAGCTATATTCTTATCTATTTGATCTTTTTAACATACCTAATCAAAGATGTATTTGGAAACGACAAATGACAGTAGTAACATGCTTTGTTAAAAAACACAATTATCCCATGATACAATAAAATGTTATCTTGAGGTATTTTACTAACACATTATCTCTTCATTTATTGAAAAAAAATGTTACAAATACATTTTCACAATAATTATATAATAACCGACTGAAAATAAATAGTCCATGTATATATATATTTAAAATTAATGTTATTATTATGGAATGTGAATTTATTTTACATCATATTCTACAATAACATCACGGTGAAATAGAGGAAAATAAATACAACATTAGAGACACCAATTTTCACTATTGGAAATAACATAGAAAGGCATATTTAGATGGGAAAATATTGATCTATGTCTATGTGAAAATAAGAATATAAAAACAACAACAATGATGACCGAAAAGAAAAAAGAAAATGTATTTTATCAGATTATAATGAATGTTAATACAACTTAAGAACATTGATCACTTCTGTAGGTGATGATCAAAGGATGAAGTCCTTTATAATCACACTAAATAAATTTTAGTCATAAAATGGATTGAATAATTATCAATTATTATATTAATGTAATATTATTCTTGGTATATTATATTTGTCTATATATATATATCCCTATTTATATTTTATAAACTTTATTAAATATATATAATCCAGTCCCACCTTGATAAAATTCAAACATATAATCTCACATCATTAACCACAATATATTCTAGAATATAGAGAGTATATCTCTCAATAATTGTGTTCCATGTCATATAAATATAAAACATTTGACAAATACTATTTATCTATAATTTTAAATATTACGCTCATTATAATAGAGCTCCAATACTATTTTATTAATATTGTAAATGTATATGAAACACTTATAATATACACATTTTACTAAATAATAGTTTTTTAATAATATTAATAAAATAAATTCACTCCCAATAACATGTAGTAATTAAATGATAATAATATATAATGATACAGAATATAATAAATAAAATTATTTTTCCGAAAAATATTTCTATCATATTTCTCCATGAATAATTTTATATATTATCATTAGATTAAATATTAATTCTGCTAAAAAATAAAATAATTAGAAAACATGAATAAAATTTTAGTTAGTGAAAATATCAAACAAATATATCATGTTGTAGGAAAAAAAATATCAAAATATAAGTAATATAATGACCTATGGTTAAGTGGTGATTAACAATTATCTATAAGAATAAAATTATATAAAATAATCATGAGACCAAATCATGTGGTCATTACACTATTTCTGTGAAACATTTGATGTGAGGTAACATAAGGTATTGTAAATATTTGGGTTGGTTTATATTTTAATGTTAGTTCACTAACGTGTGGTTACATGAAAAAAATAAGGTGTTCAATTGAAAATAACTCATACGGTCAATTAAAAATAACACTTAGGGCCACTGAAAAATAACTCATACAAAAACAAGATATTAAATCAAATGTGAAATTAAAAATTAATAATTCAATTAGTTCATAACAATTTATAATGTCAATTGAAAATAACTCATACATTCACATGAAAATAACTCCTGGTATATTGGTTTGTGGTCACATGAAATATAATCGTAGTGTGTTGATTTACATTAACTTAAAATATAAAAATGGTTGTTTGGATTTCAAGAGCATGAAATATAATCATGATAGGTAGGTTTTTGTTCATTCAAAATATTCCTAGTATGTTGGTTTTAATCAGCTACATAGTTCTCAATTGGTTATGTATCAATTGTTTGTGTGGTTCGCGTTGATCTTTTACTATGTCGCTAAAACATCTGTGACTAAAAAATCTATGTAACATCTCAGGTAAATAAAAAATAAGTCATTTTAATATTTATTTATATTTGGGAAATAAAATATTTATTTTACTTTAATGGGGATGCAATGTTAGAAGGAATATCTAATACACAACAATGGGTTTTTTTTGAAATCTTACTTTGCACACAACATTGTGTCATTCTGAGAAAATAATAATATAATATTATTTTAAATGGTAGTTAACACCTAGTCGTTGTATTGGTAGGAATGAAAAAAACTAACTACAATATGATTATACATGTTTGTTAAATTTTTGTACATTTATCTATTAAATTATAGGTTCTTAAAATTTGAATGAATCTAATTTTATGAATAAATACTCTAATATTATTTAAAAAGTCGATTTACTACCTTTTGATGGTGAACTATTTTTATGTATTTTTTTCACTTATATGTATTCTCTTTCACAAAATACAATTTTTCTTTAGATTCCAAACATTAAAATTTACATTGGGACAATTTTTGGTATTTTTCTGATAAAAATGATTTTCCAATGAATAGTGAAAAATACTGTATTTTAAATCAAAACTACTTTTTCATAAAATTTATTTATATGGTTAGATTATCATTTTAATTCCTTTTAATGTATAATTAGTTTTTATTATTACCAATTATTACAATTGTAGTAATCAGAAGTAATTTCACATTGAAATTGGATATAAACATGTGTCAATCTTTTGATAGTTATTATTTCATAAAAACACGATTTTTGTTTTGACAACAGGTATCAATTTTAAAATTAATTAATGAAAATTATTTGTTTTTGTAATGCCCCGACCCCAGTTACACAGAGTCGGTGCATTATTACATAACATTGGCATGATCACGAAAAAGATCAAATCTCGAAAGACCGATTGGTTTAGTATACTTGGAAACACTAGATATATTCATAAAGTTTTACATTACATCATAAAGTGAAAACTAATACAACAACATATTGTCTCCATAGTCCACACTATTATCCCCTCATAATATCCCTGAAGGTCATTCATAATTTCCTTCTTCACATCCTGGGAAAAATAAAAATAGAAAAGGGGTGAGCTCAAATTCCCAGTAAGGATAAAAATATAGCAAAAACTTTCATATATAAGAATAAACATTTAAGGAAATGTATAACTAAAACAAAAGCCTTTTAAACTTGAACTTCAAAATGGTATGGAAAAAATAAAATGAAATAATGCAATTTACTTCTTCACATGGATATTCTACTAATTGAATAATCACATGAAATATAAATAACCACTTTCATAATGATGTAATGTATAATGCTAGACTATCATAACCACATAGCCAAGTCCTCGTGTTAAGACAAGAAATAAGATTTTGTCAAGGCCTTTTTCCAAGACACTAGTTTGTCTCATTAGACCTACCGATGCACCGAGGAGCTATAGCGGGCTCCACCGGTCACATATTAAGTCCAATGCATTCCCATATGAAAAGGTCTAATCATAACATAAACATTCGTATTAAAACTAGTATACGAGATGTCAATACTTTCTCCATAAACCATGAATGGTATAAAAAAACACATCCACAGTCAAACATATCACAAAACCTTAAATACAATATAGAGGTTTTGTATCAACTTCAAATAATCATAAAATCCATCAAAGGATGTTGACATAGATGAAATCGAAACTATTTGAGAGAAATAACTATTTTTTTAAATCATTTAAAAGTTACACATTTATAAAGGAAGTAATTTAAATGAGTTTTTTGAATCAAAGTGTCCCATACCACTTTGAAACTTTGTGATAGGAATTAGAATTTTAAAAAATTTCATGTCATATAAATAAATCCTTAAAAAACATTTTTAAGACATGTACATTAATTAAAAATATTTAGAAAGATAAATCTTTAAAAAAATTAAAATTCTGATTTTGATAAATAGTACTTTTAAGAAACTCTTAAAATATTCATTTTGAAATCATTTAAAAGTCACATAATTATAAAATAAAACATTTACATTGAAAATATACTTATAAGCTTGTAAGGAAAACATTGAGAATTTTATAACAGTGGAAAATATCCGCACCCGCCGTATAAGTTAAAAAAACATTCTTACCTTAATTCTGTCGAAAAGGTTAAAAAAAACATGTTTGGAAAACAACGGAAAGATTCCATTATAAACTTCTTATAAAAAGTAAAACAAGTGTATAAATGACTTTAACCCATATTCTGTGAAATAGTAATAATTTTTTTAAATACACTTTCAAGAAACATGGATGTGGAAGATAAAGAGGTCCCAGTAGATAATTACATATATACAACCTCAGATAATAAAGAGATTGTGAAATAACCCTTACCTTGTACTTTTCCATGGTTGAGGGTAGGTTAACCTCCTTTATAATGGTGAAATAATTGTTATTAAATTATACAAGAATCATATATATTAATATGATATCATATATGATCTTTTAACATTTCTTTGATAATAATATCTTAGTATTATCGTCGTTTCGGGTGTTAACTTACTCATTTTCTTTTATATGTTTTGTTACGTAAGACATGTTTCTAATGGTTAGGTTGTATTATTTTCATATTTAGAATGATACCAAGTCCTTAAACATTATTTTTAAATCATCAAATGATAATTATACTTGTGTGGATATGATGAATAATGAATCTCATCGTGTTCGTGGAGACGGTAGTCCGTACGTACGCACGAGCGACAATATCATTCTTTTGATATTAAAATAATATATAATTGGATAGTATATCATATATAAATAATCATTATCATGTTATAATTATTATTTACATGAGTTACACATCATTATTATAACAATCCAAATAATAATATATTGAATAACAGTTACACCACAACGTGGAGACGGTAAGCCGTACGTACGCACATATGGTGACATGTTATTCAAAGGGTGGATAGAATACTGAATATGGTTGTACCATATTTATAATAACATCACATTATATATAATATACTGGGGTTATTATTTTAGAATGGTAATAACAAAGAAATAATAAGTGTAAGATGAAATGAATTTGAAAAAGGGTGGTGAAAACATTATCTCTTCTTCGGATTCTTCCTTTTGATTTGATCAAAAGGGCTCTCTAGGATGGCTTTCTGATCAAGATAAGGCCTCTAGGGTATAGTGAGGGAAGTTTAGAGAGTATTTGGGTAGAGTTTTCCCGAACCAATAGGCTTTGATGGTGTGAAGAAATGTGAAGGAGGAGTGCCCTTTTATAAGATGGGTGAGAGGAACCTTTGGTAAAGCTAGAAATATTAATTTATAATAAATTTATATTCGGTTTTTAATGGCTCCAAAGTTTATTATTTAAAAGTTGAGGTGGGGATAGGTCTAAAACCACTAAACCAATAGAATTTAGATAGGTTTTGGTACTTATATTAACCTTATCTTTAAGTATTAACTCTAAGTTAATTAGTTTCACTTTTACAATGTCTCTTTATATGTTTATATTATATGGTCAATAAACATACTATATATATCCAAGAGACCCCAAATTGGTCCATTAAATATACACCTATCATGATATAAGTCTCTTGGCCGACCATTAGATCTTTAGGAATTGAATATAAATTAATAATATAATATTTGTTTTAAAAACTCTTTTATGTCAATTTTTACACTATTCAATTGTTGATTTTTGTGAAACTCATAAAAGAATTATTATTTAGAACAAAGTGAATTAAATAAATACTAATATGTAATATTATCCTATAAAATTAGTTTAATTCATTAAATGTCTCAAATTATATTTATTTGGGTATTTATAATATCAATTATTTTAATTCTTCACTATTATGGTAATTACTGCATCATCATTGTGACATAAATAAATTAAATTATTTAAAGTCTAAAAATTATAAATAAAATATGATTATGTAGTGAATCTGATTATATTTCTAATGAATATTTACAATCGAATTTATCTTAAGTATAACCCTATATTAAAAATGTTTTAGTAAATAAACATTGATTTTAACTCTTTTAACTCATCTTTTAATTAAATAATAATAAATGTACTAATCTAATCCAAGTGGACCTAAATGATAATATTTTATTCCTAAGGTTGTTTTTGGTCGATATACGCTTTTCCAATATAATTAGGATATGTGTTATGGTAATATTAATGTCATTTTCACCCTTAATTACCATATTTACTTTTAACCGTGGTAAATAAAAGTAAAAAGATACTATTCACCAAAAATTATTTTCATCTCATTGAACCACATTTTACTTCTTGATATTTACTGTGTCTCTCGGATTTTCGAAATTCCATTCACAGAAGCGGTAAAATTATGTTTTATGAAAAATTTAGTTTTTTTAACTACCACTTAGTAGTTTCACTATTCATCAAAAATTGAAGTTTTTCAGAACAATGCCAAAATTTTACCCTAAGATATAATTGATATTATGAATTCAAAAATGATGTCTATTTTAAAAATTTCCAAACATATAAGTTTCATTAATTAATTTTATAATTAATTCCCGCTGTCACAAGAAATAGCGTGTTTTTAAGAAACAATATATATCAAATGATTGACAATTGTTTAGGTCCAATTTCAAAGTGAAATTAATTTTAATGAAAAACATTGGATAAATGGTAAAAATATATTCTAATTATACATTAAAACAACTCAAATTTAAAATTTATCACTATTAATTATTTTGATTAAAATGTTGTTTTTAATTAAAATTTAGTAATTTTCACTATTCATCAAAATATTAAAGTTATTTGAAAAGTACCAAAATTTCACCCTAGGATAATTTTGATATTACGAATCCAAAAATCAAGTCCATTTTGAGAGAAAAAATTTATAAAATTACAAAAAGTAGGTATTACTATTCATAACGGCTAGCTTGGTAAGTCATGGTGCGATTTAACTTGGTGTTGCGTGTAGTGCAAGTTATTGAATTATTTTGAAGAAATAACACACTATGAAATCTTGGGGTGTTACAATCTCCCCTACTGAAATAAATTCCGTCCTCACAATTTGAAATTGTTCTTCGAAAAATAAAAGGTTGAAAATAAAAAATATCTTTGTGGGAAAACCCACATCGAAAATTGGGTTACTAAAATTTAGTCTTAATATGAGGAAAAGAGAAATGAAAGGGTCACCACCAAATTATGATCTTGATTAGGAGATCATTGGTGGAAATTAGAGACATATAATTGGAGGAGAAAACATAAATATTTATAGGTAGTGATTGAGGTCATCCATCACAAACAAGTTTAAAATTGAGGTCCTTAAATTCTTCAATCTATAATGATTTGAAATACCATCGGTTCAACAAAACATAGGGTATTAGGATAACACATTTTTGGTTTTAGTTTTTCTTAAATAAATTATAAGAATTAATTTCTTCATAGAATAAGAGAAGAATAAAAAATATATTCTTGACAAGTAGAGTTCCATCCTTTATCTAATTTCTACCACAGACTCATCTTTCACTCTAAAAGATAATAGAACATAAAAACAATATTCTATTTATCCTATTCGTATAGGGTTAAAAAATTAATTTATAGTTCATCTAGAAGAACCATTAAAAAAAGACCTTATTCAATCCAGGACATCACGTGGGTCAGTGGTAGGTGATACACTCTTGTCGCCCTTCGGTTGTGGGTTCAAGTCTCGTAGCCTTGCCGGATGTGACGGGTTGCCGCCCGTCCTTCAGGTTGTCCTTTTATGGAAATCCAAAATAATCCAAACTAGAACTATCCAAAATACTTCAGTCCAAAATTTATAAGGAAGGTAAACACAATAAAGATCCTTTTTCCGTATAATAACATGTGAACACCTTCATCATGTATTCTTTTAAAACACTACAACATCCTGAATTACCATAAAACCTTATTGATTACATTCATGATCTCTTATTCCTTAAAGAATAATAGATATATTCCTTCAATCAAAAAATGTTTTAAACCCAAAAAATGATGGAATATATAAATCATCAATCAATTTCAAGGTAGTCAAGAATATCCAATATAATTTATCCAAATCAATCATGTATTATTCCAAAATCAATACCTCGGTATCAGAAGTATATTATGGTTTATCATTCTCTCAACCATATATTTTCCAAAAATTTATCCTGCTATTGAGTCACTTTTCAGTGTTCCACACAATCTCAAGTCCTTAATGAAATAGTACTGGAGTACAACCCTTATATACTCCATAATTATTATAACAAGTACATTGTTGATAAAACACTCAATTTTCATAATTAACATAAGAACTCTAATCATTCCTCTTCATCTGTGGTAGTATCGTAACTTGATTATTATCCAATAGAATCATTTGTGGCATAGTCTGATTACTGGGAAATAGGTTTGTGTAGTGTCCAAACTCCTTTCAAATGAAGCATTGTACATTTGAAACTATTTTCTTACCCTTGCAGTCATGTACTTTGTGCCCTTTTCCTCCACACTTATAACAAACTCCCATTTTTTCAGGCAAGTTCCAGGGTGTTTCTTCCCACAGTTATCACATTTGGTAAAATTCTTCTTTTCCATCTTCCCTTTATCCATCTTTCTCTCTTCCATCATTTTCTTCTCTCGCTTCCCTTCAAAGCCATCTGACTCAGTAAACTCTTTACTAATCTTATCAAAACATGATATTATTTAATCATATGATGATAATACATGGGAGAATATTTCTGTAGAGACCTGAAGCCTGACGTACATGGAAATTACATTACTTTTGCGGAATACTTAGTACATAACAAAAACACACACACAAGGATCGTAATAGTTTAGTGTCTTTGGAAACTCGGAACGTAGTCTCCAAATCATGGTGAAAGATCTTCAACATCTCACATAAAGATTTTCCTATTTTTTACCTAAAACCTTTCTTTATATCCTGGGGAAAAGAAAAAATAAAAGGGTGAGCTCAAATGCTCAGTAAGGGTAAACAAAAGAAATATCAATCACATCATATTCATAAGAACATAACATTTTGGAAATCATAACCTGCAAAAGAGAGAAAATTTCATAACATGGGATAAATCATGGCAGTGAAATATAATCACAATAATCATAACATAAAACATGAAACATTGTGGCATTCACACATAATCACAGATAATCATTTCTTGTTAGTCAAGACTCATTGCCAAGACTATCTTAGTGGACAAAGTCCCTTTCTTAATCAAGTAACCCTCGTTTCAGTCCTGTTTCACTGAACCGGTATAACCTACCATTTCAGCCATGTCTATCTCATGAGATATAAAATCTTTACCCAATGCATTGGAGGGAGATATAGGTCCCACCCATATTATAATGAATCCTTTATTATGTGTGCCACATAATCATAAATCATAAATCATAGCGTAACCCATGTAATAAAAATGGGATTCTTAAACAACATGACATCATAAAACCATTGATATAAGATAAAGGAATTCATAAACATAATTCCATCACAACTTAGTCAAATCAATGTAAAAATATGGATAGAAATAGAACCCTTTATTATCTTATATGGAAAATAATTTTGATAAAACACTTGAAATGAATTCTTGAGGAAAATATCCTTTTTCTTCAAAAACATTTTCCTTTCATAACATGTCTTAAAATTTTAAACTAAAAGAAGATGATTAAAAATAAACTTGAAAACATGTAAAGGAAGCTTCTTGGAAATAAGGTTTTATAAATCCATTCATGTCGTATATGTTTAAAAAAACATTCTTCATACTTTTTTCGGAAAAGTCAAAAAGTACCTCGTACGAAAAATGACAAAAGATTCCTTTCATATTCTTTACTAAAAACTCACCGAAGGGTAAAATTGGATTTAAACTATTGTAAGTGGATGGAAACAATATTACATATTGAGGGAACATGGATGTGGATGATAAAATACACCCCAGTAAATACTTACAAATAAAAAATCTCGGATAAAAATGAGATTGTGATATTTCCCTTACCTTAGGTCCGATTTGCTTCGTATGTATCCGAACCTCCTCTTCTTTGAAACGCCTCTTTGAATCCTCCACTTAGGGAACTAAGATTGGTCTTTGAAGAAGACCAGGACCTCTAGGATTATTATAGGGAAGTGTAGAAGGGATTTTGGCAGGGGTTGGCCGAGCTTGAGTGCTCAATTTGGTGTGAGGAGGAGGGGGAGGAGGTGCCCTTTTATAAGGGAGGAGAGGGACATTTTCGGAATATCTCAAAATATTATTTTATATTAAAGTCAAAATCGGTTTATAATGGTTCCAAAGGGTCTTATTTCGAAGCTAAAGTGGGGATGGGTCGAAATACTATCAACGAATAGGATTTAAAAAAGTTTAGGTTATTATTACACACTTATCAATTAGATTTAACTCTAAGTTAAATAATTTAACTTTTACCATGTCATTTTGTTTTCTTACACTATATGGTTAATACACTTAATATAACATGCCAAACGAACCCAAAATTGTTTATTATTAATATATATATCCTTATCTAAGTCTTTTGTCCGAACCTTAGATTTTTAGGAATAAAATAACAATTAATAGTATAATATTAGATTTAAAAACTATTTTGTGTCAATTTTGAAACTATTTGATATATGATTTTTTTGAAAGTCATAACAGAACTATATGTTCGAACCAAGTTGATTAAAGCAACACTAATATATCATAGTAACCTAAAAATTAGTGGGATTCATAAATAGTCTTAAATTACATTTATTTTGGTATTTATAATATCAATTATGTCAATATTTCATTATTAAGATAATTACTACATCATCATTGTGTCATAAATAAATTAACTTATTTGATGTCTAAAAATTAAAAATAAAATACCATTATGTAGGAAATCTTTTTATCTTTCTAATGAATATTTACAATCGAATTTATCTTATGTATAACCCTATATTAAAAATGTTTTAGTAAATAAACTTTTATTTTAACTCTTTTAACTCTTCTTTGAATTAAATAATAATAAATGTCCTAATCTAATCCAAGTGGGCCTAAATGATAATATTTTACACTTAAGGTTGTTTTTGATAGAGATACACTTTTCCAATAGAATTAGGACATGTGTTAGGGTAATATTAATATCATTCTTACCCTTAATTACCCTATTTACTTTTAACCATGTTAAATAAAAGTAAAAAGTTACTATTCACCAAAAATTATTTTCATCTCATTGAACCACATTTTACTTACTGACATCAACCGTGTCTCTCGGATTTTTGAAATTCCATTCACAGAAGCGGTAAAATTATGTTTTATGAAAAATTCAGTTTTTTTAACTACCACTTAGTAGTATCACTATTCATAAAAAATTGATGTTTTTTAGAACAATGCCAAAATTTCATCCTAAGCTATATTTCATATTTCGAATTCAAAAATGAAGTCTATTTTACCAAATTCATAACATAGAAGTTGCATTAATTAATTTTATAATTAAATCCCGCTGTTAAATCAAATAGCGTGTTTTTAAGAAACAATATCTATCAAAAGATTGACACTTGATTATTTCTGGTTTAAATGTGAAATTACAAACAATGACCAACATTGTATTAAATTGTAAAAATATATTCTAAATATACTTTAAAACCACTCAAATTAATAATTTATCACTATTAATTATTTCGATTAAAAAAGTTGTTTTTAATTATAATTTAGTAATTTTCACTATTCATCAGAATATGAAAGTTATCCGAAAAGTACCAAAATTTCATCTTAGGCTAAATTCGATACTCCGAATCCAAAGATGAAGTCCATTTTGAGAGCTAAATTTTCTAAAATTTAAAATAGTGGTTATTACCATTCATAATGGCTAGTTTTAATAATATTTCAATAGCATATCGTTGTTTCGTGAAACTCAGTATTGCGTACTACACACGCTATCGAGGAAGGTTGTGATTGCGTGTAATGCAAGGCAAGTCAAGGATGCGTGTTGTGCAAGCTCCTTTTGGTGTAGCGTACAACACAAGACATTAATAAAATTAAAAAGAATATTTTTCATAAAATCTCGGGCTGTTACAATTTCTCTTATAAATTCTGTCTTAAGACCATGAAAGATATGATCCTTCTTTCTCTTTGGATCATGTGCATTGCTGGAGTTATCATTCCTTCTACTGGGCTCCATTTCTAAACAATGGCATACACTAGATTAGTTTATGATTAACAATACCTAATCCCAAACTTGTAAAACACATAACATAAATTAAATAGTTTACAGATATAATCCATAATAATAAAAATGTCTCATTTGAAGAAGTATATACTCATAAACCTTTCATAAGGATTTGTAATGAAAATGAGAGTTATCCTAAGCATATCCCCCGGGAGTGTCGTAACCAAGAGTGCAGCAAGGCCCGTTGTCCTGCACCAGTTCCCGTTCGAGTGTAGCTCAAAGCGGTGTTTTTGGGTTTTACCCCTAGGTACATCTGTGCCAGAATCGCCTCTACCTACTCGTATCCAGACACAGATGTATTGCTCGGAAAACTCACAAAATCTCTACAATACGAAAATTCTAGAAAGTTCTTCTATACTAATCCTCAATGTTTTTCTTAGGTCAACGTGCTGTAATTAGAGTTTGTCTAAATCTAGCTTCCAAGGATTGTACTAAAATTCCTCTGATACCAACTGTAACACCCCGACCCCAGTTACCCAGAGTTGGTGCATTATTACATAACACTGGCATGATCACGAGAAAGACCAATTCTCGAAAGACCGATTGGTTTAGTAGACTTGGAAACACTAGATATATTAATAATGTTTTACATTACATCATAAAGTGAAAAACCACTACAACAACATATTGTCTCCATAGTCCACACTATTATCCCCTCATAATATCTCTAAAGGTCATTCATAATTTAATTCTTCACATCCTGGGAAAAATAAAACATAGAAAAGGGGTGAGCTCAAATGCCCAGTAAGGATAACAATAGAGAAAAAACTTTCATAAATAAGAATAAACATTTAAGTCAATGTATATCTAAAACAAAAGCCTTTTAAACTTGAACTTCAATATAGTATGGAAAAAATAAAATGAAATAATTCCATATACTTATTCACATGGATATTCTACTAATCGAATAATCACATGCAATATAAATAACCACTTTCATAATGATGGAATGCATAATGCCAGACTATCATAACCACATATCCAAGGCCTCGTGCCAAGACTACAAATAAGATTTTGTCAAGGCCTTTTTCCAAGACACTAGTTTGTCTCATGAGACCTACCGATGCATCAAGGAGCTATATCGGGCATCACCCGTCACATATTAAGTCCAATGAATTTCCATATGAAAAGATCTAAACATAACATAAACATTCGTATTAAAACTAGCATACGAAATGTCAATACATTCTCCATAAACCATGAATGGTATAAAAAAACACATCCACAGTCAAACATATCTCAAAAAATTAAATATAATATAGAAGTTTTGTATCAACTTCAAATAATCATAAAATCCATCATAGTATGTTGACATAGATGAAATAAAAACTATTTGAGAGAAATAACTATTTTTTTTAAATCATTTAAAAGTCACACATTTATAAAGGATGTAATTTAAATGAGATTTTTGAATCAATGTGTCCCATACCACTTTGAAACTTTGTGAATGGAATTAAAATTTTAAAAACATTCATGTCATTTAAATAAATCCTTAAAAAACCATTTTGAAGACATGTACATTAATTAAAAAGATTTAGAAAGATAAATATTTAAAAAAAATTAAAATTCTGATTTTGATAAATAGTACTTTTAAGAAAATCTTAAAATATTCATTTTGAAATCATTTAAAAGTCACATAATAAAAAATAAAACATTTTCTTTGAAAATATCCTTATAATCCTATAAGGGAATTATTGAGAATTTTATACCGATGAAAAATACCCGCACCCGCCGTATAAGTTAAAAAAACATTCTTACCTTAATTCTGTCGAAAAGGTTAAAAGGAACTTGTTTGGAAAATGATGGAAATATTAATTTATAAACTTCTTATAAAAATTCAAACAGGGGTATAAATGGATTTATCCCAGATTCTATAAAGTAGTGAGAATGTTCTGAAATACACTTTCAAGAAACATGGATGTGGATGACAAAGAGGTCCCAGAAGATAATTACGTATAAACAACCTCGGATAATAAAGAGATTGTGAAATAACCCTTACCTTGTACTTTTCCTTGGTTGAGGATAGGTTAAACTACTGTATAATGGTTAAATAATTGTTATTAAATTATACAAGAATCATATATATTTATATGATATCATATATGATCTTTTAACATTTCTTTGTTAATAATATCTTAGTATTATTGTCGTTTCGGGTGTTAACTTACTCATTTTCTTTTATTTGTTTTGTTATATAAGCCATGTTTGTAATGGTTAGGTTGTATATTTTTTATATTCAGAATGATATCAAGTCCTTAAACATTATTTTTAAATCATCAAATGATAATTATACTTGAATGGATATGATGAAGAATGAATCTCATCGCGTTCGTGGAGACGGTAGTTCGTACGTACCCACGAGTGATAATATCATTCTTTTGATATTAAAATAATATATAATTGGATAGTATATCATATATACAGAATCATTATCATGTTATATTTATTATTTACATGAGTTACACGTCATTATTATACCCATCCAAATAATAATATATTAAATAACAATTACACCACGACGTGGAGACGGTAAGTCATACGTACGCACGTATGGTGACATGTTATTCAAAGGGTGGATAGAATACTGAATATGGTTGTCAAATATTTATAATAACATCAAATTATATATAAGATACTGGATTTATTATTTTATAATGGTATTAACAAATAAATAAGAAGTGGAAGAAGAAATGAATTTGAAAAAGGGTGGTGAAAACATTACCTCTTCTTCAGGTTCTTCCATTTGATTTGATCAAAAGGGATCCTTAGGTTGTATTTCTGATCAAACTAAGGCCTCTAGGTTGTATTGTAAGAAGTTGAGAGGGTATTTGGGAAGATTTTGGCCGATCCAAAAGGCTTTGAAGGTGTGAAGAAATGAGAAGGAGGAGTGCCCTTTTATAAGAGGGGTGAGAGGCACCTTTGGAAAATCTAGAAATAATAATTTATAATAAATTCATATTCGGTTTATAATGGCTCCAAAGTTTATTATTTAAATTTTATGGTGAGGATAGATCTAAAACCACTAAACCAATAGAATATAGAAAGGTTTTGGTACTTAGATTAACCTTATCTATAATTATTAATGCTAAGTTAATTAGTTTCACTTTTACAATGTCTCTTTGTATTTTTACATTATATGATTACTAAACTTACTATATACATCCAATTGACCCCCCAAGTGGTCAATTAATAAAACAACTATCATGATATAAGTCTCTTGGCTGAACCTTATATTTTTAGGAATTTAATATCAATTAATAATATAATATGTTTTTAAAAAACTCTTTTATGTCAATTTTGACACTATTCAATAGTTGATTTTTGTGAAACTCATAAAAGAATGATTAATTCGAACAAAGTCAATTACATAATTCCTAATATGTCATATTATACATGAAAATTAGTTTAATTCATTAAAAGTCTCAAATTATATTTATTTGGGTATTTATAATATCAATTATTTTAATTTTTTACTATTATGGTAATTACTGCATCATCATTGTGTCATAAATAAATTAAATTATATAATGGTTAAAAATTATAAATAAAATATCATTTTGTAGGGAATCGTATTATCTTTCTAATGAATATTTAAAATATAATTTATCTTATGTATAAACCTATATTAAAAATGTTTTAGTAAATAAACATTTATTTTAACTCTTTTAACTCTTCTTTGAATTAAATAATAATAAATGTCCTAATCTAATCCAAGTGGACCTAAATGATAATATTGTATTCCTAAGGCTGGTTTTGGTCGAGATACACATGTCCAATAGAATTAGGACATGTTTTAGGGTAATATTAATATCATATCTACCCTTAATTACCCTATTTACTTTTAACTGTGGTAAATAAAAGTAAAAAGTTACTATTCACCAAAAATTATTTTCATCTCATTGAACCACATTTTTCGTCTTTTTGTTAATCGTGTCTCTCGAATTTTCGAAATTCCATTCACAGAAGCGGTAAAATTATGTTTTATGAAAAATTCAGTTTTTTTAACTACCACTTAGTAGTTTCACTATTCATAAAAAATTGATGTTTTTCAGAACAATGCCAAAATTTCACCCGAAGATATAATTGATATTCCAAATTCAAAAATGATGTCTATTTTAAAAAATTAAAAACATGTAAGTTTCATTAATTAATTTTATAATTAATTCCGGCTGTCAGAACAAATAGCGTGTTTTTAAGAAACAATATATATCAAAAGATTGACAATTGTTTAGGTCCAATTTCAAAGTGAAATTAATTTTATTGAACACCATTGGATAAAATGGTAAAAATATATTCTAATTATTCATTAAAACCACTCAAATTCATAATTTATCACTATTAATTATTTTGATTAAAAAAGTTGTTTTTAATTAAAATTTAGTAATTTTCAATATTCATCAAAATATTAATGTTATCCGAAAAGTACCAAAATTTCACCCTAGGATGATTTTCATATTCCGAATCGAAAAATGACTTCCATTTTGAGTGATAGAATTTATAAAATTTCAAAAAGTATGCATTACTATTCATAACGGCTAGTTTGGTAAGTCATGGTGTGCCTTAACTCGGTGTTGCGTGTAGTGCAAGTTATTGAATTATTTTGAAGAAATAACAAACTATGAAATCATGGGGTGTTATAGTTTTTAATTTGAAAGATTATACATCATTTATGAATTCAGAATATCAAATATATCTTAGGATGAATTTTGGGTATTTTTCTGAAAACCTTCAATTTTTGATCAACACTGAAAACACTAAGTAGTAGTTAGAAAACCAACTTCAACATTTAAATGTTATTTTACCTCTTCTATGAATTGAATTTAAAAAATCTAACATACACATATGTTATCCGTATGTTTAATTTGGTTCAATATTATTAAAATAATTTTTGGTGAATAATAACTTTTGACTTTTATTTACAATGGTTAATGGTAAATATGGTAATGCAAGGTAAAAATTGTATTATAATAATATAAAATTACAATATGATTTGTCCTAAAATTATTAGATGAGTCATGGCCGACCAATACAATCCTTGAATGTGAGTTTTGGCCTTTGAATCTAATTTGGGTGAGATAATGACATAAGTATCTTTTATTAATGTAAAAAATAAAATACCATAAACATGTATTGTTTTACTAGAAAAATATTAATGTGGGGTTATTTAACTGATATATTTGACTATAAATATTCATTAAAAAGAAAAAAATAATACATACAACATGTTAATTTATTTATAATTATTAGTCATCGAAAAAATAATATTATTTATGACACAGTAATGATGTAGTGTTTACCACCTTAATGAATGATTTAAATAAATAAAATTATAAAAATTATAACAATATCCAAAACCGATCTAATTATTATTGGATGATATTATTTATATCAAAATTCATTTAATTGTTAACATTAAAAAGTTTTGGACCTTTATAGTCTGAAAATCATTATATAATAAAATATAATATTTAAACATTCCTAATGTGCCCCACCCCCCTTATAAAAAGCCCTCACCTCTAACCCATTACTCACAACTCTCAAGCCCCATAACTCATATAACCTCTACCCAATTAAACTCTCTAGATCTATCTCTTCCATCTAAAATAATTACCTTAGGTAGAAGGCACTTCAAGAAATCCTTTTGGTTCAAACAAAATGGAGCTACTTGTTTTAAAGGTAACATCTTCTCTTATGTTATTTTCTTTTATTTTACTTCTTCAACCCCCTAAAATATTTTATTCAAATATTTTATAACAACAATAGTATCATCAAAATAATATGTTTTTGATATGGGAATTATTCTAGATACACTTACACACATATCCATCTAATGTGTAAAGATCATTATTGTTTCTAGGGATGGTGAACTACTGCCTCACAAAACGATGATAGTTCAATATTATCCTAAAAACACATATGGTGGAAATTATGATGGTAATTTATTTACATGTGATATATATAATATTTATATTGTCTCTATCTCCTATATTTATAATTAATATGATACCTTTATGGTATCTATAATCGGTAAATATGATAATTTAATTTGAAGAAGTGCGGACTACCGCCTCCTAAAAATGACATGACCCATTAATTCAATATGTGTAATGTATAAAGGATGGAGTTACTAAAATTATAGATGAAATTATACTGGAATTATAATATAGCTATGAATAATTATTTTTTCATTTCATTAAATATGAACTAGAAATTAATGTAGCAGTCATGCTTACATACGACTTACCATCTCAATGAACGGTGCATTTCATTTCTTACCACCAAATATGACTTACTATTATAAATACAAAAATATACTGTATATATATGATATATATGATATCTAAATCATGAATATCATTCGGGAGTTAAATGATATTTGACCACATGAACAAATTGTAATTATAAGAAGTTATTTTTTGACTCATGTACCAAATTTCGACCAAACGACCATTAATAAATGGAATGATTACATAATGTTTATAATAACGTAATAAGTTATATAAAAGGAATAATAAACTCGAAAAAGGTTCTTAAGAAAGTAGAAATTATCATTATTTTAATATTCTGGAGATTAATGAAGGAACGAGTTAAGTTGGACATGAGGTAAGGGACACCATCTCAATCTCTCTTCGTTGAGGCATCCTATGAAATATACATGACATTATTTTATACGGTGTATAAACCCCTTTGAATTTTAATTTAATTCGAAGAGAATCTTTTAACTATGAATCATTTTACTAAACAACATAAAATAATGTTTCTTTTTAACATAAGTGGTGACAATGACCTTTTCCACCGTCGTAAGTATTATCGATGCCACAAGTTACCTTTATGATTTATGTTTTCTATGTTTTATTCATAAATCATATGATTTCATGAGATATTTTATAAGATTATGTTCTGATGGAATAATGTTTTCTTTCATTATTTTATAATACTTACTGAACTTTTTATTCTCATCCCATGTTTTGAAATGTTTTTTCACAGGGCATAATGACGAGTATGATCATGGATGGGAATAAGGAAATGCCATGCTATCTAAAACAAAGAACTATACATGAATCTTTTTTTCAAGAGTTTTTATTTTATTAAAAAATAGTAACTTAGTAGAAGTGTCTAATTAGTAATTTTTGAGATGTAATGTAATAGTTATGTCCATATTCCTTAAAACTCTAAACATAAAAAGATACTCAATGTGAATATTTCATTTAATTTGAGATTATTTAATGTTTTAAGGCTGAGTCCTTATAGTTGGTATCAAAGGTTGGTTTAGACACTTTAGATGTTAAGATATTTTCTAAATTAATATCCATAAATGATTTCTAATTTATGGTATAATTGAAATGATATAGCATTTACTAATTACCATGTTGTTTCACCTATGACACTTCTGTGTTTAGAATGGTTTTCCACAGAGGAAAAAGGGTAGCTATGATGGGTTGACATCATGAGGAAGAAGACCTTCCAAATCAGCCACCTGATATAGACGGAATCGGAACTAAATATTTTGCTTCTTTGATATCCCAGTTGACATAGGCTATAAATTTTGGTGGTATCAATGCATGAGATCATCGAGATCAACCATAGAGGAAGATTTCAGTAGTTGAGAATTTTAATGAGGCAACATCCCCCATCATTCAAATGATCATATGACCTTGTGTTAGCAGAAGGGTGGATTAAATCACTGGAAATGATTTTTGATGTCATGAGGAGTTCAGAAAATCAAAAGGTTAGTCTCAATGTTCACTTTTTTAATGCTGAAGCCGATCATTGGTGGTTGATTGTAAAAAACATCAGGGATACTGAGGTGATTTATTCACTTATTGGGATGAATTCAAAGGTATTATTCGTGAGAAAAAATTTCCTATGGTGGTTCATCTTTGGATGGAAAATAAAATCCTAGAATTTTGGAAGGAGGATGACTCTAAAGCTACATATGAAGAAAATTTCACTCAAATGGAAATGTATGCTCCAAATTTTATATGAGATCGTAATTGTAAAATCAATCATTTTTCATACACGATTAAAGACAATGTATATAAGGGATTTCGCTTCTCATGAGTTCAAAAGTTATGAAAAAACTATTTGTTGTCTGGAGAAGGTGGAAGTGATTTTTTTGATAATCATGTATTCTTTGAAAAACAATAGAATAAGAGGTTGAGGTAAAAGTCAAAAAGGAAGTACTCTATATAAAATTATGAGGGTAATAAAATTAAGCTTAAAGTTTATGAAAATTGTTGTAAAAACCATGCTAAGGGATTTCATTTAAATTCTGGTAAGTGCTAACTATTTGGTAAAGTGGGATATAAGGCTTGTAATTGCACAGGAAATAATCCAGGTAATGGAAAGATAAAATATGATTTATAGTTAGTAAATATTTTAAGTGTATTTAAATGGTTTATTATGCAAATGTGTGTCTAATAATTAACTCAACTAAGGGAAAGCAGCTAAAAAAACACAATGGGGTGGTGAAATCATTTACAACTACTTCAGCCGATGTTGGGCCATCAAATGATGTAATATATGGTACACTTTTGTTTGTTCAGATTTTTCCAATGTTGTGTTTGATTTAAGTTCTACACATTCGTTCATTTTTGAGAAGTTTTAAAGTAAATTTGAAATTCTATCTCAAGATATGAATCTTGATCATATTGTAAAAACAATGGGAGTAAATGTTGAGACAAAAATAAATTAAATAACCTTCATGTCCTTGTCTACAGAATGAATCTACCTCCAATCCTTATTGTTTGGCCTCTAGTAGATATTGATGTTATTTTGGGTATAGATTGGATTTCAATTTATTTTGAAAATATTGAATGTAGATATAAGAGGTTTCGTTTTAGAAATATTTTCAATTTGTGTACAAGAATGAAACCTTACTTTTTATAACAATAAAGGAAGCTGGGAAAATAGTAAAAAAGGGAAATGAATGTTACATTTCACATAATTTTGAAAACAAATGTAGTGTCTAAATTAATAATGTTCCAGTGGTAAATGAGTACCTTAATTTTTTTACTTATGAGTTTCCTAGTATTATACCAGATCAGGAAGTTGAATTTACTATTGACGTAGTTCATGATGCTATGGAATTTCCAAAATCCCCTTATCGAGTGGCTCAAATTGTATGTTTAGAAATAATGGATCAATTGTTGGAGTTTTTAGATAAAGGTTTAATTTGACCTAGAACATCCCCATGGTGTTATCCAATCTTGTATGTTAAAAAAACTGATGGTTCAATGAGGGTTATCATTGATTATAGTGTATTGAATAACATCCCAGTGAATAACAAGTATCCTCTTCCTCATATTGATGATTTGTTTGATCAGATCTTGGGAGCTCAGTTTTTTTCTAATATTGTTTGGAGGTTTGGGTACCATCAGTTGAAATTAAAGGAAGAAGCCATTTTTTAGACTATATTTCATACTAGATATGGCCATTATGAATTTGTAGTTTTGACTTTTTTATTAACAAATGAACCTGCTGTATTCATGAATCATATGAATAGAATTTTCTGTGAGTTCCAGGATATGTTTTTGGTTGTGTTCATTGATGATATATTAGTTTATTCCAAAATAAAAGAAGAGCATGAAATTCATTTAATTTTTGTCTTACAATCCTCAAAAGAAAAAACACTATTTGGGAAATTCATCATGTGTGAGTTTTGGTTACAACACATTTCTTTACATGGTTACATTATTTCAAAAAAAATCAATAACTAATAATCCTGCTAAAATGAATGTTTTTTAAGAACGTCTGGACACATAGTCGTTGAACACGCGCAAATTTAAAATTTATAAACCCTAAAAACTACTAGTACTAGGGTAAGAAGGGTGTCGAACCACAGAAAAGGACTTATGTTGTGCTAGACTGAATTAAAAAAAACAAAAAAAAAAGATAAAATAGAACACTAACAAAAACTGTATGAAAAAATTTAAACAAACACTGATAGTGAGTATGAAAATGAAGGTGAAATGGATGGCTTAAATAGTGAACAGACAGTAATGATGATTTTACGGTCCCCAGGCTGCTTTGAACTGATTAAAATGATATTCTCCACTTCTGTTTGGTTTAACTCAATTACAATGTGCATTAAATAAGGGTTCTAATCCACTGAGTTGTCCCTACAGTGGATCAACACAGCTCGATTAACTTCATTGAGTCCCGATAATTTGAACATGACCCATGGAAAAACCTTCTAAAATTGGAGAAGAGATTCAATGGACTTTTCCGATTCTCGGTACTTCAGTCAATAATCCACGGTGAAATGATTCACTACCACGCTCGTTGGTCGTTAGGAAATATGAAATGATACTAAAAATAGATAGAAGAGAAAACCAAGTAATGGAATCACACTGAGCAATCAACTAATTAAACATGACAGATATATGGATGATCAGTTCTCTACAGCCCGATTCCCCTAATCTATTTAACTACACATTAAAATAGAAAAACAAAAAGAAACAATTAATGAATTAAGAAACTTCTCCCATGAGATTGCTCCTCTCTCCAGCAACTGCTTCGATTCTGATCTGTTGCTCAATGTATGTCTGCCTCGGTTTTGGTGATGAGATGGATCGAATAATGATCGTGAATAAATGATGGATTGAGGGATCTCTGGATGAAAGAATGGATTCTCGCCTCTACCCCTTTGAAGTTCGGAAATACTCTCCCAGCGTCCTACTTCTGGTCTGGTTTTGGCCTCCGACCTCTCTCTCTTTTTTAGAGGAGTTGCACGTCCTCTTATTTAGAGACGAAAATAGAGAACTAAACTGAAAGGTCATGTCAATCCATGTTGCGCCTCCTTATGTGCGCTGGTCACCAGCCTTTTGTGAACTCCAAGTGAGTGTAAACTATCCCTTGCAATGACCTCGCGAATATTCTTATGTCTTTCCCACAAACATCTTTTATCCATGGTTCAATGAATATTTCTCCCTGCACAGAACTCCAAACAAAACACAGGTGAGTCGAATTAAAATAAAATCAAATTATTAAATACCATATATTAAATCACAACTTAAAAATACTTATTATTATATATATCTATATTTTTATATATTACCTAATATTATTATTAATATATATAAATATTTTAATAACTATAATATTAGTTTATTAATATATACCTATTATAAGACAAAAGTAATTGATATTATATTTAAATATATATATATATAGTAATCGGTTCATTATATATTATGTCTATTATATATTTTATTATATATGTAATAATTATTATATAAAACAACATAAAAAAACTAATAAAAATAGAAGAAGAAGGGGGGGTCTCGGGTTTCAGCGTCGAAGAAGGGAGGTGAGGCCACTGGCAGGGGGGTGCGATGGCTCCGGGGAGATCCAGCCAACTGTGCAGGAGTGGGTCTCACAGTGAGGATGGAGAGCAGGAAGGGATTGTGGGGTTCTGGTGTTCTAGCAGGGGGAGACGGTGAAGGGGAGAGAGGGGAGAAGGGTTTAGGTGGTGGCTATGGTGGTTCGCAGCGGAGCTCGAGCAGAGGAGGCGGCGGGTTCGAGTGAAGGGATGAAGTGGTATGCGGCCGAGCAGGGGATTTAGGTGGCTCAGAAGGAGTTGTGGTGAATGGTAGAGAGATCGGTGTAACAAAAGAGATGATGCCGACAACCTTATGCAGTATAGAGTGTTTCAATGGTTCTGTGCATGGAGAATGGGTAGAATGGTAGGGCGACGACGCAGGGGAGAGGATGTGGGATAGGGATTTAGACTGTAGTGATGCGAGTGAAGCCGGAAGGGAATGTGAGGCTGGATATAACTTTAGATTTGAGTTGTTCATGAATTTTTTGGATTCTACTGTGATTGTTGTTTCTTGTTGCTGAAATTTGTGTTGTTGATACACATCTGGTGTTTTTTTTAAAATTCTTCTCTTTATTTGTGTTTTTGTTGTTGGAGTTTGGAGAAGAAATGGGGGTGAAGAGGGTCTCAGTGTTGCAGTTGCAGAATGAGAGATTGGAGAAGGATAGGGAGTAGCGGAAGAATGGGAATGTACTGTGCCACCGTGAAGATTGCTCACGGTCTCACCGTGAGTGGGGATATAGTGGTAAAGGAATGTAGGAACCATGAGAGTTGGTGAACGGGAGCAAAGTCACCATGAATATTGCTCACGGTCTCTCTATAACCGTGAATGTGGGACAACAAGGGTGGAACGATGCGACAGGTTGGAGCCAATACGGTGTTACCATGACTGTGAAGAAATCGTGACACGCAGCGATAGCAACATAACAAATACAAGAATTAGATTAATTAAAACTAAATTATTTATTAAAACTAAAAATATATTAATCATTTAATAAATTAAATTAAAAGTAATGGAATTAAAAACAAAAATAAAATTAATTGAGTTTTAAAAAGAATTAATTTATTAAAAAATATAAAAAAACATAATTTAAAACAAACTAAAATAAATAGAGTCACATGCTTACATTAATCAACCAATTAATTAAAGAGTTAATAAAGTGAATTAATAAAAATATTAGTTGAACAATATTAAATTGTTAAAACTAATTAACTTATTAAAAGACTATCAATTAAATCGAGTTATTTATTTACAATTTAAAGAATAAAGAATTATTTAATTTAATTAATGAATATTGTTTTTTGAAAAATAGTAACAGAGAGAATTAATTAAAAGAAACTAAAATAACAGTGTAATTTTATTATTGAAAAAAATAACAAATAGAAATAAACAACACTTTTAATATATAAAAACAATTTTTTTAAAAATAATTTACAAGACACAATAGTTTTTAAATGTTACATAAAATAAAAAGGTTTGATATTAAACAGTAAACAAAAATATAGAAAGGTATGTGGCAGAGATCATGAAAAAATTGCCACATCAATGTACATGACCCACACATAAAACCAATATTTTTAGTTGTCTTGGCATTACCGGTTATTACAGGCTGTTGGTTGAGAATTTTTCATGGTTATCAAGTCCAATAACTAAGTTAACTCGAAAAAGAGTTAAGATCATCAGGACAAAAGAATGCGATGATTTTTTTTATAAATTGAAAATAACATTGGTGAAAGCTCTAGTTTTTCTACTACCGTACATAAATAGTGAGTTGTGATTACATTGATGCTTATTTGAAAGGACTTGGTTGTGTCCTAAAGCTGAATGATCATTCAATTGCTTATGCTTCACATCAGTTGAAACCTCATGAGTTTAACTACCCTACACATGATTGGTAATTAGCTTTATTTATTTCTTTAAATATTTGGAGGCATCATTTTTATAGAGTAAAATGTGAAATATATACTGACCCGAAAGGTTTATGTTATATATTCACTCATAAAGATCTAAACACGAGACATAGGAGATGGATGGAATTAATTAAGCATTAGGATTGCACGATTCATTGCCAACCAGGAAGGGAAAATAATGTGGCTTATTATTTGAATAATAAAAGTAATTAGAAATTAACCATGTTACGTTTGGAACAATATCATTTGATTAACGATTTGATGATATTTGGCATAGAAGTTGTTGGTGTAGGAAATTCCTTGGTTTTGTATGAGGTGTTAGTGAAATTATATCTATTAGATTGAATTAAGAAATTTCATACGGGAGACATTAAGCTTCAGAAAAAGGTAGAGTTGGTTCAGAAGGGTAAGTAGCCCAATTTTAATATTAATAATGATGGTCTTTTGAAGTTTGGGAAGAGATTATGTGTGCCTTGTGATTCTAAGATGAATAAAGAGTTATTATATAAAGCTCATAGTTCTCCATTTTCAGTTCATCCTTTTAGTTCTAAGATGCCAAGAGATCATCAGAAGTATTACTGGGTAGATGGAATGAAAATTTTTAATATTGATTTTACTGTGAAGTGATTGACTTGTCAGCAGCTTAAATGATAGTGGTAGTTAACCAAATGGATACTTCATCCTTTTCCGGTGCGAGACTAGAAATTGGAAAATATATGCATGGTCTTCACTGTGGGATTACCTAAGACATCTCAAGGTAATGATGCAATCTGGTTTACTGTTGATTGATTGACTAAATATACTCATTTCCTTCCTATTTTAGATACTCTATCTCTAGATCATCTTTATTAGTTGAATGTTAAAGAGATAGTCAGGTAACATCGAGTTACCCTCTATATTTTACCTGATTGTGATTCCTTTTTTAATTCTAACTTCTGGAAAAGCGTTAAGAAGACATTGGTTACTGAATTAAATTTTAGTAAAGATTTTCATCCTCCATCATATGGGCAGTTAGAACGAAAAATTCAGAACATGGAGGATATGTTAGATGCTTTCTCAATGGATTATCCGAGAAGTCGGGACCAACATATTTCATTGATTTAATTTTATTATAATAACATTTTTCATTTTATTATATAGATGGTTCCATTTGAGGCATTATATGGGTAGCGGTGTCAAACTCCTTCATTTGGGGATGAAGTAGATGAAAGGATGTTGATGGGACTAGAATTGGAAGAAGAGATTGTAGAAAAGGATTAGTTGATTCAGAAGCACATGAGAATAACTAAGATCATGTGGAAAAGTGATGTGGATAACCAGAGGAAGGATCTTTCATTCAAGGTAGGTGATCATGACTATCCCAAAGTTTTTCCTTGGAAAACTGTGATGCGTTCTGGTCAGAAAGGATAGTTGAGTCTGAGGTTTTTGGATATTATGAAATCTTGGGGAGAGTTGGATCTATAGCATACAGATTGGATTTAACTCTATGTTTATCCCAGTTACACAATGTTGTCCACGTTTCAATGTTGATAAAAGAATATGCCAGATCCATCTCATGTTTTGAGCCCAGAGGTAGTTCAGTTGGAAAAGAATCTCGCTTATGAGGAAAAACCGGTCCATATTCCTGACCATAGAGAGAAAGTGTTATGGAATAAGTTAATTCATCAGGTAATGGTTTTGTGGAAAAATTATAATTTTGAAGAGGCAACGTGGGAATAAAAAAATTCTATGAGGCATAAATACCCCCACTTATTTGATACGTGAATAAAAGTTGCATGGATGCAATTTCAAAAAGGGGAGAAGTATGTAACATCCCATGTAAATAACGAATAATATATTTTAATATTTATTAATATTTGTGAATTATATATTAATTTTACCTTAAAGGGGATACTATGTTCGATGGAGTACCAGATACACAATAACGAGTGTTTTGGTTATGTGACATTGCACACATCGTTGGGCCATAATGAAAAACAATAATATTATATTATTTTAAATAGAAGTTAATGCCTAGTTGTTTTGTTGGAGGGAATGAACAAAACAAACTAAAATATTATTATATATTTTTGTTAAATTTTTATTCATTTATACAATAAAATATAGTGGCTTAAAATGTGAATAAATCTAATTTTAAGCATAAATACTCTAAGAGTCATTAAGAGGTCTGTTTACCGCCTTTTGATGGGGAAAACTTTTTAAATATAGTTTTTGTGACTTTTATATGTTATATTTGAAAGAATATATTTCTTATTTAGAATTGGAACATCAAAATTTACTTTGGGTATCTTTTTTGTATTTTTCAAATAAAATTAAAATCTTAATAAATAGTGAAAAATATTGTATTTTAATTCAAAATTTCCTTTTATTCTAATTTTATAAATGGTTATATTATATTTTTAATTGGTTTAAATGTGTAATTAGATTATATTTTTACAATTTGATCCAATTTTTGAAATTGGAAGCAATTTCACTTTGAAATTGGACATATAATAGTGTTAATCTTTTGATATTTATTATTTCTTAAAAACACTCTTTTTTTTTTGACAACTGGAATCAATTTTAAAATTAATTAATGCAACTTCTATGTTTTGAAAATTTTAAAATATACATCGTTTTTTGAAATCGGAATATCAAATAGAGAATAGGCTGAATTTTTTGTATTTTATTGAAAGCCTTCAATTTTTGATGAATAGTGAAAACACAGAGTAATAGTTAAAAACCCGACATCTTAAATTAATTGAAAATGTATTGCTAATGTGTATTAAAGTTATGAATTTTGACATAAATGGTTGTTATCAGTATCTATAATGTGGTTCAATAATATGAAAATAATTTTTCATGAATAGTAACTTTTGGATTTTATTTACCAATGTTAAAGTTTAAAAGGGTAATTAAAGGTAAGAATAATATTATAATAATATTAAATTACCTTAACACTTGTCCAAACATTATTAGATTGTTCATGTCCAACCAATACAATCCTTGGGGGATATTTTTGGCCTTTTAACTCTATTTTGGTAAGGTAATGACATTAATAACTCATTATTTAATGTAAAATATATCTTAAACATGTAATATTTTGCTAAATCAAATTTTAATGTGGGGTTATATAATTTATATATTTTACTATAATATTCAATAGAAAGCTAAAAATATATCCTACATCATGGAATTATATTTATAATTTGTAGATATCATGTATATAAATTATTTATGACACAACAACGATCTTGTGCTTAACTCATTAATGAATGATTTAAGTATATAAGATTATAAAATTTAAAACAATATCCATAACCTGCCAAATTACTATTGGATGACGTTATTTATAAAAATACTCATCTTATATATTACTTTAATATATTTTGGACTTTTAGAAACCGAAAATCATAATACTATACTTTAATATTTCCAAACATTCCTAAAGAGCCCCTCCACCCCCTTATAAAACTATCTCACCTCTAACCCATTACTAACACCTCTCATGCCATTTTTCTCATCCAACAGCTTCTCAAATAAGCTATCATGATCCCTATATTCCACCTAGTAGCCATACCTTGGGTATAAGAAACCTCAAGAAATCTTTTTGGTTCAAACCAAAAAGAGTTTCACGATTTAATGATAACATCTTCTCCAAAGTTCTTTTATTTTATTATTCATTCTACAACCCCCTAAAATATTTTTACTCCATTATTTTATTACAACACCATTATCCTAAATATACTAGGTTTTTATATGATAAGGGTCATAATTACACTTACACACACCTCCGTCTAAGGGGTAAAGAACATATTGTTTCTATGGATGATGAAGTACTGCCTCACGAAATGATGATTCTTCAATATTCTCCTACCACCTCTTAAGGTAGCCATTAAAATGGAACTTTATTTACATGTGATTTATATTATATTTTTTTTCTCTAAAATTTTTAATTTTTCATTTATATCATACCTTTATGGTTTCCATAATGGGTAAATATGATAATTTCGTTTGAGGAAGTGTGTACTACCACCCCCTCAATGTGATATGACTAATTCATGAAAAACATGGAACATATTAAGGATGGATTAACTAATGTTATATATGATATCATTCGAGAATTATAATATACCTTTTTATTTTTAATTTTTTATTCCATTAAATATGAAATAGAATTCAAAGTAGCATTCATGTGTACAAACGGTTTACCGTTTCCATGAACGGTGAATTTCACATATTACATACAAATGTTATGTAATATTATAAATACTTAAATATACTAGATATATATAATTTATATGATATATAAATAAGGAATATCAATCTTCAGATAATGGAGTTTTGACCACATGAAGAACTTGTAATTATAAGAAGATCATTTTTTACTAAAGTACAAAATATCGACAAAAAGAGAATTATTAGAATAAATGAATAAATAATGTTTATGACATGTTAATAAGAGAATTAAAAGGAATAGTAAACATAAAAAGGTTCTTAATCCTTTATAAATTAACTTTAGTTTTTTATTATAGAGATTAAATACCTAACGGGTCATGTCGGACATGAGGTAAGGGACTTCTTCTCAATCTCCTTTCATTGAGGAATCTATTGATTTATACACAACATTATTTTATATGATGTATTAATCTATTTTACTTTTAATTTCATTTAAAGATATTCATTTCTCTTCGAATCATTTTACTAAAAAACAAAAAAAATATTTCTTTTTATCAAAAGGGGTTACAATGAAATTTTCCGCCACCACAAGTGTTATTAGATATTTGGATTCCTTAAGAAGAAGAAATGTTTTTAAAAGGAAAATAAATACCTAATACTATTTTATGAATTTTGGTATTGAAAATGGGTTTGATAATGGATTTGTTATGTCACTATATTTAAATGATATATTGTGATTGAAATGGGGAAATGTTTACTTTCCTTTATGTTTGTTTTATGTGTTATGAATACGTTATGGTTCATGAAAACTGTTTACCTATACAGGTGGTTCATTGATAAATAGAAGGAGGGTGAGCCCAAGATAGATCACCAATACATTGGGTAACATGAAAGAGGTAAATTATAATGTTCCTCCTATAAGTTTTGGGTAATATAATATGATGGGTATTCCAAATGTTACTCTCTGTGTTGTTGTGAAAGCTACAATGTATGTATGTTATGGATGACACAAGATGCCTTTATGATTTATGTTTTCTATGTGTTATTCATAAATTTTATGATATCATGAGGTATTTTAAAATGATTATTTATTGATTCAATAATGTTTTTTTTCTATATTTTATAATCCTTATTGATCTTTTTATGCTCATCTCATGATCTGAAATGATTTTTCATAGGAATTAAAGATGAATAGGGTTAAGTATGGGATCATGGAAAAGTCAATCTATCAAAAACATAGAACTAGGCATGAATATTTTTTTCACGAGTTTCTATTTTATGAAATAATTGAAACTGAGTATAAATGCATACTTTGTAATTTTTGAGATATAATGTAATAGTTATGGAATTTTTCTATAAAACTATAAATTTGAAAATATCCTTAATGTAAATTATTCATTTAATTCAAGATTATGTAATTTTTTATGCCCGAGTCCTTATAAGATACATGGTTGAAAACACATGTGTAGTATTTTCTCCAATGTGATTAAACTATGTGAATAACGACTACATGATTTGGATACAATATTTTTCACTAAAATACCAATGTGATTCTGTTACATGAATTATCATTAAATGCTAATAGTATTCAAACTTATAAACACTATAAATGTGGGAAAATATAATCTTATAGAACTAAAGGGGAAAAATTAATTGAGTGTGATTTTAAAATAAAAGAAATATTAAAATAATAAAATTCAAACTCCACTACACTAATAGGTTCACTATGTGTAATTATCTTTGGAGTATTTCCATTCTAAAAAACATTATTCTATCTATATTGGACATATTTATGTTTATTTTTATATTTTTTCTTCCAATTTTAAACCCCAAAACTTATTTATTTTAACAACTCTAAAAATACCAAAACTATAATAAGAATTTGGAAGAGTGGGTGATTGATTGAAAAGGATCCCCAAAATAGATGTCCACAACCAGCCACTAAACAACACTAGGAAAATTAATTTTATTTTGTATCACCTTGTGATGGTTTTGTAAAAACATCTTGTGTTATTTCCTGTGATCCAACCAATTAATTTTAATCAATTCATTTAACTCAATACAACAAGATTTTATTTTTTTCATAAAACACCCAAAAAAATCCATGGTGATTTTTTCAAGAGAATATTATTACACATAGACTAATAAATATTATTACATGTATCTAGAGGAAGAAGTTTTTTTTAAATGAGTGTTTAGTCATAGGTTAATGAAAAAGAGATAAAATATATGGTGAAGAAAATGAAATTAAGATATAAAAATATTCTCAAATCCAACAAATAAAAACTGGAGAGATAAGAAATTGAAAGAGTAGAAGTAGATCATTATCTAATAGTATGTTATATTGAATAATACAATGTTTTCAAGGTGGAACTACTTGAAGATATATTTCCTAATATTTCTATGAAATTTCGAGAGGAGATTCAATAAGAATAAATGAAAGTTGATAATCATATAGGGGATCTATAGTTTATGGGGAAAATATTAAATTCACTTTTTATAATTTAACTTGAAACAATATCTGCCAATATTCGATGATGAAAAATCAACACTAATATATGATTCTCTACAATTGAAAGAAGAAACAATCTAATTTGTGGAATTAAAATAAAGGATACTGTATAATGAGTAAATTCCACCATCTATGAAAAATCAAATATAATAAGGAATTTTTTATGAAAAATTATTCATAGTGTATCAAATATAGGGATATATTCTCATATGATGGAAATTTTAATTTACATTTTTTAAATTAAATTTTAACATACCTCCAACTATTAATATTTTTCCTTTTCATACAACAGATGGATTTCCCAGGAGAGTGATAGAGACAAAGAACATGAACCTTTCATTATCATGTTATATTTGTTATTTACATGAGTTACACATCATTATTATACCCATCCAAATAATAATATATTGAATAACAATTACACCACGACGTGGAGACGGTAAGCCGTACATACGCACGTATGGTGACATATTATTCAAAGGGTGGATAGAATACTGAATATGGTGGTACCATATTTATAATAACATCACAGTATATATAAGATAATGGAGTTATTATTTTAGAATGTTAATAACAAAGAAAGATGAAGTGGAAGAAGAAATTAATTTGAAAAAGGTTGGTGAAAACATTACCTCTTCTTTGGGTTCTTCCTTTTGATTTTATCAAAAGGGCTCCATAGGTTGGCTTTCTGATCAAATTATGGCCTCTAGGTTGTAATGAAGGAATTTGAGAGAGTATTTAGGCAGTTTTTGGCCAAACCAAAAGGCTTTGAAGGTGTGAAGAAATGAGAAGGAGGAGTTCCCTTTTATAAGAGGGGTGAGGGGGACCTTTGGTAAAGCAAGAAATATTAATTTATAATAAATTAATATTCGGTTTCTAATGGCTCCAAAGTTTATTATTTAAACATTAAGGTGGGGATAGGTCGAACACCACTCAACCAATATAATATAGAAAGGTTTGGGTACTTATATTAACCTTATCATTAAGTATTAACTCTAAGTTAATTAGTTTCACTTTTACAATGTCTCTTTGTATTTTTATATTATATGGTTAATAAACTTACTATATACATCCAAGAGACCCCCCAAGTGGTCCATTAACGATACCCCTATCATGATATAAGTCTGTTGGACGAACCTTATATTTTTAGGAATTGAATATCAATTAATAATATAATATTTGTTTTAAAAACTCTTTTTTTGTCAATTTTGACACTATTCAATTGTTGATTTTTGTGAAACTCATAATAGAATGATTACTTCGAACAAAGTCTATTAGATAAATACTCAAATGTCATATTATCCTAGAAAATTATATTAATTCATTAAAAGTCTCAAATTATATTTATTTGTGTATTTATTATATCAATTATTTTAATTTTTAACTATTATGGTAATTATTGCATAATCATTGTGTCATAAATAATCTAAATTATTTAATGTCTAAAAATTATAAATAAAATATAATTATATAGGGAATATGATTATATTTCTAATGAATATTTACAATCTAATTTTTCTTATGTATAACCCTATATTAAAAATGTTTTAGTAAATAAACATTGATTCTAACTCTTTTAACTCTTCTTTGAATTAAATAATAATAAATGTCCTAATCTAATCCAAGTGGACCTAAATGATAATATTTTATTCCTTAGGTTTTTTTTTGGTCGGGATACACTTGTCCAATAGAATTAGGAAATGTGTTAGGGTAATATTAATATCATTTCTACCCTTAATTACACTATTTACTTTTAACCGTGGTAAATAAAAGTAAAAAGATACTATTCACCAAAAATTATTTTCATCTCATTGAACCAAATTTTACTTCTTAATATTAACCGTTTCTCTCGGATTTTCGAAATTACATTCACAGAAGCGGTAAAATTATGTTTTATAAAAAATTCGGTTTTTTAACTACCACTTAGTAGTTTAACTATTCATAAAAAATTGATGTTTTTCAGAACAATGCCAAAATTTCACCCTAAGATATAATTGATATTCCAAATTCAGAAATTATTTATATTTTAAAAAATTCCAAACATATAATTTTCGTTAATAAATTTTATAATTTATTCCCACTGTCACAACAAATAACGTGTTTTTAAGAAACAATATATATCAAATGATTGATAATTGTTTAGGTCCAATTTCAAATTGAAATTATTTTTAATGAACACAATTGGATAAAATGGTAAAATTATATTATAATTATACATTAAAACCACTCAAATTTATAATTTATCACTATTAATTAATTTTATTAAAAAATTGGTTTTTAATTAAAATTTAATAATTTTCACTATTCAACAAAATATTAAAGTTATCCGAAAAGTACCAAAATTTCACCCTAGTCTAATTTTGATATTCCGAATCCAAAAATAAAGTCCATTTTGAGAGAAAAAATTTATAAAATTTCAAAAACTAGGTATTACTATTCATAACGTCTAGTTTGGTAAGTCAATGTGCGCTTCAACTCGGTGTTGCGTGTAGTGAAAGTTATTGAATTATTTTGAAGAAATAACACACTATGAAATCTTGGGGTGTTACATTCTCCCTTCATTCAATAAATTGCGTCCTCGCAATTTGAAATTGTTCTTTGAAAATAAATGGATGAAAATAAAAAATATCTTTGTGGGAAAACCCACATCGGAAATTGGGTTACTAAAATTTAGTATTAATATGGGGAAAAGAGAAATGGAAGGGTCACCAAAAAAATATGAGCTCGATTAGGAAAAAATTGGTGGAAATTAAAGACATATAATTTGAGGAAAAACATAAATATTTATAGGTAGTGATTGAGTTCATCATTCACAAACAAGTTTAAAATTGAGGTCCTTAAATTACTCAATCTATGATGATTTGAAATACCATCGGTTCAACAAAACATAGGGTATTAGGATAAAACTTTTTTGGTTTTAGGATTCCTTAAATAAAGAATAAGAATTAATTTCTTCATAGAATAAGAGAAGAATAAAAAATATATTCTTGACAGGTAGAGTTCCATCCTTTATCTAATTTCTACCACAGACTCATCTTTCAATTAAAAAGATAATAGAACATAAAAACAATATTCTATTTATCCTATTCGTATATTGTTAAAAAAATGAATGTATAGTTCATATAGATGAACAATTAAAAAACGACATTATTCAATCTAGGACATCACGTGGGTCAGTGGTAGGTGATATAATCCTGTCGCCCTTCGGTTGTGGGTTCAAGTCTCGCGGCCTTGCCGGACGCGACAGGTTGCCGCCCGACCTCCGGGTTGTCCTTTTATGTCAATCCAAAATAATCCAAACTAAAACTATCCAAAATACTTCAGTCCAAAATTTATAAGGAAGGTAAACATAATAAAGATCCTTTTTTCTGGGTAATAACATGTGAACACCTTCATCATGTATTCTTTTAAAACACTACAACATCCTGAATTACCATAAAACCTTATTGATTACATTCATGATCCCTTATTCCTTAATGAATAATATATATATTCCTTCAATACAAAAATGTTTTAAACCCAAACAATGATGGGATATATAAATCATTAATCAGTTTCAAGGTAGACAAGAATATCCAATATAATTTATCCAAATCAATCATGTATTATTCCAAAATCACTACCTCGGTATCAGAAATATATTATGGTTTATCATTCTATCAACCATATATTTTCCAAATATTCATCTTGCTATTGAGTCACTTTTCTTTTTTCCACACAATCTCAAGTCCTTAATGAAATAGTACTGCAGTACAATCCTCATATACTTCATAATTATTTTAACAAGTACATTGTTGATACAACACTCAATTGTCATAATCAACATAAGAACTCTAATCATTCCTCTTCATCTGTGGTAGAATCATAACATGATTATTATCCAATAGAATCATTTGTGGCATTGTCTGATTACTGGGACATAAGTTCGCGTAGTGTCCAAACTCATTGCAAATGAAGCATTGTACATTTGAATCCATTTTCTTACCCTTGCAGTCACGTACTTTGTGCCCGTTTCCTCCACACTTATGACAAACTCCCATTTCTTTCAGGCAAGTCCAGGGTGTTCCTTCCCACAGATATCACATATGGTAAAATTCATCTTTTCGATCTTCCCTATATCCATTTTTCTCTCTTCCATCATTTTCTTCTCTTTCTTCCCTTCAACGTAATAGGACTCAGTAAACTCTTTACTTATCTTATCAACACGTGATATTATTTATTCATACGATGATAATACATGAGATACTATTTCTATTATAAATACTTTCTTAAGACCATGAAATATATGATCCTTATTTCTCTTAGGATCATGTGCATTGCTGGAGTTATCATTCCTTCTACTGGGCGCTATTTCTAAACAATGGAATACACTAGATTAGTTTATGAATAACAATACCTAATCCCAAACATGTAAAACACATAGCATAAATTAAATAGTTTATGGATATCATAAAAATGTCTCCTTTGAGGAAGTATGTACTCATAAACCCTTCATAATTATTTGTAATGAAAATGAGAGTTATCCTAAGCATATCCCCCGGGAGTGTCGTAACCAAGAGTGCAGCAAGGCCCGTTGTCGTGCACCAGTTCTCGTTCGAGTCTAACTCAAAGCGGTGTTTTCGGGATTTACCCTTAGGTACATCTGTGCCAGAGCCGCCTCTACCTTCTCATATCCAAACACGGATGTATTGCTCATAAAACTCACAAAATCTCTACAATACCAAAATTCTAGGAAGTTCTTCTATATTAATCCTCAATGTTTATCTTAGGTCTGTCTACTCTAATCAGAGTTTTTGTAAATCTAGCTTCCAAGGTTTGTACTAAACTTCCTCTGATACCAACTGTAACACCTCGACCCCAGTTACTCGGAGTCTGTGCATTATTACATAACATTGGCATGATCACGAGAAATATAAAATCTCGAAAGACTGATTGGTTTAGTAGACTTGGATACACTAGATATATTCATAAATATTTACATTACATTATAAAGTGAAAAACTACTACAACAATATATTGTCTTCATAGTCCACACTATTATCCCCTCATAATATCCCTGAAGGTCATTCATAATTTTCTTCTTCACATCCTGGGAAAAATAAAACATAGAAAAGGGGTGAGCTCAAATTCACAGTAAGGATAACAATATAGCAATAACTTTCATAAATAAGAATAAACATTGAAGGCAATGTATAACTAAAACAAAAGCCTTTTAAACATGAACTTCAATATAGTATGGAAAAAATAAAATGAAATAATACCATTTAATTATTCACGTGGATATTCTACTAATAGAATAATCACATGAAATATCAATAACCACTTTCATAATGATGGAATTCATAATGCCAGACTATCATAACCACATATCCAAGGCCTCATTCCAAGACTACAAATAAGATTTTGTCAAGGCCCTGTTCCAAGACACTAGATTGTCTCATGAGACCTACCGATTCATCGAGGAGCTATAGTGGGCTCCACCCCTCACATATTAAGTCCAATGCATTCCCATATGAAAAGGTCTAAACATAACATAAACATTTGTATTAAAACTAGCATACGAAATGTCAACACTTTCTCCATAAAACCATGAATGGAATAAAAATAACACATCCATAGTCAAACATATCACAAAACTGTAAATACAATATAGAAGTTTTGTATCAACTTCAAATAATCATAAAATCATCAAAGGATGTTGACATAGATGAAATCAATACTATTTGAGAGAAATATCCCCTTTTTTAAATCATTTAAAAGTCACACATTTTTAAAGGAAGTAATTTAAATGAGATTTTTGAATCAAAGTGTCCCATACCACTTTGAAACATTTTGAAAGGAATTAACATTTTAAAAACATTCATGTCCTTATAAATAAATCCTTAAAAATCATTTTGAAGACATGGACATTAATTAAAATGATTTTGAAAGATAAATCATTACAACATTTAAAATTCTGATTTTGATAAATAGTACTTTTAAGAAACTCTTAAATTATTCATTTTGAAATGATTTAAAAGTCACATAATTATAAAATAAAACATTTACTTTGAAAATATCCTTATAATACTGTAAGGGAAACGTCGAGAATTTTATAATGGTGGAAAATAGCCACACCCGCCGTATAAGTTAAAAAAACATTCAAACCATAATTCTGTCGAAAAGGTTAAAGGAACTTGTTTGTAAAACAACGGAAATATTCATTTATAAACTTCTTATAAATAGTGAAACAAGGGTATAAATGACTTTAAACCATATTCTGTAAAATAGTAAGAATTTTTTGAAATACACTTTCAAGAAACATGTATGTGGATGATAAAGAGGTCCCAGTAGATAATTACGTATAAACAACCTCGGATAATAAAGAGATTGTGAAATAACCCTTACCTTTTACTTTTCCTTGGTTGAGGATAGGTTAACCTCCTGTATAATTGTGAAATAATTGTTATTAAATTATACAAGAATCATATTTATTAATATGATATCATATATGATTTTTTAGCATTTCTTTGTTAATAATATCTTAGTATTATCATCGTTTTGGGTGTTAAATTACTCGTTTTCTTTTATATGTTTTATTATGTAAGACATGTTTGTAATGGTTAGGTTGTATCTTTTTTATATTCATAATGATATCAAGTCCTTAAACATTATTTTTAAATCATAAAATTATAATTATACTTGAATGGATAGGATGAAGAATGAATCTCATGACGTTCGTGGAGACGGTAGTCCGTACGTACGCACGAGCGATAATATCATTCTTTTGATATTAAAATAATATATAATTGGATATTATATCATATATACAGAATCATTATCATGTTATATTTATTATTTACATGAGTTAAACATCATTATTAAACCCATCCAAATAATAATATATTCAATAACAATTACACCACGACGTGGAGATGGTAAGTCGTACGTACGCACGTATGGTGACATGTTATTCAAAGGGTGGATAGAATAATGAATATGGTTGTAACATATTTATAATAACTTCACACTATATATAAGATACTGGATTTATTATTTTATAATTGTAATAACAAAAAAATAATAAGTGGATGAAGAATTGAATTTGAAAAAGGGTGGTGAAAACATTACCTCTTCTTCAGGTTTTTTACATTTGATTTGATCAAAAGGGATACATAGGTTGGCTTTATGATCAAAATAAGGCCTCTAGGTTGTAGTTAAGTAAGTTAAGAGAGTATGTGGGCAGATTTTGGCCGATCCAAAAGGCTTTTAAGGTGTGAATAAATGAGAAGGAGGAATGCCCTTTCATAAGAGGGGTGAGGGGCACCTTTGGAAAAGTTAGAAATATTAATTTATAATAAATTCATATTCGGTTTCTAATGGCTCCAAATATTTTTATTTAAATGATAAGGTGATGATTGATCTAAAACCACTCAGCCAATATAATTTAGATAGGTTTGGGTACTTATATTAACCTTATCATTAAGTATTAACGCTAAGTTAATTAGTTTCACTTTTACAATGTCTCTTTGTATTTTTATATTATATGGTTTCTAATCTTACTATATACATCCAAGAGACCCCCCACGTGGTCCATTAATGATACAAAAATAATTATATAAGTCTCCTGGCCTAACCATATATTTTTAGGAATTTAATATCAATTAATAATATAATATTTTTTTTAAAAACTCATTTATGTCAATTTTGACACTATTCAATAGTTGATTTTTTTGAAACTTATAACAGAATTATTACTTCGAAAAAAGTCAATTAAATCAATACTAATATGACATATTATACTAGAAAATTATTTTAATTCATTGAAAGTATCAAATTGTATTTATTTGGGTATTTATAATATCAATTATTTTAATTTTTCACTGTTATGTTAATTACTGCATCATCATTGTGTCATAAATAAATTAAATTATTTAATGGATAAAAATTATAAATAAAATATAATTATGTATTTAATCTTATTAGCTTTCTAATAAATATTTATAATAGAATTTATCTTATGTATAAACCTATATTAAAAATGTTTTAGTAAATAAACTTTTGATTTTAACTCTTTTAACTCTTCTTTGATTTAAATAATAATAAATGTCGAAATCTAATCCAAGTGGACCTAAATGATAATATTTTATTCCTAAGGTTGTTTTTGGTCGAGAGACACTTGTCCAATATAATTAGGACATGTGTTATGGTAATATTAATATCATTTATACCCTTAATTACCCTATTTACTTTTAACCGTGGTAAATAAAAGTAAAAAGTTACTATTCACCAAAAAAAAATTCATCTCATTGAACCAAATTTTACTTCTTTATATTAACTGTGTCTCTCTTATTTTCGAAATTCCATTCACATAAGAGGTAAAATTAAGTTTTATGAAAAATTCTGTTTTTTAACTACCGCTTAGTAGTTTCACTATTAATCAAAAATTGAAGTTTTTCAGAACAATGCCAAAAATACACCCTAAGCTATAATTGATATTCCGAATTAAAAAATGATGTCTATTTTAAAAAATTCCAAAAATATAGGTTTCATTAATTAATTTTATAATTAATTCCCGCTGTCACAACAAATAGCGTGTTTTTAAAAAACAATATATATCAAAAGATTGACAATTGATTAGGACCGATTTCAAAGTGAAATTAATTTTAATGAACACCATTGGATAAAATGGTAAAAATATATTCTAATTATACATTATAACCACTCAAATTCATAATTTATCACTATTAATTATTTTGATTAAAAGGGTTTTTTTAATTAAAATTTAGTAATTTTCACTATTCATCAAAATATTAATGTTATTCGAAAAGTACCAAAATTTCACCCTAGGCTAATTTTGATATTCCGAATTGAAAAATGAAGTCCATTATGAGAGATATTATTTATAAAATTTCAAAAAGTAGGCATTACTATTCATAACGGCTAGTTTGGTAAGTCATCGTGCACTTTAACTCGGTGTTGCATGTAGTGCAAGTTATTGAATTATTTTAAAGAAATAACACACTATGAAATCGTAGGGTGTTACAGTTTTTAATTTGAAAGAATATACATCATTTATGAATTTAGAATATCATATATATCTTAGGCTGAATTTTGGGTTTTTTTCTGAAAACCTTCAAGTTTTGATCAACAGTGAAAACACTATGTAGTAGTTAAAAAACCAACTTCAACATTTCAATGTTATTTTACCGCTTCTATGAATTGAATTTAAAAAATCTAACATACACAGATGTTATCAGTATGTTTAATGTGGTTCAATATTATTAAAATAATTTTTGGTGAATAATAACTTTTGACTTTTATTTACAATGGTTAATGGTAAATAGGGTAATTCAGGGTAAAAATTGTATTATAATAATATAAAATTACAATATAATTTTTCCTAAAATTATTAGATGAGTCATGGCCGACCAATAAAATACTTGTGTGTGAGTTTTGGCCTTTGAATCTAATTTGGGTAAGATAATGACATTAGTATCTTTTATTAAAGTAAAAAATAAAATACCATAAACATGTATTGTTTTACTAGAAAAATATTAATGTGGGGTTATTTAACTGATATATTTGACTATTAATATTCATTAAAAAGATAAAAAGAATACATAAATAATTTTATTTTATTTATAATTATTAGTCATCGAAAAAATAATATTATTTATGACATAGTAATGATGCAGTGTTTACCTCCTCAATGAATGATTAAAATAAATAAAATTATAAAAATTTGAACAATATCAAAAACCTATCATATTATTATTGGATGATATTATTTATAAAACAATTCCTTTAATCGTCAACATTAAAAAGTTTTGGACCTTTATAGTCTGAAAATCATTATATAATAAAATATAATATTTAAACATTCCTAATGTGCCCCACCCCCCTTACAAAAAGCCCTCACCTCTAACCCATTACTCACACCACTAAAGCCCCATAACTCATCTAAACTCTACCCAAGTAAACTCTATAGATCTATCTTTTCCATCTAAAAGAATTACCTTAGGTAGAAGGCACTTAAAAAAATCCTTTTGTTTCAAACAAAATGGAGCTACTTGTTTTAAAGGTAACATCTTCTCTTATGTTCTTTTCTTTTATTTTACTTCTCCAACCCCCTAAACTATTTTATTAAAATAATTTATAACAACAATAGTATCACCAAAATACTATGTTTTTGATATGGGAATTATTCGAAATACACTTACACACATATCCATTTAATGTGTAAAGAACATTACTGTTTCTAGGGATGGTGAACTACTGCCTCAGGAAACGATGATAGTTCAATATTATCCTACAAACGCATATGGTGGAAATTATGATGGAAATTTATTTACATGTGATATATATAATATTTATATTGTCTCTATCCTCCAATATTTATCATTAATATGATACCTTTATGGTATCTATAATGGGTAAATACGATAATTTAATTTGAGAAAGTGCGGACTACCGACTCCTCAAAATGACATGACCCATTAATTCCATATGTGGAATGTATAAAGGATGGAGTTACTAAAATTATAGATGAAATTATACTGGAATTATAATATACCTATGTATAATTATTTTTTTCATTTCATTAATTATGAACTAGAAATAAATGTAGCATTCATGCTTACATACGACTTACCATCTCAATGAACGGTGCATTTCATTTCATAACACCAAATATTATATACTATTATAAATAAAAAATATACTGGATATATATGATATATATGATATCTAAATCATGAATATCAATCGGGAGTTAAATGATATTTGACCACATGAACAACTTGTAATTATAAGAAGTTATTTTTTGACTCATCTACCAAATTTCGACCAAACGACCATTAATAAATGGAATGATTACATAATGTTTATAATAAGGTAATAAGTTATATAAAAGAAATAATAAACTCGAAAAAGGTTCTTAAAAAAGTAGAAATTATCATTATTTTAGTATTCCAGAGATTAATGATGGAATGGGTTAAGTTGGACATGAGGTAAGGGACACCATATCAATCTCTCTTCGTTGAGGCATCCTATGATATATACATGACATTATTTTATATGGTGTATAATCCCATTGAATTTTAATTTAATTCGAAGAGAATCTTTTAACTACGAATCATTTTACTAAATGACATAAAAAATTGTTTCTTTTTAACATAACTAGTGACAACGTCCTTTGCCACCATCGTAAGTATTATGGATGCCACAAGTTACCTTTATGATTTATGTTTTCTATGTTTTATTCATATCTCATATGATTACATGAGATATTTTAAAAAGCTTATGTTCTGATGGACTAATGTTTTCTTTATTTATTTTATAATACTTTATGAACTTTTTATGCTCATCCCATGTTTTGAAATGTTTTTCACAGGGCATAATGAGGAGTATGATCCTGGATGGGAATAAGGAAAAGTCATGCTATCTAAAACAAAGAACTATACATTACTCTTTTTTCAAGAGCTTTTATTTTATGAAAAAATGGTAACTTAGTAGAAGTGTCTAATTAGTAATTTTTGAGATGTAATGTAATAGTTATGTCCATATTCCCTAAAACTCTAAACATAAAAAGATACTCAATGTGAATATTTCATTTAATTTGAGATTATGTAATGTTTTAAGGCCGAGTCCTTATATTTGGTATGAAAGGTTGATTTAGAAACATTAGAAGTTAAGATATTTTTTAAATTAATATCCATAAATGATTTCTAATTTATGGTATAATTGAAATGATATAGCATTTACTAATTACCATGTTGTTTCACCTATGATACTTCTGTGTTCAGAATGGTTTTCCACAGAGGAAAAAGGGTAGCTATGATGGGTTGACATCATGAGGAAGAAGACCTTACAATTCAGCCACATGAGATAGACGAAATCAGAACTGAATATTTTGCTGCTTTGATATCCCAGTTGACATAGGCTATAAATTGTGGTGGTATCAATGCATGAGATCATCCAGATCAACCATAGAGGAAGATTTTAGTAGTGGAGAATTTCATGAGGCAACATCCCCCATCATTCAAATGATCATATGACCTTGTGTGAGCAGAAGGGTGGATTAAATCACTAGAAATGATTTTTGATGTCATGGGGTGTTCATAAAATCAAAAGGTTAGTCTCGATGATCACTTTTTTAATGATGAAGCCGATCATTGATGGTTGATGGTAAAAAATATCAGGGATAGTGGGGAGATTTATTCACTTATTGGGATGAATTCAAAGGTATGATTCATGAGAAAACTTTCCCTATGGTGGTTCATATTTGGATGGAAAATAAAATCCTAGAATTTTGGAAGGAGGATGACTCTATAGCTACTTATGAAGAAAATTTCACTCAAGTGGAAAGGTATGCTCCAAATTTTATATGAGATCATAATTGTAAAATCAATCATTTTTCATACACGATTAAAGACAATGTATACAAGGGATTTTTCTTCTCATGAGTTCAAAAGTAATAAAAAAACTATTTGTTGTCTGGAGAAGGTAGAAGTGAATTTTTTTGATAATCATGTATTCTTTGAAAAACAATAGAATAAGAGGTTGAGGTAAATGATGAAAAGTATGTACTCTATATAAAAATATGAGGGTAAGAAAATTAAGCTTACAATTTATGAAAATTGTTGTAAAAACCATGCTGAGGAATTTCTTTGGAATTCTGGTAAGTGCTACCTATTTGGTAAAGTTGGGTATAAGGCTTGTAATTACCTAGGAAAAATCCAGGCAATGGCAAGAGAAAATATGATTTATAGTTAGTAAATTTTTTAAGTGCATTGAAATGGGTTATTATGCAAATGAGTGTCTAATAAAGAACTCAACTGAGGGAAAGAAGCTAGAAAACAAACACAATGGGGTGGTGAAATCATTTACAACTACTTCAGCCAATGTTGGGCCATCAAATGATGTAATATATGGTACACTTTTGTTTGTTCAGATTTTTCCAATGCGGTGTTTGATTCAGGTTCTACACATTCATTCATTTTTGAGAAGTTTTCAAGTAAATTTGAAATTCCATCTCAAGATATGAATCTTGATCATATTGCAAAAACAATGGGAGTAAATTTTGAGACAAAAAGAAATTAAATAACCTTCATGTCCTTGTCTACAGAATGAATCTACTTCCAATCTTTATTGTTTGGCCTCTAGTAGAGATTGATGTTATTTTGGGTATGGATTGGCTTTCAATTTATCATGAAAAGATTGAATGTAGATATAAGAGGTTTCCTTTTAGAAATATTTTCAATTTGTGTACAAGAATGAAAGCATACTTTTTATAGCATTCAAGGAAGATGAGAAACTAGTAAAAAATGGAAATGAATGTTACATTGCACATAATTTTGAAAAAAAATGTAGTGTCTAAATTAATAATGTTCCAGTGGTAAATGAGTACCTAAATTTTTTACTTATGAGTTTCGAAGTATTATACATGTTCGGGAAGTTGAATTTACTATTGACGTAGTTCATGATGCTATGAAATTTTCGAAATCCCCTTATCGTGTGGCTCAAATTGTATGTTTAGAATTAATGGAGAAATTGTTGGAGTTATTAGATAAAGGTTTCATTTTACCTAGAACATCGCCATGGGGTTCTCCAATCTTGTATGTTAAGAAAATGATGGTTCAATGAGACTTATCATTGATTATAGTGTATTGAATAACATCCCTGTGAATAAAAAGTATCCTTTTCCTCATATTGATGATTTTTTTTATCAGCTCTATGGAGCTTAGTATTTCTCTAATATTGTTTGGAGGTTTTGGTACCATCAGTGTAAAGTAAAGGAAGAAGACATTTTGTAGACTATATTTCATACTAGATATGGCCATTATGAATTTGTAGTTATGACTATTTTCTTAACAAATGCACATGTTGTATTCATGAATCATATGAATAGATTTTTTTGTGAGTTCTTGGATATGTTTTTGGTTGTGTTCATTGATGATATATTGTTTTATTCCAAAATAAAAGAAGAGCATGAAATTCATTTACTTTTTGTCTTACAATCCTCAAAAGGAAAAACACTATTTGGGAAAGTCATCATGTGTGAGTTTTGGTTACAACACTTTTCTTTACAGGGTTACATTATTTCAAAAAAAAAATCCATAACTACTAATCCTGCTAAAATGAATGTTTTTTAAGAATGTCTGGCCGCACAGTCATTGAGCACGCACAAATTTAAAATTCATAAACCCTAAAAACTACAAGTACTAGGGTAAGAAGGTGTCGAACCACAGAGAAGGACTTATGTTGTGCTATACTAAATTAAAAATAAAACAACAAAAAGGATAAAATAGAAAACTGACAAAAAATGTACGCAAAAATTTAAACAAACACTGATAGTGAGTATGAAAATGAAGGTGAAATGGATGGCTTAAATAGTGAACAGGCAGTAATAATGATTTTAGGGTCCCCGGGCTGCATTGAACTGATTAAAATGATATTCTCCACATCTGTTTGGTTTAACTTAATTACCCAGTGCATTAAAAAAGGGTTCTAATCCACTGAGTTGTCACTACAGTGGATCAACACAGCTCGATTAACTTTATTGAGTCTCGATAATTTGAACTTGACCCTCGGAAAAACCTGCTTAAATTGGAGAAGAGATGCATTGACCTTTTCCAATTCTCTGTACTTCGGTCAATAATACACAGTGAAATGATTCACTACCATGCCCGTTGGTCATTAGGAAATGTGAAAAAATACTAAAAATAAATAGAAGAGAAAACCGAGCAATGGGATCACACTGAGAAATCAACTAATAAAACATGACAGATATATGGATGATCAGTTCTCTACAGCCCGATTCCCCTAATCTATTTAACTACACATTAAAATAGAAAAATAGAAAGAAACAATTAATGAATTAAGAAACATCTCCCGTGAGATTGCACCACTCTCTAGTAATTACTTCAATTCTGATCTGCTGCTCAATGTCTGTCTGCCTCTGTTTTGGTGATGAGATGTATCGAATAATGATCGCAAATAACTGATGGATTGAGGGATATCTGGATGGAAGAATAGATTCTCGCCTCTACCCCTTTGTTGTTCGGCAATCCTCTCCCAGTGTCCTACTTCTGGTCTGGTTTTGGCCTCCGACCTCTCTCTCTCTTTTTAGAGGAGTTTCATGTCCTCTTATTTAGAGACGAAAATAATGAACTAAACTAAAAGGCCGTGTCAATCCATGTTGCGCCTCCTTGAGAGCGCTGGTCACCAGCCTTTTTGTGAACTCCAAGTGAGTGTAAACTATCCCTTACAACGACCTCGAGAATATTCTCATGTCTTTCCCACGAACTTCTTTTATCCATAGTTCAATGAATATTTCCCCCTACCCAGAACTCCAAACAAAACGCACGTGATTCGAATTAAAATAAAATCAAATTATTAAATACCATATATTATATCACAACATAAAAATACTTATTATTATATATATCTATATTTTTATATATTACCTAATATTATTATTAATATATATAAATATTTTAACAACTATAATATTCATTTATTAATTTATACCTATTATAAGACAAAAGTAATTCATATTATATTTAAATATATATATTAATTGGTTCATTTTATATTATATATATTATATATTTTATTATATATGTAATAATTATTATATAAAACAACATAAAAGAAACAAATAAAAATATAAGAAGAAGGGGGGTCTCGGGTTTCAGCGTGGAAGAAGGGAGTTGAGGCCACTGGCAGGGTGGTGCGATGGCTCCGGGGAGATCCAGCCAACTGTGCAGGAGTGGGTCTCACAGTGAGGATGGAGAGCAGGAAGGGACTGTGGGGTTTTGGTGTTCTAGCAGGCGGCGACGGTGAAGGGGAAAGAGGGGAGAAGTGTTTAGGTGCTGGTTGTGGTGGTTCACGGTGGAGCTCGAGCAGAGGAGGCGATGGGTTCGAGTGAAGGGATGAAGTGGTATGCGGCCGAGGAGGGGATTTAGGCGGCTCAGAAGGAGTTGGAGTGAATGGTAGAGAGATCGGGGTAACGAAAGAGATGAGGTCAGCAAACTTATGCGGTATAGAGTGTTTCAGTGGTTCTCTGCATGGAGAATGGGTAGAATGGGAGGGAGACGACGCAGGGGGGGAGGATGGGGGTTAGGGATTCAGACTGTAGTGATGCGGGTGAAGCCGGAAGGGAATGTGAGGCTGGATATAACTTTAGATTTTATTTGTTCATGAATTTTTTGGAATCTACTATGATTATTGTTTCTTGTTGCTGAAATTTGTGTTGTTGATACACATCTTGTGTTTTTTTAAATTCTGCTCAGGATTTGTGTTTTTGTTGTTCGTGTTTGTAGAGGAAAGGGGGTGAAGAGGGTCTCAGTGTTGCCGTTGCAGAATGAGAGATGTGAGAAGGATAGGGAGCATCGGAATAATGGGAAGGTACGGTGCCACCGTGAAGATTGATCATGGTCTCACCGTGAGTGGGGTTACAGTGGTAATGGAATCGAGGAACCATGAGAGTTAGTGAACGGGAGGAAAGTCACCGTGACTGTTGCTCACGGTCTCTCTGTTACCTTCAATGTGGGACAGCAGGGGTGGAACGGTGTGACAGGTTGGAGCCAATACGGTGTAACCGTGACTGTGAAGAAATCGCGACACGCATCGATACCAGCAAAACAAATTAAAGAATTAGATTAATTAAAACTAAATTATTTATTAAAACTAAAAATATATTAATCATTTAATAAATTAAATTAAAAAGAATGGAATTAAAAACAGAAATAAAATTAATTGTGATTTAAAAAGAATGATTTTTTTAAAAATTATAAACAAACTTAATTTATAACAAACTACGATATATAGAGTCACTTTCTTACATTAATCAACCAATTAATTAAAGATTTAATAAAGTGAATTAATAAAAATATTATTTGAATAAAATTAAATTGTTAAAACTAATTATCTTATTAAAATACTATCAATTAAAATGAGTTATTTTTTTAGAATTTAAAGAATAAAGAATTAATTAATTAAATTAATGAATTAATTTTTTTTGTAAAATAATAACACAGAGAATTAATTAATTGAATGTAAAATAACAACGTAATTTTATTATTGAATAAAATAACAAATAGAAATAAAAGAAACATTTAATACATAAAAACATTTGTTTTAAAAATAATTTACAGAATACAACAGTTACTAAATGTTATATAAAATAGAAAGGTTTTATATTAAAAAGTAAACAAAAATATAGAAAGATATGTGGCAGAGATCATGAAAACTCTGTCACATCAATGTACATGACCCACACATAAAACCAATATTTTTATTTCTCTTGGCATTACAGGTTATTATAGGCTGTTGGTTAAGAATTTTTCATGGTTATCAAGTCCAATAACTAAGTTAACTCGAAAAAGAGTTAAGATCATCAGGAAAAAAGAATGTGATGATTTTTTTATAAATTGAAAGTGATATTGGTGAATGCTCTTGTTTTTCTACTACCATACATAAATAATTATTTTTGTTTACATTGATGCTTATTTGAAAGGACTTGGTGGTGTCATAAAGCTGAATGATCATTCAATTTCTCATGATTCACATCAGTTGAAACCTCATGAGTTTAACTACCCTACACATGATTGGAAATTATCCTTATTTATTTCTTTAATTATTTGGAGGCATCATTTTTATAGAGTAAAATGTGAAATATATACTTACCCGAAAACTTTAAGGTATATATTCACTCATAAAGATCTAAACATGAGACAGAGGAGATGGATGGAATTAATTACGGATTATGATTGCACGATTCATTATCAACCAGGAAGGGAAAATAAAGTGGCTTATGATTTGAGTAAAAAAAAGTAATTAGAAATTAACCATGTTACGTTTGGAACAATATAATTTTATCAATGATTTGATGATATTTGGCATAGAAGTTGTTGGTGTAGGAAATTCCTTGGTTTTGTATGAGGTGTTAGTGAAATTATATCTATTAGATTGAATTAATAAATTTCATATGGGAGACATTAAGTTGCAGAAAAATGTAGAGTTAGTTCATAAGGGTAAGTAGCCAAATTTTAATATTGATAATGATGTTCTTTTGAAGTTTGGGAAGAGATTATGTGTGCCTTGGGATTCGAAGTTGAATAAAGAGTTATTATATAAAGCTCATAGTTCTCCATTTTCGGTTCATCCTTTTAGTTCTAAGATGCCAAGAGATCATTAGGAATATTACTGGGTGGATGGAATGAAAATTGCTAATATTGATTTTACTGTGAAGTGATTTACTTGTTAGTAGGTTAAATAATAGTGGTAGTTAACCAAATGGATACATCAGCCTTTTCCGGTTCGAGACGGGAAAATGGGAAATATATGCATGGTCTTCATTGTGGGATTACCTAAGTCATCTCAAGGTAATGATTCAATCTGGTTTATTGTTGATTGATAGACTAAATATACTCATTTCCTTCCTATTTGAGATACTCTATCTCTAGATAACTTTCTTAGTTGAATGTTAAAGAGATAGTCATGTAACATCGAGTTACCCTATCTATTTTACCTGATTGTGATTCCTTGTTTAATTCTAACTTTTAGAAAAGCCTTATGAAGACATTGGGTACTAAATTAAATTTTATTACAGATTTTCATCCTCAATCATATGGGCAGTTTGAACGAAAAATTCAGAACATGGAGGATAAGTTACGTGCATTTCAATGGATTATGCGGGAAGTCGGGACCAACATATTTCATTGATTTAATTTTATTATAATAACATTTTTCATTTTATTATATAGATGGTTCCATTTAAGGCATTATATGGGTAGCGGTGTCGAACTCCTTCTTTTGGGGATGAAGTAGATGAATGGATGTTGATGGGACTAGAATTGGAAGAAGAGATTGTAGAAAAGGTTTAGTTGATTAAGAAGCACATGAGAATAGCTAAGAGCATGTGGAAAAGTGATGCAGATAACCAAAGGAAGGATCTTTCATTCAAAGTAGGTGATCCTGCCTTTCCCAATGTTTTTCCATGGAAAACTGTGATGCGTTCTGGTAAGAAAGGATAGTTGAGTCTGAGGTTTTTGGATATTATGAAATCCTGGGGAAAGTTGGATCTATAGCATACAGATTGGCTTTACCTATATGTTTATCCGAGTTACATAATGTTTTTCACGTTTCAATGTTGAGAAAGAATATTCAAGATCCATCTCATGTTTTGAGCCCAAAGGTAGTTCAGTTGGAAAATAATCTACCTTATGAGGAAAAACTGGTCCATATTCCAGACCATAAAGAGAAAGTGTTATGGAATAAGTTAATTCATCAGATAATGGTTTTGTGGAAAAATCATAAGGTTGAAGAGGCAACGTGGGAATCAAAAAATTCTATGAGGCATAAATACCCCCACTTATTTGAAAAGTGAATAAAAGTTGCAAGGATGCAATTTCAAAAGGGGGAGAAGTATGTAATATCCCATGTAAATAACGAATAATACATTTTCATATTTATTAATATTTGTGAATTATATATTAATTTTACCTTAAAGGTGATACAATTTTCGGTGGAGTACCGGATACACAATAATGAATGTTTTGGTTATGTGACATTGCACACATCATTGGGCCATACTGAAAAACAATAATATAAAATTATTTTAAATAGATTTTAATGCCTAGTTGTTGTGTTGGAGGGAATGAACAGAACAAACTAAAATATTATTATACATGTTTGTTAATTTTTTATTCATTTATCCAATAAAATATAGTGGCTTTAAATGTGAATAAATCTAATTTTAAGCATAAATACTCTAAGAGTCATTAAAAGGTATGTTTACCGCCTTTTGATGGGGAAACCTTTTTAAATATAGATTTTGTGACTTTTATATGTTATATTTGACAAAATATATTTCTTCTTTAGAATTGGAAAACCAAAATTTAATTTGAGTACTTTTTAGTGTTTTTCAAATAAAATTAAAATCTTAATGAATAGTGAAAAATACTGTATTTTAATTCAAAATTTCTTTTTATTCTAATTTTTTAAATGGTTATATTATATTTTTAATTGGTTTAAATGTTTAATTAGATTATATTTTTACCATTTTATCCAATTTTGGAAATTAGAAGTAATTTCACTTTGAAATTGGACATAAAATAGTGTCAGTCTTTTGATATTTATTATTTCTTAAAAACACTCTTTTTTGACAACTGGAATCAATTTTAAAATTAATTAATTCATCTTCTATGTTTTGAAATTTTTAAAATATACATCTTTTTTGAAATCGGAATATCAAATAGAGTATAGGATAAATTCTTTGTATTTTATTGAAAGCCTTCAATTTTTGATGAATAGTGAAAACACAGAGAAATAGTTAAAAACCCGACATCATAAATTAATTGAAAATTTATTGCTTATGTGTATTAAAGTTAGGAATTTTGACATACATGGTTGTTATCAGTATCTAAAATGTGGTTCAATAATATGAAAATAATTTTTCATGAATAATAACTTTTGGATTTTATTTACCGATGTTAAAGTTAAATAGGGTAATTTAAGGTAAGAATAACATTATAATAATATTAAATTACCTTAACACTTGTCCAAATATTATTATATTATTCATGTCCAACCAATACAATCCTTGGTGGAGATTTTTGGCCTTTTAACTCTATTTTGGTAAGGTAATGACAATAATAACTCTTTATTTAATGTAAAAAATATCACAAACATGTAATATTTTTCTAAATCAAATTTTAATGTGGGGTTATATAATTGATATATTTGACTATAATATTCAATAGAAAGCTAAAAATATTTCCTACATCATGGAATTATATTTATAATTTCTAGATATCATGTATATAAATTATTTATGACACAACAATGATCTTGTGTTTAACTCAATAATGAATGATTTAAATATATAAGATTATAAAAATTAAAACAATATCTATAACATGCCAAATTACTATTGGATGATGTTATTTATAAAAAGAGTCGTATTATCTTTTACTTTAATATGTTTTTTACTTTTTGAAACCGAAAATCATAATATAATACTATAATATTTCCAAACATTCCTAAAGAGCCCCTCCACCCCCTTATAAAACTATCTCACCTGTAACCCATTACTAACACCTCTCATGCCATTTTTCTTGTCCAACATCTTCCCAAATAAGCTATCAAGATCCATATATTCCACCTAGTTGCAATACCTTTGGTAGAAGAAACCTCAAGAAATTGTTTTGTTTCAAACCAAAAAGAGTTTCCCGATTTAAAGGTAACATCTTCTCCTAAGTTCTTTTCTTTTATTATTAATTCTCCAACCCCCTAAAATATTTTTATTCAATTATTTTATTACAACACAATTATCATAAATATACTAGGTTTTTTATATGAGAAGGGTTATAATTACACTTACACACACCTCCTTCTAAGGGGTAAAGATCATATTGTTTCTATGGATGATGAAGTACTGCCTCACGAAATGATGATTCTTCAATATTTTCCTACCACCTCTTAAGGTAGAAATTAAAATGGAACTTTATTTACCTTTGATTTATATTATATTTTTTTTCTATATAATTTTTTATTTTTCATTTGTATCATACCTTTATGGTTTCCATAATGGGTAAATATGATAATTTCGTTTGAGGAAGTGTTTACTACCACCCCCTCAATGTGATATGACTCATTCATGCAAAACATGGAACATATTAAGGATAGAGTAACTAAAGTTATATATGATATTATATGGGAATTATAATATACCTATGTATTTCAAAATTTTTATTCCATTAAATATGAAATAGAATTGAATGTAGCGTTCATGTGTACGTACAGTTTACCATTTCCATGAATGGTGAATTTCATTTATTACATCCAAATGTTATGTACTATTATAAATACTTATATATACTAGACATATATAATTTTTATGATATATAAATAAGGAATATCAATATTCAGATAATGGAGTTTTGACCACATAAAGAACTTGTAATTATAATAAGTTCATTTTTTACTAAAGTACCAAATATCGACAAAAACAGAATTATTAGAATAAATGATTAAATAATGTTTGTGACATGTTAATAATAGAATTAAAATGAATAATAAACCTAAAAAGGTTATTAATCCTTTATAAATTAACTTTATTTTATTATTATAGAGATTAAATAACTAACGGGTCATGTCGGACATGAGGTATGGGACTTCGTCTCAATCTCCTTTCATTGAGGCATCTATTGATTTATACACAACATTATTTTATATGATGTATTCATCTATTTTAATTTTAATTTCATTAAAAGATATTATTTTCTCTTCGAATCAATTTACTAAAAAAAATATTTCTTTTTATCTATAGGGGTGATAATGAATTTTTCCGCCACCGCAAGTATTTTTAGATATTTGGCTTCCTTAAAAAGAAGAAATGTTTTTTAAATGAGAATAAATACCTTATACTATTTTATGAATTTTGGTATTGAAAATGGTTTTGACAATGGATTTTTATGTCACTATATTTAAATGATATATTGTGATTGAAATGGGGAAATGTTTACTTTCCTTTATGTTTGTTTTATGTGTTATGAATATGTTATGGTTCATGAACACTGTTTACCTATATGGGTGGTTCATTGATAAATCTAGGGAGGGTGATCCAAAGATAGCTCTCTAATACAATGGGTAACATAAAAGAGGTAAATGATAATTTTCCTCCTATAATATTTGGGTAATATACTATGATGGGTATTCCAAATGTAACTCTCGGCATAGCTGTGAAAGCTACAGTGTATGTATGTTATGGATGACAGAAGATACCTTTATGATTTATGTTTTCTATGTGTTATTAATAAATTGTATGATTTCATGAGGTATTTTAAAATTATTATTTATTGATTGAATAATGTTTTATTTATATATTTTATAATCCTTATTGAGCTTTTTATGCTCATCTCATGTTCTGAAATGCTTTTCGCAAGAATTAAAGATGAATGGGGTTAAGTATGGGATCATGGAAAAGTAAAGATATAAAAAACATAGAACTATACATGAATCTTTTTTTCATGAGTTTCTATTTTATGAAAAAATGGAAACTGAGTATAAATTCATACTTTGTAATTTTTGAGATATAATGTAATAGTTATGGCCTAATTCTATAAAAATCTAAATTTGAAAATATCCATTATGTAAATTATTCATTTAATTAAAGAATATGTAATGTTTTATGCCTGGATCCTTATAAGCTACATGGTTGAAAACACATGTGTAGTATTTTCTCCAATGTGATTAAAATATCTGAATAACAACTACGTGATTTGGATACATTATTTTTCACTAAAATACCTATGTGATTCAGTTACATGAATTATCATTAAATTCCAATAGTATTCAAACTTATAAACACTCTAAATGTGGGAAATTATAATCTTATAGAACTAAAGGGGAAAAAATAATTGAGTGTGATTTTAATATAAAAGAAATATTAAAATAATAAAATTCAAACTCCACTACACTAATAGGTTCAGTAAGTGTAATTGTCTTCGGAGTATTTCCATTCTAAAAAACATTATTCTATCTATATTGGACATATTAATTTTTATATTTATATTTTTTCATCCAATTTTAAACTCCAAAAGTTATTTATTTTAACAACTCTAAAAATACCAAAACTATAATAAGCATTTGGAAGAGTGGGTGATTGATTGAAATGGATCCCCATGATAGATGTCCACAACCAGCCACTAAACTACACTAAGAAAATTAGTATTATTTTGTGTCACCTTATGAGAGTTTTTTAATAACATCTTGTATTATTTCTCGTGATCCAACCAATTAATTTTAATCAATTCATTTAACTAAATACAACAAGATTTTATTTTTTTCATAAAACACCCAAAAAATATATCCATGGTGAATTTTTGACGAGAAAATTATTATACATAGACTAATAAATATTATAACATGTATCTAGAGGAAGTAGTTTCTTTATATGAGTGTTTAGTCATAGGTTAATGAAAAAGAGATAAAATATATGGGGAAGAAAACGAAATTAAGAGATAAAAATATTATCGAATCCAACAAATAAAAACTGGAGACATAAGAAATTGAAAGAGTAGAGGGAGATCATTATCTAATAATATGTTATATTTAATAATACAAAGTTTTCAAGGTGGAACTACTTGAAGATATATTGCCTAATATTTCTATGAAATTTCTAGAGGAGATTCAATAAGAATAAATGAAAGGTGATAATCATATAGGGGATCTATAGTTTATGGGGAAAATATTAACTTCAATTTTTATATTTTAACTTGAAACAATATCTGCCGATATTCGAAGATGAAAAATCAACACTAATATATCATTCACTACAATTGGAAGAATACACAATCTAATTTGTGGAATTAAAATAAAGGATAGTGTATAATGAGTAACTTCCTCCATCTATGAAAAATCAAACATAAATAGTAATTTTTTTATGAAAAATTATTCATAGTGTATCCAATATAGGGATATATTCTCATATGATGGAAATTTTAATGTACATTTTTAAATCAAATTTTAAGGTACCTCCAACTATAAAGATTTTTCATTTTCATACAACAGATGGATTTCCCAGGAGAGTGATAGAGATGAAGAACATGTACCTTTCATGAAAAATATGAAACACACTAAACCCATAGAAATTTTTTTATATGTATTATCTGAGGTGTTCCTAGTATCCATACTCTGATAAGACAAATATAAAGATTACCAACATTAATGGGGATATTTTTATAATATTTTTTTTTTCATTTTTAATACCATTCACAATCAAATATTCATAATATTTCATTATGATTAATTTTTTAATGAAGAATAAAATGGTAAGGCTCTAGATGTCAAAATGGAATCTATAACGGTAGATAAAAAATTGGGAACACATACTATTAATACCCATTCATGGAAATTTTATCACATAAATAAGGGGATGGGTTTGTAGTACTTTATCTATGAAGTCCTTTAAAACATGCGTATAATGATGAGAAGTGAAGTGAAAAATATGTGGTTATTCACATTCGATAATACCTATCCACAGTCTAATATTATCCAATACTTGGTATTTTCTTTTTTAGGGAAATTCAAAACCAATATCCACATATTTGATGAACTAATATTTACATATTTTATTTCCTTTAATTTTTTTCTATTTATAAAATTTCCTATTAATATATCAATTACTTGTATATTTTTAATGGGAAGATACAATGAGAATAAAAAATGTCATTAGCTACATAAATAAAATCAATTTGGGTCTATAATTCACATTAGTTTATTTTTATTATTTTTAATAGTAAATTGGATTAATGGAAGGGTTGTAGAATATATTTATGGCGTAGTTCAAAAGAACTCTATTAAAACATCATGTTTTGTTTTCCTTATTTATTAATTAATATATTTTTATGATATCTTGAGATTAATTTAATTATTGGGAAAATTCAGATCATTTATTTATTTCCTAAAAAACTGTATTAATTGAGTATTTAAGGATATTAATAAATTATAATTTATATTTTCCACTTTATTTCCAATATATTCATTGAATTATGTTCAATAAAATATGAAACTCATGTGGTCAATTTCTATCGAATGATTATATTGCCAAATCTAAGAGGGTTTTCACAATTTTCACATAATTATTTATTTTCATTTATATTCAATGTGTTAATCCATTTCATAAAAATTATACATTATTTATTCCTCCTTTTCAATGATGTTAGTGCTCACGAAATCTGTAAAATATGAATGATTCATTTTTTTGAAAATCCCATTTCTTAAAATTCAACTCATATTCAATCCTTCCCAGACATATGACTCTTGTTATATGTTACCATCTATGAAAAAAATAATTTGTAAGTAAAATTATAATCCCAAATCCCTATAAATTGTTCTATATAATTAATTTCAGTCTTATGATGTAACTCGTGTGTGGTAGAGGGATATTGATGTATAATGTGTTGATTTAATATGAATATGTCTTGACAAAAAAATGATTCTATATTGAGAATTATAAAATGTAATTTTTCGTTCAAAACTAAGAGAACTGGATTAATATAATTATTTATAGAGTAACCCTGTATTTATACATTCTAAAATAAAAAACATCATGAAATTGGTATGTTGAAATGAACAAAAATAACACTATTGTTAGGATGATAGAGATAAGAGAATAAGGAACAAAATAAAAACAGGGGAACGATATTATATGTTACTAATATGATTCATGTGTGAACTACTCATGAGATTAAATAGGTGTTATAAGGTCAACTATTTCAAATTCGTGATGAGGGATGGTTTCATTCATGAATTTTAATTTTCGATCAATAATTTTACTTTATTCTATATAAAATCCTCCTAATTATACCTATGATGTTTTCATATTAAAAATTTTTATCCTTTATCCATAAAAGAATCCTTCAAAAGTCCTTATTATTGACACATTTTTGTGACTCAGTTAAATTTAAATATTAGTAAGGTATAAATATTATGGAAATAATGCATGCTCCTATGAATGAGAATGGAACTATATTAAAATAATTGAGTGAAGAGAAATAATCATATATGAGGTAGGTACAATATATATATGTGGATTAAAATGATATTTAGTATATATATATGATTGGTTATCCACATTAAAAGTATGACATTTCCAATTTTTGGATAATTGAAATCTGCATTCATTAATGTTTTGAGAATCTATTTTGAACAAGGTATTATATGATTTCCTAGGAGATCAATTTTTATGTCTAAGGGAATTTATGAATATCATTATTTATACATGTTTTATATTATAATTAAATGATTCATTTTGAACAATTTTAATAATTTAATATTAATTTACAAATGTTTATTTTTTCACAATAAATTTGAATATACTATGAATATAACTTAATTACTTTTTGTGTGTTTTCATTAATTTATATAATTACTTTTTAAAATCTGTTCATTAATTTTTGTTTTATTTTATTTTAATGGAAAAAAACTTTCGTCTACAAATGTAACCTTAGTGGGATATTTAATGGTCATTATGAAGTCAAATAGGGGATCATTTTGGATAAATCTATAAATATGTAAATGAAAATAGATATATATGTAAGAGTTTTTTATGAAGGTCCATGGAATAAATAAATTTAGTTTTTGGATATATAAATGCTATATTAGTTATGAATAAGATAATCTAGGGCCACTATGTTAGTAAAAAGTTGATCTTGATGTCATGTAAGAGTCCTACATCGACAATAAGAATAAACATGAATTATGAAAAAACACTAAATATGTGGTTATATTTCCAATACAACATTTGAAGAATAACAGAACACATTTTGGGAATTGTAGCCACACCATGATGTGGATTATGAATATATTAGTGCTATGTCCAATTTGGAGGATCACACATCTTAATAATTATAGTCATTCCATGAGGGGACTAAACTGTGTTTCGAAAATGAAATATCTATAAAATAAAATGTATCTAATATTCATTAATGGACAAACAAATTTCAATGCATTGTGAAGTGAATATCAACACTTTTAACATGTTAAATAATTCTAAATATGTTTTAATGATATGAATTAAATTCAATTAAGAATTTTATAAAGAAGACTGACTGTTGATCATTGGATAATTTTAACATATTAAAATTTGATGAAAATGATGGTGATAGAAAGAATTTAATGTATAAATATATTTTTATTTCTAGTTTTTTTATTATTTATTTATTTATTTACATCTTAATTTTTAAAATTTTATCATATAATAAAAAATAGGGATAGAATCAGGTACTAGTTAATTAGGTACTTGAAACTATCTTATCTAATTAAATTGGGTTATGTTAGTGGTAAAATAAGTATTTATAGGGTTAGGTTACCAATTTTCCGAACATATTTAATAAATAGGTAGGGTTATGTTAACAGTTAAAGGGTGTCTTAAACATGATCCTAACTATGACATTTATTTCTAATAATAAAATGATTGATTTTTAAAATGAAATTACAATAATAGAAATCAATATTTTTTTTATTGGGGTTTATATAATATTTATAACTAAATTTTAAAATTTGTTTTATCAATTATATGTCCTTAAATATATTAATAGTAAAAAAATTATTTCAAAAATTTCTGATATGTTTATTTTATATTTCGAATATTTTTTGAAAATGTAGATGATTATTTAAAAGTGTTAGATTAGTTTAATGGGTAGATAATAATATAATACTATAGGGTTAGAGTATATAGTCTAAAATAATATTATAATTTTTTTATTGATTTAATAAAACATGGTTATGAATGAACACAGATTTCTGACTAAATATTGATGTAAAGTCGAGCATTTTTCTAAAAAAAGTTATTGTTTATCTTATGTACCAAATATTGAAAAAATGTACCATTACTTGGATATAACATTATTCACCAAAGGGTAAGAAAAAAAGATATTTCTAGAGATTTGGATCATAATATTTCATCAATCAAAACATAATCATAAACAATATTGACAAATGATGAGATTATTTTAATAAATATTTCCACATGATAAATCTAAATCATACTCCCCGTGTAAGAAAATGATATTACATAGAGCCTAAAAATTTAATGAAAATAATAATATTCATGATATAAGATGTCAAAGTTAGTATATACACCTCATAAAAAAATATTGGTTCACAACATGACATGTGTTTGGAAGATTGAAATGTGAGATGAAATTACTTTACTGATTTTGTAACATTTGAAACATAACCCCCACTATAAGAAGATGATAAAATGGATATCTAAATACCTATAAATTTAAGTATATGATTCATATAATAAATTTATTAGTACTATATATATCAGACAAATTTATTGAGTGAAATATAAGATATGTATCTCATATAAATAAAAAATGAGATGAAATTCACTTACCTAGTGTCATGACATTCATTGTACACATAAAGTAATATTGTATAATAAGAATAAGTTTATCCTAAATTTATCATATAACCATATTCCTATATATAATACCATATGATATTTTATTATTACAATATATTACATGTTTAATGGTAATTCTATGTTAAAATAATCTTTCACGTATTACCCACTTTGTTTATCGTACATGTTTTGAAATTTCATTTTTGAACCTATAAATTAAATAATGATTTATATATTTAAATAATATAAAAGATGAATTATATATCATATATATATTAAATATATAAATATTTATAATAATATTAAGAATATTGATATATGAAATGGAATACACAATTCTTGGAGATAGTAGGACTTACATATGCATACACACTATTTCAATTTTTCATGGATTTTTGAAAGAATGAATGTAAATAAAATATATGTATATATAAAATATAATTAATATAGAACTATAATTTCATATATATCAAATAATTTTACTAAAATCATCCTTAAAACATTTATTGTAATTTTTAATCAAATCACATTGCTTTGAGAAGGCGGTAATCCACACTCCCACATTAGACGTTATTATATTTAAAAAATAGAAATATTGAATGTGGGATTTATATATTAAATAATTAAGTTTATATTAGTCATAAATATCAAATATATAGTATATAAACTCAGTTTCCATCACAATTACAAACCATAAGTGGTGGACAATGTAAAAGGAACAACATCATTTCGTAAGGTTGCAGTTCTCAGTAAAAAATAATGAAACCACTGTTACCCATTAGATGGATGTGTTTGTAAGTGAATTTATAACCCTTAAAATAACAAAATATTAGAATTTTAATGATAGTTATAAAATTGTGAGTGCATGCCATAATAATAATCGAGGTGGCGGAGAAAGAAAATAAAAAAGGAGATTGAGGAATGATGTTACCACTTCTTTAGGTAAGTCCTTTTGGTCTGTAACAAAGGGATTCCGTGAATGTATTTCATCCCAAATGGGATAATTAAAGGTGTAAGGGATGGATTTTTGGAATTTTATTGGGAATGTAATTTTTAAACCTATGTGTTTTGTGGTCTAGGAATATGGGATAGACGTTGTGTCATATTATAAGGAATCGAACATACATATTTGGAATTTTTGAAAACAAATAAGGTGATCCTAGGTTTTTTAAAAAAATATATTAAAAAACTCAATTATTTATGGTTTATGTCTAATTTAGTTTCATATAATAGGTGTTGGAAAATTTTATAGGTCATTTGGGCCCTTCAGTTGAAGTATTATTCACATATTAAGCTTAATTTTACCGTTATCACTGTAATTAATCTTAATAACATTCATTAATATTTTTTTTTGAAAAATAATTTTTCCTAATTAAACTATAAATAAAATACTGAATGAAAATTATTATGACTATTTTTAAAAATTAAATTCTTTGAAGAGGAAAACTTTACATTAATGTTAATTATTTAGACATGGCGAGAAAGCATGTTTTTAGAAAGACAATGTTCAAATGTTTATTATGATTTTTGTATCTAAATTCAATATAAAGAGATTAAAGACTCCTAAATTGGGTTAATATATTTATAATTGATCTTATATGACTTCAAGACAAACTGAAAATATAATATAACTATATTAATAAATTTGATGAGAATGTAGTGTTGAATTAAAATTCATTATTTTTCATTATTCATCCGAAAACAATGTTTCTTATGAAAATTAAAACAATTAACCCCTAGATGACTTTGGAATTATAGATTCAATAATAATGTTTTTTTTTCATAAAATTAATCTTTCATATATGTTTAAAAATAATTTTAGTGATTTTTCACAATAGGAAATTGAAAATAGTTTGTTTGAGAGAATATTATTTTAAACATAAAAATACATTACTAAAAATTATAATTATCATTATCAATATGTTATATTTATATAAAACCATTATAAAATATATTTTAAAAGTATTTATTAATTTTCCTATTACTATTTTTAATGGATTTTTTATGACTATCTCATTTCAATAATCATAATATTAAAATGATGTTAAGTAGAAACTCAGATTATCTTGTAGAATATGCCCAAATCAATGTTTCATTTAGAAAAATACAATCCACTTCCATGTAAATGTAATTTTTGTAGTTTAATTATTTAAATAAATAAAAATTAATTTATTTGACAAAATAGGTCCATAAAAACTCAGGGTGTCACACTATGAATAATAACATGACCGATGGAATAGTATCCTAACTTATAAAAGTGTAAAATAATTTGAAGATATCTTATAAAATAAATATATATCATATTTATTTATTGAAACAAATAAATAATTTTTTTACAATAATAAATTTTGTTTTTGTTTTTTTGTAAAACATAAATGATTTGACTTAAATTTTATTTTAAATATAAATATTTAACAGAAACTTTATTTTCAAAACATTAATTTATAAATTCATACAATGTTGCATCATAATGATACAAAATATTTATGGGATAATAATTAATTTTTAAAAGGGATATAAGGCGATCACAATATAAATATTTATTTTTTCAAAAAAAGAGAATTTTATTTGAAAATATAAAAATTTCTATTATTTGAAAATTTATTTCCATAAAATATTTTTTTTAAATTTACTAGTTAAGACATGGTTAGGAAATTGTTTTTGTACTTTTAGAAAAAATTAATTGTTAATGAATTTTAAAATATAGGAAAATACTTTATTTATCATTATAATATAACTACATGAATTGTTAGAGTTATGTATTAGTTAATAAACCATTATTTCAAACTTACATTGATTATTTACTTTATATAGTCACAAAAAGTGAAAATATTGATAGTCTAGATCCAAAATAATAATCTAATTTATATAATATTGTATAACTCCCCTCTCCTCCCCTTATAAATATCATCTTGAATCAACTCAAATACTCACTCCATATAAAACATTATCAATGTGTTTTTTAATGAAAGCTGTTAAAAAATATCTCCCACATTCCCTAGTGAATCTAATCTCACCAAAAGACAAATTCAAAAGAGGCACCATTTTAGAGGTAATATTCCCATTTTTCATATTCTTAATTAATTTACAATTCTACATCCTCCTAAACTACCTCAAACAACATGAAATAATCACTCCAATTTCATATATATACTAAAATTTTATACTAATAATAGAATATATATCATCAAACCCTTTCTCATAGTCCCTTATTCTAAAAATGAAACCATTATTTATATTATTCAGGTTCACCACCTTCATCAACGATGAGTTTTTGTTTTTCCCTAAAACCTTCATTGTAAGTCTAAATTTATTTATAATTGATTAAAATTATCTAATTATGTATATTATATATATATATTTACATTCTTGAAAGAATATAAGCCAATAACATTAATTAAAATTAAAATATTTCATAATGGTTAGAAAAAACAGCCAAAATGAACTAATTGTAAAATTCTATCATTTTTTTGAAAATAATTATACATTTTTAAAAGATATATAGATATTTGGGACCATTAAAATTTTTGGTAGAACATGAAAACTATTTAATTTCCATTTTTATGTTCAATCTCATTTGATAGGATCGTTAATAATTATCCAGTAGTGTTTTAACCTTTGAACCAAGAAATAAATACTCCCGATACACAAAATAAAACATTATATCTACTTGAGATGGTTTTAAATGATCACAATAAAATTATATAAAATAAAATATATATGTAATTTGATCCAAATAAGGTAATTAATTAATATATTATGATTATATACGATTCTAAGTGTAAGACTAGAATTATTCTTCAAAATTAGGCAAGGGATCTCTATGAACCACCCTTTTCAGTGGGGTGTGACCTAAATTTGTCCAATTAACTTTATCTATATCATTAATTTTATGAAATTATTCAAAAATACATATATATGTCTCTCAGATATATATATCTATCTTATTATTTATTACTTTGAAGTTTTAATACAGTCAATAAGTTCTTTTCTAAAATGAAACTCATTCATTTCAATGATGAATTTTTCTTTTTATTCCTCATGATTGAGTTCCTTTTCTAGAGAACATAACAATGTAAATGTTATAAGAGTTGAAGAAAGATATAGATCAAATGTAGTGTGTAATTCATTTTTCTCCTTAAATTTAATATATTGGATTATGTAGTAAACCATATCCATTATGTTAATTTATTCATCATATGATGTTGTCTTAGAAATTATCATTCACTTCTGTTTATGTTATATTATATGTAGTTTTCCCATTTCTATTTATCCATATGCTTCTAATTCGTTTTCCTTTTGGTTACGCCACTATATAATTATTCATAATCCTTTTATTTTATGTTATCATTTTGTTCCTTCTATTTCATATGATATTATTCAATACTGTATGTATTCTCTTACAAGGATTTATAACTCAACCATCACTTTTATGTATTACTCAGCTTACCCTTTGTTGTTTTAAAATCTCAATGCTATTAATGTAATCAATAAGGAAAAAAATTAGTGATTTTGTATTTTAGTATGATGATGAAGTTCTATGTACATTTTCATCCAAAAAAACTAAGAATCTTGATCCTTTTGTTATATTTAGTGATATTTATATGGAAAATCATGTAAAATTTTTTTTAAATGGAATTGATTATTATAGGAAATCTATGATTGTTATATCAAATGGATATGACCACAAGCCTATCTCTATTGGTTTATCATAGATCCACCCACCTCATAAAATATTTTGTAATCATCCTGGTTATTGTATTTAAAGACATAAGTAAGGACCACAAAAAATTTCTAATACCAAAATTGAGGAAAAATAAATATTTAACATAAAAAAATGAACATAAAACTTCCACATATTTCATTATTAAGGTGTTATTCTTTTTCCTGTTAGTCCTGCAGAAACTTTTAAAACTAAGAACATTCCTCACACTAGGTTTTATGTTTATCATTCTCTTCATGGAATGGAATTGCAAATAATATTTTGGTTTAAGCATCTTTTCATAGATTATTATATTATTCATCATATGGACGGTAGATTGTTTTCAATTCATGTGATTTTAATCATCTAGATCTAGTGTAATAAGTTCTATTATAAACCTTACAATTTTTATTAACTGAAATTAATAAAAAATATGGACATATTCAGAAGTAGGGATGCACGAATTACATTTTTTTTTAGTTATTAAATCAATTTAAACCATAGAACCTCTAGGTTATAAATATTGATAATGAGTTTGACTATCTGTGGAATAAATGGTTTGTGTTCTCAATGGTTATCCGTAAAATGTCCCTTTGATGTATTAAATGATTTTAGTCCATTTCTATCTTGATAATGATGAGATAGATGTTGAAAAATTAGATAAGCATAAAAATATTCACGAGACTTCATAATCTCACTAGAAAAAGATGAAAAAATTAAACCCAAAAGGATTTCAACATCTATCAAATGTTTATCATATAGGGAAAAATTCTTATCGCATACCTCCTGTATAGGAGGATTAAGAAATGAAGATTCTACCATGTAATATTATCGTTAATGATGTAATACAACACATAGGAATATGAACCTTTCAGCATGGTCATTCACCAATACTTATCATAGGGACAATGCTGATTAAAAAATTATTTTATTTTACATTCATAAAAGAGAAAATTATATTTATTCACTAGATTGTAATTTATTTGAGACATAAGTAATTTAATTTTATTAAGTATCCTACTATATTATCATGTCATAACTTCCCTCATATTTAGAATATGAATTCCATTTATCTTATAAATTATTGTGTAACTGATCTATTTGCACTTTCTTATCACTCAAGTGATGGATCAGTCAATTAATCAAATGTATTTTAGTATGTAGGTATTTTAAAAATCTCAGATTTCTTCTCTTTGTACTACTTCATGTAGTCCCCAGTCAAAATACTTTTAAATTTATTTCCTTAATACATGCCTCCATGATAAATCATGTATAGAGAGGAATAATTCAATTTATTTAAATTGGTTATGTAAACAAAACATTTCATAATGACTCAATGATAAAATTATGTATCCCATCAATGGTTGGTCAAAAACAACTTCAAGTTCATTCATTACTTATCAAGTAACATAAGGATTGGTATAAATTAAAATTATGTTAATGATTTTTATTTATTATTTGTATATATTTCATGTCTTACAATTTATATGTATTGTTAATATTATGGTTGTTTTACTTTTGTGACAAACCATTTTCCTATAAATATTTTTCTATTATTGATTTTTTAGCATTTATTTTTTTATTATAGTATATATATTTGTGATATTATGGTCATAAATTAATAAAATAAATAGAGCATAATACCAGAATAAATATATATAAAAATAACCCAATTAACACATCATCTAACTATTATTTTATTAAGAATCCAATTAACCAACCTATGACCACAGGGAAATCACATTGTTCCGTTGTTGGGATGATTTGCAGGATTCAACCTATCCACTTGTGTATCATCATGGATGGAATCATATAGTTTCCATATATAATCGACTCCACATTCCATGGGATACTCCATTTATTAAATTTAATTATAATACAGACACATTTTTGGGGATCCATTGGATTGGTTATAGCGAATTATATAAATCATAATGGACACATTGTTCTTTCATAACAGAGGAAGGATGTATAGCTTAGATATCATCAGAATTAATTTACTAATTAATAATTATAAATAAATAAATAATTGAACACAAATAAAACCAATTCATACTGAAGACTTGGTCAATCTTATGAATTTTAATAAACATGAATCAAATATTTATAATTACACTAGTTACCATTTTTGTCAATTCATTCATTATAATTAATATAATCATGGTTAATTTAATTAATTATTTAATTAATTCCAATTTATCTTAAATAGAATTTGATTATCTTAGATTTATGCATCATTATTTCTTTCATATAAAATAAACATCATATAAAATTAATATAGGTAGTTACAATGAATCTATTGAGCAATTATTTAATTCTTTAAAACCATTATAAAATAGATATACCCATATGGTTCCAATGGTTTAACTAGGTTTTAATAATTAAATAAATTTTTTTAGTAGAATTTATTTTTATATTGTATTGGGAGACTAAAAGTATTTTACTTATGAGCTACACATTATGAACATCTATTTGATATATCCATGAAATATTTTGTGGGATTCAACATATACCTGATCTGACTAGATGATGTATACTAATAAGTAATCATTTTTTATCATGCTCTTCGTGTGTTCTTAGAACCACCTTAATGAATCAATAAGTTATTCAGATGTGGGACTTCCTAATGTGTGCTAACCATGAACACATAATGTATCTCTATTTTTGTGCTTCCAAATTACCCACCAATTAAATCAACTTGTATTTAGGATGTTGAAATTAATGAACTACAATTTGATTTCACATGATACATGAGTTTTTCTTTATTAAATATATATGATATCAATATCATGTAGTAGGAAACAATATATTTGAACACATGGTTAGCATGAATTTCAATGGTAAACAATGTATTCTTTATGTAATATATGCTAGAAACATTCCATGTAATATGGAAGACCATGAGATTGGTTCTCCCTTTTTATAGACGATGTACAAAAAATGCATCATGTTTATTAACTACTCAGTATGTTGTGTATACCGTGACATGTCCAGGTGTAGTGCACTGTGGTAAATGACATGTACTCCTGTTACATGTTGTGTAAATAAGTGTCACTACCATAACCCTAGTTATAAATTGATTGAATATCTAGTAGTTCATTATATGTTCTCAGAACCTTATTAAATAAAACCATTATATAAGTAAAATAATATTTCGAAATCATATTAGATAAAAAATTATATTGAAATAAAAATATTTATGAGACTAAATATATTACCACTATTTTTCATTAGAAATGAAAAGTAAATAAAAAATAATAAATTTCAAATATGGACACTCTGATACCACTTGAAGGTTTTTGGTTCTAGAGAAGTGGTTAGTGGCTATATGGACAAAAAGGCTTAGTCAAATTCAGTGGATAATTCTCCATTTTTGGAAGATGTAAAAGGCACGAGAAGTGACATTTTTTTCATTTAATATTGATATAGAGAAACCTATAATATTTAGTGAATATTATTCATGTTAAATTTATAATTAATTTAATTTATATATAAATAATGGTTACCTCATCTAAGAAACATTATTCAATGAATATCATGTCGAATGTTTTAAAATAAATTTTCACAATGTTGTATTTTCTATTATAAGATCCCTGTGTAGAACCCTCTAGCGTTGATCCACAAATTATCCTGTGATATCTGAATGAAATTAATTAAATTTTGGGATCTATCATACTTGGTCAATCATATTGTGTTATTCATATAGATGAATTTAATATCCTTTTATATTGAAGGATTTCATCTTCTTCTTGAGATGATGAGAGAAGTAATAATAATGTGAGAAGTCTGTTGGCACAATGATTCTTAGTTCATTATTTTCAATTATCCAAAAAATAGATATAAAAATTTATTTATAGGATAAGGGTTTAGGTTAAAATAGTTCTTACCTCCACAATGGCACTTAAATAACATAATAAACCTTATCTAACCCAATTCTATATAATAAGAATATAATTGTTATATTAATGGAGTGAACTAACTAAGAAATGATAAAAATCAATTTACTATCATGTAAAATGATATTTCTCAATTACTATGATAATAGTAATTTCCTCCTCAATAATTATCTAATTAGAAAATAAAAATTTAACAAATAAATATTCATAAATAAATAATTAGTAAATATTTTTTCATGAATAAATATTTTATACATAGTCTAGTTTGTAAACATATATTAAATATTTAAGATTTTAAATAAATATTTTTTTAATAGTCTGATGAATAAATACATTTTTAATATTTTCTCAACAATGAATATTGAATAATTTTTTTGGATTATATTATTTATTATATTAATTAAAATAAAATAAACTTGTATCGAGATCAACAGAAACCCTACGTGTGTGACCCTTTGGGAATATTCACCATTAATATTAATTTGGTTTGCCTAAAGCTTAAGATTTAAATCTAGTAACGGGTCAAGACACATAATATAAAGAATATATTTTCACAACATTAGGAGCCACATTTGAATTCATACTATGTAATATAATCCCCTTTTCACAATATATCATCATGATTTTTTCATGTATATGTCATCAAACATTATGCTTGATACTTGTTATTAGACTATCTAAAATAAAGTAATAGTTACACCATGTGCATTAAATTTCATGAAACTGTTACATTTTAATCGAAGGTACATGATTTCATCATCCATAAATATGGATAGGATAAATGATTAAATGAATAATTAATTAATACCACATAACTCGTGACCCATCCAACATATCTAACATCACTATGTAGTGTATCATCATTATTTATGAAATACATCTATGTGAGTGATTCATAACATGAATTAATATTAATCTTAATTTCCCAAGACTATTACACAAAATCAAAGATAAAAATATTATATGACGCAAAAAACCTGATGAATTCCTACATGTGAGTTTTTTTTCACAACCTCTCATCCAGTGATTAATAAGTGGCGATTTCTTGTGAAGAAATATTATTTTCATTGAATACTCGCATTTTACGATCATCATTATATTGTTCCCATCAGAGTATGTTATCAAACAGTAGAACTGTATTTTGGATTATAATCATAAAATTTCATGTTTTTCAAATTGGAATGGAATTATTACGACCTTATCAATATTATGTGTATGCTAGAACATTTTTTCATTAATTTCATATATTAAAAAGGAAAATATATAATATGATATTTTATTAATATTAAAATTCAAAAGATTCATGTTATCCAAAATAAAAATAGCTTGTTCGAAATAACCTAATCCCTTAAATTATTCATTATACAATTACAAAAATAATCATCAAAGTTTATGTTAATTCATTAAATATGTAAAATAATTTGAAGAATTTTATACACTTGATGTTATTAAAAATATCAAAAAAATGAGATAGTTGTACGAACAACATTTTCACCATATATTTAATTTAATGAAGTTATAGTATGTTATGAGTAACTATATGGAGAAATACTTATGGTTGGTTAATATTCATTATTACCCATCATATGATTGTTATACTAACCATTTGATCAAATTTTAAGGGTAGTCACTTAAGTAACTATCTAGATTATAGTTTTTCGACATTTCAACTGGAATTCAATAACATATGATAACATAAAAATAATTCATATAATGTCATGAAATTTAATTATATAGTTGTATGAAAATAACATATTAAGTTACTTGAAATTAAATCACACAATTACCTTAGAACAACTTATGTAGTATTTTTAAAATAACTCATGCATTCACATGAAAATAAATTATATAGTCACTTGAAAATACACATAGTAGTATGGTTTTTGTAACATGAAATATAGTCATGATACGTTAGTTTACAGTCCCTTGAAATATACTAAAGGTAGGTTGGATTAATGTAATATGAAATATATTAATAATAGTTTGGTTTGTGATCTCTTGAAAAACTAATTATAGGATGTTTTAAATGAACTAGATAATTAACATTAGGATATTCAACAATTGAAAATGTGGTTCAAAATGAGCTCAACCACATTCCTACAATATCTACATCATTGTAATAGATACATTTTTAAAAATGGAGCTATATAATATTTTCCAACATGATTTGACTATGTGACTTATGCCTATGTGAATTTTAATTAAAATAACTAAATGATTTGGATTTTTTGAATTTCAATAAAATTCATAGAAGTTTCAAATTTACAAACATGATAATTATGATATATTGTAATTTAAAATATCTAAAATAGAAATAATTAATTGATAGAAATTTTAATTTAATAAAATTATTAATATAAAATAATTAAAAGTCATATGCACTTTCATTTTTTTTCATTTGTGTAATTACAATACTGAGAAAATAATTCTACAATTTCTCCCCCATTCTAGAATTAAAAAAAATTAATCAAAACATTACATGGAAAAAAAACTTGTGTAAAAGTATGAAACCATAATATGACTTACTTCTATAATTTAAATCCATCATGCATAGAATAAAAATATTAAAAACATTTGTTAAAATTTAATATTGAATTAAAAAATTAAAATTATTAAAAAATATTTTCTAAATTTATAATATACAAAACTCAATATATGTTAATAAAAAATTTATCAATTCAAGATAAATCCCAAAAATATTAATTCATTATTATTAGACACATAAGAACAAAAAGGATAATTAACGAGATTAAATGATAGTAATATTTAAATTTAAAATAATTTTCAGGATTTTCGTACCAGTTAGTACAATAAATAAATATTATGAATTTAGAAATTATAAACATTAAAATAAATTTCCAACAACCAACATTTATACATTAATTTTTAAAACGTCACATATTCTATTTTTTTGGTAAATATATCCGTAGGATTAATTTATAATGGAATAAATTCATGAATTATATCCCCTTTATAAACATGATATATTAAAAGATGAAATATAAAATCAATATTGTTTTTATATAATGGTGTAATGGATATTTTTATATTTAAAAAGTATCTGTAAGATAAAAAAATTGCCAATTTGGTTTAATAAACATTGAGATAAGATAGAGTTTTTTATCCACAATCATGGAGCACAATAATTTATAGTAGTAACAAACTAGTCCTATATTGTGGAAAATTCAACTAAAAATTATATTTTGGAACTCCGTTATACCTAAAATTTACTATGTAAATGTCTCATACCCGATGTTCTTCTCAGGTCATGTTTTAGCATCCCAAATAGAAGTTAAAAAATGATTAAAAATTTAAACAATTCTAATTTTTTTTAAAACTCAATATGAATTTTCAAATTAAAGTATCTTATAATAATTTTTAACAATATTTATATGACATTACTTTGGGATAAATTAATATCCTTCACATATGAAAATTTAAAGCTTAATATCATGCCTTGAATTAGTAAAATAAACAAATAATCTTATTTTTTGTTATTATTAGAATTATCATAGTTATTCATTATTTAAGATTAATTTTTTTATCAATCCATTATAATATTATTGTTATATATAAATATTCTATCTTTCATTTTTAATATTTGAATTCCATGGAAGATTTTTAATTTTCCCACATTACTCATTTCAAATTCATTTTTCATTAATTACAAAAATTCATTTATAAGTATATCATTTATAAAAAAATATAATATCATTAATAGTGATTTTTATAATTAAAATATCATTATTATTTTTTCATCTAAATTTGGATAAAACATTACTTTCAAAAATAATTTTTCAATATGAGAATAATTAATCTATCATACCATGATCTTGGCAATCTGTTTAGATAATTCATGTTGATTGACATACACCTCTTTTAAAATTTAACCATTAAAAAAATGATGTTTTTACATCATCATAAAAAAAATAAAATTGTGATAAAAATACTAAAATAAAATTTTTTAATGGATTCAATACAAGAAATTAGCACTAATGAATACTAGAAATTCAATACTATCATCTGGTAAATCTCATTGATGATCTATTATACTCATATTTCTTACTAAATTTTAAAATGCATCCATTTTATTCCAAAAAACAAATTTCCTTCCAATTGTGTATTTATCATTAAGAAACTAAAAATAATTTTAGGTTTTGTTACCTTTAAAATTATTATTTTAATACTTATTATAAATTATCAAATATGAAACATTCAATACTACTTTAACATTAATAGGCAGTAAATCAGTAACAAAAGTTCGAATTAGAAACAATTGAAAACTAGTTTTCTATTTCTTATTATAAATTCATCATTTAAAATTATATTTTATAAGAAATTAAATTAAGAATTTTCTAATTTATATGATTATATGGATAAGAGATATTCACACACTCAATAGATGAAAATTCATTTTCTTGAATATATTAACCAAAATTTATTTTTTAAATTATTCATTTGGATTATCAAAATCTTAATTAATATATTTATCTTGTTAGATAAATTTTTTTTTTTTTGAAAATTATTTAAATATCATATAAAAACCCATTCATCACTATCAGTATCAATCTTATCCAAACTATCATTATAGTTTAAAATATAATGTTTCCCACCAAAACTCTAATGTGATGAATCATAGTTTTCTTTTCATTAGATTTTTTATAAGGATTTTTCGTTAAGTAGATTAAAATGTAAACTATATTTAATATAATGAAATAATTATTAATCGATTTACCCCAATAAACATTTATTAAATTGAATTTATTTAGAAATTTTCTTAACATTTGTTGAATATTTCTATTTGTACTATCTATGATACCGTTTTGTTGTGATTTTTTTATGAATGAACAATTATATAATTATCAACTATATTAAAAAAATTTCTCAAAATGTAAATTTAGTAATTTTCACCCTTTTTCGTAACTAATTCATTTTGTTAAATTATAATTTTTAGTTTTATTGTTTTTACAAAATTATATAAACATTTTTTGGATTTTATATTTATGTGATAGGAAGTGATTCATAGTGAATATACTAAATAAATAATCAATTGGAAACACATATCATACTATATAAAATTTATGTTCTCATGAAATAAATCATAAAGAAGAATTTTTAAACTTGTTATATCGTTAACATTGTTAAAATATCTCAAATTTGCTTTGTGCTAATTGGAATTTTAACTAAATACAGTTACAAAATTCTTAATTTATTTTAATATAGGATATTCCAAAAGCTTAACTTTTATTTCCAACTTGTATAATTTTCGATAAAGAAAATATAAAAACATTATGTAACAAAAAATTTAATATGTTTCTACATTATTTTAAAACATTACATTTCATTGGGTCAGTTCTGAAAAATCTATAGAGTAAATAATTTATTTTATATTAGACATAAATAAGATAATATTATCCTTAAAAATAGATAATTTATTATCTAAAAACATTAACATCATTACATTATCACAGTGATGTGAGATAATAATATTGTTTCAATACCTCTTAATATCGAAATTTAGAAATTATAATAGATTTTAATATTTATACATCTCCAAAAGCACTAACCATTAATTTAGAGTTATCACCAAATGTGACAATGCCTCAATCAAATGAATTAAAAGATAAAAATTCCAAAACAACACTATCCATGGTCCTGGAATAACTAGTATAATATATTGTTTATCATTTAAACTATTTAGAAATATTTCCTATAAAATAGAAAAATCATATAATTATTTTGATACCCAAGCGATTCTGGGTCCATCACTATTAATGATTATAGTTAATTTACATCAATAAAGATCTAAGACGTTTATAATGTGATAATATACAATATATATTATTATAGATAAATGTTTTGTAATGTTTTAATGATAGAATATATCTCAATGAACCATTATTTTGATAATGTACATCAAAATTAATTCCAAATCATGTAACACTTAACGCATTATATTTCTTTATTTTAGGAAAAGTAATATTATAAATTTTATGGATGTGACTATCATACCAAAATAATTTTTTATCTTTATTAGGGTTGTTCATAGTTATCATCATATCAAATTTGTTACCTTGACCAAAAGTATATAAGGCTTCATTTAATTTAGGAATTCCCCTTTTAATATTTTCATTCTCTTTTTTAGTAACATTAATTTCATCACATATTTTTCCATATGAACAAGGCCATGTATTCATTTATGTGTTAATTTCATGTTATATATTTTTACATTTGGATTAATTTTATTTTAATCATCAAAATATGACTTATATCTCTCATATATATCATTATTAGTTTTAAAAAAATCATTCATTCAACCATTCTAATCTTGGACCATTATTTTTCAAAATATACTTCCCTATTTAACAATATATTTCTAAAAGAAGAAAAATGCAGTTTTTCGATTTTTTATTTATTTTTGTAATTTTATTTTTAAAATTATATATATAGTTCATCCATTCTCAAAACACCCTTTTAAAACTTTTTGTTTTTTATAAATTTATTTATCTTTATTTTTAATATTAGTCTTGTAACTAAAATTGGAATAAGAAATAATGCTAAACTCATTAATTTATTTTTCTATAAAGAATATATTAGATGATTATTTAATACTCTCATAATAATAATTTATTGAGTCGAACTAATCAAAGAACCCCATCATGTAAGATATGAATGTTTTAACTCCGCATTTTTCTTATCTTTTCCTTCTTGTTTCAATTTTGAAAAATCTGATATAATATGTCCCTTTTTAATGAACTTATGAATAATTAATACAGAATAATTTTATTTAATACTACTATATTTTAATAATTATCATTTAATATTTCTTTTGATGATATATTCAATGGTGCTACTTTGAACCTCCATTTCATTTCATGTATTTATAAATTTCTTTAATAAAATTTTCTATTTCATCAATTATTCATTACTAATAACAAAAATAATTGGATATTGTAGAAACTATTAAATTATAATAGATATTTAAAACTATAATTTTCTTATATTCTTAAACTATATCCTTCTTCAACTACACCTAGTATTGAATATGTGATCATAATAGTTCTTCCATATAATTCTCAGTGAAATATTTATTTTTAGTAATTGAACCCTACATTGGGTGAATCCTTTTAATTTTTCCTCAAATTATTCATTTTGATATAAACATAATTCCTCATGTTCACCCAATGCGAAACCATGATATTTAAATTATTAGTGAATATATTGTATATATATAGGTGATACTCTCTTTATCATTCATTAGAAATTTTTTAATCACTACATTGTGAATTTCAAACATAGTTCTTTTCAAATTACCAGTTTCTTGATGGGTGGATATTAATTTCATGAATATTTCATAAACAGTTTTACATGATTAAATATAGATATACATATTTCTTCTTAAATAACAATTCATGTAATTCATAACATGTTTTTTATGGAATGTTTTTTTAAAACATTAATGGGTAGAGTTTCTACATCTGTGTCATGAAATTTATAAGGTTTTTACATGATATAAAAAATTCAAGACCATGATTCATTAAAAATTCCTCAATATGGTACTATCAGTGTTTATAATAAATTCAATTGAATTGGGTTATTCTTATGAGATTCATCAAGTTAAATTCCTAAATTTCTGTAAGAAATATTTGTATCATTACATAAATTTGTAGTTATGGGATAACGATTTGAATAATATTATAATGATATAGATAACCCCAAATAACTCTTTGAATAAAGGATCAATGCATTGATAACAATTTTTTAGTCCCAATGAGGTGGAAAGATGGACTATAGAGGTGTGGTGAATGGAATTTTTTAAAAAGTTGAACAAATTATATATATTAGATTAATTAAAAGTAAAAATTGTATATCATAAATTTAAATAAAGAGTACATGGTATTTTAATAGAAGTTCATTTCAAAAAATCATACTTTACACTAAAATATACTATACGTGGTGAGAATTCTTCTGTTCTCAATGAAAACAGAATTTTTTTAATAGTGATTGTTGATTTAAATACATAACATTATCGCATTGACTATTAAAACCGAAAATTACTTTTATTGGATTCAAAACACACATGGATTTTATTTGGGAGAGATAACATGACCTTAATATTGAATTATAGGTAATAATTGAAAATTGATTTTTACCTACACATTTTTCTCATGGGATATCTATAACCAGTGTGAAAATATTATTTACCACTCCAATCATAAAATTACTAATGTTGTAAATAAAAATGTGTAATGTATATTTCTGTCATTAAAAAATGATGTAAAAAGGATTATCAACATTATTTTTTCAATAACCTAATTTGAAAATAATCCTCTTATATTTTTCATTTAGGTTATTTAACAACTAATGTAGAAATTCTAATATTTATAATATGTTATTAAATAACCATTGTGAATTATATTTTATAATTTTAATAGAGTGTTGAGATCAATAACTTTGGTTTCATTTATTCATATGGCCGCCTTTAATTTGGTCTCAAACAACAATCCCCAAATATTCAATGAATGATTTATAGCCTCATGTATTTTCATTCTTCAATCCATGGCCTTAAATATCTTTAATTTTTATATGTTTCCTTAAAATCATTTCATTTGTAATTCAAATCCATCATCAACCATCATCCATCATTAGCACCCCCTTATGCATTATTCTCATCAGTGTATGCTTCTTTTTCATCCCATTTTTCATTTCAATTTATGGGTTGCATATTTTGTTTCAAATCTATTAGCTTAAATGGTATTTTCATTAGTATTTTACTATCCATTTTTTCTATTATTTTCAATTTATGATTTCATTTTCAACCACCACCACCATCTACTGTCACCCATCGTCGGCTGTTGATGGTGCCTCATTCACATTTTTGTTACCTTTACATGAATCCAGGTTCCGATATCCATTTAAAATTTATATTTATCATTTTTATTTCTTATACATCCTGTTTATTTTCATGTTTATTTTCATTTTTAATTTTATATTGGGCTTACATTATCATTTTGTTGGCATCCACCACTATCATCCATCATCACTATTCGTTGGCCGCCACTTGTTCCTTCTTCTCATTACTATTTCATAATTAATAATCATAGTTCAATTGTCAGTTATCAATTTTGGTTTACTATTATGAATTTTTATGAATCCAAGATATTTTCTTTACATTTTAGTTGACATTTTTCCTTTGATGTCACTTTATCTTTACTATTATTATTTTCAATTTGGATTATTTTAACATTGTAGGTATTTTTTAATTTAAGAATGACAATTTTTATATTATTTTTTGTTATTATTTATTACATAATTATAACTAAATATATTCATATATATATATACATATATCTAATAGATTGTAATTTTTGTGAAATAATTTATAATTTTTTTGATATTTAGAAAATTAAATTTAATATTTATTATTAAAATATTATAACCTAGTTTTATTCATTGATATTTTCTATAGATAAAAATAATGCAAGGATATATTACTACATAGTGAACATGTGATAAATACGAGGGATGTGCTAATTCTTTTTTTATGAAAAAATTCTTCCAAACAACAAAATATTTTTCAATACATTCATAAAAGGTTTAAATATAATGAAGTTGAAAATAATGTAGATTGAATATCATTTAATTTTTCATGATTTTATTCAAGTTATAGCTGTTGGATTAGGAATGGTAAAAATAGGATGAATTTCATATTGGTTGGGGGTGATTTTCATGATAATAAGTCAGATTATTTTGAAAAAAATGATTCATGATAATGAAGTATATGAAATTGAGAATGAAATAAAAGTTGAGTGTTTATATGGTGATTCTAAATAATAATTATATATTGGAATTATAAAAAATCTAGTTTTATACAGAGTGTTATGAATTTTTAATTTTTAATAGAAATATTGATTGAGTGAGAAGAATTTTGAATTGTTTTTATAGATACTGAAATATAGACTTTATAAACACATTGATCTGCAAGAATCACATTATAAAGTGATGAAAATATAATGCTCGATGGGTTTGAGTAATAATAAAATATATTTATTCCCATGCGATAGATTTCTATATTGGAAGTTATATAAATTTCAAATAGTGTCCAAAATGTGGGACATTATGGTAAATGTGTAATGAAAAATAATTGGATAGTTTAACAGTTACAGAGACTCCATCAAATGAAAATTTTCATATTCATATAATTCCTCATTTGTTAAATTTATTTACAAATTAATATGAGGAAATTGGTTCTGCTGGATTATATATAAATAGATATTTGATTTAAAATTACATAATACAACTAATTATAAATAGTGTAAAAACTTTGATAAAAAATTTCCAACATTCAATAATGTAGTCATAAATATCAGACATAGATTGTGAACAAATGTAATGAATCAATATCTAATATATAGTAGAATAAATTTATAATGGACTATTTTATAACTAATTTTCAAATTATCACTTGAATTTTGTATGAAGAAATGATATATCATGTTGATTTTAATGACCTCAGGATGAAAACATCCTAGAAATGAAATTAATGTCTTATAACAGCCACATATTTTAATATCAAAAACTATTGGGAAACGAGCTCATACCCGAGTGGTAAGGGATCCTACTTGGCATCAAAGAGACCCGGGTTCCAAAACCGGGTGGAGGCGAATTTCGAGGGTACTGTAGAAGTAATGTAGAAGTATTGTAGTAGTATTGAAGTAGTTATTATTCGGTACTGTATCACCTGGAACTATTCACCCGATTTGGACATTCGGGCCACCAGTTTGGGCCTACGGGTCTCCAGGGAGATCAGGTCATCAACGACCTTTGGCGACAGGTCCATCGGGTCAAGTAGACCATGGAGTATCCCTGTTCACACAGAAAATGCCCAAAAAAGGATCAAAGCATCAAGATTATTAGCCACAAGATATAGAGCTAATCGTATTGGAAGAATGAGGGGGTATGGAATCCGCCATCGGGACCAGGTACCGAACAGCTTTGTATGGTGCAATGGTTGCCAATCAGCAATGCACATCGGGGAGTCAGGTGATCAATGATGCAAAAAAGCTGGGGAGGGACAGTTCAAGTGGGTTGGGCCTACGGGTAATGTATAGTTCATGATATGCCACTAGGAATTTGGGTCATGTATTGCAGGTTTGTCGGGCCTTGTGCCTTGGGCCTAAAGGTCATGTAAGGCTTCCCCTTCAACCCTTAAAAGGGGTATTATCCATAAAAAAAATAAGTCCTTCGTGCTATTCAAAAAATTATCAAAAACTATTGTAGGTGGAAGGTATTAGGGTGGATTATTTTTATCATGTGAAATATTTTCAATTTCATGAAATTATTTTGTTTACTATAAATTAACTCCCAACATATATAATTTCTTCTATATATAGTGTTAAGGGATATAGAGGTAGTCTAAATTGTGAACAACGGATGTCATATTATCGACTGAATCATTAGAGAAAAATATTATATGTGGTTTATTATTGTTTTTCAATAAAAATCATTCATATTGACGATTAAAAATAATTTAATGGATCACTATAATTTTTCATATTTCAAAAACCATTTTCAACCATCATTATTTTGAGAGGGTGAACAAAATGATGCCACATTCATAAAGACAATGAAATTAGTAAATTATAAAATACTATGAAGAAATGGTCAAAATTATTTGATTATAAATTTAGGTTATATCATGATTTCAAAAATATTATTGATGTTATGCACCTGGAGAAGAATATATATGAAAAAATGATTGGATCATTATGAGATATTAAATGAATGAATAATGATGATTTGAATGAAATATTGGACTTACTATCAAGTGGAAGATATTTCAAAATATTTCATAATCCTAATGAAAGAATAATATGAAATCATCCATGATTTAATAAATTATCAAAGAGGTGGGAAATTAAAATTTTCTATGTAACCATGGAATCATGGTTTCAAAGTGTTAATCTTAAATTATAAGTAGTTTTTTGTAACTAAATCGTTTGATGTTGATAGGTGTGAAATATCAATATTGATAGATTATGATAAAACAACACCTATTAGCTTCATAGTATGGAATATGTTTTAGTCATGTTAGAATAGTTATTGTAAAAATGATTTATTTTTTTCAATTCAATTTTTAATAAAATAATTGTTCTGAATGATTTGACCAATTTAGGGAACAAATAGATTTCTATACATTGTCACATAGAAATGTATTTTATTTCATTTTATTTTTATATCATGGTAAATTTAATGTTTTATTTTGTATGTGAAGTAAATATTAATGGCTTTTATATCAACATTAATTGTATACATTTGAACTATAAATAGAGATATCGATAGGGTATGTTAATATTTTATATCAACATCAAGCTTCTATTTTTTATAATATTTTAAATGAGGAGGTAGTAGACTTTTTTATAAGATACATGTCTATAGTGGATCACATCAGTTTTCCTATCTATCAACTTGAACTAGTCAATTATGGGGGAGTGAGGATTTGTTGCATGAAATTTAATTCATTATTAGGTGAATAGAAAAATATGGGTATTTTTAAATCGTGAAGTCCATAGATGATGATAAGATATGTATAACATTTCATATTAATGTGTTAATGAAATTTTATCTTTAAAGGAAATATATATATATTGAATAAGTAGAAAATATATTTTCCCATAGTTCAAAGAGATTATCCTTCATAGATTATATGAATAAAAAACATTCTGGTGGTCAAAAGGCGACTAAATTTTAAATTTGATAACATAATATTTGTACAACTATAATTGGTATAAATTTCATATAACTGAACCAAATAATGAAAGTATATTTCATAATTGTAGTGTATTTATGTCTTGATATATAATGAATTTTCGTACGGATAATGATAAAAACTAATATCCTTCCAACTTACATATTATGTATCAACTGAAAAAATTTGTTTGTTTTACTATAATAAATTTCTATTTTTACTGATTAATATAATGTGGTTTAATAGAAAATAAACTTTTGAGACATGATGAATTCAGAATGGAACTGGTTTTTTTAAATTAATAGGTATACACTAATTATCCTTTTATAATAAATACAAATGAAAAAAATTATATTTTCTTTATCAATCTGATATGATTGCAAATATCAATTTATGTAGAAGAAAAAATTAATTTTGTAATGGAGAACATTATGGAGATTCTTATTTATATGAGATCTCAACATCTATTAAATGATAAATATATAATATTTATTATCACATCAAATTCATAGTTTTTCCATTTGTAATGGCCTTGAAGATGGAATTTTGGAAAAAACTCCTCTTTTATTTACATAATATTTTTGGTAACACATATATATATTCTATACTAAATTTTGATAAAAGGTAGATATATTAGTATTATTGTCTTTATTAAAAAACATATTATAACTAAAAAGTTAAATTTGTTTTATATTAGTTTAGTATTGTTTAGTTTTCCTTGTTTATGCTTACATAACATATACATTTTCTGATTTTAGGAAGAAACCTATTTTTTAATAAAATAATAAACGTATATAAAAAATATATAATATTTTATATTAAAAAATATTAGTATTGGTGTAAAAAATGATAAAAAAATGCCTAACTATTTTTACATTTTAAACAAAATTACTTTTAGTTTAATTCTTTTTTATGCCATTTTATATCTCAAAAATGTTTTCATAATTTTAGTAAATAAACTATCAAATATGAATAAAATAGTGTCTTGTTTTTTATCTTTTTGATACATTTTTTTCATTTTTTATTTACTTTTATATACAATATATGGATTTGTATATTTATGTACAAATTGTTTTTTATATTTATTTTTTGTATAATAGTCGATCAAACTCATGATATTACACATAATTATAAGGAGTACCATGACCATAATTCTAGGTGGGAACATATACGTACTACTATAATAGAACTTCATCCAGCTAATGCACGAGGTCCATCTACATTTAATAATGAAAATTGAGTTTGAGGGTTGATACACATGGCTGAAAATTTCAACCAAATATATAATTTTCACATAGTTAATGACATTGGATATAATTTGATTTTGATGATATTTAAATACTCAATGGTAAAAATTCAATAAAATTTAATACTTTTATTATAGTTCAAGTATATAGGAAAGTAAGTATTTTGGTTTATGATTGGATAAGTGTTGATAATGTGACTATAACTCATTTATTGAAGGCAACTTTGATAAGGTTGTTTTCCTATTTTAAATTCATGAATTAATCAAACAATATACGATTATTTAACTTCTTATCAGATGACATATGATATACTTGATACTGTAGGAATCTCGATGATATTTTTATCTTTAGATGCTATGATACTGAAGGATTCTAAATCAACCATCTAAAAAATTTATTTTTGTAGATAGAGAACATAAAAATACAAGTGATATATAAACATTTTTTAATGATGATACATAGAATCATTTTGATCAAATTATACAAAAAAAATTCTTTTTTGGAATTTTAAGCGTTATGATTCAGAAATTTTTTATATCAGTGATCATATCAATGATTTATTTATTGGTAATTATCAAAAAATATGGTGATTTATTTACGATTTAGAATACAAAAATATATACCATCATACCTTATATCATAGAGGGTATCTGTTATTAGAATAAAAACTGATTACTAAATATTTGAAAAAATAAAGAGTTGAGTCTTCAGGATCTATAGTTGTTGACCCTACTTTCCCTTGCTATACATGAAAAAGGATGATGGATTGAATGTGAAAAAGGGAAATTGACATATTGAACATACAAGGGTAATATTGAAGAATATTGTAAGAAGTTTTTTTCATTTATTCATGTCATTTATATTTTATTTAATATATATATATATATATATTGCGATTCACTATAGATTTTTTTCCAAATATTATATAAAGTTTTCCCTTAAGGAGAAGAGTACACAAGGGACCGTCATGGATGAGTTTGGGAATGAAAATTTACCAATAGAATTGGGAAATCTAGAATAATAGGGTCATGTATGTTGATACCTGGTTGGTGTATCGGTAAAAAATTATATGTTTTCTCTAAAACATTTTCAAAGGATGATGTTTATAAAATATAAATAGAGTATTTGGAAGATAATGATCAATATATGGTTGAAAAAATGGATAAATTGATAATATATTATGTACATTTTTTGTTTTTAGACATGAAAAGATAGTTTTACATTACTTATCCCACTCTCCCACCATTACCTATGATCTTACCTCTCCACCTATGCCAATATATCTCAACCCTTACTCATATCTAACTTTATCAACTACCACATATCATCATGTACAACATTTCATTCATTGTGAGTTCTATGTTGAGGATCTACAATATCATATTGTTGAATATGATATTATATATTATATTAGATATAAAATGTATTATCAAATGATGTAGATATAGAATATTGGGGTCACTATATAAGATATTATATATAGATCAAAAAGGGATCAAATTCAGTCATATGAGGTCTGTAAAGATAGACATAGTATCATTTATTTATTTTGGTTTCCCATATATATATTTTCAAAATATTACCATTGAGTTACGCATAGTTCATATCCTATATTTTATATTGGTGTTATTTTTTAACATTTTATGTTGTTTCTATTTATCAATTTTTTTAATATTTTTTTATGGTTAAATTAATACCATGTAGAAAACAAAAAAAAATATAGGCTCTATCATTTTTGTTACAACTTCTCTTATTCTCGATAAATTAATAACAAATTGAAATTTACTATTGAATGATTATGACATTCGAATGAAATATAAAATTTTTGGGCACACAATTATTGTGATTAGTAAAAAAGGTACCATAGCACCTATTTATAGAGATGAGTTGGGAGTCAACATGATGTAAGTATTTTCTATTAATATCGATTTTAATATGTCATTTAGTTATTTAAATTTATTGAAATGTTATACCTATGTTTTTATTATATTTATTTAACTTTTAAAATATTAATGGAGCTAATATGGCCTCAATAAAATTATTTATATGACCATAATCTATTTCACCTATAGATATGATAATGGCTAATGCATAAGGAACAATTTAAATTTTTGAAAGACATTACATTAATATAAATATTTAGTTTTGGGTGATTCCTTATCTTCAAGAGTATGAAAAATATATTTCATAATGTGTTATATCTGTTAATGGAATAACCAATATAATTTTTTTATTTTTCAAATTTTATTTTTTGTGTTTTTTATAAGATAGAAGATAATTTTTTTGCTATGCTTTATCTATGGTGATGCGTGAGATAATTTTACAAATGTATTGAAAGAAATGGTTGATTTATTGATTATATATATATTATCATGAAATTTACATTATATATATATATATTACTTTCAAACAATGAACTGAATTACCTTTGAAATACAACAAGAAATTAGAGAATAATGAGTAAATTTGAAAAGGGTGTTTTCTCATTTATAATTTAATCATTTAGGCTAGAAGAACATAAAATTGTTTTTTCAAATATAAAATTATATTAAAAAATTCATGTCATCAAGAAGAAAGAATAAAGTAACATGGATATTATTTTCTATGATTTATGAATTAAATACTTTATATTAGGTCCCCTAAAAATAATAGAAGGTTAAATTTTATTATAAACCATTCCATTATTTTTTCACACAATTTATTTAGAATAGATGAAAAATGATTCATTTTTAATTTTCATATTTTGAGGACCCTCAACCATAAATTAGATGTTAGTATTACTAAGTTAATGGGATATTTTTTCAATGGTATGATTGGTAATTATCTTTTTTATAACATTCATGATAATTTTTAATGTTTAAATTGTAAATTTTTCTGTTCTTATTGTTTTTAAATTATTAGTTTTTTAATATAAAAGTTTATTATGATTTAAATTTAAATATTTTTGATTTTTTTTAAATTATTGAGAGGGATGAATTTTTTTTATACATTAATTAATTTATTTTCATGCTTTTTATTTGATAAACAATATTAAAAACATACAAGGAACATTTATCATGTAGGTTTTTAGAAAAAAATAACATGATTAATTATATTACAAGATATTTATATACCAAATGACAAGGAAAAACCTTGAAATATAATTTTTCAGGTTGTTTTAATTGATATTTCGGATAAATATGACTTTATAAAAATTTTATCACAATGGTATTAATAAAAACCAAAAGATAAGTAGTTTCAATGTGAGTTTTAGTTAAAATTAAGTGAAAAAATACACTATAATGTGATTTTTTATTCTTCTATATTTTTTTTTCTAAAATCTGAAGTTCAAACAATAATAAAATTGATGATATCCCAAATAGGATCAATTCCTTTAGGTGGTTTGGGTGAATCATGATATGAAAAATTAAAAAATTCCCTTCAAATCATGTTTTAAAATTAACAAAACACTCTAGTATTCCATTCCCAGAGAAATGTATTAATAAAAATTAAATCATTCATGAGACACACCAATTTTACTTGGTTCACCATCACAAGGCTATGTCTTAGGATTATACAACGACAATGTGTCATTGTTCAAAAACTACTACAACATACTTCCAATATATGGTTTGATTTAAATCAATTCATTGAGCTAGATCCCTACCAATAAAATTCTTAGGGAAACCTCACTACGTCCTAAGGCTCACTCCCTCGAAAATTCTTTTAAAGGATCACTTCTAGTGGAAATGATCACCTTCTTCCACTTCCTTTGATAACTGATATAGATAGTATTTATTCATATTTTATGGAAATGTAGGTATCGTAATCAGAAATAATGAATGAATCATAAATTAAAGGTATATTCAATTTTATACCCCATTTTAATCCACATGGGGAATAAAACATTACCACATATTAATTGGGAAATACCTTTTTAATTCATTCATAAAGGTCACCACCTTCGCGAGGCTCACACATCATTCATGAATTTTTCTAATTATTCACATGTATATACTACCATCTAAAACCCCAAAAAATCCATTATTCACACCTATTCCAAAAAGACAAAATATAATTTTTGAATCATCCTCTATACTGTAGCATAAATACATTCCCCAAGAACAATTAGCCTTTTGTATAGAATTAATCTTTTGTTGACCCTTTTATTTCCTTCATGAACATCAATAATTTTTATGCTTAAAAATTTCGGTCAGTTCTCCTAGCCATTCCCAATATCTCTTGATCATGAACATTTTCACTAGAGATAATCTTCAAGAATCACGTTTTTAAATTCAAAGACGTGGGATTTTCGTTAGGGTTTTCTCTACATTTCAGGGGGTATAGGCATATCAATAGGTTTTTCCACCTATTGAAGAAGAAACTATCTTTACCATCATATTTTCATAAAAGTAAAACATCATCATTTTAAAAGATCATTTTTTAGTGATGCACCATTAAAAATTAAAATTCATTAATTTTTTCATAGTCCTAATGAGTTACAATCATTCTGTCTCACATTCACCAAGCTCCACACCTTTATGAAACACATTCTTCATCACATCATATGCCTGCAGATAGCTATATTCTGCTGTGTTTGATCTTTTTTAACATACATTATCAAAGATATATCTGGAAATAAAAAATAATCTAATTATCATGACTTTTTTAAAAAACAATGATCCCAAGATACAATACAATGTTATCTTGAGGTATTTTACTAACACATTATCTAGTCATTTTTTGAAAAACAAATGTTACAAATACATTTTTACATCAATTATATAAAACTAGTGTGAAAAAATCATCCATGTATATATATATATATAATTAATGTTTATATTAACCAATGTGAATTAGTTTTAAAACGTATTCTATAATAACATCACATGGAAACAAAGAGAAAAAAATACAACATGAGAAACACATTTTTTCACTATTGGAAATAACATATAAAGGTATATTTAGATGGAAAAATATTGATCTAAGTATATGTCAAAAAAAGACGATAAAAAGAACACCAATGATGACCCAAAAGAACAATGAAAATGTATTTTATCAAATTATAATGAATTTTAATACAACTTAAGAACATTGATCACTTCTATAGTTGATGATCAAAGGATGAAGTCCATTATAATCACCCAAAATAAATTTTAGACATAGAAGGGATTGAATAATTATCAATTATTATATTAAGGTCATATTCTTCTGGGTATATGAAATTTGTCTATATATATATATCTACCATCGTTCTATTTTATAAACTCTATTAAATATATTTAATCAAATCCCACCTTGATAAAATTCAAACATATAATCTCACATCATTAACCATAATATAATATTGAATATGGAGAGTCTATGCCTCTAACTATTGTGTTCCATGTTATAAAAATATAAAAAATTTGACAAATTCTAGTTATCTATAATTTGAAATATTATGATCATTATAATAGATCTCTGATACTCATTTATTTATATTGTAAATGTATATGAAACACTTCCAATATACTAACTATACTAAATAAGACTTATCCAATTAAATTAATTAAACCAAATCACTCCGAATAACATGTAGTACTTCCATGATAAAAATATATAATGATATAGAATAGGATTAATAAAATGATTTTCTCAAAAAATATTTCTACTATATTTCTCCATGAATAATTTTCAATATCAACATTAGATTAAATATTTATTCTACTGAAAAATAAAATATTTAGAAAACATGAATAAAATTGTAGTTAATAAAAATATCATACAAATAGACCATGTTGTAGGAAAAAAATTTCACAATATAAGTAATATAATGACCTAATGTTAAGTGGTGAATAACAATGATCCACAAGAATAAATTTATATAATCTAATCGTGTAACGAAGCCATATGGTAATTACACTATTTATGGGAAGAAATTTGATGTGAGTTAACATAAGTTATTGTAAGGATATGGGTTGGTTTATATTTTAATGTCAGTTCACTTACATGTGGTATATTGAATAAAATAAGGTGTTCAATTGAAAATAACTCAAACAGTAAATTAAAAATAACTCATTGGGACACTAGAAAAAAACTCATACAAAAAAAAGATAATTAATCAAATTTTAAATTTAAAATTAATTATTAAATAACTTCATAACAATTTATAATGTCACTTTAAAATAACTCATACATTCACTTGAAAATAACTGACGATTTATAGGTTTGTGGTCACATGAAATATAATCACAGTGGGTTGATTTACAGTAACATAAAATATAAAAATGGTAGTTTTGTCTTCGAGAGCACGAAATATAATCATGATAGGTAGGTTTTTGGTCATTTGAAATATTCCTAGTAGGATGGTTTTAATCAACTACATAGTTCTCAATTGGTTACATAGCAATTGTTTATGTGGTTCACGTTTATCTTTTAATATGTCGCTAAAACATCTATGTGACTAAAAAATCTATGTAATATCCCAGGTAAATAAGAAATAATGAATTCTAATATTTATAAATATTAGTGAATTAAATATTTATTTTACTTTAATGGGAATTCTATGTTCTATGGAATACCTGATATGCAACAATGGTTTTTTTAAATCTTACGTTGTACAAAATGTGGGGTCATACTAAATTAATAATAATATAATTTAATTTTAAATGTTAGTTAACACCTAGTTGTTGTATTGGAAGGAATGAACAAAACTAACGACAATATTATTATACATGTTTGTTAAATATTTTTTACATTTATCCATTAAATTATAGTGGCATAAAATTTGAATGCATCTAATTTTATGAATAAATACTCTAATATTCTTCAAAAGATCGATTCACTGCCTTTTGATGGTGAACCATTTTTTGGTATTTTTTTCACTTTTATGTGTTCTATTTCAAAATATACAATTTCTCTTTAGATTCCAAACATCAAATTTTACATTGGGTAAATTTTTGGTATTTTTCTGATAAAATTGATTTTCCAATGAATAGTGAAAAATACTGCATTTTAAATCAAAACTGCCTTTTCATCTAATGTATCTATATGGTTAGATTATACATTTAATTAATTTTAATTTATGATTATTTTTTATTTTTACCAATTATTACAATGTAATTCTTTGGTAGTAATTTCACATTTATATTCGACATAAACAGGTGTCAATATTTTGATAGTTATTTTTTCATAAAAACACGATTTTTGTTTTGACAATAGGAATCAATATTAAAATTAATTAAAGAAAATTCTATTATCTGAATTTGTAAGAATAGAAATAATTTATTAATTCATAATATCAAATATATCATAGGCTGAATTTTCTGTATTTTTCTGAAAACCATCAATTTTTGATGAATAGTGAAAACACTAAGTAGTAGTTAATAAACCGACTTCAACATTTAAATGTCATTTTACAACATATATGAATTTAATTTCCAAAATATAACATACATGGTTGTTATCAGTATGTATAAGGTGGTTTAATAAGATTAAAATAATTTTTGGTGAATAGTAACGTTTGACTTTAATTTACAACGGTTAAAGGTAAATAGGGTAGTGCAAGTTAATATAATATTATAATAATATAAAATTATAAAAAAATTTGTCCCAAAATTATTGGATGAGTCATGCCCGACCAATACAATCCTTTAATGTGAGTTTTGGCCTTTGAAACCAATTTGGGTAAGATAATTACATTAATATCTTTTTTTAATGTAAAAAATAAAATACCATCAACATGTATAGTTTTCCTAAAACAATATTAATGTGGGTTTATTTAACTGATATATTTGACCATAAATATTCATTAGAAATATAAAAAGACTTCATAAATAATCGTATTTTATTTATAATTTTTATTCATCAAAAAATAAAATTATTTATGACCCAGTAATGATGCAGTGTTTACCTCATTAGTGAATAAATTAAATAAATAAACTTTTAAAAGTTAAAACAATATAAAAAACCTATCCAATTATTATTGGATGATATTATTTATAACTAGATTCATTTAATCTTTTACTTTAATAAGGTTTGGAACGTTATAATCTAAAAATCATTATAAAAAATTAAAATATTTTAACATTCCTAAAGAGACCCACCTCCCCTTATAAAAAGACCTCACCTCTAACCCATTACTCATACCTCTCAAGACCCATCACTCATCTAAAAATTACCTATGTAAGCTCTCTAGATCTCTATCTTCCATGTAAATGAATTACCTTAGGCAGAAGGCACTTTACAAAATCCTTTTGGTTCAAACAAAAGAGAGCTACCCGTTTGAAAGTTAATGTCTTCTCTTATTTTCTTTTATTTTATTTTACTTCTCCAACACCTTAAACTATTTTATTCCATTATATTATAATAACAAAAATATCCTCAATATACTATGTTTTTTATATGGGAAGTATTCAAACTATACTTACAGACACATCCATCTAATGTTTAAAGAACATACAGTTTCTGCGGATTGTTAACTACAACCTTACGAAACGATGATTGGTCAATATTCTCCTACCACCACTTATGGTGGACATGAAAATGGAAATGTATTTACATGTGGTATATATAATATTTATATTCTCTCTATTCTTCTATATTTTTCAATTATATGATACCTTTATGATATCCATAATGGGTAAATACGATAATTTAATTTGAGGAAGTGCGGTCTGCCACCTACTAAAAATGAAATGACTTGTTAATTACATATGTGAAACATATAAAGGATGGAGTTACTAAAATTATATATGATATTATACTGGAATTATAATATACCTATTTATTATTATGTTTTCATTCCATTAAATATAAACTATAAAGGAATGTATCATTCATGCTTACATACGGCTCACCATCTCAATGAATGGTGCATGTCATTTATTACCACCAAATGTTATGTACTATTATAAATAAAAAAATATACTTGATATATATGATATATATAATATCTGAATCATTAATATCATTCTGCAGTTAATTGATTTTGGACCACATGAACCACTTGTATTTATAAGTTCTTTTTTGGCTCATGGACCAAATATCGAACAAACAAGCATTAATAAATTAAATGATTACATAATGTTTATAATAAGGTAATAAGTTATATAAAAGGAATAACAAAATTCAAAAAGGTTCTTAAGAAAGTATAAATTTACATTATTTTATTATTCTGATGATTAATGAAGGTACAAGTTATGTTGGACATGAGGTAAGGGACTTTGTCTCAATCTATCTTCATTGAGGCATCCTATGATATATACATGACATTATTTTATACGGTGTATAAATCCCTTTGAATTTGAATTTAATTCGAAGGAAATATTTTCTCTATGAAGCATTTTACTTAACGAAAAAAATAATGTTTCTTTTAACATAAGTGGTGACAATGACCTTTTCCCCCACTGTATGTATTATTTGATCATTGGCTTCCTTAACAATCCATAATGTTTTTAAAAGGAAAAGAAATATTGTATGATCTTTTACGTGTATTTTATTGAAATTGGTTTTGATAACATATGTTTTATAAAAATATATTTAAATGATATATTGTGATTGAAATGTGGAAATTTTATCCATCCATTATGTTTGTTTTATGTGTTATGAATATGTTATGGTTCTTCAGAATTGTTTCGTATATGGTTGGTTCCATGATAATCCTAGGGCAGTTGAACCCCAGATAGCCCTCCAATGCATTGGGTAACATGACAGAGGTAAACAATAATGTTTCTTATATGAGATTTATGGAATATACTATGATGGGTATCCCAAATTAAGTCATTATGTAGCGATGAAGCTACAATGTATGTATGTTATGGATTCTATAAGATACCTTTATGATTTATGTTTTCTATGTTTTATTTAGAAATCATATGATATCATGCAGTAAGTTCAAATAATTATGTTTCGATTGACTAATGTTTTATTTCATTATTTTTTAATACTTACTGAGCTTTTTAAGCTAATCCCATGTTTTGAAATGTATTTCACAGGACATAATGATGAGTTTGGTCATTGATGGGAATAAGGAAAAGTCATGCCATCCAAAACAAGGAACTATTAATAACTCTTTTTCAAGAGTTTTTATTTGAGGAAAAAATGGAAACTTAGTAGAAGTGTCTAGTTGGAAATTTTAGAGATTTAATGTAATAGTTATGGAAAAATTACCTAAAAATATAAACATAAAAATATCCTCAATGCGAATCTTTCATTTAATTAGAGATTATGTAATGTATTAAGGCCGAGTCCTTATAGTTGGTATCAAAGGTTGGTTTAGACACATTAGAATTTATGATATTTTAAAATTAATATCCATAAATGATTTCTAATTTATGGTATAATTGAAATGATATAGAATTTACTAATTACGATGTTGTTTCACCTAAGATATTTTTGTGTTCATAATGGTTTTCCACAGAGGAAAAATGGTAGCTATGATGGTACAACATCAGGATTAAGAAAACCATCCAAATCAGCAACCTGAGACAGACATAATCATAATTGAACATTGTGTGTCTTTGAAGGAACAGTTGACACATGCTATAAATTGTGGTGGTATCAATACACGAGATCATCTAGATCAACTATAGAGGAATGTGTCAATAGTAGAGAATTTCACATGGCAACATCACCCATCATTCAAAGGATCATATGACCTTCTTTTAGCAGAAGGGTGTATTAATGCAATGGAAATGATTTTTGATGTCATTGGTTGTTCAGAACATCAAAAGGTTTGTCTTCATATTTATTGTTTAAAAGGTGAAGCCAATCATTGGGGGTTGATGGTGAAAATTATCAGGGATAGTGAGGAGATTGATTCTCTTGATTGGAATGAATTCAAAGGTATGCTTCATGAGAAATATTTTCCAATTGTGGTTCATCTTTGGATGAAAATCAAATTCCTATAATTATGGCAGGTGGATGACATTGTGGCTTCTTATGAAGAAAATTTCACTCAAATGGAAAGGTATACTCCAAATTTCATCTGATATTGTAAGAGTAAAATCAACCATTTTTCATACACGAATAAAGACGATGTATAGAAGGGATTTAGCTTCTCATGAATTCAAAAGGTATGAAAAAACGGTTTGTTACGTGGAGAAGGTGGAAATGATGCTTTCCGATGTTCATGTGTCCTTTGAAAAAACAAAAGAATAAGTTGTTGAGGTTGAAGATGAAAGATAATAACTCTTTAAAAAAGTAAGCTGGTAATAAAATGAAACTTATAGTTCATGAAAGTTGTGGTAAAAAGAATTCTGAGGAATGTATTTTGAATTCTGGTAAGTGCTACCGATGTGGTAAAGTTGGATATAAGGCTTCTAATTGTAAAGGAATAAATATGGTTAATGGTAAGAGAAAATCTGAATTATAGTTAGTAAATGTTTGAAGTGAATTGAAAGGGGTTATTATGAAAATAAGTGTCCAACAAAGAACTCAACTAAGGGAATGTAGCCAGACTACAAGCACAAGGGGTGGTGAAATCATTTACAAGTTCATCAGTAGATGTTGGGCCATCAAATGATGTAATATATGGTACAATTTTGTTTATTTAGATTATTCCAATGTGGTGTTTGATTTATGGTCTACAAATTAGTTCATTTCTGATAATTTTTCTATTAAATCTGAAATTCCATCTCAAGATATAAATATTGATCATATTGTAAAAACAATGGGATGAAATGTTAAGACAAAAATTTATTAAAGAACCTTCATGTCCTTGTCTAAATAATGAATCTACCTCCAATCCTTATTCTTTTGCCTCTTTTAGATATTGATGCTATTTTGGGTATGGATTGGAATTCTGTTTTTCAAGAAAAAAAAGAATGTAGATCTAAGAGGTTTCTATTTAGAACAATTTTTAGTTTGTGTACAAGAATGAAACTTTACTTTTTATAACATTCAAGGAAGCGGAGAAACTAGTAAAAATGGAAATAAATGTTACGTTGCACATATTTTTGAAAAAAAAGGAACTGTCCAAATTAATGATATGCCGGTGGAAAATGAGAACCATTGTGATTTTACTTATGGGTTTCCTGGTATTACACTCGATCGAGATGTAGAATTAACTGCTCACGGAGTTCATGATTCTAAGGAAATTCCAAAATACCCTTATCGAGTAGCTCACATTGTACATTTAGAGTTAATGGAGAAATTGCAGGAGTTATTAGATAAAGGTTTCATTCGACATGACACATCCCCATGGGGTTCTCCTATCTTTTTTTGTTAATAAAAAGATGGTTCAATGAGACTTTTCATTGACTCTAGTGTATTGAATTACATCGTTGTTAAGATCAAGTATCATTTTCCTCATTTTGATGATTTTATTGATCAGAACTATGGAGCTCAGTAATTTTGGAATATTGTTTGGAGGTTTGGGTACCATCAGTTGATAGTAAAGTAATAAGACATTCTGAAGATGGTGTTTCATACTAGATATGGCCATTATGAATTTGTAGTTATGACTTTTTTCTTGACAAATGCACCTTCTGTATTCATTTATCTTATGAAAATAATTCTTTGTGTGTTTCTGTATATGGTTGTGGTTGTGTTCATTAATGATATTTTGGTTTATTCCAAAATAAAAGAAGAGCATGAATGTCATTTAAGGTTTGTCTTACAATCCTTAAAAGAAAATCAACTGTTTGGGAAATTCAACATGAGTGAGTATTGGTTACAAAAAATTACTTTCCTTTGTTACATTATTTCAAATAAATTTCATAACTACTGATCTTGCTAAAACAAATGTTTATGAAGAATGTCCAAGACCCACACATATAACAAATATTTTTAGTTCTCTTGGCTTAGCAGGTTATTACAGGCTGTTGGTTGATAATTTTTCATGTTTATCAAGTCCAATGACTAAGTTAACTCAAAATAGAGTTATGTTCCTCAAGACAAAATAATGTGATGATTTTATTCATAAATTGAAACGAATATTGGTGAAACTATAATTTTTCCACTACCATACATAAATGGTGAGTTTTTTTACATTGATGCTTCGTTGAAAGGACTTGGTGGTGTCCTAATGCAGAATGATCATGTAATTGTATATGCTTCACATCAGTTGAAACCGCGTGTGTTTAACTACCATACACATGACTTGGAATTAGATTCTATTTTTTTCTTTAAATATTTGGAGGCATCATTTTATAGAGTAAAATGTGAAATATGTACTGACCAGAAAATTTTACAGTATATATTCACCCAGAAAGAATTAAACACGATATAGAGGAGATGGATGGAATTAATCAAGGATTATGATTTCATGATTCATTACCATCTAGGAAGGGATAATAAAGTGGATTATGATTTGAGTCAAAAAATTTATTATACAATAACCATGTAATGTTTCGAACAAGATCATTTGATTAAAAATTTGATGAAATTTGTCATATAAGATGATGGTGTAGGAAATTACCCAGTTTTGTTTCTGGTGTTAGTGAAATTATATCTATCAGATAGAATTAAGAAAGTTTATAAGGAAGACAGTACATTGCAAAAAAAGCTATAGTTGGTTCAGAAGGGTATGTTGCCTAATTTTAATGTTGCTAATGATGGTGTTTCGAGGATTGGGAAGAGATTATGTGTGCCTTGTGACTCGAATTGGAAGAAAGAGTTATTATATAAAGTTCATTGTTCTCCATTTCTGGTTCATCCTGGTATCACTAAGATGCCAAGAGATCTTCAGGGGTATTACTCAGTCGATGGAATGAAAATTTATTTTATTGATTTTACTATGAAGTGATTGACTTGTCAGCAGGTTAAAGAAGAGTGGTAGTTACACAAATGGATACTTCAGCCTTTTCCAGTGAAAGAGTAGAAATGGGAGAATATATGCATGTACTTCATTGTGGGATTACCTAAGACATCTCGAGGTAACAATTCAATCTAGGTTATTGGTGATTGATTGACTAAATCTTCCCATTTTCTTTCCTATTCGAGCTACTTCATCTCTAGATCAACTTACTCAGTTGAATGTTAAAGATATAGTTTGGTAACATGGTGTTACCCTCTCTATTGTACATCATTGTGATTCCATGTTTACTTCTAACTTTTGGAAAAGCCTTTTGAAGACATTGGGAACTGAATTAAAGTTTAGTATAGATTTTCATCCTCAATCAGATGGTCAGTTAGAATGAACAATTTGTAACTTGGGAGATATATTATGTTCTTTCTCAATGAATTATCTGGGATGTTGGGACCAAAATATTTCTTTGATTGAATTTTCTTATAATAACATTTTTCATTCAAGTATATAGATGGTTCTATTTGAGGCATTATATGGGTAGTGGTGTCGAAATCTATCTTTTAGGGATGAAGTAGATGAAAGGAAGTTGATGGGACTAGAATGGGAGAAGAGATTTTAGAAAAGTTTTAGTTGATTTAGAAGAACATGAGAATAGCTCAGAGCAAGAAGAAAAGTGATGTAGTTAACCAGATTAAGGATCTTACTTTTGAGGCAGGTGATCATGCCTTTCCCATAGTTTCTCCATGGAAAGGTGTGATGTGTTTTGGTAAGAAAGGATAGTTGAGTCTTAGGTTATTTGGAAATTATGAAATCCTATGTAAATTTAATTTGTAGCATACATAGTGGTTATACCTCTATGTTTATCCTATGTACACAATGTTTTTCATGTTTCAATGTTGAGAAAGTATATTCCAGATCCATTTCATGTTTTGAGCCCATAGGTTGTTCAGTTGGATGATAATATCTCTTATGAGGAACAATCAGTCCATATTCTTGACTGTAGAGAGAATGATTTACGGAAAATGTTAATTCATCAGTAATGGTTTTGTGAAGAAAGAATTTGGTTGATGAGGCAATGTGAGAATCCGAAAATTATATGGGCATAAATACATAAACTTATTAGATAAGTGAATAAAAATTGTGAGGATGTAATTTCTAAAAGGGGGGAAGGATGTAACATCCCATATAAATAAAGAATAAGACATTTTCTTATTTATTAATATTTTTGAATTATATATTAATTTTACCTTAAAAGGGATACAATGTTCTATGGATTACCTAATTCACAATAACGATTGTTTTTTATATGTTACATTGACCACATCGTTGGGCCATACTGAAAAATAATAATATAATATTATTTAAAGTAGAAGTTAATTCGTAGTTGTTTTATTGGTGGGAAAGAACAAAACTAACTAAAATATTATTATACATATTTGTTAAATGTTTATACATTTTTCGATAAAAGATCGTGGCTTAAAATGTGAATAAATCTAATTTTAAGTATAAATACTCTAAGAGACATTAAAAGGTTGGTTTAATATCAATTTATGGTGAACCCTTTTTAAATATATTTATTATTACTTTTAGATGTTATATTTGACAAAATAAATTTCTTCTTTAGAATCCGAACATCAAGATTTACATTGGGTATCTTTTTTGTATATTTCTGATAACATTAAAATCTTAATGAATAGTGAAAAATACTATATTTTAATTCAATGTTTTCCTTTATTATAATTTTTTAAAAGGTTAAATTATATTTTAAATTGGTTTAAACGTGTTACTAGATTATATTTTTACCATTTAATACAATTTTGGAAATTTTACACAATTTCACTTTGAAATTGGACATAAAATAGTGTCAATATTTTGGTATTTATTATTTCCTAAAAACACTCTTTTTGTTATGACAACTGGAATCAATTTTAATTTTAATTAATTCAACTTCAATGTTTTTGTAATTGTTAAAATAGATATCATTTTTGAATTCAGAATTTCAAATATACCATAGGCTGAATTTTTGGTATTTTTTTGAAAACCTTCACTTTTTTTATGAATTGTGATAACACTGAGTAGTGGTTAAAAAACCGACCTCATCAATTAAATGAAAATTTATTGCATATGTGTATTAAATTTTGGAATTTTGAAATACATGGTTGTTGTCAGTATTTAAAACGTGGTTCAATAAAATGGAAAAAAAATCTGGAATAGTAACTTTTGAATTTTATTTACCGCTGTAAAAGTAATATATGGTAATTTAAAGTAAAAATAATATTATAATAATATTAAATTAACATAACACTTGTCCAAAAATTATTATATGAGTCATGGACAACCAATAAACTCATTGGGGGTGATTTTTCTCCTTTGAAATCAATTTGAGTAAGATAATGACAATAATAACTCTTTATTTAATGTAAAAAATATCATAAACTTGTATTATTTTGCTAAAAAAATTAATGTGGGGTTATATAATTGATATATTTGACTATAATATTCAATAAAAAGCTAAAAATATATCCTACCTCATGGAATTTTATTTAATATTTTTATACATCATGTATATAAAATTATTTATGACCCAACAATGATGTAGTGTTTAACTAATTAATGAATGATTTAAATATATAGGATTATAAAAATTAAAACAATATCCATAAACAGTCCAATTATTATTGGATGAATTTATTTATAACAAGAGTAATCTTATATTTTACTTTAATATGTTTTGGACATTTAGAAACTGAAAATCATAATAGAATAAAATAATATCTCAAAAATTTCCTAAAGAGCCCCTCCTCCCCCTTATAAAAATATGTCACCTCTAACCCATTACTAACACCTCTACATCCCCTTTACTCATCAAACATATTCCCAAATAATCTACCAATATCCCTCTATTTCACCTAGAAGCCTTACATTTGTCATAAGAAAATTCATGAAATCCTTTTGGTTCAAACCAAAGCGAGTTTCCCGATTTAAAGGTAATGTCTTCTCCTGAGTTCTTTTCATTTATTATTACTTCTCCAACCCCGTAAACAATTTTTATTCCATTATTTTATTACCACAAATGTATCCTAAATATAATTTGTTTTTTTATTTGATAAGGGTTCTAATTACACTGACACACACCTTCGTTAATTAGGTAAATATCATATTATTTCTCCGGATGGTGAAGTACTGCCTTAAGAAATGATGATTGTTCAATCTTCTGTTACCACCTCTTGTGGTGGCCCTTAAAATGGAATTGTATTTACATGTGATTTATATTATATTTTTGTTGTCTCTATAATTTTTTATTTTTCATTAATATCATACCATTATGGTTTCTATAATGGGTTAATACGATAATTTCATTTGATGAAATGCGGACTACCACCCCCTCAATGTGATATTACTCTTTTATGCCATAGGTGGAATGTATTAATGATATAATTAGTAAAATTATTTATGATATTATACTAGAATTATAATATACCTATGTATTATTAATTTTTTATTCCATTAAATATGAAATAGAATTGAATGTAGTGTTCATGAGTACATACGACTTACCGTTTCCATGAACGGTGAATTTCATTTATTATATCCAAATGTTATGTACAATTATAAATACACATATATAGTAGATATATATAATTTATTTGATATATAAAGCAAGAATATTATTCTGCAGATAATGGACTTTTTACTACATGAAGAACTTGTAATTATAAGAAGTTCATTTTTTACTAAAGTAACAAATATCGAAAAAAAGAGAATTATAAACATAAATTATTAAATAACATTTATAACATTGTAAAAGGAGAAATAAAATGAATAATAAACTTGAAAAATGTTCTTAATCATGTATAAATTATCTTTAGTTTATTATTCTGGAGATTAAATAACTAACGGGTCATGCCGGAAATGAGGTAAGGGACTTCGTCTCAATCTCCATTCATTGAGGAATCCATTGATTTATACACAACATTATTTTATATGATTTATAAATCCTTTGTCTTTTAATTTCATTAAAATAGAATCTTTTCTCGTAAAATCATTTTACTAAAAAAATATATATTTCTTTTGATCTAAAGTAGTGAGAAATTTTTTTCCACCACCACAAGTATTATTTGATATTTGACTTCCCTAACAAGAAGAACTATTTTTAAAAGGAAAATAAATACCATATACTATATTATGAATTTTTGTATTGAAAATGGTGTAGATAATGGATTTGTTATGTCACTATATTTAAATGATATATTTTGATTGAAATAGGGAAATGTTAACTTCCCATTATGTTTGTTTCTTGTGTTATGAATATGTTATGGTACATGAAAATTGTTAATGTATATAGGTGGTTCAGTGATAAACCTGGGGCATGTGAGCCCACAATAGCTCTCCAATGCATTGGGTAACATGACGGAGGTAAATGAAAATGTTACCTTTATAAGATTTTGGGAATATACGGCGATGGGTATTCCAAATGTAACTACCTACATAGTTGTCAAAGCTACAATATATGTATGTTATGGATTCCACAAGTTACATTTATGATTTATATTTTCTATGTGTTATTCATAAATTACATGATTTCCGGAGGTATGTTAAAAAGATTATTTGTTGACTGACTAATGTTTTATTTGTATATTTTATAATCCTTACTGAGCTTGTTATGCTCATCTCATGTTTGGAAATGTTTTTTGAAAGACTTAATGATGAATAGTGATAAGGATGGGATCAAGGAAAAGTCAAGCTGTCAAAAACATGGAACTAGACATGACTCTTTTTTTCATGATTTTTTATTTTTGGAAAAAATGGAAAATGGGTATTAATTTATACATTGTAATTTTTGATATGTAATGTAAAAGTTATGTCCTAATTCTCTGAAACTCTAATCTTGAAATGATCCTCAATGTGAATTATTCATTTAATTCAAGATTATGTAATGTTTTAAGGCGGGGTCAATATAAGCTACATGGTTGAAAACACATGTGTAGAATATTATCCAATGTGATTAAAATATGTGAATAATGACTATATTATTTGGATACATGATTTTTCACTAAAATACCTATGTTATTCAGTTACAAGAATTATCATTAAATGCCATAATTATTCAAATTTATAAACACTATAAATTTGTGAAATTATAATCTTACAGAACTAAAGTGGAAAAAATTAATTGAGCGTGGCTTTAATATAAAATAAATATTAAAATAATAAAATTCAAACTCCAATACACTAATAGGTTCAGTGAGTGTAATTATCTGTGCAGTATTTCCATTGTAAAAACATTATTCTATATGTATTGGGAATCATTATGTTTATTTTTATATTTTTTCATTAAATTTTAAACACCAAAACTTATTTATATTAAAAAATATAAAAATAAAAAAATAATAATAAGAATTTGTAATAGTGGGTGATTGATTGAAAAACATCCCCAAGATAGATGACCATAACTAGCCACTAAACAAGTCTATAAAAATGAATATTATTTTGTGGCACCTTATGATGGTTTTGTAAAAACATGTTGTGTTATTTCCCATGATCCAAGCAACTAATCTTAATCAATTCCATTAACTCAGTACAACATGTCTTAATTTGTTTTCATAAAACACCCAAAAAATCTATCCATGGTGAATTTTTCAAGAGAACTATATTATAAATAGACAAATAAATATAATTACATGTATCTAGAAGAAGAATGTTTTTTTTAAATGAGTGTTTAGTCATAGGATAATGAAAAATAGATAAAATATATGGGGAAGGTAATGAAATTAATAGATAAAAAGGATCTCTAAAACAACAATTAAAAATTGGAGAGATAAGAACTAAAAAGAGTAGAGGGAGAGCATTGTCTAATAAAATGTAATATTGAATAATACAAAGTGTCTATGTATAACTACTTGAAGATCTATTGCCTAATATTTCTATTACATTTATTAGGGACATTCAATAAGAATAAATGAATGATGATAAACAAATAGGGGATCTATAGTTTATGGAAAAAATACTAAATTAACTTTTTATATTTTCATATGAAATATAATCTGTAGAAATTAGAAGAAGAAAAATCTACACTGATATTGAATTCTCTATAATTGGATGAAGACACAATCTAATTTGTGAAATTAAAATAAAGGATAGTGTATATTGAGTAACTACCTCCATCTATGAAAAATCAAAAATAATAAGGAATTCTTTAAAGAATAATAATTCATAGTGTATCCAATATAGGGATATATTCTCATATCATTGAAATTTTAATTTATATTTTTAAATTTATTTTTAATGTACCTCCAACTATTAAGAATTTCAATTTCATACAATAGATGGAATTCCCAAGAGAGTGATATAGAGAAAGATAGTGAACCTTTCAACAAACATATCAAACACACTGATCCCATTGAACATTTGTTATAGTTATTACCTGAGGTGTTCCTAGTATCCATACTCAGATAAGCCAAATTTAAAGATTACCAACATTAAGGGGAATATTTTTATAATATTTTTTCATTTTTAATACCATTCAATATCAAATATTAATTATATTTCATTATGATTAAACTATTAATGAATATAAAAATTGGAAGGCTCCAGATGTAAAAAAGGAATCCATAACAGTCGATAAAAAAATATGAGAACACATACTATTTCTATCCATTCATGAAATATTTATAACATAACTAATGCAATGGTTTTGAATTAAGTTATCTATGATGTCCTTTAAAACATGCATATAATGATGAGCAGTGAAGTGAAAATTACGTGGTCATTCACAGTGTATAATCCCTATCTACAATATAATATTATCTAATACTTGGTATTTCCTTTTTCGGGAATATCAAACCCAATATCCACATAGGGGTTGAACTAATATTTACATATGTTATTTCCATCAATTTTTTTCTATTTATAAAATTTCTCATTAATATTTCAATTACTTTTATATTTGTAATGGTATGATACTAGGATAATAGCACATCTCATTAAATACATAAATAAAATCAATTTGGGTCTATCATTCTCCTTAGTTTATTTATCTAATTTATAACACTAAATTGGATTAATGGAAGGGTAGTAGAATATATTTCTGGGGGATTTAAAAATCACTCTATTAAAACTTCATGTTTTTTTTCATTATTTAGTAATTAATATATATTTAGGATATCTTGAGATTAATTTTATTATTAGGAAAATTCAGATCATCTAGTTATTTCCTAAAAAATGCTTTAATTGAGTATTTAAGTATATAAATGAATGATAATTTATAATTTTCACTTTATTTCCAATATATTCATTGAAGGATGTTAAATCAAATATGAAACTCACGTTCTCTTCTTCTATCGAACGATTACATTGCCTAATCTAATAAGTTTTTCAGAATTTTCACATCATTAATTATCTTCATTTTTATTCAATGTGTTCATCCATTTTATAAGAATTATACATTATTTATTCCTCCTTTTTAGTGATGTTAGTGTTCATGAAATCTGTCAAATATGAATGATGCATTTTTTTTAAAATCCCATTTATAAAAATTCAACTCATATTTTATCCTACCCGGATATATAACTCTTGTTATAAGTTACCATCTATGAAATAACTTTTTTTAAGTTAAATTACAATCCCACATCACTACCCATCCTTCTCTATAATTAATTGCATGCTTATGATTTAACTCATGTGTGGTAGAGGGATATGGATGTTTTATGCGTTGATTCAATATTAAGATGTTTTGACACAAAAATAATTCTATATTGAGAATTATGAATTGTAAAGTTTCGTTCAAAAATTGGAGAACTGACTTTATATAATTATTTATAGACTAAAGATATATTTATACCTTCTAAAATAAAAAACAACTTGAAATTTATATGTTGAAATGAACAAAAATAACACTATTGTTATGATTTTAGAGAGAAGAGAATAAGGACCAAAATAAAAACAGGGGAATGCTATTATCTATTACTAAAATTATTCATGTGTGAACTAATCATGAGATTCAAAAGGTGTTATGAGGTCAACCATTTCAAATTCGTGATGAGGGAAGGATTTATTCAAGAATTTTAATTGTCGATAAAGAATTTTACTTTATTTTATAGAAAGACCTCATAATTATACCCATGATGTTTTCAAATTAAAACATTTCATCCATTATCCATAGAAGAATCCTTCAAAAGTTGTCATGATTGAAACATTTTTGTGACTCAGTGAAATCGAAATATTAGTAAGTTATAAATATTATGGAAATAATGAATGCTCTTATGAATGCGAATGGAACTATTTTGAAATCATTGATTGAAGAGAAATAATCATATATGAGGTAGGTAAAATATATATATGGGGATTAACATTATATTTGGTATATATTTATGATAGTTTATCCACATTTAAAACATGGAATTTCTAATGTTTGGATTATTGAAATTTGCATTAATTAATGTTTTCAGAATCTATTTTCACCAAGGTATTACATGATTTCCCAGGAGTTCAATTTTTATGTATAAGGGAATTGATAAATATCATTGTTTTTACATAATTTACATTTTAATTTAATGATTAAGTTTCAACAATTTTAATAATTTAATATTAATTAACAAATGTTTATTATTTCCTAATAAATTTGAATCTATTATGAAAATAACAGAATTATTTTTTGTTTGTTTTGATTAATTTATCTAATTATTTTGAAAATCGATTCAATAATTTGGTTTTTATTTTATTATAACGGGAAAAAAGTTCCTCTATATATGTAACATTATTGGGATATTTAATGGTCATTATGAAGTTAAAGAGGGGATCATTTTGGCTAAATCTATAAATATGTAAATGTAAATAGAGATATATGTAAGAGTTTTTTATGAAGCACCATGGAATACATAAATGTAATTTTTGGATATATAAATGTCATTTTAGTTATGATTGGGATACACTAGGGAAATTATATTAGTAAAAATCTGATCTTGATGGCTTGTAAGAGTCCTACATGGACAATAAGAATAAGTCTGAATTATGATAAATCACTAAATATGGGGTTATATTTCCAATCAAACATTTGAAGAATAATAGAACAAATTTTGGGAATTTTAGCCACGCTATAATGTGACTTATGAATATATTAGTGCTACGTCCAATTTGGATGCTCACACATCTTAATAATTAAATTTATTCTATGAGGGGACGAAACTGTGCTGTAAAAATGAAATATCTATAAAACAAAATGTTTCTAATATCCGTTCATGGAAAAAAATAAATGCATCATGAAGTGAATATCAATACTTTTTACAGGTTAAGTATTTCTAAATATTGTTTAATGATGTGAATTAAGTTCAATTAGGAATTTATAAAGAAGCCTGACTGATGATCATTGGATAATTTTAACGAATTAAAAGTCAATGAAAATGAAGGTGATAGATAAAATTTAATATATACACATATTTTTATTTCATGTTTTCTTATTTATTATTTAGTATTTTACAACTTAATTTTTAAAATTTATAATATAACAAAAAAATAGGGATAGAATTAGGTACCAGTTAATCGGGTACCCGAAACTATCTTATATAATTTAATAGGGTTATGTTAGTGTTAAAATAAGTATTTATAGGGTTAGGGTTGTAATTTAAAAACGCAATTCATAAATTGGTAGGGTTAGGATAACAGTTAAATGATGTCTTAAACATGATCCTATCTAGGACATTTATTTTTAATTAAACAATGATAGATTTTAAAATTCAATTACAATAATAAAAATAATAATTTATTTCTTGTGGTTTATCTTATATTTATTACTAAATTTTATATTTTATTTTATCAACTATATGTCTTAAAATATATTAAAATTAAAAAAAATATTTCATAATTTTTTGATATTTTTATTTTATATTTCAAAAAAAATTATTTGACAATCTAGATGATTATTTAAAAGCATTATATTAGTTTAATGTGTAGATAATAATATAATAGTGTACGGTTATAGTAGAGAGTCTAAAAAATTAATATGTTATATTTTAATATTTGTAATAATAAAAGGAATAGGTTTCTTGTCCCCTCAATTTCACGAGTACTCAACATATTTTAATCTCTAGTGAATAAATAATTTTACTCAAATTTCGTGAAAAAAGAATGAATATGGAGGGAAAACATATTTTTAGTGAGGCATATATATGAAAAAATCCCATCTAAGGGGACAACATAGGAGATACGATGTCTCAAAGAGATTGAGTAGAGGAATGAATCCCTATACGGTTTAGTGATGGAGGAGAAAAAAAGTCTGAGAGTGGGGATAAATATACAGAGATGCATGGTAGAGGTTTAACATATTGTAGTTTGACAACCGAGTAATTAACAATTGGAAAATCTAATTTGTAATTGTGAAAATCATGTGACAAAAAAATTTTATGCATAGACGAGAGTGTAGTGAAATAATTCATGTCACCTTATTGGGTTTCATATCATTACTATAGAATTTCATACTAATAAAATATCAATGAATTGTGCCATGTCAAACAAATCACATCACAATACTTTGAATAAAAGTGTTTGTGAGACTTGATCATGTTGCACCAAACGTTTTGACACTGTGAATTCCTAATGATGTAAATGTGTTATGGTCTTGTTGAAGATGTCACATCCCAAAGTATGATGTCCTTAAATGTATTGATGGGTGAACCCTTTATAAGAGATTGATACTTTTTCATGATCTTGATCGATCCTGGGGAGTGTGATATTGTGAAAGAGGCTTAATTAATGCCTAATGATTTTATGAATTTTAAAAAAAATTAATTTGATTGAATGTGAGGGTATGTCGAGCCTTGTCCAAGGGTTTCATACTATAAATATTGTTTTGAATATTACATGTAGGTGTCATTATCAGGGAACATAATGTCAAATAGTGGTTCCATTAACCTTTAGGATAAAGCTTTTCGTTAAACCATAACATAAGGATGCGTTTTGTGGTGGTTTTCATGAATGGAAACTGTTAGAAATGAATGATTAAATCACAAAATAGTGGAATATATTTACGATCTTGGTGATGTAGAAAATATGGGGATTTAGGTTAATGAAGTTCACATCATGTCATGGTTATGATTGTTTTCATTAGAACTATTTAACATTGTGAATGATATAATTTCTATGTTTTTGAGAATTTGGGTATTTCAAGCTAGATATGGTGTGTTATAATAAATTTTTAAGAATTTTATCATAATGTGTTTGTATGGTGTTGTGCTATGATAATGAAAGATCAGTAAAGGGAGTCCCTTTTTATGTTTTCATTAGACTATGAATAATATTAATGCAACCCACCTGGGAAGATACTAAATTTTTTAGGCATATGAGAGAAGGTTATAGTGTGGATTCAAGATACAACATCATGGTTATGTGATGACAATGGTCAAGGATTATTTGATACATCATGAAAAAATATTACAACATTATGTGTTATTATATTTTTAACAGATATATTAGTTCGAAATTATATCTCCATATGATATTTTTATAGATTTAATTTTGGAATTAGAGATGATATTATATGTGGGGTTTCATGAAAATATATATATATTGTTTCATATATATATATTGATACATGTATATATAATGAAATGTGACTATGTAATTTTTAGACATAAATAATGGCTGGTTCCTATATTTGGAATGTAGCTATTGATTGAAGCATCATTAAATCAACATGGATTCTGGGGACTAATATTTTGTTGTAGCTTGATACTAATATAGAAAGGGATATTTTATTTTTTTCATGCATGATTCAATAATTTGAATTAGAGATTTATATTTAGTACTAATATATGTAATAAAGGCGGATTTTTTGAAGAGTGATTTTTGAAATTATTCATGTTGGGTTCTTGAATTTCTTCTTTCTCTAAACTCTCACCTTTACCTCTTGAACATGACCATAGACTCATTGAGTGAGGGAGTTACCTTTTAAATGAATATATTGTTTTATAAAATTATTCATGACCATTGATTGGGTTATGACATGTGTATAAAAAGGGTTTGGGATATATATCTCAACAATTAACTGAAGTGCATTACCATAAAAATAGAGATGTTTCTGTGTTAAAGTATTTATACAATGAATAAGGATTTTCATAGACCCAATTTATATTACAAATTTGATGATCAGTTACTCAATTCACTTCACTAGTATATAAACAGTTATTTTCTATTGGTTTGTACAATTCTCATGATTGATTCATTTCTAACTTTAATTACATTCTTCTATTTTAATTTATTTTTCTGAAAACAATATTTATGTGTTTGAACTAAGACAACCACTTTATAAATTATTTTAGTTAGTATTCAAAATGATTTTCATAAATATAAACGTGATTAAACATAGGTTTTTATGACACCCTAGGCTATATCAATGTTTTAATGACTATTTTCATCCACTTTTTTGGAAACATAGTATAATACATGTTTTTAATTTTCTTATTTTCACTATTATTTTCATTATTACATATGTTTTATCATGATATTTTTAATGACCCAATAATTCCATAATATATTTTTTATATTATTTAGTATTATTACGACTCTGTCAAAACAGACAGTACGTGATTTCGAGACCAAGTGTGCCCGGAATGAATTTTTTTTCTTTTTTAGGTATATTCAGTAAATGATTGAGCAGGAATTCCTATCTTTTCAACCGGGGCTCAGAATTAAAATCTGAGGGCACTATTGAACTCGTAGCACCATGATTTTCATAAGGAAGGAATAACATTGACTCCAGTATGGCTAGTGCTAAAGTTAGTTTTTTCATACTTTTTGAAATGATAATAAAGTATCATAAAAATGTTATTTTAAATTTCCTACCATTTCTTGAATAGTGATGGTGGGTGCCACAGAGGTGGTCAGACATTTAGTAAAGGATATTAAATGTGCGGTTACACATATGATGTGCAAACACCCCTCATTTAATTAAAAGGTTCATTAATTACCCTATTTAAAATGTCATTAATTGAAAGTTGGATTGATCACTTTTATTTATATTTGGATTTTAAAATCATTTTTTATTGGGTGAGGGTGGAGGATTTGTGGATGAACTCCAATGAAGCACCAATGCTAGACCCTTCCAATGAAGAATAGAATCTTGAATGACAATCATTGAGGAAATGATCCAGGATTGACAAATGTCGGTGGCTTCAACGTACATAGATTCCCCCACAACAACTGCAACACCACATAATATATCTCGAGGTAGGGGGTTTTGTCTTGATTAATTATATGATTTGGAAGATGAATTAATCTCACCCTTGATATGATGCTAACACAGAGGGCCTAGGAAAAATGAACAATCCCCAAACCCTACACTGTTTTGTTTTTTGTGTCGTTCTTCCTGGGAAACCGAATCATAGAGAGTCATGATGATCTCGAGAGCCACACAACCTTAGTAGCATCCCGAGAGACCTGTAGGTGCTTTCAGAAGCTAATATGGACCAACGGAGCTCACCTGTTGACATGTATAATAACATCCGACACGGAACCAGGGTCGCATGGACCAGCGAAATACCAGTATGGGCATCATACATTCAGCAAGTGGTGTTGGTGGAAGGGAGGTGCGCCGTCACCTACATTAGATGGAGGTCACAGCTTCGAAGCCACGGAAAAAGGGGGACTTGTACCCTGTAGGTCCCGTGGAAAGTGAGGTGGTGCCACGGGGCACTACCGTTTGATGTGATGAATTCATTTTGAGCTATTTGGGAAAGAGGGGCTGCACAACCCCTCTCGCAGGTCGTGCATAGTAGGCCTGATAGGCCGGTCCACTGCCTAGCATGCAAAGCCTACCGTGGGCCAAAACACCTAGTTCGAGATGGGCTGGTCCACGACCCAGTCAGTTTGGTCCGGGCCATGTCAAACTTGGGTTGGACCCAAACCCTGTTGGGTCAACTCAAAATGGGTCGGTCCGACCAGGTCGGACCAGACCTAGACTCTATTGGCCCCGATAAGCTTAAATGGATGTATCTCAAAAACCATCCATCCATTTGAAAACCTTTCTATGACGCTAAAATCCTTGGAATGAGATGATACTTTTGAGATACTCCTCATGAGTTTTGGATAAGGTTGTAATTAGGTTGGGTTGGATCTAAACTGAATCCAACTGTGCCCTCAACACTATAATACATATAACTCATAGACTGAATGTCCGACTGACTTACCATATATTGCGTTGGACGCCTTATGACATGAAAATTAATTGGGTTAAATATTTACGTGAATTCGTTCCAGTTGAAATAGAAATCATGGTTGAGGAAATGAACTTCGCGGAATCATGTGTACTATGTTCATGAATCCATTGGCTTGCTGAGATGCGAAGAATTAATAGATATTCTGTGTGGATCAGCAAAGAGAAATCTTGTGTGGATCCATGCCAAGGGATCCTGTGTGGATCAACTCCAAGTGAACCTATGTCGATCACCACCAATCGACCATGTGTAGATCAACACCGAACATTACAGTGTGGATCTGCAATGAGCGATCATGTGTGGATCTGCACCGAGCGATCCCGTGTGGATCAGCCCCGATCGATCCTGTATAGATCATCACCGAGTGATCCTGTGCAGGTTAGAAAAATATCCTCTTGACAGAATAACATGATCTAGCATCATGAGTAATAATATGTACATTTTTAATCAGGTGAAACCTGGTTTGAGTGGATTATTTGTCTTTGTTCATTGTGATTGAGATCATGTTTTTTGGTTTTCCTTAGTTGATTTATGAGAGACCTCTGGGGGTCTTGGGGTTCCTACATGGTATTGTTATACTCACCCATACACGGGCTTCACCCGCACCATGTTCTTTCTTGTGGGGAAGATGAGAAGCTTAGATGAGACTATATGATCCAGGACCAGGTGGTACGCGGAGGTGACTCGTTGCCATGGAGAGCTCTATAGACGAGATGTACCTACCCTTCAGGTAGGATCCTTAGTGGGTGACACATGAGCTATTTTATGTTTTCTATTTTAGTTTTATATTTTTATTTGCGCCTATATTCTAGCCCCTCTATATTTAGTACATACTATTACACTCATTTGTGGTTACTAGGTGTGGTGGCACCTTACTATTTCATTGTGTTTTAATTTTGCATAGTGTACCCTTCTAATGTATATAAAGGTTTGAGGCAATGCCTTCCCACTTTCATGAAATTCCATTTCGGGTGCTAGTGTCCAACCCCTAACCTAGGGAAGGAAATCATGGGGCAGTCACAACACGGGCCCTAGGGGACAAGTCATGAAAAAGTGGTACTAGAGGAGTCAGTTCTACAGAAGAAATAGGACTCTGATAGTTCCAATGGAGCAATAATTTTAAGTGTTATGAGTGTGGTTTCTAGATAAGGGAGTCCAGTGTTGGTGATGCGGCCGAAGTATCCATACACCAGGAGCATGAATTCTGATTTTCATCTCAGTTCACGAATAACCTGATTGCTAGTGTTTTAGAAATGTTTTACTTTTGATCTCTTTGAGTCAGTTCACCGGGTATATGTTCTGGATCGTGGTGCGTCTGTTTATTTCATGATGCCACCGCATAGACATCCAGTAGGGATTCTGGAGAGGGAACACGATGATGTCCCACCAAGTGATGAGGCCTTAGTACATGGCCCTCTTACGATGATGGAAACTTCAGGTGGTATACCCGCAACACTGCCACCCATGGGGCAACTGTTTCCACCGGCCCCAGCAACCTACCCTACATGCCGACTGAGCGAATTTCATGAGTTCAAAATATAGAGGCATGTGATGTTTCTAGGAAAGATAGTTCCCTAGGCAGCTAATGACTGGATGGAGGCTGTGCTAGCTGTATTTTCGTTTATTTGGGACACCAACAGACTAGATGGTGGTCCTAGCTGCTAGCATATTCTTGGCCACAAAAGGGATATGTTGGAGACTAGCACTCTAAACAAATGAGGAGGTGAAACTTTTCTAGGTGGACTTCGAGACCCTCTTTTGGGCAGAGTTTGTACCAGCGACTTTACGCTCATTGCATATTCTGGTGTTGCTACACATATAGAAGGGAATCTTATTAGTGGCCCAGTATTCGGTGAGATTCACTGACCTTCCATGCTACTCCACCGACATAGTATGGGTCCCTTTCTTCAGGGCCCAGACCATTGAGCAGGGACATCAGTGGGATATCCGTGTAACACCCCAATATTTCATATTAAGTTATTTTCATTAAATTCAACAGCTTTCGCCTCAAAAAACACTGAGTTTGAGCGCATGATGACTTACCAAAATTGCCTTTCAAAAGCATTTATGAATAGTATTAACTGAATTTTTAATTATATATATATCCCATATAATTTTAACATCCAAATTATCTGTTTCTTAGACATAATATAATAATAAATTAATGTTTTAGATAAAGGAAGTATTTTTCAAAAAATGCAATTTTACAACATTTTAATGATAAACCCCTTTTAAATCCATTATTTGACACTATTATATATTATCTTTGACAAAACAAACCTATTATCTATAATATGGACATAAAAATTTAGTTTCGATATTTTTTTGGGGTTTTTCGGTTAACTTTCATTTTCTGGTGAATAGTGAAAATAATACTAAATTTTATTTGAAAACAAATTTTTTAATAAAAATAATTTATAGTGTTAAATTATACATTTGTATGGTTTTTAAAACTAATTAGATTATATTTTTACCATTTAATTCAATTTTGGTAATTGGAATTAATTTCACTTTGAAATTATACATAAACAACTGCCAATCTTTTGATAGTTATTGTTTCTTAAAAACACGCTATTTGTTTGATCAGTGGGAATTAATTATAATTTAATTAATGAAACTTCTACATTTAGAATTTTGTAAAATAGAAATCATTTTTGAATTTGTAATATCAAATATAGCTTTGGCTTATGTTTTGGAATTTTTCTAAAAAACATCAATTTTTTATGTATTGTAAAACCACTTAGTAGTAGTTTAAAAACTGACTTTTTCATTTAAATGAACTTTTACCACTTCTGTGAATGGAATTTCGAATATTTGACATACATGGTTGTTATTAGTAATTAAAATGTGGTTCAATATGATGAAAATAATTTTTGGTGTATAGTCACTTTTGACTTTTATTTACGGCGGTTAAAGGTAAATTGGGTAATTCAAGGTAATACGAATATTATAATAATAGAAAATTACCTTAACACTTGTCATAAAATTATTTAATGTGTCATAGCCAACCACATGCATCCTTGGGTCTATTTTGGGACCACATGTTTCCACTTATGATGATAATGACGTTTTATTTTAATTCACATAAAGTAAAGACGAAAGTGACATTAACAAAAATCTTTTAGTATATCGATTTTTACATGGGGTAATAAAAATAATATTTTAAACTATAAATAATCATAGGAAAGATAAAAAAATTTCCTACATTATAATAATTTGTTTTAATTTTTATACATGAAATAAATTAAATTATTTATGACACAATAATGATGTAGTATTTACCTCATTAATAAATGATTTAAATAAATATGATTAGTAGTATTAAAATATTATCCAAAACATGTCCGATTCTTATTGGATGATTTTATTTCGACCATGAATCATCTTTTATTCGAATAAATTTTGTTTTGATCCTTTATAAACCGAATTAAACTATATACTAAAATAATAATTTAACACTTTCCTAAAGAGCCCCTCCTACTCCTTATAAAAGGACACCACTTATAACCCATGTCACACACCTCTCAAGCCCCTTGGCTCATCCCAAACCTACCCAAATAATCTCTAAAGATCCCCCTCTTTCTCCAAGAATCTTAACCATAGGCAGAAGGTACTTCAAGAAGTCCTTTTAGTTCAAACCGAAGGAAGTTCTCCAAATTAAAGGTAACACTTTCTCTTAAATTATTTTGTTTTATTTTGTTTTATTTTAGTTCCCCACCCCCCTAAATACATTTTATTCCTCTATTTAATAAAAAAAATCATAAATATGCTATAATGTTGTTACGATAAGTATTCATTCTACATTTTTACACACCTCCATATAATGTGTGATGAACATACTGTTTCTGTGGATGGAAAACTAACACCTCTAGAAACGATGAATGCTCGATTTTCCCCTACCACCTCTCACGGTGTCCATTAAGATGACATTGTATTTATATATGATATATATATTATGTTTATGTTTTCATTATGGTTTTTTATTTTCCATTTATATCATTATTTTATGGTTTCCATTATGGGTAAAACACAATAATTTCATTTGAGGAAGTGCAGACTACCGCCCCGTCAAAATGATATGACTCGTTAATGCCTTATGTGGGATGAATAAAGCATGTGTTTAATGATATTATATATGATATTATACTGTAAATATAATATTTCTTTTTATAATTATGTTTCAATTTTATTAACATAGAAAATATAAATGAAGTTGTGTTCATGCGTACGTATGACTTACAGTCTTCATGAACGGTACATTTCATTTCTTATCTCCAAATGTTATGAACTGATATAAATACATATATACACTGAATATAATATATATATATATATGATATTTAAATCATTTATATCATTCTGTACATAATTTAATTTTGACCACATGATAAAATTGTAATTATAACAAGTTCATTTTTTAGTCAAGTTCCGAACATCGATAAAATATCCAATATGAACTCAAATAATTAACTATATGTTATGGAAAGGTAATTAGTGTTATAAAAGGAATAATAAACATGGAAACTGTTCTTAATCAAGTATAAATAAGCTTATGTTTATTATTTAGGAAGAACAATGAACATATAAGGAAAGTCTGACATGAGGTATAGGGTTTGTTTTTCTCACATTTAATTCTGTGAGATTTCCACTGTTCACCACTTATTTATTGCATGTGGTGTGTGTAATTCACATGATTTTATTCATTTTTTAATATAAATTAATTTATGGATATTTAAATCATCATTGTATTATTATTATTTCATGGTTGTATGTTTCATAAGTTACCAAATCGATAAGGGAATTCGAAATTTCAATTTCCACTCATTTAGCTTTACACGTACTTCATTTATTACTTTACTCAAAGATAATGTGTGGAATCCATAATAATTTGATTATATTATAATTTACACTCCCCTTTCTATGGATATACTGTTGATACTAGTAATCACTCCATTGATAAGTTCTCAAGTCATCATTATGAACTTGATAAGAGTAATTCTAACTCAATCTCCATTTATTGAGTTAAACATCTAATTCATTGGTGTTGTTTTTACAAGAATATGTGTGAATGTCCACTGATTAATTTACACTGAATATCCAATCATATTGAGTTTATTTATATTTTTCACACAAAATTATGTCGTTGATTTATCGTTAACATAAGGATATAGTCTTTATAAGATATTTCATCTCAATTTACATTCCATTGAGATTTTTTTGTTGTTATACACCAATTCACTTTTATATGGTGTATATAATTTAATTTGACATAGTATATCATGAATCTATTTATTCTCATAATATTATAAATTTTTTATTACTTGAATTATTTTTATTCAACTGTCTCTTTTTTGGTTATGAACTCTAACTGAAATATAATTTTTATTGTTTTAAAGATTTATTATTCTAAATAATTCTCATTAATTTCCTTGTTTTAAAAATGGTTTTAAGGATTTATTTATATGGAATTTAATGTTTTAAAATTAAAATTCCTTTTAAATTTTTCAATGTGGTATGGGACACTTTGATTGAAAAATCGATTTTTAAATGGCTTCTTGAAAAATAGTGTGACTTTTAAATGTTTTCAAGAAAAAGGGGTATATTTCTCTCAAATAGTTCTGATGAGTATTTTCATCTATGTTGATATCCTTCCTTATTGTCGATTGAAGATAATATGTTACAATAAAATATTCTATATTGAATTGAATGAGTTATGTTTGACTGTGAATATGCTATTTTTTTTTACCATTCACGGTTTGATGATAAAGTATTTACATTTCGTATGCTAGTTTTAATATGAATGATTATGTTATGTTTCAAAATTTTAATATGTGGAATGAATTGGACTTAGTAAGTGAAGGGTGGAGCCCACTATAGCTCCTTGATGCATCGGTAGGTCTCATGAGACTAACTAGTGTCTTTCCACACGGCCTTGACAAAATCTTATTTGTAGTCTTGGCACGAGGCCTTGACAATGTGGTTATGATGTCCGCCATTATTGATTACATATTTATGAGATTAGTTGTTATTATTTCATGTGGTTATTCAACTTGTAGAATACCCATGAATATATTTTATATGGCATTATTTACTCAGCTCATATTTCTACCACAAAGTGTTCATGTTTATTATTTGTAAAGGCATGTGTTTTCAATTATTCACCATGCCTAATATTTATGTTATCTTCTGCAGTATTTCTTACTCTTACAGAGAATTTGAGATCACCGCTTTATCATGTTTTATTTTCCCAGTATATTAAGAAGATAGTTAAGAGTGATTTTCAAGAATAATATTGGAAGTGTGGATGTTTCTAATGGAATAAATTAGTGTGGTTTTTCTTTTCAAGATGTAATGATGAACTTATGTATGTATGTTGTATTCAAGACTACTATACTAATCAGTCCTTCGAGACTTGATTCCATGTAATCATGCCAATGTATTAAAATAATACACCGACTCTTAGATTTTTGGGTCCGGGCATTATAGTTGGTATCAGAGGATGTTTAGTAAAAACCCTGGAAACTAGATTTAGATAAACTCTGATTAGAGAACATTATACTATGATAGACATTGAGAATTAGTATAGAATAACTTCCTATAATTATGGTAATGTAGAGATTTTTTATATTTTCCAAGAAGTACATCCCTGTCTGGATATGATCAGATAGAGGCTGCTCTGGCACAGATGTACCTAGGAGTGAAAACTCCAACAAGGAGTTTCGTTCATGACTCGGGGTAACCTGGTACCTGACAATGGGCCTTGCGGCCCTCTTGGTTATGATATTCCTCGGGGATATTATTTGGATAATTTACATTTTCTTTACAAACTTATTTAATGGATTTGAATATAAGATGGGAATAAATGACCTGGTTTATCCTAACATGTTCTAAATTGTAAATAAGGTGTTATGATATTCTGTAAATGATTTTATGACTATTATTACTCACACAATGCTTTTTGGTTTTTGTCAATGGCTCGATTCCAAGGAAGACATAGTAACTAGGTGCATGATGTACACGGATTGAACAGTGGTGGAAATGAGAAAAAATTAGAATGTTGATAGGCGTAAAAGATATTGTGTTCATGAGGAATCAATTTTCAGAAAATATGTTCAACAAAATATATATTAACTAACTCTCAGACTCAATAAATAAGTGAAAAGTGGTGAATGATAAGAGCCCCAGCAGTGAAGACCATGGTGACATGAAAGCTCATTTTCCATATTGTAGGGAATATGGAAGGAGACACCTAGGACGGTGTCTTAATGGAACAAAATAATGCTTTATGTGTGGTATAGAAGGACATGAATTAAATAATTTCAGAGTAAAAATGAAGAGTTATATGGAAGAAATTAAATATGGTCCCATGATTCCATTTACAGTCATTTGCTGTAAATGTAGGGGACCTGGCCATTACCCGAGTGAATTCCCTATTCTATAGGATATCTACTTGTTTATGGAAGAAACTATGTGGAAATAAATAGATGTAAAAATGTCTAAAAATTATTAGTTCTCTTTGTTGATTGGATTTTTTGGAAGACATTCCTCTTGTATTTGTATGCCCGCAGTTTTTCATGTGAAATTGATATTTGAGGAAGAATTATCTTTTCTATTGTGTAAATAGTTATAAATTACCATTTGGTTTAATATGATCACTGAGTTTGAGGAAGTTACACGTTATTAAAATTTGAAATGAAAATTTGAGTTATGAGCTAACATTTTTGATGAAATTATCTTGTAGTTTTCTCTCTCATTTTTTGGAATATTTTAAAATTATAGAATTTTTTAAAAAGGGACAACATGGAGGCCCTGTGAAAACCTGTCATTTCAGAAAAATCTGTGGGAATCAAACCCAAAACCATAGTGCGATTGGGATTTATTGCCCACCAGTGGACTACATGAAGTCCCTGGTAAGTGTGACTAATTCATTTTTGTTAAATGATTTTATTGATCAACACTAATTTGATTTGGGATCTTATGTCTTATAAAATAGATACCCATAGTATAAGAAAATGAATTTGTGATTAAGTGATAAATGGTATTTTGGATGACGTTCTCTCTATTAGGAATAAAATATGCATATGAAATATAGAATACTATAGGATTTAATTTAAGGGGTAATGGTGGGTTTTTACCTATGTTTTTATTATTGATTTATAGCGGTTTTGGTTATTTATGGAAATTATTAACCTTCCATAGAGAATATGTGGTTATGTTAGTTACATTAATGTATGTGACTTTATGAGTAGCCGATATTATTTGGAGATACAATTTAATGTGGAAAACTATTTATGCAAATTATTCTGAGTTTTGGGTTTCAATATTAGTTTGGATTATGATTAATGATTTTATGGACAATTTTTTTTGAATGGTATTTATTGAACTTCGGGTATTGTTGGTTTAATATTATAAATTAAGATTAGTACTTCTTTCACTAAGGTATTATCCTTTTTTGGGATCATCTGATCTTGTATTAACCATTTTGGTTTTGGTTAATCTCTAAAGACAAGGTAAATATATAGAGTTTATCCTTTGTAGATTATGTGATTCTAGCGCTTTAGGAGTGACCAAGTCATATGGAATACTCATCATTTCAAAAAATGAGTTAGTGGTAGAAATTTATTAAAGGATAAAACTCTATATAAACATTATGTATAACTCTTTATATTCTTAGTCAATCTCATAAATAAATTCCTCAACATTATGAAATGGATCTTAAAAAATGATATATGTATACTTTTCTTACTAGGAAACTAATGAAAGATTATCCCATCACAAGTTTGTGGTTTTCTTGTTGTCAACATTCTCCCAGTCTTCTTTTCTATCACTCTCCACCAGAAATTGACACTTAGTTTATCTTCCATTTCTTTGTTTTCTTACATGGAATCAAAGTATGTTTTATATTGGGTGACCTTTGTACTTCTCTTTCTTTCATTTAAAGAGATAGTTTTATAGACTCTTTTTCCAATGTGGGACATTCGATGAAGTTCCAATGATAAATTTTAAAATTACGGGGAAATAATTTCTAAAAGGGGGGAAGAATGTAACACCCCATGATTTCATAGTAAGTTATTTTATCTAAATTCAATAGCTTGCACCTGACACAACACCGAGTTCGAGCACACGATGACTTACCAAACTAGCTGTTCAAAAGAAGTTATGAATAATATTAACTAAATTTTGAATTATATATTTCCCATATAATTTTAACATCCATATTATTTGTTTCTTAGACCTAAAATAAGAACAAATTAATTTTTTCAGATAAAAGATGTATTTTAAAAAAAAGGAAATTTTATCACCTTTTAATGATATATCGATTTTTAATCCAACAGTTCATATTTTTATAGATTAAATTGGAAAATATAAACTTCTTATCAATGATAAAGAGATAAAAAAAAATTTTGGATAAATTTTTGGTGTTTTGTTTTGACAACTTTCATTTTGTGTGAATATTGAAAAGATTATAAAATTTTAAATGAAAACAAGTTTTTTAACAAAAATATTTATACTATTAAATTATACATTTGAATGGTTTAGGAGTATAATTAGATTATATTTTTACCATTTAATCCAATGTTGGTAATTAGAATTAATTTCACTTTCAAATTATACAAAAACAACTCTCAATCTTTTGATAGTTTTTGTTTCTTAAAAACCCACTATTTGTTTTGAAAAGAAGAATTAATTTATAATTAATTAATGAAACTTCTATATTTTGAATTTGGTAAAATAGATATCATTTTTGAATTTCGAATATCAAATATATCTTAGGCTGATGTTTTGGTATTTTTCTGAAAAACATGAATTTTTGATGAACAGTAAAACCATTTAGTAGTAGTTTAAAAACAGACATTTTCATTTAAATGAAACTTTTCCGCTACTGTGAATTATATTTCAAAAATCTAACATGCATGGTTGTTATATATAAGTTAAATTTGGTTCAATAAGATGAATTTTTTTTGGTGAATAGTGATTTTTGACTTTTATTTACCGCGGTTAAAGGTTAATAGGGTAATTCAAGATAAAATGAATTTTATAATATTCCAAAAATTACCTTAACACTTGTCCTAACATTATTGTATGAGTTTTGGCCGACCATTTTCATCCATGGGTTGATTTTGGGATCCCATAGATCCACTTAAGAATGATAATGACACTTTATTTGAATAGACTTAATGTAAAGTCAAAAATGTCATGAACAAATATCTTATAGTATACCAATTTTTGCATGGGATTATATATGTCATATTTTTGACTATAAATAATCATTCTAAATCTAAAAATATTTCCTATATTATGGTAATTCTTCTATAGTTTGTAGACATCATGTAAATTAACTTATTTATGACATAAAAATGTTGTAGTATTTACCTCATTAATAAATGATTTAAATAAATATGATTATTAATATTAAAATAATATCCAAAAGCTATACAATTCATATTGGATGATTTTATTTCTACCATGAGTCATCTTATCTTCAAATTTAATTTATTTTGGTCCTTTATATACAGAATAAATCAATATAATAAAATTAAATTTTCACACTTTCCTTAATATCATGTCCCCCTTATAAAATGACACCACTTCTAACCTAATCCACACACCTCTCAAGCCCCGTGGATCATCCAAACCCTTACAAATTAATCTCTCAAGATCCCCATATTTCTATTATAATCCTAACCATGGGCAGAAGGCACTTCAATAAGTCATTTTGATTTAAACCCATGGATGTTACCCAAATTAAAGGTCACACTTTCTCTTAAATTATTTTCTTTTATTTAGTTTTATTTCACTTCTACAACCCCCTAATCAATCTTTATTACTTTTTTATAACTACATTAGTATACACACTATACTAGGATATTTTTATGAGATGTATCCGAACTACACATAAACACACCTAAATCTAATGGGTGGAGAACATATTGTTTCTATGGATGGAAAACGAACGCCTCACAAAAGGCTAATTGTTAGATTATCTCCTACCGTCCCTCATGGTGGCCATTAAGATGACACTGTATTTATATATAATATATATATATTATTTTTATGTTTTATTTATTCTTCTGTATTTTCCATTTTTATCATTACTTTATGGTTTCCATTATGGGTAAAACCTGATAACTTCATTTGAGGAAGTACAGACTACCGCCCCCTCAAAATAATATAACTTGTTAATTCTTTATGCGTGATGTATAAATGATATATTTAATTATATTATACATGATAATATAATGGAATTATAATATACATATGTGTCATTATGTTTTAATTCCAATAAAATACAAGATAGAAATGGAAGTATCGTTCAGGCGTACGCACAGGTTACCGTCTCCATGAACGGTTCATTTCATTTCTTATCTCCAAATGTTATGTACTACTATAAATATATATATATATCCTGAATATATGATATATATATATATATGATATCTAAATCATATATATAATTCTGGAGAAAATGTACTTTTGACCACATGGAAAAATTGTAATTATAACAAGTTCATTTTTGTCTCAAGTTCCAAACATTGATAAAATATCCAATATGAACTCAAATAATTAACTATTTGTAATATAAACGAAATAAGTTATATAAAAGGAATAAAAAACATGAAAATTTTTCTTTATCATGTTGTAATTTACTTAATTTTATTATTGAAGAAGAACACAGAACATACAACACAAGGCGGACTTGAGGTAAGGGGTTTCTTATCTCACATTTACTTCTGTGAGATTTCCATTTTTTCACCAATTATTTATTTCATGTGGTGTCTGTACATAAAATGATTGTATTAATTGTTAAATATAATTTAATATATTGATATTTACATCATCATTGTATGATCATTCTTTCATGGGTGTAATTTTCGTATGTTACAAAATCGATAAGGGAATTTGAAATTTCAATTTCAACTCATTTGGCATTAGGCATACTTCATTGATTATTTTACTCCAAGATTATTTGTGGAATCACTATTCATTTGATTATTTCATCATTTCTACTCCCCTTTTTGTGGATATAATTTTGATACACATAATCACTCCATTGATAAATTCTCAAGTCATCGATATGAACTTGATAAGAGTAATTTTAACTCAATCTCCATTTATTGAGATAAAAATTTAATTCATTGGTGTTGTTTTTTAAACAATATAAGTGAATGTTATATGATTGATTTTGTAATGCACCGAACCCAGTTACCCAGAGTCAGTGCATTATTACATAACATTGGCATGATCACAAGAAAGATCAAATCTCGAAAGACCGATTGGTTTTGTAGCCTTGGAAAAACTAGATATATTCATAAAGTTTTACATTAAATAATGAACTGAAAAAACTACTACAACAACATATTGTCTCCATAATAAACACTATTATCCCCTCATAATATCCCTGCAGGTCATTCATAATTTACTTCTTCACTTCCTGGGAAAAATATAACAATGATAAGCAGTGAGCTCAAATGCGCAGTAAGGATAACAATATAGCGGAAACTTTCATAAATAAGAATAATCATTTAAGGAAATGTATAACTAAAACAAAAGCCTTTTAAACATGAACTTCAACATAGTATGGAAAAAATAAAATGAAATAATTCCATTTACTTATTCACATGGATATTCTACTAATCGAATAATCACATTCAATATTAATATCCACTTTCATAATGATGGAATGCATAATGCCAGACTATCATAACCACATATCCAAGGCCTCGTGCCAAGACTACAAATATGATTTTTCCAAGGCCTTGTTCCAAGACACTATTTTGTCTCATGATACCTACTGATGCATCGAGGAGCTATAGAGGGCTCCACCCGTCACATATTATGTCCAATGCATTCCCATATGAAAATGTTTAAACATAACATAAACATTCGTATTAAAACTAGCATACGAAATGTCAATACTTTCACCAGAAACTATGAATGGTATAAAAATATCACATCCACAGTCAAACATATCACAAAACCTTCTATAAAATATAGAAGTTTTGTATCATAACAAATCAACTTCAAATAAGTGTACATTCCATCAAAGGATGTTGACATAGATGAAATCAAAACTCTTTTTAGAGAAATATCTCTTTCTATTTTTGAAATCGTTTAAGAGTAATATATTTATAAATAAAACATTTTCTTTGAAAATATTCTTATAAGCATGTAAGGGAAGCTTCGCTGATTTTATAATGGTGGAAAATAACCGCAACCACCGTATTAGTTAAAAAAAACATTCTTACCACAATTCTGTCGAAAAGGTTAAAAAAGCACCTTGTCTGGAAAACGACGGAAGGATTCCTTTATAAAACTCTTATAAAAAGTCAAACAAGAGTATAAACGACTTTATCCCATTTTCTTTTAAATAGTCAAAATGTTTTTATATACATTTTTAAGAAACATGGATGTGGATGATAAAGATATCCCAGTAGATTATTACGTATAAACAACCTCGGATAATGAAGAGATTGTGAAATAACCCTTACCTTGTACTTTTCCTTGGATGAGGGTAGGTTAACCTCCCGTATAATGGTGAAATAATTTTTATTAAATTATACATGAATCATATATATTAATATGATATCATATATGATCTATTAACATTTATTTGTTAATAATATCTTAGTATTATCGTCTTTTTGGGTGTTAACTTACTCGTTTTATTTTATATGTTTTGTTATGTAAGCCATGGTTTTAAAGTATAGTTGTATATTATTCATATCCAGAATGATATCAAGTCCTTAAACATCATTTTTAAATCATCAAATGATAATTATACTTGAATGGCTATGATGGAGAATAAATCTCATCGCGTTCGTGGAGATGGTAGTCCGTACGTACGCACGAGCGACAATATCATTCATTTGATATTAAAATAATATATAATTGGATAGTATATAATATATACAGAATAATTATCATGTTATATTTATTATTTAAATGAGATACACATCATTATTATACCCATCCAAATAATAATATATTTAATAATAATTACACCACGACGTGGAGACGGTAAGCCGTACGTACGCACGTATGGTGACATGTTATTCAAAGGGTGGATAGAATACTGAATATGGTTGTACCATATTTATAATAACATCACAGTATATATAAGATACTAGAGTTATTATTTTATAATGGTAATAACAAAGAAGGTAGAAGTGGTAGAAGAAATGAATTTGAAAAAGGGTGGTGAAAACATTAACTCTTCTTCGGGTTCTTCCTTTTGATTTGATCAAAAGGGATCCATTGGTTGTCTTTCTGATCAAAATAAGGCCTCTAGGTTGTATTGAGGGATGTTTAGAGAGTATTTGGGCAGAGTTTGGTAGATCCAAAAGGCTTTGAAGGTGCGAAGTAATGAGAAGGGTGAGTGCCCTTTTATGAGAGGGGTGAGGGGCACCTTTGGAAAATCTAGAAATATTAATTTATAATAAATTCATATTCGGTTTCTAATGGATCCAAAGTGGATTATTTAAATTCTAAGGTGGGGATGGGCCGAAAACCCCTCAAAAAATATAATTTTTTCAGGTTTGGGTACTTATATTAACCTTATCTTTAAGTAATAACTCTAAGTTAATTAGTTTTACTTTTACAATGTCTCTTTGTAATATATATTATTTGGTTAATAAACTTACTATATACATCTAAGCGACCCCCAAGTGGTCCATAAATGATATAACTATCATGATATAAGTCTTTTTTCCGAACCTTAGATTTTTAGTAATTTAATATCAATTAATAATATAATATTTCTTTTAAAATCTCTTTTATGTCAATTTTGACACTATTCAATAGTTGATTTATGTGAAACTAATAACATAATTATTACTTAAAAGAAAGTCCATTAAACCAATCCTAATATGTCATATTTTCCTTGAAAATTATTTTAATTCATTAAATGTCTCAAATTATATTTATTTGGGTATTTATAATATGAATTATTTTAATTTTTCACTATTATGCTAATTACTACATCATCATTGTGTCATAAATAAATTTAATTATTTAATGTATAAAAATTATAAATAAAATATAATTATGTATGGAATCTTATTATATTTCTAATGAATATTTAAAATCGACATTATCTTATTTATAAACCTATATTAAAAATGTTTTAGTAAATAAACTTTGATTATAACGCTTTTAACTACTCTTTGTATTAAATAATAATAAATGTCCTAATCTAATCCAAGTGGACATAAATGATAATATTTTATTCCTAAGCTTTTTTTTGGTTGAGATACACTTTTCCAATAGAATTAGGACATGTGTTAGGGTAATATTAATATAATTTCTACCCTTAATTACCCTATTTACTTTTAACCGTGGTAAATAAAAGTAAAAAAGTTACTATTCACAAAATATTATTCTCATCTCATTGAACCAAATTTTACTTCTTGATAATAACCGTGCCTCTCGTATTTTCTAAATTCCATTCACAGAAGCGGTAAAATTATGTTTTATGAAAAATTCAGTTTTCTTTTAACTACCACTTAGTAGTATCACTATTCATCAAAAATGGAAGTTTTTCAAAACAATGCCAAAATTTCACCCTTAGCTATAATTGATATACCGAATTCCAAAATTATTTCTATTTTAAAAAATTCCAAACATATAAGATTCATTAATTAATTTTATAATTAATTCCTGTTGTCACAACAAATAGCGTGTTTTTAAGAAATAATATATATCAGAAGATTGAAAATTGTTTTGGTCCAATTACAAAGTGAAATTAATTCTAATGAACACCATTAGATAAAATGGTAAAAATATATTCTAATTATTCTTTAAAACCACTCAAATTCATAATTTATCACTATTAATTATTTTGATTAAAAAAGTTGTTTTTAATTAATATTTAGTAATTTTCACTATTCATCAAAATATTAAAGTTATCTGAAAAGTACCAAAATTTCACCCTAGGCTCATTTTGTTATTCCAAATCAAAAAATGAATCCCATTTTATAATATAAAATATATATAATTTCAAAAAGTTGGTATTACTTTTCATAACGGCTAGTTTGAATGGTTATGGTGTGTTAGAACTCGGTGTTGCGTACAACACACGCTGTCACATTATTCAAAGAGAAGTGTACCGTAGAAGCGTGGGGTGTTACATTCTCCCCTCCTTCAAAAAATTTCATCCTCGAAGTTTCAAGAATACATATCACATGAAAAGACTCGGGTGATTTTTCATCATAAGTTCCTCGGGTTCCCACGTTGCCTCTTCCATCTTATGGTTTCTCTACAAAACTTTTACCAGACGTGTCGCCTGGTTTCTCAGTACTTGTTCTCTCATATCATGAGTCCTAACAGGCTCTCCACAATAAGACAGATCAGGTTCCAGTTCTAACTTCTCATAGGTGAGTACATGCATTGGGTCAGGCATGTATTTCCTCAACAGAGATACGCGGAACACATCATGAACTTTGGAGAGACATGGTGGCATTGCCAATCGGTAAGCGACAACCCCAATTCGTTCTAGAATTTCGAAAGGTCCGATGTACATGGGACTCAATTTACCTTTCTTACCAAAACTTATGACTCCCTTCCATGGATATACCTTCAAGAAAACATGATCACAGACTTGAAATTCCAAATCCTTCCTTCGATTATCAGCATAGCTCTTCTGCCTACTTTGAGATGCTTTGATGTGATTTTGGATTACCTTCACCTTTTCTATCGTTTCCTGCACTAGTTCTAGACCTACAAGTTTTCTTTCACCAACGTCATCCCAACAGGTTGGTGTGCGACATCTCTTTCCGTATAACGCTTCATATGGTTCTATCTAAATACTCGAATGGAAGCTATTATTATAGGAAAATTATACCAGAGGTAAATATTGATCCCACATACCCTGAAAGTCAAGTGAGAAAGATCTCAACATGTCTTCTATGTTTTGAATAGTTCATTCTGATTGTCCATCTGTTTGAGGGTGGTAGGATGTGCTCAAATGATGTTCAGTATCTAAGGCTTTCTGAAAACTTTTCCAGAATCTTTAAGTAAAACGGGGATCATGATCAGAAACAATCGATAGGGGTACTCCATGAAGTCTCACAACTTCATTAATATATAGTCTTCGTAGACATTCCAGTGGTGAATCTTCTCTTATAGCAATAAAATTTGATGACTTGGTAAGATGATCAACAATAACACATATTGCATCATTCCATCTAGGAGTCTTTGGCAGCCCCATGAAAAAGTCCATCTTAATATTGTCCCATTTCGACTCCGGTATGGGAAGAGGTTGCATGACTCCTCCAGGGTGTTGCCTTCCCGCTTTCACATGTTGAAAAACCATACATTTTGACACAAAATCTGCAATCTCCCTCTTAATAATGTCCCACCAAAAATTTTCCTTCAAATATCTATACATTTTTGTGCTCCCAGGGTGTATAGAGAAATTGGAATTATGAGAATCATCCAGCAATTCCCAATTTAGATCAGTTATATCGGGAACACAAAGTCTCTTCTGGAATTTCAAAATTCCATCTTCATACACAAAGTCTATCAGTCTCCTATTATTCACAGCTTTAATCTTCATTTGAAACTCTTCATCATCAGTCTGAGAACTCTTAATCCTTTCTAGTAAAGATGGTTTGGCAATCATTTCAAAAATCATTGATGTTTCTCCTTCCCTGGTTATTCCCATGTCCATCTTCACTAGATCCATGAAAATTGGATCCATTTCAATTCTCATATTGTCCAAAACTCCATGATCTTTTCTGCTCAAAGCATCTTCATCCTTGTTTGCCTTCCACGGGTGGTAGTGTATCGTGAAATCATAATCCTTGAGTAAATAAATCCATCTCCTTTGCCTCATTTTGTGTTCTTTTTGTGAGAAAATATACTTCAAACTCTTCTGATCAGTATAAATCTCACATTTTTCACCATATAGGTAGTACCTCCGTATATTCAATGCAAATATCACATCTGCTAACTCGAGATCATGAGTAGGATAGTTTTTTTCATGAATTTTCAACTGTCGTGATGCATAGGCAATAACTCTATCATTCTGTATAAGGACACAACCAAATCCTTTTTCGATGCATCACTATAAATAATGAACCCATCATTCCCCGATGGTAGAGTCAATATTGGAGCATTGACTAATCTTATCTTCTGTTCTTCGAAACATTCTCCATAATATTTTGTCCCAAAAAAATTTAACCCCTTTACGTGTGAGCTTTGTTAATTGGTTAGCCAATCGGGCAAAATTCTGGACAAAACATCGATAATAACCTGTTAAACCAATAAAACTACGTACCTCAGTTATATTCATAGGTTTTGGCCATTCTTGGATTGCCTTGGTCTTAGAAGGATGAACAAAGATTCCATCTTTAGAGAAAATATGGCCAAGAAAAGAAATCTCTTGAAGCCAAAATTCACACTTGCTAAACTTCTCATATAATTCATGCCTTCTTAGAGTCTTCAAGATAATGCACAAATGATTTTCATGATCATAGTAGCTTTTGGAGTATACTAAGATATCATCAATAAATACCACCACTGATTCATCGAGATACTCCTTGAAAGCTCTATTCATCAGATCCATGAATACAGAGGGTGCATTAGTCAATCCAAAAGGCATTACAGTAAACTTGTAATGCCCGTACCTGGTTCGAAATGCTGTCTTCGGAATTTATTCCTTCTTCACACACAACTGATGGTATCCAGATCGAAGTTCAATCTTTGAATAGTATTGAGCTCCATGAAGTTGGTCAAATAAATCATCAATGCGTGGTAGGGGATACTTGTTCTTTATTGTTATAGCATTGATCTCCCTGTAGTCGATACATAACCTCACAGATCCGTCTTTCTTTTTAACAAAAAGAACAGGGGCTCACCATGGAGAAACAATAGGGCGAATAAATCCCTTATTACTCAATTCCTCTAGTTGTTTCTGTAGTTCAACTAATTCTACAGTGGCCATTCTATAAGGGGTCTTTGATATAGGCCTTGATATAGGAATTAAATCAATGTCAAACTCAAATTCTCGTTCTGGAAGATGTCCAGGTAAATCTTCCAGAAATACATCTACAAATTCTTTCACAATAGGTACATCTTATATTTGAACATTCCTTTCCTCACCCACAATTATTTCATTCTCTTCCTCCCCAATAATTGAATTTAGTTGAGCTACTGGGGGTGGATCTAGATAAGAATTAGGTGGTGATGATTCTGCTCTAAAGATAAGGTGTTCCTTAGCATCATCATCAAGAATCATAACCTCTTTCTTCATACAATAAATCTTCACATCATAATCCAAAGGCCAGTCCATACCGAGGATTATATCAAACTCAATCATAGGTATGACAACGAGATCACCTGATAAATAACATTTATGTGCTCTAATGGGGACTGATTCACAAAACATTGTTTCAATGATACTTCCCATAGGAGTTTTAACTAACAACTCCCTTGTTAAATCAAATTGGAAGTATCTAATTTTCATAGAAAACTGGGAAGATATGAAACAATGTGATGATCCATAATCAAATAATGGATTTTCTAAACTTGAGGAAACCATTAAATTACCTACCACCACGTCTTTCAGAGCTTCTACCTCAGCAGTAGTGATAACATAAGCTTGGCCTTGATCCCTTGGCCATTTCTGAGGTAAGTTCTCCTGAAATTTAGGACATTCATTTGCATAATGCCCCATATCCCTGCAATTGTAGCACTAAACATTGGTAGCTTCCTTCTTCCCCTTGCAATCATGAGCTTGGTGGCCTTTTTCACCACACTTGTAACAGACTCATGTTCCATTCAAGCAAGTACCGGGGTGTTTCTTACCACATTTACCACAGGATGGATATTAAAATTTTCCCTTCCATTCCCAGATTAATCCACTGTTCTCTTCTTCTCATGCTTTTCCTTAAAGTCATATGACTTAGAGAAATCCTTTTCGGTATTGATAGAACATGAGACAATGTCTTCGTACGATGAAAAGGATTATGAGACTAATTCTCGAAGGAGAAATGGTTTTAACCCATCAAAGAAAAGATCAATCTTACTTATTTGGTTACATATATAATCTCCAGAATACCTTGGAAACCTTGTAATGTTAGCCTCATACTTTGCGACATTCTCATCCTCCTTCTGTCTCAGACTCAAAAATTGCCTTTCTATATCTGCTCGATTGTCGTGAGGAAAGTATTTTTCTCATAACAGATCTTTGAATTCCCTCCAATCCATATTTTATACTTCATCATCTTCCTTCGTGTTTTGAATCAATGACCACCATTGATCAGCATCTCCAGTGAGGCGGTAAACTGCCATGATAAATTTTTCCCTTTCACTACTCCCCAAAGCCTGAAATATTTTCTCTAGGGAATTTATCCATTGCTCAGATACTAAGGGATTTGTACTCCCATTGAACATTGGTGGTTGTTTCCTGATGAATCGATCTAAAATTGATCCTCCACATTGCGGATCAGGGTGCTCCATACGGGTAAGGTTATTATTCAAAACCTAAATGAGTTGTCCCAGTATTGTGATTAGCTGATCAGAACCAGTTGAATCACCAGCTCCACTATAATTATCATGAGTAGGAGGGAAATCACTACATGGAGTGTGTGAATTGATACAGTTTCAATTTCTTCCACTAGGTGCCATTTCTAAATAATGGAATAAACTAGATCAGTTTATGAATCAAAATACATAATCCCATACTTAGAAAACACTTAACATAAATTGAACTATTTATGGATATAATCCATAATCATAAGAATGTTTTCTTTGAGGAAGTATATACTCATAAACCCTTCATAATTATTTGTAATGAAATGAGATTTATCCTATGCATATCCACCAGAAGTGTCGTAACCATATGTGCAGCAAGGCCCGTTGTCGTGCACCAGTTCCCGTTCGAGTCTAGCTCAAAGTGGTGTTTTTGGGTTTTACCCCAAGGTATATATGTGCCAGAGCTGCCTCTACCTGCTCTTTTCCAGACAGGGATGTATTGCTCGGAAACCTCACAAAATCTCTACAATACCAATATTCTAGGAAGTTTTTCTATACTAATCCTCAAAGTTCATCTTAGGTTTACGTGCTCTAATCAGAGTTTATCTAAATCTAGCTTCCAAGGTTTTTAATAAACTTCCTCTGATACCAACTGTAACGCCCTGATCCCAATTACCTAGATTCGGTGCATTATTACATAACATTGGCATGATCACAAGAAAGATCAAATCTCGAAAGACCGATTGTTTTAGTAGCCTTGGAAACAGTAGATATATTCATAAAGTTTTACATTACATCAAGAAGTGAAAAAACTACTACAACAACATATTGTCTCCATAATCCACACTATTATACCCTCATAATATCCCTGAAGGTCATTCATAATTTACTTCTTCACTTCCTGGGAAAAATAAAACATAGAAAAGGGGTGAGCTCAAATGCCCAGTAAGGATAACATTATAGCGGAAACTTTCATAAATAATAATAAACATTTAAGGCAATGTATAACTAAAACAAAAGCTTTTTAAACTTGAACTTCAACATATTATGGAAAAAATAAAATTAAATAATGTCATTTACTTATTCACATGGATATTCTAATAATCGAATAATCACATGCAATATCAATAACCACTTTCATAATGATGGAATGAATAATGCCAGACTATCATATCCACATAGCGAAGGCCTCGTGCCAAGACTACAAATAAGATTTTTCCAAGGCCTTATGCCAAAACACTAGTTTGTCTCATGAGACCTACCGATGCATCGAGGAGCTATAGCGGGCTCCACCCGTCACATATTAAGTCCAATTCATTCCCATATGAAAAGGTTTAAACATAACATAAACATTCGTATTAAAACTAGAATACGAAATGTCAATACTTTCACCATAAACTATGAATGGTATAAAAATAGCACATCCACAGTCAATCATATCAAAAGACCTTCAATACAATATAGAAATTTTGTATCATAATAAATCAACATCAAATAAGTGTAAATTCCATCAAAGGATGTTGACATAGATGAATTCAAAACTCTTTTTAGTGAAATATCTCTTTCTATTTTTGAAATAATTTAAGATTCATATATTTATAAATAATACATTTTATTTGAAAATATTCTTATAATATTTTAAGGGATGCTTCGATGATTTTATAACCACGGAAAATAACCGCACCCTCCATATAAGTTAAAAAAACATTCTTACCCTATTTCTGTCGAAACGGTTAAAAAGCACCTTTTTTGGAAAACGACGGAAAGATTCCTTTATAAAACTCTTTTAAAAAGTCAAACAAGGGTACAAATGAATTTAACCCATATTCTTTTAAATAGTAAAAATGTTTTGAAATACATTTTTAAGAAACATGGATGTGGATGATAAAGAGATCCTAGTAGATTATTACGTATAAACAACCTCAGATAATGAAGAGAGTGTGAAATAAACATTACCTTGTACTTTTCCTTGGATGAGGGTAGGTTAAACTCCGGTATAATGGTGAAATAATTGTTATTAAATTATACTATAATCATATATATTAATATTATATCATATATGATCATTTATCATTTATTTGTTAATAAAATCTTAGTATTTTCGTCGTTTAGGGTGTTAACTTACTCATTTTATTTTATATGTTTTGTTATGTAAGCCATGATTTTAATGGATAGTTGTATATTTTTCATATCCAAAATGATGTCAAGTCCTTAAAAATTATTTATAAATCAACAAATGATAATTATACTTGAATGGATATGATGGAGAATGAATCTCATCGCGTTCGTGGAGACGATAGTCCGTACGTACGCACGAGCGACAATATCATTCTTTTGATATTAAAATAATATATTATTGGATAGTATATCATATATAAAGAATCCTTATAATGTTATATTTATTATTTACATGAGTTACACATCATTATTATAACCATCCAAATAATAATATATTGAATAACAATTACACCACGACGTGGAGACAGTAAGCCGTACGTACGCACGTATTGTGACATGTTATTCAAAGGGTGGATAGAATACTGAATATGGTTGTACCATATTTATAATAACATCACAGTATATAGAATATACTGGAGTTATTATTTTATAATGGTAATAACAAATAAAGTAGAAGTGGAAGAATAAAAGAATTTGAAAAAGGGTGGTGAAAACATTAACTCTTCTTCGGGTTCTTCATTTTGATTTGATTTGAAGGGATCCTTAGGTTCGCTTTAGGATCAAACTAAGGCCTCTAGGTTGTATTGAGGGAAGTTGAGAGAGTATTTGGGCATATTTTGGCCGAACCAAAAGGCTTTTAAGATGTGAAGTAATGAGAAGGTGGAGTTCCCTTTTATAAGAGGGGTGATGGGCACCTTTGGAAAAACTAGAAATATTAATTTATAATAAATTCATATTCGGTTTATAATGGCTCAAAAGTAAATTATTTAAATGTTAAGGTGGTTATGGGTCGAAAACAACTCAACCAATAGAATTTAGATAGGTTTGGGTACTTATATTAACCTTATCTTTAAGTAATAACTATATGTTAATTATTTTCACATTTACAATGTCTCTTTATATTTTATATTATATGGTTAATAAACTTACTATATACATCCAAGCGACCCCAATGTGGTCCATCAATGATATAACTATCATGATATAAGTATCTTGGTCTAACCATAGATTTTTCAGAATTTAATATCAATTAATAATATAATATTTGTTTTAAAAACTCTTTTATGTCAATTTTGGAACTATTCAGTAGTTGATATTTGTGAAACTCATAAAAGAATTATTACATAAAAAAAAGTCAATTAAATCAATCCTAATATATCATATTATCCTGAAAAATTAGTGAAATTCATTAAATTTGTAAAATTATATTTATATGGGTATTTATAATATCAATTATTTTAATTTTTCACTATTATGTTAATTACTGCATCATCATTGTGTCATAAATAAATTAAATTATTTAATGCCTAAAAATTATAAATAAAATATCATTTTGTAGGGAATCTTATTATATTTCTAATTAATATTTACAATCGAATTTATCTTATTTATATCCCTATATTATAAATGTTTTAGTAAATAATCATTGATTTTAACTCTTTTAAGTCTTCTTTGAATTAAATAATAATAAATGTCCTAATCTAATCCAAGTGGACCTAAATGAAAGTATTTTATTCATAAGGTTGTTTTTGGTCGAGATAAACTTGTCCAATAGAATTAGGACATGTGTTAGGATAATATTAATATCATTTCTACCCTTAATTACCCTATTTACTTTTAACCATGGTAAATAAAAGTTAAAAGTTACTATTCACCAAAAATTATTTTCATCTTATTGAACAGAATTTTACTTCATGATATTAACCGTGTCTCTCGGATTTTTGAAATTCCATTCACAGAAGTGGTAAAATTAAGTTTTATGAAAAATTCAGTTTTTTTAAGTACCACTTAGTAGTTTCACTATTCATCAAAAATTGATGTTTTTCAGAACAATGCCAAAATTTCACCCTAAGCTATAATTGATATTCTGAATTCAAAAATGATTTCTATTTTACAAAATTCCAAACATATAAGTTGAATTAATTAATTTTATAATTAATTCCCGCTGTCACAACAAATAGCGTGTTTTTAAGAAACAATATATATCAAAAGATTGACAATTGTTTAGGTCCAATATCAAAGTGAAATTAATTATAATGAACACCATTGGATAAAATGGTAAAAATATATTCTAAATATACTTTATACACACTAAAATTCATAATTTATCACTATTAATTATTTATATTAAAGAAGTTTTTTGTAATTAAAATTTAGTAATTTTCACTATTCATCAAAATATTAATGTTATCTGAAAAGTACGAAAATTTCACCCTAGGATAATTTTGATATTCCGAATCCAAAAATGAAGTCCATTTTAAAATATAAAATATATATATTTTCAAAAAGTAGGTATTGCTATTAATAACGGCTAGTTTGATTGGTTATGGTGTGTTAGAACTCAGTGTTGCGTACGACACACGCTATCACATTAATCAAAGAAAAGTGTATCGTAGAAGCTTGGGGAGTTATAGATTCACACTTAATATCCAATCATATTGAGTGTATTTATATTTTTCACACATAATTATGTTTTTTATTTATCCTTAACCAAAGGATACAATCTTTATAAGGCATTTCATCTCAATTTATATTCCATGGAGACTTCTTATTTGTTATACACCAATTCACATTTATTTGGTGAATATAATGTAATTTGAAATATTATATCATGAATAATTTTATTCTCATGAGATTATAAAGTTTATATTACCTCAATTATTTGTATTCAAGTGTCTCTCTATTTGTTCAGAACTCTAACTAAAATATCATTTTGAATGTTTTAATGATTTATTATTCTAAATCATTCTCATTAATGTCCATGTTGTGAAAATGGTTTTATGAATTTATTTATATGGATATTAATGTTTAAAAATTAAAACTCCTTTTAAATGTTTCAATGTGTTATGGGACACTTTGATTCAAAAATCTAGTTTTTAAACGACTTCTTATCAAATATTGTGACTTTTAAATATTTTCAAGAAAAAATTGGGTTATTTCTCTCAAATAGTGTTGATAACTATTTTCATCTATGTTTATATCCTTCATTAATCTTGATTAAGGATAATCTTTTACAATACAATCTACCATATTGTATTGAATGAGTTCTGTTTTACTGTGGATGTGCTATTTTTATACCAATAATGGTTTGTGGAAAAAGTGTTGACATTTCATATGCTAGTTTTATTACGAATGCTTGTGTTTTGTTTCAAACATTTCATATGTGGAATGCGTTGGACTTAATAACTAACGGGTGGACCCCGCTATAGCTCCTCGATGCATCGGTAGGTCTCATTAGAGAAAATAGTGTCTTCAAAATAGGCCTTGACAAAATCTTATTTGTAATATTGGCACGAGGCCTTGACTATGTGGTTATGATGTCCGGAATTATGAATTACATCATTATGAGATTATCTATTGATATTTCTTGTGGCTATTAGACTAGTAGAATACCCTTGACTATGATTTATTATGGAATTATTTACTCATCTCATATTCCCACCAAAAATTGTTCGTGTTTATTATTTGTAAAGGGATGTCTTTTCAATTATTCACCATGCCTAATGTTTATGTTATCTTCCCCTATATTTCTTACTCTTATTGAGGATTTGAGTTCAGCCATTTCGCATGTTTTATTTTCCCAGTATATGATGAAGTTTGTTATGAGTGACTTGCTTTAATAATCTTGGAAGCTTGGATGTTTCTAATGGAATAAATTAGTACAGTTTTTATTTACAAGTTATAATGTTGATCTTATGTTTTTATCTTGATTCCATGACTACTAAACTAATCGGTCCATCGAGACTTGATTCCTTTTAATCATGCCAATGTATTAAAATAATGCATTGGCTCCTGGATTCTGGGGTCGGGCCGTTACAATCAGAGTGTTGATTATATCACTCAACATCCTAACGCAGGCTGGAGTGCACGAGTGAGAATTATTTGTGGAGAGATTCTTTGCAGAGTAAGAACCGATGGTGAGATCCACCACTAGGAGAAGTTAGTTGAGTCATCCACAATATACATTAGGCAGATGACGTAGAGGCCATGTGGACTAGACCTTCCGGTGGACGACCCTATGGCGCATTGTTGGAGGTGCGGAGATCATGAGGTACATGAGTTCTTATGAGGACTAAATCATATTACTCTTTAGGCGGAGAGGGACACATTGCTTTTGACTATCTAAAACCAAGAATAAACGAACAACACATGACTGAGGGACCATCGAGGTAGTGGCAGGGGTTGAAATGACGGGGTCCATACGGTGGTGTGCCTGGAATAGGATCAGTTCATGCAGTAGGTTGTGGATAACGATTAGAGGATCTACAACCACCACCCTCAAGTGGTCCACCCTGACCATAGAGAGTAGGTGGATATTGGAGATCTCAGCTTCAGGCCGGTGAGGCCTACAACCACAGTACTCTAGAGATGAGTTCAGGTATGATATGTGTCTACTCCACCCTAGTTTCAATACTTATAGAGACATGTTCCAATTACTCTTTCTTTGAAAAGACTCTCATTGGGATCTTGGAAATTCTGGTAGATCCATTGGATCGATACATTCAATTGGAAACTTCTACTGGTAAATATTGGGTGATTAAAAATTGGTTCTGGTAGTGTGAGGTTACTATAGGAGTTGAGATTATTAGCTTCAAAGTCTTATAAGAAGCATTGAGGCCATATGATGTCTTCATGGTATTGACCGGTTATCCACGGTCCATGCTCAGATTGATAGTTTAGGCACAAAGTGCAGTGTGTCTGTAATGATGATACCAGGTTTTCCATCACCGATGAGAAGGAATCATTTGTAGAAGAGTATGGAATTACTCAGATGTCTAAGTGGCCAATCACTGATCAGTTCGATAGCCTTTTCCTCAGAGCAGTTGGCGTATGGAGGCCGATTTATCCAGCAGTGGTAGACCAGTATGTCGATGTCATTACTAATGATGTTCTTGGACTACATCCTTGAATATAGGTAGACTTATACATCAACCTATACCCCAAGATGGAACTGAAATCTACACTATCATATCAGGTGTCTCTTGTTGTTATTCATGAGTTGCGCATACAGTTGGATAACCTTTAGTGGAAGGGGCTCATAAGGCCCAGTTTTTCTCCATGGGAATCCCCGATTTTTTTCCAAGAAGGAATTTGGGAGTATGAGGATCTGTATTGATTATCGTCGCCTTAACCAGGTGACCATGAAGAACATGTATCCAGTCTAGAAGATTTATGATCTCTTCAACCATCTAAAGGGAGGATGATATTTTTCGACAATAGGCCTTAAATCAGGCTATCAACATATCAGAGTATGGGATGAGGACGTATAGAAGACAACCTTTAGATATCGGTATAGTGATTATGTGTTCTGGTTGATTCCCTTTGGCGTGAACAACAATCTGACATTGTTCATGGGGGCTCATGAACATGATTTACCAGCCTTACCTCAATTGCTTCATGGTGGACTTCATTGACGGCATTTTGATATACTCAGCATTATAAGAGGTGCACGCTGCGCACCAAGAGATAGTTTTGGATACACTCCAAGAGCACCAGATTTATTGAATGACCTTGAAGTGCCACTTCTGGATAATGGAAGTCCACTTCCTGGGTAACATTATCCTGGAGGCTGGAGTTGTCATTGATCTGACAAAGATAGATGAAGTGATTTCTCTGGAGCCACCCAAGAGTGTGACAGAGGTGTGGAGTTTCATGGGATTGTATAGGTACTATAGGAGAGTCGTATATCAATTTTCCAATGTTTTGAAACCATTGTCAGATTTGACGAAGAAGGGACATCATTTTCTTTGGAATGAGAGATTCTAGAAGAGTTTTCAGGAGTTGACGTAGAGGATAATGAGTGCCCCCATATTGAGGATACCAGAATAAGGAATTGTGTATGTAGTACACTATGATTCATAAGGGACCATAATAGGTTGTGTCCAGATGTAGGAGTGAGCAGTGATCTCCTATGAATAACGACATTTGAGAAAACACTATAAGAATTATACTACCCTTGACCAGGAGATGGAAACAGTGTTCTTTGCGCTAAATATGAGGCTGCACTACTTGATGGGTGAACTCTTTATTGTTTACTATGATTAAATTAGTCTCAGGTATAAATTATCATTGAAGGACCTGAACTGAAGACATCAGCAATGGATATATTTCCTCAATGACTCTGAAATTGAGATAGTCTACAATCCCGGGAAGGGGAACGTAGCAGTAGACGCACTCAGCATGAGTTCTGGTCTACAGTTGCTGAGTAAGGTTACAGATCATCTAACCAAGTTGGAGATATCATTTGTGGATAGAGATAGAGGTGATTAAATTTATTCTATGACAATCAAACCCCCACTTCTTAAGTATGTTTGGGAGTATCAGCTTTGATATGTTGACTTTGAGGCACAACATGCTTAGATATCCTCAGGAATGTTTTCTAAAAAAATTTCTGAAGGTGGGGAGCACATTTTTCTCTTAAAAATATGCACCATGGTACCGGTGATGCTACCATAGGAGTTGTTGAGTGATTTCCCCATATCCCCTTTGGTGGTACATCCAGGAGTGGTGAAGTTTGTATCATGATGACTCACTCGTCAGCAATGAACGATGGGCATCATGTTCCAGCAGGCTCAATATAGTCAGTTGAGGAATGAGAGTGGAAGATGGATGGTACCTCTATAGACATTATGAAAGGTATACCACGTATGTCTAGGGGCCATGATTTCATATGGGTGATTTTTTACCAACCTACGAAGTCGGCCCACTTCCTATCAATCTGTGAACATGGATCAGTCGAGGGCTTGGGAATCCTCTAAATGAAAGATATTGTATGTCTCCACAGGGTTACATCAGTGATCCTCTCAGATTGAGATTCACTTTTTAAATACCTCTTATGGAAGGGGTTGAAGGAGGCATTCGGGACCCAACTATGCTTCAACACCACCTTTCACCCTCACATTGATGTTTAGAAGGATCAGACCATACAGACACTTGAGGACATTCTTCGTGCTTGTGTCCTTGATTTTGGCCGCAGTTGGGAGGACCACTTTCCACTTGTGGAGTTCTCATACAACATTAATTATAGCTCCACCTTTGAAATGGATCTGTTTGAGGCTATGTTGGGTGACCATGCAGATCATCTCTATGCTGGACAGACCGAGGGGAGTCGGCACTTTTGGATAAAGAGTTGGTATTTTCTACCGTAGAGAAGGTGCAGATCATCCAGGAGTGGATAAGTACTACACAGAGCCAGATGAATTATATTGTCGATAGGAGACTGAGTCCCATAGAGTGTGAGTAGGAGGACCTTGTCTTCCTATGGGTCTCACCCCGATGAAGATTACTAAGGTTTGGCCAGGGTGGAAAACTATCTATAAGGTTCATCCGACCATTCCAAATCCTCATAAGATTAGATGAGGTGGAATGCCATCTATATCTTCCCCCATAGATGCAGAAGGTGAAAAATGTTTTCCATGTGTCTTATCTGAGGAGGTACATGCATGATCCATCGCACGTTATCGACTGGTGCGAGTTGAACATTGATAATTTGGCGATGTTTGCGGAGTTCCCAATGGAGATAGGGGTTCTACAAGACTGGGTCCATTGTGGGAGGCCGATTACTTTAGTGCGAGTTTGTGGGATAAAAGGAAATCATTAGGAGAGAACAGGGGAGCGAGATGCTCATATGTAGGCTCAGAACACCCATTTGTTTCCTTTTTTTGTATATTTCGGTGAAAAAACTATCTAAGGTGGGGAGAATGTAATGACTCAGATATTCCATTTAAATTTTATTTAAATTATTTGGGATTATTACGAGTCTTGTCAAAAAGTAGGATGAGATTTAAAGAAATAGTTTGCTCCGAATGAAATTTTGATCTTTTTTTAAGGTACGTTCAGTAAATGTGTGATCAAGAATTCCTAACTATTAAACTGGTTCATGGAACTGAAATCTAAGGGCATTGATGAACTTGTAGCGCCGAGATTCTCTTAAGGAAATATTAACGTCGACCGTAGTAGGTTGGGTGAAAAAGTTAGTTTTTTGGACTTTTTGGAAGGATAATAAGATAACATAAAAATGGTATTTTATATTTCCTACCATTTCATGATCCATGGTGTTCGGGACCATGGAGGTTGTCCGGAATTTAATAAAATATATAAAATTCTGGATTACACATATGATGTTTATCAACACATCTTTTAATTAATAGGATCCTTATTTACCCCTACTAGTGAGCCATTAATTGAATAGAGGCTTGATCAGTGTAATTCATCCTATAGATTTTATAATTGTTTAAAAATGGAAGTGGGAGGAAGATTGGTTGATGATATCCCATGAATCACTGAAACTCTACCCTTCTACCGATGAACGAAAGCTTGAACGGTGCCTATGTAGGAAACGATCTAGGATCGACAAAAGTCGGTGTCTTCAACGAACATAGATACTCTTCCACAAATGAAAAATCACCCCATGGAACTTGAGTTGGGGGTTTTGTCTTGATTAATTTTATGAGTTTAAAGGCGAATTAATGTCACCATTGTTAAGATGCTAACGTGGAGGGCACATGCCAAATGAAAAAGGCTCGAACCCTCTGCTTCATTGATCATTATTGCGTTCATCGTAGGAAACTGGAAAATAGATTGGAAAGATGAAAATGGGATCTAGACAATATTGGCAGCATCCATGGAGGCTAGTAGATACTTTCAAAAGGGAAAACATACCACCAGAGCTCACCTGGTGGCCCGCGGAATACCCATTGGTGCGGTGGCACATGTGGGTGAAGGGGACTGCCGACGCTCACCAGTTGCGTAATGGGGAATATGGCTTTTAGATGGCCCCATTGGTAGAAGAGAGGCCTACCATTGTACTCCACTGATGGACGACGCAGCTTTGAATCCATAGTGGTGGGGGACCCACACCCTTTGGGTATCACGGACAACAAGACAGTGACACGTGGCGCCTCCGGTTCAAGAGTCGAATGGCTCTTGGGCTATTCAGAAAAAAGCAACAGTGCAACCCCTAATGCTGGTGACGCCCAACCAGAGGGCTCGCCATGTCCGTTGCCCAGTGGGCCGAAGCCACTGCGGCGCAGCCCAACCGATTTGGGTCGGGCCAGTTCACGGCCCAGCATGTTCAGGCTTGGCCGGTCCCTGGCCCTACAAGTTTAGGCTGGGCAAGGTCGGACCATGGTTGGACACAAACACAGTAGGGTCCACCCAAAGCGGGTCGAGTCGGCTCAGTCCTAGTGGGACCGGGTCAGTCTGACAGGGTGGGACCAAACCCAGACTCATTTTGGCCCAGATATGCTTAAAATGCCATATCTCCCAAACTAGATGACTGTATGAAAAACCGTCTATGGAATTGGTATCCATGGAACAAGGTGGTACTTTTTGGATAATCCACCCGAGTTTTGTAGAATTTCGGAATACAGACATGTTGGATCGAACCCGAATCGACTCGGGCCCTCAATAGAAAAATGCCTATAACTCACAGACCGAGCGTCCGATTGACGCACCATCTATTGCGTTAGAAGACTTATGACATTAGAACTCATTGGGATACTTATTCACAGGACATCATTCAATTTAAAATAAGAATTATGGCTTGAGTAATTATCCTTTCTGAACCAAGTGTACTATGCACGTTAATCTAGTGGCCGACTAAGATGTGAAGAATGAATATCGATCCTTAGTGGATCAGCACAGACCAATCCTCTATAGATCAGAATCCAATAATCATTTTTAGATCAGAACCTAGAGATACTGTGGGGATCATCACCAAGAGATCTAATTTGGATCATCACCGAGTGATCCTGTGTGTTTCATCCCTAAGTGATCATATGTGGATCAACACCGACCGATCATTTGTGCCTCAACAACTAGAAATCATGTGTGGTTCAGCATAGAGAGATCATGTGTGGATCATCACTGATAAATCTTGTGTGGGTCTATAGCAGATCCCCTTGATAGAATAAGATGATATAGCTTTATGACTAATCATATGTAATTTTATATTTAAGTTATACCTGGTTTTAGCTGAGTATTTTCCTTTATGTTTTGTGATTGAGATCATGTGTTTTGTTTTTCCTCAGTTGAATTATGAGAGTCCTTCGGGGGTCTCGAGGTTCATGCAGGGTATTGTTATACTCAACCCTTCTTGGGCTTCACCTGAACCATGTTGAGTCTTGTGAAGACGAGTAGTAGCTCGACCAAGACTATAATAGCCAGGACTAGGTGGTATACAGAGCTGACTAGTTGACAGGGGTAGCTGTGGAGACGAGTTGTACTAACCCTTCAGGAAGGATCCTTGGTGGATGATCTCAGGATTTGTTTTATGTTTTCTATTATATTATTATCTTTTATGTTGGGCTTATAATTCGACTCTATTAACTCCAGTACTTACTATTACACTTATTTTCGGTTACTAGTTATGGTTTCACATTACTTTTCCATTGTTTTTTACTTTTTCATAGTGTACCTTTCTTATGTTTTTACAATTTTTGAAGCAATGCCTTCCCATTTTCGTGAAATACCACTATGATTCTTATCTCTAACCACTGGAATATGGAAGGTGTGCTTGGGGTTGTAACGGCATGAGCCCTGGTGGTCGGGTCCTGAAAATATTCATGTTCTATAATATAATTGTTTTATTAATCCTCATCTAAGAAAAAATTAATAGAGGTTCATGACTAGGATTTTGAGATAGATAAAATCATATTGAAAAAACAATTTAAGAGAATATGGCTTTAGTTGATAAGGGATAAATAGTGGATCATGGGGTGTATGGGAGATCCTAGAGAAAGAAAAATAATAGAGTAAGGTATAATGTCAATTATGGGGGTACAAATGAGAAAATTTAAAATCTCATTGGGATTAATTATTTTATATGAGAAATCATATTTATAAATTATAAATAAAACATTCTAAACACAAACTAAAATAATGTAGTATGTGGTAGTTTGAGTTGGAAATCACAATGATTTTTTTTAAAACAGTTCTTTAAATAAAAATAATGAATGTAAGCGTGGAATAAAATTCAGTCAATATAAATGCACCAATATTTATAAAATCATTGTTTATACAATAATCTAGGGAAAATATGTACTTATTACACAATTTATTATCAAAATTATATCTATATAAATCAATCATATTGGTATTCAGTCTGTAACATAGAACCAAACTTTTATTATTGACTCATAATTCAGTTAACTAATGAGATATGGAACCAAAAAAATATATTTAAACATATTTTATAACCCACATATATGTTTATGAATAATTATTCATACAATATTTTTTGAATTCCAAGGGGAAATCACTCAATTAAAGATATAATGGTTATGCTCAAGGGATAAGTATAGATATGAATGAAAGAATAATCTGTGAAACCCAACTTGAAAAATTATAAAATAACAACAAAACTATAAAATATCGCTCTATTATGTAGCTTTAAACTAAAGATATCCCCAATCATTCATAAAATGAGAGACTTCCTAAATAAACGAAACCAACTCCAGATTAAACAACAACTGAGTCCCACTGAAGACGATGACCCATGATCCCTGGTGATAACAGAATTCTCACATTAAAATTTTCTTTCCAGAGCTATTTTCCAGATTTCATTTATATTAAAAAAACTCCACATTTAACATTTTTTATATCTTAATGTATCATCATCTATATCTAACTCATACTCTATAGAGGATGAAATTAAAAAGTGAGTTCATTATCTCCTATAAAATCAAAACAAAATCGAAACAAATATCTTAAGGAGAGAGAATGTTAAACTATTATATCCTTTGTAGATAAAAAAACTTAGTATAGAACTTCTCATCATAGTAGGAAAATAATTTATCACTGTTGTCAACACATAAAAAATGTAGAAATACGAGAAACCATAACTTTATTACTCATTAATTCATGATTTATTAAAAACAATTCACATAATAAAACTTGGAAGATCAAGAAGTCTAGAATCTTTTTCAATTAGGTTAATTAAATAACTCCTCAAAGTAACAATTACATCATATTTATTGAAAACAATCCTAACATGCTCACACTTAAAAATGCTTGGGATAACCCAGGGTCATTCATAAGAAAGGGGTGAGATATAAAACCCTGTAAGGGAATAAAAAAGGAATAACATTAAAAAATTAATACATGTTAGACAATAAAAATATCAAATGGAATAAAGGATTGAGTCTCAAAAACATGAACAATGAGGCATGTCTTATAATGAGAATCCTAGATGTAACATAGGAAATGTGGAATCACCTTAAAACAATGCATCAATAACATTTGTCAAGGGTAAATTCTAGAACATCACGATGGATAAAGTCAGATAGTGGAATTGGGTTTACTACTTATCTTATTAGGATTTACTAGAAGACTAAACATTACCCAATATATTGGAGTGCTTTATAATTTAGGATGCACCCATCACATTAATTTAATTCTCTTTCTTAAGTGTTCATAGATCATAAAACATGTATTCATTCATCATCATAAATTAACACATTATAAAGGAGTGTGTAATACATAAATTTAATTCACCAAAGAAAAATTATATCCTCATATTGGTGAACACACTTATTAGAAAATTGGTATGGGTATTCCCTACACAATTGTTCGGCAAGAAAAATTGTGTTGAAATTTTAGCATCACAACAGGTGCATGTGAATGTTCATGGTAGGTCTTGGTGTGAATTAAAAGGGGTATCCAATCATTTATAAATAAAATGGATAGTATGTTTGATATGGAGGAATATATTACAAAATTATGAATTAGAGATAAATGGAATAAGTTAATTAAGGCAGTAGAATAAAATTGAGAAAGAGAAGAATGTTTATAAAATCATGGCATAGTAATGGGTGTACATAAAGATTCATGGGAAGGGTAAATGAGAGTGAAATGGGGATATGAACATAATTAAATAAAAAGGGATGAAATTGGGATGTATAAAGAATACCCCAAACATGAACCCAATGAATTGACATGGCATAACAAAAAAGAGGTTCTTGATTAAAAAGAACCATGAAAGATCCCTTATAAAATTTTTCATCTGACTTCATAACAATTATATGATCATTTATATATTATAATCATTATTTATTAATAATATTTTGATAAGATATTTTTTATTTAAAAAATAAATTAATTTATAAAAATAAACCTCTTAATTGAAATTGAATACTAATTAAGATAAAATTTGGGTTTTTTGTAAAAAAATTATAAAGTAATTATTAGAAGAATATATAATAATTTTTATATTTAAAATATAGTAAACTTATTCATATTATTATTTTAATGATACATATCCCCTTAATACAGTATAATATTTCCAAAGGGTGAGGTGTGCGGCATTGAGACTTTCATGGGGTGGTTAGAAGTACATGGATTGGGTCATGAACTAGATGAGTTTGAACATGTCCAGTAAAAAGTTTGACTCATGATTATGTTGTTGGATTTTAATAAGGGGTGATTCAATGGAAACCTCCATGGATTCAATATCCCATGGAATCTCTGATAAATGGGTTCATAGTGTATAATCTTACTGGTTGAGACCATAACATCAATATTATGTGTCTATTGGATTTGTAAAACCATTTTTTATATTAACTTTGTTATCAATATTCAATGGGTATATATTATTTTTTAATAACTCAAAACGGTATTTTAAATCCAACAGGATAATATAAAACCATAATTTTTCAAGTGTTTTCATTAATCATATTATATAATAAGACTTTTAATTTAAATATAAGTGGAATTTTTTTAATTGATTAGGTTGTTACAATCGACCTCCTTTAGAAATTTTATTATTTGAATTTTCATTTCCATAATAAAATAGATAGTGGTGACCCTTCTTAATAATATTTTTAAGGTTTCCAAATATCTTTTTCAAACATGTGGTTTATCCATTTCACTTTGACAAGGTTCATTGTTTTATATCATAGAAATTTTACTCTATGATACAATATTTTAATTAGATTCTCCAAATATGAGAGGTAATTCTACTTTGATAACACCTTTGGATTGAATTCATGTGAGGAAGATGGTATATACTTCTTCAAAAGGGACACATGGAATTCATCATGTAGTTGAGATTTTTTAGGTGATTTTCATAGTCGATATGCAACTTCTCGAATGTAATTAAGGATATAAAAGAGGCATTTTTATATTAGACTAAGCTTTCCCTACTTTCCAAATATTATTAATTTCATTCATGGGGATATGCATAGGAATACCATTTCTAAGATACCAATTCCTGATTTCATCAACTATTGTCATCACAACTCTTATGTTGACTCTAAGTATCCTTGATGTACTACCTAATGGTATTACCATTTTCTACCATTTCCTTGAACATTACAGGATCAAGCTATTTTTATTACCTAACTTCATCACAACATGCATGTGTTCATCACATCTTACCATATAGGAAATCATAGGAAGCCATTTGTATGCTTGAGTGTAAATATTTATTGTATGGGAAATATACTAGAGGATTATTTTAATTCCATCCTCCATTGAAGTAAATAGAGTTTGATCTCAACAAGCCCTATAGTATCTGGGTAGTACTCTCATATTTTCCATCATTTTGAGGGTGATATGCCATGGGGATGTTCATCTCATTATTTAATGTGTTTTGGAGGCCCTTTTAGAACATGTATTTGAATCATATATCTTGATAGGATACAATGATTGTGGTGTTTCATTCATCACAAACACTTCTCTAATGTTTATCCTTACTATTTTATCAAGTGAGAAGTCACCACGAAACAAAATGTGTTGTTAAGTCTTTATAACATGATCCACCAAAACCCATATAACATTATTTCCTTTTGATTTCATTGGAATAATAGTGGAAAATTCTATCATGATGTTTTCCCATTTCCTTATTTGTATAGGTAATGGTGGCATCATCCCCTTTTATGTTTTCCTTTCGACATTCACTTGCTGAATAATAAGACATATTTATGTATAAAATTAATTACCCTTCTTCAATTTGTCCCAATGATAGTTCTCTTAGAGATATTGAAATATATTTCTTCTTCTTGGATGGATGGAGAAAGTTGATCTATGAAAATAATTCAAAAACTGCTTCTTTAACTAATGATTTGATGGTAAATAATGTCTTGACCAAAATATCACAACTTCATGCTCATTAAATTGATCTATAAGGTTTTCTGTTTAAAAATATATTCTACAACTTTATGAAATCCTACAACATTTAATTGATCAACCTTTATATTCTACAAAATAGATGGTTGATAAATTGGTTGGGAAATGATCGATGATGGTGCTTGATGTAGGATTCATTTCCCATCCTTTTCAAATAAAATATGAATGTATCACTATCAATTATCTACAATGATAGAATTACTGGATTCATTCTATGAAGAGAATCATCCACTTTTTTGACTTCCTAGGATGGTAGTTAATTGATAAGTCAGAGTCTTTTATTCTCACTAACCATGGTCACTATTGAATGTTCAACTCTTCCTATGTGAATATATTCCTGATGCTTTGTGATCTGTATATATTTAACATTTCTCACAAAGAGACAATTCTACCATATTTTTAATGAAAATATCAATTTAGATAACTCCAGATCATGAACTGGGTAGTTTTATTCATGATATATCATTTTCAATGAAGCATAGGTTGTCGCATAATCATTCTTCATTAAGACACATCCCAATCCCTTTAGTGATGCATCATTGAATATCATGAAATTTTAGCCTCTTTGGGTAGTGTGAGTACACGTGTAGTGGTAAGACACTTTTTAAACTCATTTATGATCTCTTCATATTCCACATTCCAAGTAAACATGACTACTATCTGAGTTAGCTTGGTTAGAGTGTTTCATAATTTTGAAAATTTCTCACAAATCGATTGTAATACCAAGCCAATCCAAGGAATCAATAGATATCTATCAAAGATATAGGCAATGTACATCCTCAAATTTATTCTATTTTTGAAGAGTCTAATAATTTCTCCTTTATTTTGATAACATTTCTCAAAAATGAGACTTCCTTCAACCAGAACTCCATATTTCCATACGTGGCAAAAAACATATACTTTCATAAGTATTTTAGCACAGTTATTTGATGCTCCTCATTCTCCTAATTTATTTTATATAATATTACAATAAAATATATAAGGAATACCATATTTTCTGAGGTAATTTCTAAACACTCTATTTTTCATGTTTGTGGACATTATAGGGGCATTAATGAGTTTTATTGGAGCTCATAGTGCCTAATACTTATACAAAACCAGTATTGTAGATATCCTCATTATCCAGCCATACTTTGTAATACCATGAGCATATGTCATTCTTTAATAGGTATTGTGGTCCATGAAAAATATTTAACAAGTCAATGATCCATGGAATAAGATACTTGTTTTTATTGTGATCATGTTGATCTCACGATAATCAATGAAAAGGCACATTGACCCATCTGTCTTCTTGATGAAGATGACTGCTGAACAAAATGATGAATCAGTTGGGTATATGAACCATTTATCTTAATTATCCAACATATTTTTCTTCATCTTATTATGTTTCAAAATGTTTATTAAATATAGAGTCTGTAAAAACGGTAATTCCCTATGTATATGATTGATTGAAAATTCAAACTCTTGTCTAGGATGAATACCAAGAAATTTTTCAGGAAACACATCAGCATATTCCCTCTAAATGGGCATGTCTTCAATGATTATATTATTATTATAATAAATCATATAAAATATATATAAATGCTCATTGTAGAATAATATCTTCTTTTGTGATGATGGTTCTAAATATTATTGATCCACCTCCTTGCAATTATACATAATTTTTGGTCGATTTGCGACACGAAGAGTGATTTCCTTCTCGTGGAAATTTATGTTGGCTATATATAGGGAAATCCAATACTTTCCATGAATTGAATAAAATTACACCCATGTTAGTATCAAATTTTATTCTGGAAATCCACCGCAAAACAGATAGGGTTTGAGTTATATACTTGGGATTAAATGATTTCCCCTTTTTACATTTTTATTTATAGTTATACTTCCATACCCTGTGGTGTTGTTTGAATAATTCTATGAAACATTAATGATATGAAGAAATGTGATAAACTATAATCCAAGAGTATGTGTTCTATTATTGAATGAATAACTAGCATACCTATCATTAGATCATTGTCAGTATCCACCTTAGTGGCTGTGATGTAAGAAGCTCACCCTTTCTGCCTTGGAGGTTTTTGGCTGTTTGGGAAAACCCATCACTTAGAGCATTGGTTTGAAATGTTCCATGCTTCATTGAATTTTAATAAATGAACAATGCACTAAGGGGTTTTTGGATAATTATTATTATTTGTCTCACTAGTTGGATTCTCCCGCCACTAATTGTATGCTATGTGTCCTTCCATCTCATGACTGGAGTGTCGTTCCACATAGACTATTTTCAAGTTATTTTTAATGCACTATTGAAAAGTGGGATGTTGGAATTTCTTAAGAACAATAGATTTTTTATCAGACTACCAGAATTAAACTCTACTATCCACATCTTATCGTCACGATACCCTTGAGATTATTTGATCTCCATCATGACGTTGAAGGAATATCAGAAAATATTCATATATCTCATGATGTCTTAGTTCACGTAGGATTTTTTAGCCTAGGTTTTAACCCCCATTAAAGTAATTAACCATTATTTCAGGGGTAACAAAAAATTCAATGGTGTATCATTCACATCTTGTACTGTTTTCCCCAACAAACCCAAATAGATTACCCATCTATTTTATTAAGGGAAAGGAAATCCATTTTCATTTTAATTTTTAGAGTGTGAGGAAAATATTTCTGAATTTTTGTTTCATAATTCTTTCCCCACATGAGTTTGATCAATTCCTTAGGCTTCATATTCATTATCAACGCACAAAAATGATCAGATTCTGCCACCATATGATGAAAAATCAGTATAACGCTATCTTTTGTAGGAATATTTCGGATGGAGATGATATTCTAAATGGAGTTGATCTACTATTCCAAGATTAAGGGTTGATATGATCCACTAAAATCATGAGGGTTTTTTCATATAAATCTCTCAATTTTATATTTTTCCCTCTTGTGGGTATTTAGATTCTCCTCTATGTTCATGTTTTTCTGCAGATCCTGAGTGAGCACAGTTTGAATAATCATAATGTTCTCTATTCCTTCTCTCATCGGGTTGGAAATATTGTTGGGGTAGTTATGACATTATATTATTTAAAAAATTGTTCATATTTTTTCCATTGGATTGTTTAAATTTGAAAATATGGATTTCTATTTTTAATCTATGAAATAGAAAAACTTAATTATAATGACATTTAAATGATAAATTATGTATTTACATAACATATGAATTTATTGAATTTAATCTATGTTATCAATGATCAAATTTTAAACATATAATCTTATGCGTTTTTATCCCATAATAATGGTTTGTAATAAGATTATGAATTTATTAATGAATATCCCCATGAGAGTTTAAACAAGGTGTGTAGAAAAGCATATTGTCAATCCCTAGTTCTCGGTTGAGACTAGATCAATGAGGTATTTTATTGTTTCACCGATATAGGCATCTGTTCCAGAGACACATCCACTTGTAGCGTCTAGAAATATTTGTATTTTCTTGATAAAAAATCACTCTATATATACCAAATCATTTGTATGATTTCTTATAAGATGTTTTTTCCATAATTATTTATTTATCATTTTAAAATACTCTACCTAGAAAGTACTAATCCTTTTTTACACAATATATAAAAAACCTTCTCATTATTACACATTAATTCATGATTTATAATCAATGATCTCACATATTAAATCCCATAAGATAAATAATTATTGTGTATCATGGAATTAGAAGAATTATAGAACAACTTAAAAAAATATTTACATAACCTTTATTAAAAAACGTCCTTGACATGATTGTACATAAATATACAAGTGATTACTTGGGGCATAGAACAGAAATCAGAAATATACAATGACTATTAAGGGAATAAACATGGAAAAACATGATGAAATTAAAAAACATTAGATAATATGCATAAAAATGTGAATAAATGAGTGATATTTATACACATGAAGAACGAGGCTTGTTATAGAATGAAAATCATGAAGACAACATGGAAAATGTGGAAACATATAAAAAAACAACATCATAAACATATATTAATAATAAATTACAAAAAATCATGATGAAAAATGTTCTATAAAAAATCTAGTTTAATTCCTATACCAACATGAAATTCGGACAAAACATTTCCCAACATATCATAGAACTATTTAATTCACGGTTCACCCATCACATTTATTTCATTCTCATTCTTAATGTCTTCAATTAGATAATACAACACAAATTATTTAAAAATATAATGTATTCCATGATCAATGAATGTGGAATAAATACTTCTATGTCTATAATAAATAAGTATATGTGTATAAAATAGAACACCCTTGATCAGAAAAGGGTATAAATATTAACTACACAATTTTTTATAATGTAAAGAATACTGAAATTTTTGTAGCATTAATGGCGTATGAATATTCCTATAAGGGAATGAAGAGAGTAAAAGGGTTCCCTAATAATTTATAATTAAAATGGATATTAATTTGGATATGGAAGAACATATTTCCAAAAAAATTAATTGGACATAAAAGGAATAAGTTAACTAAAATACAATAATAAAGAAGCGAAAGATAAGAACCCTTACTGATTTTTTACATGGTAACGGGTGCATATTAAGGTTAATGGTAAGGTAAAATGTGGATAAAAGGGGGATATAATTATAAATACATAATATATTTGTATTTGGGTGTATAAAATATATATAAAACATGAAAAAATTGAATTAATGTTATATAAAATAAAATAGGTTCTTGAAAAAAATGAATAGTCGAATATCACTTATAAGATTTAAATTTGAATTCAAAAAAATTATATGATAATTTATATTTTAAAAAATTTTATAACAATAATATTTTATTAAAATATTATGTATATCAAAAATACAATAATTTTAAATATAAATTTCATAATTTAAATTTAATACAAAATAAAAATAAAATTTTTGTTATATTGTATGAAATCAATTATCACTTATAATGTAATGAAATGTTGAAAATATAAAAAAAATCTATTGAAAATAATATATATATATATATATATATATTATATTATTGATTCATATACATTTAATAAACTATAAAAAACATTAAGGTAGTTGTGTGCAATAGAAATTCTTTCACTTGGTGGTTCAACGTAAATGATTTGGGTCATGATCTCAAGGAGCTTGAACTTCTCCTATTAACGGTTCCAGACATGATTAAATATTTCAGTATTATAATTGTATTGATCTAGGGAAAATCCTAGTGATGATTTATCCCATAAAATCCATTATTAATGGGCCTCCCAAGGAACAATAATAATAGTTGATGCCATCACTTCCTTTATCTATGTCAATTGAATTGGATAAAACAATATATATTTATAAAAATCATCTAATCACTATTAAAAAAATTTATAAATGGTAATGACAAATAAATTTATTTTAAATCCAAAATGAAATAACAGAACCTAATATGTGCATGTGTTTTCTATAATTATATTGAATAAATATACATTTAATAAACTAATATGTGGAATTTTATTTATAATAGTTACGGTCCTTATGAGAAACATTCTTCCACATTGTATGACTTTTTTAAATCTGTTAAAAATTCAGTATCTCCCCAAACTCACCATATTAGAATCATTCATATCATAAGAAAACCCCATCATGATATACTTTAACCAACCATGAATGGTCAAATTAAAACAATATGAACTCAATCCATGAAAAATTCACTGAATATATTTCATAACACGTCATAAGAATCATAAAATATGACTCCTCTAAAACATGCAAAATAGTATCATTCCAGGTGCCAGACAACACATCCCTTTTATACATTCCAGGCATCATCATGAAACCAACCCTATAAGTATTAAGCAATACATTATCTCCATCAACACTACTATGAACTTCTACCACCTTGATGGGAATGAATCAGGTATCTCTATTACTCCCCAAGCACATAGAGCTCCATAGTTCATGGATCTTATGTCAATTAATGAAAAAAATCTTCATCATATATGTAAAGATAACCACCTTTATTAAATCCCACGTTAGATGAAGGATCTTATATTCCATCATTACTCTAGAACAACATATCTTGAATCCCTCAGACACGACATGACTACCATTGAATCCATTTTGCAATAATTAAATATAAACATAACGTATAAAGTATAAATATTACCGATCATAAAAAATAACATATATTATTTCTATAATTGGATACATATCAAGATTTTATGCATGATTCATCTATCAAATCTTGATAAGACATTATCATTCACCGCATTAAATCTTCAACAAGACTACAATGCATCACTTGCTTCAACAATTAGAGGTATAAAACCTTATGCTCGATGTGATTGAATCTAATATAAAATCATCTTCAGCGGTGTCATAACATGATTTCTTGGAAATTTCATGGTTTACTGATTATTGTGAGTGTGATGATGTCAATATATTTCTATAATAAACCTTATAAGGAGACTAGTACAACATCATTCTACTCTAGTCGACAAATATTATATTTTAATGGACTCCCATTATTTTAAATACCACATTGTTTTTTCCAAAATTTTATCACTTAATTTATAGTATATAAATTTTAAAACCAGTAGTTTGGTTCTCCCCATGTTCTACCCTATTCCATGACATTTACTTATCTTCCAGCATTGACTCAAACGTGGCAGTACTCATCTATTGACTCCTTATACACCATGATGTCTACTATGAGGTTTCCTTAGTGAAAATTATCACACATTTATTACCCATTATGAATATAATTATTTCCTCCATATTTATTGATATCTATAATAAAATATAAAATATAATTTTTCTACCATTATATTATTTAAAAAAATGTAAGGCTAAAATAATAAATTAAATTAATAAAACAAATGATTTTTTGAATGGAATTTTTCATATAAAATGTCTAAATGTTAAAATATTTATTATCACTAATAAAAATATCTATGAAACAACACAATAAAAGATCATCATTCCAAGGTTTAAAGACCAAGTTCAAAATAATCAAACAATTATTAATCAGAACAAAATTTAAAGAACTGCGTAATAAGTACATCTTTAACTCCACATTTCAATATAAAAACCAATCAACCCTAATTTTTACTATTCATTCAAATTATATACTCTACATAACATCTATTAACATATTTAAATTTTATATTATAATGTATTCCACTTGTGATATACCTTATCGGGAAATGTTCATTCAGTATTGAATAAAAATTTTACCCGAGTAGTCATCAATCCTTGATGACATGCACCCTGACCATAGGATGAAAATACATTTAAATATTCACCCTCTAAAGAAAAGAATTAAAATTAATAATGAGGTATAATATAAAATGATCAAGTGAGACTGAGTCGGAGGGTTTATTGGTAATTTATGAGAATAATATAAATTCTAAAAATTGATGTTAATCTCTTAAGTAAATTGCATGATAAAACATAAAAATTCCTCCACAAGTGTAGAGACCCGCAGCTTATCGTACATGGACATTACATTACTTTTGCGGAATACTTAGTACATAACAAAAACACACACGCAAGGATCGTAATAGTTTAGTGTCTTTGGAAACTCGGAACGTAATCTTCTAATCGTGGTGAAAGATCTTCAATATCTCCCATAAAGATCTTCCCTTTTTTTTACCTAAAAACCTTTCTTTATATCCTGGGGAAAAGGAAAAATAAAAGGGTGAGCTCAAATGCTCAGTAAGGGTAAACAAAAGAAATATCAATCACATCATATACATAAGAACATAGCTTTTGGAAATATTAACCTGCAAAAGAGCTCATAATATCATAACATGGGATAAATCATAGAAGTGAAAATGAGATCCCCATAATCATAACATGAAACTTGAAACTTTGTGGCATGCACACATAATCATAGAAAATCATTTCTTGTTAGTCATGACTCATTGCCAAGACTATCTTAGTGGACAAAGTCCCTTTCTGAACCGAGTTCACACCTCGTTTCAGTCCTGTATCACTGAACCGAAATAACCTTCCGTTCCAGCCATGTCTATCTCATGAGATATAAAGTCTTTACCCAATGAATTGGAGGGAGATATAGGTCCCACCCATCTTATAATGAATCCTTTCTTATGTGTGCCACATAATCATAAAACATACATCATCGCATAACACAAGTAACAAAAATGGGATTCTTGAAACATCATGACATCATAAATCAATTCATATAATATAAAGGAATTCATAAAAATAATTCCATCACAACATGATCAAATCAATGTAATAATAGGGATAAAAATATAACCCTTTATTATCTTATATGGAAAATAATTTTGATAAAACACTTGAACTCCATTCTTGAGGAAAATATCCTTTCTTCTTCTAAAACATTTTTCATTTCATAACATGTCATACAACTTTAAAATAAAAGAAGTTGATTAAAAATAAACTTGAATACTTGTAAAGGAAGCTTCTTTGAAGTAATGTTTTAAAAATCCATTCATGCCGTATAAGTTAAAAAAACATTCTTCGTACTTTTGTCGGAAAAGTCAAAAAATACCTCGTACGAAAAACGACAAAATATTCCTTTCGTACATATTACTAAAAACTCACCGAAGGGTAAAAATGCATTTAAACAATTGTAGGTGGATGGAAATAATATTACATATTTATGAAACATGGATGTGGATGATAAAATACACCCCAGTAAATACTTACGAATAAACAATCGCGGATAAAAATGAGATTGTGATATTTCCCTTACCTTAGGTCCGACTTGCTTTGTAAGTGTCCAAACCTCCTGTATAATGATTTAAATTATGTTATTGACTTATTACAGAATCATATTCATTGTTATGATATCATATATGGTTCACTTATGACATTATATAACCCGTTCTTTTGTAAATTCCATGTTAAAGAAGCGTTTCGGGTAAAATCGTTTCATTTATCGTAGGTGTTTTGACTTGTTGTTCTTGACATCATTATTACTTATATCATGATTTACTCACTTCCAGAATATAAAATATGATTTATATATCATATATATTCAGTATATATATATATAATAGGTAGATAAATAAAATGAAAAACACCGCTCATGGAGACGGTAGTCCGTACGTACGCATGAACACTGTTTTCTTTTCCTTATTGTCTTGAAATGGAAGTAAGTAGATGACATACATATGTATATATATAAATAAATCCAGTAGCTTTATAATGTCATGTATTTCATTATTATTTCTTATATATACATTATAATCATTCTTAAATGGTTAACATGGAGAATGAATCTCATCGCGTCGTGGAGACGGTAGTCCGTACGTACGCACGAGCGATGATATCATTTCTATAAATATTGAATTGAATTGGAGTGGATTATACAATATATAAGAATCAATATGATGTTGTAATAACTATGTATAGTTATTCTTTACACCATTATACCCATCCATGTAAGGTGGTGGTGGAAAATAGATTACACCACGGCGTGGAGACGGTATTCCGTACGTACGCACGCGCGGTGATTTCTTTTTCCGTATGATGGATAGATGGTGAAATAGGGTTGTTTCATACTTATAATAACATATCAGTATATGAGTGATACTGATGTTATTACTTAATAATGAAACAACCTAATAAGAAGAAGTGGAAAAAGAAATAAAGATGAAAGAATTGGTAACGGTAATTACCTCTTCTTTGAAGTGCCTCTTTGAGACCTCCTCTTAGGGCACTAAAATTGGTCTTTGAGGAAGACCAGAACCTCTAGGATGTTTTTAGGGAAGTGGAGAAGAGATTTTGGCAGGGGTTGGCCGAGCTTGAGTGCTCAAATTGGTGTGAGGAGGAGGGGGAGGAGGTGTCCTTTTATAAGGGAGGAGAGGGGCACCTTAGGAATATCTCAAAATATTATTTTATATTAAAGTCAAAATCGGTTTATAATGGTTCCAAAGGGTCTTATTTCGAAGCTAAAGTGGGGATGGATCGAAATCCTATCAACCAATAAGATTTAGACAAGTTTAGGTTATTATTTTAACCTTATCAATTTTATTTAACTCTAAGTTAAATAATTTAACTTTTACCGTGTCTTTTTGTTTTCTTATATTATATGGTTAATAAACTTACTATAACATGCCAAACGAACCCCAAATTGAATATTATTAATACATATATCCTTATCGAAGTCATTTGGCCGAACCTTAGATTTTTAGGAATAAAATAACAATTAATAATATAATATTTGATTTAGAAACTATTTTGTGTCAATTTTGACACTATTTGATACATGATTTTTTTGAAAGTCATAACAGAATTATTTGTTAGAACCAAGTTGATTACATCAACACTAATATATCATAGTAACCTATAAAATTAGTGGAATTCATAAAAAGTCTCAAATTATATTTAGTTTGGTGTTTATAACATCAATTATGTCAATATTTCATTAATAAGATAATTACTGCATCATCTTTGTGTCATAAATAAATTGACTTATTTGATGTCTAAAAATTACAAATAAAATACCATCATGTAGGAAAGAGTTTTAGCTTTCTAATGAATATTTACAATCGAATTTATCTTATGTAAAACCCTATATTAAAAATGTTTTAGTAAATAAACTTTGATTTTGACTCTTTTAACTCTTCTTTGAATTAAATAATAATAAATGTCCTAATCTAATCCAAGTGGGCCTAAATGGTCATATTTTATTCCTAAGCTTGTTTTTGGTCGAATTACACCTATCCAATAAAATTAAAACATGTGTTAGGGTAATAGTAATATCATATTTACCCTTAGTTACCCTATTTACTATTAACCGTGGTAAAAAAAAAGTAAAAAGTTACTATTCACCAAAAATTATTTTCATCTCATTGAACCACATTTTACTTACTGACATCAACCATGTCTCTCGGATTTTTGAAATTCCATTCACAGAAGCGGTAAAATTAAGATTTATGAAGAAATTAATTTTTTTAACTACCACTTAGTAGTTTCACTATTCATCAAAAATTGATGTTTTCAGAACAATGCCAAAATTTCATCCTAAGATATATTTCATATTCCGAATTCTATTTTACCAAATTCATATCATAGAATTTGCACTAATTAATTTTATAATTAAATCCCGCTGTTAAAACAAATAGCGTGTTTTTAAGAAACAATATCTATCAAAAGATTGACACTTGATTATGTCTGGTTTAAATGTGAAATTACATCCAATGACCAACATTGTATTAAATTGTAAAAATATATTCTAAATATACGTTAAAACCACTCAAATTAATAATTTATCACTATTAATTATTTTGATTAAAAAAGTTGTTTTTAAATATAATTTAGTAATTTTCACTATTCATCAGAATATGAAAGTTATCCGAAAAGTACCAAAATTTCACCTTAGGCTAAATTCAATACTCCGAATCAAAAAATGAAGTTCATTTTGAAAAATAAGATTTACAGAGTATTAAAAAGTGGTTATTACTATTCATAACGGCTAGTTTTAATAATATTTTAATAGCATATCGTTGTTTAGTGAAACTCGGTATTGCGTATTACACACGCTATCAAGGAAGGTCGCGATTGCGTGTAATGCAAGGCAAGTCAAGGATGTGTGTTGTGCAAGCTCCTTTTGGTGTAGCATACAACACAAGACATTAATAAAATTAAAAAGAATATTTTTTTATAAAATCTTAGGCTGTTACATTCTACCCCCCTTAAAATGAATTTCACCCTCGAAATTCGTCGGGGTTATAAATGGTTTACTATTCCAAAGTTTCTTTAATAGAAACCCACATCGTAAAAAGGAATATCAAAACCAATCTTTAAAAACAAAAGTATGAAACGTAACGGTTACCCAAATAAACTAATCATTGGGTTTCCACATAGGTGAACATATGGATATGGAAGAGAAATCTAACCATCATGTTCTGATGGAGAGTGGTAGAGAACATGGCTATGGAAAAGCCAGTAATCACAAATCCATAGATTTGTGATGATATAAGGTACCATCTTATTCATCAGGTATAAGATCACTAGGACAACATTTTTGGTTTTCAAGATCATTTCCCTAAAGTTGAAAATTTGAATTAGAATAAATACTTACTTTATTTTGGTACAATCTCACTGTTGTTCGTGCCTTGAACAATTTCCACTTCATCTCTTAAATAAATGAAGTTGAATTTGTTATTCATGAAGTGTTAGCAGATCATTTGATAGAATGACGGGTCATTCCATCTCTCTCAAACAAAAGGTTAGCAAAAATTATATGCACAGGTCGATCTATAGTGAGATTAATCATATATGGTTCCTAAAATGGACTTATACTTCATATATCATACTGCTTAATATAATAAAACTAGTTTCTACTAAACAGGGACTTCCTGTAGGCCAGTGGTAGGCGATAAAGGCCAGTCGCACTTCGGTTGTGGGTTCGATTCCCACAGCCTTGTCCGAAGCGATGGGCTGTCGCCCGTCCTGCAGGTTGTCCTTTTTCCAAAACTATATAACATCCCATCAATAATATCGAAAAAACAAACAATACTAACATATGTCCAACATAATCCATTCCAATCTTTAGTCTTATCCATAATACTGCAGTCGACTCTCATAATATAGTGAAAACGATTACCAGAGATTTAACACCATCGTCGATCCCCATATATCATAAGATATGTTTTGTTGGTCACATTACAAACATTAAAAGTCCTTAATCGTGTATTCTCTTGAATACCTTAGTGAAAACATGAATGTAGTTAAAAGTTAACACTTTTCACATACAAAAATCCTCAAAATTCTATATACTCAAACTTAGTCCTTATATCAATCATGAGCTCATGAATACTGTTAAACATTTCATTTTCTCGTTTTCCCTTCATTATGCGCATAATATCTCAATCACTTAGAAAACCACATTAGACCAATACATAAATATTCCAATATTCCATGATACAACATTATTTTGGAATCCCATTACATAAACACTTAATCATTCCACCACATCGTTGTCATATTCAACATTGCCAATAGTGATCGCATGTGACTTCCCTTTGTCCTTTTCCTTAAGAGGTTGCTCATGTCGATCATCACTAACCCTTACATTAGGGAATTTATTAGCATAATGCCCCATTTCATTGCACTTGAAGCATTGAAGTGTTGGCGGTGCGTTCTCTGCAGTGTTTGCTTTATTCACATCATTAGAAACCCTTTTTCCATTACTTCGACACTCAGCTGCTCGATGACCTTCTTTTCCACACTTAAAACATTTTCTAGTCCCTTTAAGACAATCTCCACCATGCTTCTTTCTACACTTTGTGCATAAGGAAACATTCATCTTCTTTTCACCATTATTCTGAGATTTCTCCTTGAACTCCATCTTTCGTTTCTTGTCAAAACCATGAGATGGATATGTAACACCAACTTCCATTTCTACCTTGATAGCACAACGCACAATTTCTTCATAGCTACTGAAGTCTCTTATAGCTAATGCCCTTCGAAGACTTGGTTTTAAGCCACTGAAAAATCGATCAACTTTACTTTCAGGTTGGATGATAATTCCAGAAGCATACCTTGCAAGTCTTGTAAAATTTGCTTCATAGGTACCAACAGATTCATTGTCCCTTTTCTTCAGTTCAAGAAACTCTTTCTCCATCTTTGTTCGAAGAATACGAGGGAAGTACTTATTGAAAAATAAGTTCTTGAACTCGTCCCATTCCATAGACTCAATTTCATCCATTTGCCTTGTATTCTTAATAATATTCCACCATTGATCAGCATCTCTTTCCAAACGATACACTGCTAGGATGACTTTATCATGTTCAGAACATTGATGAACTGAAAATATCTTTTCAGTAGTACTAATCCATTTTTCAGCAACTAATGGATCAGTAGACCCACTGAAAGAAGGTGGACGCTGCCTCATGAAGGATTCAACAGAATGTTGCTCCTTCCTTTGCTCGTTTGGAAGTCCTGCATGATTCATAGCTTGAGAAAGTTGTGTGAGCATGGCTACAAGATTTTTCATTCTAGCTCCTATATCGTTTGGTTGCTCAGGGGGACAATCATTGCATTGCCCATCACATTCCACATTAACACGGTTCCTTCGGGTTCCATCCATCGTCTAAAACCCCAAAAGAATAGTGTGAGAGGCAAAAATCATGCTAGGGAAAACAACATAATAAAGGGTTAGTACCCTCAATATCTAACATATTAGGTTAAATTCGAAGATCGTTAGCGCAATTCTAGGACTATAACCTATACGTATACTTAACCTTAGAGACATCCCTAGACATACCTTAGAAATATCTCTAGGGATCTCACTAACTTTTTCGCATCCTAGTTTCCAAAGGTTGACTAAACCTTTCCTCTGATACCAACTGTAGAGACCCGAAGCTTATCGTACATGAACATTACATTACTTTTGCGGAATACTTAGTACATAACAAAAACACACACACAAGGATCGTAATAGTTTAGTGTCTTTGGAAACTCGGAACGTAATCTTCTAATCGTGGTGAAAGATCTTCAATATCTCCAATAATGATCTTCCCTTTTTTTTACCTAAAAACCTTTCTTTATATCCTGGGGAAAAGAAAACATAAAAGGGTGAGCTCAAATACTCAGTAAGGGTAAACAAAAGAAATATCAATCACATCATATACATAAGAACATAGCTTTTGGAAATCTTAACCTGCAAAAGAGCTCATAATATCATAACATGGGATAAATCATAGAAGTGAAAATGAGATCCCCATAATCATAACATGAAACTTGAAACTTTGTGGCATGCACACATAATCATAGAAAATCATTTCTTGTTAGTCATGACTCATTGCCAAGACTATCTTAGTGGACAAAGTCCCTTTCTGAACCGAGTTCACTCCTCGTTTCAGTCCTGCATCACTGAACCGAAATAACCTTCCGTTCCAGCCATGTCTATCTCATGAGATATAAAGTCTTTACCCAATGCATTGGAGGGAGATATAGGTCCCACCCATCTTATAATGAATCCTTTCTTATGTGTGCCACATAATCATAAAACATACATCATCGCATAACACAAGTAACAAAAATGGGATTCTTGAAACATCATGACATCATAAATCAATTCATATAAGATAAAGGAATTCATAAAAATAATTCCATCACAACATGATCAAATCAATGTAATAATAGGGATAAAAATATAACCCTTTATTATCTTAGATGGAAAATAATTTTGATAAAACACTTGAACTCCATTCTTGAGGAAAATATCCTTTCTTCTTCTAAAACATTTTTCTTTTCATAACATGTCATACAACTTTAAAATAAAATAAGTTGATTGAAAATAAACTTGAAAACTTGTAATGGAAGCTTCTTTGAAGTAATGTTTTAAAAATCCATTCATGCCGTATAAGTTAAAAAAACATTCTTCGTACTTTTGTCGGAAAAGTCAAAAAGTTCCTCATACGAAAAACGACAAAAGATTCCTTTCGTACATATTACTAAAAACTCACCGAAGGGTAAAAATGGATTTAAACAATTGTAGGTGGATGGAAATAATATTACATATTGATGAAACATGGATGTGGATGATAAAATACACCCCAGTAAATACTTACGAATAAACAATCTCGGATAAAAATGAGATTGTGATATTTCCCTTACCTTAGGTCCGACTTGCTTTGTAAGTGTCCGAACCTCCTGTATAATGATTTAAATCATGTTATTGACTTATTAAAGAATCATATTCATTGTTATGATATCATATATGGTTCACTAATGACATTATATAACCCGTTCTTTTGTAAATTCCATGTTAAAGAAGCGTTTTGGGTAAAATCGTTTCATTTATCGTAGGTGTTTTGACTTGTTGTTCTTGACATCATTATTACTTATATCATGATTTACTCACTTCCAGAATATAAAATATGATTTATATATCATATATATTCAGTATATATATATATATATAATAGGTAGATAAATAAAATGAAAAACACCGTTCATGGAGACGGTAGTCCGTACGTACGCATGAACGCTGTTTTCCTTTCCTTATTGTCTTGAAATGGAAGTAAGTAGATGACATACATATGTATATATATACATAAATCCAGTAGCTTTATAATGTCATATATTTCATTATTATTTCTTATATATACATTATAATCATTCTTAAATGGTTAACATGGAGAATGAATCTCATCGCGTCGTGGAGACGGTAGTCCGTACGTACGCACGAGCGATGATATCATTTCTATAAATATTGAATTGAATTGGAGTGGATTATACAATATATCAGAATCAATATGATGTTGTAATAACTATGTATAGTTATTCTTTACACCATTATAACCATCCATGTAAGGTGGTGGTGGAAAATAGATTACACCACGGCGTGGAGACGGTATTCCGTACGTACGCACGCGCGGTGATTTCTTTTTCCGTAGGATGGATTGATGGTGAAATAGGGTTGTTTCATACTTATAATAACATATCAGTATATGAGTGATACTGATGTTATTACTTCATAATGAAACAACCTAATAAGAAGAAGTGGAAAAAGAAATAAAGATGAAAGAATTGGTAACGGTAATTACCTCTTCTTTGAAGTGCCTCTTTGAGACCTCCTCTTAGGGCACTAAAATTGGTCTTTGAGGAAGACCAGAACCTCTAGGATGTTTTTAGGGAAGTGGAGAAGAGATTTTGGCAGGGGTTGGCCGAGTTTGAGTGCTCAAATTGGTGTGAGGAGGAGGGGGAGGAGGTGTCCTTTTATAAGGGAGGAGAGGGGCACCTTAGGAATATCTCAAAATATTATTTTATATTAAAGTCAAAATCGGTTTATAATGGTTCCAAAGGGTCTTATTTCGAAGCTAAAGTTGGTATGGATCGAAATCCTATCAAAAAATAAGATTTACACAAGTTTAGGTTATTATTTTAACCTTATCAATTTGATTTAACTCTAAGTTAAATAATTTAACTTTTACCGTGTCTTTTTGTTTTCTTACATTATATGGTTAATAAACTTACTATAACATCCCAAACTAACCCCAAATTGTATATTATTAATACATATATCCTTAGCTAAGTCATTTGGCCGAACCTTAGATTTTTAGGAATAAAATAACAATTAATAATATAATATTTGATTTAAAAACTATTTTGTGTCAATTTTGACACTATTTGATACATGATTTTTGTGAAAGTCATAACAGAATTATTTGTTAGAACCAAGTTGATTAAATCAACACTAATATATCATAGTAACCTAGAAAATTAGTGGAATTCATAAAAAGTCTCAAATTATATTTAGTTTGGTGTTTATAACATCAATTATGTCAATATTTCATTAATAAGATAATTTCTGCATCATCTTTGTGTCATAAATAAATTGACTTATTTGATGTCTAAAAATTAGAAATAAAATACCATCATGTAGGAAATCGTTTTATCTTTCTAATGAATATTTACAATCTAATTTATCTTATGTAAAACCCTATATTAAAAATGTTTTAGTAAATAAATGTTGATTTTGACTCTTTTAACTCTTCTTTGAATTAAATAATAATAAATGTCCTAATCTAATCCAAGTGGGCCTAAATGGTCATATTTTATTCCTAAGCTTGTTTTTGGTCGAATTACACCTATCCAATAGAATTAAAACATGTGTTAGGGTAATAGTAATATCATATTTACCCTTAGTTACCCTACTTACTATTAACCGTGGTAAAAAAAAAAGTAAAAAGTTACTATTCACCAAAAATTATTTTCATCTCATTGAACCACATTTACTTACTGACATCAACCGTGTCTCTCGGATTTTTGAAATTCCATTCACAAAAGCGGTAAAATTAAGATATATGAAGAAATTAATTTTTTTAACTACCACTTAGTAGTTTCACTATTCATCAAAAATTGATGTTTTTCAGAACAATGCCAAAATTTCATCCTAAGCTATATTTCATATTCCGAATTCTATTTTACCAAATTCATATCATAGAATTTGCATTAATTAATTTTATAATTAAATCCCGCTGTTAAAATAAATAGCGTGTTTTTAAGAAACAATATCTATCAAAAGATTGACACTTGATTATGTCTGGTTTAAATGTGAAATTACATCCAATGACCAACATTGTATTAAATTGTAAAAATATATTCTAAATATACTTTAAAACCACTCAAAAATTATAATTTATCACTATTAATTATTTCGATTAAAAAAGTTGTTTTTAAATATAATTTAGTAATTTTCACGATTCATCAGAATATGAAAGTTATCCGAAAAGTACCAAAATTTCACCTTAGGCTAAATTCGATACTCCGAATCAAAAAATGAAGTTCATTTTGAAAAATAAGATTTACAGAGTTTTAAAAAGTGGTTATTACTATTCATAACGGCTAGTTTTAATAATATTTTAATAGCATATCGTTGTTTAGTGAAACTCGGTATTGCGTATTACACACGCTATCGAGGAAGGTCGCGATTGCGTGTAATGCAAGGCAAGTCAAGGATGCGTGTTGTGAAAGCTCCTTTTGGTGTAGCGTACAACACAAGACATTAATAAAATTATAAAAAATATTTTTTTATAAAATCTTGGGCTGTTACAACAAGAAATGTTATCAGCCAAAAAAACTATACATAATTTGAAATTATAAATAATAAAACTAAAAATCATATTAATGTATACACGCTCTTTCTAATGAAATTTTTCTATGAAATCATTTTTTCATTCAGGCCCTTTTTTCCAACAATGACTCTTTCGATTCTTTTTCTATTTTATTTTTCTTCATTGGAGGGTAGACAATAAATCATAAATAATACAATTATAATACATGATATATTATGTTTTTTTCAATGAAAAATTTCTTTTTCATTCATTTGGACAATATCTCCCCACACACATATTAATGTTTTTATCATGGATGAAATACAAAGAGTATGGTAGGATGGATAAATAAGATTGAAATTTGGATTATCTATCATGGTAATTCAGGAATCACATGGGATTAAATGAAATATATAATGTAACGATAGGCATAAAAGATAAAAATTAATAGAATAAAAAATTTATCAATCAACGTAATATTAAATTGAACATTAAATTCTTCGACCAGACAATAGTGAATGTTCTAGTAGTTTACATTCCCCATGTTTCACTCAAGAAATAGGGTATATAAAATAATTTGAAAAAATTATTAGAAAACTATATAGAAGGAGAAACAAATTATTTGGACAATTAACGATTTTATGTATAATAATAAAATATAAATTATCATAATTTACATGAAATCAAATCCTATACAATTTATAGGATTTAAATTTATATACACCCTTAAATATACTCAAATAATTATTAACTATATCAATAATCTATTGATAAAATATAATCATAAATACCTCACCCTACTCAATAAATCTTATCCAAAATGATATATAAATCATAGAATGATGGGATTCCATATGAAAAGATTATCATCATAGACATGAAATATATAAAGGAATCTAGATGTGGAATGTAGATTCTCTTAATGTCTAAAACTAATATGATAAAATATAATGAAATTAGAAGAGATATATAAATAAAAAAAATTGATACACTCTCAAATTAATTTATTCCCCATTAATTATTTTTCTAACATCATATTATGCCTTCATCAATATCATGGACCTAAAATATCAAAACCACCATGTAAAAGTATAAATTCTATTCAATTTATGAATAAAAATATAAGGGTGATTTAAATTATATCCTGAATTTCAAGAAAAAATCTTAAAATTTAATTCCTATTAAATCATAAAAAACGTCAGTTAGATCTTACAAGTGCTTTGAATAAAGTAATAGAGATAGACATTACTTAACCATAATAAGTAATATAGTACTAGGAAGAAGTTTCCAAATTTGTGTTAAGGAATTATCAATATAGGGACACCTATAGAAAGATAGGACTTCCTCATATCTTTAAAATTATCTTTAATCTTCTTTGAGGTAACACCTTTTTAACTTATATCAGGTCAATCATCTAGTTTTTATTCCATTAACTAAATTAAATTAATTAATAATATAATAAAAACATTTATTATCATTCATAAAACTCCTCTTTCATAACTTCTTCTCCATTTTTTAATCTTATCAAGAAGCATTATTATCTCCTCATTTCCTATAAATTCACCTTTTTCTACCTTCTCAATAACAATATTTCCTTCCCTTTAATCAATGTAAAATAAATTATAATATTCTTTCATTTGGCCCACACTCAAACCATCAACTATTTCATAAAACATATTCATGAATCGTTGAATATTGAACGTAACATACCAACACTAACCCAGAAATTGAAATCCCAACTATGAACATCAATTAAGGCTTTTCCCCTTGGTAAAAATTTATTTCCCAGAATAAGTGGGTTTTTCCAACATCAATATAAAGAAGATTTAATTACACCAAGAAATATAATTTATCAACAGAAACTAAAATAATAAAAAAACATTGCCTAAATCTCAATACTCTGTCATATAATTAATGAGAAATTTTTTTGCGATTCACCTCCTCTAATTCAAAGTTCTTCAATTTTTAGTATTACATTATGTTCACACTAAATCATAGAACAAAAAAATTATGAACTACAATGATAAAATATTAATGAAAATAAAAAATTACATAAATCATACAGATTTATGGAAAGACACCTAGAAACAATTTATATGATTCCCTAATGAGTGGTATTATGATCAACTCCACAAGTTTCTTCGTGTTTCATACTTTTCATTTAATGAACCCTTCTTTTGTGGATATATTCACTAAATTTTTAGAAAATGTTCTGTTAATAAGAAGATTCATTAAAATTTATAGAAAAATGATAATTTTTCCTCATTATTATATTTTATATATTTTTGGTAAATTCTTGAGGTGGGTTTTAAGGAGGAGGTTCTTCCTCTCAAAATTAATTCTGAAAATATTTTTTCTTATCCTTACTCTTCTCATCAGGTTTCCATTATTTTTATTCTTATTTGTAATAATTTATTAATTGTTTTTCAGAAATTTCCTCAAATGGTTTTATCACACATCAATGAGATTATCAATCACAAAATTTCATTTTAAGGTGTGATTTTCCTCCATTCATTAAAAAATTTGTGTAATTTTTAGTTTTATGGTTTTCTATTAAAAAAATGAGAGTCTCCTAAAAATATTGGTTGTCATACATGTTTCTCAATATTATAATTAACCGTGTAAAAATATTTTGAGACCAATAGAAATATTAATAGAGAGTTTTTATATGGAATTATCCTGAATAATCAATTCATGTTCCATCTCTATGTTAATGTGGTACAAGTTCTTCGGCATAAGGGTAACCCTTTGGTTGAACCATGGTTTTTAAAACTATACGGCCAAACAATTACATCTACATGTAACATAAAATTATAGAAATTTAAAATTTTATCTTCTTTAAATACCTTCTTATATCTCCTATATTTAACCCCACTCAATATATAAAACAGTTTCTCAAATTACACACCTGTCCCTCCTTCTTATTGACTCATTACATGGGTTTTGGCTAGTTTCATTACGAATCCCTCATGTAGGTGTATCAATTACATTACATTAGTCATTTCATCCTTTTTACCTTGAGTTATATCTTATATAAGGTCGAACTAACATAGGGATGTTTTTATGAAATTAATATTTTGGGTTTTGATGATTTTGTTTTATTATTACATCTTTAGGGTCCCTTTATCTATCAAAAACATTCCCACAATAGGCGAGTGACATTCCATGGATAATGTTAGGAAGATTCATTGGAAGGATTACTTCATTAAAAAAATGTGCTTCACATTATTTTCAATGAATTTTTAACATACTAAATCTATGGTATGATATTTTTTATTTTCATTTATTGATATAATGATTGTGATAATTGTTTCCATCAGATTTTGTGTTGAACATGGTTTTGGAAAGCACGATTCATACATAGAAATTGTAAATTATGAGTGAATTATTGATTAAGGCCATTTTTTATATTGAATTAATCATATTTGGAATATAATAGGCAAGTAAAGGCCAATGTTTCTAAGTGGAGAAGATTATATTTGAGAATCCCATTGGAAAAAAACACACTAGCAAAACAAGGTGGTGTTCGAATAAAGATTCAATGTCATAGATGGTAATCACCACACAAACGTAAAAGGATTATACTCCATAGTTAAGAGATGGATGTCGTGTTATGTAGTGGTTTTCATCCCATTTATAGGAAAAGGCATGACCTCTGTAGTGGTTTGTGAAAACACATGGTTTGAACACAAGTTCATATGTTTATACCAGGACCAAGGGTTACCATATCCTTAGATAACATAGGGACATTAGCATGGTATTTGTGCTATTAAATGATTACTTTTGTGGAATTGGATTCCTTAAATATATTTAATAATATTGTTACATGTTTTTTTCTTCTAAATGATAAATATTTACTTTCAAATGATTTATTTCTAACTATAGTATTTGTTAATGTTTAACAATTTTTTCTCTCATTATAGACATGGTGAGTCCCTTTTTGGGTAGTGTTTATTACACCCTACATACACCAAATAGGTATATGAAGAATCGTTTTTTGGAAACAATCATGAAAAGGAAAGGGTCTTCATAGAGGAATTGTGTCCTCTTTTTAGTGGTCCTTGGTTCGAAGTCAGTGATATTGTTGGGATATCACCCTTATGTCACACAAATATGGATGATTTTTTTTACTTTTGTTTGGATTGTTAATATATTGTATCACCTATTTGGAATCCTATTAATTTTGTTTTATATATTCTGGATTTTTACTCCTAATGAGGTATTTCGTGTAGAAAACTAGTTACCCAAACCATTTTTGTAGTTTCTATTATATATTTTCTTTTAAGTTATATTTATATTAATGATTGAATATTTATTGATGTATACTAATGTTATTTTCAGAGCATGGCCTTCCATGTTATGAAATTATCATGTCTGGTTCATCGTTAAGACTCTTACAATTTTTTATTTTAAAAAATTGTTTCCATGGTTTGTTTCACAATTCATATATTATTTTCTCTAACTTTTGTGTACCATAAAATTCCTTTAGAAATTATCGTGGATCATCTCGAGTGGTCAACTCATGGGTTCCCAGGGTTGGTTCATGACAAAATGGAAGCATATGTGTTTTATATTTTCATTACATGGAATGTTAGGATTTACCAGAGATAGGATTGTCAGTTCATAAGTACGTAGTATGTATGACAGTATAGAAAACAATATTATTATCATCCATTGTGTAACTAGGGGTTTTTGTAAATGTGGTGTGGTTTTGGGATTCCAGTACCCTTCCTAGTCAAATGAGTATCATAGGACACATACCTTTCATGTGTGCCTTGTCTGGGGAAGGGTTGTATGTTATTATATAATCTTAATTTTATTTTTATTTTTTGGATTTTTTTTATATTTTTCATTTTATAAATTTAGATTTTATTATTGATTATGATTGATTTATCACATTATTTAATTTAATATAGTATTATTCCCACTAGAAATAAACTCATGACTCCTTTATATAATGATACAAATAATTTATCTTGATATAATATAAATGTTGAATAAAATATTATTAATACTATGGTTTGCGAAGATTGGGATTTTTTTCAATTGTCGAGTTCTAGCCATGGTCCAACTAGTTGAAGAGATCTATGCACCATGATGGATCAGGCTCAATATTTCCTAAAGATAACATCTCCCACCCATTTGGGATGTAGTTATTTCTATGAGGATTACAAATAGTAGAAATTATTATTTGGAGTTTTGACTTCATTAGGAATCTCAACTCATTCAAGGTGAAATGTTATACCATGATGTTGGAAGCCCAATCCAAAAATAGAGTGAGACTATCAAATAAAAATAATAATAAATATAAATTATAGTGAAGGATTTTAGGGTTGTTTCACCCATCAATTTTAACCAAAATAAATGGATTTAATAATATGTATGGAGTTTTTTCTCTCAAACAAGGTCATAGATTAGTAATATTGTATAAAAACAAGTTCTTTGAGAAAGACATCTCTATAATAGAGCTGATATAAAATTATAGATAAGAGTCTCATAGCTGTTAAATGGTTCCTCTTTCCGAATTTTATTATATGGTATTCCACATGATTCTCCCATCGTATACTGAGGTTGTGGATCAAGTACAAATGGTTGAGAAAAAATCAATAATGTAGGCCATGAATTAGCAGTATTCCACCTATTTGTGGGGAAAGTACCAGTGGTATTATAGAGAAGAAGTTTAAGAATGGTTAATCAAAATGTGGTGCTGGATGTGGCTTTTAGGTTCCCATATCATCCTTAAGCATTGATGTTCTTGGGTAGTATATTCCTTATTTTCTATCATCATGGTAGGGATGGGAATATAAGACCAGTGTACCCTGTTGTCCCATATGAATTATACATATTTGGGCATCTAGGATATATACAATAATTTTTAAAGGTTGGTTACACCCCCATAAGTGTTCTAAGATATTCAAGACCTATAGGATATTCAATTTAGTAGGATTCTTCCATAGTGATACCTAGTTTATCATAGAGAAATAGGGGTAGGAATGTAACATATTATAGATAGAGTAATGTGATTTCAATTTTTTAGAATAGTGTTCAAGGTCACACTTTGGCCAAATACATATAATTATATTCCATGGAACTATCTCCAACAGAGTTTTAAAATGGTCCAATTATATTGAGCTGTATCATTATAATTTTATCATTTATGGTTTATGAATTAATTGACCCTTGTACATCTGAATCATTTTTTATAATGTTATGGAATTATTAAAATATCTATTAGATATCAGGACATATGTGATGGAGATCCCAACATCATAGGTTTTAAGGAGAATGAGATTTAATTACATTCAAGTAACATCTTTATAGAAAAACTAGAAGTAGCATGGGACTTTCTTATTTTGGAGATTAACATATTCAATGTAATTATTGGGATGGATAGAAGTTGATGTTAATTACGTATAAGGATTTGTATCATAGGATGGTGAATGATTCAATAATAAATGGGTTATATTATGTGATTAAAAGATATTGGGAACTATAATAGTTTCATGAAGGATTGAATATACTTAGAACATGTAGTATGGAATATCATGTCACTCCCCTATTGACCAAGATTGACAAGGGTAACCTCAAACATGATCTTAAACTTGTTGTAATGGAGTTCCATGATGTGTTCCCTATTTAATTCAATGTTTTTACCAAGGAGATATATGTTGATTTATCTATTGATCTAGTTATTTGGGAGATGTTATATATCCTTACCATTTTACTTTATAGAATCTAAAATGTTTAATGAGATAAATAATTATCTATATGATTTAGAAAAAATGGCTTCATCCATCATATAATATTCCACATGGTAGACATAATTCTTTTTTATAAGAAATAAGATGAGTCACTTCTCCACATTGTTTATTATTGGATGATGGACACGAAGAAAATTAACATTGATTACCTCATTCCTTGAGTAGATGATGTTTTGTATCATTTTAAAAGAGGTGAATTGGTTTTCCAATATTGATCTTCTTGTAGGATACCATTATCATATATTAATCATGTTTGACGTTGAAAAACATTCATTTAGGAGATTTTATGAAAAATATATAGTATTTAGTTATTCCTTTTATGTGGAATAATTCGACTACTACTTTTATGAATCATACGTACTTAATATTGCTCTAAAACCATGACTCATTTATAGTTATATTTATATATGACATACTAGTCTAATAAATGATATTAGGGAATCATTCCTATCATTGGGAGATTATACTGTGAACCTCGTACGATCGTCATCTCTATGAAATGTTACCCAAGGTTATGTTTTTGGTATTAGAAGTAAAATTAATGAGATATTTGGTAATGGATCAAGATATATCATATGGATTTGAGATGGTTAGGGTCCTCATTTAATGGTAAGAGTCAATAATATATTTGAGATGTTGAGATTCTGGGGTATGATAGAATATTATCATCCTTTCTTGAAAAATAATTTCCAAAATTTCACCACCTCTAAAAACCTCAATTTTAAATGGGTAAATAGTTCATAGAGTTCAGTTTGTCAGGGATCATTTTATGAGATGATGTGATGGTTAAACGCAATTCATATCTTCTTTCTATTAAAAGAGGGTCCAACATCTGTGGTTTATTATGATACATCCTTTATGTGGATAGGTTTTTTACTCATGATGGGTGAACATGTGGTGCCTTATGGATCTTTTCAACTTTTACACCATGAGAGAATGTACCCCACACATGATCATAAAATGTATATTTTGATAGATTCTAATTAATATTGGATACAATACCTCATTAGAGATAAATTTATGGTTTTTTAATAAAAAATATTATGAGCTATATTTTTACCCATAACGAATCAAACCTAATACAGTATTGGTATGTCTAATGTCCCCAATCATTTGATTTTTAGATAGCCTATACACTTAAAAAGGAAACATAGTTTTCAATTCCGATAATATAAAATTACCTTTGGATTCCATGAAGAAATCTAGTGATGAATGGAACATGATGGTACTAATTGTGAGGATGAATATAAATGAATGGAAATAAGAATTCAATGTGTTCGTAGATGAGAATTGGTTGATATTTTTTTTCTCAACCTCATTATTCAGGAGAAACCATTAGATTAATAGTTCCCTCATATCATGAGAACATATTCTTTTGAGTTCATTGATTAATGGATCATTCATATAAGGGTATATTTTAATCACATAATATGAATGAATTTCCACTGGCTATGGGGAAGGAGGTCTTGGAGGAAACACATCGATCCTAGTGGTATGTCCACTCACGTGCCATAAACATGTAATATAACATTATGTGAGAATGCATGTATCCTAGAGTGATAGGGGAAAACATATATTTAATATCTCAATATTTCAATTACCAATTGAAAAATTATGCGAAACTATGAACATATGGAATACTTATGCCTCTCTACATTCTTACTTACATTTGGAATAATATTTATATAGATTTCATCAAAGGATTAACGTATACCACTCAGGGCGATAATTCCATATAGGTCAAGACTAATCATGTGACTATGTCTTCCTATTTATTTCTTTTCATAGACACCATGGTAGTGTGATACCTTATAATACTATATGTTTAGATGACAATGAGACTACACAGGTTGTTGTATTGTATCATCATAGATTGGGATCCCCGATTAATGTCAAACATTTGTAAAGGACTCTAAGAGGAAATGAGATCCTAGATCAATATTAACTGAATTACCATCCCCAAATGTTTTTTTATATTGAGTATTCTAATAAAATTTTGGATGATATACAAAATATGTGTGTTTATGAAATTTTTTGTTCATGGGACACAAATTTGGAAATTGTAGGATTTTCCTAAGAATCCTTTTAGTAGTCATCTATAAAAATGCCCCCCTTGAAGAGTTATATAGTCATCCTTTCTCCTATCCCCAAACCTAAATTGAGGTTGGAGAGACATCCATTATAGGTCCAAGCATGGTACATGAGAGGAAAGTGAAGATTTAGACCATCAAAAGGTTACTAGTGAATTATATAATCAAACATAATTTCTATGAAAATTTTTGATTTCATCCATTAGAATTATAAATAAGAGACTGAGTTTTTTCAAATTGTTTTGTCACGATTCGGTCACTGATGTCTCAGGAAGTAATAAAATATTTGGGAGATACATGATACCTTTAGAGATTACTATACTTGTTGTAAATATTGGATACCAATTTGAGTTAACTCCCTGATTGATATCAATCCAAAACATCTTATATATCTCATAATTGGATACATATAACCATGATCCATCTAATGTTATAGTCCTGAAAGATCTTGGGTTGGATATTAATTCTATAAAGTCTATGAAACATGTTCAGACTGTCGATTTCTAGGATAATGTTAGGTGTAGGATGTATGTCCAGTAGGTTCAAATTATATGGTATAATGGGAGTTAGTACCATGATACATGGGAGTATAAATCATTAATGAATGAGGAATGACCATATATTTTATATAATTTTTCTAGTTCTAGCTGAAATTATTTGTACATTATATGGTATGGTGGTGAGTTATATCACAAAAATGATTCTATTTTCAGGTTTTTATTAATATATTTGTTTATTTTTTTCCCTTTTTGTTTTTAGTATGACATTAAAAAATTGTTATTTTGATAAAAAATTTGTGTTTCATTAGTTGCACATGGTTAACATAATATGTGCGAAAACTATGAGTATATGTTATGACCCCCAATATAATATTTAAAAATTATTTGGAACAGTTTCCTCTTAGAATCACAAAACACACAGCCTATGTAGTTATTTTTGTTGCGGATTTTAGGGTTTAATACCTACCAGCATTGTCAACACATGGTTTGTATATCCATGTATGAATAAATATATATCATATAGGAATATAAAATTATTGAAACTGAAAATTTTACCTTATTTTAATTAAGATCTATATTCCCTCTCTTTTACCCCAAATGACATCCTGTTATACCCCATGCATGATACCACAATCACTCCTCAAATTTATATTATGTTTGATTTTGGATAGGTTCTTTAAGAATCATTAAAGTACGTGTCTCCTTTCCCTTCCTTTTCTGGTTTACACCCTTTTCTATTTAATTATATATTTCAAATGGTCATGGTTACATTGGGTTTGTGTTGTCTAAATCTAATTTTATGGGTTTCGATTTTTTTATTATTACCTTTCTAGGGTCCCTCTTGGATTTATAAAAAACTATCCACTATAGGAAAGTAGTGTTCCTTGGTTAATGAAAGGTGGCTTCATGGAACACTATTTTTTCATGAAAAATATTTTCATTCTACGATTTGAAAAAAAATGTTGTAAATTGTTAATGCAATAATATGGTTGTTTTGATGTTTAATGGTTTATCTCATGATTATATTAAATTTTTTATATGGAGTTGTTTATGATTTTTTTGGAATGATTTATTAATAATTGGAAATTTGAAATGATTTATGAATTATTGATAAGGAAAGAGTTTTCAACAGAATGGATAAGGATTGAAATGAAATTGGAACTTGGGATCTAATATTTTTAAGGGGGAAAGAATAATGGTAATTATCTCTTTCAAAAAATTCACATTAACAAAAAATAGAAGTATTATAGTATGATCACAGGGTCGTGGACATGATTCACCACAACAGTGGGTCAAAACATGAACTACTTATCAGTGAGATGAATGTTATTTAATGTGATGGGTTATATCAAAACACCAAGACATGGATTGAACATCTGATTGGTTTGTGTTCACATATTTTTGGGATAATAGTTCACATTTTTATATGGGGATCTAGGGTTCTCGTATCTATAGATGGCATAGGTTTTTCCCATAGTGTATTTGTTAAGGAATGATAAATTTTATGGTATTTGTTTAGATAAATGAATTCCCTAATCTTATTCCCAGTATTATTCATGTAAAAGATAAATGTTTAATTTCATATGATTGACGTTATATAACATTGTTTTTAATTTAATAAAAACCTTTTATCATGGATCACATTGTGGGATCCAACATTGGTTCCATTTCTCACACCCTATATAAAACCAATGGGACTATTTAGACATTGTTTGGACATATTTAGATTATGTCAGGGTTCCACATGGAGATGGTGGCTACTATTTCTAGTGATCATCCTATAAATAATTATGACATGGTTGTCATATAACCCTCTTGTTATATGATTATGAATGGTAAATTGTTTCCTTTTTATTGGAATTTTTATGTATTATATCACCAACTTGTTATCCTATACATTATCTTCTGTATGTTTCGTCTTCAGACACTCCTTGGGGTTATCTGTGTCAGACCATTATTGTAGAAATCATGTTTTAATTTCTCTATTATATTTCTTTGATGTAATTTTTTATTATGCGATAATAATGTTTTGGTAAATGTTGATGTTATTCTAGGAGCATGAAGTTATGTTTTATGGAAAGGAAATGTTAGTTTCATGGTTTGAAGCCTTGAATTATTTAATTGGTAAAGCCATTAAAAATGTATTTTTTATGATGATTAAGGATGTCACACTAGCTCATGGGGAATGAGAAATCACATTTAGATTTTTCATAGAATTTAATAGGTTCCCATCTTAGGGGTGTCTTATATTGGTTCCTAACATGGTGGCCTTTAATTTACTACATGTTTTGACAACTACGTATCCTAGTAATAATGATATTGGCCTCTCAGTATGTTGGTTTTGAATTTTTGAAACATAAAATTACATATTCCACATTTAAGTCTTCTAATATTTTAAATCATATCTGTATTAGTTCATACACTTCATCATTTCCATCTTCTTCATCATGGATTCCTTTTTTACATCTAACAATTCAATGTTTTCAACCATTTCAACTTTATTAATCTTATTTTCCAATAAAATATATTTCTAGACATCTTATAAAATAACCTATAACTTCACCCTGATGTATTCTTCATCTATGAAACTTAAATGTCGGCATCTATAATAAACATATTTACATGATTTATACGATTATAAAATGTTTTTACATGCAACCAAATCACTATACTATGATGATGACCCATTTTAACAATCCAGTAAACCTCTCTTATATTGTGTATAGTGATTTATGGCCAAAATGACTAAATTTTAAAAAAATTCAATGTCCATTAATATTGTGGGAAAAGACGTTTTTTGGAATTTATGTCTCATCTATTCCCACATAGTAATGGAATATGGAAACATAATTGAATCCACTATAATTATTTTTTTATTTTTAATATTAATATTTGTAGCCATAATACATTATTAGAAACATTATTGAATTTCAAATTATCTTATTACATGTGAAAAATTACTAAATGTGCATTTTTACTTTTCTGTGATAGCCCAATGAGCTGTATTGAGTTTCATATCATTCAGATGATTGATAGATTTATCTTGAATTTGTTTATTGAAATTTGAGGAACTGTATAGAAACATGATTCTAGCATGGTAACATCCCATTGATCAATAATTTCATGTGAGGAATTTTTCCGCACTCATAGAGGTGTTAACAAGGTGGGGCGGGTCAGTCCATATGGATTATGATATGGGATGTAGATTTTATTATGTGGTCTTTCCCAACCCACAATGAATGTGGGATTAAAAATTAATGGTTCGTTTCTATCCATGTTAAACCCATGGAAAAATGGTCATGACCATGGTATTAATGAAAAAATATATAATAATATTTTATCTTGGTGAACCATGATGAATATGAGTGAGAAATTAAAATTTTTGATATTATAAGAAAACTAATTTAATATTCATTTTACAATAAACACAATAACAATAAAAACACTTACTAAATTATGACATTGATGGTTGAGGTGTGGAAATATTATGTGGTTTTTAAAAATAAATATTTTTTCCATAGCCATGGTAATTTACATTATTACATTATTTTATTTTATTTTTCAGTCATACCATTTTGATTGGCTATAAATAATTGGGAGCCAAACAGGACCCACTAACACCCAATGAGCTAGTCCATACAAGCTACCAATTATGAAAGTTATATCAATGATGATATGTATTTTTGAATAACTATATATTCAAATAAAAAACCCACAAAAATCAAGAGGCTAGTGTATGAAACTATTCTCAGGTAGATTTTTTATGGGTATACACAGGAACCTATGAAAACAGGTGGAAGTTTTATAGAGTCCCTAGAAACCAATTTAAATTGGTTTCCCTTCATTTTAAATTTACTTATTCATCCCCTGATATTATAATTTCATATTTTAGAATATTATAGTTTACAATGTTTCATTATCATTATTTATATTTTGATTAATTTTGTCTCCATATCTCTCAAAATTATTATTCTTTATTTATATTTTTAATTATGATCTCGAATATTCACAGTGGTGAAAAAATAACCCATCGGATCTTTTAATGGATAAATTTAGTAATGATACCAAAGTCTAAACTCATTCATATTTAAATTTTTATTATATGTTTTGGACTATTTCAAGGATAAATAGTAGTGGGGAATGGTATAACGTTTTCCAAATTATGGATAAATTATGTTTAACTTATTATATATTAATCTATATACATCCAATCAATCATAAAATCATTTGATAAATCATAGATGGTTAAGAACCAAATGTGTGAAATTTTATACTATGAATGTACGATAGAGTGTTCTATCGATTATGAATCTCCTTAAAATTCTATATAAGGAGGCGAAGTGCATCTTACTCGATGATTTTTAGGTACACTATATATTGATAACAATGAAAGAAATGGTAGTGTACACATATGATATAGTGTATTCATTATGTATATGTGAGGAAAAAACATAAAAAAGAAGGATCACTCTGGGTAATAAACCTAGGATTATTTATATTGATTCTAACTTCATTATACCATCATTTGAAATCTATATTTTTTATTTTCATTTTGGTCATTAAATTTTCAGACTACCATATTCCATTATTTTAATAAATATAAAAATTCGAAAAATATAAGTAGGGTTTACAAATAAGGGTGATTGAATGAAAATAATCCTCAGAAGAGACGAATTTTGTCAAAAATTAACCTATAATAAGAAAATAAATATTATTTTTTATGCCATCATTTGATGGGTGTGTCATCACCTATGGATGGATATGTATTTGTAAAATGTAAGATATTGACAATGAAATGAATCTATGTTTTGAAAAATGAATAATGAAATGATTCCAATTTTATGGTTATAATAGAATATATATTTTTGTGAAACTATTATGTGGACTGGATATGTCTTAAAGAATAAATATTGGCGATTCTTTGAAACTATATAAAATACCAGTAGATTTCATTACTTTATATAATCATGGAATATTTACTTTGTGGATTCATAAAATCCACATATACCACTATTTTTGGAGTTGTTATAAGAGAAATATTATTCAATTTTGAATTTATTTTATGGAAATGGTTATAGGGGAAGAGTATACATTACTAACTTTGAAATAACCAAAAAACATCATAGTGTAAGGGGAAATATTTTATGATATGAAGGTGGAGTTAAGAATCACCATGTTTTTAATGTTTCCCTTCCCATAATGACATTTACAATCCCCTTTGGTAACATGAAAATCTAGGCCTGAGAAAATGAAGGGGAAGGGAACCATAAAACAATGTATTGGTAATAAACCCCACACATAAAAATATTACACGACCTTCTGTACAAGACCCTACCTGAGGGATTTAAATGTGCCTTCATTAATGGGTAAATATCCTGTAAATTATTAATGAGTGAAAACCATTAATAATTCAGGTATAGTATATTCATGTAATTCTTCTCATTTAAATATCACACAAACCAACATCCTAGAACATAATAACATTAGTGGGATCTGTAAATTCACAAAAAAACAAAAATATTTTATGAAATTATTTCCTTCTAAACTATGTGATAACCTCTTTCAATTGGTCTAACTCAGTAAAATAATTGACTAAGGCTAAACCACATCATGGAAAATTCTATGTACCAGTGTCCATAAATTCATCTATGGAAAAACATATTTTTAAATGAACATTTCTTTTAATAATACTCTTTAATCTTATAACACATGTTTCCACCTTTGAAATTGTCTACCAATACATAATATTTTCTTTGATGAAAAAAATATATATAAAATATTTCTTATATCTGAAAGTCCCTCATAATCTCCCAAAAATGTATTTTGTTGAGATCCTCCTCCTGTTTTCCTCAAATTTCATAATTAATGATTCTCCTATTGGTTTCATCGTATAACTCATGTTATAATTATTCTTATAGATTACATAAATTATTTGAACCAAGAATATACAATTGGATTAAAAAAATATATTCAAATGGATAACCATTTATAATAAAGTAGAATGTGTTTCCCATGAATAAGTCTCCAACCACAAATTTTAAGGCACCTCTCACCAAGTAATCTTATTTATTGAAATTTAATGTAGAACCAAGAATGTCATTACCACATGGATAATGGGTCCCTTTTTCTCATAACATAAAGAAGAATGGGTATCTTATGGTGATAACCCAAGATAGATAGTATTGTCACAAGACCTTAAACCATGATATTAAAACTAAAATGGTTTTTATTAGTGTTTAAAAATAATAAATATGAAACATATGTGCGGTTAAATCCTATAACAATTGTTATATTATCCGTAAATATTATTATGTCGTGAATATATGAAATAAACCTTCTTATGTGAGGATCATAATAAACTAACAATATTAGCTGATGAGTATAAGAGAATCGTTCTTCCTTGTGTGATTATCAAAAGATACTCATTATCCCTTATAAGATGAGAAAAAGATTCCCAATATAATTATCATTTAATAAATTATCATTCTATATGTGACAAGAATCAGATTTCCCATGTGACTAATATAAGATGACCCATCCATACATATAGGATAATAATAATATTCCCTTCTATCTTCACATGTGAAATATATAAAAACCATCTATTCTTATGTGAAAATTAACTAGAAATATCTTATTATATGAAAATCAAATGACATAATTCCTTGTGTAATGAGAAGAATATTCCCTTGTGTATTGAAATTTGGATTATATGAAATTATCTAATGATTCATGTCTTGTACATATAAATTGAAAATTATTTGTTGTTTTCGTGGATGAACAACCTAATAAGAAACCACTATGATCATAGTCACATGACCATAAAATGTATGATGTGTCCCGTTAAGATTCACTAAACTATGTTTGTTCCAATTATCTATGAAAAAACCTTCCCCCTCATTTCATAGAATTTTAATTCCTCCCATGATAACTATAACATCTACAGTACCTACAAAGAAGGATTTTAGATATATATTGAATATTCACATGGGTAAAATGTGAGAAAATATAATTTTACATGTAAAATTTTATCTTAAATACATGTTTTAAATCAATAATTTTCACCTAAGGGTATCATGTAATATTACTCATCATGATTTACATATATAACATAAATCTATAAGATATTAATGTACTAAAAAAATAAAACATCATACATTATGAGTAGGTATCCCATCCCCTCATCCAAAAAAAGTTAAAACATCACCACCCTAGGTTGTTAAGATTACACACAGCATTGGAATGTTAGAGAGCCATGTGAGACATGAAATAACTTATATGGTCCCATGAGAGAGGATTTTGTTTTGAAAAAATGATCATGAAAAGATAAAAAAAGAAATATGAAACCAATGTACAAATGTTTTTGGGCAAATAATGGCCATTGTTTCTAAAATTATGTTTCTATGATCTAGAATACTAATTTTATACCCCCAAATATCCACATTTCTTAGAGAAATTTTCATAATATATTTCAGAAATTAATAAATTTAACAATAATTTAATATTTATACATGAAATGTGAATGAAAATTTTTAAAAAATTGAAAAATAACACGTATGTCTAAATTTTAAGTTCAAGTATCAATTATATTATTGAATAAATATTGGATTTTACATCACGTAAGTTTTATGACATTATATATATTTCTTAAGGTCTTACTAGATTGAATGAACGTGTTGATATTAAATTATTTCAGGAAGTTTACACTATTTTAGGTTTTTTTTGGATGCAACATTATATTATTTTATTTTAACTAGAAAATATTAACTAATGATGCATGTATTCAATAGTACTTGTTTTTCTTGAATGTTTTCATATGTAAAATGGTATAATTATCATTCTATAATAATTTTTGATCATGTTAAATAATGGTGTCCACAAAATGTGTATATGATCAATGTTAATGTTGTTTTTACAAATGATCAAACTGTTTTTGGGGTTATTGTATGAAATTTAATGTTTTGGTTTTTATACATAAACTCTTTATTACATATCTATATACCTACTAATGTAAGGTTTTTTACCAACACGTGTCGATCTCTCCATCAGCCACACCACCCAAAACCCTATTTTCCTCTTTCATACACCCTCACATTCCCGATATCTTCCCGACGCCTCTGTCCCGCGAATTCTATTCCCTCCACAGCTAGGGTTTCTCCCACCTTCCCCTACCTCCTTCCCTCGGATTCCCACCAGCTTCCGGTGATACCTCTCCCATTAGCTCCCACATACCCGACGATCTACCCACACCCCGCTCGCATTTCCAATCGTCGTTGTCTGCTTCACTTAAATTTTCTTTGCCTTCTCCGCCTGCTGAGCCTACTCCGCCACCGGCTTCCTCCACCTCGCGCTACTTCAGGCTTTGACCATATCACCTCCTGCTCCCATGTTGTACTATGAAGGATTCAATCGACGGAGACCAGTCTTCCCACCCGGTCGATTTTCCGATCTGATTTTCAGTTTCGAGGTAGTGGCCTGCTTTGACAAATAACATTGACACACTGCCTATTTTCTACCGAACCTTTCACAACGCCATTCGGTGAGCGGTGCGATGTGTAATCTTATCTACATATCACGGTTTCGACCTACCGGCTGGCTTCAATGAAGGTCAACGAAACAAAAATCAGCCTCTTCGCTACGCCTTCCGTTTTACTTCATCGAGGTATAGATTCTCTATATGCGAGCTCATGTCGTTGAATAGATGTTCAGATTACTCCATTCTACAATACGATGTATGAATGAAATCTTCTAGTAGATATTTTCACGTGTATATTGGTCTCATTTCGCACATCAGTATGCAAATTCAACGCATTTATGGGTACCTTTTACTACATTACATTATATTCAGATTGCATATTTGCTTGTATATTTTCAGCCTAATTTATAACTGTTTCTTTGATGGTGCTATGACTGTTGTTCAATACAATAACAGGACAGTGCTTCATGAGGTTTACAGAATATTTACTCCCATTCTTTCTTCCATCTAAACTGTATAAATATTCCTCGATAACCATCTGAGGTATTCATTGTAACTATTTTGGATATTTGTGTCTTTGGTTCTTTATTTTTAATGTAATTAACTTTCCACTGCTTTTTTAAGGGTACCTTTTAGTGGATAATTTGACATTCAATTTGTAGATTTGAGTTTCTATTTCTTGTGTAATCCTTATATGTTTCTTTGATGTTGGTATATGTGTGGTTTATTGCAATCAATGTACAGTTGTTATTCAGTTTTATATAATATTTAGTTGCAATTCCATCTGACTTCACTGCATATATATTCTTAAATATACTTTGTAGGTATTCATTCAAACAGATTTTCAGATGTGTTCCCATATAGCATTGTTTTTACTTGAATATTATATTTTCAAATGATTCATTTATGTATACTATATACATCCGTTAATGTAGGTATAAGTGTTGTTTTGTAAAATTACAGTATATTTCATATTAATGGGTACGTCATACTACATTATGTGACATTCAATAATGATATTTCATTGTATTTTTTTGTGTGTAATGTATATATGTTTCTTTGATGTCGGTATAACTGTGGTTCATTGAAATCACAGTTCAATGCTTATTCAGGTTTAGAGTTTACTTAGTTCCAATCCCATCCATCTTCACTGCATAAATTTTCCTCAATATCCATCCAAGTTATTCATTCAGACCGTTTTGCAGATGTGTTCCCATACTGCATTATATTTATTTGAATATGCTACCTTTTGAATATGCTATTTTCAAATGTTTCATTTCTGGGAAATCCATGTTTTCATGCTGCACAATTTTCTTTATGCTGGACGTCACTCATGCTGGAGGAGGAGAATGCCTCACATTTTTTATTACGCTATAGGTTTCTGATGCTGACTGTTTATGCTGGAAGTGTTGAATGTTTTTTTGCAGAATGATGATCTTGGGCGTTTTGTTGTATTTGATGATATCATGTTGCTAGAATGATAAGAATTTTATTTAAAGGGACATGTTTTGATATGTTTTCATGAGTTGTATGAACCTTGAGCTCTTTGTATGCACCTTCTGCTGTCTATTTGAAGCAGTTTTTTCCCAGAAGTTGCATGGTGGGTTGAACCATTGTATAAAAAGTGGTGATAAGGGTATGCAATTTATTTATGAAATTAATATTTCTTATGTTACTACTGATATATCATCCTGTTGTTTGAAAAGGAGGGGGTGGCTGGTAAAGGGGTAGGATGTGCATATACACATTGTGCATTATTCCTGTATATAATGCAAATATATATGCGGTCTTCCAATGTTCATGGGCTGTCTACAGGTAAATGTTTTTTATGATATTCTTTTATTTTTACCATATAATGTTTAATATCAACATTTTTTATGATGGTACAGGAGTTGCAGATATGATATTGATATTGGGAAGATGGAGGGGGGTTGTCAAATCAATGCATGTGGGTATATCTGTTTATGTTGAAGTAGAATTAGTAGCGGGTATTCTTACTACCTCTAAAATTTTGAATATTTAAACAAATTTTTTTGTTTTCTGAATATACATTCCAATTAACATATTCAATGATAAATAGAACATGCTAAACATGTTTGGGAAGCCTAGTTTTTCCATTTTTTAATCAGTTTTATGAAATTTTATTTCTTTATAAATTGATAACTATACATGTTTTTCTTTATTCATTTTGTAGATTTGAAAGGTGTTCACTAATTAATGTTGTGTGTTTTCCCCATTCTTGAAATTTCATTGAAGTGAAGACCTATTTTTTTAAAAATGGATCATTTCAATATATTATATTTCAGTATTTTTGTTTGATAGGCCATCATAAAAGGTATTCATAGACTAAATTGTTTCCAAATTACTGGCCTTACAAGTTACTTTTTCAGACAGACTTTTTTCACTTACAATATCTTTCTTCATATGTAAACATAACACCTTCTCTTTTTGTTGAAAAATTAGTTCACTTTATGTATTATAATTAATCTTCTGCACATATCATACTTATTATATGAACAACTCTTCATGTTCGTTATTAACATTGAAATATAGTAATGTCTTCATAAAAACAATCATTGAACCATTTTGTCTTACAAACATATAAACAATTAAGTTTGAAATAGTTCTCATTTTCTAAATAACCTCCTCTCATGATACTACTGCTCCCTTTATGAAGTTTGTCATGTATTATCTGTGTAGTTATATGTTTAGAGAATTCATAGAAGCAAACATTCCACTAGCTGAGTATTGACTGGTTAGTGTAATTCCTCAGGTTTCCTTAGTTGTTTATTTCTCATTAGTTTAAAATTGATGCCATGGAGTGAGAAGTCATGGTTGTTGATTCAGGTTTGTATATATCCAGAAGAACTTCACATATTCACATGTATTGGTTCATTTTTTTTCATTTCCTACTTAGTTTTTACTTCTGACATGTTGTGTGTTGAATGTTATATTAAATTTTGTTGCATGAAAGGGAATAAAAAAAGTATAGCAGCTGCTATGGAGATACAGATTCAATTGCGGGAGAAAATTTTAAAGATATACCAAAAAGTATTGGAGTTGATACTTTTTAGGTAGTCATTATTTCTTCTTTTTATTGGTGTTTTTTTACCTATGTAACTCTATGTTTGCTGAACTGTTTTATGCTTATTTATTATTCGAGCTTCGAATGTGTTTTACTGTCATCACCGAACGATGTTGGGTTGCAATTATGGGATTCTAAGGATGTTTGTCTCCCTAAAGGTATGTCTCACTACTTCAAATGACATTAGACCCATATGATAATGGAAAATTTGTTTTGGTTTCTACTTTCAGTGGTTATCTTTACTTGATCCATGTATTTTCAAAATTCATTTATTTATTTATTTCTGTTGGATCATTCAACCACAATTTGGATCATCCACATTATTTCCTTGAATGTATGTTTCATTAATCTGAAAAGATATATGACAACTATTATGGGGAAAGATTATATTAATTCTTGAGTACCATATTGATTTCCCATATTCTTATTTATGTATTTATCTTAATGTGTGTCTATTTGATGTAACAAATTTCAATGTTTCAAACCATCATCGTTAAATTGAACATAACAGCTATAAAGTGGTTTTTGTCATTGATAATAGAAATTAAATCAGTATCTTTATTGACAGCTTAGAACACACTTATGTAACTATCTATTTATTACTGATTTTCATTGTAAGAAAAAAGTAACAAAACATTACAGTTTCATTCATTACTATACATGAATTCAGTTGTTTATTTCTCATTTGTTTAAAATTGATGCCATGGAGTGAGAAGTCATGGTTGTTGATTCAGGTTTGTATCTATCCAGAAAAACTTCACATATCCACATGTATCCGTTCATTTATTCTTCATTTCCTACTTAGTTTTTACTTCTGACATGTTGTGTGTTGAATGTTATATTACTTTTTGTTGCATGAAAGGGAATAAAAAAGTATAGCAGCTGCTATGGAGATACAGATTCAATTGCAAGAGCAAATTTTGAAGATATACCAATAAGTATTGGAGTTGATACTATTTATGTAGTCATTATTTCTTCTTTCTATTGGTGTTTTTTACCTATGTAACTCTATGTTCGCTGAACTATTTTATTCTTATTTATAATTCGATCTTTGAATGTGTTTTACTGTCATCACTGAACGATGTTGGGTTGCAATTATGGGATTCTAAGGATGTTTGTCTCCCTAAAGGTATGTCTCACTACTTCAAATGTAATGGGACCCATATGATAATGGAAAATTTGTTTTGGTTTCTATTTTTAGGGGTTATGTTTACTTGATCTATGTATTTTCAAAATTCATTCATTTATTTATTTTTTTTGGATCATTCTACCACAATTTGGATCATCCACGATATTTTCTTGAATGTATGTTTCATTAATCTGAAAAGATGTATGACAACTGTTATGGGGAAAGATTATATTAATGCTTGAGTACCATATTGATTTCCCATATGCTTATTTATGTATTTATCTTATTGTGTGTCTATTTGATGTAACAAATTTCAATGTTTCAAACCATCATAATTCAACTGAACATAACAGCTATAAAGTGGGTTTTGTCATTGATAATGACAACTAAATCAGTATATTTATTGACAGCTTAGAACACACTTATGTAACTATCTATTTATTACTGATTTTCATTGTAAGAAACAAGTAACAAATCATTACAGTTTCATTCATTACTATACATGAACATTAAACCGGTGGGTCTTCATAGTGACTTATCATAACCCTAAATTTCACTCTCACCTTATACAGGTCTACACATATATAATTATACAGGGTGATTAAATTAATTTGTAATTTTTTTAACATTTTTTTGCAATAGTCTGTACCACAAATTTATGTTTTCAATATATTCAGTATATTCAATATTCATGTCGGGTTTCGATCCTTCTTACTAGGTGACATGGTGTACTTAAACCCGATTTTGGAAAAGAACATCATCATGGAACACTAGAGCAAGGGTACATTTTCAGGCATTGGGTCATTTTATTTTGTTTTATTTAATAGATCCTTTTAATTGTATTAAATATGATAAGTGATCCATTTTTTAGACTACATATACTCTCATTGAGAATTGTATGTATTTAATTGGATCGGTGAATAGTTTTTTAAAACATTAAAACATGTATTGAATTTGAGCAGTGAATCATGATTTTTTATTGAGTAGCTGGTCATTTATTAGAGCATTAACTAAATATGTTAATTTCTATATCCCACATGCTCATTTAGGAAATCATTGGTGATAATTTAGTATTTCTTATGTGGCAAGATGGTGTTGATGCTACCATCCAGATTCTAACTGAAGATACTCAAAACAGTGGAACAACTTCTTCAGGTGCGTTTGTTATCTAATTTACAGAATTCTAAAAATATTGTGATAGTTCAGCTCCTAAAATATACTATCATACTTTGAGCATAGTATTGTTTCAACTCAGAATTTTTGGTAATTATGCTGGACATGTTTTAGTAATGATAGGAAAATTTTCATATTTTAAGGCATATATGATGTCATGCATCATTGTATAGATATTGTATAAAATAGGTTCAATAGTTCAATAAAGTCGAGTTATACTCCATAAATTAGCTATATCATTGCATTGTTATCTCATGATATATTTCTTGAATACTGATGGATTGTTCTCTTATAGATTGAAGTTTTTGAAAAATTGTGAATATTGATGTCTACATGGTTTGAGTTTCTATTATTAGAGCTGGGTGAGAAGTAATGGTGCTGGAGATTTGTGCCATTTTTTTAGTATAGTGTTTTGAATAAATAACATTGGATCTGGATAGATCATTTATTATTTTCTTAAATAATGTGTTACCTGTTGGAGAATCAATACCCACTATTGGATTTTGAAAATGTTGAAATTTTGGGTAGATGGGGAAGACAGATGGGCTGAGTTGCAGCATGTGTAAAACACACCTCTAATTTCTCCTAGACGTTATCATCTGTAGAAATGGTATTATACTAAATACCCCACATAAGAAAAAATAATTTTACTAGAAACTCTTTTCACCCTAAGAACTCTCCCCATAGGTCATGAGAATTAGTCACATCCTAGATAATATGAACTTCCCTGCAATTGAAAATACCGAACCAGTGAAAATAGAACAATCTATATCATTATTCAGAACAATATTTTCAAATATGCTCCTCTGATTCTTATCTAGAGTTTTCTGAATAAGTGTGTGATAGGTTTAGGCATCCCTAAAACAGAATATATGGGTGACTATGGGGGAATCCGATATAAATCCTTTACCAGTTGTAGAACCAATAGCTTATATCACCCTTACCAACTAAAGATCTTGCATAATGTATTTTCTTGATTCATTTTTCTCATATGTCAACTTAATGGGATTTGATCATTCGTCGGGATTCCTTTTTTTGGATTTAGTTGATGTGAGGATATGGGTTTGAATTAAATAACATTTTTAGGAATGGTAAAGTGATGGTTCAAAAAAAGTTGCATCTTGGAAATCCCAAACTGCTTTCTATTGAAAAACATGTTTACGATTTCTGCAATCTATTAGCTGTAGATTCTTAACATTTTATCATTTTATGACAAATAGATTTGTGGCATCATCTCCTTAATATTTTAATTTTTTACAATCACGTGTATCATGTAATCTGTACATTTTTTGAACAAGTTTTATCTCATAGTTTATTGAAGACTATAGTTCATGGAATCCATATAAAGTTTAAATCTGTATTTTTCAGTTCGATGATCATATATTTGCAATAATTGTAACAAAAAATTATGACATGAAGAATCAATTGTTTATGTTTTTTTGCAGGGTACTCTATAGCTTGGTGGAATCGATTATGGTTGAACTTGTTGCTGGGGTCGTGTTTGGTGACCTTTTATTTTTCAACTGTCGATGAATTAGTTGGAGGCCTTGATTATACTATTCACCGAATCATTTTTTGAAGAAACATTCAGATCTTTAAGATTGAGCTTTTAGTTCATCAACTTGCAGCCATGGATGGTGGACCTAAAACATTTTGTGGAATGATTATTCAAGCCCCCTTCGTTGTTAATGTTAGTCTTGAAGTTGTAATACTTTATAAAATGGAAGTTGAATCAAACAAATTGTTGGTTTCCAATTGTTCCAAATAATTCCACAGGGTACCCTCTTCTCTCTTTCTATAACTAGACTCTTTGACCTGAAATTTACTTATATTTGATTGAACCACCAGTAGTTACTATTTCCTTGATATGAAATAGTCCGTTAAAACACTACTTATCATTGAAGCTGATTTTGTGGAAATTAGTTCATGAATTCATGGAGGTATATTAATTTTTATTGAAAATACCATTGTCATAAAGTGTAGACTTTGTTGTCGGGAGTACGAATTGGCGGCATACTCATAGAGAGTCCATGCCTTTTCACATCAAGCCTATGAAGTATCTATAGGAAGGTTTCACTACAATTTATTTCTCCTATGATGAGGTTCATTCCCTTTTCCCTTATCTCGACTCTATGAGAGAACTAACATTTACATGTATTATATTTTAGTTAGAATTGTTACAGTTGTCCAAACTTAACTTTTTTTGGAATCTCTTGCTATGGAATAATTTATTTCTGACAATGGTTTCCAAATTAGAAGAATTTTTTTTTTTGTTGGATTTAGCATGTTCGTGGGGGGAATTCGAGCGGAAGTTTGCGACCATGAAATCCATTTTATGAGTGCAACGTTCAGGAGAAATATTCCATATGTATGAACCATTCATCAATTTTATTTTTTATTACATATATATTTTATATGATTCTAGGATAGATTGAATTGATCAAAATAATCAATAATTTCCACCATCATAGGTTCGAAATACACCAATGGCTCATAAATATTCATGGAGAAGAACTCATGAGTTATTCATATTATTTATTTATTCTACTGTATAGATTTTTTTTCATGGATGATACCATGATTCCAGTAACAACTAATAAACTTATAATTGGAATATTTTGGTATTCTTCTAGACATAACAATATATATATATATATATATTACTAATGTTAAAATATCCTATTAAATTAAATAAAGGGAGTGTGATAATATTTTGTATCATAAAGTGAAATTTATTTATGATGATTAGGTTAAAAAGATGAACTATCAATTATATTATCTTTTAAAGAAACCACATTGAATGCAACCAAGTTTCCTACTAATCCTCATCCCAACATCTTCACAAGACCATCCAATCCATTCAAAATCTAGATACCTTAAAACTCTCTATGTTTCCTTTCATCATTTATCAAAATCTCACCTCTTTCCTCCACCTCCGCCCTCACCTCCACCTTCAGTTTCATCCATGTCTCTTATCTCTACCTCTTCCATTCCATCATGTCTTATCTCCATCACAATTAGTCTTTACTTGATTTCCATCAATCACGGGTAACCTAAAAACTTCATTATCATCGTTTTATTCTAAACAATATATGAAATACAATGACAATGTAATTTATTTTAATGACACAAAACCAGATGATTTGAATGAAAATTGAATAGCCTCGTGCATTTGCACGGCCAAAGTACTAGTAATAATAAATACGGGGTAGAATTACTTGATGTTTCATCAGAGGTATAGTTTTTTATGGGATACAGGTTTAAAAAATATTATTATAGAGACATATTGAACTACATTGATATCTTGTATTAATGATAGCTCCAATGTATATAATATTAAGGTGCTTTTATTTGATGAAATATTATATTTGATATATTTTTTGATCAATTTTGTGTATCTTTTTATAAGGATTTCATTTGATATATCACCATGACACAAAAAGTAAGAGTAATTCCCATGGTCCTCTGGTGTTATTCCATATCATTGGATCACTTTATAACATCTTATAGGTTTAGAGCGTTTCATTTTTAACATGATTTTTCATTATGTTAAGGTAACACATCTATGTTGGTGACACCATATAGAAGATATTAATTAAGTGTCTAGAAAGGTGTGGGATGAGGATTGTAGGGTATTAAAAAGTTTAGGGCAAAGAATTGTGGTTATGGAACATCATCCTCCAGTTATTTCTATTTTTCATGTTTTTTTAGGAATCATGTTATTTTATTCATTTCTATGCTTTGTTAGTTAGTTATGGTTTAGGTGATCAATGCAATTTTATGTGATGATCAATTAATATAAATGAGACTAAAATTTGATAGACTAGTGGGGGTATTAGGATAGGGGATGCATTTGGGATCAGTCCCGAGGGGCTCAGGGTGAAGGACTTGCACATTCAAATGATGTGTTAGAAAATTATCAGACTACATACTAATTTTATTGGGATGTATCTCAACATCATTAAGCTAGACCGAATCATGTCCATTTATAGAAATGTACATCATATACTTAGTCTTTCATTTTTTGTCGATTTTTACATGGTTGAACTATTTATTGGATATTTTATTTTTAATTACTCATCTCCTCAAATGTTATCTCATTATATCATGATGGAATTGTTTTTTCCAAAAAAGAATCATTCGTCGAAAAGCGGTTTTAAATTTAATGATATGAATATCATTATGAAAATATAATCATTCTCAATATTATTTTTAAATATTAATTTATTTTATTTTCATTCCCATGTCCATGATCAAATTTTAAATATGGAAGAGTTATTTATAACATAAATTCCAAATCATTTCGATTATCATTGATAGGATTTTCATAAATAAGTTTAAAAACAGTCCTTTTATGGTTTCTTAACCATTTACAATAAAAATCATGATTCAAAATCATTCATCAGGATAAATTCTTGTAAATAATGTAGTTAAATATATCATATTTTCAATGAATAAAAAGGAAAAAAGACCCAGAAGACCAATTGAGGAGCGAGAGAAGTATGCGAGAGGTCCCCCAACTCTCCCACCAAATCACCAAGAAAATTTAAAAAAAAATATTCCTTCCAACCCTTCACACTAGATCCACCAAATCTATTTAACAATCATCCCCCAACTATGGGGACCTATATCCATCATTCCCCCATTGTCAACTATGTCAAGATGTAGTTTACCCCTACTTGTGTACCCCTTATTGAGGAATCGTTTTATACTCCAGTGTGATCCATCATTTTGTCTCATATAATATATTATTCTTAAGAAAATTTTATTGCTTATATGTATCTTTTAATAGCTTCACTTTGAATATTTCTGTTGTCATCAAAATATAGAAAAATAAACTAATTATGGTTGTAGGATAGATTTTATCATGTTGATTCTTTCAGAAGTAGACAATGACACCAATAGATCCATTGAAAAATGTATATTCCTGTTAAAAAACAGGTAAAGAAATATGAAAATATAACCAGATTCCTCAGAAACCACATTCTACTTCAAATTAAGATGGTTTTTAGCCTTTAGTTTTTCCATAACATCATTATTTTTCAAATTCCACAAGTTTACCCTTAATGAATCTTAAATGATTATTATTTTGAATCCATAACATCTGAAACATTATGTATAATATAAGTATTTTTTCTTGTAAAATTTTCCACGATGCTTGAAATTGATGATTATGTCATAAAAAATGAGTTGGTGCAATTCCTCTTCAACCATTATTTTTTGATAGTGTAACCTCATATTATACAAAAATCCATAATTATGGTAGTACATAACACTCTTGAAATTATTATAGGTTTCTTATATATAACAATTAACCATTATTATATCCCTACTACAACCACTCCGGTCGATTATCTCTTGAATCATATAATAAAAAATGTTAATTATATAACAAATCATCTTCTCAATATCACTATAAATAGATGAATGGGACACATCATGACCATAAACACCAATCTCAACAGTATGTTGTGTTAAAATAATAGGAATATTTATGAAAGATACACATTAAATTGAAAGAGTTTCTAGTTATGGAAAAATAAGTTCTATAGTTGAAGTAGATTCATGAGTAGATAGAATTTTTGATATAACAATTTTAGGTCCATAAATTTTCTCATTCTAATAATATAACCAAGAAAGTTGCCTTCTGTATCCTAGTTTTCTGATAATGTGTTTTCATCCATCAATACTTTTCCACCTTGAAATAATAATTTCATCCCAATATGAATGTTATCTTTTTCTTCCAAAAATCCCATATTTTTCATAACATCTATTAAGAATTTAAAAGAAGACAACAGTTCTATTTTTGGATATTGTTGTGGAGGTACATTGAATTTTTTAATTTCACCACATGAGCACCAAAAAATTTGTTATGCCGTTCTACCTAATTCCTAAGCCTATTTTAGAGATAAGAGGTAATAGTCTTTTCTTTGGTAACAATCTCTAATAATTAAATTTATTGTGGTCTATTAAAATATTGTGAATGGAGTCATTACCAGTGAACCTGGTTTTTTCTGTTCCCATACAGATCAACTTCCTCATAACTAATGGGTATATCCAGCTACATCCCACATTTTTTGAAGGTTTTTGGTGCACCCACACCACCCACCATGGAACGTGGAAACCATTGGAAATGTCCAATGTTTTTGTGGGTATAGATGAGAATAGTGGGAGTTTGGTAAATATTGACCCCTCTCACCAAGGATATTTTAGGAGGGATATGGGATCGTTTAGATGATTATATTGAAGATTAGAGAGATACTATATCCATAGAGAGCCGAGAGAGATCCATTAATTTGAATGAAATTAAGGTGTATGGGAGGGGTATATTTTTACCTTTATTCATGGTGTAATAATATCTATTTTCCCTGTATTCATTTCTCTTAGTGATCCAAGAATTAATAAATGATGTATTAGAGGGGGTTCTAGTGCAATAATAGTGAGAATTTGAGGTTTTCCAATGAATAGAAAATTCGAGTTGGGTAGAATCTTGTTTTATGTCATACACTAAAAGATGGAGAAAAGCTGAATTCAATAGTTAAAACAGTGTCGAAAACAGATCTAAAATGAGCATCCTAGGCTCGATCAAAATTTGGTCAATATTTCAGTGCTACAGTACCCCCTTTCGGAAACGAATTTAATATTTCAGCTACCATAATATATCCATTGATTTTGCTATAGCTTATCGGACACACCACATAGACACCATATCATCACCACATCATCATACGTTCTCGTTCATTAACACTGATTTGGTCATATATTGATCAATCGCTCTCATATTTCTACAATCCTAGAGACTCTTCTATCATTTTTAACAATTTTAGAGATATCCCAAAATCCATTTATCTAGAGTCAATAAATTTTTTTACATAATTGGAATTCCATAGAGGGACCATCCACATGAGATGGTCGAGGGGTCTGAAAAGGATGATAAAGACATAGAAGGTGTATAAATGGAAGGAGAAAATCATACAAGTGTTAGCATTTTGGTATGGAGAGAAACATGAAGAAGCGGTAAAGAATGTTATTATCTAAAAAAGGATATTGTAGAAAATAGAAAATATGAAATGGTGACTCCCACATGAGCATCAATGGAGATGTTTATCTTTACTCCAACGAAGATGAAGAGACATGATTTCCTTCATCAGGCCAAGACACATAGTGGGTTCTTGATACTAATGCATCATACCATGTCAATATAAATCATGAGTATTTACTTACATATATTGTCGGTGATATTGGTGTAGTCTATATGGGAAATAGCAGTTTAATAGTGATTTTTGGTATGTGTGATATCCATGTCAAAATGAATGATGGATATTCAATCCCCATAAATGAAGTTTGGCATGTTCCAAGACTTTAACTCATCCTATTATCAATTTTAGACTTTGATTGTCATGAATATAACAACATCTTCAGCAATAGATAATAAAATATTATGAAACGATCCATCATTGTCATAGAATGATAGATATGATTTAATTTGTACAAAACTCATGTTATGATATGTGTATAAAGAAAACAAATTGTTGAAGGAGAGATATAATTCAATTTGTGGCATAGGAGACTAGGACACACGAGTGAAAGTGAGTTTTCTACCATAAAAAGAGAGAAGTATGTAAGTATTAATAGGTATTCATCACTTGATCATTGTAAATACCACTAGAATGGGAATCATCAAATCATCTCATTCAATAGTACTTCATCAATGAGGTCAGAGTGTCTGGATCTAGTTCACTCTAATGTATGTGGTCCCATATAGGTGGGTTCACAATGAGATAACAAATACATCATATCCATTATCTATGATGCATCTTGAAGGATATGGGTGTTATTTTTTTGGATGAAAATCAAATTATTGAAAAAATTCAATATAGCCAATTCCATTGCGAAGTGTGATACTAGAAGGAAGATGAAGTGTCTTCATTCACAAAATAGATGAGAGTACGCATCCATAGAATTTACTTCCGATTATAGGAGTCAAGGCTTATGACATGGGAGGAAGGTACCACACACCCAACAAGATAGAAGAGTTGTGGAAAGGATTAACAAGACAGTCATGGAGAAGGTTTTATGCATGATGAGTTTTTTAATATTTCCTAATACTTTCTTGGGAGAAGTTGTTCATTTTACATGTTACCACAAAAAAGTATCATCATCGGTGCAACTAAATTATGAGATTCTACAAAAGGGATTGTTGGGTAAAAATCCATATTACTCTTATTTATGAGTATTTTTTATTGAACATTTTCACACATATCTAGTTGATCAGGATGATGCTAGATGGGAGATATACTCCATGCATCTTCATCAGCTATGGAAACGATGAGTTCAGATATAATCTTTGGGACCCTAGAGAGAACAAGGTGATCCGAAGAATATTTTTTGTACTCTAAGAGAACCAGATAACCGAGGAAATTAAAAATCATATAATTTATCTATCATAATGTATAGGGGAATAAATTCAATATCCAATAAATGTACAGGACCCACCAATCATCGAAAAGGATTAGGTGAAATAAGACAAAAAAAAAAAAGAAAACTAGGAGGAAGTGGAGGAGTATATTGAGTAGGGGGGACTCAATCCACACCAGAAGAAGTTGTAGAACCATCATAAGAGTATATTTATTTTTTTCCCAATTCCTAACACATCATATATTTGAGGATCTTCAGGAGGAACGATTTCTCCAAAATAAATATTTGGAGTCAGAGTACATTTTATTAACAGATGAAAGGGAGACATAAGGATACTGAGATGTAGTGTCTCATCCTAATAAACTGAAGTGGCTACATGTAATGGTTGATGACATGGATTCCTTGATGAATAACTAGACATAAGATTTTGTGGAACTATCAAATTGTAATAAGGAACTATTATTAAATTTTTTTCCATTATAAAGAAGGATTGATGAAAAAATGTGGCCGTGAATAATTCTTAGTTATTAGTCGATGGATTCATTCAAATGAAAGGAGTTTACATTGATGAGATATTTTCACCCATGGAGAAGATGGATTCAATCAGAGTCATTCTCAGATTAGTGGCCATAATGGAATTATATCATGAACATATGGATGTCTAGATTTTTAGTATTCATGGTGACCTTTAAAAGGAGAAGTATGTGATGTATCCTAAAGGTTTTGAGTTTTCTAGACAAGAAAATTTGTCTTCAAATTGCTGAAGATCTTACATTGTGTGAGACAAGCTACCGTGCGGTGGTAGAAAATGTTAGACTCATTCAAGGTAGGTCATAGCTATAAGAAGAAAAATAATGACCAATTTCATAACATCTAGGGATTACATTATTGTTAAATTAATTCTCTTCTAAATTATGTTGATGAAATGTTGAGAATTGGGAATGATGTCGGGAATATTATCTAGTTGAAGAAAGAATTATACATGTCTATTGATTTGAAGGACATGGGGGATGAACAAAATATCTTTGTGATGAAGTTAATTCATTACAAGAAGGGGAGGTTGTTATTTATATATATGTATAATAATGTTTAGTTTTATATCAAAAATTTCAATATGGACAATGACTAAATAGCGAGTATTTCTCTTCTTAGTGACTTGGCATTGAGCAACATTTCATACCCATAGTCCAAGTATGAAATTTAGGTGATGGAGATAATACCATACTCATTGGTTGTTGGATGATTGTTGTAATCTATTTTGAGTAAGAGAAAAGACATTTCCCATGTAGTGGAGATCATGTATCGATTTCTCTATAATCATTCGAAGCATCAATGTGATTCTGTCAAGTGAATTCTGAGGTAACATTAAGCTACATCAAATCTATGTTTGTACAATGGTGTAAATGAACCTCTCTTGGATGGATTTATAGATTCATATTCGATCAACGATCCTAATAGTATTAAGTATACATCAGGATAAATATATACTTTGGATGGTGGAGATGTATCATGAATGTCAAGTTCGTAGAAGTGTGTTTCTTTATCCATGACAAAAACACAGTATATTGCTGCTTCAGAATATTGAAATGAGATGTTGTGGCTAATGAATTTTTTCCAGGTTCATGGATTCGTCTAGAAGGAGGAAAAATATCATTATGAATGTGAAATTACTTTGGACATGATCAAGTTTTCCTTGTACCATTCCTGGAAAAACCACATCGACATTCACTATCATTAGATATGCATAGGGATGGATTGACAGTTGATGAAACTTTTGAAGATCCATACAAACGAGATCCTAAAAGATATGTTGAAAAAGGTGGTATCTTGGAAGAATGTATACCTTTTCAAATGTTATGCTGGCTTACAAACCAAGGGGGAGAATTGTTGGAGATATCCTAGTACTACACACCATTGTCGTTAAAGGTGGATGATGCACCAACTCCACCCACCTTAGTTAGTGGTGGCCATGGGTGAAGTCCGTTGTTTTCGTGGGATTTGGTGGGATTGGTGGGAGTTGTTTTAAGCTTGAAACCTACCACAATTTTTATTTATGGTGTTCCAAGGGAGATTCTGCTAATTACATATGAGCCAAGAGATATTATATATTGAAAGAGAGCCTTGGGAGCTCTTTGTATCTGAATGAAAAGGAGGTGTGTGTGATGGGTAAATTTTAAACTATATTCTTATGGAAATAATATTTTTTTACTCCATTAAATTCTCCTCATGATCAAATTACCACAATAAGAACTCCCTAAAAAATGTTATGAAAAGTATGTTGATTTCACAAAACATCAAACAACCTAGTTTTCCCTCATTAATTTTAATACCATTCTAATTTTTCTGAAAATTATTCTGAATGTGATTGGGTAACTTTATTTATATTATTTTTTAAATAACTATTAGTATTAGATTTATATTAATAATTCAATTTTTTCTCAAATTTTTACTACATTTATATAATCACATTTATGTTTAAATTAGTAATATAAACTCATTATCTAAACATGTAAATTTCTATCACTTTATTTCTATACTTGAAAAAATTTAGAGATAATAAAAAATTCAATTTTCAACCAATTTTTATATTTCATATTTATAGAAATACAGGGCGATTTATGTCTCAAAAAATTCCAAAAACATACCCCGTTGATATTGAATTCCATATTGATTCTAGTAGCCAAAAAGTGGATGTTGTGTTCTTTAGTCCTATAAATCAATCCATTAATTCTTGTTCAAAAATTGGCCATATAAATTGACAATTGAAATTAATCATAATATAGATCCAATGTTTTAGGAATCATTTCATACTAACATGATATGTAGGGAACATTATTTTTTTCCATTGGTTGAATTTTTAATTTTAGCTCTTATTTTTAATCCATTCTTATGGATCCTTTTCGTTGAAGATAAAAAATAGTCTCCAATCAAATATTGTACATAGCCCCCAATTTTTGACATCCATGTATCATTTTGTTCCTTCAAATCTTGATCATTAACTCTATTTATTCGTGTTCCAGATAACTGTATAATAAGGGATGTTTTCTCTTCTAGGTTCACCTACCTATCCTCCATATAACACATCTCTCCCATAACACTAAATTTCTCAATTACTTTCTCTTTAAAAACCTACCGTGATCAATCTGAATGGACCACCATTTGAATAAAAAATATTTCACATCATACCATAAGAAAACATGATAGGGAGGATCATTTAGACCCTATGGTATATACTAGTTCTAGAAATATAGTTCCTCTCATGCAATCAAACCACATATATAACTCTCAGAAAACCTTTGAATCACCTTTTATCACACATAGGTGTATTTTTCATGAGTGTGGCTAGAAGGTTTGACACCCATAACATAATATTATTACTACACAAATATATTGTTAGATAGCATAGTTTACAACACTAGTATTGTTTCAAAAATTTGTGCAAGTAATAATCTTGCAACAACATCTCCTCCGGGTGACGTGTCACACCATCAAAAAATTTAAGACTTCTTCTGTATATTCCACTTTTCATTGCATACCATGATCTTAATGTTTCTAGTGTATCAATAAATTATATATGTATTGTTTGGTGGTATTCTTCCACTATGCGATTGATGATTTCTAGCAATTATTTCCTTCTGTGAGAGCTTTCTAGTAGGGATCCCCTCTTGTGAGAACTATCCAGTACAATGATCCAATTGAAAAATATATTGACTCAAATGATCCATTTAGGAGTGAAAATATGTAATTTAGTAAGAAGTCTTATAATTACATGGTGGAAGAAGAAAAAATGTTAGGTGAGCCCCCCATAAGTGGTTGCAGTGGCATGAGGTTTGGGGTTTGGGCCTTGAAATGCAGTGTCAAGTCCTCTTACACATTTATTTTCATGTGTTTGTTGTGTAGAAACAACATTTAAAAAATGTGAGAAGGAGATGAATAATTTAGTGAGAGAAGTATTCAAGGGGCCCATGATCTGTCATAAAAAACAATTAGATTAACTAACAAAATGATTATTTCCTACCTCTTACTCCGGAAAACTATCATCTCCAGTTCATGTGTTGAATTAGAACATCTGGTCCCCTATAACGTGAAAAACAAACACACTAGAAAATTATCTACTCATCAGAACAGTGAAAATTAGCCTGTGGAACATTGACTATTCTAGTGAACAATCAATGTCCTGATGGGATTCATCCATTGATCTAGTTGACTAGATGCTTTAGTTCACCATATGAACTGGATACAATTATCGTCCACCCACTCGCAGAACTCCATCCCTATTTAACAACCTCCACTAGTTTTGGTAATATGTCAACATAAATCTAGTTTTATATTTTTCTAAATGTAACACTTATACTTTCTTTAAATATTTTTTAATCAAGAAAAATTGAGGTACTAATTTTCCCCATTCTAGGAGATATTTTTCCCAGATGTGTTAAGGAGTCTAGTAGTTGACCAAATTTCCATGTTCATCTCTTGAATGAATGAGAACATTTTTTTTGTATGGTTAATTGTCATTTTTATTTTTGGAACCTGGTAAGAAAAAGTATGTTATTTCCAGAACTATTAATAGATATTCCTAGATAGTATAAATTATAGAAGGTAATAAAATCATATATATATATAGGACCTAAAAATTTCCTTCAAAATTCACGATTTTATAGGAAACTTATCCCCTTTTTTATAGTGAATTATTACTCTTTCTGGATATAAAACGTGATATTACAATAGTTTATAATTTAATCTTATATAACAATTCTTTCAAAAAAATTATTCTGTATTATAAAACATTTAAAAATGATATGTTCATAAATAAATATATTAAATTAATATAAAAAATGTGATGTTGATATAACATATTCCAATAATCCGGGGAGTTCTAAATATTCTTCTAGAACTCAATTTTTTTTGAACAATTTGATCACAACAACTACTTTGAATATTATAGTCAGTCAATGATAGAAACAAAATTACAGAAAAAAATATTGAAATATTATGTTCATTTTCAATAGTTATATTCCTTATTTTATGGGAAATCAAATGATATTATATTTTCATCAATATTGTGAAAGGGAATACAATACAAATTAATGGAACATAAAAATGCAGGGAAGTACTTTATGAGGAAAAGACTTAGGAACTCAGAGAGACCCATTTGATAATTTTCATAGGATTTCAATATAATGTTCATATCTTATGTATCCAATACAAATATTAATTATATATGGATGAAAATGTTTATATTACATTATTAAAATAAATTAGACTTATAAAGAAGTCGATGAAGCCAATCCCTTTAGGTTATTTTTTGAGGGTTTGTAAATAATGATAGTAAAAAAATATAACATCTATAAGAAATTGATATATATATATATATGAAATAGATAATAACTCCAACTCTATGAATTTCATCACTGGGATCCCATTGTGATTGAAAGGTGAATAAAATTAAAACAAAAAGAAGGGTGCATGCAATTTCACTAAAAGTCAATGATGATTATTGAAGGATTTATGACAATGAAGCTCCAAGACCCCTAATGATGGATGAATAGAATGACCATCCCTTGAATTCACTATCAAAATATATGGTATGAGGAATTATCTATGGTAATAGTGGGGAAATTTCTTATGTGGGATCTTAGAATAGAATGATTCATATTTTATGAGAACAACCATCATCGTATGATAGACATGTGGATTTAATAATACATATAATGAAATTAATAAAATAATGTGTTTATAAATTATCGTTCCAAAATATTATATTTTTAGGGACAAAATATCGAGATCACTTTTTAGTCGAGTATTCTATTAATAGGTTTCTACTTTTTACTTTTTTGAGGATGAAAATTAGAATAAAATTTATTTTCCTTGTGGATAATAATTCCATGAAAAAAATATTTATCTTAATAATTGTGGAATGTAATTTATGTGTGTGAGAGTTATATTAATCTTCAAATACAAAGGAAAAAAATTTATTCAAGAGGCCGTTATCCCTCTTGTTGGGAAAAGTATTCAATAATTTTTTTTAATCATCATAATCATCATGAGGTAACTTCCTGATGTGATTTAGGGGGGTGTATGATAGTGGGAATGATCCATCATAATGAATCACATCAAGATTAACAAAATTATCATGGTTATTCCAGTGGCTGATAAAAAATATACAAATTCATGGATGTAATGGCTCTGTAATATTATATTTTCACAATTCACTTTTGATCACAACTCAATTTAGATTCAATGATATTAAGATCATTTTTAATGGACGATAATAAATTATTGAGGTGTTTGTGGAATTATATCTACAAAAAATCATAATGATATTTCATGATAGTGATTAATGGGACTGTTCTAAGAGGGTTTGAAAATAATTTTGTAATAATGAATTGTACATGACAAATTTTGAAACAGAAGTGATTATATGTGGTTTGATTAAAATATTTGTTGGAATTTTACATTCATTAAAAATGGTTGACTGAAACATTATTTATAGGTTAAGATAAAATCAAAAATATTGAATTATATTTATATATATATATGGTTTTCAAAAAATATAATAATAATAATATGGACAATGAGACATTTCATTGTCATTTATTTTCAATTAAAATTAGAGACTCACATGGGTAAAATTTTGTTGGAAATATTCTCTTACAAAAAAACAATGATGCGGTGAAAGAAACCATGTCTGTGTTTATGAGGGGTCATGGATATTTACACCACATTATAGGGATTATATTTGAATGATATGGGATAAAATTCACTTTATTAACTAATAAATATTATAATGTTTGATATAGTTGGTGAAATATTTTATGTAATGCCCTCACCGCAGAAGCTCAAAGTGGGTTCCTTAATATTTTTTATTGGCATTATTACAAAGTATCCAATCCCAATGGGATCACTAGTATAGATGTTTTGAAAAACAATATTACATACCTGATACCCATATTACATTAGGTAATAGTAAATAAACATGTGACAAAAAAATCAAATGAATAAAATCTTTAAAAGACTATTCATATATTTTTTTCATCATATCCTTGTGGGAAAACAAAATAACATTGCGATCAAATACTCCTTAAGGGAATGTAAAATTTAAACAATAATGAATCATAGAGAATAATCATCATATCAAGGTAAATAACTAATCTCACAAGTATTATAAATATCACGTTAAGGTATAATCAATATAGAATAATAGATAATGAAGACACATGTCATTTAATAAATAAAAGTACAGTGAAATTCGTCTATAAATAATTCAAATAAAAAATAACATGGATAAAAATAATAATTACTAAATTATCAATAATGTTTATTCTATATTTTTGGACTACCTAGTAATATTAAAATTTTACCATCAATATTTACTAACAAAACAATTTAAACTATTCTGATTTGGTTAATTGATTCATCCCCTATGACTACCAATATATCGAGGGGATTTCATTAACCAATCCACAACCCATATAGTTCATATACAAATCATTCCACATATAGTTAAATTAAAATTTTAAATCATAAAAAATGTGCCTTATAATATATCTTGCATTGAATAAACGATATTGATTTATCAATAATTCTCATGTTCTTCAAATAATTGTTTAAGTGAACACCATATGAAAAATTTGTATTCATTTTATGAAATGAAAATATCAATTTCCTGAGAAATTATATATTTTAGATAATTTTATTGTACGATAAAAATTATTATATTTATGTTATGTTTTCATGAAAAAGTTAGTAATCACAAAATAAAAGAATATTTCAAAGATAACTTTTACCACGAGGTAATATTAAATTATAAACACTTAGAGTAAATAGTTAAATGGGAAACATAGTATTCCATGTATAAGGAAGGAATCATGGTACTAAATTAAAAATTGGAAGTATAGACCCTTCATTAATGTAAATTGTTCTATAATATAAAATTAAATCCCAATGGAATGTAAATTGAATCGAAATTCCTTACTTTTCATTTCTTTTTAGAAAAACATCCTTTAACCACTTTAATAAGGATTTTATAAATGCTAATAACTTATACCAAGTACCTATTCATTTTTTAAAATAATATTTTATATTTTTATAATATCTTGTTAAATGATTATTTATAATATTTCATTATTTTTAATATGTTGGGTTTTAATTACCTAATTTTTCAAGTGTGTTTTCACATGATATTTTTGTTATTATGTAGTAAATAATGATTTTATCATATATGGAATATAAAAATACACTTAATTATCACATATATTACTTGATTATAATAATCCATAAATTTTGGTGAGTGTAAATGAAATTCACCATTCACAGAGCTCGTAGACAGTATGTATGCATGAACGATTCTTCCATTTCATGGTCGTATTTTTAAGAATGAAATGTAAAGGAAATATATATATATATATTATAATTATAATAACTGTTCTATTTAATATATGTCATATATTTTTATTATAATCATCCTTAATACATTCCCTGTATAGCGTGAATGAATAACATCACTTCGAGGTGGTGGTAGTCCAGACATCCACAAATGATGTTATCTTATTCCAAAAAATTTAGTTCATAAATATATGTGTTATATAAATTTTAAACAAGAATAAATTCATAATATTTAATATAAATATATATTATATATAAAAAATGAATATATTATTATTCTAACATTTAAATCTGGTAAATGGATGAACAAACGTCATCATTTCCTGAGGTTGTAGTATATCGAATAGACGAATGATGATTGTGTTCCACATTTGAGTGATGTGAGTGAAAGTGTAAGCCGACCTAATAGAATAAAAAATTCCATCACATATATGATAATGAGGATATTATAGATGAATTATATAAAAATAATTTATGGGGTGTAGAATTAATTGAAACAAAAGATGATCGATAGAGAATGTTATCTCTATTTCTTGTTACTTCTTTTGGTTTCTACAAAAAGACATCCCTCGTAAGAATAAAAAAAATGAGACATCATGGATTTGGGGAGTAACATTGGTATAGTATTTATACATATTTATGGTGATAAAGAGGTCTTTAGTGGTATGAATATGTTTGAGGGGTGAGTAACTTTTTATAGTGGATGGTGAGTGGTATTCATCTATTATTTTGAAAAAGGAAATCCACTCACATTCTTCACATGTAAATAATCTCTAATAATGGAAAAATTCCAATACAATGGAATATATGGTAAAAATATGAATATAATATTACTTTTGAAAAATAATTAGGTCTTTTTGGGCCATAGGATATTGTTTAGTCCATTGATAAGCTAATGTTTTTTAATCACATTAATTAATTTTAATTAAATTAACTAATATTTTTAGTCAAAAAAATATGATGATGTAATTATAAATTAAAAATAATTAGGATTCCAAATATGGAATAATTAATTCTATATTCTAATCACATAAGTTCTTGAAAGTAATTGAAAATTAATCCTACAGACGGGATGACAATGATGGTTTATAAAATAAAAAATGTAAAAAAGTTTACTATGATTTTTCATCAAATTTAAAATTGAAATTGATTATAAAGAAAGAAATTGTAAATATATATATATATAATTTATATAATTTAACATCAATATTAATTTATTATAAACATTAATATTATAAATTATTTAGTGGAAAGGTTAATTTTCAATTAAACATCAATATTGTTCACTATTTATCAAAAAAATGAAACACCTTAGAAAAATTACAAAAATTCTCTCCAACAAAATTTTAAAATAATTATTAAAATAACTAACTTTATTTGTAAATATAATATTTATATTAGTTTCAAATGTAATATTTAAAATATGTACATAATTTAATGGTTATAAACGCGCCTTTAAAAAAGTATTAGTTGTTATATGTAAAATTGAGTTTGTTCTAATCTTATTCCTTTTAAATCAATTTTATGAGTTATTATTCTATTAAAAATATAATATATATAAATATATCATTAATATAATTATCTAATAGTAATTAATTTAATTATTTAAGAAAAAACGCCTTTGGAAGTATAAAAAGTTTTCGTTTTAAAAAAATCCTATATTGTCAATTTGTTTTGATACTCATTTATATTTAATTTTAAATGAATTATTTCAAAAATATATTTCCATAAGATAGTTAATATTATTCAAAACCATAAATTTAATGGCTATTAAGTATATTATTATATTAAATAGTAACATTTTAATAATATATTGTTGTTTGGTAAAACGTAGTCCTGCATGAAACACAAGCTATAATCAGCATTCCTCGAATTGTAATATATAGAATTGATTGAATCTATTTAAAATATAAAATATACTATAATGTATTAATACATTACATTCAATTATTCATTTGATTTTTTGTATTATACACATTACGAAATATAATGTCTTTTTGTTATAATTTTAGAATGTTATATTCTCCCCACCTTAAATAAATTGCTTCTTCAAAATATAAAAATGAAATCAGTAATCAAGGGTTTGATATTTGAAAATATATTATTGTTGAAAAAAACCACATCATAAATATATTGAATGAAACATTTTCATAATAAGATGAAAAAAAAAATGCAAAAGTCACCACAAAACGGGGCATTCAAATATGGGAATGTTAGTGAAAACATGGACACGGAAGAAAAATAAAACTATCAAGTTATAATGATTATTTATATTGAACATGTTCATCTGAATGTCGATGAACACAAATTCAAAAACTAATTTTATGAAAATGGACATTGATATCCTATAAAATTAAGATAACAATACAATTTTTTTTCAAGATCCTTTTCCTTTAGTTGAGAAATTATTTCACTCTCTATGAATATATGTTTCTATTTAATAAAAAATGATCCTTTTGTTGTAACATGAACCATTCAATCTTCATTTGTAAGAAAATATTTCATCATATGTGGAAATAAAACATTAACCTCTAAAATGTCATCTAAATATACACATAAACCATTCAATAAATAGTTAACTTTTCTAAAAATATTATGATAAAACACTTTATAAGGAAGGACACTGAATTTCGAAAAAATGAACTTATAATTAGACCTCAATCAACATGAAGTGTTTCTTTAATCAATACAAACCGAACATGTGAACGACTTCATCATTTATCCTATTGAAACAAGGTAATAACTTTAATTACCCAAATATATTATTGGTAACATGAATTTGAACTTATTACTTAAGTAAAACTACTGTTATTTTATATATTACATAAATCCAAAAGTGTTGTAAACACCATCAATGAAAGTGTAAACCACTTTTTCAACAATTAATTTATTATTTCAAATGTGGGAAAAACTTATCCAAAATCAACCATTTTATTATTCAAAATACATTGTATCATAATATGGAATATATTAAGGATTATATTCCATAATCATGTATTTTCTAAAATGTTGAACCTACTATTAAATCCATTTCCATGGAATGATTCATCATATTCTCTCAAATTGCAAAGAAGTGTAATAAATTAGAATCCACATATTTTTCAAAATTCATATAATGAAAACATCATCAATAATAAAATTTTAAAACCTATATAATTGATACAAATATAGAATTACATTAATCATTCACTTTGAATATTTCAATAACATAAATATAACCTTGATCCCTTAGCTTCTCCTATGCTAGATTTCCTTATTTCATTTGGAATTGATTTGAATAATTCCCATCTAATTAATTTTTTTAAAAAATAGTACCCTTTATTATTAATCCCTCTTCATTATTTATAATGGTTTCCATTATCTCCAAAATTATAATAATCTCCATTAAATTCATTTATGAACCATGGGGATTAATTCTATATTTATCACCTATAGGAAAATCTTTTTTCACTTCATCCATTTATCCACCTTTTCTCAACCATCCTCTTCATGTATTACATAAATTTGAATCCATTGTAAATAGATAATTATTTTTATTTCTTGATATTACATAAAAAATTATCTGATGAAGAACAAGTTTGAAAAACAAATGATCTATAGAGACATGGATTAATACCTTAAAAGAAAATTTCAATTAACCATTATATATTACTTATTAAATCCATTCCATAGCTTATTAATCTTGTAAAGGTAATTTTATAATCAACAAAATATTCATCCTCCCTTTTCATTAAAATATGGATAATTATCTTCTTCTCAGTTTGTTTCTCAGGATGAAAATATTTTTCAAAGAATGTTTCCTTAAAAAAAGTTTATTCCATGAGCTCTATTTCCACTTCCTTTATAGTATCATAGATCAACTGCCACCACTGATCCACATCACTAATGGGATAATACACTACAAGTGTATCATTTTACTTTTCACTATAGAGAAATTATAGAAATATCATAACTAAATAATTAATCCATTTCTAAGCTGACATTGGGTCAATAGTACAACTAAATTATGGGGGCCTCTAACACATAATGTGATTCAACATCATAGAATCTAAATGTGGAATACTTTTCTCAATATGTAAATGGTTATTTTTCAACTCCTAATTAATATTCTCTAATATATGCATCACATCTTGAGTTCCATTACCTGCTATATCATGTTTTGTAGTTGGGAAAACTCTACATTGCAAATTAGAATTTATACCATTTTTCTTTCCGTTAACCATTTTTAAAAAATAACATCAACTATATTAGATTAAAAATTATGAACATTTATAATTTTAAATATTTCTTAACACCTAACATAAAAAGAAAATCTTATGCATAGCTAAAATCATAATCATAAAGATGGTTTCTTTGGGGATATTTCTACTTTAAAATAATTCAGAATGATTTATAAATAAAATGTGACTTATCATAAGTGTATCCCCAACAAATTTTAAAATATATGAACTATAAGAACATTTTTAATATACTAGGATACACTTGAATTCAAACCCACATTCTTTTACAGATTTGCTACCCCCAGCTATATTTGTGCTAGAGCCATGCCCACTAGTAGTATCTACACATGGATATGTTTTTCTTGTAATACTCACATAGTCTCTAACTTAGAAAAATTCATGGATCTTCTTCTATAATTATCCTAAATGTATATATAAGTGTTATGTTTCCTGTTATGTGTTTTCTAAATATAGTTTCCAGGGTTTCTCTTAAATTTTCTTTGATACAAACTTTAACTCACTGACCCTCGAATACTGGAGTTGGTGCAATAATTTATTACATTGGGATGATTACAAGGAATAAAATATGGAAGGACGAATTATTTTAGAATTATTGGGAAAAAATATTACATACATGATAACAATATTACATTATTAAATATAAATTAACATATGATAAATAATAAAATATAATAAATTGAATCCTTGAAAACTCATTCAATTATTTATTATTCATATCATGGGGAAATGAAAAAAAGGTTATGATGAAATGCTGAGTAAGGGTATGTAAAACAGAACCAATAATGAAACAACAAGTTTATTCATCAAGATAATCTAAATAACTGAGCACAAAATCTATATAAATAACATGATAAGGAATAATTAATATGGAATGATAGATAACTGAATCACAATCCATTTAATCAATAAAATGAGTATAATATGAATCCATATATATGTTAACGAAAAAATCACATGGACAATAATAAGATTAAATTAATTATCAATATTGTAAATACATAATTTTTTGATATCATGTTTTCCAACCATATGATCCATTTACTCTACATATTTATGCTCAAGATAGTTTAATTATTTTGATTTGGACAACAGATTTTCCTCATATTGCTACCAATGTATATAGGGGACTTCATTAACTAGTCTCTAACCCATTTTGATAATTTTTAAATAATTCCATATATAGAGAAATAATAAATTTAAATCATAAAAAATATTCCTTATCAAATATATGTATTGAATAAAATATATATATCAATAAATAATTCCCTTGTTAATCAAATAAAAGTAAAAGTGACCACTATATGTAGATATATAATAATTTTTAGGAAATAATTATATCCATTTCATGATAATATGTATATTTTTGATATGTTTAATTTAAAATATAAATGATCATAAAGAAGTTATTGCTTCAAGATAATGTTAACAATCAAAAAAGAAGGTGATATTGTTATGATAACTTTTAACCTATGGTAATTTCCAAGTAAAAACACATTGGATGATATAGTTTAAATCTAATCCTAAATTACCATGATGTATTAATTAATAATGACATTATTTGAAAACGGGTATGTATTTAAACCACATTAATGTGAATTTGTGTATAATAACTAATCAGTCTCATTGGAATTCAAATTGATAGGATATCCCTTACCTTGCATTCCCTTTTGGGTGACCATTATCTAACCTCATGTTTAAGGGTTTTAAAAATGATAAAAACTAATATCAAAACCATAATCAAATTTATATTAAATTATTTTATCTTCTAAATGTCTTATTACCAGTTTTTTAACAATCATTCATTATTTTAAATATTTTGAAGGTTTATTGCCATGTTTTTCAAGTATGTTTTGACTTGTTATTTTCTTCTCATTAAATAAATCCTGATATAACTATCTACATAATCTAAAACCTGATATAATTATAATATATATTATCTATTTAATATAATCCAAAATATTTGTATATTGTAAATGAAATGAACCATTAATGATGGCTATAGGTCGTACGTACACATGAACGCTACTTCAATTTCATTATCATATATAAAATAATGAAATGTAAATAATATTCATTTATATTATAATTTTAATATCATATTTATGCCATATGTGTCACATATGATTATTAATCCCATTTTTAATACATTATAGTTATATCCATAATGACTCACATCGCTTTGTGGATGTGGTAGTCCACATGTCCACAAACATTGTTATTGTACTCCCATTAATTGAGTTCATAAGGGTATGTATTATTTAACAATTAACGAAGATTGAAAAATATAAATACTATATTTATCATATATAAATTACAAATCCATAATTATTTGAATCTTTAAAGGTGGAAAGTAGAAGAATGAACAACATTGGTTCACGAGGTGATAATCTGCATTACACACGAACAATTACTACGTACCCCTTTTGATGGATGTGTGCCAAAATGTTGGATGATATATTAGAATAATAAATATTATCATATTTTATATACATAGGTAATTATAAAATTATGATATAGAAATAACTGATGTGTTAGGGAACTAAATGAAACTAAAGATGATCATTGGATAATATTACAACTTTTTGGGTAACTCCTTTTGGTATATATCAAAAAAATTACATGGATAGATTTTTGGACAAGGATAAAAATTGTGGTTTAGTGTAATTATTTTGGGATATTATTTAGTATATTTAGGGAGATACAAAGGGCATTAGAGGTGTGAATAAGTACGCGGTGAAAGTTCCTTTTTATAGTGGATGAAGAGTTTAATTCATATTAATTTATGAAAAGATAATTCCACCAATATTTATCTAAAATAATTGGGAGCCAATAACAGTAAAAATAAGAATAAATTGTGGATATTGTCTATATATGAACATAAAATTACTTTTAAAAAATTAATCTTTCATTTGGGGGCTTTAGTTTTTGGTTTAATCATTTCTATGTTAATTATTTTCTTAGTCCCTATAATTAATTTTATCATGATCACTAATATTTTTGTTAAAAAACTTATTTGACCATTTATAAATTAAAAATTATTCTGATAAGAAATATGGAATACATTTTTCCAAAATTACAATCATATAAGTTGCATAAAATAATTTAAAATTTATCCCGTAGATAAGATGATAACGAGGGATTTCAAAGTACAAATGTTTTAATGTTTCCCATGATTTTATTTATAATTTTATAGTGTAATTGATTATAATGAACTAAGTTGTTTTATTTGAAATATTATTTATATAATATGACTTTATATCCAATTTAATATCTAATTTTTCTATCTAATGTATTGGGAAAAATGAATGTTTTTAGTTAAAATCTAGTGTTTTTAACATTTCGTAAAAAATGAATCATCATATTAAAATACCAATAATTAACACTAACCAATCATTGAAATTATGGTTTCAAAAATTTATATTATCTTTAAATATAAATTTATTAATGTATCTAAATTTATTTTTAAATTAGGTGCGCCATTAAAATGTGGTAAACGACCTCATCAAATAATATAGGTTCTTATGTGTAAAATTTGGTTAGTAATTGTCAGGTGAAAATTAAATCGATTGGATGAATGTAAAAATCATATATTCGTATTATAATATTTTTATATCTTTAATATAAGTAACCATTTTTATTTAATTTTATTTATTAAGACAAAACAGTTTGGAAGTATATAAATATATCTATATATTAACATTTCCTATATATTCAATTGGTATGGATATTAATTTCTATTTAATAGTAAAAAAATGAATTTATAAATATTTATCAATAATTTATTTAATCGTATTCATATCCAAAAATTTAACGGCTATGTTATATAATATTATATTAAATAATAGTATTTTTATAATATATTATTGTTCGGTAAACTTGTTCTTGTGAGAAATGAATAATAAATTCATTATTACATGAATAGTAACATATATAATTGATTGAATCTATTTATAATTGAAAATATTCTATAAATTCATGGGATTTATATTCCCTTACAATCTTGGTGATGTGTGTTATACATGTTATCAAATACAGTTCTCTTATTTTAGAAGTCTGGGTTGTTATATTATATGATGATTTGGGGGTAAGGTAAAAATTTAAAGGAGAATTAATTTTTAATTTAATTAATTTGGTTGTTATTGTAGGACCTAGTACCTCATGAGTCTATGTTCATGATTATTTTTTTGCTTAAATAACTTAATGTTTGTAAAAGAAAGGTTTACTAGGTGAATGATGAGGATCGAGGGGGGGGGGGTTCCAGAGGATCAAGACACGAAAAAGAGAGATTTGGGCCACCCAATGCATGTTTCATGGTTAGCGCTGGATTATTAGTAACCTTTCAGCCAAATTATGCTTTCTTGGAGGTAGGAAGCACGGTTAAAGAAACCAAGCTAGGGGCAGTCCAAAGTTTTTGAGCTTGTATTGATCTATTTAGTATGGTTATCCCATGGTTTCTCAAACTGGACGAGCTCCCTAGGAAACGTTTTTACCTAGTCCCATTTGGATAGAGGGAGGTGCATGGTTGGTGCATCGTTTGTAAAAATAATCATCTAAACTACATGCCTTAGTAAAAGTGAGTTTATACCTCCCCCACCCCTCATGATGTATGAGTTGACACCAAATTTTCTTCTTTCGTCCCCCTCCATCAGCCATAGTGATTTCTAAAATTCCCAAGAATTCCTAAGGGTTTATCTCCTACTTTTATATGCTATTTGCAGTTCTGTTGGGTGCAGATTGAAGCAATGGCATAGTAGAATGATCTTATTTTCTCATTTTCCTAGATTATGAATTTGCTATTTGTTATTCAACTTCCAAATACCTAAAAACCCCTTTTTATAGTTGATATATGTTGGGGATACAATGGTTTTTATAATCCCTATCAAATCCTATGGTTAAGTGAGCGTTCACATATATAATAGACGTATGTGTTCTACATGGTTAATATCATAATCCTGATTGTTTTGTTTTTTTATGTGGTTTCTCAATGGTGTATTGTTGTTATTCATTTTATTCCATAGTATGATTTGGTAAAATATTTGTATAAATGAATAGTTAAACCAATCATGAACCCCATGGGATGAATTGATATTGATTGGACCGATTTTAGGGCCTGTCGAGGGGTATGCCAACATTTTCGATCATAGATAATTTTAATTGTAAAAATACATGTTTTGGATGAAATGGGTTCCCTAATAAATATTTTGACATTTTCAATTGAAATATAAAGGGGAACTGATGGTAGTTGTGTATAGTCACTGATAATTGCATAAGGCAATTTTTTGTATTATTTGAAATTGTTACATGAAATAAAGTGAATGTGCAAAGCAACTTATGATATTGAAATTTAAGTGAATATGTTGGTTAATTCATGTAAAATGGACAATGTGTTAAATAGTTTATGATGTGAAAAGTGAAATTGATTAAATTGGCTATGTAATGTGAATGGTAAATGAGATTGTGTCTTACGACATGAAAATTATTTATATATCAAATCAAATTTGAATTGTTAATGTTATTTGAATTTATTATGTATGGTTTGAAATATGGTATAGGTAGTAAATGGTAAAATATGTATTTTCATGAGGCATTTTAGCTATGTGGTTTTGGAATTGAGGATCCACACCCATTGGTTGGGTTAGACTTATGCTCTAAACCCTCTACATATATTGCCTGGGATAGGGAAGATGATTAAGGATCTATGCCCCTAGCTGTTTTAAATGAGGAGACCACTTAGACCAAGGATCTATGGGATGAGTAATGGGATTGGTTGTGAAATGTGAATTTGTATTGATATAGGGATATTCATTTATCTCCTTATGAATTGTAGTTGACATGCTTTGGTCGAAGACAAAATTATGTACATACCTAACCCATGGAAAATAATTAAAATAGTTAAGTGAATATTGTTAACTAATAGTACTTAATTGTTATTTAGTTTAAATTTATATTCCGTTAGAACTTGCATAAAATATTTTTTTACAATAGATATTCTGTAGACACCATTGGTGGTGGCCTATTTAGTTTTAATCACACCCTACTCGAGTCACCATTGGGTACTCAAGAAGATTTCCTGTTTTCATGTTAGGATAATGGAAAAGGGCATATGCTAGAGGGTTGATTAGGGAATGGGACTTTCATGGATTAGGGATATAGATTTCAAGTCAGGTATCATATATGGATTCATCCATTTTTCCTTATTATGGGTTTTCTTTAGTTTTGGCACAATCTAACCTAGAATATGATATTTACTATTTGGTTGTGGCATGTACAAAGTTATGGGAAATGGTAGATAATGCATGTTTATTGGTTATATTTTTTTCAATTATATCTTATTATTATCCCTTCTATATTACTTTGATAAATAGGTTATAGTCTCCCTACATATTACATTAGTCCCTCGTTGTAAGTTTGCAGTCTCTGGTGTACTGGGATGCGTGCCTAAGGTCATGTGACGGCCCGCCAAGGGGCATCAGATTAGTGGGAACCTGGTTGGGATAGGTAAAAAATAGTATCAGAGTGGTTATTTTTTTTTCCTTACTATTTTCTAATAGTATATATAAGAATATTATCTTTTAATCAAAGGAAATTAGCCCATTAATGGGATTATCTGACCCCTGTATGTGGAATAATCCATGTACCCGGGGTGGGAATTTTTGTTCATGAAATGTGTTTCTATAGTTGAATGATATTCCACCACTGGGTGATTCACTTGTTATGGGATGTGATTGTTTTATGATATTTTTTTCATCGTTGAAATGAAACATGATTGTGTATACAGACATCATTATGGTCACCTATGTATATTGGTGGTGTGCATCATGGTAGGCATATACATGAAGGGTAGAATGCATTTCATTTTCATTGAAATTTTAAAAAATGTGGTGTATAATAAAAATGATTCAAATGTTAAAATGGAATGAATTTTATCGAATGGTTACAGAATTTTTCTTAATGAAGAGTTTTAAATGTGTTACAATTTTTTTTCCAATAACTTGTGAAGCGGAGAAGTATACTAAATGTGAAATAACTACGTTGTGAAAATGGATATAGATAAAATGTATTTCTAATAAAAATGGATTGTGGTTCTGTGAGTCGGTTTTTCAATGTTGAGTCTGACACATGGTTTGGATGGATGAGGATAGTGATAGAAAGGTGATGATATCCATCGGGATAGTATTTGTAAAATGATTTGTTCGATGGCCAGTGTAGAGCCTTATTTTATGAAAACTGTGCAGGATTTTTGTTATGTGTTCTAAGAAATGTGTTTGTCATTATAGAGAAATTCCACCACAATGAGGTTATCTTGGGGGACCAGGATAGTGATGTATTATGTTTTATTTTTCACATACATGGGATGATTTTTCATAGTGTTAGATGAGGATGTGGGCACACTGATTATACATTTCTTGGACAGACTTAGATATCAAATTAACTCCAAGGTGAACATCATATGTTACAAGAGGGTTTTGGATGTTGTGGATTAGGCCCATAATCTTAAAAATGAGCATAATGGATGATTAATATTGTGGGAATGTGGTTCACATTCAATGGTGCAGTGGTGAGACATCCAAATGTTGGAAGAAATGTTTTAGGAGTCCTCACTAGGGTAGAAGTGTAAAGAGTAGTCAAAATAGAGGATCAACAACTCAGGGTGGTGGCCAAATGTTTTTCTATTAGTTTGGAAGGCCAAGACACATGTGTGGTCAGTTCCCCTAACCACTAGTTTAGTGATAAGTGTGTGGAAGAATTTTTAATGTGATGAGGTTCTATAGTATCCCTCGATAGTTGGAAACATATGGAGGATCATAGTGGATGTTGAGTTCATGGAGGGGGTCAGTTACCCTATATAAGGGTGGAAGTTGGTGTTTTACAAGTAGTACATGTTAAGGTAGTACATATTCATATATGGGATGAGAGAGTCCATATCAGAAGGGAAGTGCCTCACCACAAATTCATATTGGAGTCCTGGGTAAAGGGATGGTGAGCTTCATGTAGTTTTTTCTACACTTAGAGGTGGCAAGGATGGACTGTTCACTGTTTGTGGTATATTCCTCGTACATTACATGATTTCAAGTTATTTATTTGATATGGGTGCTTCATAGTCATTTATATCTTCTTATATTGTGGTTGTGATGGGTCTAGAAGTAGAAATTTTGTGTAGTTTCATGTTATTTGATACATCATTATGGGCGAATGATAAAAATATCCAGCAATGTAAGCGATGTTCTCTTGAGATCAATGAGTATTATTTTCTGTGGTACTTTATTATATTTGAGATGTCAATTTTGGATAAAAATCACGGCATTTTATTGTATAGTTCTATACTCAGTCCATATTTAATGTTACGATCAATGGTTATCATTCACATCTCTGGAAGGATACCCTTTTGTGAATCGTGGTTAATGGGGAATCTTAGAAGGTTGTGCATTGCATGATTTCCCGCAGTTGGGGGAAACACACATACAGATTGTCCAGACAAAGGCATGATGATGGGGGTGTATAGAATCATTCTTTCCTACTAAATTGTATCAACTTCAGGGAGCTTTTCCTATGGACTTCTCAGGGACTCCCACATGAGAGAGATATCGAGTTCATGATAGGGTTTCTCTTAGAATTAGAACCAGTTCCTATAATCCATATATAAATATATTGAACGAATATTAAGAGCTTCAATATACGTTTTAGGAACTTCATAATAAGGGTTTTATTCATCCTAGTCTGTCACATTGGGGATATTCATTTCTTTCATTCAAATATTTTTATGGAAATTTATGCGGATATGTCAATTATAAGAAGATGAATCAGATAATGGTTAAGAACTGTTCACTATTCCTCGAATAAATGATCTTTTTGACCAATTGAAACATGATTCAATGTTCTACATGATTTTTTTGATATTGGGGTATCATCACCTCAGGTTAAAATGTTTTGATGTACCACGTAATACCTTCAAGGGTAGGTAAATGATATATGAGTTTGTTGTGACAGTGTTTAGGATTTACCAATTAATTGATAGTGTTTATATCCATAATGAACCAAATCATTCACAAATACTTGGACCAATTTGTATTTTTCTTTGAGGATTAAAACAAGGTGTAATCCAAGAATCATAATGATCATTCCACACATATTGAAATTATACTTATTACACTAAGGGAGAATAGGTTAAAAACCATTCTTTCAAATATTTATTTCTAGATTAAAATTGGGAATTTATTCAGTAAAATCATATCTAATTAAGTCATTTCAATGTACTTGGATAACGTCAAAGCTTTTGTTTCTTTAGAACAACCCAATATTACTTTTAATGGCTAATGTTTTCATGGTTTTGAATATTATTACTTAAGGTTAATCAACGAAATTTACAATTTGGAAGCATTACTCTCATGTTTGACATAGAGGGGAATCATATTGGAGTTTTCTATGGCACGTGATAATGCTTTCCCTAAGTTGAAGAAACAGTTAACAACTGCACCGATTGTGATCAAACCTGGGGATGGTATGGAGTATACCATATTTTGTGATGCATTTGGTTTTGGTCTTGGAGGAGTTTTTATGTAGGTTGACTAAGATGTCATGTATGTGTCCGGAATGTTTATTCCTCATAAATGAAATTACCATACACATGATATTCTTTTGGACACTGTGGACTATGGAATAAAGTGTTGGAAGAATTACTTATTGGGAGAATGATTTATTGTTTATACTGATCATAAAAGACATATGTATATATTCATTCAACAAGAAAATAATTTTATTCATTGATTATGGGTTGAAAACATGAATACTTTTGACATCGAGCTGGTATACACACTAGGAAAGTGAAATTGGGTTTTGGATTCATCAAGCCGAAAGACTAAAAATCAAGTTGTTTAGCTATCCAGTTATGAGTGGAGAATGATGTAATTGTTTGTTGAGATATATTGGGAGGTGCAATATGGTTATGGGAGGATGAACCTTCAGTCCTTGGAAGATGATTCTATGCTTTTATGATTGATCAAGGAGAGTAAATTTGAGGGTCCAAAGTCTTTGAATTTGAGGGAATGTCTTAATGGTTTGTTGTCACCTTTCTATTGGAATATTTGTGATGATGATATCATTTATGTCTTTGGTTCTGTTTTGGTGCCTACATGTATCATAGAAGAGTTGATCCATGAGTTTCATGCATTATTGTGGGTAGTTCAACCTATTTTGTCACAAAATGTATCATGATATTGGTATACTATAATGGTGGATAGGTATTAAGAATGTGATTTAAGGTTTCATAGTGCAATTTTATACCTATAAGAAGGTGAATTCCAAGCATTAATGACCTAGGGGATTGTTATACCCCTTTCCCCTTATGAAATGGAAATGTTACTAAATAATTATGTATTTTTTGGGGGGCCTTCCAAGTAATCCTCAGAATAATGATAATATGTGGGTAGTTGTGGATATTTTTTCCATGGTTGAAAGTTTCTTACTGATTCGAGAGACGATCACTTTTGACCAGTTATAATATTTGTATATTCAAGAGAAAATATGGATTCATGGGGTTATGTGGATGATGAATTTGGATTTTTTTCTATTTTTACATAATGCTTATACTAGGGATTCCAAAGGTGCTGATTACACATGTGTTTCTGAGTATTGATTTGAACACACATAAAGATAGCAAATCAGAACATACTATTCGAGTAGTAGAGGACATGTTGAGGGAATGTGTTTTAGACATTTAGGATCATAGAAGATAAATTTGTTATTGTTGATTTTTCCTACCATAGTGGTTACAAGGAAATGATTCCTATGGAACCGTAAGAGGTTCTCCATGGTAAACCATATTGATACCATTATATTAGATGAATGTTGGAGAATAAGAATTGTTGGGACTGAGTCTCATGTAAGAGATGTCAGACCAGGTTCAACTAATTCAATAATATATGGTTACAACATAGTGAATAAAGAATTCATATGTTGATCATCATTGTAGACCTTTTGAGTTTATGTTTGGTGATAATGTGTTTCTTCAGGTCTCACCATTGATAGGTTGCCAATAGATTTGGAAATAGGGCATCTTATAACCCATGTATGTGGGGCCGTTTGAGTTTGTGGAGTGGATTGTACCAGTGGTGTACTGATTGTCTCTTCCAAGTGGTATAGTAGTATACATGAAGTTTTTTCATGTGTAATATCATTGATAGTATCCCCATGACCCAACACACATGATTGATTGTGAGGATGTTGATCTTGAGGATGAAACATCATTTGAGGAGAATCATGTTCATATTATGGATCGTAGTGAGAATGTATAGCGGTGTAAGAATGATCCATTGGATCATGTTTTTGTGTAGTATGGTAATGTTATGGTGTAAATTTGGTAGAGTGGTATGGATATGTTGTCCTAGTAGAAAAATATACTTTCCTTGAAAGGTAAGTGATTCTTAGGATTTAATCTTGAGGATGAGTCAGTATAAGGTTCATAGGATGTATGATCTCCAACTTCATGAAGGTACATTACAATTTTGGTTTTAGTTTAAAACATGTGCGGCCAAATCGTGCACCCCATTAAAAGTGGGTTTTAAAATATTTCCTCCATCATGATTTATGAGTTCTCATGTGATTTTATTCCATATTTCCCCTCAAAAATCCCTAGAGATGAGCCAAAATTCCCAAGTATTTCCAAGGGTTGTTATCATTCATATCTAATCCGTTTATAGTGATCTTGTATATGAATCAAAGAGCTAGGTGATTCTGACCATTCTCATTGCTCGTTTTCTAGATTTAGCGTTATAGCTTTTTTTATCCTCCAAAAAATGTCTATAAATCCTTTTTTTCCAATGGATTATAGGTTACACATTCAAATGGTCTTTTAATACATTTTATAGGCTGTGTTTAAGAGACGTTTCACCTTTTAAATATATGATTCTTCTCTACATGTTATATCCCATAATCATGATTTTTGTTTTATGTGTATTTGGTTATGATACTATTTCTTCATGTAGTGAATACGATTCATTTAAAATGATTTGGTAAAATTTTGTCATAAATGATAAACTAAACCCCTCATGATCCATGTGGGGTGAATTGAAATTGATTAGAACATTTTCTGGGCCACTCATTGGGTGTGACAAAAATTCCAAAAATGGAGAATTTTAATGGTAATAATAGAATGCTTTTGATGAAATATTGGCAATAATAAATATGTTTACATGTTATTTATAATTATAAATAGTGGCTAATTTTAGTTTTGTTTATTCCTTGATAATATCATAAGGTATTTATTCGTATAATGTGAAATGGTTACATGAAAAAAGTGAATGTGCAATGTGACTTATGATATTGTAATTGAATCTTGTATTTAGGATAATGCATGTGAAATGATGAGTGTGTTAAATGGGATACAATAATAAAAGGGAGATGGGTTAAATGAGATATATAATGTAAATTGTAATTATAGGAATGCTTTAAGGATTGAAAATTATTTATATGTCAAATGAAATATGAATTTAGAATATTAAGTGTATTGATTTTGTATGGTTTTCTATTTGATATATGTTGTAAATAATCAAAAACTATTTTGTATATGGATTTCTAGATATGGGTTCTAGAAATTTAGGATATATGTTTATTGGTTAGGTTGGAAAGTGTCTCTACATCCCACCCCAATAATGCAATGGTTAGGGAAGGTAAATGAGGCTCTATACTCCAAACAGATGCATATGATGAGACTAATTGGAAAGAGGATCCAGGTTAAGATTAATGTAATCGGTTGTGAAATATACATACCTATTGAGATATGGAACATCAATTATCCCCATATTCATATTATTTGACTATATTAGGTCATATAGTAAATTATGTAAATTCCTAGACCATCAAAATAATCAATAAAATTATTAATTAAATATTGTTAACTAATTGTCCCTATCTATTATTTTTGTTTAATTTTCTATTAATTTTTTTATTTTCATACAATATGTTTATGTTGGATATTTTTTAGAAACCATTGGTGGTGGCCTAACGATTTGTACTCACACCTTTTCTAGACTTTAATTGGGAATGTGAGAAAGTTTCATGGTTGCAGGTTAGGACAATGTTAGAGGAACTATGCTAGAGGGTTTATTTTAGAATAGGATTTTCATGGATGGGGGACTAGAACACAGATCATGAACTATTTTTTGAATAATTCTATTGGTTTTTATTTTTTATTTTCATTACATTAGGCATAGTATCACTTTACAGAAAAAATTCATTCTTTTGTTGTGGGTTGTACCCAGTTATAAGAAATTGTTGGTAATATGTGTTTATTGGTTATACTATTTCATAAATTTTTATTATTATCTACTGTGGATTACTTTGATAAAAAGGGTATAGTTTCCCAACAAACTTCATTAGACCCTCACTGCTAGTCAGTAGCCTATGGCATATGGGGAGGCGCACCCAAGTTCATGTGTTGACCCAGATCAAGGCATCGGTTTAGTGGTTCCCAAGTTGGAGATGTTATATTCATTGTAAAAAGATATAAGGGTAGATCCAAAGATATGGATGTTTGAAAATGCATGATACTATAGGAGTCAATGTGTAACCACTATTAAATGATGAATTTTTGAATAGAGGAGTTCACATACTTCATTATTTATACACTATTATTTAATCAATAACATTGACGATCTCTCACGTATCACTACGTGTTGGATTTTTGGGAGGTGGTCCTATCAAATATTTTAAGGATCGGGGATCCTACCAATGATTTTATTGACACTAGTAGTAGTTGTTTACCTTTTAAGGATTGAACTAGATAGTTTTTTATGAGATATCTCAATCAAACACACTGCAACATCCTAGTAAAAAGGGCACACTCTTTTATGGTTTGAGGGTTCATTATTCAGGTTTGTAGGGAATTGATGATTTTTTGGTATTTTATGTAGGGGATGTTTTTGGAAAAAATATATAATTTACTAGATAATGGTTGATAATGGAATGTCTAGTTTGACGAGAACCCAAGAAAAAATTTCCCAATGATCCCTCTAAGGTTATGTTTCGTGAAGAACAACTACTCATCGAATAGACAGATCTCTAAAAGCATCCTGGACAAGTGGTTCATTTGTCACTGTGTGAAGGCATGATGTCACCTCTACGAAATGACATTCAAATTCATGGGGTGCTTTGAGAATTCATGAAGGGTTAACAATAGATCTATAAAAATAAAATTCAGACTCATAGATCCACACCCATTCATAGAGAAAATAATTCATTAACAATTTCTACAATCGTTATGAAATCCTGACCCTATAAATAATCAATCATTCTGAAAATTTTCAGATAGAAGAATCCCTTTGGACTTTTGGAATCACTCCCTATTCATGAATATCCTAAACATCATGAAGTGAAGAGAAAATGGATAACCCAATGTAACCAGTCATCATGAAACATCATCCCTTGTGTTAATATTATCTACACCTAATGTGTATATAGATTTCATGAATTCCAACACCCTTCATCGCTGGAAAATCCCCTATCAGGCACTCGACGCTTCACAATGAATTGAGTATTAGTAAATCAATTTCATATGAATTTTTACATCCCTATAAGGATAGGTCACCCTGTTTCCCAAAGAATATTCATTGATAGTGGTCATAACATATGAGAGGACGCCAAGACTAGAAAAATTATCATTTAAAAATATCAAATCTTCATGAAGAACATATCATAGTTACCCCAAATGTGATTCACATCAATTGAAAACTCCTTGGGAAGGTCGAGTAACTAGGACCCCCGTAACAATCTAGGATTGGTTTGAGTACACCTTGAGTCCCCATATGACAAGTTCTTCCCATTCTATTGTTCCCCTGATTCACCACAAATGCGGATTGAGCCTCCCACCTTCCTATTCCTTCTATGAATTCACAAAGTAACACCTTTTACTTTATGTAAGAGGAAACTAAAGTGGACCTTAGGATTGAACACCCCTTTATAGATGTTCTAATTCCGTTCCCAACTTAATGGAGCATGCGTGGTTGTCGCATAAGATCCAGGGGTGTGGGGTGAGAATACCCATGTCCTAGTTCTATTACGTAGAACTACCAAGCTCTACATCCTTAAAAGATGATGTTAAACTAAAGTAAAATATCCTCATCACATGAAATAAAACATTAGTATTAACTTTTGTGATAAATACATCACTACCCATGTATTTTCATAATGGTATACCACCACCTCCCACTGGGGGCAAATATTTTAACACTAAGGAAACATATCATCACATATGGACCACATGTTGTCACACCTTGGTAGTTTTTATCCATAAGATCCATATTAGTCCCTTGAGTAATCCTCTTGAAATAGGTGGCCTCTGTGGATTATCCCCACAATATCCATTTTTGACACTTGGTTCAGGACATGAGAATGTTTACTTCATGACAATAAACTGCATGGATCAGTTATGTCAAATGACCTTAAATAGTAAATCAAACTATTTGGGTTTTGATCCATTTCTTCTAAAATGAGTATTCAGTATTCCTCTATTAGAATTAATCATGTTATTAGTAAACTTAAGTGTAACATTGTATCCCTATGTTATGCAACATCTTGTCCCACATCATAGGGCGTTCGATCCCAACAAATGGAAAACTATCGTGCCCGGATACCTTCCATCCTAGGGACACGCCTCCTTGATACACCTCCAAAAGGTATTCTAATCAATCTGTTCCATATTCAAAAGAACATAAACATTGTATTAATTGGAATTTGTAGGATTCTCTGATCCATGTCCACATGATGTAGAACTTGTGACCTAACCTAGAATAACTAACCCATGCATAAGTACGGTATTCATAAGGTAACATTCATTGAATATTTACACCCATATTTTTGTTACCTTATGATCTACATGGGGTGTCTTTATTTACATGAATTAGATGTATCTTATCATATTCACACCAAAGATGAATATTTATAGGTGACTAATACACCCAATGTTCAGAAATGGATAGTGATTCCCAACATGAATACTCTTTGGAATAATGGTTTCAACTATTTCACAAAAGAATTATTTTAATTAGTAGAATTCCACAAAGATATGGAATTGGGAATGAATTACATGAACATGGCTTAAATCATTGGGAGAGACATGAACTATGTAATGAGCTCCACATAGGAGTCCATGGATGTAGAAACAGACATCATATCATTCCATTTTGTTAAGGGTGGAGTCATACTTGTGAATTTGATGAAGGATTCCCACCATTGAAAAGTGAGAAGGTGGGGAAATATATAGACAATAAAAAATATATTAATATGTAATAGATCCGTGAAAGATGAAAATGAAATATAAATGTTGATCCCAATGTGAGTTCTTCTCTTCAACTTGAGGAATCATATCACTAGTGCATCAATTTATTAGCATGTCACTAGATCCATACATCTAGTGAATGTTTCAACTACGATAATGGGGGAACCAATGTGAAACTAACATGCTAATTAGGGTAGTTAGAATTGGGAATCCTTGGACTATTCCATAATCATTGTGGATCCATTTACATCTTTAGAAGATTGGATGACATTGGGGCATTAGGAATCAATTTCCATATACATGTACTGAATAATAAATCCTCTAACATTTTCCAATCCAATATATAGGAAATATAAAACCTAGTTTCCATACAGTATGGGGAAAGAGGAACATTGATGTGTAAATCCCATAAAAACAAGCCTCCTCCATGAAAATCCCTTAAACATCAACTATGAGTTTGACTACTAGGAGCCCACTCCAAATATAAACCTTTGATATCTTCCAATGGAGGGGGATCTAGGCCCTCATATAATGGAACACGTAATAGGTGGTCAATCCCAACATGTTTGTGGACTTATAATACCTAGAGGAATTATCACCTCATCAACAACACCACCCTCGTGGGCTACGTCCGGGGAACCAACCCACTTTTTTGGACAAACCCCTCTTTAGAAGTCCCTTCTTCAGAGTGCACCAATGAATCGATCCCCTATGACAGGTATGTGAGAGGATATTTAGTTTCATTGACCCCAACTACATAACTGGAGCTTCTAGGGATGGCTCCCAAGAGGCCTTATGAATTCCAGCAATGACAAGTCAATCAGTTCAAAGAATAGGTGGAATGCACCCCTACTCCACTAGCCATAGTCCGAAGAACCTGACACCAATATTAAGAATGGGATAGGATAATTACTAAAATATATTCATCTTCTTTGGATCCATTGGCCCCTTCGACTACTAGCACATAACACTAGATCCTTATAAAAGAAAAACATGGATACTTCTTCACAAGATTGGGATTGAGACCACAACCTCTTCATCAGAATGCTATGTGGACCCTTTAAGTCACTAGAACCACTAAAACACATTATAGTACAACCAATAAAATGGAAAAATAGATTTATGTTCCTCCCCACACCATCATCAACCCAACTACAGGATCTCCCTCTTTTTAAAAAACCAACATAGAGGTCCTCCCTCCATCATCAATAACCCAATAGAATTTCCTCCATTATTTTTCAATACGAAGCATAGAAGTCCCTCTCCAACCATCATTATCCCATGAATTGGTCCACCTCACTTTTAAAAAAACCAATATAAAGATCTTCCCCATGCCATTATCACCCATGGCATCAGTCCTCCCAACTTTTTCAGAAACAAACATGGAGTTTCTCTACATGATCTCCCTGACCCCGGTGAAGTTCCTCACATAATTATCAAAAATAAGAGGGGATGTTCTCTCTGATTTGATGAATTATATATTAGAGGTCATCCCTATTATTTTGAAAACTATTATGGAGGTCCTCACAATTCTTCTACATCTCAACACAGAGGTCTTACCAGTTTCATCATAAACAATAGTAGAGGACCTCCCCACTCATCCACCAACCATTTTGGAGGTCCTCACAGCCCTAACAACAGTAGATATGGAGGGTCTCCACATGTAAAAACTTATAAAAATATAGGTAATACCAATTAAAAAGAGGTACCCTACCAAAAGGAACCATCATAGGGAATAATGATGAATACTATTTGTAGAAGGAAAAAATATTGAAAATGACATGTCATTATTAACCTTGTTGACCTCATAGATTCTGGGGGGTTGGATGAATTAGTTATGGATACCTCACCCCATTAATTCAAGTCTTGGTTAGGATCCCAAAATATGATATTATCCATTATGAAATATAATATCAATAGGATCCATGTACCCCACTATAGGTACATGTTAGTGGAGGAATTTCTTGCAACCTTTCAGTGGATCATATTGAAACCATTCACATCAACGCACTTCTCCTTTATCTCTAACTACGGAGAATACATTAATGAAATTTTATTATATGGGATGAATACTTATGATTGTTAGAACTTTATTGAGCCACATATGACCACTTCTACCGTAACACATGGTGTAGTAGTGAATTCCCCATCATAGAAGGATGTGATGATGTGATTGTTACTGCCCACGAGAGATGTGTTATTATGGAGTAAACAGATGACTCGGACAATGACTCCTCTACATGTTATCAAACCATAGAAATGATCTACATTGGTTCCACCATCCATTTTCTACTAGAAATAATCATATCTTGAACTGTCCAAAAAGAAGAGCCTTCCATTGAGAAATAGGGCATGTGGGGGGAGGGGGTCCATCTACCATCTACTATCAATGGTGTTATATCCACCAACTACTCCAAATGTTGACATACATGAGTCCCTCATTGTAGTCCAATATGTGTGTTTATACAAGTCATATAGGAGATGCTTTCACACCTTTTATGATCACTAGTGGGTATATCCAGGAAGCTAGGAGCACCACAGTGCCATCAACTAGATGTTACAGATGGTTGATATCACTATTTTCCCAGTTGATCAATACCTTGATTTTTTTGGATACCTCCAAAAAAATTAAGAACCCTATTTCCAGACACCCTTGATGATCTTCCAAATTATGGAATAGGTGACTCCAAATATTCATATTAGTGGTTGGTTCTGTAGGATACTCTACACATCATCACTATCTTGTGAAATCCTAACATACTCATTGATGATGAAAGTTCCCCTGTTGGTACTATTATTGTAAACATGTTCATTCCTATGTACCCCATGAATATAGGAATTAGTTCTGGGAATAAACAGGGAGATCCACCTCAATGGTAGTGTAGTACTAAACAGACCCCCCAACAGGTTTCCAAGCATGATAATAATGTAATTCACTCAATCTCATGGATCCAACTGATGTCTCATAATTTAATTCCATACAGATAAAAAACAATGTCCTTGACCAATTTTGGATATCCATTCCATTTGGGGTAATTATATAAGTATAGATGGAGAGTACAAAAATATCCTTCTTCCATCATATCAAAGAGAAAAAAGGTTCATCACTAAACTCATTTTTAATATACGTCTGAATTATGACACCACATGAAAGGACCCCATTTATACTTAATAGGGAATCAAGTCATCCTTGTTAGGATGCCCCAAGTTTAGAGTGAAAATGCCACTTATCTAGGTAGAAAATTGGAAGGATTATATAGAAATTAGTAGTGTTATGAGTCACCAAACCTACCGAGGTAGTGTAATTATCATCCCTGGGATGTCCATCACGATTCTCTGAATGTTAATGATATTGTATCCAAAGATGATGATCATGTAAATGCATTGGTTGTTAGATACACTTGTCACGATTGAGACCCTCAAATATATGACTTGATATTGACTCTCACGATTCGTCTTAAGGCACCCAATATAAGAAAGGTGGTGATCCCACCTGATTGAAAGACAAACCCAACATTGGTGGGAAATATTTGAGCACCACCAGAGTTTGGGAATCCAGTATTTCCTATGTTAAATGGGTTTGGTGAAGAATTGCAGAACTCACACCCCTTCATCTGATTTATTTGGAGAAATATTTGTAACACTATAGTATATGGAGGCCCCACCCTTTAGTGTTTTATTAAGAAAGTGGAAGGACCCACTTAGATTTATAATATTAAGCTACCCATAGGGCCCATCACTATTTGGGAAGGAATACAAAATAAATTCCCAATCGATTTATCTATAACAAACATATTACTAGTAATTTTTATGTCATTATGTTCATGAAAATTCTCAGTGAGAGAGTTGTAGACTATTATATTAGTGGAAAGACCTCATGTACTCACATGATATTCCACTAACTAAAGAATAACTACTAACGATGTGTAAATTGAATGTCAACACTAATATAGTTCAACAGTTCTCACCCATTATTTTTCACAAGGGTTCTAATATTTTTCTAATAAGTCCCGTCAGATAGAAAAATAATTGTAGTAGGCTAATCATTCATTCTGGTTACCTCTTCTAGATCTTTTGAGAAGGCCAACCAAAGAACAAACTGCTACTGTCGAATAGGTAGAGGCCCTAAATCTATCAGATTTTTTAGACCCTATGTCTAAATTACCTATCTGATTACTTAATACCAACCACGAAAAATATCTTCATATATAGAACCATCATTCATCACCTCGCCATGAGAAACCACCTGGATGAGAAAATTCATCTCCTCCCAAGGCCAAGGCTAGGACCAAGATATTCCTTCCATTAAAAAAAATCTAGAACCTTTCCTTCAACGATAAATAGGTCCAATAATATTTCATTTTTTCAATGGAGAAGGGGGTTTCAAATGTTCTACAGTACAATAAGCCCAAGGTATCTTGAATCAACAACATTTATAACTATCTACTATACCACATGATCTATAGGAATACAATTTAGTATTGTTGTTTTTTGAAGGATTATATTCAATAATTTGTAGATAATGGTTTGATCAAGATGGGTTATGATAAGTATAGGTGATTACTATCTACACCAATCCTAGAACTAACAATTATTTATCCTGAAAATGGTGATAAGAATCTAGCTGTGGGATTTAGAAGTAAGAAAACTTATTGACTCGTATAGTAGTTTCCCATTCCCATGGTGTCATACGTGCTCATTTTGACTATACAGAACATCATGCGATTGCAATTAATCATTTTAACATAACTTCTACATCTAAATAAAATACATCTAGGTTTTAGAATAATAGGAACCAACAATGAAATGGACATCTGATTTCCCCATAGGTGTCATATTTATTTCGTACCCTTGGTGGTTTTCTTACCCCATGAGTTAGGAGTCATTCCCAGGGTCTTCCAACCACTAAAATACACCTATTTTAAAAATGAGAAGCATTCCTCTAGGAATTCCATCTAGTTAGTGGATCTCATAACCGTGCTCGACAATCGGAAATTCTAGGTACCACCCGAGTGCTTTTTCCATATACAATCAAAGGAAGGGCCGAGGACGTGATATTCTTTGGAATCCACTGGTATGTACCTCAATCAATGTCATTCACATTACTAATACTAATAAGATTGTTTTTTCTGGTCTTAGAAGGCATTTCCCTCCATCCCACTTGGTCAGATCCTCTTCCAAAACCAAAACTAAAAATTAACATAGAAGATCAATAGTGAATGTGTCATGTTTGACGACATCCTACCAGGGAGAGGACTCATTTTGATGAAAACCAGTAGGTAGTGGTTCAGACTGGTCTAGCGAGATTACAATAGGATATTTCCTCTACCAGTAAAATCCTAGTGGTACAATCGTCATCATCTATTTTCCTGCAGCCAAATATTTCCACCATTTGGGAAGAACATGATTAGAGCATGAAAGTATGATGTTTGGAAGCACATCACTATCATAAAATCAAGGATCTTGATCTTTGAATACCTCCACTTATCAAAAATTAATGAATAAGGACATAGAATAATCCTTAAAAATCCCCTTATAGATCAATGCAGTGGTCGATGCAGCATGTGACTATTATACAATGGACGATGAGAAAGGGGGGTGGGAATACGTCACATTTTTCTTCAAGGATGATGAAGTGTCCCTTTAGTAGGCTCACATATAACACCTATACATTATATGATTGCATAATTGTATGTAGAAATTCCACTAAATAGCAGGATTAGGTTCTGAGATCAAACCCATATCGACTTTGTCTCATTATAAGCCGGGGATAATTGAAATAGATTTAAATCCCTATGACATGAAAATATTGGGATATGAGAGTAGTGAGAAAAAACCATATGTGTAGAGACCTGAAGTATGACATACATGGACATTACATTACTTTTTCAGAATACGTAGAACATAAAAAAACAGACACACAAGGACCGTAATAGTTTAGTGTCTTTGGAAACTCGAAATTTAATCTTCTAATCTTGGTGAATGTTCTTTATCATCTCCCATAAAGATCTTCCCCTTTTTTTATTACATAATACCATCCTTTATATCCTCGGGAAAAGAAAACATAAAATGGGTGAGCTCAAATGCCCAGTACGGGTAAACATAGAGAACATAAAACAATCCATAAAAATTTGAATACAAAAACTTGACCATAAAATCTAAACATCAAAATCTTGAGCAATGAAATGAATCATGTATGTACGTAAGGAATATATCATAAGGGAACAAAAATCATGATAAAATAGCATGGGAATAAAACATGTAATTTTGGAAACCATTCAGCACATGTTATGATTTCTATAGTAGCCAAGGCATTGCTTCCAACACCATCTTAGTGGACAAAGTTCCTTTCTGAATCGAGTTCACTCCTCGTTTCAGTCCTGTAACACTGGACCAGATTAACTTACCGTTCCGGCCATGTATATATCATGAGATATAAATCATTACCCAATGAAATGGAGGGAGATATAGGTACCACCCATCTCATAAATAAATCATTCTTACTTGTGCCACAAAATAATCATACATCATTAATAAAATATCCCATCATCACATAATCCATATAAAATAAATTGATATAATTTCATAATAAGAAAAGTGAAACAATGTAAATCATAAAGACATGATACTTGAAACATACACATATGAAATAATGTCATCTTAGCTGAAAAATGGTTTTGATAAAACACTTGAAATGAATTCTTGAGGAAAATAACCTTTCTTCTTCAAAATCATTCTCATTCCACAAAATGTCATCCAATTTTAAAAGAAATGTATTTTGTTGAAAATAGTCATGAAAACTTTTGGAGGAAGCTTCATTAAAATAAGGCTTTATAAAATCATAAAAATCCTTTCGTGCCGTATGAGTTAAGAAAAGATTCTTCTCGTACTTTTTCCAGAAAATTCAAAAAGTACCACGTAAAAGAAATATTCCTTCCATAAGATGTGGTAAAAGTAGAAAAGAGTAAACATGATGTTAAAAATACATGGAATAAAATAAAACATTTTATTAAAACATTTTAAGAACATATGGAAATTGATAGTAATCATAACCCTAGTAAATACTTACGAATAAACAATCTCGGATAAGAATGAGATTGGAATAATTATCCCATACATTTGGTCCGATATGATTCTTAAATTTCCGAACCTCCTATATAATGATTTAAATAAGGTCATTTACTTATTACAGAATAATGTTAATTGTTATGATATCATATATGGTTCACTTATGACATTATATTACTCGTTCTTTTTTAAGTTCCAAGTTAAAGAGCATTTTGGGTAAAATCGTATTATTTATCATACATGTTTGGAATTGTCGTTCTTGATATTATTACGTATATCCTGATTTACTTAATTAAAGAATATATAACATGATTTATATGTAATATATATTCATCATATACATATATATATATATAATGTATCGATAAATGGAATTAAATACACCATTCATGGAGATGGTAGGCCGTACGTATGCATGAATGCTATTTTGTTTCCTTATTGAATTGATTGGAATTAAGTAGATGACATACATATATATATATATATATAAATAAATCAAGTATAACTATTATTTCATATATTTCATCATAACTTATTTTATATACATTATAATCATTCATGAATGGTTAACATGGAAAAATGAATCTCATCGCGTCGTGGAGACGGTAGTCCGTATGTATGCACGAGCGATGATATCATTCCCATGATCATGGAATTGCATTGAAGTGTATGTATAATATTTTAGAATCAATATCACTTTGAAATAATAATATTTATTTATTTATTTACACCATTATACCCATCCATGTAAGGTGGTGGTCGAAAAGTGATTACACCACGGCGTGGAGACAATATTCCGTACGTACGCACACGTGGTGATTTCATTTTCCGTAGGATATATAGATGGTGAAATAGTGTTGTTTAATACTTATATTAACATATCAGTATATGAGTGATACTGATGTTATTACTTCTTAATGAAACAACTAAAGAAGAAGAAGTATAAGAAGAAATAAAGTTTAATGATTTGGTAATGGATATTACCTCTTCTTTCGACGAGCCTTTTTGAAACCTCCACTTAGGACACTAAGATTGGTCTTTAAAGAAGACCAGAACCTATAAAATGTTTATAGGGAAGTGTAGAAGCTAAATTAGAAGGGGTTGGCCATGCTTGAAGGCTCAATGTTTTGTGAGGAAGAGAGGGAGGAGGTGCCCTTTTATAAGGGAGGAGAGGGGCACCTTTGGAAATACAAAAAATATTATTTTATTGTAAAGTCATATTCGGTTTTTAATAGCTCCAAATTGATTTATTTCAAAGATAAGGCTGGGATGGGTAGAAAGACACTCATCCAATAGAATTTAGACAAGATTAGCTTTCTATTTTAACCTTATCATTTAGATTTATCTTTAAGTTAAATACATTTCTTTTACCGTGTCTTCTTGTTTTCTTACACTATAAGGTTAATAAACCTACTATAAAAATCCAAAAGAACCCCAAGTTGTTTATTATAAATATATATAACCTTATCTATGTCATATGGCCAATACATAGATTTTTAGGAATAAAATATCAATTAATACTGTAATATTTGGTTAAAGAACTATTTTTTGTCAATTTTGACACTATTTGGTAATTGATTTTTATGAAAATCATAACAGAAAGATTAGTTCTCTAAAATTTAATTAAATCAATACTAACATCTCATATTCACATAAACAAATATTGTAATTCTAAAAAAGTCTCAAATTACATTTATTTGGGTATTTATAACATCAATTCTATCAATATTTCATTAATAATATAATTATTGCATCATCATTGTGTCCTAATTAAATTAAACTATTTAAAGTATAAAAATTACAAATAAAAAACCATTATGTAGGAAATCCTTTTAGGTTTCTAATGAATATTTATAGTTTAATTTATCTTATGTAAAACCCCATATTAAAAATGTTTTACTTATTTAACATTGATTTTAACTATTTTAACTATTTTTAAATAAAATAATATTAAATGTCCTAATCTAATCCAAGTGGACCTAAAAGGTAATATTTTATCCCTAATGTTTTTTTTGTCGAATTAAACTTATTAAATAGAATTATGACATGTGTTAGCGTAATAATAATATCAATTTTACCCTTAATTACCATATTTAATTTTAAACGTGGTAAATAAAAGTAAAGAGTTACCATTCACCAAAAATTATTTTCATCTCATTGAACTAGATTTTACATACTAACATCAACCGTGTCTCTCAGAGTTTTGAAATTCCACTCATAGAAGCGGTAAAATTAAGTGTTATGTAAATTTGAAAATTCTCTTAGGAGGAGGGTAAAAGACGGTGAAAAGTTCAACAAAATTTTTATACACCTAAAATTATTATAAAATGACTCCAATGAATTGCATTGAAATTATATAGGTATTATTTATCAATTTTGACTTAAAATAAATTTAAATAAAATAAATTATTATTTAAATAATAAGTCGGTTTTTAAATAGTAACCTAGTGTTTTCACTATTCATCAAAAATTGAAAGTTTTCAGAAAAATACCAACATTTAACCCTAGGATAATTTTGATATTCCGAATCCAAAAAAGAAATCCATTTTGAAAAATAAAATTTATAAAATTTCAAAAAGTGGTTATTACTATTCATGACGGCTAGTTTTAGAAATATTTTAATAGCATATTGTTGTTTAGTGAAACTTGGTATTGCGTACAACGCAAGCTATCGAGGAAAGTCGTGATTGCGTGTAAAGAAAGACAAGTCAGGGTTGTGTGTTGTGAAAGACTCTTTTGTTTTTTTGTATAACAGAATCCAACCAGATTTCATTTATACATTGAATATATATATATATACACACTCAATGTTCCGTAGAATGACTTCTATCAAACGAACTTGAAATTTTGTGTAACACGATCCAAAAATAGTCTTGTGTATACAAAAAGATAATAAGGTGTATATAACAAGCTAATTATAGTGTCGTTTATAATAGAACACATCAAAAAAATTAAAAATAATATATCTCATAAAATCTCGGGTTGTTACATTCTACCCCCTTAAAATAAATTTCTCCCTCGAAATTTGTCGGGGTTATAAATGGTTTTCTACATGAATGTTTCTTTAATAGAAACCCACATCGTAAAAAGGAACAGAAAAACATAACATTAAAAACAAAAGTATGAAACGTAACGGTTATCCAAATTAACTAATCATTTGGGTTTCCACATAGGAGAACATTGGTAAAAATATGGATATGGAGGAGAAATCTAATCATCATGTTCTGATGGAGAGTGGTAGAGGACATGGCTATGATAAATTCAACAGTCACAAAGCCATAAATTTGTGATGATCTAAGGTACCATCTGATTCATCGGATATGAGAGTACTAGGACAACATTTTTGGCTTTGAAGATAATTTCCCTAATGTTGAAGAATTTAAATTAGAAGAATACTTACTTTACTTTGGTACAATCTCACTATTGTTTGTGCCTTAAACAATTTCCACATCATATCTTAAAGAAATGAAGTTTAATTTGTTATTCGTGAAGTGTTAGCAGATCATGTGATAGAATGATGGGTCATTCCATCTGTTTCAAACTAAAGGGTAGAAAAAGTTATCAAATATACATAAGTCTATATATAGTGTGGTTAATCATATATGATTCCAAAAATGCACTTATACTTCATATATCATACCTCTTAATAAAATAAAACTACTTTCTACAGACCAGGGACATCTTGTAGGCCAGTGGTAGGCGATAAAGGCCAGTCGCACTTCGATTGTGGGTTCGATTCCCACATCCTTGTCTGACGCGATGGGTTGTCGCCTGTCCTGCAGGTTGTCCTTTTTCTAAAACAACATTACTATAACATCCCGTCAATAATATCGAAAAAATTTCTATCCTTAAACAATACTAACTTCTATCCACCATATTCTATTCCAATCTTTAGGCTTATCTAAAATACTTCTGTACATGCTCACAATATAAAGAAAATGATTACTTGAAATGTCACATAACAATCACGTGAATGCCATCATTTATCCCCAATATATCATAAGATATATCTTGTTGGTCAAATTACAAACACGTGAATACCTTATTCATGTATTCCCTTTAAGAATGAATACCCATTGAACCTTAGTTAAAACATAAATGTTGTTAAATTTTAACACTTTTCTCATACCAAAATTCCCAAAATTCTATATACTCAAACCAAAATATCACTTAGTCCTAATATCAGTCATGAGATCATGAATACAATCAAACATCTCATTATCTTATTATACCTTCATTATGCGCATATCATCTACTTTCCAACAATATCTGAATAACCTTTCATGGTTACCGGTACCATATACTTTCAAATACATTAGGAAACAAATAGTGTAACAATCCTTAGATGATTCTTTATTCCATAGTACCATTAACTATACAACATAACTCTTGATAAACATACAATGATTCCACTACATTATTAAACCAGTAGCTGTGCTTCATCATTTCTTTCATCTCATATTTCATTTGTAGTATCTTAATCATCATCCACATAAATACTACCCATATGACCATTCTTAGTCTCTTCATGAGATTTTCCCCTAGGGCATTGGTTTTCATAATTCCCATACATTCTAAATTTAAAACATCTAATCATTGTTGATGTTGTATCAATACCATTATCCTTCTCCATGGTGTTAACTGAACCTTTTCCTTTGCACTTACTGGCTTTGTCTCCTTCTTTTCCACACCCAAAGCATCTTCGAGTTCCTTTGAAACAATCTCCCCGATGCCTCTTCCCACAAGATTTACATGAGGGAAATGGGGCTTTCTTTCCTCTATGATCATCATGAAACTCCATCTTTCTCTTGCTATCTGAGTCGGGAAACTTAACAAAGTTGATATTAGTGATCATATTATGAGATTTGTTATTAGGCATAATAATGATGTTTAGACTTCTAAATCCCATTTCATTTGGTTTCTCATGAAGAATATCATTCCATTGTCCGTCATATCCTCGATTATCGTGAATCTTCCTGTTTCCAGCCATTTTCTAAAACCCAACAATAATAGTGTGAGAGGAAAATGCCATGATAGGGAAAACAACATAATAAAGGGAGAGTACCCTAAATTTATTAAATCATAGGTTAAATTCTAATATCGTTACCGTATTTCTTGGACTGTATCCTATATGTATACTTATCCTTAGGGACATCCCTAGACATACCTTAGAAATATCTCTAGGGATCTCACTAATGTTTTCGCATCCTAGTTTCCAAAGGTTGACTAAACCATTCCTCTGATACCAACTGCACAGACCCGAAGCATGACGTACATGGACATTACATTACTTTTGTGGAATACTTAGCACATAACAAAAACATACACACACATAACATAATAGTTTAGTGTCTTTGGTAACTCGGAATATAATCTTCTAATCATGGTGAAAGATCTTCAACATCTCCCATAATGATCTTCCCCTTTTTTTCTTACCTAAAACCTTTCTTTATATCCTGGGGAAAAGAAAACATAAAAGGGGTGAGCTCAAATGCCCAGTATGGGTAAACATAGAGAACATAAAACAATCCATAAACATTTTAATGCAAAAACATGAACAAAACATCTAAACATCAAAATCTTGAGCAAAGACATGAATCTTGGAAGTACGTAAGGCATATATCATAAGGGAACATCAATCATGATAAAATATCATGTTAATAAAATATGTAATTGTGGAAACCACTCAGCACTTGTTATAATTTCCATAGTAGCCAAGGCATTGCTGTCAAGACCATCTTAGTGGACAAAGTTCCTTTCTGAATCGATTTCACTCCTCATTTCAGTCCTGTAACACAAAACCGGATTAACTTACCATTCCAGCCATGTCTATCTCATGAGATATAAATTTTTACCCAATGCATTGGAGGGAGGTATAGGTCCCACCCATCTTATAATGAAATCATTCTTACTTGTGCCACAAAATAAACATATATCATTAATAAAATATCCCATCATCACATTATCCATATAAAAGAAACAGATATCATTTCATAATAAGAAAATTGAAACCATGTAAATCATACAGACATGATACTTGAAACATACACATATGAAATAATTTCATCTTATATGAAAAATGGTTTTGATAAAACACTTGAAATGAATTATTGAGGAAAATATCCTTTCTTCTTCAAAATCAATATCTTTCAACAAAATGTCATGCAATTTTAAAAGAAAATGATTTTTTTTAAAATAGTCATGAAATATTTTGGAGGAAGCTTCATGAAAATAAGTCTTTATAAAACCATAAAAATCCATCGGTTCTGTATAAGTTAAAAAACATTATTCTCGTACTTTTTCCATAAATGTCAAAAAGTACATCGTAAAAGATATATTCCTTCCATACGATGTGGTAAAAGTAGAAAAGAGTAAAAATGACTTTAAAAATACATGGAATAAATGTAAACATTTTATGAAAACATTTTTAGAACATATGGACATGGATAATAATCATAACCATAGTAAATACTTACGAATAAACAATCTCTGATAAAAATGAGATTGGAATAATTATCCCTTACCTTAGGTCCAATATGCTTCGTACGTTTCCGAACCTCTTGTATAAGGATTTAAATAATTTAATTGACTTATTTTAGAATAATATTAATTATTATGATATCATATATGGTTCACTTATGACTTTATATTACCCGTTCTTTTGTAGTTTCCATGTTAAAGAGTGTTTTGGGTAAAATCGTTTTATTTATCGTACATGTTTGGACTTGTTGTTCATGATATTACTACTTATACCCTGATTTAATTAAATCCTGAATGTAAAAAATGAGATATATGTAATATATATTCAACATATAAATATATATATATATGATAGATCTATAAATGGAATGATATACACCATTCATGGAGACGGTAGGTCGTACGTACGCATGGACGTTGTTTTTGTTTCCTTATTGAATTGAATGGAATTAAGTAGATGGCATACATATATATATACATAAATACAGTTTCATTATTATTTCATATATTTCATTATTACTTATTATATATACTTTATAATCATTCATGAATGGTTAACATGGAAAATGAATCTCATCACGTCGTGGAGACGGTAGTCCGTACGTACGCACGAGGGGTGATATCATTCCCATGATAATGGAATTGCATTGAAGTGTATGTATAATATTTCATAATCAATATCACTTTGCAATAATCATATATAGTCATTTATTTACACCATTATACCTATCCAAGTAAGGTGGTGGTTGAAAAGATATTACACCACGGTGTGGGGACGGTTTTCTATATGTACACACGCGCGGTGACTTCATTTTCCGTAGGATGGATAGACGGTGAAATAGGACTGTTTCATACTTATAATAACATATCAGTATATGAGTGATACTTATGTTATTACTTCATAATGAAACAACTAAATAAGAATAATTAGAAGAAAAAATAAAGTTGAAAGATTCGGTAACGGATATTACATTTTCTTTCGACACGTCTTTTTAAAACCTCCCCTTAGGGCACTAAGATTGGTCTTTGAAGAAGACCAGATCTATAGGATGTTTCTAGGTAAGGGGAGAAGAAAAATTGTCAGGGGTTGGCCGATCTTGAAGGCTCCAAGTGGTGTGAGGATGTGAGGGAGGAGGTGCCCTTTTATAAGGGAGGAGAGGGGAACCTTTGGAAATACTAAAAATATTATTTTATTATAAAGTCATATTTCGGTTTTAATAGCTCGAAATTGATTTATTTAGAAGCTAAGGTTGGGATGGGTCGAAATCCACTCATCCAATAGAATTAAGGCAAGTTTAGGTTTCTATTTAAACTTTATCATTTTGATTTAACTGTAAGTTAAATACTTTTCTTTTACCGTGTCTTCTTGTTTTCTTACACTATAAGATTAATAAACTTACTATAACCAGCCTAAATAACCCCCAAGTTGTTTTTCATTAATGTATATAACCTTATCTAAGTCATTTGGAAGAACCTTAGATTTTTAAGAATAAAATATCAATTTATAATAAAATATTTTTTAAGAACTATTTTATTTCAATTTTCACACTATTTGGTAATTGATTTTTGTGAAAATTATAAAAGAAATATTAATTCGAAAAAAGTTATTTATACCAATAATAACATGTCATATTAACTTAATAAATTATTTTAATTCATAAAAAGTCTCAAATTACATTTATTTGGGTGTTTATAACATCAATTATGTCAATATTTCATTAATAATATAATTATTGCATCATCATTGTGTCATAAAAAAATTATATTATTTGAAGTCTAAAAATTAAAAATAAAATACCATTATGTAGGAAATATATTTAGCTTTATAATTAATATTTATAGTCTATTTTATATTATTTAAAACTCTATATTAAAAATGTTTTAGTTATTAAATTTGATTTTAACTATTTTAACTATTCTTTAAATAAAATAATATTAAATGTCCTAATCTAATCCATGTGGGCCTAAAGGGTAATATTTTATCCCTAATAATGTTTTTGGTCGAATTACACTTACCCAATAGAATTTGGACATGTTTTATGATAATAATAATATCATTTTTACCCTTAATTACCATATTTACTTTTAACCGTGGTAAATAAAAGTAAAAAGTTACAATTCACCAAAATTTATTTTCATCTCATTGAACCAAATTTTACTTACTGACATCAACCATGTCTCTCGGATTTTTGAAATTTCACTCACAGAAGCGGTAAAAATAAGTTTTATGTAAATATGCAAATTCTCCTAGGAGGTGGGTAAAAGACGGTGAAAAGTTCAATAAAATTTTTATATATCTAAAATTATTAGAAAATGAATCCAATGAATTTCATTGAACTTATATAGATATTCTGTAGCAATTTTGACCTAAAATAAGTTTAAATAAAATAAATAATTATTTAAATAAGAAGTTGGTTTTTAAATAGTAACCTAGTGTTTTCACTATTCATCAAAAATTGAAAGTTTTCAGAAAAATACCAAAATTTCACCCTAGGCTAATTTCGATATTCTGAATCCATAAATGAAGCCCATTTTAAAAAATAAAATTTATAAAATTTCAAAAAGTGGTTGTTACTATTCATAAAGGCTAGATTTAGTAATATTTTAATAAGATATCGTTGTTTAGTGAAACTCGGTATTGCATACAACGCATGCTATCGAGGAAGGTCGTGATTGCGTGTAAAGCAAGCCAAGTCGGGGTTGCGTGTTGTGAAAGACTCCTTTGTTGTTTTGTATAACTGAATCCAACCATATTTCATTTATACATTGAATATATATATATATATACACTCAATGTTTCGTAGAATGACTTCTATCAAACGAACTTGAAATTTTGTCTAACACGATCCAAGAATAGTGTTGCATATACTACAAGCTAATACGGTGTATATCACAAGATAATATTAGTGTAGTGTATAATAAAACACATCATAGAAATTAAAAGTAATATATCTCATAAAATCACGGGTTGTTACAATATGGAATGGTCTAGTGAAATAAAATGTATTTGTGGATTAATAGAAATTATATAATTAATGTTACTCTTACAAGATAACACATACAATGAACTATAGGGTCGACCCTAGCTTTATCGGTGTGCAATAGTCCCCTCTTCTTACCACAAATTCCTTAAGTACTCCCTCAGTAGCCGATTAGGGTTACTCTAGGGTAATGTATCCCCATAGACTCATTTCAGTCATAAAACATGGATTTCAAATACTATAATTGAGAAGGGAATAAGGTTATGACCCATGGGGATGAGTGCCCAAATGATCTGACCACCAACCTAACTAAAATATCGGTGGACATGGATGATGCCTTTATTCTCTTAATTCATTGGCTAGATCCCACAATGTTGAATATGTGAGGATTCTTTGTCTTCTCCATGAATACGGGTTTTGGTATACCTAAAAAAGAAATAAAATCCTCAGATTACAATTTAAACCGACAAAAGATATGCCTAGGTGATACCATAATCCCCCAATCCTATATGGTGCTGAGAGGTTCTCCATATTGACACCACTTCATGACATTACCCCAAGTTTAGTAAAGAAAGATTGAATAAGTAAAAATCGACTCTCCTACACTATTATGAAAATAATATTGTGTATTTTGTTCAGAGACAATTTAGAATATGTTCAATATATTTCTGTGGCCACGGATTCAGCCGGGCTTGAACCCTGAGGTGAGGGTTTCATTCCTGCTTATGCATGTACCTATGCTTCTCCTGATTCAGTTGGCCTGAAAGATCCACCTCCTCAAACTGATTATACTACCTTTGAAGATGAAGAGGATTTGGAAGATTCCCATCTTGTATTCTATGTGTGTGTCTCCACCACTGTTGAGGAGTTTATTCATGTAAAAAATGTTATCGAGAAAGAGTTGAGGCCAACACAAGTCAATGAATCCATGCCTCTAGAGGAGAGAAAATAGTATACAACCTTCCTAAAGTATCACCATGATAAATTTTCCTAGATATATATGATTGGACAATACAATCATGTTTATATCCTCCATCTTTCTATCCCATTGAGTCATCAAAGATTTAAATATCTTCATAGATAGATACACCCTTCCCATGGTGCCATGTTCATGTCCATGGTTGATAAGCATACCAAAAGAAAATTTTTTAGGTATGTCATGTAAACATGTTGATAGAAAACATCATCCCATTCATGAAGAGGAATAGGATGATCTGAGTATTTATGGACAAAAAGGACCTCAACATCCATTTCTTAAAGGATAGATTTTCCATTATAGTTATTGACTTATTAGTTGATGAAAAATCTGGGTTCTCAGTCCTCTTTTTTTGGGATTGGTACTATTGATATAATTTGATACAAATAGACGTATAAGATTTAGATTATACCATCCTTAATGTTCTTTAAGATCCCTTCTTCTATCAGGTAATTCTCTTCATACTAAATAATGTAGTATCCATGTATCAATGGGAAATGTACAACATGGTCAGGACAATTCATGGGACACTAGTGTAATGCTATATGGAAACCATGGCTATAAAATACCACTAGCATCAGACCATGTCATGGAACTTGCTAATGTGTTACACTACCTACACTGATATAATTTGAACATGAACACCTTGAAGTGTGAATTCGGGGTTACCATTATGAAATTCTTCCCCTTCATCATAAGATACATAAGCATTGATATTTTCCTAGAGAAGATCATATTCTTCAACAAAATTACTCCATTGAGCAACCTTTGGGAGTTTTGTGGCTGCCTTGTCAACTAATATTATATACATCGTTTATCAAAAATATTGATGATAACTATAATTCCTTATCAAGAATAATTGATAAAGGTTTCGTCTATAAGTGTTATTTGGAGTTTCATGAAACCTTAGAGGAATTCAAGTACTATTTACTACAACCTCTATAACTGATGGCACCCATATTGGGGAAGCTTCTGTTACTCTATGCGATCACCTTGGAATGGTTCTTTATAACCCTACACCCCCATATCAATAATGAGGGTAGAGAAAAAACTTTATCAAATCATAGTCTCATGGTCATTGCAATAGATACCGGAAACCCCCCCCCCCCCAATGAAGAAGAGATGACTCATGTTGGTTTTAATACTGAATATGTTGTGGCACCACCTATAACATCATGAGATATTATTGGTGTCCCATGTATACCAATTGAATTATATCATGAGTCACACCTGAATGATGGGATGTTAGGAATGCTTGGAATTGATCCTTCACTAGTTTGACACCAGGTTTGTTTTGGAAAAATCCATCAAGGGTCAGGAAATGGTAGAATTATTGAATGCCCATCTAGCCCGTGAAGAGTATCCCCAAGAAAATGATTTCCCAAATAGGACCATCATGTCAGGGGATTAAGATATTCCATGTTGGAAGGTGAAAATGATTGTGGATCCTAGAGCTCGGTCGATAGATGGCTTGGACATCCCAATCTCAACAGAGTAGGTTTGTGAATCATCTTCATCAAACTTACAGAGGATTCTCACCCATATTCATTCATTCTATTAAAAGGTTTCACCAACAACAAGGAATATCATCATGCTCTCATTACTGGACCAAAAATATCCCTTGATATTGAATTCCACCACTTTCATGTGAAGGTAGATATTGATCTGGTCATCAACTAGATTAATGGTCACTATATCATTAGAAAGAAAGAATGCACGTCCCTACTAGAGTGAAATTTTCAGTTGATGGAATAATTTCCTTATCCACCAGAAGCGGATCATGTCCCTTGGTCACAAAAAGGTCAATCTGATACCTTTTCTAGTTTATCTGTTTCACTTATAGAGCATAAACAGGAATTGATTTTTATTCATGTGACATATTGGAGGGTAATTTCTTCTATCATGCCTTATAATGAGGACCATAAATCAGTAATTTTTTTTTCCAGTGTTTCTCTATCTGAGAACTTTGGTTCACCAAATATAGAGGAAATTCCTGATAAGACAATTCCATTTTTGAGTAGCACTTATGTGGAAAAATTCCATTGGACATAGCCAAGCATGGGCTGATCTCCAGTCTACAGTGTAGTTCACTTTGTAGGGAATACCTAACCATGATAAGACACTATAAAGACATGTGTTTTATGGAATTATCCTATAAGTAATCCAATAATATGATATTCCACAGGTTATTCGGGATGTTTAGGTTGGGTCATGTGGTTCTGACAGGGCGGGATTTATGCTCTCTCTCTTTCTTCAGAGACTATAAAATTATGGCTCAGCATAAACCATGATTACATCATGTTTTACAAGAGGTGTCATGCATGTCAGATCCATTCCAAAATCACAAATTGAGAATCATAACCCCTCCACACCGCTACAATTTGTTATCACATCGCAGCATGGGGACATGACATTGTGGGGTCATACCCACCAGCGGTGACACTCTAATGTAGGTTCATTTTGACAACATCAGATTTCTTATCCAAATTGGGGGTAGTGATTCCCTACATGGATGTTAAGGAATGATCCGTGGTCATGTTCTTGAGTTCCCACATCATCCATCAATTTGGAGTTACTCATGCTATTCTCACTAACAATGACACAAATTTCTAGGTCACTCATCTAAAGAGGTCGTATCACAATTAAAACTTTATATCAAACCAAACATCCCACTATCATGCAAAAAATAATGGAAAAACTAGGGTACTCAACATGATATATCCAACATTCTATAGAAAATGATGTTCCATAATAAGATTATATGGCTAGATATGCTTCCCAAGTACCTGTTGGACTATTAGATGATACCTAAAAATTCCACCCAAGTAACCCTATACTCCATGGTGTTTGAAATAGAGGTAGTTTTTCCCATTGATGTTTTGTTTACATCGCCTCAAATAGATGTATATGCCTCGATTATTCTAGAAAAAATGGTAGGGTTTTGTATAGCTTAGTTTTAATCCCACTACGAGAATAGGCTCTAGTCCATGTATAATATAAAGAAGCAGAAAATAAGGATAAGAATACAAGATGATGATTCCTCTTAATGAGTTGTGATTTTTACCAAGTAGGAAATTGGGATTCTATATAAATTATATATGAGATGGTTTCCAAACCTTGCCCCATTCCAAAAACATGTGATGAACCATGATAACCATGGGATGACCCAATTACCACACCAAAAAGGATCACCTCTACCAGAATTGATCATCCATTTTTTGTGTTCCAAAACTATGAATGGCATGATTCCCATCCTCATGGGATAGTAATGAAAACCCATACATATAATATTCATCCATGGACACAAATTTATCAACATTATGGACCCTTATCCACAGTCATGTTATTAGTACAATGACTATAAACAATATGTGACATTCCCCTGTGTTTATCATGGCACATGGGCCTCTCTTGGACCTCATTTTCATCGGGTACTACTCATTCAAATCACTAAAGACAACTTTTTGTGAAAATAGAACCATAATTTATGACCATAAACTAAAATCCAAGGTCCATGCAACATGACCATACATTTTGGGGAACAATTCCAACATTCTGATATCAAAATGAAATACATGGTCCATGCAACATAACCTTAAATTGTTTATAGAAGTTTAAATCATTATAAACAAAAAATAAAATACTTTTTCCAACCATCATGACGTTAAAATGTTTGAATCCCACTATATATTCTTTTAGTGTAATAGGTTATTATATGTTTCAAATTCCTTATAGTTCATTTTAGGGATCATTCCCTCTCAAACAACCCTCTTCCACCATTTTACAAAACCTTTGGATGAGTATCATTCATGCCGGTTCACTAAGTCCCAATCACATGATGGTAAACTATGTGATGCGTCCGAATCACATGATATTATTCTATGTGATACATCATCCATACCATATGAAATTAAACATTGTTTCCAATACCCTCAAAATACAATGAAAAATTCAGTTCTTATAATCCCCATAACATTATATAAAACATTAAGACATTTTAGGAACTTGACCAAGAATCACTCTTCATCAGTCTATGTCATCTACCAAATCTTTCATGTCTATTGACATTAATTCAGAATTCATGATGAATATACCCATCAAAGAAATGTTTTTCTTTCACTTAAATTGATAAACTCCCAAATGTACTTCAAGTAATGGTGGTGTAACTATAGGAATGTTTGAATCTATTTGATGCCTCCATCCCTTCATTTTGACAATTCATGTTCCCCTTATTTTGATCATCATCATCCTCTACATCAAATTGTTCAACAAATTTAAAGGGTACCTAGCCAAAATGGCTCACCCTCCATTATGGAACAATGACTAAGGTGACATTGGAGAGAATTATGAGATGGGCCCCATGTCTTCAAACATGGTTAGCAGTTGACCCAATATTGAATATCCTCATTCATGGCCAACTATGTAAAGGATTTGTTTATAAAATAGTTATATTTTATTGTGTATCTCAATGAAACACCCCTATCTATCCTTAAATTGGGCATTTATATTCACTATTTCCTTTCCCCATTTGTTTGGGATAAAATTAATGCCCCTATCATTACCCCAATCGTCCACTAACACATGTTATAAATGATGGTCAGCTGTTTATAGAATCCCATTTTCTGAAAATATCCTCTATCAAACCAAAATATCATGATGTACAGTCAGTAATAACATACCCTCGAGTGTTCTATGATTCTCTACCACTCTCATAAAATTTAAAAATCAAATGGTAATCCCTTGTTTCTCACACCGATTTTTACTATTGTGAATATTTTTATTAGACTATGGGGATCTCAAGAATATTATTGATGTGAGGAAAACATTTTGAATAATGAAAGTGTTTAATGAAATCCATGTTTCAGAGGGTTATCCACTTATTTGACCCTCTCCACTACAAAATTACTTCATCGTTCAATGCCAATGATCGAGAACTCAAGCATAGATCGTTGTGGATGAGTTTCCTCTATAGTCATCTTCAAATATTCCAAGTCATCTTTCTATTAATTCGATATTGGAAAAATACTATATAGACATTTCCACTACCCATTCACTTCATTTGGGTAATCATCCACTATGAATGATGTGTCGGCCTCCTTTTCCTCAGACATTTTGAACAATGACATCATGTTGTTATTGACATCACCTTGTGTAGAAACGTCTACCACGTGTTTAAACCGCATCTCTTTTATGAGAGTTATATCTTCATTATCCAATTGAGGATCAATGGTATTCAAGTCCTTGTGCTTCTTCTAGGAAAGGGGAATTATATTCCAATTATCATATTCATACACCACAAGATAGTCATGAGCTAGCGTGTGAAGGATGCTACATTCTGGCCCACAGGTCCATAGATTTAATAGATAGTGGTGGGAAGATCCCTATAGGATTATGAGGTCATATATCTATTTGTTTGTGATGATGTTCTTAACATACCTTCAATCCATGTGAAAAATTTGTGTTCTCCATAGTGTAATCGAAGCTGGTGTCCTCGAAATCTGCAGGTAATACACACTCATAAAGAGAAAAGATTGCAAAAATGTCATCAAATAGATTTTTCTAGTGCAGGTATTTTGGAATGAGTTGATGGAGATATATTTCCAAATATTGTTCCTAATTAGACTCACCGGCCATATAGGAATCCTCTACCACCATTTTTGACACTTTTAAGGTGGAAAAAACTATCCTAGATTCCCCACCATCCCTTGTTGGTGGTGAAACCATAACCTGAACACCCATGGTAAGCACTAGTGGAATATCTGGAGTTGTAATGGCCCATACAACCTCCCCAAAAAACTCAATTAATAGCACTATTTATACCTCCTCTATCACGACTTCATATCCAATAACCACCTCTTATGGTTCCAATATGATAAGCTCCATCACCAATGCTCCTTCAGCTGTCCTCATCATGAGAGCCCTATCAACACCCCTATTTAGGGAATAGTATTAGTTGTACTTTCTAGAAGCACATATATGGTTTCCCTGACATAAAAAACTTTTACAAACGTCTCTACTAGAGAAGAATCATCCTTTTCATCCATATCAACTTCAGTCAACACTGATGAATCAAATCATGGTGCTAATTACTAAGCCCTAAAGGCAATGTTAACTTCCATTTGAATTTTGTTCATCCAAATGTATAGAGGAAATGTAAGGGATGAAAAATACTAAAAAGGGTGAGGGGTTATATGAAATGTTTATCCCGGTGAGTAGTTCAAAGAGGATCAGAATACAATCCCCCATTAATGGTTTTTCCCGGATGGATTCCACACCAGTCGCAGTTACTTCCTAGACCGATGGTTTTCCAATCATAGTAATGGCATTTGGGAAGGACCCCACATTCACCAATATATGGGTTGTGATTCCCTATCCGTCAACATAAGGCTCATCATGAGGCTATCTCTCTTCTATGATCACCAATTCCTTCAAATATGAATAAGGGTATTAGGATGATTGTTGAAAGGATGAGTGCTGTTGGGAGATGGAGAATGATAATAAGATTTACTAGGTCAGTAAAATGGTGTGTATCTCTCTGTAATACCTCGTGGAAATTAGTTCCCACAGAGTCCTTGGATAATTCTCCCTCAGATGCACTATTAGGTGCCTAACTCACAAGGGTTTTCAGAGGGAAAGAAATTTACCTGAGCATCGTCACCCAATCAGTTGGGGGATGTGAGGCACCCCATGAGTAGGTCATGTTTGAAAAGTCTTCCATATAGTGCATTGAATCATCATGAAGATTATAGAAATCTTCCTTTTTTATTGAACAAACTATTGAGTTATATCCCTTCAGTGATTAGATACTGATAGACCCCCATAGATATTTTGAGTTTCTTGTGATGTCTCCAGGACTCCAAGGAATTGGGAAACACAGTGTTTCTAGAAACATCTAGATGAAGCACCTGATTCCTTAATCCTCATGCATACACTAAAAATATCTCTCCAGTTAGATCTGATTGAGCCCATAACCACCTCACAATGTGTTTTGGACCTAGTATTGATAAATGACTCCTCTATTCTTCATCAGGACTGAGGCATGGACTACAGATATCACTATTGCGACCCTTCACACTAGCCCAACCCTAACTCTATAGCATGCTAAAAAAACCACTCATCTCCAATCCCATTGTTGTGGGGAATATCCTTTACTATTATAGGTACTTTTGTCCCCCAACATGTCCCTGGGAAATTCATACCACATTATTAGCGAATATTCACGAATGAATCAATATAAACAGTAAGTGGTGGAATATAAGTCCATATTTTCCTATCCTTATAAACTAACAAGAAAAAATCCAAATCAGAACCAAATTTTACATTCATGGTGATTCCTTATCTATACCTTACCTATTAGACATTATAATTTTAACGTCCCGGTTCTAGATGACACCCAGTGGTGCCCCGTACCCGGTTGGTCAGATGGCCTCAAATGCATTTCCTCGAATGCTAGGGGATGCCAACTAGAATTGAGGGTCTTGGGTGTGATAGTGGGGAAACTATTCCTTAATTGGAAGAGTACACAACATAAGATAAACAAATACATACAATAGCAGAAGCAGTAAATATTAAACAACAATAAACAATGTAAGACTGAAGTTATAAACAACTAGAGCACATATATATATATATATAACGGAGCATGATACATATGTCTAGGAAAATACCAAACAATAAAAAATGATGAATACATCTAGTACTTAACAAAAGTGAAAAATAATGAAGATAAACTCCTCAGCTTCCTAATCTATTGCATTGTCTCATTCTCCCCACCTCCTCGGCAATCAAGAACCTAAAGTAGAAGGGCACTTTCCATTATCTATACCTATAGAAATATAATCTATTTGGGACCAAAAGCATGGCTCAAACTGGGTGTGGGACTAAATCCCTGTAGGCAACCACCCAAAGATTTGTGCCTAACAGTCAGTGAATATATGGCAGGTAAAGTACAAAAAATCATAAACAGGAAGGTGGTAGGTAGTAACTAGTTCCTCATGTCAAACGATCAATCAAGTAAAATGACCCTCTAGGAAGTGAAAAAAACCTATCCTATTTTGTTTAGTATATGAAGACACTATGAAGAAGAACTCATAGTCAATTCCCCTTATAGTTTAAGGTAGTCAGGAACTCTCTAAGGAAGCTCACTCGGTCAATCCCTCTTATAGCCCCAAGGTCGAGAACTCTCTAAGGAAGCTCACTCGGTCAATTCCTCTTATAGCCCAGGTTATTCATAGATTCTATGAGGAAGAACTCACTGTCAATTCCCCTTATAGTCTAATAGTTTAGGAAAAAAATGAAGACTCTTTGAGGAAGATCACACGGTCAATCCCCTTACAATCTAAAGCAATTAAGGAATCTTTGAGGAAGCTCACTTTGTCTATCCCCTTATAGTCTAATGTATTAAAATACTCTCTCAGGATGATCACTTGGTCTATCCTCGTACAGTGTAATGTAATCAATGACTCTCCGAGGAATCTCACTTGGTATATCCCCTTATAGTCTATTACACCAGGTTCTCACAACTCTGTGCAAGTAAACAAGCATAGAAATACAATATGGAAAAATTAAGCCTTCAGAAGTACTTGGCTAACATTTGAAAGCATATCAGGCCTTTCATAAAAATGGTCTCTCTATCCTATAACAACAGGCATGGAAAATAGGCAAGGCAGCCAAACTGGCTAAACAGGACCAAACGGTCATAAATAGAACTTGCATGGGAAAAACATCCAAAGAATATAAATTCATCCCCATCATGTCCAATCAACCTCTACATAGGAACACAAGCATGTAAGGCAATCAACCGTGGAAAACAGCAAACATGCAATACCCCGATCAAGGATATTGGTGGAATTTTCACATAATACTAAAAGACTTCGAACGGAATGGAACAAAACACCTACCTTGGGGTTAGGAGATCAATATACGTGAACCTGGAAGCATGAATCTCCTATGAACATCAAAAATCTACAAAAACGTGTAACATTTTCAACCCACGATAACTTGAAAAAGAGTTGGAATTGGAAAACGATACTCTAGGAGAAGGAAGAACATACTGATGTGATTCCAACTCAACGTAAAATGTATGATTAGGAGGTCGGATAGAGGCTCGGTGGTTCATCGAAGGTCTATTTCCGTATCGGTTCTCTCAGATGAACGATACCAAAATAATGATGGTTCAATCTGTTAGACGTGACCCCGGTGTGTTTATTGACAAAAAACAAAACACACGGCGTGTAATTTTGTAGTACAGAACATGTACTCGACTTTTCCATACTCCTCGTTATGTGACCTTCAAACACCCCTACACAGTCGCGTGATTGGACCCTACATGACTAGCACACAGCCTTCAGAAGCAAGGTAGTACACGACGTGTACTCAAAAAGTAGAGGATGTGTGCTTCACAAATTTCCAGAAAATACACTTTTCTCAAAAACTAATGAAAATTTAAAAACATACCTGAAAATAAGGTACTGGTTGTTACAAACATCCCCCCTTAATGAAATTCATCCCCAGACTTCCCTAGCGTAGTGTAGATGATAAAACCCCAAAAAACACTGACCACTATGATCGTACATAGGCATCCCTCTCCATTTCTCTTCCTATACCCGTCCATACTACCACAGAACCCATACCGAAGGAACAGAACGGCCATAGAGAACCTTTTTAATGTGATCGACAATCCTTATAGGATGATCCTAGAAAGATGCATCCACCACCAACTCGACTTCCTCATGTTGGAAAGCATGAGATGAGTCTAGAAAGTAACATCGGGGCTGAGAAATGTGGAAGACATCATGCATATATCGGTACCTCTTAGGTTACTACAACTGATAGGCAATGGTCCCAGCTCTCTCTAGGAACCAAAAACGGCTAGATGTACCTCGGCGAAAGCTTACTTTGTCTTTTGGTACCCTTGTGTCCAAACCTTGTTGTGACATGTGGAAAAACCTTATCCCAAACCTTGAATTCCAGACGTCACCTCCACTGATCATCATAATACTTATAATGACAATGTATAGTATCTAGCCTCTTCCAAATCAACTCTATCTTCTCTATGGTCTCCTGAACTAGACGAGGTCCCAACAAAGCCGCCTCTCCTACCTCCAGCCACCATACGGGTGATCGACATGACCTACCGTAAAAATCTCCATAAGGATCCATCTAAATAGTTTCTTGAAAACTATTTTTTAGGAAAATTCCAAAAGAGGTTTATGTTTCTCCCAAGAACCTCTAAAATCTGGAATACATTCTCTGAGCATGTCCTCACGCACCTGAATCATACGGTCATACTGGTCATCTGTCTGGGAATTGTATGTTGTACTCAAAAGTACCTATGTACCCAAATACCTCTAAATCCCCTACCAGACATGAGAAGTAAAACTCACATCCCTATCTAAAACGATGGAGTTTGGAACTCCATACATAAGTACTATATCACAGATGTACAACCGTCCTAGATCTTCAACACTAAAGGTATCCTTGATCGACAAGAAGTGAGTGACCTGCCAATGAAAACCCATACCGCATTATTCCCTCCAGGAGACCTCGGAAACCCTGTCAATACATCCATCGTGACTTAATTCAACTTTTACACAGGATTGAATAAAAATTGTAAAATCCCTACTGGCCGCTGATGCTCCACTTTCACCAACTGACAAGTGGACCACCTCATGACGAAACCAAAAAAACATCTTAATTCAAATCTAGCCACCAATACTCATGGTGTAGATCACGATACATCTTGGTGACACTATGATTAACTGCCCAAATTGAGTAATGAAAATCCCGCATCAGCTCTTCACGTATATCTGTTGGCACGAATACACATCCCTGGAAATGCAAGAACTCATCCTCACTTATGGTCCATCCAGGAATATGGTCCTTTCCTAACACACTCTACTATAAGACTAGGCCTTCAAAATATGATAGCTTCCACATTCAAAATCGGTCATGAAGCGTAGAGGTATCAACTACAAGAAGACTGAAATGTATTCCCATGTCTGTCCTGCACCTCCAAATACATCTCAGATAACATAGCCATAAGCTTCCACTCACTACTAGTCCTCCTGAACTGCGTATATCTGAGTCTTCCTGCTCACGGAATCAGCCACAGTTTTGCCTTTCCTAGGCCTATAGGCATGGTCAAATTCAAAGGGATGAAGGTAATAAACCCACATTCGCTGTCTCAAATTAAGATCATGCTGAGCGAAAATGTACTTGAGACTTTTGTGGTTGGTGAAAACAAAAAAATGAACTCCTAAAAGGTAATGTCTCCAACATCACAAGGCATGAACAATAGCTGCCAACTCCAGATGTGTGTCATGTATTTCCTCTCATGTGGCCTCCACTTCCAAGACCTGTATGCAATGACTCCATCTCCATTCATAATCACAGATCCCAGCCCGATACCTAATGCATCATAGTAAACAGTGTCTCCCTTTCCTAGCTCTGAAAAGACCACTATCGGTGCTGAAGTCAACCTCTCTTTCAGCTCCTGAAAGGATTACTCATAAGGATCTGACCATAAGAACCTAGAACCCTTTTTAGTCAGACCTGTCAGTGTTTCTACTATGAATTAAAAGTCATGAATGAAGTGTTTTTATTATCCAACCAGCCCTAAAAAACTCACCACTTGAATGACGTTCTTTGGATGCTCCTAGAAAAATACTGCTCTCACCTTCTATAGGTCTACTGATACTCCTGTCTCTGAGATAACATGACACAAAAAGTGAATCTGGTCCATCCAACAGAGGAATTTTGAGTTCTTAGCATATAACTAATGCTCTCTCAGTTTGCTTAGAATTATCTCATGATGTGTAGCATGGTCGTGTTTTGTGTGAGAGTACACCAGGATATCATCCATGAAAACAACCAAAATGGAATCCAAGTAGGTATGGAACACTCGGTTCATCAGTACCATGAAAACTGGAGGTGGGTTCATGAGGCCAAACGACAAACCCATATACTCGTATAGACCATACATACTTTGGAAGGCTGTAATAGATATGTCTAATGGTCTAATGCGCAGCTGATGATAACCAGACATCAATTCAATCTTCGATAACACCCAAGCGCCTCAAAGCTAATCAAAGAGATCATCAATGCTTGGTAAGGGATATTGGTTCTTGACCATCAAGTGGTTCATCTTACGATAGTCCACACAAAGCCTAAGGTTACAATATTCCTTCTTCACAAAGAAGATAGGTGAACCCCAAGGAGAGGTACTGGGTCAGATGAAACCCTTTGACTGCAACTCCTCCAACTGCTTCTTGAGATCATGAAACTCAAGTGTCGTCATCCTATAGGGATGAATGTTCATTAGTTCCACCTTGGGCACAATCTCAATAGAAAAGTATACCTCAAGCTCTAGAGGTAAACCTGAAAAGTACTCTTTAATGAAATCTATGAAACTATCCACCACTAGAAGAAATTCCATCTGTGAAGTCCCATGGTCATCCAGATATAGACTAGAAATCTGGGATGTACCTCCTCCTAACCCATGATTCTATGGACCTGCTCTACTCCCCTGGACAACCCACTCACCCTTATGATGAAATGATCTACCCTTTGGTGATATGAAACTCACCCTACGACGATAGAAATTGATGACTAGCTGGAAGTGGACTAACCAGTCCATTCTGAGAATGACATCATATCCTGTAATCTATAGGACATAGAGGTCCCACAGAAAGTGACACCCACCTTCCTCAAGAGGGGACTCCTTGCACTGATGCACATAAGATGTTCTTTTCTCCAACAGAGTGTCGAGACTCAAGATATCAGTAGATGAAAAGATGCAGAGCCTAAGGCTATCCACATTAGAAATATAGATAAAGCTATGGGAATCCCCTATGTTGAAGTGGGTTGAAGATAAAAATGAGGAAACTAGGATCGTGCCTCGAACATTAGAGGGTTCCGGATCCTTCTCCTTCTGGTTCTGCTCCACTGCAAAGGCCTAGATTGTAACGTGGCCCTGTGACACTACCAGACCACTCTGAGCTGATACACCCTTCTGTCGCTGGTATCCTTGTGACTGACCACCGCAACCATGACCTCCTCCTCGACCGAAATGGCTAGAGGAACTCCAGTTCCTAGACTGTTGAGAAATTGGTGGTTCTTATAATTAACAAGGAGTCATATATGAACCCCTATCACCAACTACTAGTGAGAGAAATAGACAAAAGCGCTGAAGGTGAACCATCTTTCTGCAACATCGGCACTCTATTGGGTCTCTTGGGCAACGTGGCCTCGTATAACCACTTCTACCGCACTGTTATCACACCACCTAGATTCCAGAAGATGCATATCACCTGCTCTAATCTCCTCGTGCAGACTCTCTATGGTGCTTCTTTCTATCAGTAGGAGGAAGAAAAACTCCAGATGTCGAACTGCCATGGCTCACTACTCTAGAATCCCTTAGTTTGCGCTCTGTGATCAGCGCCTGGTTGTCGATAAAGGATATTGAAGTCAAAATGAATATGATCACCAATGATCGGATGTCATGGCTCAGACCATCCTCTAATTTTCATGCACGGAACAACTCATCACCTCATGGAATAGGTGTGAAATGCTACATCTGTTTGAAGTGAGGGGAATAATCCATAAAAGTAAGAGTACTCGGCTCCAAAGTCAGGAACTATCAGGCCCAATTGGCCCTCAATGTCTCCAGGTAGAAGTAATTGTAGAAGATAACTCAAAACTCATCCGAAGACATACTCAGTTGGTGGACCTCCTGTGAGATCACTTCCCACCTCCTCCTGGAAGAGTTATGAAGCTTGTATTTAGAGAGGATTACCCTCTTATCTGGAGGTATCTCCAGGTGCTCGAAAATCATCAGCGTGGCTTATAGCCATGAATCTGTAGCTTGGGGTCCTCCATCCCTTGATAAAGTAGAAGTATGCTGCTGCTGAAAGACCCATGTAAATTCCTCCATCGATGGGGTAGGATGTGATGCTCCCTGAATGGTCTGAATCATCCTTATAAAGCCCTTTCTAAACTGAGCATGAGCTCCAGTGTCAGGTGTAACGGCTGGTTCCAAGGCTGGAATGACGGGAGGATCTACTAGAAGTCCCTAATCAGCCATATCCAGCGTCAGATCACTGTCCTGTAACTGGAGGAAAAATAGAGGATGCCTTGGTGCCATTTATCTATAAAGTCAAGTGCACACCTTAGATCAAGAAAAACATGAACTGAAAACTCGATGTGTGAGAGGGAAAAATAAGAAAGAAGGTATTCAAGTTTAACAAAGCATGACTACATGGATTGTACAATTCCTGCACGGCATGTTCCATTAAGCCATTTACATGGGAATGTACTCCTGACTAAACTAGTCGTGTAACACCCCAAAACCACGACTTCTTCTCCCAACACAAACCATTTACTCGAATCGTCCTCCCCTACTCGGGACCTTCTACACCGTTAATCCACACAAATATAATAAGACACAACTACACGGCATGTTCAACATAGACATGGCATGTACTCAACATGATTCACCTAGCTCATTTTGTTAGTGACACGACATGTGTACCAACGTCACACTACAAAGCGTGTTCCAGACAGACACTAAATGTACTAAGAAGTCCCAACTGACTGTGTGATCAACTACACGGTCAGGAACATGGCTGACACTACATGGCATATTCCATATGGACATAGTATGTAAGAGAAAGGATAACACTGACCTATGTAGTCAGTGACGTGGTCAGGTACCTGGGTCAGACTACACAACATGTTCAAAACTGACACGGTGTATATATGACGATACTCTACTGACCCCTGTTGTTAGTTACACGGACGGGTTCCTAGGATTACCCTACACGGCGTATACAACTGGTACACAACATGTTCCCACAAAATTTTCCCTACCCCATGTCTTCGCCTGCATGGCACGTGACATGGTTAGAGACTACACGGCATGTACATAAGAAAAATTGTTTTTTCCCGAACAGAAAAACACAAGGCAATAAGCCTCAGAAACTACTCCGGATCTTAGAAAACACTGAAAAACACACTAAAAGTGCCAAATTCCCATCCATGAGGGCCTATACTCCACACAAATAAATGTTTGGCATCTAAAACATGTTATAATAAGAAAAACAGGGTAATGATCCACTAAATTCCGATCAATTAGGGCCAATAACACCTCAAGAACCAAAATTTGGAATTCATTCTAGACCAAATTTACAAAATCAATGCTCTAACAAGAAGAATGTATTTTTATCAAGTAATCTATCCAAAAATCATATATATTCTACACAATTGCTATCACAACAACATGCAACTGAAAATGCATTTTAGATGGAATGGAAAGAATGCATGATATGTGATTTCTAACAAGTGTCTATGTTATGGATGAGATGGAATACCTTCATTTCATCGGGTTTCAATAGAAATAGAACCTCAATAACATAAATAGTGATATTAAAAAACATGTGAATCACCCAATGTTGAAATGAAGACAACTGTAAAATTGCAAACCAGAAAAATTGCAGTAACGAGGTAGATAGGATTTTCCCTGTACATGGGTTAGCAAATCCCGGGTAGAGCTTGTTACCAAGTACCTATTCCATCATATTATTCGATAAAGGCTCCAAATTGTAAGTCAAGAGAAAAGATACCTCTGGAAGCCACCTAGAGGCGTCCCGTACCCGATTGGTCCCACGGACTCAAATACATTTCCCAGAATGCCAGTGGTTGCTGACTAGCAGTGAGGGTCCTGGGTAAGACAGTGGGTAAACTATGCCCTCATTGGAATAGAACACAGCGGAAGATATAAAAATACACAAAATAGTGGAAGTAGTAAATATCCAACAATTGTAAACAGTGGAAGACTGAAATGATAAAAAACTAGAGCACAAATATATAAAATGATGCATGATACATATGTCTAGGAAAAAAGTCAAACAAGTCACAATGCTGGATACAACTAGTACTAATCCAATGTGAAAAATAAAGTAGATAAACTCCTCAAGATAACATGCTATAGCTTGGTCCCATTCTCCTGTTCTCCACAACAATCAAGTACCTAATGTAGAAGGGCACTTTCAATTTTCTATACCTACAGTAATATAATCTGTTTGGCCCCAAAAGAATGTCCCAAACATGGTGTGAGACTAAATCCTAGTAGCCAACCATCCCAAGATCTATACCTAACTATCAGTGAATATATTGTAGGTAAAGTAAAGAAAACAGTAAACCGAAAGGTACTCAACATTAACTAGTTCCACATGTCAATCTATCCATCAATCACAATAACCCTCTAAGAAGCGAACATAGAATATCCTCCTTCATTCGGTATTTGAAGACTCTCTAAGGAACCACTCATAGTCAATTACCCTTATAGTGTAAGGTAGGCAGGAACTCTACGAGGAAGCTTGCTAGGTAAATTCCTCTTTTATCCCCAAGGTCAGGGTCTCTCTGAGGAAGCTAACTCGGTCAATTCCCCTTATTTCCCAGGTCATTCATAAACTCTCTGTGGAAGTACTCACCGTAAATTCCCTTTATAGTCTAATATTTCAGGATTAAAACATAGTCTCTTTGAGGAATCTCACACGATCAATCCCCTTATTGTCTAAATCAATAATGTTCTCTTCGAGGAAACTCACTCGGACTATCCCCTTAGAGTATAAATTAGTCAAAGACTCTTAGATAAAGCTCACTCAGTCTATCCTCGTATAGTCTAATGTAGTCAAAGTCTCTCTGAGGATGCTATCTCGGTCTATCCCCTTATAGTATACTACCCCAGGTTCACACGACCATGTGTAGGTGAACGAGCATAGAAATACCATATGGACAAATTAAACCTACCAAAATACAAGGATAACATTTTATAGCATATCACGAATTCTAGAAAAACAGACCTTCCATCAAAAAAAAACAGGCATGGAAAATAAGCAAGGCGGCCAAACTGGCTAAACATGACCAAACGGTCTTAAATAGAACATGCATGGGAAAAACATCCAAACCATAGTCATTCAACCATATCATGTCAAATTAAAATCTACACAGCGACACAATCCTGTCCGGAAATAAATAGTGGTAAAACGATTAACACACAATACCTCGTTCAATGATATTGGTAGAATTTGTACATAATACTCAACGGCTTTGAATGGAATGGGAAAAACCACCTACCTTGGGGTTAGGAGATCAATATACATGAACATAGAAGTGTGAATCTTTTTAGAATGTTGAATATATATATAAACATGTAAAATTTTCTACCCATGATAACATGGAATAGTTAAGGAATTGGAAATTGATGATCTATGAGAAGGAAGAACTTACCGATGTGATTCCAATGCAACAGACGGTGATGGATTCCGAGGATGGACAGAGGCTCAGGGGTTCGTTGAAGATATACAGATGTACGGGTTTTCTCGGACAAACGGGGCCTAAAGACAATGGTTCTATCTGTCATATGTGACCCCGATATGTTTAATGAAAAAAATTACACAACCTGTACTCTCCTTTTCCGTACTCCGCTTTAAGCGGCCTCCAAACCCCTCTACACGGCTGTGTGTGTAACACCCAGATATTTTATGAGAATTTTAATTTTTAATTTCTTTCATGTCTTTTGTTTTATGCTTCATCAAGATTATCTTTCACTATACACAACACCGTATTAGCTTGTAGTATACACAACACTATTCTTGGCTTGTGATGCACACAATTTCAAGTTATTTCGAATAAAATTCATTTTACACAACACCAAATAAATATTTTGGTCAATGTATAACTAAACTACATTTTGAGTATGTTATACGAAACACCAAAGGAATCTTTCTCTACATGCAACCCTGATTTGGCTTGCATTACACGCAAGAGCGGCATTCCTCGGTAGCGTGGGTTATAAGCAATAACGACTTTCAATAAACGAGATATTATTATAATATTATCATGACCTAGATGTTATAGATAGTATTAACTACATTTTGAATTTTATAACCTTATCATTCATATTACACATTTTCTAGATCTTGGTATGTGAACAAAATTATTTTTTCGGGTAAAATAAGTATTTTGTAAAAAATTCAGTATTGTCGCCTTTTAATGGAGAACCCATTATAAATATTATATTTAACATGTTTATAAGTTCAATTTTACAAAATAAACTTCTTCTTCTGAATCCGAATATAAAAATTTATGTTGGATAAATTTTTGATATTTTTCTAATAAAGTTCATATTTTGATGAATAGTAAATCAACTTTTTTCATCAAGAATATTTTTCATCGATATAATTTATATGGTTAAATTATAATATTGAATTGTTTTAAAGTATAAATAGAATATATTTTTACCATTTAATATAATTTATGTCATTATCATTAATTTTACACTGAATTCATAGGTAAAAACATTTCAATCTTATAAAATGTTTTAAATAAAAACCCGTTTTTCGAAAACTGGGATAATTTCAAATCAATTAATGCAACATCTGTGCCTTGAATTTGGAAAAATTAATTCCATATTTTGAATCAGTAGGTCCAAATTATGTTAATAGGGTACTTCTTATTTTTGGGCATTATGAATAGTAACAACGGTAAATTTTATTTAGCACAGTTAAAGGTAAATCATGCAATTAAGGGAAACAATAAAATTATAAAATTACCCCAACACATGAAAAAAATTCTATTCTATGAATAAAGATTGACCCATATAACCTAAGGGTCGGAATAGATTCATTTCATTGACTTTTGACCAAGAAAATATTGTAATTATTATTAAAACCAGAGAAAGTGACAACATCTCACTCTCTTATATCTTATAAGTGAAAAAAATTTAATTTGGTTATAAACATCATAAAACATTGAAAATTAATATTATAAATAAATCCAATAACATTATCTACATCATGATAATTTATTTATAATTTTTCGGGATTAAATAATTAACATTAATGATGACATAATAGTGATGTAGAAATTATTTTTTTGATTGAAATATCAAAAAAATTGTTTTAGAAATATTAATATAAATATTATATGAAATATTTAATGTGCTCCACGAATTTTCTAGAAAAATATGACATGTTATTAATCTATTATATATTTTGGTTCAAATATATTTTTTGTGTGGATTTTAATTAAATGTAAATAAAATAATAGTGTCAAAATTGAAACTATTGTTATTTTATAAAAATAACATATTATAAAATTGTTCAAAAATCAAAAAAATATTTAAAAATTATAAATTGAAATTTATATGGTCTAAAATGTCATAAATTATCCAATTATAGAAAATTCACAACACATAAGTAATTATTTATAACAATTTAAAATTAAGAATATTATTACCACAAATAAAATTAAGGGATTAAATATGGATAAATCAAGTTGATAAGGTTTAAAATAAATTAAAAACATGTCTAAATTTTATTGGATGATTAGACTAAAACTTTATATCATATAAGATTATAATTGATTCATTTTGGGATGGTTTTAACTGGGTTTTCAATTTATTATAAATTAATATTTTTTGAGGATTCCAAAAGTGCCCCTCTCCAACCTTATAAAATGGCACCTCCTCCCTCTCCTATTCACAACATTTTGAGCCTATAAGCTCAGAAAAACCTCTTTCCAATTCACTTATCTAAATCCCTAGAATCCTACTAGAGGTAATGTTTTTCTTTAAAGACCAACTTTAGTCCCCTAATAGGTGGTTATTAAGAGGTGTGTCGAGGAAGAGGTAATATCTTTTACTGATTTTTTCAAATTTATTTCTTCTTCTACTTCCTATTATTTTTCTATTTCAATATAAATTAATAACATAATTATCACTAATATAATTATATTTTATTATAAATATGAAACAACCCTATTTCACCTTCGATCCATCCAACCAAAAATTAAATCACCGCGCGTGCATACGTATAGCTTACCGTCTCCACGCAGTGGTGTAATATGTTTTTCCAACACCACCATACTTTGATGGGTATAATGGTTGCAATAATAAAAATATTTTATTATTATAACATGATAATAATAGTGAGATATTATATCATCTACTCCAGTTCCATTCAATAATTATGGGAACGATATCATCGATCGTCCGTACGCACAAATTACCGTCTCCATGACATGATGAGATTTGTTATCCATGTTAACCATTCAAGAATGATTATAAAGTATATATAATGAATAATAATGAATATATTACATAATAATACTTCTGTATTTATGTATATATACATGTATGTCATCTACTTACTTCCATTCAAGTCAATAAGGAAAGGAAAATAGCGTTCATGCTTACGTACGACCTACCGTGTCCATGAACGGTGTATTTCTATTAATTTATCTATCTATTATATATATATATATACTGAATATATATGATATATAAATCTTTTTTACATTCTTTAAGTAAGGAAATCATGATATAATTAATAATATCAAGAACAAAATGTCCAAACACATACGATAAATGAATCGATTTTACCCAAACCGCTACTTTAACATGGAATTGACCAAAGAACGGTTAATATAAATTTCTAATTGAATAATATATGATATAATAAATATTATTATTGTTTTGTAACAAGTTAATAATATGTTTAAACCCACTATAAATGAGTTTTGTACACATACTAAAGAAATTGGACATAAGGTAATGGATAAATACTCGTATCTCATTCTTATCCGGTATTATTTATTCATTAGTATTTATTGGGCTTATGTTTATCACATGATCAACTAACATTTCAAGAATGAAAAATTCAACATAAATTCGTTAAATAAGAGATGAAGTGGAAATTGTTCATTGAATGACCAACAAATAAATTACACTGAAATCACGTAAGAATTTCTCCTTATGAACAAATTTATCATCTTTAGGGAAATGATCTTGAAAACCAAATTTTTTTCATAGTACTCTTATATCCGATGAATCAAATTGTACCTTAGATCATCAAATTGTTTTTGGATTTGTGATTTTTTGCTTTTTCATAGCCATTTCTATACCACTATACATCATAAATTGATGGTTAGATTTTTCTTCCATATCCATGTTTTCACCTTTGTTATACTATGTGGAAACCCAGTGATGAGTTACTTTGGTTATCCATTTTGTTTCTAACGTTCCTTTTTAAAATGATTTTTAGTATTCCTTTTTATGATGTGTGTTTCTATAAAAGAATCTTTCATATAGAAAACCATTTATAACCCAGATGAATTTCAAGGGAGAAATTCATTTTAAGGGTGGTAGAATGTAACAGCCCGAAATTTTATGTTAATTATTCTTTTTAATTTCTTTGATGTCTTTTTTTGTATGCTTCATCAAGATTAGCTTGCACCATATGCAACACCTTATTATCATGTAGTTTACGCAACACTATCTTGGCTTGTGATGCACACAATTTCAAGTTCATTCGAATAAAATTCATTTTACAGAACACCAAGTATAGATTTTGATCAATGTATAATTGAACTATATTTTGAGTATGTTATATGCAACAACAAAGGAAACATTCTCTACATGTAACCCTGACTTGGATTGCATTACATGCAATAGCGACCTTCCTAGATAGAGTGTGTTGTATGCAATACCGAGCTTCACTAAATGAGATAATATTATAATATTATCATAAACTATCCATTATGAATAATATTAATTAAATATTTAATTTTATAACATTATCAATCATCTTACACATTTTCTAGATCATGGTATGAGAGAAAAACAAATTTTTAGGGTAAAATAATTATTTTTCAAAAAAATGCAGTTTTGCCGCTTTTTGAGGGCGCACCAATTTTAAATCCAATTTTTAACTGGTTTATAACTTTAATTTTACAAAATAAATAGTTTTTTGTAAATCAGGATATAAAAATTAAAATTTTAAAATGTTTTGATATTTTTCTGATAACGTTCATATTTTGATGAATAGTAAAAATATGTTAAATTTTAAAAAAAAAACTATTTTTTACAAATTAATTTATATGGTAAAAATATAATATTTAATGTATGTAAAGTAAAAATAGAATATATTTTTACCATTTAATATAATTTATATCATTATCATTAATTTTAAATTGAATGCATAGGTAAAAACATTTCAATCAGTTGTAATGTTTTAAATAAAAACCTGTTTTTTCGACAATGGGATTAATATTAAATTAATTAATGCATCATCTGTGTCTTGAATTGGGAATAATGTATTCCATATTTGGAATCTGTAGGTCCAAATTATTTTAATAGGCTACTTCTTAATTTTTGGCATTATGAATAGTAAATACAGTAAATTCTGTTTTTCATAGTTAAAGGTAAATCAGGAAATTAAGGGTAAAAATAATATTATAAAATTACACTAACACCGTCAAAAAATTGATTGGATGAATAAAAGTCTACCCATAATATCTAAGGGTTGGAATATATTAATTTTATAGACTATGGACCATGAAAATGATGTAATTATTGTTAAAACCAAAGAAAATGACAACATGTCTTATATGTTATATGTGTAATAATTTTAATTTAGTGATAAACTTCATAAAACATCAATCATAAATAATATCCAAAAATAAAATAAAATTATCTAAATAATGATAATTTATTTTTAATTTATAAGGATTAAATAATTATCATTAATGATGACACAATAGTGATGTAGAAATTATTTTATTGACGGGAATACCAAATAAATGGTTTGAAAAATATTAAAATAAATATTATATGAACTATTTAACATGCTAGATGAATTTTCTAGAAAAATATTACATGTTATGAATCTATTAAATATTTTTGTTAAAATATATTCTCTATGTGGATTTTATTTAAACGGAAATAAATGAATAGTGTTAAAATTGACACTATTTTTATTTTATAAAAATAACATATTAGAAATTTTTTGAAAATCATGAAAATATTTTATAATTATGAATTCAAATTTATATGGTCTAAAAATTCATAAAGTATCCTATTATGGTCAATTCATAACACATATGTAATTATTTATAACAATTTAAAATTTATCATATTATTATCACAAATTAAATTAAATTGATTAAATAAGGATAAATCAAGTTGATAAGGTTTAAAATAAATTCCCAACATGTCTAAATTTTATTGGATTATCAGATTCCGACCCTATCTCATCTAATATTAGAATTAAGTCATTTTTGGATATTTTTATGTGGGTTTAAAATTTATTATAAATTAATATTTTTGAGGTTTCCAAAAGTGCCCCTCTCCTCCCTTAAAAAAGGGAACCTCATCCCTCTCCTCTTCACAACATTTTGAGCCATCAAGCTCGCCCAAACCCTGTCCATTTCTCTTCTACACTTCCCTATAAACTTACTAGAGTACCTGGTATTCTTTAAAGGCCATCTTTGGTGCACTAAGAGGGGGTTAAGAAGAGGCGCGTCGAGGAAGAGGTAATATCCTTTACTAATTCTTTCAAATTTATTTATTCTTCTACATCATCATAATTATTTTATTCATTATAAATTAATAACACCGTTATCACTAATATAATTATATTTTATTATAAATATTAAAAAACCCTATTTCACATTTTATCCATCCTATGAAAAATGAAATCACCACACGTGCATACGTACGACTTACCTTCTCAACGCCGTGGTGTAATCAGCTTTTCCAACACCACCTTACATGGATGGGTATAATGGTGGAAATAATAACTATATAGGATTATTATAACATGATAATAATAATGAGATATTACATAATCCACTCCAATTCAATTCAATAATTATGTGAACAATATCATCGCTCGTGCGTACGTACTGATTACCATCTCCACACCGCGATGAGATTAATTCCCCATGTTAACCATTCAAAAATGATTATAAAGTATATATAATTAATTATAAATAAATATATGACATAATAATGCTACTGTATTTATTTATATATACATTTATATCATCTACAGACTTCAATTCAAGTCAATAAGGAAAGGAAAACAACGTTCATACGTATGTACGACCTACCGTCTCAATGAATGGTGCATTTCATTTCATTTATCTATCTATTATATATATATAATGAATATATATGATATATAAATCATGTTTGATATTCTGGATGTAAGGAAATCATGATATATGTAATAATATCATGAACAAAAAGTCCAAACATGTACGATAAATGAAACGATTTTACCCAAAACTCTGCTTTAACATGGAATTGACAACAAAATAGGTAAAAAAAGACATAAGTGAATCATATATGATATCATAAATATTATTATGGTTCTGTTACAATTTATTAATATTTTTAAAACCACTATACAGGAGTTTCAAAAACATACTGATGAAATTAGACATAAGGCAAGGGATAATTATTCCAATCCCAATCTTATCTGGGATTGTTTATTCCTAAGTATTTATTGGGGCTATTTTTATAAATCATGTCCCTATTTTCTAAATATAATTTCATAATATGTTTATTATTCATACATGTATGTTTAAAGTCATTTTTCCTTTTTTTTTTACTTTTTCCAAATGGTATGGAAGAAATCGTTCTTTTGTTTTCCATACGAGGTACAATTTGACTTTTCCTACAAAGGTACGAGGAGAATGTTTTTTTAACTTATACGACAAGAACTGATTTTTATGGTTTCATAACACCATATTCAATGATGATTACTCTTCAATATTTCATGACTATTTTCAGTAAAATCATTTTCTTTTAAAATTTCGTGGCATTATGTGAAAATAAAATGATTTTGAAGAAGAAAGGATATTTTCCAAAAGTATTCATTTCAAATGTTTTATCAAAACTTTTTTCCATCTAAGATGACATTATATAGTATGTTTCTGATTCTAGTATAATGCATCTATTATTTACATGGTTTGATTTTTCATATGATGAAATGATATTCATTTGTTTTGTATGGATTATGTTATAATGGGATTATGTTTTTGAAACCCATTTTATTCTTGTGGTTATGATGAATGATTTATTATTGTTTTGTGGAACAAAAAAGAATGATTTCAATATGAGATTGGTGGGACCTATTTCTCCCTTCAATGAATTGTTTCATGATTTATATCTCATGAGATAGACATGTCTGGAACGACTAGTAAGTTTTGTTCAGTAATAAAGGGCTGGAATGGAATGTAAACCTGGTTCAGTAATGGATATTGACCACTATGATGACATTGGCAGCAATTCATTGGCTACAATGGAAATAATATCCTGTGCTTAATGGTTTTCAATAGTTCAATGTTTTACTACCATGCCAATTTATCATGATTAATGTTCGTTTATGATCTATGGCTTATGTACTACCAAGATTTATGTTATGGCCCATGATTTTGTTGTTTTATGTTTGTGTTTTTACATTCAATGTTTTTAGATTGTTTTTATGTTTCCTATGTTTACCCTTACTGATAATTTGAGCTCAACCTTTTTATTTTTTTACTTTACCTAGGATTTAAAGAAAGGTTTTAGGTATGAAACAAAAGGGGAAGATCTTAATGGGAGATGTTGAAGATATTTGACCATGATTAGAAGATTATGTTCAAATATTCCAAAGACACTAAAATAACACGGTATTTGGGCTTCTATTTGTGTCATGTTTTTAATTTTCCACAAAATTAATGTAATTTCCATGTACGTCAAGCTTTGGGTCTTTACAGTGTGGCCCCTACACGGCCAGCACACAGCATTCTACGGCAAGGTAGTACATGGTGTGTACTCATAATGTACAGGGTATGTACTTCAAAAATTTCAAGAACATCTTCTTTTCTCAAAAACTAATGAAAAAGGAAAAACATACCTGAAAGAAGATATGGGTGATTACAATAATAATCTGATCTACCTTGATAACTAGTGTGGATTTTATGGTTCACAGATTGGAAAATAGTCAACTCTTTCCACTAGTACCTTGCCTCATAAAGAAAAGTGAAATGATTTCTTCTTGATGGTAACTATACCATCATCAATCACAATCCTCTTTAGAAGGGGAATGGGTGAAACATGATGTTATCTTCTAGTTGGAGCCTTTAAAATAGGTCCAATATACCCAACATTATTGGGCTGTTATCAATGATATTCAAAATTGACGTTAAAAATATTGTACATAGATAAGATATGGAGTTTTGGTACTCTTATCCCATAATATTTTCAACCATCTAGATGAATAGAAAATAGGGGTTCCCACACACACATAGAAGATTCATCCCTCCAATGATGTGGTGAATCATCTTGTATAGCTTATCGAATACTTGGACATCTAGGTTGATGTGATGCCCCATCGACAAAATACACACTATGTTTATGGTTCATGGTGACAACCCATATGTGTGACACTCATATGGAGCATCCGGTAAAAGATAAGTTGTATAATAAACGCCACCAACATTACCAATAGAGTATATAGCTTGATGACATAGCCGTAGAAATAACACTGTCTTGACACGATGATCCTTCTGTAGGAGTTCTCCTTTCTGTTATGGTATAACCCATGGCATGTACACATCCTCCTTGATAGCTTCTCTACTAGATCCCAACCCTTATATGGATATTACATAGGTCAATTCAAAAAAATACACAGACTATTACTTTAATGGGATGTCCTTCATCCCAAGATTTTATTCATTCACCCACCACACCAACCAAATTAATTCCCTCCCATATTATCTCATATTCTATTAGTCCTCCTCAAAATTCAATGTTGTGAGTAATTCATCATACATGGTCCCCAAAATTTGGATCCTAAAAATCTAGTAAAGATACCATAGGCTAACAAAAATCTCCCCCTGATATAGATCAAAGGTGTTCGTCCCTAATTGTAAGGACCCTGCTGGAGTAATGAACCACTGAGAGGGGGTGGGGGTGAATTAGTGGTTCCCCTTTTTCTTCTTTTAAGTTCCCTTAATGTTGAGAATAATCTTTGTCTCCTGCTAAAGATATAATTCCCTACTGAGAAACAAACAAGCACACATCCAAATGAACACAACAATTTACAAGGTTCACTATTCAAAAAGAATATCTACGTCCTTGGTATGGTTGGAAACAATCCATCACCATACAATCCACTAAGAAAAAAAATCCTTGGATTAAAACATGTAGGATATACCCTTGCCCTTTTGAAGCACTATGAAACAGTCACTCCAGTGCGTGTGCACCCTCCTAGGACAATAGGAAAATGTCTCGTTTCTTGTAACAACTTATGTTACCTGCACTTCCTTTAAAATACACAATTGTAAGAATGTTCAGCACAAATCTTCACTTCCTTGCCCAGAAGAAAGGAAAGGACTCCTTGGACTTGATATAGATCAATTACAGTCCGAAAAACCTATTCCGAATCTCCAATCTGAATTTTCCCAATCCGATTCATCAATCCATGTCTTCTTCAGTCTGATAAACTCAATATGGTGATAGCCAGTACTGATTCTCCATTTCGAATCTCCACTCTGAATTCTTCAATCCGATTCTTCCTCAATATGAGAACCTCAATATAGTGACAACTAGTTCTGATTCTTCATTCTGAAGCTCCACTCCGAATTATTCACTCCAAACATTCTTCTTCGCTCTGATTATTCAATCCAAGTCTTCCTCAGTCTGAGAAACTTAATTCATTTACATCCAGTATTGATTCCCCATTCCAAATTTCCACTCTAAATTCTTCACTCTGAACATTCTTCTTCACTCTGATTCTTCATTTCGAGTCTTCTCAGTCTGAGAAACTCAATACGGTGACAACCAGTACTGATTCGCCATTCTGAATATCCACTCCAAATTCTTCACTCCGAACTTTCTTCTTCACTCTGATTCTTCAATTTGAGTCTTCCATATTCTGAGAAACTCAATACAGTGACAACCAGTACTGATTTCCCATTCCGAATCTACACTCCGAATTCTTCACTCCAAACATTCTTCTTCACTATAATTCTTCAATCCGAGTCTTCCCCAGTCAAAGAAACTCAATACGGTGACAACCAGTACTGATTCCCCATTCCGAATCTCCACTCATAATTCTTCACTCCGAACTTTCTTCTTCACTCTGATTGTTCAATCTGAGAAACTCAATTCGGTGTCAACCAGTATCAAATTCTCGTTACGATTGAAATCATAATGAAACTCAGTCGGCCAAGCTCTTCTTCCTCTGTCTAGATTATCAGATCGCATCTCTCTACTTTTTCATCACACCCTTACTTAACATCTAGATCTCCTTTTATAGGTGCTCCAACGTATTCTTAGGCTGTAAACCAAAATATTTTCCCGCTCACTTAAATTCACCCAAATATTAATTTCTCCTAAAATTTCGTTGTAATTAAGACTTTTTCAATGATTCTAGAATCTTATATAATCTTCTTCCCCGTCACTTGATTTAGTGATTTTTCCTTTTCTGGATCCGACCATGTTTCTCGGTATCACATTCTCAGATTTTCCCTTCTTGATTATTCGACATCACATTCTCGGATCCCCTCTTCATGAGTCTTTAACATCACTTCAACTCTCGGCACGACTCTTCATTACTTCTTGGTATGGCTTCTCATTACGACTTCACAAATTCTCAGGATGACTCCGTACTTATGGCTATGAACATCAGGTTCAGGAAGTCAACTCCAAACTTCGTCACTCCAATCTTCTGACTCAACATGTGAACTCCGAACATCTTGCAACGAACTTCTTCTTCATCAAGTCAACTCTGAACATTCTGCTACGAACTTCTTCTTCAATAAGTCAACTCTTAACATTCCTCTTCGAACTTCTGACTCAGGAATTAAACTCCGAACTTCTGTTCAGGAAGTAGACTCTGCAATTTCTTTTCAGTAAGTAGACTCCACATATTCTATTCAGGAAGTAGACTCTGCAATTTCGGTTCAGGAAGTAGACTCCGCACTTCTGGTTCTCGTAACGGCTCCTCCAGATTCTCGCTATGACCTCACCACCCAACTTTTTCTTGCATCATGAGTAATTGCATATACTCAAAAATTAGAGTTACAAAATAGAAAATCATTGCCACAATAAATGTCTTCACATCTCTTATCAACCAAATTTCAAGAATATGCAAATTCCCGGTTTCAAACTTCTCAATTTCCATACATCGAATTCCAAACTCTTAATTCTTTGAACACCGGGTTCCGAATGTTCAATATTATTGGTTCGAAACTTCTCAATCTCCAGACTCTGAGTGTTCAGTATACTCAGTTCTAAACATCAAACTTACAACTTCTGAATTCTTAGAAATTCAAGGTGTCATTCCATTATGAAAACTTCCTCAAGATCAACAAAAGACAACCCAGGAAAACCATCTCTTTCTTCAGCTTGGTCATAACAATCTCCCCCTTTGGATTTTGTTGTCAAACATGTTTTCATAAATCACCAAAATTTTTAACCTCAAGCAATGGATTACTTATCAATAATTGTAAGCCTACGTGATCTCACTCATTATAAGAAACAAGATTCAATGATAGCAAAACCCTGATGTCCATAGGTAGTGAAAATGACATCTTCAACTTCATACATCTTCAGCTTCATACATCCTGTAATCAAAATCAAGTTCTTTCCTAAAAACACTCCAAAAAATAGTTAGAATAGTTCACATACACAAAAAATGCTGAGTTCATTGCTTACCCACAACTCTCTCTTTAAACAAATAGATTTATGTTACACAAAACTTCTCCCCCTTGACAAAACAATCCAAATGTAAGAAGATAGAGGGGATAGAACAACATACCTTAGCCTTGAAGAGAAAGAGGTTAGATAGCCATGTTTAACCTCAATCATGAGAATGATTCCTTTAGCAAGGGATTCGTGAAAATATTAGCAACTTTTTCATCAGATGAAACATATTCAAGTTTTAGTTCATTCTTTTCCACATGCTCTTTGATGAAATGATATTTGATGTTAATAAGCTTCGATCGTGAATGTTGGACTGGATTTTTGGTAAGATTAATTTTTCTTTGATTATCACATCCCAAGAGAAAGGGAAACTTCACTTAAACTAACAAATCTTCCAACTATGTTTTCATCCAGATAAGTTGAGTAGCAGCCATGGTTGCTGCAACATATTCAACTTTAGCTGTACTGAGTGTCACCAAATTATGCTTCTTCGAGTTCCATCCAACACAACTTTTTCCAATAAAGAACACTCCACCAGATGTGGATCTTCTATCATCAACATTTCCTACCCAATTTGCATCTGAATAGAGAAAAAAATCAATATTATTTGAGCCACTATACTTATGAATTCTATTGTGCCTTTTATGTATCTGAGATTTCTTTTTCCAGCAACAAGATGTTATTATTTATGAGCACTCTGAAATCTTTCAAATAAGGTCACAGCAAAAACAATATATGTTCTTGATGTAGTCAGGTATAACAAACTTCCAATAAGCTTTAGATATTATTTCTGATCAACTTTTTTTCCTTCATCATCTTTTCTTAGCTTCGTTCCCACTGATATAGGAGTTGATACAGGTTTTGAGTTTTCCATCCAAAACTTCTTAAGATGTTCCTTAGAATACATTTATTGGGATAGAAAAATAAATTCTTTTTGTAGAAAATTTTGTAACCCAATAAAGTGTCTCATTTCACCATATATAGACGTCTCAAAGACATACTTCATTTCTTCATCAAACCTTTCATAGCTCCTTTCATCATTCCCAGCAAAAGTAATGTGATCAACATAGACAATAACAATGAGAGAAAGATGTTGGCTTTCCATGATATACAGATTACTATCAACTCTTACTTTCTTGAATTTCAACTCTTTTAAGAAAGTATCCAGTTTGGAGTACCATGCTATTGGAGCTTAATTTAGCCCATACAAGGCTTTCTTCAACCAGAACACATAAATTTCATTATTCCCAACAACAAAGCCACAAGGTTTCTCAATATAAACTTCTTCTTTGAGGTCACCATTAATAAATTCGGATTTAACATCTATTTGAATGATTTTATAGCCTCGTTGTGCTGAAATAGAAAGAATGATTATGGTAGTTTCTAATCTGGCCACAAGAGAAAAAGTTTCTTCAAAATCAATTCCTTCAATCTAAGAGTGGCCTTTGCAAACTAATCTTGCTTTATTTCTGATAACATCACCTTCTTCATTTAGCTTGTTCTGGAAGACCCGTTTGGTTCCAATAATTTTCTTACTTTCAGGCTTGGGTACGATTTCCCATGCGTCATTCTTTTCAATCTGATCCAATTCTTCATTCATGTCTTAAACCCAATCTGGATTCTCAGAGCCTTCTTTAACATCATTTGGTTCCACTTTGGAATACAAGGAAGTATTTGACATAGAATTACTTGTTATTCTTGTTTGAACCGTGTGATGTTGATCACCAATAATATTATGAGCCTGATCTTGTTTCATCATCCATGGATATGTTTTTCATGTGCCTTCCTCATCACTTGATATGGATGAATCTTATTATTTATCTTGATTTGGATTACAATTCACTGTATCCTTATAAGAATTGTTAGCTTCATCTTCCTCGTCTTCCTTGTCTGTCTAGACATGCTTATATTTTCTCGGAGATTAAATGACTTTTACATCAACTTCATCCACAATTCTTTATGTTTCATTGTTAATGAATCTATAACCTCTTCTTTATGGTTCATATCCAAGAAAAATTCCATCTTCTCATTTCTGCTCGAATTTTCCACTTCTTCCACCTTTCTTTCATTATAATGCATGGGATCCCAAAAACATTATCACTATTCATACTTGGAGTAATTCCATAGAAAGGTTCATAGGGAGTCTTGTTTGATTGAGGAATGTAGAAACGTTTATTTTGAATATAAATAGTTGTACTTGTGGATTGCCTCCAAAAGTAATGACTAAGGCCGTGTTCAAGCAACATGGTTCTTCCCATTTCCACCAAGCTTCTGTTGTTCCTTTTAGCAACCCCATTTTGTTGAGGTGTATATGGAGCACTATATTCATTATGAATCCCATGCTTCTCATTATAGACTTCAAATTCTTCACTTCTATACCCACCACCATTATTTGTTCTCAACTTCTCCACAGAGTACTCACACTCTTTCTCAGCTTCCCTTCTGAAGCTTTTAAAAATTTTCAAGACTTCTTCCTTGTGCTTCATAAACATAACACACGTAATGTGATTAAAATCATCAATGAAAGTGATGAAGTACTTGTCTCCATTTGTTGATTGTTTTCTCATTGACCCACATATATCAGAATGTATTAGTTCAAGGGGTTGTTTAGAACAAATGTCAATCTTCTTGTGCACAACACTTGTAATCTTTCCATTCTAACAGGTAGTGCAGAACCAATATCATCTTCTTGGAAAATCTGGAATATCTCTAACATTGTGTCTTTGATATAACTTGCACATATTTCTCTGACACATGTACCCAAGTCTTATGTGCCACAACTGATTTTCATCCACTATGCTCATGTAACAAGAGTTTTTGTGAATTTCCAGCCTGAAATAGATTTCCTTTAGTTTGTTTTCCTCTTGTAACAATCTCTCCATATTCATCACATTTCACCACAAATACATATTTCTTGATGAAAAATTTGTTACCCTCATCACACAACAATGATACACTCAGCAAGTTGTGCTTCATTCCATCAGCATACAGAGTTTTCTTGGACTTAAATTTTTCCTTCCCAATGACGGCTGATCGAACACCTTTGATTTTTAAAGTTCCATTATTTCCAAAAGTCTTCGTGCCTTCTTTAAACATTATGATATTCTTTAGAAACTTCAAGCCTCCTCTCATATGTGATGATCACCCACTGTCAAGAATCGACTGTCATTCTTCCTTTGTAAATTTTAGAGAAGTTTCAACAACAAGATATTTTTCTTCTTTCACTTATTTCTTCTCCTTCAGCTTCTGAGAATTAAGAACATTTTGTTGAGCTGGTAATAGCACATGAAATCCTTTATCAGGATGTCCAGGTTGTTCACACCATTCACAAATAGTCTGTAGTGGCTGAAACCTATTTCTTGTCTTAACTTCATTCTTCTCAACTTTCTTCAAGAACACATTTTAACTCTTCTTCCATTGAGGAGATTGACTACCCCTCAATCTCATACTTTCATAACCTGTGGGGTTGTTGTAATAATGTTGATTTAACCAAAAAATATTCGTTGTATGCCCGAATCCACCACAATACCAATAGTACTCAGAGAAGAAGTACCTTCCTCTAATGCTTTTGTTCTGATACTTCTTTGTTGCTATTTCTTAAGCCCCACCAACCATTCTTTTGTTTGAAATATTTCTCTATTGAAATTCTTCATTCCCTGATTTTGGTTGTTTTTTACCAGCGTTATGCTTAGGTTTCCTTGAATCTTCAGAGTTCCCAGCAATACAAGTCTTGACCTCATAAGAAACTATCTCAGTTTTCTTCTTCACATCAACCACATTATTCTTCTATTGAATTTTCTCAAAATTTTCTTGTTGAGAGCCTTAAACAATATCAGTAGTTGAGTTTTGAAAAAAAAATGTTGTTTTATTCAACTTCTTAGATATTCTTTTGAAAAATCTCCAATTATTCCACTTTTGAATTCAGCTTTACTCTCATGTGCTCATTATGATTTTTCTCATCATCAAGAGGCTTCTTCAAGTATTCAATATCCTTCTCAAGTTCTTATTTATCATTTACATGATTGGATGGCGAGGAACATTCATATTCCATCTTTTTTTGAAGCTTCTACAGCCTTCTGATGTTTCTTAAAAATTCCTTCAAATCATCTTTCAGATGCATCTCTAGCTGTGTTTCTTCTTCTTCTAAGCTTCTACTTCCAAAATCTTAATCATTCACTGTTTCAATGAATGTATTTTCCACACCAGGGTCAACTGATTTTTCGGATTCAACATCAGTTTCTTCATATTCATCATTTATGGATAGAAAACGTTTTCTCTTGGATTTGAAGAACTTATTTTCTCTACTTGACTTTCCTTTACCACCCTGCTTCTTCCATAACATTATTGGCGTTCTTTGTTCTTTATAACTGTCTTCTTCATTCTCCCTTTGAGGACAGTTAGCTGCAAAGTGGCCAATGCCTCCACATTCAAAACACTTCAAGGTATGTTTTACCTTGTATTTACATGTGACTCTTTTAACATATTTTGAAAATAAGGATAAAATATCGTTAAGATTTTTACATACCTCACTTTCCGAGTCAGAGTCACCACCATCTTCTTCAATCAAGATCTTCTTAGAAATTTACTTCTTCATGGTTTTGAAAGTTAATTCTCTATCAACATTTGTCTTGATCTTCATATCCTTTTCCCTTCTCATCTTATAAGTAATGAGTGTGCTTTGAAAATTATCAAGAGATAGAGTCTCTGAGTCTCTGTCTTATAATGAAGATACCTTCACATCAAATTTATCAAGAAGAATCCTCAATATCTTTTCCACCACATTAGAGTCTTTTAGCTCTTCTTCGAGACATATTATGGTAATAACAATATCATTTACCCTGGTGAAGAAATCCCCAACAGATTCATTCTCTTCCATCTTCAAGTCTTTATACTTCAATCTCCATATTTGGAGTTTTTCCTTCATGACAATTTATTGCCTTCATATATGTTTTTCAGTTTTTCCCATATACCTTTGGTTGTGGACACTTCTTTTACACTCAATTATTCACATTAATAATGTGAAGACAATATAGAATTATTGGCTCTTCCATCATTCTCAGGAAACTTCTTGTCAATAGGTGTAAGTGGAACATTGTCTTCAATGGGGGAAACCCAACTATTGCAGTTTCATGAACTTCAAAACTAATACACATGTGATACGGTAGCATTATATCCTTCCAGATTTGATAGTTATTCCCATAAAATAATGTAATTCATTTACTGTTCACACATTTCAGATTCTCCATTAGCAAGGAAAAAAAGGCAACCTCGCTCTAATACCACTTGTAAGGACCCAGCTGGAGTAATGAACCACTAGGAGGGGGGTGAATCAGTGGTACCCATTTTTCTTCTTTTAATTTCCTTTAATGTTGAGAACAACCTTTGTCTCCTGTTAAAGATATAATTCCCTTCTAAGAATCAAACAAGCTCACATCCAAATGAACACATCAATTTACAAGGTTCACTATTCAATAAGAATATTTATGTCCTTGGTACGGTTGGAAACAATCCAGCAGCATACAATCCACAAAAAAACAATCCTTGGATTACAATGAGTAGGATATTCCCTTACACTTGTGAAGCACTATGAAACAATCACTCCAGTGCGTGTGCACCCTCTTAGCACAATAGAGAAATGTCTGTATTTTGGTAACAACTTATGTTACATACACTTCATTTCAAATACACAAGTGTAAGCGACGTCATCACAAATCATCACTTCATTACCCAGAAGAAAGGAAAGGAATCCATGGACTTGAGATAGATCAATTACAGTCTGAACATTCCATTCCAAATATCCACTCTGAATTTTCCCAATCTGATTCTTCAATCTGAGTCTTCCTCAGTCTGAGAAAATAAATACGTCGACTGCCAGTACTGATTCCCCATTTCGAATCTCTGCTCAGAATTCTGCACTCCAAATTTTCTTCTTCACTCTGATTCTTCAATCAGAGTCTTCCTCAGTCTGAGAAACTCAATACGGTGATAGTCAGTACAGATTCCCCAATCTGAATCTCCACTCCTAATTATTCACTCCGAACATTCTTCTTCACACTGATTCTTCAGTCCGAGTCTTCCTCAGTCTGAGAAACTCAATACGCTGACAGCTAGTACTGATTCCCCATTCCGAATCTCCACTCAGAATTCTTCACACCAAACATTCTTTTTCACTCTCATTCTTCAATATGAGTCTTCCTCGTTATGAGAAACTCAATACGGTGACATCCAGTACTGATTCCCCATTCCGAATCTCCACTCTGAATTCTTCACTCCGAACATTCTTCTTCACTTTGATTCTTCAATCCGAGTCTTCCTCAGTCTGAGAAACTCAATACGGTGACATCCACTACTGATTCCCCATTCCGAATGTCCACTCTGAATTCTTTACTCTGAACATTCTTCTTCACTCTGATTCTTTAATCCGAGTCATCCCCAGTTTGAGAAACTCAATACGCCGACAGCCAGTACTGATTCCCCATTCCAAATCTCTACTCCGAATTCTTCACTATGAACATTCTTCTTCACTCTTATTCTTCTATCCGAGAAACTCAATACGATGTCAACCAATATCAAATTCTCGTTACGATTGAAACCATAATGAAACTCAGTCGGCCTAGTACTTCTTCCTCTCTCTAGATTATCAGAGTTTATCTCCCTAATTTTTCATCACACCCTTACTTAGCACCTGGTTCTCCTTTTATAGGTTCTCCAATGTATGCTTAGGCGGGAAACCAAAATATTTTCCTGCTCACATAAATTCACCCAAATCATAATTTCTCCTAAAATCTCGGAGTACTTAAGACTTTATCAATGCTTCTAGAATCTCCTCGGATCTTCTTCCCCTTCACTTGATTTAGTGATTTGTCCTTTTCCTGATCTGACCAAGATTCTCAGTATCACATTCTCGGATTCTCCCTTCTTGATTCTTCAACATCACTTTCTCAGATCCACTCTTCTTGAGTCTTTAGCATCACTTCAACTCTCGACATGACTCTTCATTACTTCTCGGTATGGCCTCTAATTTTGACTTCACCAATTCTCGGCATAACGCCACACCTCTGGCTACGAATTTCAGGTTCAGGAAGTCAAATCCGAAATTCATCACTCCGAACTTCTGACTCAGCAAGTCGACTTCGAACTTCATGCAACAATCTTCTTCATCATGTTGACACCGAACTTTCTGCTACGAACTTCTTCTTGAGCAAGTAAACCCAGAACATTCTTCTATGAACATTTGACTCAGGAAGTCAACTCCAATCTTCTTGTTCAGGATGAAGACTCCGCAAATTCTATTCAGTAAGTAGACTTTGCAAATTTAGTTCAAGAAGTAGGCTCCAAAAATTCTGTTCAGGGAGTAGACTCTGTACTTCTGGTTCTCGTAACAGCTCTTCCAGATTCTCATTATGACCTCACTACCCAACTATTTCTTGCATCATGAGTACTTGCATATACTCACAAATTAGAGTTGAAAAACAGCAAAGCATAGTCCCAATAAATGTCTTCACAACTCCTATCAGCTAGTTTTCAAGAATATGAAAATTCCTGGTTCCAAACTTCTCAATTTCCAAACATCGAATTCCAGACTCTGAATTCTTCGAACACTAGGTTCCAAATGTTCAATATTCATGGATCTGAACTTCTCAGTATTTAGACTCCGAGTGTTCAATATACTCGGTTCCGAACATTAAACTTCCAGCTTCTGAATTCATTGAAATTCAAGGTGTATTTACTTTTTGAAAACTTCTTCAAGATCAACAAAATACAATCCATGCAAACCATCTTTTCCTTCAGCTTGAACCTAAAACAAATGACCAACTTCTTAGTACCTCAGGCATGATGTTCTAATGGAAGTAAATGTGAATATTAAATCCCCATGATTCTTCGTATAGCCCAAGTCACTTTATACTAGCCTCAAATTCACAGAACGATGAACATATTAAATTGGACCAAGAGTATTCTTATGTAAATTTTTACCCTATAAATATTCTTATTTTTAATTCAATCATTTCATTGGATCATCAAATCTATTTTGAGTATCATCTCATACAGTTTGGTTGCCTTATCTTGCAAATTCTCCATACTGGTGTTTATTATGAGGTTCAAAATGGTGTCTACTATTATTGTTGTTTGGTTCTTTCAATTGTGGCCTCCATTAGCATTATACCCTTGGTACTATCCTCGCATGATTCTCATGTAAAATTCTGGCTCATCTCTCCTCTCCAAAATGGTAAAAAATCATATCTTATCCCAAATCCTTAGAGAGGAAGCTTCTTTTATATCATGAACTCATTTTGACAATTAGTCAGAATTGAAAATGGTGATTCCCCATATGGCGTACTCCAAACACTCTCCTTGATTGTGATGTTCCTACCCATTTCCTCTTATTGAGTACCATCAATGTTTTCACATTCAGTGGCAATATTTTTGAGACATAGGAATTTTTAGGTCATGCTAATGAATCTTTGAGATGATGTTTGTGGAGAATAGTTTGCATAGATCTATTTTTGATGGTATGTTTCATGGATTTCTTGTTCATAGAGGATTTTTCCATGAGCTAGTATCATATAGAAGATAATATTCAGGAGTGATGGGAATCAAAATAACAATGTTCTCACGAAGGATGTGATTTTGATGAAAATAAGGCATTATATTTTTAATTTTTGTTAGTATATTGATCCAAATGACGATCCCTTTATCTATTTATAGGAATATGGGTGGTCACACACGCCATGATGGCCATCACAGAGTGACAATAAAAAATTGGATTCACGTTTGAGCTTTTAGAAATAGAGTGGTTTTCCATATTAAGGTGCTAATATGAAATAATATGAGCCTAAATTTCCATATCATCATCTATTCCAAGGTGTGAGGGGGGGGGGAATTTCGTATCACAATAAAATTTCAATGGGAATGATCAATGAAGTCACTACCAATTCAAGGAGAATCTAATAAGAAAAGGCCCAATTAACCCTCTAAGGGACAATTTCATGATTATAAACTCTTTTGTGAATGGATGAAGCTCGTGAAGTTTCATGGATGATTGGATACATAAAAATAACATGAATCCCTAATGGAACCTGCACACAATGACTTTCAGATTGATGGGGTACTTCGTGAATGTGGGAAGGGTTGATGGTACCTTCGCAAGATTAAAATTTGGTATCATAGTTCCACACCCTTTACTGAAGTGCATACTGCTTCATGAACACCACAAAAATTCATGAAAACAGTACCCTTTAAATACCCCTTCAGTCCAAAATTTTAGGGATGTACAATGAACTTTTTATTTCCAAAATAACATGATATTCTTGAACCTCATAATTTTCATGAACAAAATTGAAGATATATCACCCATGGTTTCCAGTCATCAAAAAAACAACATCCCATTTATTTTATAGAGCCTCCAAATAATAAAAATTTGACATTAGAGACGTCTGAATCCCTTAAATTAAGTAGAATTATTTATGTGGTACTTGAGGTTTCATAAAAAAGTCATCCTTTGTGAGTAACCCCCCTTATGAATCACGACTTCACACTAAGGTAGTGTCAACCTATTTTGTAAAGAAATTTTCATTGATAATCTCTGTACCTCGACATGGTCCCCCTGACATTAAAGGTCCTACTTTGAGAACTAGGAATATTAGTGAACAACCTCTCATGAATATCTCCATGGTGCCTCCCTTCAGCTGACATCAGTTTTCGATCATCGAGTGCCCGAAATTATTGTACCAATCCATGATCATAATTAGATTCCACCCACACCCACGATGGTCCATATAACATCACACTTGGTCCATAATGCTTCACTCCTAGGCTATAGAGTGCCACACCAGGGAAGATTTCATGTGTATGACCCACACCACCCCAAGTGAAATCATATTTTGAAGGTTAGCTTCTCTGAGTAATACTCACATCATCCTTCGGCCACATTACATTAATGACATGAGGGTCCATATCACATGACCATAAGCTACATGGATCAATCCCATCAGTCAATAATAAAATGCAGTATAAAAAATCATCAGTTTTTATTACTATATTATAAAATGGGAACATAGAATGCCTCTTTAATATTCAATCCCTACATCGGTATTTGTCATTATGACATCATCCCTCTTAAGAATAGACATTATAAATTTTTTCACATGTCATTTGACCCAAAAAATGGTATACCATATATGTGTTAAATCTTCCCTCCTAATGACACGCCTCCATAATTTTCCTCTACGGGTCATTATGATCACCCAATCCCATCTCTTAAATACATTAAACATGCTCCTCAAACTGTTATTGTGGTATATTTTGATCCTTCTCCACAGGATACCAAACTTTCGACCTAACCTAGAATAACTTCCCCATTCCATATAATGGGATGTATGAGTTAAATTTTTCTATAATAATTAATACCCTATAATTTATATCCCATGTTAAACTAGGGATTCCATATGTTACATGCCTAAGATGACTCATATTATAATACTAACTAATAAGAATATTTAAAGGTTGATACTACTCCTAATGACTAGAAATTCCTAGCAAATACCAACATGACTACTCTCCTGTCGGATGGATCCTTTCCTTTCAAGAATGAGATTCGTCGTTGACCAGTATTGACAATAAGGTGGAACTGGGAATTAGTTCAGTGAACTTAAATTAAATTTTTATGGGAGCCCGAAACAAGGGAATGTGCTCCAAAGAGGAATCAATGGATGGAGATACTAAAATTCCGCCATCCTGTTTTTATAATGAAGAAAACATCGATGATGAAAGTGACGAACGTTGTACACCATGGGAAAGTTGGAATAATGTGAAACACAAATCCAGGTCAACATATATCGATTCATATTAAAGCCCTTAATTAAATTTTCGATGTATATTCTATCAGACACATCATAAATTGAATAATTACATCATAAATGTGAAATGTATTGCAATAATTTACAGCTCCAAATAATCCCTGAACAGGATTTAGGGTGTGAACATATTAGACATAAATCCCATTTTCATTTTGTAAATGTGTCACTTGGGATAAATTAACCTAAAACGATACTTTTTTTCTCATGGGACTTGAAATATGTTGAATATACACTTTAAATCTAGGAGTTATGACATAATCCCTACATGTCTTGTATGGTTTATTAATCCACACACATGGAATTTCTCTCATTGATTATTTTATTCCCTTACTAGAATCATTTTCTATTATAGAAATTTTTGGGTGATACCTATTCTTATGATTTATTGTATTAACTTATAAATCTCCCAAATTGTGTTTTGGATTCTCTTCTAGTAATAATTACTTCTCATTCTACATTACATTTTTCTAGAATGACGAATTAGAATTGGAATGAATTTTTTAGGATATGTTGTCCATCTGAAGATTATTGTTTGATACCATCTAGATCATTCATGTTTGATATTTTATGTTCCTTCTTATGTGAAAATAAAATCAAGGGAAGTGTGTGACCCAAATCTATGGTTATTGTTTCCATATACATCCTATGTTATATGAACCCTTGATACCTATAAATTATTAAATAAGTTTACGCAATTGTTGAAATGGTTTATTTGTGTGTGAGTTTGTAAATGGGTTTTTGAGAAAAGGTTTCGTTTTCCATATTTTGGTAATGGAATATAATTTTTAAAAGAATTTTTAAATCAGATTTCAAATAATGTATGGACAAGAATTCATTTACTTTATTTTGAATTTTAAGGGGAAATGTATCAAAAACATTGAATATTATTTGTTAAATAAAAGGCATTGGATCCTTTGGTACTTATGCAGAATGTGTGGTATTGTGCCTCGTATGTATGTATTGGTAGGGTATTCAATTTTTATGTTGTTTCCTTGTTTCTAAATTTAGATTTAGTTGGATCTAGTGTATAATATTTATATCCCAACTGGGCTTACCATCATACCGGTAGCCAAAATGGTAGGTAACATGGCCTCAAGAACATAAAATCTTTTTCTATAGGCTATTGACAAATAGTGAGGGTCTTAGGGGTTGATAGTGTAGAGACTATTCTACCATATCAGAGTTGCTCAATGGTAAAACAAAAACTAAATAGAAGATAAAAACTGATTAAGTAAATATAAACATAATAAATAATCATTGGATGAAAAATATTATAATAACTAAATTAAAGTTTCTATAACCAATTTATAATAAGTATTCAAGAGTAGTAGATGAACCATATCTAAAAATGTAAACACAAATAATTATTTACAATACAGTAAAATATATTACTCAGTTAAAGAAAAAATAATGAACAACATCCCAAAGTAAATCAATATGATCATCCTGAGATCCATCACTATCATTTTATCTTAAATCTATGGTACAAACACAGAACAACAAGCCAGTTCCATGGCCATGTAAATAAGAGGATTTTATCAAATACTACAATGAAATAGAGGCCTGATCATGTTTTAAGATATAAATCTCAGAAGGATTGACCACATGGTGTATAACCCAATCCATATAGTGAAATATAAATTAAATAGTTTTCAGGTATAGAGAATTTAATAAACATAACTTTATATATTTTTCACTACCCGTATTGGTTCCTAAGGGACACCTAACAACTATAACATTTTAGATCGTGTCTGGAACTAGATTATTATCATTTAAATATTATATATATATATATATATATTCTGGAGTGGAATAAGATGTAACACACTGGAATTGAACAACATTCTACTAGGTGATAAGATCTTTTCAGGGGTTAGTAATCCCTACCTCCTGAGAGAGTGGTGGGTGTCATTACCAACACTCAAGATAGTGAATGTGTGTTCAATGAATACAATATAAAATGAAAGATATCTAGTTAGGGATTCTGTAATCATCCATTTCATAGGATGAGAAAATTGTCATCATCCCCAAAACTGGGGAGAGAAAAAATTTCCAAAAGTCTTTTCGGCTATACCTGAATTAACAAAACATACATGTGAGATGCTATGCAACACCCCTCAAGTATCTTAAATGATCTGAGAGAGAGTTATCATCCCAATCATTGGATGAGGAGATCATAAAAATCAACAACACTCAAGAGAACATAATCACCAACGATTTCTAGGTTCTATACCCATATAATGTTTACATAATATTTTATATCATATTACATAAGTTAGAACCTACTATGCGTGTAATTATTCAAACCCATGTAAGGGTGTTTGGACATTCATAATAAAATCCATGAGGTAGTACTTATAAGGCCTCACATTTATATTACCCATTTAAACCATCAGTTACATTTATAATATAATGAATAAGGAATGACCTATTATTCATTTCAGTATCCATGATCAAGTTCCATAAAAATTATTAAATAAGGTTCATGGTCTTATCAAGCCTTTAGTAAATTCATTTTAAACAATTTGATTCCGTTTATGAAGGATGCTACTATCAAAATTGATCCACCCTATTCAAACCATTTACCATAACCAATTCATTCAATTTTCCTAAATATATAAAATTCATTTATAAGGACCAAAGTGGGTCAAAAGAGAATTTTTTTCTTATTATGGAATAAAATTACATTGAAATTTCATTTAAACTAAACGCGAATGAAAATTCAATTTACATTATTCAATTGGGGAAAACATGACCTTTCAAAGAACCATATCCACCATGAGGCATATGGAATAATAATACCAAAATTAATCATGATATACATATTTACCACTACATTTTGTTTTGAAGATAGTTAACCTCTATAGAATGAATTTTATTATTAAAAAATGATATTTATATTCAAATAATTCATTTATCATACATGAAAACTCTATTAATTTATCAATGGATCATTTTATCTAAAACCATTATTCCATTAATTAAATTCTACAAATGGTGATATAATATATTAATTAATTAATACCATAATTAAATTTAAAGGAAAGGAAAGAGATCCTTCCTCAAATGTAGAGCACGATGAACACTCAACAAATTGAGATTTAAATTGGGAACACAAAAATTTTCTTCCTCACACCTCTGAGTATAATGAACTTCACATTTACAGATGGAAACCTAGCCACTACACACTTATTCACATGGACCTGAATATATGTAAGGGGATCCGTACATAAATGTTCATACAAGAAGGCGCCCATTAACCCTTGAACTCATGTATTAATTTTTCATTTAGTATGTATATACAACCATTCCCACATATAAATAGTAAATTCTATGGGAGAATATACATATAATGATGGAACATATATATTTACATTCTTTTCTATGCATATGCAGTAAGTTACCATTGAAAATGGAAACTCAGGACCATCTCAAGGATGACCCAATACAGTTGAAAAAAAACCAAGAATTCAAGAACTCTATTGAATAGACTACAAAACACAATGGAATTAACATCGCCAAAATAATTATGAAACCCATAATTATAAATTAAGTGATAGTGAAGGGAAAATGAAAAAACATACATTTAATGGTCAGAGGGGAAAAAAATCAAACCCATACACCTCACCTTTAGTGGTGGATGCCAGAATACTCATGAAGGGGTCTGAAGAGAGCCTCCACATACCATAACAATAGAAGAAATCAAAATATATAAGGTTAGACTTAAACCCTAGCTTTGACTGAAATGAATGTGGGGAAAATTGCCAAATTGAGGGAGGATATTAGATTAGACGACCTTGAATTGAGGTTTTGATGGAAAAAACTAATGAATCAAAGAGAAATAACTATATTAGAGGTGGTCAAGGATGTTAGTTCATTGCATGGACAAGGGGAGACCATGGGGGAGGGGTGTCACACTTCTTTGGTGTTGAATGTGGGATCCCCTCCCATGAGATTTTCTACAAAAAAACTAATATATAATTATATTAATAATAATAAAATAATAATTATTATTATTATAATGATAATAATAAAAATTATGTTATTATTATTATCCTTAAAACATTTCATTAATTTAGTTAAATTTATAATTAATCTCATTTAATTTAGTTTTCATTTCAATTTAAATTTTTAATCACAAAATGACACATGGTTTAGGCCGTATGGATTATCAAACCTTGTGGCCTTTCCAGGAACATGAGGCATCCTGCACGGGATGGATGCATGTTTTAGAAACAATGATGTTAATAGTGTTAATGTATTTCATATTTCAACTAACCATGTGGGTTGGAACATAGTTTGGTAAAACACGTGAATCCCATGTAGTACCTTCTGCCACCTACTACAGTTCACCCATTTAACTACTGAGGGCTGCATGGTTTCAGAAAAACTATGTGCCCTGTGAAAACCCCTTTAATACCTATTTTTCTAGTCTTCCCACTCTAGAAAATCCATGAACCACCTAGGAATGGAAAAGGGTCAAGACACTTACGCTGAACTATTTAAGAAGATTTCCATGATAGAATGACAATGTCTGAGAGTCTATTTGTTGCCTCCCAATATGGGATCCCAAGGATCAGTCAACACTGAAAGGCCTCGATAAAAACAACATTTCCATTATGAAACACATTGAAAAAAACAAAGAAAAGACCATTATCATTTAAAACAGTAGCACAACGTAAGACCAAGGCTCTCTTAGTGAATCAAGGATGGTTCCATGATAGGGGATACAATAATTAGTTTGTATAGTGCACAAAGAGAATTGAATAGTTTCTAGTCAATCATACCGAATTACTAGAATGAAGAAATGTCAGACCACTAGTGGTTGACTTTCATTGAATAAAAATTTCGCTTCACCTACCGACACATCACCAACAACCAAAAAATCTTCTTTACCACCCACAAGGTTCCATAATCATTCAACAAACCACGTATGTCAACCCAAGACTAATAGTGTTATCAATGGTTACCTATATAGCCGACCACATCAAAATTGTGTTACCATGTAATCACTGAGCATGATTTAAAACATGAAAACCTCAAGGGAATTTAGGAATAATTGACCATTACCAATGGCCCATTTGGATGTGTTCGTTCAAATTAGAAATGAAAATTTAACAAACATGACACGAAATGTCCCTACTAAAAATTATCATTGTAATTTAAATGAGGTAAATAGACCCACAACTCATAAGAACACTATATCATGATTTAGCTTAAAAGTACACATGAATCTCCTATAAGGCCCATTCACTGACGACATTGAATTTGGCACAAGAGAACCAAAATAAAACTGAATGGTGTTTGAAAACACTAAAATAATTTCTATGTCCTCCCAAGAAATATGATGAATTAGATTATTAAACAAAATGTTTACTCTTCCCTAGAGATGATAGAAGACCATAATCAAATGCACAAGGTTCAACAATTCAACCAAACTCACCTGTTTCATTACCATATTTAACACTCGACGATATATCTTATATAAATGCATACTACTCTGAGGCTATACAACCAAACGAAACATCCAAAATACTATCCATAGGATATCATCCCATCAGATTTAAATATCATATGGAATTTAAAATAGATTTATCTTAGAGTCTTATTCCTTCATACAAGAATTAACATGGACTACGACATACCATATTGTCAATTATAGTGGAAGAAAAAATGGGCCAGGTGAGAAAAGAAGTAGCAGAACATTCTATTGAAATTTATATCCTTCTGAAAATGAGAATTTCTCAATGCTCACTCCCATGAAAAGTCCAAAAACAAACAAAATAACCCGTCGAAAAAAGATATCCATAAAAACAAAGAGTTAAATAAGGGATAACATCACCCTATTTAAATAAAACATCAGATGGATCACAGAATTTAGAAAGACATTAAAACTCAGGGGTTCTACATAAGACATAATAACCACTTTAGAAGAAAACATGTAGAACATTACTCTATATTACACTAATAGAAGTCAATGGAAAAATAGAATATAATTTATGTCAAATATAATGAAATGAACATATAAATAAAATGATCACGCTTCCATTTTGAGGCTACAGAAAGGGATTTTAAACCTATCTTTATGTGGGGGTTTTAAATAGAGGACCCCCCTAAATATTTCACTTCTAATAAATTTACATTTAGACATATTTAATCCTAAAACACATAAATGAATTAAAACTAGGCCCTAGGAACAACATTCATGTCTCATACTATATCTTTTTAACCAATTACAATTAATAGAAATAAATTCATTATTAGTAATGTTATCAGAAAATTGATTTTTGACTAGGAAGCCTATGAGGGTCTCATTGAGCCATCATGGGTTCTATCGAAGGAAACTAAATAATAGTTTCTCTAAAATATTATTTCTATAAACACCCACAGCTGGTAATCATATTGGAATTACACCCCAAGTGACATACTTTGGTATAGTTGGGAATTTTGAAATTTAACCAGTTCATTCTAGTTAAAAAAATAAATAGCTTTCACAATTATAAAATTTCATATTTAACATGATTATATATATATTTCTCTATTCATGTGGGTGACAATAAAAAATCCATAAAGTGCCTATTCACATTACTGAAGGGAATTTACCTCCTATAAATTTGAAGAAAAAAAATTAATAAACAACATTATCAACCATCATATTTTAACAGTAGAATTAATATATATATATATTATGGTCAAGATGGTTTAAATATATAACAGATAACCTTTCAAATTTATAAGGTTCCCATACATCATGAAATTGAAAACTAGTTCCTATATATTCAAAACCAATATATATTTTTGTCTTTGAAACTGATTACAGTTAGCCCATTCTGAAAATTACATATTTAAAAAAGAAAGTTATGTTACGAAAAGAATATAACATATAGAAAAATGTTATTGTCATAGAATAATGGAATACTAATTATGAAATGCATGATTAGTAGTTATAAAACATGGAATATAAATATATTAACATGTCATTCAATCATGCATAATAAAGATTTACATAAACATGTGAAAAAAATGAATGTTATTAAAATAAATAATACTTAATACTAATAAACACCAAAGTGTGGCATAACATTACATGAACATAATCGAATCAAATTGAAATCTATATATGCAGATACATGGAATGGAGAATGCGGGGCATGTGAATTCATTATGATCCTATTATGATTCATGTGATCTTTCATCATTTTCGTACCAAGCCATGGAAAAAATTTCACAAATTCCAAAAATACATATGTAGGAGAATGTACAACACTCATTTAATTTGAAATCCCATCTACTATAATATAAAATGGTAGGAACAATAATCCATTACCTGGATACCTTGTCATTTTCCATATGTGGGGTGATCAGTAACATGAATGACAATTTACCAAGCACATACACATTCCATGTCACCTATCTTCCAACAAAAAATTCTAATAAAAAGAAAAAAAATTATTCTTTGATACCACATCCCAACATTCTGACTCATCTTACCAACAAACTAGTATCCAGACCATTTGGTAAAATGTCCTCCAGTGCATCTCCCTATATAGTAGAGGTTTCTGACTCACAGCGCGGGTCTCAGGAGGTAATAGGGGGCATACTATACCCTTATCTAAGAGTATAAATTTGTTAGAATATAAACAAAATAGATTATAATAGAAGTAATAGTAAAAAAATAGTTAACAAAGAAAAAGAGGAAGACAAATATTATAATAATTGAAATAGTTCTTACCAGAGATCATTCAACTAATTACAATATCATGAAATCATCTCCTCAAACATAAATATATAGGTACTTCCCCCAATATGTTTAAAAAATGGGAAGGGGATATTTATAAACCACAGAACCTTTCACCGCTAAAATGTCCTACAAAAGAAGCCCTTCATTACATTAACGATGCTCCTTGTGTGATTTAGAAGTAGTAGAAATGGTTGATTCCAAAGTTAACATAATGAAAAAGTCAGACAAAATTCTTAAAAATCCTCATCAAACACTAACAACAGTCTTATACTCCCGACGATGTTCCAGAAATGGTCCTTCACCAAGTGTAGACATTAAACAAGAATGAAAAAGGGTCAAACCACTTCATAAAACTATTTAAGAATATTCACATGATAGAAGGCCAATTTAGAAGAGTATATTTAATGTGTTCCCACATGGGAACCCAAGGATCACTCAATACTGACAATTCCTCAATAAAAACCAAGTTTACAATATAAAACACATAAAAAATAACCCAGAAAAACCCATCAGTTTTTAAAACAATTTTGTGATGTAAGACAGTTCTCTCTAAGTACAACAAAGATGGTGCCATTATAGGGGATATGATTATTGATTAATAGAGTAAACCAAGAGGACAAACTAGTTTCCAGTCAATAATACCTAATTATTGGAAAGAATAATGGTCGGACCACCGCTAGTCGACATTTAATGAATGAAAATTGAGCTTCCCCTACCGAAGAACCACCATTAATTGAAAACATACCTTTACTGCCCAATGAATTCCTTAAACCTTCAACATACCACTTATGTCCACTCAAGATGAACAATGTTATTAGGGGTTACCTATTTAGCCAACCAAATCTAAATTGGGCTTCCAAGGAATCACCAATCAGATTTAAATGATGAAAGCCTTAAGATCAATTAAGAGTGACGACCATTCCCAAAGGCCCCTTTGGTTGTGTTCCTTCAACCCATATGTGGAAATTTAAAAACATGACATGAATCATCCATACATAGGAGTATCATATTCATTGAAAGAAGTGAAATATACCAGTTGCTCATAAGAACACTAGATCAAGATTTATCTTAAATGTACACATGATTCTTCTCTAAGCCACACTCACATATGACATAGAATTTGACATAGGAGATCCAAAACAAACTGAAAGTTGTTTCTGATACTGAAGTCTCTTCAATGTCCTCCCAAGAATTTGGATGAATTTGAAAATTTAATTCTTAGGTCACCCTACCCTGGATAGGACATGAGACCATACTAAATAGCATAGGGTTCAATATTTCAACTAAACTCACATGTTTAATTACCACATTTTACAATAAAAAAATCAATTAAATCAACTCATACTACCTCGAGGCTATATGATAATAAAAAACATCATACATATTATTTTTAATCTATCTTCCCTATGAATTAATGTATCACATTCACCTTAAATATATTTATCTTATATTTTTTTTACTTTATACTACCATTAACATGCACTACAACATGCCATGTCATCCAATATTGAGGAAGAAGAATCTATTAGGATATAAATGAAGCATCCAAACATTCCCTAGGAATATCTATCCTTCTTAAAATAAAAATTACACAATGCTCACTCCCATAAAAAGGTTAGAAAAAAAAATTCACCCATATGTAGAAGTTTTTCATTTTAATTAATAGTTCAACATGGGATTATGACACCCAAACTACATAAAACATCATATAGATAACTGAATATAGAAAGGAATTTGATATCATGTGTTCTACCTAACACAGACCAGCCCCATGTAAATGAAAAAATGTAAACTCTAACATCAGTTTACACTAACAGATGTCACTAGCTTAAGAGCCGACCATTTAAATCATTTAAAAGGAAAATAAAACATATGGATAATGACCACGCTTCCATTCTGAGGCTATAAAATTAGATACTAAATATATCATTACAAGATGTTTTTAATCATAGGACCCAAGTAAAGAATCCATTTACAATCCCATTACATTTAGTTATTTTTAATCATAAAACATAAAAATTATTTGAAACAAGGCACTAGGGCCAACATTCAAGTCTCATAAGATATCTTTTTAAACATTAAATATTTTTTGAAATACTTTATTTTTTAGGAAATATTTCATCAAATTCCTTTTTGACATGTAAAGACACCTATAAGTGTCTCATTGATCCATATTGGGATCTATAGAATGAAACACAATAACAATTTATCCAATTTATTATGTCCGAAAACACATATAGCTGGTTATCACATAAGAAACACACCCCAAGGGACATACGTTGGTCCAGTTGAGAATTTTTATAGTTAACTAGTTCATTTAATTCAAGAAATAACTTTCTGTAACTTTTATATAATTTCATATTTAACACGATTGTATATATATCTAACTCTACTGATGTGGGTGGAAATATACCAATCCATAAAGTGTCCATACACTTAATAGGATGGAATTTGAATCCCATTAATTTGAAACAAATTCAATTTAATAAAAAAACAATAGCAACCTTCACATTTTAGCAACAAACTAAAAATGTAAATATATTATGGCAAAGATGGATTCAATATATACGGCTTACCCATTATCAATTATAGGGTTCACATAAACATTACAATTTAAAACTTGTTCTCATTTATACAATCCTTGTATATTTCCAAACCGTGAAACTGATAAATTTTTTCCCATTCTTTCATTTACATATTTTAAAATGAATAGTATGTCACTAAAACATGATGATATAGAGAAAGTTATGTAATCACAGAACCATAGAATACTAAGTAATAATTGTTTTCTTAGTAGTCTGGAAACATGGAATATAAACATCAAATGATTTCATACAATCAATCATGCCATAGAATTACATAATCAAGTGGAAAACCAATGAATGGTATTAAAATAGAAAATCATTAATACTAATAATCACCAAAGCATGGAATAACATTCAAGGAACATAATCAAATCATTAAGAAACCTCTATATGTAGCTACATGGAATGGAAAATTGATTTCATGTTAATTATTTATGCACCTATTATGATGTATGTGATACTTTATTATTCCAATACCGGCCCATTGGAAAACTTTTTCAAATTCCAAAAATCCTTATGTAGTAGAATGTTCAAAATTCATTCAATATGAAATCGTATCAACTATAATTGAAAATAGTAGGAAAAATCATCCCTTCCATGTCCACTTGGTCATTTACCAAATGTGGGGTGATCAGTCACATGAATGGATATTTACCAAGTATTGACACATTCCTAGTATTTTATCTACCAACAAAAAATAATAATAAAAAGAAATATTTTATGCTTGGATACCACATTGAAACATCTTGGCTGTGATTACCAACAAACATGTATCCAGATGATTTGGTCAAATGTCCTCAAGTGCGAATCCCCTTATACTAGAGGCGTTCGACTCACATAAGGGGTATCAAAATGTAATATGGGGGATACTATAACCATATCTCAAATTAGAAATGTGGTAGTATAGAAACAGAATATATTATAAATGAAAAAAAGTAAATAATTAAAGAGAAAACAAATAGTGAATGAAAACTGTTATAATCATTGAATTAATGATTCCAATGCCAATTTTGAAAAAATATGGATGTACATTTGATGATTTATAACTCAAAATAATAAACATACTACATGAATAACAATAGTGTACAATACATGGCTGAAGTAAAGAGAAAAAATATGAAAAATAGCATAGTTGTAACACCCTCAGTTTGATTTATGATGCTTTTTTTATAAATTGTTTTTGTGTTTTATGTGCTTGGGATGATTTTGAGAGTGTTTTGGATGTTATTTGAAAACATTGGAGGTGTTTCTATGGTCACACTATATGAGCATAGTTAGGAGAAACCGTGAAAGATGAACCGTGAGAGTAGTATGGTACACCCATGTTGGGCACTGTTTTCCTAACCTTGTAGGGTATGCCGTGCGAGGTACCCCTTTGAGCCAGAAATAGGCGTAAAATTATCACATGGTTTGTCTAACCATGTGAGATAACCTTTCATCCACTAAAAATGGTTTTTTTAATTCATGGACTAGTTGAGAATTCTTTAAAAACACACAAACTCCATGTCACTCGAGGCTTACTCAGGAATTCCTATTTTCAAGGGTTAGGGGAGATCTCCCACTTATTTTGGAAAACAATTAAGTCTTTTCTTTGTGTTCTTGAGAATATTATTCTCCGATAACTCTCCTCACGCAGTTATTTGTAATTTTCTCTATATCTACATTTCCATATCTGTTTGTTTTCTATATATACACCCGTTGTGTGTAGATCGTGGATTATTGTTGACTTTAATACAAAGTTTTAGGCTTATTAATGATAGATATTGAGATAAATATGTGTTTTTGTGGAGTGATTGATTAGATTGGGGTAAGGTAGCGTGTTGGTCAAATTCACCGGAACCCTAATGGGAGGTGGCTTCTCCCTCGACACCATTTGGATAGAACTAGTGGTTTTGGTTACAATTAATGTTTTTTAAAGTTTATTTTGTTAATTATGTAAGAAAAATAATAGAAATCCATTTTTTGGGGATTTTGGGGATTTGGTCGAAAATGGGTTATTGATGAAAACATGGGCTTTGTCGTGGGATTTTAAATTATAGTTTTTAAAATCATTAGTGGTTGATTATGAAAAAAGTATTGTGAAATATGGTTTTTAGTTAAGATGTTTTTTATTGAAATTTGGTAGGGTATGAAATGTTGGTTAAATTGTGTTTTCAATAAATGGGTTAATTATTGAAGTGAATAAGCATGGGTCGGAAATGGTTGTGTGATCATTATGCCGCATTATTTCATTATGAATGTTGATTAATTAAGTTTTATGGCTTGTGTTGGTTGTGTGGAAGTGGGTGGGAAATCTCACTATAAATGGTAATGGATAGTGGTCAGGAATCATTGCTAATTGGAAATGTATTGAGCAGGTTGGATGGAAGATCCATAGTTTTGGTTTCCTTGTTGTGTGTTGTTTTGTAAGATGGAATTTGTTGTGTAAATGGGAAATGGTGAAATAGATTATGGAATGGTTGTTTATCATTTCCATTGGTGTTCATGGTTTGAGTAATTGTGTCTTGGTAAGGGTGTGTTTGTATTATTAGTAGATGTTGAACTATTTAATGTTTTATATAAAATCCTTTAACTAAATGTGCGAACAGTTTTATTCTAGTGTCTTGTGTATAGAAGTCATTTATGGAAAACCCAATGAGTATTTTTTCTCTCACCCTACTTTGGGAATCTGGTTCATTTGGAGATGATGTGTTTAGGGATAATGTAATGAGTCATACATCTCTATTTGATGGTGGATCTGCAAGATTATTTTGTGATGTTGTCGTGCTCAGAGCATGGATCTTGGTGTGGATATTTGGATGGTTTCTTAGTTCCTTGTGTTATTGTTGTGTAGCCTTATGCTAGGTACTTTAAATTTGGCATTTTTGTATTTTTCATGTGGTATTATTATGTTTTTATTGGTTTTATTTGGGAAATTTATGGGATTGGTTGTTTTTTCCACATGCATCATGTAGTTTTTTCATAGTGTGTTGTTTGGCCGGTTGGTTTTATCTCAAGGAAAAATTGTTCACCAATTTACTCTCGAATCCTCCGACATTTATTAAAATTCCATGGAACCATGAGAATTTTTGTTAAGGCCAAGTAGCTTTCCCCCTCCCTCTTATGATGGAGAGATGGGGTAGGATGTTAAAAAATTATATCTCAATAATCATCTCGAGTTTGAACTCATTTATTTTCCCTTAACTCCCACGTACAAGAACACACCAACAAGTATGTTTCATGTTTCTATGAATAAGATGGTTTACATGGGTACCCTAGTGCTATAATAGCCCAATCAGGGTGTGAGATATAAATACCATTAATAATCCACTAATATTTTCAAACCCGATCTAGATTGTGTAACATAAATTTAATAGTGTGTAGGTATAGAGAATTTAATAAATTGAACAATATAAATAGATAAATACCATCTTGGTTCTTAAGGGAAACCTGATATATATAACAGCTTCAGATCATAGAAATAATAGGATTATAATCATTTCAATTTATCTGTATGTCATATATATATATACATATACTTTAGTGGATAGGGATTTAAAACATTCGTACTTAAGGGATAAGAATCCCTACACCCCGATAGAGTTGGGGACGTCATGTCTGACCCTTTGGATGGACAGTTTACGCACCATTAAAAAACTCTAAAATGATACATAATTACTAAGGTATAGCATGATAATCTTTATCATAGGGTGCATATATCATGATAATCCCCACCACTCATTATAATATAAATATATATGAGTATTCAGTGTTATACCCAAATTAAGAGTATTCACTGGTGAGAAACCATGAAACACCACACAAGTTACATAACGGGTCAAGGAGATTGAAATCACCCTGATCATAGGAAGATGTGATCAAAATCATTCCCACATGTATAAAAAATGGAATCATCCAAGATTCATGGGTGCCATACCGATACAAAGTTTAGAAAATAATTTATTCCATAATACATAAGGAAAATCCTCTTATGTATTAAATTTCTACGCAACATATAAGGTTGTTATCACATTCCTAATAAAAGCCACGAGGCATTAATTATCATGAATCAAACTTATATAACCCATTAAAAAATCATTTACCTTTATAAGATAATAAATAAAGGAAGAACTATTATGCATTTCATTAGTCTTTCTCAACTTCCATTAAAGGATTAATATAAGGGGCATGGTCTAATCATCCCCTGAGTTGTTTAATTTTAAACCATTAGATTCCTTTTAATAAAGACATTGTTATTCACAATAATAATCCCAATTCAAACAATTTACCACAACCAATTCAATCAATTTTTCTAATCATTGGAAATAAATTTATAAGACCAAAGGGGGTAAAAAAGAATGTTTTATTGTAAAAAGGCATACGACTATTGGGAAATATCATTTAAAAACGTGCATGAGTATAAAATTTACAATATTTAAAGGGGGTAAAATCCAAAATCGTGCAGAACATGCAACAACAAGAGTCATGTGAAAAATTCAATGCAAAAATAACCAAGATATAAATATTTACCACTAATTTTTTTGGAATATTGTGCACCTCTATTGGAGGTTTTTTTTAAAACAAGACATTAATCTTTAAAATTGAATTAATAATATTTATCATTTCATTCAATTTATTAATGGAATCACTGAATTTAAAAATAATAATTCATAATTAAAATATATGAATTGTGCGATATGTAATTAATAAATTATTTCATAAAATTAAAGGGAATGGAATGATATTCTAACGCCAACATAGACTAATTTGAACTCTCAATAATTTAAACTTTAAACTGTGACCACTATATGTTTCTTCCTCTTAACTCTAAGTATATGCACCTTCGCATACAAATAAGGACACATAGCCCCTATGAACATATTCACATGGGCCAGAATATCTACTAGGGGATCATTACATTCATGCTCATGAATTCATAAAACCTTTACCACGTAAATTTTTTAATGAATTTCTTATATAATACATATGCACATGTAGCCTTTTAACACCCCAAGATTTCATACTATGTTACATCTTCAATGTAAATCAATAGCTTGTGCAATAAGAAACACCGAGTTTGAGCGTTCCACAATTCATCAAACCAGCCATTCAAAAAGTGGTTATAAATTGTATAAAATGAATTTGAATTTCATATACTCCATAAAATTTTAGAATACAAATTATGTATTTCTTAGAAATAATATAAGAAAAAATTCATTTTTTGATAAAATTATTATTTTTCAAAAAATCAATTTTACATCCTTTTAATGGAGAACCTTTTTTAAAATGAAAAATTTAAAATTTTATAAATTCAATTATATGAAATTAAATTATTAATTACAGGAGGTACATAAAAATTTATTTTGGATAAAATTTTGGTAGTTTTCTAATAACATTCTTATTTTGATGAATAGTTTAAAATACTATATTTTAATGGAAAATAGATTTTTAATAAAAATTGATTTGTAGTGTTAAATTATTCATTTGTATTGTTTGAAAGTATAATTATATTTTATTTTTATTATTTAATACAATGTAGGTCATTATAAGTAATATCACATTTAAATTTGTCATAAACACATGTAAATCTTTTGATAGTTTTTTACTTTTTAAAACACCACTTTTTTGTTTTCACAATGGAAATTAAATTTAAATTAATTAATGAAACATCTATATTTTGAATATGGTAAAATAGAATTAATTTTTAAATTTTTAATATCAAAATCAGTTTAGGGTGATTTTTTGGTATTTTTGTGAAAACAATCAATTTTATGTCAAATAGTGAAAAACACTACATTATTGTTTACAACCGACTTTTTATTGAAATAATTATTTATTTTGTTTAAAGATATTTTAAATCAGAGTAGATATATAATAAATTTATATGTTCTATATAATTCATTTATGTCATTTTATAATAATATTAAATTAAAAAAAATTATTGAACATTTTAATGCCTTTTAAAAACATTCTAGGCACATTTGTAAATTTGCATGAAACATAATTTAACTGCTTCTATGACTTGAATTTAAAAAATCCGAGACACAGAGTTGACATTAGTATATAAAATGTGTTTCAATAAGATGAAAAAAATTTATGTTGAATAGTAACTTTTGACTTTAATTTACCGCGATTACAAATAAATATTGTAATTAATGGTAAAAATTATGTTTTAATTACCGTAACACATGTCTTAATTCTATAGGATAAATTTATTTCAACCAAAACCATCCTTAGGATATAAATATTATTCTTTTGGTCCACTTGGATTAGATTAAGACATTTATTATTATTTTATTTAAAAAATAGTTAAAAGTGTTAAATTCAAAGATTAATTACTAAACCTTTTATAATATAGGGTTATAAATAAGGTAAATTCTCTTATAAATATTCATTACAAATATAAAAATATTTCATACATCATGGTATTTTATTTTTAATTTTTGGACATTATATAATTAAATTTATTTATTACCCAATGAAGATTCGGTAATTACCTTATTATTGAATGGTTAAAATAATTGATATTATAAATATTAATATAATTGGAAATTGAGACTTTTTATGTATTCAAAGAATTTCGTAGTTTAATTTGACTTTTTAGGGTTGATTAAATTTTTTTTTGAAGTGATAAGGTTGTTATGACTTTCCCAAAAACCAAATACTAAATAGTGTAAAAGTTGACATGAATGAGTTTTTTTAAAAAATAAATTATTATTAATTGATATAATATTCCTAAAAAAAATTTCTTGGCCAAAGGACATAGAAACAGTTATATATTTAAATAATGAACCGCTTAGGGTTCGATCGTCGTTTTATAGTATGTTTATTAACCATTTATTATAGTAAGTTAAGAGGACATGGTAAAAGTTAACCTATTTAACTAAGAGATATATTTAAAATATAGGGTTAATCTGGTGACTTAAACTTGTCTACAACCAATTGGTTTAGAGTATTGAGACCCACACCCACCTGATATTGAAAAAAATCAATTTTGAGCAATTTGAAATCGAAATAAATTTTATAATAAAATAATATTTCAAACTTTTCCTAAAGTGGCCATCACCTCTCTTATAAAACTGTAATTCCCCTTATCTCAAAATCACATCTCCAAATCCATTTGGATCGGCCATCCCGTTACCAAATCACCTTCCAAATTCCATAAATTCAACATATAGGCCTTCCCTTGAGTAGATATCCATCCTAAGAATCCCTTTTGTTCAAATCGAAAGGAAACACCCAATGAAATGGTAATTATTTTATCACCAATTTCTATGTTCTTTTCTTCTTCCACTATCTATTTATTTGCTACTTCCATATCAAAATAAGAAATATAGTACCTTATACATTCTGAGAAGTTATTATAAATATGGTACAACCATATTAATTATTCTATCCATCCTATGAATGAAAAGTCACCATACATGCATATGTACGGCTTACCCTCTCCATGTCGTGGTGTAGTTTGTTATTAAACACTTCATTATTTGGATGGGTATAATAATGAGTATAATTTTTGTAAATAATAAATATTACAAGTTAATAATTCTTTTAATATAATATACCAAACAATTACAGATGATTTCTCCATCAACTTATTGATATCATCTCTCGTGGGTACAAAAGAATATTCGTCTCCACGACGCGATGAGATTCACCTTCACCATTAAATGATTTTTATAAATATTTATTATTAATATGTATGTGATAAATGAAATAATAATTCTACTGAATATATATATATATACACTTATATCTCTTTAACTTACTACCGTTCAATACAACATGAAAATGGAAAGAGAGTTTATGTGTATGTACGGCCTACCGAATCCATAAATGGTGTTTTCCATTCCATATATAAATATATTATACACACCTATATACTGAATATATATGATACGTTGATAATTTTTTATATTAATGAATCAATTAAATAATGATATAAGTTATACGATAAAAAATAACGTGTTAAAACACGTATACTAAAGAAAGAGATTATTACCCGAAATGTAATTTTGACATTAAAAATATTATTAAATAGTTAGTATAAAGCCATTAATGAATTATGTATGACATCATAAATATGAATACGGTTCATTTATAATCTATTAACATACTATGGTCATTATATAGGAGGTTAAAAATACCCTCAATGGAAGTAATGTACAAGGTAAGGGTTAATTACTCAATCTCATTATTATCTGAGATTATTTATGCGTAATTATTTACTGGGATATTTTTATCATCCATGTCCATCATTCATAAAAATGTTTTCAAAATGTATATTTTATGCTTTTTTTTAAGGGACTCCTTATCAATATCAGCATTTGAAATGTTTTAATGATTTATTTTTCTAAATCTTTTTCATTAATGTCCATGTTTTAAAAATGATTTTAAGAAATTATTTATACAGACATGATTACATTAAATTGGAAATTTTATTCAAAAGTTTAAAAGTGGTATGGGAAAAATTGATTCAAAAATATATTTAAATTAATTAATTTATAAATGTGTGACTTTTAAATAATTTCACAAAATTGGATATTTATCTCAAAATGTTTTACTGATCATTTTCAACTATGGCAGCATCCTTTACTGGATATTATTCTTTATTATGTTTGATTTATTATAATACAATTTTCATTATTTTATTGAATGAGTTATGATATTTTTGACTTTGGTTGTTCTAATTTTATGCCCTTCATTGTTTATCGTTGAAGTACTAACATTTCATATATTCGATCTAGTATGAATATTTATGTTATGTTGCAATATTGTCATATGAGGAATGAAGTGGAAATAGTATGTGATTTATTGGGCCCGATATAGCCCCTCGATACATGTGATTATTCGAATAGTAGATTATCCATGTGAAGGTTTATATGGTAATATATTATTTACCTTTTCTATATTATGTTGAAGTTTAGTTTTAAAAGAAATTTTTTGGTCTTATACATTAACTTAAATGTTTATGATTATTTATGATTTTTTGGTTATATTGTTATACTTACTGAGCATCTGAGCTCACCCATTTCTTATATTTTATTTTTTCCCAGGATGTGAAGAATAGTATTATGATTGATATAAAATGTTATTCTAGAGGAATAATGGTGTTTTAAAAGGAATATTTATGTTGTATTTTATTTTAGAAATATTAATGTAACTTTAATATATGTAATATCTTTTCCAAGGCTGTTAAATTGATCAGTCCTTCTAGACATAATTCCATGTAATCATGATAATGTATTAAAATAATGGACCGACTCTAAGTAACTAGAGTCAGGGAGTTACATTTGGTATCATAGGATGTTTAGAAACAACGATTGAAGTACATTTAGACAAACTTTGATTTTGAAACATTACCCTAAGATAGAATTTGAAGATTATTATAGAAGAACATATGAAAATTTAAGTTGTGTAAATATTATGTGTGTTTTCTAAGAAAATACATACATGTGTGGATACAATAAGGTAGAGGTGGCTCTAGCACAGATGTACCTAGTAGTGAAAAATCCAATAAAGAGTTTCCGGCATGACCTGGGGTATCCTGGTACATTACAATGTCCCTTGGTCCACTACTGTTTTTGGTAATCCCGGGGGATATGCTTAGGATACTAACATTTTCATTACAAAGCATTATGAAGGATTTATGAGTAATTACATTCTAAAAGAATAAATTTTATATATGATTACAGATTATATGAAAAAATGGTTCAATTTATGTTAGGAATTTTACAAGATTGGATTTATGAATTGTGATTATTAAACTAACCTTTTTTATGCCATTGTTTTGAAATGGTTCCTAGTAGAAGGAATGAGAACACCATCAATACACATGATCCAAAAAGTAAGAAGCATCCTATATTTCATGGTCTTCATAAAACATTTATAAGGGAAATAGTTTCACAAGAATTATTATCAAATTATAAAATAGAATCATTTGATAATAAGATAAGTAAAAATTTCTTTGAGTCATATGGCATTGATGGAAATCCAGAGAAGAAGAAGCTGGTAGAGAGAAATATGGATAATGGAAAGAAGGGAATGAAAGATTTTCCCATAAGAGATAACTTTGGAAAGAATCACTTTAGTAAATTCTTGAAGGAAATGAGATTTTGTTATATGGGTGGAGAAAAAAGACATCGTGCATGTGATTACATGTGTAAGAAAAAGATGTCAAATGTACAAATCTTCATCTGCAAGTATTTGAGACACTACATTAAACAATGTACTAATCATTAGAGTATACCTCAAATGATGTTGTTGGATAATAATCATGTTATTATACTACCACAAATGAAAACGAATGACTTTTGTTATTATGTTGACATTAATTAATTATTTCATTTGAGTGTTGTATCAACGAGGAACTGGTTATATAAAATTTGGAATATATAAGGATTATACTACAGTACTATTTCATTAAAGAATTGAGATTTTTTGGTAAGAAAAGTGAGTCAATAGAAATTTAATATTTTTGAAGAATACATCATTAATGGAAAGATAAAGTATAATATTTTCATGATACTATGATATTGATTTTGAAATGAGAGGTGATTTATTTTGAAAAATTATATTGTATATTATTGATTAACTTGGAACTAATTAATGGTTTGTTTATTCCATCATTGTTGAAGATAAAAAAATTGGTATTTAAAGAGTATAAATAGTATTCTAGGTTTTACATAAGGAAGAAGGAAGTATAAACCTATTCAGATATGGTTTTCTGCTAATTAAGTTTATTAACACACTTTACGAGAATACACGATGAATGTATTCACATGTATATTATGTGAACATCCTTATAAATTTTGGAATGTGAGTTCGTACATAAGTATTGTGTATATTTCTAATTTATGTAATTGATAAATCTTGATATTGGATACTATTGTAATGGTAAAATAATTTCATAAGATTATTTTTGGATTGATATGAAAATGATAACCCGAAGGTCGGGAGACAACCTGTCGTGTCTGGTAAGGATGCGAGACCTGAACCCATAATCGAAGGGCGACAAGGGTGCATCACATACCACTGGGCTACGGGATGTCCATGTTTGTATAACATAGTTTTTTAAATATTCTATCTATTTAATTATAAATTCATTATTTTTGGGACCCTATATGATTAGAGAAATAGAATATTTTTTTAATTCTAATATCTTTTGGAGTGGAAGATGAGATTGTGGTAGGAATTTTTTGAAGGATAAAAATCTACTTGTCAAATATATATTTTTTCATATTATTCAATGAATAAATTAATTCTTAATGATTATGGAAGATATCTAAAAACCAGAAATGTGTTATCATAATACCTTATGTTTTGTTGAACCGATGATATTTTAAATCATCATAGATTGATGTCTTTGAGACCCTCAATTTTACAGTAGTTTGTAATTGATGACCTCAATTACTCCATATAAATATTTATGTTTCCTTTAATTCTGTGTCTCTAATTTCCAAAAATTTTCTCCTAAAATATATCATAATTTCGTGATGAATTTTTCATTTCCCTTTCCCTATTATTATAACTAAATTTTATTAACCCAATTTCTAATTTGGGTCTTCACAAAGGTATTTTTCTATTTTTAACATTATATTTTTTACAAACAGTTTCAAATTTTGAGGAAGCCATTTTTTGAAGGTGGGTATAATTTAATGCCCCACAATTTCATAGAATGTTATCTTTTTAATGTAATTCAATAACTTATAGTACATTCAAAATCAAGTTCGAGTGCACCACGACTTTTATAACTAGACGTTCAAAAACCAGTTATGAATAATATTAATAGAATTTTTAATTTTATATACTCCAAATAGTTTTTGAATCCAAATAATTTGTTTCTTATACATTATATAATAAGAAATTCATTTTTTTTTCAAATAAAATAAGTATTTATCAAAAAATGAAATTTTACCGCCTCTTAATGGAGAACCATTTTAAAACAAATATCGGAAATTTTTAAAAATTAAATTTAATGAAATTAAATTCATCATTATAAGAGGGAAATAAAAAATTAGTTTTCATAAATTTTTGGGACTTTTCTGATAACTTTCCTATTTTGATGAATAGTGAAAAATACATAATTGTAATTGAAAATAGCTTTTTTAATCAAAATAATTAATAGGGTTAAATTATGAATTTGAATAGTTTTGAAGTATAATAAGATTATGTTTTTATAATTTTATACAATTAAAGTCATTTTTTGAAATTTCTCATTTAGATTTGACATAAACACATGTCAATCTTTTGATAGTTTTAATATTTAAAATACTGCATTTGGGATTTGACAACAAGAATTAATTTTTAATTAATTAATGATTCTTTTATGTAAGAAATATTTTAATATTTAATTCATTTATGAATTCAGAATATCATAATTAGCTTAGGGTGAATTTTTTGAATTGTTTTGAAAACATTCAGTATTTGATGAATAGTGAAAAACACTCTGTTATTGTTTAAAATTGAATTGTTTATTTAAATAATTATTTATTTTATTTAATTTTTTTTCGAAAAAATAGATAAATAATACCTATATATGTTCAATTTAAATCATTGAAATCATTTTCTAATAAAATTAGTTGTAAAAAATTTTATTAAAATTTTTAACGTCTTTTGCCCGCATTCTTGCCACATTTGCAAATTTGCATAAAACTTAATTTTACCGATACTGTGACTTGAATTTCAAAAAACCAAGACACACGATTGAAATCAGTATGTAAAATGTGGTTCAATAAGATGACAATATTTTTTAGTGAATAGTAACATTTGAATTTATTTAAAATGGTTAAAAGTAAATAGGCAAATTAAATGAAAATGTGATATTATAATTACTATAAACCATGCCCTAATTCTATTGGATAAGTTTATTTCGACCAAATATAGCCATAGGAATAAAATATGAATCTTTTGGTCCACTTGGTTTGGATTATGACATTTATTATTATTTTTTTAAAGAAATGTTTAAATTTTAAAATTCAATGTTCAGAAAATAAAACATTTTTAATAAATGGTTATACATAAGATAAACTCGCCTATAAATATTCATTAAAAATATAAAAATATTTCCTAAATCAAAGTATACTATTTATAACATTTGGACATTCTATAATTAGAGTATTTTATAGTGCAATGATGATGCAGTAATTACTTTATTTTTGAACAGTAAAAATAATTGATAATATAATTATTAATATAATTTAAAATTGATAATTTTTATGTATTCAATGAATTTTATATGTTAATATATTATCGTAGGGTTTATTAAAAAAATATAAGTGATAAAGCTGTTATGACTTACACAGAAAACCAATTACTAAATTGTGTCCAAATTGACAAAAATGAGTAATTAAAAAATAAAATATTATTAATTGATATAATATTTCAACTAATTTAAGGATTGGACAAAATTTTTAGATAAGGTTATATATATAAATAATTAACCTATTGGTGTTATCTTATTTTTAGAGTACGTTTATTAACCATTAATTATAATAATACAAGAGGACACTGTAAATGTTATACTATTTATCTAATATTTATATAAAAAAGACAGGGTTAATATGGTGACCTAGACTTGTCTAAAAACTATTAGTTTAGTGGATTTCAATACATACCCAACATATATTTGAGATTAATCAATTTGAATAAATTACAAACCAAAAATGATTTTAAAACAAAATAATATTTCAAACATTTCCTAAAGTGACCCTCAACTCTCTTATAAGAGACCACTCCCCCTTGTCTCATAATAACACCTCCAATGCCATTTGGCTCGGCCAACCGAAGAAACAATATCCTCCCAACTTCCACTAATTCAAACTAGAGTAATTCCCATGATCTGAAATCCAACTTAAGGATCCCTTTTGTTCAAATAAAAAAATACCCCAAGAATAGGTAATTATTTTATCAACTCTTTCAATGTTCTTTTCTTATTCACTTTCTATTTATTGTTTATTTCCATACCAAAATAATAAATCCAGTACATTATACATAATTATATGTTATTAAAAATATGGTACAACCATATTGATTATTCTCTACATCCTATGAATGGAAATGTTATCATGCATGCGTACATATGGCATACGGTCTTCATGTCGTTGTGTAGTTTGTTATTCAACACTTCATTATTTGGATGTGTATAATAATGAGTATAATTGATGTAAATAATAAATATAACATGATAATTATTTAGTATATATAATATAACATACTATTACATACAGTTTAACAATCAATAGATTGCTATCATCGCTCATGTGTATGTATGCCTTTTCATCTCCATGACACGATGAGGTTCACATTCACCATTATATGATGATTAATAATATATATATATATTATTAATAAGTATATAATATTTTAAATAATAATTCTACTCTAAATATATAGATATATTTATTTATTAACATATATCTCATTCACTTACTTCTGTTCATTACGATATGAAAATGGAAACGACGTTTACGCATACGTATGACCTACCGTTTGCATAAATGGTTTTTTCTATTTCTTATATAAATCTATTTTACATACTTATATTCTGATTATATATGAAACCTAAATAATGATTAATATTCTATAATCAATTAAATCATGATATAAGTTATACGATCAATATGAACATGTTTAAACACTTAGAATAAAGAAAGAGAATATTACTCTAAATGTTATTTTAACATAGAAATAATTATTAAATAGGTAGTATAATGCCGTAAATGAATCAAGTATGATATCATAAATAAGAACATGTTTATTTTATAATTTATTACCATAATATTGTCATAATATAGGAGCATAAATATACCCTCGAACAAAGGAATGTATAATATAAGGGTTAATTCCTCATTGTCATTATCATATGAGAATGTTTTTGTGTAAGTATTTACTCGGTAATTTTTATCATCTTTGTCAATGTTTCATAAAACTGTTTTCAAAATGAATTTTTTATTGTTTTTTTGGAAGGGAACCTTTTTCAATATAAAAATATTAAATGTTTTAATAATTTATTTTTCTAAATATTTTTAATTAAAATCCATGGCTTAAAATGATTTTAAGAATTTATTTATACAGACATGAATTTTTAAATGGTTAATTACATTAAAAAGATTCAAAGTTGTATGGGTCACTTTGATTCCAAAAAATATTTTAGATGAATTCCTTTTTAAATGTGTGACATTAAAAGGAATTCCCAAAAAGGGATATTTCCCTCAAAATGATTTACTAATCATTTTCAACTATGTCAACATCCTTTACTTCATAATATTTTGATTTAGGTTGATTTTTTATAATAAAATCGACCATATTGTATTGAATGAGTTATAATATTTTTGACTATGGATGTTCTAATTTCATACCATTCATGGTTTATGGTTGAATTATTGACATTTTGTATGCTAGTTTTAATATAAATCTTTATATTATGTTTTTACATTTTCATATGAGTAATGCATTAGACTTAGTATGTGGCGTGTGGGGCCTACTATATCTCCTCGATTCATCGGTATATCTCATGAAACAAACTAGTGTCTTGGATCACGGGTTTGACAAAAAATTTATTTGAAGTCATAGAACAATGCCTTGACTATGTGGTAATGAAGTCTGGAATTAGGAATTCCCTCATTCTAAAATTAATTATTACATGTGATTATTTGAGTATTAGAATATTCATGTGAATGTTTATAAGGTAATGTATGATGTACCTTTCCCATATTATGCTGATGTTTATGATTAAAAGGCATTTTTAGTCTTAGACATTTCCTTAAATGTTTATTTTTATTTATGATAGTTTATGCTATATTATTATCTTTACGGAGCATCTGATCTCACCCCTTTCTTATGATTTATTTTTCGTAGGATGCGAGGAATGGTGTTATGATTGATATACAGTGTTAAGCTAAGGGAGTAATGGGTTCCTAAAAGGATTATTTATGTTGTGTTTCATTTTTGAAATTGTAATGTAATTTTCATATATCTATTCTCATTTCCAGGACTGCTAAAGTACTCAGTCCTTCGGGAAAAGATTCCTTGAAATAATTCCAATGAATTAAAATAATGAACCAAATTTAGGTTACTATGGTCGGGGAATTAAATTTGGTATTATAGGATATTTAGAAACAACCATGGAAATAGATTTTGATATACTATAATTTTGAAACATTACCCTATGATAGACTCTAATGACTAGTATATATGACAACCCAAATAAATTGGTATTTTAATATAATGTGGGTTTTCCAAGAAAATTCATCCATGTCTAGATACGAGGGAGTAGAGGTGGCTCTAGAAAATAAATATGTAGGAGTGAAAAATCCATGAAGGAGTTTTGGGCATGACCCAAGGTATCCTGGTACAAGTCAAAGGGCCTTACTACACTCTTAGTTACGACACTCCCAGGGGATATACTTATGATAAAAACATTTTATATAAAAACCGTTACGAAGGATTTAATAGTAAATACAACCTCAAAAAAACATTTTTTTATGATTAAATAATATATGCATAAATATTTCATTTTATATGATGTATTTTACAAGTTTGGAATTATGCATTGAAATTCATAAACTAACCTAGTGTAGGCCATGTTTTGGAAATGGTCCATAGTAGAAGGATTGAGAACTCTAACAATATGCATGATCCATAGAGTAAGAAAGATCATATCTTTTATGTTCTTAAGCCAAAATTTAGATAAAAAATAGTCTCCCACGTATTATCATCATATGAAGAAATAGTATCATTTTTCAATAAGATATGTAAATAATTACTTGAGTGTTTAGGCTTTGAAGGGATTCCAGAGAAGAAAAAGATGGTAGAGAGAAAGTTGGATAAAGAGAATAAGGGAAAGAATTATTTTCACATATGTGATAACTTTGGAAAGAATCACCTTGGTAAATTATTTAAGGGAATGTGATTTAGTTATATGTGTGGAGAAAAAATGACAAAAAGTATGTGATTACAAGTCTATGAAAATGGTTTCAAATATACAAGGCATCATTTCCATGGAGTTGGAACACTTCGAGAATCAGTGTCCCAATCATCAGAGTATACCAAAAATGATGTTTTTGGATAATAATAATGTTATGATACTACCATATATGAAAAGGAATGACTAGTGTTTTTAGGTTGATATTAAATAATTATTTCATTTGAGTGTTGTATCAAAGATTTACTAGTTATATGAATTAGGGTGTATATAATGATTGTTCTGCAAGACTATTTCATTAAGGATTTTAGATTGTGTGGTACCAAGAAACGTGACTCAATACAAAGATAATATTTTTGGAAAATACATGGTTGAATGAACGATAAACATTAATATGGTCATGATACTGATTAATTGTCTTTGGAATAAGATATTATTGATTTGGATAATTAATATTGGATATTATTGACTACCTTGGAACTAATTAATGGTTTGTTTTTTCATCATTAATGGAGATTTCTTTTGGATTTAAAGAGAATATCTAGTATTATATGATTTAGAGATGGAAGAAGAAAGTTCATACCTTTTAAAATATGGTTTTCTGGTAATTAATTTTATTACCATATTTTAAGAGAATACACTATTAAGGTATTCACATGTATATTATGTGACATTCCTTATAAATTTTAGACTGTGTGTTCGGACATAAGTATTGTGGATATGGCTAAAGGATGGAATGGATTATGTTTTTCATTGTATACTATTGTTAAGATTAAAGTTATTCTTTAGATGATATTTGTATTGTTATAAAAAGGAAAACCTGGTGGTTGAGCGACAACTCGTCGTGTCCGGAAAGGCCGTGAGCCTCGAAACCACAACTAAAGGGTGACAAGGGTGCATCACCATCCACTAGAGTACATGATTTCCAGGTTTTTATAATGTAATTTTTTTGAAATATTCTGAAAAATTAGTTATAAATTCATTATTTTTGGAACCCTATACGATCAGGATAAATAGATTATTTTTGAATTATATTATCTTTTGGTGTAAAATGCGAGTTTGTGGTAGGAATTAGTTTAAAGATGAAACTATACTTGTAATGTATATTTTTTACTATTATTATATGAATAAATATATTATTAAAATTTAGGGAAGTTTTCTTAAACCCATAAATGTGTTATTCTAATACCTCATGTTTTGGTAAACCAATGACATTTTAAATCATCATAGATTGATGGATTTGAGGCACTCAATTTGACACTTTTTTGTGATTGATGACCTCAATCAATCCCTATAAATATTTATTTTCTTATATAATTATTTTTATCTAATTACCACTAATGTTCTCCTAATCGATATCACAATTTGGTGGTGACTTTTTCATTTCCTTTTCCCTCTTATTAAGACTAAATTTTATTAACCCAATTTTCGATGTGGGTCTTCCACAAAGGTAATTTTTCTATATTTAACCTTTTATTTTTGAAGATAAATTTCCAATTGCAAGGAATGAATTTAATAAATTAGGGGAGAATGTAACACCCCATTATTTCTTAGTACGTTATCTCTTTAGAGTAATAAAATAACAAGTGTTACACACAACACTGAGTTCGAGCAAACCACTACTTACCAAATTAGCTATTTAAAAATATGTAATGAATACTATTATCTGAATTTGGAATCTTGTATACTCAATATAATTTTAGAATACATATTATATGTTTCATAGACATAATAAAAGAACAAATTCATTATTTTCAGGTAAAAGTAATATAATTCAAAAACAAGCAATTTTACAGCCTTTTAATAACGAACCCTTATTTGAAAACAATATCTGACACTTTTATATATTAAATATAATGAAATAAAAATCTTCCCTATAAGAGGGAAATATAATTTAGTTTGGATAAATATTTTTGAAATTTTTTGAAAACATTCATATTTCAATGAATAGTGAAAAATTCTAAATATTAATAGAAAACATCTTTTTTTAATAAAAATAATTTATAGTGTTAAATTATGAATTTTAATAGTTTGGAAGTATTATTATATTATATTTTTATAATTTAATACAATTTAACTCATTATATGTAATTTCACTTTTAAAATTTATAAAAACAGATGTCAATCTGTTGATAGTTTTTACTTTTTAAAAACCAGCTTTTTGGTTTTGACAAAAAAAATTAATATTAAATTAATTAATGAAAAATATATAATATGATTTTTTTAAAATATAATTCATTTTTTAATTTGTAATATCAAAATTATTTTAAGGTGAAATTTTAGTATTTTTATGAAAACTTTCAAATTTTGATGAATAGTGAAAAACACTGTGATTTTGTTTAAAACCGACATTTCAATTAAATGATTATTTGTTTTATTTAAAATTATATTAAGTAAAAATAGTTACATAATACCTATATATGTTAAATATAATTCATTGTAGTCATATTATAATAAAATTACATGTATAAAATATTATTTAACTTTTTATCATCTTTTACCCACCTTCTTGGCACATTTATAAATTTTCATAAATCGTAATTTTATGGTTTTTATGACTTGAAATAAAAAAATATTAGAGAAATGGTTGACATTAGTAAGTTGACTATGGTTCCACAATTAAAAATATATTTTGTGGTGAATAGTAACTTCTAACTTTGGTTTACCACAATTAAAAGTAAATTGGCTAATTAACGTTAAAATTTATATTATAATTACCCTAACACATGTACTAATTAAATTATATAAGTGTATTTAGAGAACAAACAACCCTAGGAATAAAATATGATCCTTTTGTAAAAATTGGATTAGATTATAAAATTTGTTATTATTTAATTTAAAGCAGAGTAAAATGTGTTAAATTCAAAGTTTAAAAAATAATACATCTTAATATAGGGTTTTACATACGATAAATTTTACTATAAATATTCATTAAATAGATAAATATATTTTATGCATCATGGTATTTTATTTATAATTTTTGGAAATTAAATAATTATTTTTATTTCTGACACAATGATGATGCAGTAATTACAATATTATTGAATGATTAAAATAATTGATATTATAAATATTAAAAGAAATTGAAAATTGAGACTTTTGATGTATTCCAAAAAACTTTTAGGTTAATATGAAATGTTAGTTTGGATTATAAAAAATTTCTATGTGATAAATTTGTCATGACTTTCAGAAAAACCAAATACTAAATAGTGTCAAAAATAACATAAATGAGTTTTTAAAAGAAATACAATATTATTAATTGATATAATGTTACTAAAAATATATGTATTGTCCAAAGGACTTAGATAAGATTATAAATATAAATAATGAACTACTCGGGGTTTCCATGGCTTTTAATGTAAGTTTATTAACCAATTATCTTAATAATACAAGAAAACATGGTAAAAGTTAAACTATATAACTAAGACTTAAATCTAAACGATAGGGATAATATGGTGGAGTAAACTTGTCTAAAACCTATTGGTTGAGAAGATTTAGACCCATCCCCACCTTATCGTCAAAAAAATCAATTTTTTCCCTTTGAAAACGAAAATTATTTTATAATAAAAAAATATCTCAAACATATCCTAAAGTGACCCTCACCTCTCTTATCAAAGGGTAATACCCCTTCTATCAAAATCACACCTAAAATGCCATTTGGGTCGTCCATCCCCTCCCCAAATCTCCTCCCAACTATCCTCACATCTACCTAGAGGCCTTCTTTTCAGTATAAAGCCTACATAAGGATCCTTTTTTATCAAATCAAAAGGAAACACACAAATAAGAGGTAATTATTTTAGCACCTCTTTCAATGTTCTTTTCTTCTTCCATTTTCTATTTATTTGTTATTTCCATACCCAAATAATTACACTAGTAACTTGTACATACTGAGATGTTTTTATAAATATGGTACAAACATATTCATAATTTTATCCATCCTATGAATGAAAAAGTCACCATATGTGCGTACGTACGTCTTACCCTCTCTATGTCATGGTGTAGTTTGTTATTCAACACATCATTATTTGGATGGGTATAATAATGAATATAATTTATTTAACTCATAAATATAAATTTTTAATGATTATTTATATATAATATACCATATAATTACATATTATTTCTCCATCAGTAGATTCATATCATCGCCCAGTCCGTGCGTACGATATTTCGTCTCCACGACGCGATGAGATTCGTGTTCACCATTAAAAGATGATTATAAATATATATATTATTAGTAATTATTTAATATATAAAATACTAATTTTATTGGATATATATATATATATATATTTACATATATCTCATTCACTTACTTCCATTCAATACGATATGAATATGGAAATGGTGTTTGTGTGTACGTATGGCCTACCATCTCCATAAACGGTGCTTACATTTCATATATAAATATATTATACATACTTATATTCTGAATATATATTAATTATTAATAATTTTTTATATTCTTGAATCAAATAATACATGATTTAGTTTATATGATAAAAAATAACTAGTTAACACAGGTATGATAAAGAAAGCGATTATTACCCGAAATGGTATTTTAACAAAAAAATTATTATTAAATAGGTAATATAAATCGATAAATGAATCAATAATGATAAAATAAATATAAATATGGATATTTTATAATTTGATAACATACTATGTTCATTATATAGGAGGTTAAAAAAAACCAAGACCAAAGGAAAGTACCAGTTAAGGGTTAATTCCTCAATAACTTCATTATCTGAGATTTTTAATGTGTATGTATTTACTGGGTCATTTTTATCATACATGTTCATGATTCATAAAAAAAATTAACAAAGAATATTTTATTTTTTTTGTGGAATGGAATCTTTATCAAGAGTATCATTTTAAATGTTTTAATGATTTATTATTCTATATCATTTTAACTAATGTCAATGTTTTAAAAATGATTTTATGAATTTATTTATAAGGACATGAATGTTTTAAATTATTTATTCCTTTAAAAAGATTCAAAGTTGTATGGGACATTTTGATTCAAAAATAATTTTTAAATTACTTCATTTATTAATTTGATACTTTAAAATGATTTCACAGAAAGGGATATAACTCTCAAAATGTTTTCTAGTAATTTTCAACTTTGTCAACATCCTTTACTAGATATTATTCTTGATTATGGTTGATTTATTATATTACAATATTCCATATTGTATTGAATGAGTTATGATATTTTTTTACATTGGATGTTCTATTTTTATACCCTTCATGGTTTATGGTTGATTTATCTATATTTCTTATGCTAGTTTTAATAATAATGTTTATGTTAATTTTCAACATTTTCATATGAGGAATGAAATAGACTTAGTATGTGATAGGTGGGGACCACTATAGCCCCTTGATTCCTTAGTAGGTCTCCTTTGACAAACTAGTGTCACGGAAAAAGGAATTGACAAAATGTTTTTTTAGTTTTTTAATGAGTTCTTAACTATGTGATAATGATGTCCAGCATTAGGAATTCCCTTATTATGAAATTTATTATTACATGTGATTATTAAACTTGTAGAATATCAATGTTCATGTTTATATGGTAATGTTTGATTTAGTTTATCTATAATATACTTAATTTTAGTTATAAAAATATATTGATTTAGTATTATACATTGCCATAAATATTTATGATTATTTATGATAGTTTCGGCTATATTGTTCTCATTACTAAGCATCTGAGCTCACCCCATTATTATGTTTTATATTTCCTAGGATGCAAAGAAATGTATGATGATTGATATGCATGGTTAAGAAAGGGGAATAATTGTGTTCTCAAAGGATTATTTACATTGGTGTTTTATATTAGAAAATGCAATGTAATATTCATATTTTTAATAACATTTCCAAGACTGATAAACTGATCTGTCATACAGGTCATTATTCCATGTAATAATGCCAAAGTATTAAAATAATTCACTTACTGTGGGTAACTGGGGTCAGGGCGTTACAATCCCCATACATATATATATATATTCACATCAATGGGAGAATATACTTATAATGGGTAGAAAATATTTATATACTTACAAATGCATACACATTAAGTCAAATTTGACTATGAAAACATGAGGTTGCCGCAAGGATATCTGGAAAACAAAAAAGAAAACTAAGAACTCAAAATCATTGCATCAAGGACCAATACCAAAATAAAAATTACAAGAACCTCAAAAATAACAATTCCCTAATTATAAATTAAATGAAAAAATAATGAAGGAAAAATTTACCTTAAATCATTGGTGGATATTTAAATCGAACCCATCTTCCACACAGTTGGTGGAGGATTCAAGAATTAACATGATGGGGTCCCGAGAGACCCTTCACGTAAAGAAACAGAAAATTTAGAAAAAAACAGGCTAGCCTCAAACCCAAGGTTCTAATTCATGTCACTGGGCACTAAAAGTGTGAAAAAAATGCAAAATAAAGGGAGTAGATTAGATTATAAGACCTTACCTCGATGATTCGAGGTAAAAAAGGTGATGGATCTGGGAGAAAAAAACAAGAGAGGAGGGATCCATAACATGTGATGTGTCTTGTATCCAAGGGTATCATAAGGGGGAGGGACATTACAAAGTCCATGCGGATGAAAGGGAGAATCCCTCAGTTGATTCTTTTACTAAAAACTGAAATATAATTAAATTAATAAAAATAACACAATAAAAATAAAAATAATCCTTATAATATTACTATTATTGTAATTAAATAAATTTTTTATTTCTTTCATTTTATAATTAATAACAATTAATTTATGTCACTTTTTAATTAAAATTTTTAATAGGGACATGGTGAATGCTTTAGGCCACACATTTTATCAAATCATGAAACGACAATGCACCATTTAATAGGAAATTAAGGCACCCTTCATGGGTTTTTCACACAATTCTAAAACATTGAATCAACTACGTGGTGAATAGAGTTTTGGTAATACCTCATTCCACTAACAGTTTGGGTCGATCACACAGTTTGGTAATCCATGCATAGCCCATGTGGCACCATCTTTCCACCTAGTGTTGTTCACATGATTAGATTATGAGGCCTATATGATTTTGAGAAAATCTATGTTCCCAATGTAGTTCCCATTAAAACCTGATTTTCAATGGACAACACTCCCAATAATCATCGATCCACTCAGAAAACATCTTGGGCCTTCACCCATGTCCAAATAAGTCACTTTCTAGCAATCTAACTTTCAGATTCTAGTTATGATGTTTTGTTTTAAAAATAGATAGTCAAGTAAACACAAAAGTTCAAATTTCCTATATATTTTCATTCATTTTAGAACATGTGAAGTTAAAATTATTGAAATTGTAGATAGATTAAATTTATGGAATTTCACACTATTGCATTGAAATTTATGCAAGGGTTCCTTGAACTTTTAATGCTCACAGTTAATATTATTGTATGAGGGAAATAGGTAGACAGATTGTGAGCGATCCTTGGTTTGTGTTTACTATTTCTCATTGGATTAGTTCTATTTAGGTATTATATTATAATATTTTATAAAATTTAATTTTTATATAAATAATCTACATTAAAATTATTTTTATTAGCGTGATTTAGAAAAATGAAAAAGGTGAACAATTCACTATGTTTTGGATATCAAAAACCTTCACAACATAAAATGCCTTTATTTCTGTACAATTGGTAAAATTGGTATTTTTGTAATGAGGCATGATATTGAACACATGGGAGGGATCCTAATGATCATATTTATCTCATATAATGAACACCCATTCAATGGTGTGTCAAAATTGTATTTCCATTTGATGTAGGGATTGAAAATCTACCGCAATGATATAGCATGGTTAATGTCAGTTGTGTATGGGTAGTCATTGGTTTAATGATGTGTCATTTAGCATATATAACATGGAGTAATGATTTATTATTTTTTCTGTCATTTTCATTATTGGAATTATTCAATCCGTTGTTGTTGAGATACTTTTTTGTTGTAACACAACCCCTATAAATCATTTGATTAGGGAAGCCATCTATTTTATATTTCTTTTATTGTTTTTTCCTTTGTGGTATATGTATATATGTCATGTTTCATATTCTAAGTTGGGTTTAATCATCTCTTTTTTCTATATTTGATTAATAGGATCTAGTCACAAGAATATAGTTATCAGGAACACATTGTGGATCTATGGTTGATCAGGTTGAAAACTAGTTTTGAAGGTAACCCTAGTACTATTTTTATATGAATTTTTTCACTATATTCACCAAGGATAGTATGGTTCATTTTTTACAGTTTTCCATTTCAATGTGAAACATAGTGGCAATTAAACATCAAAATGAATTATAACCAATGATAAATTCTAATTGTTATGGATAAGGGAAATGAAAAATATAACATGTCTTATAATGGATCTCTTCTCATATAGTTTCAAGTTTCTCATTTCACCACTCCTTAATTCATATTCAATGTTGTGAAGATATTTATTTTATGGGACACAAAATTCTATAGCGGAGTGTATGTATAAAGACCCAGCATTAATACATAGATAATATTGAATTTAGTCATGAAAACACTTCCTTTTACATTGAGGATCTTTTAAATTTTATAGCTTCATATAATTAGGACAATACCTTCATATCATTACACATTATTATAGAGTGGATACCATAAAAACAATTTCCATTTTTTTCAAAATATAAAAACTTAAAACATAAAACAAGAGTCCTTGACAATTATTCAACATTTAACATGACTTCCTTCCTTGTATTACACATCCATTAAACTGTGAAAATCATTTAAAAACTTGGGATGAGCACAAAATCTCAGTAACGGATGGAAAATAGGGAAAGATCACATTACTCCATGAATACTCATAACATATGAAAACATTTTCAAAAGTCATGCTTGTCACCCATATATACTTACGTCGTGTAACATGAGATTTGAAAAAGATCCACAAAATCATGAGAACATAAATATAATCATAAACGTGTCTTCGGAATTACTTACATAATCTTGTACCCATCTTTGCAACCTTATAATTTGTATCACTTATGGCTACCTTACATTGCATAACCATCATAGTTACTCTTGGAGTAATCATATGATCAACCTCCAAAAAATATATTCCTAATGCATTGGAGGTAGAAATATGTCCCACCCGTAATCATTAATAATTCCCAAGAACCAAAACATAATCATACAACCTGAATAATTCCATAAAAACAATACTTTGGAATTTCGTAAAACAGAATTTAAAAAATGATTTTTAAAGAAAAACCCCTTATAAATAACATAAAATTTAAGAGAGACATAGTAGAGTATATTAAGTTTGTATATATACTGTATATACACATAATAAGACATAATATAAACAGAAAGCATTACAGAAACAATTTAAATATCACATAAATGATGAAGTAGAAGGTTAACCACAAGAATGTAAATCGGTTTAAGAATTCCCTTACAAAAATCTGGCAGCCTAATGTCTACGCAACATGGTTTTCAAAAATATTAAAAATAAACATGAAAAGGGTCACCCATCCATAAATGAATCATAATATAGAGTATATCATGAATAATAATGAAATCAAAAAGTGGTATGAAAATATGAATGTTATACCACATAAAAGAGAACTTGAATGGAAAAAGAATGAAATTGAGAACTTTCATACCATGTAGAGTAACACATAAAGCATGAAGGTTGGGACCATGGTGGATTGAAGAACCCTTGGGAGGACTAATAGTAAGGTAAGGATACTAGAGCTTCACTGAGGGAGAATTGGGAATGAATTCAATTACGGGAAGAGTATGTATCTATAGGAAAAGTGAGGGATTATTTTAATAATTTTCACGGGACACCTCAGGGTTGGTATATTCAAAACCATGGGCTTGCCCATGCTATATGCCACTTGGAAACCTCACATATTATTTAACTATAAAAAGTATACCAGATTTAAGACATCATTATTATATCATTAATGCTTCTATTAACACACCGAAACTAAATACTGTATTTTTTACAATTCACCGAAAAAGAAAATATTTCAGAAAAAATTCAAAAATTCACCCTAACTATTTATCGTCGTTTATAATTCAAAAATGAAGTCCATTTTTGGAAAATAATTTTTTAAATATTTCTAATTTAATTTTTAAATAAAATCATACTTCATTCAAAAATTATTTATTAGAAAACTATAACTACTTTTATATCACATTGAAAAATTAATCAAGATTTCATTATCTTAAAGACTTTAGAAAATAAAATAATAATTCAATTTACTATTCATTAGGGTCATATTACTATTCATAAGTGTATGTTACTATTAACCAAAAAACAAGTTGTTACCAATAGACTCAAAATAACATACTGAACAAAATTGTAGATGACCGTTTCATCAAATTCAAAATATAGAAGTGGAAAAGTTATGTTTTAAAGGCTAGTTAAAAATATCTACATAAAAAAGTTCCATGAATTTATATTTATTTTTAGAAAATCGTTGGGTGTTACATTATCCCAACCTTCTAGAAATTGCGTCCTCATAATTTTATTTACTTATTAAACATCTGAGGGTACTTTTCCCTCATAGAATTATCAGACTCCCATGTTGCATCTTCGAGCATGTGGTTTCTCCACAAGAACATTACCTTGTGGATTACCTTATTCTGTGAGACCAGTTCCCTATGATCAAGAATATGAACTAGTTTCTCTTCATAAGAAATGTTCTCTTCCAGCTGAACAGCTTCTGGGCTCAAGAAATCTGATGAATCTGGAACATACTTTCTCAACATCAAAACATGAAAAACATTGTGTACCTGAAACAAACTCTAAGGAAAATCTATGCGGTATCCAACTATTCAACCTTTCTCCATGATTTCAAAAGGACTGATGCACTGTGGACATAGCTTATTTTTCATACCAAAATTAATCACACTTTACCAAGGTGAGGTTTTAAGGAAAACATGGTCACCTACCTCGAAAGGTAAGTCTTTCCTTTTGTTATATGCATAACTTTTCTACCTGCTCTAAGCTGTCCTCATGTGATGCTGGTTCATTCTCACTTTCTCATCCACTTCTTCTACTAATTCTGGACAAATCAACTTTCTTTCACCGAATTCATCCCAAAACACAGGAGTCTGACACTGCATCCCAAAAAAGGATTTAAAAGGTGAAATCTGAATACTGGAATGAAAACTGTTATTATAAGAAAACTCAATGAAATAAAGATGTTGATTCCAACTTCCCTGATAGTCCATAGAACAAGATCAAACAATATCCTCCAAAGTCTTAATTGTTCGTTGGGACTGCCCATCTGATTAAGGATGAAAAGCTGTACTAAAATATAACTCTTTGCCCAAAGAATTCTAGAGTCCCTTCCAAAAGTTAGAAGTGAACCTGGGATCTTAGTAACAAACAACGGAAAGAGGAACTCCATGTAACCTGACAATCTCTTTGAGGTACAATTGAGAAAGGTGATCCAAATTCATTGTATCATGAATAGAAATAAAATGTGAAGACATTGTTATCCGGTCAACAATAAATGAAATCACATTGTTTCCTAGAGATGTCTTTGGTAGTCCCTCCACAATGTCCATGGAAAAATTCTCCGATTTCGACTCTAGCACTGGAAAATGGTGAAGCATCCCCTTTGGTAACTGCTACTCTGCTTTAACCTGTTGGCATGTCAAATATTTCAGGGTAAAATCATTGATATCATTTTTTATTCCATCCCACCAATAATACTTTCGAAGGTCTCTGTATATCATAGTAATTCCATGATGAACAGAAAATGGAGAACTATGAGCTTCATACAACAAATATTTCTTCAAGTGCGAATCACTATGCACCCACAACATTTTTCCAAATCATAAAAGACAATCATTATTAAGGTTAAATTCAGGAAACGTACAAATTTTAACCAATTCTACCATTTTTCTATAGCTCATGGTCTTCCTTCTTCACTCTCTTAATTCAGTATGACAACAAATACTACATTGAAATCTGAAACAAAAAAGATGTATTCCCTGCACCAACATCTTCTAATCCAAAATTCATCAAATCATTAATCAAGGGATAATGTTCCAAATGTAACATGGTTAATTTTGCATGATGTTTCCAACTCAAGGCATCCGATACATTTTTTTCTTTCCCAGGATGGTAATTGATCGTGCAGTCATAATACTTTATCAGTTCAAACCATCTTCTCTACCTCATGGTTAAATACTTCTGAGTGAATATATACTTTAGACTTTTATGGTCAGTATATATTTTTTATTTGGTTCTATATATATGAATCCTCTAAATTGTCAAAGCAATAACCACATCATCCAATTCCAAATCATTGTTGGATAGTTTATCTCATGAGGTTTATGTTGTTTCAAAGCATAGGCAATTACCTGATCATTCTACATCAAAACACAACCAAGTCCCTTCAAACAAGCATCACTGTAAATGAAAAACTCGCCATTTTTGGATGGTATGTAAAAAATAGGGAATTCACTAATCTCTTCTTCAGTCGTTGAAAACAAATATAACATTCTTCTATCCAAAAAAAATTATACCCTTTCTGTGTTAACTTAGTTATCAGGCTAGATAACCAGGAAATGTTCTTAACAAACCATCGGTAATAACCTACTAACACAAGAAAAATTCTAATCTCTGTATCATCTGTGGGTGTTTTCTAATCATCAAAAACTTTAGTTTTGGAAGGATCAACGGTTATTCAATCTTTCTTTTCAATAATCCCAATAATGGAAATCTGTTGCAACAAAAAATTACACTTGCTCAATTTTCTATACAGTTTTTTTAATGTTTGTAAAACAACCCTTAGATGTTTTTCATGCTCCTATTTATTTTTAGAAAATCCCAGAATGTCATCAATCAATAAAACCAAAATACTTATACAAGAACTCATGAAATACTATATTCATACGATTCATGAATACAAGTGGTGCATTAGTTAATCCAATGATCATGAAAAAAAATTCATAATGCCTATATCTATTATGAAAGGTTGTTTTCAGGATGTCATCCTCCTCCAACATCAGCTGATGGTATCCTAATCTCAAGTCAATTTTGGAAAAGTACTGAGATCCTTGGGCCAGATCAAAAAAGTCAACAATATGAGGCAAAGGATACTTGTTTTTAACGTTATTTTATTCAAATCTCTATAATAAATGAAAATCCAAATGGAACCATATTTCTTTTTAACAAAAAAAATTGGGGCTGCCCTTGGTGAAGTTCTAGGATCAATGAAACCGTTGTCCAGAAAATCCTACAACTAATTTTTCGGTTCAAGATGTTCTATCAGATCCATACAATAAGGGGGTTTTGAAATTAGATTAGCATCTGAATCTACGTCAATTATGAATTCGACTTCTCGATAAGGTATGACACTAGGTAACTCATCTGGAAAAAACATCAAGGTATTCATTTACCATAGGCACTTAATTAATTTGATTAGTTCCCTTGTTTTCAACAATATGAGCACGATAACATCCATTTATACATTTCAAAATTTTCCCATATTCCTGATATATTATCAATTGTGTGGGTAAATTATTTTATTCAAACTGAAAATATTTCTAACAAAAACATCTTCAACTCTACAGTGAATCGTATCAGGATAATCAGAAATCCAGTCCATCCCCAGAATAAAATCAAACTTTACTAAGGGTAAAACAACAAGGTTTGCAGGTAATGTCCTCCCACATAACACAATAGAAATATTCTTATAATTCCATATTGCTATAAAATTTCCACATGGTGTTTTAACAACATGTTTGGGTCTTATTTGTTGAGGTGATATTTCCAATTTAACAAAACATTTCTCAAAGATGAAGGAATGTATAGACCCCATATCAAAAAAACATTAGAAAAATTTGAGGGAAGAAACAAATTACCTGATACAACTTCATTGGATGGCCCGACTTCTTCTGACGTAGTCACAAAGGATCTCACTAAACCTTTCTTCTTATAGTTAGGCCTCTTTGCATCATTCAGATCCCTCTTTGGGTAGGCATTTTCATAATGACCGATTTCACCTTATTTAAAACACTTTGTAGTCTTAGGATACTTTTCATTGCAATCTTGAGCCATATCCAAAGTTACCACATTTAAAACACTTCACAGTTTTTCTAATAAATTCCTCGAGGTGTTTCTTGCCACACGTTTCACAAACTAGAAATTGGATTTTCTTACCATCAGATTTCATTGGATGATTCTTACCCATTTTTTTCCAACTAAACCTCTTATTTGCTTTTTTTCCAAAATGAACGTGATCATCAGTAAACTAAATCTCTAACCTCTCAACACATCTGACATGTTTCTCATAACTTTTAAATTCACGGGAGGTCAAATCCCTTAGACACCTTGGTTTAAATCCTGAGTAAAATCGGTTGATTTTGCAATCAAGATCCAAAATAAGATTTGGAGCATACCTCACTAGTTCTGTGAAGTTCTCTTCAAACGTAGCCACTGAATCTTCCTCCTTCTGTTTCATTTCAAGGAATTTATTCTCCATCAGAGGCCGCACCACCTTAGGAAAATATTTTTGAATGAAAATAATTATAAATTCATCCCACTCTAAGGCATAAAATTCCTCTCTAACCCTGATATTCCATACCATTGACCACCACTGATCAGATTCCCCTTCAAAACGATAAATGGAAAGACTTACCTTTTGATTTTTTGAACATCTCATAACATCGAATATCTTTTCAAGGGCTTTGATCCATCCTTCAACTACCACTATGTCAGAAGATCCATTGAATGCTAGAGGATATTGTCTCAATAAATGTTCCACTACTTTCATGTTCCTTTGTGGTACAACTTTTGGTTCTCTTGCATGGATGACGTAACCATTTATTTCATGCATTATCTGAGCCATTACTTTCACAAACTACTTGGTTCCAATCCCTACCATTCTGGGCTATAGTTCCAAAAGGATTCCATTCTGTAGGTTCCTCTACTCTTCAGAATCCCTGTTCCTTATAAGGAAAACCATTCTAAACAAACATATCTTAGGCAAAGAAACATGGTAATAATAAAATGCAAAATCATTTCAAATTAATCATAGAGTAAAAAACATTTATGGTATTTTATTAACATCTCCCTAACCCCTAATGATATCTAAAGCATCCTATGATACCAACTATAATGACCCAGCCTTATTACAAACATAATATTGAATTTATTCAAGAAGACACATCCCCTTTACAATGAGTATCTTTTCATGTTTAGAGCATCATAGAATTAGGACAATATATTCATATCATTACACATTATTACATAGTGGATTCTATAAAAACAGTTTCCATTTTTTTCAAAATATAAAACATTAAAAAATAAAACAAGACTCCTTGAAAATTATTCAACATTTAACATGGATTTCTTCCTTGTATTACACATACATTAACCTTTTAAAATCATTAAAAAACATGGGATAAACACAAAATCATAGTAAGTGATGGAAAAGTGGGAAAGATCACATTACTCAATGAATACACGTAACGTATGAAACCATTTTAAAAAAACATCCATGTTACCCTTATAAACTTACTTCATATAACATGATATTTACACAAGACCCACTCAATAATGAGAACATAAATATAATCATAAAGGTATCTTTGGAATTACATACATAATATTCTAACCATCTGGTCTACCTTATAATTTTCAACCCTCACGACTACCTTACTTTGTGTAACCATCGTAGTTACACATGGAGTAACCATACAACTCACCTCCAACATACAGATACCCAATAAATTTTAGGGAGATATAGGTCCCACACTTCATCATAAATAATTCACAAGAACTAAAAAATAACCATACAGCATGAATAATTCCATAAAAACATTAATTTGGAATTTCGAAAAAACCGAATTTAAAGAGGATTTTAAAGAAAATCCCCTTATAAATAATATACAATTGAAGAGAGACCTAAGAGAGTGGATGGAGTATGTATATATACATTAAATACACATAATATAAACAGAAACCATCACATAATATTATTAAATAGCACATAAATGATGAAGTATATGGTTAACCTAAAGAATGGAAATCAGGATAAGAATTTCCTTACAAAAATTCGGATGCATAACGGCTACGCAACATCGTTTTAAAAAATATTAATAATAGAGGGAAAAATGGAATCTCAACCAGAAATGAATCATAATATAGATTATATCATGAATAAGATTTAAATAAGAACATGGTATGGAAACTTGAAAGTTATAAAACATAAAAGAGGACTTGAATGGAAAAAGAACGGAATTTAAAATTTGTATACCTTGTAGAGTAACCCTTATAACATAATGGTTGGGACATTGGGGGCTTGAAGAAACCTTGGGAGGACTAATAGTAATTTATAGAGGCTATATCTTAGTTTAGGGCGAATTGGGAATGAATTCAATGAAGGGAATTGTTGTTATTTATAGGAATAGTGAGGGATTATTTTAATAATTTTCAAGGGACACCTCATCAGTGGTATTTGCAAAAACATGGGCATGCCCATGGTATAAGCAACATGGGACACCTCACATTTTATTCAACTATACACAAGTCAAACCAATTTACGACATCATTATTATATCATTCATGATGTCATTAACACACTGAAACAAAAAATTGTATTTTTTTACTATTCACCAAAAAAATCAACTATTTCAGAAAAATTCCCAAAATTCACCCTAACCATTTAACAACGCGTATATTTCAAAAATGTAGTCCATTATTTGAAAATAAAATTTTATATATTTTTAATTTAATTTTTTATTTAAAAAAATTATTCTTAATTCATAAATTATTTTTTAAAAAATGATATCTGCTTTTATATAAAATTGAAAATTTAATCAAGATGTCATTATCATAAAGTCTTAATAAAGTAAAATAATAATAAAATTTACTATTCATTAGGGTCATATTACTATTCATAAGTGTATGTTACTATTCCACAAAAAACAAGTTGGTTCAAATAGTCCACAAAAAACATACTGAACAAAATTGTAGATTTATGATTCTTGAAATTAAAAAAATAGATGTGGAAAAATTATGTTTTAAAGGATATTTAATAATATCTACTTAAAATAAATTTCCATGCATTTCTATTTATTTTTATAAAACCATGTAGTGTTACAATATGGATATTGATTAATTATGTATAACAATTATATTAATATTAAATGTATCACGTGAATGTCTGTGAGGTTTTGTAAGACATTTTTAGTTAAGGAAAATTACATGAACTAATTACATGAACTAATTTTTCTTAGAACTAATTTTTAATAATTTTTTGAGTTAGATTAATACTATCATCAAAACAAAATGATCATAAAAACAATTATAGCCTGGTAGAAGCTAAAAAATTTTACATTATCAAAATATATGGGGGAGGTAAAAAAACCTATTATAGTTATACGGTCAACATGAAACTATACACACATAAGGACCAAACAATTTATTATATCATTTTGAAGGAATACTGTAGTAAATATGTTATAAATCATAAACTATGATGTAGTGTGGGTTCCCATTTTATGGTCATGAGTTTTAGGTTTGTGTGGGTAATATTTCTTGATTAAATGTTGTAGTGTTCATGATTGAATGATATGTGATACCAAAAACATGATTCAACACCAATGAATGTAATGTTTTACTCATATGGTGATTTGAAATATGATGATGTGTAGATTAATTGAATTTTAAATGGTATTCTAATAATTAATTTAATTAATTAGTAATTTTGTAATATCTATAATGATGTAGAGATTTTTTTTATGTTATAGAAAATATGAACCCTTAATACTCTATGTGTCTCCAATATTCAATGTTGGTGTTTTATTTTGGAGATTCCACAAATTTCAGTCTAGAGACACTATTCTTTACTCACTAACATAAAATATCTCCCATGAAATTCTATTCATTTTACTTTTAGTAGGAGGTTCAAACACATATGAGAAGGAGAAGAGAACCTATCAATGAATATTATGATTCCAATTGTTATTGGACAGCTATTAAGGAAGGAATCTATTGGTTATTGATGAGGGATATCAATTAGATACTTTGTTTTTGTGGATATATAATGGAAAGTCATGTACATTTTATATTATAGTTTTCAATGTAATTATATTAATTTCAGTCTTGATAGGACTTATGCATACATTTTGTTTTTTTGTACTAATTTTAGCCATATACATGTCTCTTAAAATTTAATAAATATACCTAATGGAAATGTGATACCTGAGTTGACCAATTAAATTACACTTGATTCTATCCACATGAAATAATTTGGGATTTATATGGTGTTGTGTTTAATTTATTACATATTAATCATATATTAATTGTAAATCCCATAAATGTAATATAATAATTTTTGACACTCATGAATAGGACAAGGTGTATTGTTTTCCACATGGTATTATAGTTTAAAAGGATTCATGATTAATGAGAACCATAGGTCAAGATATTAAATATTTTATATTCCACAAAATGAATATACCATATAAGAATTAATAAATTTTTTAAAATATATATGATCATATTAAAAATTCTTCATTTTCATCTTGGATAAAGATGATATAATGAGGTAGAGTTACTAAGATTATTCTCCTTTATTTATAGTTTTTATAATTGGGGATTATTATTGTAAATACAAATATTGAAATTGATAATTTTTATCTTTATACAATGTATTTTAATGATTTTATTGGGCTATCTTAGTTGTACTGAAAGAGGTTAGGATGGTCTTATGTGGAGCGATCATTAACTAATATATTTACACCATTATATGTTATACTAAAAATGCTATTTAAATAGAATTCATATAGTACATGGATCTATCTACTATTTTTTACATCATGATTTTCACAATTTCTATAGAACATATTAGTGGAGATGGACACGTTTAAAGTATGTTGGTGCTGAAATTTTTTCAAACGATTATTTACTTCAATTATTTAAGATGGTTTAAAAAACTATCAAAAACGGTAGAAGGAACCATATGGTTACCCAAATCTCAATGGTGATCCCATGACCTATACCCAATTAACCATCATTCCCTATCCATGAGGCACCCATTAACCATATCCTTCATAGAATCATACCACCGAACCTTCCCATCCTTATTCATGGCATGATCACATGCCTTGTTTTATGGATATGGGTATCTGAAGGTGTTAGAAGAAATTACTTGGTCATCCAACACAGATTTTCAATAAATGTACACATAAACCCAACCAATTTCATTATAAAGTTAATATAAAGGAGATGGGAAAAGAACAGAGCAGAATAGATAAGAACTTGAAACCCATAGGGGTATCAAATCTATTCCAATCTCATCTAAACTCCCATAGTTGGTGAAGTTTGAATCCAATATATGGTAATTGTAGGTAATGTGAGTTTATTTTAGAATTTTAATGTGTATGAATATCTAAATTCTATTTCAACTATTCCATTATCAGGACTAGGGCGAGGGAACTATTTTTCCAATTCGACAACATTAAGTTGGGACTGAAGTGAAAATCAAAGTTATAATTTTTCTGATTGAAGAATATAAACCATTCATAAGTTGCAAATTATAAATATATTAATGTTATTAATAAATAAGTAATGTAGAATTTAAAAACATTATAATATAAAAACTAAATATATGAAGAAAATCTGATATTAAAAATTATTAAATGTAATAACAATGTAGTAGAGTATAGGATAAAAATCATTAACAATATTTAAAATATATTCCAAGGATATTACTTGTTCCTATTGATGTAACACATTTCTTTTATCCCAAATAATAATGGATAATAGTGTTCATATTAATGGTATAGGAATTCATCACATATAGTTATTGTGAACACTGATCAAAAGAAACATGTTCATAATTAAGCACTTCTTCAACAATCCTATCAGAATTATTCTTATCTATACCTAATATATAAATTGATCAACCATATTAACAACAAGTATATCACATAGGCATTTTAAAACATCTATGTTTAAAATAAAAAAAATTCATAGACCAATAATCTAATTTTCCCATAAAGGTTCCAAATAAATTATTACAAAAAGGAATTCTTAAATATTTTAAATCAATATAGTTAGCCACTATAAGCTCTATATAATACACCAAAAATAATTTCAAATGGAGGATATCAATACTGAGGTAGTGTAAAAATAAATGTAATGTTATTATAAATATCCCATTTATATATTATTTGGAAAAAAATTAAATCCATTATATTAACTAACTACAAATTCTTATATTTGATATATTCTAGTTCAGTTGTAAATGACATAGAATGAAATCACATTTGTTTATTTATTTAATATTATCCTGACATCACATATGTTTTTAATATATATCTATTATATTTATATAGGTATATCAAATATGAATTTACATTTAATTCATCATGAAAAAAAACTAACATAATAAAAAATTATATAATTGTAAGAAATTTATTATATAAGGGATCATTAAAATAATGATCATAGATTATTTCATTATAAAAAATGACTAAATAATATTCATACTTTTTATATTCCTAAAACATGGCTATGAAAAAAATAGAAATAAATTTTAAATTGAAATATTGTAAAATAAAGTAGAATACTTTATATAACATTCATAAAACACAATCTCTATCATGGAATGGAATGCATATATGGATGCATTCTCTCAGAAACAAACTTCTAACTTTTTCAGATGTCTACTCCCAAATAAAATCAATAAATAATAAATAAAACACATTGTGACATCCATTAATCTCCCAAGGATGCACTTATCCCCCTAAAATTAATCCAAAATGTTCTTTCAAGGATCATTTAATGTTCCTCCCATAAACATCAATACTTTATTCCCATTTTGTCTTAAAAAATTTCTTAATATAAAAAGAAACACTAACTCTTATCCATAACAACTTACCCAAATCTACTTCCTTTGTGACTCGTGATGGAGAGAAATACATTCTCATTCTTCCAATACATTTTATATGTATCCCTATGAAAATATTAGAACTACCCCAAGAAAAAAATATCTTACTAACAAAATAAAAATAAACTAGTAAAAATAAAACATAAGAGATAAGTACATATAATAATACTAACATTATATTTTTATACACCATATAAGTTTAGATGATATACTTCAGGAATAGTCACATGCTCTCATTTAGGAAATGTTTCATGAAAATAACATCATTCTATAAAATTATAGAGGAAAAATACTGAATCCTTTCCAAAAGAGTATGATAAATTATGGAACTAAAATTAAAAAACTAAAAATATTACACATAAATAAATAAATTTTAAAAAAAACCTTATGACCAAAATATATCAATATAAAAATCATATATGGTAGTATTAATTTTGATATATTGATAATACATAAGGGTAAGCATTTAGAATACATAAATGTAACGTTAATATATGTAAATGTATACTCAAATAGAAAAATTAATATGTAACATTTACTCTATTTAGTGAAATTTTTTAATCAAGAATATTTAAGAGAAAAATATTCATGTGTAAAGTATAAATAAAGTAATGGGACTTCATATAATATTTACAACACATGAAATAGAAACATACAACATATAATATAACTACTATTATGGCCATTTAACATCATAAATTCCATGAGGTGTAATTATAGAATAACTTTATGATATATATTATTACATAATTATAATGTAGTTATAGAATATTTAAAATTCATATATAAAAGTTTAGTATAATATTTTAAAAACAAGCAATATACTCCTTATTTACCAACAAGTTTTTCAATTATAGGATACTGTAACACAAATATTTTAAATACAACATTTAAAACTAATGATCCAACAAATAAAATGATAAGTAAGATAAAAAATAGAATGTTGTTACTAGAATTTATACTATTGGAATGGTAGTTTCATCAGGATCAAACACTTGAATAAAATATCCCTAACATTTTTATGAAGCATACATCAATGTTCCGATTCTTTTATTGGTTGATAAATGAGGATTTCCTATAAATTGAAATTAATTATTTAGAAACAATACTTACTTTGTCCAGGAAAATTTTTCTATTATAATTTTTATTAGAAATATTTATCCCCAATTAATCTTCACAATTGTCATACATTCCATTGGAGAAACATCTCTATGAGTTATAAATGATTCGATATTGTTTGGTGAGAAATTATTTTTCTAGTGTCTACCTATTTAATTGTAATTGACTAATGGTTTACCATTAAGTGGAATGTAATTAGATTGAAAATTTTATATTATGGTTGTTGATACTTCGTAAGATCTACAACCAAGTCTGTATGTTTTCCTCTTAAGCTTAAATTATATCAAATATTTATTAACATTCATTGATACAAATCTAGTTCTTCAAAGTAGTTTCTTCAAAATCATATCATTATATTTCATCTTCAAAAACTATATTTCATCCCTATAATATGTGACTATTATATTATTATTATTTATCGCAAATTTTATCTTTGAAAATTCACTATTATTCATAACAATATTATTCTTCAAATGACCTATATAATCATTATTTACTAAATATTTGTGAATGAGTCTCTGATATGTGTCTCTAACATTCCAAATATATGCCATAATTTTATTATGTTATTGAGTATCTCTATCATTATTATCTATTGAAATAATTTCAAAAAATTTATTATCAACCTTAGAAAGATCATATTTTGTTATTCTTAGTCCTCCTTCAACTTTTTATACCATTTCTGCTAGAATGTCACATTCTCATCAATCATATCAAATGAAAAGGTATAAATATTATCAAATAAATAATAATAACAATTACCATTTAAAGATACATTCATATGTGATCAAGGAGTTAACTTTTTCATAAAATACAATTCTTTTTAGGTATAATTTTTTGAAACTTGTTATCTTAAATCTATAATCAATTTTCCAAATTAAAACTATTATTGGAATATGGATCTTTACATTCAGTCCGTGTGTTAATTTTATATTTCAATACATTATATAAATTACACTTTGATGTTAACCAAGACACCTTATCCTTCTTCATTAGTCTAGTATATTTTGGTTTAATTTTATGTTATCATGGACTCATATCCTTCTTCTTCTATATAGGTTAATAAAGTCTGTTTTACCCAAGATTATTACACTCATTTGATATGATGAGAAATATTTTTCCACATATCCAATTTCTTTTATATCATTAATAGTAGTCATCATGATAATAATTCTAAAAGTTATTCTTTCTGATAATTCTATTCATATGATTCATAAGCTTCTTAAATTCCACTTCATTTATTTTGAAAAAATATTTTTTAAATTTCATTTCAATGTTCTTATAATAATAGTATACATTAAGGTCTTAGTTATAGTATATAGAGATCTAGAAAATATAGAAAAGACAAAACTAATCTTCAAATTATCCTTCAAAACATCTCTCCAATATTTATTTTCATTCTATATTATGGTTGAGATAATATCATCCAAAATAATATTTTTAAGATGTTTAGTATCATCGCTAAATGTTTTTTTTTTGGATTCCCCATTGTTAAGAGGTATGTTTATGATATTATCTCTAAGTAGACCTATTATACATTACACACTACATAATTACAATCCATTATTAATAGGCATAATTTTTTGATGAATTTTAGATATTTATTCCCGGAAAATAAATTAAAATATTGATAATCACAATGATTCATCTCCCTTATATTCTCTAAGACATCAAGTGAATTGAAATGTGATATCTAAAATTTGATTCTAATTCCATTAGTTATTTTATATGATAAAAATTCACAATAAATTTTTATCATAAGAAATTTAATTTATTCAATACATTATAATTTTATTAATATTCTTAGTTTTTATCCTATGTAAAACTACAAATTACATTCTTCAAAATCATATAATTATCAATCAATATTTGGTAATGGGATATGCATGTATCAATCAATAACATATTCATTTTATCTTTCATGTATTCCTAGTCCTTTTGGTGAAAAATCAAAGAATTCATTTGACATGAAATGAAACAAATTACCAAACTATCTAGATCATATGTTGATATTAAAATGGACCAAATGTTTTCCATGATCTCTATGGACTAGAGACAATATCCTGGGTGTCAAAAAAACATTTCTGTAAAGTTTTTGTATAATATATCATAAAAATTATCATATGAATAATGAGAATTTTGATATTCCAATAAAATTAAAAAATACAACATATATAAAAGCGAGACATACATAGGGGCTAGAAACCACAAAAAAATGTACCCAAAAATAGAAAAAAAACATCTCTATTTGAAATGCCCCCATCGCCTTACTATGACACCCTTCATTAAAAAAAACCACCACCACAATACAACTCCCTCCCTTACATACTCCAGAAAATTTTACGATTATCATACACCCATTTTTGTTTGAAGGGAGTGATAAAAAATACAACTACGATCCTACAAATTGTTTTATAAGAATACATTAATTAAAAATATACTCCAAAAAATAGAGATAATATTAGAGATAAAATTTTATTAGTTTAATATAAAACATATAAAGAAATCCTTTTCAAATTATATAAAAACAGGAAGATATTTTTTTAATCATTTTCACAACAGCCCAAAAATATATTTAAAATATATTCAATATAAAAAAATGTTCCTTGAGTAATATTATTACTAGGTTAGTTCAAATCCTGGTATAATTTATGTGATCGTTAGTTTACCTGGCATTATCATCAATCTAGATCAGTAGGATGGGGTGAAGGATTTTATTCCTAAGAGTGGATCCCTAATACAAATTACTCTACATTTTGCATTATTTATCCTATTAGAATAGGAATATGGGGGAGGATTTCATTCCTATGGATAGATCCCTACCTCATTAATGATCATTGTCATGTTTACCACATAAAAAAATTAAAGGAAATTTCATAAAATAAACCATATAACTACTTCTTTTAAACATGTTTTATTAATGCAAATAAAAGTAGAAATACATTTTCAAAAGCATAACAAAACACCATTTTTCATATAAACCTTTTTCATGCCTTTATGAAATTTTATAAACCCATATTTAAAAGAAAGAAGTAATTGTTTCAAACTTAATTGTAACTCATAAAATCACCTTCCTTAAAACAATTGGGATTATACACCCACATTGAAACCATAGTACAATAAAAAAAGAAAGAATCTTTTAATTATAGAAATGACCCTAAAAAGAATTATTGATCAATAATCACTAGATTAATTTTTTTTTGAAAAATGTTAATGGGATAAAAAACATATCATAAGGATTCCTAAATAATATATAAAGATAATAGAATATCTAGATAATAAATCATTATTACATGACAGATATATAACAAACCCAATTAGATCTTGACAAAAAACATAAAACTAGTGTCAAATGTCCCAATATAAGGTTTCATAAAAGGTGATAGGTGTTAAAAAATAAAATCAACGTTGAATTATAAAAATCATGAACATACCATTGAAAATATCAATCTAATGGTCTAGGGTCTATCCAAATTATTCCCAGGGAGAAAAGGAATCTCTAATATATCCATGAAGAGTCTCCTAGTGTGAGAGTTTATTCTATTAGAAGAATAACTAATAAAATTTAATGTGTCACATGTCATAGAAAATTAGTTTAATTAATTCATGTCATACGGTTTATTTTAATGTTAAGGAAAACCTTTCACCAATATTGCATCATTTTCTTAGATACTGGATATGACATATTTTTTAGATTCAAATGTTAAGAAACCATACTCAACCCATGTGAATGCCACTATCTCATGCTGCCTAATTTTTAGAAGAAAGAAACATAGTTTCGACTATTGTAGAACTTATCCACGTTCCTCCCTTAGAGGCTCTAAAACATGTTTCATGGTTTCCTAGGAATACCTGAATGGTTTTCCTTACCATTTGGGAACAATGACCATGCCTAAAAAAATTGAAACTAGAAATTTTCACATGAAATTACTAACGATATGATTGAAACAGGTGTTGGTAAAAAAGATATCCATTCCTAAAAGGGATTCCAGGATGTAAAAAATCTCAGAACAATATTAATTTCTTCCCCTATAATGTTAATTAATATATTTTTATTGAAAAAGAGATGAGGAAATTGCCACCTAACCCTTGATTCTCAATCCCACATCTCATGAGAATCCATTCTGTGCCACTAGGACAAATGGACCATAAAAATATAATTTCAATATCAGGTTTTTACCAAAAATAGACAACTGAAAGGGGTTGATTGTTCACAAATATATCTAGTTCAATGTTAAATTCTTCCAAATTTAGAACATGCAATGATATAGGTTGATACATTTTGTGTTTTGAGTCTTGGATGGAATTTTGGATTAAAGGTAATAGAGGTGGAATATCAATTAATTATACCACCTTTATAAAATATTTGATTATATAAAATGACCAATCATATCTAAGGGTTGAATTCTCCTTTTATTAGGAGTATTTGTTAACTTAATTAAGGTGAGACTTTTAAGAACTCAAAAACATAAACTATACACTCTAAAGGATGATAATGATGATCTAAATATAATTTTTACTAACATTGACTATTCACCAATTATAGAGAAATATACAAACTATTAGTGATGTTTCATGAATCAATATCATAGATATCTTGGAATACTCTCTAGTCATAGTAAAATAGAGTGGTTTCTTCTATGATTACCCATATAAGTCATCAAACGGTGACAAATTGATGGATAAATGGTATCTTTTATTATAAGAAAACAAAATTATCCCCAGATGGACATCCCAAGAACAACCAAAATTCACGATATATGAACCGATCCTATATTACTGTAATTTATTACCTCATTCTATATACCCATCCATTTGATGATGATTTATTATTCTAAAATTAACCTATTCTCACATCACCTCCAGTTGGACCTTCCAGAACTGAGAGGTAAAATAAGGATCTCCATTAGAGGAAATGGCATTCTATGTTCACTGAAACATTATGATATCATTCAAATAAAACTTCCCAAAGTCTTCCTCTTTATTTAAGTCATTAATTGGTCGGAAAATATATGACTTGTTCATCAGTCAATCACTACCCAAATGGTGTTCGTACCCAAGCATGTTCGATGTAAGCCAATATTGAAATCCAATGACATCTAATTTTATTTCCATTTCTCCTAAGGATATACAAAATCATACTATAATGATTATTATAATCAAATATAATATTATGGAATGTGTAGAATTTATATACAATTTTTGGGCATGTCTTGTTTCATTCTAAGCCACTGAAATTAATGCATCATGTTATAAAACATATTTATAGTGCAAGGGTGGATGAGAAATAAATAATGATGAAAGTAAAATAACATAGAATTCCATGTTTTCCAAGGAAAAAAATATTATTTTACGATGAAATTAAATCCTTCATTGGAGAGAGACTACTAAACGATGGACTCCCCATCATATCATGAATCACTGTTATCTCTGAACTCATTATCCCACCACTTCTCTTAAAGAATAATTTAATGGAAAAAGGATATAAATTGAGAACTATCCAGAAAAATACAAGACTCTTACTCCCTAGATTCTAATTGAATACATGTAAATATCCCTATTGAGATTCAATAACTATTTTCTTCCTTCATATCCTGAGATGGTAACATATAGATAATAGAATCAATAACCACCTTACCCTTTACTAGATTATTTTAAACTCCATAAAACAATGACATGTATTCAACCAATCATTTCTACTAAAGGGTAAAATATATTATGAATAAATATATACCTAAACTAATGAGATTATAATAAATGATACAATTCACCCTGAAAATATATTATCTCCAACCTTTATGGTCATGAAATGTTATCATGTGTTCTAGATAATGTGTGGGATAATTAATCTCATTTTTTAAATGATAACATGATCAATAAGCCACAATATAATATCATTGAATAAATATGAAACCCAAACATATAAACAAAGAATCATAATTATATAATTACTAATAACCATCCTTTAGCAGTGTCATAAATAATTATGGCGTTATGCAACACATTAGTTCATTGAAGTATGTCTGACTCTTCAAATCCAACAAGGAATTCACCCTATTATCGTTGAGAGATGTCTAAGGTGATGCTTGTTTTGATAAATACATAAGGAATCACTTATAATATCTTACCAAACCCATGAATCTTATAATATCAAATCAGTTATGTGGTTATTATCATGACATGATAGTCATTTTAATATCAGGATCAACTGAGATACCATGTTTTGAGATGATATGTCATACGAACATAACTTCAAGCATCCAAAAAGGGAATTTCAATAATTTCACATAATGGTGGAGATTTATAATTACCCAAATAAAAGTCCAATTGGATTCACACTATCATTCATGGTCATTTATTACAGTTAAAACCAATCAAAAAACACTATGAGAAAATTGTGACGAAATTGGTGGAAAAGATGGTACTTTCATAACCTAAAAAATAAAAAATAAACTATTTTTATTCAAAACAATATATTGATGTGAAAAACATGACCAAACCTACTCAAGATGGTTGTCCTACAAATATATAACTCTTTAATTATAACTTTAAGATGGCCATATAGAAGAATAATTCTTGAGAACCACATTTCCCATTTCAATAGATCATCTAACTATTAAATTTGTTTCAAATTTTATTTTTTAATTCTTATTACTCTGTTGAGTATTCTACAATTAACAAATAAGAAGAGATTAAAATTCTTTTTAACATTAAGGATCATAGAATCAACCCAATATGACTCACTCAAGTGTATAAATACCTTCTATATTAATTCACCAAACTAGTTTTTTAGTTCTTCCAACTCATCTATATCCATACTAAAAGATGGAATTGGTATCAGTAGAGTTCTCATCACCAGTTGAAACAACAACCCCCCATTCCCTTTGGAAGAAATGTAAAAAATTAATCATGAAACTTATCAAGAAAATTATTGACTACAATAGATATCTCAGAACTGAAATTTTCATTTTGAAGTTCATCTATAGAAAATAACATTGAACTTTCATGATATGGAATATTATATACCACAATAATATAACTCTTGTCCCACTCATTATAAAACATACAAAATTTTCCATAGAGTTTAATAAAATCACTGAACAATAGTAATAATAAATATAATCCTTGTATGTATTTAAAAAATCAATCTTGATAATTACATTAAGGAGGTATATGTGGAGAACATGAATATCTAAATGCTGCTAAAGATAAAAAATTCAGAAAGAGCATGAGGGACATCAGATAACATGCTACTATTATTTCTTAGAGGAATCCCCAGTCACATAATAAATATCAGGAGTTTTGTTGAATTTTTTAATTATAAACCATATGAATATATAAAAAAGAGTGATAGAAACTTCTATCAAAAAACAAAATCAATAGGGTTGAAGAAACAAAAATAGTACCCCTAATAGTTATAGGTCCCACATCATCTTCCTTTCTAATCACCTCATCTTCATGTAGCTTATACATTCTAATGGCCATTGTATGTTAAACTATTAACTATAGATAATACGATGACACCAAACATCGTATTGGTTTAAAAGATCAAGTGATAGAGCATGTGTAAGAAAAATACTGACATTCCACATGAAACTAACTAAAAAGTCTATAGAAGATTAATTTCCTTCAATGCATGGTATAAAAACTCAATTCATACCTATCAATAGAAATTAGAAATTATTTATTCCACTATATATTGATGATATTATAGGAATATTGTCTTAAGAATCACTACAACAATATCCTCTATAAATCTGGATCTCCATTCCCTTCCCCTGATAAAAACAATAGATGCATCTAATAATTGTATGGGAAAATTCTGTAAGACCTACCATACCCACCGGGTAAATATTTTACCATAACACACTATCCAATATATATTTATATTTCGAATACATAGACATTGTGAATATATAGTAGATATCATGTTACAAACCCATCTGAATCCTTAGATACTTCATTTTCTTAATAGACACAACCTCAGGTAAAAATAGAGAGTTCTTGGTGAAGTAGTTATCACACTTCATCAATATCTGATTCCATTTCTCAAGGTTATGTATGTCCATCAATTTATCAATATCAATTAAATTTGGGTAGAATATATTTTTGATTATGTAAATATAGACATTATAATCAACGCACTCATGAATTGTTTTCCAAAAATAGAATATAAACATCTTCTACTCAGGATTTCCAACATTAAGGTGACATACCTCACACTGACGAATTGAGGGACTCTATTAATTGAAAGAGAATTTAAATCTTCAAAATCAAATATTAAACTCCTTTGTATCATTAATAACCTGAAAATATGAAGGATTATGATGAAAAAACTATTGTAATTATTTCATATACTAACCCCTTTGAAGGAATTCATCTATTTCCTAAATTAGTGTTACTTCCACACCATAGTCCACAGCTCAAAATATTTTCTCAATTGAATGAATAATATTTTGATAAACATGGAGGTTTTTATATGGGGGTTTATTTCAAGCACTCATCAGTTGTATTTGTTGAATTCTTATAGAGGAATAATAATATAAGATGAATATGTTCTTCATATTGTCCTCTAATATGGTTTCATTTTTGGATAGAATAAGAAATATATAATATCCCAAACAAAAACATGGAATGAACACATTCCATTGAATGTTATGATCCTACACCAATGGATTCATTGAAATCTTTAATTTAGAGAGAAAATTGACAAAATATCCAAGAGGTTTATTTATGTTCATGATCCTATTCAAGAAAAAAAAATCGAGGAGAATATGATCTATTTAAAGTCTTAAATTGTAAATTCAAATTAATTAATTTAATTCAAATTAATTCATTTGAGTCACATGATTTAGGCATAATTTTTGGTAAACCATGCACTGTTTTCATTTAAATTATAAACCCATATTGTTTTTTCATTCATTTTGGATAACTATGAACTGACTATGTCAAACTCCTTGGTCACATGATTCATGATCTTGGGAAGAATAAAACATGGTTTGGATTAACTATTCAACAAACTATTCACATCCTCAATAAATCAGAATAAAGGAATCACAGTTGTTTCGGTGCGGATGTGCGTCGGGTTACGCTGTTCCGCCAGGACGCGTTCGCGCGTGCACCCGTCAACCCGAGGGGATGGGCGCGCGGCTTGTGGTCCCGCAGTCCCGCTTTCCAAGGGCGGGCGGCATCCGTCCCTTATTCAGGGGCGTCTGCTCCTTGATCGAAACCGGGATGATGGGATGTCGGCTCCTCCTTCCTTGGACGTCTCCTCGGAACTCGTCGCCTAATCCGGGTCTCCCTCATAGACTTAAGAATGTTTGTGAATCTCGTTCCCGGCGCCATATCTTCATGGACACCGGTTAATTACGCTGCTTCCGCCCGGACGCTCCAAGGAGTCTGGGCGGGGCAGCAACCTGCGGTGAGAAGGCCGGGTGGCTCTGGGTGCTGGGGGCGTGTCGTAACACTGCGGCTCTGCACGTCTGTCTTCCGTCCCTAATAGGGCTTCTCGAAGGCATGACGGCCTGAGGCATCCCGCACTGGGTGCGAGGAACTGTGTCACCTGAGGTTTTCCTCAGCTTCCCGTGTTTAACACGGGATATGCCGCGAGTTTAACGTCCAGCGGGGACGACATCGGACCGATCAACACGAAAAGTGGATCAGATGACAGAACCCCTTGCGGGGAACCTCCGACGCTGGGGCCAGCACATGGGCGGCTTCCCAAGTAACGTGGAGTGGAGTGAAGTGGCATGACCCCACCGGGATGTGGCGGCCCGGGTAAGGATCAGGATGGATGATGGAGTGGAGAGCTTGGACCCCGTAGGGGCTTCCTACGTACCGCGCGTTAGCACGGATCAAAGTCGACGTAGTTCGGGTATACAGTTTAACGTCATGCTGGACGTCGGCAAGCCGACTCACGAAGAGGTCGAGGCCGCCGGGCGGAGGATTGAACCGAACCACCTCGCACAGAGGGGTATGGAACGGCCGGGTGGATCACAGTTTCACGTCATGCTGGACGATAAAAGGAAAAATGGAAAAGGGGGGCTGTGGGGAGGCACCGCGGAGATACACGCGGGCAGTCTCCCACAGGGGCGGATTCATAGGTGAATCGACGCAAGCGTGAACCCTGGAGGGGTCCACTGATGGACGAACCGACGTAAATACGACCGGGACGACCAGGTGGTGGGCTTGAACCTCGGGGAGGCTTCCTACGTACCCTGTATAGAAGACAGAGATCAAAGTCCACGTAGTTCATTCTGTCAGGACTTACGCACTTGAGGCAGCCCGGTTGCGGCAAAACTCAGTTGGAAGGGACTTGGACCGAAAGCAGAAGACACCTCGATCCCAGTCATACCCTCTACTGGCTTCGGCCGTGGGGAGGCGCAATGGAGATACACATGTGCAGCCTCCCACGAGAAACTAGGGGTTTGTAATACCCTGCCCCCGTAGGGAAAAGCCACTCCCATTAAATCGCCCCGAAAGCGGGACAATCCCGACATCCCTGCAGAGATGAGCGGGTGGGGGCCACATCCAAACCGGGGGAGATCCTGCGTGCAGAGCACGGGATCGGATGAAGCGGACGGTTTAACGTCTTGCCGGACGAAGTACAGTTTAACGTCGTGTGTTGAGGACGAGGCGGACGGTTTAACGTCTTGCCGGACGAAGTACAGTTTAACGTCGTGTGTTGAGGACGAAACACTTGGCAGTTTAACGTCTTGCAGCGCGGACGATGGGGCTAGGCAGTTTAACGTCGTGCAGCTTGGACGGATGTGCAGTTTAACGTCATGCTGGACGAATATGCAGTTTAACGTCATGCTGGACGTATGCGCAGTTTAACGTCATGCGGGACGAATGCTGAACAGTTTAACGTCTTGTAGCTCGGACGTATGTGCAGTTTAACGTCATGCAGGGCATAGGTTGCCGGACGATGGGTGCATGTCACTTCGCACGAACCTGGAGGGCCGCACGGGAAGACAACGCACGGTGCGGGCACCCAGGATGAGGAGCATCGGGCGCCATGCAGGCAGGTGCCCTCAGGGGGTCGAGGGGACGACCCTGGCAGATTGCGCGCAAGAAGGAAGCTTTGCGCGCAATACTGCGGGCCGGCGCGCAATCGGGGCGGCTGGCGCGCAATTGGGCCAGTGCCTTGCGCGCGGATGCTTGAGATTGCGCACACCGGGCTTCGGATAGCGCGCGGGGGCAACGGCTCATTCTCTAATGAATGGCCACTTGAAAGAAGGGGGGGTGCGCGCAATCGGGCCGGATTGCGCGCACCCCGGGGGCAATTGCGCGCAAGCGGGTTCTTTTGCGCGCAAAGGCCTTAGGGTGAGTTTTTATTCAAATGAAAGGAGCCAACGGGGATTGCGCGCGAAGGCGGACCCCGAGGCTTCCTTGCGCGAAAGAAAGGAGGTTACCTGAAGTTCGTCATTGCGCGCGGAAGGGGTTGAATTGCGCGCACGAGAGACGTTTCGACTTCCAGCAACCTTTGAAACGTTGGGGGTCGCCTTGTATTTATAGGCAACCCCGGGCGCGGAATCCAGGGTGCGAGCGCGAAATTCTCCTCGCGGGCGCGGAATCGGGCGCGGCGCGCAAGGGAGTCGCGCGGACCCACGGCGCGCAAAATTGTGCGCCGGACCGGCGCATTGCGCGCATCCCGGGGGGTTTGCGCGCGGAACATCACCTTTGCGCGCGGGCCTCTGGAATTCTGCGCAATGCCTCCGGGCCCTCCGAAACGTTCTTCCGACTCCAAATATTACTTCGCTTTCCGCACCCGGAGCTTCGTTTGGGAACAACGGACTTTTCCGGCGTCTACAAAAGCCCCCCCTCGGAATCTGATCGGCGAGAGGTCGCAACGATCGGGTTCCGAGGGAGACGCCGGAATGCCGAAGTCCTGGGCGGCGCGGGACTGTGGCGCGCAAAAATGGGTGTCGGGCGCGAAATCGGCCGATGCGGTCGCGCAAAGCCTTTTCCGCGCAGCGCGGACCCCGGCCTCGCCTATAAATAGGGGCACTGGGTTTCTGGAGAAAAGAGGGAGGTCATTCCTAGGAAAGGAGACCTCAGACCTAATCAATGTATCATCCCCCCAGCTTGTTCCAACACACGAGCGGGACAATGCTAGGGGCGTTGAGATTTTATCCGAACATAGGGAAAGGAGAAAGGGTGAATCGCGTGTCCCGAATCCGGACATCCACAACGGTTGGCCTTCCAGGAAATGCCTAAGACGGTAGGCGGACAGTGGATCGACCATAACAACTGCAATAAACGGACCGAAAAAGGCCATCATTCATATTGCAGGAGGCGGACCACATGTCATCATGAATACCGCTTTGGGGTTCCTTCAGACACAAGGGTGGAAAATCCAGATCAACAGGGCATGCGAAGCGTGGGGCGAAGTGACGATTTGTTCGGACAGAATCCAACGCTCTCAAAATTGCGCCACCGTGGGGAAAACGTATTAGGCGGATGCACTAATCTGGCCGTGAGTCACCTCAATTCTCAGACAGCACCTCTCTGACGAGGAAACTGTCGCTTCCCATCCTTGCGATGGGGCATCCCGAGCTGAATCGGGGAGAATATCACAACTGCACCACTCTACCCGAAGTCAGGCCAGACGGCCGGCGACGAGGAGGGGCGGGACTTATCGATCCCTGAGGCTGGACCCGAGTCGAAATGCCCGGGCGTTCCTACGTACTCCATCAAGATGGAGATCAAGCCACACGTAGTTCTGAGAGTGCAGTTTAACGTCATGCAGGACGTAGGACCCCATTTGGGGTAGATCTTAGTTTAGGGTCTTAGAGCTCGGACCATAAGGGCTGGATCTTAGTTTAAGGTCTTAGAGCTCGGACCATAAAGGTGGAGGATCTTAGTTTAAGGTCTTAGAGCTCGGACCATAGGGCTAGAGGATCTTAGTTTAAGGACTTAGAGCTCGGACCATAAGGGCTAGATCTTAGTTTAAGGTCTTAGAGCTCGGACCATAAGGAGAGATCTTAGTTTAAGGTCTTAGAGCTCGGACCATAAAGAGAGATCTTAGTTTAAGGTCTTAGAGCTCGGACCATAAAGAGAGATCTTAGTTTAAGGTCTTAGAGCTCGGACCATAAAGAGAGATCTTAGTTTAAGGTCTTAGAGCTCGGACCATAAAGAGAGATCTTAGTTTAAGGTCTTAGAGCTCGGACAATAAAGAGAGATCTTAGTTTAAGGTCTTAGAGCTCGGACCATAAAGAGAGATCTTAGTTTAAGGTCTTAGAGCTCGGACCATAAAGAGAGATCTTAGTTTAAGGTCTTAGAGCTCGGACCATAAAGAGAGATCTTAGTTTAAGGTCTTAGAGCTCGGACCATAAAGAGAGATCTTAGTTTAAGGTCTTAGAGCTCGGACCATAAAGAGAGATCTTAGTTTAAGGTCTTAGAGCTCGGACCATGAGGACTCAAAGTACGCCGCATCGCGGTCCTATCCCCCGGATATGCGAAGATGCACTGAGGGATAGTGTCAAGAGTGTCGAGGTTTCGCCTGGTCAGAATGGGAGGTGGAAAATGTGAATCATGCAGCCATTCACTCGAGGACTGGGGGCACCGGAGTAACGATATGGGAGTACTGCCGACCGTGGCGGAAAAGCAGCATCAATATCGCACTAACCGTTGGTGGAATGAGGCAGCAAACGAGCATCGACCGCTCAATCGCAGGATTCATATCGATTTGCTGCCCGAGGCCATTGGGGGTACCGGCCCGAGTCGGTGGGAGAGCACTGAGGCATTGTGTCCGAACCGTTCGCGGGGGCTCCACCCAGGGCGTAGACGATGGGTCCGAATGAAAGGGAGCACGAAGCCTGAAAAGTGGAGGAAACCTGACCAAGCGGATCCTGACCCTCCTGGCAATAAACCAGAGTACTCTTGACACCGGTGGACCACTGCAAGGGGTCGGGGAACACGCCTTGAGGGTGACCTGAAGGCGGCGGATTCCCCAGAGAAGGGGGAATCTCTAAGAGGTGGGGGGCTGGACCCGAAGTTTCAAACATCCGGGCGTTCCTACGTATCCCATAAGGATGGGAATCAAGCCGCACGTAGTTCTTGAAGCGCGGCGCAACACAATCGGGCACCAGCGCGGGGAAGAGTGCGGGTCTGACCCTCGCACACAAAAGGAGCGGCATTTGATATTTCTTGTTTGTCCTTAAAGATGAATGGTTTTTCTTTGTGCGGCGACATGCCTGTGATTGAGAAATCTCTGGCGTCGCCGCAATAATCAAGCCACGGAAGGCATTGATGAATGGCGTGGTTATTAACCAGCGCCCAACATGAGTGTCCCCTGAGGGGAACATCACGATGCAGTGCCGTTTTCTCGTCGGGCGGCCAAGACGATCACAGTTTACGGTCGTGTGGTAGGACCAGACAACACAGTTTAAGGTCGTGTGGTTCGGACCATTCAACACAGTTTAAGGTCGTGTGGTTCGGACCATGGAGGAATCCGCTTACCGCGGTACGGCGGACACGGCGGAGGTGGGAGCATACCCAGCCCTGCGGTCACGCACGATTCCAGGAGAAGAGTCTTGGGATGGGGGTCTGCGTATGTCCATCACCCGAGGGGCAGAGATGCTAGCCTCCAGACATACTGGGCTCAGAACGCGATTGTTCGAGCGACTCCTCCCTCCTTATGGGGACGAGGGTCCAGCTACCCATGGCCCTTGGGGAGAACATCCGCATATATCCTTGGTGCTCAGATCATGGGATCCTCGAACGACATCATTACCCTGGTTGGTCTGCCTAACGTGTAGAGGCGTACCGGAGGTCAGTATGAAGAGAGTGTCAAGATCCCACTACAACGCACAAAGGCGGAGTGTGATGAGGACTGCGCAACCAATGTTCAGAGCCTGAGAGAGCTGACATGGCGATCAAGGACGTTGCTGACGCATTCGCAACACAACATCCGATCGCGTCAGCCTAAGACGGGGCAAGCAAATGAGCATCAACCGCTCAATCGCAGGATTCATATCGATTTACGGCCCAAGACCCGCCGGTAAATCGACCCGGAGCGGTGGGAGAGCACTGAGGCATCATACCCAAACCGCTAACGAGGATCCCTTTGAGTGAAGGCTCGAATAAGAGGAAGCGCGAGGCCTGACAAGCAAAACAGGACTTGTCGGGATTGAATCTGACACTACGAGTCATAGACCGAAGTACCCAAAACATGTTAACAGATCTCCGGAAAGGGTCGGAGGACTCACCCTGAGAGCAACCAAAAGAGGGCAGATCCCCGTGATCAACCAAGAGACGGGGCTGGACCTGAAACACAAGCGTCCAGGCGGTCCTACGTATCCCATAAGGATGGGAATCAAGCCATACGTAGTTCTTGAGAGGCAGTTTAACGTCATGCAGGACGATGAGGGGTGTGAGGTAGTCCCACACACGGGGGAGGCGTACGGCGCGGCCAGTAGACCGACGTGAATGAGGACATAATCCCCCGCTCACGCGATACGCCTCGCACAAAAAGGAGGGGAACTGGGGCCAGAGGCCCAACGCGGGATAGAGATTCCCGGGAAATGGGGCTGGGCCTGAAACATGAATGTCCAGGCGGTCCTACGTATCCCATAAGGATGGGAATCAAGCCATACGTAGTTCTTGAAGTGCAGTTTAACGTCATGCAGGACGATGAGGAAAAAAGAAGGGGGGAGCAGAAGGCATCCCCAAACGTGGGGGGGCGTACAGCGTGACGAGCAAACCGACGTGAATGAGGGCATAGCCCCGCACTCACACCATACGCCGCACACCCGGGGGCAACTGGGCCAAGGGCCCGAGATGGGATGGAAATTCCCGAAGGATGGGGCTGGGCCTGAAACATGAATGTTCAGGCGGTCTTACGTATCCCATAAGGATTGGAATCAAGCCGCACGTAGTTCTTGAGGGGCAGTTTTACGTCATGCAGGACGAATGCTGAACAGTTTAACGTCTTGTAGCTCGGACGTAGTGCAGTTTAGCGTCATACAGGACGAAACACTTGGCAGTTTAACGTCTTGCAGCGCGGACGAATGCTGAACAGTTTAACGTCTTGTAGCCTGGACGAATGCAGTTTAACGTCGTGCAGGACGTGGTGCAGTTTAACGTCATGCAGGACAAAGTGCAGTTTAGCGTCATGCGGGACGAATGAACACTCAGGCAAAGTATTGCTTGAGGAACCTAGCGTTGGTGGGAGGAGTGACACGCTCACCATCCATAGTCGCTAGGGAGTACGCGCCATTGGGATAGACCTTGTGGACAACAAAAGGTCCCTCCCACTTGGGCTCCAACTTGGGTGGCTTCCTGCCAGGGATCATTGGTGCTCTTAGGGCCAGCACTAGGTCACCCTGCAGGAAGGATCGGAGGCGAACCTTCTTATTGAAAGCTCGAGCCATCCTGCTTTGATGCCTCTCCAAGTTGTGCAAAGCACGAAGTCTATTCTCATCCAGTGCTTCCAACTCGACTAGACGGGCTTCAGCAACTCTGTCCGGCGCTTGCTGGTCGTAGACCGCAGTGCGCAAGGACGGTAACTGGATCTCGATGGGCAGGACGGCCTCAGCTCCATACACCAGGGAATAAGGGGTCATCTGGGTGGAATTGCGAGTCGTCGTCCGATAAGCCCAGAGGGCGTTGGGGAGCTTGTCCGGCCAACTCTTCTTGTTCTGACCAACCATCTTTTGCAGAATGTTAGAGAGGGTTTTGTTAAACGCCTCGATCTGTCCATTCGCCTGCGCATGATAGCGAGATGTATGGTTCGAGCGGATGTTATACTTGGCGTACAACTTCTTCAACTCGGCTGCTCGGAAATTGGTTCCGTTATCCGTGAGGATAGCGTGAGGCACTCCAAATCGATAGATGATGTTGGAGGTCACGAAGTCAGCGATCGAACAGGATTTGACCTCTCTGAGCGGAATCGCTTCTGCCCATTTGGAGAAGAAGTCCGTGGCGGTCAGAATGAACCGGCACTGGCGAGCTGTCGCCGGCGGGTAAGGTCCCACAACGTCCAGTCCCCAGACTGCAAAGGGCCAGGAATACCTTGTGGTATGGAGAGGCTCCGGCGGCCGATGCACAAAGTTCGCATGAACCTGGCACGCATGGCACCTCCTGGCGTACTCGATGCAGTCATGGATCATAGAGGGCCAGAAGTATCCCAACCTCCGAATCTGGTGGGACAGCTTCGGCCCAGTCTGGTGGGCGCCATATGAACCAGCATGAACCTCTTGCATGACTCGTGGGATCTCGACTCCCTGAAGGCAACGGAGGAGAACACCATCAAACCCGCGCTTGTAGAGGATCTGCTCCAGACCGGGACTGCTCTGGAGGACAAACTGCGATGCGCGGCGTCGAACTTGCTCGCGCTCGGCCCGATCTGACGGAAGAATGCCATGTTGGAGGTACTCAACCAAAGGCGCCCTCCAATCACGGGCTGATTCGACTGCTATATCTGGGGTACTCGGGGCTCCGGGCATAGGGGCAACCGTGGTGAGGTTACTTACCAACGGGCTGCGATCTTCTTCCGGGATAACGGGAGCGATGAGCCTGCGGCGCGTCACGCGGACGATCAGGTTGTCCTGTTCAGGTTCCGCAAGTGACGCAGCCAGGCTGGCCAAAGCATCTGCTCGACCGTTCTGCGACCGGGGAACATGGACAATTTTCGGCCGAGAAGGGAACCGGGCCATCAGAAGAAGGGTGCACTCCAACAATGGCACAAGTTCCGGCTTCCTGACAACGTAGTCGCCATTGATCTGCTTAACGACCATCTCGGAGTCCCCTTTCACGCACAGACGGGGCACGTCGATCTCGAGAGCCAACTCGAGGCCGGTGATGAGGGCATGGTATTCCGCCTCATTGTTGGTACAGCCCTCTGACAACAGGAAAGAATATGGCAGCACGGCTCGCTCCGGGGTAATGAAGACGATACCCAGGCCCACTCTGTTGAGCTTAGGATTATCGAGTCTTCTACCAGTGGGGATCCGGGAGGCACCGTCAAAGTGCATCTGCCAGCATGGATCGGCATGATCGACCGAGAGAATGGTCTCATCAGGAAAGCCTAGATCCAGCGGCTGATCCGCGGAGGTTGGGTGAGCTGCCAGAAAGTCTGCCAATGCCTGCCCTTTGATGGCCTTCTGAGACACGTACCTGATGTCGAACTGCTGGAGAATCACAGCCCACCGCGCTAGACGGCCAGTCAACATAGGCCGGCTCAGGATATATTTCAACGGGTCTACCCGAGAAACCAACTCTACCTCATGGTGCTGCAAGTAGTGTCGTAATTTCTGTACGGCAAATACGAGCGCCAGGCAGCTCTTCTCGATGGGGGAATACCTAACTTCCGCGTCGAGGAGCATGCGACTGAGGTAATAGAGGCTATTCTCTGTTCCCTCGTTGTTCTTCTGGGATAGAAGGGCACCAAGGGACCGTTCCAGGGCGGTCACATAGAGGACCAGCGGCTTCCCGGATACGGGCGGCATCAGAACCGGAGGTTGAAGCAGGTACTGCTTGATTTCCTCAAAAGTGGTCTGACACTCTTTATCCCATACATATGTGACACCCTTCTTCATGAGCCGAGAAAAGGGCTTACACTTGCCGGCCAGATTCGCGATGAATCGGCGTATATAGGCTAAGTGGCCTTGGAACCCTTGCAGTTCCCGGATGTTACCCGGGGGAGGCATTTGGCTAATCGCCCTGATCTTCTCTGGGTCGATCTCAATACCCCGGTATCTTACCACAAATCCAAGGAACTTTCCGGAGGTGACCCCGAAGGCACACTTCAACGGGTTCATCTTCAGGCAGCGAGACCGGAGGAAGCCGAACACTTTCTCAAGGTCTTTGAGATGGTCCTGACGCTGGCGCGATTTGACCACCAAGTCGTCGACGTAGCATTCCACCAGTGTGCCGAGGATTGGCTTGAATATGCGGTGCATCGCCCGTTGGTAGGTGGCTCCTGCATTCTTCAGGCCAAAGGGCATGACCCGGTAACAAAAGGTACCTTGGGGGGCCCTAAAGGCAGTGAACTCCTCATCCTCAGGGGCCATCCGGATTTGGTTGTATCCGGAGTATCCATCCATAAAGGAGAGGGCTTGGAACCCTGCTGTGGCGTCAATCAACAGCTCTGTCACTGGAAGGGGAAAATCATCCTTCGGACAGTGGCGGTTGAGATCGCGGAAGTCGATACAGACTCTGATCTGCCCGTTCTTCTTCCTGACCGGCACAATGTTGGCCAGCCATTTGGGGTACTGGACTTCCCTCACGAAGTTGGCTTTGATAAGCTTGTCAACTTCGGCCTCGACCATGGCACCGTGGGACGGGTGCATCTTCCTGGGAGGCTGCTTGAACCCGCGATGGTTCGCCGGGAGACCAAGGCGGTGGACGGCTACCTGAGGATCTAGCCCCGGCATCTCATCATAGCCCCAAGCGAACACATCACGGTGCTGCCTGAGAAAGTCCACGTACTGCTGCCGCTCCTCAGAGGGCATGGCGGCACTGACCAATGTGGGTCTTGGATCTGCCTCGGTTCCAAGGTTCACCTGTGCTAACTCATCGACCGTGGCGGGGACGCCCTCCTCAAAGGCTGGGGGTGCATCTTCCACGTCCTCTCCACTTGGGGAGGGATCATCCACGGGAGAGACTGCGTTGGAAACTGCATCGGGGCCACCAGATCTTGCTGGGCCGCTGGTGCTGGCACGGGCGGTCGCGGCCGTCTCATCAGGAGACTCGCGGACCGTCAAGACCATGGCGACGTCCAACCGGTGAATCGGGAGGACGTAAGCGTCATCCAGACCTGCCCAGGGATCGCTCGCAACAGCGACAGGCTCAACCTCACCTGCCAGGATCTGCTTGTCCTTGCTCTTGTAATAGTCCGCGTCCAGATAACGGGCTTCACATGAGGCAAAAGGAGAGGCATCTCCTTGAAGCACGCCCACTCGACCATTAAGGGAGTATTTGAGGCATTGGTGGTATGATGAGGGAACCGCCGCATGAAGGTGGAGCCATGGCCTGCCCATCAATGCGTTATACGCAGTGTCCTGAGAGACTACCATGAATTCGGTGTTGGCAACCAAGTCACCGAACTGGGTCTTCAAACGTATCATGCCGACCGGGGTTTGCTCGGTACGGTCATACCCCTGGATCCTGAGGTCGGAGGGGATCAAGTCATCCTCAGACAACCCCAATCTCCGGAGCGTCCGAGTCGGAATCAGGTTGATCCCGGATCCCGTGTCGACAAGACAGCGCCGGACTTCAAGGCCGTTGAACTGGCCAGTAACATACAGCGGACGAATATGTCCCTGTATAGGAGGGTCTTCATCCTTACCAGAGAACGAGATAACCGCCTGACATTCGGCGTCCTCAATCGTTTCGGCGTGAAAGGCCTCTGCAGCCGCAACCTCTGTCTCAAACTGGAGGGGGCTCTTCAGGGCTTCAGCGAGTGCCTCGCGCATCTCAGATGACATGCGCAGAGCCTCAAGGATGGAGAGCCTTGCTGGGATGTCGGCCAAGTGCTTCAGGACATCATACTTTTTGGCCAAGCGCGAGCCCCTGGTTGCAGGAGGTTGCTCTGCGGTTGGTGGCATGACGGGCCTTGCCGGTTGGGTCGGCGGCCGACTGGTGCTTGGCGCATCCCGCTGTTCACTGGTCGCAGTCCGGGAAATGGTCACCGTACTGGAGTCAGGAGGCCGGGATGGACTTGTGGCAGGGCGGAGCTGGTCGCGACGCGGCTGAGGCGGTTCTGCCTGGTCCCACACCACAAACAGTGGCGGAGGCGAATCCGTCATCCCAGGATGGGGGGGCTGCGCACGCTGAGCCCGGTTTTGAGCCTGCTGCCTAGTCTCAGTGGCGTGCACGGCCTGGCTGGAGGTACCAGCTGCTGTGCCCCGGCGACTCCTGCTACTGCGGTTCTTCCGACGGTGGCGACGACCGGGGACGCTAGGGAGGTCCACCTGGTGTTCTTCAACATCGGGAACCGAAAAGGGATTTACCAGCTCGACGGTGTTAACCGAAGCGTACCCAATAAACGTGGGGGGGAACCCAGGCCATCGACGTCGTGAGACGGAGTGCCCGATTTCCCTTCCCCAGCCCCTGGCGGGTAAGACTGAATGCTTGGCCGGGCAACATGCCGGTCTTCCAACACCTCTGAAAGCCATCGGTCTTCGTATCGAGGAGAAGAGATTCACGTCGGGTTCACCATTTTTCTGTTTCGGTGCGGATGTGCGTCGGGTTACGCTGTTCCGCCAGGACGCGTTCGCGCGTGCACCCGTCAACCTGAGGGGATGGGCGCGCGGCTTGTGGTCCCGCAGTCCCGCTTTCCAAGGGCGGGCAGCATCCGTCCCTTATTCAGGGGCGTCTGCTCCTTGATCGAAACCGGGATGATGGGATGTCGGCTCCTCCTTCCTTGGACGTCTCCTCGGAACTCGTCGCCTAATCCGGGTCTCCCTCATAGACTTAAGAATGTTCGTGAATCTCGTTCCCGGCGCCATATCTTCATGGACACCGGTTAATTACGCTGCTTCCGCCCGGACGCTCCAAGGAGTCTGGGCGGGGCAGCAACCTGCGGTGAGAAGGCCGGGTGGCTCTGGGTGCTGGGGGCGTGTCGTAACACTGCGGCTCTGCACGTCTGTCTTCCGTCCCTAATAGGGCTTCTCGAAGGCATGATGGCCTGAGGCATCCCGCACTGGGTGCGAGGAACTGTGTCACCTGAGGTTTTCCTCAGCTTCCCGTGTTTAACACGGGGTATGCCGCGAGTTTAACGTCCAGCGGGGACGACATCGGACCGATCAACACGAAAAGTGGATCAGATGACAGAACCCCTTGCGGGGAACCTCCGACGCTGGGGCCAGCACATGGGCGGCTTCCCAAGTAACGTGGAGTGGAGTGAAGTGGCATGACCCCACCGGGATGTGGCGGCCCGGGTAAGGATCAGGATGGATGATGGAGTGGAGAGCTTGGACCCCGTAGGGGCTTCCTACGTACCGCGCGTTAGCACGGATCAAAGTCGACGTAGTTCGGGTATACAGTTTAACGTCATGCTGGACGTCGGCAAGCCGACTCACGAAGAGGTCGAGGCCGCCGGGCGGAGGATTGAACCGAACCACCTCGCACAGAGGGGGATGGAACGGCCGGGTGGATCACAGTTTCACGTCATGCTGGACGATAAAAGGAAAAATGGAAAAGGGGGGTTGTGGCGAGGCACCGCGGAGATACACGCGGGCAGTCTCCCACAGGGGCGGATTCATAGGTGAATCGACGCAAGCGTGAACCCTGGAGGGGTCCACTGATGGACGAACCGACGTAAATACGACCGGGACGACCAGGTGGTGGGCTTGAACCTCGGGGAGGCTTCCTACGTACCCTGTATAGAAGACAGGGATCAAAGTCCACGTAGTTCATTCTGTCAGGACTTACGCACTTGAGGCAGCCCGGTTGCGGCAAAACTCAGTTGGAAGGGACTTGGACCGAAAGCAGAAGACACCTCGATCCCAGTCATACCCTCTACTGGCTTCGGCCGTGGGGAGGCGCAATAGAGATACACATGTGCAGCCTCCCACGAGAAACTAGGGGTTTGTAATACCCTGCCCCCGTAGGGAAAAGCCACTCCCATTAAATCGCCCCGAAAGCGGGACAATCCCGACATCCCTGCAGAGACGAGCGGGTGGGGGCCACATCCAAACCGGGGGAGATCCTGCGTGCAGAGCACGGGATCAGATGAAGCGGACGGTTTAACGTCTTGCCGGACGAAGTACAGTTTAACGTCGTGTGTTGAGGACGAGGCGGACGGTTTAACGTCTTGCCGGACGAAGTACAGTTTAACGTCGTGTGTTGAGGACGAAACACTTGGCAGTTTAACGTCTTGCAGCGCGGACGATGGGGCTAGGAAGTTTAACGTCGTGCAGCTTGGACGGATGTGCAGTTTAACGTCATGCTGGACGAATATGCAGTTTAACGTCATGCTGGACGTATGCGCAGTTTAACGTCATGCAGGACGAATGCTGAACAGTTTAACGTCTTGTAGCTCGGACGTATGTGCAGTTTAACGTCATGCAGGGCATAGGTTGTCGGACGATGGGTGCATGTCACTTCGCACGAACCTGGAGGGCCGCACGGGAAGACAACGCACGGTGCGGGCACCCAGGATGAGGAGCATCGGGCGCCACGCAGGCAGGTGCCCTCAGGGGGTCGAGGGGACGACCCTGGCAGATTGCGCGCAAGAAGGAAGCTTTGCGCGCAATACTGCGGGCCGGCGCGCAATCGGGGCGGCTGGCGCGCAATTGGGCCAGTGCCTTGCGCGCGGATGCTTGAGATTGCGCACACCGGGCTTCGGATAGCGCGCGGGGGCAACGGCTCATTCTCTAATGAATGGCCACTTGAAAGAAGGGGGGGTGCGCGCAATCGGGCCGGATTGCGCGCACCCCGGGGGCAATTGCGCGCAAGCGGGTTCTTTTGCGCGCAAAGGCCTTAGGGTGAGTTTTTATTCAAATGAAAGGAGCCAGCGGGGATTGCGCGCGAAGGCGGACCCCGAGGCTTCCTTGCGCGAAAGAAAGGAGGTTACCTGAAGTTCGTCATTGCGCGCGGAAGGGGTTGAATTGCGCGCACGAGAGACGTTTCGACTTCCAGCAACCTTTGAAACGTTGGGGGTCGCCTTGTATTTATAGGCAACCCCGGGCGCGGAATCCAGGGTGCGAGCGCGAAATTCTCCTCACGGGCGCGGAATCGGGCGCGGCGCGCAAGGGAGTCGCGCGGACCCGCGGCGCGCAAAATTGCGCGCCGGACCGGCGCATTGCGCGCATCCCGGGGGGTCTGCGCGCGGAACATCGCCTTTGCGCGCGGGCCTCTGGAATTCCGCGCTAGGCCTCCGGGCCCTCCGAAACGTTCTTCCGACTCCAAATATCACTTCGCTTTCCGCACCCGGAGCTTCGTTTGGGAACAACGGACTTTTCCGGCGTCTACAACAGTATACTTGGATGACCCACACAGTTTTCCATTACATTTCACCAATGATGAAAATTCCCAAAGAACTCTAAAAACATTAAATTTTACCTTAACATACCAAATAATATATACATATATATATATAAAACATATGAAAAAACTATATATATATATATATATTTGAAATTGATGTGAGGATGTGACTGGATTAGAATTAGATTATCTAGAGTTCTGACTAGTACACCTACCATAGAAAAAAGTTAAAATATTTCATTATCAAATTAAATATTTGTGTAAGGAAATGAAATAAAACTATACCAAAACAAATTTATAAGATACAAGTTTAGAAATTGAATATTATATCTCAGAAGCCATGGTTCCTCCATGTGTTTTGTCTCCTTGACTGGGGTTGGGTGAATCGAAGTAGAAATTAAAAATATAAATTTTCCCACTCATGAATGTAAAATAATTAGGTTTTAAAAAATATGAATAGATCATATTGCAAAAATTATATTTTTAATGACAAATAAATCCCATATAAGTTTAAACATAACCATGGTATACTATACAATAATGAATAAAAATCACTTCAATGTTAAAAATTATACAAAAATGTATATATTAATATTGATTAAACTAATTCAAAATATATTCAATGGATTTTTCTTATTCACATTAAGAGATATATTAAATTTAATCATAATGTGTGAAGAGAATTTGTAAACCAATAATTTGTATACTGGTTACACATTAAGAACATCATTGACCTTACCAATAAAAATATTAAAGATCTGAATGAGGATATTCATTAGAAACCCTAAGAGAATACAAGAACTCAATACCTTATAACATCATCAATCAACCTAATTGAATATAAATCCATCATTTATATTTCATCAGATATCAATTTTAAGAAATAGAATATTCATATTCATATAATTTCATCGATCTCATAGGATAAATAGAGACAAATATAATAAGAAAAAAATTGAGTTTCTACATCAAAATACACACAGAAAAGAAGTTATAGGTATCAGACCTAAAACATTAACAATGAAAATATCCTTATAATATTGTAGTGTATAGATTTATGTATTATAATTCCATATTCTACATTCTGTGAAGCCTTAATATGAATTTAGGGAGTATATTGTGGAAACTCACTAATAGTAATGAAAATGATTCATGTTAAATTTTAATAAACATTAATTTATATCTCTTTCCTCTATTTAATTAATTTAATTGTAGATTAAATTTCTTTTGGGATATACATGTTTCAACATCACATCACTAAAACATAGGTAAAATAAAATTTATGCCTGTATAAGAATCAAAACTAACAAAAATAAACTATAATTAAATGTAAACAAATGCATATTTATAATTCATAAAAACAATGCATCGTGGATATTTAATTTTTTTATAATTTACCTACTTGAATCTCATAAAAAGGAGGAACTAAGAGACTAGGGGCTCCCACCTAATAAACCTATATACTATATATGGGGTGTCCTTAGTTATTTCTGAAGGGGCCTCACATAGATGTTAAAGGCCACCAAGCTAAGTGCCTATTAACTTAGAACTCAAAAGTAGAATAGAATTTGACACATGAAGCCTCATTTAAATATATATATATAAACATATATTATTTCATATTAGTCATAATAGTTCTTAGATCCTCCAAAAGGTTCCATTCATAGGTTACCTACTTGTGTTATCTATATACCCAAGTCAACTACTTGTTCACCCCACATGTCTAGGTCACCAATGTGAGTAACCCATTTTCCTTATTCACAATGATCGGAACCCCATTTATCCTTGATAATATTATAGGTTCCCAATATTCTAGGTCATATATCTAGGCTCCCCACACACACATGTAACATATCCTGGTACCTCATTCTCCCGGTCACCTACCTAGGTTCCCTTCATTGTAGGCCTCCATGACGACCTCTTTAAATATGTGAATAGGTTTTTCATGACTCATTAACAACACTAAATCATATATTCCCTTGATAAAGGGGATTTTAAACCCCATAAGTGACCATCCCCATGTTTCTACCTATCCAATAGGACCATAAGGGTGTTAAGAGTTATATAAACCATTTATACTAAGGGTATCATTTTTTAGGTAATTGGTGGAACATCCCAAAGCTCAAGATGATCAATCTAGATATCAAAATTTCTTCTCTAAAAATATCCATCGTTTTTATATAAAATGTATCTAACTAATTATCCATTTATGTATATGGGAATATAAGTTAATATAAGTCCAAACCCATACAAATTGGTTCACATCATCCAAGAGTATAGTTTTCATTCCTTATAAAGTTAGTAATATATAGAATATGAATTTTCAAATATAATAATCCTATATGATATAATCCCTTATCATATTCATTATAATGATATCATTCATTAGATACCCTTAAATAATCTATTCATTTACAAGTATCTGATTAGTTTTAGGCCACAACCATTTCATATTTTGTCCAGTTACCAACATACATGATAAACCAGAGAGGGGAACTCATGTGTAAGCCCATCATAAACTATTTCTTGGATAATTTCATCTAGATATCCCTGATCTAGGACATTGAACTTCATGAAATTTATCAATTTACCTATGAAGTTAGAATTCATTATATATGTACTTATTTCTTGACCTTAAATCATGAGACACCATTGGTCCTGAATGGACATCCATCGAAGGCACATAGTAGGTATTGGATGAAAGATATTAAAAGGCACACCATCAGTTCCAAATGCATAACCATAAAAGGAATATCAATATTCATTAATAAAAATCCATAAAATGAACTATTATTGTTCTTTACCCTTTACCATATATGGTATAACATGTGACCCTAAGTAGAACTCAACTATATAAGTAATGATTCTCTTTATAGGGATATGTTGGAATCCCTTCATAGTTTTTATAAAAACATTACAACTACTTTCACATTCCTATATGGTGATAAATTCCAAGGTTCCCAACTGTGTGGTTTTAATCGATATAATAACTAAATAAAAAATTATATACAGATAACCTCATCTAAATAAAATTGTTTACATCAATGCATGGTAATGAAAAATTACGTTTATTATGAATGTTAGTAGTAATTTTCACTGAGAAAAAATTCATGAATTTGTGTCCAATCTATACATGAATACCATGTTGGTAAATATTATCAAATAATGGATAAGCTTACACAACATCCTATCGAATTACACGTAATCCAATGTGTCTTTGTTATGTACCTGTTAAGACCTGAATTCATAAATAAGGTCAACAATGGAAATAAAATTATTGTGCATCGAGCATGTGGGAGAAAAAATTAGTGACCCCAATTTGAAATTATTTAATTATGGATGAGATCAATTTATGCGGAATTTTTCAATAACACTAAACTGATGGGTTCCTTGTATTTTTTTTCAATAAGATATCTTGACCCACAAAAATTGGATTGATAAGTAAATTGTCACACATAAATCTTCTTAGATAGGATATCAGTAACTACATGAAACATTATTCTACTAAACTCCAATAACTAATTCACCAGAATTGAAGCTCAACTAAAATAAAATTCATGGATCTAACACCCAAACATAGGTTTCCATGAACATTTCACCTCAAGTTATAGTTTATTAATGTTATGGGATGCGATTATCTTCTCAGTGAATATAATAGGACCATGAATGTGTCTTATAAATACTTTCAATTGATAAAAACACATATTTCATCCTACCAATAATGGTCCATGAAGAAGGAAGAGTCCCTTGACAATATTATAACATATATTCCATACATTAAAGTGGTATAGGAGGAAATCAATTTAATATTCATTACTATTTATAGATTCAAATGATATACCCCACCAAAGTCCTTCACTTCAAGATTTTCTTTCCCTTAGAGGCTCATGAATATATTAAGGAGGTCACTCTTGAGATCCCAACCATGGATATCTAAACCTAGCCACCATGGAAGAATAAACATTTATGGAATATTTTAACTAAATATTTTGTGAAAATATATATCACCATTAATTCTTAAACATATTAATCCCAAAGACATATTTTTAAAATAAATAACAAGATTACATGGAGGGATCCAACTCATAATGTTGGTTTCCATAACTATGTTACCCTGATATGGATCAGGGGTCAGTCATTGGACTCCAAATACAAATCATCCATAAGTTATTAATATTAGAGAAAATTAACAAATTGGGAGTAGGTCCTTACAAATATTGATATTGATATCCTTCTGGATCTTCAGAATATTATGATTGTGGCCTGAAGATCTTCAAACACTTCATAAAAATAGAGGGTAATTATATCTACAAAGGAACTTCTCAAGATTCTGTGATTATTAAATATAGAGGTTATCCATATACAATCTATTATGATGGAACTCTGGAAAATACAATATCTAAAAACTCACATGGCTCTCCAAGTAGTATTTACTATAAAGGTCCTCTCTAAAGCTCCATATACAATAACTCTAGAATTATACCATAGATTATCACTTGTGAAGGTTCTACTCACTGTTATATTTCATGTAACTCTATAGAAACTCCTCAGAGAATATTTTTTTAAGGTCAACCTAGAAGTTCCATTTCTGACAAACCTAGAATCCTAACCCGAGGATTGTGTTATAGAGGTCCTAGACATGAAAATATAAATATATGTCATGGAGTAATATAAAATGAATCTAGTTTCAATGATCCTACTTGAAATAAAAAAATGGACCAATAATGTGGTTCTTCCTTTTAGACCTCATCTTAAATTAGTGTCCATAGAGTCCCTCATAATGGAAACCAAACTAATGACCATATAAATAATTCATAAAGAGTGCATTATTGAGGTCCTATTTAGGAAAAGGAAACATGTCAACATAAATCCCACAACATGAATGATATCAATAAAAAATTAATCATTGATTCCCTCCCTATGGAAACCAAAAAAACAATATAGGAGTTCTTCCAATGGAATATGTTATAGAGATCCTCCTGGTGAAAAAACATTATTCTAGAATGGACGTCCTCCCCATGACGATGAACTAGGAAAACACCATAGAGGTTCACAACATAGTGATAACATGGATGGTCCTTTTTATTACCTATTTTTATGGAACAATGTTCCTACCCATATTAAGGATACTCTAAACTTCCCACCTATCATGATACACTTTAAAAATCCAGGATATCCTCATTAGGAACAACATTATCAATCAATGGTGTATAATATTATTTTACATTAAGTCCATAAAGATGATAATTATATGTGCCTCTACCAGATCGTATACCCTTCGATGAAACTAAGGATGTTGTGAATGATCTTAATTCTCTTAAAAAATTTGTGGTGAAATCATAATTATGGTTGGATTAGGTTGAAGAACACCTCAAAGTGGATAAAGATAACCTTATAGAAATGTGGAATGATTTTTATGTGAATATGGTCAATGTCTTCTTCTAGACCATTTCCACTCCATAGTATGAAATACCATATGTTATGAATGTGGAATGAATTACCTACATTGTTTTTTTCTTCTGAGTAAATATCCATAATCTCTTGACTAGATAACATCCTTATTGTGAGTATTTCAACAATATCAATATGTTAAATGAGCTTTGATACTGAGCCAATAGATCCTCCCTCCTAGTGGATCATGTTCTTGTGTTAAAAAAATATGGATGTCTCAAGTGTTCTTGGATCAAAATTTCAAGGTCTCATCTCTTGATTATCATCAATATCCCACTTGATATATATATCCAATGGTGGCACAAATATGGTTCATGAAATTTTACCACACTTATTTACTAATATGTTTTATTGGAAAAATTAACTTATACTTCAATATCTTTGAACCATTTCATAGAAATTAACTCATCATATGATAGTTTTTCTATTCAAATATTTCCCTAAATTCCAAAATATCATATAAAACATGATTTTTGGGAGAATTACATGGATAGGATCTCACATCAAGCTTCCATGAAGGTCAAGAAGATGTGTGATTTCTGGAAAATGTTTCCAGTAACCATAGATCTACCCATATAGTGGGGTAAATATCACAAAAAGATAGAAATACATCTATATCATTATAATATAATCATTAATGGTCATGAAATACACAATATAATTCATAGACGGAGTAAAAGATAAAACCCAACCCATATGGTTTAGCACATTTTTACCACCACAATCATTTATTGAATAATCAAATACACACTATGCCAAGACTATAATGGTGGTAGAGAAATAAAAACGAATTCACATATGTATGTTGGAATCATTACCACCCCTCAAATAAATAATTCAATATTTTCTATAATGCGACAATAAATACAAGAAATACATCAATAAATTTTATACATCATGGTCCATATCTATTTTTAAGATCACCTTCAATGTTAATTGTTTGATCCACCCAATGTATTAACATTTAAATATGATTTTGAGAGTGCATAAATTGAAAAGGGTAAAACAGTATAGGTATCACAAGTCAAAAAAGAAGCACTATGAAATAATATGTGAAGTTGGATTGTGACTTTACCCACAAATGTTTTTCAGATAACGATGAATTCCCATTCTACGACAATGTAGATCACTATATGATATACATTAAATTATTCACATAATTATATTTCCATAAAATAATTATATAAAAAATTGTAATATGAATTTAATATATAAAGATATTATGATTATGTATCTATTATGATCATAGTGCACACTGAAATTCATGAAGAATGACTGAACAATAGAAATCTAAGCCATACCAATGCTCTGGGAAATTCTAGGAATATTTAGTTACCAACTAATTGTAGATAATAACATAACGATAATGTGAATGGTGTTTCTATATCCAAACCCCACTCACCACATGGATAATGTAATCCCCATTGTAATAAAGACAATGTTTCCAAATATGAAATTGAATTAGGGAAGCTAAGCTGAATCAATGTTTAATTTTTCAAGGAAAATACAGTCATTATTTGACACTCAAAAAACATGACCAATAACTCACCTCTATAAATATACATTCATTGAGAAGGAATTTATTGACTAATGAGACCGAGGTCTAGTAACCTGGTAGAATGATGGACCTGAAAACCTGTCTATCTAAACCAGTTAGTCATGGACACCCGAAAAATATCTTTTCCTAGGGAATCAATCACCACAATTTCATGAATTTTAACTCAAGGAAGACACAATATAGATATAAATAAAATATTTATATAATAAAAACATTTCAATTTCCTACATTACTTCCACTCTAGTTTCATTCCCAGTAAAATTCCCACTAAAACTACAAGACGTTATTGAGTACCTTAATTCTTGGATGTAAGACATGTAGGGAAAATGAATGCAAGTATATCCATAAAGGTGATTTGTCTAGACTGGTTGTTTTTGAAACCTCCTTCACCCAAATTTTTTAATCCTACCTTCCTAAAATTTAATAGAACAAGAGATATGAAATTGACCAACATTCATTTTTCATCGTGATGTGGCCTTACAAAGGAACCCCAGATTATATGGAGGTTATAAAACAAAGGTTAATTATGTATACCATGGAATGACCCAAATTAATTTCATATAATAATGTACCATATTTATATATCACCTGTTAAGAAGATATATTACGATATTTTCTCTACCATTTCATCTCCACAGAGATAAAGATTAATGATATCTACCTCTGAAATTGAAATTAATTTGACTTTGAGAATGTTTTAAAACTAATAACTTGGATGAAAGGATTGAACTTTTATTTAACAATGTGGCTAATTCAATAGTATGAATTAATTATATGAATATATAATAAGATAAAATAATTTAAAATTACCCTTATAAAAATTAAATAATATAAGGTGCATGCGGATTTTATATACATAGCGAAACACCTGATGGATGCAGCTTTCTGATTCAATTTTAATTCATGTTCGATGTATTCATGATATGGGAAGAAACATGATTGTGATAAATTTTTTTCCTTTACAAAAAAATTTATATTATTTAATCTATAATAATGAATCCTAATCTTTATCATGTGATTCATCTATTGAGACAAAAAAAAAGAAAAACAGCCATCTTTTGGAAGGAATGAAGAATTAAAATCACTTGAACATTAAAGAATGGAAGAACACTATTTTCCATCCATAAAGTGCATGTTTTATTATTTTTCATCACATACTTATGGAATAAATTGTTTAGAATATTGATGATTAGAAAATGGAATGAATTTAATATGCGTCAAGGATCCAATTACCTCCAATTCCATTATATTATATGTAAAAATATATAATAATGCTTTTTATTCATGGATATAATATATGAAATGATTATCATTAGATAGGAAATGTTTCATAAAACTATGAAACATGTGGCCACTATATTTTATACTTTTTTATAAGAATAATAATAATTGAATGAAATTTTAGAAAGATAGGCACACATAATTGATAAAGAGAAAACTATAAAATCATTCCACTAAGTGCATGTGATCATCATGGATTGAATAAATCAATTTTTTGTATCACTAATTCTCCCATCGATACATAATGATACATCTTAATAGTCATAGTATTCTTGGATTTGAAGTAATCAACCTGGATAAGACACTTCCTGGGAATAAGATATTTTATATTCAAAAATCCAGTCTGGATTCTTCTAGAATTGTTACCCCATAATAAAGAGGATGGGACCCCCAGTGGATCTTTTATTTGTTTATGATTCATAATGTCTCTATTTCACTTAAATTCATTTGAAAAAATCCTTCACTGATGAGGGGAACTTATATGAACCATATCTTCACATCTGTAATTGGGGAAGAGGTCGTATATTCTAGGTTATATGAAATAATGGAGGGCAATAATGATTAGGAATTATTTCTACCAAAACTATATAAATAGTTATAATACATATATAGTCACTCCTGTGATAATAATAAGAAAACGTATATAATCTTTAATCTTATATTAATTATTCAAAACTATTTTTTTGGAAGAACAAATAATAGGATGAAATTTATCTAGTTTATATCGAAACACACGAAGGATGGTTCAATCCAATGAAAGTGTGGACGTGATATAACCTAATTTAATTCAATAGATGGAGCTTTATATGTATACCACCATATATCCTAATACTCAATCTAGGGAGAAACATCAATATAAGTAACATTGGACCCTGGTGAAAAACTAAATTTCTCGAAAACAATTTTCTATCTACCTATCCAAGATATCAATATTTGATTCAATTCTTATTTTAAAAGAACTGGTGGAAGCCCTTATTTTTGTACATCAAATCCCATAAGATTTGGTGACAGAAGTTGTTATAATCATGAAAAGTTCGGCATAGATTAACTTTCCTAACTAACATAATATCATTTACTTAATAGTGCATAAGCAAGAATATAATACATATTGAAACTTAAGACCCCTATATATATATAATTCTGTATGATATTTACATATGATGATCCTTTGTTAATTATGGTTATAAGATAATCCTTATCCCTATCCAAACTATCTGATGTGTTGGCCATAGTGATGTTGACATGTGTCCCTCAAACATGATAATTCATAGATATGAAAAGTGAGATAATAGAGAACTAAAGAGAATGATGTTAAGAACATAATAGAGGGTAAGGCCATAATAATATCATTGTAGTCCACATGGGTATATGATTATCTCTATCATATTTTTATTCTAATAGATATTTAATCTACACACACAATGTTAATTGATTAACTATATATAAATTTTAGAAGAAGGGACTGGGGTACATGAATATTTAATAATTTTTTATAGTGATAAATATGAGAAATGATCCTAGCTATTTATAATAACGATGTGATCTTGATGAAAGCCACAATGACTCCATATGATGTCCAAACAATTTGGGGGTAGGTGTATCTTCCACCCTTCATAATATTGATGAGGAGGAGGAAGATATCCAATATTCTTCTTCAACATATGAGGATTGTTCCTCAACTATAATAGATGAACTCAGATTATTGATTTTGGGTATGAATTATTATCTATTACTATTGATGAATAGCTCATTGATGTATCTTTATAAATAAGATAAATAGATATCTTTTATGATTCAATGTCAAAATATATTAACATTGAGTTATAAATAAATTCATGGGATGGATCCCAATGATGTAACTACCATTTGCGCCTACCAAATGAAAATCATGGCAATAAAATGGCAGTAATGACAATGAATATGACCTAGAATTCCAATGTGAATGATAATATTGTTATGTTAATAAAATACAACTTCATGTGAGATGTTCAATACCAAAAATATGTATCCATTAATTTCAATTTCTTGAAAGGAATTGTTTAATATGTACTTCAATGACATTAAGAACCTCAACCAAAACATTCCAAAGGATGATTTACCTATCTTGATAATTGAGCTACTGATCAATGAACATTTCGATTTCCTTGAATATTCTTTTATGGATGGGTATTCTAAAAACAGAAAGTTCTGAATGGCCCCTAAAAATGTGTAGGAAACTACGTTTTCGGTAACTTAAGGGGTATATTGTTATTATATAATTCCCTTCAATGTAAATTAAACTACAGATACTTATCTATGTGAAATATTTCATATTTTAATATCCATTCAAGGGTATACTGGGATGTTATATATGGTAAATTTAGTGGTCAAATACCAATGATTTTGTTATCATGTTACCTATCTTGAGGTACTATTAAACATGGAATTGTGACATAACATGAAAATTAACTACATAAAATTTGTTTTATGGATGAAAATAAGAAAAATTATTACCTAAATATAATTATATTGAAACATCATAATCAATCCTGAGAATATAATGTTAATAGCTGACATAATACATACTCAAAACCTCAAGGAATTGAGTTTACATCTTAATAAATATAATTAAAATTAGGGTCTTTAAAGATATAATCAATAAAAAGTTTCTTCGCATTTAAAATTTGATTAATCAAGGGGCCACCTGTTAGTGGGAATAATATTTTCAAATATTCATTGATAATATCAAATAATAACTTCATCACCAAATTTTTTTCCCTTATATAAGATAATCCCCTAACATATTTTTTATAATCATAGTGTGATCATTTATTGTACTCCATGATGAAAAGAATGGTATGAGTAAAGAAAATAGTCTTCATTATATAATTAGGACAATATGTAAATGTGAATCTCTATATTTTGTATTGGAATGGAGGTTCCTGACATTGATCTTCATAATGTAGAAGTTGACACCCTATATTCTAAACCATGATGTCCACTTTATCTCTTGACATGATTTTTTTTCATGTACATCTTTATCTGTTCAATGCTAACTTGGAATCTTTAATTGTGGGAAATCATTATTTAGTATTATTGAATTAAATTAATATATCAAATTGTTATCATTTAGAATGTGTTATATGATTATACTACAATACACACTATCCAAAATGAGTTTCTATTACACATTGAGTTCTCAAAATAATATGGGTACTATATCCATTAAAATTCCTTAGATGTGATATTTTTTTTGGTTACTCAAGGATGATAATTTTTAGAATTAATGGTATTATTAATATCAATTTTATTCGAATAGGGATCAGATTTTTATGTTAAGTGAATGAGGTTTTATCACATTCCCCCCCATTGTTAAAAGGATTCACTAAAAATAATGTAGAAAAAACAGAATTCATTATAGTATTGGAATAGGCATTGAAAATAATTGGGGACTTATTAAATATTGAGGATGATTCATTGTTGGTGATAAATAAAATTAATGGATATTTTACCTTCTTAATGTAATTTTTCATTCCCTTTATTTATTATATATTCGGATAAATGGTTTAATTCCACTTAAATATATCACTCTCATATAACTTGTGTTCAAAGAATTACCATGTAGTTTCACTAAACAAAGAAATTATAGCCTAGGAATATCTTGACGGTATTGAGATGATCATTTTCATCAAAAATCGTAGTGTGTTATCTCCATTAATCTATAGTGACATAGACAAAATCAATGACATTTTAGATCAATGTGAACTATAACTCTCAATGATTAATTCCAAAATCAGCATGGCATTTCCCATAGTGAAGTGTCCTCAAAATACTATTCGTTCACCACATCAATCTAAAAATGAAAAAATACCATAAAATAATATAAATTCACCCATAACAATGGTGTGAATTCCATGATTTTCATTTATATGTGATATTTTTCTAGGTTCCACAATCATTACATCGAAGGACTGATGCTCACTGTTAAGAAGGATGATCATTTCGTTTCCTTTAAAGCCAACATTTTATGAAAAAATCAATTCCATAAAATTATCACAACTATATAGTTCTATCCCTCCAATATTCTACACTGTATAGAGTGCTCAAGGGAATTATATTTGTAATAGGTATATACCAATTTTATTTTCCAACCGCTTGAGTTATTTCATATTGTGAAATATATTTATTGAATTTCTTTATAGGGGTTAAATTTCATATGTATATACCTTTAATCCACTACCAATCAATATTATTTTATCCATACTTCCACCAATTTATTCATCTAAATGAGCAGAATCGGTGCCCCTCAATGTACCTGTTATAAATGTTGAAATCAATTTCATAAATAATGTTGTGATTAAAAGATTTATTATCCTTGAAATGATATTTATAGAAAAAATTATCAGTTTATATACTTTCAAATTAAAGAGGACATACTAGAAGTACAATTTTTTTTAAACTATTCATTCCATTATCATGTAGTTGACAAAAGGAAAATACAATATTTCAATAATATTCGATAAAATATCATTAAGATAATAGTATATGAAGAAAAAACTATTGGAATGGAAATCTTCGATGTGATTTATTATCATAACATACTACAAGTTGTACTACTAAATGGGTGAACCCCAATTCAATTTAATACATAACTATGACAATATTTCCTATGATGGATTAGTTTCTCTAATTTAACATCATCATCATCTAAAATCATCATAATAATTATGAAATATAACAAATTTCACTAGATGAGTTAGAGAAACCTGATGAAATAAGGTTCCTTTACACTGTATAATCTATAGGTTCATCAAAATTTCATCAATCTAGAATTAAATGAGAAGGTTCACCTCCACTCATCAATCCATGGAGAATTAATTATTTTTTAGTCATCCCCCATAATTACAATGATTAATTTTTTAAATCATAAGAAAAAATGGAAGGATTTAATTATTTACATAATGTTTACCCCATTGAGATTGGTTATACATAAATTTTGATATTAGTTATACACAAATTTTTTATGAGTCATTTCAGTATAACATATTGTATTACATTATTCAAAAATATTTCATAGTGGAAGGAATGGAAACCATATTAATGAACATATTCCATGTAGGTATTTCCCTAATATAAAAGGTAATGATGTTGGAGTTAGAGATAAAACTGTAGAACAAAACCTTATAACTATATTTGGAAAACTGAATTAGGTTATGAGAAATAACCTTACTTGTAAGAAGCATCTCGATCCAAAATTTAGTATCACAATGTTAGACCACTTAGTGAGAATATAAACTCTATTATTCAGTGGGAAAATAAACCAAATTTTTTGTTGAGAAATGGATAAGTTCCTTAGATAAGATATTACCTTCATTAGGATGTAATGAAAGATAATGGTTATAATGATAGTTTAACATATATTAGGAGATGTAGATAAATTTGGGTCAATAAATCAAAACATAATGGATGGGGAGAAATTCAAAATATTTAATGAAAGGACTTTATGTAAATTTCATTTAAAAATAGTACCATTATGAACAAATAGTGTATATAAATATAAAATAAATAATACTATGATAGAAAGTGGATAATAATTTTTATATGTATGAAACCAAATTTAAATGGTTATGAAGGCATGCCAAAGACTACAAGAATAATCCAAAGGGAATGATTGAGAATTTCTTCATCAGAATAAATATATTTCTATGAATTGAACTACTATCAAAACATTATAATCATACGAGGAAATAATATCTTATTCCACTATTATGGAGAAAGAATCCCTCTATGCACATTTCTTCAAAGAGAAGAAAAATATTAAGAGTGATGATGATTACTATGGAAAAGGAATTAATGAAACAGGGAGGAATGTAAAATATAATTTCCAACTTGAAATTAATTTGGAATGAAACATAATACAATATGATTATTTGGAATGAGATTTTGTTACAAGTGTGATGAAAAGTAGATCAAACATGTGATTGAATGGGGATGAATGAGGCTAGAAATGTCCAACTCTCGAGTTTTAAAGAGATGGGACCCAATGATCACGATTTTCTTATACATCAAAGAAACATTCCATTGAAATAGAAAAGGTGACAATTCCATGCTTATGAAGTCGCAAGAATTTATTTTGATGTTACTAATGATATGAAGTAATGTACTTTAATCATCTACTCAAATTTATTTGAAGCTCCTTTTGATTCTGGATCATCACATTTTTTATATCATCCCAATTTTTAAGATAAATTAGATACTTAAAATTAACCATAACAAGAGAGTTTTTAATCATAACACATTTTTTTATCATTATTCCAAGATAGATGTGCCTTATAGTTTCTTTTATGACAAATAAACATTCTATAAATGATGATTTTGTTATCATAAATATGGTTAATTGTGTTAGAATCCTTGGTATGTGTTGGATTTCAAAATATAAAAAAAAATATTTGAAAATATAATAAAATTACGATTCCTGATGAAGATATGTAGTTTATCATATTTAGATGGGATACATTATCATTTGAGTCATATATGTATCTTCTCCTATTATCTCTTCTAAATGATATTCTAGGAGGCCATGTGCATTTAAAACCTACTAATGAAAAAAATGATCATAAAATTTTATTTATAGCTATTGTACATGAATGCATTGATGTATTTCCATATTAATTACCTGGAAATCCATTATAGAGGTATGTTATGTTTTCTATGGATTTTACCGTTGATACATGACCTAAATAAAATACTCTATATAGAATAAAGACAATTTAGCATATAGAGAAAAATAAATAAATAGGGTAATTGACTGGAATGTGATTTATATGACTTAATGATTCAACATGGGGGGATACTGTTAATTTTATAAAGAATAAACATGGATATATGAGGATTTGGTTTTACTATAGGGAGATTAATTCTATTATGGTAATGAAAAAGTTCAATCTACCTCATATTTATGAGTTGTTACACCAACTATATCATGCATGTAAATTATCATATATTTATCATCATTTTGAATACCATCAATTATATATAATGTTGTAAGATATTTCAAAGACTGTGTTCCCAAAAAGGTATCAACATTAAAAGTTCACTATAATACGATTTGGATGGAATAAGCTATTATCTTTTATTATGGTTCTAATGAAAAAAAATTCATGGAATATCTTCATAACATTATTGTGTTATTACCTGATGATATTTTGGTGTAATCTAAAATCTATGAGGACCATGAGAACCACATCCATATGTTTATAGAGACTCTGAGAATAAAACGATTATTTGTGATGTTTATAAAGTGTTAATTTTATATTCAAAATGTTTCTTTTTTTGGGCATATTGTATACCATATTTGAGTCAATGTTGATCCAATGAATGAAAAGTCAATCTAGGAACTTCCTACATTAATGAACATAGCCAAGGTACAAAGTTTCATTGGAATATTAGGTTACTATCGGTACATTTTTCCAAATTTTTTCTACTTATCTAACCTTTTAACCAAAATTTCTCATAATTGGGTTATGTTTATATAAACAAATGAATGTGAATTATTATTTCAATAATTTACGCGGAGATTAGTGAATATTATGATCCCGAATCTACCATTGTTAAATAGATCATTTTTCATTTATATTGAATCATCGAATAATGGACATATCTATGTACATGTGAAAAATAACAGAGTAATCTCCTATACATTAGGGTAGTCAAAACTCATGAACATAACTATCCGACTGGTGATCTTCAGTTAGAAGCTATAATCATTTATTTCTTGATATGGAGAGATTATATATTTGGTAAAATTATATATATATATATATATATATATTAAATCACTTTAATATTAAAAATATATTCTCATTAAAAAAACTCATCATGAGGAAAATGTGACGGATTGAGCTATTCCAGGATTTTGATTATTTAACACACTACCACCCAATGAATAAAAATATGGAAGAATATTCATTGATCAACAAGGATAAGAGACTTATCAACAAATTGATTATTTATAGGGATCATGGGTACAAGGATATTGTAAATATGGATATGAGAGTTATCTATGAAGGTGAAACATCAGAACATTTTCAAATGGTTTACAACCATATTAATTATAATATAATGAAATTTCTAGTTTTATGATTCAATTTTTGAAAATATAATTATACTTTTGAATGATTTGAAATTGAAAGAATTCATATTTGAAGATGGGATTTTAATATTTTGGAATAGGATTTGTGTTCCCTCTATATTTTATATAAAAATGGAATTACTCGATGATACTCATAGCATGATTTTTTTTATAATCCATATAATTAATAAGTTATATAGAGATTTGAAGGAATACATTTTGTTGGATAATATGAAGAGGGATTTTTTAATTTTGTATTTAGATGTATAGATTGTAAATAGGTGGAGGATAAAATACAACATCGTAGAGGATTTAGGCATTATCTGCATATTAATACATGGATGTGGGATGACATTACTATGGATTTTTTTAATGGATGATATAATAATCCAAGAAATAATGATGAAATATGGGAAATTTTTTATTGAATTACTAAATATTTACATTTCCATGATATAAGGTCGATGTTTCCACGGTGATCCTTCCACAACCCTATATTAGTGAATTTTTATAACATCATGTTTCAAATATATCTATTGAATCTAATTGAGATTCCCATTTAAAATCAAAATATTTGAAGATTATTTTGAAGTATTTAGACACTAATCTTCATTTGATTACTAAATATCACCATCAAATCGATGGGTAGTTTTAGAGGACCATTAATTCATTATATGTCCTATTCATATAATTTTTTCTTGACATTCATGCTTTGTGGGATCAATATTAATGTTTTTTTTAATTTTCCTAAAATAATACGTTCCATTATTTTATTCAAATGGATCTATTTGTAGGATTATATGGTAGTAGATATTATAGTCCAACGTGTTGGGATGACGAATATGAGTGGAAACTTATATTCTCAGAACATATTAAAGAGACAATAATAAAATTAAAAACTATTTAGTCTTATATTAATTAATATAAAATCTAGAAAAATATTCATGCTGATAATCAAAGTATGTATTTAAAGATTAAATTAGAGATCATGTATTTCTAAATTTATATCAATATAAGGGTGTAATATGATTCAGTAAGAAAGATAAATTGATCCATAGGTACATTAAATATATTTAAATTTAATATATAATGGGAGTTGTGGAATATCCCTTAGTGATTCCTCATATACATTCTATATTACAAGATGTGCTTCACACCTCTTTGTGAAGGATGTACACAAAAAAACAACGCTTGTACTCACCTATGAAAAATTGAACTGGAAACTAATTTGACATAATATGAAGATCCAATAGTTATTATTGACACTAGAGAGCTTGTATTGAGAAATCTCATGACTCCACTAGTAATAGTTATTTGGAAAAACCATATAATTTAAGAAGAAACATAGGAACCTAAGGGTGATTTTAAGAAGAACAACCATAATATGTTCAGAAGTTAATAGTCATGAAAATTTTGAGGCTAAAATTTCCCCAAGGAGTGAAGAATATCACACCCTAATATTTAATGTTATGTATGTTATTACATAAATTTACATTATTTTTTAGCTTACATTTCACACAAAACAGAGCATAAATGATTTTTAATATACTATTAAATAATAACATGACTATTAGGAATAATAATCTATCCATTAGAATAGTACCCACACTTATGAAAGTAAAAATAAAATTTTAGTATCTCAAAAAGGATGTTATGATATATTTATTCCATCGATTAAGTGAATATTTTTCTTTAAAATGATATTTTCCAATTAGAATTTTTTTGAAATGAAAATGTTTATATAAAATTATATATTTAAAATAATATTTTAAAATAATATTTGTTTTAAATAAATAGATTCAAAAATAAATATTATTTCAATATAATTATATGATAATTTTATGTGGTTTTCTCTTGTTCTGGAACACTGAGGTCTAATTTTCTGTTGGACAACTGTGGTCTGCTCATGAGCGAGAAGACTGAGGTTCGCTCTTTTGTTGTACCACTACGGTCCACTCTTCTATTATACCACTGTGGTCCACTCATATGCTAGACCACTATGGTCCGCACGTCTGTTGGACCACTGAGCATTGTGCATTTTCTGGTCATTCATGTCAAAGCTAGCCATAGGATTCCAACTCACAGTGCTCTTGATTTCGAAGGAATATGTTAATCAAGCCATAGGTCATGTATCTAATGCAATAAAATATCACTTATTCTATATCTACGAGAATGTATCATCACAAGGGTCCCAATGCCATATGAGGTATATCGATTAGATGCCTGATATGAATGATATTGTATTTTTAGTAAATATGTGATGGTTGCATCGATACATGGTCTGACTTGGTCGGAGAGGCATGAAAACCATTTCACCGGGCTCCCACATTGCCAAAACCATTTGGCCGACCAGACCAGACCTAGTTGGACTTGGAATAGAGGCCTGCCCCATTGGGACTTACTACACTTAGCCTCGTTCGACCGTGGGTCTAGATCGCTGGGTCTCCAAGCAACCCAGTTCTCATATGATGCAGTTGGATGTAGTTGAACCTGTTTTGACAAGCCAGGGTGCCCTGGAGAATGTATTTCCATTCATCCAGGCCCGCATTTGTGGTCCAATTATCCTAAATTAAATTATTCCTAGTGGACTAATTTGTTTCGCTAACCTAGCCTGCATCGGTGGGCTAACTTGAATCCATCCTAAACACCATGAGGGCGTCTGATTCTTGTGGTCACGCGAAAGTATGAGGCCAATCACCTCCCCTCGACAAGTGGAATACAATAGACCATGTTCCAACACACACAAAGGTCTCCCTGCTGGATAGATCCCTTGATTTAGTGCCTGACTATTTCCAGCCTCCTGCATTATCATAGCCCTTGCTAGCTACGACCTCCGCTGCCTCAGCACACCGCCTCCCTCCTCCCATCGGCCCAGTTGCTGGAAGCTCCCATTGCCTCCATGACTAGGTGTCACGACCTCTCACAGATGGCGTGGCCCTCCAAGCTGTGACCCATATCTCTAGGCACCATGGGCCGATGTATGCCTACCATTATGCCACAAATTATGGAAATAATTCAAGAATAGAATTTTGGAAGGAGTATCAATACAAGATCACCCAATGAATGATCGAGGCCTTTGATTGTGTTGACCAAGATTCCTTCTAGTTCACAGGATCATGAAGAAATGAAATAGGGTAGAATAATCAATAAGATAGATATCCCCATTTTATCCTGCATCATTAACCCTCCAATATGAATCATCAATATAGATGTTAACTTATTTGTGAGTTAACCAGAAATCGTCAATTAAAAGAACGAATGGGGAAAATCTATTTCCACAAAAAAAACATCAAACACTTACTTGGGAAAGGGAGATCAGTCGAGGATGACTGCATGATTTTTTCCATCAATCTTCAGTTCAGTGTTTCTCTCCAAGGGCATTGTCACTTCATTTTATTTCTACAAATTTTTCCATTGGATTGTTTTCCTTCAAAGGCTTAGAGTGGTTTTCAAGATCCAAATCTAATCTCCAATTCTAGTTAATCAATTAAATTGGTAAAACTAGTCACATTTTTTCTGTTATACTGAGTCACCGTTGTGACGCCATTTAAGTTATGAAACTATGTTTCTCTTACATTTCATTGTAGCGTTGTTACGTGGTTACAATTATTGTCACGAACCTACCCGGATACCCTGGTATCCCGATAACCGAGCAAGCCTTGACATAGCCCGAATGGCGTTCCTGATCCCCATGGGTCGGTGACTAGCACCTGGCATCGTACAATATACTAGTGGGAACAATATTTTCACAAGAATGCGGAAGAAAGAGTAAAACAAACAATATGAATAACAAAAGAAACTCCACTTGGAGTGATGTACCAGAAAACAAAGAGGCATAAAATTCCAAAGTACAACAACACAAATACTAAAGATGGTAAAAACGGCCCCAAGGTCCCTATGGGCACAACCTACCACGACCAAAGATCAACGGGTGAATCCACTTCTAAGAGGTCCCTTCCCTTTGCTCGATCCTCGAAGAAGAAAGTATACAAACACCATAAAGAAAAATTAGGGTGTGAGTCTAAGCCCAGTAGGATATCACCAAGGATTCCATAACAGATTCCAAATATATATTATCCAACTAATAACTTACAATTTTAAAATAAACAGTTTTGGCAATTCAAACTCATATTTTAACTTCAAATGATGGAAAATTCTTCAAGAAAGTCTTATTAATGATGGAATATTTCTAAAACAATGTCTTAAGTATAACATTTATATAAAAAAGTTTATATAAATTCAGAAGGCATGCAAACAGTTCAAAAGCATTGGCATAGATTTATATCTCAAATATAAACAAACAATTGACCAACATGGTCATCTGCCAAAAGGTATGATAGTATTAACCAGTTTTATGATTCCACACTCTCTATGTAAACTCAGCAAGATGTTTATACACACGTCCCTATGATAATGGCCAAAGGAGACTCGTCACCAACCTGTCGGGGATGTGATGTAGAGACCCGAAGCCTGATGTACATTGACATTATATTACATTTGCGGAATACTTAGTACATAAAAAAACACACACACAAGGATCATAATAATTTAGTGTCTTTGGAAACTCGGAATATAATCTTCTAATCCTGGTGAAAGATCTTCAACATCTCCCATAAAGATCTTACTTTTATTTTTATACCTAAAACCTTTCTTTATATCCTGAGGAAAAGAAAACATAAAAGGGTGAGCTCAAATGCTCAGCAAGGGCAAATAAAGGAAATAAAAATCATATCATATCTTTTTGAAAATCATAACCTACAAAAGAGATCATAATATCTTAACATGGAATAAATCATAGAAGTGAAAATGAGATCCCCATAATGATAACATGAAACTTGAAACTTTGTGGCATGCACACATAATCATGGAAAATCATTTCTTGTTAGTCATGACTCATTGCCAAGACTATCTTAGTGGACAAAGTCCATTTCTGAACCGGGTTCACTCCTCGTTTCAGTCCAGTATCACTGAACCAAAATAACCTTCCGTTCCAGCCATGTCTATCTCATGAGATATAAATCTTTACCCAATGCATTGGAGGGAGATATAGGTCCCACCCATCTTATAATGAATCCTTTCTTATGTGTGCCACATAATCATAAACCATACATCATAGCGTAACCCAAGTAATAAAAATGGAATACTTAAACAACATGACATCATAAAACAATTAATATAAGATAAAGGAATTCATAAAAATATTTCCATCACAACATAATAAAATCCATGTAATAATTGGGATAAAAACAGAACCCTTTTATTATCTTAGATGGAAAATAATTTTGATAAAACATTTGAAATCCATTCTTGAGGAAAATATCCTTTCTACTTCAAAATCATTTTCCTTTCTTAAAATTTCATATACATTTAAACTAAAAGAAGTTAATTAAAAATAAACTTGAAAACTTGTAAAGGAAGCTTCATTGATATAATGTTTTATGAATCCATTTATGCCGTATAAGTTAAAAAAACATTCTTCATACTTTTGTCGGAAAAGTCAAAAAAGTACCTCGTACGAAAAACGACAAAAGATTCCTTTCATATCTTTTACTAAAAACTCACCGAAGGGTAAAATATTATTTAAAACATTTTAGGAGAATGGAAATAATATTAGATATTTAGGAATCATGGATGTGGAGGATAAAATACACCCCAGTAAATACTAAATTATAAACAATCTCGGATAAAAATGAGATTGTGATATTTCCCTTACCTTAGGTCTGATTTGCTTTGTACGTGTCCGAAGCTCCTGTATAATGGTTTAAATAATGTTATTGACTTATTACAGAATCATAAATATTGATATGATATCATATATGGTCATATTCTTGGCTTCTTATTAGTAATATTTCATTGTTACTTGTTACTCGGGTCTTTATTGCCTTTTGTTCTTATGCATGTTTTGCCGAATAAATTCTTATTCATCTTTTAAGGTTATAGATACCTTATATCCAGAATGGTATTAGTGTATCATATATCATATTTATTCATTAAATTCATTTATATAATTACTATGTAATGATGATCATGTAGAACGAGTCGCATCACATCGTGGAGACGGTATTCCGTACGTACGCAGGAGTGATGATATCGTTCCTATGATCGTGGAACTGTATTGGAGTATATATATATTATTTCAGTATCAATATTATTTTATAATAATCATAAATATTTACTCATTACACCATTATACCCATCCATGTAAGGTGATGGTGGAAAATAGATTACACCACGGCGTGGAGACGATATTCCGTACGTACGCACGCACGGTGATTTCATTTTTCCGGAGGATGGATAGAAGTTGAAGTAGGGTTTTTTCATATTTATAATAACATATCAGAATTTAAATAATACTGATGTTATTACTTTATCATGATAAAACTAAAGAAGAAGAAGTTTAAGAAGAAAGAAATTGAAATGATCGGTAATGGATATTACCTCTTCTTTGGAAGGCCTCTTTGAATCCTCCACTTAGGGAACTAAGATTGGTCTTTGAAGAAGACCAGGACCTCTAGGATTATTCTAGGGAAGTGGAGAGAAGAACATGGAAGGGGTTGGCTGAGCTTGAGTGCTCAAATTGGTGTGACGAGGAGGGGGAAGAGGTGCCCTTTTATAAGGGAGGAGAGGGGCACCTTAGGAATATCTCAAAATATTATTTTATAATAAAGTCAAAATCGGTTTATAATGGTTCCAAAGGGTCTTATTTCGAAGATAAAGTGGGGATGGGTCTAAATCCTATCAACCAATAGGATTTAGACAAGTTTAGGGTATTATTTTAACCTTATCAATTAGATTTAACTCTAAGTTAAATAATTTATCTTTTACCGTGTCTTTTTGTTTTCTTTCACTATATGGTTATTACACTTACTATAACATGCCAAACGAACCCCAAATTGTTTATTATTAATATATATATCCTTATCTAAGTCATTTGTCCGAAACATATATTTTTAGGAATAAAATAACAATTAATAATATAATATTTTATTTAAAAACTATTTTGTGTCAATTTTGACACAATTTGATATATAATTTTTGTGAAAGTCATAACAGAATTATATGTTCGAACCATGTTTATTAAATCAACACTCATATATCATAGTAACCTAAAAAATTAGTGTAATTCATAAAAAGTCTCAAATTACATTTATTTGGTCATTTATAACATCACTTATGTCAATATTTCATTAATAAGACAATTACTGCATCATCATTGTGTCATAATAAATGATAATTATTTAATCCCTAAAAATTCTAAATAAATTCCTATGATGTATATAATTTTATTATATTTCTGGAGACTATTCATGTTCGAAGTTTCATGAAGTTTATCACTAGATTAAAATTATTATACTTATACGATTTAAGAAAGTGACATGTTATCACATTCTTTGGTTTTAATAATAATTAAATTATTTTCATTGAAAAAATTTAATTAAATGAATCTAATCCGACCCTTATGTGATATGGGTCGACTTTTAGTCATTCAATTGGATTTTTACATTTGTTAGGGTAATTTTAAAATATTATATTTACCCTTAATTACCTGATTTACCTTTAACTATGGTAAATAAAATTTACCGTAGTTACTATTCATAATTCCCAAAAATAAAAAGTGTTTTATTAACATAATTTGGATCCACTGATTCTAAATATGGAATCCATTTTTCCAAATTCAATACACAAAAGTTGCAGAAATTAAATTAAAATTAATCCTGTTGTCGATAGAAAACGTGTTTTCTTTAAATCATTGCAAAAGATTGAATTGATTTAACCTACGAATTCAAGGTAAAATCAATGCTAATGTCATAAATTATATTAAATGGTAAAAATATACTCTATTTATACTTTAAAACCATTCAATATTATAATTTAACCACATAAGACATTATGATGAAAAAAGTTGTTTTTAATTAAAATATAGCGTGTTTTTACTATTCATTAAAATATGAAATTTATCGAAAAAATATCAAAACATTATCTAATGTAAATTTTTATATCCTGATTCAAATGAACAATTTTATTTTGTCAAATTGAACTTATAAACTTGTCAAAAACTAGATTTAAAGTGGGTGCGCCATCAAAAGGCGAAAAAACTGCATTTTTTGAAAAATACATATTTTACCCAGAAAAATTTATTTTGTTCTTATACCATGTTCTAGAAATGTGTAAGATGAATAATAATGTTATAAAATTCAAAATTTAGTTAACACTATTCATAACGGCTAGTTCATGACAATATTATAATAATATATCGTTATTTATTAAAACCCAGTATTGCGCACAACACACGCTATCAAGGAAGGTCGCGATTGCCTGTAATGCAAGCCAAGTCAGGGATCCGTGTTGAGAAAGAATCCTTCGTTGTTTCGTATAACAGAATCCAACCATATTTCATTTATACATTGAATATATATATATATACTCAATGTTGCGTAGAATAACTATTATCAAAATTGTGTGTAACACGATCCAAGAATAGTGTTGCGTATACTGCAAGCTAATACGGTGTTGCGTATAGCGTAAGGTAATCTTGGTGTAGAATAAAACACAAGACATTAATGAAATTAAAAGAATATTTTTTATAAAATCTCGACGTGTTACATTCTACCCCCTTAAAATGAATTTCTCCCTCGAAATTCGTTGGGGTTATAAATAGTTTACTATTAGAAAGTTTCTTTAATAGAAACCCACATCGTAAAAAGGAATACCAAAACCAATCTTTAAAAACAAAGGTATGAAACGTAACGGTTACCCATATAAACTAATCACTGGGTTTCCACATAAGTTAAAATATGGATATGGAAGAGAAATCTAACCATCATGTTCTGATGGAGAGTGGTAGAGAACATGGCTATGGAAAAGCCAGAAATCACAAAGCCATAAATTTGTGATGATATAAGGTACCATCTGATTTATCAGATATAAGATCACTAGGACAACATTTTTGGTTTTCAAGAGCATTTCCCTAAAGTTGATGAAATTGGAATTAGAAGAAATACTTTCGTGATTTTGGTATAGTCTCACCGTTTGTCGTTCTTTGGATAATTTCCACTTCATCTCTTAAAGAAATGAAGTTGAATTTGTCATTTGTGATGTGTTAGAAGATCATGTGATAGAATGATGGGTCATTCCATCTATCTCAAACAAAAGGTTAGCAAACATTATATACATAAGTCTATCTATAGTGAGATTAATCATATATGGTTCCTAAAATGGACTTATACTTCATATATCATACTGCTTAATATAATAAAACTAGTTTCTACTAAACAGGGACTTCCTGTAGGCCAGTGGTAGGTGATAAAGGCCAGTCGCACTTTGATTGTGGGTTCGATTTCCACAGCCTTGTCCGACGCGATGGGCTGTCGCCCGTCCTGCAGGTTGTCCTTTTTCTAAAACTATATTACTATAACATCCCATCAATAATATAGAAAAAAACTTCTATCCTTAAACAATAATAACTTGTGTCCATCATAATCCATTCCAATATTTAGGCTTATTCATAATACTTCAGTCCACTCTCATAACATAGTGAAAACGATTACCAGAGATTTAACACCATCGTCGATCCCCATATATCATAAGATATGTTTTGTTGGTCACATTCCAAACATTCAAAGTCCTTAATCATGTATTCTCTTGAATACCTTACTGAAAACATGAATGCAGTTAAAAGTTAACACTTTCCACATACCAAAATCCTCAAAATTCTATACACTCAAACCATGATATCACTTAGTCCTTATATCAATCATGAGCTCATGAATACTGTCAAATATTTCATTTTCTCGTTTCCCTTAATTATGCCCCTATCATTCTTTTTCCAAAAATATCTCAATCACTTTCCATGGTTACTGGTACCATAAAATTAATGAAAACCACAGTAGACCAATACATAAATATTCCAATATTCCACGATACTATATACAACACTATTTTGGAATCCCATTACATAAACACTTAATCATTCCACCACATCGTTGTCATATTCAACATCGCCAATAGTGATCGCATGTCACTTCCCTTTGTCCATTGCCTTAAGTGGTTGCTCATGTTGATCATCACTAACCCTTGGATTAGGGCATTTATTAGCATAATGCCCCATTTCCTTGCACTTGAAGCATTGAAGTGTTGGTGGTGCGTTCTCTGCAGTGTTTGCTTTATTCACATCATTAGAAATCATTTTTCCATTACTTCGACACTCAGCTGCTCGATGACCTTCTTTTCCACACTTAAAACATTTTCTAGTCCCTTTAAGACAATCTCAACCATGCTTCTTTCCACACTTTGTGCATAAGGAAACATTCACCTTCTTTTCACCATTATTCTGAGATTTCACCTTGAAATCCATCTTTCGTTTCTTGTCAAAACCATGAGATGGATATGTAACACCAACATCCATTTCTACCTTGATAGCACAATGCACAATTTCTTCATAGCTACTGAAGTCTCTTATAGCTAATTCCCTTCAAAGACTTGGTTTTAAGCCACTGAAAAATCAATCAACTTTACATTCAGGTCGGATGATAATACCAGAAGCGTACCATGCATGTCTTGTAAAATTTGCTTCATAGGTACCAACAGATTCATCATCCTTTTGCTTCCATTCGAGAAACTCTTTCTCCATCTTTTCTTGGAGAATACGAGGGAAGTACTTATTGAAAAATAAGTTCTTGAACTCGTCCCATTCCATGGAATCAATTTCATCTCTTTGTCTCGTATTCTTGATAAGATTCCACCATTGATCAGCTTCACCTTCCAAAAGATTTACTGCTAAGATGACTTAATCATGTTCAGAACATTGAAGAACATTAAATACCTTTTCAGTAGTACTGATCCATTGTTCAACAACAAGTGGATCAGAAGACCCACTAAAAGAAGGTGGACGTTGCCTCATGAAGGACTCAATAGAATATTGTTCCCTAACCTTAGGTCCGATTTGTTTTGTACATGTCTGAAGCTCCTGTATAATGGTTTAAATAATGTTATTGACTTATTAAAGAATCATACATATTTATATGATATCATATATGGTCATATTCTTGGCTTCTTATTAGTAATATTTCATTGTTACTTGTTACTCGGGTCTTTATTGCATTTTGTTCTTATGCATGTTTTTCCGAATAAATTCTTATTCATATTTTATGGTTATATATACCTTATATCCAGAATGGTATTAGTGTAACATATAGAATATTTATTAATTAAATTCATTTATATAATTACTATGTAATGATGATCATGTAGAACGAGTCGCATCACATCGGGGAGACGGTATTCCGTACGTACGAACGAGTGATGATATCGTTCCTAAGATAATGGAACTTTATTGGAGTATATATATATTATTTCAGTATCAATAATACTTTATAATAATCATAAATAGTTACTCATTACACCATTATACCCATACTTGTAAGGTGATGGTGGAAAATAGATTACACAACGGCGTGGAGACGGTATTCCGTACGTACGCACGCGCGGTGATTTCATTTTTCCGTAGGATGGATAGAAGGTGAATTAGGGTTGTTTCATATTTTTAATAACATATCAGTATGTAATTAATACTTATGTTATTACTTTATCATGAAACAACTAAAGAAGAAGAAGTTGAAGAAGAAAGAAATTGAAAAGATCGGTAATGGATATTACCTCTTCATTGGAACGCCTCTTTGAATCCTCCACTTAGGGAACTAAGATTGGTCTTTGAAGAAGACCAGGACCTCTAGGATTATTCTAGGGAAGTGGATAGGAGAAAATGGCAGGGGTTGGCCGAGCATGAGTGCTCAAATTGGTTTGAGGAGGAGGGGGAGGAGGTGCCTTTTTATAAGGGAGGAGAGGGGCACCTTAGGAATATCTCAAAATATTATTTTATAATAAAGTCAAAATCGGTTTATAATGGTTAAAAAGGGTCTTATTTCGAATCTAAATTGGGGATGGGTCTAAATCCTATCATCCAATAGGATTTAGACAAGTTTAGGGTATTATTTTAACCTTATCAATTAGATTTAACTCTATGTTAAATAATTTAACTTTTACCATGTCTTTTTTTCTTTCACTATATGGTTAATACACTAACTATAACATGCCAAAAGAACCCCAAATTGTTTATTATTAATATATATATCCTTATCTAAGTCATTTTTCTGAAACATAGATTTTTAGGAATAAAATATCAATTAATAATATAATATTTTATTTAAAAACTATTTTGTGTCAATTTTGACACTATTTGATATATGATTTTTTTGAAAGTCATAACAGAATTATATGTTCAAACCAAGTTGATTAAACCAACAATAATATATCATAGTAACCTAGAAAATTAGTGTAATTCATAAAAAGTCTCAAATTACATTTATTTGGGCATTTATAACATCACTTATGTTAATATTTCATTAATAAGACAATTACTGCATCATCATTGTTTCATAATAAATGATACTTATATAATCCCTAAAAATTATAAATAAATTCCTATGATGTAGATAATTTTATTAGAGTTCTGGAGACTATTCATGTTCGAAGTTTCATGATGTTTATCACTAGATTCAAATTATTATACTTATAAGATTTAAGAAATTGACATGTTGTCACATTCTTTGGTTTTAATAATAAATAAATTATTTTCATTGAAAAAATTTAATTAAATGAATCTAATCCGACCCTTATGTGATATGGGTCGACTTTTAGTCATCCAATAGGATTTTGACATTTGTTAGGGTAATTTTAAAATATTATATTTACCCTTAATTACCCGATTTACCTTTAACTATGATAAATAAAATTTACCGTAGTTACTATTCATAATTCCCAAAAATAAAAAGTGGCTTATTAACATAATTTGGATCCACTGATTCCAAATATGGAATCCATTTTTCCAAATTCAATACACAAAAGTTTCAGAAATTAAATTAAAATTAATCCCGTTGTCGAAAGAAAACGGGTTTTCATTAAAACATTGCAAAAGATTAAATTGATTTTACCTACGAATTCAAGGTAAAATCAATGATAATGTCATACATTATATTAAATGGTAAAAATATATTCTATTTATACTTTAAAACCATTCAATATTATAATTTAACCACATAAGATATTATGATGAAAAAAGTTGTTTTTAATTAAAATATAGTGTGTTTTTACTATTCATTAAAATATGAAAGTTATCGAAAAAATATCAAAACATTATCTAATGTAAATTTTTATATCCTGATTCAAAATAAGAATTTTATTTTGTCAAATTGAACTTATAAACATGTCAAAAACTAGATTTAATGTGGGTGCGCCATCAAAAGGCGGCAAAGCTGCATTTTTTTAAAAATACTTATTTTACCAGAAAAAAATTTATTTTGTTCTTATACCATATTCTAGAAATGTGTAAGATGAATAATAATGTTATAAAATTCAAAATTTAGTTAACACTATTCATAACGGCTAGTTCATGTCAATATTATAATAATATATCGTTCTTTATTAAAACCCAGTATTGCGTACAACACACGCTATCGAAGAAGGTCGTGATTGCGTGTAATGCAAGGCAAGTCAGGGTTGCGTATTGTGAAAGAATCCTTCGTTGCTTCGTATAACGGAATCCAACAATATTTCATTTATACATTGAAAATATATATATATATATATACTCAATGTTGCGTAGAATAACTATTATCAAAATTGTGTGTAACACGATCCAAGAATAGTGTTGCGTATACTGCAAGCTAATACGGTGTTGCGTATAGCGCAAGGTAATCTTGGTGTAGAATACAACACAAGACATTAATGAAATTAAAAGAATATTTTTCATAAAATCTAGGGGTGTTAGATGTGACCCGCCACAAGTATGTTTTAGAACATTGTCGTAGCGTAGAGTGTATCCAAATAACTCACTAACATCCTATGTCTTTCATGTGCTCTTACATGATGGGCAAACTATTTTAAGAATGATTAAAATACGATCAATCTCATTATTCCATTTCAAAAGTTCCAATTTCATTCCATTTAAATCCAAAAGAAGTTTTAATCTAAACATACACTTTTCACAAGATAAAATCACGGGGTTTCTATAAAATCATTCTAAGCCATTTTCATAAGTTTGAAATCCATTAAAAACCAAATCCATCATTACACATTTCATTTTAGTAATTAAATTCAACAATTTAATTGAATACATTTCCATCAAATCCACAATTTAAATCCAACAATTTAAATCAACCAATTTTCTATAAACACACAAAATTCAATGGAATTGGGGTTTTCAAAATTTTCATGCCAAAACCATGTCAAATATCTCAATTCAATGGAATCGAGATTTTATTTATTTAATTGAAATCATCTTAAGAAATTTAATTTAAATAAATGATTGAAATAAATCAAGAAAATACAAGGAAAATCATTTTGGCATCTCGGGACGGAACCAACTACCTTGGTGTTTTTGACCAAAACCATAATGGTCGGGAAAGCTCAAGAAAATAGGATATGTTTTTCAAGAACCCACCTTAGATCTCTTCTCCTATAAAGATAAAGACCAAATCTCATAAAACATTGTACCACACACTTAGATATACCCATAACGGGCATATATCTATGAAACCGAGAGAGGAGGAGAAGTAGATCTAAGTAGATCTAAGAAACCAATCAAGAACGATGAAGAACGATCACATAACTCAATAATCCTGCTTCGATTTACATAGAGGAGACTTTAGATCACTTCTGGAAAGATTGCAGAACCTTATCTAACTTTAGGAGAAGACAAATCCTGAGTTAGGTCCCCATAGGAGCAAAAACAAGGCACCTAGTGGAATAACTGAGCGAGATCCACAATTTAAGGATCTCCTTTATGTGACCGCATGGTTTGGCCTCACGGTTTGAAAACCCGTGTGCTAACTGGGAATGAGCTACTGCCTCAGCCTCCCATCTCACAAGGCTTGGACGCACGGTTAGACAAACCATGCACCACCCGTGTGGAAGCTTCTGTCTAGTTTTGAAGGCTGGCACTGTTTGGTTGCATGGTTTGTCAAACCGTGCGCAAACCATGCACAACACACTGTCCTCAAGATTTTTTTTAAAATATCACCCAAACGCACCCCCAAGTCACTAATTCAAAACAAATGTACTTAAAAACATAAAAGCCCTTGAAAATGTAACATGATGTTATAACCTCTCCACCAAAATATATTTCCGCCCCCAGAAATCCTAAGAAGAAACCTCCATGTCAAAAAGATGAGGCCACTGTTCCCTCATTAGTTCCACCCATTCCCACGTCTCATGAAGATAAGAACCATGTTTCCAAAGAACACATACCAGAGGTATCGTTCTCCCATGAATTACCTTGGTCTCAGAATCAACAACCCTGACTGGTCGTTCAGTAATAGAAAAATATGGTTCAATCTCAAGATCACTCCAGCTCACAACATGAGATAGATCAGAGAGATACTTTCACAGCTGCGATACATGGAACACGTTATGTATCGACGTCAGTTGTGGTGGTAGAGCTAAATGGTATGATACTTTCCCCACAAGACCAATAACCTCAAAAGGTCCCACAAAACGAGGAGCAAGCTTTCCTTACCTCCCAGGCTGTCGATGACCCAATCAGGGTGAAACATTCAAGAACACATGCTCACCAACTGAGAACTCTAATGTTTTATGTCGATGAACATCATAACACTTGTATAGACTCTGAGCTGTCATCATTCCTTGAAGAATCAACTGGATCTTAGTTGTCGTCTCTTGGGCCAAACTTGGTCCTACAAAGGAACTTTCACCAATCCATGACCAACGTAAAGTAGATTTACAAGGACGACAATACAATGCCTCAAAAGAAGCTATTTTGATCACAGATTGGTAACTATTATTATAAGAAAACACAACTAGCCCCAGATGATCATCCCATGACCCTCCAAACACAAGAACACAAGCGCAGAGAATATCCTCAAGGATCTGTATGGCTCTTCCTGTCTGGCCATCTGACTGTGGATGGTAGGCCATGCTCAAATGAACCTGAGATCCCAGTTCCCCTTGAAGGCCTCTCCAAAAGAGGGAAGTAAACCGAGGATCCCTATCAGAGACTATAGCATAAGGAACTCCATGAAATCAAACCACATCATTCACATAGATATTTTCAAACTCCTAAACTTTGGTAGTATCTCGAATAGGTATAAATTGTGCTGACTTGGTCAGTCTGTCGATCACAACCCATATCGAGTTCTCCTTCCTATAGGTTTAAGGTAACCCAACCACAATGTCCATTCAGATTTCACCCACTTCCATGTAGGGACTGGAAGTGGTTGTAGCAAACCCGAAGGTTTTGGGTGCTCAGTTTTCACCAGCTGGATTGTATAGCAATGAGATACAAACTCAATAATGTCTCGTCTCATACCTGGAAACTAGAACTACAGCAGCATATCATAGAACATCTTCGTGGTTACCGAGTGCACATCCCACTGGGAGTTATAGAAATCCCCCATAACATCCTTCCATGCCGATAACGGCACAACGTAACAATTTCAATAACACAAAACACCCTATTTAGATAACGACCACTGGGTGTCTCTCTCCCCACCATAAAGAGAGTACCTAATGCTATGGAATTCATCATCCCATTGCTGCTCCTGAAGAATCAATTTGAGTAGAGCATAAGTCCATTGAACACTGGCTAAAGAAGTTTCATTCCCCTTCCACTAAACACCAATATGCAACTGAGAAAAAAGAGCCATCAAAATCCACACTTTTGAAGATTATTTCACAACCTCAGTTGGAAGTTTCCTACTTAATGCATCTGCAACGACATTCCGTTTACCTGGGGTATAGGCAATGTCAAAGTTGAAGGACTGCAGTTACTCCACCCAATTCCATTAGCGGAGATTTAAATATTTTTTAGAGAAGATATAACTCATGCTCTTGTGTTATGAATACACAATAAACCTTTCTCCCAAAAGATAATGCCTCCAACACCTAAGTACGTGCATTACAGCCTCATGTTCCAGGTCATGGGTGGGATAGTTCTTCTCATGAGGCATAAGATGACGAGACCAATAGGAAACAACATGATTACCCTACATGAGTACACATCCCAAACCTGAACCCGATGCATCACAGAAGAGCACATAAGCTATCCCAACCTCCGGAAGAGTTAACACCAGTGCAGAAGTCAAAAGACAGTTTATCTCAATAAAAGAACTCTGAAATTTTTCATTCCAGGAAAAGATCACTCCCTTTAGAGTCGGAGTTTCCATTGGAGAAGCTAAATTTGGGAAGTCTTTAACAAACCAGTGATAATATCCTGCTAAGCTCAAGAAGCTCTGAATCATAAAAACATTTCATGCTTGTTCCCAAGTCATAAAAGCCTTCACCTTTTTAGGATGAATAGATATTCCTTGTTCTGACAGGACATGTCCCATGAATTTAACTTCCCGAATCCAGAATTCGCACTTTGAACGCTTGGCACAAAGATGGTGATTACTTAGAAGACTCAGAATTGTCCTCAGATGATTCACATGATCCTTCTGAAACTTGGAGTAGACATTAATTTCATCCTCAAAGACAATAAAAAAGTATCAAGATACTCACGGAAAACCTTATTCTTCAATGCCATGAAAACTACAGGAGCATTTTTTAGGCCGATGGGAATACCAAGGTACTCATAATGGCCATATCTACTCCGAAAAGCAGTCTTATGAACGTTACATTCATTTATACTCAACTTATGGTAACCAGATCGAAGATCAATTTTTGAAAACCATTTTCCCCGTTCAATTGATCAAACAAATCAGCAATTCGTGGTAGCATATATTTTTTCTTTATCATAACTCGATTGATCATTCGATAATCAACACATAAGCGAAGAGAACCACCAGCCTTATTGGTGAAGAGAACTGTTGCTACCCCATGTGACACACTCTGGCATATAAAACCTTTCAAAATAAGATCGTCTAACTGAGTATTCAGTTATTTTAGTTCATCTGGAGCCACTCGGTAAGAGGGAATAGAAACTGGTTGAGTACTGAGCATTATGTCAATAGTAAAATCAAACTCTCTTACTGGTGGCAAACTAGAGAATTCTGAAGGAAAAACGTTGGGAAACTCAGCGATGATTGGACGGATATCACCAAACAATGAATCTCTCTCTAGATCAAATGAAAACACTGATATAACTTTCCCCAACTCTAGATAAGAGGGTCCATCTCTGCTTGACATTGGGTCACATTCTCCTAGAAAAAAGAGAGACACACCACTGGGTGTAGTAAGGTATACCCGTTGTAGATAACAATAAATTCTAGATTTATTGGAAATGAGCCAATCCATCCCAAAAATGATGTCAAAATATTTCATGTCATGTACCAAGAAATTCTAAAAATGATCAAAATCTGATTGAGAGAAGACACAAGCAGGACTACGGAGTCATTTCTCTCTCATTACACCAAGTGGCGTAGTAATATACATTGCACAAGATAATAGTTCCATTGGTAGATTAAGAAGATTAACAATATGGATTGAAATAAATGAATGAGATGCACATGTAACCAAAAGAATTGTCACTATAGATGAAGCTAGAGTAATAGTACCTCTCACAGTTGCAGGACCTGCATCAGCTACCTCTGGAAACACTTCCAATGCGTGTAGAAGCTTCGTTCCATATGCCTGTGGATGGAACCCTTTGGTACATGAAGAATTTTATTGCGCCACATTATTTGGAGGTGCTAATGATATTGTTCCACTACGCAGAGTAGAAAAGTGATGGAAGAATCTCTATAGGATCCCTAAACTTCCGCAGGATCTACATTTCTTGGGTGCCTCAGTGCAAACCCTTTTAGAATTTCCTAGCTTCCCACAATAATATCATGTTAAAGATGCCCCTCCTGGTGCTACCAGAGGTCTAGGATGACTCTTCTGTCGAGAACTACCATGATAAAAGTCACGCTTCCGTTTTCCTTTAAAGGAACCAACACTACCACTAGGAGGAAAACAACCTCCTTCAACCATGACTTTCCTACCAAGTCCATATCAACCATCATCTCCCTATCCAACACATCGGCATAAGTGGGTAGCTTCAGTAGGAAAACCTGACAAATGGATATATGATCAAAGTCCCTACTTGAATCATCATGCTTTCATCCTCTCATTAGATACAATATTAGGAGAAAACTGTACCATCTCAGAAAAATGATTTGAGTACGCATTCATGGTTTCGTTGTCCTGCTCAAGTTTGAAAAACTCCACAAGCTTTCCCAACACCTTAGATTCTTGATAGAACTGTTCAGTGAAAAGAATCCTAATGTTTTTCCACTCCAAACCAAGTAACATGGATAACTATTCTTCAAAGAAGGGATAACATGATTAGGAATCCACACTATCCAAATATAAATAAGGAAAAGTCTAGAACTAATTCACAAGTCATGTTTCCCTAACCACCCCTCGTGACTTATGGTTCATTGTTATGAGAGCTAGCCAGGAACTCAACCACAACAACCTCCTAAGTCCCAACAAGAATAATCAAATGCATACTGTCTTCAAGGAAATATGTTTTACAACCTCCCTTTGATACCAAATTTGTCACGATCTAGCCCAGATACCTTGGTAACCCGATAACCGATCCGACCTTGACATAGGCCGAAGGGAATTCCCTATCCCCACGGGTTGGCAACTAGCACCTAGCATCATACAACATACAAGTGGGGATGATTTTGCCACAATAATGCAGAAGAAAGAGTAAAACAAATAGTGTGCATAAGAAAAGAAACTCCACTGGGAGTGATGTACCAGAAAACAAAGAGGCATAAAATGCCAAAGTACAAAAACCCAAGTAATAAAGATGGGAAAAACAACCCTAAGGTCCCTAAGGACACAACTCACCAAGACCAAAGAACAACTTCTGGATCCACCTCCAAGAGTTCCCTTCCCTTTGCTTGATCCTAGAAGAAGAAAGTATACAAGCACCCGTAGGAAAAAGTAGGGTGTGAACTTTAGCCCAGTAGGATATTACCAAGGATTCTATAACAGATGAAAAATATAGATTATCAAAGTAAAAACTTCTAATTTTCAAATAAACATGTTTGGAAATTCAAAATAATATTTTATGAAAACATGCTATACATTTTAAAATGATGGAAAATTCATCATGCATGGATTTACAATGATGGAATATTTATAAAACAATGTCTTCAGTAGAACATTTATATAAAAAAATTTATATAAATTCAGCAGAAATTTATGTAGTTCAAAATCATTGGAATAAATTTATATCTCAAATATAAACAAACAAGCGAGCAACATGATCATCTTCCAAATGGTACAATAGTATTAACTAGTTATAATATTCCGCACTCTCTATGTGAACTCAGAAAGATGTGTATACACACGTCCCTATGACAATGGCCAAAGGAGACTCGTCACCAACCCGTCGGGGATGTGACCCACCACAAGTATGTTTTAGAACGTTGTCGTTGTGTAGAGTGTATCCAAATAACTCACTAACTACCTAAGGCTTTCATGCACTCTTACATGGTGGGAGAAATATTTTATGAATTCTTAAAATATGATCAATCCCATTCTTCATTTTCAAAAGTTCCAATTTCATTCCATTTAAAACTAAAACATGTTATATTCAAAACATACCTCTTTCACAAGATAAAACCAATGGGTTTCTATTTAATCATTCTAAGCCATTTTCATAATTTTGAAATCCATTCAAAACCAATTCAATCATTAAAAATTTCATTTTCACAATTAAATTCATAAAATTTAATTGAAAACATTTCCATCAAATCCACAATTTATACCCAACGATTTAAATCGACCAATTTTCCATAACCCCATCCAATTCAATGGAATTAGGGTTTTCCAAATTTTCATGCCAAAACCATGTCAAATGTATCAATTCAATGGAATAGAGCTTTTATCAATTTAATTGAAAGAAACTTAAGCAATTGAATTGAAATCAATGTTTGAAAAAAATCAAGAAAATACAATGATAATCAATTTGTCTAGTTGGGACGGAACCACCTACCTCGATGTTTTTGACCAAAACCACAAAGGTCGAGAACGCTCAAGAAAATTGGGTCCCTTCTTCAAGAACACGCCTTAGATATCTTCTCCTAGAGAGATCAAGTCCAGATCTCATCAAAAATGGTACCACACACATAGATCTACCCATAACGGGTGTAGATCTATGAAACCAAGAGAAGAAGAGAAGTAGATCTAAGTAGATCTAAGAAAACAATCAAGAACGATGAAGAATTATCTCATACCGCAAGAATCCGGCTTCGATTCACCAAGAGGATCCTTTGGATCGCCTCTGGAATTATAAGATAAACTTCTCAAACCTTAGGATAAGAGAAATCCTGAGTTAGGGCCGCTTAAGAGGAAAAACGAGGCTCTTAAAGGAAAAACCGTGCGATATCCACAATTTAAGGATCTCCTTTAAGTGACTGCATGGTTTGGCCGCACGGCTTGACAAACCGTGCGCTAACCATATGTGATCTACTTCTTTGGCCACCCTTCTCGCATGGCTTGGCCACACAGTTAGACAAACCGTGCGCCACCCATGTGGAAGCTTCTGTCCAGGATTCAAGGATGGCAGGGTTTGGTCGCACGGTTTGTCAAACCATGCACAACACACTATCCTAAATTTTTCCATTAAAATTTCACCCAAACTCACCCCAAGTCACTAATTTAAAACAACAGTACTTTAAACACTAAAAAAATCCTTAAAACGTAATGTGATGTTATAATTATGGAATGAAATAATTATCTCATCGTTGAGTTCCAACAAAAGAGTTTTGAATAAAATAAACAGTTTATGTCTATTTTAATTTTCTTTAAACATTCTAAATAAATGTTTTATCCTCAACCTGTGAAAGTCATGTTTATGTCCTCCTTAAAGATAACATCTCAATATGAACACAACACTTATAGTATATTTTTATTCAGAGTTACCATTTCGGGGTTATGAGGATTGTAAAATAAAATAACATTTATTTAAATTATTTCATTGATTGTTAAGTTCCAAAAAACAACATTCACAGTCATCTCACACTGTATGTTTTCAGGATCTTCCTAAGTTAAGAATACCCTTAAAAAATATGCAATACTCTCATATTTTCAATCCGACATACTGTTTATGATATATATGGATTTGAAAAAATAATAACTTGATTCAATTATTTTATTTATAGCTTGAAATTACATTCCACTTTTGAAATGCACAATCCAATTTTACGAAATTCAAAATGAAATACTATCTTCATGAGCTCAACGGTAGTCTCAGATTTTCAATCCATGTCATAGTTCAAGAGTTAAAAGTGATCGAAAAATAAAATAATTTTATTTAATAATTTTATTTACTGTTATTCCATTTTCTATTTTTCTCCATGAAGGCCCATGCTGAATAATCTGATGATGTGCGTAGTGTAAAACTATCATCCTGAACACAATTGTTCCCTAATATTTCTGATTTGGGCAACCACGATTTTTAAAACAATACATTTCTTGACGGATCATTTTAGGAACTCTGTGCCTCAAAATGTAACACCATATCAATGATCGGTCTCAAAATAATCCCATTTAATTTTGAAAAAAATAATTCATGGAATACTATTGTATTATTATTTAGGGTGCATAAAAATTTTATACATGGAATTGGATGTTTTAGTAAGAAAATTTCATATATGAAGGGTATGTGTTGGGTCTAATATGGTTGAAATAATGAAGAATTTATGATGAATATATAAAAATTTATTATTTCTACATATAGTGTAATAGAATGAGGATATTGTGATTTAGAGTATCTGGATGGATATATAATTTCTTAAAGTCATGATATACGTACCATTGTTTATTATATTCTATTAATATATATTAGGGAGCCCGATGATATGTGGAATATATTGAAATAGGTTGGATATCATTTGGTGAAGAATAAAAATCCCTTTATAATAAGAGTATCTAGATTATAATCTATTATTACAAATGAATAAATAGATTACATGTAAGGATAAATCTAGAACTTGTTATAATGGATACGTATTGGAATACTAGACCATGCAATATTATGTTTCATGTGTTGTTAATTTTATAAATAAACAATGTAAAATTTATAGAATCTTCAGAGGACACACCATTGGGTAACCAATCACATTAAAATATGTTCAATTTTTGAATAATCATAATGTGATGGATGGATATTGTTTTATGAATTCAAATATCACACTGCAAGGTTACTAAAGTAAGAATAATATGAATTTTTTTAATTTTTTTTATTCTCAAAAAAGAAATTATTTATATTATTTTTCCATATACTATGTGATATTATATTAATAAGGTCTATAATAAATATTGTTGTCTATATGATAAACATGTTATAATTGACATTTTGGTAGATTAATAAGAGTAGTGATGAAGATATGATGGGATAAATCCATGACATAGTGGGAAGACAAGGGAAATAAATATAGGTAAAGAATGTGATAAATTAGATGTATCAATGCACAACACATGAATAACACTATAAATAAGGGATTGATAAAATGGACTATACTGTGACCTAATAGATTTCATAAAGGGGAAATTATTTTTGTAGAAAGGAATAAAAATATATTTATTGGGGATCCATAGAATTCATCTATAAATAAACGTTTCACACTACAATGTGTTCAATATCATTGCATATTTGAGAATATACATCCTGGTAATTATTTGGATTTTAAATGAGAAACTTTGATGATTTTTAGGATCTAGTCGTTGACTAGAAATCACACAAAAAAAGTGTTCCTACTATAATTTGGATAAGTTTAAGGAATATTACACAATAATGGATTATTCGATATATTTATTTGGTTATTTCTACAATTACATGAATTTTTTTTAATATAAATTGCGGAATATTTGGATTGACATTCATGTTGTTGACCTAACCTAATTATATTTATTTTATTGTATATAATTATATGAGACACATTTCAAAATAATAAATGAATAATGGAAGGAATAATCAATACCATCAATTGAATCAGTGGTTGATGACTTAGATTTCTTTATAAATATTTCGTATGGAATTTTTAAAAATATAGTTAATTTATTTCATTTATATATTTATTATCATGAATAGTGTAGATTTACTAAAAATAGTGTTCCATTGGTCATCACTATCAACCTAGATGAACAAAATCTTTAGGAATAATGAGTTTTATTTTCATATAAGTATATTGAAAATGGGTAATATATTAGACGTTAAAATATATAACAAACATTATCAGAGGGAGAGGTAGCTTATTTTATGTTTATGAGAAAGAATATATTTTGTTACACATAATGATTAGTCATTATCATTAGGTTATAAGAGATTAAAAATAACAAATCCTGATTTCAATAAATAAAATATTGATTTTATTATGAAATGAGTTTTAGTAAAATTTTATAATATAGAAGAGGCCTTGATGTTAATAAACTATTGAAGATAAAATAATGTCTATAAAATTACATTTCATTCATTGAAATAAATATCTTAGGATAATAAGAGAGAGTTGATCATAGTTTATAAGAGAGTCCTTCCAAATAAATGCATTGTAAGTCTTCCTTATCAAGAAATAATTATGAAAGTATTGAATCGATTGAAAAATGCAGTATATTTAATTCAGGTACACTAGTAATTCATTTTATGTGTACTCTATTAATTATCATTTAGTGGTGAAAAATATAAAATCCATGTGTTCTTGGTTTACACTTTGATACAAATATGTTTTATATTTAATGTGATCAGTAATGAGAAAATTTGAAATCATGCATCGGGGAAAAATATCTATACATGAAATTTATTTCAAAGAGAAAATATTTTAATTTGGTGTGTACTTTTCTTCACACCCCCAATCATGGCCTTTATAATGAACATATTCCAAACTAGTGGTATTAATGACATATTTTTAGACTTATGTTCCAATATCGAAAAAAGGTCTTTTGAATTTTTTACTCACATGAATCCAATTTTTAAGCCTCATATTTTAAGTGATAATTAATTTAATAAATATAAAAGGGGGTTTTATTAGTTCTTATAGGATGGTGTTGAAGATATTATGGAATATTTCAATCTATATTCCATCTATAGGAAGAAATAATAATGATTTCTTGATGTGGAGACATAAAAATTCCCAAAAGAGGTATATCCAATAAGGTTTTCCGAAAACATATTCATAATGTAATTGATTTTTCTATTTAGATATTGTTTTAATAAATATATGGAAAATTAGTGAAATCAATTAAGGTTATATATCCTACCTCAAGTGGTGAAATTTAATTTTTTAGGAAACTAGTTACCAAATAAAATAACACGTTCTTTATATCATAAATAAAATTAGTAGAGGAATAATAATAATTACAGTGAGAAGAATAACCCACCCACCAATGTAATTGATTTTTTGATCAATATTAAATATATATATAACATTATTTTTGATGATTCTTGATGATTTGTAAATTTTGATTCTCATTTGAAAAAATATGCAGACGACCATTCAATGGAAGAAGTGGAAGTGTTGTCTAATACCTGACTGATAGATGTTTCACATATTTATCAAGAAATTATCCAATTTTAGTATGTTAAATTGGACTAATTGGATATCATTAATCAAGTGTAACATGCATTAATAGAATATTTTTCGATGAAAATAAAATATTTAATAATTTGGTGGTTAATTTGAAATAAAATAATATAAATATGTATGCTAAAATAATGGTAAAAAGAATCTAACATGGGGAATTTTCACATTATGCTGGAAAAAATAGAACATAAACTTAGAAATAAGAGAAAGAATTATCCTTATAAAAAACCTTATAAAGGTGATAATATCTTCGATGGAAACTGAATCAACATTCAAGAAAATATCAATTTAATTGAAGGAGGTGAAAAACATGATCAATGATATAGAGACGATTTTGAAACCCTCTAATGAGATGTTTAACCATATCGTAGTAGTATCGACAAGTAGAGTGCGAACATCAAAATATCTATAATTATTATGTAAATAAAATATTTTTCCAAATTCAAATAGTTAACAAACCTAAATAAATATGGCATTATAATTTTACTAATATAGAATAATGGAACACATTTTTAATGTGTTTATAAAAGTATGAGGGTTTGAAAGAGTAAGAAAATATTCTATCTCAACATCCTAAACAATGAACAATTAGTTTTAATATGATTTTATAGACATCTAATTTATTTAGGATAACCGTGGACATTTTAGAAGAAATTCTAATAAGATATGTTATAAAGGAATCATTAGGTAATCCTTTATTTCTATTATAAATTAGAAGATAAACTTCACATGAAGAAATAGTTATATGATAGAACATATACTTACGACATTGGAGGAAATCAATTAATGATCCCAATAAATGGTTCAACAATCACTACAAATGTCATACTCATTACATCAATCATAGAAATTTAAAAAATTGAAATAAAAATTACTAGGATATTCTAGTTTTGAGAAATAAATATGAAAAATTAAATAAAGATAGAAATGATTTAAAAAGGTTTTGGTGATTATACTAGATATCAAAGAGGAGAAACATGAATTAGGAAAAGTGATTTTATAAATTATTTCTCAATCCATGTGGAGTAGTTTGGGAAAAGATTCAATTTATGGAATGAGATGGAAGATGAAGGATGAAACAATGAAATAAAAAATTGAAGAAATATGTACTAGTGGTATTAGTCTCAATGTAGAGTAAGAGGATCATCCTAGAAATGTTAATTTCTATACAGAAATCCAAAATAATTTTTTTATAAGTTATACCATTCAAAGGGGATACAATAAAATTTATTGTATGGTGGTTAGAAGATAATGGTTAGATTATTAAATACAATCAAAATCGATATGTTTGGGTTTTGAAGGAAGTAATCTCTTCCTAAATGATATAGTTTTTTAAATGTATATGATGTTGTGTAGGTTTAAGGGGGAGTTCAAACCATGAGTTAGGAATGTAATGAAATGAGATACATGTTTATATGTTATGAATGATATGTATAAATTTGGTTTCAGAGAAATTAAAATTGGAATCATTTATTAATCCAAATAAATATGTTATATCATTCCACACCCATGAATTTCAAGGATTAATTTTTCCATACATGTTGACAATAAAAATTACAATTTTTATAAAAAATGATTTGGAATGAAATATTCTTCAAATCCATAACATTTATTTGAAAATTTTAAATAACCAATTATGAAATGTAATTAGCGATATGAGGAATTTAATAAGAGGTGGTGGACCCTAAAGTTGAAGGAATTCAACTTTATGGAAGTGAAGTTTTCCTTATATTGGAATAAATTTTAAATTTGTTTATGATGTATTAAAATGATGTTTTTTAATTGTTTTTATCGATAGAAAATTATTTTAAAAATATAGTGTTATGAAAAAACTGTAGAATCTCCATGTAAGTTTATTGATCAATATTGTGTGAAAATATGTTAGTAAATTATGGGGTATTAGGTGATGAGAATTAAAAGTATGAATTGCCTCATATGAGAAATGAGAATCCAGATAAAGAGTGAAAGATCAAAAAAATTAGAAGGTATTATGGGGTTATATTAAGAAGTAGTATCAATTGATTCAATATGTAGTATAAATAAAAAATGGTACTCTATTTTTCATAAATTGATTCTCTTATATATATTCCATAAGGATTTAAGATGTGTTGAAAATGAATTAAAAACTGAAGTTTCATTGTATTGAAGAAAGTATGTGAGTTACATGGAAAACATTGATGTTTTGACTTAATATATTATTTTCAATACCATGTTCTCGATCTACATTCATATTGGATTTATCAATGAAACCCCTAGAAGTGGTAAATTGAATTATTGAACTTTTAAAAAAAATAAACTACCAGTTGAAGATTTTTAAGTATAAAATCATAACTATAAATGGTTTCTAGAAAGTAGTTTTCAATATATTTTCTTTAGATCCATGATAAATATAAAAAATGGAAGAATAATCTCTTTAAATGTTTGTTTATGGGTTGTCATGGATAGTGGAGAATATATTAAGAGTACAACCCAATGCATATCACAAAATAGGTGTAACATCCCAGGTAAATAAAGAATAAAGAATTTTCATATTTATTAATATTTACGAATTAAATATTAATTTTATTTTAAAGGGGTTGCTATGTTCGATAGCGTACCCGATACGCAACGATGATTTTCTTTGAATCTTACGTAGCACACTAGTAGTAAAATAATATTATTTTAAATGTTAGTTAACGAGTAGTCGTTGTACTGGAGGGAATGGATAGAAATAACTAAAATATGATTAGATATGTTTTTAAATGTTTATACATTTACCCAATAAAAGATAAAGGCTTAAAATACGGAAAGAGTTCAATTTTAGGGCATATATACTCTAATTTTCACTAAAGGTTCACTTATCACCTTTTAATGGTGAACTGTCATTAAATATAGTTTTGATCACTCTTATACATTATTTTGGACCAAATATAACTCTTCTTTAGAATCGGGACATCAAAATTTACTTTGTGTAAATTTTTGGTATCTTTCTGATAAAGTTCATTTTTTTTATGAATAGTGTAAAATGTTGTATTTTAATTCAAAACCTCTTTTTAATCTAAATTATTTATAAGATTAGATTATTATTTTAATTGGTTTTAAATTAAAATTAGAAAATATTTTTACCAGTTAATCCCATGGTGGTCATTGGAATCAATTTCACTTTGAAATTGGACTTAAACTGGTGTCAATCTTTTGATACTTATTATTTCACAAAAACATGCTATTTGTCATGACAGCGGGAATTAATTATGAAATTAATTAATTTGACTTATATGTTTTGAATTTTGTAAAATGGACTTCATTTTTGAATTCGGAATATCAAATATAGCTTAGGGTGAATTTTTGGTAATTTTCTGAAAAACTTCAATTTTTGATGATTAGTGAAACCACTAAGTGGTAATCAAGCAAAATGATTTTTCAGTTAAATGAAAGTTTACCACTAATGTGTATTGAATTTTGAAAATCCGACATACATTGTTTTCATTAAGAAGTAAAATGTGGTTCAATGAGATTAAAATAATTTTTGGTGAATAGTAACTTATTATGTTTTTAATCGCGATTAGAGGTAATTAGTGTAGTTTAATGTAAAAATGGTATTATAAGAATGTGAAAACACCATGAAACTTGTCCTAAACCTATTGGGTGAGTCATGGCCGACCACGACATGCCATGGGCCAATTTGGGGACCCCATGGTGCCACTTTAGTTGGAAAATGACATTAATATATTTTTATTTAATGTTAAAGTGAAAATGACACTAACAGAAATTGTTTTACTAAAAGAATTTTTGAGTGGGGTTATACAAGTCCAACATTTGATTATAAATATTCATTGGAAAGCTAAAAAGATTTCCTACATAATAGTATTTTTTTTATGATTTTTAGACATTAAATAAATTAAATTATTTAAGACATAATAATGATACAGTGATGACATCATTATTTGACGATTTAAATAAAATGGAATGATAATGAAAAATCTAAAACCTACACATGGAAAAAACCAATAGGATGAGTGGATTTCGAACCCTTATCATATTATCCACGAATTATATCAATGTGGGACCTTTTGAAACTGAAACACATTTTCAAATAAAGTAATATTTCTTTACTTTCCAAAAGTGCCCCTCCTCTCCTCTTATAAAAGGCCCCCACCTATACCTCATTTCACACACTTCTCAAGCCTTTGGCTCGGCCAACCCCTGCCCAATTACTCTCTCCACATCCCTATCCTCATCCTAGAGGATTACCTTTGTGCATAATCCTTTCAAAGGAAGCCTTTAGGCTCAAATCAAAAAGGAGTTACACTTTTAAAGGTAATTCATTCTCTATTGTTCATTTGTTTTATTTTGCTTCTCCAACCCTAAAAACTCTTTTTATTTACTTCTTTTGTAACAACACCAGTATCTTCAATATACTAGGATGTTTTTATAATATTTATTTGAGCTACAATCTCACACAACTACATCAAATGGTTAAAGAACATACGGTTTCCGTGGATGGCGAAATTCTGCCTCCCGAAACGATGATTGTTCAATACTCATTTAACACCTTCAAGGGTGGCCATTATGATGTCACTATTTTTATATATGATATATAATATGTTTATGTTTTCTTTAAGCTTATGTATTTTTCATTTTTGGCATACCTTTATGGTTTCCATTATGGGTAAACACGATATCTTCATTTATGGAAGTGCGGACTACCGCCCCCTCAAAGTGATGTGATTCGTTAATACCATATGTGGGACGTGTAAAGGATGGATTTAAAGTTATTATATATGATGTTATACTGTAATTATAATATACCTCTATATAATTATTATTTCTTTCCATTAAAGTATGAGATAGAAATGAAAGTAGCGTTCATGCGTACGTACTGCTTACCGTCTCCATGAACGGTGCATTTCATTTCTTATCCCCAAATGTAATGTACTATTAAAATTACATGTATATAATGTATATATATAATTAATGATATATCTAAATGATGAATATAATTCTGGAATTAAAATATACATACCTCTCATTTAGTTTTAATTCCACTAATATGACAAACAAATGAAAGTAGCGTTCATGCGTACGTACGGCTTACCGTCTCCATGAACGGGGAATTTCATTTCTTACCTCTAAATGATTATGTAATATTATAAATACATGTAAATGCTGGATATATATGATATATATGATATCCAAATCAGGAATTTCATTCTGGATATAAAGAACTTTTGACCACATGAACAACATGTAATTGTAAGAAGTCAACTTTCGACTTAAGAACCAAATATTGAAAAAACAAACATTATTAACTTAAATGGTTACATAATATTTATAACATGGAAATAAGTGATATAAAAAGAATAATGAACTTTAAAAAGGTTCTTAATCAAGTATAAATTAACTCAAGTTTATTATTCAGGACGTTAAAGAACGATCGAGTCAAGTCGGACCCAAGGTAAGGGACTTCGTCTCAATCTCCTTTCATTGAGGCATATTTTGTTTTATACACAACTTTCTTTTATACGGTGTATAAACCCCTTTGACTTTTACTTTTATACAAAAGTAATCTTTTTCTACGAAGCGTTTTACTAAACGACAAAAAGGAATGTTTTTTTAACGTACGCGGTGACACTGACTTTTTCCACCACCGCGAGTATTATTTGGTCTTTGGCTTCCTCAACAAGCCGTAATGTTTTTAAAATAAAATAAATACCATATACTCTTTTATGTATTTTGGTATTGAAAATGGTTTTGATAAAGGATTCTATTATGATATATTTTGATTGAAATGTGGAAATGTTATCTTTCCTTTATATTGGTTTTATGTTTTATGATTTTATATTGGTACTTGGACATTTTAACGGGTGGTTATGTTATAAACCATATGACGGGTGGTGCCGTGAATACCAGGACGTGTGGTTACGTTATAACCTCCAATGAATTGGGTATGGAAGTCGGCCGTATGGCTATTCCATTAAGTATGTATGGAAATTGGCCGTATGGCTATTCCATTAAGTGATATGTGTGGAAGTCGACCGTATGGTTATTACACTTAAGTAAGTTTATGTCCCAAATTACCTTTATATATGTTATGTGTTCTTTATATGGGTTTTATGGTAATCCTTTGGTTACAAAAGGGTAAGTAATGATACTTTATTCAGTGAAGAGTTTTTATTACTTCATAAAGGTAAAAATTATTACTTTGATAAATTATACATGGTTTACTTGATGTTTGAAAAACTAACAGTTTTCATTCTTTTTGTATCCCTTACTGAGCTTTTTATGCTCACCCCAAGTTTTTCGAAATGTTTTTCACAGGACATAAAGTGGAATAAGGTCAAGGATGGGATCAAGGTATTTCATGCTATCTATAACATGGAATCTAGAAATCGTTCTTTTTAAGAGTTTTTATTTTATGGAGACTTAGTAGAAGTGTCTACTTTGTAATCTTTTAAGATGTAATAGTTAAGTTCTAATTCTCTAAAACTCTAAACCTGAAAAGATCCTCAATGTGAAATATTCATTTAATTCAATATTAAGTAAGGTTTAAGGCTGGGGCCTTATAGTTGGTATCAAAGGTCGGTTTAGAAAACTTTAGGAGTTAGAAAAGTGTTATATTATAATATGATTGAAATGATATAGCATTTACGGATTACCATGTTGCTTCGCCTAAGATATTTCTGTGTTCAGAATGGTATTCCGCAGAGGAAACAAAGCAGCTATGTTGGGACGACATCAGGAGGAAGATAACCTTCCAAATTAGCAACCTGAGATGGTCGGAAACGGAACTGAACAGTTTGTTGCAGTGATGGCACAGTTGACTCAGGCTGTAAATGGTGGTGGTATCCATGCACGAGATCAGCCAGATCAACCGCAGAGGAACATGTCAGTGGTGGAACATTTCATGAGGAAAAATCCCCCATCATTCAGAGGATCATCTGACCCTGTGCAAGCTGAAGGGTGGATTAAAGCACTGGAGAAGATTTTTGATGTCATGGGGTGTTCAGAACAACAAAAGGTTAGTCTTTTTTTTTACCGTTTTGAAGGTGAAGCTGATCAGTGGTGGTCGATGGTGTAAAATATAAGGGATAGTGATGAGATTGAGGATCATCACTGGGAGGATTTCAAAGGTATGTTTCTTGAGAAATATTTTCCTAAGGTGGTTCATCTTAGGATGGAAAAAAAGTTCCAAGAATTGAGGCAGGAGGATGATTCAGTGGCTACTTATGAAGAAAAGTTCACTCGATTGGCAAGGTATGCTCCAAACATCATACGAGATCTTGATAGTAAAATAAACCATTTTTACTTAGGGTTAAAGCCAAAGTATCGAAGGTCTTTAGCTTCTCGTGAGTTCAAAAGTTATGAAAAACTTGTTCGATGTGCGGAGAAGGTGGAAATGGAGTTTGCCGAAGATCAGGTGTTCTATGACAAACAACAGAATAAGAGATCTTGTTGGCAGGAAAAGGGGAAGAATTAATCAAAGAAGCAAGGAGGTAAGAAAACCAAATATCCATCCTGTGAGAAGTGTGGTAAAATGCATCCTGGAGAATGTTTATCCAAGTCTGGTAAGTGCTTTCGGTGTGGTAAGTCTGGCCATATTGCTCGTAACTGTAAGGAAGATGATCAAGAAGGAAATGAAAAGCCAACGGTAAGATGTTTTAAGTGTAATGAAATGGGTAATTATGCAAACGAGTGTCCAACGAAGAACTCAACTGGGGGAATGCAGCTAGACTACAAGCAGAAAGGGGTGGTAAAATCATTTGCAACAACTTCAGCAAATGTTGGGCCATCGAATGAAGTGGTATCAGCTCCAGGGAGCTCAGTATTTTTCAAAGATTTACTTGAGGTCCGGGTACCATCAGTTGAAAGTAAAAGAAGCAGATGTTCTGAAGACTGCGTTCCGTACTAGATATGGCCATTATGAATTTGTAGTTATGCCTTTTGGGTTAACCAATGAAACTGTTGTATTCATGGACCTTATGAATAAAATTTTCCATGAGTTCTTGGATAAGTTTGTGTTTGTGTCTTGAGATCTGGGAAGAGATTGTGTGTGCCTTGTGATTCACAGTTGGAGAGAGAGTTGTTATTTGAAGCTCATAGTTCTCTGTTTTCAGTTCATCCGGGCAGTACTAAGATGTATAGAGATCTGCGGGAGTATTATTGGTGGGATGGAATGAAAAGAGACATTGCTGAATTTACTGTGAAGTGTTTGACATGTCAACAGGTTAAAGCAGAGCAGCAGTTACCGTAAGGGATGCTTCAGCCTTTACCAGTGCCAGAGTGGAAATGGGAAAACATATCCATGGACTTTGTTGTGGGATTACCGAGGACATCTCGAGGTAATAATGTAATCTGGGTTATTGTTGATCGCTTGACCAAATCTGATCATTTCATTTCTATACGAGATACTTTCTCTGTTGATCATCTTTCCCATTTGTATCTTAAAGATATAGTTAGGTTACATGGAGTTCCTCTCTCCATTGTATCGGATCGTGATCCCAGGTTTACTTCTAACTTTTGGAAGGGCCTTCAGAAGTCGTTGGGTACTGAATTAAATTTTAGTACAGCTTTTCATCCTCAATCAGATGGGCAGTCAGAACGAACAATTCAGACATTGGAGGATATTCTACGAGCTTGTTCGATGGATTATTAGGGAAGTTGGGACCAACATATTTCTTTGGTTGAATTTTCTTATAATAACAGCTTTCATTCCAGTATACAGATGGCACTATTTGAGGCATTATATGGGAAGCGGTGTCAAACTCCATCATTTCTGGGTTGAAGTGGGTGAAAGGAAGCTGATGGGACCAGAATTGGTAGAAGAGATGGCAGAAAAAGTTCAGTTGATTCAGAAGCACATGAGAACAGCTCAGAGCAGGCAGAAGAGTTATGCAGATAACCGGAGGAAGGATCTCTCTTTTGAGGTAGGTGATCATGCTTTTCTAAAGGTTTCTGCTTGGAAAAGTGTGATGAGATTTGGTAAGAAAGGAAAGCTGAGTCCAAGGTTTATTAGACCATACAAAATTCTGGAGAGAGTTGGATCAGTTGCATACCGAGTGGCTTTACCTCCGAGTTTATCTCAGGTACACACTGTTTTTCACGTTTCGATGTTGAGAAAGTATATGCCAGATCCATCTCATGTTTTGAGCCCAGAGGTAGTTCAGCTGGAAGAGAACCTATCTTATGAGGAACAACCGGTCCAGATTCTTGACCACAGGGAACATGTGTTACGAAATAAGATGATTCATCAGGTAAGGTTTTGTGGAAAAACCATGTGATTGAAGAGGCAACATGGGAATCTAAAAATGCTATGAGGGATAAATACCCCCACTTATTTTGATAAGTGAATAAAATTGCGAGGACACAATTCCCAAAAGGGGGGAAGGATGTAACATCGCAGGTAAATAAAGAATAAATAATTTTCATATTTATTAATATTTACGAATTTAATATTAATTTTATTTTAAAGGGGTTTCTATGTTCGATAGCGTACCCGATACGCAACGATGAGTTTCTTTGAAACTTACGTAGCACACTAGTAATAAAATAATATTATTTTAAATGTTAGTTAACGAGTAGTCGTTGTACTAGAGGGAATGGATAGAAATAACTAAAATATGATTAGATATGTTTTTAAATGTTTATACATTTACCCAATAAAAGATAAAGGCTTAAAATACGGAAAGAGTTCAATTTTAGGGCATATATACTCTAATTTTCACTAAAGGTTCACTTATCACCTTTTAATGGTGAACTGTCATTAAATATAGTTTTGATCACTCTTATACTTTATTTTGGACCAAATATAACTCTTCTTTAGAATCGGGACATCAAAATTTACTTTGTGTAAATTTTTGGTATCTTTCTGATAAAGTTCATTTTTTATGAATAGTGTAAAATGTTGTATTTTAATACAAAAGCACTTTTTAATCTAAATTATTTATATGATTAGATTATTATTTTAATTGGTTTTAAAGTGAAATTAGAAAATATTTTTACCAGTTAATCCAATGGTGGTCATTGGAATCAATTTCACTTTGAAATTGGACTTAAACTGGTGTCAATCTTTTGATACTTATTGTTTCACAAAAACACGCTATTTGTCATGACAGCGGGAATTAATTATTAAATTAATTAATTTGGCATATATGTTTTGAATTTTGTAAAATGGACTTCATTTTTGAATTCGTAATATCAAATATATCTTAGGGTGAATTTTTGGTAATTTTCTGAAAAAAATCAATTTTTGATGATTAGTGAAACCACTAAGTGGTAATCAAGAAAACTGATTTTTTTAGTTAAATGAAAGTTTACCACTAATGTGTATTGAATTTTGAAAATCTGACATACATGGTTGTCATTAAGAAGTAAAATGTGGTTCAATGAGATTAAAATAATTTTTTGGTGGATAGTAACTTATTATGTTTTTAATCGCAATTAGAGGTAATTAGTGTAGTTTAAGGTAAAAATGGTATTATAAGAATGTGAAAACACCATGACACTTGTCATAAACCTATTGGGTGAGTCATGACCGACCAAGACAAGCCATGGGCCATCTTGGGGACCCCATGGTGCCACTTTAGTTGGAAAATGACATTAATATATTTTTATTTAATGTTAAAGTGAAAATGACACTAACATAAATTGTTTTACTAAAAGAATTTTTGAGTGGGGTTATACAAGTCCAAATTTTGATTATAAATATTCATTGGAAAGATAAAACGGTTTCCTACATCATAGTATTTTTTTATGATTTTTAGACATTAAATAAATTAAATTATTTATGACATAATAATGATGCAGTGATGACATCATTATTTGACGATTTAAATAAAATGGAAAGATAATGAAACATATAAAACCTACACATGGAAAAAACAAATTGTATTAGTGGATTTCGAACCATTATCACATTATCCAAGAATTATATCAATGTTGGACCTTTTAAAACCGAAACACATTTTCAAATAAAGTAATATTTCTTTACTTTCCAAAAGTGCCCCTCCTCTCCTCTTATAAAAGGCCCCCACCTCTACCTCATTTCACACACTTCTCAAGCCTTTGGCTCGGCCAACCCCTTCCCAATTACCCTCTCCACATCCCTCTCCTCATCCTTGAGGATTCCCGTTGTGCAGAATCCTTTCAAAGGAAGCCTTTAGGCTCAAATCAAAAAGGAGTTACACTTTTAAAGGTAATTCATTCTCTCTTGTTCATTTGTTTTATTTTGCTTCTCCAACCCTCTAAACTCTTTTTATTTACTTCTTTTGTAACAAAACCAGTATATTAAATATACTAGGATGTTTTTATAATATTTATTTGAGCTACACTCTCACACAACTACATCAAATGGTTAAAGAACATACGGTTTCCGTGGATGGCGAAATTCTGCCTCCCGAAACGATGATTGTTCAATACTCATTTAACACCTTCAAGGGTGGCCATTATGATGTCACTATTATTATATATTATATATAATATGATTATGTTTTCTGTAAGATTATGTATTTTTCATTTTTGGCATACCTTTATGGTTTCCATTATGGTTAAACACGATATCTTCATTTAAGGAAATGCGGACTACCGCCCCCTCAAAGTTATGTGATTCGTTAATACCATATGTGGGACGTGTAAATGATAGATTTAAAGTTATTATATATGATGTTATACTGTAATTATAATATACCTCTATATCATTATTATTTATTTCCATTAAAGTATGAGATAGAAATGAAAGTAGCGTTCATGCGTACGTACGTCTTACCGTCTCCATGAACGGTGCATTTCATTTCTTATCCCCAAATGTAATGTACTATTAAAATTACATGTATATAATGTATATATATAATTAATGATATATCTAAATGATGAATATAATTCTGGAATTAAAATATATATACCTCTCATTTAGTTTTAATTCCACTAATATGACTAAGAAATGAAAGTAGCGTTCACGCGTACGTACGACTTACCGTCTCCATGAACGGTGCATTTCATTTCTTACCTATAAATGATTATGTAATATTATAAATACATGTAAATTCTAGATATATATGATATATATGATATCCAAATCAGGAATTTCATTCTGGATATAAAGAACTTTTGACCACATGAACAACATGTAATTGTAAGAAGTCAACTTTCGACTTAAGAACCAAATATTAACAAAACAAACATTATTAACTTAAATGGTTACATAATGTTTATAACATGGAAATATGTGATATAAAAAGAATAATGAACTTTAAAAAGGTTCTTAATCAATTATAAATAAACTCAAGTTTATTATTCAGGACGTTAAATAACGATCGAGTCAAGTCGGACCCAAGGTAAGGGACTTCGTCTCAATCTCCTTTCATTGAGGCATATTTCGTTTTATACACAACTTTCTTTTATACGGTGTATAAACCCTTTTGACTTTTACTTTTATACAAAAGGAATCTTTTTCTACGAAGCGTTTTACTAAACGACAAAAAGGAATGTTTTTTTTAACGTACGCGGTGACAACGACTTTTTCCGCCGCCGCGAGTATTATTTGGTCTTTGGCTTCCTCAACAAGCCGTAATGTTTTTAAAATAAAATAAATAACATATACTCTTTTATGTATTTTGGTATTGAAAATGGTTTTGATAAAGGATTCTATTATGATATATTTTGATTGAAATGTGGAAATGTTATCATTCCTTTATATTGGTTTTATGTTTTATGATTTTATATTGGTACTTGGACATTTTAACGGGTGGTTACGTTATAAACCATATGACGGGTGGTGCCGTGAATACCAGGACGGGTGGTTACGTTATAACCTCCAATGCATTGGGTATGGAAGTTGGCCGTATGGATATTCCATTAAGTATGTATGGAAATTGGCCGTATGGCTATTCCATTAAGTGATATGTGTGGAAGTAGAGCGTATGGTTATTCCACTTAAGTAAGTTTATGTCCCAAGTTACCTTTATATATGTTATGTGTTCTTTATATGGCTTTTATGGTAATCCTTTGGTTACAAAAGGGTAAGTAATGATACTTTATTCAGTGAAGAGTTTTTATTACTTCATAAAGGTGAAAAGTATTACTTTGATAAAGTAAACATGGTTTACTTGATGTTTGAAAAACTAACAGTTTTCATTCTTTTTGTATCCCTTACTGAGCTTTTTATGCTCACCCCAAGTTTTTCGAAATGTTTTTCACAGGACATAAAGTGGAATAAGGTCAAGGATGGGATCAAGGGAATTTCATGCTATCTAAAACATGGAATCAAGACATCTTTCTTTTTAAGAGATTTTATTTTATGGAGACTTAGTAGAAGTGTCTACTTTGTAATCTTTTAAGATGTAATAGTTATGTTCTAATTCTCTAAAACTCTAAACCTGAAATGATCCTCAATGTGAATTATTCATTTAATTCAATATTAAGTAAGGTTTAAGGCTGGGGCCTTATAATAGGTTTACAAAACTAATCAATAATAGCCAGAGAAGATACCTTTAAATTTTATTATGAAAAGGGGTGGTGAAATGGAACTGTAAATCAATATTTATCATTGGTCTACTTTTTCAGATATAAAATCATCCAATTATTATAGAAGTGAAAACAAAATTAATTGTGGGAGAATGATTCAACAAGTTGTTGTGATTGAGATTCATTAACATTTAATATTATAGAAGTTATCTCTCAGTGATGGTAATGAAGAATATGAACTGAAAGAAGACATGGAAAAAGAGTATCATTAAAATATTTAATACATTCTATACACATGTGGACGAACATATGTTTATTTATAAATCATAATAATTAAATATATTACATTTTATGATTGATAAAAATCATGGCATATTTGGTGAGGGAGTATTGGAGGCACTAAACCATTATATGCAGGAGCATGTTAGTTATTTAGATATTACATGGATATTTCTATATATCAATGTTAATTAATTAGGAGTTCAATATTTGGATTTTTATAATAGATTTTCGATTTGTAAAATATTATTATAGAAATTTTTTTTATTATATTCATGTTGGCTATTGGATGATGAATAAGAATAAGTGAAATTGATTGGAAAAAATTAGAATCCATTTGGGGAAGATATAATCTGAAACAATAATAGAATTTACTGCACTATAAGAATATCTCATATAAGAATAAAAATAATATAAATTAGGATAAATCTGAAGCTGGATGGAGAGGATATGAGCAGCAGTACAAGAAAATAATGAATTATTTGACATGTAAGATAATATTAATGCTATAAAATTATAAATTTAGGGAATATTTAGAGGAAACACTTAATGTAGTAGACCATGTCATAATACAATCAATTTATTATTAAGAGCAATGTTTTGTAATGATAATTCACTACATATAAAAATAAATATCTAAAATGGATCTCATGTATTAGTAATTTAAATATTTTGAAATCATTGGGTGATTAAAAAAATATGTGTAAAATTAACTACTATGTTATAATATATTTTATGGTTATTTTGGATAATAAATTAAAAAATGAAGAAGATGACAATACTGTAATTGAATCTATAAAATTTTAAAATCAATTCTGAAATATAGACTATTGAATGATGTGAAATCATAGTGAACTGTTTTGAGAAATAGGATTAGGCCTCACGCATAGTGAATTGGAGGTGTCATAATACTTTATATAAATAACAATATAACTAATATAGAGGTAAGAAGGAAAATAATATGAAAGAAATTTTGTTTCATCAAGGATTATTTTTTGTACAATGGAATAAATAAGGGTATTTTCATGTCATAGGGAATTTTTATAAGGATTTTTATGAGTTTAAATTTCAAAAATAAGCAGTAAAGAATCGGGAAATTATTAAATTCTAGAAATTTATATTTTTCATAGATGTATGGGAATCATTTCTGTAATAACTTTTTATAAAACTTATACAATAATTTTGGTGGTAAATCCAAAGGATAAAAGTAATAAACATAGAGTATTAGTTTTGGAATCTTTCAATCATGTAGCATCAATTATAGGTAAAAAATCAGACAATATAATCATTGTGATACATAATATTCATCAAGATGTTATTTATAGGTAAAATATTTAATTTAGAAGAATACACTAATCACTTATTGAACCAGTTTGGGTACTGGATTTCTTTAACTATCTACAAGTATGAAGCGATGGTTAGAACCATGTGGAATTCATATCATATATTTTAGATAGTGATGGAACTATTTTATTAAATATATCTATAATAATTATTTATGGGTTGATTTGCAATATTTTATTTTATTTTGATTAAGACTAGTCTTCTATTATATAATTATTTCAAGTTACATTTCTATTATAATATCATTATAAAGATTCTTTTGAATTTCCTTCCTATGTATTAGTAATTCCTCTAAATCAAAAAGAATCTGTATGTTCCATATTTATTTTCATTACTTCCATTAAATATTTTTTTATGATTTAAATTCCTACTGTGAGTATCTCGGAATTAAGGTAATATTGTTTTTATGATATGTGGCTATTCATTAAGGAATAATTTTTCAGAAAATCTTCTATCCAAATAAATTCTTTTAAGACTTCCAATAACTTATTTAATTACATGGTTTATTAATTTTAGGTCATTTGGATGATAAAAAGTTTGATGATACAAAAGTATCCTATCATGGTTTAGTGTTCTTTGGGAAAATTAGATTGATGTCACTTAAAATGATGATTCAGATTCCCATTAACCTAATTGAATTTAAGGGGTGTTTTCCAATATTGTGACCATTGAATTTGATTAAACAAATTTGGAATAAGAAAATTTTAATGCATAGTAATTAGGATTTTGGTAGATACAAGTAATTTATTTCATATTCTAGATGGAAAATTATCTTATATTGAACAATAATAAGTGAAAATAAATGTATGGATGAAGTGGGAATGACATAAAAAAAATTAGGATTTTTTAGGTAATGGGTTCCTAGAATTTTTTGTTCATTAACCTTGATGTTAAAAAAATATAGAATTATTATCATATCTGGAAAGAATTCATGTGAATCAATATATAATGAATAATGTATTCTTTTTATATAGGCTTTTTGATATGATAATTTCCAAATAATTTCATTGGGTGATCAATTAAATTTTCCCAATATGATCTATATTTTGATAAAGTTTTTTTAAGTAATGTTGTATGAAGTTGTTAAATCCATGATTATTCTATTATTGTTGTTTGAATCATGTAATGTGATGGTGATTGTTTCGAGTAATTCTAGAAAAAATAATTAATTTCTCTATAATGGTATATTTGATAAGATAATAAATAAATATATTTTATAAAATTATGATTGAAGAGCTTCTCTAAGAGAATTTAGTATGGATTAAATGGGAAATTAAGCTCAACTAATTAATAGTAAAGGGGGAGGAAAAAAGTGGTAAAATATATGGAATTAATTCTAGTCTCAACGACTCGTTATGTTGGAATTATGAATGAATTGGACACTTACTAAATGGGTTCTCATAGTGTTGTGTAAATAATAGAAATAAATCATCAGTTTCATGTAAAAATCTTATTACTAATGGTGAGGGTGGACCTTGGTTTATATGTGTCACAATATCATTGGAGTCTTGAATATGTGATTTTGAAGATTCATATAATTTATATTTTAAATTAGTATTCTGGTAAAATTATTACTCCAATATATTTTCATGGTAGGAATTATTTTCATAGAAGAACTCGAGGTTGTTGCGAAAGTATTTGTCCACATTTAAATGAAAAATGGATGAAAATTTCACATGAACGGAGTTTGTCACATCATTGTTTTATGGAAGAAACTAATTTAAACTATAAATCATATAATCTAGATAATGTTTTTTATTTTTAGAATAAATCTTTAAATCTCCCAGATATTCCATGGTGGTGGCTCATGGTGTGAATGATATAAATTTTACCTAAAGGTTATTCCATAAGATTTCATGCATGAAGTAATAACTCAATTGGAAAAGAGATATTTTTTTGAATGAAAATTTTAGTCATGTTCTTATGAATGTATTGAGTATATAAGTTGATAAATGATTTTACTAATTAATGATCGTGTGGAATATGTAGAATGTAAAATATTCATCCATGGAAGGAATATTAAGGTATCACTCATTTTCAAAATATAACTCTTGAGAATCAGATGTTCGAGGTAGTTCATGCTAATATATGGGGTCCATGCAGTATCCCATATTTTTCAATCATGTATATTCTTAAGTTGTTGACAATTTACCTTATTGGACACCATGTTTTTAAGTTATCTATTTACATTGAATGTTTTGGGAATCATAAATCATTTTGAAGATCAATTTATTTTGGAGAATATATTCCAAAATTGGTGGTAATGTGTCATAACACTGATGATCATTCCATATTGGGGTTTGTTCTGATGTGTAATTAGTTTATAGACTATATTAGTTATATAGTGATTTATATCACAATAAATATGAAGTGGCCACTTCATATTGAACATAGACCTACAGGTTTTTCTTTAGAAATTATTTTGGAGGTCCATAAGATAAGGGCTACACCGTGTTGTTTAAAAACACAACACATAGTCATGTTCTATGGTTGTTTTATAGGATTCAGGATTTTCTATATTCATTGTTATTTTTCTATTAGTATTAATTTGATTTTGGTAGTCCCCATTTCAATTTGGTGAATAATTTATGAGTGGTTTCCAATGGGAATATTAAATCTAATTATATCCATTCATTGTCTTTTCTAGGGATCAGTCATGAGTTTCGAAGCATTACTATAGTGAAATCTCCACTGTAATATACTTGTGTTATGATTCATAACTAATTATTCAATATTATTTTCACACCATTTTATCCATTGTGGCTGTCTCTTCTAGTGCACCATTGTGTATTGGTGTTTTACTATACATTGTAGTTGTCGTTTCTATGTTTTGTTCTGCAGCCTCATAGATATCCAATGGAAACAATAATTCATCCTTATAAACACTTCATCATCGAATTATGATATTATTATTAAATTTAGTTATTATTGAATATAATTCATATTATCTTAAACCATTGATTCTTATATATAAATTTATTTTCCAACAGATTTTTAAATATCAAAATGGGTTTTAGATAATTGGATTTTGAAATGGAGTGGTGGGTGGTGAAAATTTATTAATTAAATTTTATTATTTATTTTTAGGAAAACAAATATAATATTGAAATAATGATATTTTATAGTATCTCTTAGAAAATAAATGGAATAATATATTTTTGTATTTTAAATGTGGTGATATGAAGAATATTGATAAAATCAATTTGATGTTGGCTATTAAAAATAAATATGGGAGTTTATGAGAAAACCAAATAGAGGTTTTTAAAAAGATAGGCATGATTAAAATCATGAATTTGGGTCCAATAATGTGTTGATAGAAATGATTTTTTTAATAAATGATCTCCCTATAGAATATATTTGATTTACCTTGAATCACAAGGGAGACATGGTAGTGGAGTTGTAATAACACATGATTGAAATATATTGGATTTCTATAGTTTTTTATTATTGATAAGAATGCATATAAACCAATGAGTCAGTGCATTATTTTAATACATTGGTATGATTATAAGGAATCAAGTCCCGAAGGACCAATTGGTTTTGCAATTTTGGAAAATAGATTATATACATGAATGTTACATTACAGTTTAAGACATACAAGACAACATAAATAATCCTTTTTGAACACCATTATTCCCTTGGCTTAACCATGCATATCAATCACTATATATTTCTTGGAATCCTGGGACAAATAAAACATAGAAAGGGGTGAGCTCAAACGCTCAGTAAGGGTAAGAAATATAGCGGAAACATTCTTAAATAAGCATAAACATTCAAGGCAATGTATAAAGAAAACAAAGCCTTTTAAACTTGAACTTCAGCATAATATGGAACAAATAAAATGAAATAACTCCATTTACAAATTCACATGGATATTCTACTAGTCTAATAATCACATGCAATATTAATAACCACTTTTATAATGATGTAATTCATAATTCCAGACTATCATAACCACATAGTCAAGGCCTCATGCCAAGACAACAAATAAGATTTTGTCAAGGCCTTGTTCCAAAACACTATTTTTTCTCATGAAACCTACCGATGCATCGAGGAGCTATAGCGGGATCCACCAGTTACTTACTAAGTCAAATGAATTCCTTATATGAACAGGTCTAAATATAACATAAACATTCATGTTAAACTAACATACTAATTGTCAATACCATCTCCATAAACCATGAATGGTATAAAAATAACACATCCACAGTCAAACATATCACAAAACCTACAATACAATATGGATGTTTTGTATCATAATAAATCAACTTCAAATATGCTTAAAATCCATCAAATGATTTTGAAATAGATGAAATCCAAACTATATTGGAGAAATATCTCTTTTTTTAATCATTTAAAAGTCACACATTTATTAAGCAAGTAAATTAAATGAGATTTTTGAATCAATGTGTCCCATACCACTTTGATTCTTTTCAAAAGAAATATCATTTCAAAACAATCATGTACATATAAATAAATCCTTAAAATCATTTTGAACACATGGACATTAATTAAAATTATTTAGAAAGATAAATCTTTAAAACATTGAAAATTCTGATCTGGATAAAGATTAACTATCACAAATTCTTAAAATATTCATTTTGAAATTATTTAAAAGTCACATAATAATAAAATAAAAAATTTAAGTTCAAAATATTCTTATAATCTTGGAATGGTAGCTTCAACTAGTTTATAACGGTAGAAAATAGCCGCACCCGCCGTATAAGTTAAAAAAAACATTCTTACCTTAAATTTCTCAAAAAGGTCAAAAAGTACCTTGTTTGGAAAATGACAGAAAGATTCCTTTAAAAACACATAAAATTATAAATGAAATTAACCCATTTTCTAGTAAATTTTAAATATGTTTTGGAATATATTTTTATGAAACATGGATGTGGATGATAAAGAGGTCCCAGTAGATAATTACGTATAAACAAGAACGGATAATGAAGAGATTATGAAATTAACCCTTACCTTGTAATTTTCCTTGATCGAGGGTAGGTTAACCTCATACATAATAGTTATATCATTGTTATTAAATTATACTAGAATCATATACCTAAATATGATATCATATAAGATCTTCTAATATTTCTTTGTTAATAATATTTTAGTATTATCATCGTTTCGAGTGTTCACTTACTCATTTTCCATATGTTTTGTTACATAAGACATGGTTGTTATCCATAGGTTCTATCTTATTTATATCCAGAATTATATCAAGTCCTTAAAAATTATTTTTAATCATCAAATGAAAATCATTCTTTAATGGATACCTTGGGGAATGAATCTCATTGTGTTCGTGGAGACGGTAGTCCTGACGTATGCACGAACGCTACTTCCATTTCATTTTTCATTTTAAAAGGAATCAAAACCAAATTATACATAGGTATATTATTATTAAAATATAATATAATATCATATATACGGTACTTATGTTCATTAACACTATCCTTTATATGTTCCATGTATGGTATGAACGAATCATATCACATTGAGTGGGCGGTAGTCCGCACTTCCCCAAATGAAATTATCGTATATATATAAAACATGAAATGAATAATGTTATGCTATAAAATGAAATTAAATAAGCTTATATATATATTAAATATAATTAATTTAATTTTTAATTATAGTACCATCATAATGGCCACCATGAGAGGAGGTACGAGATAATTGAACAATCATTGGTTTGTGAGGCGTTTGGTTTCCATCCCCAGAAACATTATGTTCTTCACCCATTAGATGGAGGTGTGTGTATGTGTAGTTAGAATACTTCTCATAACAATTTCCTAGTATATTTAGGATACTGGTTTTGTTATAATTTAAATGAATAAGATGAGTTTAGGGGTTGGAGATATGAAAGAAAAGAAAATAATCTAAGAGAAATCGTTACCTTTAATTTGGGTAACTTCCTTTCGTTTGATCCAAAAAGGACTCTTGAAGTGCCTTATGACTATGGTAAGTTTTATAGGATAATGATAGGGATGTATGGATCCTAATTGTTCATAGGTTGGATGAGCCAAAAGGCGTGAGAGGTTTGAGGAATTGGTTAGAAGTGGTGTCTTTTTATAAGGGGGAGGATGGTCTCTTTAGGAAATAATTAAATTATTATTTTACAATAAATTCATATTCGGTTTATAATGGCTCCAAATTGGATTATTTAACGTCTAAGGTGGGTATGGGTTGGAAAACACTCAAACAATAGATTTTAGACATGTTTGGGTCACTATTGTACCCTTATCTTTTAGATTTAACTCTTACTTAAATAGTTTGACATTTACCATGCCTCTTTGTATTTTTATATTATATGGTTAATAAACATACTATGATCTACCATGAAAACCCCAAGTGGTTCATTAATGAAATACCTATCATCATATAATTCCTTTGGCTAACCTTATATTTTTAGGAATATCATATCAATTAATAATATAATATTTGTTTTAAAAAATCCTTTATGTCAATTGTGACACTATTTAATAATTTATTTTTTGTTAATGTTTTAATAAAATTATTAATCCAAAAAAAATTCATTTAATAAATCCTAACATGTCATATTAACCAATAAAATTCATGTAATTAATTAAAAGTCTCAAATTATATTTATTTGGGTATTTATAATATCAATTATTTTAATATTTTACTAATAAGGTAATCACCGCATCATCATTGTGTCATAAATAAATTAAATTATTTAATGTCTAAAAATTATAAATAAAATTCCATTATGTAGAAATGTTTTTATATTTCTGATTAATATTTATAATCTAATTTATCTTATGTATAACCCTATATTAAAAATGTTTTAGTTATTAAACATTGATTTTGACTCTTTTAACTCTTTTTAATTAAATAATAAAAAATGTCATAATCTAATCCAAGTGTACCAAAGAGGTTCATATTTTATTCCTTAGGATTTTTTGGTTGAATTATACTTAGCTAATAGAATTAGGACATGTGTTCCCGTAATAATAATATCATTTTTACCCTTACTTACCCTATTTACTTTTTATCGTGGTAAATAAAAGTAAAAAGTTACTATTCAGCAAAATTATTTTTATCTTATTGAACCAAATATTACTCTTTGATAGTAACTGTATCTCTCGGATTTTTGATATTCCACTCACAGAAGCGGTAAAATTCTGTTTTATGTGAACTTGCAAATTCTCCTAGTAAGTGGGTAAAAGAAGGTGAATAGTTCAATAAAATTTTTATATATCTAAAATTATTTTAAACTGAATCCAATGAATTAAATTCAACTTATATAGGTATTACGTATCTATTTTGACATAAAATAAATTTAAATAAAATAAATACTTTTTTAAATAAAAATTTGGTTTTAAAGTATAACTTAGTATTTTTCACTATTCATCAAAAATTAAAAGTTTTCAGAAAAATACAAAAAAAATCACTCTATGCTAATTTTGAAATTATGAATTCAATAATGAGGTATATTTTGTCATATTAAAAACATAGAAGTTTCATTTATTAATTTAAAATTAATTCCCGCTGTCAAAACCAAAAGGCATATTTTTAAGAAATAATAACTACCAAATGTTTGACACTTGTTTATGTCCAATTTCAATGTAAAATTACATATAATGAACATCATTAGATTAAATGGTAAAAATATATTCTATTTCTACATCCAAAACATTAGAATTTATAATTTTACATTATAAATTATTTATATTTAAAAAGTTGTTTTCAGTTAAAATATAGTATTTTTCACTATTCACTCAAATATGGAAGTTATCAGAAAAACACCAAAACTTTATCGAAAGTAAATTCATATGTCCCGATTCTAAAGAAGAAGTTTATTTTTTTCAAATTGAATATATATAAGTTTCAAATATTGGATTTAAAGAGGCTTCTCCATTAAAAGGTGGTAAAATTTCATTTTTTGAAAAATACTTATTTTATCTGAAAAAATGTATTTGTTCTTACAATATGTCTAAGAAACTCATAATATGTATTCTAAAATTATAAGGATTATATAAAGTTCAAAATTCAGTAAATACTATTCATAACCACTTTTGAATAGCTTGTTTGGTAAGTCATGGTGCACTAGAACTCAGTGTTGTGTGTAGTGCAAGTTATTTAATTACTTTGAAGAAATAACATACTATGAAATCATGGGGTGTTACATTCTACCCTCATTAAAAAAATTAAGTCCTCGCAATTTGAAATTATTTTTTGAAAATAAAAGGTTTAAAATAGAAAATAACTTTGGGAAAACCCACATCAGAAATTCGGTTAATAAAATATAGTCTTAATAAGAGGAAAATGAAAATGAAAGGGTCACCACCAAATTATGATCTCGATTAGGAGAACAATGGTGGAAATTATAGACATAGAATTGGATGAGAAATGAAATATTTATAGGTACTGATTGAGGTCTTCAATCTAAATCAAGTGTAAAATTGAGGGCCTAAAATTCATCAATCTATGATGATTTAAAATACCATCGGTTCAACAAAAGTTATGGTATTAGGATAACACATTTTTTTATTTTATGATCCCTTAACTAAAGTATAAGAATTAATTTCTTCATAGAATAATAGAAGAACGAAAATATATAATTGAAAAGAAGAGTCCCATACTTTAACTAATTTCTACCACAAACTCATCTTTCACTCTAAAAGATGTTAGAACATAAAAATAATATTCTATTTATCCTATTTGTATAGGGTTTCAAAAAAATTAATTAATGATTCATCTACCAGAAATTGTTTTTTTAAATGACTACATTATTCAATCTAGGACATCATGTGGCCCGGTGGTAGGTGATACACCGTTTTCTCCCTTCGATTGCGGGTACAAGTCTTGCGGCCTTGCCGGACGCGACAGGTTGTCACCCGACCTCCGGGTTGTTTTTTTATGGAATTCCAAAAATAATCTCAAACTAGAATTATCCAAAATACTCCTGTCCAAACTCACAGTCCAAAATTTCTAAGGAAGTTAAACATAATGAAGATCCTTTTTTCTGTGTAATAATATGTGAACAGATTCATCTTGTATTCTTTTAAAACACTGAAACATCCTGAATTTCCATAAAACCTTATTTATTACATTCATGATACATTATTCCTAATAGAATACCGGATATACTCATTCTATCCAAAAATGTTGTAAACTAAAACAATGATGGAATATAATTAATAACATTCATGGAAGTCAAGAATATCCAATATAATTTATCCAAATCAATCATGTATTATTCCAAAATCACTACCTCAGTATCAAAACCATATTATGGTTTATCTTTCTATCAACCATATATTTTCCAAAAACATAACCTGCTATTGAGTCAATTTTCTTGGTTACACACAATCTCTAGTACCTAATAAAATATTACTACAGTATAATCCTTATATACTCCATAATTATTATAACCAGTACATCGTTGATAAAGCACCCAAATAACATAATTATTTAATATCAAAATAAGATCTCTTCTCATTACTCTTCATTTGTGGTAGTATCATTACTTGATTATTATCCAATAGAATCATTTGGGGAATACTTTGATGATTTTGACATTGGTTCGTATAGTGTCCCAACTCCTTGCAAGTGAATCATTGTACATTTGAATCTTTTTTCTTACCCTTACAGTCATGTACTTGGTGTCCTCTTTCTCCACACTTATAAAAAACTCCCATTCCCTTCAGGCATGTTCCATGGTGTTTCTTCCCACAATTATCACATATAGTAAAATTCTTCTTTTCCCTATTCCCTTTATCCTCCTTTCTCTCTTCAATTCTTTTCTTCTATTTCTTCTCTTCAATGCCATAGGACTCATAGAATTCTTTACATATATTATTAAAACATGATATTATTTCTTCATATATTAAGAATACATGGGAGAATATTTCCCTTCTAAATGTTTTCTTAATACTGTGAAAGATATGATCATTCTTACTCATTGGATCATACGTATTACTAGAGTTCACATACCTACTACTAGGCGCCATTTCTATAAAATATCATAAACTAGTTCAGTTTATGAATTCCAATAATTACAAATTGTAAACTACCTTACGTAAATTGAATGGTTTATGGATATAAACCATAATCATAAAGATTTTTTCATTGAGGATGTATATACTCATAAACCCTTCATAATGAAATGTAAAGAAAATGATAATTACCCTAAGCATATCCCTTGGGATTATCGTATCCAAGAGTGAAAGAAGGCATGTTGTCGTGCACTAGTTCTCATTCGAGACTATCTAAAAGTGGTGTTTTTGGGTTTTACCCTTAGGTACATCTCTTCCAGAGCCACCTCTACCTTCTCGTATCCAGACAGAGATGTATTTTATTTGAAAACTCACAAATTCTCGACATTACCAAAATTCTAGGAATTTCTTCTATGCTAAGCCACAAAGTCTATCTTAGGTCTATATGCTCTAAACAGGGTTTATCTAAATCTAGATCCCAAGGTTATTGCTAAAATTCCTCTAATACCAACTGTAGCAACCCGACCCCAGTTACCCAGAGTCGGTGCATTATTTTAATACATTGGTATGATTACAGTGAATCATGTCCCGAAGGACCGATCGGTTTATCAATCATGGAAAATAGATTACATACATGAATGTAACATTACAATTTAAGACATACAGAACAACCTAAATAATCCATTATGAATGCCATTATTACCTTGGCTTAACCATGTATATCAATCAAAATACACTTCATGGAATCCTGGGAAAATAAAACATAGAAAGGGGTGAGCTCAAACACTCAGTAAGGGTAATAAATACATAAGAAAATTTCATAAATAAGCATAAACATTTAAGGCAATGTATAACTAAAACAATGCCTTTTAAACTTGAACTTCAGCAAAATAGGAAAAAAATAAAATTAAATAATTCCATTTTTTATTAACATGGATATTATACTAGTCAAATAATCGTATGAAATATCAATAACCACTTTCATAATGGTGGAATTCATAATTACATACAATCATAACCACATTGTGAAGGCCTCGTGCCTAGAAAAAAAATAAGGTTTTGTCAAGGCCTTGTGCCAAGACACTAGTTTGTCTAATGAGACCTAATGATGCATCGAGTAGCTATAGTGGGCTCCATCTGTCACTTACTAAGTCCAATGAATTCCTCATATGATCAGTTTTAAATATAAAATAAACATTCGAATTAAAACTAGCATACGAAATGTCAATACTTTTTCCATAAACCATGAATGGTATAAAAATAACACATCCATAGTCAAACATATCTCAAAACCTTCAATACAATATAGAAATTTTTTATCATAATAAATCAAATTCAAATAAGTTTAAAATATATCTATTTATGTTGAAATAGATGAAATAAAAACTATTTGATGAAATATATCTTTTTTTTAAATCATTTAAAAGTAACACATTTCTTAACGAAGAAATTTAAAATAGATTTTTGAATCAAAGTGTCCCATACTACTTTAAAACATTTGAAAAGAAATATCATTTTAAATCATTCATGTCAATATAAATAAATCCTTAATATCATTTTGAAAACATGTAAATTAATTAAAAATGTTTTAAATGATAAATCTTAAAACATTTAAAATACTTATCTTGATAAAGAGTACCTTTCAAAAATTCTTAAAATAATAATTTTGAAATAATTTAAAAGTCACATAATTATAAAATAAAACATTTATATTCAAAATATTCTTATAATCTTATAAGGGGATATTCAATGAGTTTATAATGGTATAAAATACCCAAACCCTTCGTATAAGTTAAAAAACATTCTTACCTCAAATTTTTCGAAAATGTCAAAAAGAACATTGTTGGGAAAACGACGGCAATATTCCTTTCAAAACAAAAAAGGATATAAATGAAGTTAACCCATTGTATAGTAAATAGTAAAAACGTTTTGAAGTATATTTTTATGAAACATGGATGTGTATGATAAAGAGGTCCCAGTAGATAATTACATATAAACAACCTCGGATAATGAAGAGATTGTGAAATAAACCCTTGTGTTGTACTTTTCCTTGGTCGAGGGAAGGTTAACCTCCTGTATAATAATTAAATATTTTTTATTAAATTATAAAAGAATCACATACATAAATATGCTATAATATATGATCTTTTAATATTGCTTTGTTAATAATATTTTAGTATTATCATAGTTGCGGGTGTTCACTTACTCGTTTTTTAATATGTTTTCTTAAATAAGATGTGGTTGTTATCCATAGATTGTATCTTATTTATATCCATAATGATATAAAGTCCTTAAACATTATTTATATTCATAAAATCAAAAATATTCTTGAATGGATACAATGGTGAATGAATCTCATCGCGTTTGTGGATACGGTAGTCCGTACGTACGCACGAACACTACTTCCATTTCATTTTTCATTTTAAAAGGATTAAAAACCAAATTATACATATGTATATTATTATACCAGTGTAATATAATATTTTTTATCTATTACTAATGTTAATTAACACCATCCCTTTTAGGTTCCATGTATGGTATGAATGAGTCATGTCACTTTTAGGGGGCGATAGTCTGCACTTCCGCTAATGAAATTATCGTATATATATACAAAATGAAACGAATAATTTAATCCTATAAAATAGATTTAAAAAAGATTATATATAAAATAAATATCATAAATATAATATTTAATTATATTTCCATCATAATTTCCACCATGAGAGGCGAAATGAGATAATTGAACAATCATCGTTTTGTGAGGCGTTTGGATGCCATCAACAGAAACATCATGTTCTTCACCCATTAGGTGGAGGTGTGAGTAAGTTTAGTTCGAATACTTATCATAAACATATATTATTATATTTAGGATACTTGGATTGTTACAAAATAAAATAATAAGAAGAGTTTAGGGGTTAGTGAAGTAAAATAAAAAAAAAAGAAGCTAAGAGAAATCGTTACATTTAATTTGGGTAACTCTCTTTGGTTTGGACCAAAGAAGAATCATGAAGTGCCTTATGCCTAAGGTAAGGCTTCTAGGATGAGGAGAGGGATATAGGGAGATTAATTGGACATAGTTTCAATGAGCCAAAAGTCTTGATAGGTTTGAGTAATTGGATAGAAGTGGTGTCCTTTTATAAGGGGAGGAGGGGCTATTTAAGAAAAACATAAAGTATTATTTTATAATAAATTCATATTCGGTTTATAATGGCTCCAAACTGGATTATTTAATGTCTAACTGGGGTATGGGTCTCAAAAAACTCATCCAATAGGTTTTATACAAGTTTGTGTCACTATATTACCCTTATCTTTTAGATTTAACTCTTAGTTAAATAGTTTGACATTTACCATGTCTCTTTGTATTTTTAATTATATGGTTAATAAACTTACTATAAACTACCAAGAAAACCCCAAGTGGTTCATTAATGACATACCTATCATCAAATAAGTTTTTTGGATGATCCTTAGATTTTTAGGAATTTTATATCAATTAATATTATAATATTTGTTTTAAAAACTCTTTTATGTCAATTTTGACACAATTTATAAATTTATTTTTTTGTTAAAATATTAATAACTTTATTAATTAAAAAATCATTTAATCAATCCTAAAATGTCATATTAACAAATAAAATATGTGGAATTCATTAAAAACATAAAATTATATTTATTTGGTTATTTATAAAATCAATTATCTTAATATTTCACTAATAAGGTAATTACTGCCACATCATTGTGTCATAAATAAATCAAATTATTTAATGTCTAAAAATTATAAATAAAATACCATTATGTAGTAAAACATTTTATATTTCAAATTATTATTTATAATGTAAATTATCTTAGGAATAACCCAATATTAAAAAGTTTTTATTTATTAAACATTGATTTTAACTCTTTTAACTCTTCCTTTAATTAAATAGTAATAAATGTCCTAATCTAATAAATGTGGAAGAAAGAGGTTCATATTTTATTACTAAGGTTGTTTCTGGTCTTATTATACTTATCTAATATAAATAGGACATGTGTCATGGTAATAATAATATCATTTTTTTCCTTAATTACCCTATTTACTTTTTACCGTGGTAAATAAATGTAAAAATTTTTATTCACCAAATATTATTTTTATCTTATTATACAACATTTTACTCCTTTATACTAAACATGTCTCTTGGATTTTCAAAATTCCACTCACAGAAGCGGTAAAATTATGTTTTATGTGAATTTGAAAATTCTCTTAGGTGTTGGGTAAAAGGCGGTGAAAAGTTCAATAAAATATTTATATATCTAAAATTATAATAAAATGACTCCAATGAATTAAATTGAACTTATATATGTATATTGTATCTATTTCTACATAAAATAAATTTAAATAAAATAAAAAATTATTTAAATAAAAATTCAGTTTTAAACTATAACTCAGTGTTTTTCACTATTTATCAAAAATTAAAAGTTTTCATAAAAATAGAAAAACATTACCCCAATATAATATTGATATTCTGAATTAAGTAATGAATTATATTTTACCAAATTCATAACATAGAAGTTTCATTTTTTTAATTTAAAATTAATTCATGTTGTCAAAACCAAAAGGCGTATTTTTAAGAAATAATAACTACCAAATGTTTGACACTTGTTTATGTCTAATTTCAAAGTCAAATTATTTAAAATTACCATAATTGTATTAAATAGTAAAAATATAATCTATTTATACTTACAAACCATTAAAATTTATAATTTAACAATATAAATTATTTTTATTATGAAATTTGTTTTCAGTTAAAATATAGTATTTTTCACTATTCACCCAAATATGAACGTTATCAAAAAACACCAAAACATTATCAAAACTAAATTTTTATGTCTCTATTCTAAAGAAGAAGTTTATTTTAAAAAAATTGAATATATCTAGGTTTCAAATATTGTATTTAAAATGGAGTTTCCATTAAAAGGCTTTAAAATTGTATTTTATGAAAAATACATATTTTCTCTGAAAAAAATGTCTTTGTTCTAAAATTATGTCTAAGAAACTCATAATATGGATTATAAAATTATAAGGATTATATAAAGTTCAAAATTTAGTTAATATTATTCATAACATCTTCTGAACGGCTTGTTTGGTAAGTCATTGTGTGCTAGAACTTGGTGTTGCGTGTAGTGCCAGTTATTTAATTACTTTGAAGAAATAACTTACTATGAAATCTTGGGGTGTTACAATTTGAGGGAAAATAATTATTTGATTGTAGTTATTCTTGGGATTATATTCGACCTTAAATTACCCTATTGAATTCGTAATTATAATGTTCATCATATCACATCTCTTGAATTAAAATTTTTATAAACAATATATGTTATGTTTCCCTAAATAATTCATTCAAACAAGCCTTGAGAGGGAGTTTTGGGTGAAAAAAACAAGTAAAACCTCCAATAGATCTTTATATTTTTGTAGTTGTTTTCCATGATATATGTGATCAAGGATGTATATAAACACATATTTCTGATTGGACAATAGAGATTATACCGCATAGGGGAGATAAAAATGATCATTACTATTATTATTTTCATCTTAAACCTCTTTCCTTCTACGATACTAAAAAACATCAAGAGGAATAGGACTTGTAAATTAAATATGAGTAACCATTTGAGTTCTCGGATTCACCTCATTCTATAATGAAAAATGTTTTTTTCATGATTAAATTTCCTAGAAGTCAGTGGCGGGACTCGAAAGTAAATCATGGTAATAATGAGTTCGTTTAGTGGAAATTATTCATGGATTATTTCATGGAGATGTTATATCTATAGTGGAATGTGTTGGATAATTCTATTGAGTACCTTAAACATGAGAATAGTAACAAAACTATAATATAGAATTTCAATTGATATTCCATGTTTCATTACATCTAACCAAATGTGTTATCATTTGAGAAGCTAGAGGCCTGTATATTTTAGATGGGTCTTCAACCATATATGTTTCCCAATTTTTTCTTCCACAACTCACCACTTATAATTTTTTTACATATATATTTTATGGTGTCTCATGAATTGGGTGGAGGGTTAGGGATTATAGAATATTATTCAATGCCAATTGGTTGTTTTATTAGTCCCTATAAATGGAATAGAATGTGTGAATAGTCAGATGGTAGAAACTATGGTGGTGGATCTCTGTAATAGAAATCTACTAAGTCAAAAAAATTATTAAATAAGGATTCCTTACATGATTTTATTTTGGTAAGGTTGATAACATGAGGTTTAAATTATTAGAGGTACCAAAAAACAATAGCTCTTTTGGATTATTCTGAAATATAATGATTGCTTGATAGTTTTTTAATGGTCCATGTAGTGGTACATTCTCCTCCGTTTCGATAGGATCTATGGCATAGTGTGACGCTTTGGGAAAAAGTGGTTTTAGATACTGGAATAAGGAATGAAGCATAATCATGAATTCAATGAATCATCAGTGGAATCCAATACATTACCTATTATAGTTAGGGTTACAAAAAATATTACATAATCTTTATTGTCCATTTTATTTGAGAATAAATCTTTTCATTCCTTCATATATACCCTTATCATGGTTTTGATTAATTTTATTGTGGACATAATTCATAATGTAATGGATATTTATATTCCTCTTAGGATAAATAAAGATAAATGTCTATCACTCCTTTCCTTTAAATTCTATTTGAATAAATTTATGAGTAATCTGGACTTCTAATTTCTAGTTATGAATCCAATGGATGTCATCTTTGGGTTGGATTGGGTGATCACCGAAAAATATTGAACTGATAATTATAATCAAAATATTTTCATTAGTGGAATAGATGGAACACGTATTGTATTTTAGCGATATTTGAACCTGATGTGACTTTGATATAGAGTTCCTTTTCTAATGATTTATATAGTAAATTCATTTTTTTTCTTTTTAACTAGAGTGTGAATCATATGATGGTGAACTTCCTTTTGTAGTTGTTGTGTTTACCAATGTTTCTCCATACAATTTTTATTGTTTTCCACTAGTGAGATAGGAAGTGTTTTCCAATGACATGGTACCATGTACCGATCATCTATCTCTTCCATCTAACCTTATGGTACTATGGTAACTGATAGATTTAAAAAATATCTTTGAAAATAAATTTTTTAAAATAATTTTATGCCATAGTATTTCACCTTCAAATGTAACTATGTTTTTTATAAGAAATCCAATGAGAAACTTCATGTTTTTATTTAATTTTGAATACTAAACATAGTATTAATGATTATAAGATAACTAATATTGGTTTCAGAAATTTTTATGTCTATTAGGAATATGACATCATGATTTTTTTTCTAACCACTGATCATGAAATGTTCTTGGAATTATTAAATAGGATTTCCCAGGAGAAACATGATTATTTAGTTATGTTATTTTGGATTAAATATTAGATTATTGTATGGTTGAATAGGACCACATACATCTTTTGAGAGATTTAATTCATATCTTGAGAAACCAATATTATTAGGTAAAGATTTTTCAAATTAAAATTTTGGATATGGGAAGTAAATTTTTGTAGAATTCTTTTACAAACATTGTTTCTCAATTAATCATGGGAGGTCAAAATTGTTATAAACCTGTAGAAACCATAAAATAATATTATGATTCATATGTATGAGGGAATATAAGGATATTACAACAATTATTTGAAGGATTTTCTACATTTTCTTATATTATGACCTCTCATACATTTAAGGGTTTATGATTTTTTTGGGATTATAAATTTCATGATTCCAATGATGAGTAAAAGAATTGGTTGACTTCATCACACCTTTTGTCTCTTTGAGAATATATAAATTACTATGTAGTTTTATGGGATGAAACATGTTCTAAATTTAGATACATTCATATGAAAGGATATAATTTGGTGGTATATGGTTATTGATAGCATCCGCTTCATAAATATTCTCCTTATAAACATGTTCAAGAACCATCATATATAATTCATTTTATGATGTTTTCACTCCATCACCTATTTTTTGATCTACTAAATTAAGTTAATATAGTGTTATATATTCTATTAATATGATTTGACCCTTAAGAACATATATTGGGTGTTGTAATAATATCATTTTTATTTTGTCACTGCCTACACTCCTAGGATGGGAAATTTCATAACATAATCATTAAGTAAGAAACATACATACCCTTCAATGAAGGTATCCAATAATTAGTTTATTATGATTGAACTATTTTACAATATGATTCTAGTAATAAATTGTTATGAGATTGGGATTACTTTAGAGACAGTTTATATGACTTCAACATTACAAATGATCATTTATTAAGAACACCAACATCACAATGAGTTCCAAGACATTATAGATTCTTTATAATATAGTGAGACCATCATAAAGTGGTCTCTATATTTTTAGGGTTTCCAATGCCTATGAAAACATTACATTGTACATATGGTGTTTTGGGAGATTTTGATGAGTGGTTGTAATGAATCCCAATGGAAAGTGAAACGTGGAACCAAAACGATGATTGATGATACGAGGCTATGTTTCTTAGAGAAGGAAATGAAATTTAACATTTTTTATCATTTTAAATTATTATTATAGCTACTAATAGCTCATGGTTGATCAACATAAGCCTTTGGGTTTTCATTATCCTCTTCCGATACCAAAATTGTATTATGAATAAATATCTATGGTCTTTGGGGTCAGATTTTTATATGCCTGTGGAGGAGAGAATTAAATATAGATTGTAATTTATAGATTTTCCAAATAGTCTACCAAAATTTTAATTCATGATAAAACCATGGAAAATGAATTTAAAATTATGGATGTCTAAAAATGCTGAGATTTAAAAAATTTCCATCTAAAATAATTTTTACTTGGGATCCAAAGATCACATCAAAATATTGGGATACCAGGTGAATTTGAGAATCAAATACCATCATAAAACATATGTCCTAGATAGAGTTAAAAATATATATTTTTATAGACAAGATATGATGATGTGTATTTGGAATTATATGGAAATGGTATAACCATATGGGGATGGTCAATTTGGAAAATAATAAAATCCATTGGCCATCCACCAAGATGGACCCCATTGAGGATATGTACAACAACAATGAAAATCTGTAATTTTTTTGTCTAAGGGTGGTGAACCATTCCTAGTAGCATATAGTTTGGTATTTTAGATGATGACTTATATTTAGCTGATCCATCAGGGAATGATAATTAAAAAAACCCATTAAAAATCTAACTGAAATTGCCATCGATTCCATTTAGAGATTGGTTTTGATGAAATGATGTTTCTAAAAGTTCTACAATAGTAATGTAATTGGTGGCTTGAGAAACAACAAATGTTATCACTATGATATGTGGGACTATTTGAGGATATTTAGTGGATTTGTATAGTTTATTACCATTTATTATTTCCATAATAAATTAATTATATTGAAAAAATGTTCCTTGTATCATATATTAGAATTGATCTCAATGATCCATATCCTATCATAACCTGTGAAAATAGTGATTTAAAACCAGATTTTTCCATTACTGTGAATGTAGTTATGATTAATTATTCTCAAAAATGGTTCTACATGAAAATACACACCCATGAGTTAGGTAGTATAGAAGCATGGTTTAGAAACACATGAGACATGTGATAGTGTGGAATTGATGATAGATAAGTGGCCACAACTATTTGTTATGGAGTCTTAAAGATATGATTTGGGTTGGGGAGAAATATTTTATGGTGGGGAGAATTATTATATCCCAACATGTTCATTCTGATTTTTCTTTTTTTATTATTGATAATTTCCCTTCCCTTAATCCTATATCGATGCTAAGTTATGTTCATGTAGAGTATTTGGGATTAAAATTTTATTAGAAGATTAAATTTATGTATTCCTTAAATTTAGTCAAAAATATATTATACCGGGATGTAAAAATCATGTCCAAAACACATATAATTTGGTTTTTTATATATTTTTTGGGTAACCTATAGTGTTTCTTTGGTGGTTTAGGCCATGCCATAGAGGTAATTTTTGTGTTGTTGTTACCCCAACCATTATGATTTTATAGTGGCATTCATCCAAGAGGGCCATATGAAAAGGTTCTCAACATGATGTCATAGACCATCCCATCGATACATGATCCATGTTTTTTAGATGATTATAGATTTTTGAACTTAAATTTATATAAATTTCATTACATAGTTACATTTTTAATTTGTGGTGTGTCCAATTTTTTTTAGAGCAATTTATTTTTTTGTTTTCTAATGGGACTCAAACCCCAAAATATAACCATTGACACTCTTTATTTGGTACAACTCAAGAGTTCTAAAGGGATGTAATAGAGCCACCTCCATAGTCCAGTGATCATGATATTCCATATAATTTCATCTTATTATTTGGTACCATTCCATTTCAAGAAATTTGGTGATCTTTTACAATGCACCACTTCATTGCGGAGTTCCTTAATGTGCAACCGTGGTTGTTTCTACATCATAGATCATTTCTTGTGCCATCTATCCCCCTATATTTCGACAATATTCAATTGGTTCTACTTGGGAATCATTCATCAGGGTATTTTGATATATTGTATCATGAAATATAGTTTTTAATGATATTAATATTATATTAAATTATTATTTATAAATTATAATTTGGGATTCCAACCAATTTTTGAAAAGAGTCCTTTTTTTGATAAATTGATTATAAAAATGTATGGGGTGTGATGAAAAATTGATGAGGTATTTTTATTAATCATTTTTAGAAATGTGATCCGGAATTGAAATTATGACATTTGATAAGATCTAGATTTAAATGAAAATCCTGGGATTTTTTATGATTTTAATTGTGTGAATTTGATGAATTTTGATAAAAATAATTTGATGGTTGTTTATGGAATTAATGACATGAGTTTATGATTTTTTTATTTCAAAAATGAATTTATTTTTTGAAACATGAATCATGGAAAAATGAAATTATGCCTTAAATTATTTTTCAAGTATTTATATCCCCATTGAAATTGGTTGATTTTCCTTGAATAAAAAGGGATACTTGATAGTTTAGTGGGATGAAATAATGCTAGATATGTATTTGATGTACATTTATATTGATTAAAACTGATATAACTACTATCACACGTGATGTTAAGGAGATTTGTTTCAAGATAACTACTCTATTAAATCCGTAGGGATGTTTGATGTGCACATTGGAAGTCGTGCATCAACAATATGTTTGATAATACATATTTATCATACACCAATATCTTTTAAAAATTTATCGGTGATTGGAAATAATTTTTCTATCCCTATGATAAATTTTGTTTATCATCTCAATTTTAATGGAAATTCTCATTCATTAACTCTTTTCGTATTTTTTTATTCATTACTATTTAACAATGATAAAGGATTATTTTTGCAATAATGGATTAAATGGTGTACCTATTTTGAAGAAGTAATTATTAATTCTTCATCCAGATTTTTATAAATGAACTATGAAAAGTTTTCATTTCCATTTTTTATTATCATTTTGAATATTTTTTTACTTAATTTGGAATACTTATGAAATGATTAGTGAAATTTTATTGTGTTTTTTCTCCAACCTTACCTTTATCTTCTGAAATTTGTGTATTTATTTATTCTAGTTCTAAATAAATCTAATGAATAACATGATGTTGGGATGTGTACCTAACTATTGTTACCTTCACTAGTTTGCATCACGTGATATAGTATGTGATCCACCGATCATGTCCTATTATGTAACATCATAGTGTAACCTATCCGGGTGTTGAAAAACCATTTTCTCATTTAGATTAATTGTAATAATGTCTTTTTTTGTTCCATAATATGTTATTTTTATTTAATATGTATTTTTTTCCAGTATAATTTCAATGATGCATTATTTCCATTCACCATCGAATGGGGATTTGAAATACCATTTGAGTCATTTTAGGTTCGGTTCATGTATTGTATAGGTGGGATATTCATGCTAGTAATTGAGAGTACAACACTTATTTGATCTTAAAAGGGTTTAACATATAATATAACATTATGGAATTATTATATAGATAAGGTGTGGGGGTTTTCATCAAATACACTTCTGAACGTAATGAATTAGTATTGTGAAGTATACTCTTAGAACACCATAGTGGATTGGGGTTATAAAAGAGATGAATCTGAATTTGAATAAAAGAGACATGATCATAAGGTTTCGTTTTTATTACAATGGAATTTCGGGTTGAATAAATTAAAATTGTGGTTCCTATGATGAGTAAAATTTATAATAAACTATTGTTATAAAAAATTCTACATGAAATCTTAAACAACTATTGGGGGACATTACATAAAAAATGTTTTCAAATGTATCATGTACGACAATGTTGAAGCCAATGAGATGTATACCGTAGAGGATAATTCCATGAAATGTTTCCTTGTAGTAATTTCATTTATATGATTATATTATAATCAATCCTGATATATGTTCCATGATCATCCTTAACTTCCCAGTGTCATAGGAATCCCCCTTATTATGTTTGTCACATTCTTAAAGGAAATATAACCTTTATCCCTAGAAGGTATGAAAGGTTATGATATTAGGAAACAATCAATTTGTTCCCAAAAATAGGTTAACAAATCTATTTGTATAATTTTATAAAATCGAATAATTTATTTAATGATAATGTCAGAAAGGTATCTATATACACAAATACAAATAGAAAAATTTGGGCATCTTATACTGGAAACATGTATTAACCTATATATTGTATTTAAAACCCAAATTAAAAAAGTGATCATTAAATTCAATATTTGTTACCTAAATAATAATAAATTAATGAATATAAATTTTACATATAAAATAAAATAGTAATTAAGTTCTAACTAATATTCAAGCTCAATCCATCGAAGACACCATATAAGGATCCACTACTTTTAGAACAATATTAAATAATGAATTATACCTACACAATGATCTTTACCATGGATCTCATGGATTCCCTGCATTGTATCTCCCCATTAATCCAGTCCCTTAAAAACCATACCACATATTTGAAAATTCACCGTAGATGATATATAGAGATATATTTACTATAGTGCACAAGTTATTTCATTTTAAAACAAAGTGGAAGAGGAATCCCAACCTCAAAAACATTGGGATCATTTCATGTAACACTTCTAATGATAGGAAATTTTTATATACGAATTATATTCAATTTTATAACCAGTATATCAATCTTATGTATGACCTTTTTATACACTCTAATATAAATATAATGAATGAAAATATATATAATAAGAAAAAAATGTATCCCCTATAAATTTTATAACTCACCATTTCTGTGATAATCATACATCATTATATTTTTTCCCCCGCCGATCCTATAGCTCCCTCTAAACCTTTATTTTTTTCGTCAAGATAATACAATTATATAAGAAAAATATAAAAAATTTCCAGGATTGTTGGTGAATTAATGTGGGAGCATTTGAAAAAATGACAGAATTTAGAAAATACTAAAAATAAAAATCCCATAAAATCTCATCACTATGAATGGATAATTTAAAATCATAAATTACATAAATTAGAGGAACATTCATGAATGTTTTTATGACCATAATTTTGATCCATGAACACTTAAATTTTTTATATCCATTTTTTTCTATGTCGAACTCCTCAAAGAGGAGGTCATATAAAAATTCCTATTCTAATCCCTCATTCATATACACCTATTCTAGAATAACACTCCATAATGTGTTGGGTCCCATAAGTATAAAAATTAAATCATTACATTATTATCATTTGGTGCTTCAATTGACTAAATTTTTTTCTTAATTCCCCCATCCATTATTATTCTTCATTATACCTGACATACCCTCTAATGATAGGAAGATATTGTTCCAAAAAATATGATACCCCATAATTCATTAGCACCAACTCTTGAGATAGTCTCCCTTCTATATTTGGATTAACTTTATGTAGATCTAGTGTAATCATATTATTTATTAGAGTATTATGATCTCTCAAATTGGGAACAGGATTAACCCCTACCAATATATTCCGTACATTGATATGACCATTACTTTCAACAATCCTATGAGGCTAATTAACACACTTATTCTATTCTCTTGTACTAAAAGAAATATTTCACTATTGAAAAACATAAAAAGCATTCAAAAAATTAACACACATGGAATGACAATATAAGCATGGTCAAAAACTAAATAGAAATTAAAAAAATCTAATTACATTATATCATCAAATGTATTAAAAAATATGTTAACAATAACAAATTTAGGTTATCTCTTGATATTTAATATATAATTAAAACATTTAAACAAAACCTTATCACTAATAAAAATACATATACAAAAACACATACCATGTCCCTATGTAAAAAACCATTATCAATTACCCAAATACTCACCATCAATTATAGTGTGTGTTGTACCCCAAAAATTAATAAATAAATAAAATATATATTTATAAAATTTCATGGGAAATCGTACTTCTACTATGTTCATGATAGATGGGAACCCACATAGCATATAAATAAACTATCCAATCCAAGTAACTTTTCTAAAAATAATTGAAATATGTATTCCCCATAAATTAAATTACTTTAATAAAATTATATAATTCCCCCTTCACATGAATAAATCCACAATGTTGGAACATTTCATTTCCTCCGATGTGCTTCACAATCAATTGAAACGGGTGACTATAACCAAGGTTCTATAAATATGTATTATGGTTGGATTTACCCCTAAAATGAGATAAAATTATAAATTCCAATTTATTTATAGAAATTCCAATAATTTGTAGAAACTAATAAAAACATAATCAATAATTTCTTGAAAAAAACCCATAAAATAATATTTATATCAAATATCTAAAAATAACTTCAAAATAAAACTTATTTTTCATATCATTACATAAGAACAGAAGAAAATTAGAAATTAAAAAGTATATAACCATGCCATGTGTTATTAAAATTTCAATAAATCATCTCTATCATTTCATCACGAAAATCCACCTAGATAATGATGTGTCTCTCCTATAACTACAAAATAATTCATATATTCTAAATTCAAATGATGTGTATTAGGACAAGGAGTGATAAATATATTATTAGTATAAATTACCACTAACCCAAAATCTCTTAATGTTATATGTGGTCATATATAAATAGTTTAATATTTTTAGATGATTTAATTATATAATGTATGAAATGAAATTTATAGTATTTGGAGATATTAAATTCACCCATGAAACCTTATACATAGTGTGATGATGGATGGAAAAATACATAGACACCATCTTAGGTACAATGTAGTCAACGACATGGATCATATAAATATTTTTAAAAAAATACATATAATGTAATACATGACCTAACACTATTTCTATCTAAACCCAATAGCTCATATATCAATAATTAATGTAATAACTTATCTCAAACACATGTGTGTTATCAAGAATAATGTATTTTAAAAAAAATTGATTTATGTTATGTTAATCTAAAAGAAAAATTAGAACTAACAAAACTATTCATTAATTCATTCAATATTTAGAAAACATAAAAACATATTTTTTTACATTTCATATAAAAAACTCAAATAAAAAACATTATTTTATTTGTTTTTATAAAAATTCCATCATGGTCACCTATTTTTAAAAATCTAATGATTAAAATATTAATTAAAATTATTCAGTTAGTCACCCATAACTATTTAATCTCTATTTAATTCTCCTTTACATTTATCTAAATGTAGTTTAAAATATATAACAGAAATTAAGGTCAAAAAATATAAACTACCTTTTTTTATAACTAAATTTGATCTACATAATCAAAATAAAAGTTCTATATAGTAATAAAAAAAATCATTAACTCGACATATTAGCACAAATAAATTAATTTTTGGAACAAAAAATAAAATGTCAATTACACTAATAATGATGACATCCAATTAAATATGTATTCAACTATTTAATTAATTTATTTAATATTTTATTTTAAATTGTGAACATTTTTTCATGAATCATATGTGTAAAATATTTCCAATAAAAAAATTATTATAAAATTATTTTTAATTAACAAATCCTAGTACTCATCACAATAATCTCACATGGAATCATAAATCACAATAATACTGTAATCTTCATATAAAAAATGGAAATATAAATACCAATAAATGTGGGAGAACACCAAAATCATATTCTGTAAAAAATATACAGCATGAATGAACCTGTAAAATTTCATAAAACATGTACAATTATTTAATGTATAAGAATGAATTTTTATACGAATATTAGAATTTAAAAATTTTCATACCATGATTCCATTACGTAATGTTATAATGATTTTAATGATATTAAAAATATTATTATAATATAAATAGTTTATTGAAATTAAACATATAATAAAAAAAATCAAATAAAAAATTCATTGAGTGAAATAAAATGGTTGACGAGATATATTATCATAAGAATTTTTCTATATAATATGAAAATTGGAAATTAGTAAAAATTAAAAAAAATTGAAATTTTAATAATTTACCTTCTAAAAAAACTATCCCAAATCATATTGAGATATCTATACATAGCCATTTGCTACTTGGTCCCTAGACAATAGCCACTCAGTGATGATTTAAGTGGAATAACACCACTACTCTGTATAATGAGCACTTGATACCACATTATTGTAGATTTTTGCAATCATAAATTTATCCCCTATCAATTCATCCATTTATCTAAAACTGAATAAAATATATTCAATATTGATCGAATTAAAATTGAGGAAACTGAAAAAAAATCCAATATATACCTCATATAAATTTTTGTATTACCCCTCAAAAATCATATATTTTCATGCTCATTCAAAACCATAAATTCATCACATCATGGATATTATTAAACATACCCTTTGAAGATTTATGTAGAACTACCTAACCTCAGCTACGTCACATTGTTGTATAATCGATGAAGCATAATCCCCTATACTCCTTTATGAGACACTACACAATAAATCACTTCTTATTAAGGGAAATAACCATAAGGGTTCACCATATTATTGAATACAATCTTATATGAGATCCACATAACCCATTTTTACCTCACTATGCAAAAATAAGAAAAACAATTCATATAATGTAAAATAATAGTCACCGTTTAAAAAAATATTATGGAATGGTATTGGGTTACCAAATATAATTATAATATTTAAAATTAATATTAAAATGTATTAGGGAAACCAAAGGGGTAAAAATTAGTAATTATCAAGTAAATAATAAAAACACGATAAAATAAATTTTTGAATAAATAATTATTTCTAACTTTACGAAATAAATATCTCAACATGTAAGGAATACCCTATATCATGTAACATATCAATGCTGATCCCATCTAAATGACCACCCATGGAGAAAATCTAGAACCATCCCCATTGGATTATTTTATCATATGGGATGGCATTCATTTCATGATAATTTAAAACTACATATACACATTATTCAAAAAGATGATTATAAAAATATCAATAAATTTTTTATATGGATTACTTTTTTCCATAGGTAATACATTATAGGATATAAGTCTTAATTTTCCAATAAAATCATCAATCCATCTATGAATCACCCACCTAAACTCATAGTTCATACTCAAAAAATACACAAAATAAAATCAATTCATTTATCGAGAATGGAAAAATACCTTTTTAAACTCAATGGGGAAAACAAATAACGCACATCACTATGAATGTAAAAATAGTCCATCTCCTTGATCTAATTCTAAAACCATGATATCATATTTTACATCACCTCACACACGGGTTATAGAATTATCGACAATATAATCATTATAATATCAATGAATCATTGTAAATATACATATTCATTCAATTGAATATTTTAATAATCCAAAACTACTACATTGGAACCCAATATTCACATATAAACCATAATATGGTGGGATCCTACTCATATCTTTTTATCTTTCCTGGATCCATAATAAGTATTATAACACCATTTGGATAAAATATCATTAATTATATAATATTCATAACCAAAAATCCACCACCTTCACTATTGATACTGGTCAACCAGAAATCTTATAGGTTAAAAAGGATTCCAATTGCACATTAATAATACTAAACACTTCTAAAAGGCTGATAAAGGTGATATCGATAATGAATCCATTAATTTAAGTGTTTGAAACTAATCCCAATGGTCAAACAAAACCACAATCAAACCAAACATGTGAAAATTCAATAAAATGTTCAATAAAACATGAGACACACTATAATATGTTAGGTTTACTAACGAGCCAAAAAATTGATTACAATTAAAAATGGTTACCTGAATGTATCCCTTGTGTTTCCAGAAATCATATTCATATAAGAAATTGGATCATGGTAAAAAAACTCATCACCAAAAGAATGTTTCATATATGGTAACATTGATATCATGCATCATAATACAACATGAGATAAAAAAGTGGAATCTTTTAATCAATTTTTTTATGCAATGATATAATAGTTTGGAAGATAGGGTCTTTACATCATGATGTTTAACCAAACAAACAATATAGTATAAAAGAAACTATTTATATTCCTTAAAAAATACATGTTTTAATACCATTATATAATAATTTGGAAAAAATAATGTACCATATTTACCACATAAGTTTGTGGCTCAAATCCCAAGAAAATCTACTTCAGAAATAGCCCATTAAATTTTTCAAACTATTGTTTCAAATTACATAATTTGTAATCCTTATTTGTTTTAAAATAAATTATATAGCATATTCACTTTTTAAAATCCCACTAGAAATGTTTATATAGTTTTCTTTTAGAAACATTGTTCAAAATATATATCATATTTCCATGAAATAAATCATATGGGATTTCCACAGTCATTTGAAAAGGTTCCACCATTGAACCATTTAATAAGATATGGAATCCGTATAACTATTAGTATTAAAGGAGCTATCCCATTTTTTGAAAGGTATCATATAATTTCATAAATCCATTATCATGATAATAATAATAATAATTCTAGTAGTATAAATAACATAACCATTCAAGAAACATAATATATAAAGGTCACCTACCTTATATCAAAATCCTAATAATATTTCAAGATCATATCAAACACCAAAATATATATTGAGCACATATTTAATAATAAAACAAAAATAAAGAAATCCTTAAACCAATTTAAATGAAATGAAATAATTTACATAAATGGGGTTAACCTACAATGAAATGATATCATAATCAACAAAAACTAATGATTTATGATCTACTCTAGATGAAAACTAACATAATGATTAAGAAAATTTGAGAAAAATATCCTGCATAATTATTGAAATTTATCTTTTATTATAGGATTAAATAAAGCTGAGGAAAATATCATTTCTTCATGAAATAGTGGTCGAACTATATATAGAAATACAAAAAATTTAAATAATGTAAATAAAAATAGTTTTTCTAATGAAGGTGTCTGATTTTCGTAAACTTAGTTAATGTAGATTAATATGTGGACATGAAGATAAATAAGGCCTTTTTGGATAATATAAATGATTTTTTATATGTTATTGGTTTCTAATCAAATATATGTAGAGAATATAATAAAATATTTTTTTACATAATATTTCATGTGTTTACTATAAATCCCTTAAATTTGATCCATGGATAGTTATTACACCAATTGTTTTTAAATGTGGTAACCAGGGTAAGATGGTTGTTTTGGGAAACCCCACAAACCATATAGTAAATATGGGGAAACATGAATGTTTTTGGAATAATGATACGCTTGATAGAGCAGTTAAGGAATCATCATTAGTTTTATCTTTTCCTAAATATAGATTTCCAATGTGTGTAATCTGTTTTCATTACTTCTTTATGAGAAAGTGTTTTTGAAAAATTTATATTGAAATATTGTGCATGTTTTTTAATATTCAAAAATAATAGAATTCTATTATTTTTTCATTAATCTTAGTCTATTTCATTTTATGAGTTTTCTATGTTTTATTTGGTGATCATTTATTTTACTATGTATTCAACTTCATTTTGTCACATTATTTCTCATGAATTTGTGGAATATTATATTTTATATCCCAACACACTATTGATTATATCTCAAAATCCTGGATTTTCATATATTATGGGATCTATTCCAATGATGATTTAATAAATTGAATATTTATAAAAGAATCACGGATGAATCCTAACACGATATGATGCAATTTTTTATGATTGTTTGGAGAAGATAAATGACAAATCCTGCATTAGCTCCACAAAAACATGTTTCATTGAACTATCTCTTACAATTAATTTATGTAATATAGTTAATGAATTAACAAAATTGGTATTTCAAAACAACATTCTTTCATGACAACCATAACTATGATAAATTATTTACATGAATTTTATTTAAAAAAAATAAGAATGTTTTCTATATACAAAATAATAGTATTATGGATATATCTAGATTATTATATGATAGATTATATCATAATAATATAATAATAACCCATACATAAACATTAGATAATCTTGACTTATGTTAGTAATTAACATTGAGGATATTTTCATGTTTGGAGTTTTTTAGAATAAGGCCATAACTATTACATATCAACTTGAATATTAAATGTAGGCAATACTACTCAGATTCTATTTTTTTAGTAAGACAAAAACTCTTAAAAATAAATAGGTTTACATCCATGTTTTAGACCACTTGACTTTCCCATTATCCCATCCTTGAACCTATTCCTCATTATGTTATCTGAAAAACAAATTGATAAAAAGGGATGAGAACCTCAGTATGGGATAAAAAAAGAAAGGAAATTGTTAGTTTTTCAAAACAACAAGAAAACCATGAATAATTTATCATAATAAATACTTATCACCTTTTATGAAGTTGTAAATACTCTTCACGGAATAAAAGATCATTGCTTACCATTTTGTAACAAAAAAATTACCTTAAAACCCATAGAAATAACACATATCATATAAAGGTGATGTGGGACAGAAACATACTTACATGGAATAAACATACGGTCTAATTCCACACATCTAACTAAATGAAATATCCATACAGCTGACTTTCGTACCCAATTCATTTGAGGTTATAACATTACCACTCGTCATAGTTTATCACGAAACCACCCATCTATTGGTTTATAATGTAACCACCAATTAAATGTCCATGTACCATTATAAATCACAACACATAAAACAATCATGAAGTAAAGATAAAATTTTTACATTTCAATCACAATATATCATTTCAAGATATTGACATAATCAATTATTTATCAAAACCATTTTCGAAACCATTTAAAACATTTAATAAAGATAATTTTTTAATAAAAGTGTCCCATATAACTTTGAAAATTTTGAAAGCTATTTTAATTTCAAAACATTCATGTCTATATAAATAAATCCTTCAATACATTTTAAAACATTGACATTTATGATAAATATTTAGAAGAATAAATCTTTAAACATTTAATACGACATTTTATTTTCTGTGTTCCTAACCAAATGAGAGATGCTTGAATAAAAATAATTATGGTAATAATAACATTATATTATAATGATAATAAATGGATTCATGACATACTATGTCAAGGTACAACATATAACCCATAAAAAAGTGAATTGGTACATAACAACAAAGAAGTCTCAATAGAATATAAATTGAGACGAAATCCATTGTTATGATCATATACTTAGGTTAAAGATAATTAAATGAAATAATTATGTGTTAAGATTATAAATACACTCAATATTATTTGATATTTATTGAATATCAATATTAATAAATTCACACATATTATGGTAAAAACAACACCAACGAGTTTAATGTTTAACTCAGTGATTGGAGATTGAGTTAAAATTACTTTTATCACGTTCATATCGATAACATGAGAATTAATAAATGGTGTGATTATATGTATAAAAAGTATATCCAAAAAAAGGGGAGTGTAAATTACTACACAAATAAATATATATTAAATTCACACATAATCTTGGAGTAAAATAAGCAATGAAGTTTTCATAAAACCCAATTAGTGGAAATTGAAATTAGAATTTCCCTTACTGATTAGGTAACTTATAAAACATAAAACTAATGAAAGAAATATAATACAATGAAAAATTAAATACACATAAATTAATTTATATTACCCAATGAATACAATAATGTTCAATAAATACACCACACAATAGGAAATTGTGGATAATATATCATGAATCTCATGGGAATAAAAAGGGAAATGAAAACCCCTTACCACGTTGTAATCAATCTAGTTGTAAGACCAAAAGTTAATAATCACCGAAATAATGACATACTACCAGGAATATAAATAGAATTATGGTAATATATATCAAATGGAAGTACACAGTTCACCACATGCAATAAATAAGTGGTGAACAATGGAAATCTCACGAAATTAAATTTGAGATAAGAAACCCCTTACCACAAGTCCGATTTGTCTTGTATGTTCCTTGTTATTCCTAAATAATAAAATTAAGTTAATTTATACTTTCATTATAACCTTTTTCATGTATTATAATTCCATTTATATCACTTATTATCTTTCTATAAGAATTAGTTTACCATTTGAGTTCATATCGTACATTTTGTCAATGTTCATAACATTAGTCAAAATGAACTTTTAATAATTAAAAAATCTCAATGTCATAAAAATAATATTATCTCCAGAATAATATTCATGATTTTAATTATCATACATATCATATATTTATAGTAAATATATGTATTTACAAAAGTACACCACATTTAGATATGAGAAATTAAATGCACCATTCATGGAGATGGTAAGATGAACGTACACATGAATGTGGCTTTCATTTCTATTGTGTATTTTAATTGATTAACAAAATAATTATACATAGTAATATTATAATTCCAGTATAATATCAGATATAATTTCCTTAAAACCATCTTTTATACATCCCACATATGGCATGAAGGAGTCATACTACTTTGAGGGGGCGGTAGTCTACACCTCCCAAAACAAAATTGTCGTATTTACCCATTACCGAATCCATAAAAGTATGGAATAATTAAAAATAAATAAATAAAGAGAAAATATAAATATAATATATAACACATATAAATATATTTACCTCATAATGGCCACCGTGAGAGGCGATTGGAGATATTTTAACAATCATCGTTTTGTGAGGCAATAGTTCATCGTCCATAGAAATAGTATGTTTCTATCCATTGGATGGAGGTGTGTGGAAGTTTAGTTAGATTAATTATCATAAAGAAAACCAAGTATATTTATGATAATGTTTTATCTATAAATTAATTAATAAATTCCGTTTACGTGGTTATAGAATTAAAATAAAATGAATCAAACTTAAGAGAAGATGTTTCTTTTGAATTGGGTAACACCCTTCGGTTTGAACTAAAAGGTTTACTTGAATTACCTTCGGAATAAAGGAAGGATTATAGGAGGAGTAGAGAGTTGTAAGAATTTTAATTTTTAAGAGGTTGTATGAGACTATGGGCATGATAAGTGTGAGGAACAGGTTAGAAGTGGTTTACAATTATAAGGGGGGAGGTTCTCTTTATGAAAGTTTAAAAATATTATTTTATTATATAATGATTTTCGATGTCTAAATTTCAAAAACTCATTAAAGAAAAAAATAATATGACTATTGTTTGAAATAAAATCATCCAATATGAATTGGACATGTTTTGGATAATGCTTAATGTTTTATAATCTTATTTATTAACACAATTCATTAATGAGGTAAACACTACATCATTATTATGTCAAATATAATTTTACTTATATGATGTATAAAAATTATAAAACAAATACCATGATGTATGAAATATTTTTTTATTTCTAATTAATATTTATATTCTAAGAGATAACTTATATAACCCCATGTAAAAATTGATTTACTGAAAGATATATGTTTATGTCATTTTTTCCTTTACATTAAAATTAATATAAAGTGTCATCATCACTTCCATTTGGATCTATAAGAACCCAAAATCGATCCAATGATATCCATGGTCGGACATGTATCAAAAAACAGGATTAGGACACGTGTTATGGTAATTTAATAATATTATAATATTTTTTTACCTTTATTTACCAGATTTACCCATTAACCCTGATAAATAAAGTATTTACTGAAATAAATATTCATAATGTCTAAAAATACATGTTTTCTATTTACATAAATTGGAACACAAGATTATTAATATGGAATCCATTTTTAAAAATTCATATCACATAATTTGATTCAATCAATATAAAATTTATTCCTATTGTCAAAACAAAAATCTTGTTTTTAAGAAATAATAACTATCAATAGATTTACAATTGTTTATGTCCAATTTCAATGTGAAAATACATCTAATGAATAACATTGGAAAAATTGTAAAAATATAATCTAATTAAAATTTATAAGAATTTAAAAATTTATTCTAACCCTATAAATAAATTAGATTAAAAGGCGGGTTTTAATTAAAATTTTTTATAATTCACTATTCATTAAACAAATGAACGTTACCAGATTAATAACAAAGATATAGCCAAAGAATATTTTTATTCTTATTATAAAAAATAATTTTATTTTGTTAAATCGAACATATAAAAGTGACAAAAATTATATTTCAAAATGGGTTCTCCCTTAAAAGGCCGTAAATCGACCTTTTAAAAAATGTTAGAGTATTTATGCAAAAAATTGGATTCATTCACATTTAAAGACTATAAAATTTATTAGATAATTGTAAAAACATTTAACAAAAATATATAATCATGTTGTAGTTAGTTCTATTCATTTCAACCAATAAAATTGCTAGGAGTTAACTACCATTCAAATTATTAATATTATTAGATTAATTTTCGGTATAACAAAACGTTGTGTGAAACATAAGTTTTCAAAGAAACCCATTATTTCCTATCAGGTACGTCACTGAACATAACATCCCATTTAAAGTAAATATAATATTTAAATTAAAAATATTAATAAATATGAAAAATTTCATGTTCTTTATTTATAATGGATGTTACAAAAAAATTATAATACCACTGAAAATGTGGATCTACAATTTAAATTCCCCTCTATACGGGCCATTTTTTGTCATATTTTATTATTGTTCTACAATAAAATAACATAATAGGCATTTTATTCTAACAACAGAATACATTAATTTTACCAGTCATAATTTAATTGTAATAATTATTTTATAATTATTCATTATATATAAAAAACATGAATATTCATTATATATTCAATTTAGTTGTAAAATGGTTTAATTATTTATTGATGATTTTGTTATTGATACAATATTTTGAAGTACGATTACTCAAATTTATTGTTTTGGGGTAAAAATTCATTGAGCAAAAAATTGAATTTTAAAATAACAAAGTATTTTATCATTTGTTCCATTGTAATTAATTGAAAAATAGATAATATTCCACAAACAAAATCCCCCAAAATTCAATGTTTTTTAGTTTTTTGTTAATATCAATCTATTATTTTAATAAAAAGAAATACATTTATAAAAATATTATATTTTTTAAAAATTATTATGTTACAATAATAAAATAAATATATATTATTATAAATATAATAAATATATTTATTTTTTATGTAGTAAAATTTAATAAACCTCATTACTATCAATACAAAGAACTATTGATATTAGGAATTAAAAATTATCTTTATATACTTCTATCCAATTTAATGAACTTAATATTTATAATGAGATTATGTATTATGATTTATATGGTCTTCCATATGATTTAATTCTATTGGATGTGGGGAAATTATCTTTATTGGAACCACTTCTATTTCACCTAAATAATTTTTTTCTTTTTATTAAATAATTAAAAAGGGTCTTTGAGTCCCTGTTTAATTTTTTTTGATAATTTTAAGTATATTAATGATGGTTAGTAATAAATTATGAAAAATGTAAAAGTATTCATAATAAATAAAACTATAATTACAATAAATAAAATATAATTTAATTTTAAAAAAAAATAAAAATATTTATGATTTAATTTTTATAATTATAAAAATAATTATATTAATAATATACAAAATATTGAAAATATAATTTAATTCATATCATATCTATACATATTAATATATAATTTTTTTATAAAATAATTAATTAATGTAATAATATAATTCTATGAATAGAGTTATAATGTGATCATACTTATATATAAACATCCATCGATGGTATGAGTAATGAGTATTTACACTAATACTCATCAAATCTAATTAATGAAAATAAAGGGATATAAAGGGGAGTAATTCTATCATGAAAATATATCACCATTATCATTTTAGTGACATATGTATATAAAATACATGGAAATATTAAATTCCCAAAATGATGAATGATCCTAAAGACCATTATTTTTTATGGCATCGACCACCATGTTTTATTCCATATATCTATACGATATATAAAGACCATATACTTGAAAAGAATTTATGTTTAATTTATATGAGACACTTCATGATCATTTTTCATGATATTTGACTATATAATTATTTCAATTTCAATCCATATATTATCATGACCAGGTTTTTTATGGAAATTTAATACAAAATTGATAACCGCATATCTGTTTCAAAAGAAATAAAGTTCACAATAAAAATATTAAAAGATCTTAATATGAAACAAGAATAATTTATGACAAGACTACCGCACCTTGTTAGTCAAAAATACCACAAATAAACTATATAATTGTAAGTTTTTCATTATGAATTTGATTTATCATAAGTGGTACATTAATTAATTTTGAATTTAAAGGGCTAGGTCACTTTATGGTGTGTGATAGTAATTTTACCATTGTAACGATCTGGACATTTGAATAATATTTTTTCATGAATTTTTCTGTTATTTTAGTATGTACTCATCAGAAAAATGTCCCTTTTTAATGATGTGAGTATAATTAAAAGTAGACTGTTGGGTTTTTACTATTATATGACCGTTGGTCAATATGACTGTTAGTCAATATAACCATTTAAAACAATGAACTTTAAATTATTAATATTGTTTATAAATATATATTATCATTGATTATTAATATAGAAAGAAGGGTTGATGGTCTCATTCCGTAGACTCGGGTCGTAGGAAGGCCATATATCAGAGCATGGGAAGGATGTAGCACCACTGGGCTTTTCTCACAACAAAGACTAAGCTGACTCTCAAAATGTTAAGCATGGACGTAATCACCTTCTAGAGAAGTTGATGCTGATAGAAATAACAAAACAAGAAATGTTGTTTGAGAAACCCCATGATTATATCACCATTTTAAATCTTACTCTTAAGTCCTATGCATGTGTCATAAGGGGCTAAATAATTAGGCCTAAGTTACATTGTGTATCCATTTTGTAAAAATAAATTTTTTATTTCTTATTAAGGTAAATATTTTGAATTTCATATGTCTAAAGGAATATAGAATGAACATTTAGATGTTTTATATTATTGATGAATATTAAAAAAGTAGTATTTTAAAATAAGTTTTTGATATTAAATAATTAATAATATGAAGTGATTTTAAAAAATAGTCTTATACGTTTGTAATGAGTAAGAAATTTACAGTCTAATTTGATCAACTTATATTTTGGGGAATAATAAATTATGAATAGTAATATTACGATTTTTAATTGTAATACATCCATGGTAATATTAACCTCACTTAATTATGTATAAATATAATTTAGGAATCTGGAATGGTAATATAATATTATAGAATAAGTAAATAACTATTTCAGATATTATTTGTTATGTATTAGTATTTTTTCAGGTAAATAGTGATTTTACATATAAATTAAATATATAATATTTATAAAATTATTTTCTTAAGATGGTGTTCATTTTTTATTCAGAACATCAATATTATGTTAGGATAATTTATTAGATTTTTATAAAATGTTCGGTTTTCAGGTGAATAGTAAAAAATACAATTTTTGAGTTTTCAGTGTGTTTTATGACATCATAGGGATGCAATATGTAATTTAATAATCTGGTTGACTCATTTGGATTAAAAAACTATATGATATTTCGTAAGTGGACAAGACCATGGAAAAATACCATGTAAAAGCCCATGCTTTTGCAAATACTACTAATGAGGTGTCCCTGGGAAATTAATAACATGTTCCCTCACTTGTGCTATAGATACCATCAAATTAGTTCATTATTGAGATTCCAACTTCATCCTCAACTAATATATTGTGATTTTACCCCCTATTGTGTCCTCCCATGGTTTTATCAGGACTCTATGTTCCCCGCCTTTGATTTTTTGAAATTATTCTTCATGGTAAGGGTGCCTTTCAACCTCTTCTTTTAGTGAAAACTTATTTCATGTTATATCTATTAGTTTCTATTATTTTATGTTGGGTATGTTATTGTATATCATTATTGAATTAAATTTTATTTAAAATGGATTAGATACACTTTTCACTTTCATAAACTATTTTTATGAGTTTTTTAGTTATGTCGTTAGGATGTCAAATTTTCATAATGGAATTCTCAACATCTCTTTTTTTCATTCAACTTATATTTTATGTGGTATGTCTAAAAAGATTCAATAACATGTGCTTATTTACATTTTAATAATATACCTCTAAAATATTATGATTTTTTGTGAATGTGTAATCCCTATCCCCTCTCTTTTTAATGTTTTCCTAAACCATGTTACATATCCATTATGCTACAGAATTTTCATATGAAAATATCTTATATTTTCTCAAGAAATTCACTTATTTAATTTATGTGAATACCCAAAACTAATTAATTAATAGGTTTGTTCATCAAAACATGAAAATTATTAAGTTTATTATGTAATTTTCATACCGAAAATAGCCATTCCATTTTCATGGTTTATAAAGGATTTGATGATGTTGTTTATAAGCACCGTATAAAATGTCATGATTTAGATATTTACCCCATTTATTTTATTCTCTTTGGGTTATTTATTAAATGTTTCATTATGATATATGTGGATCAAATGAAAATAATGACTTATTAAGGTTGCACCAATATGGAAACTAAATGCATCGGGTAATGAAATTAATCTCTAGAGATGACATGTTTTATGATACCTTGGCGAATAACCATGGTAATATTTATAACAACTTGAGGAGGGACCTTGGTGATATTATTATGAATATCTAAATAAAATTTTACTGAAAAATATTCAAGTTATTAATCTTGTTCATTTTAATATTTAATTCCACTATTTCCATTTTCAATATCTTTATGTATTTTCTCATGTTATTATTGATATCAAAAGTAATCTGATTACGTTATTTACCCTTACTGGGCCTTATGATCACCCTTTCATTTGATGTATGCCCCAAGGTTTTGAGACGAATTAATTCTACTTAGGATAAACATTTCATTAATCATTTAAATATCTGTTAAATATTGTTTTATATTTTCATGTAACATGTACCTTTTTATAAGACACTAGTATTGAATGATCCAATGATTGTAAAATGTAATGAAGTGTTATATAATAAAAATATTGGATTACAAAACAATAATAGTTTACCTTAGAAATTTTTTTAATGCAGATGTTGAAGTAAAAAATGATATTTAACCTTGGGATATATTTTTTTTGAGATTTCATGGAGGATTTATTTCTGGTTGATATTGTATATTTATTCAACTATTAAATAATTATCTGATGTGGATGGAACTATCAGAACTCATAAATTGATTCCAAAATTGAAATGTGGACATCAATGTGGTGTTAAAAACTATGTGGTTTTTCTTGGAGTGATATAATATTCATATCACTCCTTAAACAACATATATATGTAATTAATTTCCAACGATTAAAGAAAAATAAATTATTATTTTAGTTGTTTTTCTACAGTGATTGGTTGGTGACATGTCACATGATTTTGTAAAGGAGGTTCCATGGGGTGATGATTTGGGATGGTAGATAGATAACCTCTTGTTTTTGAAATAAATTTTACATTATTAATGTGTATGTATTTAAATTTATGATAGGATTATTAAAATCAATAATGGTGATGTTTTTATAGGGAGTATTCATGGTGAGGAAATAATAGTTACCTCTAAATATATTTTTCCATATTGACATATCTATATCCTCATGTCTTATTTTTCATGAGTGGATTTATAAAATTCATTTAATTCCATAATCCGTATAAACCTATAATTTCACAATGAAATGAAAAAGTTATTAAATTTTATTAATGCTATTTAGGGTGGTGTAAACATTGATGACTGATGAATGAGATCTGGTCAGCAAGCAATTGTATCATGTTATAAAGGTTTACATTTTTTTATTTTGATATTTTTTTGTTATGCAATTTTATACCCTTCCTATAATGATCTAAACGATTTAAATGTTAATGATTATGTAATTAATAACACTCACAAAGGGGTCTAAATATGATTATTTTCAATATATTTGATGGAAAAATATTGACGAATTATATTTTTGAAAAATATATTATATATATTAAATGGGTGGAATATGTATTTTCATGTTTTTTTTGGAAAATGTTTTTTCATGGTGATTAATAAAAAAACGATTTTTTTAATAATAATTATCTTCAAAAGAAATTTTCTTATGATCAACGTGTTTATTTTAGGTTAATCATTATTAATAAAATAAAGAAAAAATTATGCAACAAAGTAACCATTACCTATCAAGGCATGTGTAATGAATACTTTCAACTTGACCAAATTATTTATTCATTGCTTGACATTCATTATTTTAGTATTTTTATTTAATGCATAGACTGAGGCTTTTCTAGAAATAATTAAAAAAAAATTTACAATACTTTTTTTTACAATTTTAAAAATACTTTTTTTACTTATATCGTATATATACTCAAATCCTACTAGTTAATTTGTATAAATATTTTCTTCATTACATCAAGGTGGTGTGGGTATAATGAGTTTTTTTAATGATTTTACCACTAAAATTCCTTATATTATTATTTAAAAGTGATTGCTCTTGGTGATGAATAATAAAAATAAAACTTGTATTTCACAAAATTATTATCTATTTATTTAAATATGTGAGGAATATAACATATTTTAATTAATACATGATGTTGATAAAGTATTATTAAATGAATAGAGAATTATGGTACTGTAATATACTCAAATACTTTGATAAAAACTAACCTAATATTATTATTGGGTGATTTGTAATTATTCCACCCACAACCATCCTGCTTAATCACAAATTCACTGAATTTGATGTTGATGGAAATTCCATGATTCTAAAATAGATTATTGATTGGGAGTTCATTTGTTTCAAAACATAGTGGTAAGAATGTGTTGATTTTAGAGTGTAGTTTGATGATTGGCTGGATGAATATATAATAGACGGTGTTGGTTGGCTGCTAATTATCCCAGAAAGGTGCATTGGGGGATCTGCAGATGAAATTTTTAACTATATATATATGAATTAATTATAATAATGGTGATTAAGGTTTTGTTAATTTGTATATTTTTTAGATTCTATATATTTTGAGACTTCCCAAACGAAGTCTCAGGTCACATGCCATGTTCATATCCATCAATAATTTCAATGTTGTTTTAAATTTCATAGAACATGTATGTCTAAAACTCCCCCAAAAAGACTTGCATTGTGACACATACTCATCAAAATATCAATTAATATTTTACATTCCATGTAATACCAAGTAACATTCTATGTATCATAAGACTTTTTTCTACATAATATAGCATTATATATGGACAATATGTAAATTTGATAAAAAATATCAACTTATTATGGTTGAACATGCAAAGATACTATGTGGTCTCACCGATTGATTACTCCACAGAGACACTATGTACTAGTATCTAAATGCCAGGTTCTTCCCTTATCAAACACTATAAATTCTATGTATTGGAAACCTATAAATTATTCAGTTTCGATCATATTAAATTGTTCATCCTATATTCATACACTTAATATACCATACTAGAGTAGTATTTTATATATATTTAACATGTGTTTAGGTGAGTTAGATCATGAATTGCTTTCCCAGAGAACCCAACACACAATTTACCCACTAGTCACATCATGTATTTGGAAAAATATTATAATTTGTGTGAGTTATCACTTGGACTTCAATTTTTAATGTTCATGTAGTTTATTCTAATTATTTTTCTAATATAGAGAACAATAATTTGTGTCCCATGATCATTCAAATTTATTCATGTTATTAGTTGTATCATTTTGAAGATATTGGTCCTACTGGAGATATGATTAGTGTAAGGTGAGATATTTGATGTAAATATATATTATGTATTACAGTATGAATTGTTTCATGGTCATTTGTATATGGTGGTTCATGTACTAACATGTTAACATACACATGATATGTCATAGTCCCTCATATTATGATGAAAGCCATGGTCCTCCATCAGTGGAGTCATTTCACTCCTTATTTTTAGGGTGTAGTTCTCTATATGTGTAATTGATACCCCCTATATCTAGGCATGATCCACCACACTGGTCATGTACTCCCTCAGTCGATGTGCATATATCACAATGAAGAATTATTCAATATAAAGATTCAACTTGTGGAATAAGGTAATTTATAAGTCTCTTGTATATCAGGACCACCAAGACTTACAAAAAACCAACATATAAATTCATATGGGAGACTATTGGAATTTTTAGGCCTTCATCCAACCATCTAGAAATGAATAATAATAATAAAGTAAAATTTATGTAGTACTAGATTTACAATACCATAGGATTCCTTAATTTCATGTATGATATAAAAATTCGTAGAGATGATCTCTAATGATTGATTTCTTTTTCACTTAATTGGTGTTCTTGAAATTAGAGAATTTTTAGTTTCATTTAGGATACCTTATTTTAGTCCTCAGTTCTGGTGTTATGATTGATTTTAGTGTTATCCATAATTTTATTGGTGGGAATACAACTATGTATATTTATACACACCAATTTATCAAACTTTTTCCAAAAGGAAATTTTATTGATGATAATTGAGTTCCAGTGTTTAAATGTTATTATATGGAGAAAGTGGAGTAATAGTAGATATTATACAGTAGATGGTGACGTAATTTTGAAGATAGTTATAGCCATGGTTCATTCAATGAGTCCCCAAAATGAATAGGTATTATCTAAAATCTATTTCTAGTTGTACAAAGTGGTTCTTGTATTCGGTATATGTATTTATACTAAATTTCTTTTGAAATTAGGTTATTGTACTTGGTATTTATGTATCATGATGAAATTATTTACAGATTAGTTTTTATATTTCATTATATTGGTCTTATGTTATTTAGCTATAAATTGGAGAAACATTTATATTGTTGGGTTTTATAGGATACGGAATCCCATATATGTTATTCCCTCAAGGTTTTAGTATCTCTCCACTGGCGTATGGATGGCTAGAATTTTATGGAACACAAAACGTTCCATTGGTCGAGGTGGGGTCCGGGTAGGTCAAGTCATATCAGAATTGAATAAAAGTAGTTTGATACTTTTGGATAGTGTTTGGAGATAGTAATCAAGGGTATTGGCTTATGAATGATGGTAGTAATGGTAAGGGGATCTTGAGTTCAGTTATCAGACCAAAGGTACTAATTTATTTGTGATTATAGTTTTTTCTATTTTATAAAACCATTATAGAATATTTGTCAACAATAATTTTAATGAAGCCACTATAAACGTTCATGTGATTTGGTTTAAGAATTATTCAATGCATTGTTAATATGTTTCATTCCCATTATGAATCATCTCCCACATATCTTCAATAAAAACCAAGGGTTTCTCTTATCCAGTAGATGATTCTATCCATTGAAAAAAATATAATATTTAGAGGAAGAGATGTGATGTTCCCACACTAGTGATTTAACCACTCATATATGAGTGTACATGTATGGATTTATAGATGGATTTTGGGGAATATTATCTCTATGAAAATATTGAATATACTCAACCATCTATACATTGTGTATATATTCTGTATAATATAGATCATATTACCTAGTGAGATAGACAATATTACATGTAATCAAGATGTGAAATGTATTCTATAGTGATAGATGCCTATTGTGATTTTAAAGGGAACATGATTATCTAACATATTATTTTTTTTTAATCTGAGATTAATATAACCTAACTTGTTTATAAATTGGATGAATTAGATAAAAAATAATTTATTCTATTTACCTCATTTAGTGTAGTAAATCATTGGTTGATGCTTCTCTAAATCTGTAATAATACTATCCAACCATGATTGGTGTTTAATAATATTATTAGTGTTTATGGATAGTGTCTGTACTGATCTTGATTTTCAATTTATTCCCATAATCACATGATCTTGAGCTGATCATACAATATGATTTTTGTGATCGAGGTTATATGACTCCTTCAAAGATCACAATAACCAATGACCCAATTTGATATTTTTTTATATTGTTTTTTTATTTTTTAACACACCATATATTTTAATATAGGGTATTTATTTATTATGAACAATTAACGGGTGTTTATTGATATATATTACTGGTGATGGAAGGTATAACAATAGGAACTTCATACAATTAGTAACAAAAATAACTCCAAGAGACATCCAATAATAAATTAGTGATGTGACAAATTTAGGATATTGATGATGATTTATACCACATCCATATACAACCTTTGGGTGTCAACATTAATTCCTAGGGTACTGAAAATTATATCATGATGATTTTACATCACATGTGAATTAATGGATAAATAGAGAAACATGGTTAGAGGTATGACTCATGAAGTCCTCGAATACATCTATTATAATTTATATTATCTTGATACATTTACTATTATAGTGTGGTTTTTCATGAGGATTATAATTCCACTAGAGCACATAGCCAAAGCCGTATGGGAAAAGACTCATACTAGTGGTTGACATTAATAACTCATTACAACTGGACGTGTTGGTTTAACCTTTATTACTAAAGATAATTATCATTATTGTTTTAAATCAACAATCTCTTTTAGATCATATTATTGAGACAATTATAATTTTTTGCATATTGGTATCCAATAGGGGTTTTTATTATCAATCACATTATCCTAGATTATATAATATGGTTATAATCATTACCAATATTTTTCTTGTATCAACCTTCTTTAGAGGATTTACAAATGTTTTTACATGTTAATTGATATCGTATCATATCTAATATAACCAATGTGTAATTTTATTGTATTATAATATATTTTTTTCATTTCTCTTTATGTGACCTTCCAAACTAATAGTTATTATATATTTTTCTTAGTTCTGTTTTGAATTTTTTTTGGTTCTCTTAGAATGATTCTTCCGAGATTGAGTTTGTGGAAATATTTGAATATCATAAAAATATGAATGATTATTTTTTTGTTTTAATGAATTTAATTATGTGATTATGATATCTTATGAAGTGAAGTTGGTGTCATTTATTTGTTCCCCCTTTCTATGGACCGTAACAATGGGAGAAAATATCATGAATTAATAGGATGTTTTAATATCCTTCATTAACACATGATATGTGGATTACACTAATGGTAACAGTTATATGGTTTATAAGACATCAAACATTATATACTATAATGTAGTGTAATGATTTAATTATATTAAAATGGATTTATAATATATTGATTTTTTAGAGTTTAATATGGTTGTGGAGGTAGTTTTTACCCTTAGAAATTGGATTTATGTTCACTATATTTTGATGTAATTTGAGACACAAGCCTTTGTGTGGTTATATTCCATAAAAGAGGTGATATTATCATCACTATTTTCAAATGATTTAAATCCTATTGTAATGTGATCGATATTTTACAATATCATGATTTTTGGACCATCTAGAATTAGGTAATCATTGATAGTTCTTCTAACACATCCTGTTAATCTCGTGGAGTTGTCCAGATTTCATCAGGATTTATTTGTGATATATCTAAGACACAAATATTTAGTTAAGATGTCTATTTGAGAACTAATATTCCTAAACTAGTATGGGTACATGTTGGTAGAAGATTAAATGTGACTTTAGAGTGAACATTTTTGTAATATATTAAAGAATATTTCATAGAGGGTTGTGGATATAGTTCTCATGTTTGGAATGTGTTATTATGGGTTCTGGTGACAATTGAGATGTATAGTTTTATGGGTTTAGAAAAAATTCTTCAAATTGTGTAGTATTAGGTTTCCTATGAGATTAATGTTTTTAAATGTAGTTTATGGATTTTAGTTCTATGTATTAGTGTAGCCAATTTTTTATTTTTCTCGAGAGTTCTTGTCACCCCACAAGGAGACCTTCATTTGTGGAAACATGATTGTTCAATTTTCATTTCTCAGTATAGGCTGGGAGTGTGATACTATCTTTTTTGGTGCCCATAATTATAATCCATTATAAGGATAGTGTTTAAATATTTTTAATGGATTCACACTTTTAAGATAGACAATATTTTATTAGAGAAGTATTCTATGTGGAATATTGGATTAATCAATGTGATGTTATATGAGAGATTTTTATATTGCCCTTTTTATTTAATAAAAATTAGGAATATTAAGTTGTAGTGGTGAAAAATTCATTCAATGGGAAGTTGTATCCTAATATTTCCTAAATTTTTAAAATATAATATTAAATTGAATATTTACAATGGAAGTTTTTATTTATTTTTTTGGTTACATTATGAGCATCTGGTTTATATGTGTGGATATTACCATTGGATAGATGAAAATATTTAAAGGTAATGTTGATTTAATAACTCAATTTTTTTAAACAACAAAAAATGTAATTAGGTGATTCACATTATTTTTCATTTAGAGGATGTAAAATAGTAAATTTATCATAGAAATTAGATTTATATATTTTATGGTTTCTATTAATGGGAAATGCAGTATTTACACATAATATAAATTTTGGGGACACTCTATACGAGTTTAAATTCATTAGTATATTTAACATTTATTATATAAATTAATATTAATCACATGATTTTAAAAATTTCTTTACCCGAGTGTTTAGTCTTAAATCTAAATTGTAGTAATACTTTTTGGTCCATAAGGTGGTGTATTTTCTATTATTGTTATAATTTTCATATATATTATTCCATCCATTATAATGTTTATTTTAAAACATAACATTCAAAAAAATATTAATTTTTATGCACAGTGATGAGTTGGTGAGGTGTTTCATGATGTGGAATAGGAGGTTCTATAGTTGGGTTACGTGGAGTATAATATTTTAGAGACATATATTTTTTAGCATAAAATTTCTATTTAAAATGGTGAAATTATATAATTTATGAGACGATACATAAATTAAACAATGGGGAAATTTTTATGGGATATATTCATTGGAGGGAAATAATATTTCCCCTTATTGGAATATCTATATGCCCATATCCTCTTTTTAATGCATTAAATTGTTAAAAAATTTATTTTATCCTTCCCTCTCCACCTCCATGAACAATAATGATATAGTAAATAGAATTTCATTATAGTATTAAAAAAATGATGTTCATGGAACATGACATGATCATAATACCTCCATAACTATCAATCAATTTATTAATAATTATTATTTCACTCACCATTATTTAATTGATTGACTCAATAACAATACACTTTTGATCTAATCATGTAAATATTCGACATAAAGAATCAATAAAAATAATGAATAGTTCTAAACAAATTTATTTTCAATGTATTTGACAATAAATTAATAAATTATTATTTTTCATGGAAATTTTTATATATTTTTCAAATTTGTAAAAATCCTATTTGATTGTTTTTTCAAATGTTTTTTATGGTGATCAAGGAAAACATTATCTATTTTAAAAAAAAATCAAAATATTATTTCCTTTGATGAATAAGTTTATTTGTGATGAAGAATTATAATTAGAGATTATGATAAATAATAATAGTTATGTAAATTATTAGTTTTATTCAATGAACATATATTTTATAAATTATTCTTGGAAAAATTAAATATTCAATACAGAACTCGAAGTATTTGAGTATTTTCATTTTATAGAATGAATGAGGATTTTTCTATAAATGTATTTTGTAATTAAAATAAATTATATAAAAAATTATAAAGGAAAATAATATTTTTACCCAAAATATATATCTTAATTTATCATTCCAGTAAATGTTTTTAAATATTTTATTTTTACCTTGGGGTGAGGATAGGAATAATGTTTTCATGTTTTCCATGAATTCTTATTTTATGAATTTTCCCAGTATTCTTTCTATAACTTGGTTTATTCATGGATATGATTTTATAAAAAACTAATTGTCTATGATAAAATTATTATTTGGTAATTTATTTATTTATGGAATAGATAAATGTTAAAATAATCATAACCCATTTAGAAATTTTTCCACCATGAATGATGAATTCTCATTTTGTCCTAGACTGGCATTGTTTGTCAAACCCAAGAATGATCCCTAGCTTATGTGTCTGGGTATTATTCCATCCACCAAAATCATAATTATTATATTTTCCTTCACATTATAGTTTGATTTTAATTCAATTATTTTACATTAGATGAAAAATACAACGTTCGTAGGTTTGGGAGAATGACTAATATGATTCAAACAGTTTTGGATATAGTGAAAATAATATTAAGATGAATAAGAATGATATAATGATTTTTGCATAATGATTAACCTATTGTGATGTGTTGGAGGCTCAAATAAAGATAGTTTAGTCAAATATTGTGGAAAAATAGAAACTCGGCTATTGGTCTGCTACCTAGTGTGACGAAGTAGAATCTATAATGTTTGGTTATTTTATGACTACGTGATTTGTCCTCTCGAGTCTCACACTTCTTGCTTCACCGTCTATTGTCTCCATATGTTTTTTTAATTAAATAAAACAAGCATATCGAGAACCTATTCAATGATATTTTCCATGTCACCAGGACTTTGAATATATGGTATTTAAAATTTAAAAATCCATGTGACACATGATCACATTCTATATATATTTAGATGGAATACTCTGAGACGTTATAAGACACATGATGAGATAATGGATGGGAAACTACATGAAGTTTATAACTATTATATCGACTTTTTACATTGGTCTAGGTGGCTTTAAATGTACAGGATATAAACATGAAATATAGTGTGGAATCCCTACCTTGTATTCCATGTAGTCACCTTGTATAGGTAGCTATATAATATGTACTTTAAATGTCACATGTCATGTAGTATATGTAAGGAAAACATATAAATACATCATATTATGTTGAATTAAATAATTCCCAATTATTTGTACAGATTATGTACCCTACAATACATGTCATGTATATGGATTTCAGATGTGTCTAGCTATAATAGTACAAGACTGACCTATCCTATGAGACCAACACCATTGAACTATATTAGACATTACATTTATCAGTCCAATTAATGAAATAATTTATATATATAGGATGATATAATTGTACATATGAGAAATTAAATATGAATATTTCTTCATATATAGAACTAAAATACATTTTACATGGTCATTTGTAATAATTCACATTGTATATTAAATAATATGAGGGTCCCATCTATATTAGAGTGATTATAGGTGACAGTTGTGAAATTTGGATTAGATATTAAATTGGTACTCCTCTATATGTCTGGGTAAGGGCCTCCACATATGGGGTTTTGGGTAATCCCTTGGATACATATGCATGATAGTGAATAATCCCATATTCAATGTTCGTGTTTAGGAACTCAGCCACAAGTTTGAGAGTGGTCCTACAACAATGGAGTTATTCTCTCTTGTATATAAGGTTATGATTCCACATTAATGGAGTTATTACATCCCTATATTTTTGTAACAATCTTACATGGGGTAACTTATTCTCTCAGCTGATACACACATAATTCATTAATGTTTGTCCCCCACTATATTTTTCAAAAAATATATCATGGATGTTGTTTAAGTCTAATAGTTCAGGTTCCAAATTACTTATATATAATTTGAAAATATTTTTTTTTGGTATACTATCATCTTTTTTTCCATTATTTATTTCTTCATGTTATTTATTTTAGTCCAAATAATGACTTTTGGTATTGCTGAACATACACCTCCCAAGGTATCACTAAATACATTGGTGATTTGATCCTTTATATAGATGAGCAATAAATATTTGTTTAATTCTTTTTCTATGGTTGTATTGACATTTTAATATATCTTGTTTCCTTTGTGATAACTTATTTTATTCTACTGACATGGGTTTACAATGAAATATATGTTAATATTTACTATTTATTTTTGGGGCATATTACTATGTATCTTTATACTCACCTTAGTTTTGGATTTATCGAAACACTTGTTTTTTCATGAAAATGATAAAATGTTCTAAGGTGACACTTGATATAACTTGATATATTTTGGTCCCAAAGATGATAGAAAATAGTTGATGATGGTTTTAGTTGTGAATGATATATAACTATTATAATTTAAAAGACATTATATAAAAAATGTGTTATCCAGAACATAGATCATTGTATACATGATGGTTAATATATTCTATATATGTAAATCCCCTTTTCGAGCATTTTATTTGTTGATTTTTTCATCAAATTATTGGCTCATGAAAACATTGTTTAAAATTATATTATTATAATGTTATATACTACTGTTATTGTATTTTATTATTTATTAGTAATGTGTTTCTATTATAGGTTGATATAACATAAAACCTCCCATATATGTTATTATTTCATTGTTCTAGTCACCAACCCATGTAATATTGATCGTTGTCATGAGGTTGTATAATCAATGTACATTCGGTCTATTTGTGGTCTTGGTGGGATGGGTCATGTCAACATTAATCTACATTGACCATGATGTAATCCTTTTGATTATGAAATCTATTACAGATTTTTTTATACACTGCATTTTCCCAAAATCATAAATAAAATACAATCCATAAAAAAATTATTCAAAGACAACAATTGACACTACACAACTAATTGAATATTATTATTTATATAATAAATTTTGAATTTTTGGGATGTAAATTTTCCCATAAATGTATTCCTCTTTCTGAACGTCAATATATATGGAAAACATTTAGTAGATTTATCCATCCAGAGGTCTAAATTATACTAGCTAAGATAATGGTTAGAGATTTTTACAATAACAGAATGAATCTCATTGAAAATTGGAGTTTCAATCGAAATTCACTAAAAGATATGAATAAATATACATTTAAAAAATATTAGAAAAAGATACCATTGTATAATTAAAAATATGTATGTTATTTTGACAAAACTAATGTATCATGAAACCATATAATCAATAACCTATGAATATTTGATAGGTTATTATTAAAAAAATAAAAATTAGCTCATCCAGGAATGTTGGATATGTTTTTTTCTATGTTCACTCATCCATAATTATGTAAAATAAACCACTCTACACTAATAATTTTAATATAATTTTATATTTATTTGTAATATGTGAGTAGGTTATCAATATTTCCTAACAATATATAAAAAACATGCCACTTTTGTAAATGATATTTTAGATTGGATATAGTAATTTTATTCTCCCTATTTAATGATTCATAGAAATAAAAGTGGGCTATTAATAGATGAATTACACATAATTATATAAAAATGTATCTATAACTTTTATATAAAAAATATTTAAATTTTATTTCTTTGTAGGAATCCTAATAATATGTTACATATAATGAAAAAAATCAACACATACTATAGGGTACAAAGATGATCCAAGATGACTGATGCGGCCATTGAATAGCTGGTTAATAATTTTGGTGCTGATAAATCTTGTATATTCATTGAAACTATAAATATTTCTACTATAATAGTTAACAATCCAAGAAATGTTGAATAAGAAATGATTATTAAAACCCGTCAGACTAAATGAAACTATATTAATACACTGTATCCATGTAACTATGATATGTTTTATGTATATAAACCATTAAAATAATATCATCAATATGTTTTAATGACTTTTAATGAGATATCTTTTCTATTTTTAAATTTGGATGTTATAAAAACCGATTAATTTGGTATCATAATTTACCAAACCTTCTCTTTAAGAGAAATAATATTACTATTCCAAAGTAGATGGTTATGAGTTGGAATTAGAAGAAATTCCATCAACTTAAATGGAATTGATCATTACATTGAAGAGTATAAAATCCATATAATTAAATGGGAGGCTATAATGATAAACATGTAAAAACATGATAATATTTCTATGTATAATAGAGATATTTCCTTTCCAATTATAATACATATTTATTCCAACTAATTTCTTAATCTAATAATTATTGAAACATCCAAAAAATAATCTTAATGGTATAAAATGTGTTATCATCTCTTTTAAAGAAAATAACACAACCATCTATATAAAATATATTTGAATGAGCCTTTATGTTTATAATTGTATAAATGGGATATAATTAACCTCATTAAGATAAATTTTGATGATATATTATTAATAAAATGTATACTATTTCAATATAGATGGATGAACAAGAACCTATTTACTAACTCATCTCATACATTTTTTTATAATTCTTAGGAGATCCATTAAAAATGATATTAATTTAAATCATTGAATTAATATTTATATAGTATTAAAGAACCTTATAGAGAACCCATATATTATATAAATATACTTAATATGATATAATATTAGTATATTAGAAGATTTATAAATAACTAATTTTTTGGATATTATTTCAATATTTAATTTATTCTATTGGAGGTTAAAATAGTCATTGATTTTTAATGAATCTGTAGAATAGTTCTCCCAATAATAAATAAAAAATTATTAAGTGAGGACATTTTTTTATAAATATTCCCAAGTATTATATAATATATTTTCATAATTGTAATTATAAATTTATATTAAAAAAATTATTCATTAGATGTCCTTATTATTCAGATCATGATCGTTCTTTGGTATTGGGCCTGAAAATTGATAATTAATACTTACTAGTAAAAAATATTTTAATAATAATACCCTCATTAAAAAAATATATCCTCATGAATACTCCACCAATAATGAAAAACTAACATGATGGAAAATCTATCAGCTCCAATTATAAAATCCTTATTTAAAGAGAAACAATTAATTTTAATTTCTTAGACATAAATAATGAATGTTAAAATGAATTATATATATTATTGAAATATGTTAAAATAACATCAGTAATTCGTAGATAATCATAAGTGTTTTTTCATTTAGAATGTTATTGATAAATTAACCAAATAAAACATGTCACTGTAACATTACAAGATGTTTTTATTTGTTGTATTGGATAGCTATGTGTGAATTATGCTTCAAATAATAAAATTTCTCAATAAAATAATTGTATTATCCTCAATTTAAAATATTATATTTTAACATGAAATTTTGTTTTAATAATATAAGGATAAAATAATTATTAACAGTGGCCTAATAAAATCCCATATAAAATATTTTGAAACATTTCAATCCCTGAAAAATATTTTCCTCACACAAATTAATGTATATTATAAAAAAAATATAAATTATCAGAGATAATATTTGTAATAATTAGTACAGATAAATCTTTGTGATGCATGTATGAAATTATATAAATGTGAAAATTCTTTTAAAATAGAGAAACACAATAATCGAAAATACATAATTGAATAAAAACTACTTGATATGTTACAAGAATAAACAATGGTCTATCCTCATTATAACCCCTAGAATCAATGGATGTTTCTAAAAATATAATAATATTGATCACTATCCTAGAAACAAATCTTCATATTCAACTTCACATAAGGATGTCTATGCTACAAACATCACTTCTTTAGTTATTCATGGGACACTAAGTGTAAAATGGAATAAATAAAATAGTATTAGTAAATATTAAATATTCTACATGAGTACTTCTTATAAAACAAATAGATAAATCTGGAAGGGAAAAAAGTAAATCAAAAAAGGAGCTAAGCAGTGTGTATATAATTGATGAAAATTTTTATCTAATTTGTGAGGTTCCATTATATTGAGATATTTGTTAAAATATGTCCTTTTAAGAATTCAATATGATTATTTTGTGAGATGCATAAGAATATAGTGTAGAGGAAGAATAATGTTAAGTATTTAGAAATATAAAGAGACTATAAATACTATTTGTTCACAAGTTGATTTTCCTCATTAATAAAATCCATCTCTAATTATAGAATGAAAAAATCTTCATAAAGAAACCCTTATAGTGACTGTTTTTATTTTATGTCATAATTTCTCTTACACTAATTTATTTCTCCAATATATTTCAATTAGAATTCAGTTATTAAATACTACTTGAATTAGATATAGTCACCTCATATTTACTTATTAGCATTAACCTAGTATTATGTTTGATATGTTTTATTTTTATTCGGTCACATTATTCATCTATAGGGTCGTAAATACTTTTTCAGTAAGATTTATTCTTAATATGACCAATTTAGTTCTTCATTCTTTCAATTGATATCAATTACGGATTTGTTCACACTTGAGAAAAATATACATATCCTTTTATATGGTTGGTTTAGGTATTCATATATTTATTTGAATTCAACATGTGATCACTTAAAGTCTTGTAGTAATTAGTTGAAGTCTTTTCAAAAATTTAATCATGCAAGGGGGAGTCTCTATACAATAACATCATCATATTATGTGATCAGTTGAGTAATCATCTTATTAGCTTAGGATGTAGAGAAATTTTATTAATCCAAAACACAATCACATGTCGGTAAATATACTTGGGTGAATTTATTATTATTGTTAGTTCAATACTATCAGATGTCGATCATGATCAGTTGAGTTTCTCCAAGATGTAGGATGATTAGTTATATGTTCGATTCAGTTATGTCATGTTTTATGTTAATGATTTAGTGACTTTTCGTATTTTCTATAGTGAAATATTTTACTATCTGAAAACACATATGTCATTACTAATATAATAAATTTGATATTTGAGCATTAAGATATCTAATTTTAGAACAAATCCATCAATATCATCATTTTTTATGAACACAAGTCATGGAATATTAAATTTTAAAAAAATATATATGTAGGCGGTAACTAAAATGATTCATTATAAAATATTATTAGCTTCCATATTATACTCTCTATTTTGGTATTATCAAAAAAATGGTAGGTTTTTAGGAATGATAATATATACCTCAAATATATATTATATTAATTTTTCAAGAATACTAAACCATGTTTTATAAAATTATATATATAGAAATGATAATGGTTGCATCATATTTCATTATCATGAATTGGTGTAATATATAAATAAAATATCCAAATAGGATATCCTAATATGAGATATAGTCAAAATGTTATTAGTTTCAAAATGAAAATAAAATTTTAGTTTTTTTTGAATTATGGAGTATGATTTATTGAATATGGATCAGATATCAGGGAATCAACTATGATAACCAAATATTTAGAGGTCGTTATGGGAGACTGAACATCATAATGTGGTTTTAGTCTGAAAAAATAATTATTAAGTGGTAATGGTAGTTTCTTATGTGATTGGTAAAGTTGGAGGTGATGTGGTAAGAATCACATGTCAAATATCATATTATATTCAAACCATATTTTATTAATACTCAAAGAAACAATGTTTATGGTAAGTTTTAAGAGAAAAAGTATTGTCATTGAGATTGAATGTTTTATGTATTAATTGTTATTAATTTCAATTTCAATTTGATTGAATCATTTTATTAAAATTATTCTCTATGAATGATAATAATTAATAATAATTATTTCCAAAAACATTAATAAAATTTTATAGTTTGGTTTGATATTCTAAATTTTGTGACCATAACAAATGTTTTCCAGTAACTTTTTTAAGTCATTGTTTTTTGAAATTCCATATGAAATGACATAGGATAACATGGAGATTTTATGGTCGGTTTAATAATTGTATGCCCAAAAAACATGATGACATAACTGATAATATGAAAAACTAAGAAGGGTTTCATACCTAAACATACAAACCCCTCTTGTTGACCCTTGTTAATAGGAATATAAAAACATAAATTAAAACATAATCCTCGATAAAAAATAGTAGTGAGAAATGTTAAACTGGATATAAAAATTTACAATTTTTTAAAATTTATGACCATGAATTAAATCCCAGTACAATAAAATACCAATAGATGAATGTAAAATGATCGGATTCATTATAACTAATCCTTAATTAATCATATCTGATTTAATTAATTCTCTATATACTCAAATTATTTGTAAAAATATTAGTAATCTAATGTTTAGTGATAATGAAATGAAGAGTAATATATAATTCTTAAATTTCCCTCAAAAAATTTATTTCTTATTTCAATATTTTTAGTCCTGTATGGAGTTTCAGAATTCTTAGAAATATAAATAGAAACCTGTGTTAAGTCAATTTATCAATACATGTAAGAATATATACCCATATTCATGTAATGTCTGTTTTATCCATTGAAATTTTGGAAAATAATATCGTATAGATTTTTATTCAGATTTATCATTAGATAATGAAACTATGTTCCCTTTTTTAATTCAAAAAGAAGTAATAGTTTTTCCCATAAAGGAAATTATCTAAAAGGTCTTCCTCTGTAAATACAATCCACCAAAATCAACATCACAATAAATAACAAATTTACATGAATTTCGAATATAGTAAAAAATTACAATTTTTTGAGGTGTTTTAAAATTTCTGGACCAATATTTTATTGAGATTACTTTGGATTTACATTGAAAATGGGATCAAATGAAAATAGTAAAAATAACATCAGACCTATTACTTGTTGATTAATTTAAAATTTTTACCATACCTCCATACACAATTTCATCAAATGATTTTTGAGTTTCTTCTAATTCAAGAAAATTATATCTACCCATAAGAGTATCACTACCTCAGGTCCTATTAGCACAAATCCAAAATTAAAATATATATTGGGTGATTAATTTAATTCAAATCAATTATATTAATTATTTAAAAATAGAAAAATCATGTACTATGTTTAACTCTCTCTTTAGAGTCATATCGTACATGTTTTAGATTATTTTGTAAAATTAAATACATAAAGAGTTTTTATTTTAAATAAAAATATCATACCTGGCTCTCAGATCCAATTTTAAACGATAATTATCATTAAAATGAATAAAAAAATAGCAAGGTTTGATTTTTCAAGTATTTAATGTTTTTCAATAAATATATCCTAAAACATATCACTACTTTATGAATAAAATATTAAAATAAATTTAATATATTTTGAAAATAAATGGATTAATTAAAAAAATAATTATCATATAATTGGATGCATTCAGAAAACCATCTAAAATTATAATATTAAGTCATATTCATTATGAATAGTTTTGTAAATCTCTTAAACAGATCTATTTATCCTATCAATATACACTTTTATTTAACTGTTATATGTGAATATAATGTGTGTCTATATCAATGTTGTGAATATAAATTCTCAGAGTTTTTGTTTTCAAATTCATGGACTTGGTAACTTTTCAATGATTTAATTATAATCCCACTATGGTTATCTATATATCTATTAAATTTAGTATAAAAATATTAATCTTAACTTTTGGGAGATAAGAAGAGTACCAAAATGAATATTTAGTAGTCATAAACATGGATATAAACATAATAATTACCTTATATAATGTATATTATATTTTCTTAATGAGTCTATGTTAAAAAATTATAGGGGCTGATAGTTTGGAAAAAAAGTTTTCCGTTCGATTGAAACCATATGTAGAATTCATGTTTGAAAATGATTATGGGCTCTACCCTCAAGGGAATTTATTACTATTTGATCATTGATAAATAATTAATTAATAATCTCTCTATGTGATTTTATGTTATAGTGACCCAATCAACATATACACAAACAATATTCACTATAAAAGTAAAAAAAATAGAAAAACATTTTAGGAAAATATAATACACAAGTAAAATACTTAAATAATATAATTTTTATGTATGTAAAAAACAAATAATACTTTTATTCCACAATCATTCATGTAGTATACCTGAATTTCATGTTATAAAAATCATCAAATAATATTTATATACCAATATGTTTACAATTCAATCCATCAAAAAACTAAAATTAAGAAATGGGAATTATTTCATAGTTTTAAATTTGTACAAGTGCAATAATTATTCCTTTTTCATTTTCACAAAAAGTGACATGCCCAAAATCCAATTTAATGAAATTCATGATGGATTATTTTTGTCTAGTTATATGTCTAGAATATCCATTTTCTGTACACAAAATTTATTTAATTGAGATATTTAATAAAATTACCTAGAAAAAATTACATGAGGAAGTATTTTGGTACCCATATTTTCTTAGATCAATATAGGTTAGTAAAAAAATCATTTGGTGTCTAAATTTGTTTAAGAGGATATTTATAAAAATTATTAATAGATTTTTAATGATATTAATATTTAGGTACAAATGAATGTTGGTAATTTCCAAAACTCGAATTTATCTATCAAAATGAGAGTATATTTTAAAAACTAGGATAAAAAAAATTTATTTAAGCTACATCATTTTCCAACCAGAACTAAAAACAATATGAGTATTAGATTTTGGATAACTGTTTCCCCATAATTGTGTTCAACATATTATTAATATTCGAAATCTATTCCTAGTCCACCTATATTTGATAATTTTTTTAATATTAGATCATTATTATAATTTAATATATTAAAACTTTTTTTATTACTATAGATTGATCAAAATTTATATTGGCACATAAATAATGAATCTTTTCTAAATTATTATACTAATCATTTAATTATTTGGTCTCCAGTTTTATCCCCAAACATCATTTTTTAATTAATCATTGGAATTTCATCATTGATATTTCCTTTCCAGTTATATATATCAAGTGATTTCAATATTTGTTTCATCTCTTTTCCAGTACTTCATCCTATTTTCTCTATTATAATACATTGTAATAAAAGATGATTTGTGAGAAAATGAATATTTTCTGTAAAATGTGATGAATATTTTTGTTAAAGGGACATTTTATTATCATTCTAATAATATAACTCATTATCACTGAAATATGTTTTGAACATTAACATTGATTTAGATTAAAATGTCTTTAATGTTAAGGTTTTACATTTTTAGTTAAATATCATCATTTTCACCTTTTGTTTCTTCATCATACATCACCATTTTTCAATATTTCCCTTTTATTTGATGATTGATAAAATCACATGACTCAATAAATTAAATATATTTAATTTTAATATGTTGGGTAAATACCACATCAACTATATCCCTTGTTTCATTCATCCATGGTTTTTACTGGAGATGATATTATATTTATGATTTTATTTAATTTAAAATATTTATATTAAATTTTCTCACCAACTTTCTTTTTAATTGAATCATATTTCACGGTGTTTGTATTTAACCTAAATTTTTATCATTATATGATTCTTAATGTGAACAAACTATAGTATCAGAAATATTAAATTTAGTATCACAATCAAATATCCAATTAATATATTATTTTCCAAATTTAAGAAAAATAATTATTTATATCAATACAGTAAAAATTATATAAATATTTATTTAGTTCATCCACTTCTATTCTAGTAGTTTTGATCTTATAATATTTATCATAAATTATCCCCAAATATAAAATCCCATCAATTAAAATAAATAAATATTATTATTTTCGAATGTGGATAAATGTTACCATTTCTTAAAGGGGTTTGACTAGTTTCATATCCATCAGGTCTCACATCTATAATTCAATAATAATAAAGGAAACTATGATATTATTCTCAAAAATGCATCAAGATTAAATGGATAAGTTTATAGAAAAATTGTTTCAATAAACACTATTTTTTATATTTTAGATATCAAGAGAGGGGTTGGAGTAAATTTTGATTCCCAAAATAATAATTTTAAAAAAAAACTTGTAATAGAAATAATTTAAAATATCATAGTTAAAAAATAATTTTGGTATAAATGATAGTATATAGTTAAATATATTCTTAATTTCCTGATCAAAACCCTATTGAAATATTTTGAAATAATTTTAATTGCCAATTATATTTTACTCAAACAAAAAAAATACCTGATATAAATGCTAACAAATTAGAGAAATTTATTGAAAAATTATGTTTAGTGAAAGCCTATATATAAAATTAATGCACAATGTAAAAATAAAAACCAATTGAAACCCATTAAATAATGAATAAAATGCACACAAGAGAATAAAAAAGGATTTGTTCCAAGATGGAACTCAGTCTGCTAAAATTTATAGTCACCTATATATAAGAACATTTAATCTTGCCTAATTATATTTCATTGTATAAATGATTGGATATTAAATATAAAACTCCACATAGCAAAGTCCTGGATATGACCCACCACTTCTATACATATTTATGGGATAATACATGTAATTAAGGTAGAGGTGAATTAATATCATGTAATCTCCAATATTGTACATATATAGTTCTAATAAAATAAATTAATAACTAAAACATGAATCTAATGTAAATAAAACCATGGGTTTTTAAATTTAGAGATAATAAATGAAGATATATGTCTATACAATATAGTTTTTATTATATTGTGAATTTTTTTTATATTTTTCCTTGGAAAAAATGAATGAATATTTCACTGACATGAATATAAAAAATATGTAATTGAAGTGTAAATTCTAGTTTTTATATAGATATTTGTACAATCTATCCAAATTATTGATAAAAAGGTTTTTATATTTAATATAAGCATTCTCATAATAGACATTTCAAAAAATAAAAAATTCCTTTTATATAATTCCCGGATATGTAAGTATAAAATTATATAAATTTTAATAAATTATATAAATATATCCGTTGTAATTTAAATATTCCTCTCTATTAAAATTATAAAAATTCACTTCATAATTAGTTAGGGAAGATCAATTCATCTTGTGGTTAGTTGGTTATGTAGTCCAAAGGTCAGTTGATTATATGGTAGGTTAAGAAATACTCTTTATGGTTAGTTAATTAATTCATATAATTTCTCAATTTTTCCAATATGTTGATTGATATCAATGTGTGTTACATTAAAGTCTTATTCAAATATAACTTCCCATTTTAGGGTCACTTGATAAATTTATAAATTTAATTAATTCATTATGAAACCGACTGAATTATTCTTCAGTCCAGTTGGATGATTTGAAAACATTTTCCCATTGTAGATATAAATCATAATGTAGTCACTTGAGAACATCATCTGGTTATTTGAGTACTCATATAGTATTTTACAGAATTAGAGAAATTTAAATTTTCCAAAAAAGTCACTTCTCAGTTCATGGAGTCAGGTGAAGTTGTTTTTATGGTTAGTTCAACACAATTAATTTTACTTCAAAGTATATCAAGTTTTTAATGAGGTTTTTTTATTGATCATGGTGTTAGTTATCCAAGATCACATTATCAGTTCATGAATTAACATATGTTCATTTTTTTTGCTAGAGAATATTTTTTTGTGTGAAATTAATAGATTTATGCATTATTAAATTATGAAGCAATATTAGTGAGCGTTAAAATAATAAATTTTTATAATAATCCAATAATTTTCCTCCCAATAAATATTTAAAGAAATATGTTTAATCACTTTTCATTTGTGATGTTTGAAATTAGAAAACAATGAGTTTATATCTCTTTCCACTAACCATTTCTGAAAATAATGTCAATTTTGAATCATTAAACCTTTGAATAAAAATTCTGAAATCTTAGTAAAATTTTAGCACTCTTATATTATTTTTGTATTATACTGAATGATAAATTCTTTATAATTATTGAACTCTTTTGGGGAATTCATTGTTTCATCATCTATTGTGCTAAATATTTTCTTATGCTTGGCCAATAGAGAAATATTAATCTTTATAAGCATTAAATTAAGTTTTTAAAAATACTTACAAATTAAATTTTCATTATATTTAAGTTGAATTATTACATTACATTAATTAAAATTAATCCAAGAATTATTGAACCTCAAAAGATATGGAGAAGATACCTTAATATCACATAAAATGTGGAATACAATAGGGATGTGTTCTGAGTGATATTTATAATGTGACTTTCAATATAAAAAACTATTTTTACCATTAATACCATAAAGGAAAACTATCACTTAATATTGATTGATTTATTCATTATAATAGAGTACCTGACGAATGTAAATGGTATAATCACACGAATTGGGTCATTTTTTCTTCATTATATCATGTTGAGTTTCTTGTATCCTACATAAAAACAAACTACATAATTATATATTATAATTGAATAAAATTTTAAAATATAAAAAAATTATTATATCAATAAAATTTTTAGGTATTTATGAAAAAATATCTTCCAAAGAATATTTAAAAAGAAGTAACAAATGAATTTTCAATTTATACATGAAAATATATATTTTTCTAATAAATGGATTGTATGTATTTATTTAAATAATATATGAATTATGTTTTTCCCACTGATATAAATTTTATTTTGAAAATGGGTGTAATATTTTGAATCACTATGTATAATTATATAAAATAACGCATTTCATTTTTATGCATAATAATAGTATTTCTAATAATATTGTTAATTTATATGAAAATAATAAAACTATTATTCTCAACTAATAGTTCATTATCATTGTGTAATTTTTACTTATCCATTTAATTTATCATGTTATAAAAATTAGTTATAATATAAATATAAAGATATATATAAATATATTACCTCACATTTAATTTGTGATTAATGTTGTATAATATTTTGAACACTCAATTTTTAATAAATAATTTTTCAGAAAACGTTTTTCTATATATAATATATTTTAACGTAAAAGATAATTTTCTAATTTTATTAAAAAAACATTATATTAAATTTATGATAAATAAAATTTAAACAAACCCATATTTTTTATGTGGGGGATACATTACATTTTTATCAAAACAAAAATTACAAAGTAGAAAAATATTTACTACGGAATGATACAAAATGATATTATGTTAAAATATAGCAGAAAAATACTGAAAATATGTTCAAAACGTGTACGAAAAATCATGGTTGATGATATATCACCCCAAACCCATCTACACTCAATTATTTGTAACGTTTTAAGCCATTTAATGTCGAATAAAATTGTTTTATTATTTGAAAATAAGGGGTGTTCATAGAGGACCCCTTTTCAACTTATGTATGCATATCACTTCCAGTCATTCAATCCAACATTTCTCCTATGAAACCTTCATAAAATTAAAAAACATTAAATCTCATTGATATTTCAGGAACAAACATAATTTCATTGTGTAAAATCCCAGATATATAAAGAATAAGGCATTTTCATATTTATTTATATTTGTTATTTAAAAATTAATTTTATTTTAAAAAGGATATTATGTTCGATAGAGCACCTGATATGCAAAAACGGGATTCTTTGAAATCATAAGATGCACACAACATTGGGTTATACTGACAAATAATAATATTATATTATTTTAAATAGTAGTTAAAACCATGAATTTTTATTGGAGGGAATAAACATAACTAACTAAAATAAGAATATACATGTTTGTTAAATGTTTTTACATTTATTCAATAAATTTTATAGGTTTAAAATAAGAAATATTCTGATTTTAACCATAAATAATCAAATATTCATTAAAAATTTGATTTACTACCTTTTGAGGTAAAAACATCATTTAATCATGTTTTGTTCGAATTTATATGTTAAATTTTAAAAAATAAAATTCTTTTTTAGAATGAGTACATATAAAATTTACTTTGGGTATATTTTTGGAATTTTTCTCATAAAATTCATTTTTCATGAGTAGTGAAAAATATCGTATTTTAATTCAAAACTGACTTTTAATCTAATTTATTTATATGGAAATATTATCTTATTTATTTTTATAACTATAATTAGAATATTGTTTTACCATTTAATCCAATGTTGTTTATTTGAAGTAATTTCACTTCGAAATTGCACATAAATAATTATAAATATTTAGATAGTTATTATTTCATAAAAAACTTATTTTTGTCTTTACATCGGGAATTAATTTTAAATTAATTTTATCCACTTTAGTGTTTTGAATTATTAAAACAAAATTCCATATTTTGAATTAGGAGGTCTAAATTGGGTAAATAGGTAATTTCTATTTTAAAAAATTATGAATATTTACTTTAGTAAACATTTTATTTACCATGGTTAAAGGATAAATTTGATAAACAAATGTAAATAAATAATATTATAATAATATAAAATTACACTTAAATGTGTCCCAATATTATTATTTGAAACAGTTTTTACGCTGGGAATCCATGGATTGATTTTGTGACCCCATTGTGCCACCTGAGAGTGATTATGGCACTTCATATTAATTAATTTAATGTAATGAAAAAAAATGAATTTAACATATATCTTTTAGTAAATACATTTTTACATTGAGTTATATAAGTTATATCTTTGACTATAAATATTTTTTTAAAATATAGAACTATTTATTATATCATGATATTTTATTTATAATTTTTAGATATCATATAAATAAAAATAATTATACACTATAATGATGAAGTGTTTACCTCATTAATGAATTATTTAAATAAATTATTTTATAAAGACTAAAAAAATATCTAAAACCGGTCCAATTATTATTGGATGATTCTAATATGAACATTATTCATCCTATCGTCAACATTAATGAGTTTTGGACGTTTTAAATATAAATTATTTACATAATAAAATAATATTTTCACACTTAAAGAGCCCCTCCTCTCCCATATAAAAAGCTCCCACTTCTAACCCATTCCTCACCCTTATCAAGCCCATTGTCTCATCCAAACATGACCCAATTATGCTAGCTACATCCCTCTCCTTCACAAGAAGCCATCCCATAGGCAAATATCAATTCATGTAAACCTTTTGGTTCAATCCAAAGGGGATACCCTATTTAAAGGTAAAATCTTCTCTAACGTTCTATTGTTTTATTTTACTTTTACAACCCCATAATCTCTTTCTATTACTATACATTATAAAAAAACCATTATAATAATTATAATAGGTTTTTAATATTAGAAGCCTTATAACTACACTTAAACACACCTCAATTTAATGGGTAAAAACATAATGTTTATGTGGACGATAAACTACTGCCTCATGAAACGATGATTGTTGAATCTTTTCCTACCACCTATTTTATGGGAAATTAAGAGGGAACTATATTAATATGTGTTTTATATTATATTTATATTTTTTATGATTTTTTGTTTTTCATTTATATAATAACTTTATGGTTTCCAAAGTAGGAAAATACGATAATTTCATTTGAGGATGTGCGGACTATCGCCCCTTCAAAGTGATATAACTCATTCATGACATAAATGGAACATGTAAATTATTGAGTTAATGAAATTATATATTATATTATATTATAATTATAATATAACTATTTATAATTATGTTTTTATTCCATTAAATAATAAATATAAATGAAAGTAGAGTTCTTGAATACGTATGACTTACCATATCCATGAACGGTGCATTTCATTTCTTACATCCAAACGTTATGTACTATTATAAATACATATATATACTCAATATATATGATATATATGATATCTAAATAATGAATATCATTTTGGAGATAATGGAATTTCAACCACATGGATAATTTATAATTATAACAAGTTCATTTTTTACTCACGTTCTGAACAATGAAAAATTGTCTGGTATGAACTCAAATAATAAACTAATTGTTATAGAAAAGTAATAATTTATATAAAAGTAATAATAAACATGAAAAATTTTCTCAAACAGAAAGAAATTATATTTAGTATATTATTAAGGAGATTAAATAATGATCATATCAAAGCAGACACGAGGTAAGGGACTTTGTATCAATCACCGTTCATTGAAGCATATTTTGTTTTATTCCTTACTTTAATTTATACTGTGTATGAAAACATTTTACTTCTCATTTACTTCAAAAATAATCTTTTTCTATGAGGATTTTTACTAAATTAATAAAAGGAATGTTTTTTAACGTAATCAGGGAGAATGACCTTTTCCGCCGCCATGAGTATTATTTGATCTCTGGATTCCTTTAGAAGCTGTAATTTTTTTCTAAAAGGAAAATAAATACCATATACAGTTTTATGTATTTCGGTATTGAAAATGGTTTTGATAATGGATTTGTTCTTTCAAAATATTTAAATGATATATTTTTATTTAAATATAGAAACATTATTTTTCCTTTATATTTGTATCTTGTATTATGAATATGTTATTGTTCATGTGAATTGTTACGTATACTGGTAGTATGTGATAATCCTAGGGCCGATGAGCCCGGGATAGATCTCCAATGCATTGTGTAATGTGACTGAGGTAAACGTGAATGATTCTCCTAAGATATTTATAGAACATATTGTGTTGGGTATTCAAATGTTACTCCCTACATTGCTGTGAAAGATGCAACGTAAGTTTGTTAACCCTTTCGGAGCTTTTTATGCTCATACCATGTTTGGAAATGTTTTTCACTGGACATAAAGATGAATAAGGTCAATGATGGGATCAAGGGTAAGTCGTTCTATCTAAAACATAGAACTAGACAAGAATCTTTTTTAAGAGTTTTTATTTTATGAAAAAATAATAATAACTGTGTTGAATTATCTACTTTGTAATTTTTTAAGAATTAATGTAATAGATATGGAAAAATTCTCAAAAACTCTAAACCTGAAAATATTTTCAATGTGAATTATTCATTAAATTCAATATTAAGTAATGTTTTAAGGCATGGTCTGTATAGTTGGAATCAATGGTCAGTTTAGACATCTTTAGGAGTTTTGATATTGATAAATTATTATCCATAAATTATTTTTAGTTTAATTTAACAATGAAATTAAATAGATTTTATATATTAACATGTTTCTTTTCCAATGATATTTCTATGTTCAGAATGGGTTTCCATAGAGGAAACATGGTAGCTATAATGGGACGACATCAGGATGATGACAACCTTCCAAATCACAACCTGAGGTGGTAGGAATCAGAACTGAATAGTTTGTTGCAGTGATGGAATAGTTGACTTAGGCAATAAATGGTGGTGGTATCCATGCAGGAGATCAGGCAGAACAACCACAGAAGAACATGTTAGTAGTGGATCATTTCCTAAGGCAGTATCCCCTATCATTCAGAGGATCATTTGACCATGTGCTAGCTGAAGGGTGGATTAAAGAACCAGGGAAGTTTTTTTATGTCATGGGGTGTTTGTAACATAAAAATAATTATATCTCTATTTTCTACTTTGAAGGTGAAGATTATCAGTGGTCATCGATGGGGAGAAATATCAGGGATAATGAAGAAATTTATTCTCTTGATTTGGATGAATTCAGAGGTATTATTTATGAGAAATATTTTCCAAATGTGGTTCTTCTTAAGATGGAAAACAATTCATAGAATTGAGGCATGAGGATGACCCAATAGCTGCTTATGAATCAAAATTCACTCGACTGGAAAGGTATGATCCAAATTTCATTTGAGATCATGATAGTAAAATCATCAATTTTTACTCAATATTAAAGCCAAAGTATCTAATGGCTTTAGCTTCTAGAGAGTTCAAAATTTAGGAGAAACTTCTTTGATGTGTGCATAAGGTGTAAATGGAGTTTTTTGATGATGATGTGTTATTTTACAAACAACACAAAAAATTCAAGGTGGAATATGAAAGGGAAGAACTCTTCAAAAAAGTCTGATGGTAAGAAACATATCTTTAATGTTTGTGAAAATAGTTGAAAAATCATGCTGGGGAATGTCTTTTGAATTTTATTAACTGCTAATGATGTGGTAAAATGGGAAATATGACTTGTAATTGCACTAAAAAAGATCATAGTAATTGTATGAAAAATATGACTTACAGTCAGTAAAATGTTTTAAGTGTAATGAAATGGGTCTTTATGAAAATGAATGTCCAATGAAGAACTAGAATAATGTAACGCTTCCAGAATATAAGTGGAAAGGGGTGGTGAAATCCTTTGAAACTACTTCATTAGATGATAGGCCATCAAATGAAGTTGTGTTTGGTACAATGTTTGTTTGTTCAGATTATGAAAAAGCATTGTTTTATTCAGGGTCTACACACTCTTTCTATTCGTAGTTGTTATTTTGTAAATTGAGTATTCCATATCGAGATATGAATCCTGAACATATGGTTAAAAAACTAGTGTAAATTTTGAGATAAAAAGAAAACGTAAGGACCGTCCTGTCCTTGTGTACAGAAAGAATCTACCCAGAAAACCTTATTGTTTAAATTCTAGTAGAGTTTGATGTTATTTTGGGTATAGACTGGCTTTCCATTTATCATGCAATGAATTACTATAGTGCTAAAGTGGTTTCATTATAGAATGTTTTTCAGTTTTTGTACACGAATTAACCCTTAATTTTGTAACATATCAGAAAGAAGAGAAACATGTATTATATGGAAATGATTGTTACCATGCACGTATAGTTAAAAACAAAATAAGAGTTGACATTAATGTTGTACCACTGGTAAATGAGTATCTTGTTGTTTTTTGTGATGGGTTTCTGGGTATTATACCTGATCAATAGGTTGATTTTACAATTTACTTAGTTCATGATGCTAATACAATTTCAAAACCCCCTTATCCAGGGGCTCAAATTGATCTGGTGGAGTTAAAGAAGTAATTGCAAGAGTTATTAGATAAAGGTTTTATTCAACCTAGCATTTCAACTTGGGGTTCTCTTTTCTACATTTTAAAAATAAATATGGTTCAATGAGACATTTCAATCATTATTGTGCATTGAATAAAATCACTTTTATGAACAAGAATCATTTGCATCATATCAATGATTTGTTCGATAAGCTCTAGAAAGCATAGTATTTTTCAAAGATTGTGTTCAGGTTGGGAAACCATCAATTGAAAGTTAGAGAAGTTTACGTTCCGAAGACCACTTTTCATACTGGATAGGGCAATTATGAATTTGTAGTTATGACTTTATGGTTAACTAAAGCACCTACTATTTTCTTGGATCATATGAATAAAATTATTTTGATTTAATAAATAAGTTGGTGGGAGTGTTCATTGATGATATTTTGGATTATTCTTATTATAACGAGATACATGAATGTCACTTTAGGGTTTTCTTGGAAAATTTAAAATAAATGAAACTTTATGGGAAATTCAGCATGTCTGAGTTTTTCTTCCAAAAAATTTCATTCATTGGTCAAATTTTTTTTTAAAAATGGAATAATTGTTCATCCTAAAAAACAATTGTTGATTAATTTCATAGACCAAAAAATATAAATTGGATTCAACGTTTTCTTCATTTGGTAAGTTATTATGAGATGTTTGTTGAATATTTATCATTGTTCTCTGTCCCAATGATTAAGTTAAGTTGAAAAGGTGTTTTGTTCATTTGGAAAAAAGAATATTATAATTGTATTCTGGAATTCAAATGATGATTGGTGAATGCTCTTAATTTGGCAAAGCCTTCCAAAAAAAGAGTTTGTTTGATATCTGAAGTGATGCTTTGTTGAAAGGACCTGGTTGTGTCGTTATGAAAAATGGTCATGTATTTTCTAATGATTCACGTCATTAGAAACCTCATGAGTAAAATTACCCTACAAATCATTTGGAATTATCATATATTTTTTTCATTAAAATTTTAGAGGCATCATCTATATGTAGTAAAAGGTGAAATATATACTGACGACAAAATTTTGAAGTATATATTCACTTCGATGGAATTACACATTAAATAGAGGAGATGGCTGGAATTAATCAAGGATTATGGCTACATAATTCAATACCATCCATGAAAACCAAAAAAGTGGCTGATTAATTGAGTTGAAAATTTAATGCTTCATTAAAAATTCTATGTTTGGAACCAGATCCTTCAGTTTTTGATTTGATGAATTTTAGCATAGATGTTGTTTCTGAAAAAAATTCCTATATTTTGTTTCAGGTGTAAGAGTAATCATCTCTATCCAACAGAATTAAGAAAGATTATAAGGAAGATTGTGAGATGAAGAGAAAGGTAGATTTGGTTTAGAAGAGTACGTTTCCTAATTTTAAAATTGATAATGATTGTGTTTTGATGTTTGTGAAGAGATTATGTAATCCTTGTGATCCGCAGTTGAAGAATGAGTTTTTATGTGTAGCTTATAGTTCTACATTTTCAGTTCAACTGGGATGTACTAATATGTATAGTGATCTTTAAGAAGTATTACTGGTGGGATGGAATGAAAAGAGATATTGATAATTTTACTCTAAAGTGGTTGACTTGTCAACAGGTTAATGAAAAGCGGCAGTTACAAAATTTGGTGCCTCATCCTTCGCCGGTTCCAATGTGTAAATGGGAAAATATATCCATGGACATCATTTTGGGATTACCAAATACATCTCGAGGTAATAGTTCAATCTAGATTTTTGCTGATTGATTGACTAAATCTGCTCGTTTCCTTCCTATTAGAGATACTTTTCCTCTAGATAAACATTCTTGGTTGTATGTTAAAGAGATAGTCAATTATGATGATGTTCACATCTCAATTGTATCTGATTGTGATATCATGTTTACTTCAATATATTTAGAAGACCTTTAAAAGTCGATGAGTACTGAATTAAATTTTACTACAGCTTTTCCTCCCCAATCGGATGGGCTTTCAAAATGAACCATTCAGACCTTGTTGGATATGTTACATTGTTGCTTAATGGATTACCAGGGAATTTGGGACCAACATCTTTTTTTGGAAAAATTTTCTAATAATTACAGTCTTCATTCCAGTATACAGATTGATCCATTTTAGGCATTTAATGGGATGTAGTGTCAAAATCCAGTTTTTTGGGATGATATAGGTGATAGGATGTTGATGGGACCAGAATTGGTAGAAGAGATGGTAGAAAAATTTTAGTTGATTCAGAAGCACATGAGAACAACTCAGAGGAGGTAGAGATGTTATGTGGAAAATAAAAGGAAAGGTAATTCTTTTGAGGTAGGTGATCATGTCTTTCTCAATGTTTCTCCATGGAAAAGTGTTATTCAATTTGAGAAGAATGTAAAGTTGAGTTTGAGGTTCATTGGACCTTATGAAATCCAAGAAAAAGTTGGATCAGTTGCCTATAGAGAGGAATTACATCCATGTTTATCTCTGTTACACAATTTTTTTCATGTTTCAATCTTGTGAAATTATATGCCAGATCTATCTCAAGTTTGATCACAGAGGTAGTTCAGTTTGAATGGAATCTCTCTTATGAGGAAAAACCAGTCCAGATTCATGACCGAAGAGATTAAGTGTTGTGGAATAAGATAATTATTCAGGTAAAGGTTTTTTGGAAAAACCATATGGTGGAAGAGGCAATGTGGGATAAATACCACAATTTATTTTAAAAGTGAATAAAATATTGAGGTCGCAATTCCCAAAAGGGTGGATGGATGTAACATCTTAAATACATAAATAATAATACTTTTCCGTATTTATTAATATTTTTTATATAAATATTATTTTTATTTTAAAACAGATTCTATGTTCGATAGCATACTTTATATGGAAAAACATGGTTCTTTGAAATCTTACATTGCACACAACGTAGTGTCATTCTAAAAAATAATAATAAAATATTATTCTAAATGGTAGTAAACCCCTAGACATTGGTATTAGTGGGAATGAACAAAACTAACCAAAATATCAATATAAATGTTTGTTAAATGTTTTTACATTTATCCAATAAATTTATAGGCTTAATATAATAAAGAATCTGATTTTAACCATAAATACTCTAATATTCATTAAAAAGATAGTTTAGCGCCTATTGATAGATAACCATATTAAATTATAATAATGGTAACTTTTATATGTTATATTTGAAAAAATAAAATTCTTCTTTAGAATATAGACATCAAAATTTACTTGGGGTAAATATTTGGTATTTTTCGAAAAAAATTCACTTTTAATGAGTAATGAAAAATAGTGTATTTTAAATCATAATTGGATTTTAAACAAATTTATTTATAATGATAGATTATATTTTTAATTGTTTTTAATGTGTAATTAGATTTTTTTTTAATTTATTCCAATTTCGGTCATTGGATTTAATTTCACTTTTAAATTGTACATAAATATGTGTCAATCTTTTGGTAGTTATTATTTCATAAAAACACATTTTTAGTTTTGACAGGGGGAAATAATTTTAAATTAATTAATTCCACTTCTATAATTAGAATTTTTAAAAATTTATTCCTCCTTTGGAATCAAGAGGTCTAAAAGTGTTTAAATTAGTAACTTATATATTTTGAAATTATGAATATTTATTTCAGTAAATATTTTATATACCATTGTTAAAGGGTAGATCTTGTAAATATGGTTAAATAAATAATATTATAATAATATCAAATTACCCTAAAATGTGTCCTAAACCTATTGGTTGATACATTTCCAACATTGGGAATCCTTGGGCTGATTTTGGGACCCCACGGAGCCACTTGAGATTGATAATGACAATTAATATTAATTATTTTAATGTAAAGTAAAACATAACTTAAACATATATCAATTAGTAAATTAATTCGTAGAAGGTTTTTATAAGTTATCTCTTTGAATATCCATATTAATTTGAATTCTATAAATATTTCATACATAATGATATTTTTTATATTTTTTAGACCTCATATAAATAAAAATATTTATGACACAATAATGATGCAGTGTTCACCTCATTAATGAATGTTTTAAATATATAAGATTATAAAGATTAAAAAAATAACCAAACCTATCCAATTAATATTGGATGATTATATTCATAACATTAGTCATCTAATCTTTGACATCAATTTGTTCTGTATGTTTTTTAACTATAAATAATTATATAATAAAATATTATTTTCACACTTTCTTAAAGAGCCTCTACCTCCGTATAAAAATCACTCACTTCTATTACATTACTCATGCTTCTCAATAACCTTGTATCTTCCAAAATCTTCAAAATTAGGCTACCTACAGCCCTCTCCTCCTCCTAGATCCCCTCCCTTAGGATGAAAGCAATTCAAGTAAACCTTTTTGTTCAATCCAACTAGAGATACCCAATTAAAAGGTAACATCTTCTCTTAGGTTCTTTTGTTTTATATTACATCCCCAACCCTCTAATATCTTAATAATTCTTTCTTTTATAAAAAAAATTATCCTCAATATACTAGGTTGTTTTTATGAGAATCATTTAATATACACTTATAGACACCTCCATAAAATGGGTAAAGAACATACTTTTTCTGTGGACGACTAACTACTGCCTGACGAAATGATGATTGTTAAATCTTCTCCCACCACCACTTATGGTGGAAATTATAATGGAAATATATTTATATGTGATTTTTAATATATTTATATTTTATATATGGATCTATTTTTTCATTTATATAATGACTTTATATTTTCCATAGTGGGTAAGTACGATAATTTCTTTTGATTAAGTGTAGAATACCACCCCCTCAAAATGATATGAGTCATTCATGCAATACACGGAACGTATGAAGGATGGAGATAATGAAATAATATATGATATTATAGTAGAATTATAATATAAATATGTATAAATATGTTTTTATTCTATTAAATATGAAGTGGAAATGTATCTATCATTCATGCGTACGTATGGCTTACCGTCTCCATGAACGGTGCATTTCATTTCTAACATCCAAATGATATATACTGTTATAAATACATATATATACTGGATATATATGATATATATAATATATAAATCATGAATAAAATTATGGAGATAATTTAATTTTGACTACATGGACAATTTAAATTATAACATGTTCATTTTTAACTCAAGCTCCAAACATCGACAAAATGTACGATATAAAATCAAATAATTCGCTAACTGTTATTGCAAGGTAATAATTGATATAAAAGAATTCATAAACATGAAAAAGGTTTTTAATCAATTAGAAATAAACATTGGTTTATTATTCAAGGGATAATAGAATTATTGTGTCATGTCGGACATTAGGTAAGGGATTTCTTCTCAATCTACTTTTATTGTGGAATATTTTGTTTTACACATGAATTTCATTTATATAATGTATAAAAACATTTAACTTCTCATTTATTTCAAAAAATTTATTTTTGTACAAGGTTTTTTACTTAAAGACAATAATTAATGTTTCTTTTTAACGTAAGTAGTGACAATTACCATTTCCACCACCATTAGTATTATTTGATATTTTGATTCCATAACAAGCAATATTGTTTTTTTGGAATGAAAATAAATACTATATACAAGTTTAAGTGTTGTGGTTTTGAAAATGATTTTGATAATGGATTTGTTATTTCAATATATTTAATTTAGATATTTTGTTTCAAATATGGAAATATTATCTTTACATTATATTAGTTTTATGTATTGTGAATGTGTTATTGTTCTTTGGAATTGTTATGTATATGGGTTTTTCTGTTATAAAACTATGGTGGGTGAGCCCAATATAGCTCTCCAATGCACTAGGTAACATGATGGATGTAAGGGTGAATATTTCTCCTAAGAGATTTAATGAATATAATGTGATCGGTATTCCAAATGTAACTCCCTATGTAGTTGTGAAAGATACAACGTAAGTATGTTATGTATGAAACATGTTACCTTTATGATTTATGATTTCTATGTGTTAATCATAAATCTTATGATTTCATAAAGTTTGAGCTTATGTGTGGTATGTATTTATGGAAATATGATTTCATTATTTATCTAATAATCCTTACTGAGATTTTTATGCCCATACCATATTTTTTAATTTTTTTCACATGACATAAAGATGAATAGGTTAAAGGATGGGTTCATGGGAAATTAATGATGTCTAAATCATGGAACTAGACATTACTCTTCTTTTAAGAGTGTTTATTTAATTAAAAAAATAGAATCTTCTTATAATTGTCTACTTTGTAATGTTTGAGATGTAATGTAATAGTTATGGCCTTATTCTCTAAAACTTTTAACCTGAAAAGATCCACAATGTGAATTTTTCATTTACTTCAAGATTATGTAATGTTTTAAGGTCAGGTCCCTATAAAGAGACTCTTTTGGTTATCCAAGTACTTTAATTTTCCATAATTCATTCAATAAAATTTATTTTTCTGCACAACATTTGTCTCACACAAGTAATGAATCATGGCCTATGGTAAGGATTTTACACCCTCAATTTTCTTTCATTTATATATAATTCATATTAAAAAAAATATTAATTTATTATTTAAATATTTTGAATTTATTTTCATTTAACATATTTCTATAAATAAATGGTATCTACAAATCCAACTCATTTTCCACCTACTATGTATAATAAATTTGAAAAATAATGATATTGAAAAATATTTTATTGATTTAAACCCTCTTTTATTTGGTTTATAAGTTCACAAATTTATCTTCTTACAAAAATTATTGGATTATTTTACACAATTATTTTATATATAAATTTATCATTCTCTCTCAGGGAAAATTTATTTTTTAAATCAATGATTTAACTTAATTGAATATATTAGAGATAATGAAATTTATATGTAATGAATATTTTCGTTCTCTTTATAAATTTATCTTTAATCCATATTCATAGTTATCCTTTTTGAAAATTATCAAATTTATATTTGGGGACATACTAATTAGGTATCTCATGAGATTTTCAAATTTAACATCTCATAATTTTAAAATATTGTTTTATTATCACTTTTTATAATATGGGAATCCAAAAAAGGTATTGTGAGAAAATAAATTTTTTCCCATTTTATCATAATGAAATTTCTTATTTTCCTATCCTAATTAATTTGGATTATATTTCTGTTCTTAATGATAATTTTTTTAAGATTCATTTTAAAAGTAATTTTTTTTTAAAAGTTTCTATTTTTCTTATTTGGAAATTTATTTTAAATGATAACTATATGTTTCTCTATTTTATGAAAGTGATAAATTTATTTTATAAAATCTAATTGTGATTTTTGTAAAAATTTTCTTCTTATCGAAAGATGATTTATAATCATTGAAATTATTTTTACTATATTTCCTTTAAATTTTTATGTGAAATAACATTTTTTGGTTATTGAGTTTTGGGTATTTAACCTTTATATCCTAGAGGAATATTTTTGTGGTACCATTTATTATGAAGAACATTTTTCGGTCAACGGGTTCTTTATGATGTGATAAATAAAAAACATTTTATTCCAATTATTTTTCAAGACATAAATAAATGTTTGATATTTTGTGGCTCACTTTTGTATGGATTACTATGGGTGTGGTGTTATATTGTCATCTACTGCATTGGTTAATGTTATACCTTTAATGTCATAATATTTCACAAACATTTGAGACATGCTCACAAAATAAAGGGTGTGCCATCTTAAATAATCACATGAATTAATGGGTGATCCATTTCAGATAGAATCAAAAATTAATGGGATTTAATTAATGGATATGATTATAATTTGATGAAATGTTGTGAATTTTTTAATAATTTTTTTCTCTCTATGTATCCAGGGAATGTTACATTTCTTTTACAAATGCTTATGATTATACAACATGGCTCCTGTTTACTACCCATTTAGTTACACACTTTTTCCAGGTTATGTGTCTTTTCATTATAGATTTTAGGTCTTCATTCATGTTTTGTGGTGAATTAATGTTATAGGATTTCCTACTAGATATGATATTTTTGTCAATATAATCATTTATGTTATGCATATTTTATAACACATGATGACATGTAAATAATATTTCCCACCATATGTTTTTTATCTCACCCAGTTATTGTTTTTATATTCTTATATTAAAAATGATATTATAACATATCATAAGTATAAACAATATTTTAATGTGTCTTAATTTTTTTTGAAATTTTTAGTAGGGTAAAATATATTTCATATGTTGTTGGTCCCTAAGGACACTAATCCTTCAATTATTGGTATTGTCAGATTATTTGAGATTAATAATGGTTATTAGAGCGAATTTATGTAAGATATAGACATGTTATAGTTGTGTCATTATAGTTGGTATACGAGAAATGTTTTGTTATTTTGTAAATATGATAATATAACATCAGTGAAAACTATAAGGATAATTCTATGTATAAGTAAAATTATTTTATAAAATCCACAAGCTATGATAATTTCAATGTTGGGTTGGTTTTGAGGAATTACAATGCCTTATAGATACCAGTTGGTGGGTGTGGATATAGAATATATTCAAATAGGTGTAATCATCTTGAAATTGGATTATTATGTAACAAATCAATTTTAAAATTGGGGCATGATGAATGAGACTAATACCAAAAACCAATAACAAAACACATAAGGGATTTAATTTGGGAATACACATAATACATAGAAACTAGTATGGTTTATTAAAGAGGATATTTTTGGTATCATTATGAGATGTAATTAGAGACAACCAATTAATAAACCTAATTTAATCATTAAATTTTATGTCATTTATAATTTATTATTATTTTGTAAATGGTTTTCCTAATCAAATTAGGTTTTCACATTTTTCAATTTTTTTCATTTATGTTGTTATTAGAGAATTAGGAAACATTGTTAAAAATGGGTGTGCTGATAAATATTTTGATTATTGTAATGAGTAACCAAATGGTATGATTATATGGAAATATATTCTTCCAGTGATTCTAAATCGAAGCTCAAATTTTATTAATAATAAAAAAACCATTTTGATCTCTGAAATACACTATGTTAAGAATATCTGGAAATCTATTCATTCGTGAAAAAATTCACAACCTCATATAGTGGATCTTAAAATCCATTTTTTATTGATAAATTGATCAATAAAATGTAAAAGATATTTTTTGTTATGCAGTTCTTGGAATTTGTAAATTTTGTTGAATATATTTATCATCTAGAGGGAGTGGATGAAAAATGATGGAGTATCATTAAGAATAGAATGAAAATAGAGGTTGATTTCAATAAGTAATGGGAGGTATTCATGAATGTTTTATTCACTACATATCTTCCTCTTAATATTTTCATTAATATTAAGATATAATTCCATGAGTTGGAACAAAGGAATATTAATCCATTCAAACATATGAAAAAAATACATATCGATTGAAAGAGATAAATATGTTTTTATCTATGATTCAGAATATTAAAAGGGCCATTTATTTAGAGACTTAAATAAACACCAAATAATCTCATTATCCATAAGAGACATTGGAAGATAATAAAATAAATTGTGTTATTCTATAAATGAGTGGATGGAAACTAAATAATATATATATTAGATAGAGTAAAAAATAATGGTAGTGTTTTATGTAATATCTGATGTCAATTCACCCAAGGTAATGATATTATATGTTGATAAATTTAAAAAATCTGAGAATAAATACCCAAGTAATTTCATCTCATCAAAAATAAATTCATTCAACTATGATAATATTGGGCACAAATCTAATGACTTTAATAGGGAGGTGAAGCAGAAAACTAATGAAATATTTGAAAAGATAATTCTAATTAATGATCTAACCATACCCTGATGCTTCAAATTAGATGAGTTTTTGAATTAGACAATTTCATTCCCTAACCATAAATATAATGAATAGTAATGGACCAGGATATCTCCTAAACCATGGTAGAATGGAATGGTTCTTTTGATAATTATATATGATTTGATTCGAGATATGAAAAGTGATGAAGGATAGAATATTTATAAATTATTGATCTATGAATACCTTATTTGATTCAAGTTATTCTCACTTCATTATATCGTAAATGTTCTCCATGAAATATGAATCACCACCATATTTTTTTGGATATTGAACTACCTATGAAGAATTATAGTTGTATAATTATTATATATAATATATTTAACTCTTATCAAATCAGAGATTTAATGAAATAATATATGTGGATCAATTTAGTCTTCCTTTAGTTGAATCTAACATAATATTTGGTATGGTTTGAAATTACAGGAATAGTTAATATAACTATTTTGGGATAATGGAATATCATTACATATCCAAAATCCTCATATTATAAGAGGTCAATTTATGTATGATCCGGAACTTTCTTTGGAATTAAATTTAATAATACGTGTCATGATACCCAATAATAGGGGTGTTTCAACAGAAAATATATGAGAGTATTTAAAAATTGGTGATATTATTATTGTATGATAATATAAAAATTCATTTAGATAGATCTTGTTATTTTTACCAAGGTGCCTGATGTTTCATTTTTTTTGAAATCATTCATAGATTCTTTTATATTTTATAAACTACATAGAGAATGGATCCTATTGAATTTGATGAATTGATGAACATGTAAGAGGGGGATTGGGAAAAGGGATTAAAATTCCTTCGGGCATCACCATGGGGTTCACAAATAATTTTTTCAAGAAAGAATTGATCAATGATTTTATTTATTTATTATCCTATGCTAGATAAAATCACGATAAAGAAGACTAATTATATTCCCTATTTTGATGATCTTCTCAGTCGAATCAAAAGACCTAAATAATTTGAAAATGTCAATATTCGATTTGGAGATGATCATTTAAGGATAAAAAACGTGTATATTTCAAATAAAATGTTCCATATGAGTTATGTAAACTCTGAATTATAGTGATTCCATTCATAGTTAAAAATGATCATTCTATATTCATTGATAAAATTAATAGTGTATTTAGACACACCTTCATCAGTTTTTTTCATATTTATGGATGATATTATAATATATTCATAGAGAAAGGAAGAGAAATGAAATATTTTTTAGATTGTGTTTAAGAGATAATGAAAGGAGAAAATATATACCAGGATCAGAAAGTGTGAATTCTGTATATATAAAGTATCATTTATAGGGCATGTAATCAATTTTAAGGGTATATCTATATATCCTTAAAACAAAAATGTTATTAAAAATGATCTATAATATAATTTAAATGGTTCTATTATTAGTATATTACTAAATTTTATATTAAAATTAATTACATTACAAAAATCATACGTATAATGATCTAAATCTCTTAGTTTATTTGGAAACTTCGAACACAATCTACAAATCTAGTGAGTGAAATACAATGTTTGTCAAAAAATCATACCATTTAGTACAATTCATACACATATCCTATATAAAACCATTATTCATGACATGGGGAAAGGAAACATATGAAATAGAGACCATAGAATCACGATATCAGTAAACATAAGTGATATCAATCTATGATCATATAAAATAATATTATAAAAATAATGTTACACAATAATGAAAATAACCTAATAAGTTCATAAGAAAATTTTCATAGATAATAAACATGAGTAATGGAATTAATATTGGTATGTCAAAGTACATGAATTAAAATAAAATCCAAGAACATGATCTATGATAAAAGAAATTTTTTTTGTCACATTGATTTGTGGAATACACATATGCATCGAATATCTTTTGGTAAGGTTGCCAACAAATACATTCATGACCTAGTAGTATTGGGATAACTGCCCATATACCTAATTCATGCTTGGTCTGACCACCAATGTACAGTCTTTTATGAGCATTTTGTAATGTAATCTATACCCTCTGAGCTAATAGAACATTTATTATTACCCAATTCATGGGTGGGAGATATTGGTCCTACCCATCACATAATGGAAATAATATATATGTGTTCCATAAAATCAAAAAACATCCAGCATATCATTATAAATAAAATAAAATTGACTTTATATATATTTCATAATTTCATCACAACTGGGAAAAAGTTAGGATTCATAATCATTTTATTATAGCATATCCTATAGAAAATGATTAGTGTTTCATTAGGTTTTTTTCATGGTATAAATTGTGGAAGAGAAATGAGATTCATAAACTTTTATTAATAATAATACATTTAGAGAATGAAATATTTTTGTATCATTGGATCTTGTGCCCAAAAATTATATATAACATCAAAAGAAACTGTCTTAGATGGAAAATTATTTTGAAAGACAAATCACTGCGAATATTTTTTGAGAATATAAAATTTTATTGAAAAATACATTTCAAATGGTTTTTTTTCAAAATAAAGTTTTTAAATAACATTGAAACTTTAAAATGAATATTTAAAATTCTTTTTAAATATTTCTTTAAGAAAATATCATTTCATTTATTTAAAAAATGTTGTTTATAATATTACAAAATATCATTCTCTTTGAAATAATTTATTTTAAATTTTAAAAATTATATCTTATAATAAGCGAATGATTTTTATTGAAAAGAAATTTGAAAAAAATAAGTAATCATGAAATAATTGTGTGGTATTGACATTATGGAATTCTATTCATACCATTCATGTTAGTAAGAATTTTTATTTTCACATTTTTGTTGAATGTTAAATGGGAATTATTTTGAAAATGGAATGAATATTTTTTAAAAACAATTTTAAAAAAAAGAGAAAATTGCGTAAAAATTTATTTAATAAAAAAATTTCAAAATATTAAAAAAACTATTTGATACCATTTATAGAAATTACGGTTTTGGAAGAAAAAATATGTATCAATCGAAAGGTCATTTTTCCATAAAATAATTAGTCTTGTGAGCACTTGAGTATATAAGGAGAGGAAAATGAATTGAAAACATGTATTGTCATGGAATAAAAGGAGGATATTATATTTCATGGGTTTCTTAAGAGATTAATCATATCATTATACCATTATAAATATAATAATAAACAATATTGATTAATTATGAGATTACAACATAAAATCATTACCACTTTTGAAACACTAAAACCTAAGAAACCATATAAAAAATGGAACATAAACTATCATGAGTATAACTGTATTTATGATGTTATCTGAAAAATGTAATATATACTCCTCATACAAGATTTCAAGTGTGTATTATAATCTTTCTTCTGAAAGAAGGTAAATTGAAACAAATATCCCTTATCGATTTGGTATCATTTGAATCCAAAAATTATTAAATAAGAAGTACAAAAATGGATAAATAAAAATAAATAATTTTATTTATAATAGTTTTAAATTATATTAATTGGTATTATATAAGAAATATAAGAGAAACATATGGTGAACATGGAATGTGTCTCTCAGAAAAATAAACATGAGATGGAAACCCCTTTGTGCACTTTTTGATATAATTAAAACTTATTTGAACCTCAAGAATAAAAAATATATTTATATTATAAATATTATAAATATATATATATATATATATCATAAAATATATTATATACATAATTATTTTTTATTATGTTTTTATTAATAATTCCATGTTAATTTCAGGTTTCAGGTATAATCGCTTTGTTTTTCATATATTGTTTTTGTTTTTTATTATTTATCCCCTTACTTTGATTATGGTTATTAATATATATAATAATAACCCTGATATAATTAACATATTTATAAATAAAAATTATAATTTAGATACCAATCTATAATGTTTTTTTAGAAATGAAGAATGTTATGATCATAGAGACTGTGAACCATATAAATGCATGAGTAATGTATCTATTTTTCAATGATCATTATTTAAAGGTGCTGTGAAATATATTATTTTTAAAATATTTATAATAATATCATTTATAATATTTCATTTTATTAAATATACTTATAAATATCATCCATGTGATCTTTTGATGGAAAAATAGTTACCTCATTCCGTGATGGCAGATGTCCACATGTACACGAATGATGTTGTCATCATTCAGTAAGTGAAAAGGAAAAAACATGATTATATATTATATTTTATGAGTTATAAATAAGTATTTAATATTAATTTAATTTATTTTATACTATATATATTTATTTATGTTATCCTTGTTATCTCATGCATAAAGAAGTTGTGAAAATGAATCACATCACATTGTGAGGAGGCAATCTACTGTACACAGAAATGTCAATATCTTATCCTCTACAGAATGGAATTTAAAATGTTATATATGATTTAATGACACAATAATTATAATCATTTTTAAAATATATAACACATATAATTTAAATCCATAAACATATCCAACAATGAGGGGTGGTAATGGAAAGACGAATGACATCAGTTCGAGTGGTAGTTGTCCGCCATACAAATGAATGATGACCATGTAACCCATTTGATAGAATTGTAAACAGTTTTAGATCATGTAAATAACATATAAAAATATAAAAATAGGGAATTTATTTTTTCATTTATGTCATTGTGTAATAATAATAATTAATTTAAATGGTTGATGAAGTAAAAAATTCATGTTGATGAACGTTTCCCCTTCTAGAATTATCCACAATAGGTTTTCACTAAAATCCATAATAAGACAGATTTATGTCCAAAATAATTATTCTAGGTAGAAAATAAAGATTTTGGGAAGTTATTTATTCAGGTAGTGGCTGAACTAAGACGTTTTTATGGTTTGAAGGGTAGAGATGGAGGAGTGTGCTTTTATTAGTGAGGTGAGTGGAAGACTTCTAATTTTTTGAATACATGAATTTCAATGATGTTTTCTTCATGGAAAAATGCTCAAATTATTAGAAATTGTTTATTATATAAAAAAGGAGGTATACATAATTAATTAAATGGGTTTTGGTAATGTTATTATGTAATTGTTAACCCATATGTTTTTAAATTTACCCATGGTAAACCCATTTTTATCTTAATCACAGAAAATATTTTCTACTAATTTACTATTCATTAGGGTAAAAAATTATGTTGAAAATATTATAAAATAAAAATTTTATATGATTCAAAATATGGGATCCATTTCCAAAAATATAATTCACATAATTTTATTAAATTTATTTTATCATATTGTCTGAGATTCGATAAAAAACAATTTTTATATGAAAATAATCAATTTTTGTTGTTGTTTGTATTTCCAATTTCAATTTTAAATTTTTTATAAATATATAAATTGGATGAATATATGTAAAATATTATTATTTTTTCTCTATAACAAATTTAATATATAATTTTTCATTATAAATAATTTAAACAAAAAGTGTTTTATATTAAAATTATTTATCATCCATTAATCATTAAAAAAATAAAACATTTCCAAAAATTATAATACATTAACAATTATAAAATTTATAAAATTTTAATTAATAAACTGACAATCATTTTGTGAATTAAAATTTTTACATATATTAAATATTTATTTTATAATAAAACCTGTAGTTTTAATGAAAATGCGAGTTTTTGAAAAGTATATTTTTTTAAAGCGGTGGAGGATTTTATAATAACTATACGTATAATTATAATAATTTTATGAACATAAATTAAAATATATTGCTATATAATCAATAAATATAATTTAAAACATTTCCCATTAGATATTATTTTAAATAAGTAAAATAGTGATACGTTATCCTCTTTAAAATAATTTTCTAAAACAACCCCCATTTGGAAATTAAATATATACATATACTGAAATTGAGTATAAAGTTTATTAAAAAGATATTAATCTGACTAAATATTAATTATTAATAATAATTTTAATATAAAAATGATAATTTATGTTACATAACATATAGAAAATAATTGATTGTTTTACAAAAATTCATCTTTATAATTATTCAATGAAAATTTGATATTTTTCCAAAAAAAATCTAAAAAATTACCTATAAGTTATTTTTGATTTGAATATTAAAAATTTGATGTTAATTTTATTAAAATTTTTTTCTAAAATATCTATAAATATATTTCTATATTTTCTCATAAAATTAAATAAATGTTTTTCTAAATAATAAAAAAATTAGATTTCTATGATTACATTAATAAAAAATGATTGATAATTTTTTAAGACTACATAAATAAATTTATATTTAGTTGAAAATTATTTTTATGTTTAATATTTTTTTAATACTATTAATATATTCATATTTAATAGTTTAGTCATAATTTATCCATTTAAATTAATATTATTTAATGGTTTAATAAATCTCGATAGTGCGTGTCACGTACACTTTGAAAATGAATCATTGTTGAGAATAACCTGAGAAGCATAAAGTTATTAATTAATTTGGTAAAAATAAATTCTCACAATATTAGTGTGTCACATTATACCACCATAATCATCAACTTTTCCCTCGAGAATTTTCTCTATTATAAATGGTTTCACGTTTGAAAATTCATTCATAAAGGATGACAGTGTAAAAAGTGATAAAAACAAATACTTTTGAAAATGATAATGGGATACGTGGAATCCATCTATAATAACTCATAATATGTTTCAAAATATAAGAACAATGGTTTGATTTGAAACCATTGACAAAAAAGAGAAAAAAACACCCAAATACTAATAGAGAGTGATAGTGATAAATGATCACAATAAATTGGGTGATATAGATACGATTAATGACCATTAATCCATTAACTAAAGAATGATGGAAAAGGTCATTGATGAAATCAAAAATGGTGATAGTGGGGTAGAATAGTATTTTAATATCCTTTTCTTATATTTTATGAATTTAAATGAGATGGTATATGTATTGGAATTCATTTTATTTTAACATCACATGTTTGGGCCTTAATCAATTTAAGGAGAATATCATACACAAAAAAAATAAAGGTGAATTTTTTGTTACTAAATTATTAAGGGATCATAAAATATTTAAATCAAATGATTCTTCGTTCCAAAAATATTTAGTTTTCATCACAAAAAATGGTTAGAACATGTTATCCATTATGTATAAATTATCCTAAGGAGAAGTAATAAATTAATACCTAATGTGTTTCCTAATGTTAAACATAATACATTCCATAATAGGTTAACATTATGACTTTTCAATTGATTTAAAAACATTACATTAAAAAGATGGTCTCTAAACTTTTTAATTGATTTTATCATTAATCCTCCAAATAATATGAAGATCTCTTAATTTTCAAATAAAAACATGTGAATACCATCATCTTGTATTAAATAGAAACATGATTTTTATATGGATTACAATAAAACCACATTTATATCATACATTATTAATCATATCATATATGAAATACAGATTATTGGAGATATTCCATAAATCTGAAATAATTGTAAACTCCATTCAAGATAACAAAATTAAATTTTTCAGCATATCACTTTTTAGTTTCTAGGTAATCAGTAAAATCCCATTTTCTATATCCATATCACTCATATCATTGCACTACATCATTACCATAAAATAAACAATATTGTAAGGGTTATTTTTTCCATTAAACATTCGTTTTCTACGAAATATCACCTAGCTATTAAATAAATTTGGAAGGTCATCATAACCATTCAACATTTTCATAAAAATAAATAATGATAAACTTATATTGAACAAATATTATATATTTCTGAAAATTACTATATCATAACTAGTTAATTAAAATATATGAATAATTCAATCATCAAAAAATTAGCTTGAATTAATAATCATATTCATTAATACATATATAATATAATATTAAATATGAATATTTTATAGACATTAAAGAACCATAATTTAATCATGATTTACACATTTAACATAAACAATAATGTTATAATACCCTACAACATTAATATGTTATTTAAAATGTTTATACATTCATCCAATGATAATACCTTAGGTAGACCAATATTTCCATCTACTCCATTAACTAATCATATAATTTGTCATGAGAAACTTCATAATTTTATTCTTTATTATCCCCACATAAATCATAATTTATTTATTTTGATAAATTTCCCAGAGTTTTTCTTCCCACATAATGGACTCATAAAAAATTAAACCTATATTCACCTATGGTTTGTTAATTTTTTACTCTTAAGTATCTATATCAATATATTATTTGGTGATTTTCAGAGTTGGTTATGGTGAATGTTGTTATTCATTTATTATGATTATAGAATATGAATAAAAAACATCTATTACTCCCACCATCATTCATTTTAGTTCTCATTTTAAAATATTCTATCTAATTTAATGTTATCATTTTTCTTTATATTTGAATCAATTAACTAAAAAAGAATTGATTTATAAATTATAATCTTAATAGAGAACCACATTGTCAAAAAAATCATTTATATGTTGTGTAAAAATAGATTTGATTTAAAATGTTTCACATATTATGTTTTATTCTAGGTCATCAAAACATATCATCTATTAGAATCCATCATTATAGTTTACCAATACATTATGAATTTCCATATTATATCCCCCAAGGAGTGTCAAACTATGATCAAATAATTGTTGGTTGTCAAGCAATAGGTAAAGATAATGTCCATATTAATTCGTCCACCCGGGATTTATTACCCAATGTATCTATTTTCCAGATCCACATGAAATTTTAGTATACTCTTAGGGAAGTAATTTCATGGAAACCACATTCCTTATACATTAAAAAATTTATATAATTTTCCTAAACACGGATCATCCACAAAAATATTCATATTCGTATATCTGAAAATATCCATAGTAATATACTTATGGATCTTAAAAAATATTTCTCATCATGGTTTAAAAAGTATATCCGAATATTTCCTCTCATACTAACTATAATGACCCATGCATATCTTACATGGATATTAAATCATCATTGATTAATATTCATTACATAAAAAACACATCGTTGAGAACCATATAAATTAAGTGAATTTAGAAACATGGAAAACTATTTTCTAATCTACTGAATGATATTAAATTTTTCCCTCAATTATATTCACATTTATTACTCTTCATATACATAACCTAAATAAATGATTTCTTCACAGCCTAGTGAATGGAAACATAAAAAGGATGATATCAAATGGTTAGTAATTTTAAATATAAGAGATATCAATATACCATCATATGATAGAATAAAAAAATCCTAAGGGTATGTGGTCATGGACATAATTTACTAATTTTAGACCCAACATATTATATAAAATAAACCCTAGTCATGGAATAAATATTGGCAGTTCATAAGTTATGAATCATAAGTGAATGAATGAATACAATCCCTGAGATCCAAAAATGGAATAAAACATGGATTTGATTCATATAAATGATCATAGAATATATTATGTCAATTATTCTGACATATAAATAATAATATGTTAGTCATGGGATAACCACTCATGTACCTACAATGGTATTTGGTTAAAAACCTATACACCTTCTATTCTGAGCATGTATAACAACATGTTTACCCTATGAGATCATACTTATCATTACCCAATACATTGCAGAGAGATATAGTTCCCCCCATCAATTAAACAAAATCATACACATGTATGTGATAAGATCATAAAACATTATTAATATCACATTCTTTGAAATGAATTGGTATTCATAATCATTTCATCACATTATACCCATGTAAAATAGATAGGTTTCATAATAATTTTATCATAGAATATCTTGTGATATAATAATTTGTTTTCATAAGAAATTATATAATTGTATATCCTGAGGAAGAGAAATGTGTTTCTCAATGAATTTTTCATCCTAAACCATTCATATAAAGAATAATAATTTTATCCTTGGTCCATATCACCAAAAATATTTATGTTACATCATATGATGTCATCATAGATAAGGAATGAATTTCAAAGATAAATCACTTAGAATGTTTCTTGGGGAAGATAACTTGTCATTAAAAATGAATTTTTAATAATCCAAATTTTTAAAAATAATTTACTTTTAATATAACATTTAAATGTTACAAGGAATGATTTCAAAATTATATACAACATTTCTTTTGGGAACTATCATTTCTATGTTAATAAACTCATTGTATGAAATAATAAAATACATTTTTTCTACGAAATAATTTGATTAAAATTAAAAAAATCAAAAATATTATGTGAAAAAACATCATTGAAAATAAAATTGAAAGCATTGAACTGTCATTAATTCACTAAATACTATATATTTAATTCATATTAAAAAATTGAATTTTTTAAAATTTTTAGTAAATGGTAAATACAGATTGTAGGGAAAACAACAAGAATATTCATTTCAATATTTAAAAAAAGAAAATAAATGGTTGAACATTCCATCATAAACCCCATGGAGAGAGATAGAATAAATGGATATGTAAATACCCATAACAATAACAATAACAATAATAATAATAATAATAATAAATATATTCAGGTTTAGTATTCTCGAGATAAATGAAACTTGTGGTGAACCTGGAATGTGTCTCATTGAATAATAAATCTGAGATGAAAATCTCAAAATGTAATTCTCAACATCTAACGTACATGTTTGAACATCCGATATAATAAAGAAATTATTATTTATATATTAAAAAACCACAAACACAAACGCACAGACACACACAGACATATATATCATATGATATGTTATATATTTATGTAATTTTTTTACTAGTTAATTAACAATTTTATGTTAATGTGATATTTTGAGTAATGAATAATTTTTTTCATAAATCTTTAGATTTATTATTTTGGATCATATTACATTTATAATGGTTCAATTATAAAATGAAGAATAATAATGCAATAATTAACATACTTATACATTAATTATACTTTTACTAGAAATAATGAACCATGTTTTTGAGATACAGGGTATGTTAAAATCATGATGATTGTACGCCGTATAGAGGCATGAGTAACATTTACATTCTTAAATAATAATTATTGAAATGAGGTAAGTATATATATTATTTTTAATTAAAAATCGTAATATCATAAATAAAATATAATTTATTTAACTATATGTATACATATCATTCATGTGGTGTGGTGATGAAAATAGTGTCACATGGTTTTGTGTAGTCAACACGTGCAAGAATGATGTTATCACATATTAGAGACTAAAAATTTAATAAATAAGATGACACATTATATTTTTTACTGATAAATATGTCTTCAGTATTTTAATTATATCATTTATAACATGTTTATTTATTTTCATTCTATTTATTATCATCCATGAAGGGTGATAGTAAAAATTAACCACAGCGCTTCGTGGGGTGGTACCCCTACGTAAACTAGAATTACTATATATATCCTATATATAATTGAAATTAAAAAGGTTTATATGTTATAATGACTTTATAGGTATAATATTTTTACACACAATATATAAATACATTATATCCAACATCATAGCCAACCGTGTGAGGAGATAATGTAGAAAGTGAATAACATCGGTTCGCAAGGTGTTAGTCGACAACACACAAAAACGTCTATTTTGAAACCCATTTAATGGATGTGTAGATAGATGTTGGAAATTAACTCAAAATAACAATATAATATTATAAAAATAATTCTTATGTTGTTATATATAATTGTTATTATAATATTTTCAGCAGTTAGGGGGTGAAAGAAAACTCTAATTGATAAACATTACCTATTCTTCAGGTATCCTCCTTAGGATTCGATCAAATCATTCCTTAGTTGACTATATGTCAAAAAGTAAGATCCTAGATTAAGAGTAGATAATTTGGAATGTTATTTTGATTGGTTTTTTCCAAATAAAATGCATTTAATGTTTTTATGGTGTGAAGAAGAGAGGAAAAGTGCTAACCTTTTATAAGTGAGGAGAGTGACAATCATATAATGTTTTTTAATGAAATAATTTCTTCCTCAATTTTTTTCATGTCACAATGATACAATAATATACCATCCTTAAAAATATAAAGTATATTGTCTAAATATTCCCATAAATGGGTTTTGGACAAGTTTATGGTTATTTTTATTTCTAATAATTTTATTTTAACTCACCTATAAATCACTTTTTACGTAAACTGAAATATATATTGTTTTTCTATTTTTTATCGTAATTAGGGTAAAAACATAATTATGAATTATTAAATACTAAAAAAATTTCATATTAAAAATATAAAATCAATTTTTTAAAATTTAATTCATAATAAAATATATTCTATAACTAAAATTAATCTCAAAGGCACTACGAGAAAGAGGGTTTTCAATGTGAAAATGTACAAAATAGTACATATTTTTCAATGAAATATCAATATGAAATTGATGAAAATGACCTAAATTGGATTAATTAATGAATTTTTGTTCTAATTTTACATTAATATAAATTAAAAAAAATACCTCTAAAATAATTTAACTGAAAATGTTGTTTTCAATTAGAATTCATTATCATTCAATAGTCCCAAAAAAATTCTCATTTAAGAAAATCCTCAAAAAAAATTATCTTATATATTTTAAACATGATTATATCAAAAATTGAATTCATTTATTCAAATAATATTTCTAAAACAAGAAAAATTATGTTTTAAAAATAATTAAAAATGAAATGAAAAAGTGGGTTTTCGAGAAGTGTATTTATTCATGAAAAAGATGAGTTCCTATTATATCTCTGAATAATAGAAATACATTTATTAATATAAAATAATATTTACCTATTTATATCCATTAATTTCATTTAAAAAGTTCTTCAATAATAATTATTTTAATTTATTAAAATAGAAATATATTATGAACATGAAAATAGATTTCAATAAAACCCTTTTTTAGACACAAACATATAGTAATACTAAAATAATGTATAATATTTATTAAAATGTAATTACTTTTATTATATAATAATAAACAACAAATATGTTATCTTTAAACAATATTGTGAAACCAAATATCATAACATATAAAAAATAAATGTTATTTTAAACAATTCTATTATTATTATAATTCACTAAAAATTGAATATTTCCAAAAAGAACCACAATATCCCCAAATTTATTTTTGATATGATGATTCCGAATATGTTTATTATATTAATTAATACATTTTATAAATTATCTATACATTAATGATAATATTTTCTCATAAAATAAAATATAATTACTTTTTAATGAGAAAATATTTTAGATGAATATAATTATTTAAAAAATTATTTATTTATTATTGTCAAAGAATTTACAAATAAATATGTTTTCAGGATGAAATTTTTTTGGTCTAATTAATTATTTAATTAATACAATTCATACATCCCAATTTATAATCTATGCTATAATGATCATTTTTTCAAAAAAAATATTATTTCAAGTTTCAATAAAGCACGATGGTGCAGGCCATGCACACTATTTTAGAATCTAATTATTCTATTTAATGTATGATATCTAAAAATTAAAATAATTTTGAAAAAAAATCCCACAATATAAATTTGTTACAAAGCCTGAAAATAGTAACTAATTACCAATATAATAGGTATTGTAGTAGATACTGTAGCATGCACTATAGTAGGTATTGTATTAAGTAATGTGAAGGTATTGATTGGTACTATAGTAAATGGGTCTATTCACATGATTTGGGCCTTCGGGCCACCGGTTTGGTCATATGGTTTTAAGGTCCTTAGGTCCATCAGTGGCCTTCGGGTATTAGGTCCTTCGGGCCCCTAAGATCCTGGAGTAGCCCAGTTCACACAAAGCAAGCCCCAGAAAAATATCATAGCAACAGGAGTAGAAATCACTACAAGTAGAGATAACTATATTGGAAGAATGATATTGTATGGAAACTCCCATCAGGACCAGGCACCATGCATCAGTGTACAAAGAAATTCTAGGCAACCAACAATGCAAGGTGGGGAGCTAGGTGATCAATGATGTAGATGCTCAAGAGGGGTTGTTCTATTAGGTTGGGCCTACGGGTCATGTATTGTCCATGGTATGCATATTGTCCTTCGTGTCATGTATTGAAAGTCATGTATGATATTGTTCCTTGGGATTGTAGGTCTTGTACGGGTTCCCCTTCATCCTTTAAATAGAGGGTATTATCAATAATAAAAATAATAACACCTGTGGGCCATTCTGGTTGTCATCACTTCATGGACGATTCATTATGACTATAAAATCCAAAAAAAATTGTAAAAAATAAGGAGTGATCTTAATTTGGATATATGAATATGAAAAATGTGTTAAGTTCCTAATGATGTAGTTGGACAATAATTATATACATACATTACCTAGTTATTTAAATGCATTTGTGTTATACATTTATTCAGAATTAAATGTGTTAGGTTGAAATGTTATACATAATGAAAATGTAATTAATTATTCCTAATAAAAAATAATGATTCAGGATATATATTGTCACGACCCCCTCCCCACAAAGTGTACCCCTCCTGGGCCGGCAATGTGAGAAGGGAGATAATGACCCCCGAGTCCCACCTCCAGTAGGCCCCGGGTTGGGGACCAGCACCGAGGGTATAATACACACACAAATGGGAGGCATTACCCTCTAAGAGAACACATGCAGAAAAGAGAGATGCACATGACGTATGTCGTTGGGGAAAAGCGGCAAACCAGTGTGGAAGTAGTAGCGGGGTACCCTTGATATTCATTACTATATGCTATATTCTTGTATGCGTTACTTGGTGAGAGTAGACATGGTGAGGTTGGGAACATAGTATACCTGTTTAGGTGACGAGTTAGTTTCACTTGTTGTTCACTGGGCTTTAGCATGCTTTCTTTACTTTTGCACGAGAGTCTTGGGGAGGATCCTACTGAGTATACTGTTATACTCACCCTATGTACACATAAACTATTTTTCAGGTCACTTGGAGTAGGTTGGAGATCATGCTGGTTACTACTAGCTTGCGGTTGGAGGAGGAGCTGTTCGGGCTCGTGGTCGTTGCCATTTTTCTTTATATTGGGTACTTTTAGTTTCCCTTTTAGTTGTAGTACTTTTGCATGACATTTCATATATGTACTTGGGATTATTTTATATTTCAGTTATGAGTTGGAGTTGATTGGAGTCTATTCTATCTCTCTCTTCTGCATGTGTTCTCTTAGAGGGTAATGCCTCCCATTTGTGTGTGTATTATACCCTCAGTGCTGGTCGCCAACCCAGGGCCTACTGGAGGCGGGACTCGGGGGTCATTATCTCCCTTCTCACATTGCCGGCCCAGGAGGGGTACACTTTGTGGGGAGGGGGTCGTGACAGAGTGGTATCAAAGGTCTGGTTGAGGGATAGGATGGAGTTTGGAGTTAGGAACAGGTGAGGATGCATGGGATGGTAGGGCGACGGTTTCATTCATGTTTAGCAAGTGGGGTAAACACTGGAGACCGGCAGAGACATAGGAGTTCAGGGCCCCCTATGATATGTTGCACGGACCTTTAAGTTTACGATGGCTACTAAACAAAGTGATACTAGTTGCAGGGTAGAGACCTAGGAAAGGATAATGCATCATTATTCTTTGCGCCTGTGTTTGAATGGGTAGACCTTGGGATAGGTAACAAAAAATTAATAAAACAAGATAATTAATTAATAAATGTTGAGTCTTCCATATTCCAGGCTTAGGAGCTCTAACAGTTGTTATTTTACAGGTATGGCTCCAGGTCGACGTCCTCGTCAGGTTTGCGTAGAAGATGCCCAGCAGGCTGTTCTAGTAGATCGTCGCCGGGTAGAGGTTGACGACGATGACACTTAGAGGAAGACACTCCGAGAGTTTCAGCGCCAGAGTCTACAGAAGTACGAGGGATCCGTTTCAGATGCAGTCACAGAAGACTGGTTGGAGGAGGTCGAGATAGGATTCAGTTCGATTCGTGCTCGGAAGGAACACTGGGTGTCCTTGGTTGTGACGATGCTTCGTGGAGCAGCGAGGTAGTGGTGGTTCTTGTTCCTCGGTGATCGTGAGGAGTCAGCGATCTCCTGGGAGGAGTTTCGAGACAGGTTTAGAGTCGAGTTTCTTTCATCGACTGCGAAGGCGTCCAGTCTCCAGGAGTTACTCACCCTTCGACAGGGGAGCTCCAGTGTTCGAGAGTTTGGAATCCGTTTCAGGAACCTTCTACGATATGCTTCAGACCTGTTACCAGCTGATGAGGCCAGGGCGAGGCATTTCGAGGAGGCTTTGCATCCAGAGATCCAGCGCCAGGTCACCCCATTTATGCTGAAGACATATCTAGAGGTGATGGCGAGGGCAGAGGTTGTTGAGAGGACTTTTTCTAGGACCGGATCATCATGATAGGGGAATCGTCATGATTCCTCACGAAGCAGGGCTGTGGTCCGGGGTTCCCGGTTTTCAGGGCAGAAGAGTTTCTGTTCACCTGAGGGTAGGTCCAAGCCCTTTCCATCTCTTTTCTCTGGAGGCAGCAACTCTCAGGCCTATGCCAAGGGATCAGGTGCTTGCTTTTCTTGTGGTGGTCGTGGTCATCATCAGCAGGAGTGCCCGACTTTTCAGAGTAGTCATCGTGCACCAGGCGCTCCACTCCAGGTTCCTCCGTTGAGGCAGTTCCAGCCGAGGCAGCAGCAGTAGGACGCACCAACTTTAGATCACCAGAGGGTAGATGGAGCAGGCAGAGGACAGCCCCATGACGCTCCCTGTCCTCAGAGAGAAGAGCGCGGCCATGGTGGTGGTCGTCATCAGGGTCATAGAGGTCGTGGAGGTGGTCGTGGTCAGCTTCATGCTCTAGCGTTACCAGCTCCAGGTGAGCCAGACGTCGTCCGAGGTACCCTTAGCTTGTTTTCTACCTTGGTGTATGCCTTGTTTGATTCAGGAGAGACACACTCCTTTATATCCCCTACCCTTGTCCACGCTTTGGGACTTGAGGTAGAGAGGCTTCCAGTGCCCTTGGCGTTGACTACGCCAGTTGGAGGTCGAGCTAGCTTGTTTGAAGTATGTAGAGACTGTGAGCTAGTGTTGGGGAAACACTGCTCTTGGGGAGATTTCCTATGTTTGCAAATACAACCATATGATGTCATATTTGTCATGGATTGGTTGTATTCAGTGCAGGCTATTGTGTATTGCTACAGGAAGAAGGTCGTTTTCTTTGATGAATACGGAGAGGAAGTAGTGTTTGTTGTTGAGAGAGATCCTCGGATGAGTCATAGACGAGTTTCATCCTTATCATCCATGATGGCTGGGATGATGCTGAGTTCTTCAGAGGTTCAACAGTTGGCGTTTCCTAGGGTCATAGAGGAGTACCCTGACGTCTTTCCCGAAGAGGTTCTATCCTTACCCCCTCGACGAGATATCGAGTTTGGGATCGAGCTATAGCCGGGAGCGTCTCCTATCTCTATGTCTCCGTATAGGATGGACCCTTCTGAGTTACGAGAGCTACGTATACAGCTCGATGGTCTGTTGCTGTGTGGTTTTGTTCGGCCAAGTGTGTCACCTTGGGGTGCACTAGTTTTGTTTGTGAAAAAGGCTGATGGCAGTTTGCGGTTGTGCGTCGATTATCGTCGATTAAACAAAGTGATAATAAAGAACCGCTATCCTCTCATGTAGATTGATGACATATTTGATCAACTGAAGGGTGCAAGTTGGTTTTCAAAGATCGACTTGTGGTCAGGATATCATCAGATGCGTGTAAAGGATGAGGATATCCCGAAGACTGCTTTCCGCTGTCGTCATGGGCATTATAAGTTTGTTGTAATGCCATTCGGCGGGACAAATGCTCCAGCTGTTTTCATGGGGTTGATGAATGCTGTGTTCCGTGAATTCCTGGACAAGTTTGTTGTGGTCATCATCGACGACAGCCTTGTGTACTCCACATCAGAAGAAGAGCATGCAGAGCATCTACGAGCCGTTTTGGGAGTTCTTCGCCATCATCGGTTGTTTGGTAAGTTGTCCAATTGTGAGTTCTGGGCTCGAGAAGTTCATTTCTTAGGGCATGTTTTGTCCCAACAGGGAGTAGCTGTGGATCCTTCGAAGGTAGAAGCAGTGGTGTCTTGGGAAGCCCCCAAGACTGTGTCAGAGGTGCGAAGTTTCCTTGGTCTCGCAGGCTATTATAGGAGGTTTGTAGCCAATTTCTCCCGAGTTGCGACTCCTCTGACAACTTTGACCAGGAAGGATCAAGCGTTCATATAGACTGATCAGTGTTAGACAGCTTTCGATTATCTAAAGCAGAAGTTGGTAAGTGCTCCAGTCCTTTGTCTTCCAGCGGAGGGAGTCCAGTTTGATGTTTTCTGTGATGCTTCACATCTGGGGCTAGGATGTGTTCTCATGCAGCAGAGGTCCGTTGTTTCTTATGGGTCTCTGCAGTTGCGTCCCCATGAACGCAAGTATGCCACCCATGATCTTGAGTTGATAGCCGTGGTGTTTGCTCTGAAGTTGTGGAGACATTACCTCGTTGGTGAGCACTTTGTGGTTTTCACCGATCATAAGAGTTTTAGGTATGTTTTCTCCCAACATGACTTTAACTTGAGGCAGCATCGGTGGATGGAGTTCTTGCAGGAATACGACTTTGAAATATCGTATACTCCTGGAAATGGGAATGTTGTTGCTGATGCACTGAGCCGAAAGTTGCATAATGATGTTGTGCGTGAATCTGGTGATTCCTGGATAGTGATGGAAGAGCTATCAGCTTTGCATCTTCATATGGGAGAAGTTGGGGGAAGAGGTTGTCTTTTCCAGATGACGGTGCAGTCATCCCTGATGCAGAAGGTGGAAGAGTCTCAGTTGGGTGATCTAGAGGTGGAAGTTTGGAGATACGGAGTTGTATGTGGTGAGGCCCTTGATGGTTGGTTGGAGGATGAACAACACCGAGTGTTGTATCATGGCAGGCTTTTTGTTCCCTTGGCGATGCGCGAGACGGTTCTCCGAGAGTTCCATAGTTCACCCTTGGCGGTACATCTTGGTGTGACGAAGATGTACTGATCCTTAAGGAGTCCGTTTTGGTGGCCTGGGCTGAAGCGTACAGTTGCATAATGTGTGTCTCGATGTTTAGTCTGCCAGAAGGTAAAGGCCGAACACCGTGTTCCTGGTGGTCTTCTCCAGCGCATAGAGATTCCTCAGTGGAAGTGGGAGGACATCTCAATGGACTTTGTTACAGGTTTACCTCGAGCTCTGGGAGGACATGATGCTATATGGGTGGTAGTGGATCGTTTAACTAAATTGGCCCACTTCATAGCAATCAAGGAGTCGAGCTCAGTGGAGGTTTTGTCGAGGCAGTATCTGGAAGAGGTGGTGAGGCTTCACGGAGTTCCTAAGATGATCATTTCTGATCGAGATCCTCATTTTACCTCTAGGGTGTGGAGAGGTCTCCAGCATGCTTTTGGCTCTCAACTGTGCCTTAGCACTGCTTTTCATCCTCAAACGGATGGTCAGACAGAGCGAACCATCCAGACTCTTGAAGACATGTTGCGCTCTTGTGTTCTTGATTTTGGAGGTTCATGGGTGAAGCACTTACCTTTGGTAGAGTTCGCTTACAATAATAGTTTTCACTCTACCATCGGCATGGCACCGTTTGAAGCCTTGTATGGCCAGCCATGCCGTTCTCCGTTGTGCTGTACTGGGGTCAGAGAGTCAGCAATTCTCGGACCAGAACTAGTGCAGAATACAACAGAGATGGTTCAGGTGATTCGTGAGAGGTTGAAGACAGAACAAGATCGTCAGAAATCTTATGATGATCAAAGAAGGAGACCCTTAGAGTTTAATGTTGGGGATCATGTGTTTCTAAAGGTTACTCCCCGTCGTGGGCAGTGAAGGTTTGGTCGCGGAAGTAAGCTTTCTCCCCGTTTTTCTGGGCCTTTCGAGGTGTTAGCTCATGTTGGAGCTGTGGCATATCGAGTAGCGCTTCCCCCTCAGATGAGTCGGATACATGATGTTTTCCATGTATCACAGCTTCGTCGTTATCTTCATGATGAATCTCATGTTATCGATTGGGGATAGATCGATATTGATGATGATGCAACCTTCGAGGAGCGGCCTATGGAGATCCAAGACCACAAGGAGAAGGTGTTTCATGGGCGTTCTATCCCCTTAGTTAATGTCTTGTGGCGACACAGTGGCATGGAGGAGAGTACCTGGGAGCGTGAGTCACAGATACGTGCTCAGTACCCAGAGTTGTTCAATGTTTAACTCCTTTCATTTAATGATGTTTTCTTTGTGTTTGGACCCTTCATGTTTTATTTATGTACCTTTGATGTGATGTTGTGAATGAATTGTTTGGGTATGGATTGTTTGTTCCCGGATGTCAGAGTATTGTTCCAGCTTTCGAACAACACATGGTGGTTTTTCCCTGAGAGGTATCTTATGGGGTGGTTGTTCGGACCCCTCTTCTCTTCTGGGTTGGTTTTTAATTCTCGAGGATGAGAATGTTTTGAGAGGTATCTAATGTAATGTCCCGGACCTCTCTGGTCCATTACATTGTGAAATGTTGGTGTTGGAGGTGTTTTGGGAGGACAAGAGGACTTATCCCCAACAATTTGCTAACTTTCCAGTTCTTTGAACAGTGTTTCCAGTTTTATGAACAGTAACAGATCGGTCTCACCGATCGGTCTGACAGATCGGTCTCACCGATCAGTGTCACAGATCGGTCTGACAGATCGGTCTCACCGGTCGGTCTGACGGATCGGTCTCACCGATCAGTTTCACAGATCGGTCTGAAAGATCGGTCTCACCGATCAGTTTCACAGATCGGTGTGACAGATCAGTTTCACAGATCAGTTTCACAGATCGGTGTGACAGATCAGTTTCACAGACCGGTTTCACAGATCGGTGTGACAGATCAGTTTCACAGATCGGTTTCACAGATCGGTGTGACAGATCAGTTTCACAGATCGGTTTCACATATCGGTGTGACAGATCAGTTTCACATATCAGTTTCACAGATCGGTGTGACAGATCAATTTCACATATCAGTTTCACAGATCGGTGTGACAGATCAGTTTCAAGCCTTATTTTAAGGGCTCTTAAGGCCGATTCAAATGCCATAAATCCTTTATTAATTATTCCTAAGTCATGGAATGTTTTACTTGGTCAAACCGTGTGGGTTAATGTGATCCGTTTTTTATGGAGAATTAACCGGATCTTAATCAGTCACCCCATTAAATCTTAAAAAGGGACGAGATATCATTCTCCCTTGTTCTTTTCCTTTGTTCTCGGCTAAGAGATGCTAGAACCTTTCAATAATTTCCGTAGGAGTTGCACAATCAACCTTTACTCCTAGGATCAGTTCCGCTCTGTTGGATGCAACCGAGCCGTGTCGATCAATCTTCGATATAAGCATCCTCCGGTGGATGTAGTTGTCACAAGGGGAGGATCGTGACCTGTTGTGTGGATAAAGGACGTCAAGAAATCTTTTAGGTAGGGGATTCATGGCTTCTCTAATTTTATATGTGCAATCGTAGAATTAGCATGATTTATTCCTTTGGATCACAATGAAATTGACCTAATTAAATACTTGAACCGGATTAAAAGAATTGGTTGATCGCATGTTGTTTCTTTATACCGTGATAACGGTTTGCCTTGTGTTTTCCTAGATATAGTGATATCTATGTTTCTTTGTTTCATTGTCCATTCATGATAGAAATTGATAACGAACGTAAAGCCAGAATTAATTGTTAATTAATTGTCAAAAGATAAAGAGGCATGTAAATTAATCTGGTTGTTGCCGTTGTTGTAGTTCTAATTTGAGGATAATTAAATTAGGGAATTAAGCATGTTTATTTAATTGTGATAGCTTACTGATTAGGTATCCATGATTGGAACCTACGAATAACAAATCTGTTAATTCAATATGGATTAGAAAACAGATTATGTGGGAATTTCAAAAGGGTTCTGAGTTACCCGCTTGCTTGTAAGGCTGAATGCCTTGTGGTTTGGAGCTCTGAGTGCTCATTGTGTTTAAAGGTTGAATGCCTTGTTAAAGGTCCGAGACCCATTTTGTGATGTTAGTTTTCCTGCTGCTTGTGCTGTGATGTGAGCCTGGATGGCTGTTGTGATATGTGGAGGCATGGAGGCCTTGTGGTTATGGCAGCGGATGACGCCTAGTGTGGCGAGATGCATCGGTTTATGCATGTGAGTGTCGGGGAGGACACCAGGGGTGATGGAATGGGATGGATGTGGTTGCTGGTTGTTTACGGTTTTCTTGAATGTTAATCTGCTTTGCTTTTCCCCACTGCTCAAGGCAGCTGGTCTTGCTACCCTTCTTCCGAAGGAGGCGAAGACGCGCGGGGTATGCCACTTTCTTTCCGTGTTTAGCCTCTCGAGGGAGAATGGGTATATGCTCTTTCTATAGGCGGCAAAGACTCGACGGATAGTATATTTATTCACCGTGTTGAGCCTCCTTTGTGTTTAGAAGCATAGGATGCCTTTCCAGAATGCCTGGGAATGTGGAAAAGTAATTATGTAATGAATGTTTGATTAAATGGTGAAAATCCACGGGGATGGAGATGTTAGAATTTAAAGGTGATGTGAATCTTAAAAAGGAGAAGTTGTTTTTTAAAGTGATGTTAGTTCAGTTTAATGTGGAATTGTTCATTCTTAATTAATGTTTAAAGAATTAATCAATGTACAGTCGAACTGATAAATATGAATGGAGTAATCTAATAAAGCTCTTCAATTGGTTGTGTGCTTATAGGATACCTAGTCTTTGAAGTAGCAGCCTGGAGTCTGAGAGATGTTAGCTGCAGTTGTTTCTAAGACTAGGTAATGCCCATAGTGTGGATGTGAGTTACTTATATATTCTTTACTTTTTGTGTTTCTATACACTACTCCACCCTGTCGATAAGGGCAACTGACACCCCGGGGATTCTGAGCCCTGGGGGGGTGTTTTCCCCAACATTCTGATGGGAGGTTGAATGGCTTACTACCCCCTTTGGCCCCGCTCTCTTCTCTTGGTAGATACTTGTGCCATGAGGCACAACGGTTAGTTACCCCATATATGTGTGTAGAGGGATGTAATGGCTTGTGGTTATTCACACACATATATTCTGGATATAGTATCATACGGACTACAATAGGTGTAACGTGTATAGGCTATGATGGCTTGAGGATCCTTACTCGGCGTATGGGCTGTAATGGCTTGAGATATTATACCCGACGTATGATACACGTTATGCGAGCTGTGGTGGCTCCCGGAAATTACCTGGTTTCTTTTGGTTGTGAGGACGGTGTGGTTCTTTGCCCAGGTGTTTGTGGGCACGCCTTTGTGGTGCACAAGGTGCAGATTGTGGAGCTTAGCCCAGGTGTCTGCGGGAAAGCCTTTGGAGAGAGATGCATAGGACGTATGTCGTTGGGGCAAAGCGGCAAACCAGTGGGGAAGTAGTAGCGGGGTACCCTTGATATTCTTTACTATATGCTATATTCATGTATGTGTTACTTGGTGAGAGTATCCATGGTGAGGTTGGGAACATAGTATACATGTTTATGTGACGAGTTAGTTTCACTTGTTGTTCACTGGGCTTTAGCATGCTTTCATTACTTTTTCACGAGAGTCTTGTGGAGGATCCTACTGAGTATACTGTTATACTCACCCTATGTACACATAAACTGTTTTTCAGGTCACTTGGAGCAGGTTGGAGATCATGCTGGTTACTACTAGCTTGCGGTTGGAGGAGGAGCTGTTCGGGCTCGTGGTCGCTTCCGTTTTTATTTCTTTTGGGTACTTTTAGTTTCCCTTTCAGTTGTAGTACTTTTACATGACATTTCATATATGTACTTGGGTTTCTTTTATATTTCAGTTATGAGTTGGAGTTGATTGGAGTCTATTCTATCTCTCTCTTCTGCATGTGTTCTCTTAGAGGGTAATGCCTCCCATTTGTGTGTGTATTATACCCTCGGTGCTGGTCGCCAACCCGGGGCCTACTGGAGGCGGGACTCGGGGGACATTATCTCCCTTCTCACAATGTCGGCCCAGGAGGGGTACACTTTGTGGGGAGGGGTCATGACATATATTACTCAATGAAAGATCTCTATCCAAGAGTGGCGATCTCATTGAATTTAATTGATGAAATTATTTCTATGATGAAATGTGTGATATATTTATTTAGCATAAAGGGTTACAATATATATTAACATAAAATGATTTGAATATCCAAAAAATTGATATTTAAAATTGAAAAAAGATTATAAACTATGAATTATTTACAACCCAAGGAATGATGATAACGTTATTTATGATTTGAGTATAAAAGTTCTCCCAAATTATCTATGATGAGGATTTAAAAATCCAAATACAGATATATTTGATAAAGATGAATCTTGAAAACCTACGAAAAAATGAAAAATACTATATTTCCCAAATTACTTCTCAACAATAAATTCATTTGATGATAAAATAAGATTACAATGTCAATGTGGAGTTAATATAAAATGTAGCATGTATTTCCCAGAAAACTTTGGATAAATAAGGATTTATAATGTTTGGAGGCTAAATATGTGACCCATGAAAACCATAACAGAAGTTTCATCTTTTGAATAATAATCATAAATCATCATTGTCTATTCAGCCTATAATAGTGATGATGAAAATAGATATAATGAAAAAATATTCGTGGGATAATATGAATAGAGATTTAATAGAATTCACATCACGATACATCTTATGACAATAAGTTATGGATGGATGAATGAATTCCGAGAGGGTGATCAATCCACTGAGTATACCATTATAGAAAACATGAAAATATCATCATGGTTTTTTTCATAGTACTTTCTAGGATATCGAATGTATATTATTATTATTTTTGGAAATGGATCATCTCCAAATGTTGGTATATTTTATTTATATCAATGATTATTTATCAATTTAGTAGAAGTAAATTCTATAAATAAGAGAGGTGTTATGGAATTATTTAAAAAAACATTACTATATCATATTGAGAAATGAGTATAACCTCAAGGTTCTCAAAAATGATTATGTGATATTGAGTGAAAGTGCTAATTTTAAGCAAGGATTATCATCTATAAATAGATGAATATTATTGAAGAACCATTAATACTCTTCTTTATATAAAGGTAAGATTCTTAATCGAAATCATAAGATATTTGGTTCAACCCCTTACACATGATGAGTTCTAATATAATAATTGTTTCTATTAAAGAATTCATATTTGACCACATCCAGATCTGAATGAGAAGAGATGTTCGGATTCAATAATATATTTGGAAGTTTCAGAGAGGAAACTTATTAAACATAACCATGTATATGAAATTATTGTGAACGATCAAACCGATTTATATTGATACGAATGATTCACAAATTTCAAAAAAAATTATATAAACAAGAATAGATTAAATATATAACTTGAAAATATTAATAATTTGTTCCTCTAGATATCTCTTTGGAGCATGCTATATGATTTCAGAATACGGGTAAGATATGGTCTTTGTATAATTGTTCCTTAGAATACCTTGATCGTTTTAGAGGAGAACTTATCTATTATTACTCCCCCTAGAACACTCCAAAGAACATGATGTGTTTCACATACATATATCATGATATACATAGAAGACCAATAATATTTAAAAAATAATCATTGTAACTATAACAATAGTCGTTAAACATGGAACACCATGTAGAAATTAAGGATCTAGGATATAAGGAATGTATCAATAATGAAAAAATGTTAGGAAAATGTTCAATAGAGAATCATAAGTTATAATTTGTAATTTGGGAACCCAAATATGAAATGAGAATATAATACCCTCAAATTACCATATATTGTTATAAAAAACCAACACTGAAATTATTTTTAAAATTGAATAGAATGTTTAGACTCTTTATAAAAAAAATCATTTTCCTTAAATCATGTAATGTATATGATATTATATACAATACCATACTAAAATGAACATGATAATTTTTTATATTATATAATTATTAAATATTACCATTATATATTATACATAATATTGGTGAGCATAAAAAATATTGTTTCTAATCTACCGACCTTCACTAGTAGAATGATGTTGAGTCATTTTTTTCTTTTCCAACATAAAAAACATTATGTTTGGAAGTTTTTGAATTTTAGAATCACAATAGAGAGATTCAATGATTATTAAAAGTTTTTAACGACCAAAATTAATTCAAGTGTATATAATTTTTTTTATATTTGTGTATACTATGTGTGACTGGTAGGATCTGGAGTGCTTGTTGAATGACCTCTGATCTTTCGACCCTGGGAACTCAGTGTGGTTCCTGGGTGGTGACTTCAACACTATATTTCACCTTTCATAAAACAATGGTTGAGGGGGTCTCTATAGGATGTCTAGAAATGAAATCACATATTTTACACCCAGTGGAACCTTTGTGATATACGTTTCACAAGAGATATATTTATATTGTGCAGTTATACAAAAGTATCCCACATCACATGTTTATGCTTTGACAAATGTCTTTCTCATATCTATCATATATCTATCTTCCCAAATTTTTTAACCTCACAACATTTCCATGGTATCATGAAAAAATTATTGTTATTCTGTATTCCTAGAATGAAGGGACCACTAGATTATTCTTCTCAGGATGATTATCTTTTGACCCTTGTTACCAATTTGGGGTACTTCCCTCGTGGTCCAAAATATCACAGGGAACCCAAATGGTCATGATTTATTGCATGTTTAGAAAAATTAAGATGAACCTGAATGCACGGTGCCTCATGTGGCATTACCCTTTACCTGATTTAGAAATTATTATGTAATAAATAGCAAATATAGAATCCAAGCATGAATAAAAACATGGTGATGAATTTTATTGAGTTATTATTCATATAATGCTACTTCATGAAGAGAATCTCATAGTTATAATATGATTGGATTGAGTGAATTATATGTTAAAGTGGAGACATGAGGTAGATAAGAACACATAGTATTTTCATTTCCACATAAAATAAATGAGACCTTTCAATAGTCCAAATATTTCCACGAGTATTTTCATATAATAATGACATGTGTGTTGATGGATGTATGAAAGAATCACTTTTTATATCAAATCATTAAGGAAACAACCCTTCAATGTAGGATGGATTACCTTATGTCCTTTATGATATTTTTAATTTTATTCCAATAATTGTTCTGAATCTCAACAACAACATCCATTAATTTGTTTCGAAGGAAAAATATGGTTGTGAAGCTATGGTTTCCCTTATTCATTGGAGTGTTAAAAAAACTAATAGATTTATGGGGTAAATATTTTTTTTCTTATGACTATATATTGAAATTCAATCGCTTCGATGATGTGTATGATTTTTTTCATGTGGAAGACTCCTCATTGTTGCTCGTGATACCACTATGGTTCTTATACATGTAATTAGTAGTTTACTATCGAAGAAATTGTATTCCAATATATCTAATGATGGAAATGGTTTTTTATGGATCAGGTCTATTGAGGTTGATATTGGTCTTTCAAATGAAATGATATATGACATTAATATGGAATCACAATGATCCAAAATAGCCATTAAACTAGATGTGGGGAAATCTTATGACTCGGAGGACTGGGGTTTCATATTAATGGAATTTAATTTCATGGTTTTCTTTTATGGGAGAATAAATCTATTTAAAGGTTATATTTTTCCATGGTTTTCAATAATTCTTATTTATAGGAAATAAATCTTCTTTAAATTAGTGCATGGTTTGAGACAAGTGGAACCAAATCACTTACCTTATTTATCATATCATAATATTATATTAGAATATTCATAAATAATAACATGTAAGTTGGGATGGGTTGGCCTTTTTGATACATATCTAATTTTCATGGGGTGTCCCATCAAATGTATGTATATGGCACGGTTCATTTTCATAATGTCATCTACAAATACATTCAGGGTATCAATACATTTCTTAATGGTTACCATGCATGGAGTGCAAAACTATTCAATTATGATAAATGTACTATATATATTTCAAGGAGATTCACATTTTTGTGAGGGATCAAAATTGAATCTATAACCAATGGCTTTAGAAGGATCATTCCCATTGACCTCGTAAGAGACCCTATTAACATTTTATTCCAAAAAATATATCATTTTAATTAATTAATTGGCCATGTTACTGCTCTCATATGTAATTGAATGAAAATTACAATTTCTTATAGAGGTAGAGTAATTCTCCTCAAAAGTGTTCTTACAACTATCCCAAATAGGTCCTCTTAGTGAATCAGGTACCAAAGAAGTTATAAAGAACATTGAGAAACTCTTAATGTTTTTTATCATGGAGTCCCACTAAGAGGGTAGATACTATTAGGTTATGGGGTGAGGATGCATTCACCAGTGGAATATAATAGTGTATGTTAAATGAGTATATAAGGCAAGATTCATTTTATTAATGAAAGGCTAACTTGTGAGGTGATCAATGGATGCACTCGATCATAAAAATTCATCACAGATATGTGTGATAAAATTTATGGTTCCCTGATATATAAATATTAAAATCTATGGAAAATGACCCAAGGACACATCCCTTGTCAATATTTCCATAAAATCTAGATAATCAGTAGTAGAGACAACAACATCTTTTGGGATAACATAAAAGGTAGCGTGATCAGAATCATTGGATTCCTACCACCTGACCTATCATTCCAATATGCATGAAAATATAACTCCATTACGTGGTATATTTTAAACGATGATGAGATGTTTTTTTCTTCCTCCTCAAGTTATCTATCGAGATTGAAAATATTGTTTTCATAATTTTTTGTTTATGTGCCATCACACATAATGACTATAGATAAGTGTTAATTGATTGCAAAAATCATGATAACGTGGGTCGTCTCTAATGATTTAGAGACCTCCATATACATTCTATTTTCTTCATTTGAGTATTATAAAATCATTCCATAAATGCTTATATGGAGGTAAAATGTGATGATATTAATATATATATTCAAAATATGTTTGTTGTATCCTCTCTAATTTTTAGTGGACAGATCAATTATTCATGGAAGTTGAGTGAGATAACACAATGTTGAATTTTATTTATGAGTTCACTAGGCTATAGTATCTAGTAATACATGTTGAAAACATCATGTATATGTGGTTTTATGGTGTACAAATAAATTACATGTAGAATATGTCATGCACAATTATTTTACATTGTAGTCATTGGGTGATCTGTGAGGTTATGAATAATGATTGTGTTGAGGTAACATTATTTTTAGTGATGGATTTGACACCCAAAATGATTTGGTAATTTTTTTGGCCTGGGTAGTTGAATGAGATGTTGAGAGGAGTCCTCATATCATATACATTGTATACATACATGGAACATCGTATCCCGAGTCAAATGAAGAGCCATATGGATTATGGATTTGTTGAAACCCAATATCCATTAGTCGGAATATAAAAACAACTATTTTTTTCATAAAGGGTGATTTTTGGTTGGATGTGGTATATGTTTTGATGAAAATGGTAATATGGTAACTAGTTTCAATCCTATTTATTGGAAAGCTAGTTCCCCTTAGGAAGAGTGTTGGTCCGTGCTTATGTGTTCATATTTCTGCATCGCTATGAAAATCATTCTGTAGTTGGATGAAAATGAGTTTCTAATACATAAAATTCCCTTAAAGAAAATATTACCTCTCCTATATCCATTTCATATCATATATGAAGCTTTAATATCCTTATGAAAATATTGGTGAGCCTAAAACAAAAGTGCATTGAGTGTAATAATGTGGTATACTTCCTAGCATAATTTCCTCTCATGATAATCCTTTTTTTCTCTAGCTTGAGTTTTCATCCCCCATATGGTGTGGTCCTTGTTAGAGCATATTTTTAGGGTTTCACACCATTATACCCATTTATATTTGGTTTCTGATCCTTGATTATAGGATAACAATTTTTATTTTTCTTATGTTATTTGGCCATTCTTTATATGATAATAAAAAATGATATGGTTTTAATAAATAAAATTTAACCCCATATAAAATTTGTGTAAATGGTGTAGTAAAATAAAAGTCATTATATTCATGAAAATAATTTTTTCCTAGAATTTAGTCTACACACATTTAGTGTGCTCATCGGAAAATTAAATTTTTTCTCACTAATAAACAATTTGTATTTTAAAATGGATTTTATATTGGAAATTCGTAGTTCCAAAATATATAAAAAATATTATTTCTATTCTTAAAAATATCATTATTATGATTAATATTAATTATCAAGATAATCGTAAAACTTTTATTTTCAATGAGTTTTCATACTAAAATTGGGCATTTTTATATAATAAACTAAACTAATATCATCTAAAATGTATTATTTTTTAACATATATATGATTATTTTATCACATAAATAATTAGTGACTAAGGTTATATAATATTTTGTATAGTTAATGGATAAAAAAAATTTAAACAAAAACACATTTTATATATAATTTATATTTTAATTTTATATTTTTTAATATTTTTTATAAAATGAATGGGATTAAATAAATACAGAATTTATTTCTAGGCCAAAAAAATTGTGCAGTATGTTTGATCTTAAAATATTATTAAAGAAACAAATTAATTATTAAAAAAACATGTTACCTAAAAATAAAAATAGGTATTTGTAAAAATATATTGGTATCATAATAAATTCATGTTTAAAGAATGAGTGGACATAAATAATTGAGGATTCATAAACTGAAACCCCTATCCAATATGATATTTATCACATTCTTAGTCCATGGACCATTAATAGTTTTATTACATTAATAATAAATATTTTTTATTCAAAACATTTTTCATTTTCTCCACTTATAAATGGAGATCACTTCCACCCTTTCAGTGCGAAACTTTCCATTAAAAATTTTACTACAAATTAGACTATTTTACCTCTTTTATATTCCACATTTCTTTCCCTAATCATCTAATTTATATTTTATCACAATTAATTCATTCCATGGATTAATTTCAAAAGAAATTCTATGCTCTCCATGATGTTAGGTGGATGTGAAAAATAATCAGAACCTATGGTAAGAGTCTCTCGATATAAATTTCTATTTCATTAAGATATGATTCTTTTCAAAAAAATAATTTTTCTTGGTGCATTAATTTTATGGGATTATATTTATTCATAAATTTCATGAAATAAAATTGATTTTGAAATACATGTCATGTTTTACCTAATATATATTTTTAATTCAGATGATTCAAACATCTTATAAGTTTAAGTTATCTCTACCAACTATTTTATTGGGTTATTATGAATCATCGTTAAATTCATAATTATATTATTGGTTTCATCCACCATAGTATTTTTTTCTAAACATTATATTCCTCTATTAGGGGAAATTAATTTTTGACTCATAGTTACTAACTCAATGAATTTATTCTATATAATAGTATTTCATTGTTAAGAATAAATCTCCTCCCCTAGAAAAAAAGATTTTTACCCAATAAATATATTCCATTCCCATCAATGGTCTCCATTACAGTGTGAAAAATAATTATGTGTTATTTCATGTGACATTAATATTTCTCTTATTCCCTTTTCTAAAGATATTTTAATTATAACTTTTAATGATGTAGGACTTTAACAATGTTATTTTAGAATATAAAAAAGGTTTTACATGATTTCATAAAAAAATTATTTTCCATTCCACATTCATTTTTTATAATATTTAAAATATTAATAATCTATTATTTAATATTAATATTTAAACTAATTTTTATCCAAATTGTGGGAATCTTGATTATGGAAATGACTAGTGATTATTATCCATAGGATCCTCCATAATAATAATGTTTAAAATATTTTATAAAAAATTATTTTTCATTTCGATAAAATATTTATCATTATCAATATAATCTTTATTTCCTTAGATATTATATTTCATGAATCACCTTCTAAATTATCATATGAAAAACGTTTTTTATAGTGATTTAATATTAGGGATCAATCAATTATAAATTTTTTTAGTTATAGTGATTCCATTTGAAATAAAATTAATTTTTTTTTCTTGGGTTCATTACGAGGTGATGAGTAGAACATATATTATTTCAATGTGTCATTATAATATTACAAAATGATTGATATCTTGTAAAACACGTGTTTATGGATGATGAGGAGTGGGGTTTTATATAGAACTCGGATTTATTGTCCAATTATTTATATCCCATGAAATATTATAGCTTAATCCTTCATTGATATGTTCAAAAAAGCTGGATCAAATTGGATCTGATAAAAAAAGTAACAGATGACCTTCTGGGATATGATGATTAACTAAAGGGTCTTCCCTACTAGATATTCTCACACTATGATGATACCATGTTCTTATGATTATGTTAAATTTATTTTTTATTTTATTCCACAAATGAAGATTATAATTTCTTAGAACATGTATTTGAATATTCTCAATATATTATGAATTTGAAATCATGATTTGACTATATTTTACCATGTTATATCTTTTTTTATTTGATATTTCATTTCCTTAAATAATTTTATGAGGAAAACATTTGGTGTGGAATATTCTTTTAAAAAATATATTTATCTGTTACTCATGTTTTATATTTTGGATAAGATTTAAATATTGAGGACATGTTCTCCCTCACTGATCATTTGTGTAGAGACCCGAAGCTTATCGTACATGGACATTACATTACATTTGCGGAATACTTAGTACATAACAAAAACACACACACAAGGATCGTAATAGTTTAGTGTCTTTGGAAACTCGGAACGTAATCTTCTAATCGTGGTGAAAGATCTTCAATATCTCCCATAAAGATCTTCCCTTTTTTTTACCTAAAAACCTTTCTTTATATCCTGGGGAAAAGAAAACATAAAAGGGTGAGCTCAAATGCTCAGTAAGGGTAAAAAAAGAAATATCAATCACATCATATACATAAGAACATAGCATTTGGAAATCTTAACCTGCAAAAGAACTCATAATATCATAAAATGGGATAAATCATAGAAGTGAAAATGATATCCCCATAATCATAAAATGAAACATGAAACTTTGTGGCATGCACACATAATCATAGAAAATCATTTCTTGTTAGTCATGACTCATTGCCAAGACTATCTTATTGGACAAAGTCCCTTTCTGAACTGAGTCACCCTCGTTCCAGTCCTGTTTCACTGAACCGGTATAACCTACCGTTCCAGCCATGTCTATCTCATGAGATATAAAATCTTTACCCAATGAATTGGAGGGAGATATAGGTCCCACCCATCTTATAATGAATCCTTTCTTATGTGTGCCACATAATCATAAAACATACATCATCACATAACACATGTAACAAAAATGGGATTCTTGAAACATCATGACATCATAAATAAATTCATATAAGATAAAGGAATTCATAAAAATAATTCCATCACAACATGATAAAATCAATGTAATAATAGGGATAAAAACAGAACCCTTTATTGTCTTAGATGGAAAATAATTTTGATAAAACACTTGAACTCCATTCTTGAGGAAAATATCCTTTCTTCGTCAAAAACATTTTTCCTTTCATAACATGTCATACAAATTTAAAATAAAAGAATTTGATTAAAAATAAACTTTAAAACTTGTAAAGGAAGCTTCTTGGAAATAATGTTTTAAAAATCCATTCATGCCGTATAAGTTAAAAAAAACATTCTTCGTACTTTTGTCGGAAAAGTCAAAAAGTACCTCATATGAAAAACGACAAAAGATTCCTTTCGTATCTTTTACTAAAAACTCACCGAAGGGTAAAATTGGATATAAACTATTGTAGAAGGATGGAAATAATATTACATATTGAGGGAACATGTATGTGGATGATAAAATACACACCGGTAATTACCAAAGTAAAAACAATCTCGGATAAAAGTGAGATTGTGATATTTTCCCTTACCTTAGGTCCGATTTGCTTTGTACGTGTCCGAATCTCCTGTATAATGGTTTAAGTAGTGTTATTGACTTATTCCAGAATCATACATATTGATATGATATCATATATGGTCATATTATTAGCTTCTTGTTAGTAATATTTCATTGTTACTTGCTACTCGGGTCTTTATAACTTTTTGTTCTCATGCGTGTTTTGTCAAATAAATTCTTATTCTTATCTTTAGGTTATAGATAATTCATTTCCAGAATGGTAGTATATACCATATTCATTCATTCAATTCATTTATATAATCATTATGAAATGAAGATCATGTAGAACGAGTCGCATCACATCGTGGAGACGGTATTCCGTACGTACGCACGAGTGATGATATCGTTCCTATGATCGTGGAATTGTATTGGAGTATATATATATTTTTTCAGTATCAATATTACTTCATAATAATCATATATAGTTACTCATTACACCATTATACCCATCCTTGTAAGGTGATGGTGGAAAATATATTACACCACGGCGTGGAGACGGTATTCCGTACGTACGCATGCGCGGTGATTTCATTTTTCCGTAGGATGGATAGAAGGTGAATTAGGGTTGTTTCATATTTATAATAACATATCAGTATGTAAGTAATACTGATGTTATTACTTTATCATGAAACAACTAAAGAAGAAGAAGTTGAAGAAGAAAGAAATTGAAAAGATCGGTAATGGATATTACCTCTTCTTTGGAACGCCTCTTTGAATCCTACACTTAAGGAACTAAGATTGGTCTTTGGAGAAGACCAGGACCTCTAGGATTATTTTAGGGAAGTGGAGGGGAGAAAATTTAAGGGGATGGCCGAGATTGAGTGCTCAATTTGGTGTGAGGAGGAGGGGGAGGAGGTGCGCTTTTATAAGGGAGGAGTGGGGCACCTTAGGAATATCTCAAAATATTATTTTATATTAAAGTCAAAATCGGTTTATAATGGTTCCAAAGGGTCTTATTTCGAAGCTAAAGTGGGTATGGGTTGCAATCCTATCAACCAATAGGATTTAGACAAGTTTAGGGTATTATTTTAACCTTATCAATTAGATTTAACTCTAAGTTAATTAATTTAACTTTTACCGTGTCTTTTTGTTTTCTTTCACTATATGGTTAATACACTTACTATAACATGCCAAACGAACCCCAAATTGTTTATTATTAATATATATATCCTTATCTAAGTCATTTGGCCGAACCTTAGATTATTAGGAATAAAATAACAATTAATAATATAATATTTGATTTAAAAACTATTTTGTGTCAATTTTGACACTATTTGATATATGATTTTTGTGAAAGTCATAAAAGAATTATATGTTCGAACCAAGTTGATTAAATCAACACTAATATATCATAGTAACCTAGAAAATTATTGGAATGCATAAAAAGTCTCAAATTACATTTATTTTGGTGTTTATATTATCAATTATGTCAATATTTCATTAATAAGATAATTACTGCATCATCTTTGGGTCATAAATAAATTATATTATTTGATGTCTAAAAATTACAAATAAAATACCATCATGTAGGAAATCTTTTTAGCTTTCTAATGAAGATTTACAATCGAATTTATCTTATGTATAACCCCATATTAAAAATGATTTACTTATTAAACATTGATTTTAACTATTTTAACCCTTCTTTAAATAAATTAATAATAAATGTCCTAATCTAATCCATGTGTGCCTAAATGGTCATATTTTATTCCTAAGTTTGTTTTTGGTCGAATTACACTTGTCCAATAGAATTAGGACATGTGTTAGGGTAATATTAATATCATATTTACCCTTAGTTACCCTATTTACTATTAACCGCGGTAAAAAAAAGTGAAAAGTTACTATTCACCAAAAATTATTTTCATCTCATTGAACCACATTTTACTTACTGACATCAACTGTGTCTCTCGGATTTTTGAAATTCCATTCACAGAAGCGGTAAAATTAAGTTTTATGAAAAATTCAGTTTTTTTAACTACCACTTAGTAGTTTCACTATTCATCAAAAATTGATGTTTTTCAGAACAATGCCAAAATTTCATCCCAAGCTATATTTCATATTCCGAATTCAAAAATGAAGTCTATTTTACCAAATTCATAACATAAAAGTTGCATTAATTAATTTTATAATTAAATCCCGCTGTTAAAACAAATAGCGTGTTTTTAAGAAACAATATCTATCAAAAGATTGACACTTTTTTATGTCTAGTTTAAATGTGAAATTACATCCAATGACCAACATTGTATTAAATTGTAAAAATATATTCTAAATATACTTTAAAACCACTAAAATTAATGATTTATCACTATTAATTATTTCTATTAAAAAAGTTGTTTTTAATTATTATTTAGTAATTTTCACTATTCATCAGAATATGAAAGTTATCCGAAAAGTACCAAAATTTCACCTTAGGCTAAATTCGATACTCCGAATCCAAAAATGAAGTCCATTTTGAGAGTTAAAATTTCTAAAATTTCAAAAGTGGTTATTACTATTCATAACGGCTAGTTTTAATAATATTTTAATATCATATCATTGTTTCGTGAAACTCAGTATTACGTACCACACACGCTATCGAGGAAGGTTGTGATTGTGTGTAATGCAAGGCAAGTAAAGGATGCGTGTTGTGCAAGCTCCTTTTGGTGTAGCGTATAACACAAGACATTAGTAAAATAAAAAAGAATATTTTTCATAAAATCTCGGGCTGTTACATTCTACCCCCCTTAAAATGAATTTCACCCTCGAAATTCGTCGGGGTTATAAATGGTTTACTATTCGAAAGTTTATTTAATAGAAACCCACATCGTAAAAGGGAATACCAAAACTTGGCTTTAAAAACTAAAGTATGAAATGTAACGATTACCCAAATAAACTAATCACTGGGTTTCCACATAGGTGAAAATATGGATATGGAAGAGAAATCTAACCATCATGTTCTGATGGAGAGTGGTAGAGAACATGGCTATGGAAAAGACAGTAATCACAAATCCATAGATTTGTGATGATATAAGGTACCATCTGATTCATCAGGTATAAGATCACTAGGACAACATTTTTGGTTTTCAAGATCATTTCCCTAAAGTTGAAAATTTCCTTAGAATAAATACTTACTTTATTTTGGTACAATCTCACTTTTGTTCGTGCCTTGAACAATTTCTACTTCATCTCTTAAATAAATGAAGTTGAATTTGTTATTTGTGAAGTGTTAGCAGATTATGTGATAGAATGATGGGTCATTCCATCTGTCTCAAACAAAAGGTTAGAAAAAGTTATTAAATATACATAAGTCATTCTATAGTGAGATTAATCACATATGGTTCCTAAAATGGAATTATACTTCATATATCATACTGCTTAATATAATAAAACCAGTTTCTACTAAACAGGGACTTACTGTAGGCTAGTGGTAGGCGATAAAGGCCAGTCGCACTTCGGTTGTGGGTTTGATTCCTACAGCCTTGTCTGAAGCGATGGGCTGTCGCCCGTCCAGCAGGTTGTCCCTTTTTCTAAAACTACGTTACTATAACATCCCATCAATAATATCGAAAATCTTCTATCCTTAAACAATACTAACTTATGTCCAACATAATCCAGTCTAATCTTTAGGCTTATACATAATACTGCAGTCCACTCTCATAATATAGTGACAACGATTACCAGAGATTTAATACTGTCGTTGATCCCCACATATCATAAGATATGTCTTTTTGGTCACATTCCAAACATTCAAAGTCCTTAATCGTGTATTCTTCTGAATACCTTAGTGAAAACATGAGTGCAGTTAAAAGTTACCAAAATCCTCAAAATTCTATATACTCAAACCATGATATCACTTAGTCCTTATATCAATCATGAGCTCATGAATACTATTAAACATTTCATTTTCTCGTCTTCATTATGCGTATATCATCTTATTTCCAAAAAAATATCTCAATCACTTTGAATACCACATCAATAAATATTGCAATACTCAATGATACAACATTATTTTGGAATCCCATTACATAAACACTAAATCATTCCACCACATCGTTGTCATATTCAACATTTCCAATAGTGATCGCATGTGATTTCCCTTTTTCCTTTGCCTTCAGTGGTTGCTCATGTTGATCATAACTAACCTTTGGATTAGGGAAATTATTAGCATAATTCCCCATTTCCTTGCACTTGAAGCATTGATGTGTTGGCGGTGCGTTCTCTGTAGTGTTTTCTTTATTCACATCATTAGAAACCCTTTTTCCATTACTTCGACACTCAGCTGCTCGATGACCTTCTTTTCCACACTTAAAACATTTTCTAGTCCCTTTAAGACAATCTCCACCATGCTTCATTACACTCTTTGTGCATAAGGAAACATTCATATTCTTTTCACCATTATTCTGAGATTTCTCCTTGAACTCCATCTTTCGTTTCTTGTAAAAACCATGAGATGGATATGTAACACCAACTTCCATTTCTACCTTGATAGCACAACGCACAATTTCTTCATAGCTACTAAAGTCTCTTATAGCTAATGCCCTTCGAAGACTTGGTTTTAACCACTGAAAAATCGATCAACTTTACTTTCAGGTTGGATGATAATTCCAGAAGCATACCTTGCAAGTCTTGTAAAATTTGCTTCATAGGTACCAACAGATTCATCGTCCCTTTGCTTCAGTTCAAGAAACTCTTTCTCCATCTTTGTTCGAAGAATACGAGGGAAGTACTTACTGAAAAACAAGTTCTTGAACTCGTCCCATTCCATGGACTCAATTTCATCTCTTGGCCTCGTATTCTTGATAAGATTCCACCATTGATCAGCTTCACCTTCCAAACGATATACTGCTAAGATGACTTTATCATGTTCAGAACATTGAAGAACTGAAAATATCTTTTCAGTAGTACTGATCCATTGTTCATCCACAAGTGGATCAGAAGACCCACTAAAAGAAGGTGGACTTTGCCTCATGAAGGACTCAATAGAATATTGTTCCCTTCTCTGCTCATTTGGAAGTCCAGAATGATTCATAGCTTATGTAAGTATAGCAATAAGATTTTTCACTCCATCTCCCATAACATTTGTTTGTTCAGGAGGGCAATCATTGCATTGTCCATTGCATTGATCAACACGGTTCCTTCGGGTTCCAGCCATCGTCTAAAACCCAAATAGAATAGTGTGAGAGGCAAAAATCATGCTAGGGAAAACAACATAATAAAGGGGGAGTACCTTCAATATCCAACATATTAGGTTTAATTCTATGGTCGTTAGCGTAATTCTATTACTATAACCTATACTTATACTTATCCCTAGGGACATCCCTAGACATACCTTAGAAATATCTCTAGGGATCTCACTAACATTTTCGCATCCTAGTTTCCAAAGGTTGACTAAACCTTTCCTCTGATACCAACTATAGCGGTCTGGAATTACTTCCAGTGGACTATAATTGATACCTATCAGGGCACTCCATGGGTGGCTACAACCCCTGGTCGGGACACACCACCATCCCCAGTGGCAGCCATTTCCTCATGAAGCCCTTGGGCGGAGAGCCATGCTTCGTCCAACACTCACATGTGAGAGTTCCCAAGGATCGGATACATTCCTACCTCCTTTGCCTCTGATACCAACTGTTGAGACCCGAAGCTTATCATACATGGACATTACATTACATTTTCGGAATACTTAGTACATAACAAAAACACACACACAAGGATCGTAATAGTTTAGTGTCTTTAGAAACTCGGAACGTAATCTTCTAATCGTGGTGAAAGATCTTCAATATCTCCCATAAAGATCTTCCCTTTTTTTACCTAAAAACCTTTCTTTATATCCTGGGGAAAAGAAAACATAAAAGGGTGAGCTCAAATGCTCAGTAAGGGTAAACAAAGGAAATATAAATCACATCATATACATAAGAACATAGCTTTTGGAAATCTTAACCTGCAAAAGAGCTCATAATATCATAACATGGGATAAATCATAGAAGTGAAAATGAGATCCCCATAATCATAACATGAAACATGAAACTTTGTGGCATGCACACATAATCATAGAAAATCATTTCTTGTTAGTCATGACTCATTGCCAAGACTATCTTAGTGGACAAAGTCCCTTTCTGAACCGAGTCACCCTCGTTCCAGTCCTGTTTCACTGAACCGGTATAACCTACCATTCCAGCCATGTCTATCTCATGAGATATAAAATCTTTACCCAATGCATTGGAGGGAGATATAGGTCCCACCCATCTTATAATGAATCCTTTCTTATGTGTGCCACATAATCATAAAACATACATCATCACATAACACGTGTAACAAAAATGGGATTCTTGAAACATCATGACATCATAAATAAATTCATATAAGATAAAGGAATTCATAAAAATAATTCCATCACAACATGATCAAATCAATGTAATAATAGGGATAAAAACAGAACCCTTTATTATCTTAGATGGAAAATAATTTTGATAAAACACTTGAACTCCATTCTTGAGGAAAATATCCTTTCTTCGTCAAAAACATTTTTCCTTTCATAACATGTCATACAACTTTAAAATAAAAGAAGTTGATTAAAAATAAACTTGAAAACTTGTAAAGGAAGCTTCTTGGAAATAATGTTTTAAAAATCCATTCATTCCGTATAAGTTAAAAAAAACATTCTTCGTACTTTTGTCGGAAAAGTCAAAAAGTACCTCGTACGAAAAACGACAAAAGATTCCTCTCGTATCTTTTACTAAAAACTCACCGAAGGGTAAAATTGGATATAAACTATTGTAGAAGGATGGAAATAATATTACATATTGAGGGAACATGGATGTGGATGATAAAATACACACCGGTAATTACCAAAGTAAAAACAATCTCGGATAAAAGTGAGATTGTGATATTTTCCCTTACCTTAGGTCCGATTTGCTTTGTACGTGTCCGAAGCTCCTGTATAATGGTTTAAATAGTGTTATTGACTTATTCCAGAATCATAAATATTGATATGATATCATATATGGTCATATTATTAGCTTCATGTTAGTAATATTTCATTGTTACTTGCTACTCGTGTCTTTATAAATTTTTGTTCTCATGCGTGTTTTGTCGAATAAATTCTTATTCTTATCTTTAGGTTATAGATAATTCATTTCCAGAATGGTATTATATACCATATTCATTCATTAAATTCATTTATATAATCATTATGAAATGAAGATCATGTAGAACGAGTCGCATCACATCGTGGAGACGGTATTCCGTACGTACGCACGAGTGATGATATCGTTCCTATGATCGTGGAATTGTATTGGAGTATATATATATTATTTCAGTATCAATATTTCTTCATAATAATCATATATAGTTACTCATTACACCATTATACCCATCCTTGTAAGGTGATGGTGGAAAATAGATTACACCACGGCGTGGAGACGGTATTCCGTACGTACGCACGCGCGGTGATTACATTTTTCCGTAGGATGGATAGAAGGTGAATTAGGGTTGTTTCATATTTATAATAACATATCAGTATGTAAGTAATACTGATGTTATTACTTTATCATGAAACAACTAAAGAAGAATAAGTTGAAGAAGAAAGAAATTGAAAAGATCGGTAATGGATATTACCTCTTCTTTGGAACGCCTCTTTGAATCCTCTACTTAAGGAACTATGATTGGTCTTTGGAGAAGACCAGGACCTCTAGGATTATTCTAGGGAAGTGGAGGGGAGAAAATGGCAGTGGTTGGCCGAGCTTGAGTGCTCAATTTGGTGTGAGGAGGAGGGGGAGGAGGTGCCCTTTTATAAGGGAGGAGAGGGGCACCTTAGGAATATCTCAAAATATTATTTTATATTAAAGTCAAAGTCGGTTTATAATGGTTCCAAAGGGTCTTATTTCGAAGATAAAGTGGGGATGGGTTGAAATCCTATCAACCAATAGGATTTAGACAAGTTTAGGGTATTATTTTAACCTTATCAATTAGATTTAACTCTAAGTTAATTAATTTAAATTTTACCGTGTCTTTTTGTTTGCTTTCACTATATGGTTAATACACTTACTATAACATGCCAAACGAACACAAAATTGTTTATTATTAATATATATATCTTTATCTAAGTCATTTGGCCGATCCTTAGATTTTTAGGAATAAAATAACAATTAATAATATAATATTTGATTTAAAAACTATTTTGTGTCAATTTTGACACTATTTGATATATGATTTTTGTGAAAGTCATAACAGAATTATATGTTCGAACCAAGTTGATTAAATCAACACTAATATATCATAGTAACCTATAAAATTATTGGAATTCATAAAAAGTCTCAAATTACATTTATTTTGGTATTTATATTATCAATTATGTCAATATTTCATTAATAAGATAATTACTGCATCATCTTTGTGTCATAAATAAATTATATTATTTGATGTCTAAAAATTACAAATAAAATACCATCATGTAGGAAATCGTTTTAGCTTTCTAATGAATATTTACAATCGAATGTATCTTATGTATAACCCCATATTAAAAATTATTTACTTATTAAACTTTGATTTTAACTATTTTAACCCTTCTTTAAATAAATTAATAATAAATGTCCTAATCTAATCCAAGTGGGCCTAAATGGTCATATTTTCTTCCTAAGTTTGTTTTTGGTCGAATTACACTTGTCCAATAGAATTAGGACTTGTGTTATGGTAATATTAATATCATATTTACCCTTAGTTACCCTATTTACTATTAACCGCGGTAAAGAAAAGTAAAAAGTTACTATTCACCAAAAATTATTTTCATCTCATTGAACCACATTTTACTTACTGACATCAACCGTGTCTCTCAGATTTTTGAAATTCCATTCACAGAAGCGGTAAAATTAAGTTTTATGAAAAATTCAGTTTTTTTTAACTACCACTTAGTAGTTTCACTATTCATCAAAAATTGATGTTTTTCAGAACAATGCCAAAATTTCATCCCAAGCTATATTTCATATTCCGAATTCAAAAATGAAGTCTATTTTACCAAATTCATAACATAAAAGTTTCATTAATTAATTTTATAATTAAATCCCGCTGTTAAAACAAATAGCGTGTTTTTAAGAAACAATATCTATCAAAAGATTGACACTTGTTTATGTCTAGTTTAAATGTGAAATTATATCAAATGAACAACATTGTATTAAATTGTAAAAATATATTCTAAATATACTTTAAAACCACTCAAATTAATGATTTATCACTATTAATTATTTCGATTAAAAAAGTTGTTTTTAATTATAATTTCGTAATTTTCACTATTCATCAGAATATGAAAGTTATCCGAAAAGTACCAAAATTTCTCATTAGGCTAAATTCGATACTCCGAATCCAAAAATGAAGTCCATTTTGAGAGTTAAAATTTCTAAAATTTAAAAAGTGGTTATTACTATTCATAACGGCTAGTTTTAATAATATTTTAATAACATATCATTGTTTCGTGAAACTCAGTATTACGTACCACACACGCTATCGAGGAAGGTTGCGATTGCGTGTAATTCAAGGCAAGTCAAGGATGAGTGTTGTGCAAGCTCCTTTTGGTGTAGCGTATAACACAAGACATTAGTAAAATAAAAAAGAATATTTTTCATAAAATCTCGGGCTGTTACAATTTGTGATAACCAATTTATTTATTTTAATTCCCTAGGATATGTTGATGATTATAACATAATTAAAGTCTATATGATATTCTAGTTTGGCTCAGTTATGTGGAATTGTTCAAAAGGGTCATAAAAAAAATTTCATATGTTTCTTTCACTCAAAACCCTAAAATTTACATTGTTTGAATTGTCAGACGATTTGGGAGGTGTAATTTCAATTCTATGAATATTATATAAAATAAATATATGTATCATAGGTTTCCATATAAATTAGTATCCACCAGTTATAATTTTATTGAGACATTCCATTTCAATGAACCATTACATCTATTGTGAAAAAATATTAATAAATGTGATTCCAATTTTCATAGAGTGATTTATTATAATGATGATGCTATAAATAAAAATACTATGTTTATAACGACTATTGATATATGAATATCCAATATGTATATTTACATATACGTAATATAATTGCAGTAGGAATAAATAAATGTACACAAAAATTTTGATTGAATGGATTCTAAATTGAAGTAATCTCATAATGAATAATTTGTGTAATAGAGATATCAAATATCATTTTTCATGAAATCAAATACGAAATATCATAGATGACATGATGTTTGGATGAATAAACACATAACCAATCAAATCTCAACGATTTTTATTTTTATAATATTATAAATTTAATTATAATTATAATTATAATTATATTTATATTTATAATTATGAGAATATGTGTATAAATAATATTTAAATAATTAAAAAATTAATTTATATTGTATTTTTATTAAATATACTCATATTTATTATAAACCATGTTTTATTAATAAATATATAAATAATTAATATGAAAATATATATATATTTGTTATAATATATATAATTATATTTGTAATATTTGTAATATAATAATCATTATTAGATATATAATACTAAAAATGACATGATGATAATTAATATAAAATTATATTTAGAAATTCTATATCTAAGTTTACCGACATAATAAACAGTAATTAATTCTTTTAATGTTCAATTATATTTTACATTGTAGTAAACTATTATTATATTCTCACTAAATTACATAATTCAAAAAAAAAACATAACCCTTTTTGTAAATTATATTACACTTCTTATTACAATACCAACCTATATAGAAATCTCTAAAAACAATTCTAACTAGAAGTCCCCAATAATTAATTATATTTCTTATAAACCCCCTTATGATAATATTTTACTAGAAATACCTTTAAAAAATTATCCTCATCACCATTAACATAAAAAATAAATAATTAAAAAGTTAAATATAAATATCTAATCTATATTAAAAGAACCAAGTTGCACAAATGAAAAAATCATTTTACATTAAAAAATATTTATTAATGTATTTATAGTTAATATATATATATAACGTGTTAGATTTGAACATCTATTGATATAAATAAAAAGAAACACAAAACCAATCTTAATATAAATATATTATAAAATTATATATTTTTTAATTTTATTTATTATGGAGGAACATATTCATCCCTAGAACAATATATTCAATAAAAAATTTTTATTTTTATTATATACTATATATTTATAGTTATAACAATATAAGAAAATAAAATTATTATAATTTTTATAATATAATATTTATTCTACTGAAATGATCACTGAAAATTATTAGACTCTTTTTCTAATTTAAAAAGGACTTCAAAGGTCAATTAAGGTGCATATCAATTGGATTAAATATAAACACATGCCTTATTGATAGAAAATAATTAAAAGATATTAAATTCAAGAATTTATTCACAATATTTATTATAAAGTCATTTTCTGAATAAATAACTTCTTGTTTATGGTATTCCACTTTTCATTTAGAGATCTACTTCTTACTCCGTAATTATGATAAAAATATCAATGGGAAATTTGAATTTCACCACCTACACATGTTGTAATATTTATGATTCAATGACTATAGTTAAATAAACATTCTATAAGATAGATTGAATACTTAACATTGTAAATCTTTTGAAATCATAGAATTTAAAATACTCTATATGGAATTATGATCTTCCTGGTCCTCATTATTCATAATTATTAATCCTAATTAAAATATACATTTTTTAATGACATTATTATGGAAATTTTTTAGATATTATATAATTATATGAATTATGATTATTTTTTATATAATTTAAATTTTAGAATAATTTAAGGAAGAATATTTATTTTTTGACTTCAAGAATCAAAATAATTCCAAAAAATTATAAATTAGTATTTTTTAATATTTTGATGAATAAAGTACAAAATATATAAGAAATTTTACTATGTGAAGCATAAGTATTACACCACATTCCATGAATATGATTCAATGTGATAATTTGATGAATTATATATTGTATTATAAGGAAGAATGGATTACACCACAACACATAGGTGATCTAATAGATGAGGAAATGAATATGGAACCATTACATAGTAAAATAGTGATAATTGAACATTGGATTTCACATAATTTTTGACCATAAATAATATTTTATCCTAGAACATGGAACATGGATGAATTAAAAGTTCTTACAAAATGATATCAAATTACTATATATATCTTAAATAGTGTATAAATTATATTATGGTGATATAGAATATTAATATTGATGGAATACTATTGAGATATTGTTATACGATTTATAGATTTGATATATTTCAACGAATACTATTTCATAAATCTATAATGGGAGATATATAAAATTCAATAATAATTGTAAATTTAAGATCAATTGATAAAATTTAGTAGGATAATTTGAGATAGAATAATAAAATTAAACAGATAAAAATATATGGATATTTTCACTGTCTTATAAATATTTAATTATTTCCATTTTGATAGAATATTCTTGGAACATTTCATTTTTTAGTGAGGTATTGAATATATAATACATGGTTCTACAAAACTCATGAAAATATTATTCAACAAGAACACTTCTCTAATTCTATTGATGACTCCCTTTGCTACATTAATATTCAATTAAGTTTTATAGTTCAATTGTTTCTAATTATTCAATTGGTGATTAGGTCTTTAGTTTTTAATTATAATTAGTCAAATTAATGGATTTAAAATAAGGATTTGGAGGATGGGTACATATTGGTAACACCTGGTTATTATGTGAGACCCCTGGAACCCTGAGAATGGATTGAGTGAATCATGGTGTTGAATAATTCCAAAACATCAACTTATCTATCAACTTTAAGTTAATTGTATTCCTATACTGGTAGATACTTATATCACTATATCACTCAACGAATACTTTTAATGAATATTTATAAATAACATAGAAAAATCTATACTCATAAGTATTTAATTTTTTTTACTAGGTTATCCTACATTGGCCTATATACAAGGACTATACATACAATGATAAGCTATTATATCGGCATAAACTATAGTCTCAATATTCAATGGATATATGTTTATACATTTTTAACTCCATGCTATGTATCACTATTCTTATAATAGTTTAACAAGATATCATTTCTCACCAAACAGTTACACAATCTTCTTTTACCTCAACAGAATAATTTGAAAGGGAATACTTTGTAAAACATATTTCTCTTTTCATAATAAATATAAATATGATATTACCAACAACATAAATATCATTATGTTATATATCAACTATGTTAAATTTTTGGCCACTTATTAAAATAATATAATGATTAAAAATTTTCATTCATAGAGTCAAAACATTTATCTCTAATAATAAATTTTTATTAGAAACAAATTATTTAATATGAACATGATATGTTAATAAAACACCATGAATTATGAACCATTATTGACAAGAAATATTTATTTCATGTGTGATTCTTGAATATATCTTACCATTTTGGACTTACCTAGACTAATATATTGTCATATTGTTCCACCCCAATCCTGCGTCCAATGGGCCTAAGACAGATGATTATCACTATAAATGAATATCATAACATGGTGGCACTATCCTATAGAAACATAAATAAAACCAGAAATTTTTGAATCCTAAATTATCTAATAGTGATTAATGTAATTGTATATTAATCATATAAACATTAGTAGATAATTCATTCATTATAAAAAACATCAATAACAATTCAATAAGGAGGAAACATGGAAGTGATGATAATTACAATTTAAAAATATCCCACTGAAAATAAATACCCTTAACAGGTTGGAAATAAATATCCTCATCAAAATAACACTAACAAAAAATATTATACATATTTTTTACAATTCAGTTCAACTAATATCATTGTTCCTAAAAGTTACATCCTCTATGATCTCCCCTCAACTAAATTTTTTTCACCAGAACACATCACATTCTTCAATGTGTTCCTATGTATGGCTGAGAATAGAAAAGATATATATGAAAACCTAAAAGAAAATGAATATATTAAATAAAAATTCTGAATATAAAAGATGGAACACAAATATACTTCATGGATAAAGGAAAACTATGCTATAAATTCGTTCACATTGTAGACATGTTTCATTGAAATAATATTTATTAGAAAATAATGATTCCTAATAAATTATAAAGTTCAAAATAAAATAACATCCATTAATCATGAATTCTATGTAAATATCCTAAATCCATAGTGGGGGATTGAAATATCAAAGAGGTAGGGATGTAATTACAGGGATTATAGACTCTTTGTATAGGATCCATAATTTTATGGGGATATGTAGTTCAATCAAGGGACTACCACCACCATAGAATGAGTACCCACACCCTATCTCAGGGGAGAGTTACTTACACCAATATACATACCAGGGGATCATTCGGTTTCATGAGGGATGTAACCTACGATGTTCAATAACACCATATAAAAATATGGGAACCATGACCAGGTCATTGAGGGAGTAATATAATTTATACTATTTTCAAGATATATATAACATATCAAGATTTTATTAATTGGGGTGTACTCGAACCCATGACTACTCTAATTATTTAATGGAATAAAGTAATTTTCCATTATGATGCTATCATATTAGAAAATTACATATCATATAAAAAATATTCATATGATGAATAAGTCTCCAAAATGGGGATGTACATGGGAAAAATTATAGAATGTTATATTTTTTTGAATAATTCTAAAATATTAGTGAGAAGATGAATCCCCATATTGGATGGTGCTTCAGTAAATATGGTGGCCCATGTGCATGCCAGATTGAATATCAAAGGGGGATCGTGGATCCTATACTTTATATAGATTCCAATACACGGGGAAAGAAAGTGGCATATGGATATCATGAACATTTCTACACAAAAAATCAAATAACAGTGAATCCAATGCACGCTCTACCCAACCGACTGATGGATTGGATTCATTAGTGAGGAAATACTGTAGATATTCATATGTATCGTATATTCATGTCCAGCATAGATGTCTTCAACAACCTATTAACCTCACTTATCTTTAGACATAGGACATACTCCCACTATGCCTAAAGCCAAAAATGACTAGACTAATGTAATGACCTTGTTTGACATCTTAATGACCAATTTTAACTTCACAATATTCTGATACATAAACAAATTATATATCCATATTTGCAAAATCCAATGTTCATGACAGTTTCCATCTAACTACTTCACATTCCCCCTGATAAGAAACCCTAGCCCCCAAAAATGTAACATATCTTACTTAAGAAATAACATGTAGTTTCATTAGCTATCTAAAACAAATTTAGTCTCTTAAAACTGCCATGTCCACTTGATTTTCAAAATACTCTTGTTTCACCTACCTTGAAACCATTATATACATGATTCATTATTCTAAAATCATAAGAGTGTCCATTGAGCATGTAAATGGGCCTTAACAAGTCCAATCTGTACCATTAGTGATTATAGGTGGGGTGGAGATAGAGGGTGAATAGGGGAAAGGCTATGTCTTAGTGATAGGTGGACTAGATAGACACCCCTTTGAAGTCCACTACTAGAATCAGTGATAGAACAACAATGAAAAACCACATTTTCAAAAATAAATTTAGTTGGGGGGAGGGGGTTTTTGATTTTCAAAACACCAAACATCATTCTACATTATGCATCCAATGAATAATTAATTAGATAGAAAAAATTAAATAATTTTAAAATTAATCATTAAAACTGGTTTTTCTACCATAAATATAATAATCATTAAATATATATGAAGAGTAATGAAAAAATAATAAAAATATCTAAAAAACATCTAAAGAGTCTAATCAAACATTAAATGAAGAAATGAATAATCACGATGAGGTCTAGAAACCAATCGTATATTATGATTATCACTCAATAACATTAGAATATTTTGGGAAAATTGGTCACATATATTCTAATGTCATTAATATCAATGAATTATTATCATTTATGACTATATGACTCAATTTTAACTATTAATTTCCTAATTTAATGTATTGGGTATTAATAGATAAAAAATATTTGGATACATTGTGATATAATATTTCTTTTTTAGGGTTAACCATGAATCTCAAATCATGACGACCCATTTAAGGATAAAATATTTATTATCATAAAAAGATAGGAACTCCCTCATGAAAGGATGATGAACAATAGAAATACTTAGTAGATGGAATGTAATGTGAATACCAAGATCAACAAAAATTCATATTCTTACACATTGAATAGAATACATGTATATTTTAAAACCTTCAATAAATATTACTTAACTTATTATGATCAATATAGAATATGGGATGTGTGAATGAGATGAAAGATGTAGTTTTAGTCGCAATGGTTGTCATCAAATATTTTTTTATTTCATTTCTAGATGTCCTCCCTAGGGAAATTTCTATGAAGGCATCCTTTGTAATCAAATAAAAATTTATCATTATAACCATAATGAAGATGATTATTTCATATTCGATCCTCAGGGTCAGAATATTAAATTTTTAAAAAATGTTTTTCCCTTTACATTTTATACCATAATCCCCCCTGATGCATATTGTAATGACCAATAATTATATCAATTGAAATTAACCAATTATAATTTTTTCATATAGTATAAAGTAGAAATTATTATTAAGAAAAAAAATAACATCATTATAAATGAATAATTATTGAAAATTGTATTTCATAAAGTTAATGATCATATACTAAAGGAATAATAACATGACTTTTGGAATACTAACATGACCCATATAACTAGTAAAACAAAAAATTGAATAGTAACCTAACCAATGAATGTATAAATTAAATTTATCCATATTATATGTGAAATTAATATATAATTACATCATAGTATAAGTAAATTAATATTTTAAGAATGATTAAATAATTGATAATTTTTTTGTACGTAATAAAAATGTAATTATAATTTTGTGACTAAATTAATAATATTAAATAAATTAATTTTTTTATAAAATGTATTGACAAATAATTTCTTTATTTATTATTATTATAAGACAATTTTATGAGACCTGACTTATATTTTAGAGTGGTTTATAAAATCAATTAATATTATCAATACATTAAATTTCAAGAAAATTTCGATTTTAATTGAAAACGTTTTTCTCATATATAGTGATTTATTATCCTAAAATGGAGTTAATTTTATAATTATAATTTTTATAAAATGGTTAGGGTGATTTTTTTGTATTTTTCTGAAATACATTATTTTTGAATTGTAAAATGCAATAATTTATGATAAATGATAAATACATGAATTATGAATTCAAAGATGCTGTATGGATGATGTAAGCCAAAAATATAGAGCTATCATTAATTATTTTAATAATTTTGATGAAGAATATAAAAAATTGATAGTATTGAGCTAATAAAATAAGTTATTGTGTAAAATAATGGGAAAACATCCCTCTCCTCCACTATATATACCTCCCCTCACTACCTCATCTCCCAACACCTCTCATGTCATGACACATTTAAAAATTCTTCACAAATATCCTCCAAATCCCCTTCCCCTCGACCATGAGATTTTTTTATTAATGAATAAAATTCTTCCCTTTAGGAGGTTGTCATGAAGAAGGAATCAAGAGGTAAAACCTTCTTCCTTTTCTTTTAATTTTTTCAATGTTCCATTAATTTCTTTTTCTTTCTTCACCTACACTCTTCCATATTGTATGATAAATCTATTACCTTAAATATTTTATAATTATGTTATTATCATCCAATAATTAATCATAATCTCTCTTTTCCACTCCTTTTATAATTTAAATGAAAACATCAATTGTGATGTGTTAATTTTTAACATTCAAGAATGCAAAAATTCTCAATTTCCACTACCATCATAAAGGCTGGTCATTAAAACCTATTATCGTTGATAAATAGTATATTATAATTATTATATATTATGTAATATTCTGCAATCATTATGTAAAAATGATTTTTATTTATAAAAAAAGTGGTTTCATTGTGATCAACAACCGCCAAAATAGACCTTAATGATTATCATTAGTTTTTTTGTCATATTATTCATCCTCATACCGTAAAACCAAATGATATAAAAGACCATTTCAAAAACTATTTGACCATTAATAACCTATAAGTTCAGTTCTGGATAATTAAACCACCTTAAATAATCTTTCGTACATGTGTACAGGTAAACAAATCTTGAAAACCCAGGAATCCAATTCACCCAAATGATGAAATAGAATCTCTTAACCCATAAAAATCCACTAAATAACATAATAAAGTTATAATAAATAAAATATAAGTAAAAAGGGTTCTATAATTGTTAATAATTGAATATAATTTCATTACCCAGGAAATTAAGATAAAATGAAGAACACATTCAAACATAATATAAGGAATTCTACCTGAACCTCCATTATTCATTTGAGTAATTCATTGCCACTTTCTAACTAAAATAAATTATATTTTTATTTAAATTTTATAAATGTTATTATATTTTTGAAAACTCATTATTCAATATCCCTTCATCCTTCTTTTTTGTGTGGATATACATGTTTTTAAAAGGTTCACTATGCAATTCGTCTCGATAAGAATGCCCGATTTAAGGGAACATCCTGAATTCTTAACCAATTTCACGAGCACTCTATAATAAATTTTAAGCAACCATTATTTTTATAAAATCACTCATTTTCTCATGAATATGTTTTTGGTTCATATATGGTTTTATATAAATGATTATTTAATTTTCTTCTTTAAATTCATTTTAATATTTTCCCCCAACCTCAAAAAAATGTTTTAATTATAACGTTTCATAAAAAATATTTTTACATTTTTAACATCAGTTTGATATTATTAATAATTATATATTCCAATTTTCATTTATGAATATCCATTCATGATTTAATTCCTCCCTTTAATAGAAACATGTATGATATTCCCATTTATTATATGTTTAATAGGATTATGATTCCCAAAATATTCAATGGGTAATAATTATGTTTAGGTTTTATTTCTTATATATGTTTCATTATGTGGAAAACATATCCTTGAAAATTCAACGATGGGTTGGCCAAGATGTCTCTCCAATTTATTGGGTACTATTTAGTTACAAGAGACATTATGTGAAAGGGACTTGGTGGTTATCCCTTACTCATTCTCCTATATTTGTGACGGTCTTGGTGGTTATCCTTTACTTGTGGTCTTCTATGTGAAAAAATATATAAATTTTGTAAGAGTCATGTTTTATATATCATAAAAATTACTATTAATCAATTATTATATGATCGCATGCTCTGATTCATTATATTTATTCAAGTTCCTTGAATTTTTTTATCATCATGTTATTACTTTTACACTATTTTATAATTTTTATTTATCATGTTTATTACCTCACTAAACATTTATCTCGTCCCCTTTTTCATGTTATCTACTGGTTATCCAATGCCGGTGTAAGTCCCAATGAATGTTAGGAGCTATTTATGATGATTAAAAAAGAGATATTCTTATTTTTCAATCATGTTGTTAAATTATGTAACTAATATCCATGACCCTAGACATTCAAATACTTGTATTTTAATTTGATGTTTAATTATGATTAAAATCATTTAATGATACATGTAAAGGTGTAGGTCAGTATTATTTGTATAAAATGAAATGTTTGGTTATTTCTATGAGTAGTAATAGAGAACATTTGTGAAAATATTAGGGAAAATACTATGTCTACAAAAACATCACTAAATTCTGGTAAGTATTGAGTAGTTGGTTTATTGAGAAATTTAACCCTATGTCGACACTACAAGTTGATGTGGTTCTGAAATAGATTTAACATGGACTAATAAAACCAAAAAAAATTGTTTTGGCTAGACTCGGTGTGACCTGATACATGACATTGGGCCTTACAGTGTAACTAGTTTGACAATCCCGGGGGATATTCTTTGGTAAATTCATATGCTCATTATGAACCATTATTATGGGAATAAAAAAATTCCCACAAGAATTTATCTATGGAAACAAATCATAGATAACCTTTATTTAAACTTATAGAATCAAAAAATAGGGTATACATTTCCTTTATAGGTTGATCCCTTTATGTATAATATTTCCATTTATTATTATTATTTGACAAATATTCAATCCCCAAAATTTCACATTATATTTCTTAGATAATGGTGACAAATTGATGATGTCATTCCAATAATGAATGTGACAGAAATTGTGATGAATTATATAATGATATTCCAAATATGAATGGAATAGGTTCTCAAAATTGTTTGACAAAACTTTATCTACTAGCTCATATTATGACTAATAATTTCAATAATGTAGAACACCCTACTTCTCCATGTAAAGTGAGATTTTCCATAGAATCATTCATATAACAAACGAAATCCAGGTTTAGTAGATCATCTGATCCACTTCCCATGGAACAATGTATTAACTCCATTGAAAAAATTGTAGTTTTTCGTATAATATTCAAAAGAATATAATGTTTTGTTGACTGTCATTGTATTTTTTGGGGAAGCTAAATAGTAGTGGACCCTGATAAAAAATTCAATGTCCATGGAGGAAACTGATTATTTATAATAATTGAATTTCCAGAAAAAAAATTCAATAAATATTTTCCCCAAACCCTCCTTTTCAATATAGGAAGATAGTTTCTCAGAGTTATATAGAAGAAAGATGAGTATATTGGATAATATGTAGAAAAGATTATAATTATTGTTGGATATACCTATGGATGTGTAATGAACATCGAAGGAATGGTGGATAACTTCACTAGGTGACTACAGCTGATTCTATGAAAATCATTGAAAATTTGAGTCATTGATAGTTATGGCGAGATATTTCATTATTCCATCAAGGATGAAATATTGATCGAAGACACTAACTGATCTCTTAGACCTAGATAAAATAAGAGAAAATAGAGTCTATCATGGGTGTCCAAGAAAATAAATCACACAATGGAAGGAATATTGAATATTCTATATGTCGAAATTGTAGGAAGATGCATCTTAATAACTATCTAAATGGATCCAAGAAATGATTCATATGTGTATCAATGTGGTATATATCTATGAACTACTAAATATACATGAGGAATTCCACTAATTTGGAAGATGAAAGGAATGTTTAGATCAACACTCAGCCTATAGTGTAGTGTTTCAACTATAGAGATCATTGAAATTTTCCAAATAAATGCCCAAATCACAATGTTGTAGGGGGTAATCAATAAGAACCTCCAATGAAACAAGGAAGGGAATATTCTATCACTACAGCTGAGCTTGAGCCAAAAAATGATGTGATGATATGTTCTCTAATTATTCATTCAAGAATAGAAAATGTACTACAATATTATGCTTCTACGAATTCATTCGTATATTTCATGTTTATTAAAACTATTTAAAGAACAACTCAAAATATTAACATTGATTTATCTATAAAAACTATTGGGAAGATTATTTAATCCAAATTACATAACCCTACCTCAGTTAATGGTTCTGGAATGAACCTTTTATAAAATATTTTCTTACATCATTCGATAGAATTTGATGCTATTTTTCATGAATTGGAATGAATTATGAAAATCCAACATCAACTATCAAGAAAGAGAGATCAATCTTCACATCCAAATGCGTCCTCTAATTCATTAAATGTGTAAGGAGGAATATGAATATACTATAGAATCAATATATCATGTGTGGATATTACATTATCTCACTCAAATGATTGAGAAAAATGAGGTGATAATGCTCTAAGACATGTCTATCGAGAGGGATTTTACTCATTTATTCACTATAAAATTCATTGGTCTTCCACCTAATCATGAGGTTAATTGTCAATAGAACATATTCCTAGATATCAAAATATATTGAATACACCTTTCAGAATTGTGACCCATGATATGTAAGAATTGAAGAAGTTGATAATGGGGAATCTGGACATGGGGTTTATATGCCCATGTTCTTCCCAATGGGGTGCACTAGTCCACTCCCAAGAAAAATTATGGGTCATGGATATCGTACACTGATTATTGTGAGCTCAATAAAATCACAATAAAGAATAGGTATCTACTTCCTTGGATAGATGAGTTGTTCTATCAACTACATGGAGTCAGTTATTTCTCTAAGGTTGAATTTCGGTAAGGATAATACCATTTAATAGTGAGGAATGATTATATTACCAATAAATTCTATAGAACAAGGTATAGACAATAAGATTTCATAGTGAGTTCCTTTAGACTCAGTAATTCACCCAAAAATATTCATGGAATTAATGAATAATTTATTTAGGGATTACCTATATATATTTGTGGTAGTCTATGTGTATGATATTCGATAGACTCAAAGAGAAATCATGAACATGAAGAGAATTGAAATTTTGTGCTAAGGATATTAATAAGGGATAAAAATTACAAATAGTAATGTAAATGTGAGTTTTGGATTGATGAAATATCATTCAGGGGGAATGTTATCACCATTAATTTATTATATGTGGCCCCTTCCATGTCAATGGAAATCAATGAGTGGACCATTCCATCATCTATAATAGAGACCCATAGATTCCATGGAATATTTAGGCATTACAAATTATTTTTAAGAATATATAATTATTTTCAAACCCAAAAACGAAGATGACATGGAAGGGAATTAAATTTTTTATACATAAGAATGTGAGTTAGGAATTAAGGATCTAAAAAATATTCTTATCACTATGAAAATACCCACACATACAAAAAATGATGAACTCATTGTGGTATAAATTGATGCATAAAAATGGGAATATAGTGTGTGCTGATTCAAAATGTTTTGGTGATAACATATTCACCATCGATGAAGAATATTCCTGAAAAAACTTATCCCACACATGATATTGAGTTGGAAGCAATGATATTTGCGTTTAATATTTGGAAGTTTTGTCTTTATGTAGAGAAGTTTGAGACATATAATAAGCACAAGAGTATAAATTATATATTCCAAAAGATGTAACATAATATAAACCAGTGAAGATGGTACGAGCTCATCAAGAATTGAAACATCTATGTCCAATGACATACTAGTAATTAAAATATGGTAGCATATACATTAAGTAGAAAGGATACTTCATCATTATCAGTGATGAGGATTGAGAGGGATCCAATAATCATAGACGTACAATGGTTGTACATGAGAATTTTTAATGATGTAACACCATCAATCATATCTAATTCTATATCCTATCCATAAATTATGGAAAAAAATAAAGGATTCACAAAAAAATGACGTGTAAATTCAAGAAAAAGGTGAAATCTATCATGAATTTTGCATCCTCCGGGTTAATGATCATTGAGGACTGAGTCATGAGAATTGGGTCACGATGTTGTGTATCATCTAGTATAGAGATAAAGAAATAGATTATTAGTGTCATACAATTCTCAAACATCTTTATTCCCCCAAGGAGCAAAAATATGTATCAAGATCTCCAGAAGAACTTTAGTGGGACAATATGAATATGGATATTGCTGAATATACATAAAGGATATTGGTATGTCAGCAAGTGAAATATTGAATGAACAATTATAATGGGATGATGCATCCATTTTCCAAAACCTACTTTGTTGTGGGAGAATATGAACATGGACGTTATCACTAGACATTCAAATGTATCTAGAGGAAACAATGAAATATAGGTTATTATGTGACGTCTTAGAAAGATATATAACATTTTCACAATTATATATGGATTCTAATTGGATTAACATTCCCAAATATATATCAATGAAGTGGTAAGGCCTAATGGAGTACAACAATTTATTATATCTAATCGAGATCTGAAATTAACGTCAATGCTATTGAAAAATATCCAATATTGTATAAGCATTGAGCTAAACTTTAGAATGACCTATAATCCACAAACTAATGGCTAGTTAGGTGGAACTATTTAGACACTAGAATAAATGTTGATATGGTGTTCCATGGAATTCAATCGAATATAGAAAGAACATATTTCTCTTGTTGAATTCTCATACAACAAGAATTTATTGTCGAGCAGCCGAATGGATCCATATAAATTTATTTATGGGAAAATGTGAAGAACACAAGCATGAATGGATAAAGTTAGTGAATGTAAGATGATATGACCTAAAATGGTCTAATAAATCAATGAGATGGTGAAAACCATTTAGGAGTACATCGAAGTAGACTAAATTCGACAAAAGAGAAATGCAGACAGTTATGGATATGACTTAGAGATTGAGGTTGGAGACATATTATTCCTAATCATATCTCCATGGAATATGACCATTATATTTGGGAATAAAGGGAAGCTAATTCATAGGTACAGTTACCACTTCATGATATCATATCATGGTAGGGATATAGCCTATCGACTATCACTTCCACCAACCATGTCTCACGAACACAATATATTCCACATATCAATATTTGGGAAGTACATAACAGATCACTCACGTGTAATAAATTCATATTTGGTATAGTTGGAAAATAATCATTATTACGCGGAGCATCAAATGACGATTATGGAAAATAAAGATAATGTTATAAATAATAAAAATACTCACCTAGTCAAAGTACTATGGTGTAGCCATAAGTACTAAGTGGAAAAATGGGAACCAGATGAAGCGATGAAAGAGAATTACCCACACCAATTTTCAACATAGAATGTAAAATGAAATTTCAAGGCTAAAATATACAATGGTGGAAGAATGCAATGTCCCTAAATTCTATTAATGGAAATCCCTTATTTATAATTATTTCGTATAGTATAATCACAGAAAATAAATATTAATAACACAAAAAGACATTATAACGGAATAATTATTAAAATAAAAGGAATTTCTAGATGTTAAGGACCATATAACAAAGGAATAGTAACACAAACAATAGAATAGTTACAATACCCTAATAAATATAAAACTATAAAATTGAATGGTAACCTCTGAAATAAAATCATTAATAAAATTTATCAATCTAATAATTGAAAATTTGACATAATTATTTCATTATATATGTAAATAATATTTTATAAATTATTAATTATGTATTGGTGTTTTTCTTAGTCGTAAATATTTAATTACATTTTCATAAAAAATTTATTAATTTAAAGGAATATTTTGTTTCGAAAAATGTATTCATAAATTAGTATTGTAATTTTTTTTTATAATAAGATAATTTCTTGAGAGCATCGTTAATTTTGGAAAAGTGTTATACAATTAGGTAAACATTAAAAATGTATATTTCCATGTAAATTATGGTTTAAATTGAAAATTAAATTACTAATACATAGAAATTTATTTTAAAATTTTAGATTTAATTTTGGAATTCAATACGTTTAAAATGGATAGGTTTATTTTTTGGAATTTTTCTAAAATACATGAATTTGTGGTGAATAGTAAAATAAAAAAATTAATGATAAATGATGAATACATGAATAATGGATTTATAGATGATTAATGGATGGTGTAAGACCAAAATATAAAACTATATTATTTATTTTAATAATTTTTTAATTTTCATAATATTCATATTCATTAGACAAAATTTAAAAATATTGAGTAAAATAATTTGAAAACACCCCTCTCCACAATTATAAATACCACCATCACCACCACTTCGCCTCAAACCTCTCACGCCTTGATCCCAATAAATATTCTGATCAAATCTCTTTCCAAGTTTCTTACCCCCATCTAAGAGAAATTTTTATCAATATAATACAATTTCTAATCTCCTAAGGAGGATCTCAAGAAGACAAATCAAGACATAAAAACCTCTTCCTTTTTATTTAAATTAATTTCAAGTTCCATTATTTTCTATTTATATCCTAACCTCCCCAATTCTAAATGGTAAAATTACTCCATTACCATTAATAAATTGTAATGTTTTTATGATAATTGAAAAATTCATTATCATCTATCATTCCCCCTCCATTTATACAAAAAATGAAAACGTCATCTTTGATGTGTTAAGTTATCACATTCATGTATGATAATGTCCCCAATTTCTATTACCATCTCCATGGATGATCATTAAACAATGTTTATATATTCACTAGATTATAACATATTTATTATATCTTATGTAATGTTCAACAAATATTTTTTACACATGTTATTAATTTATAACACAAAATTAGTTCGGTGTGATTGAAAACTGCAAAAGTAAACCCAAATGATTATAAATAAATATTTATTAAACGAGTCATCCTCATTCCCTAAAATAAAATGATATATGAGACCGATATAACCTTTTAATGATCAATAATAACATATAATTTCTATTTTTTATATTTATCTCCAATTTATATGATATTTTTTACATTTATACACGTAAACTGATCAGGAAAACCAATGAAACCAATGCTCACAAATGACGAAATTTAATCACATAACCCCCTAATAAGTCCATAAATGTACACAATAAGGTTATAATAAATCATATACATATATAAAGGTTTTTTTTGAAATATTATTTAATTAATTTAATTCTATTATCCTCATCACTATGATCAATTGAAAATGTCCTTTGGACATATTTTAATGGATACTACCTGAACCTTCAATTTTTTGTCGTGTTATTCTATTCTCTTTTTACACAATTTAAATATAAATATTAAAATATTTTAAATTTTGTGTATATATTATAGACTCATGTTTCAAGATCCATTCATCCTTATTTTTCAATGATATAACTTTTTTTAAAAGGATACCTATTGAATTCTTCTCCATAAGTAAGATTTATTTAAGGCAACATCCAAAAATCATACAAAATTTATAGTGCACTATATAATTTGTTTTAAGACGGCATTATTTATTTATAATTAAAAATTATATTATGAAAAAATTATTGGTTCACTTAATTATTTATATAATCTATTATTCCCTTATTTTCCTTAAATTCCCTTTAATATTTTTCTTAAACCGCACTAAAATGTTTTGCTTCTAATGCTTCTAGAATAATATTTTTACAGTTTATAAATTATATTTGACATAGATAATTATTATATATGAATATTTTCCTTTATTGATGTTAATTTATGATTTAATACTTGACTTCAAGTACACTTTGATGATACACACATTTATTATGATTTATTACATGATTATGACACCAAATTCATTCAATGGGTAACCATAATGTTTCTTTGTGATTTCAAATGCATGATTCATTATGTGGAAAAAATATTAATGAACATGTTGTTTTGGGTGTTATCAAATAGAGATCTAATGAATTGGGATGTTTTTATCCTCATGAGACGTTATGTGGAACGGTCATGGTGGTCATCAATGACTCACGTTTCTCAATGTGTTATAGTTATGGTGGAATGCCTTAACTCATGCTCCAAAATGTGTAAATATCCCTAACTCATACTGAATTCATGTTTTATGTTATTTACACATTACTATCAATGAATTATAATATTATTCCATGATATGATTATTTATATATAATCATGTTCCATGTCTGATTTTATATCTTTATGTTATGCCTTCTATCCATTGTGATATGCTATATTCATATAATCAATCATGTACTGGGATTTTAGATCATTCCTTTATTTATGTTATTCCCTTGTTATTCGATGATAGTTTATGACCTTATTGGATATTAGTACCTCTTTTGATGATTAAATAAAATATGTTCCTATATTGGAGTCATGACGTTGATTTGTATATATAGTCTACATGACACTAGACTTTACGATCCTTGGATTCTAATTAGTTGTATAATTATACATTAAATAATTTAGGGATATGTGTATAGTATATGGTATCTATACATAAAAAATAGGACATATTCATGGGGCAAGATGTCTATTAATGATGATAGTCAAACCCATGATGGTGTTCTCCACAATGGTCCTCCACACAGTGATATTGATTTTTGAAAATAAGTTCATCCCCATACTTAATATGTTTCAACATATCACTCATTTCTAGAGGCCTTTGAGAATATGAAACTATCCATGCATGATGATTTGTCTTTTAGATGATAAATTCATTCATATCCAAAATATATTACAAGGAAACAACTTTGGAAAAATTGAAATTTTCACATAGTTTTTGAAATAAATTTCACTTAATTATCAATAAAATTCAAAATTTTATGTACTTTTTTATTTATTTTTTTGTGATAAATATCATTTTAATATATATATTTTTAAAAAAAAAATTTAAAAAATGGTTTTGATTTTATTTATTAAATCTTGAAATATAAAAATATTTAATGAGTATGTATAAAAATGGCCAAACCTAGTAAGCTCTCAACATAAGGGGTGTAGCCATTGGGCCAATCATAATTAGTCAGCTAAACAAGAACACGTAAATGGAGATACTACAAATGTGGTTGGAGGAACATAGATCATGTATGTCATGCATGTAGGGACATAAATGAATGTTTCATGTGGATTGGGGTCATGAAATAGCGTGATTAAATCATCAATAGTGCGAGGTGGAAAATAATGGTCTTATGGGTCTTCCAACACACATTAAACATGACACAATTTGTGAAACAAATCCTCAAATTACATTGGAAATACCTGAAATTATTTATTGTGGGAAACATTCTCTCTTTGGGGAACTATGAACCTAATGAAATAGTCCATTTTAATAATGGATACTATGTTATATACCTTTGATACACGATGTTATGTATACGAAACTAACTACACCATATAACAACCCTGGAAAATTTATAAAGCGGCCAATGAAGCTTGAACTATAGAAATGACAATACAACAACAATGTGTACATGGCATAGTCAATCTTGGAGAACTAATTAGGGAAACTAAATTATAAATGGACTATCCAAAATGTCATATCCCATGTTTCTAATAAGAAGAATAATGAAGTCTCACATCTAGGGAAAATGTTGTTCTAGGTATGTTTCTTCATTAGATGAAGATATAAGTTGAGGTGATCTCATGTGAAATAAATGAGGAATATAGAGAATTACTATGAAAATTTTAATTAACTAATTCATGGAAGGATGAAAAATGGGAGTGTGGAGAATTTTGAACATCAGGGATGGATTTATCCATGATACAAAAGTTAAACCATATCTAGTCAATGATATTATAATGAGAATGAGGTGTTTATATAATAAAAATTCCCTTTATTTATAGAGTGATTATTGACAAATTTTAAAATCATGAAACTGTGGGGAAATTAATATTATACAAGACTACATAGGGGGAGCTTCATGTCATTTATACCAATGATCCTTCAATCCAATTTCATTGAGGATAACAAGTCTCATAATAAAAAAAAATATGGTTTCAGAAAAGAATACAATTTTCAACAGGAAAATTTTACAAATTTAAAATTGATTAAATATATGAATTAATTCAAATATGATTGGGCCCAAACACACCCTCTTTCATATATACTAAAATATATATTAAATGGTAACTTATTACAGATGGAGTGTATCATATTCAATAAGTGGATAATTGGATGATTGGATGATCTAATGATTAGATGAGTAGAAAATTTGATAGAGGTGGAAAATGAAAAAATATTAAATATCAATTTTTAAGGGTGATAATTTTTATAATTATACGAGGAGGTTATAATGAAATTTGATCCAAAACTGATTCACTCAGGGGAATTACACCAACCTAAAAAATTATTGGAATCAAATAACAAAAAGTGTCAGTTGAAATAGGAGGATCATCCTTACACATCAAGTTGGTGTAATTTAATACATGTTTCCCCCTATTCCTATCAATATGTTTTAATAAATTTCTTATGTGGGTTATTTCAATAAATTAATTTATGCTAACAATGTTTCATGATTTTAGTTATTTTTTATACCCACTTTTATGTTTTGTAATCTATATATTAATATTTATGGGGTTGATTATTGTTAAATAGTGTGTTTGGATAGTGTATAATTGATAATAGAATATGATTACTATAAATGTGTTATTATTTAATGCCTTTTAATTATTTATTTTAATTTTAATTTCATTGAGTACTATTAAATGACATATCCATATATATGGTATTAGAGATGAAAATTATTGGAGGAAACCCAATTTTATTAAGTTAAATGGGATGTGAGAGATGAATTATCATCCACTTTTATATGATGATTAAACACAATTCATATATTATAGTAATATACATACCTTTATAGGGGAGTCAACTATATTTGGTTTTTATAGAATGTGATATGTGGCTACGAATGATATTCAAAGAAGTGTTGTGAAATTTATAGAGATTTATGAAATATTCTCTAGGTATAAAAAAACATTAGCTGATTATAAAATTATTAATTGAAAAATTTCAAAATATTCACTCCTCAAGTGATAGAGAAACTCATCTGGTAAAAAATTTATCCAATATGTTTTCTATCAGTTCCCCTTTATTTGAAATACCACCAGTCAAAATTTATATTTATGTTTACTATGTGAAATGATGTATTTTATGGACAATATAGATTTAATGAATTAGATCCATTTGGTCGATAACAACAATGAGAGGTGGATAATACCATTTTTAATGTATTTCACAATATTGGTGGATTAAAATTCAATCCACATGTTACATCAACTTCAATATCTATCCATTTCATCCCCACTAACTATACAAATAAAATCATCCTCAATTGATCTTTTTTCTGTATAAATTTTTTAGAGGAATCCCCTAAATTCACCATTATGGTTTCTAATGTTATATCCAATGATAAAAGGTATATGATTTCATTTGCAATCTCATGTAGTATTACATTTAATCAATCCATGATGTGTATTTATGAAAATTACACAAACTATTCCATAAAGTGGTTATATATTACTTATAATATTAATACACTATGAAAACAGATGAATAAGGGAGTCATATAAATGCACATTTTGAATGGATTAAACATTTTATATTCAAAAAATAATCATAAAAATTGATTATTATATATTTTGTTTTGGAGAATTTTAATAATTAAATTTTTTAGAAGAACCATATCACATTAATAACATTAGTAGTTATTATATGTAAAATATTAATAAGATACTAGGAAAGGGGAGAATAAAGTAACCTATGAAATAATATTATATTTTGAAATATTATGGAATATATACTTGAAACAGTTTAGTTAAAAAGTTCCATATTGTTATGGATGTGATAAAAATATGATATATATTATTAATATTATCCCATGGATTGATGAAAAGGAAAAAAAATTAATGTGTAATTATGTTCAATCATATTGAATAAAATAGTTAATAAGAATCATATATTGTACTATACTCTAGAAAAGAATAAATATTTAAGGATGAATTAATCATCTATTTATATTTCTAGTCCATGTGTTCTTCCATATGGTGAAAACTCAAATAGAGTATAATAGTCTTCCTTCTATTTGGTTAATATATGAAAACTAGTATCTAATGTCAACTCTCCTCTCTTCATCATAGTTTCAATTATATTTCTATCCAATTCAAACTCCAAATTGTGTTATTATTATTTAATTATAGTAATTTAAGATAAAATCACCACCAATGAATATTATACCAATTTTTCTCATGGGATTTACCCCTTCATACCACTATTATACAATATTGAAATTAGGTCAGTTCTGGAAAACATAATTTTTTAAATTTGATACAGTTAAAGAATTAAAATACATGGTCTGAGTGAATCAAATCCATGGAATTGTATATTAGTAGTGTTATTTTATAAATTCTATTGATTGTAAATACTTTTCTCTATAAAATTTATATTTTATATTTTAATATTAAGTTTTTCATTTTTCATTTATTATTTTAGATGATGTATTTTTTGGATTATTGTCTTGGGGAAAAGTATAAATGAAGTCACATATATTTCTGAAAATTAATATTTAATACGTATCCCAAAAAATAATAAATAATCGGTGAATTCCCAAGACAATGATGTGAGATTTTATAATTAGCATTGGAACCCACACCCAATGCATTCCTGAATGTGTGACCCCAAATAAAGGAACATGAGTTCAAGTGGGGATTGCATCTCCGGGAGACCATGTTTGTGGAAGATAATAATCAAAATGAAAAACCATATATAAGGCCCAAATTGAAGATCTATGCGGTGAAAATCCAAAATAGAGGTAAAATCATAAGTAGGTTCTTATTATGATTTATATTATGTATTTTTCAGGAATGAAGACATACTGTATGATAATGATGAAGAAGAATTGGAACCCCCCAATGACTAATAACATGTCTATGAGGATGTGAAATATATTTGAGCTACAAAAATCAAAGACTTTATTGGTGATCTTGAAGAAGTTACACTTCAAGAATAACAATAATAATTGATTTAAATTTAAATAAAAAATATAATTATATTGTTAAAAGGATCCCAAACACTGGAATTGGAAAAATGGGGTTTGTTTCGAGGAATGCAGATCATATGATAATCTATTATAATCATTGGGTTTATCCACTATAAGGTAATATCAACAATAAAAAGTTAGAATATAATAAAAAGAGGATGATCTATAGAAGATACATTCCATAAACTTTTAAATGGTAAATTTGGTTCAATAATAGATTATTGGTAATATAAAATACTCTCATTACTTGATTGATGTGTTAAGGATGATATTAAAAACCATAATAGAATTGACTTGAGTTTTGAAATCCTACTTTTTAATTACCATTTTGTATGACTTATTTATGACTATAGTAGAGCATGTAGTTGAATATCACCCAATGAACATTTTTAAAATTTATTTTCATACATCTAATTAAATAACAATATTATTTAATTTTAATGACCAAAAAGTAATATTTTTTTAAAGAATATATGGAAAAAATATTCAATTAGAAAGGAGATTAAGAATTAAATTATTCATTTATCTAAACTTCTCTATGTTTTTTAATCTTTGTAGACATTAAATTATGAAATGTGAGGAGACACTCTCTAGTTAATGATACTATTTTTCTCAATGACATATGAAACATTTTATAAAACCCTTGGTTCCATTTTTATATCATAATATAAATTAAATAGAAAATGAATGGTGGGAGTGTTTAATTATTATAGTGTAATATTTGAGTTTTAATTTCGGGAATCATGATATTTATTATTTGTCACAATATATGAAATTTCCTCCTCTAATTGAATAATTTGAATATTATATTCCTTTATAGATATTATTATAATCAGTACACATTGAATGATTTATTTTCAACAATAACATATTGTTTTATTTTTGACAGGCTGCAAGGATAATTTTTTCTTAATTTTCTTATTATATTTCATCAGGGATTCTTTGAAAATTTTCAATGTATGACAAATAATTATTCTACTAAAAATAAATATTTCATATATTCACAATGAAAATAAATCGAAAAATTCCTCGATTTTCCGATTTTAATTAATACCTACATTATTTAGATCCATGTTTATCCCTTGTGGACAAAAAATGAAAAATATTATAATGATCCACATTACAAGACAATTATATCCATTCTGACCATTACTCTAGTGTGTTTCATAATTAACAATGTAACAAGGCGGTGGGAATTCATATTTTAAAGGGATGTTTGTATTGAATGTAAAAAATATTAAGGATTGTTTACTAAGATTTCAGAGAAGGTTCCTTACAATAATCATTCTATTTATTATTTACTTATCTAACAAATAATGTTAAAAATAAATAAATTGTTGGTTGAGTTTTGAATGGTTTAAAATCACCATCTCAAGACAATGTAGTTTTAATATTGGTTGTGGGGGTGGATGCGAATCTTCTACGAGATTAATTTTTAATAAAAATAAAATTTTGTCAAAAAAATAAAATTTAAAAAATTATAGTTGGGAAATTAATTAAATACTATCACAATAATCATTGATTTTCTTTGAGGTTTTGGATGTTGGATTGTACACTTTTTGAATATTATAATGTCGTTGTAAATTATATATTATTATTAGACAATGTAGATTGATATAAAACATATTTTTGATAATTATTTTTAAATTCATTAATTAACCACCTCCCCATAACCTTAGATATTATTGATCCAAAATTGAAATTATTCAAGGATTTTAGTGTAATTGTTTTCCATTTCATGTTCAATTTTAGGAATATGTTCTCATGGAATGAGAAAATAAAATATATTTTAAATATAGTATTGAGAGAAGAAAAATAATTCCTAGATAGATCATGATTGCAATGATTCCAATGATATAATTAGAGTCTGAAATAGAATATAAGAGAGGGTCAATAATTTTCATTATAAAAATAAAATACATTATTTCCAGTGATGATTTTATTCATTTTTCAAATGTGAAATTTAAAAAAAAAACATCCATCCGTAGATAATAATTTACTCTTTCAATTTCTTATTTTAGATGATTCTAGAAAGGCAGAATTATTTTTCATTCATTGTGTAGATATATTATTAAAGAAAAACATTTATTAAGTTTAAGGGTTTTTATGGGTTCATATTTGTTACACATCTTAATTAATTTGTCTTAAATTCAAATTTTAATAGGTTATTTTTTAAAAATTGTGTTTTAAATATTTTTATGTGGTAGAATAATATTTTAGTTTTTATTATTTAAAGAAGAAAAAAATTAGGATTTTTTTTTATTTTTACAAGATTTAAGTGTAGTTAAAAAATTATAACTTTATTTTTAAAATATTTATCCACAAATATTATCAATAAGTCATATCTATCAGTACAAGGGATGAAACTAATAAATACACTGAAATATTGTTAGCCAATAATGAATAAATACATAGAGATTCTACTATGTTGGATGGAGGGAGCATAAACCACACATAGAAAATGTATTGAACATGAATGGGCACAAGAGCACACCAAAATAAAAGGGCTAGGTCTATAGAGTGACATGATGAAATATCCTCCAACGCGAGGTCATTCACAATAGTGTATTTGGTCCTCAAGATGCTATATTTCATGATGACTATTTGGGGAATGGGATTTCTTATATATAATTTGTATATGCAATAATAATTGATTTGAGATGATTCCATTCTCATGGGTCACAAAGGACATGTTGAAACACTATGTTTTGAGATGTGATTTTATGTTATCTCCCTTGGACAACCAATTAACCACATATGACTCTTTATTCACTAGATAAACTTCATGGATAAATTATTAAGTTCATTATATCCATATAAATCCACGAAAAAATATTCAAAATCCAGGGATACTGAACATATTTGACCATAGATCTCCAATCACATAATATAAAGATTCACTATGTAGTTATATGGGCATCATGGCACCAATTGATGGCTTAATGAATAGAGGTTCTATAACTCCATGAAAAATGCTTTAATATGGGTAAATCATCATAAGGAGAGACTGTATAATGAGAGGATCTCCTACATTCAAGGTAAGAATGATAGAAAACAACTATGACATAGTGTTCAAACTATGTTGTTGGAGAATGAAATAAATGTGACTACAATTTTTATATTTATGGAATGCTTCATCCTTATTACAGAAGCTATTCAATATTTATACATGGATATGAACACTATATGTTGGTTATTACAAAATAATTCAACAGAAGTAGAGGATGTTCCCTTAAGGGGCAGAGCGCAAGGAGGAGTTCCTCTACTGTCTAGGCTTTCCCAGTAGCCACTCCTCGACTTTGGGTTCGGCGACGTGGTTGGTTCCCCATATGGTTATGCATCAGGGTAGTGAAGGTGGTGATCTACGCCCGTTGATGCGATGGTACTCGGTGGAGTCCCATCGGCGGTGCATCGATCTACCTCCCCAAAGCGGTATCTGGTTTGAAATACCAGATCTGGTTAGAATTGTCATAGTGTGATGGCGATGTACGATGGTAGGGCTGTTTCAACGGTGGTTATGGCGGCATGGATCTGTCCAGCGGCGGGACCCTTCTGGCCTTCAGTGGCATCTCCCCTTGCGGTTTCAAGGTTATACTCCCCTCTATGCTTCTTCGGTGGATTCTCATCCCTCTCATAACATCTTCGTATGGTCTGGCTCATGCCAGATCTATTCGAGTTCGGTTTCGATTGATGCTGCAGAGTATAGGGGAGACTGGCATGAGGTGGTTTGTGAGTGGGTGGTGACCATTGAGGTTTTCTGACTACAGGGGGCCGGTGATGGCCTCTTGTCAAGGGGCACTGTTGTGGTCTGTAATTTGTGTTTGTGATGGGCACATGTGTGGGACTTTGGATCGCTTTTGTGGACACGTGTTGTTTAGGAATTTCTTTATCTGTAATTTGGTCATGTAATGAGTTCTATCTCTGGGCTTCGGGCTGCTGTATTGGTCTTTGTAGTGGGTTTATCACTCTAGATCCACTATGTGTAATGGGTTTGTTTTGTGTTTCTCTATTTTAATAAATGGTCTTGACACCAATCCTTATGTTAATTCAACACAAGTTGTAGTGATGTTTCCCATAATATTTCATGATCATCAAAATTTTGGGATATCAATGTGTGGCATTACTAAATGTTCATATAATAATGTAAATGATTCAAGTGTGAATTTAATTTTTTTTAAAGAAGATAATAAGAAAAAATCAAAATATAGAAGGGTTTTTTTATTATATTCATCTCATGTGGAAAAATTGTACATATTAAAAATAGAATAATTATATAAAACAATTAACTGATGGCTGATCCCACACACAAATAGTATCTTTTATATACATGAAGACATATTAAATGATATGGAATTATAAATGGATAATTCCATATTCCCGAAGATGATATTTGACCATGATGGTGATTCAATGATGAGAAAAATATATGGAGAAGTAAAACTCAAATATCAAATAGGTTGATTTTTTGGGCCAAATCATCCTATAATTAGAAGAAGATGCAAATGTAAAAAAATTTGACAAAATGGAACCACATTGGTGGAGGTTCCTTTTCCTTCGATAAGATTTAGTCCTGACACATAAATAGGGAGTGGAAGGGGGAGGATCATTATCACTTATCATGTTGGTGTAGTTTAGGTAATTTTTAATTTTTAATTTAATTATATAATAATTTATTTCTTATATGGGTTCTGTCTATAAATTCATGTAAGTTGTCATTATTCAATGGTTTTATTTTTTTACCCTTTTTCTACAATGTCTATTCTATTTATTAATTTTCATTAGGTTGTCAACATTTGGATAGTGTTTTGGTAGAGGATGGAGTTTATATATGAGGATGTGAACTCTTCTATTTTGATACAATAATGATTTTGAATGTTTCTTATTCTCTAATATTACATTGGGAATAAACAAATGACATATCTAATTACCTTATTCCAGTGATGAAAATTATGAGATAGAACCCAATGTGATATAGGGATGTGTAATGTGACAGAGGAATTATATTGTCCCTAAATTTACTGATCTACCAAATAAAAATAGGTTGGTTTTATATATTCCATGGTAGTTGATTCGTCAACCATAGGATGTTATAGCTAATGTAGAGTGGGTAGTCAAGATAAATCAATAGAAATTGTGTATTTTAATTTGATTTAATTTCATATTAAATGAATAAATTTTGTTGATTTATAAAAAAATTACATTTATATCAGCTCTCCTTTGTTTTTTTCTTGTTTTGTTTTTTACCCTATCTAATCAAAACATATAAAGAGTAGAGTTTTAGTTAAATTTTTTATGTCATGAAAGTGACAAGATTATTGAATGTAATACACATTTTCTTCATTTTCATCGACCTTATCATAAAATAATTTTACGTTCTAGTAGTTAATGTTTTCGGGATAGATATTAATTTTTAATTTTTCTGAATGATTCAACGATGTCCTCTGGGCAAGTCAGCCACTCCACAAAACACCTATAGATCACTTAACATCCATAAAATAAAATACATTCTAGCTAGAATAGACTTATAAAAAATGGAATTCACATAAAAACTCGTTTACTTAGAGAATTTAAAATAATCTCTTATATAGGATGAAGTGAAATAATTGATAATCTGGAATGAACTAGAAAAAAATCACAATGTTAATGTATTGTCCCCTAAATTATCCTCAGTATTCAAAATTGAATAATTTGGAATTAAAACGACTTATTGAGAAATTTATTTATTTATTATTCCAAAATCTATAATAGAAAAAGTGGGAAACTATTCTAGTTAGGGCACAGATATAAACTGACAACATAATAAATAAAAAATTTATTTTAATCATGTAAAATCATATTAAAAACTATACCTATGTATTGACTCCTTAATAGGAATTATCCATTATGTGTGGATCATCCATGTGGATTTTTTCAACGATATATTCAATATTTTTATATGTTTGTATAATCTCTTCCACATAAGTATTCCTTCCATTGAATGAACGTGTCAGACTGGGATTTTCTTGTTGAGCCATACCAAATATTATTTATCTAGGTCCAATAAAATAATTTTTTAATCTAACATGTCGAACTCCTCCTTGGTAGAATTCAATTCATACTTCTCTCCAACATTTTCATCATTATTTTGGGAGGGGATATAAAATTCATCCCTTTTTCATCATACCCCTTATCAACTACCTAAACCATACAATTAGGAATAACATATCCTTGAATCCAATCAACCATCATGTCACTATCCTATTTATGTTCCTTTAGAAATGAAAAATCCTTCCCATGTTGTTCACTCATAAGAATTTAATTTTTTTCCTTCTCTTGGTACATGAATTCACTATCCATCACCTTACTCATTTTGGTGGACCTTATTTCAGTTGGGTTAGGTATCTAAAAATAGTCTTTTCACCATGTATACTTATTCCCATTTCACATAACTCAAATACATGAACCCCTCATACACTTTAACCCATTCATCCTTATAGATATATGTAAAACACATTCTTCCCCCTTTAATGATGTCCCCTAAATTATATCATTATAACTAATCCTCCTAATATTTCCCATAATTTATTTGAAAATCATAGGTCTTATTCAACTATTCTATGGTTTAGTTACACTTCCCATATTGGGACTTATTCCCTCTCCCCGATACCAAGCCTTTAGACTGTAGATGTTCAAATATATTTTTAGCCAGTATTTTCGGAATTGTCCTTAAAGACTTCAACTTACATATTTAAAGCACCTTGTCTCTTAATCATCTACTAGTTTATAAGGCCACTAATGATTTATCAAATTCTTCATATATCACCATCATTCCTTTAACTACATCCCATGTTTCCATTAATACCTCATTTACTACCTCCATCACTGCATTCAATTTAATCTCCACAATACGAATTACACACACACCCTTCAAGTCAATAATTATTCTACAGGAGAGGTCAACAAAATTTTTATTAAGATGTAAAATTTGTATGTTATATGGTCTGGTGACCCCATTTTTTGTGCCACATGAAACCAAAATATTAGATGAATGTATAAAATTAATTTCCACTATCAGATCCCCCCCGTATTGAGTTCTATTTAGCACCACCTCCAAGTCGCTACTTTGATCAATTGTAAACCTTAGATGACCTTGTTTATTTCATCTTGCACCAAAACTCGGCACAAAATCATGGTCACTACTTCCCATTCCTACATGAATATTTATCTAATGATTCAAACTCATACACCTAAATGATTCCATCGAGTTAACCAATGTCTTATATGCCAAATAAAAGTCTTATAATGTCTCAAAAATAGCTTACTAGTAATACTAAAAATATTCTACAATAAAAACACAAATAAACACAAATGGAAATATTAAAACCACCTCTTCATCACATATTCATATAGAAATAGGGTGAAACCCAATATAGTTCTAATATCATATAATAGATAATGAACTACTATGCTTCCTAACATTAAATAAATAATAGGATATTGAAATAGAGGTGGGAGTTCAAGAAATCTAACGAAAATAGACATGTTAAGAGATCATGTTTTACATGGAAGTAATAATTCTACCAAAAAAGGTATAACTAGAAATCATTACTATTACGGGTAGTACTAGACCTTTCTAGAACCAAACAACTATCAGATAAAAACATTACCTTTATGCATATGGTGTCGAGATCAAACACCATAACTCGATCTTGTAACACTCAAGATCTGAAAATAATTATATTTAATGAATCAAATAATGTAATATTATGCTTTAACCTTGATATCGGTCTTAGATTCAATAGAGAAGAATAATATGGGAACTACAGGGGTGAGTTTGAATGCAGTTGGAAGCCATTGAACAAATATGAGACATTAGATTTGAGGATATTCTAGGGGAATTATGTTAGGCAGTTATGGTTATAAATGGGGAGGAAGGAAGGGGTCCAAGTTCCATCGAGGGGTGGAGAAGGATCCCCCCATAGAGGTGTGATGGGCCTACATAATGGTCATTACTATCAAGGCAATGAGGATCTTCCTCTATCGAGTCCCCTCTTTACTTTTCTCATTTTCTAATCATAACAATTGATGGGATTGAAAATATTTGAAATGAAAACATCATATCTTATTACATATCTAGATTACACTTTACATTTTAAAAATCAAATTTTTCCATAAAAAGGATAAATGAATCTTTTCACGGTAATATAATAATTTTTTTGTATAGATTAAATTGGATTCCCTATATCTCCATAACACACATTTAATTGCATATATATCATCTAGGTGTTAAAACAACAAGTCTCGATACATTAGGTAACATATATTAGTTGATCACTAAACCCAATCTAGTGTTCAATTAAGATAATAGAGAAAGAATAGATCATTATATTTCACTTAACTTCAAAATTTTCAAACCCCATCATATTTAAAATAATGAAATTTCATCACCTCATGATGCATCTCAAAACTGAAAAATTTCCAAAATATATGTTATGATTGGTGGGAATTATCATTTAAATATCATATATGATGAGAAATTTCCAAAAAAATATCATAAATTTATCCATCTATAATATTTAGAAACGTTCTCAATTAATTGAATCCAAACCCTAAATGATGAAATTTATTTCGATACAAGAACCTAATATTTAGATCTTACATTACACCAAAATAGTTTTCAAATAATGTAATGAATGAGAAAGAGGGTAGTATAAATATTTTTAATAATTATAATATATTAGAATCCCCACCCCATTGGGATGTTCACATTTTGTTGACATAGAAACCATATTCATCATCATCAAATCAGGTTTCAAATATTTCTAAAATAGGGAAATTGTATCCCTATACAATATGGCTTGGTAATTTTTACCCCAACCTCTTTCTATGTGGAATTCATCCTTTTTTAACTTTGGAGGATAACATCAACAACTCTCTTAATTTTTTATCTCCAAATTTACCCATTATATCTTCTAGGTAACATGTGAAATGAGTTTTTATGGATACAATCTAATTTCCCCACATTACAAAATTGTATTTGAAGAATCAATTAAAGAAAATATGAATCCCCATTAAGGTCATAAAATAATGAGTATTATCAGGAAGGAAACTAATCATGGGGAGCATGAATATTTTCTCAACTATTATCCCATGGGAGATCAAGCATCCAAACATTCTGAAGAATATTTGATTCTTGTAATCAAATATATATAAGTATATTTAATTAGTAATGGATCAAAAAAATTTGTGTTATATAATGTTATTATATGGGAACAAGTGGAGTACGTTTCTATTCAAAATAATGTCTAAAAAAAATCAATTAGCAATGTAAACACATTCTAAATCAACGTCTCACTAAAATTATGGAAGCATCCTCAATTGTTCATATATCAACTCTTCACTAGATGTTGAGTAAAAAAATTAAAAGATGTTTCCTTATCCAACCCATTAACTAATTAATTTGAACCTCCTAAAATTAAGTAATGATATACTCAATATGTTGATGAAATTAAGCAGTTAAATAAAATAAAAGATGAGTTGATCTTGTGTAGTATCACTACTAGATATGTCATTCATGAAGAGCCTCATCACACACTATCAATAGATTCCACTAAATTGGATGTGACTGTCTTGGTAATTAAAGTGATTCTAAGGCATCCCCTAAATATTAGATATTTACAATTAATTAATTTGAATCCAATAGTGGTAGGATGTAATTAATTTCATACATAAGGTAAAAAATTGGAACTATATTTAGAAAACAACACAAAACATCTAATGTTATTTATCATTCAAATATACATGTAGTTCCACCATGTTATAACTCAAATGTTTCGACCCCAATTCAAGTAATTTCTAAGATGTATGTCTCATTGGAACACATTAAAATCATTGAGTCACATAAAAAAATTCTAGATGATATATGTATATATATATTACACTCACTAGTGTAGTTAGGGAGAAATTCATACACTATATGGGAATAATTAACTCATCCCCAGAAAAATTTTAGAATCCTAAATTCCAAAAAAAATAATGAAATAGGGATCCAAAATATCACTTTGTGTATTTTGTGTCATTGTGTGTTCATATAATGGGGTTCAATAACCATTATGTACTAACAAAACTCAGTTTTATCATATAGTAGTTAGTAGGGACATATTTAATTTTATATATTTTCTTACTAGTCATCTAGATAATGAGATCAGATGACCATCAATGAAAATTTATTTATCAATTCATCTATATGTTATGAAAGTATAAAATAATGAAATTCTTCAATTAAAAAGAACTTCAAAATTATATTGTTTTATTTTATAACTAGGTTTAAGGGATTGAGAAACTCCATGAATATTCATATCACCCAAGATTATTTCTGATGTCTTTATATAGAGAACCGCTATGAATATTTCCATATATAGCTAAATCCATAAAATTCTCCAAGTGGGTATCAGGAACATAAACCATCTATAATAAGGATGGACGATTGGTTTTAGAAAACCAATGAAATGTCTTGATCAACACTATAAATTCATGGTAATAGAATATGAAATGTGGAAACCACAACTACCATAAATAAGTCAACCCTTACAATGGCACCAACTCCTATGACTGTACAGTATCACATTGAACCTCCACAAAATAGAAAAGATCATTAGAAATATCAACTTAGGATTTAAAAAATGTAATAAATTTTTTCCATTTGAGGACTAAAAATTATAATATTTTACTTATTCTAAGATGAAAAAGTACATGGATACTTTAAAAAAATATTGGAATAATTTTTTAGGGTTTCTATATTTGATATGTTTATGTGATGTTAGTCTCTTTGATCTCCATTAATATTTTCATTTTCACAAAATATTGGTGCTGACCTTCTAATTTTTTTAATATAATTCATCACCTAGAATTAAGTTGTTTGTAGATTGTTAAAAGTGTTTAAACCATAATAACTGTGAAATGAGTTTCTAATATTGTTTCTCAGGAATATAATTAATAAAAACAGAAATATGTATGGGTTTACAAAAGATAACCTCTTTTTTAATATAAATATATTAAATGGAATTCATGTTATCCTATTGGAATTATTGAACAAGCCTTTGTTTACCATTAATCCTTTTCAATGGTCTAACCAACCTTGTTAATTCATTGGTAATAGAAGAGTCGATCATCCATATTATGGTGAAAATATTATGAAAGAGTGAATTATAAGAACATGAACCTATTCCAATAACCAATCCAGTACTGATCCATTCATATTTATTTCCATTTGATCCAAAAGGTGAGGCCCCAACCCACTAAATGGATTCATGAGTACTTCTCCACCAAGTTAAATACCCATTATATAGTGAATTACTCATCAAATCCATTAATTATATTCATTTAATAGACCCATTATCTGATGATGAGTACTCTTATGAATCTGAGTTCCATATGATTTACAGTGGAGTATGTGGTAATGGTTATAGGTGCTACGGATGTAGGGGAAGAAATATCTATGGTAGGGTGCAATATCTATAATATATTCATGCTGAAGCCAGATACATGACCTGGACATACATGAAATCACTTATGAATAACCCATAAAACAAGGAGGTTAACCAAAATATGTGATTACTAATCTTAACACAATTTTATATATATAATAGATTGAGTGTGTGAATTAAATTTTTCATCCTTGGAATGTAGGTATACTAGTTTGACCAAATCATTCAGGGATGCGTGATCCTTTAACATCTATTCGAGCAAAAGAACAATCTACAACAAACACATCATCCCTATGCGAACACAATCTAGTGAAATCCAAAGTTGGTAATCATACAAATCTAACAAAAAGTATTACTTATTGAATCAATTTACTACTGTTCTATAATATAATTTAATCCTAGATGTTCATAATTTATTTAAATATATTGGGGACACACTGGTAGACACCCAATCATTACCTCACATGTTTTATATCGACGATATTAATGTTAAAATGCATGATATATAAATTTATTCTATATAGTGTATCATGGTCATCACAATCATAGATAAAGATAGGGAAACATTAAAAGAAGGACATATCATACCCATGGATGTGTCTAGAATGATGGATGACATGAATATTTGATGAGATTTATTTTACAATGAGTTAGGAATTTTCCTTATTTCTATTCAAACACTCCAATTATTAGGCTAAAAAATCATATTTCCACTTCTAAATTATCACCTAAACATTATGAAAATTGTTATTAAGAAGGTATCATATGAATGAAAATTTGGAGCATAATATATAGACCTTTTCTCCAACACTGAATTTTGGTTTTTTTGTAGGGTAATTATATTAATATCATTCAAGGGATGTTAGTGAAACATTAGCAAATGGATATTCTCCAACATGTAAAATATTTCTTATATATTGTGTTTATAAATAATCAGGACATTTCATTTTGATAAGGATGCCTTATAATCATGTGAGTCAAAATATATTGATTTTTGTTTACACCATAGTGAAATAAAACATATAAAACCCATATCATTTATAAACATTTTAAATATATAAATTACACATAATCAAACATAAAAAAATATTAAAAAAATAGGACAAGTGCATTTGTGTAATAATAAACATTACACAATAATATAAAAAATGTATATAATGAGATTATTCAGAAAATTCAAAACAAGCCATTATATTCAACTCATACACTAATAGTTTATGGTATTACATAGAGATATACATTATAATGAAGGGATATAAAGTGAATTATGGGAATAATAAAGGAATAAAATGATGAAATCAGTACATGTTAGTCAAGAGGAACATAATGGTGATATTAAAGGGGTGGGAATAATCATAACATGACATTTGATAACCACATCATAGGAAATCGTAATGTGTAAAAACCATAACACATTACATCAAAATATTTTCTCATCGATAACTAATAAGACGTCAAAACATTGTGTATATTGGATAAAAACTTGTTTTTTATAATGGTATGTTGTTATATATGTACATTACCCAATTCATTTGAGGGCTATATATTTCTAATACTAACAAACACATTTATATCATCTACAAGCATTTTTATTCTAGATAAATATTACGACATATGGTTTCCAATCGTATATTTTCATCCTATGATTAAGGACTATGGTTTACATATTTGGAAGTTCAAAACCAGTGACTAATAGATAAATCCTGGTTAATACCTTTGAGTGGAAACAAGAATGGGTTTTCATTATAGAAATTCTTGGTAAGGAATAATCTTAGGATAATTCTGGATTCAGAACTAGTGAACATAAAGGTTTTAATTAGATTGAATGGTGTAATATAATTATATTGGGATTATAATTATATTAAAGAGGCGTCTGAAAACCTATTACATCATGAGTAATTGTAAACATAATGTCGTAATAGAAATAAAATACTTAAAATAAAAAGTTAACAGGGATGATCTCATATATTGAGAGGGATGTTCTAAAGTAATGAGTGGTTCTTCTTAATATATTAGGAACACAATGTGAGATATTTATATTGGGATATTGAGAGTAAATTCATGATCAATTATATCTTAATTAATAAGAGTCGGATTATTTTTAGGTATTTATATAAATTGAGATTGGAAATCTTTATTAATTTATAAATATAGGTTTTGGACTCTAACTATAAAATAATCAAAACCAAAAATCCACCAATGGGTTTTCCTGTGGTTTCTACCTAAGATAAGTAGTAATAAATAATTTATTTTCTCAAGAAACAAAATACATAGAACGAAACCATTACATATGTGTTAATGTGTCATGTTTGTAAATAAATTACATAAAATCATAAAATGTAATATATATTTCATAGGAATCATGAAGGGTATATTAAATATATTATGAAATAAATAAATTAAAATATTTTAATTAATAAGTATGTATTTTATATTGGATTCATTTTATATAATTTATTAAATCACATTTGGTCTATAACGATGTCATAATAATGACGATATTTTTATATTGTATTTAATTTTAACTCATAAATTAAAATATCAACTAAATATTATAAGAAGTGTATAGTTGAATAATTTAAATGTGATCATATTACATATATTTTCAATTTTATCAAAATAATTTGGTATGTATTAAAATTATATCTTTTTTAAAAGAATCACTATTTACTAGAAAATTTGTGTTTTTGTGTTAACCACAATAGTAACCTTATAAAAAGTACATAATAAATCAATAAATTATATAATAATTTATATTTAAAAATTGTCATATATAAAAAATTATGTTATTGAAATATTATTGCTTTAATTTTTTTTATAAATTCTCAAATGATTAACTTCATTAAAACTATACATTTTCCAAAAAATGAATTTGGATTTATTCATATTAAAATATACTTTTTATAAAACACATAAAATAATAATTGAGAATGTAATAATAAACAAATATAAATATAAACATTATTTTATTATAAAGAAAATACACTAATTTGATTCTACTAGGATCTAGATAAATTAACCCTTATTACAAAAGTGTATATCCAAATGGTGAGGTGTGTGGTTGTGGTTCAATCTTGGGATGGTTCAATTAATGGTTTATTGGATGTGATCTCAATAACATTGAACTTATCCCATAAATAGTTTCAGTAAAGGTTTATTTATTTAATAACTTATTGGGATTGTTCAATGGAAGAGACTTGTGATTCCATCTCCCTTTAAGTATCCAATAAATTGGTTTTATAGTGTAAAATCTTATTGGTCAAGGAAATTTCTTATTCGATATGGGAAAAATGGAATTTATCATAAACATTAATATATATAATTCATAAAATTCAATATTTAATGGCTTTATTATTAATATCCATGATTTATTGAGTTATTTTAAATCGAATAGAAAATATCTGTCTAAAATAATCAATGTCGTGAATAAACTTTCTATAATTATGGGGAATTAACTCAACTAAAAAGGAATATAGTTAATGGAATGTACTTTTATTAAATTACTTCCAGTTCAAAATTTCATCCAACAAAATTTATATTATTACTATAGAATAGGTGAAGTTACTTCTACTTCATCGTATCTTCTAGTTCCCATGTTGCATAATTAAATATTTTGTACTACTAGACCACATTGGCCAAGTGATTTTTCTTTTTTATAGATCATTGTATATATGATCTATGATCATCACCAGATGCACCTCATGTCAAATATCATTCTCCAACGGTACCAAATCAATAATAAAAGCATTTTAGGGGGTTTTTAAATAATAATCTATAGGGATACAAGGTACAAATTATATACTTGATATATTATAGGTGGGAGTGATAGTAAAAATGCAATGAATCTAATGTGTTGAAAGATATAAAATTTGAAAATTTATATAATAATAATATTTCCCTTCAACCCAACCCTAACAACTTTCTTCCATAGTGATATATAATGGAAAACCAAATCTACCACATGAACCTCCATGTCTCATCAAAGATTTTTTGTAAACACTTTTTGTTGAAAAATATATATTTCGTATGAAATTTTATTTTTTTAACCTTCTCTATAATATCTATAAATACAACAGGTACCATATGTTTTCTCTCTAACCCATAATCACAATATGTCAGTTTCTAAAATATCGTCTAAAACAAAGACGGACAAGGTTATATTAGAATTATATATTGATAATTGTTTTTATATGAGAACTCCACTTGGGGAAGGTGATGATACCAAAATCCATATAAATCTATTGAATATGATCTTAGAATGTCTTATAATGTTGGATAGTTCACCCAGAATGACCCTCCATCTGAAGGCAATAATAATTATTGAATCTAAATAATGTATCCCATACTTTATGAATACTTTTTCTAGTCCATTAGGTTAATATCAGATCATGATCAAATAAAATGAATTTGGGTACTCAATTCAATAATACACTTTATATTAGTTAAATATTTTAGACTATTTCATGATATAAATATTCGTCGACTGAAATGAAATTCATTGACATAGTAAGTCGATTGACTAACATAGAGTAGAGTTATTGGATTAACATATACTGGGGATTCATATGTTAAAATACATGGTTATTTTTCCAATTTCCAAACCAGTGTGTGTATATTTCTCTTGATACCATTTGACTTATATAATTATTCCTTGAATGTTTTTCATACAATAAATTTAGATAAAAATTATATAATTCCCTTATTCTAGATATATCACCATGGTATTTTTATCAAAATATTACTAATCCTAGTCTTTCATGGATAAATAAGAATGATGAGCCATGATCATCATCAAGAAGTTACCTCTTCATTTATGGGGTTTATAGAACACATATTTTGGTTCCAAATATAATAACACCATTTTTATCAAGGTTGAAATATCAAATATTCACTGTCTTTTTCTATAGAACCAATTCATATCCCCCCATTTCCTCTCAACAATAGGTCATTAAACAATTTTTTAGGAAATCTAGGTAGATTTTATATTTTTTATTCTCATGTATAAAAATTACATTTTAATTAATAAGGGATCTGTAGAGACCCGTAGCTTGACGTACATGGACATTACATTACTTTTGCGGAATACTTAGTACATAAAAAAAACACACACAAGGATCGTAATAGTTTAGTGTCTTTGGAAACTCCGAACGTAATCTTCTAATCGTGGTGAAAGATCTTCAATATATGCCATAAAGATCTTCCCATTTTTTACCTAAAACCTTTCTTTATATCCTGGGGAAATGAAAACATAAAAGGGTGATCTCAAATGCTCAGTAAGGGTAAACAAAAGAAATATCAATCACATCATATACATAAGAACATAGCTTTTGGAAATCTTAACCTGCAAAAGAGCTCATAATATCATAACATGGGATAAATCATAGAAGTGAAATGTAATCTAAATAATCATAACTTAAAACATGAAACTTTGTGGCATACACACATAATCATAGAGAATCATTTCTTGTTAGTCAAGACTCATTTCCAAGACTATCTTAGTGGACAAAGTCCCTTTCTGAATCGAGTAGCCCTCATCTCAGTCCTATTTCACTGAACCGGTATAACCTACCATTTCAGCCATGTATATCTCATGAGATATAAAATCTTTACCCAATGCATTGGAGGGAGATATAGGTCCCACCCATCTTATAATGAATCCTTTCTTATGTGTGCCACGTAATCATAAATCATACATCATCGCATAACACATGTAACAAAAATGGGATTCTTAAAACATCATGACATCATAAAACAAACCATATAAGATAAAGGAATTCATAAAAATATTTCCATCACAACATAATCAAACTAATGTAATAATAGGGATAAAAACAGAACCCTTTTATTATCTTAGATGGAAAATAATTTTGATAAAATACTTGAACTACATTCTTGAGGAAAATATCCTTTCTTCTTCAAAAACATTTTTCCTTTCTTAACATGCCATACAACTTTAAACTAAAAGAAGTTGATTGAAAATAAACTTGAAAACTTGTAAAGTAAGCTTCTTGGAAATAATGTTTTAAAAATCCATTCATTCCGTATAAGTTAAAAAACATTCTTTGTACTTTTGTCGGAAAAGTCAAAAAGTACATCGTACGAAAAACGACAAAAGATTCCTTTCATATTCTTTAATAAAAAATAACCAAAGGGTAAAATTGGATTTAAAAATTTTTAGGTGGATGGAAATAACATTACATATTGAGGAAACATAGTTGTGTATGAGAAAATACACCCCAATAAATACCAATGTATAAACAATCTCGGAAAAAAAATGAGATTGTGATATTTCCCTTACCTTAGGTCCGATTTGCTTCGTATGTGTCCGAACCTCCTGTATAATGATTTAAATAATGTCATTGACTTATTATAGAATCATATTAACTATTATGATACCATATATGGTTCACTTATGACTTTATATTACCCGTTCTTTTGTAAATTCTATGTTAAAGAAGCGTTTTGGGTAAAATAGTCTCATTTGTCGTTCGTGTTTTTAACTTGTAATTATTCATATGATTACTTAGATCATGATTACATAATTCCAGAATATAAAATATGATTTATATATATATATATATTCAGAATATACATATATAATAAATCAGTAAATGGAAAGAAATACACCGTTCATGGAGACGGTAGTCCGTACGTACGCATGACCGCTGTTTTCGTTTCCTTATTGAATTGAATGGAATTAAGTAGATGACATACATATAAATATTAATAATTCTAGTATCATTATTAGTTCATATATTTCATTAGTACTTATTATATATACTTTATAATCATTCATGAATGGTTAATCATTGAGAATGAATCTCATCGCGTCGTGGAGACGGTATTCCGTACGTACGCACGAGCGATGATATCGTTCCCATGGTCGTGGAATTGTGTTGAAGTGTATGTATACTATTTCAGTATCAATATCACATTAAAATAATCATATATAGTTACTCATTACACCTTTATACCCATCCAATTAGGGTGGTGGAGGAAAATAGATTACACCACGGCGTGGAGACGGTATTCCGTACGTACGCATGCGCGGTGATTTCTTTTTTCCGTAGGATGGATAGATGGTGAAATAGGGTTGTCTCATACTTATAATAACATATCAGTATATGAGTGATACTGATTTTATTACTTAATAATGAAACAACCTAAGATGAATAAGTGGAAGAAGAAATAAAGTTGAAAGAATCGGTAACGGAAATTACCACTTCTTTGAAGCGCCTCTTTGAGATCTCCTTTTAGGGCACTAAAATTGGTCTTTGAGGAAGACCAGAACCTCTAGGATGTTTCTAGGGAATTGGAGAAGAGATTTTGGTAGGGGTTGGCCGAGCTTGATTGCTCAAATTGGTGTGAGGAGGAGAGGGAGGAGGTGCCCTTTTATAAGGGAGGAGAGGGGCACCTTAGGAATATCTCAAAATATTATTTTATATTAAAGTTAAAATCGGTTTATAATGGTTCCAAAGGGACTTATTTCGAAGCTAAAGTGGGGATGGGTCGAAATCCTATCAACCAATAGGATTTAGACAAGTTTAGGTTATTATTTTAACCTTATCAATTAGATTTAACTCTAAGTTAAATAAGTTAACTTTTACCGTGTCTTTTTGTTTTCTTACACTATATGGTTAATAAACAAACTATAACATGCCAAACTAACCCCAAATTGTTTATTATTAATATATATATCCTTATCTAAGTCATATGGACGAACCTTAGATTTTTAGGAATAAAATAACAATTATTTATATAATATTTGATTTAAAAACTATTTGATATATGATTTTTGTGAGAGTAATAACAGAATTATATGTTCGAAAAAAGTTTATTAATTAATCACTAATATATCATAGTAACCTATAAAATTAGTTTAGTTCATAAAAAGTCTCAAAATTACATTTATTTTGGTGTTTATAACATCAATTATGTCCATATTTCATTAATAAGATAATTTATGCATCATCATTGTGTTATAAATAAATTAAATTATTTAATGTCTAAAAATTACAACTAAAATACCATTATATAGGAAATCTTTTTATCTTTCTAATGAATATTTATAGTCGAATTTATCTTATGTATAACCCCATATTAAAAATGTTTTAGTAAATAAACATTGATTTTAACTCTTTTAACCCTTCTTTAAATAAATTTATAATAAATGTCCTAATCTAATCCAAGTGGGCCAAAATGGTCATATTTTATTCCTAAGTTTGTTTTTGGTCGAATTACACTTTTCCAATATAATTAGGACATGTTTTAGGGAAATAATAATATCATTTCTACCCTTAATTACCCTATTTACTTTTAACCGTGGTAAAAAAAAAGTAAAAAATTACTATTCACCAAAAATTATTTTCATCTCATTGAACCACATTTTACTTACTGACATCAACCGTGTCTCTTGGATTTTTGAAATTCGATTCACAGAAGTGGTAAAATTAATTTTTATGAAAAATTCAGTTTTTTAACTACCACTTAGTAGTTTCACTATTCATCAAAAATTGAAGTTTTTCAGAAAAATGGCAAAATTTCATCCTAAGCTATATTTCATATTCGGAATTCTAAAATGAATTTTATTTTACCAAATTCATAACATAGAAGTTGCATTAATTAATTTTATAATTAAATCCCGCTGTTAAAACAAATAGTGTGTTTTTAAGAAACAATATCTATCAAAAGATTGACACTTGATTATGTCTGGTTTAAATCTGAAATTACAACCAATGACCAACATTGTATTAAATTGTAAAAATATATTCTAAATATACTTTAAAACCATTCAAATTAATAATTTATCACTATTAATTATTTCTATTGAAAAAGTTTTTTTTAATTAAAATTTAGTAATTTTCACTATTCATCAAAATATGAAAGTTATCCGAAAATCACCAAAATTTCACCCTAAGCTAATTTCGATATTATGAATCGAAAAATGAATTTTATTTTGAAAAATAAAATTACAAAATTTCAAAAGGTGGTTATTACTATTCATAACGGCTAGTTTTAATAATATTTTAATAGCATATCATTGTTTCGTGAAACTCAATATTGCGTACTACACACGCTATCGAGGAAGGTTGTGATTGAGTGTAATGCAAGGTAAGACAAAGATGCGTTTTGTGCAAGCTCCTTTTTGTGTAGCGTACAACACAAGACATTAATAAAATTATAAAGAATATTTTTTATTAAATCTCGGGCTGTTACAGGATCCCTTTCATCCATTTTGATTTATAGGGTTTTAGGATCCTTTCTACTCAAAAAATATATCTAATTATCCAACTTCATAGTATGTTAATGTATTGAACAATAATAATCCTTGGTTGCATATAGCCACATAAATTGTCAAATATTATCATCCTTTTATGAAAATGTATACATTAGAGTTTTATGTTCCACACACACACACACACACACAGATATATATAAATATATATATATCACACATCTCCCCATAGAGCTAATGTGTCCATTTATTTAGGGAAAATATTACTCCTAAAAATTGGAGATCTTGTCATGGCTAGTTCTACTAAGAAATGTTTAATTTTACAGTGACTTATTTTACCAAATTTTTATATTGAATGAGTACACAAACTATGGAATATTTTGATACATCACTGTAACAAAATAATCCTTCCCCACTGTAGGGTAATGTGAGAATAGGTTCAGTGATTAACCTAATTATTAAATATTTAAATATCTATTTATTTTAAACCATCAAGATAAACATCACCCCATTCCAAGTAACCTTGTTTTTTTCTATATATAGTAATGAGAGTATTCTCACAAATTGATGATACTTCTCAACTATTCTGATGATGACATGAATATCAATTATAGATGATGTTGTGTTCCATACTTCAATTCTCAGTTATTTTGAAGAATCTAAAAATATCAATTTACTAGTGATAACTTTATGTGGAAATGTTACGTACTCTTTCAAAAACAAAAATTTACTATACATCTCCTATAAATTTAAATTTCACAATGTCTTAAATAGAGGTTTAAAAAAAATGTTTATTTTATCTTTTAGACTCTATAATAACATCACCTATATTAAATATCTCAAATATTTCAATGTAAATCGAATATAATCTCAAAATTATATCAATGAAGAAATATAGAGACTCAGTTAGTCCCAATGGAATAATTATGAAATCATAGACTCAACAACTTATACAAAAATTAATATAGGGGATATCATCCCTAAGACACTATTATATAATAATTTACTGACTACAGACCCAACATAGTGAAATTATATGAACCACATAGTTGATTGAAAATTTAAAAAATAAAAGGAAGGTAATGCATGTTCTTTATGATGATCTTGTTGAGATCATGATAATAAAAATAGAGGCACACTTTCTGATCATTTTTCTTGGAAAAGAGGACGGTAGTCGTCATGGTGAAGAACATGGGAATATAAAACGTTTTTCGGATTCACTTATAGTTTCTCTTTAAAATCAACATGTTCTATATTTTTATTTCTATATAGATCATTTTAGGTTGTAAAAGCTCTCATTATGTGATAAACTAGTAAATAAAACTCATATCATAGACTAAGACCGCGTAATTCTCTAAGAAACGCATCAAGAAATATCCTTACAATCAGTATACCATCAATGATTAAATTTTACATTGTCTCAATCATGTAATCTATATATAGTTTATCAAAAGACTATAATATCCAAACTTAATATGATGTTATCAATAACGATTCATAATTCTCCTTTCACTAGTGTAAAGTCATTGAGTGATTCACAATATATTAGGTGACACAAGTTTACAGAAAATTTATGTTTTCCTTATATAATGAAAGTAAATGCATACACAAACTATCAATGAATCTACCTAAAAGTAATATAATAAGGATTAATGGAAATTTAATCATTCATGTATTAATAATATAGAATATATATACATTGGATACAATAATTTCGCAATTTTTTTTTCAATGACATCTCTACTTCCATGTACTAATGTGGTTCGTGAAATGTTCTTCTAAAGTTCTGTACCAAGATAGGATGATGAAAAATAGAATCAAATATTATGTTTGATATTTTTATTAAATAAATAGCTTAAATATCACAAAAACATTCCTGAGATTCACCTCAGGTATTGTCATGGGAAAATCATGCCCTTTCTCTCTAGGTCTTAGAGGTTATTGGAGTATGTTAAAATCAACAAAAAAAATTCATATTGCATTGATTCATAGAGTTTATTTATTAATTGTAATTGAAAAATTATATAACAAGACGATGGTTGACAAGATAATTTCTTTCTTCCATCAAATTGGTGTGTTTCTCATATCTTCATTCACTATATGGGTTCCCTTATTTCATGATCATAAATAGTATCCTTATCACATTATAAAAATTTTGAGGATGGTTCTTAGGAATCTTTTGACACTAGGATTCTTTACATTATTTCCCCAATGATATTTATATATCACACTACTATAATTATATTCCATTATCGAATACCTATCTCATGAACCAAGATAATAATGGGATATAATGATATAAATTGTGGAATTTAGAAAACATTAACCATTCTCCTCATCGATTTTAATGCCTCAAATAGCCAAAAGCTTCTATATAATTAACATAACACATTGAATAACTTGTTAACATTAGTTTCATTATCATTGAAAAATCAAGAGGTTTATCATGCATTCTTTATGAAGATGACTTCATACACCATGACGGATTTTTAAAAATTATACAAGAAGAAATAGAAATCCAACTCCATTTTTGGTCATCGTGTTCATGGAATATATTTATCAAAATATATGTTCCTAAATTAATTACACTCAATCGCTTATATTTTTTCCGCAGGACTCATTTAATTTTATAGAATCAACCATATATGTTACTCTCCTTATATTCAATAAACTACCAATGTTAAATTCACTATCATAAATAATTGAATGAGGGATATGATAATTTCAATGTATTTTATTCGTTGTTCCCCAAATAATGTATAGGAAGGACCAAAAAATATGAAGACATTAGTTGTATAAATGTTTCAAGTATAATTTTTATTCACTTATTGGGTTGTCGGTCTTCCCCCCAATTTAATTTATGTTCATAGTTTGATTAAATTTAATATGTATTATCATAATTTTATCAAATCTTTCTCAAATTGGGTTGGGAATATCATTTTTTCCATTCCCATCACATTTTTTATTGAATTTGTTCCCCCAATGTCACCATTAACTAACATGATGGTAATATTATGGTTGAAAGTAAAAAAAATGGTTAAACACATAAAATGATAATTTTTAACATTAAAGGGATAACTCAAAAATGAAATATATTAAATTTTTTTTGATAAACTCATATTTTTCAATATAACATACCCATGATCAATTTCCTAAACAAACATTTTCAGACATTTTTTATACACATCATAGTGGATCAAAATAGATTTTGAAATTACTAATCAAGTCCCCTAGGAGTGTCAGAATATGAGTGAAATAAGGATGTTTTTTCACACACAATGTAATGATCTATTCAATTCCAATTGAATCCTTTTAGGGTTTACTACATATAGGAACATCAATGTTATAGACACACCATCTTATTGTGTCTAGAAAGGTAATTTGTTTCTTGGAAACAACATAAACTATATTTTACCATAATTCATGGTGGTTTTATTTTGTTTATTCTTATTCTTATATCATTCACTAATGTTTTCTTATCAAATTTCCCAAAATAACTATATAAATCTAAAATACCATCTATGAAAACCCATATCAATAGATCATATTATTTAATAATTTATTATATATACTGACACTAGATAAAATGCCAACATATATTGTGCCCGATTATCATTGGGAAATTAGATACATAACATAATAATATGATTCATGGATTCAATTACATGACTCATAGACAAAAAAATCCCTTCTAAAAATTTGATGTTCTAACAGTACATGAGATAACCCATGGATGTGCATATAAAATGGGAGTGATAAAAGTATCATTTAGAGAAGAATCAAAGAATAACATGATAAATGTAATAAATATTAGTAAATTGTTACACCAATTTGACATAAATATATGAGAATAATAAACATGAGTATCAAAGAAAGATATAATATGACAACATCATGGAAAAAATTAAACGCGACAATAATATAAAACATGTCATCATAAGAACATGGCATGGATAAATGATAAGAGATTACAAATTAATGTACATTGCATGACCTCCCTTTCACACTGAATTATATAATATATGATATATATATTACACAATGCACTGGATATCCATATGATTAATGTACCATCCATCACATTTAAATCATGTTCATGTGTTTGTGTTCCACATAGATCATACATCATAAAATGACATTTCATAACATTAAATCCAATGATTTTTGAGTGTGTGTCACATATATCAATGTACCTGATAAATAATGGATTAGTAAATATAGTTTAATATCCTTTCTTATAAATGGGGATGGGTATTCACTACAAAAATATTTTTCATGGAAAATCAAATGACATTTTTTGAAGCATAACAGGTAGACATAATAGGTTTGAATATAGTGAAAGGGGGAATATCATTACATGACATCATAAGGATAGAAATGGAATGTGTAATAAAAAATTAACATATGAATAATTTGAAATCAAAATAATTAGTAATAATGACCTACTTGAATAAAATGGAATCATAGATGATATCCTATCTGGAAAGGGTGCTTCAAAAATCACCAAATGATATTCCAAGAGAATGGAATCCCATAGTGAATGATTTTGAGAGGTATATGGATATGTGAATTATCATGAATGGATATTTAGTGATGTTTTTGGGATTTTGGGTCAAAAATTTTTTGAAAAAGAGAGGGGAATTATTTATTAATTTCAAGACATATGTTTCAGAATCTATATTTTAAAATAATTAAAACCCCAAAATAATCCCATGGGGTTTCCAAAGGTTATTTTAAGTGGATTTGATTTAAATATTAAATTATCCAAATAATTTAATTCCCTAAATTGGTTCCTTTTGTTTCATGGAAGTTATTCATGTTCATAAAGATTTAAATATACATACTTAAAATATAATATTCATTATTTTGGAATCATTGTGTTTCTATAAAACTAGATATATAAATTTAAAAATACATAATTTTAAATGATATATATGTATATATATATTTGGTAATTGATTCCATTAATGTAATTGCTTTACATATTTTATGGGCCATTATGATTTAAAAATAATAATATATTTTTTTTCCAATTTTAATTTTTACCCAAAAATTTGACTATATCAAAAATTTATTAAAAAATAACCACGGAATAATTTAAACAAAATTAATTGAAAACAATATTTAATTTATCAAAAACTATTCTTCTAAATATAATAGTTAATAATTTTAAATTGAAATTCATATTTATTATAAAATATTACTTTATACGATATTAGTAAATTTTTGGACATTAAAACATTTTCCTTAGATTTAATTAAATTAATTTATAATTTACAGTTACATAATTATTATGTAATAATAGAATTTAACTAAAATAATATTTATTTTAAAAAATATTGAAATTAATAATATACTTCCTCATTTGAAACTATATATTTCCCAAAATTTTCATTTTGATTTCTTTATGTGAAAATATATTTTTTTTCATATACATTATATAATAATTGATAAAGTTATCATAAAAAGGGAGATATATAATAATTATTTTATTAAAAATAAATCAAATAAGTTCATACTTATGGTGAGAATAAACATTACACCTTATTACCCCAATATAAGCTCTAAGCATGAGGTTATTGATGGTGGTTGTTTTTTGGGGTAATTCAAAGTACATTTTTAGTCTAATATATTGATAGGAAAGTAATTTTTTGTAAATGGGGTTAATTGAGCTTCAGTTGTTGTAAATTAGATTTTTCATAACCAAGAGAAAATACCAATTATTTCATCTCCCTTGGAAGCTTCTATTAATGAGATTGATATGGTAGATCCTACTAGTTAATTCTATTTATTCTTCCATATGAGTAAATTATAATTTATATTAATCCATAATATAAACAATTTTTAATGGAAACATTTTATTTACTGAATTATCATCTATTAATATGATTTATGATATATTAAATCTAATATTCTAAATGAGTCTAATATAACCAAAAAAACTGGATGTGTTTTTCGTAACTATATATAATGTATTCTATCAAAAGGGATATTCATTTATTAAATTTTGGGTTATGGAAAAAATTCCCATGATTAATGACATCTTCCAAGTGAATTCCCTAAATGATTTTAAAGTGATCCAATATAACTCTTTTTAATATCTTAGGGATAAATTTGTTTTTGTTATCCATAAAATAATGAAAAATGTTCAAACATAAGAATAATTTCATAACAGATCCTGATAACAACCAAATAATTAAAAATTAATTATATAGAGAAGGAATAAAATATCTTAAAAAATAGTAGCATCTTTGCTGAAATGAAATCATATATTCTGTAGAGTACAAAAACAATCTTACATCATTGTATTAATCATAATATACTCTCTTATCAACAATGGTGAATGGGAATCCGCTTTCATTGTCATCTGAATATATGTATATTGTTGTTTATTATAGAAATGATGAATCCCGGTCATCACCCATTCAAATAGAGAGTGGTTATCATTAATAACATGAATAGGTTATTAAAAATATATATACATATATCCCTCCATAATTTGAAAATGGACCCTACACCACTTTTTATAACAACAACCAAATAAATCCATTCATAGAGGAAGGTATGTGATCCATAGTGATCTTTAAATTCATGTTATTCTATGTAAAAAGGGATTTCTACTAATATTCCAAATAATCAATTAGATTATGTCAACTAGAACACATAAATATTCTAGTAAGCATTCTAAATGTGGCATCCCACCTATCTGTAATTTCATAGGATCTATACGGTTTAATGTAGGAAACCAAAAATTACATCTGAACCACACTACATCATCAGAACTATAAGATGTTTTTTGAAACAAAATCATTAATTCAAATAACCCAAATGGATATCAAATGTTATTCGAGAGAATAAAAATAAGTTGTAGATCTGTGATTAGATTGAATTACAAAATCTCAATCTGTATTTGTAAAAAGATAATTTCCCTTTTGAGAGAATAAACATTTTGAATTATAAATATTCAATCAAATTAGAACATTACTTTATAGATTTTTATTATGGATACAACCAATTCTGAATGGATCCTATAGTAGGAGATTCAAAGGATTTCATGTAACCCTAAGAAATATACTATAGTTGGCTGATGAATTTTGGTATTAAGAATGTGAGATCCATATATAAATACACCATACACCAAATTATGAAACCCTTATTTGGTAATACAATTTAAGTTTATGTCTATTATTTGGTGATTCAATCAGAGTAGTAATTTAAAAATATTATATATGTAGAGTTCATTTAAAAAAATATAATATAATTAAATTTGAATATTATCCTATTGATGTAGAATTATTGTCTAACCTTAGGAATTTTCTTATCATTATAATAAACTACCTAGGAATAGATGTCTTTAATTAGAAAATTTTGGTCATCCTCAGCATGTTTCTTCATGATAAACTTTATGTTTTTCCTTTCATACATATAATTCATTGTATGAAAAATTATAATAAAATCTTTACCTTTCACCAAAATATTGAAAAATTGAGTTACCTGCGAATGGATTGAAGATTTGGAGGAAATAATTTATAGTCCCATGAAACAACATTTTATTTGACTAGTATTCATTCAATATGTTGATGAAAATAAATATATTCTCAATTTTTCAGTAATGGAGAGATATATAGGCGATTATCATGATTATAAGATTGACATAGTGAATGAAAAATCTCTCTACTATCTCATTATAACTATTTTTATTATTTATACATGATAATTAGAAATCAAATATTTTATTTCCTTAAGGTTGTCTATATTCGTTAAGTGTTGAGGCTCAAACTAAAAAAAAGAGATTCAATTGGTGTATCAAAATTAAATTCTCAATGTTTTACACAATAAACCCATACTGAATTGATATTTTGGGTGGGGCATGGTTATGTTTCATTAGTTTTACATTCATTTGATATCAAAAAAATAGAAAAAGTAAAACTCAATTACATAATTTTTCAGATAGATTCATTCTATATATAATATGAAATCAAACACAAAATTTAATTAATAATATGGATTTTCTATCATGAACATCCCCTAGAATTGGGATATGTTCAATGATGGATTTTCTATAGGCCTAGTTTGGATATGAATAAAATACCTCAAATATAAAAATTTTAGTTTTGGAGCCATCCTTATCATTTTATCATAGGATACTATACCTTATTATATATTATTTTTAGATTTCATCCCTAATAGAAATATGTAATACCAATCCATCATTATATGATGGCAATAGGAATTAAAATTGCCAATATCCCCCATGAAACAAAAATATGATCTATTTTTTGTAATTATGAAGAACAATGGTGACTATGCCATTAGAAAGGAAGAGATGATTCCACTACGTTACTATGTATTATGGTTGATGAAGGAATTATTATTAAAACCAACCCTAACCCACATCCCAATTTCATTGAATTATAAGAACGATGTATTATAAAATACATATATGGACATGGAAGATATAAACTAAAATGAACTATTTATTGGAATAATGCATCATGTAATGAAATCATCGATCATTTGTTATATCATTGTAGAGATCAAAGAGGTAAATTCACTCTAAGAACATGATGAATATCCAAATGGATGGATATAATTCATAGTGTACAATCTCTATAATGGGATTCTTCCATCGAAACATGAATAAAATGTTATAATAACACCTTTATTAGTAATCATTTAACTATAGATGATCCATATTCTCTAAAAATTCATCTAATATAGAGGAACAAGTGGAGATCTCATCAGATACATTAATAGAGGTGAAACTCTCATAAGAATGAAACACTTCAATGGAAGATAATGAAGTGTACATTATATAGGGAACCTGATTTCCCACAAAATTGGGATTTGTGGTTATTTATAGCGATAAATTATTATAGAATTTATGGAATTAACAATATGATGTTAGGTCGTTTAAATACTTTCCAACATATATCATCATCCTCTAGAATTGATTAAGATCGCTAAATAATCATGCATATTTTTTATTTTGGTATGAAAAGTAATTGAGACATATCCCCCAGTCACAACCAAGATACTCAAGTATAAAATTAATACATTAGACTTATATTCCTTGTTTACCAACACTATATCCCACAATGAATTTTGGATTAAATATATCTTCCGGTTAGTGTCAACAATTATTTTTAATAATTTTGGAATCACTCATATAATACTAACATATAATGGACCCATCTTCTTATATTCTGAATTGGAAAAACTAATTGAAAAATTTATAATCAATTCAATCTTCTCATCGAGGTACCATACAGTTGAAAATGGAATGATATAGGATTAAAATTAAACTCCATCAATTATGCTAAAAAATTTCCAGCGGCGGAATTGAATAATTTCATTATAAACACATAGATTCTATCTGTAGGATACCCCAAAGATACCCAAACATCAATATAGAATATCCTAAATTCTATTGTCTATGGGTCAAAAGTGGTTTTACGTATCATGATCAAACTCCCTTTACTCTGTATTTCTTTTTGTTATCAGATATAAGAAGAAAAAAATTCTCAAAAAATACTTAATGTGTTGAAATAGACTTATGAGACATGATTTTATACACATATCCATTTCACAGTTCACAAAAACACACATCCTAGGAAGGTAATAAAAAATTTCATTTTCACTCATTACCCTAATGGAAATTGATAGGGGTTCATAGAACCATCATTACACCAGGGAAAAAACCAAAAAAATTGGAACCAGTAAGGGGGGGACCATTCACCATTCATATGCTCTAATCCAATAATTCATTTTCACTAATCACTAGGGATGGAGACTGCATCATAAAACCCACCAATGCATGGTTAAAAGAACAATACATTACGTAATACGTTAATATATCAATCGCCCAATGTTTACCTAGGGTATAATGTTATGGTCACATGAAATTAGAATATATGACCATAAACTATCTAAAACCCCATGGTCAAATATGGATTCCCCAAAACTACAATATCCATTCATCCACACTGTATGTAGCTAAACTATGTGTTAAATATCTTCATGAATAATGTTAATCTATATGGAAACTAGTTTTGTCTCATGACATTAAAAAAATGTCTCCATCATAAGGTAACAAATGATGTTGTGTTTTTTTGGATAAAATCAATGGTTTTTTATTATTGAAATTTGGGTAATATTACAATTCTCTATTATCTTGTACACTAAGTATAAGACATGTTATCTTATAGGATTGGCATGATTATTCATATTTTCATGATCATTTTCATTTGGTAACAGTTAGAATTAATATGTAATTCACATAGTGGAATAAATTATATGTAATTACAATTCATTGAATATGATCCAAATATATATAATTAATTCTATATGAACTATGTGTGAATTTATTTCAATTTGGTGATATAAAAAGTGACTCATTTATAAATTATCCTTGAACAAGTATTGAAAAAATTCCCATCATACCAATATAAGAACTAAATCAATTCAAGGATTTACTTTTAGAAGAAAATGTGTTTCTTGATTATTATTATGAAAATAAATATATTTATTTCAGAATCATTTCTCTTAGTCTTATCCACAAAACTAATATTAAAATACTTTAAGAGTTTATTAGTATTTAGTTGTGTATTTTTTAACAAACATTGAAATAGTGTTTAATTGTTAACATGTGGACCAAAACCATATGAAACTAAAAATATATATTCTAGTATCAAGACTATAAACTACAAAAAAATGGTCATAGTAGTTGGATATTAATGAATGATTTTGAAGTATATCTTACATCACTGTAAATTTCTCATGAAGTCCTAATAAATTATGAAGGATTTTTTCCATACATTAGAGTAATATAAATATAAAGTATAGGTTCTGCGATATATAAAATAAATTTATCCTATTTTATTCATGTGATTCAGATCTATGAAATCAATTTCAAAAGAACTAAATGTTTCTTAATACTAATTAAAATGATATATATAGAGTTACATGGATCCCTTATTATAGGTGTATCTTTGATGAAAAAAATAATCATCTCTTACTTAAAAAACCCTCGTAGGAGATTCTAGTACATATTGCTTTAATTACAAAATCATTCTCAAAATAAAATAACACATTCCATGTTTATGAGCTAGATATTAATAGGGGACTTTTAAGAACTATTTTAATCTTGATTGTAATTCTAGATATACACATAGTGATTCCCACACTCATCATTATTGGACCATAATCAAGAAATCAATTCCAATATTCTATCTATATGAACATGATCTACATAGGTGACACACTTAAGAGTTCCACATGGAATTTAATCATGGAACTGTGATAAATTCATAATTTAAAAATAATGGGAGCTCATTCCTTAATGTGTCAATTTTTTCATTTGGCCATGTTTTATTCATATATGATATTTCACTTCTAGGGAAACAATAATCCCCAAAAAAACTACCCATGACTCTCAAAGGAAAGAGAATGATACTCCATGAGAAATTTAATATTTTTATTATACATACAACACCCATTAAATGGCTCTATATATGCTCCCATATCATTACCCATAATCAAGAAAAATTCTCATTCCAAATAAAATATATTCCTATATTCATATTCCCTAATAATAATGTTGTGTTACCAAACATTAAAATATAATTCATAGAATGTATTTTCATTACTATTACATGAAACCACATTAGATATAAGAGATCCATGTTATGAATTATGATGTCTCCACTTATGTTCGGATGGAGTTAGGTAATTCTTAGCCGATAATCAAAATATTGGTTATTATCTTCATCTCATTAGTCCAAACAGTAGACCTTAAACTATGAGTCCATATTAATAGGACTCAGTTCACAGGACATATTGTCTCCAGGAATATAATTCCCCTAATAAGTTATGTATCTACTAAGATTTCATAATATGTTCACTAGTATTCTTATTTTTGGTAAAACTATAACATATATCTAGTCTCAGATTCCAAAGTAGGAAAAAAATGAGTTTATTAATCCTTTTGGTTATCCCCTTCTATATACAAATCAGTAAATTGGATGAAATGACGATGATAATTTATATCCTACACCAACTAGTCCAAATTGATTGAGCACAAAATTAGTTTTATTCAATTATCAAAGGATTTTAAATTCTTCAATGTTTTATAATCTAATAGACCCTAAAATTCATAAGTTATGAATTACACATTCCAAAATTGAATTATCCATGTAAATTAGATACCCATGTTATTTCAATCATGTGTATCATAATCATTTCTTGGAAGGAATACTTTAGAAAAAATGGTATCACCTAAAAATTTACATAACATAGGCCAAATTTGATTAGATATTGATCTTAGCTATGTTGCTACATCTTATATGATGTTAAAAGTTTATAGGAATGAGAAATAAATCTCAAAAAAATAAAAACATGTAGAGAAATTTATAATAAGAAAATAAAGTATATTCTTATTATACTTTGATGTTAAAGTACTCATAGAAAAGTGACGAAAATGGAAAAGCGCATGGTAGGTCAAATAAATCAATAAAAGGTTTCATAACTAAGAGCCATGTCTTACACAATAATAATTCTATAAATTGAGATAATGAAAAATATCAACCATTACTCCATTCATGAAATTATGGTTTGGATAATTATATAAAAACATCCCAAATTGTAATATGATATCATTGAATCAGACATTACAACAATAGTTCTATTGTGATCTAGATTATAACTATTCTCATCCATGATCCCTGTCTGAGAAAAGATCATTTTGACTCAAGAATTATATAATTATGACTAATCTTTACATTTATAATTTAATGAACATATTATTTATTATGTATTAAAATTACTTTTCAAAACCTTTTTTGATATGGAATTAAACAAGATAACTATCGATATTATATTTTTATTTATTTTTGTGAAATAAACATGAGAGGAACGCCAACAGGATGGTGTATCTTTAAAAAAAATATTTCCAACAAGAATAGTTTAGTCAATAACATATTCACTAACTATAAAATATGATCTAATTCTACATGAGTACTATAAATTGATTATAAAAGGAGGGAATGTTTCTCAGCTTCAGCTTCAAATAAATAATTTGCTTCTCTCAATAGATCTGATATGTCCCATTTCATTCTCATGGTGACCTCATCTAGAGTCATTTATACTAAAACATGTGAATTTATATTCACTGAGCCATACACATATGTATTTAATTCCATTCACAAGGAATTTATTTTATCCGGGGGTCTCAATCCATCATTAATTTGTTGAGTTTACTCCTGGCTGATTTGCTCTACAAGTAAAATATTGTGATTCAGATCATAATGTTTCTAATGATCTAGTTCATGATTCTCTAGTTGATCTTCGATAATTAATCACCATATGTTTTATCGAATTCAATAGTAAACAATAAATTTCCCATATGTCATGAGTAATGAATATTTAATAAAGACCACCATCCATTCTCTTTATTTTGTAAATTGGGGTTTTTGTGATCAATGAATACATAATTTTCTATTATAATTTGAAGGATAACCAGTTCGTGGATGCATGCCAAGTATTTATAATGGATTAAACTTCATGAAGAATATTCAATTTCTTATCCCACTCAATCACAAAGTGATCACATTTCATAGGTAGATAAGTAATCAGAATAGGTTTCATGGATTAAATTTATAGAGGCACTAAACCTAGATAGTCTTGATTGAAACTATTATTAAGAAAATGTGAAATCAATTATAACAATGGCGGTGTTATTAAAATTTCTAGATATATGTAATTATAAATTTAAATAACAAATAAATTATTAAGGTATTTTATTTATTATTGAAGGAATCCATCTCAATGAAATCAATATCAACTGATGTTCCATCATCCTATGATGTTTTTTCATCACCACATTATAGTAAAAAATTATTTTAATCAAATTAATTGCATGGATCCCATTAGAAACATGTTTTATTAACATTTTTTCCATGATTTAGAATACTTTATTTATAGTCCAATTTTTCTTTTATCTTATGGATGTGTAATTGATTTTTTTTATTATTAAATTTTAACATTAGATAAAATTTTAACTAGATCATTTGGTTATACTAGAAAGGTACCTGATAAAATATATATAATTTTTTATCAATAATTTATAAATACTGGCACACAAACATAGAATCTACATAGGCCTTTCAAATTTTATATTTCGTTGACAGTCTCTATAAAACCAAATCATCCAGTTCAAAATGATATAATCATGTGAAGACTGAGTCATTAATTCTATCCACTAATCCACCCATTTGATCTCTATATAGAGTGATAGAAAGAAAAGAATAGTTCCCCCATTAAAGATCTAGATCGTTCACATCAATGGTGTTCCACTTTCCTAAAATTTCATTCAATTGTGTGCATTTGTATGTATAAGATCCATGATGGTGTGTATCTAGTCATAACCTTAGAGAAAAAATAATATAAATCCATAAAATTATGTGGCTAGTCTATACATTCCATGAGAATATTCATCTAGATAAAATTGACTAACTATATTATTGACAAGATCTTGAATACGATATAAAAAAATAATATGATATCCAAATGTATTTATAAAGTCCAAAAACAGAGAAATTATCATATTTCATGATACGAAAATGGGTTACGCAATAAGGACAGGAAAATTCCTAAGATAAATTCCCCAATGATGACAACCCAAAAGAAAACTTGATCCCATCAAGTAAAAAAATATAAGAGAAAAATTAATCATTTAATAATACTCTAATTTGTATTTTATTAACTCTAAAACATAGATTAGATGATAAAAAACTTCACTAATGGGTTGATGGGAGACCATAGGAATCAGATAAATATTCAATATAGTGGTACCATGTGTTGAAAAAAACTGATTTTTGTAATGATTTTACTCAAGAAGTGGGGAATTATTCATATGACCAAACAAATATAACGTAATTATATTCGAACATGGATAGTTATCTGATGTTGGTTGTGAATGATTACAAGATCTTAATTGTGTGGGTGATCATTTTTAATGAGATTGGTTTAACATTCATGGTCATATAATTTATTCGAGAAAAAACACCATTATCTGAAAGTAGAGTTATAGTATTGAGCATCTAAACTATAAAAATAAACATAATAAGTTTGTTAAAATATGTATTTTTGTTAAAAATTAGATTCTTTTTTATAAATGAAGAGCATAAAACTCAATCCACGAGTGGAAAATTGTATATGACCAATTCCCCCCCCCCCCCCTCCAAAAGTATTTATGATATCCATAAAGAGAAAAATTCAATATAAATGGAAATCAATCACCCAAGGATATCACACATCTATACCCAAGTATCTCACATAATAAATCACACACATGACACTTCATCCAAGCCACCTAAGGCTTGTTCCCCTCATAGATAACCTTAACTAGAACGAATTCCATAGGCTATCCAGTTAAGTGAAATCATATATAATTTTCTTATTTCCTTTTCTCCCAAGATAGATGTGTTAATGGAAAATTAGAACACAAAGTATAATTCATATCTATGTGAATGATTAAACCCATGCGTGAGAATATAAAAAAGGATCTAATTGATATAAAAAATTAAAAATATTAATGAATATAAGGACACCCTATACAAATTATTGGTTTTCTTGAGAAAATCAATAAAGTTGAAATAGTCACATTATATAAAGTTTTAGGTCAATCTATTATAAAAAAAATGTAATGAAGAACACAAGTGAAATACAAAAACACAAAATATGGAATTATTTATGAAGAAAATTACACTATTTTAAGAAACAATTTTCTCTAGTATTTCCTTTAACATAGTATTATATTCTCCTTATTCTAATTAGATCCAATATTGATGGGATGAATTTTTTTATTCTCACTTTTTCCTAAACCTTTTATGATATTGAAGGAAGAGTACCTTAAGAACATGAATTTAATAAAGGCATACAGAATGGAAATGAAATTTTTCCTAAAACCATTGAATTTTTCTGAAGTGATCACTTCACACAATAATAGAATTATCATAACCTGAGGAAAGTAAAGGTTATGTTCAAAATTCAGTTGACCAACTAGGTCATGCATATTGGACCCTTTTTGATAAATTATATGATAATTACTCATCTCAAAGGGTTTAATATTTTAGATTAAATAGTACACATTGAACCCTAATTTCCAAATATAGGAATTCCACGTGATATCTCAAATCTCATGTCACTTATCTCTCTCTCTCCTAATTACTCAAAACCCCAGTCTAGCTTATTTATCTCAAAATTGATAAGTAATTAAACAAAAATTGGTATTTGTAACCCAAAGGTTTTTAGAAACTAATAACCAATAAAAATAACCAGATCCTCTATATTTTATTTATACTAGGTTATAGATATCAACCATAATCATAAACTTCCATTATACTATACCAATGAATTTTGAGGACACCACATATCATTGTGGAAAAGATTCACTAAAGTGTTATGTCATATATAGTAATTTACTAAGGAATAACCTGAGTTAATTCACTATCAATTATCCCATTTATTAGGTGGAGAAATCCCCATTTTATTCATAGAATTGTCCCTTGGGTGAATCCCATTTTATTTCACACCCATATCACATGGGAAAATATTCCCTGAAGATCCTTAGTTTATAACCATTTGTTTTTTTCACTGGTAGTGAACATTTAATTCTGACAATCCATATGAATATTTCAAATGGTCAAGATCTACTCTATATATAAAAGATTCACATGATCCGGGTTATAGAGAACACCATTATTTCCTCATTCTATCATGAATTACTATGATAAAATATTCCAACAATATATCCTCAAAATTGGTGTGGTCGTAAAGATGTTAACAAGATTAAATCCATTTGGTAATGAGGAACCTAGTCCAGCAGTTTGTTTTTTGAGTCTTCTTGTTTTTTGAACGAATCTACCCTATAGTATATTACCAGAAATGTGATGCTAATATGAAAAAACATGTGCCTTTGTTTCTAATTTAATGATGTGTAAGCCCAATCCTAGGATTACAAACACACTTGAAGAATAAAATATGAATTCATCCTCATGTAATCCCACAATATTATATACTAACTAAACCAATATAACCACTATATCATCCATTATTGATAAAGGGGGTGGATTAACTGGGCATCACTTTTGGATTAATCCTATAGCAATTCGTAATGGATTACATAAACCTTTGGAATTTCATTCCATATTATTGTATTATAGTATAGGTCAATGTCCCATTTAAAAAACAGTAAATAATGTGACTGATATTCTATTATTTTATTTTTCTCACATTGAGCATGAATCACCTGATAATAGAGACAACTGATAATTATACCAAAAGAAAAATCATAGTTCTATCCTGATCTTCATCCTTTGGTTTGATCCCGAACCAAACTAAAAAACATGGGCTTTGATTCATGTCATGAAGGAATATAAAGAATGATTAAATGGGGAAAAAACCGAAAATATTTCACTGATTGCCATCATTATTTGGAAATAACCCCATAAATATTATTCCACACCCAAATAGCTACGCTTTTTATAAGACATTTAATCAAAAAAAATTCTCTTAGGGAAAAGACACTCATATTTCATTTAGAGACTCCATTAAACCTGAATTACATTACACATGATATCAAAATTTGTAGTCGGACCCTTATCACATGATCTTAAAATATACGAAATTTCTTTTTATGTGAGTCTAAATTATGTGGGTTTTTATTCCATTCATCTGGATATAGCATGCCCTATTTTTTTTAATCCCATCATTTAACAAAATAGTATCATCTAGGTTGCCTTTAAATTACATATATAAAATTTATGATGCTTTAAACCATATTTACATAAAAATATTATTTTATCTAGTAATTAATAGATAATGATAGATAACAAATTATAGATATAGATGGATCCATTGGTGGAGAACCTATGATACATATAGATGGTTTCATTGATTGAAAAATTGTGATACATAAAGTTAGTACACATCAATACAAACCAATAACATATTAATAATATATTAATGGTAAATAGTTCCACACTAGGATTTGGGATGGATTAATAAATATATTATAAATATGTAATATAGTTTATATGAAGGAAACAATTCACCCAGAAATAGTGTGATGAGATTAAAATTACATCATCATCACTATTGTGGATTCCTCAGTTTCATTGCCAAAATACCATAATGAACACTTAAATTTGAAAAGATAGTCCACATCCTATCATAGATGTGGTAACTATTTAGTGATTTCAGTACCACGAATAAATGGAATTATAATTATTCAAATGGTGTTGGTAATTTCTTATATTGTATAAACCATTCGACACCCTTCACATTTGAAAAAAATGATCCTGTTACACCATGAAAAGGATTCATAGTTAATGAATTTGAATTAAAAAATCATATCCATAAAATACATATATCCTAGGAAATATAATAATTTGAATAATTGAAAAATATAATATTCATTTCCAAATTATGTGGGTCATTTCAATATATAAAAATTTTCATGACCTCTTATGTCTTGTAGATTCTTTAAAACATACCTACAAATAAATTTTTATCCATTATATTTTCCCTGGAGAGTAAATAATATTACAAAAATATTTGTGTCAATATTTCCCATTTATTCTCCACATTCAATTTTTATTAATATTTATCGATTTTTAGAGGCTTTACCACAAAAAAAAATATTTTTTCCTCCCACATGACCCAATTTTTAAACCATATTTAACTAGAATGATGAATACTAATCCAAATTCCATGACCATCTACCCAATTCATCTTTATAAAAAATGCATTTGTGTACCACATTAGGCATAATGACATGTTTCAGATGATCATCCATATTTTCAACATAATATTAAATACCATGATTTATTTTCTTTTTAATTAAGGAAAACATGTATTTCAATAAATATACAACCAATAAATCACATTTAAATATGAAGGTGTTTATATAATGTTGGAACCAAGGTGATATATACTGATTTTTGGGTGTTCAGTTTGATATCAATCTGATTCTAGTATGATTATGATGGTAATTACATAAGGTAAGTAATCATTATAAAAAATATTACATGATTAGAAAATGAATAATATTGGAGTTAAATGAATTGATTCCAATTGTTTTTGATTTTTTGGAAAAAATTCCTATATAATGGAATTCATATCGCATAAGTGGTAAATAATCATGAAATCAGATAATGTGTTTTAGATCATTTGATCATGTAAGCTCGTATAGATCAATGTGATCACCTAAATTCGAATGAATCATGAGACCATGTATGTTTAATAGAATCTTCCAAATAGTGTTATGTAGACCACGTCTATATATTAGGAAAAAAATGAAATCATGTAAATATCTAAGAGATATTGAGATCATAGGAAGAATATATTCTGGTTTTTATAGAGAAAAGTGACGATTTATGAAAATTTTGAATGAAAAAAAGGTACCAAGTGATCATTATAAAACACCATGAAAATGGTGTATAGGGTATTTCATTGGAAGTGATGGGAGACAATTGTAGTAGGATATTCAGTTTCCTGAAAGCATAAAGGTGTTTTTAGACATGGTCTGGTACAAAATGAATCGAGGAATGAGTTGTGAGATTCATGTGAACGCTGTCAATGAAACTCACAATCTTGTACAAATGTGTCCTTGATCTAGTGGATTATATACGTATATGAATTTTTAAAAAGACATATCTATAGAATTGTCCTATAAATAAACATTGTTACATTTGTTTATGAATAAATATGGGGAGTAGTTATTGTGTTTGAAGTTGGTAATGTTCTAGTGTATCAGTCTTATGAACACATAAATGATGAAGAGATATGAACTGCGGTCCTGCAGTCAAGTTCTTACTGCCAAGGTACATGCTAGATTGTCTCATGAAGGCGATACACATTGTGGTCATTGTCTTGGGATGTTTCAACCATGGTTTATTTATAACTGGTATGATGACTGAGATATATGGTACATTCTTATGCTTGGGCTCTTACTGCTTCTGTTATCTTCTAGTTTTTATTGTGAATAATATATGTTATTGAGAATATTTAATGGTGTAATGTGATCAGATTATTTGTTAGGGTTAACTGATGTGCAGTGTTTTTAGGTACATTTCTTTGAACTATTGAATAGGATAATTTAGAAGAAATTTTGAATATATTATAATATATTGAAGAGTCATATTATGGTCTATATAATGTGTATTAATCAATATAAATTTAATGAGGATATGATCTAGTTCATGTCCCTAAACTAAGAAAAACTCATCAAAAAGTATTGTATCTCGAGGAATTAAAAGAGGATATCTATTGAAGGAATTCCAATATCCCTGAGAAAACTATTAATGTATTTCAAATCGAATTATGTGTCTGCAAAAAAATATTTTTAAACTAATAAACAATAAAAAAGCATAGTTGATTTTCTTTTGGCCAAAAACGGATTTGTGAATGGTCATTAGATATATTCTGTTCTTGTTAAACTACTTAAAAATTTTTATTTTATAATTTATTTTTTTCACTACTATTATTTAATTTTATATGATAAAATTTGAAATGTATAACTAATTCAATCGAATGATTGAAAAATATCCTTTAAAAATAAATTTGATTTTGACACCCAGACTCACCCCACCCCTCTAAGGGTGCCTTAATGTCTAAAAAAAGTGGAAATTGAGGTTCTTTATGTGGAACCAATTTTCTAGAGAATAATATTATGTATAAAATTGTTAATATGGGTTGAATTCCTCTCTTATATTGGGGAACTGATCATATAATAAAATATTAAAATTTTAAATAATCATTATATTTGTATTAATGTTCTCATTTCTAAATTAAATGATTCCATGCCAATAATATTACAAGATTTTATTTTGTTAAAAACCAAAATAATGAATCCATATTTACATTCTCAGGCCATAAGGTCATTAATTGGTGCACTGTTAGATGGAATCTAAAACAATGTGATGAGATAAACTATGTTTAATTATATGTGGGAAAAAATAGAAATTAAAAATTAAAGTACATATCATGATGATATATGAAAAGATCCATTATTATCATAACATAATCAATGATCATATTTTCAATTCATATTAAAATATGGATATTATATTTTTTTCAAATCATTGAGGTTTTTAGATATTTCTAGGGACATATAGATGAAACAAAAGATATATACATCATCAAAAAAACATAGGAATTATTCCTCTCTGATACAATCCAATTATTTTATCTCTTGGATACATGTATTTAAAAAACACTCCTATGATTTATTATTAAGATATCTTCTGGATTATATAATAAAATTGAACTAAAGGAAAATTAATCACATACCAGTAAGGAAATGGAATTTAGGTCGATGTGAAACACATTTTTCAATGAATATGAAAGTAGATATTATTCTAAATATGACCTTGTAGTGATTGTGGATAAAAAATTTAATAGAGGAATTGGTTTATTAAATGGAATGATAACATATATAGTTCTTATGATGTAGAAATGATATCCAAATTTCTGCAATGTGGCTTCGTAGAATTGTTTATTAAAACGATGAAAAGATCATTCATAGATGATATGGATGTTCTTATTATCTAATACATGGAGTTTATTAGAAATAAAATTTAAATGGAAGAGTCATATGAGGAAAAAATAATGTGATAATAATGTATATATAGTGGAAGTAAAAAATAGATTTCAAGTTTGATATTAATGATTCTATGGTGCCTATTGTTGAATAAAAACATCTTAATCCAAAAAAATATTAATGAAAGAATATGATTTTTTAATATCATAGTGTAATATAAATGTTCTATAGAAGATATTGATATCCAATGAAATAAAGGCTGATATAATAATATATTTAAAATGGAATCATTTATATATATAATATAGCTTGAAGCATCTATTAGTTGAATATAAAGAGTTTGATGATACATTTGACTATTAGGGAGGTTTATTAATGGTTTCTAACTATAATCTAATTATGGAACAATTCACTAAGGTGATTGATGACCATAATTATTTTATACAAGAGTGAATGAAGAATATATAATACCAATAAAAAACTTTTTCTCTTAGAAATAAATTGGTGATAGAAATAATATTATGTTTTCTATAGAAAAAGCATCATTTTTAGAGGTTCATGGATGTTTAAATAATATAATAGTTAATAATGTTATAAATGGTGTCATAAAAATTATTTTTGATCAAATATGAAACCATAATGGTGATGGATTAAATGTATTTGACTTTTAGACATCAAAGGATACAACTATGATATAACATGATAGGGTAATTTTGAAGTCTATCGATCATATTATCATAAATAAAAGAGTAGATGCATAGAGTATGGTTACCCATGTTAAATATTATTTGTGAATTGTGAAACACACTCCATCATCAATGTTTCTCCTTCAATAGAACTATTTTTAAAATTCAGGTGAAACGTAGAGGAATATTGGATAAAATATGTTTATTATAATAAAATTTAATTTCTTAGTCTATCATAGTCACAACATGTCTAATTCCATTGATTATAGATATTATTTGAATGAAGAAACACCTGAGAGAAAATAATGATTAATGAGACTATATCATTCATATGAAATATGTAATAATTTCTTTATATATTTCTATACATTATGTTACTTTGGGCACAAAGAAATTGATTTTGGGAAAAATAGAAGTGGTTATTACTACCAAAAAAGTAACGAAATAATGTAATTTAATAAATTAAAATTAAAATTAAAAAAATTAAACTCACCATCATATAGTTATTATGAATATAGTTACACATCCAATGTAGAATAATTGATGTAAAGGTCATTTTATGCTAAAACACATACGAAATGTCATTTTATGATTATTGGATAATTAATAAATAAAATCATAATAAGAATTCTCTTAATGAGATAAATTATAACACTGACTAGATTATTTGTAGTCGGTGTCCATATAATAGTGTTAGTAAAAAAATTGATTAATATAAAGGGATGTGTTCGTTGAACAAAAAATTTCATGAAGGATGATGCCATTAAAACTCAAGTTAGTAATATTTTATGTCGTGTGGAGGAAGAGAAAAAAGGTTTAGTATCCATATCAAACAATGAAATAACAAGAATAGAAATTAGTCTATTTATATTACACTAATCTGTGTGTACCAATGAATATATTTTAGATATATGGTTAATGATATTACATTATATTTTTTGATGATAAAAAAACAAATGGATATTTCATTTCCATTAGAGGTTAGTAAGAGTTCATGAGATTCATGATGAGCTATCTCCAAAGTGTTGAAAATAATACTAAGAAAACAATTAAAATTCACTTTTCATACAATATAATAGGGTTCATATATATTTAATTTTAAAATTATCATGAAAATAATGGTATTTAACAGTTTTTATCATTTTTCAGAATTATAAAAAAAATTGGTGTTTCTAACAGAGAAATTAACAAGTGAATAATTGGGAAAATATGATAATTAAGAATGGGACTTATAATCACAACTATAATGAGGGTTTTTATATAACTATATATTTTCAAAACTATGATGTTCAAAGTATAACATAATGTAAAACACCATAAAAATAATGGCTTGGGAGGAAACCTAAACGGAAGTACTTTAATTTTTCTTAATGTATAGATTATAACTAAAATAAAGAAATAAATCAGGGAAAATATAGAGATATTGCAGATAATGGAGTGTTTCATGGATACACTATGAATATTAGGGCATAAAAATTATAAAAAAATCAGCTAATAATAATTGTGCAGAGAAATATTGTTGATATCGTAGAGGATAATGCTATATAAAAAATTATGAATGAAATTTATATAGTGTATTATGAAGAAGATGATGGATTATTAAATCATATTATTGTAAATAAATATATTTTTCTTGATTTTTCATGTATTCATTGATTTCCATAGAATTTTTTTTATGAATTAGATGAGAAATATATTTGAAAAGAATGTTATCATTCATAATCGAGTAAAAATAAAATATCAGATAATGGTCTATTTGATAATTTTTTTATCAATATGCTCCGAATAATATAAGGGGGATAAAGGGTATAGGTCATTTTTTATACTATAAAAAATTCATCCAACTTCATTAATAGATATATAAAAATATTAATAATCTATAAAATCCATATATGAAGAACTTTATTTTATTGGAAAAATAAAATACCTATGAGATTATGATGAAGCCCAAACATCACAATGGGATTGGTATAAAATGGATCTTTAAGAATATGAATGATGATTTAGGAAATGTGACTAAAAAAGAATTTATAGAGTGAAAATGGAATAAAAAAATAGAATTCATAGATATTAATGAAACATTTAATACAATGGCTCGATTAATGTCCATCTATCACTTATTGGAAGTGTATACCTAAAGAGGCTTGATGTTTTATCAATTGGATGTAAAACATTCATGAATTGTATTCTTTGAGAGGTAATTTAAATTCAACAATAATAGGGTATAAAATTTTCATACAATGAAAAAAAATTGGAATACTAATGTATCCTTATTTTTGTTTAGACTTATGTTGTTATATTATATCTCATAAACCAAATACATTTTTCATCTTAAAAATACACAATTGTTTAATGTATTTGTTCATCAGTATTTGTTTAAGTATCATATGTTACATTTTTTACAATGTTATAATTCATTGAACTGTTTTTACAAAATTTTTAAAGGAATAATTTGTACATGAATATATTTATCTTACACATTAACAAATAATCTTACAGGAAGATTATAGGTTATGCTAAGAATTTAATTTGTACTAATGGATTTTATCTTTTAGAAGATATAAGAATGTTAATAATCATACAAAAATATGTTTTTATCATAAATCTGAAGGAAATTATATTCAACTAATTATTTTATCTTACATGATTCTCGATTTATCTTTTGAAAAGGTACTTTGTAAATAAATTTTCATACACACTGACAAAGTGAAAGAGATTATAAGTCAATTACATTGTAGAAGGATATTTTTTCATACATTTCTATAATTATAGTATGAAATATGTAATTTAATAATTTAGATTATAAATATAAATTTTATTATGAAGGGTCGCCTCTCATCTTCTAATTTAGTATATCATTCAAATGAATTGTTTACCACAGTTGAATTATTTAAAAATTCATCATATAATTTAATACATATCAGAAAATATAAATATAAATAATGATAATATGTATTTTATAGAGTGTTAGTTTCTAATAATTGAAATATATAATGAATTCATAATTTTCAATACCTTCTATATCTATTTGTGACTTTTTTAGAGAATAATGATAGATGGAAATTGAGATAATGTTTCTAAAGAATTAAATTTTATTATTTATCTTCACCATTGAAAGAATAAGTGTTATTAGTTCAAATTAATGATAGTTTATCCAAAAGATGAGTATGTAGATTCATAAAAAATGTAGTTATACATGTAACACATAAAAAAATGTTGACATAGTCATAGTTATGTTGTTTGATAAATTCTCGATGAAAGCTACTTCTATAGTTTAAATATTATGCATTTCAATTAAAGAACATCTAGAGAAACTACTTGAAAAAATTTATTTTATGTGGATGTTTCCTCTTTATATTTCACTTTCATATTGTATTATGAAACAAAATAAATAATTCTTTTTATAATATTATATATTTAAGTGTTGTTTTATTAGTGTATTAATAACATGTATATCTCAAAAAAATGATGTTTTATTGAAATTGTACCTCTTTGGCATGTAAAATATTTTTGAATTCAGTTGTAATCCCCTGGATGAAGTGATAGTATTGTGAAAATAAAAACAAATATAAAAGTAGAGTATTGGTGGAGTATAGAGTTGATATTTTGGCTCCGAATAACTATAAATATTCTATGAAATAAATTTATTTTATTTTTTCATTTTGTTTTTATATGAACTAATAGAACATAAAATATTTTTCATATATTAATAATAGTTGTTTATGTTTTGAATATTTCATGAACTTAACATATACCCCCAATTTATATATTGTTATAATCTTATCTGACCAACACTTATCCGGCCTAATGAAGGAACCATGAATATAGTACACTTGAATTGAAATGTATTTATGAAATATAGATTTCAAAAGAGATGGAATAGAACAAAAATCATTAAAATAAATTCATGAAGAAAATATCATTTTATTTTTATATAATGATGATAAATTATTTTGGGGATGTAAATAAATAATGTTGATTAACACGAAAGAAAATGAGAATAAAACTTTTGATGACTGTGGTTGGTGATATAGAATAGTTTTTCAGGATATATTTTTCCAAATGGAGTTGTATAAATTTTTATCCTATTAAACGTTGAAACAATTATTCTTATAATGGTTTAATAAACATGAATAAAAATATATTTTATCTTTTATTTCTATTACTAATAAACATTAGAAGAATTAGGATGTAAAATATGTTTATCCAAACTTGTAAATTAGGATAATTGGAATCATTATATACATGAATACAATAAGACTATATATTTTCATTGAAAATTATTTTGATGGTTACTTTCAGAGTAATATAAAGGAAAAACATTTTGAAGTAGTTAAATTCTTTATGATATATATCAATGTTACTATAATTTCTGGATTACACATTAACATTGTAAAAAATCATGTGTTATCGCCAATGTATAATGTGTATAATTATGGGGATGTGGTCGATCAAAAATCTCGAATCTGTGATTCATTCTTCATAAATAATAAATGTTTGGGGTGGTTAAGTAACATGTAAAAAATAACTCCACATAGTAATGATAAACAATATCATATCTCAATAACTAAACCTCTAGTCAACTTCAATGGATGGGAAAAACGTTAGATGAAACCATTTAAGTATTCAATCAATGAATATCATGAGGAAACCCTCTGCCACAACATTATTCAAGATATTTATTTTTATCCTCTTTCATCACCAATATACCTCTACTATAAGATTTAATGATTTCATCTCTCCATTGTATATATTTCCTTAAATATTGGTTAATGTTTGGATGGTTCATAATTATTAGGTCAATTTCTAAATAGGGAGCATCATTTAGTGAAATTCATTCTTTACATGTTATGTTCTCCCCGGAAGGTGGTTTATGAACTTCAATGAACTATATTGTTCATGGGGAGTATACGGTGTTGATGTTAGAGGGATATATAATCAATAAGAATGTGATATTTTTATAGGAAATAAATTTTTTTCAATTCATCGAGACAAAGAGAGTTAAAAAACACTCAACGAATGGATTTCTCTCTCGATAAATTGTCTAATACCCTAAATACTACTCACAATGAAATAAATTGATGTTAGAGATACTATATGGCCATCCGAAAGGTTTTCAGAAGTGAGATTCACATTATTTTATTATGAACACCAATTTGGGTGAATATTTATTACAATGTGATATGTGATTATTTTTTTTTGTTTTTTTCATTTAATAATGTCTTTGAAAGAACAAAATGTTCTTTACTTAATGAAGTTTTCATTTATAATTAAAATAGATTGACATGACATTGAAAAATGTTGGAGAAAATGGAATTGTATTCTAGTGTATGATCTATTGGATTGCTTAAAATATATATTAATGGAAGTAAATTTCTATAGGTGATAAAAATTCATTTGATTATTTAATATCATATGGATACTACTATCACATAATATCATACATGATATTTTGTTAGCTCAAATTGATCATGAAAGCATGTAATATTAATAGAATTTTTTCAAAAGAGTCATGAAGTCCACACATATTCATAGGAAGGAAAAGCCATTAAAGATAATAACTAAGATATATTTCTATCACCAGACTAAAATACATTAGTTTTGATATATAAAATACATTATTTATATAATTTTGTTATGAAATTAAATAATAATTCGATCAAAATTAATGACCATAGGATGAGCATGAAGTGAGTTTTTCTAGAAATTATAGAATATTTTTATAGTATGATATTCATGATCACATATGTAGAAATGAGTTTTTTATTAACGTATTGTGTTTTGAGATTCCATGAAAGTTTTATAAAATTCATGATAAGAGTTTCAAAATAACACAGAGTCCTAAATATTCATTAATTAATTTGGGGATCTAGATAGATTTTCATTTTTTTATGAATATATGTGTGTTACTATAATAAATAAAAAATGTTCTCATATATTTATTAATGAAAATGATAATATGAATTAAATTTGGATTCCATACTATTCATGTGGATTAGTCACATGATTACATAAATGGTGAATAGATATGCACTGGGTTCTGGTGCATAGGCTTTTGCAAATGGGGCTATGGGTTTTTTTCCTCTAAAGGAGGTATGAACTGTAGTCTTTCAATTAGTATCATGAAATTGAGGATACATGATCGATATAATTGTGAACATCATATACAGTGCACTAATTCTCTCAGGATCATTCAATAAAGATTATATACTAGTTGGTCACATGAAGAATATATGTCCTACTATCTTACATGAGGGCTCTAACAACAATGGTTACATGAATTTTTATCACATTAATAAGATTTTTTCCTAAGGTATATCTCTAGAAGGTTACGAAATAAGGTTTTGTGATGGTGGTTATGTATATTGAAATGTTTTTAGTTTAAATTTGTTTAATCCCATTCTGAGGACTATTTGGATCATATTTTAAAAAACATGAATCATATTTAAGTACTAAATTGAAGTGATAATGATGTGAAATATACTACATAGTTTTTATGTGGAGAATATGACATTAAAATCCCTAAAATAGTAAAAAATAATCTAGATTAGAGAACAATGTTGAGTCAATGATGGTGACTTAATTGAGGCTATGCAGTATCATGGAATAAATTTTATAGGAAGCAAGAATGGCATGATTTTTTCATTTTTTAAAAATTTTATTCCACCAATATTAGTAAATGATTTTTATATTTTGGTATAACATACACATCATTAGAATATTATTCTTAGAAGTATCCATACTTTTATAAACCAATTAAATTATTATAATTTTAAAAAATAATTATGCTTATGTGATTATTAAAATTTATTGATAAAACAAGAATGGATTTACTAGTACCTGACAATATTGGGAAACAATCCTTTCATTAAAAAAAATCATTTTAAAACTTGAATCACCCTCACCTTCTTAGAGTGCCATAGGTCTAAAATAAATGATAAATTGGATTTTATAGATATAATGTGTATTAGTTAATACTTTTTATTGTTTCCTATTATCCTCCCAAACTAAAACACTCATGCTCCATCAGCACCTAATGCCTTAATTGTTTAGAATGTGTGTCTTTAATCATCTGGTGAATCAATAAGACTATATATTATTTCATAACTCTTTAATAAGATACTTATATTCTATATTCTTTCTATTCTATAATAATTCAACCTTATGTATACCTTATCAACTATATAGTCACTATTATTAATTTAATATTGTCTTTACTAATTTTTCATGTAACAATATATAATAATAAAAATAACAAATCAATTTTTTATGTTTTTCCGTATATATCTACTTTATCTTACTCCACAGTGCATTATCTATACATAATACTATTTATCATATAGCCAATGGATTTCTAGGGTATTATATATTATTCTCACACATGTTAGGATCTATATAATTATCCTTAATCACATAAATCAACTTATGATTTTAGTATTAGCTATTTTTCACGATTAGTAATAATCATAAATTAATTAAAAATATGTAGTAAAAAATAAATTTTTTCATTAATTCCCTTGATTTTTTATATTTATTAATAAATATAACTCATTTATATAAATTCTTTCAATGAAAGTATTTAACTACCCTTATAGATCTATGAATTATGACATAAAATCATATAAGTTTACTGCATAATTAGTTGTCATCATCAATAATAATATGAATAGGATAAAACCTAATATGTTTTTATCACATCTAAATATCCAAAACAAATCATAGTTTACCCCACCCATTGAAAATAATCCAAGACACGCTTAGTTTATCATATTTATATATTAAGAAAGTAAAATTAATTCTCATTAAAATTCACTATTATAATTTTGATATATGAATTATACACTTCCCCTATCATGAACCTTAAACCCTATAAATAAAATTATTGAATGATATATTATTAGAACCTCAACTTACAAAAAAACCTTCAATATTGTATTTTAACTATATGAAATTAAAATTTGACTAAATTTGTTTCCTTAATAATGAATATTAATCTTTTTAAATTCTTAATTTTTAATATTTTAGTTCTACATGTTGTTTGGAAAAAGGATAAATTATACTAAAATGATAAATAACATGTTTCTATTAATAGATCATCATACACAAATAAGTTATGATTTCTAGATATAATTTAAAATTGATACAACTACAATTAAAATGGTGATAAATATAACTATAAAACATATATTAATAACCTAAATAGAATAAATTAATAACATCAACAATATACATTAGACTCACTTATTTATATGATCATGTAATTTCAACCATTACTTCCATCTTTGTAGTCCATGTGATCTCAGTCAATAATGGATCATATTATAATATAATAAACCATTTTTTATAAATCATGTTATTGATATAAAAATTTGAAATATACATCCAACTTGCATGTCATTTATGCTATATGTTTGAGATATTGTTCTATTTATTCAAGGAAATATTCTTATTATTTAATGATTAATTTCAAGTGACATGAACTTATTTTCAATACACATTCAATATATGGTTTAAATATGTTGAAAAATTAATATCATCTTGGATTTATATTATAGTCACACCTTGATATCCTAATTTATCATTCTATAATTATATATATTTTTCTAAGAAATTCTGAAATTTGATTATTTTAATGTAATATAACACTCTATTACATTAAAAATTCAATATTTTATCACATTTTCTTGATATTTGAAGTGAAAATAATTTTATATCAATTATGATGTCTTCCCCTCTTTCCCATATCATGATTCTTTTCTAAATTTTATACTATATGCAATCTGTATCTTGGGTGGTAACATATTATATTTAATTTTATTATCTTTTCCCATTTTCACAAAAACATAATTTATATATTATTCAATTAAATAACTTTTATCCTCCATCATTTCATTGATCTAAAAAATTAATTTTTCTTAGGATACCACATCATTCCTTATATGTTCTTTATTAGAATAGAGTTTTTTTAATAATTATTGAATTTTCTCCTTGTATAATTACAAAAATATCATATATTTTAACCACAATGGGCAATTTATTTTTTCAAAGGTCATTAACTCAATAGTCCAATTACATTTTCACATATATATTTCCATTATATATATTTTTTAGTCAAGGAATCTACAATAAATTAAAAATATGATGTTTAAGAAGAAATCACAAAATAATTTCTTTGTTATTTTTTCATAGAGACTCTGTAATTTCAAACATATTTCAATCATTATAGTGAGAATAAATGTTTTATTCAATGCCTTATTGGTAATTACACCAATGAATATATTTTATTGATATCGAACATTTAATAATTTATAATACAATAATAAATCAATATATTAGTATATATACATAAAAAATCATCTTCATGAGCTTATATTTAGAAAAAACATATCCCCCATTTATGATTGAATGTTATAAACATAAAAACATGTTGTTCCAAAAATAATTACAAAAGAACAAAAAAATGAATAAATAAGTGTGATATATTGAAATAAAAGTTAGAACCTATGGGATTTGATATAACATTTTTTTGGGTGTAAAATAATTTAATATAATCCTAAAAGAACCCTTGGATGAAGGAGGGGAGTATTTGGTGATTACAAATTCAAAATATATTTAATAATAACCCATCATAGGGACTTGATTCCATATTATTAAAACCTACATTTATTATATCCCTAATGAAAATGAATTATAAAAAATATAAAAAATATATATATAATGAGAATCAACAAGTCAATGAGGATTTTAAATTTTTTTACCAACTATAGGATATTTACATGAAGAATCCACACAATCTTTTTCCAGTGTACCAGAATCCAATACTGACATTATGTTTAATTGATACTAGAAATGGTGGTAGTTAGTGTAATACCCCAACCCCAGCTACCTAGAGTCGGTGCATTATTACATAACATTGGCATGATCACAAAAAGATCAAGTCTCGAAAGACTGATTAGTTTCGTAGCCTTGGATACACTAGATACATTCGTAAAAATTACATTACATCATATAAAAAACTACAATAACATGGTCTCCCTAGTCCACACTCATATCCTCACTGACTATTCTTGCCAGTCAGTCATAATACACTTCTTCACATCCTGGGAAAAATAAAACATTGAAAGGGGTGAGCTCAAATGCTCCGTAAGGATAACAATATAGCGGAAACTTTCATAAGAAAACATAAGCATTTAAGGAAATGTATAACTAAAACAAAAGCCTTATTGAACTTGAACATCAGCATAATATGGAAAAAGTAAAATAAAATAATGCCATTACTTACTCACATGGATATTCTACTAGACGAATAATCACATGAAATATCAATAACCACTTTCATAATGAGGGAATGTATAATGCCATACATTCTGAAACATTTTGTCAAGGCCTCGTCCAAGAAGACTAAAATGATTAAGGCCTCGACCAAAACCATAAATCAAATTGGGAAAGGGTCTCGGCCAATTCCACGTCGAGATGTCTCATGAGACCTACCGATGCATCGAGGAGCTATAGCGGGCTCCACCCGTCACTTATTAAGTCCAATACATTCCTCATATGAATAGGTTTAAACATAACATAAATATTCGTATTAAAACTAGCATACGAAATTTCAAAAATTTCTCCATAAACTATTGATGGTATAAAAATAACACATCCACAGTCAAATATTTCACAAAATGTTCAATGGAAGTTTCGTATCATAAATCCATTTCAATTAAACTAAAAACCCATCAAAGGATGTTGACATGGATGAAATCAAAGCTATTTGAGAGAAATATCTCTCTTTTTTGAAATCATTTAAATGTCCCATAATTATAAAATAATACATTTACTATGAAAAAATTCTTATATGCTTGTAAGGGAAACATCGACGAAGTTATAATGGCGGAAAATACCCGTACCCACCGTATAAGTTAAAAAAACATTCTTACCTTAAATTTGTCAAAAAGGTCAAAAGTACATTGTTTGGAAAACGACGGTAAGATTCCTTTCAAAAACGTATAAGGGTATAAATGACTTTAACCCATTTTCCATTTAATAGTAAAAATGTTTTGAAAGAAATTTTTAAGAAACATGGATGTGGATGATAATGAGGTCCCAGTAGGTAATTATGTATAAACAACCTTGGATAATGAAGAGGTTGTGAAGTAAACACTTAACTTGTACTTTTCCTTGGTTGGGGTAGGTTAACATCCTGTATAATGGTGAAATAATTGTTATTAAATTATACAAGAATCATATACATTCATATGATATCATATATGATCTATTAACATTGCTTTGTTAACAATATCTTATATTTATCGTTGTTTCGGGTGTTAACTTACTCGTTTTCTTTTATATGTTTTGTTACGTAAGTCATGTTTTTCATGGATAGGTTGTTTCATATTCATATACAGAATGATATCATGTCCTTAAACATTATTTTTAAATCATCAAATGATAATTATACTTGAATGGATACGACGGAGAATGAATCTCATCGCGTTCGTGGAGACGGTAGTCCGTACGTACGCACGAGCGACAATATCATTATTTTGATATTAGAATAATATATAATTGGATATTATATCATATATACAGAATCATTATCATGTTATATTTATTATTTACATGAATTACATATCATTATTATACCCATCTAAATAATAATATATTGAGTAGCAATTACACCACGACGTGGAGACGGTAAGCCGTACGTACGCACGTATGGTGACATGTCATTCAAATGATGGGTAGAATACTGAATATGGTTGTTCCATATTTATAATAACATCACAGTATATAGAAGATACTGGAGTTATAATTTTAGAATTGAAATAATAAACAAAGAGGGAGTGGAAGAAGAAAAAAACATGAAAGAGGGTGATGAAAACGTTACCTCTTCTTCGGGTTCTTCCTTTTGATTTGATCAAAAGGACTCCATAGGATGGCTTTCTGACAAAAGTAAAGCTTATAGGATGAAGGTAGAGAAGTTTGGAGAGTATGTGGGCAGAGTTTGGCCGAACCAAAAGGCTTGAAAGTGTGAATAAGTTGGTAGAGGTGGGGGCCTTTTATAAGAGGAGAGGAGGGGCTCTTTTGGAAAGATTGAAATGTTACATTATTATACAATGCTTTTAGGATTCTAAAGGTCCCACACTTATATAATTAGTGTATAAGGTGATACGAGTTTTAAATCTACCCATCCAATAGTCTTTGGACAAGTGTAAGCCTTGGATTTTACATTATCTTTTCATTTTATTAAAATCGTTAAATAATGAGGTAATCGCTGCATCATAATTATTTCATATATAATTTAATTTATTTAATGTTTAAAAATTATAAAAAAACTACTATGATGTAGGAAATCCTTTTATCTTTCCAATGACTATTTATAGTAAAAAATATGACTTGTATAACCCCATGTAAAAAATGATTTAGTAAAACATTTCATGTTTGTGTCATTTTTTTACTTTAACATTAAATAAAAGGTATTTATGTCATCTTCTAACTAATGTGGCTCCATGGGGTCCCCAAGTTGACCCATGGATTTTCATGGTCGGCCATGTAACATCCAATGAGGTTAGGACATGTGTCAAGCTCATCTCATATTATTAAAACATTATTTTTACCTTAAACTACACTAATTACCTCTAATCGCGATTAAGAACTTAAAAGTTACTATTCACCAAAAATTATTTTAATCTCATTGAACCACATTTTACTTCTTAATTAAAACCATGTATGTCTTATTTTTGAAAATCAAATAACAGAAGTGGTAATATTTCATTTAAACGAAAAATCAGTTATTTAACTACCACTTAGTGGTTTCACTATTCATCAAAATTGATGTTTTTCAGAATAATGCCAAAATTTCACCCTAAGATATAATTGATATTCCGAATTCAAAAATGATATATATTTTACAAAATTCCAAACATATAAGTTTCACTAATTAATTTTATAATTAATTCCCGCTGTCACAACAAATAGCGTGTTTTTAAGAAACAATTTATATCAAAAGATTGGCAATTGTTTATGTCCAATTTCAATGTTAAATTAATTCTAATGACCACCATTGGATAAAATGGTAAAAATATATTCTAATTATACTTTAAAAAAACTAAATAGTATAATTTATCACTATAAATTATTTTGATTAAAAAAGTTGTTTTTAAGTATTTTTCACTATTCATATAAAATTAGATGTTCTCAGAAAAATACCAAAAATTCAACATAGGCTAATTTCAATATTACGAATCCAAAAATGAAGTCCATTTTCAAATATAAAATTTCTATAATTTTAAAAAGTGGTTATTACTATTCATAACGGCTACTTTGATTAGTCGCGGTGTTTTAGAACTCGAAGTTGCGTACAATGCAAGCTATTGTATTATTGAATATTAAGCGTATTGTGGAAGCTCAGGGTGTTAAATTCTCCCCTCCTTCAATAAATTTCATCCCCGTAATTTGAAATTTTTCTTGGAAAATAAATGGTTGAAAATAGAAAATACCTTTGTGGAAAACCCACATCGGAAATAATATTAATAAAATTTATCCTTAATTAGAGGGAAAGGGAAATCAAAAAGCCACCACCCAATTATGATCTCGATTAGGAGAACATTGGTGGAAATTATAGACATATAATTGTAGGAAAAACGTAAATATTTGTAGGGAGTGATTGAGGTCATCAATCATAATCAACTGTCAAATTGAGGGCCTCAAAGCCTTCAATCTATGTTGATTTAAAATATCATCAGTTCAACAAGACATAAGGTATTAGGATAACACATTTTTTTGTTTTAATATCCCTTTACTAATGTTTAATAATTAATTTATTCATTTAATAATAGATAGGTATATATATATTTATACTTGACAATTAGAGTTTCAACCTTCAACTCATCTTTCACTGAAAAAGATAATAGAACTCAAAAATATTATACCTATCCTAATTGTATAAGGTTCCAAATGTTAACACATACCATTTAGATTAGTAAAATTATTTTGTAATAACCAGGGACTTCCTGTAGGCTAGTGGTAGAAAATAAAGGCATGTCGCACTATGGTTGTGGGTTCGATTCCTGCAGCTTTGTCCGATGTGACGGGTTATGCCCCACCCTGCAGGTTGTCCTTTTCCTAAAACTATAGTATTATAATATTCCAAAAATAATCTTCATAAATTTTTTAACCTTTAAAAATACTATCCAAAGATCAACTTAATCCACTCCAACCTTTATAGTTATCCAAAATACCTCTGTCCAGACTTTCTCTTAAAGGTCTCTTAATTCCAAAATCAATTGTAACATCAGATTCCCCAAACAAAGTAAAGCTTCTCTTATTGTCACATACTTAAAATATGATTACCTTCATCATATTAAAACTTTACTGAAACAACAACTACTATAGTACAATCCTTATATATATCACATTATTCTAATAACCATAATATAATCCATGAGTCCAAAAGCACCAATACATTAATTATTCAACTTCAACTGTAGTAACAGCATAAGCTTGGCCCTGATCCCTTGGCCTCTTCTGAGGTATGTTCCCCTGATGCTTAGGACATTCATTTTCATAATGTCCATTCTCTCTACAATTATAGCATTCCACGTTGACAACCGCTTTCTTTCCCTTGCATTCATGAGCTTGGTGGCCTTTTTCACCACACTTGTAACATACACCTTTTCCTTTTAGACAGGCAACGGGGTGCTTCCTACCACAATTATAATAGGGTGGAAATTCATTTCTACCCTTCTTCCCTGTTTCCTTATTTCCATTCCCAGAGTTTTTAGCAGATCTCTTTCTATATTGCTTTGATTTAAAGTTATAAGACTTAGAGAATACCTTTTCCATCTTGATAGCGCACGAGACAATACCTTCGTATGAAGAGAAGGTTTGTGATACTAAAGCTCGATGGAGAAATGGTTTTAACCCATCAAAGAAACGATCAGTCGTACTTCTTGGGTTACGTATATAATCTGTAGCATACCTCGCTAGCCTTGTAAAGTTAGCCTCATACTTTGCGACATTCTCATCCTCCTTCTGCCTCAGACACAGAAATTACCTTTCCATATCAGCTTGATGGTCTCGAGGAAAGTATTTTTCTAAGAACAGCTCTTTGAACTCCTGCCATTCCATGTTTGTTAATTCATCATCTTCCTTTGTGTTTTGAATTAGTGACCACCACTGATCGGCATCTCCAGTGAGGCGGTAAACTGCCATGACAACTTTCTCCCTTTCACTACTCCCCAAGGCATGGAATATTTTCACTAAGGAATTTATCCATTGCTCAGCTACTATAGGATTTGTACTCCCATTGAAGGTTGGTGGTTGTTGCCTCATGAAACGGTCTAGCATTGATCATCTACGTTGCGGATCAGGGTGCTCCATACGAGTAATGTTGTTATTCATAACCTGCGTGAGTTGTCCCAGTACGGTGAGAATATGATCAGAACCAGTTGTATCACTAGCTCCACCATAATTATCTTGAGCAGGAGGGAAATCCCTACATGGAGTGCGTGCATTGATACGGTTTCTATTCCTTCCACTAGGCTCCATTTCTAAATAATGGCATAAACTAGATTAGTTTATGAATCAAAATACATAATTCCATACTTTTAAAACACTTAACATAAATTGAACAAATTATGGATATAATACATAATTATAAAAATGTTTTCTTTGAGGAAGTATATAATCATAACCCTTCATAGTGGTTCGTAAAGAAAATGGAAATTATGCTAAGCATATCCCCCGGGAGTGTCGTAACCAAGAGTGCAGCAAGGCCCGTTGTCGTGCACCAGTTCCCGTTCGAGTCTAGCTCAAAGCGGTGTTTTTGGGTTTTACCCCTAGGTACATCTGTTCCAGAGCCGCCTCTACCTGCTCATATCTAGACAGGGATGTATTTCTCGGAAAACTCACAAAATCTCTTCAATACCAAAATTTTAGGAAGTTCTTCTATACTAATCCTCAAAGTTCATCTTAGGTCTACGTGCTCTAATCAGAGTTTGTCTAAATCTGGCATCCAAGGTTTGTACTAAACTTCCTCTGATACCAACAGTAACGCCCCGACCCCAGCTACCCAGAGTCAGTGCATTATTACATAACATTGGCATTATCACAAAAGATCATGTCTCAAAAGACTGATTAGTTTAGTAGCCTTGGAAACACTAGATACATTCGTAAACATTACATTACATCATAAAAACGAAAACTACAATAACATGGTCTCCCTAGTCCACACTCATACCCTCACTGACTATTCTTGCCAGTCAGTCATAATACACTTCTTCACATCCTGGGAAAAATAAAACATTGAAAGGGGTGAGCTCAAATGCTCCGTAAGGATAACAATATAGCGGAATCTTTCATAAGAAAACATAAAAATTTAAGGCAATGTATAACTAAAACAAAAGCCTTATTGAACTTGAACTTTAGCATAATATGGCAAAAGTAAAATAAAATAATGCCATTACTTACTCACATGGATATTCTACTAGACGAATAATCACATGAAATATCAATAACCACTTTCGTAATGAGGGAATGTATAATGCCAGACATTCTGAAACATTTTGTCAAGGCCTCGACCAAGACGTCTAAAATGATTAAGGCCTTGACCAAAACCATAAATCAAATTGGGAAAGGGCCTCGACCAATTCCACGTCTAGTTGTCTCATGAGACCTACCGATGCATTGAGAAGCTATAGCGGGCTCCACCCGTCACTTATTAAGTCCAATACATTCCTCATATGAATAGGTTTAAACATAACATAAATATTCGTATTAAAACTAGCATACGAAATGTCAACAATTGCTCCATAAACTATGGATGGTATAAAATTAACACATCCACAGTCAAATATTTCACAAAATGTACAATGGAATTTTTGTATCATAAATCCATTTCAATTAAACTAAAAACCCATCAAAGGATGTTGACATGGATGAAATCAAAGTTATTTGAGAGAAATATCTCTCTTTTTTGAAATCATTTAAAAGTCCCATAATTATAAAATAATACATTTAAATTGAAAATATTCTTATAAGCTTGTAAGGAAAACTTCGACGACGTTATAATGGCGTAAAATAGCCGCACCCACCGTATAAATTAAAAAAACATTCTTACCTTAAATTTGTCAAAAAGGTCAAAAGTACATTGTTTGGAAAACGACGGTAAGATTCCTTTCAAAAATGTATAAGGGTATAAATGAATTTAACCCATTTTCCATTTAATAGTAAATTTTTTTTTGAAAGACATTTTTAAGAAACATGGATGTGGATGATAACGAGGTCCTAGTAGATAATTATGTATAAACAACCTTGGATAATGAAGAGGTTGTGAAGTAAACCCTTACCTTGTACTTTTCCTTGGTTGGGGTAGGTTAACCTCCTGTATAATGGTGAAATAATTGTTATTAAATTATACAAGAATCATATACATTCATATGATATCATATATGATCTTTTAACATTGCTTTATTAACAATATCTTAAATTTATCGTTGTTTCGGGTGTTAACTTACTCGTTTTCTTTTATATGTTTTGTTACGTAAGTCATGTTTTTCATGGATAGGTTGTATCTTATTCATATCCAGATTGATATCATGTCCTTAAAAATTATTTTTAAATCATCAAATGATAATTATACTAGAATGGATATGACGGAGAATGAATCTCATCGCGTTCGTGGAGACGGTAGTCCGTACGTACGCACGAGCGACAATATCATTATTTTGATATTAAAATAATATATAATTGGATAGTATATCATATATAAAGAATCATTATCATGTTATATTTATTATTTACATTAATTAAATATCATTATTATACCCATCTAAATAATAATATATTGAGTAGCAATTACACCACGACGTGGAGACGGTAAGCCGTACGTACGCACGTATGGTGACATGTCATTCAAATGATGGGTAGAATACTGAATATGGTTGTTCCATATTTATTTTAACATCACAGTATATAAAAGATACTGGAGTTATTATTTTATAATTGAAATAATAAACAAAGAGGGAGTGCAAGAAGAAAGAAACTTGAAAGAGGGTGATGAAAACGTTACCTATTCTTTGGGTTCTTCTTTTGATTTGATCAAAAGGACACCTTAGGATGCCTTTCTGACTAATGTAAAGATTCTAGGATGAAGGGAGAAAATTTGGGAGAGTATTTGGGCAGAGTTTGGCCGAACCAAAAGGCTTGAAAGTGTGAATAATTTGGTAGAGCTGGGGGCCTTTTATAAGAGGAGAGGAGGGGCTCTTTTGGAAAGATTGAAATGTTACATTATTATACAATGATTTTAGGATTCTAAAGGTCCCACACTTATATAATTCGTGGATAAGGTGATAAGGGTTCGAAATCTACCCATCCAATAGTCTTTGGACAAGTTTAATCCTTGTATTTTACATTATATTTTCATTTTATTAAAATCGTTAAATAATGAGGTCATCGCTGCATCATAATGATGTCATAAATAATTTAATTTATTTAATGTCTAAAAATTATAAAAAAAATACTATGATGTAGGAAATCTTTTTATATTTTAAATGACTATTTATAGTCCATAATATGACTTGTATAACCCCATGTAAAAAATGTTTTAGTAAAACATTTCATGTTTGTGTCATTTTTTTAATTTCACATTAAATAAAAGGTATTTATGTCATTTTCTAACTAAAGTGGCTCCATGGGGTCCCCAAGTTGACCCATGGATTTTCTTGGTAGTCCATGGCACATCCAATGAGGGTAGGACATGTGTCAAGCTCATATCATATTATTAAAACATTATTTTTACCTTAAACTACACTAATTACCTCTAATCGCGATTAAGAACATAAAAGTTACTATTCACCAAAAATTATTTTAATCTCATTGAACCACATTTTACTTCTTAATGACAACCATGTATGTCAGATTTTTGAAAATCAAATCACAGAAGTGGTAATATTTCATTTAAACGATAAATCAGTTATTTAACTACCACTTAGTGGTTTCACTATTCATCAAAAATTGATGTTTTTCAGAAGAATGCCAAAATTTCACCCTAAGATATAATTGATATTCCGAATTCAAAAATGATATATATTTTACAAAATTCCAAACATATAAGTTTCATTAATTAATTTTATAATTAATTCCCGCTGTCACAACAAATATCGTGTTTTTATGAAACAATTTATATCAAAAGATTGGCAATTTTTTATGTCCAATTTCAATGTTAAATTAATTCTAATGAACACCATTGGATAAAATGGTAAAAATATATTCTAATTATACTTCAAAACCACTAAATAGAATAATTTATCACTATAAATTATTTTGATTAAAAAAGTTGTTTTTAAGTATTTTTCACTATTCATAGAAAATTAGAAGTTCTCAGAAAAATACCAAAAATTCAACATAGGATAATTTCGATATTCCGAATCCAAAAATGAATTCCATTTTGAAATATAAAATTTCTATAATTTTAAAAAGTGGTTATTACTATTCATAACAGCTACTTTGATTAGTCGCGGTGTTTTAGAACTCGAAGTTACGTACAATGCAAGCTATTTCATTATTAGATGAGAAGCGTATTGTGGAAGATCAGGGTGTTACAGTTAGCATACACTACGTCATACTACCCTCACAATATGTTAATAGAGTGATCATAGATAACAAAATGTTCACTATTTATTCATAAACATATTTTCCAAACATCAGTAAAGGAACAGACATATAGTCCTATCGGTCTCTTCAAAATTTATAGATGAATCAGATATTAATTACACATTAAAATTAAAGATGTGGTGCACTATTGACATCCACCATACTAAATTTTATTTAATTGGACTAAGGATGAAAAAATTAATCATTTGAACCATAAATAGTGATCACAAATAATTAAATCAAATTGAAAATACCTAATTCCACCTTAACTATATATGTTAATGTAACTCCATGAATTATGGCCCGTCTTTCACATTAACTAATTATGTAATGAAGACTCTCTATATATTATTTCTCTATAATAAAAATTTTCTATTAAAATTTTATATCACCTCTCTCGATCTCCCTATTTTACTTCTACCTTAATTTAGTATTTAATTAATTCCTTTGTCTTGAGTCCCAATGTTAAATGGTGATGATAAATTCAAGATATTTATTTTATTCATGATTATTAAATGGGTCCCAAATTATTAAATGTGGAAAAAATTATTTAATGATGTTGGGAATGTTTTAAAAATATCAACAAAAATATATTTTTATATTAAAATAAAATAAATCATTAATATATTAAAATATCATGTAGACCATGATGTGGCTATTCCAACTAGTGTTTTTTTCTTTAGTTAAAAATATTGATGCTAAAAACCGTGGTCATAAAATCTATATCCCTTAATAATTGTATCTATTTTTATATTTTTAAAATACTATCATGGTCATAATATGATATTCTGGTATTTAAAACATTTCATTCTTGTATTTCACTAATTAGGCATTGTTCAAAAAAAATTATCCTAGAAGAATTTACTCTGGTAAGTAATTTTTAATGACTTATTTATAATATAATGAAAAGTTTTCATTCAAAACACAAGTTTAATATTTACATGTAAATTCCAAAATGTGTTGAAAAATCATTAAATATTTTCTATAAAAGAAATTTACACAACCTCCAATATATCCCTATTTTTTAATTATATATGTGGACCATGATCATGAATCCTTCAAATTATATGACCAACTCATCATATCATATAAATAAATGAATGAATTTTAAAACATACATTAAAAAATTACATTTTTTAACTGATTATCACATTTTTAAATCCATGATTAAATCCACGATTTTTTTCCTTAGTCATTAAAACTAATGTTTTTTTTAAACACAACTAGTAAAATTCCTTCAACCAAAATGGTATTTTTTAAACCATGTTATTTTCTTGTTGCTTTTATTGGGGTTGTTAAAAAATTTTCTATGTCTCCTTTTTCTTCAATGTCCTTAGGTGTGGTTTTCTTGATTTTTTTGCTGGCTGTAGAGTACATACATGATGTGTATTGGAGGTACTTGTTGTTTAGCATCACACTATGAGCTCCAGGTACAAGCTATGTAGGTACATGTCATGTACTGGAGGCATATGGCACGTAGGGGATTAAATAATAGTTCTTAACCTGGGGAAACTGGTTTTTCTGTGTAACATATCCACCATAGAGTATACGCCATGTACCTATGGTACATTTCACGAACCATCACGCACCCATGTTATTTTCACATGTTTGGAAGTATCTCATATCCCTTTATTCTCAAAAATAATTATCATCACCCCCAGGATTCTCCAAGGTGACATTCAGAGGTGTCACACCTTCCAGATCTATTTCATAAACATTGGATCTTCATTACGTCTGTGGTGTGTCACACCGGGCAAGTGTTCTTTCTTTTTATTCCTTATGGTTGATCGTGATAGCACCCTAGAATCGTGTTATCATATTTTTTATCTATGAATTATTCTTGTTGTTGTCTTCATATGGTTTGGTTGTGATATATCATTCCAGAGGAATTTCCCATCATCAGTCGTTGTGCAACGAGTGCTAATATTTGGGGTATGTGGGTTTCCTCTATTTCACCAAACTCTGGTTATTAGATATGAATTATTCATAAGATGTATGGGATCAATTCTAGGGAATTTTTTTTGTCATTTTTGGATTTCATTGTTGGTGGATTATGTTGTGGTCGTGTGTGACCTGAGCTTTTATGTAGACAATTCTATATTTCATCCTATCATAATGAGCCTGATTGCTATTTCTTTTTAAACTAAATTTTGAAATTGGCATGATTGACTGTGTGTGTCAAAAAATTGATGTTGAAAGATAAATTGTTATCCTTGTATTTTTATATAAGAATTGTGAAGTTTTTTTAATGGTTTTTAAATAATTGGAATGTATTTTGAATGGTATTCAAGGCATTCAAATGATTTGGGAAAAATGGAACATTGGTTACCTTGGGTACTTATGTGGAATGTTTATCTTAAGGCAATTATCTATTAATTTTTTATAATAAATGTGGTTTGTCTAGGGGATTTCATATATTTTAGAGGTTTGTTGTTCTAGGGTATCAATGATGACATTTTAAGAGTTTTACACATTGTTCATTCCTCTACTTCCTAGTCATGTGTTCTAGGATCAGTTAGTGGTCCCTTGATTATTGTGGTACAAGTTGTTTACTACCTAGAACAGTAGTATTTATTGGTGTTGTGATACATGTTCTTATCTTTACTATTTCTTGGAATTTTGTCTTACTATTGAGATTCAAGCTTATGCTTGTGAAAAATGATATAGAAAATATTCTTTGAAACTAATATTCCTTGAAATTTTCAGAATAATGGAAGAAAGAGAAATCTGTACCATGTTTTCTATAAACCTACTTTAGTACTTATCATGACATGTTTTATTTTTAAATGAGTATACTTGATTTTAAATATACATACTTTTTTGGAACACATGGGTGGGATCCTGCTAAGTCTGTTGGGTCACACCTTGAGCACCCCTTTGGTTGTGTGTATACCATTGTATCTATTCCTATATAGGGAATGAAAATGCACCATAGTGAGGTTGCGAGGTTCATATATGATGGTTCGTCAACTGATGGTGAGATGGGAGGAGTTTTTCCATGTCATCATTTTCAGTACTTGTTTCATATTGTCCTTTAAAATGGGACATGTATTTTGTGGTCTTCTACTATTATATATTTTCTATTTCTATTTTTAACCTTAATGTTATGGATTATATATTTTTTATTCTTCTGTTGTCCCTATCTATATCTACATCTATATTCCATGAGGTTTTTTTGGTTGGAAAAAATTGTTCCCCCAGTTTTATTGTTCAATTCCAAAGCGATTGTTATTATACTATAGAGATTAGAAACACAGTTTTGGTATGTGAAGGATCCGTTCGGGTGTTGGGTTTTAGGGTAACCCTGGATAGTTTGTTATAGATTCATATTAGAGTAAGGTATGTCCTCAATAATCATTATCTTGGGATGTCTGTTAGACTGATGATAATATTTTTGGGACTTGAGAGTTGTGTTGAGATAATTTTTTGGAAAGATATTTTCATAAAAAGACCTATGTTACCATGGGATGTCGAATTATGTCTCTCTAGTGTTGTAGTTTTTGTTTTTAGAATCTCAATTTATTCTTATGGGTGTTGTAGTCTGAATTGTTATTTGTTTTGTTTTCTGATTATTCTTATATTTTATGTGTATTAATATGCCTTTGAGATGTCTTCCTTGATTTATTAAAGATGTTGCAGCAGATTCAACTCATGGTAACCAACTAATGGATCATAATCACATCAAGACTATTGTATGATCAGTTCATTCTATCGATCAGGATATTCCACGAGTTTAAAATGTGGTGGTTTAAGTAAAACATAAGGATAATGTAGAAAGAGATAGATCATGGGACTTCATCCATGAGATGACACCATACATTAAATGAATGACTAAATATCAAGAATAGGAGGATTGGATAGATCGGATCGATCAAATTGTTGACTTACTAAAGACCCAAGATAATATTAGGGTGAAGTGTGAATCATTCTGAATTGAGGGCTCCAGAATGAATTGGTGGGATTATATTTTCCAGGAAGACAGACATGCGGGCCTAGATTTGAAGGGATTTAAAACCATGTAACTTCAGTCATTTTTCCTAGATTCTATGATATTGACAGTTTCTTTGGATTTCATGTCATTGAAGTTGGGAATTCATTATGAGATGGTATACACCAACCACTTTTCTGAGCTTGTTAGTATTTTCGAAGACATGATAATGAATGACTAGCTAAAGTCTCAAAAATACATGCATGGTTTTTGACTGGATATATGATCACATGTTTAAATGTTGAATGTTTCTACCTCTGTAAAGATATTAGTGAATGAAATGATGGAAGATATGAACACGATCTACAAGGTTGGCATTATCTCCTCATATCTTTCAACTAGTGACAGCTTCAATGGTGTGCATCAGAAGAAGAGGAAGTGGTAGGACCATCATAATGGTAGTGGAGGTGGGTCTCAATAGTGGGCCTCCTCTAAACCATTTGTTGTCACTAAAACTGTTTATATTACTATCTATCATTGTGGAATGGTAGGAGCACTACAACTTCTTTTCATATGCCTGAAAATACCAGAAATAATTAGGGACGTGTTGATCATCTATAACATTTCTATTAATATACGAATACGCCATGTTTTGGTCACCGTTCGTTGGCTCCAAAGGCTACTATGGTGAAATCTAAATCTTTAAAAACTATAGTAATCTTACCATTAGACTCAAGAGTGAATCATTTAATAAAATTATATGATTGTTCAATTCAAGTTGATGCTTGTCCGACAATAGTGAGAGGTACACTTTCTATTTAATCATTCAGTAGAAATTTCATAGTTTGATATCGGTTCCTCCCACTCATTCAAATTTATACTATTTATTGATTCACGTAAACATCCAATAGAAACTAGTCGATTTACAATGGAGTTTTCGACACCTCTTGTAAAGAAGAATGAGAAGGGTCTTCATTGTCTTTGTTGTTCAATAACAATAGAAAATAAAGAGTCGTTCTGTAATTTTTTCATTATTGATATGGATATGTTTTATGTCATCATTAGTATGGATTGAATTGTCTCTCATCAAGATGAGGCTGATTGTTATCATTTTTTGTTTTGTTTCATGATTCCGATTGGATATTTTGTGTGTTTCTATGGTAGTGGGAGCCGAGGTAGGGTCATGTAGATCCTTCCCACATTGAGCCGATGATTTTTTAGGTTTATGTTATATTTGTTCCCGATGATGTTTCTTCTATTGATCATCTTCCTACCGCTGTTTGAGACTTCCCTGTACTTATTCTAGAGTATTTCTATAGTCCTCCTCTAGAGATAAATGGAGTGTTTAATATTTATATGGTGTTGGTTACACAATTGATATTGTTTCATTCATATCATATAGAACTATCATTGAAAAAACATATCATGATTAAATGGGATGACCAATTTGGGAGAGGATTGATTCACTCATGCATTCGCATGGTTCATCCCATGTTCTCTTTTCCATGATATCAGATAGTTTACATCAGTTATGTGTGGACTATCAAAAGATGCACTAGGTAATGGTTAAAAACAAGTAACTCTTGCCTTGTTTGGGTGATTTTTTCGATCGGTTAGGGGGTAATGTGGTTCTTGAAGATTGATCTTTGGTTGGGTTATCATGATTTCATAGTTTGAGTGTTTGATATACCAATACGGCCTTCAAGAGAACATATATCCATTATGAATATCATGATATGCCTTTTGGTTTGACTAATGATCCTGCAATTTTTAATGCATTTATAAATCATAAATTCCACCAAAATCTCAACAACATTTTAGTAGTTTTCATTGATTATCTTCTGGTTTACTCTAAATTTAATCATGATCAAGAGAACCATATATGTTTGGATTTGAAAATTATTGTAAATCAGCATATCTATGGAAAGAGATCGAAATGTAGTCTATAAATTTGACATGGGAAGTTCATGGGGCACATAATTTTTTATAATGTATTATCAATTGATCCATAGAAGGAAAATATTTTTATGTCATGGATGGAACCAGTGAACAACATTGAAATTTTGATGATAACTTACACTTGCTGGGTACTATCGATGGTTCATCATTGATTTATCTAAGATAGCATCACCTTTGACTAATCATACTAAGAAACACGTGACATTATCATGGGATGCAACATGTCTATCACCTATCGATGAACTAAACATACATCTGAAATTGGATCATATTCTGATGTTACCAGTGCGTGGTATGGGGTACATGGTGTTTTTTGATGCATCTGTTGAGGATTTGGGATGTGTTCAAATGTTTTATGTTAATGTGGTATCTTATAACACTTTTCAACTCTATCCCTAGGAGAATAAATACCACACTCATGATATTGATCTTCCAATGGTTAACCATGAACATCCATGTTGGTTCCACTGTCACATTGCGCATAATTTCACCATCATATCTAATCATAGGAGTCTAATCATTATCTTCCATTAGAAATACATCAATCTCAAATAGAGATGCTGGATTGATTATGTTTAGATGTTTGAATTTGGCATCACCAACACCCTAAGGAATGTGAATTGTTGTTGTAGATGCTCTAAATAGGAAGGTACAATCACAAGCTATTTTGGAATCGAAGGAGAAGTCGAATATTATTGGGATTTTATCTCAGTTTCACTTAGAAAATCAGGAGGATTCATTAGGTATGCTTCAAGCTAGTATCCACTTATCATTATCTCACTTGGAGTCTATCTTGAAATTTTAGCACCAGGATATAGATTTTCATAAGACTTAGGAATGTCATTATAGTGGGGAGACCATTTCTAGTTAATATCTTTCCCCAAATGGAATACTTCACTTCAGGACGTGATTTGTCATCCCATCACCTATGAGATGATAAGTATGTTTCAACTATCATATCTCTTCATGGGATATACATCTAGGTGATACGAAGATGTATTAATACATGAGAAGAATATTTTGGTGGCTGTGTATGATGCATGTAATTAAAGATTATGTCTCCCACTATTACACTAACTAACAGATAAAGGAAAATCCTTCGACACCTTCATGTTTCCGTTAGCCTATTCCAAATATATTTTACAAATGAGATTAGGTATCCATGGGTCTTGTTGTTGGGATTCCATGGACACACCGAGGGAAAAATGATATCTGGGTGGTTGATGATCGTCTAATAATGTCTACTCATTTCATTCTGATTAAATACACCACTAAAGATGAAAATCTGTGTAAGATTTATCTGCATGAGATTGTGAAGTTATATGTGAGTCCTCTTCTATTGTTTCAAATAGGGATCCTAGGTTCACCTCATTGTTATAGAGGAGTTCTAAAGAGGAATTGGTAACACATATCAAGTTGATCACTCAATACCCTCCACAGACATAGGGTTATATTGAGAATGTAAATCAAATCTTGTGGGTTAGGATTCATGCCGACATATTAGATTTCATGGGATAGCCATCAAGGACAAGAAGAGTTTTTAACAAAAAACGTTATTAGTCATGAATATGAATGGATCCTTTTGATTTTTTGTATGGAATCATGTGAAGATCACCCATTTGATTAGAAGAGGTGGGAAATTTTGCTTTCGTTGCACCAATTCTGGTTCAGGTGACATCCACAAGGATTCATAATGTGCAATTATGCCTGGTTACAACCTAGAGTCAACAGAAATCAAATGCAGATTTGTGACATCTTTCATTGGAGATTTCCATAGGTGATTGGTTTCCCGTGAATATTTTCCCTCCTTAAGGTCACTTTTGTCTTGGAAAAATTTGAATGTCAGCCCTTAGATATGTGGGACCATTTGATATCACTAAATTTCTCGAGAAGGTTTCTTATCAATTAGTATTACTGGCTCGGTTGACGTTAATTAGTGATGTCTTTTATATATATCATCCTTGGAAGTATCACCCAAATCCCGTTCATGTTCTAAGTTTGGAAGAAATTGAGTTAGATCCACAGGCATCTATTTTAGAGATACTAGTTGAGATAGTTGACTCTGAACTGAATGTATTTCGTGGGAAGTTTAATGTATTGTTCAGAGTTTGATGGAAATAAGGATTGTATTCTTATGAGATTTGGGAACATGAGTTGTTTATGAGGGAGAAGTGGCCAAATATTTTTATTGAGGTTACATGTTCCCCATGAATTCTCTAGGACATTGAGTCTTTGTATTAGGGACTTTGTAACATCCTATTACTTTGATCATGTGTGTTTTCCATTTTTATAAGTTTACTTTTGGTTCAAAGTACATGAGAGTGTTTTTTTGATTTTCTGTAGGGTGTAGAGTAGTTACACGCTATGCACATTTGATACATGTTATGTAAGAACACATTGTGTTATAGAGGTACATTACTTGTTTGTACACACTGTAAACTAGAGGTACACATTGTGTAGGTACACACTATGTACTAGAGGTATATGTCATGTTGGGGTTAAATATAATTTTTTTAGCTGAGGTAATGGGTTTCATAGAATAACATATCTACTATGGACTACATGCCATGTACCTAAGGAACATGAACTGGCCCATCCCACACCCAGATTAAGGTCACATGTTTTGTTGTATTGCTCATCCCTTTCTTCCCAGACTTCATTTCTCTCAGCCCTAGGCCTCTCCATGTTGATTTTGAGAGGCACATCACCATCCGGAACAATCCAATTAGTATTGGAGCTTCATTTCATCTGTGGTACATCTCTCTTAGAAAGTGTTCATTATACATATTCCTTTCAGTTGATAGTGATAGCCTCTTATCTATGCATTATCGGTTATATTGATCTAAGATTGATTATTTTTATGGATTTCTTATAGATCCATTAGGAGATCTTATTATAGATACCTTTTCCATTATTTTTGTGGTGTAGTGTGTGTTCATATTTGAGGTATTTGGATATGCCCTCTACTATCTACCGATTTTGTTTATATTTGAGTCATTACTACGATGTATGGTCTTGATTCTAGGAGATTTATTTTTGTCTTTGGATTTCATTGTTTTTAGATTCTATTTCGGTCATGTGTGACTTGATCATTGAAATAGGTGGTTCCATATCTACCCTATGGTAATGAGACAGATTTCTATTTATTTTAAATTGACTTATGAAATGTTCATGATTGTTTGTGAGTATTGGAATAAGGGTTTTGAAATTAAAATGGTCTTCCCTAGTTTTTTATAAGTTTATTTTGAAGTGGTTCTGAATGTTTTTCAATGCATTTAAATGGATGGCGAATGGTTTTAATGGATTTTAATGCACTGAAATGACTTGTGAAAAAAAATTCATGGGATATTTTAGTTAATTAGGTGGAAGGTTTATAATGAGGACATCATCCATGGATTTACGATTTTCATGGAGGTATGTCTTTTGGAATTAATCTATTTCATATACCTTTTGTTTTAGGGGATCTATTATGACGTTTTAGGGGTTTAATCATGTCGTATTCCTGTTCTTCCTAGGTATGGGTTTTAGGAATAGATTTTGTGATCATGATTATTATGGTTTGAGAGTTTACAACCGAGACCTACAGTATTCCATGGTTTTGCGATACATGTTCTTCATTTTTTTTATTTATAGGATTTCTAGGTTAGAAAAGATATGAATTCTTATTCTTTTGAAAAATGAAATGTATAATATTATTTGAAACATATATACCTGCTTTTTTTGATCTATGGAAAAGGAAAATGTTGACTATGTTTTCTAATAAACATAATTACTTCTTATCATGCCATGATTTATTTTTAATTGAGTATAGAAGATTTGTTATATAAAGACATAATATGGAACACCTGGGTGAGATCCTACTGATCCTGTTAGCTCACACCATGGGAACTTCTTCATTTGTTCATAGAATATTGTTTATAATATATTGAAGTTAATGGTCAGTCACCACAGTGAGGCGTTGGGATTCGTGTCAGCTGATTGGGTATCTAGTGGTGAGATGGAGGGAGTTTTTCCATGACATCATTTGGAGTGCATGTTGAATGTAGTGCATTATAGTTAGACCATTCATTTTTTTTTCTACTGTTACACTTGTTATGTTCCTTTTTTTATTCTTTATAATTATGTTATATATATTTGTTAGTATTCTGTTGTTCCTTATTTTCTTTATATATGTATACATTGTTGTTATTAATTTTTGGTGAAATCATTCATTATGTATTGATGGTCGATTCCCAGGTGATTTTTTCCAACCTATGTAGATTGGGAAAACCATCCGGGTATGTGACGGATCAGGTTGGGTGCTAAGATTGATAGTATAATGGGTCAACGCATTAAAAACAATGACATGGTTATATAGATTCAATGTAGATTAGATTCTATTTATTACCATAATGTCTTTCCTTCTTTGATATTCTTCTAAAAAATATAAATATATACCAATTTTATTAATAATAAATAATATACATCTCTAACCATTGAAAAAATCATTAAAAAGTTGGTTATAGATCATCACTATTTTTGATATTTTCAATTCCCTCAATTATTTCCATGTTAGCACAATTCTACTATATAATTTCATAAACCACATAGAGTTATTATGATAATGTAAATAGAAATTATCAAAATCATCCATTTTCCACCATAGAAAAGTTCAAATTTCAAGTCCATATAACAATTTTTTGATACCTTTTAATGTTATTATTATTTCACTATGTACTATCAACCCATCGTCCACATTATCTTATTGAAAATGAATTTACAATGTATTCCATTTATTACAATGTATGTTATTGTCTTTATATTTTTCCTTGATAATATGCATATCCTCGTAGTTGAAAAATTTCCATATTTTAATTATTGGTAAGAAATACTACCGAAACTATGTATAAATAAAACAAATAAATTTATTTTCTAAAAATATTTTTTTGAATCATTATAATAAAAAGAACTATTTTATTTTGATAGTTTCACTTTTTATCTCGGATAAAATTTAATTTCAATATAAATGATGTCAAATGCAATTTTTTATCATAATTGTTTTATAATTGTCCCTGAAAAAAAGTATTTTAGGATCATTTTTAGGAAACATTATGTTGAAGGACAATATAAATGTCATATTCTCAAATAAATGGCATCAAATTTATTAGTCCACTTCAATTTTATTAATATACAAGAGTAAAATTCATTCTTAATATAGATATATATAAGAAATCAAGTCCATTTTTAATTAAAAATAGATAATGAATAAAATAGAGAATAACAAGTTTATATTAAAAATAACATCCAAATATTAACACAATATAGTTATTGAGTGACTTTTTGAGATCATTTTAAATGAAACAAAAATTTCAAATTGCACATTTAACATTGGTTGTGATTAATGTAGCTCTTAAGAATTGTTTTGAAAATAAATTATCTTGATACCTGATAATTGTCTTAAATATAGTATAATAAAATAACCCATGACCTATAAACAAAAATCCTTCACTAATATAGAATAATAGTGAATTGAAAACTAAAACAAAGTGGTTAATAAAAATACTCCTATAAAATAATGATTTTAGATATAGATCGATAAATTAAATAATAATATAAAATAGTTAGAAAATAATATATGATGGAGGTTTTTAATATCTAACGAATACTATGAACATCATAAAAAACATATAAAAATAAATATTATATAATTAAAAATACCATATACTCATTTTAAATATAATTTTTAAATGGAAATATACATGGGAAAATATGTTAATGTTCTTGTCACCATAATTTTAGAAAATAATCATGAAAAATTATATCTACATTGAACACACTAGTAATAATATAATGTTTTAAGAGACTATATATAATATTCTTATGTTAAAATGAATCTCCATTTTAATGATACTCCTGAACTATTTTTCAATTCGGCATATTGTGTTATTTTAATAAAAAAATTCAAATAGAAACATCTTCTATTAATTGAAATCAGAATATTTTGGTAAAATTTTAATCCCATATCTACCAAATTTTGGTAACATATTTTCTAGAGAATAATGAGATATAATGTTTTTTAAACAATTAGGTTAACTTCATTGGATAATTTTTATATTATAAATATATTAATATGAATAATTACGAAGATACATTTTTTAATGATCCTTTGCCTATATATCCATCACATAAATTAATTTATGTGATTTAAATCTACATTTACATACATATATTTTATAAATATTAAATGATTCATAGATTTTAGAATGTCGTTTTTTATAATTTAAATAAAAATATATCAAATTTTGTAAAAAATAATGTTGAAAAACATAATATTTGAAATAAATGAATATATTTTATTACTCACTATAACCCAAGGATATTATTCTACTCAACCATTAATGATTTAATGGAAACTATGAAATATTAACAATATTGAAAAATGAAAAAATTATCATTATATAAAAATGTGAAATTTGGAGTAATAGAATTTGATTAAAATTAAATAATTTTAGATGTAAAAAATACTATTATTTTTATTAGAATAAATATTATGTCAATTATGAAAACTACTATTTCTAATGAGAATTTCATACCTTAATAGGATGAATAAAAATATTTTTTCACAATATAACAATGATATCAATCATTCATCAAAGAAAATGTGTAATATAAAATTATGAATGTAAAATATAATAAGAAAATTAGATAAAATATTAATATAAAAAAATTAAATATATATACCGATATTTTAATATAATAAAATTAGTTATTGAAGTAAATTTTTATTATTTATTATAAAAAAATTGATATCTATTTTTGTAGTGTAGTGTTTGATAAGAATAATATTAACTGAATATACTAAATAGAATGAAATGATCACAATAAAATAATGACATCATGATTCATTAGTGAAATAATGTGAATATAAAATTTATCACTATAAAAACAAGTAAAACCTGGAATAATTGATCAAAATCTATACATTTTCATTTCAATGTTAAAAACGTGATTTTCCAAAAACATTACAATGAATAAGAAACTGATAATTTATTTGAAAATTTAAGAGATTCATAGAGCGTTTTCTAATATCACTTATATAAACTAATTTAATTATTATGGACAATGTATATAACACAACAAGTATCATCTTCCTTAAATCATGAAATAGATAATGAAATCATATAAAACATCTATAATATTATTAGCATCCTCAACGCCAAATTTTTTCACATTTACTTCCATGATAAATGGTTCCTTAAAACATGTAAATTTATTTAAAAAACAATTATAAATTTATAATCAACATGTTTCACACAATTGTTTCTATCATTCTAGGTACATGTAGACAATTGAACATGAAATTTAGTACAATCCATTTCCATGTGTCCTATAAAAATATACAATATATCATTAATGAATAAGTTATTTTTTATCATTTTCACTTGATAAATAAATTACTTCAACAATGAAAACTTATACTCAATTTAAAATGGAAATCATATTTTCAAAAGATAATATAGTTAAAATGATTAAACATTATGTCCAAACTAGATCGTTTGATCAAATTAATATATGTTCCCCAAGATAATGTTTTAATGTTTTTTATCTTTATTAATAAGTGTTGAATTTATCCAAAACCCATGAAAAAATTATATATTTATACATATTAATCCACCAATTTTCATTTTAGTTAAGATATCATACCGTTATTCTAATAGTATGTGATGATATAAATGTTAGAAAGTCACTTATGCGGTTAAAAATATATAAAATTTCATTCATCACTATATCAAAAGATATTAAATTTAATTATATATCAGGAATCAATTTAACATCCCTCTAAATATTTAGATGCTACGATATAGGGACACGACTATGCTCTACTTCATATAAGTAGTCATTTCAAAACTCAACCACCTCATTCAATATATATTGTTGAAAAATTTAAAAATTCATTATATATATTTTTTACAAGTCCAAATATATAATTAATGTATTATTCAAAAGGATAAATCTAATGGAAATATAAAGGACCATATATCCTTATATCTCACATAAAATGTATCCCTATAAAGAACATATTCCAAAAATGATGGTGGAAAATATATATTCATTTGAATAACTTTGAGAATATCATTATTCTTTTGCACATATACAAAACATTAATGAACAATATTTATAAAAAAAATTCAAAGGATCAACAACATGACGATGAACATAAATGGATTTAGGGGGCCTACTCATTATTATTTTGAAAAAAATTAACACATATGATACCATATGTTTTATCAAGACACTAACAATTAGGGAAATTATGAAGACCATAGGACTAAGAGAACCAAGTGTACTGAGTATTCTATATTTTAATATTAATTGGTGACTCAATGAAGGTCACCTAAGAAGAAAATTAATACATTATTTATTCAAGGTATTACACTATTATTTTGATCCATGATTTTATCAAGAGAATTCCCATACACAAAAGTGGTTTTATAGCCTCCAATATTTTATTTCTAGTGTTTTAGAAAGAATATATCTTAGGAATAATTACATGAAACTAATAGTTATCACAAATAAGATAATTCATTTCCTTTAAAATGGTATTTCATAAATACTTATTGGTGGAATGAATTGTTTATATATTAACACTAATTAAAGAATTCCAACATACTATTTATTAATATTTTCTTATAGAACCATTATATATAAAAACAAAAAATAGAATTGAATAAAAAATTAACTTATAGTGGTTTGGGGAATATATCCTCTAGTATACCCAACATTTAATCTCCCTTAATGATTAAAGATTTTCATTATTCAATTCCTTTTCCATGGGACTAAGAGTGTTGAGTGCATGAATCTTAAACAAGTTAAAAAAATTAATAATTTATTTAAATTGGGATATATCATTTGAAATGTAATTTATTTTTCCTTTATATATTATGATTCATGTATGTAAAATTTTATAGAAAATTGTAAATAAAAGGATTGAGAGTTTGTAGTATATTTTTAAGTAGAGACTGATTTTTGATGAATAACTCTTCTAGAGATAGAGTGAAAGAATATGATTATTTTTAAAGTATTTCATCTTTATATAGTAATTTCTATTATATTACAAAGAAATATTTGTTTTCATATATTCATAGAATGGATAGCTTTATAGAATATTTATATGTACAGTTTTATATCAAATAATTAATGATATTGACCTTTTACATTTTTATCCCTTTGAATGTAGACAAAAAACGGTATCATGATGGTCTAACATGCATCTTCCATGACCCATTTATGTTCTTAGAAATGATATTTATAACTACAGAAAACATTAATCATATAGATCTACTACTTATAATAAAACATTAAGTTGTATTGTAAATCACATTATATACTGAAATGGAATCAAATTATAGTTCAATGTCAAAAAAAAATATTATGTTTACATATAGGTGTCCAACATCCTCAGACTTCAGTAAGTAAATACCTCTGAGTGTAACCCATTACTTAGATGTATGCCTTTGGAGTATAATAATAAGTGTTTTAATTTTTTTAATTATGATAATAATACTTTCTTGACCATCATAATTTATTATGATCATAATTAATCATTGTGAATTTATGGATTCAGTGTAAGATATCATAAGAACACTTCATTCTTGTCATAATTTATTTTCATATAATAATTATTTAATGAAACAATTTAACTAATTATAATATATGAATGTTTTTCTTGGTAAGATAATAAGACTGAATAAATTAAGTAAAATTATCAAGGACTGTATTTTCAAATAGAATTTAAATGATAGTAAAACATGTATGTAATTCTTGATGAATTAATATACATGAAATATAAGGTCTCAATAATTAGAAGATAATATTCACTCTTTTGTGAAAACCTTGTGAAACAAATTTAGAACAGTATAAATAATGATTTTGAGAAAATATGAAATATAATTATTTATCATGTTGAAGGTGTTTTGATCATTAATAAATCATATAAAAAGTGGTATATTGGATCTAAATTAGTTTGTACAATATTAAAAACACATCTAACAGGACATCCATATGAACATATCTAATGAATTGGTGGACTAATTGTTTGGGGAAATATAACTCTTTATATCAACAATGATTTCTTGTAGAATATTGTGGAATTTCATAATTATTTATGTATTGTATTTCTATGAAATTTTATAACTCATTAAACCTTCCTATAAAACCACTATTTTTGAAGGGAAAATAAAATATCCAAATTAAATGTAAAACATTAATAAAAAATTGTGAAAAAATATTGACATTTGTATTACGATGAATAAAATATATGGAAATATCATAAATCATTCTTTATTGTTTTGGAGAAATGAAACCTTTCAACATGAGCCTAATTGAGATAAAATAAAATTTTCTAATTTGCTATATCTCCATATGGTATATACAGAATCTATGAATCTTCCAATGAATATGAATAATACAATTATCCTATATTTTTCTAGAATATTTTGTTGAGATGAATGACAGGAATATTTATGGACAGATTTAGAGTGAAGATTTATCACTACATTATGATTCACCAAAATTAAAAAACTACGAATCTACATAAATTTCAATATATTGAGAGACCTTTGAGTCTAAAAGATAATATATATTTAATAAATCATTTCATAAATGTCTTAAGTGTTACAACATTTGAATCTTATGACTCTTTAATTATAATTAATTATAAATTTTTTAAAAAAAAATTAGTTAATGATATCAATATTATGATCATCATTTCGTGACAGTAGATGGAAAAAAGAATATAGAGATGGGTTTTTAGTGGTGGATTTAAATATTCTAAACTAAATCATCGAGGATTATTAATAATATAATCATTAAGAATATTTTGTTGTTGTTTGGGAAAAACCCATAACTAAATCAATTTTTTTTTATTTTATCAGATATTTTTTATTTATTTTTTAGGAGAGTTTCAAAAAATCAAGAAAAAAATAAAAATTAATCATTATTGTTTATAATTAATTGAAAAATTATTAAATCATTAAAAATTAATTATTTTTTTTCAAATAGGTTGGGTCATTACACATTTTTATTAACGAAAACTTCTTATCATTTATTTGTAAAATTATTTATTATAATAATTTATCATTTATTATTTAATATTTTGATTATATATTAATTGATAAGTTTTTTGTTTTTTTATTTATTATAATTATTTATTTGTTATATAAAAAATAAATAAATTAGTAACAATTTGTTCAATTTTTTAATAATAAATTTTTCTTAAATATTAACAAATTATAATAATTAAATATTATTTAATTACAATTTTTTAATTATAAATTATGATTTCATAATTATAAAAAATAAATTTATAATTGTTAATTATTTTTTTATAAATAACGATTAATAAATATATAATATTTAACAAATATAAATTATTAATTATGCCTTGTTAATAATTAATTATCATCTATAAATTATTAAAAGTTGATTATTTAATATTTTTAATTAGATTTTTTTAATATATAAAGCACATGTAAATTATTATTTATAATTAACTATAAAATATTAATAATTCTAAAATAAAATTATAATTAATAATTACTATTTACTAATGAATTTATTAATAATAAATGGACTATTAAATTAATAAATAACAATAATGTTTCAGTGTAAATATGAAGTTATTCATTATGAATTTATATTTTTATGGTTTACTTATTAGTATAATGTATTATATTTTTCAATTTGGTGAAATATTATTTAATAACATTTAATGAAATTTAAATTCAATTAGCAGAGTGGTTGGTTGTTTGGGAGTTAGGTGAGAATGAGTGGTCGTAATGTATGGATGAGTTATCTCTTGATATTTTGATTTATAATTTGATAAAATTATTTATAAAATAGGTAAAATATTAAGTACTAAATTATTATTACTTTAAATAAATTTAATGAAGTCTTTTGTACATAGTGAGTTAATAGAGATTAAGTGGGCGAAGCGTTAAAAATGCATCTATCTAGGAAGATGTACTGAAACGTAAAAAAATATTACAACCAGTACAATATAAATAGAAAAATTAAATGAATAAAAATTATGTTTAACCATTTAAAAATAAAATTAATTTAAATGAATATTTATATTACAAAAATATTAAAATAAATAATCCTAATCAAATAATTTAGGAGTCGTTTAATTGGATAATGAAAAAATTATATATGATTTACAGTTGCTTTCAAAAAATGGTGCAATTATTTCAAATATGTAAAATCATTAATCATTTTAGAAATATTAGTGAAGTTATTATAATCAGTTAAAATCAAATCAAAATTCCAAAAAAAAGTAACCCCATTAAATATTGTTTTCTGAAGTATAATGAAAAAACTGAATCTTATAGCCTCAACTATTAGAGATCAATAGAGTGAACATATTCACAAAACATTATCACTTAATATATGTAATTCCTTGGATAACACTAAAAAGTCATATATCTCCTCATAGAACTTAACATGGTAATAAAAAACAATTATTTATTCTTTCTGTTACTGTATATCACTAAGAGAGGAAATATTATTTTAAAATAGTGAAAATTAGATCATCTCTTTTATACATACCCTAATTACATCCTGAAATTTTTTCAAATTTCTCAATCAATGCCTCTATGTACAATGATCTTTCATTTCTCATACCACATAATTCATCTTGTATTAATAATCTAGCATCAAATAAAATCCAAATTTTTATTTATTCCAACCTATTCCCAACCTGATAAATCATAAACCATCACCATTTTTCTAAACATTACATATTTAACATATTTTAGAACAAATAGAATTATAATTTAACAACTACAAAAAAAAATAATTCCACCCATAGCTCTGATGGAAACATCATTTTGAACACATCCTAAGTAATTATATTAAAAATGTTGATACAATCATCATATAAGAGAAAATATCCTATAAAATGTATTTAATGTGGAAAAATATATTTATGAGTTCCCAATCAAATACAATTTAATAACATCGAATGTATTTGAATTAGTATATTGACCACATGTTTTATTCTTGGAATATTATGACATTACACAGTCTTTATTTTATATAAATTATTTTATTTTATTTTATATACGTAATGTTGATAATTTCATAGTTTAAGAGATTTTATGCGATGAAAATATAGAAGGTAAAATGTGGTAAAAATTTAATAAAAGGTATGTAAAAAAGTAATTACACATAATATAAATTTCTATGATCCCCTTCAATACCGTACACAAGATTACTTCTTGCTAACTTAATGATCATACTCACAGTCAAATGCATAGCCATACAGTAATGTACGCATGATATGAATAACCAATTCTTTCAAGGATCAAAGGGAAAAAATTTCTTCCACCACCTCCTATATTATTAAAAAATATACATCACAATATAGTGATGGTCTAACTCACATCCATTGTATAAAATCTCTACACTGCATCATTGACTCAAATTATTCCATAATATACCATTGAACTAAATCGAGGTAGTGAAAATGAACTATAACAAAAACTTATAATATTATAGATGTCGGAATATAAGATAACATTAACTTATACTCCATTCCATAAAGTCCTCTAAATAATATTATATTAATAATATAAAAATTTATATTTAAAAATATATAATAAATATCTTAGTATGTTTCCTTTCTGAAAAAATATGTTTACCTATCCATTTTAATCGAGATTAGAAATTACATAAATAGTGAAAATATAGATTTAATTATATAGAAAACTATATTAATGAAAGTAAATAAAATAAATATAAATATAGTTTGAATAATCTATATGCATGAATCAAATATATTTTAGAGAATACCATATCTTGAACATCATACCGAACTATTATTTTTCCTTAAATAACTATGATTTTTACCTCACATAGAAATTATCTATACATCATTCAATTTTATTTTATAATGGTGGGTATATATTTAATTTATCTATAATTTTCATTAATAGATTTATTTCAGTATTAGTTCATCAGTACCCAGATTCATTTAACTATAATTCACATTTATCATCCTAAAAATTAAATTTATATATAGGATTTAACATTCTTTATTATAACTCACATGGACTCATGATTATTTTCATAAAATAATTGTAGCATCCTTGGTTCTTCCTTTGTCTTAGATAATTTTCTTGATTTGAATATGGGTTCCCCCACATTATACCTTGTTTCGAGTGATATCTAAAATAATAAATTTTTAATTAATTCATATATTTTATGATATGTTAATATAAAAAATAATTTTACTATGTATATTACATCAGCTAGACTATATATATATGTGTGTGTGTGTGTGTGTGTATTGTACATGAGTAGTAGGTTCTTATTTTTATATCACTAGAAGAGGCATCTTGGCCTCAGCGGCTCATATTGGTGTTTGAACTCGACACTACTCGTACCGTACCCGATAATATTATACAGAAGGTTGTGGATTTCTTCTCCTATGATTAGGATTTTGTGTGCCCAGTGTATCCTAGGTTCTACTCGCATTTCCTCCTGTAAGGACACTCTCTCTAGATATTTTGTTTTAGTAGGAAAAAGTGGCATAAAGATTTTGAGGTGGTAACTTGGGGTGGTGGTATCTATATGTATCTTCCCTAATGTTTGTCTGTGATGGTCTTAGGTGTGGATCAAGAGCCTCCAGGTCCCCTTCCTCTCTTTGAGGATGCCCATGTGGTTTTTCCCAGTGTCCGCAACACAGGTCCTTTCATAGGATGCCTTAGGGCTTCTCGCCTATAACGCAAGGAGCGTCGCTTCCCGTGTTTCTTCCTCTCCAGCAGATCTGGTCAGTCTTCTGCAGTTCATTGTTGTATGTGGCCTCTCAAGTTTATATCCTCTTGGGCCTCTTCCTATAGAGACCCAAAGATTTACGTATATATACATTACATTTCGTTTTTTGGAAAACTAAGAACATGAAAAAATGTGTTGCCTAAAGATGGTTTTAGTTTACTATCTTTGGAAACTCAGAACATAATCTTCAAATCATGGTGAATTATTTTCAACATCTCCCATAAAGATATTACCCTTTTTTTCTTACCTAAAACCATTCTTTGTATCCTAGAGATAAGAACACATAAAAATGGTGAGCTCAAATTCTCTATAAGGGTAACTATGGAGAATGTAAAAACAATCCATAAACATTTGGATATAAAAACATGAACATAAAACATCAAAATCTTGAGCAAAGACATAAATATTGGCAGTACAGAAGTCATTGATCATAAAGGAACATTAATCATGATAAAATATCTTGGGAATAAAACATGTAATTGTGTAAAACCATTTAGAACATGATATGATTTCCATAGTAGCCAAGGCATTGCTACCAAGACCATCATAGTGGAAAATGACTATTACTAAACTGGGTTTACTTTTCATTACAACCATGTATTACTGAACCAGAGTCACATTTCATTCTAGCCATTTCTATATCATGAGATATAAAGAATTACCCAATGCATTGAAGGGAGATATAGGTCCGAAACATCTCATATTCAAATCATTCTTATGTGTGCCTCAAAACAATCATTAATCATTAATCATAACCCAAAGCATAAAATGGGTTTCGTAAACATCATCCCATCATAACATAATCCATATAAAACAACCTGATATCATTTCATCATAAGAAAAATGAAACCATGTAAATAATAGAGACATTATACATTAAACATAAACATACTAAATAATTTCATCTTATATGGATAATAGTTTTAACAAACACTTGAAATGAATTCATGAGGAAAATATCATTTCTTCTTAAAAATCATTTTCTTTTCACAAAATGCCATGAAATTAAAAAAGAACAAGAACTTTTTTAAAAATTGTAAAGAAATATTGTTGATGAATCTTCATGAAAATAAGGTGTTATTAAATCGTAAAAATCCATTTATGCCATATAAGTTAAAAAAACATTATAATAGTACTTTTTCCGGAAATGTCAAAAAGTACCTCATATGGTAAACAAAAGAAAGATTCCTTCCATACCATGTGGTAAAACTCAAAAAGGGTAAATATGACTTTAAACAAACATTCTATAATCGTAAACATTTTTCGAAATAATTTTCATAAAACATCAACATGGATTATAAAAATAACCCCAATCAATACTTAAGAATAAACAATCCTGGATAAGAATGAGATTAGAATAATTATCCCTTACCTTATGCAAAATTTCACCAATATGTGTCCAAAAATCCTCTATAGTGGGTTTAAAAATATTATTAACTAGTAAAGTAACCATAATAATATTATTTATATCATATATGATTCACTTACGACTTTATATTAACTGTTCTTTTGTCAATTCCAGGTTAAAGAAGCATTTTGGGTAAAATCGTTTCATTTTTCTTATGTGTTAGGACTAATTGTTCTTGATATTATTACCTATATCATGATTTCCTTACTTCCAAAATGTAAAACATGATTTATATATCATATATATTCAGTATATATATATATAATCGATAGGCAAATGAAATTAAAGACACTATTCATGGAGATGGTAAGCCGTATGTATGCATAAACGTTGTTTTACTTTCCTTATTTACTTGAATGGACGGAAGTATACGAAATAAATGTATATATACATATATCTAATGGAATTATTATGTCATATATTTAATTATTATTCATTATATATACTTTATAATCACTCTTGAATGTTTAACATAGATAATGAATCTCACCGCGTCGTGGAGACGGTAATCCATACAGACACTCGAGCGATGATATCATTCCCATAATTATTGAATGGAATTGGAGTGGATGATATAATATCTCATAATTAGAATCATTTTATAATAATCATATATAGTTTTTAATTCCACCATTATACCCATCCAATTAAGGTAGTGTTGGAAAAATAGACTACACCACGGCGTGGAGACGGTAAGCTGTATGTACGCACGCGCGGTGATTTCATTTTTCATAGGATGGATAGAAGGTGAAATAGGGTTGTCTCATATTTATAATATGATATAAATATATGGGTGATACAGATGTTATAACTTTATAATGAAAAAAATTAATAAGAGGAAGTATAAGAAGAAATAAATTTGAAAGAATCGGTAAAGAATATTACCCATTCCAAGATGCACCTCTTCTTAACCTCCTCATAGGACACTAAAGTTGGTCTTTAAAGATGACCAATACATATAGTTGGTTTATAGGGATGTGGAGAAGAGAAATGGACATGGTTTCTTTGATCTTTAATGATCAAAATTTTGTGAATAGGAGATGGAAGAGGTGCGCTTTAATAAGGGAGGAGAGGAGCACTTTTGGAAACTTCAAAAAAAAAAATTCAAACCCCACATAAAAACATATAAAAATGAATCAATGACAATATGAGATAAGATTGTATTGTAATCTCATCATCCAATAGAATATAGACATGTTGGGAATTTATTTAAAACCTTATCAACTTGATTTATCCTTATTTTATCTATTTTATTTTATTTTTGGTCATAATATTATAAATTTTAAACTATTATAAATAAATACTTATGTGTTGTGAATAATCCATAATTGGATACATTATTAAATTTTCGACCATATAAATTTTATTTTATAATTTTTAAATTTTTTTGTGATTTCTAAACAATTTTATTATATGTTACTTTTATAAAATTACAATAGCGTCAATTTTGAAACTATTCATTAATTTGTAGTTAAATAAAATCCACATATATAATATATTCAAACCAAAATATTTAATATATTCTTAAAATGTTATATTTGTATAGAAAATTCGTGGATAACATTAAATATTTCATATAAAAAATATTTTGATATTTTCATAACCATTTATTTGATATTTTTATCAATAAAATAATTTCTACATAACTATTTTGTCATCATTAATGATAATTATTTAATCCATAAAAATTATAAATAAATTCTTTTTATGTAGATAATTTTATTGGATTTCAAGAGACAATTTATGGTCAATGTATTATGAATTTTATCACCAAATTCAAATTATTACACTTATAAGATATAAGAGAGTGAAATATTGTCACTTTCTTTGGTTTTAATAATAATTACATTGTTTTCATGGTCATAAGTCCATAAAATTAATGTATTCCTACCCTTATCTGATATGGGTCGACTTGTATTCATCCAATAGAATTATGGAAGGTGTTAGGATAATTTTATAATATTATTTCTACCCTTAATTAACTGATTTACATTTAACTGTTGTAAATAAAATTAACCGTAGATACTATTCATAATGCCAAAAAAGTAAACAATTAACATAATTTGGACCTACTGATTCCAAATATGGAATTCATTTTTCCTTATTCATGTCCCAGAATATGTAGTAATTAATATAATATTAATCCATTTGTCGATAAAAATAGGTTTTTTTTAATACATTACAAAAGAGTGAAATGTTTTTACATATAAATTCAATGTAAAATTAATGATAATGGGATCAATTAAATTAAATTAAATGGTAAAAATATATTCAATTTATACTTAAAAATCATTCAACATTAAAATTTTACAAAAAAAATTATCTTGATGAAAAAAGTTTTTTTATAACAATTTAGTGTATTTGTACTAATCATCGAAATATGAACATTATCAAAAAAATATCAGAACATTATCCATCATAAATTTTTATATCCTGATTTATAATAAGAAGTTTATTTTGTAAAATTGAACTTATAATCTTGTTAAAAATTAGTTTTAAAATGGGTGCACCATCAAAAGGTGGAAAAACTGTATTTTTTTAAAAATACTTATTCTACCCTAAATTTTTTTTTCTCATAACATGTTATAGAATATGTTTATGATGAATGAAAATGTTATAAAATTAAAAATGAGGTAATTAATATTAATAACATCTAGTTATTAATAATATTATAACAATATATCATTGTTTAGTGAATCTCAGTATTGCGTTGAACACATGCTATTGAGGAAGGTTGCTATTGCATGCAACACAAGCCAAGAATAGTGTTTGTGTATACTGCATACTAATACAGTGTTGCATATAACACAAGCTAATTTTTTTGTAGTGTACAACACAAGACATCAAAGAAATTAAAAAGACTATTTCACATAAAATCTTGGGGTTTTACACTGCTCTCGTCCGCTCTCGACGAATCCACATATGGAAGAGGTTTAGATGTGTACCAGAGGGCCTTGATGGTAGTTCCTCAAGTCTCAAGTGAGTCCTCCATAGGGTTTTCACCTCTTTTATGGGAAACATTACCCAATGTCTCACATATTCCCTCTGAGGTCTCTTCCCCCAGCACAGCGGGATCCCGAGGGAGTGGGTATCAGTCCATAACTCACCATAGAAGGAAACACATATCGTGCATATTATGTTGTTCAATGGTTCATGTGGGGGATTTATCTATGTAGCCATGGGTGTGTACAATATCTAAAAGAATGATGATTCAAGGGGAGTTCTCGTCCCACTTCATGGTGTCGAAGGTATCTTGATCCAGTCCTAGTGCGATCTCCATTAAATGATTCCTCTATTAATCTGGAACGCATGGGGGATTGGTTCCCAGGCTAAGTCTGACATTATTTCTTCTAATATATCCCATCATATAGTGTTCGTGGGGGCCATTCTTGAGAAAAAACAACAATCCTACAAAATGACATAGTTTTCCAAAAAGATGAGGTTGCATGGAAGCATGCAGGATGGCACGGAAAATATAAATATTTGGGTTTTTTGGCATAAGAAGTGCATTGTGAATATAGTGCATGTGGATGAACGGTTTCTCACTATCTAGATAAATCAAGGCTGAGTGTCCTTATTTTCATCTTTTTGGTATGGGAGAAGTGATATTCACTTCCAGGAGTCTCTGTGGAAGGTTTTATGCAAGTTTGACTCTAGATTGGAACTGTGGATCATGGGGGGTCTCTAACGTGGATTCTAATATGGAAGAAAGGAAGGGTAGAGGCCTGTTTCCCAGGAGGGCTAGCACGTATTATACTTGTTTCATATCAGTTAATGGTCTCTTAGAACTAGGGTTTGATGGAGATTAATATATGTGCTTCAATAACCTATGGGGGCATGTAGATTGTTGGGTCATTTAAATCGATGTCTGGATAGCATGAAAGATATTTCTATGTTCTCTTGTGTAGAAAATTACAATATGTTCTAGGGAATATTTGGCCATTTCAGAATTCTTATTTCCATGAGTTATTCATAGAGGCAACATGATCTATTCAGGTTTTCATAGTTCTTGGTGGACTGCATGGGATACCATGACCTTGTTAGCTTGGTGTGGGTGGTCCCTGCTCTAGGTGACAAGATTTCCATCATTCATGGTAAAATGAGGAATTTGTAACATATTCTTATTTCATGGTCCTGTGATCAGGTTCCCCTAAATGATTATTTAATTTGAGTTATGAAGTAGGTCGACCGTCTTGATGTTAGTCTCGAGCAGGAGTGGGATGAAAGTGTCTGTGGGGAGTTTTCAGGGAAGAAGTGGATCATTGCGTACATGGTCCTAAAATAGGAGTGCCTTGTCAGGGAGATAGCTCGGATTAAATGGATTAAGGATGGATACAGGTACTTAGAATTCATTCATGTTTTTATCAATGAGAGGAGATGGTATGTCAAACTGAATATCTTGCTGGAGGATGACTCCTTCACTGACGACAAGGACATTGTGGGAGGCATAGCTAACTCCATTTTCCATGATCTCCTAGCTAGTCCAAATAGAATCATATCCAATGGGTATCCATTGGAACCCATCGACTTATTATATATGATCCCTTGTATAGTGTCTAATCTTTTTTAGGATATCATTAGAGGAGGGCCTAGGGAGGAGGATATCAAGGATGCGCTCATGCACCTTACCATGAAAAGTATCACGGGTCCGAATGGGTTCTCAGATTTTTTAGATGTGATCCTATTATATAGGTACTAGTGATGTGATTGGTGTTGTTCATTATTTCTATAGAAGGGTCATCCTACCCCATGTTTCCTATGACACCACCCTGGTTCTCTTTCCGAAGATCAAGAGCATGTCTTTGAACTCTCACAACTGTCCAGAGAGTATTTGAAACATTCTTTATAAGACCATATAAAGAGTCATTAAATCCAGACTGGCTGATCATTTTACATGGTAAGTTTCTCCAGAATAACATAGATTCATCAAGGGGAACTCAATTTGGGAAACCATCTCTCTAACATATGAGATTCTCAATGACATCAACCTCAAATCTCGGGGGGGCCTACCTGGTTATTAAACACAATATGAACGAAGGCTATGATCCATTTGAAGGGATATTAATTAACATAGTTCTTTCAAGTATTGGATTCAGCTCCTGGAACATCGATATCATTTTCTATTGCTTCAGTTAATTGTAGTTATAAGTGTATTCTATGGGAAAATCACATTTTTTCTTTAAGTCTACCCATGGTCCTAGGCAATGGGACCCCATATCGCAGGCTCTATTTATTCTCATTCATGATTTTTTAAGTCATCTAATTCATGGGAGCACTAACATTTGGGTAATCATGCCTTCTCTTTATTGGATGATGGAATATGCATTCTCTCGCCTAATTTTTATTATTATAACATTCTACTTTTGGATTTGTAATAGTATATCCTTGTGAAATGTAAATATAGTGATGGAAGGATTCTATCGTTGGAGTGGTCTGATAGTTAACAAATGTAATAGTGGGTCATTTATTTCCAATCGGTGTTCTGCTGAGAGGGTGGGGTATGTCCGCAAGATTCTGGGCATCCAGAGTGGTGAGATCCCTATAGTGTATGTAGGTTCACCCATATCTCTAGGATGGATTTAGATCTAGGACATTGATTCTCTTCTACCAAGGATTACTGAAAGAGTGTTGAACTGTAAAAATAGTTTCTTGACATTCAGCAGATGGATCGCTCTATTGAATAGTGCTTTAGTGGCCTCCCCAATTCAGGTTCTATCCTATTTAAATGTACTAAAGGGCTTTATCAACTCTCTTGATTGAATTATCTCTAACTTCATTGGGGATCTTCATTCAGAAGGGAAGAAACATTAGGTTTCTTTGAACAAAATTTTAAGGTCGGTGGGAGAATGCGGTATTAATGTGCGCAAGCTGAAGGATACCCTCTACTACATGCATTCCAGGTTTCCATGGGGTGTTCTAGATCAGCATACGCTTTGGAGAAAAACCATACACAGGATCGAAATGTTTCTTCGATGATCTATGGAGTGGTGTCACTCTTCCCTATGGTCAATGATTGGTCCCATTTTCGATGCTCTTCACCCGTTCTCTCGATGGATTGTTTGGAAAGGGGATTTTTTCTCATGGCACTAGGATTAGGGTGGAAGCTTACTAGGGATTCCCAGTTATCTGGCCAAATACAACTCGTTCAAGGATGTAAGAATATATCCTAAGTTCATCAATTATATTGTGGATATGAATCAAAAAAAAGTCATTTCACCTCACCATGCTTAATGGATTGGAGGATAAATGTGTTTTCACTACTGCCTTCATGGGCCTATTCTATTCAAAGGAATTATGGAGTCTGTTTCATGATATTGCACAATCCGGGGTTGGGATGAAACTCCATGGTTGAAAAATATCCCCATAATGTACAAATTTCTCACATGGAGGCTGCAACAAAGATCCCTCCCTACTGATGATAATATTCGTAGATGCGGTAGTCCCCTTGTGTCTAGGTGCGTGTGTTGTAGGTTACATAATGAATATAGTGCTTATAACCTTTTCTTGAGTATTGAATGGGTGAGAGAGGTGTGGGAATAACTAGGGGAATTATTTGTGGGTCTTCCTTAGAAAGATGATATCCCATCCTTTCTAGACAACTGGTTCCCTGGATGTGAGTGGAGAGGACTGGAGAGGGTGGCATGATCCCTGTTCTTGCATGCAGGATGTTGGAGTTTCTCGAAGGTGAGGAACAAGTTGAAGCATGAGGGCGGGGATGAGATGGTTCATGTAATTTTTTCTGTGAAAAATATAGTTACTCGAACTGAACCAGATGGTGCGTTGGTTAAACGAATCTTCTTCTTTCCACATTTTTCTAGTAAGATCCAAGGTTGGGTCTTCATCCATCAATAGAACATGAAACTAGGATAGATGGAGACCTCGTTCGGGTGGCATGAAACTCAACATAGATGGGTCTTGTGTTGAATGGAACATATGTGGATGAGGTTTGATTTTGGACACCAATGGATCGTTGTACATAACTTATTCGCACGTGCTAGGTTGGGGTTATTCCCTCCAAGAGAATTCCATGGCCTTGCTCACAGGGCTTAGTTTTGGAATACAAAATGGTATGTAGATATCTGAAGTTGAAACTAACTCTTTAATGGATTGTTATTTCATTAAAGTTTGTCGTTTTTGTTTCTGTAGCTGACATTCTAAAATATCTGGAAACGAAAAAATATGCTCAAAAACAACATTTGTGTGCTCCATACCTGGAGGGAGGGGAATTGCTTTGTGAACCTCCTGGCCTTAGTGGAGTTACCTAGCAGGGTAGAGGTATTCCTGCAAACAACTGACTTCATCAAACCCAATGGAGTGGATTATATAGAAGGGGACGTTTTCTATATTCACTATTTCAAACCCCCTTATTTTCTCTCATGGGGAATTTTCCCCTTTCATTTCTCCTTCATACCCACCCCCATATATTAATAAAATTACCTGAAGATGATGATGATCACATAGGGTAATTTTCAATTTATCGATTTAAATATTTTAAAAAGTTTGGGGTCAAACATAATAGAACAGAATATTTCTTTGCAGTATGATGATTATTAATTTAATAATATAATGAATCAGAATAATGATATATATTCTCATGATACAATGAATATACAAATTATTCATCATAATAGAGTTAAACATACATTAATATTTGTCCTTCCTACACTATAATGTTGTTTAGACTCTAAATAGTACTTTCATGAGTAGAAAATTGTATATATTATAGGGAAAAAGATAACATTTTTTAGAAAAAAGTCATTCATTTTGAACTACCAACCACAAAACCCATAACCCATACCCATACACACTATTTGTTACCCCCCTTATAAATCCATCTCTTTCCATATTTCTACCACAGTTTCATCAACCATTTCATATTAATTTCGTATCCCATTCCACCTCACTTTCAACTAGTACATCATAAATCCCACCCAAAAAACCCCACAAGACTAGACAATATATAACACCAATACATCTATTTTAGATAGATATATATATATATATATATATGGGTAAATTCATCATCTTAGTGTAGTAGTAATGGAATGGTAAGGGTTCTTGGTGGCAACCCCATGTAGATATTATTTATTGACATGAAAATGGGATATATGGTGCCCCTCGAGAAAAAAAGTGATAGAGATATAATTGGAGACCTCTGTTGATGAAACATAAAATTAATAACCTTTATTAAACTACAGAAATTATATCCTAAGGATCAAATAGCTTATATAATCCATATTTCAAAACAATCCCATCTTCCTTTGGATACCTCTCATGAGACCATCAGTAACATTTTCATTGAGAGGTCAACATAAATATGAATGATGGACCCTAACTTATTGAATTCTCCATTATTTTTAGATAAATTAATTTATTAAAAAATGTGTATGAGATTATTTGATTATTGATGAATATTATTTACTATATACCTTATGAATCATTCTCTTCTAAAGGATGAGGGTGTGGAGGATGCCTGTTGAGATGATGAAGGTAACCCAATATAGTATTAGGATTTCCAAATTTAATTTATTTTTTATATTAATTTTAAAATTTTATTACTATATTTTATAATCCCATGATACCTATGATTTTATGTGTAATTAAAGGCATCCACTATATATCTTATTCACGAAAATATTGGAAATTATATTTTTAAAATGATGATGAAAGCATGGAAATCATACGATGCATGGTAACATTAATCTATGCATGCCAACCATTCAAGTGGGAGTTTTATACTAATAGAAAATGTATAATGTTTATTTGGTTTCCCTAACTATGAAACAAATTCAATAAATTTCATAGATTAAAAAATTTAATATTATATTTATTTTCTTTATAAATATGTAATTTGAATTTCTTTCTCTCTACCAATTTGAACTAAATGGATTTATAATGGATTTAATCTGGCTCCACTTCCCCTTGGCCTCAATTATTATTAATCCTACCATTATCCATTAATGACTCTAGGAATATCTATCCCACCCTATATATTCATTAACCCCTTCATATTTATTTTCTTTACATCGCATCATCATCCTTTTTAAATAACAAGACATTTTTTTGGTACTCAGTTATCAGTTAAATTGTATTGCTTTAATGTTTTTATTTTCACATAACATTTAAAAATTATAATATAATATCTACTTTTCATCATTAAAAAGTATTCATATCTATATGAATTGATTTAAATTGATATTAAACGAGTCCATATATTTTTGAAAATATTTCATGCAATATTATATTTATTATATATATGTATTCACAGATAATATTATAATATTCGTAAACGGTTAAATTTAATTTTTGGCATGAAATAATGATTTTAAAAGGATCTATAAACAATATATTTCATGATTTAGTTTTGACTCCTTCCACATTTTTTAATAAATTACTAAAAGGATTGTTTGGTTTACAAAAATTATAAATGGTTCATTATAATGGTTTTTATTTTTTATGGGTGATTTTTTTTAAATAGATAATGTATAGTACTAATATTTTTATCCTCATTAATTAAATATTTTGTTTTTTTCATACTATCATTTTAAAGAACATGATAATGATATTTTTATGATTTTATACTTTTATTAGTGCTTTTCAATATTTTGTCATCAATTAAATGCATGGTTAATGATATTTTTATCATTTTAAAGAACATGATAATGATATTCCTAGAGTCATTAATGATATTTTTATCATTTTAAAGAACATGATAATGATATTAGTTCTTTACATCGCATCATCATCCTTTTTACATGAATACAACTTTGCCTCCACTAAAAAAATAAACACCTCCCCCACCCATTTGTTCACCCATCACAAGAAATTTGGATATACCAAAACCTGAAAAATTTAACTCAAATAATACCTAAAATCGTTCTATTAATCTCACATATGGATAAAATAGTGTAATTATTTTTGTGAAAATCAAAATGAGTTACTTGAAAAAGAAATAAGGTTCTTCCAAGATTACCACTGTTTTGTTTTGTTTTTTCATCCCACTAAATTATCCATATATATTTTTTATATAATAACATATTTATAATAATTAGAAATATATTTTTATCTTAAATTTTTTACATACAACCACACACACTTACATAAAATGGGATATGAAATAATCATTCGTATATATGGAGAACATCCCCCTCGTGAACTGATGTACTTTTTTTATCCATTACCACAATTAATATTTGGGAATAATAATGGATTTAATATTCATATATGATATATAATATATTTATAATTTATTTTTGATTATTTAATTATTTCACAACACCTACTATTATGCTTTCCTTTTTTTTCTGAAATATGATGACATTGTTTTTTGAATTCTATACCACCACCTCCTCAAAGTAATTTAATTTTTTATCCCAATAAATGGAATGTATAAAGGATGGTATTGATAAATATAAATGACATATATTACATAATTATGATATTAATAACAAAATTACTTTTCTATTATTTTTCTTCTCAATTTTCTTATTATAAAATCACGCAATGATAGAATGATAACATCTTTCATGGAAGTGTGGACTATCATGGATTTAAAGTGTTGTGATTACTATTACCTCACAATAAATATATATAAAAGAATACATGATTAAATAAATTTATAAATAAGATATAATTATCATTATGAATGATAAATTTTACTTATCTTCTTTCCTTGATGACCATTATAAAATTGAAATGTTACGCATGTGTATGCATGTCCTATTCTCCCCATGATCAAAACATTAGTTAATTTTTCATTACGAAATATCCATGATTTTTAATAAAAGTTTAAATTATGTGTAATGTTTATAATTAATTCATTATTATTATATATATATGTTTAAATAATTTCTCCTATGACCGTATGTTTCGAGTCGGTCTCGAAACATCCAACGGTTCCATATCTGATGACGTGTGGACCTGCTTTCCAAAGGCATAAGTTCGCTGGATGGTTTGGCCAGCGATGCATAAGAACTCACATTGGTCGAGAGAATGGGATGTCGGGCTCATCTCACCCTTTGGGGGGAAATTATTTCATGTTACGGGACTCTGTTATAGATTTAAGACGTATTCATATGTTCAAGAGTCTTTCTTTTATACCCAAACATAGTATCCACGGATTTAACCCTTGTGGGAAATGGTCAACTAGATATAGGGGCTCTGAATCATTATGCCCGAGGTTTACAATCCCTCATTTGATTAATGACCCAGTGTAGTCAGGACTCATTTAGGCAGCGCTGGATTTGGTGTAGTGAACCGATATAAAGATAGTCAGATCGACCAGTTGTTGGGATTGAATCTTATGGAGGCTTCCCACCTACCATGCCTAGAAGATAGGGATCAAGGTCCACATCGTTCGAATTGGAGAGTCGGAGAACTGATGTGAAGGGGGACCCAAGTGGTCCGCTGGTGATCGGGCTTGAAACCTCATGGAGGCTTCCTCCATATCCCTGTGGTAAGGAATCAAAGTCCTCATAGTTCACATTGGTATGGGCTTACGTTATGAGGCGGACCAAGGTGTGGATGATGGGCTTGAACCTCAGGGTGGATTCCTACATACCCTTCCTAAGAGACAAGGATAAAACTACATGTAATTTATAATGGTATGGGGCATACGCACTGAGGCATCCCAAGGTGTGGATGATGGGCTTGAACCTCAGGGAGGCTTCCTACATACCCTGCCTAAGAGACAAGGATGAAAGTCCACGTAGTTCGTAATGGTATGGGGCTACTCTCTGAGGTGGCCCACAGTGTGGATGACGGTCTTGAACCTCCGAGAGGCTTCATACGTACCCTGCCTAAGAGAAAAGGATCAAAGTCCACGTTGTTCGTAATGGTATGGGGTTTATGTCCTGAGGCAGCCCAAGGTGTGGATGATGGGTTTGAACCAAGGGAGGCTTCCTATGTACCCTGCCTAAGAGACGATGATCAAATTCCACATAGTTGGTAACAATTCTACCGTCGTTGTGCGGGATTGAAGACCATCACAAATCTCTAAGCCCACATAAGTCATGCTCAGTGTGGGAAACAAGGGAATGAAACCGACTTGGCTATCCTTGCAATTTTCTCCCGACCAAGGAAAGGGGAGATGAACGACGAGTGGAGGAAAAGGCTGGTACCACTGGACTCTCCTGACCCCTGATGTTCAAGGAAGGTAGAAGTCACGCGGCAGAGCAATGAACCATCCAGGTTGAGAGGAGCAGGGTCATTGGCTTCCGGAGAGGATGGTGTGGGGCTTACACTAGAAGGGATGTCCAATGGTGAAAGAGCCCACCAGGAGAGGGACTTGGCCCCAATAAGGATGGAGCAACACCCTTACCCACTACATCCCTCCTTGGTCGTATTGGTGGGGAAGTACGGCGGTGCATGGGGATGGCTTCAATCTAACGGGTAGGCCACCCCCTCTCTATGGATGGGGTAAGTGCTCGACAACCGAAGCGTGCGGTCGCATATCCTAGCGAGTAGAGGCAGAAAGTGGTCACACTGGCTCGGACCCCGCATTACCGTGAGAATGTGAACCGAGTCATGCTTTGGGAATCCACCCAAGGGCCGGGGCAACCCCTTCACCTTCACTTACCATGGGTATGTGAACTCAAAATGGTGTGCTAATACGCCCAAAGGATACATCATATCGGTCAGGTGGCTCTGGTGGAGGCCTCGACTCAGGGTCGATGAATGGGCCAATGAGGAGGTTGCAAAGGATCAGGCCTAATAGGAATTGTAAGGAATTGATCTGGATCAGGGAATGAGAAATCCGAAGGTTTTTGCAGGCCACACAGGTGTATGAGGTGTGGCACCCTTCACGTAGGGAGGTGATACGTGGTGGGAGAAGTCGTCCACGAGCTGGGGTGGTCTGTGGACTATGAGGCCATCCGCAAATTAGGAGGGTCCGCAGAATGAGAGGCCTTTCACAAACCAGGAGGGTTCGCGGACTGATTGGCATCCCACAAACTAGGAGGGTTCGTGGCATCTAGTTCAGTATGCGTACAAGATTGGTACGTGGATGGGTCCATGCGAGCAGCGGTGGCCAAGGGCAGATCCAGTTGGAGATTCGTTGGTCAGGGCATCGCCCGCGTAGTAGGGTGCTACGCGGTGCGACAGATCAGAAAAGGGGCATAAACTCTCTGGTTCGCGGGTAGTGCATCCACGGAGTGGACATGGTTCACGGTCTTCTCTTTTTATGTTATTTGTGGTTTACGGTTAACCAATTTATTTGTTTTTAATTCCTTATTAATTTTTTTCCAACTTCATACCTGCTCTGGTTCGCGCACTGGAACTTCGCTCTTTGAGAAATCCTAAACTCCTTCCTTCGAAATCCTACCACCCGGATCTGATCGATCTTCTCTCTGTGTCCGTCCCTTTTTTCTTTCCCCTTCCCCTCAATCATTATTTATTGTGTGGGGAAAATGATGTATCTATGCTCATGCAGCACCTTTTGCGGAGGCCCATGATCAAAAAACTTGTTCATGGATGACTTGGCCAATCTGCAACTTGTGTGGCATTAAACAATCCTCCTCTGTGAACCAAACTCGGGGAGTGCTTCGCAGCCATGGAGGGTTCTTCCTCCATTTCGTGAATGATAGCAGAGGTGGTTCGGTCCGGTTGACGCGGCTCGTGGCTGGGGTAGTCCTGAATGGTGAACCAGATTGCCGCATGTCCTGTCTCGCGACCGCGGAGGGTCTCCGCCTCGGTTTCGCGAACGAAGACGGTTCGCGGAGGATGGATGCTTCACATTAACGGTCATGCATCGCTAACATTAAACCATTCTGGAGAATGGTTCGTCCTTCACCATACTTGGGTGTTCTCCACTTTTTCCCAGTCCTTTGAGAGGAAATTGTGTAGAATATCCCATGAGTTAAAAGGGATCATAATTATCCTTTTCTGATTTTTCAGGACCCTACAAATGCCCCCATCGAAATGGGGTCTGATCGGAATGAAGAGGATCCTATTTCGATGTAGAGTGGTCTGGAAACACAGATGGTTTTCGATAGAGTGGTGGACCTGGTAGGGTACCATGCCTATAAATATGGAGGCCCCTTCATTTGTCTTCTACCGAAATCTTCGTGAATACCAGCGCACCTTCTCTTTTCTGTTTGCGCGTGCTTGTTCCATTGCAAAACGCTTGGTCCGCGAACTGGCTACTACTTCCGCAAACCATTTCTCATTCACGTCGTTCATCATCTGCAGACCAACGTCCCAGCCACGAACTAACACTTTTAATTAATTAAAAAGTAAGTCACGATGGGCTGCGTAGGAACTCGCTCGACGCTTTGAAATGGTCTTGAACTTAAACGCTTAATTCTCAGAGATGAAGTTTCTCAAGGAAGCCTGGTTCATGGATTTCGGGCCAATGCTCTGCGGGCCAGGGTTTTGCGGATGCATTCCATGTAATGTTGGTTCGAAGGATGTTGTCATCAAAAACCAACCTATTAGGACACCTTGTGGATTTCATTACGAATATTTGTGCCTTTTCCATACAGCTGGTATTTTTTTCCAGATTATATTATTCTAGACTGACCATTTTCCTGGTCTTCATGATGTAGGGAGAAAACAAGGATGCTCCTCGCCCTGCACCCAGACCTACTACTGATCCTCTCCCAATTGGTTCATAGAGAGGTTTAGCTATGATTCGTAGAGTGCAGAACATCAAAGAGAACCCTAGTCTATCCATCATTCCTAACAATGGTTTCTTGACAGACATTCTCTCTCCTGAGCTCCTGAGTTACCTGTTATCAAATCACCTTCCGCATTATGGATTCGGTCTTCAAGAAGATGTCACTTTTCCCTAAACATTCTCAGGTCTTCCTTCTCCTTTCTTGGAAGCATCGTAAATGTTCATTCAGGAGAACCTTACCCAATCGTGGGAGATGATCTCCGACTCTGAACAGAAAGACACCATCATTTTGAGAGGCTCTGTTTGGACCCAAAGTGATCAGCATGCCCAAATCGTATCTCAGGAAGCTGTCTTCAAGAGTAACCCTTATATTATAAACCTTATTCAAGTAGATCCTGATGCGGGGTGGATCTCGATGTTGGATCTTAGGTCTGGTGGGATTTTCTCAAATGACTGGGCCTGGGCCTTCTAGGTTCATCATCATTGCTATGAGTCTCCAGAGTTTCTGGAAGTAGTCAATTTTTACTCCGCAGTATGGGCCTCTTAGTTTTTTGTTTACCCACCATCCATAATCCTGCCTGACCTACTCAGTCGCTCGTGTTCAAGAACTAATACTTTCCACCATGCCCATAGTTATGTTGCCATTAGTTTCTGGTGCATCTATCAATAGGGAGGGCTCCCGATCATATGTGATATGTATGAAATGTTTCTGTCCTCCCCTGACACATGGAATGACATTGAAAAAGTTCCTATAATGGCAAGGGATCTGCGGGTTATGGTAGAGCAATCACTTGGTCAGTCCTTACGTGCCCGCTCTCTTATTACCTATAGTACCTGGATAGGGTTAATTCTGAACACCACTGGTCTTGTGCCGAAGTTCAGGCGCCCTATGTATCATCATTCTAAACAGTCACGAACCACACCAAATTTCTACTGGGTGGTTCTGGAGGCGGGCGACTACCTTTAATGGGGTTACTTGGTGTGCCCCAGTGTGCCACCTATGCTATGGATGGAAGGTTTGTTGGCAATGTTTTTTAGAGGGTGGCTATTCCCTTCTCAGGATATCAACCCGGGTGTCAGAGCTTTCACCTTGATGATGGCAGTCGAGTTGGCGGAGGGCCTCCCAGTGAACTTAGTCGTGCCCACATTGGCTCGTATTTTCGAGCTGCTGAGTCACATGGATGAGGGAGGGTCTCCCTAGTGTCTGATTGGGACATTTTAGTTCTTATATGGCTTGATAGAGAATCACTACCACTACACTGAGTATTTTCAAATCACGGTCATCTTGGTTCCTTCCTTTTTTCCTACCCTGCTAGATATAGCTGGAGTTCTCTTGATGTCCCTCAGCTCTAGTGAAGTCCTTGAGCTTCTGAGTGACTTCTCCCAGTTTTCTTTCACTCCCTACCCCACCAATTCTAGCGTCTTAGTTGACAACCATCGGGGGATCCTGGAAGAGCTTTCTTATATGATCTCTCTGTGGGAAGGATTTCTGTGTTTGCGGATCAACGGGGTTTCTCTTTGCGAGGTGTATGTCCTATATCGTTTTTCACACTAGTTTGGGTGCATGAAAGTCCATGTTTCCTTTTCCCCTCCTCATGCTCGAGGACTACACCCAGCCATACTTCATCAATGGTGGCTGATGCGGGCGCTGGAGGGATCTAACACAAGAATTCCACTGCCTGTCATGGGGGTGGGTGCTAGCCTTTCTTTGGAGTAAAAAAAATGTGGGTAAAACAATATACCGATGGGATCATAGGGAAGGTTGTCTGGAAGGTTCCCAAATCAGGAGGTACTGCGGCTGGTGCGTCCACCGCACCTTCATCACCAACTCTAAGGGAGGATCATCTGATGGCTCGTCCATCAAAGTGGATTAGGGGATTTTCCTCTCCCAGCCCTTCGGTGGTAGAAGTTCAGGAGGTTTCATCGATCTTGGACATGGATTAGGATAACCCTATTGTTTCGGGTCCCAGTGATTCAATCCTGATTGTTTTTCTAGTCGATATCGGGCTTAGCAACTTGATCCCCATGCCTGAACTGGGGTTAGAGGCTCCATACTTTCCAGATTTGGAACCAACTTCTAGAGAGCACATGTCTATGATGGTTGCAATGCCAGACTTCGTTCCCGTGTTATCCTATGAGTATAGTAAAGATCCTCATGTCATGGTGGACCACTGAGAAGTGCGTAGGTGGGATTGGCCCCAGATTTGCAAGATCATTTCCGAAACTCCTCTAGCTGAGATGGAAACTAAAACCGAAGCTCTTCGACACCTATTACAAGGTTTGGGGTCAGGTACCTTTGACTATCGACAGTTTCATTCTCTTGGTTTCCATGTTGTCATGGCCCATGAGGAAGTTTCCAATAGTGAATCCAAATTTGCTCACATTGCTTCCGCTCATCGCTGGAGCCGAGCCATGGAGGAAGCCGCAATACAGCTCCATCAGCTGATATCACATGAGGAAATTATCAAGATCAGGTGGCCATATTATACATCGAGATTCATGAATGTGAAGAATGGGCAGCGATGCTGAGGGATCAGTTATCAGGTATGGTCGGTCTTCTTAAAGCCACCAGAAAAGGGATCAACGATCTCCAAACAAAAGTGGAGCGTACTCGTTCGGTGGCTGAGGTTGAAGCCGGGGATAAGGTTGTGCGGGAGCAGTCTTGCAAAAACCTTTGCTGCTCGGTTGTTTATCTAGTGGAGAGAGAGATTCAGGCTCCTTTATGACTATCAGATCCATTTTTGTACTCTCTATTTTACTTAACCCCCTTTTTTGTGGGGGAGAGACCCCAGCTTGTGGACGTCCTCCCTTTTTGTTCGAACAGAATATGATCTCTATCAATCTCTTGTCACCTTAAAATTTGATTATTACTAGAACAATTGTTTTATAAATAACAACTCACTGAAGTAGAATTAATCATAACTCAGGAAAACATACTCTAACTTTTTCCTGGACTATGGGATCCAGCGAGCATAGTTTGACTATTACTAGGATTTTGTAGAAAATCCACCACAAACACTTTTTTTTTTCTTTTAATGCCCTAATTATGCCTGGGAGAATTTAGTGTGAACCCAGTAGGTATGGCCTAACTTTTTCTTAGGTCTCCCTTTTCGGGTTTTCGACCTAATAAGCTTTGTGCCTCTTTTCCTGGGAAGTTTAAAGTCCTTCCATCAAGACTATCATTACTGATGTTTTAGGGCGATCAACTTTGACCAGGTATAGTGGGGAATGGTCTCTAATAGGGTTTAACTGATTAAAATATGTCTCAATACTCTTCAGATGCACATGGGGGGGAACATGTTGAAATTTGAACGACATGAAGGTCATGTCTCGAAACATGGGAGCTGTGTCGGCTTACAGAGGTAGGAGGAGAATTGCCTAAAGAAATCATGACTTTGGTAGATGGTCAAGGGGTGATCAATATGAAGATCCGCTGAGGGAATGGTATGCATATTCATGAAAAGGTGTCCTTAAGTCAATGACTCCCCATTTCTGAAAGCCACTGGACTAAATGAATGTCTGGCTTATGAAAACCAAAATGGGTGGCTTGGAGAATTATGAAAACCACTAGGGGTGGCTCGGAATGGTTATGTAATGTCTGAAAGGTTTTGAGAACATCTGTATCTATCAAGAGTGTAGAAGAAAGGTTCATGTCTTATGCCTTTATCTAGCATAAAGGAAAGTTGGGGATTGTCATAGTTTACAGTAATGTAGCTGGGACATAATCTATAATAGAATGGCTTCTCCTGGTCCTTGGTAATCTTGTCAGAGACGTTCCACCATATTCAGGCAGGGTTGTGAAAGAGGTTGTTAAACTGTAGCTTAGAGGGGTTCCAAATCCTGGGATAGACATGGGGGCTCAGAGGCCAAGATGAGTACGGAGGGGAGCATTTCCTAAGGAAATATTGCCTTTGTCAGAGCTTCTTGGGGCGATCAATATGCAGTGCTGCTGAGGGCTTGGTATGCAGAGTCGGGAAAAGGTGTCCTTAGGTCAATGATTGTATTCCCCCGATAGCCAAGCAACTTCAGGGAGGTTTGTGATTCGGGATCACCAGTGGTGGCTTATGAGAGTTCGGCTATTTTTGAGTATAGAGTATAGTTTATTATGAGAGGGTGCTTGGGTACAGAGGAAACATCTAGACGAAACATCCCGATAATGGTTGAAGCAATCCCTTCTCACACGAGTGTGAGACGGTGGCTTGTGCCGGTCTGACCCATGCACTGAAGGATAGAGAAAAACCATTATTCCTTACTGAACCCATGACGGGTTTCACTGTGCAGCTTAACGTCATGCGTTAAAGAAGAAGAGCATCATTAAAGGAGGATATGAAGTTTAACATAATGTTGCGAGGGAATGGGAATTTTTCTTTCCTTTTCCAATGCTGTGCAGTTTAACGTCGTGTAGCAAAGACGATTGACCGTTCAGTTTAACGTCGTGCGGTTAGGATGAGGAGCATTACTAAACAAGTGAAAATTCTTAGTGTTGGAGGCATTCCCCTAGATGTTTTAATTCTTGGTCTTTTCAACCTTACGCCAAGCAGCCAAGATGCCCTCTGTTCCATTTGACGTCATGCGGAAAGGATGTAGTTAAAAAAGGCCTCTCGTGATTAGAATGTAACTGGGCCTGATTTTCCTGGCATGTCCAAGACAGAGATGGGGGTTGATGGTGTAAATCATGGTTCTAGGGATTCTTGGATCATGAGAGTTGAAATGGATGATCTGGGGTCGGTAAGCGTACGAAGCTTTGATGATTATCAGCCGAGGAAATCTTGCCTTTGTTAGAAGAGCCAGGGGCTATCAATATGCAGAGCCACTGAGGGAATGGTATGCATAGTCATGCAAAGGTGTCCCTGGGTCGATGGATTTCCACTTATGATGGCCATGAATTGTTATGATGATCTGCAATCATCTATGCCACGAAGTATTTCATCGGGGAAGGAAATGTTTGAACATGTCGGGCATACCCGGCCCTGGTTTCTGTTAAATCTTAAAGAGCTCCCTATGCTGATTTATTTTGTGTGCGGGGGTGTACCTTCATTATATTCAGTTTAACGTCGTGTGTTAAGGATGAGGTACTCCTAGTTTAGTGGTCATAGTGCTCGGACCATTGGGTTACTATTGCTACAGTCACTCAAAGGATAAATGGGTCAACATGCACTGATATACTTGGAACAAGGTGGGGGATGAAGTTCGTAAACTGCAAATTTGAGCTTCCCCGATTCAGGAGGTTTGGTGTGGGGGATTTGAGTTTGGTAAGCGTACGGAGCTAGGAAGAGTGTCGCCCAAGAAAATCTTGCCTTTGGTTGATGGGCCAGGGGATATCAATATGCAATGCCGCTGAGGTAATGGTTTTCATAGTCATGCAAAGGTGTCCCTGGGTCGATGAAATTCCACTTCCGATGGCCTTGAATGGTTATGAGGATCCGCAATTTCTCATAGTGTAGAGTTCGGAACGTGGGGATAATAGTGTCTGAGAGTATGAGAAACTTCTTCACTACAATTGTCTGTTGAGTCAAAGTAGCCTAGTCCTGGAAGGATGTTCATTGATGCAGGATGCTATGTCATCCAACGGCTGACACATAGGCTAGCCAGGTAGGGATACCCTGGAAACACTTGTATGTGAAGAGGGGACGACCTTGTAAACCACTACTCCATAAATTTTGGATCTGGAGACATGATACAGGGGCTCCGAGGTCAGTAAGCATACAGAGCTAGGAAAAGTATCACCCGAGGAAATCCTGCCTTTGGTAGATGTTCCAAGGGCTATCAATATGCAGAGCTGCTGAGGGCATGGTATGCATAGTCATGTAAAGGTTTCCATGGTTCGATGACTTTCCGCTTCCGATGGCCATGGATGGTTAGGATGATCCGCAACTATCCGGGTCGTGGAGTCTGATGTATGGAGAGTATGCATCCAAATTTGCAAGGAGTATCTCCATCTCATTTCTCCATGTGTCTTGAGTGGGTTGCGACGAAGTCCATGAAGTTTAACGCCATGCGGTGAGGATGAATTCCATGCAGTTTAATGTCATGAGGTAAGGATGAAGTATACACCCTGTGTAGGTCTGGACCGTTCATGGGGGGAAAGGGAATTTTTTTGATTTTTTCTTATCTGTGCAGTTTAACATCATGCGGCAAGAACCAAGAATACACCTCGTGCAAGTCTCGTCTGTACACTGGGGAAGGGGGAATTTTTTTCGAGGTGGCTAGGCCAGGGTGTGGAAATATGGGATCACTACGTATCCTATGAGGGACGGAATCAAGCCACATGTATTTCTATTAAATATGATACACCTCGTGCAGGTCTAGTCCATACATGGAGGAAAGGGAATTTTTAACATTATTTTCATTCGAGAGTGGCTGGGCCAGGATAGGGGATTATGGCATCATAAAGTATGCTGTGAGGGTAGGAATCAAGACACACATAGTTCTCTGAAATCTGTTCCATTTAACGGCGTGCGGTGAGGATGAGGAATACACCCAGTGCAGGCCTGGTTCATACATGGGGGGAAGAGAGAATTTTTTACATTAATTTGGGAGTGTCTGGGCCAGGATGGGGAACCCTAGCATCACTACGTATCTTGTGAGGGTAGGAATCAAGTCGTACGTAGTTATTTTAAATCGATGTAGACTAACGTCATTCGGTGAGGATGCGGTCCATGCCGTTTAACATAGTGCGATGAGGACGCAAAAATACACCTCTTTTAGGTCTGGTTCATACATAGGGGAAAGTGATCATTCTTAACTCTTTATATCCATGCAGTTTAATGTCATGCAGTAAGGGAAAAATGCTCGTAGTTTAAGGTCATTGAGTTTGGACCATTGGGTGCTTGGAATTTTATCATCATGCAGCTCGGATGAAGAATAAAACATGCTTTTATCATGAAAAATACTTCTTCAAGAATCGTTCATTTGTAGGAGCGGTTGTAAATTGTCCGTCCATGGAAATCAGGGCATATGTTCTGATGGTGTAGACCTTGTGTACAACATATGATCCTTCCCACTTGGGCTCCAGCTTTGGAGGCATCTTGCCGGGTATCATTGGGGTCCGGAGGACCAAAACTAATTCTGCTTCCAAGAAAGACCGATGACAAACCATTTTGTAGAAGGCTCATGCGATCTGGTTCTGTTATAATTTCAGATGGTGAAAAGTGTGCAACTGCTTCTCATCTAGTTGTTCCAATTCACCTAGACGCTTTTCTGATTGCTCATCGATGGATAATTGATCACAAATGGAAACGTGGAGGGAGGGTAATTGGAGCTCAATGGGAATGACCTCTTCTGCCCCTTATACAAATGAGTATGGAGTATCTTGAGTAGTAGTACGGACTATTGTTTGATAAACCCACAACACATGGAGGAGTTTATCCAGCCATGACTTCCTGTCTTTGTCCACCATTTTCTAGAGATTTTTGGAAATGTTCTTATTGAAATCCTATTTCTGTCTGTTGGCCGCTGCATGGTAGCAGGATGAGTGGTTATCCTTGATACCATACTCATGGTATAATTTCTCCAATTCCGTAGAGGAGAAGTTGGTGTCGTTTTCCGTCATTATGGTATGGGGGACACCAAATCTGGTGATGATATTGGTCTTCACAAAGATGAAAATATTTCATGCCCCGACATCCTTGAGGGGTATGGCTTCTGCACATTTGGAAAAGAAGTGGGTCGCTATGAGGATATACTTCAGCTGTTTGGCCATGGCGGGTGGATATAGTCCCACGAAGTCCATCCCCCAGATGGAAAATGACCTGGAGTACTTGTCTTGATGAAGTAACTCCGGGGGTCGGTGTATGAAGTTGGCATGAATCTGGAATGAGTAGAATTTTTCTGTAAAATGTTTGCAGTCTCCTGCAAATATGGGCTAGTAGTACCCAAGCCTTCAAACCTGATGGGAAAGACTGGTCCTCTGTTGATGTGCTCCACATGCTCCGACATGTATTTCATTCATTACGGCAGTGGTTTCTTCTCCAGTAATGCATACGAGGAGCACTCTGTTGAGGCCCTGTTTGTAGAGGAGCTCTTTCTGACTCGTGCCGTTATATAAGACAAAGTATATTTCCCTTCTCCATATTTTCTCTCGTTCAGCCCTATCGGATGGATGTTCTCCCCATTGATGGTAGTTTGAAAGGGGGATCATCCAGTCGGTGGGAGGAGCATATGGCTCGGGGATAGGACTAAATTCCTAGATTTCATCCATCTTAGCTTGAACAAACGGCAATACCATTCGTCGGTGAGCAATACTAATAACCATTTCATCCTGGCATGGGTCAGCTAGGGTTGTGGCTACATTGGCTAATGCATCAGCCTGAGCATTCTGCGACAGGGGAATATAGGACAATGTTGGTTCTGTGGAGAATTCACCCAATAACCCTCGAACATTGTCAAACAGGGGGATCATCTCCTCCTTTTTAATAGTATAGTCACCATTTACTTTCATTATGACCAGCTCCAAGTCACCTTTTACCTTAAGGTGTTTTACTTGTGCCTGGAGTAAGTGTTACAGGCCTGCTATGAGGGCCTGACACTCTGCTTCATTGTTATTACATCACTATGACAGGAGGAAGGAATATAGAAACACTGCCCTTTCTGGGGACACAAGTATTATGCCCAAACCCACTTTGTTGAATCTGGGATCCTCAATCCTCTTCTTGAATGGTCTTTGGGATGCGCCGTCGAAGTACATTTCCCATGATGGGAACTCCTCTCGAACCGAGAAGATGTCTTCATCAGGTAGCTCGGCGTCCGGTGCAGTGGTCCCTGTAGAAGGGTGCCCTGCCAGAATGTCTGCTAATTCTTGTCCCTTGATGCCTTTCTGAGGCACAAACTAGATGTCAAACTGTTGCAAGATGACAGCCAATCAAGATAAGCATCTGGTTAGCATAGGGCGGTTGGGGATGTACTTGGGCGGGTTACTCCACGAGATCAAATGGACTTCATGATGCTGCATATAATGTTGCAGCTTTTGAACTGTGAAGACCAAGGCCAAACAACTCTTCTCGATATTTGAGTATTGAGTCTCAACATCAATCATGGTTCGACTGAGGTAATAGAGACTATTTTCGCTGTCGGCGTCATAATTTTGTGCGAGGAAGGCTCCCAGTGACTGTTCTTGGGCCGTCATGTATAGGATGAGTGGTCTTCCATCAACCATGGGCATGATCACTGGTGGTCTTATGAGGTAATTATTCATGTTTTTGAACACCTCTTGGCAGTCATCTGTCCATTGGTATGTGACCCCCTTCTTCATTAACCTGGTGAAAGGAAAACATTTGCCTACCATGTTGGTTATGAACCGCATAACATAGGCCAGGTGTCCTTGGAATCCCCTCAACTCGGTGAGATTTTGGGGAGGTGGTAATCCAAGGATAGCCTTTGTCTTCTCAGGGTCGACTTCGATTCCACGATGGAGTACGACGAAGCTATGGAATTTTATGAGGTAACCCAGAAGGCACATTTCAAGGGGTTCATCGTCAAGTTATGATGTCAGAGTTTTTTGATGATTGCCCCAAGGTCTAACTGATGATCCGAGTGATGTCTGGACTTGACCATCGGGTTATCCATGTGACATTCAATGAATTCCCCCTGGAATGGTTTAAAGATCTGATGCATGGCACACTGATATCTATCACTAGTGTTCTTGAGACCAAAGGGCATGACCCTATAACAAAATACCCCTTGAGGGGCCCTGAAGGCAGTGGCTTCATCGTCTTCACGGTCCATCCTGATTTGGTAATACCAAGAATATCCATCCATGATGGATAGAGCCTCATACCCAGCTGTTGCATCGATTAATAACTCGATGACTGGGTCTGGGAAATCAGCTTTCAGACAATGCCGATTGAGATCTCTGAAATCAATGAAGACGTGAAATTTCCCGTTCTATTTCAAGAGGGGAATATGTTGGACAACTAAATAGGGTATTGTACCTCCCTAATGAAGCCTTATTTAATGATCTTATCGACTTCATCCTCTATTTTGGCAGTATGTGAGGGGTGTGTCCTTCTGACAGCCTGTTTTAGCCTCGGTGGTCTTCTGGCAGACCTAGGTGGTGTGTTTCCACTTTAGGACCGAGTCCCGGCATTTCTGTGTAATTCAAGGCAAACACATCTCGATGTTTCCTTACGAAGGTGTTATATACCTCATGATCTTCGGGAGACATGGTTTCACTAATGATAGTGGGCCTCAGGTCTTCCTCGGTACCCAGGTTTATTTCCCTGAGCTCATCCATAGAGGTGGAGATACCTTCCCCAAATGCAGGAGGTGCATCACTGAGATCCTCCCCCTCTTCTTCTCCCAAATCCTCATCTTCATGATCCGACGAGGAGAGAGTCCCTGACACGAGCCCTTGGGAGTCCGAAGGCGAGGTGTCGTGGGCATCCTTACTCAAGTTTTTCTCCCCAGATTGAGGGTCAGTGGATGTTCCCACATTCTCACGCTCGGCCGTTGTGGCTGAAGTCATGAGGACATCCAAGTGCGTGTCCGGACTTGAACACCTACTCTCAACATGTTTACTGGGCATGACATAATCTCAGACAAGGTGCCTGAGGGGGTCATCCGAAACCATTTCTAGGCCATTTGGATCGGGGATCCCGTCGACACCATCGACCCAAGGATTATTTTTATTTTACTCATAGATACCAACGTCAATGTAATGTGACTCAGAGAGCTCAAAAGGAGCCTTTTCGGCTTGCAATGTTACACTTTTTACATTGATGCAGTACTTGATACACTGGTTGTAGGATGAAGGATCGGCCATGTGCTTATGGAGCAACGAACTTCCCATAAGGGCATTGAATGTTGTGCTCTGTTGGACCACCAGGAATTATGAGTAGGCAACAAGGTCGCCAAAATGGGTCTTTAGCTTAATTTTACTCATTTTCATCGGCTCGCTCTTTTCGAAACCCAACAGAGTTGTGGCTGAGGGAATTAGATCATCCTTACTATATTCCACCTTACGGAGTGTCTGAATGGAAAATAGGTTAATTCTAGAGCCATGGTAAAGACTTTCCGGATCTCAATACCATTCAGTGTTCCAGACACATATATTGGTCTGATGTGTCCTTGGATGATGGCATCATCATCCTGAACAGTGAAGGAAATCGCCGCATTGCATTCACTCGGTTTATTCTCCATCCGGTAATTCTCGGAAGCAGCTACCTCGGCTTGAAACTCATAGGGGCGGATCAAAGCTTCTATAAATGCCTCCCAAAGGTCTGCTGACAGACTTCTGACATCGAGGATTGATATCATGGATGGTACAGATGCCAGATGCTTAAGGATATCGTATTTCTACTCCAGCGGCTGATGCTTCTCCGTTGGCAGGAGAGTCTTAGTGGGTGCTTTGGGTGCTAGAGCATTTGAGGAGGAGGGTCCGGCGCGGGGTCAGATATCAATGGTGTTCCCGCGTTTTGTGGGCTTCGCCCGACCGGTCTGTTTGTGCACACATGGCGTCCATACACTTCCTCATCCTCTGGTGGGTATTGCAGAACAACAGGTTTATAGTGGATGATTGTGGATGTGGAGGGGCATTCTATCTCTTGCTGAATCCGTTGAAGGACACTCCCATGGGTTTCATCGATATTAACAATTTGGGATGAGGTCCAACCATAGGGTTGGTTTTGGTCGTGGTTGTGCCTCCCCTGGTATCCCCTACCTCTGTGATTCCTCATCCCGTCTCCTCGTGTAGGGTACTCGGGTTTGAAACCATACCCTGCGTGAGGGAATGATTCCATGATATGGATGATGACAATAGATGCAAATATTGGTTCTTCAACCTCCTACATGTCAACCTAGTAAGTTTCCCAAGATGGTGACGTTTGGTGTGTCAGAACCCATGGCACAAAATTCGAGGGAATATAATCATGCAGAGTCGAGACTAACTTTGGCCCAGTTGCGGACTTCTCCTCTTGTGATTGTCTTCGCCCTTTTTGATTATGCCTGGATGACTGGATCATGGAGGATTGTGAGGCCAATAATGTCGGTTGTGCAGCACCAGGTTCTGTTGGCAGCAACACTGGCTACCGTAGCTGAGCTCGGAGTATGGCATGTTCTAGGTTGATTGTCTTCCGAGTCATCCAGTCATCCAATTTCTACCCCTCCTTATTGATGACTTTCTTCCACCCCTAATATTTGTCGGAGTCGGTGGTAGTGATACATGACAGATGTGCTGGGGGTGGTCCCAGCTCGACATGTTCGGATTTAACCATCCTTTGAAGGAGGTATTTTAAGACGAATCATTCTCAGATATTGTGCCCCAACATTCTATGGTAGGGGCACTAATCTGGCCTATAATCACTGCCAACATCGTCAGGTTTCCGTGGGTCAGGGGGGAGTAGCAATTTTCAATTCATGGTGGAAATAAAGTAGTCACAGACCTGATTTTCTCAAAATGAGTATACTTTTTGTCTTCGTTCCTTAATCTAGTTCTGCTTCGGTCCTCGCTGATCATCCCATTTATGCAGAGGAGGCCACTGATATGCAGGATGTACTTGATGATTTGGTGGAGGCCTGAGCAGTGGGGTAGGCAGAGGGGCTGGATTGAGTGTGACAGCAGACGCTTCACCTCTAGGGGATATTTTTTGCAGGAGCCTATAAGGCTATTCGGGACTTTGAATTGGTCTGCTACAAGGAGTCCTCAATTCTCTGGCCAATGGCTGAGAGTTGGCGGAAGCCAGTGGTGCAGTCAACTGGTATGAGTGGTCTTCACAGCTCATCTTGAAGATTATCAATGCATATGGGTAGAATATCATATTGAGGCATTGGGTTGTTCAGGGAATTGGTCAGACCAATCCATCTGGCAATGAAATCTGATACCCTCTTGTTCTCCTTCTTCTGGTCATTCATGAGGTTGCTGACTATTTTTTTAGGCAACGTTGAGATGAAGTGGAACAAGAACTGCTGCGGAATGTCCTCCCAGCTCTTTATTGACTAGGCTGGAAGACTCGTATTCTAGACAAAGGCTGATACTTGCATGGTCTGTACGAAGCATCTGAGTTTTACTGCTTCTTGTTGTTCTAGAGTCCCCATCATAGGGTCACAATAAGACGTGTAGTGCATCAAATTTTGTTCCGGATCGCCTGACCCGTTTAAAATAGGGAATATAGGGCTCCAAAAATTGGGTGGAGGTGGTGTGTTGGTCACCCAATCTATGTAGGGTTTCCACTCTAGATGTATCAAAGCGCGTCAACTTTCCATCGCTTCCAATCGAGCTGTTAATTCCCTGATGGTGTTAGTGGGACCCTCGTTTACATCCTACTAGGCCCGAACCTGGGCAGGTGTAGACCAAGGCATTTCTTGAGGATCCGGATTGGCAGGCACCAGGGGTGCCTTTACTATTTGTGTCACCATCAGAGGGTTGAGGCGTACTCACTTTGGTTGATTTTTGAGTGGAGGGAAGTCCTGGTATTCATCCGAATCTACGTTTAGGTAGTTGGACTGGCTGCGCGCCTCGTTGGACGAGATCCCTGACCATGTTTTGTTAGCCAGGGAAAACCTTAGTCTATGAGGTGCACTTTTTGGGGGTGCATGAAGTGGAACCTCCTAGGATGCACTTTCAATACGGTAGTTCCTTGGGAGTAGCTCAAAATTAAGCGGACTCAATTCTTTCATCTCCTTTTCCTGTCGAGCGAATCTCTATTCGAGCGTGAGTGGCTCATATTTTTCGAGAGAAGGAGGCGAGTTAAGGGTAACTAGTCCTTTATACTTATCCATATTGGAAGCTTGGTGGTTAGGCGGAGGAGGGTTGGATGGAAGGACGTCCATATTTAGGGCGTCCCTCTGGTTCTGAGATTTGTTTGTGAGTCACAGCCTGACCGGAACCATCGTCTCCCGGTCCATCCTGATTTGCAATATCTCTGGTCTCATCCGTGGGGTTTACATTTATGACATTGATAGATGCATATTGCGAGGCGGAGATGATGTCATCTTCTAAACAGGAAGAGGATCTCCCACATCTTCTATTGGCCTTCCCTTTCATGACCTGGGATTGCCTTCAGACTTCTTGGCGAAGGGTGATGAGGATAGTTCATTGATGCGACCTTACGGTGTGTCTTCTTCTCAGAGGGGACGATGATTCAAATGACGGGATAGGATGGGAAACTCCTCGTCTGACTGTCCTACCTAGATGAGAGAATACTAACTCTCGTGGGGGAGGTTGTTGTTGAGGGGGTAAAAATGTTCCCATCCCTGAGGGCTGGGGTTGGCTCCGTTCCTTGGATGTTGAGTCTCCTCCCATTTTATTGGTCTTACGGTGGCATTTTTTGTTAAAAATTACCGCAGCCATGCTAGCTAGGGTTGACCCTAGATTGCGGAAGTGGATACTGCTATTGCAACCTTCCTAATATTACGTGCCTCCATTCAGGGGTGAACTGGGTTTGGTGCTGAGTCCTTCTGGGGACCAATCCCTTCGGGGGAGGCATGCAAAGATCCCTGATTGGCCTCTCTTAGGCAAGATGATTGTTATATGTTCTCAGTGCCCTGATTAAACAGTCCATGAGTGGCTTGTTCCCGTTGGTCATGATGCTTTTGGGACTTACTCAAGGCAATACTCTATTGGTTGTGTTGCCTTTCCTGAACATGGATACCACTCGATTGCCGTTTTAACGTGATGAAGTTAAAAGAAACCATTCTGAACGGGTTCTTCTAGGTGGGGAGTGGAGTGAAATGCAGAGTTTCGTGTTCCCCCCATACCCTGATATGGACTCCCATTGGAGCGCCACCGATGAGGCGGCACAGCTGGTGCTATGCACGGAGGATGTCTATCTCCATGTTCCCTTTACGCCTCTCGGGTTGCGGTTTCCATGCCAAAGGAAGAGCTTCTTGGTCAATGTAACGCAAGATTTCTCGTTTTGTCGTGATGTGGATTACATACTCGTCGTAGGGTAGAAAACATGATTTTAGTCAGCAGAGGGTTGTCCATATATTATGGCAGATGTTGTGCATGAATTATTCGGACAACTCTCTGGGCATGTCGAATAGATAGGATACTGTGGGCCAAAACATAATTGGTATATCATCCAGGGCCAGTCGTTTCCTCAGGTGCAGCATATCGACATACTCTTCCGCTAGTGATTCCTCTACCTGGTCATCCCAAATGAGGCGCTCACTGATAGTGTGGTCGGAGGAAGTGGGACTTGTAGGTATTGAATTGTCATGTGGGAGATTCTGAGGTTGTTCAGAGGGTGAAAACATCCCTAGACCGTCTCCTGGTTGAAGAACGATGTCATTGGAAACAAACTGGGAGTCTGACATGCTTGATCCCGTCTTTCTGAGTGCCTTGGCATACCGGGGCTTTTCTGTGCTTGATTCCGCAGGAGGATGACCTTATTGTCGATATGATATGTCATCGCGGGGAGGACCTCTGCGATGGTGACCGTAATTGTGAGAACTACCATTACTTCTTGATGCTTCACCACATAGAGGACTTTTGTAGTGCACACCCTGGGGAGGACCTCCATGGTGTGTCACAACAAGGGTATTTCCTTCATGCTGCATAGCGTCGTTACGGGGAGGACCTTCGCAACAACTTCCATCATGGTGAGGATGACCATCATGGCTTGACATTCAATGTGCATCCTGGGGAGGACCTTCAAGACACACTGCGATAAGTGGAGGACCTTCATGTTGCTTGGGGCCATTGCGAGGAGGACCTTCACAATGGCAGTTGTGGTGGCGAGGACTACTATCACAGCTGCGGCAATGGAAAGGACTACCATTAAAACTACCGCAAGGAGAATATCTACATGATACACCCTAGGGAGGGCCTCTAGAATGTACCACAATGAGGGGAGGGCCTTATCGTTGCTTGAAATTTCTAATGGGAGGATGTCCATTATCATGGTGGCGAGGACTACCCCCGTGATATAATGCCCGACTGTGGGGAGTGTCATTGCAACGTAACCTCTGGGGAGGATCTTCAGGGCAGGCCACGACAAGGGGAGAGCCTTCTTGTCACGATGAGACATTACTACGGGGAGGGACTCTACAGTTACGACTATGATAGTGAAGACTACTATCATAATCTGTGGTCCCACAGCATGGAGAGTATTTTTAGTGCATACCCCGGGGAGGACCTTCAGGTTATACCGCAGCATGTGGAGGACCTTCTTACTGCTAGATCCTCCGTTCACATGGAGGGTTTCTGTGACTCGCATCAGAAGAGGAGCTCTTATGATCTATCATTATATGCCGATGGGGGAGGCCCCCGCGGGTGATTTGAGGAGGACCTTCAGAGCTGCTGGTAGTAACTTTGTGTTGAGGATCTTTGAAACTGCTACTACCACTCCCATAATATGGTAATGGGTGGTCAGGTTATTGAGCCTACAATGTTTTCTTAGTGGCGTTGGGGACCCCATTTTCTAGTAGAGAAGAGTCATGAACCCGCTCTTTATTTTCTGTCTGCATTCGGTACATTCGGGGAACCTTCTTGTGGGTAGCCAGGACCATCTGCTATTGATAACGACCTTCAGCTTTGGGTCCTTGTCTAATTGGGTCCCGTGATGTTTTTGGGATACACTGATGAACATCTTGACTTTTAGCAGGGATATATGCCTACACTAGATCATTCACCGTGATGTACGGGTGTCCCACAGTTGGAACGAGTGAAGCTGATCGATCTGATTTCCCTTGCGTCGCAGAATATGGCAGGCGACCATCCAGGGAAGAAGCAAGGATAAAGATCTACTCTGAGGCGGCTATCTCTTCTCTTAGATGGGTCACCTAAATTGGGGAGACAGGATAACGGGCTCAAGTCCTTGCTATTTCCGTTGATGCAATTACATTCTAGTAACTCTACAATATATGATATGGGATTGATACCAACTCCTACATCATTTACAGGATATGTAGAGAGACATATTTCGCTAGAACGGTTATGAAGGGCCATTCTGATATCAGAGTAAGAATATCCAACTTTGGTCCTCCAGTTGTCAGTTGATACTGACAATTCTCCTGTGTCGGGGTAGGTGAACGAATCTTCCCCTATGCCAGGATACGCTGGTTTATCTCTCAGTTTGCCGCCAGATCGGTATGGTGGACTTCACCTGCATCCACATAGAGCTGGCCCTGCATTTTTTGGTTTCCCAACATATTGAGTCGGTGGCCTTTTTTGGCGGGGAGATGTGCCTGCCTATTAATTGTCGCCACATCTGGATGGAAGGCTTTGTTGATCGCCACGATGTTAGAATAGTAGGCGTCAAGAGGATCTTCTAAGAGCTGGTCCTACAGACGTTGGGTCGCCACCACGTCGGGTTGGTGGGCTTCACGACCCTCGCAAGGGAGAGGTGCCTGCCGGGTAAGTGTCATCCTGCGTGAGCGACGGGCCTGACAGAGCTCGGCAGGGATGTGTGCTAGCTCATATGATTCCGTAATGTCTGGATGGTGGGTTTGGGAAGATCGGAAAGGTTTAGGTGATTATTCGTGGTACATCTTCGTGGCTGGGTAGTAGAGCTCCTCCTCAAGGACTAGGGTGATGACCGATCCCCGATTGTATGTTTTCCACCCTCGTCGGGTGGTACGAGGGGACGGTGCTAAAAAAGCATGGCCCTGAATCCTCGGGGATAATTTCTCCTTAGAGTTAGAATGTTGAGTCATGACATGACCACAACGATGCCTTCTGGTGGGGTCCTTGGAGCGAAACCCCCGTTCGGAAGGGATGAAGTCCTCATAGTCGACCTCATCCACCTCTCTAAGATATGGGAGGCACGCATTGTCCCGTTCTGGGGACAGACTCCCAAAACGGTTTGAGACAGCAATAGGGGTTGTCTAGATCAGCTTCTGTTGCCACTGTTGTGTAGGCGATTGGTGAGTTCCAGCAGTTTGGAGGGCTTGCATGGCTGCTTCCACCATTGGGAGAGTACGGTTCAGGTGGTACTCTAGAATCAACGCATCTGAGACCCACCATTGAAGACGCTGGGTGGGTGATAGGGTCCAATATATGTGACGATATCTTGTCCTTGAATTGTTGGAAGCGCATGCTTGTGAGTTCCTTTGCGATGCCACTAGATCTAAGGGAGTTCTGAAGGTACCTGTAAAACATTTTAACAAATACAAATAGAATACTCGTCAAAGCAACATCTCATGATCCCATGTGTAATTAATGACCTTTCTTTGCCCTCCTTTTTTTTATAAAGGGGGCATAGTATGGGATTAGGTTAAATCTATCTTTCTTGGTTAAAGATTCACGTCGGGTTCACCATTTTTGTTTCGGGTCGGTCTCGAAATGCCCAACGGTTCTGTATCTGATGATGCGTGGACCTACTTTCCAAAGGGAGGAGTTCGCTGGATGGTTTGGCATGTGATGCGTATGAACTCACATTGGTCTAGAGGATAGGAAGTCGGGCTCATCACACCCTTTTGGATGGAATAATTTAATGTTCCAGGACTCTCTTATAGATTTAAGACGTATTCATATGTTCGCGAGTCTTTGGATTATACCCAAACAAAGTATCCATGGATTTCACCATGGTGGGCAATGGTCAACTGGATGTAGGGGATAAGAATCATTTAGGCATGATGTTTGAAATCCCTCGTTGGATTAATGACCCCGTGGAGTCGAGACTCATTGAGGCGGCGCTATTATTGGCGTGGTGTACTGATGTGAAGATAGTCGGATCGACCGATTGTTGGGCTTGAACCTTACGGAGGCTTCCTACATACCCTGCCTAGTAGACAGAGATCAATGTCCACGTATATCGAATGGGAGTGTCTTATAACCGAAGTGAAGGTGGACCTAGGGGTGGTCCACTGGTGATCGTTATTGAACCTCATGGAGGCTTCCAACGTATCCCTATGGTAGGGAATCAATGTCCTCGTAGTTCGCAAGGGAATGGGGCTGTTTCCGACGCTATCGACGGGGCGGCGCGCATCCGTCCTATCCGCGGAGGAGGACGCGATGCGCTTGATGCCCCGCATTCCCGCTTTCCATAGGCGGGTGGAATTCACTCCTTATTCAGGGACGTCTTCTCCTTGATCGAAACGGGATGATGGGATGTTGGTTCTTCCTTCTATGGATTCCTCCTTAGAACTCATCACCTAGTCCGGGTCTCCCTCATAGATTTAATACGTAGTTCGTGAAACTCTTCCCAGTGCCATGTTTCCATGGACGCTAGTTAATTACATTGCTTCTGTCAAGACATTCCAAATGGTCCGGTCAGGGAAGCAACCTTCAGTCGGGTGAGTAGTCACGTTGAGGCATCAGTAGCATGTCTGGATGCTGGGGAACCTGGCATGTCTGTCTATTATCCCTGGTCACAGGGCTTCTCGAGGGCGTGGAAGCCCGAGGCATCCCACATCGAGCACGGGGAATTATATGTCATGGACACATATCTGAGGTTTTCCTCAGCTTCTCGTGTTTAACACAGGGTACGCCGCGGGTTTAACGTCCAGCGGAGACGGATCAGCCCGATCAGAGCATTAGCTAGAATAGATCGGATCGAGGGATTTCCCTTGAAGGGATGCCGATATCGGGTCCAGACCATGGGCAGCTATGAAGTGGAACAGATGGATGGATGAATGAATTGGATAGACGAATGGAAAAAGACCATCACAGGGGCGACGGTGAATTTGGGCTTGAGCCTCGAAGGGGCTTCCTACGTACCCCCGTGGCAGGGAATCAAAGTCTGCGTAGTTCAAGATGGTGCCGGTGAACCGACATGAGGGTGTACCTTGGTCTGATGGGCATTGTCAGCGAACCAACGTGAAGGTGGACATTGGTCCGATGGGAATTGTCAGTGAGCCGACTTGAAAGTGGACCTTGGTCCGATGGGCATCGTCAGTGAACCGACGTGAAGGTGGACCTTGGTCCATTGAGAGATGGGCCTGAACCTTGGGGAGGCTTTCTACGTAACATGCCTTGACACGGTTCAAAGTCCTCTTAGTTCAAAGGATTGATGGAATATAGATTAACGACATCTGGGATGGTAGCGAACCCTAACGTGAATGAATGACGGGCGGTGGGTGTCGGCAAACCGACGAAAATGATGGACCTTGGTCCGATGGGAGATGGGCTTGAACCTCTGGGAGTATTCCTACATACCATGCCATGACATGGATCATAGTCCTCGTAGTTCGGGATGTGACAATGGCTTTCCATCGGACGGGAATGCAGTTTAACGTCATGCTGGACCCAGGTAGAACTCGATGTGAATTGGATAATGGGTGGTCTTGAACCTTAGGGAGGCTTCCTATGTACCATGACATGACATGGATCAAAGGCATCGTAGTTAAGAAGGGACTTCGTCAGCGAACCGACATGAAGGTGGACCCGGGGGTCCATTTGTGGTGGGCATGTACCTCGTGAAGGATTCCTATGTACCATGCCTTGACATGGATCAAAGTCCTCGTAGTTCGGAATGGATGAGTCACAACGGCTTATCGTCGGACCAGAATGCAGTTTAACGTCATGCTGGATGGGGATGAGACCCGACGTGAATAAATGATGGGTGGGATTGAACCTTAGGGAGGCTTCCTACGTACCATTCCTTGACATGGATCAAAGACCTCGTAGTTTATTGAGATGTGCAGTTTAATGTCATGCTGGACGAGGGCATACAATTTAACGTCATGCTGGACAAAGTGTGCAGTTTAACGTCATGCTGGACGAAGTGTGCAGTTTAACGTCATTCTGGACGGGGGCGAATCTCGATGCGAAAGAGAGACCGAGTAATGTGGCTTGAACCTCATATAGGCTTCCTACATACCATGCCTTGACATGGATCAAAGTCCTCATAGTTCGCTGATGGTGGGGGTTCGGGTCGGTGCTCACTCTAAGACCACGCGAGTCATGCTCGGTGTGAGAAACAAGAGGTTGCAAGGACCTGACGATCACGTCATGATGGATGTGTCCGTGAGAAGCAAAGAGGGGCTTACGCATTAGGCGACCCATGGTGCTGGGACTTACTCTAGGATGGAGGCCCGAAGTGTGGAAAAGCGCAACGAAAGAAGGATTTGGGACCATTGATGGGGGTGCCTCGTTCCCTATCACGCCCTCCACTGACCTTGGTAGTGGAAAAGTACAGAGATGCAGAGGTGCAGCCATCCGTTGGGGAACTAGGGTCACCCTTTTTCTATGAACATATGCCACTACAAAAAGGAGGATATCATCCCTTGTGGATGGGTTATTCCATTCCTGTGGAGACGAGTGGTGTAATGAATGTTCGAGCTGGGGGGACCCTTCGTGAGAGGCACGAGGTCAGGTCACAGTTTAACGTCATGTGTTGAGGACGTGATGCTTTCCAGTTTAACGTCATGCAACTCGGACGAGGTGGGTTCACTCCGCACCCCTAGGACATACATAACCAGTACCCTCTGGTCCTTGGGGAAGGGAAGGTACTGGAAATTCCATGGTCAAGGGGGGTTGTGGAGCAAACCATCGAGAGGTCCACGTTAGCGTGGCTATGCGAAGAAGGAATAGCCGTTAGCGTGCCTATGCGAAGAAGCATTAGGTGAAGCAACGCTACGAGTGGTATTGTCCATGGGACTTTGAAATCACATCATACAAACATGGAGGGTCGCACGGGAAGAGGAATTTCCAAGCAAAGGAGTGTGCTTCGCGAAGCAAAGTGCCTTGGCCTTATCATAGGGCATAGGTGTCAGTGGAGGGTGCTTCGCGAAGTGGAGTGCCTTAGCCATAGCATAGGGAATAGGTGTGAATGGAGGGTGCTTCGCGAAGTGGAGTGCCTTAGCCTTAGCATCGGGCATAGGTGTGAATAGAGGGTGCTTCGCGAAGTGGAACAGTATTCGTGGAGCACTGCCTCGCGAAGAAGAGGTCCCTCGCGAAGCAAGGTGCTACGAAGCAGTGTTCTTCGCGATGTGTGGTGATCCTACCTTAGCATAGGGATCACTAGCACAAGATGGGTGTTTCGCAAAGCATAAGTGCTTCGCGGCTGCCCGGGTTCCCTTGGGAATCCCCTTCCTTCGCGAATGCCCTTGAGCTTCGCGAAGGGCATCCCTCTCGGAAGAGGGGGTCAAAATGAGACAAAGAAAAGGTGTCTCGCGAAGTAGAAGTACCTCACAGAGCTCATGATTTCTGGGGGAAAAGGGTGCTTTGCGACTCAGGAGAGGAGAAGCTGAAAGGTTGGATTGTTTGTCCTCTGGACTCAAGGGGAGCCCGGTATTTATAGGCAAGGGGCGCCGCTAAGCAGAACTCACGTGCCACTTTAGGTTATTTGCGGGGTGCTCACAAACTTCAATGGAATCCGTGGTGCATTACCGCCTCTAGAGCTTCGCGGCAGGCTCGCGAACATCAAATGCGTTCGCGGAGAGTTACCACCTCTGGAGCTTCATGGGACCATGATGCTCGGGGCGCTTCGTGCCGGTGCTTCGCGACGATGCTTCGTGAGGCAGCGTGCCCGCCTTCTTTTTTGTCCCTTCCTTTCGTGCAATATTTTGGCACCACCAAATTCCCCCCCTCATACATGGAGCTGTGGATGGTGAATGGTCGAAGTCTGAGGGAAAATCGCCAAAATTGTCGGCGGTTCATGATGCGTCTCCACGAAGGGGGTCCGCGGTGCTGACCGGGGCCACGGATCCGGACGCGCCGTGATGCTCCGCGTGGGTAAGGTGCGCCGCGATTCTCTGGGGTCACCGCCTATAAATAGGGGGGATGACCTCTTTTGTCTTCACGTGACTTCCTTGTCTTTTTATGCTATCGAATTCGCGATGCTCCGCATACTCCGCGACAGCCCTCCGCGAATCGAGCTTCGCGGCGAACCGCGGGTCTCCGACTCCGCATCTGCGCCAAGCGAACTTCTGCTTGTCAGCATGGGCCAGACTTCACAGCTTGGTCTCACGACCGACCTTTGCGATCCCGCTTTGTGATCCAGCTTCACGATCCATCTTCGCGATCCGTTGAAAAAAATTCTTTTTCGAGGACCGGAACCGAAATGGCCTATCAAGAGGCTGTATTGGGGGTGCTTGCGGATGCTGCCCGTCGGGATGAGATGGCCAACTGTCCAGGCCTTGGGGAGATGATCCGAATCCATTCAGACCAAGATTCTTTGACAGATCTTCTATCGGAGGTCCAGAAGGATTATCCGCAGTGCAAGAAGCTGCCATTATACGGCTTCGGGTTGAGGGATGACGTCTTCATCCCTGAGGCGAGTATGGACGAACCGGCTTGTTGGTTCAAGAGCACACCATGCCAGCACCAATGGTTCAGGGTGGCCGATGGTCACGCACAGGAGAACTTCACACCTGTCACTACTGACTGTCTCTAAAACCATGTGAAGAATATTGATGGAAGGCCACTACAATCTAATATGTCCCCTCCTCTCTACCGTACCATGCTGAAGGCGGCTTTGCTGGATTCGAAGAAGGGATGGTCCGATGAGTGGGACCAACGCAAGGGCGGAAACTTCACTAATGATTGGGCCTGGGCCTACTGGGTAGGCGCCTCATTCAAGGACTTTGGGTCCGAGTTGAGGAGAGTGGGGTTGTATGAGGCGGCATGGGCCTCCCAATTCCACATTTACTAACCGAAGCAACTGATGCCGGAATTGCTGAGAAGATGTTCCTCTAAGACCAATACATTTCACCTGCATCACAGGGAGGTGGGCATCAGCCTGTGAGATTTCCACTAGATTTCTGGGGTTCCAATTTTGGGGGCCATGTATGATGAGTTCCTCCCCGTCATTAGCGCGTGGGACGATACAGAGGAAATGTCGCGACTGGCGTCAGCGCTGATGGCACTCATCCCTAGAGAGGACAAGGAGGCAGTGAGGGATGTCCATTTTAGGAGATGGTTAAAATGCTTCCTGAATTTCGTAAAGAATCGAGAGTTCCCTCCGAGGCCACGAACTTGTCCGAGGGCGGCCCAACAGGGTAAGGGGCACTCGTATTGGCGGGTCTTGGAGGACAGCCAATGGAAGACTTGGGGTTTCTGTGTCAGCACTGAACAACAACCGATAGTTAGGCTGGCGGCATTCATCGTGGCTCTCATCTGCGGTTGGATCCTACCGGTGATGGATAAAAGCATTGGGGTGTGGCCCATCTCGTTTATTATGGTGGCCATGTTGTCCATGGGGTAGCGGATCAATCTGGGGATTCCAATGCTCGCCAAACTGTACAGAATGTTGCGACACATTTGTGAGGGCAAGAAGACGCCAAGGATATGCGGGCCCTTCCACCTTCTGTATGGGTGGATCGCAGCGCACATCTGGGGGATTTACGAGTATCCAAACCCCATTTCGCCGTCGGGATCGAACTTTCTCCCCTCCATCCTGAACGTGGTCGGGAGCTTTTCGTTCAAACTAGCTATGCCGATGGTGCTGAATCGGGTGTGGAGGGTGGATGAGTTTAATTTCCACCCCTTCCCATTATTGATGGGGATACATACTGATGATGGGTGGGGAACAGAAGAACATCGGGCTTACCTCCTGGCCTTTCGAGGTAGAGTTTTGGTGGAACAGATAGATCAGGAGCCACTCTGTTAACTGTACACCCCGCATCGGTTCACGAGATAGTTCTGGTGCCTCCAGCGGCTGACCCCGCAGGTCTACTAGGAGGTGTGTCACGAGGAGCACCCATGTGTGATGAGGTAGCTGTGGCTCATGTTCACACGGGAAGATGGGAAGATGCGGATTGCGTTGCCTCCATCCATCGCGGCTTTCGGATTGGTGAGGGAGTATGCCATTAGTTGGGAGGCTGCTTACCCAGGGGAGATGCTGAAGCAACCCACTATCCGGGTCGGTGACGGTGGGCCTCCCATATCCCGAGGTCGGGGTCGGAGGGTAGCTAGGGCCGCTCGCGGTAGCGGGGCTTCCATGGCGGCGAGACCCGCACCGGCCGAGGGTATGGCAGCAGCGGTGGGTCTGGTGATTCCAGAAGAGCAAGGCCATCCGGAGGGGCAGCCACCGAGGGGATTTCATAGGATATCCACTCGGGATCCGGGGAAACGACTACGTTATATCGACATGGCAGAGGATTCTGTCTTCCTGGAAGCCTGGGACATTTGGGATTTCAACCGGCAATTCCTCAGTCCACCTGAGATATGGGCCCACCTGAATCGCCTTAGGATGGAATTACCGAGAATAGGCCCAGTCCGGCCTAGATTCATGGCGTCTCCGGCGGAGGCAGAGCAATACCTGGACGAGCTGGAGGATTACGTTCACTCCAGTGGTGTCCCTCGCCCAATGACAGGCCGAGTGAGGGTACTGCTGAATCAAACGGTCCTCCCATAGTTATTGGATTCCGATCTGAGGGAGTGCTTCCCCCTGCCGGAAGAATCAGAGGACACCTCTCGGGAGGATGAGGCTGGAGGAGGGAGCCCGTTGGAGGAAGGCAAGGTCGGAAATCAAGGCTCAGATTCGGACGATTTCACGGAGGCTCTCGAGGTAGCATTCCGAACTTCTTTCCTTACAATCCATGATTGGGTCACTATGGACATATCACCTATGTTTGAGCCATGAAGGAGGAACTTGTTCGCAGGCCTCGTTCTCACCCCTTGGCGGGTGATGATGCAGGACCTTCAGAATCTGCGCCTATGGCTGTGTCCAGTTCCGCATCTTGTGGGACCAGAGCACCTGAGGTGGCTCCTCCAGAATCTCCAGACCATCCAACAGTATACGGAGGGCCTCGCCTCGGGGTCCCATCAGTACCGGCTCAAGAGAAGTGCCAGGAGGTCGATCTCCGTAAGTCTCCTCTACCGGTTCCCCTGTCGTCATATGTAGACCATGCCTTCCAACTAACATTTATGTCCCTCTCTGTCCTACAGTACTCCGACTGGTGTGGGCTGCTGCGGAAAGACTGTTCGGGATGTCTAGCGGCGTCCCTCCTAGGGGCATGCCAGTGATGGTGGCGATAGTTCCCCCATCTCCTCATGCTACGACGCACATCATCACTGGCGGGTCCACCAGCAGGGTCGCACCCAAAGTCATTGAGGTGGAATCCGAGGAAGAGGATCAACCGGTCGGTCCCAGTCTTGTCACGCCTCATTCGGCGCCATGTGTCATAATGGATTCAACACCGGATGTTGATCCTTCTGAGGATTTCCTGCGGGCGTATCCCACGTACGAGCCTGCCAACCAGGCAAACTGGGACGAAACGGCCTCCGACGAGGAAGACAGCAGCATAGTCCACCGCCGGTCGTGGAAGTTGATCACACGCTTTATCAAGGACACCCCAAGCGCAATGTCTGGATGAAATGGATAGACTCTGCTCGTGGTTGCGCGAACTGTGCACTGGGGGAGTGGATTCCCAACATCCTCACACACTCATCCAAGATATTATGGCTGAGAAGATCCGGGAGCATGATCGTGGTCTCAGCGTGGGCTGGCAGCAGAGGAAGGTGACCAACATCAAGAAGATCCAGCAGGCTGAAGGCGAGGTCCAATAGATGCAGACCCGGGCAGATGAGTTTTCAGCCTCTCTTAATGCACAATCTGAGCTGATCTCAAAGTTGAAGGCCCAGCTGGCTGAGGCAGAAGAGCGTCTGAGGCCGGCCTCTGGAAGGATGGCTGCCGTTCAAGCTGGCGTAGAGAGGGCCAAAGCCAAGGCTAACGAATTGCGCCCCAACGCTGCTGAGGAGGAACGAGAGCTGAGTCAGCGGCAGCAAGCTGTGGACGCCAAAATCCAACGAGTGGTGGAGCTGCAACGCTCTTTTGACGGGGTCAACCCGTCCATGGGGGGGGGGGGGTCACCCCCCGGGTATTTTAACAAACCAAAAACCATTTATTGGTACTTTCGTGCTTCAATTATCCTTTATTTGTTTTGAATGTCGCAGCGCACACAATTTCCTCTGTTTGAATCTCCTTGTTACATCCCTTCAATGTTTGCGGGACGTTCGACGACAATATCCCAAGCCCACGTGGGTCAAGCCCGATGTGAGAAATAGGATATAGTTTCCCTCTCATCCCACCTAATATAGGAGTGGGGACTATGCTCCGGGCATCCGGGATTCGGATTACCAGTCCGGATTTCGGAAAGACGGGAGAGGCTTGATCGGAGAAGGAACTTTCAGGATAGCCTAATTACCATTTCTTCAGCGTGCTCTTATGCATGAATGGGGCAACGCTGGGGATGCTGAAATTAGTCCAAATAGATGAAAATTGGAAGTGTGAATCATGATAACCAAGATTCGGAACACTGTGGGGATGGCATGACAATAAGGGACAACCATTAACCTTGGAGGAGAAGCGGTATCCTTACTACCTTATCCTGTTATGGGGACAACAAATGAGGGTTGACCGTTGACCATGTTCGAAACACGGGACCATGTCCCAAATGTTGTCGATCAATCCTTCGGGACATTGGCCCAGGACAGTTGGCGGACCATAGGTCAAACATCCATACTGTTAGGGGGTCCATCCAAACATGACCAGTCTTCCGGAACGTTGTCCAAGGACGGTAGGTGAGCCGATGCGGCATGAGACCAGGTCGTTAGGGGGTTCCTTTAGAAATGAAATAGGACGAGGGTCCGAATAAGGGGCACGCAAAGCGTGGAATATGGAGTGATGGTTTGTCTGAACAGAATCCCACACTTATGTAATTACACCACCGTGGTGGGAGTACGCCATATGGGCACATTGGTCTGATCATGGATCATTCCTTCTTTGTGACATGGCATCTCTGGAGAGGGGGCCTGCCGCTTCCCAATGGGATCTTGGGGCATCCTGAACTTGTTCAGGGAAAAATTGCAGCTACATAATTCCCCCCGAGCGGTCAGTCCAGAGGGCCAAAAATGGGGAGGAACATGATTTTGCGATTCCTGGGGCTGGACCTGAGGCGAAATGCCTGGGTGTCTCTACATATCCAATAAGGATGGGAATCATGCATTGAGGACACATGGACACCTATAGTTTAACGTCATATGATAGGACGTGGAATAAAAGGGGATATCCCATGGAGCATGTGGTGCGGTAGATACGAAACCAACGTGAAGGAGGACGTAGTCCCACATCACACCACGTACCCCTGGAGGAAACTTTTCAGGTCGGGGGACCAAGAGTGAGGATTAGGCAGGGCCCGAAGCAGAGTGGTCAGGCATTCCTACGTACCCCATGTGGATGGGAATCAAGCCATACGTAGTTCTGAAAGCGCAGTTTAACGTCATGCAGGATGAGGAGCAGCCCGACTGTGTTGGTACACATCCCGCCAAAACTAGTAAGCCCGCGTGAGTCATAATCTGTGTGGGAAACAAGCATTAGTGGTGGGAATTTCCCGACACAAAAAGGGGCAGGTTAGGGCAAATGGATGCTCGGTAAATACCGGCCCAATAACACTAACATGATCATTTAGCGAACCTAGATATGCGAAGAGAAAGAGCCGAGTATGATGGAATTTCACTTGAACATGAGGAAGTGGAAATGTGTGAATCATGGAGCTCGAGATTCAGATCATGATAATGGTGGCGTGACGATGGAGGATAACTGTTGACCGTGGCGGAAAACCCAGCATCCATATCACGTTAGCCTAGAATGGGGACAGACAAATGAGGGTCGACCGTTGACCATGTTCGAAACACGAGACCATGTCACAAATGTCGTCAAATATCCGTAGGGACATTGGCCCGAAACGATTGGAGGGCCCTTAGGTCCAACATTCATGGAGAGACCTTAAGCCTAGTATCCATGTCGTCCGAGGGTCCTTCTGGATGTGGAAGAGGATGAGGATCCAAATAACGAGCTCACGATGCTTGGTCATGGGACGAGGGGAATGTCCCCATGAAAATCCCACACCTCGGGCTCTTTGTCGAAACACATCTGAATACGACAATGGGACGTATTAGAGAGAGGGAGCAGATTCCTTCACCATGGGGGAGATATTAGTTTTGGGTCGTAGAATTCGGACCATGGATGAGAGGAGACATAAGAGGCGCATGGTGGATTAACTCAAACACCTGGGGTGAATGGGAATAGGGGGTGTGTACGGTGCAATGAACAACCTGACGCGAATGAGGACGTAATCCCATATCACGCCGCCCAACCCCCTTAGGAGAGGTTTTTGGTCAAAGGACAGAAAGCGAAAGATAGGCTGGGCCTAGGGAGAAGTGATCGAGCGCTCCTACGTATCTCATAAGGATGAGAATCAAGCCTCACGTAGTTCTTGATGGACATTAGACCATAAATGGGTAATGGGAGAAGGGGACACATGGAAACAAAACCCAACATAAAGGATGGATTAAGATCTACATACCATGCGTTTTCGGGGGAAATGCTTGAGTCGAGGGATCAAACACAAAGGTTAGGATAGGCCTGCGGGGAAGTGCCCAGGCGCACCTACGTATCTCATGAGGATGAGAATCAAGCCATACGTAGTTCTTAATGGTGACATGGTGAGATACTAATGCCAGAGGAAAAGGGGAGCGCGGGTGTGGCCCTTGCACTAAAAGAAGCGGAATTTGATAAATCTTGTTTGTTATTTAAGGTGAGTGGTTCTTTTTTTGTGAAGCGATAGGCCTAGAGTAGTAGGTTGTGGTGTCGCCACAAGAATCAAGCCGTGATAGGCATTGAAAAATGGCATGGCACGTGACTAATACCCAACGGGGTGTCCTCTACAATGAAGTCACCACAGTGCAGTGCCATTTTTCGTTGTGCGGCCATGACGATAATGTCACAGTTTAGGGTCGTATGATAGGAACAAGCATGCATTTTATCGTCATGCAGCGCAGACATAGCAGAGACGATGCTATGCGGGGAACATGCGTATTTTTATTAAACACAATTGATGGAGACATGATCCCACATCGCATTGTACTTCATTCGGAGAGGGAGACCATAGGCCGAGGGGCCTATATAGAGGTAAGAGGTGAAACAAGGGGGAGATACTGGCTCCCTAAATGGGCTGTACCTGAAGACAGGGCGTCTGGGCGGTCCTACGTATCCCATGAGGATGGGAATCAAGCCACACGTAGTTCTGAAGGGTGCCTTTTAATGTCATGCTGGACAAGGATTAGGAGGGATAACTCTCAGAACGGGGATGTACGTGGTGCTGCTATTGCAAACCCGACGTGAATGAGGACATAATCCCGCACTACACCACGTGGTCCCGTAGTCGGGGTCCTGAAGGCAGGACCAGAGAGGTGAATTTGCTGAACTAAATCTGGACCCAAAGACAAGGGGTCTGGGCATTCCTACGTATCCCATTAAGATGGGAATCAAGATGAACGTAGTTCCAGATGAGAATCTTAGTTTATGGTCTTAGAGCTTGGACCATGGATGGTGACAGCTTCCCAAGTAAGCACAGATGTCAACCCGATCCCTAAGCCCACGTGAGTTAAACTCGATGTGGTAAACAAGGGGGGAATCCTTATCGCAATACATGGGGAGTCCATCAAAGGGGGGTCGGCAGAGAGCCCCGAAGGACACCATTGACGCAGCTAGTTCCCCCAACGCGCAGACATGCATGGAGGAAAAGTACCAAGAGTTCTCAGACTCTACATGGACATGATTATGTGATGAAGGGTGTGAATTGTGTTCCCGGAATTTTGGGCTTAATGGGTTGGCGTGGCGATAGAGGAAAACCATTAACCATGGTGGAAACGCAGTGTCCATATCATGTTATCCTGAGGTGGGAACAACAAACGAGCATCGACCACTGACCATATTCGCAAAGCGTGATTTTATTGATTTGTTGTTCAAAACCACAGGGGCGTTGGCCCGTAACAGTAGGAGAGCCCTTGGGTGTAGTATCCAGGCCGTTCATGGGGGTCCCTCCGGGTGTGAAAGATGATGAATGCCCTGATGCCGAGATACACAAAGCCTAGAAAGCGGCTGCGAATGTGTCCGATTAATGCTTGTAATTCCAGGTAATAAACCAAAGTACTCTTAGGCACATTGGTGAACCGCCGAAGAGGGGTCGACGAAACAACTCCAGAAGGAGAGATTCATGGTGCGGTCATTACGAGACCGAAGTGAATGAGAAAATAACATCACACCACACCATATACTCCTATAAGAGAGGACCTGGGCTGGGGCCCGGAAAGGCCAAGGGGCCTGATGGTTAGGCATTGGTCAGGAAGGCCTGACTGATCTGCAGTTTATCGTCTTACATGAGGACGGGGGTTGGGGGACCCGAGGAGGGCAAGGGGCCTGAGGATGGGCCTCGTAAGGGGAGGCGTACGGCGTGGTACATTATCCCGACATGAATGGGGACATAGTCCCACACCACACCGTACACCCTTATGCAGAATCGGGGCCATGGGCCTGATCGCTAGCACCACCCGGGATGAAATTTGTTAATTCAGGATGGGGTAGAATGAATCACTGCACTCGATGTCTGGGATATCTCTGGGTGGACCCGAAGATCCAGGGGGGTGTTGACTATGTTCGAAACACATCGTTCCCATGGTGACCCGATATGGGAGAAACAAATGAGCAACGACCGCTGACCAAATTCCAAACGCGGGACTTGTATAGGCTTGTTGCTTGAAAACCCTCGGGGGAGTTGGCCCGTATCGGTAGGAGATCCCTTGGGTGTAGTATCCAGGCCGTTCTTTGGGGTCCCTCCAGGTGTGAAAAATGATAGAATCCCAGTCAAGGAGTGGGTGAAGCATAGCTGTATCCATCCCTGAAAGAGGCAAACATTTCCAGGGGGGATGTGCAGCCGGGTCGAGGCTTTCTCGATGTGAGTTGGGGAAAAGTGTGCACCCTGCCATGTCTTGACCCGAGGGGAAGATTTTGGCTTTTGGGCTGGGCCAACAGACGAAATGTCCTGGCGTTCCTACGTATCCCATTGGGATGGGAATCAAGCCATACAAAATTCATGAAGGCCATGCAGTTTAGCGTCATACGGTGAGGACGTGGGAGGATAGAAGAACGTGAGTGGGCACATGGTGCAACCCTTACGATCCTTGTGTGAGTGGGGTTGTTTGAGCGGGGCTATGAAAGCCTACTCCCTGCTAAACAATGATCCTCAAAGGAGACTATTCCCAGGGGGGATAGTGGAGGTGAAAAGCTTGGGGCTAGGCTCAAGACGAGGCGTCTGAGCATTCCTACGTATCCCATGAAAATGGGAATGAAGCCACACGTAGTTTTTGAAATGCAGTTTAACGTCATGCGGTATGAGGAGGCATCTCATTTGGGGATATGTAAGGTACAGAAATTAATCCAACGTGAATGTGGAAATAACCTCACACCATACCGTACAATCCTACAAGCGGGTAAGTCAGGGAAAACCAAGGGGCCTGAGGCCAAACCGTGGTTAGGGAGACCTGACCAGCTTGTGGTTTAACGTATCGTGGTGAAGACGGGGGGACCATGGGCCCAAGGAGGCCAAGGGGCATGAGGCAGAGCCTCGGTCAGGAAGACCTGACTGACTTGCAGTTTAACGTCTTGCAGTAAGGACGAGGGGCCATGGGCCCAAGGAGGCCAAGGGGCCTGAGGCTGAGACTCAGTCAGGAAGGCCTGGCTGACTTGCAGTTTAATGTCATGCAGTAAGGACGGGGGGCCATGGGCCCAAGGAGGCCAAGGGGACTGAGGCTGAGCCTCGGTCAGGAAGGCCTGACTGACTTGTAGTTTAACGTCTTGCAGTAAGGATGTGGGTAGATCTTAGTTTAAAGCCATAGAGCTCGGACCATCTTGCAGTTTATCGTCGTGCAGGACGAAGATGCAGTTTAAGGTCGTGCAGGACCATAACGTGTAGTTTAAAGTCTTTCGGGACATTTTCGCAGTTTAGGGTCGTGCAGGACCCTTTTGCCCTAGGAAATGTATCGCTTGAGGAATTTGGCATTGGTGGGAGGGGTTATACGACCTCCATCCGTGGTCACCAAGGAGTATTCTATATTTGGGTAAAACTTATGGATGATAGAAGTCCCTTCCCATTTGGGTTCTAATTTGGGCGGTTTCCTACCTGGAATCATTGGCGCTCGAAGGGCCAATATCAGGTCGCCCTGTAGAAAAGAGTGGAGATGAACCTTCTTGTTGAAGGCCTTTGCTATCTTATCCTGATGCCTTTCCAGATTGTGCAGGGCACGAAGCTGGTTCTCGTCCAGTGCTTCTAATTCAGCTAGATGGATTTCGGCTACCTCATCTAATGTCTGGTGATCATAAACTACAGTGCGTAACGATGGTAGTTGGATCTCAATGGGTAGGACAACCTCAACACCATACACCAGGGAATATGGGGTCACCTGGGTAGAGTTTCGAGTCGTCGTCCGATAAGCCAAGAGGGCGTTGGGGAGCTTGTCAGGCCAACTTTTCTTGTTCTGACCAACCATCTTCTGCAAAATGTTATAGAGGATTTTGTTGAACGCATCGATCTGTCAGTTTGCCTGCGCGTGGTAGCAGGAGGTATGGTTCGAATGGATGTCGTACTTGGTGTATAATTTCTTCAGTTCAGCTGCTCGGAAGTTGGTGCCGTTATCGGTGAGGACGGCGTGAGGGACCCCAAACCGGTGGATAATATTGGAGCTCACAAAGTCAACGATGGAACGGGCCTTGACCTCTTTAAGTGGAACTGCCTCTGCCCACTTGGAGAAGAAATCTATAGCAGTCAGGATGAACCTATACTGGCGGGCTGTTGCCGGTGGATACGGTCTCACTATATCAAGTCCCCATACCGCAAATGTAAAAGAGTACTTGGTGGGGTGGAGGGGCTCTGGCGGCCGATGCCGGAATTTTGCGTGAACATGGCACGCGTGGCATCTCTTGGCATACCCAATACAATTGTGGATCATAGAGGGCCAGAAGTACCCCAACCTCCGAATTTGATGGGACAGCTTCGGCCCAGCTTCATGGGCACCAAAGGAACCGGCGTGAACCTCTTGCATAACTTTAGGTATCTATACTCCTTGGATGCAACAGAGGAGGATACCATCGAAACTCCTCTTATAAAGGATTTGTTCAAGATTGGGGCCGGTCTGGAGGGTAAATTGCAGCGCGCGGCGTCAAATTCGCTCGCGCTCGACCCGGTCGTCCGGGAGGCCACCATTTTAGAGATACTCGACAAAAGGTGCCCTCCTGTCGGGAGTGGATTCAACCTCTGTGTCTGACGAACCCGGGACTCCTGACGTGGAGGGTCCGGCGGTGAGGTGACTTACCCGTAGGTCATCATTGTCCTCTTGGGTGACGGGGGAAATGACTCTCTGATGTGCCAGATGTATGATCAAATCAACATTCTTGGGTTCTACGAGTGAAGCGGCTAATCCAGCCAAGGCGTCTGGTTGACCGTTCTGCGACCGTGGGACATGGGTAACCTCTGGTCGAGAAGAGAACTGGGCCATTTGGTGGAGGGTGTACTCTAGGAATGATACAAGATCCAGATTCCTGACGACGTAGTCACCATTAACCTGTTTGATTACCAGCTTGGAATCTCGTTTCACATGTAGATGGGGCACATGGATCTCAAGGGCCAACTCGAGGCCAGTGATGAGAGCCTGGAACTCTCCCTCGTTGTTCATACAGCCTTCTGACAACAGGAACGAGTATGGTAGGACGTCTTGCACTGGGGTAATGAAGATAATACCCAGACCCACTCTGTTGAGCTTGGGATCGTTGAGCCGCCTACTGGTGGGGCTCCGGGAGGCGCCGTCGAAATGCATTTGCCATTACGGGATGGCATGATTGACTGAGTGGATCGTCTCATCAGGAAAATCCAGGTCCAGGGATTGATCCGCGGAGGTTGGATGGGCAGCTAAAATTCTTACAACGCCTGTCCCTTAATGTCCATCCGAGGTATGAACCTAATATCAAACTCCTGGAGAATCACCACCCAACGTGCTAGTTGGCCAGTTAGAATGGGGCGGTTCAGGATGTACTTCAGTGGGTCTACCCGGGAGACCAATTGCACCTCAAGGTGCTTCAGGTAATGTTGAAACTTCTTCATGGAGAATACGAGCGCAAGGCAGCTCTTTTCGATAGGGGAGAATCTGACCTCCATATAGAGAATCATGCAAATGAGATATTAGAGACTATTCTCGGTACCCTCGTTATTCTTCTGGGCGAGCAGTGCACCGAGGGATCTTTCCAGGGCGGTCACGTAAAGGACCAGTAGCTTTCCGGGGATGGGTGGAATCAAAACCGGAGGTTGGAGCAGATACATCTTGATTTCCTCGAAGGCGGTCCGACACTCCTCATCCCATTCGTAGGCGACACCCTTCTTCCTGAGCCGGGAAAAGGGCTTACACTTGCCGACTAGATTCGCTATGACTCTGCGTATATAGGCTAAGTGTCCTTGGAGGCCTCGAAGCTCCCGAATGTTGCTTGGGGGAGGCATTTGGATGATGGCCTTGATCTTCTCTAGGTCGATCTCGATACCTCAGTATCTGACAACAAAGCCCAGAAACTTCCCAGAGGTGACACCGAAGGCACACTTCAATGGGATCATCTATAGGAGATGGGAACGGAGGAAACCGAACACTTTCTAGAGGTCTTTGAGATGGTCCTAGCGATGACATGATTTGACTAAGAGGTCATCCATGTAGCATTCCACCAATGTCCCGATAATCGGCTTGAATATGCGATTCATGGCCCTCTGATAAGTGGAACCTGCATTTTTTAAACCGAATGGCATAACCTTGTAGAAAAAGGTACCTTGGGGAGCCCTGAAGGTAGTGGACTCCTCGTCTTCAGGGGCCATCCGGATCTGCCTGTAACTGGAATACCCATCCATGAAAGAAAGATCTTGGAACCAGGCCGTGGCGTCAATCAATAACTCTGTCACCGGGAGTGGGGAGTCATCCTTTGGGCAGTGGCGATTAAGATCGTGGAAGTCGATGCAGACTCCGATCTCCCCATTCTTCTTCCTGACTGGCACAATGTTGGAATGCCACTTGGGGTACATGACTTCCTTAACGAAGTTGGATTTTATAATATTGTCATCTTCGGCCTCAACCATAGCACCATGAGAAGGGTACATCTTCCTGGGAGGCTGCTTAAACCGACGATGTTTTCCCGGGAGGCCCAGACGGTGAACGACTACCTGTGGATCTAGTCCTAGCATCTCGTTGTAACTCCAAGCAAACATGTCACGGTGTTGTTTGAGGAAGTCTACGTACTACTGTCGCTCCTTGGGGAACATGTCTGCACTGATCAATGTGGGTTTCAAATCTGCCTCGCTAACAATGTTCACCTGTACTAGGTCATCAACCTTGTTAGAGACGCCTTCTTCATAGGTGGGGGGAGCATCCTCCAGGTCTTCCTCTCCACCCGTGGGGGGATTTCCCATGACGGGAGGTACTTATGGGCTATCAAAGCCTGAGGGGCAGCTGGTGCCGACTCGGGCAGCAGTGGTCACCATATCAAGAGAATCAATTTCCATTGAGAAAATAGCAATGAAGGCAGTCGACCCTATCCCATCCGGCCTTTGGACTAAGGGGCCACGTTTGATGACATAAAAGCAGTGGTGACACGTCGGCCTGAGTCGGTTAATTCCAGCCCGGAAGAAGAGACACATATGGCGCACCTCCATTGTCATAAGCATGATGTCCTAGTACCGTATATGGGTAGGAGGTTCCGGGATCACCTGAGCCTGGTTGATGTAGGAGTACGAGGTGATTTTCCGCCGTCGTTTGGACACGGGAACATGCCTTCCTTGTGTACCCGAAACAACAAAACATTGCCCCATGTTGGGGGTCGTGGCCTCCAATCGGTGGATCAGGAGGATGTAGGTGTCATCCATGCTTGCCCAGGGATCACTTGTGACCGGGGCGGGTTCATCCTCACTTACTAGGATTTGCTTATCCTTACTTTTATAATAACCAGCATCCAGATAGCGGGCCTCACAAGAAGAGAAAGGGGACACATCTCCTTGAAGCACGACTACTCAACCGTTGAGTGAGTATTTGAGGCACTGGTGATACAACGAAGGGACCACTGCATGCAGATGGAGCCATGGCCTACCCATCAACGCGTTGTAGGCGGTGTCCTGAGAGACGACCATGAACTCGGTGCTGGCGATTAAGCCACCGAACTGAGTCTTCAGGCGGATCTTGCTGACTGGGGTTTGCTCGGTCCTGTCTTACCCCTGGATTCTTGGGTCAGAAAGAGTTAAATCACCTTCAGATAGACCCAGCATTCGCAACGTCCGAGTCGGAATTAGATTGATTCCAGAACACGTGTCAATGAGGCAGTGGCGGACTTCCACACCATTGAAGTGGCCAGTGATGTACAACGGGCGAATGTGCCCTTGTATAGGAGGGTCCTCATCTTCACCGTAGAATTAGATAACCGCCTGACATTCGGTGTTTTTAATCATCTCGGTATGGAAGGCTTCGGTAGATTCTACCTCCGTCTCAAACTGGAGGGGGCTCCTTAGGTCCTCAACAAGTGCCTCATGCATTTCAGATGACAGGTGAAGGGGCTCATGGATAGAAAGCCTTACCGGAATGCAGGCTAGGTGCTTTAGGACATCATACTTTCGTGTCAAATGTGAACCTCTGCCTACAAGAGGTCGTTCGGCATTTGGAGGCATAGCGGGTCCTGCTGGTTGAACCGGCGATCGGCTAGTACTGGGTACATCTTGCTGCCTACTAGTAAAAGCCTGGAGAGTAGTCGCCGGACTAGGATTGGACAGCAGAGGCTGTCTTGTAGCTGGGCAAGACTGACTGTGATACGAACGAGGCAACTCTCCCTGATCTAGTAGCACGAACGACAGTGAAGGTAGAGATGAGGGCGTTAGACGGGGTTGCGCATGCTGAGCTCTGTGCTGAGCCTGCTGTCTGGTCTCAGTAGCATGCACAACTTTGCTGAAAGTGCTTGCTGACATACCTCGATGACCGGTGCAGTTGCGATTCCTCCGATGTTGACGTCGGCTGGAAACGTTGGGGAGGTTCGCCTGGCGCTCCCCCTCGTCGGGAGTCATATAGGGCTTTACCAGCTCCGTGGTGTTAACCGAAGCATACCCCTCGCTGTCGCTCGAGGAGTCATCCAGTACCGGGCGGATTATGGGAGGAATCCCCATTTTAGGGGGAATAAATTCACCGAGAATGCGGGATGATGGCGGCAACGGCAGTGCGCGTTTCTTCTTCTTGTGTCGCCACTGCTTTCACTTTTGGGAAGTGGTCGACTATGAAGACGATGCGGAGGTACCAGATACTTCTTTTGAAGGTTCCGGCTGCTTCAGGCATGCTCGGATGATACCATGGGCATAGACGATGGTTTTTCGAGCCATCCAGTCGTCGTATTTCCGGGATCCGCGGTTGGGGACCTGCTGCCACTTGCCTTCGATGTCGCTACCATTCTCTGACCCTGCAAAGACACCCGCCACATGCGCTGGTGTCGGGCCCAACTTGACTATGTTGATGTTGAACTGGTCTTGAAGCCATTATTTAAACACATTGAATTTCTTGAATGTGTGCCCCAGAATCCGATGATAAGGACAGTAGTTGGGGTGATCGGTGAGATTCGCCTCTGCCGGCCTTCTACACTCGGGCAGACACACAATCCCTTACTCCAGAGCACATCGGAATTACCCAGGGACCTGACGCTCGTTGAACGAATAATTATGATGATTCCTTTCTGGATAGGGGGTCGTGGGGGCCTGGCCCTGATGAGGGGCCGGAGGGGCCTACCGAGGAGGCGGAGCCTAATTGTCTCGCCTAGGTGGTGGTGGCGCATTGCGCGGGGGAACCTGTCGATTCTAAGGTGGTCACTGCTGGGCAGGAGCATGTGCTTGAGGTGGAGGACCTCTGTGGGGTTGCGGGGATGGTGCCGCTGGCAGTAATTCTAGCTGCCTAGGGGATTCTATTTGGGCCACCGCGGTGGGTTCAGCCCTGGCGGTCCTCCTGGTCGGGATCATAGGGGGAAACAAACGTGCCTGACTAGCCTGTTGTAGGGCTTCCTCAAGGCACTAAGCCTTATCTGAGAAATCTACGAACCCTCTAGTGTAGTTCTGGGTAATCAGGGAGGGTACCAGCTCTGTTTTGACATTCCCCACACACATCGTCAGTAATTTCTCCAGAGTCAGTGGCATATCGAGGGAATATGTAAGTCTCTTCCACAGGGCGATGAAATCATCGACTCGCTCATCATGCCTTAGCTTGCACTTGAAGTGGTCTGCAATGCTAGTATTTCACGTGGTGGAGCTGAAATGGTATAGGAACTGCCGAGGGAGATCCTCCCAGCCGGTCACCGATATGATAGGGAGCTGGCTGTACCAGACGAATGTTGGACCTTACAATGTATGTACGAAACATCGGAGCTTGGCAGCTTCCTGCTGAGCCGGGGTTCCCAGCATGGGCCCGCACTTGGAAGAAAAATGAGCCAAGTGCTGTGGCAGGTCCCTTGTCCCGTTGAACGGTGAGAAAGTGGGGTTCCCAAAACCCAGGGGTGCGGGAATATCATCTACACACACGGGATACAGCTTACCGTCTGGTGGGACCGCTACCTACCGCGTTTCCAACACTTCGAGGCGGGCTGTGAGCGCTGCTATTAGATCATCCGGGTGGGGGTACCTATCTTGACAGGGATCCCTAAATACAAGTGTGTTGCCATGTTCGTCAACATGGTAGATGGCTTTGGCATCTCGTGGATCATCTGGCAGAACAACCTGCGGGGCGACTGGGGGAACCCTGACTGGATTCTTTAGATTGCCCCATCGCTCAGGGAGGATTGGTGAGACATATCATGCCCTCTTGTCGTAAGTTACAGCTTCTGCACTGTTCACGGAAGTAGCATGATCAGGGTTGCCCAGAGGCATCTCACTGGGGGGAATTGTTCATGCCCCTGCTGCCCCGGCCTAGGATTACCATAGTCAGGTCACCGCTATACGACGCGCTCAGCCAAGAGTTCGTCAACCAGCCTCTTCTGCTCAGCAAGCTGCTGGCGTAACGTGGCCTTCTCGGGATCTTCGTCAGTTTTCTGCACAGAGGCAGATGGGTCGGAGTGCTTGACAGTTACGATGTGCTCCTTACCATTGTTGGTATTTCGACCGAGTACCAGCAACTCGGTGGGTATGGGGAGGCCTAACAGGTTCCTCTACTGACGGGTAACCCTCCCGAATCGGTCCAGCAGTGGCAGTACACCCTCGGGGGTTAAGTCTCCATCAAGGAACTCATGCTCGTCTTCCTTGTCCATGACGTCAGCCATGTGGACCGCGACCCCTCTCGAGGGCATGTCCTCAATGTCGCATAACGAATCAGGCTGCCGTCAGATAGGGTCGAAGAGGAGAGCGTCATAGTGTCCCCAACCACGGACTTGCACATGGGGGGTATCTTCCCTGAAGATTCTGTAGAGTACATTGAAACACTGAACACATTTCCGTTGAAGGGCACTCTGGCGGCATGGCGAATCAGGGTGATGGGCTACAAGGAGTGTGGCCAAATCGAACAGGCGGCATTGCTCGCCGATTTCTTCGAAGTGCTCTCGACTCCTGGGGTATTAAACCCGCTCGTAACAGAGGCGGAAGTGTGTCGCCCATAGGGTTCGACAGAAACACCCCACTTCTTCAGGGGTAAGGGACTCTGGTACGCGAAAATTCAGCACCGCAGTCGGCCATAACTTCTCTAGGAAGTTGTCCGCTACGAGAATATTCCAGAAACTCCTGGGTTCGGAGTCGGGGTCTGGCCTTGTATTTCCCCACTCGTCAACCGGGGGTGGCTGAGGGACCGGTAGCGGTACCGAGGCCGACCTCTGGGATAGTAAACTCGGTGGCGGAGAATACATCGAACGAGCTGACTAGCCGCTGAATTCTGGGGCATCCTCTGAGGAGTGAGGTTACCTGGCCACGATGTCACGGTATGATGGGCTGATAGTCGTAGCATCCAGCATAGGATTCGCGGCTACCGGCGATAGGTCGTGTCATCGCTCTACCACCGTTGGCCCGCAAAATAGCTCTCCATGATTTCTGGTAGAGGTAGAGGGCGCTTCTAGTGACGATGGTGGTGATTGTGTGGTCGAGACCTGCAGAATTCCCAAGATGTCTTCCTCCGGGAAGTACCTGCGAAGAGAGATGGGAATCTGGTGGACCTCATATTCTGGGAGAATGAGGCTAACGTGCCTGGTTCCTACCCCATTCCTTGATACGGAGGAGTGGGGAGAAGGTTCCATCGCTGAGTCGCATTCCGCTTCAGAGTCGGAGAAGCGGGTAGGTTTGATCTCCACCCAGGCTTTCCCAGGACTCTTCTTGTGGCGGCGACGACCTGCTCTCCTGCCCCGGGGTGCCTCTTCGTGACAGGGTTGATCCCTATCATGTAGTCTTGGAGCGGCGCTGACACCGTGGCAGAGAGAACCCCCACTCAAGATGGCTGAGGTGCGAGGGGAACCAGGGTAATTGTCGAAGGGTACATGGGGAGGACCTCCATGGACAACACCCATGTGGGCGGAGCCTCTATTGGAATCGGCAAGAGCATGTGGAGGACCTCCATGGTCTATGCGGGCGGAGCGAGGCTGGCCTTCACTCCTTGGGTTGCTGGGGCGAGAGGGACCTTTGCCAGTCGCAGAGAGGACGTAGGGAGGGCCCCCACGTTGGAGTAAGACTGGGTGGAATGTGCCTTCAGATCGGCGATCGGGGGCAGGAGGATGGGCTCCATACCCTATATAGTCGGCGCGGGAAAGTTTTCCGCGCCGAGCGTCACTACCACTGGGTAGGTCGTCCTTCGGGATGGGGGTAGCACGAGACATACCTCCATAACAAGATTTGGAGCGGGGAAGGCCCACGCTCTGTGGATTAGTGGTACGAGGAGGGCCTCCATATGGGGTGACATCACCACAGGTTAGTTCGCAGCGATCACCACTCGGGCCTGCAACCCGGAGAGTCAACCTTGCCTGCCTGTGGGGCGGTTGGGGTCTCGATCCTGGTTGGGTGAAGGAGTTCCCTGGCTCAGCGTATGCAGGGGCCCCATGATGCACGTCGGCTGTGTCCCGAGCTACTGTAACTGCTGACATCGACGCACCTGGGAAAGCGTCCTCAGCACGGGCCCGACGCTGTCGTCAGATCAGACGAGCTGGCGCAGGTGGTGTAGGGGCATGGGTTGCCTGCTCCTCCTGCGGAGTCGGACGGTGGTGCTGACACGGCCAGATGGGAGCCCTTTCCTGGAGCCCTTTGGTCAGGATCCAGAGCGGGCCGAGCCGGACGGCGCCCGCCTCATCAGCGTAAGGCGTGGAGTCATCGAGGCGTTCTAGGGACGGGCTCCCGAAACGGTTGAACGTTAGGGTGGGGAGAAGGGGCTCCCGACATGGCCTGTTACTACGGCGTTGACGGCGGGGCCTGGAGGCCTCCAGGTCCAAGAAGGCCATATCCCGAGTTGGGATGACCCCTTCCTCCTCGTACCTGCGTACGATATTGTTGATCAACCTTAGCTGGATGATCTCTGATAGGGAAAGGGGACATGGCTGCCCCGTATTCTGTGATGTGGAGGACGTCGTGGCGGTAGAGGCTCCATGTGAGGTGGTTGTGGTGGTGTTTCCCCTGCCCCTGCGTAGGCGAGCAGGGGGTGATCGCATCTTTGTAACAGCAACCTGGTTCCTGAGAAACAAAGGGATAAACTAAGCAACACTGAGAGGAAAATAATCGACAACCAGTACCCCAACGTCCTTACATTCTCCTCATCTGTAAGAAGGATCCATTACAACACGCTTCAAAATGGAGTACCCCATGTTCTACTGCCCCTACATCCAATAAGTTTCACGACAGGCCCGCTATTTGCTTAGCGGGATCAGGCACCAGATATCTGGATCCAGTGACACGTCAATCTACTGGTGTCTCAAATGCTACTAATCTCCATATTGAGTAGAATAATTTCATATCAGGTTCACCATTTCTGTTTCTGACGCTTTCTCCGGGGCAGCACACATCCGTCCTGTCCACAGAGGAGGACGCGCTGCTCTTGTTTCCCTGCATTCCTGCTTTCCAAAGGCGGACGGCATTCTCTCCTTATTCAGGAACGTCTACTCCTTGATCGAAACGGGATGATGGGATTTCGGTTCTTCCTTCTATGGATTCCTCCTCAGAACTCATCACCTAGTCCGGGTCTCCCTCATAGATATAATATGGAGTTCGTGAAACTCTTCCCAGTGCCATGTTTCCATGGACTCCGGTTAATTACACTACTTCTGTCAGGACATTCCGAAGGGTCCGGTCAGGGCAGCGACCTTCAGTCGGTGGATTAGTCACGTTGAGGCATCAGTAGCGTGTCTGGATGCTGGGGAACCTGGCATGTCTGTCTATTATCCCTGGTCACAGGGCTTCTCGAGGGCATAGAAGCCCGAAGAATCCCACATCGAGCATGGGGAATTCTATTTCATGGACACATATCTGAGGATTTCCTTAGCTTCCTGTGTTTAACACAGGGTACGCCGCAGTTTTATCATCTAGTGGAGACAGATCCGCCTGATCAGAGCATTAGCTAGAATATATCGGATTGAGGGATTTCCCTTGAAGGGATGCCGATATCAGGGCCAACCCATGGGCAGTTGTGAAGAGGAATGGATGGATGTATGAATGAAGCGGAGATGGGAATGGAAAAATACCATCGCAGGGGAGACGGTGAAGTTGGGATTGAGCCTCGAAGGGGCTTCCTACGTACCCCCGTGGCAGGGAATCAAAGTCCGCGTAGTTCAAGATGGTGCCGGTGAACCGGCATGAGGGTGGACCTTGGTCTGATGGTCATTGTCAGCGAACTGACGTGAAGGTGGAACTTGGTCCGATGGGCATCGTCAGTGAGCCTACGTGAAAGTGGACCTTGGTCCGATGGGAATCGTTAGTGAACTGATGTGAAGTTGGACCTTGGTCCAATGAGATATGGGCTTGAACATCGGGGAGGCTTCCTACGTACCATGCCTTAACACGGATCAATGACCTTGTAGTTCAAAGGAGTGATGGAATATAGTTTAACGTCATGTAGGATGGTAGCGAACCCTGACGTGAATGAATGACGAGCGGTGGGTGTCGGAGAACCGACATAAATGATGGACCTTGGTCTGATGGGAGATGGGCTTGAACCTCTGGGAGGATTCCTACATATCATGCCTTGACATGGATCAAAGTCCTCTTAGTTCGGGATGTGACAATGGCTTGCCGTCGGACATGACTGGAGTTTAACGTCATGCTAGATGCAGGTAGAACTCGACGTGAATTGGATAATGGGTGGGCTTGAACCTCAGGGAGGCTTCCTACGTACCATGCCATGACATGGATCAAATACCTCGTAGTTCGGAAGGGGCATTGTCGGTGAACCGACATGAAGGTGGACCTGGGGGTCCATTTGTGGTGGGCTTGAACCTCTTGAAGGCTTCCTACGTACCATGCCTTGACATTGATCAAATTCCTCGTAGTTAGGAATGGATGAGTCACAACGGCTTGTCGTCGGACCAGAATGCAGTTTAACATCATACTGGACAGGGATGAGACCCGACGTGAATAAATGATGGGTGGGCTTGAACCTCAGGAAGGCTTCCTACATATCATGCCTTGACATGGATCAAAGAACTCGTAGTTCATTGGGTTTTGTAGTTTAATGTCATGCTGGACGAGGGCATACAGTTTAACGTCATGCTGGACAAAGTGTGCAGTTTAACGTCATGCTGGACGGAGTGTGCAGTTTAACGTCATGCTGGACGGGGGTGAAACTCGACGCGAATGAGCGACCGAGTAATGTGGCTTGAACCTCATAGAGGATTCCAACGTACCATTCCTTGACATGGATCAGAGTCCTCATAGTTTTCTGAGGGTGGGGGTCAGGGTCGGTACTCACTCTACGCCCACGTGAGTAATGCTCGGTGTGAGAAACAAGAGGTTGCAAGGACCTGACGATCATGTCGTGAAGGATGCGTCCGTGAGAAGCGAAGAGGGGATTACGCATTAGGCGGCCCATGGTGCTCGGACTTACTCCAGGATGGAGGCCCGAGGTGCGGCAAAGAACATCGAAAGAGGGATTTGGGACCAATGATGGGGGGTGCCTCATTCCCTATCACGCCCTCCACTGACCTTGGTAGTGGGGAAGTACGGAGATGCAGGGGTGCAGCCATCTGTTGGGGAACTAGGGTCTCCCTTCTCATATGAACATACGCCACTCCAAAAAAGAGGACATCATCCCTTGTGGATGGGTGATTCCATTCCTGTGGAGACGAGTGGTGTAAAGAATGATCAAGCTAGGGGGACCCTTCATTAGAGGCACGAGGTTGGGTCACAGTTTAACGTCATGTGTTGAGGACGAGATGCTTGGAAGTTTAATGTCCTGCAGCTTGGACGAGGTGGGTTCATGCCGCACCCCTAGGACTTACATAACCGGTACCCTCTGGTCCTTGGGGAAGGGAAGGTACTGGCAAGGCCATGGTCAAGGGGGGTTGTGGAGCGAACCATCGAGGGGTCCACGTTAGCGTGGCTATGCGAAGAAGCAATAGCCGTTAGCGTGCCTATGTGAAGAAGCATTAGGCGAAACAACACTACGAGTGGTAATGTCGATGGGACTTTGAAATCAAATCATGCAAACCTGGAGGGTCGCACGAAAGGAGTAATTTCCAAGCAAAGGAGTGTGCTTCGCGAAGCAAAGTTCCATGGACTTAGCATAGGGCATAGCTGTGAGTGGAGGGTGCTTCGCGAACTGGTGTGCCTTAGCCTTAGAATAGGGAATAGGTGTGAATGGAGGGTGCTTCGCGAAGTGGAGTGCCTTATCCTTAGCATCGAGAATAGGTGTGAATGGAGGGTGCTTCGCGAAGTGGAACAGTATTCGCAGAGCACTGCCTCGCGAAGAAGATGTGCCTCGTGATGCAAGGTGCTACGAAGCTGTGTGCTTCTTGATGTGTGGCGATCTTGCCTTAGCATAGGGATCACTAGCAGAGGTTGGGTGTTTCGAGAAGCATAAGTGCTCCGTGGCTGCACGGGTTCCCTTGGTAATCCCCTTCCTTCACGAATGCCGTTGAGCTTCACGAAGGGCATCCCTCTCGGAAGAGGGGGTCAAAAGGAGACCAATCAAAGGTTCCTTGCGAAGTAGAAGTACCTCGCGGATCTCATGATTCCCAGGGGAAAAGGGTGATTTTCGATTCGGGAGAGGTGAAGCCAAAAGGTCGGATTTTCCGTCCTCTGGACTCAGGGGGATCCCGATATTTATAGGCAAGGGGCGCCGCGAAGCAGAACTCACACGCCGCCTCAGGTGCTTCGTGGCGCGCTTGCGAACGTCAACGATATCCGCGGAGCGTTACCACCTCTGGAGCTTCGCGACAGGCTCGCGAATGTCAAATGCGTTCGCGGATAGTTACCGCCTCTGGACATTCGTGCGACTGCGATGCTCGGGGCGCTTCGCGCCGGTGCTTCGCGAGGAAGCATGCCCACCTTCTTTTTCATCCCTTCCTTTCATGAAATATTTTGGCACCAACAGGGGCTTATGCTCTGAGGCGGCCCAAGGTGTGGATGATGGGCTTGAGCCTCAGGGAAGCATTCTACGTACCCTACCTAAGAGACAAGGATCAATTTCCTCATAGTTTGTAATGGTATGGGGCTTACGCTCCGAGGCGGCCGAAGGTGTGGATGATGGCCTTGATCCTCAGGGAGGCTTCCTAAGTACCTTGGATAAGAGACAAGGATCAATGTCCACGTTGTTCGTAATGGTATGGGGCTTACACTCTGAGGTGGCCCCAGGTGTGGATGGTGGGATTCAACCTCAGGGATGATTCCTACATACCTTGCCTAAGATATAAGGTTAAAAGTCCACGTAGTTCGTAATGGTATGGGGCTTACGCTCTGAGGTGGACCAAGGTGTGGATGATGGGCTTGAACCTCAGGGAGTCTTCCAACGTACCATGCCTAAGAGACAAGGATCAAAGTCCACATAGTTTGTAACATGTCTATCGTCGTTGGGCGGGTATCACAACCATCACAAATCTCTATGCCCACATGAGTCATTCTCGGTGTGAGAAACAAGAGAATGCAATAGACTTGGCTAACCTCACACTTTTCTCCCGACCAACGGAAGGGGAGATGAACAACGAGTGGAGGAAAAGGATGGTACCACTGGACTCTCCTCCCCCTGATGTTTGAGGAAGGTAGAAGTCACGCGTTGGAGCATTGAACCCTCCATGTTGAGAGGAGTGGGGTTATTGGCATCCAGAGAGGATGGTGTGGGGATTACTCTAAAAGGGATTCCCAATGGTGACAGATCCCACCGGGAAAGGTACATGGCCCCAAAGAAGGATAGAGCAACACCCTTCCCCACTATGTCCCTCCTTGGTAGTATTGGTGGGGAAGTACGAAGGTGCATGGGGATGGCTTCCTTCTGATGGGTATGTCGCCCCCTCTATAGGGAGGGGATAAGTGCCCGATCGTTGAAGCGTGAAGTCCCCCATCCTAGCAAGTAGAGGCAGAAATGGGGATCTTAGTCTCAAACCCCGCATTACAATGGGTATATGAACCCAGGCATGCTTCGGGAATCCGCCCAAGGGCCGGGGCAACCCCTTCATCTTCACTTACCGTGGGTATGCGAACTCAAAAGGGCACGCTGATACGCCCATAGGCTACATCATATCGGTCTGGTGGCTCTGGTGGAGGCCTCGAATCAGGACTGATCAATGGGTTAATGAGGGGGTTGCAAACAATTAGGCCGGATTGGAATTGGAATGATTTGATCTGGCTCGGGGAATGGGAACTCCGAAGGTTTTGGCAGGCCACACAGGTGTATGAGGGGGGGGGAGACCTTCGTGTATGGAGGTGTTACATGGTTGGTGAATCCGTCCATGGGATAGGGTGGTCCGTGGACTGAGAGGTCGTCCCCAAACCAGGAGGGTCTGCGCACTGAGAGGCCATCCACGAATCAGGAGGGTCCGCGGACTGATTGACATCCCACGAACTAGGAGGGTTCACGGAATTGGGTTCAGCCTGCGTACTAGGTTGTTACGCGGAGGGGTCCATGCGAGAAGTAACGTCCAAGGGCAGCGCCAGTTGGATATTAGTTGTTCATGGCTTCGCCTGCATAGGAGGGTGCTACACGGTGTGACGGATCCGAAAAAATGCATAAACTCCCTGGTCCGCGGGTAGTGCATCCGCGGAGGGGCCATGGTTCGCGGTCTTATCTTTTTATGTTATTTTTGGTTCGTGGTTCACCAAGTTATGCATTTTCAGTTCCTTATTAATTCATTTCTAGCTTCATACCTACTCTGGTTCGCGAACTGGAACTTCTCTCTTTGTGAAATCCTAAGCTCATTCCTTCGAAATCCTTCTAGCCGGATCTAATCGATCTCCTCTCTATGTCCGTCCTTTTTTTCTTTTCCCCTTCCCCTAAATCTCCATTTATGGATCAGGGAAAAGGATGTATATCTAGTCATGTGGCACCTTTTGCGGAGGCCCATGACTGAAAACCGGGTTCACGGATGTCTTGGTCAATCCGCAACTCGCGGGGCTTTAAACACTCCTCCTCCGTGAACCAAACTCTGGGAGTGCTTCGCGGCCGCAGAAGGGTTCCGCCTCCATTTCACAAACTATAGCAAAGGGGGTTTGGGCTGGTTGATGTGGCTCATGGCTGGGGCGGTCTGGAATGGTGAACCAGGTTAACGCATGTCCTACCTCGCGACCGCGGAGGGTCTCTTCCTAGGTTTCGCGAACGATGGCAGTTCGCAGAGGACGGACGCTTCCTGGAATCTGTCATGCATCGCTAACATTAAACCTGTAAAGACCCTCAAATTTCAAGGAAATTTTTTTCTTAATTTTCTTTGGAATTTTACAAGAGCGCAGCTTCAGACGGCACCTGATTCCGAGGCCCGGTGTGCCCGGAATCAATTTCCGAAGTTTGGCTCGGGTACGTTCAGTGAACGGACGAGCGGGTTTTTCTATCTTTTGAACCGGTTCCCGGAATCGAATTCTGAGGGCACCGATGAAATCGCAGCGCCGGTATTTGCTTAGAAACGCCTCTTCCGGAGTTGCATTTTCTCAGACGTGGATTTTAAATTTTGCGGCTTTAAGTCAGAAATAAAATAAAGTTTGTGCGACAACTTTATTTTATTTCACTTAAGCTGCTTGGAAGCCACTTGAATCCACTTAAAGGCGGCTTGAACTGAGTTGAACTGGATAGGATGCTATCCAGAAATATCCTACCCCCTTGGTAGGATATTTGTTAGGCAGGGCCCGCACGTGCCCCGCCGTTTCTTTCGCTAAGTAAGGCACCCGTGAAAACCCGTCAAGGTAACTGAAAAGTCAACCGACGCGTTTTCTTTAATTCTTAACATACCATTTAATTGGGCGGTTTATTTCGTGAATTAAATGGACTGTTTCTTTCGTGAATTAAATGGGTCGTTTCTTTCGAATTGATGGATCGTTTCTTAACCGGTTTCGTGTGTTGGCATGTTTATAAAATAAGACCAACCAAAAAATCCTTTGAAAGGATTTGAGAGGATCTTGTTTCTTCATCTCCCCGCGAAGAACGCGAAGAACGCGAAGAACGCGAAGAACGCCAGTGACCGAAATTCAATGACGCACACCGAGATCTGCGACGTCGACGAGCTTTACCCGCGACGTTCTTCGGCGACGCCCCTTCCTCCGCAGCCGATCTTCGTTCGACAACTAAGGTGAGAAACGAATCGTTTGAATTCTCCCTTTTTAATTTCGATATCAACGGATTTAAATTAATTAAATCCGTTTGATCTTGATCCGGAGATTGGCGACGCGACGCCGAATACCGCGACGACGCGACGATCCCCCTTCTTCCGCGATGAGCAATCCCGCGACGATCCCTCGTTCGGCAACGACATCTGCGAGGTGAGGGTTGATTTGAAATATTTTCCTTTCCCGTGATTTTATTTCTTTTAAAATAAGGAACCGATCACGGAACAATTTTAAATTTATTTAAAATTGTTGATTGGTCGTTTCTTGTTTCTCCCGTTGTTTGTGACTAACGCGGAGGGTGCGGGTCTAACGAACAAGACCCGGCAACCCTCCGACGATCTTCCTTTTTGTGCGGATTTGGCGGGCGACGGCAAAAGCACGACGCAAGGGCCATTTGTTGATTCCGCAGTGGAGGACGCGTCCCGGGAGGAACAATGGCGCAGACGGGAGGCAAAACGGGCCACCGGAGGAACTCCGGCGGCCCGCGGAAGGTGGCGGCGGGGCGGGTCGCCGGCGCGGCGGCGCCGGCGACCGGAGGCGGCGGCGACCGGCACGCCGCCGTGGAGAACTTCCGCCGCGGCTGAAGCCGCGGCGGCGACGGCCGGTTCCGCGGCCGCGCGGAACCGGGAACGGACGCGGCGGCCCGGCCGCGTCCGCGTGACAGGGCCCCCCCCCCCCCCCGGGGCCGCGTTTCTCTCCAAGCCGCGGGTCAAACCCGCGACAGTTGTTCGGCCGCCCGGCCGAAGCCGAGCCGGCCGGTCCGGTCGGCCGGGCCGCGCCCAGGCCGGACCGGACCCGGCCGAGCCGGTTCGGGCCGGGTCGGGCCGACCCGGTTCGGGCCGTCCCGGTTCGGCCGACCCAGGGGGGGGATTCGGGTCGGGTCGCCCCGGGCCCAGAACCCCCGTTTCGGGCCCTCTTCGGTCTTTCGCCCATATCTTGGGCCTGGGACCTCCGATTGACGAACCGTCAGCGGCTACGTGATCCTTGGATCGAGACGGTCGTTTCGGTATATTATACTCAAGGTTTCGGAAGACTTTGTGTTCGGCCGGGTTGGTTCGTACACGAAACCAACCGGGCCCTCGGAGCGGAAACGCTCATAACTTGAGCTACGGACGTCCGAACGACGTACCGTAAGCTGTGGTAGTTTCCTCTAAGTGAGACGGAACTTTTGGCATACTCCGCCCGAGGATCGGATACAGGCGGAGTACGGTCGGGTCGGTTTTGCCCTAAAAACCAACCGGGCCCCTGGGACGAAAATGCCAATAACTCTCAGACCGGGCGTCCGATTGACGCGTCGTCTGTTGCGTTGAGATCCTGTTGTCGATACGGAACTTTTGGATACATCAACTTCGGACTAAGTGTCAGTTGATGTATCAGCCTCTCGGCTCGTGGAGCGGACCCTCCTAAACGAGCTCGCTATGTGCGGGAACCCTAGCGCTGGCTGTGACTTCGACGACAGAGCAGAGATCCTCCGTGGACTGCGACGACGGCAGAGCAGAGATCCTCAGTGGACTGCGACGATGACAGAGCAGAGATCCTCAGTGGACTGCGACGACGGCAGAGTAGAGATCCTTCGTGGACTGCGGCGACGACTGTGCAGAGATCCTCAGTGGACTGCGTCGACTACTGCACTCAGCGATCCTACGTGGATCAGTGCTACAGGTTCTGTGTGAGCCTGATCCTATGTGGGTCCTTACTACCGGTTCTGTGTGAGCCACTGCCTACAGGTTCTGTGTGAGCCCGATCCTACGTGGGTCTTTTGCGGGGGTTAGTACCTATCGATCCTTCGTGGGTCCGACGACTTAGATGGATCAGTGATCATCTTTGAAGTCATCTGAAAAAGTATACCTGGTTGAGCTGAATCTTATGTTACTCTCCTTTGTGGTTTGTGTTGGACTATCCTTTGTGGATTTACTGTTTACTCTCCTTGTGGATTTGAGTCTTGCTTTCCTTTGTGGATTGAGTTGTTCGGGAGCTCGTGAGCAGAGCTAGAATTGTGGACTTAGGTATATGTGTGGGCATATACCTAAGTCGAGTCAGATGTTACTTCGTGATTGCATCTTTCTTTTGTGCTATATCCTTTGTGGATTTTGGGAGACCTTCGGGGGTCTCGGGGTCCTTACTGAGTAGCTTGTACTCACCCCTGCACGGGCTATGCCCGCACCTTGTTGTGTTGGTTGCAGACGACAGACAGCGCTGATCACGGTTGGGGCGTGGAGCAGGACGGTACCTGGAGGTGGACCACCGGGCGGGACGTGCTCGGAGCGGACGTGGGACCCGAGGAGCCTGGAGGCTATCTGTACCCACCCTTCAGGTGGGATTGCCAGTGGACGACACGAGGCCGCCGTCTTTTCTTCAGTTGCTGTACTTTACTTTTCAGTTGTACTTTACAGTTGGGCTTGTATTTCCGGCCCCCTTTACTTTTCTGCACTTTACTTTCCGCTTGCTGACTCTGTGTGGTTGTTACTTATAAAGGCAATGCCTTCCCTGTTTACTGGGATTTTACGCCTTGGTGCTAGTCGCCAGCCCCTGGCCTATGGAAGGCGGTCTTGGGGTAGTCACGGCACGGGCCCCGAGGTCGGGTCGTGACAAATTGGTATCAGAGGGGTCGGTTCTACCGCAAACTCTGATCGTCTTTTATATCTATGTGAAGCAATAGTGTTTAGTGTATTGAGTGTGGTTATCAGTTCAGGGAGCCCAGTGTTGGTGCGGCGGCCGACGTATCCGTACACCAGGACCCTGACTCCTGATTTCCGACTTAATGCATGAAAACATTGATTGCGTGTGTGTTTCAAGTTTTCTTTGTGATTACTTATGTCAGCTCACCGGGTATACTAATCTGCTTTATGAAAGTCTCATGTTTTCCTTGTGATTACTTGTGCCAGCTCACCAGGTATACTGTTCTGACTGTGGTGCTCTTGTTCTCCTTTTCAGGATGGCCCCGCGACGACAGCCAGCTAGGGTTCCGAGTGTAGGGCGCGACGGCAGCCCACCGAGCGACGAGGCCTCGGTGCAGGGCCCTTTGCCAGCAGTGGCACCGGCGGTAGCTTTACCCGCCGAGCCACCGATGCTACCAGTACCAGACGCTGACGATGCACGTCGCCTCAGGGCACTGCATGAGTTTCAGAGCCAGCGACCGCCCAGGTTTCGCGGTGAGGCGGACCCCCAGGCCGCCGAGGACTGGCTAGAGGCGGTGGTACGGATCTTTAGGCTAGTGAGGACACCAGCGGATCTCATGGTGATCCTCGCGGCGAGCCTCCTGCAGGCGGCGGCGGGACGATGGTGGAGCCTGATGCTCCAGGTTCACGATGAGGCATCCTTGCTCTGGGCGGACTTCGAGAGCCTCTTCCGCTCTGAGTTCGTCCCGGCCACCCTCCGAGCGGTGCGCATCCAGGATCTTCTCCAGCTGCGCCAGGGCAGCATGACGGTCGCTCAGTACGCGGCGAGGTTCACTGACCTATCTCGCTACTCGACCGACATGGTACGGGACCCCTTCTTCCGGGCCCGGACCTTCGAGCAGGGCTTGCGACAGGAGATTCGGGCGTCGCTGATCTCCCTCAGCATTCCGACCCAGGCGGGAGTGCTGGAGCGAGCCCTCCTGATCTAGAGCTTCCTGGCAGAGCCTTCTTCAGCGGCGAGACCTAGCGCAGGGCGGCAGGTAGCTGAGTCTTCGGCAGCAGGTAGCCGACGGATGACTCTCGGGTCCAGGCAGACCAGACCCCCACGCAGACGGCCTCAGGACACCGGCTCAGCAGTACGAGGCACACAGCGGAGTGCCAGCCATCCGAGAGGCAGGCTATGCTACTCCTGCAGCGGGCAGGGTCACATGGCTCGTGACTGCCCGACTCGCCGATCAGAGGAGCAGCAGACGGTGGAGGGGCCACCCAGGCAGAGGTAGAGGGTCGACCGTGGCGGTCCGCAGGGAGGAGGCGGACGAGGCAGAGGAGCTGTCCGAGCAGCGGGTGGTGGGCGATGCTTCCAGGCTCTACCCCCACCACCACCAGGAGGGCCACCTCCACCACAGGGAGCTGGCGGGCAGGGACAGGCCCAGCTCCAGGCAGTGGAGGCCCACGACCCCGACATGCAAGAGATGATTCGAGGTACGATCTGTGTCTATTCCACCCTTGCTGCAGTGCTTATAGACACAGGAGCGAGTCACTCTTTCATAGCCTCTGCCCTTGTTCGGAGCTCGGAGATTCCGACTGAGCCGTTGGCTCGATCCTTACGGCTAGAGACTCCTACGGGAGCAGACTCGACGATTACGCACTGGTGCCGGCAGTGTGAGCTTACTCTAGGAGGCGAGAGCTTCGGCTGGGATCTCCTTGTAGCGGCATCAAGGCCTTACGACGTCATCTTGGGCATGGATTGGCTATCCACGGTTCATGCCCAGATCGACTGTTTTAGGCGCAAGGTGCGATGTGTTCGCACCGACGGGAGCAGGTTTACCTTCACCGGCGAGAAGGGAACCTTTGCAGCACAGGATGGACTTCCGCGGAGGAGAGTGCAGCCCATCTCTCATCAGTTGGCTAGCCTCATCCTAGGAGAAGTGGACGTGCAGAGTCCAGTTTTTCCTGCAGTGGTGGACCAGTACGTGGACGTCTTTCCCGACGACGTTCCAGGGCTACCTCCTCGTAGAGAGGTAGACTTTTACATCGACTTGTACCCCGGGACAGCCCCGATATCTACTCCAGCATATCGGATGGCCCCCGCCGAGCTTCGAGAGCTGCGGGTACAGTTGGAGGACTTTCAGAGCAAGGGGTTTATCCGACCCAGTGTTTCACCCTGGGCTTCCCCGATTTTGTTCGCCAAGAAGGCGGACGGGAGCTTGCGACTATGTGTCGACTATCGTCGCCTGAACCAGGTGACAGTGAGGAACAAGTATCCGCTGCCACGGATTGATGACCTCTTCGATCAGCTCAAGGGAGCGCGGTGGTTCTCGAAGATAGACCTCCGGTCAGGCTATCATCAGCTCAGAGTTCGAGACGAGGACGTGCAGAAGACGGCCTTCAGGTGTCGGTATGGCCATTATGAGTTCTTGGTTATGCCGTTCGGCGTAACCAATGCGCCATCAGTGTTCATGAGCCTCATGAACAGGATCTTCCAGCCATACCTTGACCGATTTGTCATGGCCTTCATTGACGACATTTTGGTATACTCGACGACTGAGGAGGAGCATGCCTACCACCTGCGAGTTGTGCTAGACACACTCCGAGAGCACCAGCTTTATGGAAAGCTCTCAAAATGCCAGTTCTGGTTATGTGAGGTCCATTTCTTGGGGCACGTCATTTCTGAGGCGGGAGTTGCAGTGGATCCCGCGAAGATCGAGGCAGTGCTAGCTTGGGAGCCACCCAGGAGCGTGACAGAGGTGCGGAGCTTCTTGGGCCTAGCGGGATACTATCGGAGATTCGTGCCAGACTTCTCCAGAGTTGCGACACCACTCGCAGCGTTGACGAAGAAGGGGAAACCCTTCGTGTGGTCAGACAGATGTCAGCAGAGCTTCCAGGAGCTGCGGCAGAGATTGACCAGCGCACCTATCTTGAGGTTGCCTGAGGAGGGAGTTGGATACGTAGTTTACTGCGATGCATCAGGGACTGGACTCGTGTGCGTCCTGATGCAGGAGCGGGCCGTGATCGCCTACGGATCACGTCAGTTGAGGCCGCATGAGCAGAACTACGCCACTCATGACCTGGAGTTAGCAGCAGTGGTCTTCTCTCTGAAGACTTGGCGGCACTATCTGATGGGCGAGCGCTTCACAGTCTTTTCTGACCACCAGAGTCTCAGGTATATCTTCTCTCAGAAGGACCTGAACCTGAGACAGCGGAGATGGCTTGAGTTCCTCCAGGACTATGACTTTGAGATAGTCTATACTCCTGGGAAGGGGAACGTGGTAGCCGATTCCCTCAGTAGGAGGACGGGCATTCAGCTACTTGAGGAGGCGACGAAGCAGCTAGCCTCCTTACAGATATCCTTCGTGGATAGAGACGGAGCAGCCTTTCTTCAGTCTCTCACAGTCTCTCCTCCACTTCTACAGCGGGTCAGAGAGGCTCAGCGTGGGGACGCTGACTGTGAGACCCGGCGTGCACTGATATCCTCAGGTCAGGCGCCTGATGGTTTCTCCCTTGGAGCAGAGCACGACATCCTTTTCAGAGGACGTACCTTCGTACCAGTCGCTTTACGAGAGGAGGTGCTGAGAGAGTTTCACACTTCTCCCTTGGCGGTGCATCCCGGAGTGGCGAAGATGTACCAGGATCTCAGACGACAGCACTGGTGGACGGGCATGAAGAAAGCTGTGGCAGAGTTCGTTTCACGATGCCTCACCTGCCAGTAGGTGAAGGCAGAGCATCAGGTACCAGCAGGCTTGGTACAGCCCTTGGAGGTCCCGGAGTGGAAGTGGGACGGCATATCTATGGACTTCGTGACTGGACTTCCACGCACTTCCAGAGGTCACGACTCCATTTGGGTGATTGTCGACCGACTCACCAAGTCGGCACACTTCTTACCCATCAGAGAGCAGGGCTCAGTGGAGAGCTTGGGACGTCTTTACGTCCAGGAGATCGTACGGCTTCACGGTGTGCCATCGTCTATCGTCTCCGATCGAGATGCTCGTTTCACTTCCCGGCTTTGGAAGGGGTTGCAGGAGGCGTTCGGGACGCGGCTCCATCTGAGAACAGCCTTCCACCCTCAGACGGATGGTCAGACGGAGAGGACCATACAGACACTCGAGGACATGCTCCGTGCATGGGTTCTTGACTTTGGTCGTAGCTGGGAGGACCACCTACCCTTGGTGGAGTTCGCGTACAACAACAGCTACCACTCCACCATCGGGATGGCACCATACGAGGCGTTGTACGGCAGACCCTGCAGATCACCGTTGTGCTGGACAGACCCTGGGGAGTCAGCACTCGTGGGACCAGAGATGGTCCGAGCCACGACAGAGAAGGTCCAGATCATCCAGGAGAGGATGAGGACAGCTCAGAGCCGGCAGAAGTCATATGCTGACAGGAGGCGGAGGCCACTGGAGTTCGAGGATGGCGACCACGTCTTTTTGCGTGTCTCACCTCGACGTGGTTTACGGAGATTTGGCAGAGGCGGCAAGTTGTCTCCACGCTTCATCGGGCCTTTCCAGGTCCTCAACAGGATAGGAGAGGTGGCTTGTCGCCTGGCTCTACCACCTCAGTTGCACCGGGTGCACGACGTCTTCCACGTGTCTCAGCTGAGGAGATACGTGCACGACCCGACACACATCATCGACTTTGGGGAGCTGGACGTGGACGAGGGGGCGACTTTTGCAGAGGTCCCAGTGGAGATCGAGGATCGACAGGAGCGGGTCCTACGTGGGCGGTCAATTCCTCTTGTGCGCGTCAGATGGCAGCACGGGAACCTCCAGGAGAGCACTTGGGAGCGGGAGGCTCAGATGCGTGCTCAGTACCCCCATTTGTTCCCCTAGTTTTTGATGTATCTTTACGGGGACGTAAAGCCCTGAGGTGGGAGTAATGTAAAGACCCGAAAATTTCAAGGAAATTTTTTTCTTAATTTTCTTTGGAATTATACAAGAGCGCAGCTTCAGACGACACCTGATTCCGAGGCCCGGTGTGCCCGGAATCAATTTCCGAAGTTTGGCTCGGGTACGTTCAGTGAACGGACGAGCGGGTTTTTCTATCTTTTGAACCGGTGCCCAGAATCGAATTCTGAGGGCACCGATGAAATCGCAGCACCGGTATTTGCTTAGAAAGGCCTCTTCCGGAGTTGCGTTTGCTCAGACGTGGATTTTAAATTTTGCGGCTTTAAGTCAGAAATAAAATAAAGTTTGTGCGACAACTTTATTTTATTTCACTTAAGCTGCTTGGAAGCCACTTGAAGCCACTTAAAGGCGACTTGAACTGAGTTGAACTGGATAGGATGCTATTCAGAAATATCCTACCCCCTTGGTAGGATATTTGTGAGGCAGGGCCCGCACGAGCCCCGCCGTTTCTTTCGCTAAGTAACGCACCCGCGAAAACCCGTCAAGGTAACTGAAAAGTCAACTGACGCGTTTTCTTTAATTCTTAACAGACCATTTAATTGGGCGGTTTATTTTGTGAATTAAATGGACTGTTTCTTTCGTGAATTAAATGGGTCGTTTCTTTCGAATTGATGGATCGTTTCTTAACCGATTTCGTGTGTTGGCATGTTTATAAAATAAGACCAACCTAAAAATCCATTGAAAGGATTTGAGAGGATCTTGTTTCTTCATCTCCCCGCGAAGAACGCGAAGAACGCGAAGAACGCGAAGAACGCCGGTGACCGAAATTCGACGACGCACACCGAGATATGCGACGTCGACCAGCTTTACCCGCGACGTTCTTCGGCGACGCCCCTTCCTCCGCAGCCGATCTTCGTTCGACAACTAAGGTGAGAAACGAATCGTTTGAATTCTCCCTTTTTAATTTCGATATCAACGGATTTAAATTAATTAAATCCGTTTGATCATGATCCAGAGATTGGCGACGCGACGCCGGATACCGCGACGACGCGACGATCCCCCTTCTTCCGCGACGAGCAATCCCGTGACGATCCCTCGTTCGGCAACGACAGCTGCGAGGTAAGGGTTGATTTGAAATATTTTCCTTTCCCGTGATTTTATTTCTTTTAAAATAAGGAACCGATCACGGAACAATTTTAAATTTATTTAAAATTGTTGATTGGTCGTTTCTTGTTTCTCCCGTTGTTTGTGACTAACGCGGAGGGTGCGGGTCTAACGAACAAGACCCGGCAACCCTCCGCCGATCTTCCTTTTTGTGCGGATTTGGCGGGCGATGGCAAAAGAACGACGCAAGGGCCATTTGTTGATTCCGCAGTGGAGGACGCGTCCCTGGAGGAACAATGGCGCAGACGGGAGGCAAAACGGGCCACCGGAGCAACTCCGGCGGCCCGCGGAAGGTGGTGGCGGCGCGGGTCGCCGGCGCGGCGGCGCCGGCGACCGGAGGCGGCGGCGCCCGGCGCGCCGCCGTGGAGAACTTCCGCCGCGGCTGAAGCCGCGGCGGCGGCGGCCGGTTCCGCGGCCGCGCGGAACCGGGAACGGACGCGGCGGCCCGGCCGCGTCCGCGTGACAGGCCCCCCCCCCCCCCCCCCCCGCGGGGCCGCGTTTCTCTCCAAGCCGCGGGTCAAACCCGCGACAGTTGTTCGGCCGCCCGGCCGAAGCCGAGCCGGCCGGTCCGGTCGGCCGGGCCGCGCCCCGGCCGGACCGGACCCGGCCGAGCCGGTTCGGGCCGGGGCGGGCCGACCCGGTTCGGCCGACCCAGGGGGGGGGGGTTCGGGCCGGGTCGCCCCGGGCCCAGAACCCCCGTTTCGGGCCCTCTTCGGTCTTTCGCCCATATCATGGGCCTGGGACCTCCGATTGACGAACCGTCAGCGGCTACGCGATCCTTGGATCGAGACGGTCGTTTCGGTATATTATACTCAAGGTTTCGGAAGACTTTGGGTTCGGCCGGGTTGGTTCGTACACGAAACCAACCGGGCCCTCGGAGCGGAAACGCTCATAACTTGAGCTACGGACGTCCGAACGACGTACCGTCAGCTGTGGTAGTTTCCTCTAAGTGAGACGGAACTTTTGGCATACTCCGCCCGAGGATCGGATACAGGCGGAGTACGGTCGGGTCGGTTTTGCCATAAAAACCAACCGGGCCCCTGGGACGAAAATTCCAATAACTCTCAGACCGGGCGTCCGATTGACGCGCCGTCTGTTGCGTTGAGATCCTGTTGTCGATACGGAACTTTTGGATACATCAACTTCGGACTAAGTGTCAGTTGATGTATCAGCCTCTCGGCTCATGGAGCGGACCCTCCTAAACGAGCTCGCTATGTGCGGGAACCCTAGCGTTGGCTGTGACTTCGACGACAGAGCAGAGATCCTCCGTGGACTGCGATGACGGCAGAGCAGAGATCCTCAGTGGACTGCGACGACGGCAGAGCAGAGATCCTCAGTGGACTGCGACGACGGCAGAGCAGAGATCCTTCGTGGACTGCGGCGACGACTATGCAGAGATCCTCAGTGGACTACGTCGACTACTGCACTCAGCGATCCTACGTGGATCAGTGCTACAGGTTCTGTGTGAGCCCGATCCTATGTGGGTCCTTACTACCGGTTCTGTGTGAGCCACTGTCTACAGGTTCTGTGTGAGCCCGATCCTACGTGGGTCTTTTGCGGGGGTTAGTACCTATCGATACTTCGTGGGTCCGACGACTTAGATGGATCAGTGATCATCTTTGACGTCATCTGAAAAAGTATACCTGGTTGAGCTGAATCTTATGTTACTCTCCTTTGTGGTTTGTGTTGGACTATCCTTTGTGGATTTACTGTTTACTCTCCTTGTGGATTTGAGTCTTGCTTTCCTTTGTGGATTGAGTTGTTCAGGAGCTCGTGAGCAGAGCTAGAATTGTGGACTTAGGTATATGTGTGGGCATATACCTAAGTCGAGTCAGATGTTACTTCGTGATTGCATCTTTCTTTTGTGCTATATCCTTTGTGGATTTCGGGAGACCTTCGGGGGTCTCGGGGTCCTTACTGAGTAGCTTGTACTCACCCCTGCACGGGCTATGCCCGCACCTTGTTGTGTTGGTTGCAGACGACGGACAGCGCTGATCACGGTTGGGGCGTGGAGCAGGACGGTACCTGGAGGTGGACCACCGGGCGGGACGTGCTCGGAGCGGACGTGGGACCCGAGGAGCCTGGAGGCTATCTGTACCCACCCTTCAGGTGGGATTGCCAGTGGACGACACGAGGCCGCCGTCTTTTCTTTAGTTGCTGTACTTTACTTTTCAGTTGCACTTTACAGTTGGGCTTGTATTTCCGGCCCCCTTTACTTTTCTGCACTTTACTTTCCGCTTGCTGACTCTGTGTGGTTGTTACTTATAAAGGCAATGCCTTCCCTGTTTACTGGGATTTTACGCCTTGGTGCTAGTCGCCAGCCCCTGGCCTATGGAAGGCAGGCTTGGGGTAGTCACGGCACGGGCCCCGAGGTCGGGTCGTGACAAAACCAGTCCATAGACCGCTTTGTACCTCCCAATCCTTGTGTTTTCTCCACATTTTCCCAATCCGTTTAGAGGAAATTGGGCAGAATGTCACTTGAGATAAAGGGGATCATCTTTCTCCTATGCAGATTTTTCAGGACCCTACACCGTAGTTGACCTACAAATTTTTGTTTTGAAAGATAACCCCCCATATTTTCCACAAATCCAACATAATCATAATTGATTTAGTAATTGTATTTAACATTATAGTAGGTTAAAAAAACAATTAACTTTAAAAATATTAAAAATATTATACAATTAATATAATTTTATTATTTATGAAGATAATGACACACGTGATAATTCAAACTCAAGCTAAGTGATTTACTCTCAATTTTAATTCCTTTGAGACTAATTTGTTATAACATAACAAATTAAAAAATAATTGGTTTATAAAATTTCCATTTAAAATTTAATACCATGATTCACTCATAATTAAAAATCTTTTATGGTTTAATATAAACGATCTAGTACAAGGGGACTGATATGTAAATTATAATTTGGTAAAAGATATATTTTCAATATCACTGTCATTTCTTGTTGTTAACTTTTTCTTGAATGAATCACTTGATTATGATAATTTTTAATATACATAAAATTTATATTATATATCGATATTATTGAAAAAAATTTATTATTCTTTCTTAAACCATATTTATTATTTACATATGGTGGTCAATATTATATTTCTTTGTTTAATTTTTGAAAATGGTTATAAATTATTATCTTTAAACCATTATTGATACTTGATAATATGGAACACTATTTATTAATAAAATTGATTATTAAATATATGAAGAATGGTCAGTACTAGAAATACACGTGGTTGGGTCCATTGTAAAGAAGCCCCACTACGCATTGGTATCCTTATGAGGTTATATTAATAAAAAACGAACCCACCAAATTTTCGTTCAAAAATATTTATATGAGTTTCTAACCATAGTAATAAATTGCCTTGGGAATAGGTCTTGATAGTAATGTGGTTTCTATGATATATAAAAAATGTCTTAAAATTAGTTATTTAATTTATTTTAGTTATTATTAAACAGGGATTTTATCTTTGAAAATATATGTGGATTTATTTTATTCTTAGTTTGTTTATTAAATTTCATGTGCATTCAATTATTTACCCTTACATATCAATTATTCTTATTGAATGATTACTGTTTCTACTATACATAACCGTTAATTAGAATTTTAACTTAGCCTTAGTTTGTTTTCTTTTGATGAGATTCCAAGAAAATTACTATGAAATATATATAGGGATATTATATTGGGGCTAATTATATCCTAAAAAGAAAAAATTTTATTGTAAATTCTGTATTACAATGTAATTTATGACTCAAGTATGTATCATTTTACCCATGAGTAATATAATTATCATTCCATTAAGATATTTTACCTATATCATATTCCAATTTAATGGTATGAGGGACCTTCTTTGGTCATAATAGGGTCAGGGACACTATAGGTTTTATCATAGGATGCTTAGTAAAAACCATGAGAACTAGATTTAGGAAGTCATATATTTTTTATATAACCGTGTGTTTGGATTTGAGGGTTAGTATAATCAAAAAAACCCAAGGAAATCATGTATATTATAATAATACTATCTATGTTTAATTTTTTCAATTTAATTTATGAATTTTAATAGTTTTGGTGTTTTATATTAAGTTTTCATGTGAAATTATATAATTCAGTGTATCACATCATCTAGAAATGGAACCTAGAATAATGAATATGATCCACACAAATAGACATGATCTAAAGAGTAAGAAGGATTTTATATTTTATGGACTTCAAAAAATATTTCAAGGAGAAATAAAATACTAGTAAATCCCATTATATGAGGAAATAATATCATGTGATAATGATACATGTATAGAATTTAATATGTATTATGTTGTAGGAGTGAGGTAGAAGAAAAAGAGGATCATTGGAAAAAATATTGGCAAATTCAATCAGATAAGGAATTATTTTACAACATGTCGAATTGGGGAAAGAAACACCCTGATACATTTTTAAAATAAAATGGATTTTACTCTCTGTGTGGAGTGAACGACCCTTATATTTCTAATATCATGGTTAACAAAAACATTTTCAATATAAAAATATTATAATTGATTAAGATATTGCATTAAACAAATAAATGTATCAATAATCCTGGTAATATGACCCAAAAATATTAAAATGGATCGTTTTCAAGAACCTACCACAGTAACAGACAAAGTCAAATGATTAATATGTATCTGTTTGAATCCAATAAATTTAAATCTGGAGTATTTTATTAGTAATGTACTAGTCATATAATTTATTAAATATGTATATATCATGCTACAATACCATTAAATTATGCATTTGTGAGAATATGTTGAATTGAAATAATAAATGTGATTTAGTGGAATGTTAAACTATTTTTAAAACTCATGGTTGTGGGGAAGATGATCATTAATAAGATCCTAATACTGAAATATTTTTTTTTCAAATGAAGACATTATTGATTTGGATAAATAAAATTGAATATTACTTACTAACATGTAATAGATTAATGGATTGACAAAGAATGTTGTTTATGTCATCATTAATGGAGTTTAAACGATTTTGTTCATAAGGAATATATCTAATAATAAATGATTAACTCATGTAATAAATAAGAATGGATGTTTTTAATATGGTTTTATATTAATTCAAGTTGTTAAAAAATACATAGAGAAATCATGATTAATGTATTCACATGTTTCGTATGTGACAAATATGTTCTTTATCATGTTTTCTGATAAGTTGATTATGAAAATTCAGTCACAACCTTTATATTGTGCATGATACTAATAGTTTGTAATATTTAACCATTTATGAAATTGTTTTTGTGGATCTTTTGATAAGTTTTCAAAGATTAAGATATTATTTCACCATTTGATAAAAAATGTTCTAAGAGTCGATGTCAAAATAGATTATTGTAAGATCAAAAGGATAATATTGTGATTAGAAAATATAAATTTATCAAGCATGTATATTTCCCAATATTCATAGAATGTGAAATAATTTATCAAATATAAAAAATTGGAATTTAATAAATCTTCAGTCAAATGATAATTTTTTTTATGACATGAATGACCTTTTTTAAATAGCTTTTATGGACCTGTGATATTTGACCTTATCTAGAACACCAAATTTCTTTTGATCAATGACCTCTCTCACTATCTATTAGAACTTCATTGATTGATTTCTCTTCAATGCCCATGTTTTTCCGAATTTTCTCCTAGTTGATAAAATAATTCTATTGTGACAATATCATTTCCCTTTCCATCTAATTAGTAAGATTCTTTATTATTCCAATTTATTGTTTTTTTTCAACAATAGGTTTTTCAAATAGAAAACTCTTGATTACCAAGATCCTATTGGAATTATGAGGATGCAATTTATTAAATGTGGGGGAGTGTAACAGAAAAAAACATTACAATATATTTATTTTATAATAGATTAAATCAATTACTAAAATTGAATTATATTAGCAAATAATATATTATCTATTAAATTAAATATGATTTAGATTCATCCATTAGATTTGATAATCATCAGATAAGAATATATCCAATTTTAGTCATAAAAATCCATATTACATTAATGGAAGTTTTTTCACCTTATAAAGAAGATGTTGTTTAAAATATAAATTTTGATCATTATATAAATTTTATTTTAAGAAATAATCTTCATTTATTAAACAAGAAGACAAAAATTAACTTATATTTATTTTTTATTTTTTTGGTGATGTTTCATTTTTGATTAATAGTGAAAATTGGGGAATTTTATTTGAAGAATTATATTCCTTATAAATAATTTTATAATGTTAATGTATATACAGTAAAATTAGATCAATTAAACATATATTATTACATTTATAATCATTTAAATCAATTTCATGTTGAAATAATATATAAAAACAATGCATGTCTTTTAAAATTTCTACATTAAAAACCTAATGTCTCATCCCATCTTCAAGGTTAATCATAATTACATTTCTGTCACATGTGAAATATATATTTCGGAAAATTTATACCACATGAATAATCAAAATATTTTCAAACATTTTCTAGGATCAAATTGTTTTTTGACTATAAAATTTTGTGATATCATTTAAAATTAATTACAATAATTAATATAGAAATGAGTTTACACAGTGGTAAAACATTAATCATAAGGGGGGAAATTACCTAGAAACATGTTCATGGAAAATTGGATGTACATATGTATACCATATGCCCATAGGGAACGATTTTTATGATTTAAAAGGATATCATTACATCAACATGACTTATATAATATGCTAATAATGGAGAAGGATAAAGAGAGGACATTCCATTACTTTAACATTTATAGAATCACTATATATTGGAAAAAGATTCTACTTCCGGTTATACATATTAGTTGGAATGATAAATGAGATATATTTAATATAAAAATTTATATTTAATTTTCATTAGTGACATAACTATTTTAAATACATTATAAATTACAACGTAGTAATTATTTAGAAAATAATTTTCTAAGATAAATGACACCAAAAATATTATAAGTGAATAAAAAATAGTGAATTATTATGTTCCCATAGTTTTCAGGATGAATATATCATGTTATATATAAATGAAATTAATATTTATTATTTCCATCACTGTATTGAAAATTTTAAATTCATATTTAATTCATAATGTCAAAATTGACAATAATACAATTTGATAATAAAAGATATTTTATTGATAGATTTAAAATTGATAAAAAGACTATTTTCTATAAGGAATTTTTTAATTTTATTAAATATAAAATATTTAACATTAATCGACAATTTATTATATTATAATGACTATATATAATGTCAAATAGGAAGAAACTCAATTATAATGGTTATAGTTTAAGTAGTACTTTTGAATGTTACATAATCTTATATAAAATTTAATTTCCAAAACATCTAGGATTTATAATTTATAAATAAGATATATCAATTAGAATAATTTTTTGAAAATACTATATCATGTATCATTGTATTTTAATCTTAATGGATGATATAAATTGGTTATAAAACTAGTTACCTTAAAAAACCAAAAAGGTAAAAGTGTTGAGATAACGAAGATAAGGAACAAAATAATAAAATGATTTTTTTTTATATTTTTGAGGTTTTATAGACCATAAATATTCTAAAATATATAATTTTTATATTTTCTAGTAACAATAGCTAAGGAATAACTCATAGTGTTGTTTGGCATTATATATTTACGAGAATGTCACTCCTCCTCTATAATAAAATGTCACTCGCAGAAACATATTCACACCCCAAAAGTCATTTGGATGAAACCATCCATGAACATATAAACATCCAATATACATGAAAAAATCCTAGAAGCCTAATATTGTTCATAAATCCACCAAATGATGCATTTTTGTGGAAACCGAAATGAGTTTCCCACAAAGAGGTACCATTCTTCAACAAGCACTTTGTTATTATTTCCTTCTCCAGCACTTATATTTTTTATATATATTCCTTATATAGTAAAATAAGTACCTAAAAATATATATATGTTTTTATATTATGTTATTTACCTACACCCACACACAGTTCAATCAAATGGCATATGTAATCATCCATAGTGTGTTTGATAGACTACCGTTTCGCGAACAGATGTTGTTTGCTCACACATTACCCCCTTTAATGGGTGGGAATAATGATGGATTTAGATGTTTACGATATATCTGATATTTATAATGTATGTATTATTATGGAAGTATTATATGACACCTAACATCATAATTTCCATTTTGGACATAGGATAACATCGTTTGTGGATGAGTGGGCTATTGCCTCTTCGAAGCACTGTGATTCATTCATGATTTAAATAGAATGTATTATGGATGATTTTATTAAATTTATATGATATAACTAAATAAATTATTATATTAATGAAATAATTACCTTTATATTATTATAATTAATAATTTTTTTACTATGCATTCACACACGAAAAAATGATAACGTCATTTGTGGTTGTGTGGACTATCGCCTCCTTAATGTTCTGTGATTCCTTTTACATCACATTAAATCAATATAAAAATATATATGAATAAATAAAATGTTATTCAAGATATAATGAAATTTTTAGAATGATAATTATTACATAATACCATTCAAAAAATACTCATTTAAAAAGGAAATCTTATACAAACATAAGAACTACCTACTATCGCCATGATGATAAAATTAAATTATTTTTCATAAACATGTTAATTGATTTGAACTAAATGTATAATTAATGTATAATTAAAGTATAAATATAATAATAATTTAATTATCATTATTCTATAGATGTATAAATAATGACACCATTGATCATAGTTGACCTAACAATGTTGTTTTTTTAACATAAATACAATATGTTCAAGATGTCTGACATCGACATAATTGATTATTTAAATAAATATATCTTGTTAATATGTGAAACATAATTCATAATAAACATTTAAAGTGTCTTAGAAAATTAAATAGTTAACATATATAAATTATTTATGATGATAATGACACATGTAAAGATTTAGTCTCAAGGTAAGGCATTTGGACTAAATTTACATGCATGTGAGGAGTATTTTTAATTTTTTAAAAATATCATTTAATTTAGTGAATGTATTTCAAATTTTCCAATTAATTATTTTATATAATCACACTCACAATATATAATTTTTCACATTGAAATATTTCATCCATGTGGTTTGACTTGAAAATTACCAAGTTGTAAAATCATTCTTGACAATATCTATGTAATTTTTGATTGTTAACATTCTATTCCAACAATGAATTACTTAAGATATTTTTTACATACCTTAATTTCATATTAAATATAAATACTTTTAATTGATTTATATTTTTATATAATAAAATATAGACAATTTTTACAAATGGTTTTCACTTTGACAATAATAAGATTAAATGTTAAAATGTTGATAAATTCATATACATTGCTAAATACAAAAATTTTAATGATAAAGAACATTGTATATTAGTTATATATATAATTATATATATGGGTACTTAATAATACTAGAAATAAATTTCCTTGGTAACATTTTTAATAATTCCCTTGAAGCATCGTTAGTCTCATGAGAAGAAATAATTTTGAGACAAACCCTTCACGTTTATTTCCATGAAGAATCAGGCAGGTTTCTATTCATAGACATAAACTACCTTAAGAATAGTTCCAGATGGTATAGTGGTTTGTGCACTAGGTACAACTCATCCAAATGTAAATAATTTATTTCATTGAAGTTTTTATTATACATAGTATTTTCACTATGAGAAAAATATATGGATGCATTTTATTCACTATTAATTGATAGAGAGGTATTTATTTTCAATTATTTACATTGGTATATTGATTGTGTAAATTGAATCGTTATTGATTCCATAATTCATAACCTTTAACGTTTATACCATCTTACCATTATTATGTTTCCTTTAATTAAGATTCAATGATGATTACTATGAAAAATATAAATGTAAACAATTTTTTAGGGAAAAAATACTTTTACTAGCCTTGTATACAGGTTTCAAAAAGAATATTTTCTATATTTTAATTCTAGGGGAACCAATAATAATTGAAATAGTTAATAGAATGGGTTAAATCCATTTTTCAATCAAATTAATTTTTCCAATAAAAAATTCATTCAGAATTTGGTTTATTGATTTCAATTTCATTCATTACACCGACATATACACACATAACAGTCACTAGCAATTTACAATGCCCAATGCTCCTTGGAATGTTACGTTTGAACCCATGATTATATAATCTACTAAAAAATACATGTGAACCACTATGAGTTTGTAAAATCAATATATGTCTCTGACAATTAGCTTGATTTTTTTCCCGCATAGTTAATTAATCATATGTTGGTACAACAATCTCAATTATTTTAGGGTAACAATATATATATCTTAATCCTATAGAAAATTATTTATTTATAGTGTGTTTTTATAATTTTAAAATAAGTTATTATGTACATCACAACATGAAACAATGTTATAAATGGATAAATATATTCATCACTAAAAAGTTCATCAAATAATTTGATGAAAAAAATTCTTCCTCTATTTATTGAGAAGATTAAGAACATTTGAACCATTTAATCTCATCAAAAATTTAGTTGAAACATATTCCTTCATCAAACACACTAATATATATTAACACATAATTTTATAAAGTTAAATTATATATTTCATTTCATAATGATTTATCTTCAATCTATAAAATAAATGTTATAGTAATTTGAATGTAAATTTTCTTAAAGACATAGATATCTAAATTCCAAAACACTGACTAATTTAAAATTCATAAATGATGGAATAACAATAATTAATAATATCACATAGTAATTATAGCATAATTTAGGTAGTATTCATCATTAAAACATCAAATAATATTTTTATTCTCTCAATTATATTCCCGGAATTTAAAAACATTATGTGTATATTCCATAATATTCATAATTATCATGTTTTTGACTTGTATAAATTAATATACATATAAATTAAATATAAATCTATAAAAATTTAGCATGAAGTAACTATATTCATGGAACCCTTATTTACAACCAACATTAACCAAAAAATGTTTCGTCTTCTTTACACTAACAAATAAATAATAGTTTTCTAAAAATATTCTCATTGACCATGTTTTGATACCATTGGTATTTATTTCAAGATGGGGGTGATCGAGAACATCCTCAAGCCTCTATTATGAGCTAATTTGCGATATGTGGTGTGTTTAATTAGTATTTATCAATGAAAAAATTAGATTCATATTGTTTTTTTGGTAAAGTAGAAAATGGAAAAAAAATTATGACCACTGGATATTGATATAAATTTGTGTTTGAAAAACCCTTTATCCTCATGTAAACATAGATAATTTTGAAAAATGACATTATGTATATTATTTTTTTAATTTTTCATTGAGATATTTTTTGCTGTTTAACTGCTATTATGAATTTTACAAAGCTATATTAGATATTTTTAGAAACGTATGTTTTAAAGTTAGTATTAGAGGTATTCAACTAGTTCATGATTTTTTATGGACTAAAAAAATTGAAATTTCCAAAAAGCCTAATTTAGACAGTTTGGAAAGGGGTATTCATGGTTGGTGAATGGTTTAAAAAAATATTATACCATGCCTTTCAAAATGAAAAATTTAATATCATTTTGAAGATTGGTTACATTAAAATCATATTTTTTTGGTTCATACTTGATAATAAATAATATAATATAAATTTTGGGATATTTTAATATTTATGTGATTATGATATTTATAGATCGGTATCTATATCATCTTTATTTAAAAATAAATCCTCCAAGAATGAAACATCAGAACCGTAGAGAAATAGTTGAATATAATTTCTCAAAAGTTAACACACACATATATAAACATTATTAAATAATTTATTGGAATTATTATAAATCTTGGTTTGGTGGGCAAGAAATATAATTCTTTATTAGTGGGTTATGCTCATTAATCTACTACAATAATCGAACAATTTTTCTATGGTAAAATGAGGTCTTAGGATATAGAGAAATGTCTAGTTAAAATAAACAATTATTTCAGCATCATATTGGATATTGAGACATTTAAAGTTAATAATTTTATATATACGATTGATTGAACTAGTCACTATTGGAGAGAATCATTTTTTCAATATAATATATATGAATCATTTTCATCTGAGAAAAATAAGTAGATTATTAACGAGAAATTATACCATGATATCTGGAAAAGATGCTTGTCAAAGTCATTTTTGTCCCAATAGTAACAGACTCATTATGTGATGGATTTCACCACCAAGTTATAATATATGGTTAAATTTGTTTCTAATATCCTCACTAATTAATCTTTTAAGGTTCATCAATTTTAGTTGGGATTAACACATGAAATAACAAATAAAAATATTTTATTCTTCTTGAAAATCATTAATACTATGGATAATATTATGGTGAAGAATGAGAATAATATGGTAATAAATATTGATATGGTCGTTGTTACAATTTAAATAAAAGGAATATAGGGTTCCTCCTATTGACCGAAATGATTGTGTGATTAAAAATGGGAGGGTAGTATTGTGTGCATTAAATTACATATTATTTGCACCTATTCTTGCCCAATAATGGTAAGAACTAATTTTTCTTCTACTATGAGAGGAATGGAAATTCTATGTCCAATTTTTGTGGATATAAATAATTTCCATTTGTATGAATGACGATATATTTTTCAATGATTTTGTAAAAATATTCCAAAGAGAGGTAAGGATTGACCCTTTGGTAGTAAAATTCCTTTTGTGTAGTCTGACACATTATAGTGTGTGAGTTATATTGTTTGAAGATAAAATTATTATAGTAAAATGTAAGAGCCTTACCATACAGATAGCCTAATATTATACGTGATTTTAGGTTTTTATATAGGATAAAATCCAAAAACAATGTACATAGTCTATTGAAACATGACTATTATAGATATATTCATTATTAATTTTTCCATTGAAATGTATATTGTCAATAAAAAATTTTAATATACAATAAGTTTCTATAATATTATAAATTTTTATTGCCTTGAAATCTAAGCCTAAACTATATGTAATGGAGGAAACTGAATTTATTAGAATGAATTAGGTAAAATTTCTCTAATGATATTTCTGTCAACTATTGATTATTATTGTTGGTATTAATCGGGATTTTATTTTCCATGATGTAAATACATTGGATCCTATTATAATAATTGATTTTATGATGAGATATGGGGTTTTAATTGATTTTTTTCATTTAATGTTTCTATTTCATTATCTTTAAAGAAATACTCAAACTATGTATAAATAATGTGATGTTAGGTAGGGATAATAAGGGTATTGTATCAAGAAATTAGATCACGTTCATGTGATATATCTATTTTTCCAAGGTATTTTGTTCAATAGAGGAATCATGATTGGGTATATAATATATTTGATGGGTATCCCAAATATTTTACTAATGGTATTTCTAGGTTACCTATTGAGAGAAAGAGACTAAATTCACTATCGATCAATATCATTGGATGAGTCCAATATCTTTTCTTTCATATCAGATTTCCAATATTAGAGAAAATATATCATTGAAATAATATAAAATTATAATGAAAATGGTTTCATTTTCAATAGTTTTTTACCAATGGTGGAAATGGTTCTCATTGAAAAATGACTGATTGAAGTGTCATCATTTTCAATGATAATAAAAATCCAATGAAAGTGACCATAGAAAGACAATCCCCATTAAATCATTTTTATAAATATATTGATTAAATTAGATTTGAGGAATCATTTTATATGATCAAAATCATCTCATGTATTATAAGATGATATCTGAGGAAGATAATATTTTTAAAATTGTATCATGATGTATGTATGAACATTATGAGTTCCCCAATTGGTCATTTCATTTTAAGAATTATTCTGTAATCATCCTGGAATTATTAAATTATATCATCCAAATATTAAAAACCCAACATTGATGTAGTGTTCATGTATTTAATTTCCGAATATGATAATATAAAGAAGTATCATGTGAACATTTAAAAATTTTATAAATTATATTGTTTGATAATCACCACTATGAAAAAAATTTAAATGTGCTAATTCTACATTCATTAAATGAAATAATTTGGTCATTTGTGGTTAAGAAATTGATTTTTTTTGGGACATGATAAAATAAATTGGTGATATATTTGGAATGACCAAAGGAAGTGTTGGATTCCAGATTTTGTTTGGATTTAAATTAATATATTATTTTAATTTTAGGGATTTTCAAAGATGGAAATCACCTTGATAGACGTAACATGAATGGGGGTGAATTTTTGGAGAGTGATAGTTTCTAGATTTCTTTTTATTGGTTGAATGAATGACTAATATCAATTCTTATATTGATTCGTAAAATGGACAAGGATAGATACACCATGTAATTTGATGTCAGAAGTTGGGATATATGGTTTTCATGATACAACATGTCCAATTTGGGTTTTCTATCCTTCAACTGGTACTCCTTTGTAAAATAAACTACTTACTCATGAATTGGAATTGGTTATCGTGATGTAATAATTTAAAACATAGAACCACTATGACTATTAGTGATTTTTAAAATTTATATATATCATAATAGCATAACAAACATTTTCTCCATGAATGCTACGATTAATAGATATAGATATTGGGTTGAGTGTCTTTGTAAATTTTATTTTTATCTATATTTTACACTTGTTAATGTTAACATTGTTTATAAAGCAATATTTGGAAAATTTATGACATAGGAAGTAAGTGAAATGATTAAATAAGGACATTTGATGAGTATATTTATTAGGAATCATAAATATTAAAATAAAAATTATAGTCAAGTATCAATGGGTAGTTTTCATGAAACACATTCCATGAATGATGTAGTTTATTATGAAATCTAATATTATCCATATTTTATCCACATATATGATATTACAAAAAGGTGGGTTACCTCATTTGATGAGACATGATCTCTCAACGGTTCATTAAGATTTAATATGGTGTTGGTGTTTTAACAGTATTTTAGGTGGGATATGTAAAAAATTGTCATTATTATAACTAGGATGCTCACCCATGTGACACAAAAGTGTTAAATTGCAATTTGTGTCAAATTATGTATCCATAAATAATGTGATTGATTGTATAGTTTTCATCCCATTACCTCACCTGTATAATGGTGAATTCCTGGATTCAAAATCAATTGGATTTTTCCACTTCCCATTTCAAAATGGACATTATTAAATATCTCCCAATGAATTTTTGTATTTTTTATGAAAAATTATATATTTTTTATTTAAAAATAAGTCATCATGACATCATGTCATGACATAGAACCGTCACAGGAAACATGGGATCACAAAGGTCAGAAAAATTGAAGGACAAGAGCGTCCCCAAGAGAGACGTCTACGCCACATGGGGGATGGGATCTGAGGGAGTTGAAATATGAGAGGGGAGATTCATAGGTCGCCTTGTAAGCCAAGAAATCCACCAGAATGTTACCCTCACACCATGTGTGTAGGATCTCAGTATCATGAGGGATGAGAGCCATGCACTTGATAATGAGATAAGTGATGTTACAAGATGGGGGTGACTCCTTTAAGGGATCCCCAGATGATTTCTAAGTCTATTTCCACAACGCAGAGAGGGATAGAATGAGATTGGAAAAGCATTAATCCAATGTGTATGGCCTTGGCTTCGGACACCAGAGAGTCACCCATCCTATGGTATGCATTAAGCACGAGGATCACTACACCCACATTCGACCTAACGGCCCATCCTCCCCTCCTGATTCCCTGGATGCAAGCCCCATCTATGTTGAGTTTGAGCCCATCTGGAGGAGGGAATCATTTGACCGAAAACCTAGGGGGAATGGGATGGAGGGTCAGGATGCCACAGCTTTTCATTGAAACGTCTAAGGGAAGGCACTGACTCGTGGTGTATATGGAGTGGACCCAGATCAGAGGTGAGCAGCCTAGTCCTAACACCCAACGCCCTGAGGGAGGGATGAGACACGTGGTGTCTTTCCTGATTGCGCACTCTCCAAACGCACCAAAATCCAATGACTATCATAATTTACCTCCCATAATCCATGTGTCTGTAGGGGGATCCGTGAAACTAGTGGTGGAATAACTCCTCAAAAGAAGAGGCCACCCATGGAAGGACCACAAAATCCTCTAGCACACTTCAAATATGGTTGGCCCTGTCACTGTGGAGGAAGACATGGATTGCGTATTCCTCCTTAAGGGATGAGCAACAGTGGAATCGTGAGGCTATAGGGATACATTTTTCTTTGATGGCCATTTATGAAAGAAGGGTGTTGTGCAAGACTCTCCAGATTAAAAAAACTGAATATGGGAGGGATATATTTTCCCAAGAGAGTACAGCCCCAGGGGTCCCTAGCCGGTTTCACAGTGGTGATCTTCCTATAATCCATTTCTGAAAATCTACCTGATGGAGAGCACCTAAAAATGAACCTTTCCAGAGCTCCATCGATGTAGATTTTGAAGAAACGGTCTTCATTGGCATGGATCAGCAGAGCCCTAATGAATGTGAGATGGAGGGAATCCACACTGACTGATAAACCGGAAGCTGGGTAGCCCAGGAATGTAAGGAGACCTCCACCTATGTTTCATTCCCAGAAATTGACCTTACCCTTCCCAAGAATCAAATGAGAGTTGTGACAGAGAGAGGGTAGCTGATCACGAATAGAACTCCAGAGAGGGGGCGTCCTACTGTTTTCCCTCCGGTCGAAGTTATACATCCCTCTAACGAAGTTTTCCCATAAAGACTGACACTCAATAACCTCCCAAGCTAGTTTACCTAGATGAAGAAACATAGAATCATCCATGATTCTCACATTAATGACTCCATGATCCAGGGGTATGACCTACTTATTCCAAGAGGCCCATCTGAAATTTCCATCACCACGAACATCCGAGATAAATGAGTTAAAATAGGACTCCAGTAGTTTGAGGATAGTCCATGGAACCTTAATCATAGACACGATGTGCATCGTAATAGAGGACAAAATGAAATTTATCAGAGTGATCCTACTCCCAAAGGAGTGAAACTACTACTTCTAGTTAATGATGCGGTTTATGAACCTGCTAGATATCTCCTCGAAGAAGTGGACCTATATCCACCATCGGGTAAGGGGAGACCCAAGTTAGGTAAAGGGAAATATTTTCTCATCAATTCCAAAAATGTTTTCAATGGAGCACCTGCAACTACTTGGGAAACTCCAAGGAAGGAATATTCCACTTTTTCCTGGTTGTTATATTGTTCGCTCCATTTGGCTTAAGCTTCCATGATCTTCACGAAACCGTTGAGGGAGGGGTTCCTCCCATTTATGAATAATATCAGGTCATCTGTGAAAACATGGTCGGAGACACTAGGGACGTGAAAACCACAGTGAAAGGGCCGAATATCACATTGCTTCATGGATAGGGAGAAGTGACTACTAAAGCGTCTTTGGCAAAACGAAATGGTTCAGGGAGAGAGGGTCCCTCTGATGTAACCCCCTGACCAACATGATGAAGAAACACTAATTCCAAGCAAAAAATAATGTTAATCTAGGCTGAGTTGTCGAAACGGAAGTAGATATCAATAGCAGCCTCAGAGAACCCCACACACCTCATGGTACAGGTGATAAAATTCCACTCTAGACAGTCATAGGCTTTTTCCATGGCATGCTTAATGATTAAATTTGGACTTATAGCCTTTTTATTTATGTTTCTAACAATCTCTTGGGAAACCCCAATATCCCCTTAGATTGATCTCCCCGTGATAAAATAAAGTTGTTCCTCAGAGATCCACAGATTAGTGAAATATCTATGCTTTTTGTTAATGATAATATCTAGAACCTTGTATGAAAATCTACACAAGCCAATGGGCCTGTATTATGAGATAGAGGAAGGGGAGCTGACCATGGGGATCAAAAGCATGGTGGCTGCACTGGCAATCCATCGGAGAGAGTCACCTCTGAAAAACGTTGGATGACCTTAGAGTGGTATTTATTTATGATGTTCCAGGAGGAAATGAAAAAGGGACCCAGAAACCCATCAAGGCCAGGAGCGATGTCGGGGTTGAGAAGATTCTATGTTCCCCATATTTACTTCTTATTCGATATATATCTATGAGTATAATTTTCTTGATTGGAAATGTTGTGTGGGATTGAGACAAAGATCTCTACCTTCCCGGAGGGTCAGCCATCCTAGATGCAGGGGATAGGATCCCAAAAGTGTTTTTTAGGTGGGAACAAACCATACCGCCATGTACCACTGGGTCACTGGTAATAGGTCTGTCCTTAAGCCTGATTTTGGGCATGTGAGCCGATACTTCTCCTTCAGACTGGCGTGGAAGTAAGCAGTGTTCTGATCCCCTCTCTCAGCTAGGAGACATTGGCACTTTCGCAGATATGCCGCTCCTATTCCAGAATGATCTCATTGATTCATTGTTTCTTGATGTAATGGGTGTAAAAGTCATTTTCATCCCATTGATCATCCAAGGAAACATCAATACCCTCGAAGTATTTGGAAATTTCATCTTTGTCTGAATGGTTAAGTTAATGGTAGGAGGAACAAACTAGAAGAGCATATTTCAAACGTTGAAGTTTCATGTAAATCCCCACCCATTTGCATTGTTTCCAAAGAGATTTATTGGAATGATTGACTATATCCATAATTCTCGGGTTATGAGTCCATGCTTTAGAGAAAGAGAACCAGCTCGATCTCGGTGGGCCCCATCTCATGAGAAGAAGGAATAGGGAGTGGTCCGACAGCGCCCAGACGAAGTGAGAGACCTTAGTTAACCAAATGATTTTTCATTATCATGTATTACTATTAATGTATGAATAATAGTAATTGGGAAATAATTTATCACAGAAAAAATAGACCCACATTGTTCTTATAAAATAGAATCCCATAGTCGATGATATTTGACACTTATATTTCTGAAAAATTATTATTATTTCTGTAGTACTATCAGCTATATTATCCAATCAAGGATAAATTTTTACCGTAGTGTATTTTAGGCTCTTCATAGTGTAATGGGCCCTCAGTTGATGTTAAGAAATATCATTAATCCAAATGAAGGATTTCCAGAAATATTCATCATTTTAATTCATGAAATAATAACCTATGATTGTATTTTAAAATTTGATTTTCATGGTAAATTATTATATCATTAATTTTTTCCTTATCATAATAGATACTAATAATTAACTTGTATTGATTATTTTAATGTGCTCTATAGATGTAATTTCTAGTCCCTACTATATTTCATAGAAATTATGTAATTATCTCAAATAAGATCAATCATTATTAAATAGATAAGTATAAAAATTTAGTTAATTTATAAACCATTATGAATCAATCAAACTATTTAAAAACAAATTACTGATCATTGACATCATTCGATAGAATTTTTAGTTGATGATTGAGTGTTTTTAAAATTCTCTATTTTTAGTACATCGACGATAATTCAAGCAAGGAGAATTAATGCCACATTATGCAAAAAAATATTGATAGTGAACAATGCTATGAAAGATTAATAATTATTATCTTTTCTATCATATGGGAAAGAAATTTTTATGGTGGAGATAAGTGTGACACCCACAATGTAATGGGATAGAGACAATTTCACGTATTTATTTTATTCTTTTAAATTTTATATTCTATAAATATAAATCATGAAAAAACTAATTACAATGCATTATACAATGCTAGAACAAACGCAGTGATAACTGGGAAAACAAACCATGTAAGTGGATGGTTAATAATATAATCCTATACATGGTTGTAACATGGATTCCATAACTATGTATAAAATTATTGTAGTATTCCAATACTTATATTTTTTACATTGAAAAATTTAATTAAAAAAATTCATATGGTTTGTCCTTATTTAACCAGATTTAACATAGATGACACTAGGTGGAAACAAATCTGACTCCTCTTCTCTTTACCACCATTTCTTCTTCTCATATCAATCTCAAGAAATGTATAAATGAAAAACCATAAAATTTTATTTTTACTCAAATATTCATCCAATAAAATCTACTCCCATATTCTACCATTTTCATGACACAAAATTAAGATGTTATCAAAGTTATGTGCTTTTCTAATCAAGTGTTTCTTGATTATTAGGGCTCATTAAGGGTCCCTTTTCTGTTTATCTCTCAGTAATCTAAGAGGTTGAATATATTTCAATAGATATAAGTAAGAAATTATATACATATTTTTTATCATGAAATATTTATACTTCTTGTGTAATTTAAATTGTACCATGTAACAATATAATTTATCTGTATAGTCTTTGGCCCAAATATAACTTTCTTTCTTAATTTTGTTTTCATTTTTCATTATATAATAAGTTTTCCAAGGTTTTTAAATGTTATAGTTTACCAATTTTGTTATATTGCTGATTTTTTAAATAAAATAAAAAAATTCACGATTGGTTTAAATATAATTATTAATAACTTTTGAAATTTTATTGTTTTTAATGATTTATATTTTTAATAATTTCTGGTTTATGTTTTATGGATAACAACAAATACTTATGTATTAGGTTGGTAATAAATGATGGGTGATATATGAGGTATGAATCCACTTTGGATTATTTCCATATCCCTGACTTCATACTCCCATTAGGCTTTCCAAATGATTAGGTTATATGGTAAATTCAAGGACTATTCTTGTCGGTTCACACTTGAGGTAGATAGGTGGTTCCATTAGGGAGGTCATATATTATCCCTTTAAACACAATTTTCACATACAATTTTATTCATATTCATTTCCAAGTATATTTTAAATTAATTTTCCTATTTATTGTTGATCTATGTTTATTATATATATCTTCACAGTTATTTTCATTATGTTTACACAATGTTTTTAACACACTAGTTTGTAATGAAAATTTATTTTTTTGGATTTTCCTTATATATTTTTTTCAAAAACATATTATGTAAATTATAATTGATAATATAATTTTCATATTTAACAATAAAATAAATAACATTGAATAATTTTTTTCTTGGTTTTTGATGATTTCAATAACAATATATATACAAGTTCGTGTTTTTATAAATCTTATTATATCAGATATATGTAATTCAAAGGGAGTCAAACCCTATAGTGATGTACTATAGGTTATGTCTTCATATTTCATTGAAATTGTGATTGGTTGGTGACTATATGTCACATGTATTTTTTTCCTTTTTAATTTTATGTAATATTTTGTTTATTATATGAATTTTTTGTATTGGGTAAAATAATCTATCCATGTTTTGGCTATATTAAATATATTTATATATATTAAATTTCATGTTTCAAATTAAAATTCCGCAATTTAGTTTTGTTGTTGTTTTTTTCAATTTATCCATGTTAAACCATTTGGTTATATTTTAATTTTTAAATTATTTATTTTCTTGGTATATGTGTCCAACATTTGGATATTTGTTTTCTATATTACTTGTTTTAAAACATTGCATAAATTATAATATTGAAATAATAAAATGATTAACAATTTTTATTTATTGATACCCTTGATTATATTTTCTTGCCCATGGTGATTGTGAAAATTATTTCATCTATATCGAGTGTTAACTAGAATGATGTGTTATGTCAAAATGGCTAAATAAATGTCCACCATTGTAATTTTTTGAAATAATTATTCATACAACACTATAATTTCATGTTGAGATATATAATAACTGATTTAACATTCCAATGAAAATTTAACAACACAATTTCATCGATATGATCTCTTTATTTTTTTACTGTTTAGAATGGTTATAGTTTAAAATTTATAAATTTAACCACTAATAGCCCAAAAATACACATTACCTCTATGTAAAATTTACCATGTTTTAATTCAATGATCAAGTGATAAATACATTCTATAATTATGCTAAAAATATATTTATATTTCTTCATGAGGTGTTATCCTTATTCTAAATTACATATAAATATTTTATACCACGAAAAATTAATAATCTTTGTCAAATCTATTTATTTCAATAGAGGAGTTGTGACATTTTGATCAACTTTTAATTTATTCCCATTTTTATTTGGGATACAATATTTCATGAGTGATAATTTTTTTTTAAAAAAAATTTATTAATCATGGTAATAAATTTTATGATATTGTATAGTTTTTTTGAATGAAAAATTTAGTTTCTTTTGTCAATGTGATTTCTATTATGATATCTAATTTTATATTTAATTCTATAAATTATTTTATTTAATAGATTATTATAATTCATTCAATGGGTGATTTTCCAATATATAAATCATAATCAATTTGATGTATTATTAACTAATTTTATGTATTATTTCATATAAAATCATTATATGGAAATACTTATGTCATGTATACTATTATAGAAATGTATATTTCATTATTAAAAATATTAAAGAAAAATAAAAAATATGTAATAGGGAAAGTATTGTCATTATTATCCTCTAATAATTTATGAAAACCATTTACATTATTCATCATTATATCCCTTAAATACAAGGAAAATATTTTTATGATATACAAATTTCATTACTATGATTATTTTTGACCCAATTATTTTTAGTTTTATAGGATTAAAATGATATAGCCGAGCTAGGGAAGATTCTTTTTCATTTTTTTAATTGTATAAAGGTAATTATAAATGGAAAATATGAATAGATATAATTGTAAATTTTAGAAATGGTTAAAAATTTTCTATTATTAAATTTTCATGTTTATCTAATAAAAATATTGAAATAATATATAAAATATATTTTAATGAATTAGACAACATTACATTGCATTAATTTCATGATTTATAAGTCCAAAATTAAAAAATGTGTTGAATGTAATATAGTGATGTTTGATTTTATCAAAATATGGAAACAAAATAAGCTTTTCCATATCATAAAAGAAAAATAATTGTTTATTTTATAAACCTATGATTTCAAAAACGAAGAAAATCCAAAATAAATTGAGTTTTGGAAATTAGTGGATGATATATTCATTCATCTAAGAAATGGATCTAAATTTCTTGATTTGTAACACTTCATTGAATTTTTTTGAAATGGGTATAGGCCCAAGGGGTCTCTAGGGTTCCCCGTTGTGTTTCAAGAGTGTCTATCTATGAAATCGTATGGTTTGTGTGGTCTAAAACAGGAACACTATTTGGCTGAAACCATGCAGCTTCCAACAACAAACTACATGGTTATAGAAGTGATGTATAAATTTCCCACACTGGATATTCATTGATTATGTGAACAATGTTCCTATCCCATTCAATTACATCCACATAGGATGTCACCTCACACTATTCATCGTAATGTATTTACATAGTTAGTCCAAACCGAGAGACAAAACATAGAGAAAAAATAATGTGAAGTGGTTTTCTAAGGTAATTGGTGTCTCAAAGTTGGTGGAATATTTTTCCAAACCATGAAAGGATTATTTGGGTTGAAATTAATATTTTTCCTATATTGTGGACATGTTATCATTTTTTTCAATCATTCTTCTCCCACATGTGTCTCCTCCATTCATGTTGTGCTATCTTCTTTTAATTTTCAAGGCATCCTGATACCTCCTCCATCCATTGTAATATTAGATAAAAAATAGTCCTTATAGGTCTTCATAGTTATTCTCTTGATTCTATTGTTATCATTGATTGTTTAATATTCTATTGAAAATGTTATGAAGGTGCAAGCTAATTTTCAGAATATTCATGCTAATGGTATAGTTCATAGATTCTATATGAATAGGACTGAATCATACCATGATATTAGATGATTAATACATCATAAGCGTAAGATATGTGGAATAAGAGTTATTCAAAAATGTTTGTTCAATTTATAAATTTCTACATTATTTCACATTATCTGTTATTCAACTCTTTTAACACCACATAAGAAAACAAATAGATATGGAAGGGAGACAGAGGTGTTGACAACATTAATGTTTTAGGACTTCCTTGATAAAGAATATAGAGGTTCCAACTACATTGATGTTCAAGGGCTTGTAGGGATACCAAGACAGACTCTCATATTGTTATCGAGGGCATACCCAGGTGTGGGTAAGATAGACTTTCTTCAGAATATAAATCAAGGGTCCTCTATCCGAGGTTATATGATACCCTACACCTTGGGATAAAATATTTCATACTTGTTACTTGTATTGTTCCATGTTTTTTTTCACTGCATTTTTATTAATAAGGAAAGTATAACTATCTTAAACTTTGTTGTGCTTGAATACTCTGATTAATAAGTTTCAATACTCTATAAGGTAGAATCTTTGTCCTTTAAACTATTCTTATGTATCATTTCCGAAACCATATTTCCCAAATCAACATGTTTGTAGGACTATGAGGTGTTGTAAATTTACCTTGTTTGACATTTTTAAAAAATTAGAAGGTTTATACAATCTTTAAAAGTTCCAAAGGAATTTTTTTTAAAAAATAATTCACACCCCTTCTTTTATATTGACCATCTACATCATTTTTTCGATCCTACAATATCTTGATTTCATTTATCTATACAATAATCTAATATTATTATTGTAAATTTATAGGATTTAATTTTCAATTAGAATCCAAGAAATATTTTATCTCTGGAATCACAATAATTGTCATGATTTTCTTCTTTGTTTCCGATGAAACATTTACATCCAATAATAAGAAATATAATTTAGTGACAGATTCAATCATCCATTATATCAAATGTTTTCTTATCCTCTTTTAGACTCATCACTTTTTTATTTTGAGTGTACCCTTAAACTTGAACATACTCATTCCAACAATGATAAGAAACACAATTCTCAATTATCATTATTTTGGAAATATTATTCACCTATCAATTTCTTTGTTCAACATCCCCATTTTATGGAGGTGTTCCCACTAATGGAACTATATTCTCCATAACATGTTTTTTCAGGTTATTTTCACATTCAATGGTTGTGTACTCTATTCCATTCTCATATTATGATATCTTGTCTGGGCAGAGAGCTTCATTCTCATCTTTTCAAAGATATATATTCATTTACACCATCACTTCTAAATTATTCTTCCTAGAAATCATACATGAACTTATAAAATAATAAATAATAATAACAATATGGTATCTCTCACCATATGTTCCAACAATATTCATTAGACCACCCAAATTTGTGTTGACAAGATAAACCATATTTTATCCCCCTTAGTTCCTTGAATGATAAGAATTTCATTCTATCCATTCTCATATTAAACCATCACATGTATTATTTGTATCATCATATAGGATGGGAATGTCTACAATATCATTTATGATGGATATTAATTCAAAGTGTTGTAGATAAAGATGACTCAACATCTAGTGACAGAAGTTTTTATCCTCATTAATTGTTAAGAAAATGGTTTTTTTCATTAGTATGTATTTGGTATAAATTAATATTTTTATCAATCATTTAATGATATAATTACCTTCTTTAAATTTATGGATCACCCTTTGCGGTAAATCTCACTACCAGTTTTGGGTCACATTGTTGAATCAATATTATGAAATTATGATAAACGCCTTCCAGATAGAGAACATATTTTTTATTATTTGGGAATTTTCTATTTTTTTTGTTTCCACTACCATTTTCCTTTAGGACACCATTAATTTTGAATATCACTGTTCCATAAACACTTTAATTTATATTTATAAATAAATTACCATTTTTTTCCACATGGGTTTCATATATATTAGCCATAATTACAATTATACCGTTCTTTTTAGCTTTGGGAGAAATATTTTATTGGTTTCCCTTCTTAATAATATTCTTTTACTTACACGAGATACCTGATTGAGTGGAGGTATAAGATGACCAGTCCTATGTATTTTCCACAAGAATTGTTTAATAAAAAAAATATTCTTGTACTATATGAAATACTTATTTTGAATATAATTTTTTATTGATTGACTCAAATCGAATTTTCTCTGAGTTCTATAATTATTGTCTATAACATTACTCTACCCAAAATCAATATATTTATGTGAAATGATAGAATAGTGAAAACAATTGTAAGAAATTATTACAAAAATATAAGGAACGATATTATCTAATTATCATTTCTCGGCTGACAGGTTCCTCCTCATTTAGATAACCCCTAGCCTCTATATATAAATACATAGTGTGTCCTATATATCAAAAATTTGAAAATTCATAAGGAGAAATATATTCTCACATCCATTACTCTACATGTCCCCTTCTTGTGAATATGTATTCGATCATCAATCATCTCTAGATAATTAAGGATTATTTTCATCCCTCCTTTGTATCTGGTTAGAAGCTATCTCTATTAAGACATTATGCATCTGTTTAATATGTCCATCATTGAAAATATTCTGATCATGGATAATGTAATTTCAAGGAATTGATTTTTAAATGTTACAAAAAAAATTATTTCTACCAAAAAAAATATATTATTGATCATTCAATGATTTCACAACTCCTATGGAACCATATTTAACTGCATAAAAAATATCATCACATGGAAACTTTCTGAAGCATAATTACTTATTATTTTTCCTTCATTCTTATTCGGTTTTCAATTTAATCCTTATAAAGATAATTTATTAATGAAGTCACTGAACTATAATTTCTTATTCCACCAATATCAAAGTGAGATTATTGACAACATTTTAAAATTGATGAATACTTAGTTTCAACTCTATAAACTCTTCTATGATTTAATGTTTCTAATATATTCTTATTCATTTCCATAGATTAAATCAATATCTATTTCATATAGATATATATACCCCGATGACTCCTTTAATATAGTTCAAATATCAATATTTTTATTTCATTGAATGTCAATATAATTAAGAGAACCCTCAATTTCTACCATAATATCAAAAACATCACTCAAATAATTTACTTCATCCATTAGAGGTTGTACCTTTTTACTATTCCCATGATGGAATCATTGACATAGTATTTAAACTCTAGTCCTTAATCCTCCAAAAAAACAGTATCATCAATTTCCTCTTTGAAAAAAAAATGTAATCCTCTATAAATATTATCATTATTCAGTGTGTCCATTCTAAAAGAACCTCCTCCAAGGCCTTCACTTTCTTTATTCATAAATTTTTACATCATCAACATTAATTGGGAACCAAGAAATGGGGAACTCTAAATTACCACACACAAAAATGATAATGAAATTTTTCCTTCAAATACCCCTTTTCAGCAAATGAATTTTCAATCCAAAATAGTACATTTTTAATAATCCACATTATCTTTATCATCACTATCATTCTAAATTTAATATTTTCATGATCATCTAAATTTAAATTCCCATATTAATTAAATTGTCATATTTTCTAGTTTGACCCTCATTTCATAAGCCACTATACTACTTAGAAGATCCTTTAGGTAAATCATAGATAGATCCCTTTCATTAAGGGTGGACACTTTTGATTATATAGAGGGGGAATCCATATCAATATTTTTTCGCAAAATGTCAATATCATTATTTCTATCCCCATATCATTGAATTACTCCATATATATCAGTAATTTTATTGAAGAGACTATTTTAATTTTTATATTGTTGAATTTTTATATCATCAATATTATTGTGAAAAAGTTGTTTTTCCCACTTTTATATTTTTAAAACCTTCGAATATAATTTATATTTTCTCAAAAATTAATTGGATTTAGAAAATCTCATAAAATTTGAATAGACATGATATATAGTGATAATGTAAAAATGTCATGAACTTTTTCTTTTAAATCAATCATTTTATTATATGTTGTAATCATATAAATAAATGAAAAATCACGGAAGGACTAATGAATTTCGTCATAGAGGAAATCAATCCCATGAGATTAGAGATATAATTATATTCCACTAAATATTGAATTGGATTCCTTATAAAAATGGTAGCACCCATAATATTCAATGAAATATCTATAAAAAATAACAAACAAATTTAATATTAACTCTATTTACCCTCAAATAACACTTGTAATACCATGGAACATCCTGAGATTTGTGGGGTGAACGAGGTTGTTAATTTTTTTTAATGATATAGATCAATTATAAATATTTCTAAGATACATTTAGACCTTATTGATTGAATCATTCAATTATCAAACAACCATAGGGATTAATTGAAAAAATGAAATATTAGTTTCTTTTAGTTCACCACTATTGGCTAGTCTAAGGAGCATAGAATGACAGTTTGTTTATCATACCTGAATGCACTAATAGTAACTAAATTTTGTTGATAAATTTTGATAATACATGGCCACTCAATGTCTAAAAAAAATATTTACACAAATTCTAGGGATAGAAAAACTATATCCCTATGATCACTACCATCGACACACCCATGTTCACTACATTTGGAGAAGCCTTTCTATATTAATCGACTTGAAGCATAATTCTATATTAGAGAATGTGTTTTTTTATTTTAGGTATAATATTATGTTTAAATATATTCTATATACATTTAACAGGTTCATGTATACTCACTTATGAAACTTCCATGAATCACCCTTTCTCAGAACATCCCATTTTATTCCAAAGAAAAACTAAATTTAGTAAAAAAAATGATGTTTCAAAACTCCAAAAGTTCATGAAAATAACATCAATCTTGAAAAACCTAAATATCATGAATGTATAAAAATGTAGTAGAATCCTTCATAAAATCTTGTAGCATCAATTAATTATCAAAATTGTATTTTTTTTAATAGTTTTTTGGCGAAAAGATCCTTAATCACATAAGAATTATGTTCACATAAAATCATCATGGAAACAGATAAATTAGACCATCTACAAAACAAATCTGACCCCAATATGATAATAAGACACAGATTTGTCGACATTTCTTCCCCTTAAAAAATCATTCAATCTCACAATATTAATTTCATGAAACTATTATATCATGTTCAAGTAACTCCCTTTCCTCAAGTAACATACATGGAAATTTTAAAATCACTACACATCTAATAATCACTGAAATTATCATATCTCATTCACACATCATCTATAATTCAAAAAAAAAAATTTAATGGATTTTCACCCTGTCATGAGACCAAACATTCCCGATGTACATACCATTGTGATATTTTTCAAAATAAGTAGTGGAAATGTGTATTTCATGAAACATGTCCCATTCTATAGACTTTGAAAAAAAATAACTGGAAAACACTATGATATAATTTCACCTTTAACATTAAATCACCTACATCATATTATCAGATGGATTGAAAACATTTTGATCAACCCTATAGAGACTAGAACAAATACAATATTATTCCATATATGAAAAACCATTGGTAAAAATATAATTTCAATATAATGATTTTGAAAATATTCTATTTGGGGAACTATTAATAATTCAGAAAATGAATAAGAGAGGGAAAAAGGGAGAGAAAAGTGTGACAAGTTCCTACATATTCAGATATTCATTTCGATTTATGAACTTATAACTATTTAAGAAGATGGAAGATTATGTTTATAATATATGGATAAAATATACTATCAATGTATTGAAGAAAAAGAAAGAAAATGAGCCCAAGACACTCAATGTTATACAGGTTGAGATGATGAAATAGAGGAAGGACTTCACATTTTATTTATTATATTATTTACTATGTGATGCATTTAAATGATTGATAAGATGCAAGTTTGATGAATATCATATGAGATTGAGTTGGAGTTAAAACTTATACGTGATATGGTTTGTTAGAATATATATGGTGTCTATTTGGAACCATGGACCATGTTTTATGTTATTATTATAACAAATTAATTGTATTTGAAAATGTATTATTGGGAAAAATGATTTCAAATCATATTGATTTAGTGCCACCCAGAATAGATTATGGTCTACTTTAGTAGTAATAAAATTAAAACTTCTGTATACATGGTTATATGTCGATCAAATTGGGTGAATCTTGGAATAATAATAGGTCCCAATTTAACTATGTGACATCAATGAAAAGTTGTTATCTCTATTGATTTTTTCTAAATTCTATTCACATTGATAATTAGTTTTAGTGTATAATGAATTGTGGACTCACAAAGACTAATTCAATTCACATGGTTGTATAGTGGATAAAAAAATATATAGATGAGAATAATAAACAAAAAATATATCATGTTTTCTTCATTAGATACAAAAAATTAAAAAATACTACATTCCATCCTATTTATTCATTCTTAAATAAATTTTGCTGTTTCTGATTGTGGACTAATAGGAAGAACAACTTTTATCATAAAAGATAATATAGGTATACATTCAAAAGGTGGATAAATTATCATGTCAAAATATTACAAATATATATATGAAATCATATTAGATGAGTATTCTATTTATATCATTAAAATACATGAAAGAAAGAAAAGGTTTTTTTGGAATCATGGATACATAAATAATAGGTATATAAAATATCTATATGATCTCCATTGTAGCTCATCACTACGAGGAACCCTCTTAGACATATCAAATATAGAACTATTCTTTATATCCCAAATAAAAAGTAACATAATACTAGTTGAGTCATATGATTACTGTAGGAAAGTAAGGGAGTTTTATATTAAATATGATATATAATAATATCATGAGAAGAAAGATGTAGGAATAAGGGATTACATTTTATAAACTCATGAAAAAAAATATGAGATGTTTATAATACATTAATAATAAAGTAATCAATGGAAATGATCCATAATAGAATACCAAATCCAAAATATACATACTATTGTGTTTTAATAGGCCTTTTTAACAAACCATCCATATAAGGACGATAAGAAGTAATGAAATAAAACATTTTTTCTAAATCTTGTTGAATACTTCATCAGATTGAATATTATTTTTTAGAATATTAATCTTTACCACTTTCTTAATTTATGTCATTGAAATCTAAAAATGAGATAAATAGTATCTGATTGTAATTTAATGTGCTAAAATTATATGTAAATCAACTACAAATCAAATAACATTATGACCATCATATCTTTTTGGGATTTTAATGACAATATCCATAGTGATGTTTTCCCAATAATATTATAATATGGGTAGTGGTTGTAACATCCATATAGAATCCTATCATCCAGGCTTCAATTTTTGAAATATCAAAAAAATATAATACATACTCTATAATATATAATGTTTTGTTATCGAACTAGAAATACACATTCAGGTCTCTACATATCATCCACATACTATATTTATAAAGAATAATGATCTTTGATATTCTTCCAGATTCCTCTTCGTCATGACATGTATTTCCATAATACATGTTTAGTTACTTATCCTTAATATTCCTTCCCAATAAATTCTTATCTTAGGATCATTTCATAACTTTCATTAATTCATTACATCATGATTTTGAACCTATTTTATCATCACATGGATTGATGGATGAGGAATCACATAAAGAAGAAAATATTTTTATCCAGCCTTGATGATTTAAAAGACAATATTTTTAAAATCCATAACAATTTATTTATTTGATCCCAATCATAGGTAATATATCATGATATTTTCCACTCAATGAATGAAAACTATTTTCACATTCCTTGGGTTGTACTATATTGATTATTTATAATATTTTTTCAAATAAAACCCTTTTCTATAGAAGGTATTCAAATATTTCATGGTGAATATTTATTGTACAAAATCCAGTATATATGTCACACAAAATTCTCCAATGAAAATTCATCCTATAATTTATTCAAATAATAACTCTGTTAACCTGAAATCGTGATACATTTAATTTTTCATGTGAACTGTCAATTAGAATGGGTCCTAAACTATCACTCATCATTATTCATAAGAAAAATTTATATCCCATTCTTTAATGAGTGAAAATAATTCAAAAATCACTCTCTATTTTAGGTTACTAATGTAAGAAGTTCACTACAAATCCTTCTATTCAATTAAATAAATTTTATTCACATTCATCATTGAAATGGATCATAAAAGCATTTTTGGTTAACCTTGTGTAAAATCCAATGATTTTTTTGTAATTATATTTTTACTCAATTATATTTATTTAATAGAATGTGTTGTACAAAAAAAATTTAAATGACCTGAAAAATATTATTTAAATGATATATATCTATTATAACATTTATATTAAATTGGAATGAAAATATATGTATACAAATTTCATGAAAAAAATATAAAATTCCTACTCAATATTAATTCATTTTTAAGTACAATGAATATAATAAGATAAATTTTTCTAAAGTTGTTATATTGTTAAAAATATGTTTTCATCAAAAATGATTTTTTCATCTTTTTATTAGTGAATATTATCATAGAAAAGTAATAAAAAATTAATATTCTAAATTACTATGATTTTTAAACCATAAATACAATATTTTCCTAAAAATAATTTTTAATTTTTATTGTATATAATTATTTTTCATTGAATAGAGAAAATAATTATTTTTATTGAAATGTTTATTTTCTTATTAATGTTTTATGAATACAAATTCTTGATTTTAATTTATTTAATATTTTAATTTTTTAATTTTGATTTAAAATTAGATAATATTTTATTTGAGGTTTATTATATAAAAGATTTTTTATAAAAACATTTCAAATTTAAATTTTAATTGTTATGATAAAACTATTTTTCATTGCAGTTTGTATGTTTTTTAAATTAAATTATGGAACTTATATTTTCAGAATTTAGAAAAATGGGTTTCATTTATAGAATTAATGTGTCAAAATTTAGTATGTAGGTCACTGTTTTTAAAATATTAATTGTAACCTTAAAAGTTTTTATTACCATGGAAATTGATAATTTATTTAATTTAGGATAAAAAAATTAATAAGAACAAATACATTTACCCAAAACATATATAGATATTATTGGATAAATTTAACTCACTTGTTAGATCATATGATTCAAACTAGGGTTTTTAACGCATACTTGTACAAGAAAATGATATATATTTTATTTAAAATAAAAATAACAAAATGTCATTATCATTGACATAAATATATTTTATGGGTCACAATTGGGAAAATTAATTTATGAATGAATATAATATTCCATTTCTAAATAATTAAACATTGTTTTATGGTATAAAATTGTCTATGAATTTTGGGGCTACTTAGATGAGATTATGTCCTTTATAGAATTATTTTTAACGAAATGTAAATGATGTCACATACATATTTTTAATACGAATAACATTTTTAATGGTCTATTTATAAGATATATATAAAAATAAATATTATTTTTACATATAGATAATTTAATATATACCATGGTAATTATTTTTAAATTTCACTAAAGAAATAATTTACTCAAATGTTAACAAAATCATGTTACATTATCCATAAAAAGTTGATACAATCAAATAAATGATATTAAAATTTTAATATAAATATATTTTTATATAATTAATACCATACAATAATTTTTTATTTTTTTTATAAATTATTGATGTATTAAATTATAAGGTATGATGTTATTATTGTACTGATTTTATTAAATTCAATGTAATGAATATTTCTAAATTTACAATAAGGATAATTTAGAAATATAATATTTTATTATATAACCTAAATATCTTAAAAAATTAAATTAATCACAATTGGGGTAATTTATGAAGGAAATTTCATCCCATGATCATTTATGTGATGTTTTGAAGAATTTTCCTCACAAATATTCTTATTATTTTTTAATATTTTCTGAATTTTCAGAAGTTCCCCTCACCAAAATTATATAAAGGGAACCCCTTCCCTCACTCCATTTCACTACATTATGTCTTATATATTTTTAAATATATGAAAAATTATCTTCTACACTTCTGTAGACACATTATAGAGGTTTTTTTCTTGCCTAAAAGACCAACCCTATACACCTTTATAGAAGATGTAAAGTAGTCGTTTCAAAGAAGAGGTAATCACAATAACTGATAAATTATGTTCATAATCATATATACCTAAATTAATATATATTATATCTAATAAAAAAATCATCATCATAAATATTCTTAAATGTTAATATGATTATGAACAACCAATTATTAACCCCCTTTCCCATCAAACAAGAAGTTAATGTATTACTCGTGATAACGTATAAATTACCGTCTCCATGTAGTAATAAAAATAATTTTTCATCATAATGTTTCCATAATGAGTATTATTTTTTTGATTATTTATTATATGTTATATTGAAAATATAATTTTTCATTTTTAGTGATAATTTCATTTCTACCATAATATCATCTATTATTTTTGGAAATGATTTTTTCGCTCATGTGTTTGTACCGACTACCATATCCATGATTCAAAGTGATTTATTTGTTCTTTTATATTTTTAATTAATGGTAATAATGATTCATTATATGAATATAAATCATATATAAAAAATAATAATGTCTTTGGAACGGTTTATTATTAATTACGTTTCACTTTTATCCATCTTCCGAAAAATGGATACAACATTCATGGATATGAATGACATATCATTTCCATGAATGGGGTAATTAAATTTTTTTTCTACACATTTAATAAATGAATATATATATTAAAAAATAATATATTTTTTATAATATGAATAATATTATAGAAATTATGGGACCATGATCAAATTATATGTACTGGGATAGCCGAACTGAAACATGATTCGATAATGAATAAATATCACCAGGAAAAATTATTTTAATAAAAAATTAAAACTAACCATTGATAAGAAGTTAGAAATTAATCACTCTTGGTTTTATAGATATAGGGTTCTTTAATACATTTATAAAAAATCCATATTTATTAAAACATATGTTTTAACATGTATAAGGAAAATGGAGACATGAGATACAAAATTTTAATCGCACTGTTATTTCTATGGGATAGATGACTTATACACTACATGATTATTTTTTCAGATGTATAAAGATCCCATTAATTTTATTATGAGACTTATACTCAAACATATGGAATTTACATATTTTTCTATGTTTAATTAATTCATGGTACATACAATTCATTTGACACTAGGATAATAAGGGTTTATTTCTTGATCGCATCATTATTGGATATAGTTTAGGTTCGAGAGTATACTATGGATTATTTATTATACATGCTAATGTTTTTGAAATGTGTCTAATTTATTTTTAATATCCTCCAATGATTTTTATGGACATTTTACCCATTTTTTACTTTTTATAAAAAATTAAATTGATTCTTTTTATCCTTTTATAAAGAGGTATTTTAGGATTTTCACTAAAAAAGTGTGAATGTAATGTTTTTAAAAATTATATAACATACTTTTAATTTCCCACCTTCATTGAACCATAATGATTTGATTCTTTATTTTAATGATTGAAATTTTATTTTTCAAAAAAATTGTATTACATTATGAATGTATGGATTTGAAAAATGATTTCAAAACAGAAAGCGTATTTTAATCCGGAATTATTTCTAGTGATATATCAAAATAATTTTTTTATATAAGGTAAAATTATTTTATGATTCATATTTTTTACTGGGGATGTGATTAAAGTATTCCATCATTATTAAATTACTATATTTTTAATTTTTATGAATACAATATGTTCAGGAAACACATTACCTTTTTAAATGGGTTATACAAAGAGGAAAGTCATTTCTTTTCAAGAATTCCAATATTATGAATGTTTTATGGTCTTATATCACATGTATGTGTGATTTTAATTATTCTATGTGTTAAAAATATATATGCCTTTAATGGATTATTAAATTATGGATAACTCATGTGTTAAACTTTTATACATGAACCTAATAACATGATAATAATTTTTTCCATAAACCTAATTCACATGTTCCCAATGTTATTAATGACCATATATAGATGTTTACAATGTTATCATGGATCAATATTTAATGTTCATAATATTGTATGTGTACCTTGTTTCTTGTCCAAAATTTTATGAAAGTTCTTAATTTCACGTCCTTTCTCAATGAGTAAACCTATTTCAATTTATAAATGTTTAGAATGATATATATTTATGTGTTTTCCACGATTTCATTTTTTATGTCAGTAATACACTCAAATTATTTATATATATTGACTCATTTATTATTCCTGACATTTGAATTGAAATTCATTATTCCAGGACCCAAGATTATGAATCTATTATATATTGGGTATATATTTTAAAAATCATTGTTTATGTTATCATGCCCTTATGCCCATGTTATGATTATATGATTTTTCATATTTATTTATTTTAACTATTCATATCCTCTATGATCAGCCATTTTATTGTTTCCTTCCACCATTGATGAAGAATGGATTTTCTAGGGTATGTCTAAGAGGAGTGTTATGTGAGATGTTCATTGTGGGAGATAATGATGAACAATCATAAAATAAGTATTTTGTATATCTACTATTTCAAACAAAAAACCATTTTGATTATGGCATGGAAAATGTTTTTATATATTGAATATTTAAAAAAATATATTTTAATACTTTTTTATGAAAATCAAGGACAATTATAGTCGGTATCAAATCAGTGATTAGAAAATCATTATAGATTTGGGTTAAAAATTTATTAAAACTATGGGTATAATAATAATAATAGGATAAAATTCTATTTTTTTGATAATTTTCATGAATGTACTAGGTTATACATAAGGTTTTATAGATTATGGTGTCTCAAATTAGACATTAAATAAATGATTTATTATAATTATAGGGTTTTCCACTATGATAAGTTTTACTCACACTATGATTTATATTTTTCATTGATGAGTAAAACCTGATATAAACTTGTTAATTTTCAGTGTGGAAGATTTTATGATTTTACTTTTGAGAATGAAAATATTATAGGATCATGAATGTTGAATCTTGTATCTATGATCAAACATCATGTCACGATACTAATCACGTTGTGTTTCTAACTGATTAATAAAGGTAACAACATAATATTCAATCATTCATGACGAATCATTCACATTTTTTTGCGGATCCTTTAATCCATTAAAGGATGAGCAATGTTTCAACACCATTTATAAAATATTATCTCTTCTTCAATTCATAGGTTGTGAATATATATCGTAGCTATTTATCATCTATATGGAAAATAATCTCCATGTTGAAATCTTATGAATAATATGAGGAAAATAGTATAGAATGAATCCTTGGAACTAGATGAGTTTAATTTTCATCATAGGTTTAATATATTTGAAACTCATTTAGTAGTTATATATGTTGATATATTGTCTTCATTAAGAATATCATAGAAGACATTTAAGGAAATACATCCACTTGGTTTCGTATATTTAATTATGTTATTCAATGAGGAATTCCATTAATCATTGTGGACATATGAATAAATTTAATGGTATAATTTCAGGGTTATCTTTTCTTTTATATTGAGGTAATTATGGATTACAGTTAATCACCTTAAGAATCTGTCACACCACATTTATAGATGATTATTCCCTAGATCATGTCTCCATAATATATATTATGGAATTGAAAATGTTTTATGGATTACAAACATTTAATTTAATCAAAATAGGAACTAATGTTTATCTTGATGTTTTGGTGCATTCATTAATATGGTTTTGATAAAGATTTCAGTTCCATCAGTACATATTGTCAATATGAGAGAAAATTTCAAAATATAAATGTTTGTCTAAAATCTATTCTACAGATTTCAAGGGATATTAGGATCAACAAATCCCTCTGGATGAGTTATCTGATAACAATCTCTTTTAATTGAGTATTTATATGGATACTTATGAAAATATATGTATAACTTTGATGTACTAGAAACATGATACAAAAATAATTCTATTCGGACTTGATCGGGATTATGAGATATTATGTAGGTATTGAGTCAATAAACAATAGTAAATGTAAAGACATAGTTGAATGAAATGATATACTGACAATTATCCATGAAATATAGAGTTTTATATTCTTCATAATGTATTTTATGGAATTTCATTATAGAAGAATGAAGGTCAAAAATAAGTACAATGTATTTCAGTTCAATAGAAATACATGATTATCTCAGGATAATTGTATATCTTTTAGACCATCCACTGAATCTCTCTCTAGTTCTTGATTTATTCCATGTATCTATATCAAGGAAGTACATACTTGATCCTTTAAATTTATTACACTCAGTGGTCATACCACTGGAGAAAGATCATTCATATAATGAAAATCTCTTAGAAATTCTAAATCACAGAGAGAATAATATATGAAACAAAACCATGTGTCTCATTTTTATATTATGGAGAAACCACAAATTTGCGGAAGATCTGTAGGAATACGATGAAGTGATAAGGTAGATATATCATCATGTGACTGTATTGAAGAAACAATTATTTAGGTTTAATTTTTTAATAGTGGTATAATTTAACACCATAATACATTTAATAAATATATTTTAAGTAATATGAATTCATTTTTACCTTACATTGTATTGAATAGAATGTTTAGATGAACCACAAAATTTTATTTAAATATTATATGTTTCATAAAATGTGGAATTTAAATTTGATGGAATTAAAAGGAATAACTATTTTATTAAATAAATATAAATCTTCAAATCAATATGAAATAATTTTTATGTTCATAGAATATAGTCAGACAATTTTTAGTAATTTTATATTATTCTTAAAATATACAATTTTTCACATACGAGTTTTTAATATTTTTATAAGTAAATATCAACATCTATAAATGATTGATTTTTGCAAAAATAAGTTTTATTTTTTGATTTAATTGTTTCATAATTATAATGTAATTAATTTTTTATAAATTTTTCAAACCATTTATTTTTAATAGATTATTGAAAAGTATTGATTTTTATTGAATAGTGTATTTTATTTTAATGTTTTTATAATGTAAAATTATGTTTTTTATTTTTTATTAAAATAATAATTAATTAATATAATTTTAATACATTCATATTATGGTTTATTTGTGTACTTTTATTATAATATAATATATTAACATTTTATATTTTAGAATGGTAATTTTTAGAAAGGCTCGTTTGTCACTTCATTTTTCCAAAATTAATTTTAAATTAAATTAAAAAACATATATTGTTTTTATAATTTTTAAAAATTGTTTTCATATTTTGAATCAGTGTGTAAAAATTTAGTAAATAATTTTCTTTTATTTTAGGCCAATATGAATAGTAAAATTGGTAATTTTTGTTCCATTGTAATGGATAAATAAATTAATATTGGTTGCAAAAATTAAAATAACATATAAATCACTAAAAGACATTCCTAAATATTATTCAATGAAGATAAATTTACCCTTAAAACCTAAGGTTTGAAATCATGTTTTTCCATGGAAACTTATCAAATAAAATTTAATGTATATTATTTAATGTAATGAAATTCAAAAAATGTCATTTTTTGACTTAAATATATCATATGTGTCCACATGATACTATAATAGGGATATAAAAGAATAAAAGTCACCATTTTTATCATACAAAAATTATATTTATGGTAGATATTAAATTTTCCCTTTTGAGGCCGTATGGATGATATTATGACATTAATAATATCTATTTAGTGAAAACTCAAATATTTCACATTCATGTTTTAAATAACTACACATTTTTTAATATGGTGAAATCTTGAATACATAAAAAAGTCTAATAGTTATTTTAATATATATATATTTTCTAAATCATGATTCATTATTTACTATTTTAATAGAATTTGTAATTACCATACATAATTACACAACTATAAATAAATGATTATTTTGTTAATGAGAAAATAAAATAAAATATATTAAAAAAATTATAATTATTATATTTTGGGATATTTAATATCATGAAAGAATTTTGTAGATGAAATTTAAAAATTTTATGTCCAATGATAATTGGTTTGAAGATATATTGTTTTATTAATTTTATTAAAGTCAATGTAATGATTACTACGAAAGTTGACTATAACGACACTTCATTAACATAATATTTTATTAAATTATTTAAAAATAATAAAATTAGTAAATAATAATAATTAGAATATCGTAGGGTCTAAAATTTTATCTTACATTAATTTATGATATATATTTGAGGCATTATATATTGAATATTCTTATTATATTATAATATTTCTAGAATTTCAAAAAGATCTCCCCACCTTAGTTATTAAAGGGAGCCCATTACCTGACATTATTTATAAAAAATTGAAATTTATATCTCTTCCAAAATAATGAAAAAATATATTCCAAACATCCAAATCAACATTCTTGATGTGATGTTCTTTTCAAAATACTAGACCTAATGCCATTTAAATAAGATATAACGCAATCATTTTTAAGAAGTGGTAGCCACTAAAACAAATTACCTTCTTCCTCTACTATTATATGTCTCTAATAAATCTATTATATAAATAAAAAAGAATATAATAAACATAAAAAATATTTTTAATTTTTATTATGACTATGAATTCATCATTATACACCCCATTTTTCATAAAACCAGAAGTGACAGTATCACTTGAGTGTTTCTAAAACATACGACATGCACATAATCATACAATCCATTTCTCATCACCATATTTAATGGTAAGGTATTATGATTATATTAATGAAAATATATGATATTTATAATATAATTATACTTATATAATTATAATACCACTAAAATTTTTTATCATCAAATTTTTTTGGAAACGATAATGTCGCTCGTGCGTTTGTATGGACTACTATTTCAATGGTGCAATGTGATTAATTTTTTTATAATTAAATTAGATATTAATAATGATGTATTTTATGAATTCAATGGATATATATAACATAAAAATTTTCTTGGAATTTTTTATCATTGTTTATATATAATTTATTTCCTTAGTAAAAAATAGAAACAATGTTTATGTGTTTTTATGGCCTACCCTCTCCATGAATAGTGTAATTAATTTTTATATATCTACTGTTTATGAAATATTATATATATAATGAATATATATTATTTTATACCATTATTAAAACTTTTTATATGACGGGTCCATGATCCGGGTACAAGGATTGGGGTTGCCGAACCGATACATTCCCGGAAAATGTAGCAGTTATCACCGAGATCATCAAAATATATAACAAATTTTTAATAAAAAGGTGTTATGATCTTATTATTAAATAATAAATGGAATGATTGATATATTTTTATAGAATAAATATAAAAATAAATCCATATTTATTGTATATTATGTTTGATTTTGAATAAGGAAAATGGATACTTTTGATGAGATATTTTCATCTCACTTTTATTAATGTTGGATACATGACTTATACATTACATTTTTCTTTTTTGTGTTTTATATACTGGCCAAATATGTATTTTTATGAATATTATCCAATATTTTTTGGAATATACATATCCAAATATGATTCCTTATTTCATGGTCCTTCCAATACAAATGATAAAAAATAATTAAGGGTTTATTTCTTTATCTTTTCATTATCTGAAATTAATTTATGGTTATGTATCAACTAAATAACATTAATATTCCATTCTCATTTCATATAATAATCATTTCAAAACAATTTTACTATTGTCAAATTATTTTTTAATTTAATTTTACCCCTTTTTTACATTTTAGAAAATCTTTTAAAATGATGAATTTTTTGGTTTTCCAAAAAGGTATTTTATGATTTTTCCAAATGAATTGTGAACAAAAGGTTTTCTATACTTATACAAAAAGATCATGTTTCACTCCATCGTTCCATATAAATATCTGGAAGCATCAATTAAAAGTATACAAGGTTATTTTTTAGAAAATATTTTCCTTTATAATTACACGGATTTCAAAAAATGATTTCCGAACAGAAATGATGTTTTCCTCATGAAATATTTTAAATTATATATCAAAATCATTATCTATCTATGAAAACATTATCTGATTTAATGTTGCTATTTCATGGTATATAATCCAATTATACAAGAATTAATATTTTATGGATGGTTTTTTTTATATTTTGAAAGGATGTTGATGAAACCCATTCCCTTTTTCCACAAGTTATAACATGAAGAAATTTGTTTCCATTCATGAGATCGTTGTTGATGAATGTTTTATGATTTTGTGGAAAATGAATGTATGATTTTATTTATCTGATGTGTGGGAATAATATATCTATGAAATTCATTTGGTAACGATGTATATCTCATGAGTAAAAATGATATTTATGAACATGATTACATTTTAACAGATGTTAAACATGAACCTAATTACATGTTCCCAATATTAAAAATGAACCTGATTACATGTCAATAGTTTTATAAAATGTCTTATCTTTCGTGTTCATAATATTATTTATGGACGTAGTTTCATGTATATCAATTTAAGTAAGGGCCTAATTTATTATCCATAACTTAATGAGTTAAACTATTTATGTTTATCTGTGTTAAAGTTATTATAACATTATGTGTGCACCTAATTATTGTTTTTCCAATCACTATTACTATCTAATGTTTTTTGTTTATATATTATTATAATTCATATCTTATTAACTAATAATATTTATTCTTGGAAACATTATTATGAATATATTATATTCATGTTATAGATTTACACATCTTAATTTTATATTCTCATACCCTTATGGTCGTAGTATTCTTATATAATTATTGAAATATCTCTTAATTAATCATACTAGTTGTGTGATATAACCCTTTCATATATTTCATTCCCCATGTTTTCTTTTGTAACATACCAACATGGATTTCCATTGAACTGGTAGTCAGATCGGTGGGTCACATGTCATCAAGAACATCTCCCAGTACTCCAGAGGCTCCCAAAAAATAATGATGGTCTTCGGAGGTGTTAGTGTGAAGGATATAGAATATTGTTAGAGATGAATACTGGTATTATCCAGTAATAAATAGATGTAAATTACAGAACTAGTAAAGAAGTAATGTGAAAATATAGGAATAAATATTTTATTAAACTAAATTAATTTTGTCAACACTAGTATATACAATCTGGCACTATAAATGATGACATGGAATATAAAACTTGAAACATATAGAATGATTTCCAATAAATAGAATAGATAAAAAATGATATGAAATACAATAGAATATCCCTTTGAATTTCAATTTCTCTAACTCAGATTTGTGATCTTAACTAATCATGTAAAATTAATAAAACAATAAACCTAGATCCTAAAAATATATGGCCTACATGGATACAAAGCGTACCCAAGAAAGTTGTGAAATTAAATATCAGTCAGTTTTCCCCCATGATGTATTCCTCAATCCAAGGCAACATAAATTATGTTGTGTGTAAGTATAGTAGGAAAAATAAATTTCACATGACAAATATACCACATCCCTTATAGGTTCCTAAGGGGAACCCGGTGGCTTCACCTACTTTGGCAAACATGTGGAATAAGAGTCTAATCATGTCACATTATATATATATATATATATATATATCGTATATTCATATATATTTTCATACATATTTCTCTTTGTGGGTTGGGAAGACATGTCACATTACCCATTAACATCCAATTCCAGGGGAAGCTCTCATCTTCTATCCCCAGCCCCAAATCTAAGAGATATATCCATGTATATATATATATATTGGGAATGACCAAGATGAAACCCATTGTCATCAAATTATAGGGGAATCTTTCATGGTCTACTACCAATCCCATCTCAAAGAGATCTCGTTGTCTGTTGGAATTCACGTATTGGAAGGAACAAGACATACCCAAAGTAATCCATCACCAAGGGTTTTTTCATAGTCAATCCCTTGGATCTAGATTATGATAAGACCGGGACATACCCAAAAACTTTGATCACTATGGGATATCTCATGGAATATCCCATTTCTCAAGATAAGAAGCTCTCAAAATCATCCCTCTCAAGGGATTTCACGGTCCCCTGGATCTATATTCATCTATGGAGTAATCTTTAAATATATAATGGATGATCCATTAAAAAAATTATCTCATTATCCAACATCAATTACAACATTAGGAATGAGTCATAAACCTCTCATTCCCTTATTAATCCATATTTAAATACAAGGAATATTCATTTTTCGCAATCGAAAACAAGGTGAAACATCATGAACATTTAAATTTAATCCTTATTATAGGCATGGCCGCATATAAAATTGAAATAATGATGCCAGGAACTTTCACAATCGTCGTTATCCATATTCAAGTCCATATAAAACTAATTAATTTGATCTTAGAAAGGCATCTCATATTTCATATCAAATCAACAATCCAATTAATTTTATATTATATGTGGAACTGTAGCAAGTATTGTAGTGGGAACTATAGCAGGTAATGTTTGGCACTGTTGCAGCCGGGAATATGCCCCTGTGTGGGCCTTCTAGCCAATGATTTGGTCCCTGAGTCCTTTAAGGCCTTCGGTCCAACTAGGCCTTCGGGTCAGTAAGTCCTTCGGGCCACCTCAAGTCCTTTGGGTCACCTTAAGTGCAGATGCAAACCAGACGACCTATGAGGAACAAGCTCTAAAATGAGTATGAGCAAGGAGCTATCACCATAGAGGAATCTAAATGGATTTAAAGAATGAGTGGGTATGGCACCTTCCATCGGGACAAGCTTGTACATGCACGAGGTTGCCTAGCTGAACAGCCTGCAAAGGTGGAGTGCTGATTTCATGATAAAGATAATGGAGAGGAGGAGTTCCAAGTATTTAGTCTGGGTTGTATGTAATATTTAAAGCCTATGGGAAAATGATTCCTCTAAGGCCTTCGTGCCATGTAATACTTACACCTACGGGCATTGAAAGGGTTCCACCTCACCCCTAAAAAGGTGGATTATCAAAATCAATAAAAAAATTAAGGCCTTCGGGCCATTGAAGGATAAAAAATACAACGACCATAAGACAAAACCATCCGTTTTCTATGACACCACACCTCTAATGGAGGTGTTTTATTATTAATACCTATAATTGGTAATCAATGAAATCATTTATCCTTACTATGAATTTACTAAATCAATCATAATTCAATTTAAAGTGGAATTTTAGAATAAACTACCATACCTAGAAAAGAATGAAATAATGAAAAAAAGAATGTGAAATTTCCCAATTAATTCTCTCATAATATAAAAGGGATAGAAGAGGGATCCTACCTTATGAAGTAATTAATACTGAACACTCATCACATGACAGTTTTATTGGTGACCCCATGAAACTACTCCATACTTGCATACGTATACCATCACACAGACACACACAGACACACACAGACACACACAGACACAAACTTATATATATATATATCCCTTACCAAATAAACTTATTCCCTTTTCCATGAGGTATTAAAAACACGTAATATATATATATTTATCTATTTATATACATAGCTAAGTATTTGAGTGCATGTATTAAAAAACAATCAAAACTCACTATGAAATTAAAAAAAACTTGAAAACACCAATCAAACTCAAATATAATTGATTAACCAGAGGAATAAGATGAAAATATTAACATTAAATGAATGTGGGAATCCATATAAATCTAATCCATATAACCTTTGGTATTATATTCTGGAAAATAAAATAAGGGAACTTTAGAGACACATCAAATATAAAAACATCGGAGGTCGACCAAAAATAAGGTTACCCTCTAACCCTAGATTCAGCTTCCCCACACTAGGTGATGGGTTGACCAAAAATCACCCCAAAAAAGAGATGATGAATGAGGACAAAGTCATAATGTGAAGGTTTTAAATAATAACACCAAAAATTTTGGGTCGAATGGTTTACTAGAGATAATCCGATGATATAAGGGTTCACAAACGGCTCATGGATCTTGGGGGGTGTGTCATATGGAATAGGAGGGGGAGAGAGTAGAATAGGTTTTTAATTTAATTTTATTTTTAAACCTGGTTATAATGAAATATTTGGGAATCATGTATTCGAAAATCATGCACAAATCATGTGCCCTCAACTGGGAACATGAGAACCCCCCAACGACCACCCCTCAAGGTTTTACAATGTATACAAAAACCTTTTAGTGAATAATGATTTGGTACTACCTCTTCCAAAAACTGTTTGGGAGAGGAGCATAGATTGGTAAACCATGGGTAGCATGTGAGATAAAACTTTTCCTTGTATATAGGGAAACATTGTTACATGTTGGACTCACCTATTTTGATAATCCCAAATGATGTTTTATATATATATAGAGCATATATTTTTTCTTACAGAATAATCTTTTATGTGAAAATTATATTTATATCAATGTAACCACTATGTACTACTTTTAGTCTCATTACTATACTATTTAAGCTCACTGTGATAATTTTCTCTATGTAAAAAAGGACATCAATGCAATGGTCGCCGATGCAATGCTCATTGATGCAAGGCCACTATTTCAAGGTCACTGAGGCAATGCTACTGTTGGGAGGGTTACCGCTGAAGGTTACCGATGGAATGTTACCGATGGAATGATACCGATGGAAGGATAACAATGTAAGGTTACTGATGGAAGGCTACCGATGGAATGTCACTGATAGAAGGACACAGTTGAAGATAGCTGATGTGCACATGCTACTGAAGCCTACCGATGTGAAGGCTACCATTTCTAGTCTACCGATGCATACCCTTACATACTTTCTCAAAATTATTAATATTATTAGAACAGTAATATTTTATAAGTTAAATGATTATAATATTATTTACTATGGATTGTAGACATATCTAGAGACTGTATCTGCAGATAGTCCAATGTATGATAAAGACCGCATGTGATCTACTCATTCCTATTGTCGTACCTGAAGCATAAAACGGAATACCAAGGAAAATAATGTTATATGTGGGTGAAGTGAGGAGTAGAGGTGAAGTGCATATGTATATGAAAATAGATTACTTGAGACATCAAAGAAGAACAATTCAAGTCTTACAATGATAATCCAAGAAGCTTAAGAAGATAATTTCGGGAGAATAATTTCAAAGTTTCCTTTTGTGCGTCATCAACTCTCGATAAAAACCAGAGGTAGAACACTCGAATCTAGAACTAGGAGTTTGAACACTATGTTTTGGAGAAAAATTCTAGATAAAGACACATACATCACATTCTTCACTCAATGGTGTCAAGAGATGAATTGCGAACACATAGAGATTTCTAATCAAAAGCTTTAAACATAGCTCTATTGTGTTATTTCATTTTACATTTCTGAGATATTTGTGTGTCTGTCTACTACACACACTCCCTCATGTGCTTGAACTAGAGGATACTGAAAATCCTTATATAAAACTTTACCTACATTCTGTTTACATTTCATAACTGTGGAAGAGACAGTTTGTGGTCTGTATTCTTTGTTTTTCCAACGAATAATTGTGGTAGAAGGTGTGAACCTTGGACAGTTTGTGAGAACTGTTGTAAAGCCTGATAAAAGCTATGTATCCAAGTTTCTTATTCATATAAGCTATTTGGTGGTAGGTGATCACAAATTGGATAGGATTAAGTCTTGAATAGAGACTTATCCTCTTTCTATACTTTATTGTGCACTATATTTTGTTATTCTCAGTTTTATCTATTTTATGCTACTTATATTTACAAAAAAAAAGTAACACTGTTTTTCATTCACATTGATAGTTAGTTTTGGTTAGTGTGTGTATATGTTTAGTACAATAAACATGTTTCAAAAGTTGAATAAGTGTCTTATACTAATTCAACTAAGTACTAGTCACCATTTTAAGAACATGTAGAGCAATTAGACATTAACAACTCTTCTGCTTTAATTAAGTGGGCTGTTTCAAATTGGGGGATCATTATAAAACATGTTTTAAACAGAAATTTTAAGTATGAAATCAATTAACCCCTCTTTACATTCCACTCTGACACAGATTTGGTATCATATGGTAAATTATATTCATGTTTTCAATTTGTTTTCAACTATGTTTTTCAGTTTTATCTTAAAGATCTAAAAATTTTGGTCATATATAAATTTCCAGTTCATTAAATTCTAATTATCGACGGATAACAGAGTTGATGGTAGTGCTACTAACAGACCACCTTTCATTAATGTAAATTACTATACTCAATAGAAATTAAAAATTAAAATGTATCTAGAAAGCATGGGACCTAAAATCTAGGACTCCATTGAAGAAAAACATATATTTCCTACTACTACTAGGGACACATGATCTCAATTTACTAAAGCTACATATAATAATAACTGTAATGCAATGACTGATTTCAACTGTTCTGTAGGTGATGAATAATTCAATAGAATATCTTCTGGAAAAACTTCTTATGAAATTTCGGATACTCTTGTTATTTACCATGAAGGTATAAATAATGTTAATGAAATGGGATTAAATACATATATTTTTACGTATGATAAATTTAAAATGAAACCTGGTGAACTTATTTTTGAAATGTATACCAGGTTCAATGAAATAGTGAATATAATGAGTCTGTTTGGGAAACCAGTGGACAACAAGGACTAGATTATGATATTTCATCAATTCCTAACTGGCATATAGAGAGGATATTTCTTTTTTATCTGATAATCCTGGGTCATAGGAAAACTACCAGTGAAGGAACTAATTGGAATTCTTATGAAGTTTGAAGATGAAATTAAGGTGAATCAAGAAGTAGATGAATAACCAATGAAAATATCTGTAGCATTCAAGACTTCTACCTCAAAGAACAAAGAAAAAGAAAAAGTTCAAGCTCACATAGAAACTTCCACCAGTGAAGACTCAAACATTGAATGTGATGATGAGATAACTCATCTTGAACAAATATTTAAGATGTTTTATGGAATGAAAAAGTTCATTAGTAAATAAAACTAGAAAAGAATGTATAATAATAAAGGACAGGGGAAAAAGACAGAAAATGGAATGATAACACAACTGATATAGTCTGTTATGAGTGTAAATGGAAAGCCCATGTGAAGGTTGATTGTTCCAAACTTTTATTTAAGAAGATGTGTGAAGACAAGGGAAAGGGATATAAAAAAAGGCAATGAAAACTACATGGATTTCCTCATAAGATAGATCTAGTGGATCTAAAACTTTTGATAGTGACAAGAACAAACATGAAAATCTGTGTTTTATGATAGAAACATCTAAGGTTACAATTAATTCCCCAATATGTAATGCTTATTATACTGGAAATCAAATTGATTCCAACAATGATGAAAATATGACTAAGGATGTACTATTTGAATAATGTGGAATGCATGGGGATACTTTTAATGAACTCAAGGATAAATATAAGTTGTTGAAAATACAACATTCTTTAAATTCCAATTATATGCCTGATTTGGATATTGAGATAGAAAAATGTGGTCAGCTGTTAAATGAAAATACTAAAATTTAATTATCGAATGTGCAATTAAGAAGGGATCGTGAGAATTTTACTATTGGTAGAGATACCTTGACTCCGTTTCTAGGAAAAAAATTCTCCAAAATACACAAATGTTTTAGGATACCAACTAGGACAGAGAATAATTATTAAAACTATATTTGTTCCAAAGACTGGACAGTTTTCCAATTGTTCATGTTCTGGACCATCTTTTAAAAAACTATTCTCTAAAAGACCAAACAAAGTGTTCATGTCTCATAGCATATTTTAGGATTATAGGAATCCTATGAGACATGTATGGGTTCCAAAATTTGTACTTGTTATCCTCTCTAGACCCAAGAAAATTTGGGTACTAATGTTACCCTACACTTAATCGGTTTTGCAGCATAATTTTCAGAAGATCTCCTATAAAACTCTATGGTACTTGGATAGTGGATAATCAAGACACATGACAAGAGACTATTCATGTTTCAAGAGCCTAATGAAATTTTATAGTGTACATGTACCATTAGATGATAATACAAAAGGTAATATCATCAGTTATTCCAAATTTGTAAACCTTATGCTGTATTATTTTCTAAAGTACTTATTGTTTGTGGGTTAAAATACATTCTACTAAGTATATCTTAGTTGTGTTATGATGGATTCGATGTTAAATTTTAAAATGATGTATGAAAATATTTTAATTCTGAAAATGATTTAATATTTACTACTCTTTGAAATGAGAATTTATATGTTGTTTATTTAGATTCTTTAGCTATGAAAAAAGTTTCTTGTTTAAATGTGTTTCATGAGGAATTAGAGTTGTGGAACAGATGATTAGGAAAATCTAATCTAATGTGCACTCACATAGGAAACAGACAAAAAAATATTAGGTTAGAGAATTAGCTAAATTGAAATTCCTTCTTAAAAATGTGTGTAATACTTATCAAAAGGGAAAATAACACAAAGTTTCATTCAAACTAGTGAAATACGTTTCTACTTATCAACCATTTGAGTTGGTTCACATGGACTAGTTTGGACCATCGATAGTTTCATTTTTAAATGGTATGAAATATGTTTATGTTCTTGTAGATTATTTTCTAGATATATTTGGGTATAATTTCTATAGAAAAGAAGTGATTTATTCTCTAACTTCAATAAATATTCCAAGTTTGTAGAAAATATTATAGGAAATAGAACAATGACCTTGATAAGTTATAATGGCCGTGAGTTTTAAAATAAGAAAATTGAATCTTTTTTCTCACAAAAAATTTATACTCACAATTTCTTTACTCCTAAAAAACATCAAAAAATAGAGCTGTAGAATGAAGCAACATGACACAACAAGAGATTTCCCAAACTATGATCAATTAGTATAATCTACCTATATATTTTTGGGCTGAAGATGTTAACACAGCTTGAAACATTATTAATAGAGTATTTATTAGACCTATCTAATATAAATCACTTATGAGCTTTGGAATAATAGTATGCCTATGGTTAATTACATTATAGTTTCTGGTTGCAATGTCTTTATCTTTAACACTAAAGACAATCTTGACATGTTTGCCTCAAAAAGTGATGAAGGAATTTTCCTAGGTTACTCAATATCTAGTAAAGATTATAGGGTATTCAATAAGATAATAAAATGTGTGGAACAATCAGTTCATGTTAAATTTGATGAGACTAATCAACATGAACCCCAAACCACTCTTCAAAATATTGAGTAAGATATGTCTATTCTGGATCTTAATGATAAAGGCAGTAATACCTTGTGAAAACAACATGTTTTGGAAATTTTTTGGAATCTGAGGCTACTGAATCTGAACCTGTAGACAACCATGAGGAGTCCATTTCAACACTTTCTATAGGTATAAGATCTCTCAAGAATCATCCTTTAGATGTTATTTTAGGTGATATAAATAGAGGGACACAAAATACAACTTCTCTGAGAAACTAGGCTGAACATCAAGCTTTTCATTCATATATAGAACCCTAAAATATTAATGATGAAATTAGTGTTGAATTTTGGGTGAAATATATGCAAGAAGAATTGAATCAGTTTGAAAGAAAAAAAGTTTTAGAATTAGTAGACAGACCTAAAGACACATTGATCATGATCAATAAATTGGTGTTTATAAATAATGTTGATGAATCTGGAAACATAGTTAGAAAAAAGGCTAGACTAGTAGCACAAGGATATAGTCATGAAGAAAAAATAAACTATGAAGAATAATTTTAACCTGTATCTAGTCTAGAGTTCGTTGTGATAATACTTGCATTTGCAGATCATCTGAATTTCAAACATTATCAAATGGATGTAAAAAGTGAATTTTTAAATTGGTACATAGTTGAGGATGTATTTGTGCAACAACCCCCTGGTTTTACAAATCCCCATTTTCCAAATCGTGATTTTAATCTGTCTATTTCTTTACATGGTCCAAAACAATCATCAAGATCTTGGTATGATAGACATATATCCTTTCTTTTCTCAAAACGTTTTACTAAAGGTGTTTAAAATCCCTCTTTTAATATTAAAAGTATTTACAATGATTTATTAATTGAAAAAATTTATGTATATGATATAATTTTTGGATCCTCAATAAAATCACCATGTACATATTTTTCAAAAATGATGCAAGATGAATTTGAAATGTGTTTAATGGGGGAACTAAATTTTTTCTGGGATTTCAAATATTTCAAATTAATAATTGTATTATTATAAATCAATTTACATAAACTAAGGATCTATTGAAACGTTTTTGTCTGGACAGTAATAAAGATAGTGATACACATATGAGTACCACTTGTAAGTTGGATGATGTTGAAACTACTAAATCAGTGGATCAAACAAATTATCGAGGTATTATTGGGAGTCTTTTATACCTTACTACTAGCAGACCTGACATTATGTTCAGTGTAAGCATGTGTGATCAGTTTCAAACCAATCCCAAAGAGTCTCATTTAACTGCGGTTAAAAGGATTTTTAAATATCTATAGTATACTATAACCTTATATCTATTTTATCCAAGAGGATAATCATTATATTTAATAAGTTATTCAGATTCAGATTTTTTTGTTTTCATGTTAGATAGAAAGACCACCTCAGTATCATTTCACATTTTAGGAAAATCACAAGTATCATGTTGTAGTAAGAAACAAAATTTGATTGCACTATCTACTACAAAAGCTGAATATATAGCGGCTAGTATATGATGATCTAAAATTATGTGGATAACACACACTTTACTAGACTATGGATATCAATTCAAATATGTCTTTATAAACTGTGAAAATAAAAGTGATATTAACAACTCTAAAAATCCTATATTTCAATCTAGGATAAAGAACATTGATGCAAGACATCACTTCTCGAGAGATCATTAACATGGATGTGATATCACTCTTGAATTCATTGGTACTGAACATCAATATGATGATATATTCACAAATACTATGAATTATGAGAGATTAAATTACATAAAATATGAGTTTGGAATGATAATCTGTTATGGTTTTGGACCTCACCATTTGGACCTCACTCTTAGGACCTCACCGATAGAACTCACAGTTAGAAACCAGACAGTTAGGAACATCACCATTTGGAGCCTCACCGATTGGACCACACCATTTGAACCTCACTGATACACCTCACAGTTAGAAACCTCACAGTTATGACCTCACAATTAGAAACCTCACAATTAGTGACCTCACAGTTAGGACATCATAGTTAGAAACCTCACATTTAGAAACATCACAGTTAAGACCTCACCAAGAGAATACTCACAGTTAGAAACCTCAAAGTTATGACCTCACCATTAGAAAACTCAATGTTAGAAAGCTCACAGTTTGGAACCTCTCACTTTGGAACCTCTCTATTATGACCTTACTGATAGTCGATGTTTTCAAGACAATAGTGTTTTTCTGCTGGAATTTTAATCATTTTTTTGGTTTATTTAATTCCTTTACATGCATTGTTTTTATATCACTAAATGATACAATTAAAACACATACAACATTTCGATCTGCATCAGATCTCTCCCAAACCTCTTTCTTTCTAAACTTAGAACTTCACCTTTTGATGAAACCCTTGATCCTCTCCAAATTGATGGATAGATTAAAGCAGCCACTATTCAGTGATGAAGGTGATGCGTCGAATCCTACGTGACATAGATTTGGTTATAGCAGTGGAACCCAAGAAGTGGCAAAGATAATCAACCAACATTTATTGAAGAGGGAAATAGTGGCTTAGAAGGAGATATGCTCGGAATGGCTGCTGTCGACATGGTTTTTAGTACTTAATTCACTTGACAATCAAGGATGGGTTCAGTGTTTTTTAAACAAAAATAGACTATATTACCCGAAATTAGTGAATAAATTTTATGAATATCTATGATTTGTGTAGTATGAAAATGAGAACTAGATGAATTCCAAAGTAAATGGAGCGAGTGTGAGTTTCTCCACTACTTAGTGGGCTAACAACATGAGGGTTCTAGATGAATCTATTTTTGACTATTAATCAAAATTGGTGCCTCCCACTACTGGATTCTTCTGTTATGAAGAAGCTCTGGCTGAATTGACTGGGAGTGTGATCCTTAAAATTCTGATTACTCCTAAATGGAAGAAGAATATAGTATGTTGTTCATGTTTGTTAATCATGTCATCAGTCCCATGGGATGGGACTTTTCTACCTTAAAATTGCATGATGTATTCCTTATATATCTTCTAAAATATGTACATAAGATATGTTTGTGAAGGATGCTAATGATTCAGTTATAAGATATGACAAAACCCATGTCCAAATTTAATGCCTTATTTCATGACAGATTGATATAATTAATGTTGAATGTAGAGAGATTTTCTATAAATTAAGAGGAAACAGTTGTTGTGAGAGAAAGTTTCTCCATTACCAATAAAATCTGCAAATTTATAAAGATCAGCTACAACCCTTTGCATAGAAGATGGGTTAATAATGAGACTAATCTATATGAGTAATTCAACACAATTACTCATCCCACTACGCCCAAGGATAAGAGAGATTCTAGCCTGAAGACTACTTATGAAGAGTATGAATACTCAGATGAAGAAGAAGAAGATGTTATTGTCCAAGAAAGAGAGGATTCTCCCATGTATAACAAGATTAATCCTGACCTTCCTTCCAATCTTCATGATACTTCGCTATCCTTTGGTGTGCCCAGTCTACCAATGAGACTACCTAGAATGGAGACTATCTTATGTGATAGTGATGTGGAATGTAGTGAAGAAGGAGGGGTTGAAAATGTCTTGAGAGACAATAGAGATACCTCAGATGAGGATGAGGACTCTAAATCTAGTCATTCTGACATTGAGATAGCTACTGGTAAGAGTGAGGAGGAATGTCTATGTCTTAGTCATCTAATAGGACATACATAATTGGTAGAAATTAGAGATGAAATAGTTTAATATTTGGTTGAATATGGAGTTGGAATGGAAGTAGTTGAGGATTAAGTAGAAGAAGAGGAAGTGGATCCTCATATTGATGATGTTGATCAAGGTGGTTTGGTAGAAATGGAGGAGGATGATCAAGAAAATTCTCCAAGTGAGGGTGAGGAACCTGTTGGTACATGATCAGTTGATGTTTCTCATGGAATAGAGGATTGGACAGAAGCTCCTGGATTTGTCTTCTTAGGCATATATTATAGAGATTTTGAAGATGACTAGTCTATTTGAATTTCTCCCATTCCGACTATTTTCGAGACTACCATTGTATAGGCAGTGGTTCATTTACCTCGTGAATATGTGATGAAAGAAGATTTGGAAAAAATAAATTCTGATCTGAGGTAAAACCTTAATGAGATATTGGTGATTTTAGAGAGTGTTATGACTCAATATCAAGAAGTTTTCACATCTACATTGGAATTCATAGTTTCTACCTGTCACCCAGCTATGATGCATGATATTAAAGAATTTCAAAATCAGATAAAAGAAATTGAAGATTCTATTGAATCATTAAATCATTCTATTTCCTTCTTAGATGCATATATGGATTAAAGGGCTCAAGTGGATAGATATGAAAGATATGTAAAAATTGTTTTTTAGCAAATGGTCACAGTTCTTGAGGATTTTTTGATGTCCATGGGAACACATGTTAAAGGACAAGACGATGATGTGAAATGGAATATCAGTGGGCTAACCAAATCCTTTAAGGAGGCAATAATATTCTCTATGGCACCTCTAGGTGTATCTTCTTCCTCTTCAGTCTCTCCTCCAGTTGATATAGAGGCATTCAGATCTGTTGTTAAAGAAGAAGTAGAACGATTCTCTGGTGCCAATACCTAGGACCCTCAATCTATGACTCAAGACATTTCGATTACCATGGAAATTTATAAGTTTCTGGAATACTATTTAAGGGTATCATCAGATGATTAGATGACTATCAAGGATCAAGATGACTTCTATTACAAATGGGTATACACTAAGAATCAGATAGATGGTCACATTAAGCTGCTTTTGGAAAACTAGAGAATCTCTCCTTTTACTCAGGAATTTAAGGATCATGTTATCAGGACCAGGTACCATCGAGAAATTTATTGGGAATAAGGATGATTTTTATCATCCATGCAAAGAGTATGGAATATTATTATGGATTTTAAAAATCTTCTACTACCCTTCCTCCATGTGGACTACACAACTATCTTTGTTCTTCCGGCATTTCTTGTTACCTCTGTTGTTTCAGGTTCCACCATTACTGCTCCTTTGATGACTCATGCAAATTCCATTAGATGTTTTAACCCAATGATTCTTCAAGGATTTTCCCACTATAGGTCTACTGATGCCTTGGTGGCTGCTCCTCCTACACTGCAAACTTCCATCCCTCAGCTTATCCCACCACCTTTAGAACATGCCTCCTCAGCTTCCAAAGACAAATCTCCCTTTGACGTCTCTGATGTGGATTGAATGTGGGTTAAATTAGTTGATAGGGATCCTTTTACCCTTTTTGTATCTTGTAATTTTTCTTCATTAATGGAAAATACACTTTTTTTTCTATTAGTCTTACATTCTTTTTGTTAAACACAATGTGTGAGAAATAGGTCACGTATAAAAACCGGTCAGGTTACAAGTTAGGTTTATGTTTTAAACTACCTAAAGGGTTGATATGTATTTATGTTTCATAATATTCATAGTTAAAATTTTATTCAAATGTGATTATACACACTTTTGAAGATATTAGAAGATGTTCTTAACCCTGAATCAGGAAATACTGACATAATTTGTGATTATCATAAAAATGGAGATTGTTAGACTAACCTATTTTGATAATCCCAAATATTGTTTCATATATATAAGGCATTTGTTTCTCTTATAGAATAATATTTTTTGTGAAATTTTTAATTATATCGTAGTGACAACTATGTAATTTTAATCTCACTCCTCTCATGTTTAAGCTCAGAGTGCAAAATTTCACTAAGTAAAAAGGTCACAGATGCAAAGGTCACTAATGCAATGTTCACTGATCAAGGTCAATGTTTCAAGGTCACCGATGCAATGCAACTGTTTGGAAGGTTACCGCTGAAGGTTACCGATTGAAGGTTACCAAATTTGTGATACTGATCCAATGATACTGATAGAAGGTTACCAGTGGAAGGCTTCTGATGGAGAGTTACCGATGGAAGGTCACCGTTGAAGACTGCTGATACGCACCTGCAGTTGAAGACTACTGATGTGAAGGCTACCATTACAAGTCTACTGATGATTACGCATACATACTTTGTCAAAATTCTTAATATTATTATAACGATCATATTTGATAAATTAAATGCTTCTGACATTAATTAATTCTAATTGTAGACATTGTAGGAGACTTTATCTGGGGATAGTACGTGGTATGAGAAAGATACCATGTTATCTACTCATTCCTATTGTCAGACCTCAAGCATAAAAGGGAATACCAAGAAAGATAAGGATATATTTGGGTGAAGTGATGAGTAGAGGTGATGTGCGTCTATATGTATAAAAATCTTACTTGATACATCAATGTAGAACCATTCGAGGTTTACTATGAGAATCAAAGAAGCATAAGAATATTATTTCGGGAGAATAATTTCAAATATTTCTTCTTTGCTTCATCAACTCTTGATCAAAACAAGAGGCAGAAGACTCGAAGCTAGAACCTTGAGTTGAAACACTCTATTTTGGAGACAAATTCATGATAAAGACTCAAACATCAAACTCTTCACTCCAAGGAGTCAGGTACTGAACTGCACACACATAGAGATTTCAAAATTTAAGCTTATAAACATAGCTCTATTATGTTGATATATGTTACTATTCTGAGAATTGTGTGTGTGTGTGTCTATTACACACACTCTCTCATATTCTTGAAATAGAGGATACTGAAAATCCACACCTCAAACATTACCTATATTTTATTTCCCATGTATAACTGTGGAACATACCATCTATTGTCTATATTGTTTGTTATTCGCATGAAGAACGTTGGTAGAGGGTTTGAACCCTGGATAGTATGTGAAAAATGTTGTAAAGCCCAATATAGGATATTTATCAATGTTTTTTGTTCATATAAACTTCTTGGTGGTAGCTGATCACATGTGGAGAGGATTAAGTCTCAGCATGAGTCTAAACCTCTGGTTTTACATTACTGTGCACTACATTTTTTTATACTCTATTTTATCTATTTTCTTATGGTTATATTTTCTAAAACATAAAACTATTTTTCATCAACATTGATTGTTAGTTTTGGTTAGTGTGTGTAAATGTTTAATCCAGTAAACTTGTTTCAAAAGTGGAATTACTGTCTTAAACTAAATCAACTAATGTCTAATCAACCATTGAAGAACATGTTGAATAATTATACATTTATATCTCTACTTCATTAATAAAATATTCCATTTCGTATTGGGGGATCTTTATAAAACATGTTTTAAGTAGAAATTTTATGTAGGAACTCAATTCACCCCCTTTTGAGATTCCACTCCGACCAAAATTCTATTCTATAGGCCACACAATTTAAAACTAACCATGATCCTAGTGCAAACCCTTTAAAAGTTGACTTTTCTAGGTTTGGTACCCCCAAAAACATCTTATGAAACCATGTAAACATTTTAGGACATCACCTTATCCCAAAATCATCACATTGAAATCTTCCAACATTTGGAAGGCTCAGTTTTAAAAATTCCCCATCCAATAAAAATGAAAAATTTAAATTTCATCTAGATTCTTCCATGGTTTAGAATATTGATCATTACATCCTTCCAAACATAAAAATATTCACTACTTGAGAATAATATATGATTGATGTAAACATCACATGACCTACTATGGTTATGAAGATTCATTAAAATGGCCATGTGGTGTTTACAAACAACCAATTAGCCTTCAAGAATTAATTTTATCACATGAATCATAAACCATTAAAAGATGATCCAAATATCATTCCCTGACTAAAATAATGAAACAGATCGTACTCGAGCCAATTAAACCAGTTACAAAACCACATTGTAATATACTCAACCATTATGATTTGTGTACTTCCTACTATATTCATTATTGTTTGAAAATAGAAATACTCAAAACAAAAAATTACATCCATTGGAATTTCCTTTCATATCACAATCCATGCATTTTAGTGACACACATTTTGTTATTTTGATCTTACCAATGGGTCTATTACACATAGACCTCACGTTTATAGGTTGATTCAGATTCTCATGAAAGGCCCAAGACAATGCATACTGAAATGTGTTTCATAAAATGATATGATTTAAAATGATTCTTCACAAACCATGTTCGATGAACAAGAGAGAAAACTATTTGATCCCCTTCAGAATACCACTGTCGAGGATGCTCAGATTAGAAAATTGAAAATATACATAACAACTGGCATTCTATATACAAAGGAACCTCAAATTTACAGTGAACACATACACGACATTCGACCCCTGGCTTTTGTTGATGTTTCATAACAAAACAATCACCTGGCCATTTAATCTATCATAACATCACAATAATTTTGATGAAATACAAATATATCCCACTAAATTAATCACTAATTATTCATTAACTCTTAGTCTATCAATGAGACTGGGGTAACCACAGAATCCTAAAACCAAAGCCTAATGGACTATTCCAAGGTATTCCACATTCAATTGTTATATGTGAGAGATTGAGACCATGCATCAATTTTTACATCAGATCAATTACTGTGCACATAGTAGCATCATCCAATTTTTCATATAAAAATAAAAAACATGTCAATAAATGTCTATTCTAAGAGTTCATTCATGGGAACCAAAGGTACACTTTGATCCACTATGACTTAATAATAACCATTTTTTCGTCACGCAATATAGAGAAAACAATCTTGAGAATCCCAATGAATGTTAAAGCTTCTGTGTGGCATACAAATGATGCTCTATTGATATATATTATACAATGACAAGATAGGAGACATGATTATATATTATTAATGGTATAATAATATAATTGAAATGGGTTCCAATCCAACATGCCCAATACCTAAAAAATGAAGAGTTGATCCACAAGAGGTTGCTGACATAGAATGGACTCAGCCTTAAGTACATACAAACCATCATTAACAAAACATATGCCTTTACCACCAAAAGGAATTATGTAATCATATATGTTTAACCCTTGTAGTCTGTTTGAGGTCAGTTTTGCTTCTAAGGGGATGGATACAACGCCAACTATAAAGACATCGTGTAATCAAGCGAAAATGAACACGATTCAAAAACACATCAACCCAAAGCTTCTTTATGCAAGATTAAAAATATATAAATGGTCCATCATCATGAGTTTATTCTACTTGGATGGGTATATTTATGGTAACAGATGGGATGAATCCATCATTAAGAGTTTCCTAGTAAATGATATAGAAGATAAACTATCTTCTCACAAGATTAGTATATTCAAAACACTGTTAATGAATGTGTGGTTCTCGTTGGATCCAAAATCACCATGTTTAGAACACAAGAATTCTAGGCCAATCAAACCAGTGTGTAAAAATGCATGAGCCTTATGGATGTACACCTTGAGAATTGGGACGAACATGGTTCATTAATTCTCATGTAACTCTAATTGGATATAACTTATGACCGTACTCAAAACCACATGAGATTTATTTCAAGGTGTATTTCCCAATGTGACCATTATATTAGATGAATCCATACCATGTATCCTATTACTAATTATGATAGTAATGGGTAAAATTACTAATGATGCAGCTGGCCATTCCTGAGTCTTTTATAACATGCTAAAACCGAGCATTACCCGATGCTCATCCCCATAACCAAGGACAAGAATACAAGATCATTATTCCATATAAGGGTTTCATTAGAATACAAAATTCATAAAATGTATAATGAAATATGAATGGAATAATGAATCATAAAACTCATAGTATTTTGAAATCCATTAATCCATAGGTTGATACCTACCATGATTCAATTTGTGGTGAAGAAATTGAATTGGGCCTAAAACTTTTTTATGCCATGAAAAAGAATCTAGGCTCATAAGACAATCATCTAGAAAAATTATTAAAAATACCCATCCTATAAAATACTAATCGGTTTCCATCTCATAGTTAGTCAATGAGAATATTAAAATACCCTTACATAGGTTTTTAAATAAGGGAATCCCTTAAATGTTCCATTTCCTAGCCCTTTAAATTTAATCACAATTAATTTTTAAGAATCAAAATATTTAATAACGAATTAAGTACTATTTCTCAAAAAAAACCCAAAGGTACATGATATTAGCCAACAACCCAATGGACATCAGAAAATTATATCAGAAAACCTTATTAAATATTCTATATCTCTTGAAATTTAGAGATAATAAGAAAATATATAAACAAATTTCATTTAACTTATAAGGCGACCTAAAATGGACCCACTTTGGAAACATAGGTTCTCTAGAAAGAAACACCAATACGAGGTCATCTAGTAAGAAACATACAACAAACTGAACTATATGGGTGCGGTTTCGTGTTTTGTAGTTTTCCATTAGATTCCAGATAAAAATAAATCATCCCTTTCCATTTATCCACTTCACAATGTATAATGCCAATCCCCTTAACATGGGTTTTAATTTAATAATTTATTAATTACCCATACACTTTAGGGATTGGAAATTAATCTCCATTAATTGAAAATAATTTCATTTCAAATTATTACAAGATCATAAAAAGTGATCCAATGACAAGGGTGGTCACACACAAACCTATAGAGTGCCCATACACATTGTATTTTAGAATTTATTTCCATTTAATAAAAAAACAATTCATTGTGTCATTTTAAATTTTCATCATTCACACACATAAAATGGTCTCCAAAATTTATAAATATAAAAACATGATTTTTTTTAATATATATGTTACCATTCCTAGGTTATATGGTGTCAATACACCTTACTCTTGATAATGGGATCCCATTTATTTCCAACCCATTTATTTCTAACCCATGAAACCAATTATGTTTACCAATACAAAAATTAAATTTTATCTGAAGAAATTACACACAACCATGATAGTAAGATCAAAATAATGATACAAAACAAGAATTATAAATAGTAAGGGAAAAATGGATATAAACAACTCAACTTTTTATACAATCAGGCATGGCATAACATATGCATTGAATGCTAAATTTATATGTTCCTAATATGATGCATGTGATTTTCATCCTCACTGAACATGTGAATGGATAAATATTCTTAACTTCTATAAATCGTCATTAGAGGAATTGAAACTAGTCATTCCAGTATAAATAATATAAAATGTAATAGCAATAACATGAAAAATAATCCTAGCCCTAGTTACATGGTCATTTCTTTTATATGGGGTGTTTCATCCCAAGAACTGGTAACAAACAAGTGCTATAACATTCCTAGTGTCATGTCTACCATCCCAAAACAAGATTAAAAAAATAAGAAAACATCCTATGATACCAATCGTAACATTCAATCACATCTTACCATCATACTGGTTGCCAGACCGATGGAAGACATGGCCTCATGAGCATCTCCCTGTATGCCAGAGGTTAGTGACTAACAGTAAGGATCTATAGAGGTGATATTGGACAAACTATACACTCTTTTCAGAGATGGAAGTTATGTTTTTAGATACATGATAACAGTAAATAATGAAAGAAGTAAATAAGGAAACACAAAACAATGGAAAAACATTTATATAAAAACATGGCCAATTATAGTTTATAAAAGCTTGAATAGTGGAACATTATCAATAATAATAAATAAGAAACATACATAATTCATTACAATATATGATTATGAAAAATAAAGTAAGTAAATCCCAAAGGCGATATTCTAGAGAATCCTGAGCTCCAGCCCAATTATATGTCCTTAAATCATCAAAAACAAGAAATATAACAATCTATTTAGATCCTACAAATATATAATTTACTAAGGTATAAAGGGTACCTTAGTTGGTTTCAAAATAAAATATATGTAGTCTAGCACCGCTAGTGTCAATCATGTTACAGTGCAACATAAATTAATTAGTGAGCATGTATAGTGGTAATAATAAACAGAACTGGATTAACATAAAAAACATGTTTTGGGTCTTAAGTGAGACAAGGATGATATACTCAGATTGGTCCAAATCCAGAATAAGAGTCTAATCTTTTCAATATATATATATATATATATATTATCTATTTATATATATATACATATATACATGTGTGATTGTGTGTGGGTGTTGAGATAGACCAGGGTGTATCCCACAATCACCCAATTCCAAGGGAAGCTCTAATTGTCTTTCCCCTAACCCAACCCTAGGAGATATTTCATAATAAATGTGTTGGGAAGGATTGATATGTTATCAACTTTCATCTAATTCCAAGGGAATATATTATTGTTTATCCCCAAACCTAAATCCAAGAGCTCTCATGGTCAATTGGCATGCATGTACTTGAAGGACAAGACGTACCCAAAGGCATCAGTCACTAGAGGTGCTCTCACAATCATTACCCTATATCTAGCTGCTATAAAGATAGGTATGTACCTAATGTAAACCATCCCCAAGGGGGATATCACTGTTTATCCCCTATATCTAGTTGGGAATATTATATAGTCATCCCTCCAAAGGGCTCTAATGGTCCCTTTCCTCTACATGCCTATATGGTGTATTCATTTAATATATAATGCATGAGGCACTAACCTAACTTGAATAAAACTCTTACATTTATCTTGTATAATAAGGCATGACTTCTAAACCAGTCATCACCTTATTAAACCATATCTATAAAAGAGATATATTCATTTGTCACCATAATACATAACCGATACTTTTTAATAATTTCAATTAAAACCTTATTGACGAAAGATCATATATACAATTCAATTCATGAGGAATAAACCTTTCTATGATTGACATTGACCATATTGCAATCCACATAAAAAATGTAATTCTATTCCAAATAGTAAACTCATACTTATTAAAAATCCCACATGACATATTCCATTTAAATCGTAAGGAAGATGGAATTAACCTCGCACACACTTACTGCTCCATTTCATTTATATCTTATTATATAATCTGTAATAACCCAGAAAATTTGATGTAATGTTTTTTAATTAAATAGTGTTTTTACGAGTCTATAAAAGTTAACAGAACATGATTCCATGACATAGGGAGGCTGAAATGGAATTTTGATCTTTTTTATGCTACGTTAAGTAAACATATGTGTGAATTTATATCTTTTGAACCACTTCTCAAATTAAAAATCCACAAGAACCATTGAATTTTCAGTGCCACAATTCTCTTAAGGGAAGAATAACTTTTTTCTGAAAAATTCAGAAGAAAATGTTAATTTTTTTGACATTTAGAAAATAATAAATTGATATAATATGTTATTCATTTTTATAGTTGGGTGTGAATGGAGGGACTGAAGTGAAATGTCAGAAATTAAAAACGAGACCTTTTATGTCTCGAACATCTCAATTTTTTGGTTTTGTAATGACAACATTTGTGGGTTTTAATGACTCATTAATTACAGTTAATTAATGAATCATAATATTAAACACAACATGAGAGATTATTCTATTATTTAATTATATCATTTTCATGGGTTTTTGGGACTCAAATGAGGAACCTATGACAATGATCCAATGATGACTTCCACCAATGTAGAACAGAGCTACATCGTCCCTTAGAGGATTCAAAATGGACAACGACGAACACCAATGAACACCCCTTCAAATGATTGTTCATCTTACTCATCTGCAGTGTATACCAATGAATCTATCTAGGGTTTTTGTTTTATGATTTTAATGTTACATATCCTTTTATTTATGTTGAAAACTTCTCATGTTATGATGGTAACACAGAGGGCGCAGGCCGAACCGAACAAGGATTGGACCCACCATTGATCTTAGTATTTATTGTGATCTTCATTTGCGACTGAGAAATGCGGAATAAAGGGAAAACTATGGTCCACGATGGGTAAGCAGCGTCCCGAGTGGCCCATAGGCAAGACAGTCAGAAAATTGGACCATTGGAGAATCACTGGTGGCCTGTGAAATATCTTTTGGCGTGGTGGCACTGTTGACCAAGGGAGGTGGCAGCCTACTCCTTACGTTTGGGAGACTGAGGAAGATCTCGATGGTGTCATGAAAGAAAAGGTAGGTTATCAATATCCAGCAATGATGATGTAAAATGGTACTCCATGGAGGAATTGGCGGCAGCCTAAGGGCATCCATAGAAAACATAATGTGGCCATGGTAGTGGTGGAGGCGGAGGCGTACCACGGGCCCTGCCTTTGACCGGTCTTGTGGACCGGTTAGTTGGAGGGGAATTGGTAGACTGGAACCGTTTGTTCTAAGTACCAAATTGACTAATGTTTGTTTGGAAGGGGTGCGGACCCACGTGCCTAGCTGGTGGACCGCGCCCAGCTTATAGGCCAGACAGTTCCTCGGCCAAGTGGGCCCCACCCCGTCAGGTGTTCTGTCCAAACCAATGGTTCAGTATGCCAGACGGGGACAACATGGATTGGGATGAGCCCCACCTATTTGGTATGGACCTGTAGGACCACCTTGGGATAGTCCGACCATGTCGGACCAGGTAGGGATGGTTTGACCAGGTAGGAACTGACCCAAACCCTTTAAAGCCCAATTTCTCTTAAATTGGTTTATCTTCTAAACCAGATATTTGTTTGATGAACCTTTTTCTGAACTGGGACCCATAGGACTAGGCAGTACTTTTGACATACTTCACCTGGGTTTTTTAGAATGTTTGAATATAGCCAGGTTTGATCGGATTTGAATTTAGGCATACACCAGCACTAAAATTCATATAACATACTGATCGGGCATCCGATTGACACACCGTCTATTGTGTTGGAACATTTATTACATGGGGGATCATAGGGTTACATCTTCATGGTACTTCGTGGTAGTTGAAATACTATATATGGCTATTGGAGAAAATCCTCAAGAAACAAGTGTGCGTAGTGTAGGAATAATGAGGTCGGTTGTCAAGTGGCTAAAAAACATGTTAGGATTGACGTATTATGACCCTGTGGGGATTGATGAATTTTGACACTGTGTGCATTGAAGAGTTATGAACCAGTGTCGATTAGAAGTGCCACATCCCAACAAGGACCAGGATTAAAGCGGCGCTTCACGGACCAGCAACTTAGGACCCTATGTGGATCGACGACTTGAGATCTTTTGTGGGTCAGTGCCTAGAGATCCACTGAGGGTCATCATCTAGAGATATGATGTGAGTCAGCATATATCGTTCTTGTGTGGGTTAGTAGCATAACATCTCAAAAAAATATGATGATCTATCTTTTTGAATAACCATATATACTTATGTATTTAAGTTATGTACATTGTGTGAGATGTCTTTTACTTTGTGATTTTTGATTATGATCATGATTTGTAGAAATCCATTTATGAAATTCTCAAAGACCATCAGGCATCTCGAGGTCCATGTTGATTATTTTTATACTCACCCCTACACTGGCTTCACATGAACCATGTTGTGTATTGTGTGGACGACGGACAAAGTGACTGAGTCATAGGGAACCAAGGCTGATAGTGCATGGAGGAGATAGATAGACGTGGTGAGTGGTAGTTACGGAAGATGAGGTGTTGTACCTTCCATTTAGGTGGGATCATTTGTGGATGATCTCCTAAGAAATTTTTCTTCTCTTGGTTGTACCTTCTTTCGAGTTGGTCTTGTATACTGTCCCCTTACCTTTTGTACTTACTTTTACACTCTATAGTGGATTTTAGTTGTGGTTGTACATTTCTTCTTCGATTTTGTTTTTCTTATTCAATGTCTTCCCTATCTATGTTTGTACAGTTTTTTAGGAAATTCCATCCCACATTAGTTATATTACATTCTAGTGCTAGTCTCGAACCCCTGGCCTATGGAAGGTGGGTTCGGGGTAGTCATTCCTTGGTCCCTGGGTGACGGGTCGTGATAAATTAGTCTCATAGGAGTCAGTTATACTAAGGAACTATGACTCTGGTGTTTTCAATGGAGTAATAGTGTTTAGTGTTTTGAGTATGGTTTTCAGTTTTGTGAGACCAATGTTGGTGCGGAGACTAACATATCCATGCACAATGACCATCAGTTCTGATATCTTAATCGATTCATGAAAACACTGATTGTGGGTGTTTTTTGAAATGTTTATCTTTTGATCTATTTTGAGTCAGCTCAACATGTATAAATTTATTGATCATGGAACATCAATTTTATTACAAGGTTGACATCGTGTAGACATCCATCCCAGATTCCAGGGAGTGTTTATCACGATGGTCCACCGAGCGATGAGGTTTTGGGGAAAGGCCCTCTTACAACGATGATACTTTGGGTGGTGTACCAACAACACCACATATCATAGGATAATAGTGGCCTCCAGCCCCAGCAGTTGATGGTTCATTCCAACATATCATGCCGCATGAGTTTAACAGTAGAGGCCTCTGAGGTTTTGAGGTGAGACAAATCCACAAGAGGTTAAGCACTATTTAGAGGTTGTGGCTAGATTTTTCATCCTAGTTGGGGCACCAAAAGACCAAATGGCGATCCTAGCTTCTAGTCACTTCCTAGGAATGGTTGGAGATGATGGGGAATTACACTGCAAATTATCAATGTGGTGACCTCATCTGGTTGGATTTTGAGAGACTCAATAGGGAGGAGTTTGTTCTAGTGACTCTACACTCTGTTCATATTTAAGAACTACTATAATTATAGTAGGGAAGCCTGACAGTAGCCCAATACATAGTGAGATTCACCGACCTTTCCCGCTACTCCACAAACATGGTATTGGACCCTTTAGTTAGGCATCAGACCATTGAACATGGTCTCCAATGGGAGATCATAGAGTTGATAATATCGCACAATATGTCAATGCATAATTGAGTGCTAGATCGAGAACTTCTATTATAGAGCTTCCTAGGTGAGCAGGTACCGACATCGATATCCACCATCAGGAGACATGTGGCCGAGTCATCTGTAGTAGGTAGTAAGAAGATAATGTTAGGGCCTAAGAGGTCTAGACCTTCTAGGGGAAGACCCCATGATATAGGGTTGGATCTGTGGAGCTCTCGGGACAAATGAGGTCAGTATTGGAGCAGACTGGACTACATGTTTGGCGGGTAGTGTCCAATGGCTCATGACTGCCTGGCCCGCTATTCTGATGATTTGGAGACAGTCTGGGGACCACCAAATCAATGGTTGATATTCAAGTATGGAGGTCCAAGTGTGGAATATGTGGCATTGCAGGAGACCATGAAGTAGGCGGTGAGAAAAAAAATTGATGTTCTCTCACCACCACCCCAATGTGGTCAACCCCGACCACATGGAGCAGGTGGAAAGGGATGATCATAGCTTCATGCAGCTGATTTTTATGACCAATATGCTCTTGAAATGATTTTACATACAATATTTGTCTAATCCACCAAAGAAATAGTTCTTATAGACATATGTTCCAGTCATTCTATTATTTCCACATCTCTTGTTTGGAGCTCAGAGATTCTATTAGAGCTATTGGCTCGGTCCATTCAATTAGAGACACTTACGGGAGAGGATTAGATGATTAGACACTAGTTCCAGTAGTATTATATTACTCTAGGAGGAGATAGCTTCGGCTTAGGTCTCTTTGTAGAAACGTCAGATCCTTATGATGTCATCTTGGGTATGGACTAGATAACCATAGTCCATGCTCATATTGATTGTTTTATGTGCAATGTGAATTATGACTATGAGGATGGGACTAGGTTTTCCTTCACTGGAGAGAAGGGAACCATTATAGCTCTGAATGGACTATCTCGGATGAAGGTGTAGCCGATCACTCATCAGTTGTCTATCCTTACCCTCGGAGCAGATGATGAGAGGATTCCGAGTTATCCTATAGTGGTCGACTGGTATGCTAATGTATTTCTTGAAGATGTTCCAAGACTACCTCCTAATAGAGAGGTAGTCTACTACATCGACCTATACCCCAGGATGACACTGAAAACTATACCAGCATATCAGATTTCTCATGCAGAGCTTCGTGAGTTGATGGGGTAGCAGAAAGACTTGTAGGGTAAGTGATTCATAAGGTCCAATGTTTCTCCATGGGAAACCTCGATTTTTTTCTCCATGAAGGCATATGGGATTTTGAGGCTTTGTGTGGACTATCGGTGCCTAAACCAGGTGATCGTGATGAACAAGTATCTGGTCATAAGGATTGATGATCTCTTTGATCAGATGAAGAGAGCATTCAAGTTTTCAAATATAGACATAAGATCAGGATATCATCAACGTAGGTTATGGGATGAAGACATACTGATGTCATCCATCATATGCTAGTATGACCACTAAGAGCTCTTAATGATTCCTTTTGGCATGAAAAATTCTCCAGCTGTGTTCTTGGGGCTCATGAAGAGGATCCTCCAACGTTACCTTGATCATTTCATGGTGGTTTCCATAAAAGACATCTGGATATACTCGGCATCATAGGAGGATCATGCTACACATTTTCAGATAGTTCTAGACACAGTCCAAGAGAACAGGCTTTAAGGAATTCTCTAGAAGTGCTAGTTATGAATACATGATGTCCACATTCTGGTGCACATTATCTCAGAGGTTGTAGTTGCTGTTAATCTAGTGAAGACAGATGCAATACTTTCTTGGGAGACACCATGAAGTGTGAACGAGGTATAGATATTCTTGGGGTTGGCTGGATACTACCAGATATTAGGACCCTGCATTTCAAAGTTGAGTCACCCATTTCTGTATTGAAAATAAAGGGACAAAAATTCATGTGGACCGAGAGATGCCACCATAGTTTCTAGGAGCTGTGGTGGAGACTGAGGAGTCCCCCCCATCTTGTGGCTACTAGAAGAGGGAGCTGCGACTGTAGTCTAATACAATGAATTTGGAACCAGAATAGGGTGTTTCCTGATGCTGGAGATAATAGTGATTTCTTACGGCCCACGAAAGTTGACATAACATTACTAGAACTATGCTACCCCAGAACATGAGTTAGAAGCGGTGGTATTTTCCTCATAGATGTGGAAACACTACTTGATGTGAGAACGATTTACTATCTTCTCTAATAACATGCCTCTCAGATATATCTTCTCAAAGAATGACCTAAACCTGAGACATCAGTGATGACTGGAGTTCCTCTAGTAATATGACTTTTAGATTTTCTATAATCCTGGAAAAGGTAACGTGGTGGAAGATGTACGGAGCAGGTGGTTTGGGTTATAGTTGACGAGTGAGGCGATATTAATTCTATCCATGTTACAGTTATCATTTTTTATAGTAATGGGGAAGCATACATCCAAACCGTGATAGTCACTACCCGAATCCTTCTGTGAGTAAGGGATTAACAACTTTGGGATGTTGAGTGTGAAGCCTGACTTGCTCCGATGTCCTTAGAATGGGCTCGTTAAGGATTTTTTCAAGGTGGGGAGCACTACATCTTTTTCATATCATGAGACATGGTACTAGTGACACTACGAGAGTTTGTGTTGAGGGAGTTCCACACATCCCCTTTTGTGGTACATTATTATGTGGTGAAGATGCACCCGGACCTCCAGCGTCATTAATTCTGTCTAGGGATGAAGAAGCTAGTGGAATAGCTTCTTTCATGATGCCTAACCTATTAGAAAGTGTATGTCGAGCACCATGTTCTAGTAGGCTTTACTCAGCCACATGAGGTTCCATTGTGGAAGTGGGATGGCATCTCCATAGTCTTAATGACAGGCCTACCGTGTATATCTAGAGGCCACAATTTTATCTTTTTTGAATATTAACTGAATCACATAGTCATCCCACCTCCTACCCGTTAGAGAGAAGGGATTAGTAGAGGGCACGAGAACCCCCTACGTATATCAGATTGTATGGATATACGGGGTACCATCGATGATAATCTAAGATCACGATGCTAATTTTAAATCTTAGTTTTTAAAGGGATTAGAAGATGTATTCGGATCTTAGCTATGCTTGAGCACCACATATCATGCTCAGACAGATGTATAAATAGATCAGACCATACAAATTCTTGAGGACATTCTCCATGCTTGCATCCTTGATTTTGTCCATAGTTGGGAGGACCACCTACCACCAGTTGTTTTTTTATACAACAATAGTTATCACTCCACCATTGTCATGGAGTTGCTTGAGGCTTTGTATGGGAATCATGGAAGATCACCTATATCCTAGATAGACCCAGGGCAGACCGCGCTTATCGTCCTAGAGTTAGTACAAGATAAGACTGAGAAGTTGAAAATCTTCCAGTAGTTGATGAATACATCACAGAGCCAGTATAAGTCTTATGCAAAATGGATACAGATGCCCTTGGAGTTCGAGGAGTGAGACCATTCCTTCCAACAAGTCTCAACATGATGAGGATTGCGGATATTTGGTCAGGGCGATAACCTTTCTACAAGGTTAATCGTACCTTTCAAGATACATAGAATCGTAATATAGGTTGTGTATAGCCTATCCCTTCCCCCATAGATGCACCATGCGCATTATGTTTTCCATGTGTCATAGCTGAGGTTGTACGTGCATGATCAATCGCCCATTATCGACTGGTTTGAGATTGAAATAAATGATGGGTGACATTTCTGGACTTCCCAATGGAGATATATGTTCGACCAGAGAGGGTCCTTCATTGGCAGTTGATTCCTCTACTATGTGTTCAAAGGAATCACATGAACATCCTAGAGAGTACATAAGAGTTGGAAACTGAGATATGTGATTAGTTCCCCCATTTGCTTCCCTATTTTTTTCTGGCTTTAGGGGACGTAAATCACTTAGTTGGGGAGAATGAAAAGTCCTGTAAATTTCTATATATTATTTAATTTAATTTAATTTTGATGAGTTTGTGAATGTTGAGGGGATGTGATTCTGTGGCCCGAAGAGCCCGAAATAGAATTATGAGATTTTTAAGGAATGTTTATTAAATGTATTGAAAAATTTTTCAATATTTTGAAATGGTGCTCATATTAGAATTCTTAGAGAATTTTTCAATTCACAGTGTCGAGATTTTATTAAGGGAAGCATATCATTGTTCAGATAAAGTCGACGACAAAGATAATTTTTCAGACATTCGGAAAAAAATACTAAAATAACATGAGATGTTACTTTATTATTTTTGAAAGTTGAGTAGAGAATTATGGTACCACGATGCAATGTCATACATTAAATAAGAGACATTTAATGTACCATACCACTTGTTTTTTTTTCATTTATCAACAACAGTTGTGTTTCTAATTGACACATTACTTAGTGTTAATTAATGAATCATAATATTAAACACAACATTGGTGATTATTCTATTATTTAAACAAAGCATGGGAATGGGTTTTTGTGACTCACGAGAGGAACGTCTGATGCAGTGTCAGTGAAATCTTCCACCAACATAGAAATAATCTTTGTCACCCATTAGAGAACTCAAACCCAAAAATAACGAACGCCGAATAACACCCCATAGAACGCATGTCAATTTTTATCATTTGCAGTGTCTCCCAATTATTATAGGTAGTGTTTTTGTATTATAAGTTTACTATTCCATCTTATTTTAATAACGTTAAACCCTACCCATGTTATGATGCTGACGTGGGGGACATGGGCCTAACTAAACGATGATCGAACCCTCCGCTAATCTCGATATTAATTACGTTCTTTGTGGGAAATCGATAAATGTAGCAGCAAGGAGAAAATAATGGATTCATTGTGTAAGAGGCCTATTGGGAGTCCTGTAGGCATATATAAGAAAAATATTGGACCACAATAACGTCACCAATGGCACAAAAAATCTCCACCGGCATGGCAGCACCGGTGGATTGGTGTCTGGCTCCAACCACCCACGAGATGGGGGTGGAACCTAAAGGCACTACAACATATAGTGGTGTCCGGCCTATTCTTGTTGTGATGATGGCAGAAAAAATGCCATAGGTAAGACAAAGGTCTATTGTGGATGAAGCATTGCGACTACGATCATGGGGAGGAAAACCCAGACCATGAGTCCCACCATGGACTGGTCCAATAGACCGGTCAGCTGGTGGGGGGTGGCGCCAGCTTGGTGCTGGTTGTTTGAAGAATAGAATGGACTACAATTTGTTCGGAAGGGGTGTAGACCCCCACTCTCTGCCAGTGGGTTGGGTGATCCCATGAACTGGTGGGCCCCGCCCTTCCAGGTGGTTCTGGGAGAGCCTGTGGCCCAGCTGGGCGGATTGGGCCCATCCAGAGTGGTCCATTCCCTACCAGTTCAGGCTGGGCTAGCAGACAAGGTCAGACCAGACTCGGACCCTTTGATGGCCAGTTTTGCATATATGGTCTTGTTTTCTAAACTAGACGTTTGTTTGATGATCCTTCTACAGTGATGAGTCCCTTAAGAAGAGGCGATTCTTTTGAGATACTCTACATTGGTTTTGTATAATGTTGGATTATGGTTGAGATGGATAAACTCGAATCCAACCGGGCCCCCATTACTAAAATGCCTATAACATACTGATAGGGCATTCAATTGATGGGCCCTCTATTGCATTGGAACCTTTATAAAATGGTCGTTTATCGGGTTACATTTTCATTTGACATAGTGTCCATTGATATATGGCTGATGGATTGTGGAGCGGATCCTCTAGAAATCAAATGTGCTTAGTGAAGAAATCAGGTTGCTTTCTATCAATGGATCAACAACTTACGACACTATGTGGGTCGATGAATTACAACCCTATGTGGGTCGATGAATTACGACCCTTTGTGGAATGGTGACATACGAACCTGTGTGGATCAACGTATTCCAAAACTAAGTGGATCGAAAAATTATTAACATTTTTGGATCAGCAGTAGCATGACCCGACGAGGACCATCCAAAGAGAACCCTGTAATGGATCAGTGACTTATGACCCTGTGTGGATCAACAAATTGAGATCCAGGGTGGGTCAGTGCCTATCAATCTATTGTGGGTTAGCATCTAGAGATATTGTGCAGGTTAGCATCCATCGATCTTATGTGGGTCATGAAAAAAACCTCTCAACAAAATAATATGATATTGCATTACAACTAATCATATGTACTTATGTACTTATGCTATATACCCATTCTGAGTTATCTTTTACATTGTGATTTATGATTGATATCATCTTTTGTGGTTATTCCACTATAAAATTCTAAGAGACCTTCGGCGGTCTCAGGGTCCGTATTGAGTATTGTTATACTTATTCATGTATGGGCCTCACCTACACTATGTTGTGTCTTGTGCATATGAAAAAAAGATTGAATGGGACACAGGGAGCCGTGGCTAGATGGTGATCGAAGGTGATAGACATACATGGTGAGTGGAAAACACAGAAAATGATGATTTTTACCAATACTTTAGGTGGATCCTTGGTGGATGAACTCTAGAGAAAGTTTTTCTTTTTTTATTGAAACTTCATTTTATTTGGACTTGTATACTTTCCAATTACATTCAGTACAAACTTTTACAATTAATTGTGGTCTTTAGTTGTGGTTGTACTTTTCTTCTATCATTGTGTTTTACTTGTGTGCAGTGTGAAATGTCTTTGGGTGTATAGGTTTTGAGGCAATGCCTTCCAATTTTAGGGATATTTCTTTTTAGTGTTGGTATCCAACCCCTAGTCTATGGATGGAGGGCTTGGGGTAGTCACAAAACAGGCCTTGAGGGATGGGTTATGACATAAACATATGTCTATAAACCAATAAAAAAGGTATAAACTCTTATTCTATTCAAAACCATTTTTCGTTTTACCTAACACATTCAATCCATTTAAATAAGGAAACACCATTTAAGGATATCAAAAATTCCGTATACTAGTTGTGGCTTAATACTAACAATGATGTCAATGGTAAGGGAGATACTAAAAAACATTGATGAGCAAGATAAGGATCATAAATTACCATGATGTTTTTTTGACGAATGTTCACATCTATTGTAGGGATTTTATTTTAAATCCGTGAAAGTTTATAAAGAAAAAGGAATTTTTAAAAATTACGCATTTAGATACAGAATAAAAATCCAATTTAAATGATTTTTTTAGAATAAAATAACTTAGTTTGAAAAGAAATAAATAAGGTTCATATAATGTGAAATTAACAAATAAATGAATTATTTAATTAAAAGGGAAAGAAAATTGATCCTACATCAAGAATTAAATGAATCTGAACACTCAAAACATGACGTTTTTATTGACAACAAATGTAAACTATTAGAAACATTCACAAACATATGATCATATATATATATATCCCTGCAGAAAAGGCATGTATTCCCCAATTATTGAGGGAATGCATGAATGGAAGATATATATAATTATATATATTCCTTTATAAGTATATATAAAAAGTATTCAAGGGCTTTTAAAACTCACTATAAAATATACACGGGACTCAAAACCACCAAACGTCCTAAAATTTAATTGAGAATCAAAACTAAGTGGGTGAAAATTTTATCATAAAAATGATTCAGAGGAAAATACAACCAATCCACCCAACATATGGTGGTGTATGATTGAACATGAAAGAATAGGTCCTGAGAGACCCTTTTCATTCCTTATCAATGAAATAATCTTGAAAAATATGGTTACCCTCTGACCCTATCTTTGGCCACACCACACCTAGTGATGGAGATACCAAATATTGGCTGAAAGGTATCTATGGAAGGGAGAAGGAGGCTTACCATGATGGATTGAATGAACATCCCTATGGAATATATGTAAACAGTACACTAAAGGGGAGATGATGAGAGGGGTTTTCATGATAGGGTGAGGGCTACAAGGGTTGTGTCATGTAGAATAAGAGAGGAAGAGAGTAGATAAGTTTTTTAATTTATATTATGTTAATTAACATTATTTTATTTTATTTTTAATGTAGGGTATCATGAAGGGGTTGGGCAACACATTTTGGAAAATCATGCATCAACTGTGTTACCTCCACTTGCTACCTAGGCACCCCACAAGGTTTTTCACATATTTTTTAACTAGTTTGGAGAAAACTGTTCAGTAAATAGTTATTGGATTATGACAATGATAGAAATATTATGGGCTAGGTTCATTTTTTGGTGAACCATGAAAATCATTTGTGGGAACCTCTATCCACCTACATAAGGAAGAAAAGTTTCATGTTGTGTCCCACAATGTTTCAGAAAACACATATACCTTGTGATGATACATTAAACCTTGATTTTATTCTCTTCTGCTCCAGAAACATATCACGAAACTAAAAAAACATCTCAATAATTTCAATAAGTCAAAAAAAAATCGAATTGAAATGTTCCAACATTCAAAATTAATTTCAAAACATTGTTTAAAAAATATCCCATCTAGTAAACATGAATTTTTTAAATTTCCATGATATTATCATCCAGTTCAAGGCATTGATCATTACATGATGAATGGTTTATGTTTGGAATGTCGAGTAGGAGTAGTATTAGAGATGATCATTCTAGGATATTTGGAAGATTATTCAAAAGATAATAAGTTTTATGTCTAATTTCTAATGAATGTAAACCATTATATTAATAGTGTGGATAATATTTTTATTCCTTGAATATTTATCTGGAAAGATTTAATATTATCATATGAAAGGTGTATTATGATATTCCATGTGTCTGAATTAGATATTAGTGTGAATGAATCCCAGAAGCATTTATATTTTTCAACCTATCTATGTCTAATGTAGATCTTTATCACATAGGATAATTTGGACCAATTGTGAATAACATCTATCCTTGATGGAACCATACATACACCCTATGTTGGGATTGTGTGATCAAAAATGTTATTTAGTCTTCTAAAATGTATAGTTATTGAATTTTTCATATTATTCCACCATACATATGAAATTATTTATAGTTATTTTATTACATTAATTAACTTTGATTATTTTAGAGTATATAATAATATTATTTCTCAATACTATCATAGATAGATTAATGTATTAGCAATATAATCAAATATATAAATCTATGAAGATCATGGATGATTTAATAATAAACATGGAAGAACTCTAAATCAATAGTATACATACTTCTAAATGGTGGGTTTTATGGATTTTTATTAACATTAAACTCTCACCAGATAGTATCTATGTAACAGATAGGTCATGGAAAAATATTGATCACATCATAATTAATAAAAAATAATCAATAATGTGAACAAAATACATAATCTTTTTGGTGAACTTTTAATATCCACGATAATTGATTCGAAGTATCATTGATAAATAATTTGATTATATTAACACTTGTACTGACAGGTGATGCACTAGGATGTATGAATTCCTTAATAATATTCTCATTGAGTTTCTTTATTAAATTTCTGGACTCAATATTAGAAAATCTATTGAGAGTCTTTGAAACAATTTATCTACTTAGTATGAGTTCTTTTTAAAAATCATAATCATAATTCTTAGTTAATATAAGAATCAATTATATAAATACATAAGAAAAATCTCACACAATAGGAATATAATAGTTTTTTATTTTCTACCTGACCATTAATTATGCATACCTCCTTTTAATTAAATCCAATACTCATGAAATTGATGTACTTTAAATTCAATTTTTTTATTTTACTAAAAATGATATACAATAATTGGTTGGTTTAGAATATAAATTATCACATCCCATCCATTATAATTTATATTTTATTTTTAAAAATAATCTACACTACACTTAATATAACATGGGATTAATGTAGAGGTATGATAACAATATTTGAAAGAATCACATTCCCACAAACATTAATCAGAGATAAATAATATAAAGGATATGTGATTATTAGACTATTTGTATTTTTTAATATGAAAAAATGATAATGACTAAGGCTTAAATGCAATACATATAAAAAATTCATTACATATGGAATAGTGTTTAGATGAAGAATAATATAATAAATTTGTAGTTCTAGATTGAATGGTATGTGGACTTCGGCAACTTCATTATCATACACAACATCATAAATAAATATTTTGTTTGATTCCCCTTTTTATTGTTATTATGAGGTGTATTAAATTTATGATCATAATTAATCCTCATATTCAATAATTAGTTAACATGATTCCCATAAATCATGTTTTTGAAACAATAAATTTTGGGTGGTTTATTTTGTGGATATTTCTCATTATTTATATCATTATATAAAATATTCCCACAATATTGAAATTCAATTTCCAAATCATATTTCTTTCCATACGTAGATATTTCACTATAAATAATAATTAATATTTCACTATATTTATTTCCTATGGTTTGGAAAAAATAACACTCATCTTCTTCTATTTATGGATTTTGTTTTTGGATATTTCATTTATTTAAATATATATTTTTCATAGAAATTCAAGATATTTCTTGTAGAATACAATCTCTATTTTTACCATTATTACAAATTGAATAAATTATTCTATTATATGGATTTATCCAAAGGCTGACACCATTCAATGTATTCTTTTTTTACAAACTAAATAATCATATATCATTTTTCAGGGTAAATGATTATAGTTGAAGTGTACCTTTCATGTCTTATAATATCCATCTAGGTACCAATATATTCTTCCTAATTTTTAGTTATCATTCAAAATCTCTTATACCTTTATATATATAGAATATGGGTAATGTTCTTATTGAAAAATAACATCATATACTCATCTGACTGAATAGTGTAAATTTTGATCCATTTTCTCATATTATTATTAATAGATCACCGTTGAAATGACTCAACATAAAAATGATATTTAATTAAAATATATTTTTCATCATTTGAGCACTGATAAATGGAAAATAACCTCTTTTGTTATATTAATTCACATCAAAATTAAATTATTTTTGGAATCAGTAATATGTGGTGGATATTTATTTTGGAATGACTCAACAGTATGTTGTTATCTATTTTTTCTATTGGATTATATTAATGATTCATGGATTGAGAATTTTCAGTAATAATAATAGATGGATTTTTCATTCCAAATACCATTTAAATCAGTTGAACTGGAGGAAAATAATTTAATTTTAAATCTAATTTCGTGCAAACCTTGTTCCTTATGGTTCCATTCATTAACCAACATAATTAATCATAGTTTAAGAAACAAAAATGAAAGAATGAAACCAAATATTAATGAATTTAATTTATAGGAGATCTATTTAATGACAAAAATTTGGTAACATATGACAAATTAGGTTTAATATATGTATTAAATTTTCATTATCTATAAAAATCATTTTTAATATCGCATAAAAAATGTGAAATAACAAAATCATGCCCAATGATGTGACAAGAATAGTGTGTAATCTGGGACTCATTAATCATACAGTGGTGGTGATTTAATTAAATTATAATCAACCCCATTAATATTATTTCCAACTAGATGACCCTATCCCATTACCACTTCAAAATTTTAGTATCCATACTAGAATTTATTTTTTATAGAAATCACAATCCATTCATTACCAAAGAATTTTATTTTTTTTCAAAATCACAGTCTTATCATACAGATTTTCAATAATTTTTTATCATAAAAATTTCTCCAAATAACTAAATGTTACGTTGATACAAACTAAGGATACCCATATAGTATATAAAATTTTTATTACATCTTTCTATATAAATATTAATTATATATCAGTATGATTCATTCCAAAACCATATAGGCTTAGTGTCTTTGAAAACATGTATATGTATGAACCGGTTCATAAATTAAATACATTATCAAACAATTAGATCCTCGCAACATGAATCCTTAAAATAAATATAACAATTTATAACATTCAATATATCATGTGGAATAGGATATATAACAATGAGTGATCTAAGATGCAAAATAAGGATAAAAATGGCAGATATCAACTGGTGATAATATATAAGAATATCTTGATCATAATTCTTAGATCACATGATCATAGCAATTAATATAATCGTGTGGAATATTTAGATTATTTTTACATAATAAATTTATCATAATGTAGTGAAGGAAAACGATCAATGAGAGTATAACTTTGTGAAAATATCATGTCATAAATGATTGGCAAAATGTGTGGTATAATAATAATAATTGAAATATTATTTCAAGGATACCCATAAATATATTCATCACATGTTAGTCCTGGGATAACCACCCATGTACCTATATCAGTCCTAGGATATCCAAATCAATACCTTCATTTGGACTTAGGATAAAATTTCGGTGTACCCTCTTTTTAGATTAGGATGACCTCATGATAACCATATTTTGGGACATCATAATCCAATTCATAGGATTGGTATAAAATCATTTATACCATTTTAAATCATAGAAAATTATGTTATAATCAATTAATATGAGGTATATAACATACCCCCCATAACATATCCATAATCAAGTCATTTGTATTTCATAATATCCTGAAAACATTTATCATTTAATTATATCCTAAGCTATGAATAATAAATGTGTTTCACCAATATTTTATCATCATATTATATAAACACCATAATATATTATAAACATGGAAAATTTTATTAAATCCCCAATAAATTATAATAATCATACTAGAATTTTTATAAATGAAATCTCCTTTAATATATATCTTGAACATTTTGATGATTAAAATACACATTAATTTTGAAATGAATTATTTAATTTCTTAAATTTAAAACATATTAAGGAAAAATGGTTTTTTTGAATGTCCTATATAAAATACTAAATAATGATTAAATATAATGAGAAGTCATTGTGTATGAGAAATCTATTAATGATGTGTATTATAAATCGATGTTTCGATTATCATATTTGATAAAAAATCAATATTTCCTCAATTAGAAACAGTTAAGAATACTCAATATATTTTTTATAGAATGTACAAAATTGTTCAAAATAATTTTATAAACTATTTGTGAAATGTAAAAATCTTCCTTGAAAACATTTTAAATAATATATCGATATGGAAGAAAAATATCCCCAAATGAAGAGAAAAATATAGTTTGTTTTCAACAAAAAAAGTTCGATCTGTATCTATAATACAGAAATAGAGGATACTGAAACAAAAACATGTAATATCATGAATTTATGAGATGAGAAGAAAAAAAATCTTATTTTGGAGTGAACTATTATATAACATAATTATTATAAATTTAATCACAATTGAATCTAATAAAAAAATTATAACGTAAAACTCTTACCTATGATGTGGAATTTTAAAAGTAAACACATTGAATGAAAAAAAATAAAATGAAAATTTAAATAACATGACAATAATCATATTAATGATTTAACATATAAAATGTGTTTTATAAACATCATATAATTATATATGTTTTTAAGGGAACATATATCCCCATGAAGACAATGTAAGATGATAAACTTTTACTAAATTTTTATCATTTGAATCAGGACCACATTGATGAAATAATCTAAATAAAAAATTTATGTTCTAGGAATAAATATGGATTCATAATATTAAATATAATGGTGTATTATATAGGCTTCATAAATAAAAATAGGCTCATAAAATTAACCCTTCCCCAACAACACAATATTGAGACGAATAACCCTTACCTCACATTAAACATTCACTACAACACTAAAAACTCATATATAAAAAATTAAAATTTATGATAATTAAAAAAAAAATTATTTCATATTCTTAAATATATATTACTCCTACAAAATTTAAATATCTATTTATTAATAATTTGTTATTAAAATTTTATTCCTAGGTTTTAACTATTTCATTTTTTCTGAGTGTTTCGGTTCTATAGTTATGGTCCATTAACATTTGACAAGGTTTCATAATATCTATAAAAATAATAATTTTATTATTCAGGTAATTAATAATTACATGCTAATATTAACAATTCATATAAATGAGTTATTAAAATTTCATTACATCGATTCCGGAAGATAGTAATCCTTATATAAACATGAGTGAGTTTTCAACATTTCAATGGATGACAAGAAATAAAGAAAAATACTAATATAAATTTTAGTATTAATTATTATATCATAAATATAATAAATATACACAATATCTATCACAATAAAAAATTATTATTTATTATGATATAAAATAATTGATATATTTACATAGAGTAGGTAGTCTATAAATATGTACTAGTAATACATTTTCATCTCATGTTATGTAGATGGGGTAAGAAATGGTTGTTATATAATAATAATGTCATCAATTTAAATTGATGATACACGGTTAATATTTTTTGAATGATAAATTAGTTTTAGAAAATGTGGAAAATGAAATTACGTTTAAAGAGCTAGTATAATATTTATAAATATTCTTTGAGAGACCTACTATGACATAAACCATAATCCAAAAAGTATTAGTCATAGGAGAAGGAAAGAATAAATTGGATGCATTGATGTTATTTTGAAAAGTTTCTAAATATCAATTTCCATGATATAAGGATTTTATTCTATTAAAAATAGAGGAGATGATGTGGCCTTTATATGTGAGGGGAGGGACATACATATAATTATAATAATATTTCAATAATACATGGTTTATTTCATGAGAATTTCACTCCCAAGGGAAATTAATTAGAATTTTATATAATATATTGTTGAAATAAAATTATCCAATAAGAAATAATTATTTTTAGGAGTCTATATTACACTAATATAATTGTTTTACCCCCACCAACCTGGTTATCCTGTGTTTACCAAAATGGTAGTAATAAAAATTTATTATAATTTTAATTCATAATGAAAAAATATAGTAATCAATATTATATTATATTAATGATGATTGTTAATGAAAATTACAATCCATGTTAAGAGATTAAATTACAATGATTAGAAAAATTGTATTTCATATAAGTTACCAAAATGAATTGAAAATAGATTTCAAGAAAATTCTCTATAAGCATAGAAATAAATTTACAACCAATCCATTAATTGAAAAAACCATTATATGAATGTTAATTGTTTTTAAATATAATCTAAATTTTAAATAAAAATTAATAATCCATGGATATTAATTTATTTTATTATGATAGAAAATCATGGTGCGTATAGAAAACATTTTTTAGAAAACAGTTATATAATCAATAAAATGAAGTAATAAAAAATACTTAATAAATATGATTTTTATGAAATTAGTTAAATTATTTTAAATTAAAGGATATTTATATAAATTTGTTATAATATTCAAAATATAAATATATTTTTAAATTTATTTCTTTAAATAATGTAAATGTTTTTTTAAAAACAAATAATTATTCACTATTTACTAAAATATAAATATTTTGTAAACAAATATATATAACTATGATTATATTAACATGGAAATTTCAAAAATATTAATAATAACCTCAAATAAAATTCAAAAAATTATTATTAATTAATTATAATTTATTTCAACAAAAATGTAATGAGAATCATTTGTGAATAAACATGTTTTTGAACCAGAAAATTATTTTACTAAAAATTAAGTTTCTATTTATTTTTCATTAAGGAATTAACTTGAATTTATTCCATGTATTAGAAAAAATTTTCATTATTTTTTTACTATTTACACCATTTAAGTTATTATCTATGTTGTAATAATAAAATATATCATTGTTTTTTTAGAATTGGAATTTATGTATAAAGGATGATATGAAATACATAATTTTTATTTTGAAGGAAATACATTTAAAATCATAGGGTGTAACATTATACCCCCATTTAATAAATATATACCTAAAAATGTCAACATTGTAATATAAAAAATAATCTTATATTTTATTCATCTGAAAATTATTTTACCATATATCATTCGTGATTTTCTAATTCCACAAATGAACATTAAATGTTAAGTAGTTTTGTTTCATAGAACATTATCTGTTATATCCCAGATATATATTAGTATTTGTTCATAATAAATGAAATTGTGAAAAAGTAAAACCAATATTTCCAATACATGTGAATTATCAAGCAGGTAGTTCTGAAAAAGGGACACATGGAACACATCATTAACATGGGAGATATTAATTGGACGGATAAAGTTATAAGTTCTAGTCTCTAATTAATCATGGATCTTGAAGGGGCTAATATACACATGAATCATAATTCCATTTATTCAAAATTTAATATCATTTTTCGAGGATAAAATTAATTTTCATATCTTCTCATTAATATCAAATTCTCAATCACATCAATTATCATCCATATAAATATTCTATCGACTATTATATTCCTTGATGATTTACTAAACACATATAATATAATTTTTTATTTCAATATTTATGAAAAGTCCCTATATATTTATTTATCAAAGTTCATCCCAATATGTCATAGTTCTATACTTGTACCATAGAGTGATTCATAATGAGATAATTTTATTGTTGTATTAAACATTATTAGAAGACTGTGTTGATCCCAGCCACAATGGATGCATATATAATAGGATATAAAGAAATATAATCTGGTTTAAATTATCCTATCATTGTGATCATTAATCTAAGGATGATATTAAATATTGAAAAAGAACTCTATATCCATAACATATTGATGACTTCTCTTAATGATCGATGTACACCTAAGGTCATTTTAGATTTAATGGGAATGAAGCACTCTATGAATCTTTACCTCTTAAATAATATTTATCATTATATGTATACCGAGATATTAATATTCTCTAATAGATATGAAATTTATCTGATTAATAATGCTATTTAACATAAAAAATATATAAATTTGACTATTAGATATTTTAGTGAGTCCAATGACAATATCCATGGTGATATGTTCCATTTATATTCTGGTACGGATAATGGTTATAAAATCCCCTAACAAATTTGTCTCTCGGTCTTAACATTCAGACACACTAGGAACCATGATATATAATCCCTATTATCTCTCACTGTGTTATACCACTAAAAAAATTTATTTCCATATCCATTTTCATTATTCTAGGATTAAAAAAGATTGATAATCTATGAGAATATTTATAATAGATCATTCATTATGTCTGTTGATACTATAAAGCATACATGGTTTATGAAACATATTATTTAATAAAAATCATGGTCAAACATAAAAAAATATCTCAAATTATTATATATCTATACACCTTCATTTGGATCATATTTACCCCTTACAAAAGTAGATGGTTTCTCATGAACCATCCCATAATGATGTCTATATGATCACATAACCGGACTAGTGGGGTTGCTAAAAGGTTTTTCCCAATCCCTACAGTCTAGAAACATGTGAATGGGATTCTAGGAAAGATATTAGTAATGATTTTGGGAATAGTAAATGTAAATATAAATATAAGGAATGATAATATCAAACCATCATAAGGGTAACATGAAGAAATATCAGCATAAAATATATCAATAATACAATACAGAATAAGAGTAACTATATAAAATATTAGTAGTTTCATTTGAAATCAAATAAAAAAATGAACCAAATAGATGGAAATAAATATTTTCTTCCATAATCATCATGAAACAATGGTTGACCACCCACCGTGTGATCAATATCACTTTTCCTATAATTATGTGCCTATAAAGAATATATTTCAACTCTATATGTATCATTTCCACTACCCAAGATTGATTAAATAAGGTATGTATACATCTATTTGGATCATGTTGGGTTTGAGTTCACATGAATAGTAGGAACAACCATGTGTTACGTTCAAACCAATTATAATATTGATAAGTGCACTAGTTTTGAAAGAAGAAAACAACTTTATTTTAAAACATGTTTATACATTTCTATAAAAAATATGAAAACATGATTAAATAAAAATAATGTAAAAAAATAAAACACCAGAACCATGTAAAATCCCAATGAAACTACAGGTAGTGGGGACCAATGATCCTGTATTCTATATAATTTTCCCATAAACATGAATAAAACATACCATTCTCAAGACATATCTTATCCATATGATCCTTAATAGTTCATTTAGAGTGGTAATGTGAACCTTATTGGGGTGTTGGGTCGTTCCTATCATACATGTTTTAATATACACTCCTAGGTACCAACGATACACATTTTATTTCCCCATTTTTTAACTTTACCAACCTCCATTCATCACAAGATAAAAATAAGATACCAAAGAACAACATTATACTCGATATATATAAGGAAAATTATTTTAAAAATATTTCAAACACATATAAACACCTTAAGTTAAATCATTTTTGAATACAAAACCTTTAAAATCCAATTCATTTTAGTATAAAGTTCATTTAAGACTTAAAATAATGAAACAACATGGAACCACCATTCATTTCCCTTTAGACCATCATCCTCTAGATGTGATTCACATGTTAATTAGATATGAGGTCCTAATAAATCATTAATAAACAAAAAATGTTTAATCACATTACATATAATTCAGAATAGGCCAACTCTCACACATCTCCATCAGAAGATAGAATAAAACCTAAGATGGAAGATATGTGAGCCCATGTAAAGAGTAGTAGATAACCATTGATATAGGATATGTGAATACTTTTAGAAAAAACCACCATAACAATTATCCAAGAGTGCGGGGGCTAAGAGGAGAGGAAATGATAGTTCTATAAAAGTTAGAGGAAGATTAAAATGTTAGGTGATTTCGGTTAAATCAGTGATATGTAGTTTAATAAATACAATTTTTTTTAAATATTTTCAGTTCATATAGTTTATAAAATAGTGAACCAACCATGCAGGTACATATATCATGAACGATAGTGGACATATGGTTTGGGATTCATGGTTTTAAAATCCATGAACCCTATTTTTTTTGAGTTGGCACATGGTCATGTTCCTCACCATATGATATAACTAGTTAATCTTTAATGACATTCTCTATTCTCAATGGTTGGTGAAAATTTTCCCCTAACTGTTCACTTATTATTCACTGGACACTACAACACAAAAATATAAAATTTTCAAAATAAATGACTCAGTAAAACAATAGATAAAATGGTGTACCCAATAAATATAACATATGTTTGAAAATGGAACTAGGGGTGGGAAATTTCAACGGATTGATATCAATGATCGACATAAGATTTGTAATGGTTCTGAGATTTAATCAAACACTATATGACCATCCGAATCAGACCAGTTGTATCAGTCATGATTCATGTTAACAATAAACAAATGTTGCACACTATAATATAGAATAATGGTGGAAGACCTGGATAATCATATGAGGATTTAATATGAATTAAAGGGATCGAGGATTGGTAATTGATCCTACAGAAAAGTTAAGAAAATTCTAGATGATTATCAAACAGAACACAAAAGTCCAACCCATATACACAATGAATGACTTATAAGATATTATTGGATCCCAATGTTTGTACATAGGTCTATTTATGTTATGAAAATAAATTATTAGCCTATAACTACATTACCTTTTTCAGGCCTTCTCAGAAAAAATAGTATTAAAATGGGTCCCTATAATAAATAGTTGTAGAATACATTACATACCTCCTTAAAATTTCTTTAACATGAAACTTTTAAAATCTCCCACTTATTTGGGTCCTTGAGACGAACGAAATATGTAGATATAGTGAAATAGAAATTCACTCCCCAAAAAACAATCAATTTTTTGTGTTTATAGGGATATATAATGTTAAAATACATAGTTACCTTATCACAACTCTTACTAGTAATTCAAATAAGATAAAGAAAACCTATGTATATATTATTATATTCTTTATCATGATTACTAATATAATAATGAGAAATAAATTCCTCAATGTCCTACATTATAATTTGCCACCAGAACAGGTGTAACACATCATAAATAATCTCTGTTGCATTACAATTAATGACTCACATAGCTTAGTTATAATCTCACATCACCACATTCCTCGGAGATGATGGAAAAAATGAATATCCCTTGATCTAATGAAATACTCTAAAATACCACGACCGATTATTAGGTTCCCCCTACCATTTTGGTACTGACTACAGGATTGAAATGACTCATTTATGATCTGATATTCTCAGATCATCATTACAATAGAAGGAATCATTTAAAGGTAAAAAAATATCCCTATATAATGTTCTTTGTCTTCTAGGTGAATCTATGAAAAAAATTCACTTATGATATCATTCAATATTTGGATCAATTGGATATTTTGATAGAAACCTCTTACCTAGGGAAACAATGAATTAATTTATTTAATGTAGAGTGCATATGATGACAATATAGAACCATTGATGATACCCCACCCACCGTCTCTATCTCAGGATCAAATAATTTTTCAAATAGATATAAATTAATATTTTTTGGCTTGAGTAGACCGTAATGTATTTGACAAAAACATATATTCACCAATACATGAATAGATGTAAGCACTATGTAAGGGGTAGAGAAATTATTTTAATATGGATGGAGTTAGAAATATCTATACACAAAAAAATTAAAACTATTCATAAGTTCACAACCCAAACACATACATGACTCATCATATTAGGCCATATAAACCAATATATCATATGGCAATATTAAGATAGGGTATGTGGTCAACAATTTCCTGAGCTCATGATAAATTCTTGGAATTTTAGGCTCCAAGAGAACATTACCTCCTTTTGGTAAGAACCATAATAGGCATGTCACATTATGAAATATCTCTAATGAATATCTTGTAGTACCTTTGTAGAAATAAAAATATTCTAATTTAAAAAAATTCCTTTGGTCATCCATAAACATCACTATTATAACATTCCCTAGATAAACTAAAACACTGATTTTCATTAATACAAGACCCTAATTCATCATGAATCTAAAAAGTTCATTTTTTAACATGGAATATAGAAGTTTGTCTTGTTGAATTCACTAAATATTATTAAATTATATCAATGAACCCATTTTTATTTTATTTAAACATGTATTTCATCTACAACACTTCTGAGTTATTAGTGACCACAAAAGGTAACCCCAAATTTGAGATATTGAATTCCAATAAGGGGGGGATGAGAAGAAAGGAGGTATAAATTTATAAATTTTAGTACTTCTCATCCTCACTGAGGATCACATTTTCCTTAATATACTCATGTGATCGCATTATATATATTTATAGTCTATCACTGATAATAATAATTTATGTGAATCTTTTGGGAAATCCTCTAGTCCATACATATGATCAAATCAATGGTTTCTATCTCAAGGAAAAGGAAGACCCATTCTTTCCCAACATATGATAATTTGGTAATAGATGAATTGAAATGGAAACTCCAATCTTTCATTCCATGTGGAATAACTAACTCTATGGAATAAAAAATCATCTATTTTGGGATTTTGACAACTACACAAGACATGTAGATATAAAAGAGTGAGAAACAATGCATAAAATTATAAAATGTTGATAGATGATGCCAAAAAAAATAATACAACTGAATATCACGAGACATAAACGAGATTACATCAACGCTTGGCCCATAGAATTTTCATTTATTTTCTCTATCTAAATTGGATGTAGACTAGTAACATATGGATCTACTTTGTACTAACACACTATATAAAAAGATCTAGCCTTTACTCCATATCCAAGAGAATGAGAACCCATATCCATCGATGCATCATAATGATATGTTTTCCATATATAATATGTTGTATCTATACCACTCTATGAAATATGGAAATTCTTAAAAACATATGTAGATACCCTATGTATCAATATATATGGAATAATTTATGTGGAATATAACATGTGGATAGCATATAATTATAAATCATGTTCTAATTTTATATAATTGGACCACAATAGGAAGATTCTAATTGAGGTTATTAAGGTGTATATTCATTCATTCCACCACCCATATTCCATTAATAATCACAATTAAACTTAATTTTTAATAAAGAAAACAAAATCTAGATTGATGATTGTTGCATCCATAAAATACCTCACAAACATTCCTAGAGGATCTACACGATAAAATACTGATCAACCAATTCATTATAAGTATTTAAATTAAAAAATAAGGAATGAGATCATATATCAATAAATTTATTCATTTAAAACCATAATGAATTAATATTTCCTTTATTTATCATATTATGAAACATATATACTAGTTCTACGTAGTGGTAGGCATATTCCATCATTCTATGGTCCTGTTGATAAAGGTAACTGAGCTTTAGGGACATTTTGAGGGACCATTTCCTAGGGTTGAACTACACAATGAAAATGACTTGACAATAATTCCACCCCATATTCACATATTTCCCTTCTTAAACCATGGTATTACACCTACCCAGACTATGGTATTCCAAAATTAATAGAAAATAAATTACATTAATGGTTTTATGAGTCATATAAAATTATAAAATCAATTAAATTTTCAGTACCCAATAGTTTTCATCGTTGGTGTCCATAATCCCCCCATAAGGAAGGGGTTATACATGATCAACTCTTGATCCTAATACTTCTCTGTCCATAATTCAAATTGACTAAAAAATGTAAGAGAAGAGGCCATGATGGGATATATGTATCAGATAGCCTAAACATCCACCCTAATAACACATTAATCAATTGGTTGGATCTAATATAGAGAGTTACCTTCTCACACCTCCCATACTTGTGCATAAGATCTCCCAGGAGGCATACTACTAAAAAATTCCAAAAGAAACATTATGGTAAATCATCTATACATTAATTGACAATGAATTAGATTAAAATTATAATTAAAAATTCACATAAACCACAATCAAACATCAAAATTTCAAACCAATCCGTCATAACATAGTTCCCATAACTATTGTGCAACATGCGCATTTCCCCATAAATGGCTGTGAAGAAATATTCTTGACATCCATTAGTGACATCTGGTCTATTATGAGGTGTGTTAGATAGACTCCAAACTCTAATACTAAAACCTCCAGAATAATATTCCAAACAAATGTCCATCCAGACTCTTCCAAATAACAAGAACCAATGAAAGAGAAAACCTCATTTGATATAATTTTATCCCAAACCATCCTGGGTTGCAATCCAACCTAGAAAATGATCTTGTCCATGATGTGAACCAATTGTTATTCACAATATCTACTAGTTGGAAAACAATGCCTTAGCATCTAGGATTTCCATTGGGAATTATTTTTCTATGAATATATTGAGATAAATATAAGGGATTATAATAACCATCCAGCATAATAATTAACGACAACAATAAAAACCACAATTCTCAACCATTATATATGCATTATAATATGAATTTACTAAATCGTTAACATTTATATCCTACACAAAATATTCTCCATTAGAAATATATATTGTACTAATAGAAATGGTGCTAAAAATACCCAATATAAAAGTTCCAAAATAATGACATCTCATCACAATAGATTTTACCTAAAATTAGTATCTTGTAAGAATATATTTCACCTCCCATGGAATGATATATGTTACTTGAGTTAGATAAAACAAGTATAATATACATCAATTGTGTGTATATATGGTGTGATATTAAATACCTAGTATGATCCCACCATGTTATCCATGCACAAAAATTATACGAAAAATAGTAATTGCACATTTGGAAGAATGAAATAGTTTGACATTAAAACGTATTTTATGATTTAACATAAAATGGATAAAAATTTTACTCATGAGTAGTTAAAAATAAAACACAATATCTATAGAAAATTCTTATAGTTCTAGGGTAATTAGGATCCTATGATCCTCGTACTCCCGGTGACAAAACCATGGAGTTGATGATTCGTCCTATACTCGATCTATCTTCTATCAACATAACTATAATTAGTTTAGTTAGAATGGGTATTTAATCCTTCTAGGTTGGGTTTCCCATACCTAGAGTAATTGTCATAGTATACCCTCCTTGGTAAACCTAATTAAAATGAATCATTTCCCCTTATAAAACCATATATATCCCCTTCCATTACAATCCAACTATCACCTGACAATGAACAACATTTAAACCATGACCATATGGGAATACGATTTCACAAAAATTTCACAGACATTAGAACACATTAAACCCAAAAATATATAGAAAAACATATATTTATAAACTGTTGGATTTTTAATTATGTGAAATAAAATAATATATTATTGAGATAATATGAAACCTCCATCCTTTTCCCTTTAATCCACCAAGAATTAGTTGATAACAAAATATCCCAGATTAGATAATGTGCTATGAAAGAATTAATAAACCATAAATTTAAATAACCAATTTATATAATTCTGATTATACCAAAATTAGATCATCTTGACCACTAGATAGAGGAGAAATCAATATGGAAGAGACGAATAGCCAATAAAAATGGATGTAGAAACTTAATTATAGGATCAGTGAGCTATTAGGGCCATTAAAATAAACAAATGATCCAAGAGGAGGTTATGGATAAGATAGGTGTTAATAGGGTTGGGGAAGTAAAGAGTAGGGAATAATGAGGGGTATTATGGGGTTAAATCATATAGGGGTATCTTATTAAATTCATATTATGCCATACCTTGGCTAAAAACAGTTTTCCATTCTATACTCTAACAATGAGGGTAGCATTGTCATGAATGATAGAGGAAACATGATTTAATAAACATGGTTCCAAAAATCAATCACCAATCTATTAACATAGATTGGGGAAATTCCCTTAGTATTTATGTTTTTATGAGGATGGTTCCCTATCATCAATGAATTCATGAAAGATCCCCAGTTCTTCTGTTAGGACATGTAGGAGTTTCAGAGGCTATTTCATGGGTTCCCCTAACCATACAATAACTATTTTATTGAATCTACATTAAAAAATACTATTTTTAGTATAAAATACCTATATACATAGTTGATAAAATGATGTATAATAATAGATAAAATATTAGGGAACATAGAACCATGGGTGTGATGTGGTTGCGCACTGACATGAGTTGGATAATATTTCAAACCATAAATAAATATTTCACGGTCCATCCTGTAAAATTAAACTAATATTTGATATTTTTTAATCCCCAACATTGATAATAAACCATTATCCTTTATAACCAAATAATCATCCACATTTTATTCATTTCATGTTTTTTTTATATTTTTTATCCATAATATTACCCCCACTTCATTCAATCTTCTCGGTCCAACATTCCACTATTTCAATTTAATTCACATTTTAAAATATTATGAATAGTATATATGTTAAAAATTTCACAATTATGATAATGTATGTATATCCTTGATTTATATATTACAAATGTTAAATAAAAATCACTAGTTGGATAATTTTTCCAATGATTCATCAATTGACATGTGGTATAAGCAATTAACATATCATTATTCATAATAACATATCTTAGAATCTTTATTAATGAATCAAGATAAATAAAATACTCTTCACCATTTTTTGGAAGTGTCAGATTAGATTAACAGAACAACATTATATTTAGTTTTTCGAAATTTTATTATCATTCTTCGGTCTAAGGGAACTTTTCTTTCTTCTAGATTGACATAGTGTTTGGAATTGATATCCACTATAAATCCTTCAAATATCATCAATAAAAACAAAAAAATATTGAATATGTATGGATATCAGTCAATATAGACGGTGAGGAATTTTTTTTAATAACATTCAAATTTTTTTGGATCCACTGATATATCCTCTATTTGGATTATATGATATCAAAATGAATATTTTGTAGCTAAAATAGAAATTTGGTAAATTTTTCATAAACATTATTTCCAAAAGGTATTAGTAAAATTTATAAGTGATGTTGATTCCCATAATTTCCCAACAAATATATATTATTATTATTTGTTAGGATTAACAAAAACATATCAAGGTAATATCTAATAAATCTATTTGTCAAATACATGAATATTGTTGGTGAATTAATTTTAAAAAATGGGATCTCTATAAATTCATAGTATCCATACCTGAAATGGAATGATTTCTTTTGTACGTCTACACATATTAATATTAACAAATGGAATCCCCATCTGAGATCATAAATTAAAAAATGCTGATATCCTCATAATTAATCAGGAAAATAATTAAAATGAAAAATATGATATAAATGATTTATCTCAATCCTCCCAAGATCTCTATAATCGATTAAATTCCTAATGTTGTAGATTTATTCAAAAAAATGTAACATGTTCTGAACATGATTACACACATGGGTGAATTCCTATCTTATCAATATTCTTCATTAGTTTCTTCTTCAATTCATGTAACTCATTTGATTTCATTTTATATGGAGTCATTTAAATTTGTGTGGAACCTGATATGTGATATATTGAAAACACAACATCACAAATCAAAATAAGATCATAAAAATAATTTTAAAAGACATGAACAACCGCATATAAAATAGAAGTATATTTAATATTGATTAATCCACTACCTTAATTAATAAATAAAAATTCTAAATCAGATTCATGACCCATACATTTAGTATAATTTCAATTGGATTTTTTTATTTATCTTAAATATATAAAGAAAGCATAACATTGTTCAAATTATTATATATGAAATCCCAACCTCAATAAATAATTTTCAATTTATTTAAGTAAATCAAATCCATTCACATAAACACATGAAATTGAACTCTAGTTATAATAAAAATATTTTTAGGAATCACATTCCCAGAATGAATAATTTGTAATGAACTGTATAAATGGGATTAAAACATCATAACATAAACATTTTTCTATACTTCATTCGATGTCTAATCATTGAGTTGGTAATATAAAAAATTTATAATAAAATTCATATAATAGAGTGTGGTTAGATCAAGAAATATATGTGATATTAATAGTTATATAGTGGATGGTATGTATACTTTCTACCAGTTCATTATTTTATACCACATTGGAAATAATGATTGGATGGGATTTAACATTACCACTGGGATTATTTTTTCTCTGCCCTTATTGATCATCATTGAACCATAATATTCATAAACTAGTAAACATATTTTATATACAACTTATATTTGAAAATTTGGAATGTGGGTGGTATATTATATATAGATTTATCTCTATTCACATTTTCAGTAAACTTTATCCCAATAAATCGACAATTAAATTCCTATTGAGTTTCCATTTCAGAAATAGAGAATTTTCTAGTCCTGTTTTCAAATATTGTCTATATTTTTATCCATACTTTTGAATTATTGTATGTATCCACTTCCGCCATATGTGTTTGTTTTTATTATTATTTATTTTGAACAGAATATTTTTTTTCTTCTCAGAACAATGATATTGATTGGTGAATATCATCTCAATTTCTTCATGGATGTCACGTAAAATTATTTATTCATAAATACTTATGGATATTTCATCTAAATATCTTGAAATACACAATTTTAATCCACTTTAAATTAGGCTAATTATAGTTTTTAATGACAACACCATGATAATACCTAAAAATTATTGTAAAATTTTACTTATATATACAAATAGATTCATAATACTTTTTATTTATCCCTTGGAATTAACATACACATTTTAGTAAGATGAATTTTATGATGTACATATTGAATAATTACCTCTAGAAATACCCCATAATATGAATTCAATTTCATAATATTTCATTGTATTTCTGATTTGAGTACAATATTAATATTTTTCAACATCGAAATTGTGAATAAAAAATATTTTTTTATGATCTGAACACTAGAGATCGGAAAATATTTCTTTATTGATTAATTTATCAATAATTAGTGAATTATAAGAGTCACTAAATGATTTATAATGTTTCATTATGATTAAATCCATGTAATTTTGTTCCCTCCTTTACTAATTTGGATGATAAGAATGATTCATGATTGATAATGTTGTGTATTCATAGAGAATACATTTTTTAATCAATAAATCATATTTAACCATTTTATTTTCAGAAAAATCATTTCATTATATACCATATTAATATTTTAATATATTCCTTCCAATTATAACGGTTGGTTAAAAATAATAATCCGAGTATTAGATAAAATAATCATATTGTAAGGTCATATAATATTGACAATCATTTATTTTATGTCTTAGTATTGACAGCAACTTCTATGTCTATGAAAACATAGGTCAAACGTAGGTAATCTATTTTCATTAAATATTAAAACAATTCATAATATATCATAATGATAATTTAAATTAACCTATGTATATCCCAAGAGAGCATCTAGCTAGATGTGCAATCTTAGGTCGACTGATCATGAACTAGTGATGATCATGTTTGTACTAAATCTAATTGATTAAAATTTATTACCTCTTTATTAATTTGTGCCACAAACTAGATAAGAATTATTGTATTCAGATAAGAATTTATTATTTAGGAAATTCACACTCCATTATTTACCATCAAATATATGTTTTTAAACTATAAAAAAGGGTTCCCATAGATTTCTGACTATCATTTTAACATTTTAGATGTCAATTATAACCAAATTGTTTGTTGATTCCAATTGAGGAGGCCAAATATTTGGAAAAATATTTATCAAATCTTATTATACTAGTATTAATCATATATCATTATGATCCATGATATAACTATAATGTATTAGTTACCTAGAAATGATGTATACATAAACAACTATTACATAAATGATCATCATTATCACCCAAATATTTTTTTACAAACGAGACTCATTTTATAGGTATCACAATTTGAAAATATCATTACATCCTAGGGAAAAGAAACAAAATAAATGGTGAGCTCAGATTCCTAGTAATGTTGAACATGTGAATATTAATAAATGATAATATATAAGCCTGTCATGAGAATAATAGTATGTCAACATGAAGTGAAAAAATCATATAATCTTGAGGTATGATACAAATATTTAAAATTCATAGGATCTGATTCATATTGGAATCAAGGAAGTGATCCATGAGATAATAATATTGGTATAGAATTATGCTATCAAAGAGTGGGAAAAAGTGATTAATAGTGATAAATATATTGGTATAGGATTATGCTATAAAATTCTATGTGATGACTTCTCAAAAAGACATTAATTACATGTTTTTCTTTGAGATAAACACCTTTGTACCTTACTTAATGTTGGGATAACTTCTTGTGTATCCTATTTTCCCCCTTGGATAACATTTCTTATACACTCTATTGTGCATGGAATATCCCCCCATGTACAATTTGAGCTCATGACATAAAAATCCTTACCTAAAGAATAAGAGAAATATTTCAAAATTACAAATCACATAATCACAAATAATTTACAAGTATACCATATGACCATGAAATAATTAATCATTTCATTATTGATTAAATTGAGGAAACAAAAATAATTTTTTAAATTTTTAATTGAGATTATCATTTAACATAAAATGAATGAATAAATACACTAATAATTTTTTATATCCATATTAATGGATATCAAATTTTAAGGGATTATGTTATATATGAAAATTCATTTAAATTAATTCTAGAACATTTAGTGAGGAAATTCCATTTTCATTTTAAAATAAATTATTTTAAATCAATAAATTTATAAAATATTTTTAAAAAAAATTTATTAAAAATGAAGCATTTAATAATATAAAGGAATATTAAGAAAATTAATGTTAATAATGTTTGAAAAATCCATTCATGTGGTGTATGTTAAAATATATACATCTTCTACATGTTTGGTATGAAGTCAAATGTGCCTCATTTTGATGACGAAATAAAATTACTTCTAATTTTTTATATCAAGTAAATCATGGGTAAAATATTAATTAGAACAAATCTATGTATTGTCAATATCCTTCTTGAAACAATTTTATATATAATATTTAATTTAATCCAAAGTATTCACAAGTATTGAGTTAAATAATTTTGGGCTTCTAGAAAAAAAATTATTATGTATAGTTCGAACATAATGATAAGAAAATGAAAAATAAAAAATTTAATATCTTAAAATTATAAGTTAATAATAAATTAAATAGTACTTTTAGAGTTATATTATATAATTTAATCATAATAAATATACAGATAAACAATCCATGTAAAATTGAAATTGTAACGTAAAACACTTACAACATTGTTAACTTATAAAACCTAACCCCAAAGAAAGAAATAACTATATATACATATGGAAAATAATTAATATGAATATATTCTTGTTATGAAATATAAATATACTAAAAAATTAACCTCATAAAATAATATATGTTTTTAATAGAACATTTTTTCCAAAGAATCCAATTTATGACAATAAACCCTTTCTACATTGGTAACCATCAAATCGAAATCCCTTGGATGAAATTATCTAAATCAAATACTTATTTATAATGAATTATGATATTTCCATTACATTACATGTAAATTGGGAATTATATACAACTCATAAGTATAAATAGGTGTGTAACCTCAAACATGTCTCAACCAAATAATATTATGATAAAGAACCCATACCTCATGCATGACTAGATTCTTAAGCACTCTTTGATATTTTATAATACATTAAAATCCAATTTAATATTATACCAATAAAATATTAATAAATATTATACCGTATAATTTCTTAATGTAACATTTAAAATGTGATTTATTAATAAATAATTTTTAAAAGTGCTCATTCATGGTGCTAAGAGGTTGGTTTTTCATGAAACAACCGGTTCATTAGTTATGGACCTTGTAATTTTATCATGTTTCCATAAATAAGAGAATCATAATAATTTAACATTTATTATATTAAACCATAATATAAAATTTATTAACTATTCTTTGAAATTTGTATGGAAAAATAATTTACATCACATTATAGAGATTGTAGTCGGTACATAATCACGAGTGATGCCTTTTTGTTTTTGAAAAATAGATAAAAAGGATAATAAAAATTATCCATATTATAATAATTATTATATAATAAATATAATATAATATTAAAATATAAAAAATCAGTCATATTATTCAACATAGGAATATGGTTATAGAAAATGAATCATATCGCTACGTTTTGGTGGTAGTCCTCACATACACATTGGAGATGAATTCACATCACATTTGAGAAATAAGAGGGGGGATATGGTTATCAAATCAAAATAATAAAAACTCAGTATAATTATGATATTGGATTAATATTTTTTTATTGATTAAATTATTTTATTAAAGGTGGATGATGAAATAAAATTGAATGTGTTAGTTAATATTTATAACTCATATTTCAGAAATGTCCATTGGATTACACCTAAATCCTTCAAAGATTAGACTTATGAAGATATAATGGGATCACATATAAAGGTAATGAATCTGATATGGAATCACACTAGTAATTAGAAGATCTATAGAGTTGAATTTTTGTGATTAATGGAGGATAATAGGATCCCATTTTTAATTTTCTGGAGGGACACACATGGAATTACATGAAATTTTGTAATAATATAATTTCACATTAATGTAAATGTGGATCCATGTTTTAATTTATTATAATTTATGATAAATCCAGGTTTAAATATCAATGAATAATCAAAAAAATATAAATTTTTATGTGACATTAATACAATTATTTCTATGTTTAACTATCAGTGTAAACATGTTTTAAACATAACCACAATAATTAAATTTTACTAGTTTACTATTAATTGTGGCCACAAAGTTCATTTATCCTATTAAGTTATATTAATTATGAATATTAAAAACATTTAATCAGTTATAATAGACTCAATTTCCGAATTTCAAAATAACATATTTTTATATAAGAGGGAAATAAGTAATGAAAACATGTTTAAAAAAATTAGTTTTGATATAAAAAATAAATTTACATCGAGTCATTGCATTGTAAAAACAAAGTAATGAAAATAAAAATATGTTATTGAAAATAAAATATATATAATTAATTAAATAAATTTATAAATTTATATAAATTTAATTTATTAAGATAAAAAACATTACATGCATAAATATAGATTTTATAAAAAGATGTCTTCTCGCCCGAAAATGATATTATACAAAATCATGTATCATGATAATTCCTACATAATTAAATATATTACATATAATTATTTTAGAATTATATTATTTTAAAATATAATTCCAAATGTAATGATAATTTAAATATCATTTTTAATTGAAATAATTGTTTTTAAACATTAATTTTTACAATTCAGTAAAAAATAAATGTTTTTTTTAAAATACTCAAAATTATTTGTAATATTTTATTTAAAATTTATTTGAAAAACAATATCCATTCCCATAAATAAAATTTAATAAAAATATAGAAATTAAAATTAGTTTCCATGTACAAATGCATTAAAAACTCATTATTGTATAATCATATTTTTGAAGCATAATTGTCTTTTATAAAAAAATTGGGTATTGATTTTTTATAATTAATAAAAAAGGTTCATTTTTTAAAACCATTATACATACTTTTCGTAATGTGGTTATTAATTTTCATTGTTTCTAATTTAACATCTATGTTATAATGATAAAATAAATATAAGTTCATTTAGACTCCGGGTTGTGTTTATATAAATCTACAAAATTCATCATGTATAATTCATAGGAAACACAAATAAAATATTTTTAACCACCAAATACATAAAGTGGAAATTTTAATTTGGTTAAAATAATATTCGATAAAAGATTCAACAAATCTTTCATGTATAAATAGGATCTACATGACATTTCTATTTGTAACATAGCACATGTCCTCTTTGAGATGATTTGAAAATTTTTATCATGGGTTTTTAACATAATTTGATATTATGTAATTAAAATAGGAGTCTTTGAATGGATAACCAATATCTATTTTAGTTAATACACGACATTAAGTATTATAAAATAAATTTAAATATAAAAAGAGAATCCAATTCCATTGTTAATTCATATGCTAAATAATATTTAAAAATCACTACTCTCATAAAAATAGTTGAATGAAATGATGAAAAAGATTAAAAATAAAATGAAAGGAATTATCTGACTGATTTACAATTTAAATGAGAATTTTGTGAAATATATTTCTTTAGTTTTAATATTACTAAAGTATCCCATTAATTAGGGAAGCTATATAAAGACTCTCTATTTGTAAAATATGCATCATTTTACGTGAAAATAAATTTAAAAATGGATTTGAAAGATTATGTGTAAGATATTAATCAAATTTTGTAAGATGATATATGGAATAATAAAATAATTGGGATAGGATATTGTGATCAACGATAGATGAAAACAAATCGTTAACATGCTATTTCAATACATGGAAATTAAAATTAAACCTTTTTAAACATCATCTTAAACTTCTAAATACATCTAGAAGATTAATTCCATCACACAATATTCATATATAATATTTCCTTTCGGTATGATTTTTATTAGTGAAAATAGTTCTTGAGATACCATAGAGATCCATATACATTATACTCATTGAGTATGTATCTAAATTACCCAAAAATTATAGTGTTACTAATATAGTTTCAGCTTTTACTATATTATTGAAATCAAAATATGGTCACATGTGTAGGGATAATAATTATTTATTTCTCCCTACCACATCAAGGGAATATGATGAAATATATAATAAAATAAACAACCTAGGTAGATCATATATTAATGGGGTACAATATAAAAAATTCCCTAAAATATAGAAATTTTACACATAAATGAAAAAGTAGAAGATTTATATACTATTATTTGTGATTATAGGGGATTGGGAAAAATTATATAGATTTATAGAATCACATTTCAATGTACACATTATAGAATGGCCATTAATATTAATAGTGAAAATGTTATTCTAAAATTAAACCAATAATGGAAATGTAGTTTTCCAAGAGAAATGAATTTTTTTTCATTGAAATACTTATGTGACATTATTATGAATTTATATTACTAATATAATAATAACTTCCATTTATATGAATAGAATTTTCATATAATAATAAAGAGAAACTATGTTTCCAGTGAATGTAATTTATCACTATAACATAATTAATAAATAATTAAATCCATGTCATTCTTGGGAAAGAAACCTATGAAGATGTTTCTTGAACACTATTCTCCCATAAATTCCATGAAGAAAGATGTTTGTAAAGTATATTAATGTTTTTAGCGATTGAACATAAAATGGAAAAGAATTTTCATATTATACATGATCCTTAAATTTAGAAATTTCCATTAATATGTAGAGATAACTTCATATTTCTCAATTTCAAGATACTTTCATTTCTATGACTCTTACTTGGTAGAATCACCAACTCCCAACTAGGGACTTTCGACCATGGAACTTTAACTACATAGAATATGTTTTTTATTAACTTGGATGTATAATATACCTCTATTATGTTCAATGTCAATATATTCAAACATAAATTTTCTCCTATGAGATTACCATAATATTACCCACTTCACCTCCGATTGAGATACACCTCTTAGTTATCTAATATACACAATAAATGTATATTCTCATCTTGGTCCCAAAAATATATTGTGTTTAGACATTCTACTTGGATGAAATATGTCAGGGCCTCATATTAGTGTAATATATATGATTTTTAAGTTCCCACTTATTTTATGAGTATAATAAACCCATGTGACTAGAATGGGATTACATAATCCCCCCTAGATTATAATCCCCAGACACAATATATTATGAGTATACTATATAATTATTTTGACAAGAATAATGTGAATCATCTTTCTCAACTAATGATTGATTTATGTCTCTAGTGAATATCCATGGATTATTTATCATATCTTATATGAAAAAAATTAAATTCATACATGTCCCAACATGAGGATGTTTTCATTGACTACCTTCCATGGTGTAAGACTAGAATATATCATATCCTATAAAGTTACCAATATACTTGAATTTTGAGAGATGACTGATAATGAATATTTATAGAAATTTTTTTTGTCATCATTCACATAGTAATATGTTATAAATTATGTTGAAATGATTGTAAGTGGACGTTTTCACAAAATCATAAAATGTTTTCTGTGATTCATTATGTGGAACTTAAATATGTGCGTTATGATTCCCATTATAGAGACACAGTAAAAGACATATTTATATAACACATCCTAACATGAAAAAAATTACCACATCTTATGATGATGAAGAATTCCAGTGTTTTATCCCATATGTAATTATACTATATAGTATTCTAAATAATTAGATTATATATGAGCTACTATAATTCCCCCATGATTGGTTTCTACCAAATCATTGGAAAAGGGTTAACAAATTTTATATAATTATTTGTTAATGTTTTATGAATATTTCATAAATCTATAATACAACCTTGTATTAGTAAATAATTTATATGAAATTGTTTCACGGAGCCTGAGCTCCCATCCCCTTGACTAACATGTGTTCCAACGTGTCACTAGAAAGCGGCCTTAGCTAACACCATCCTTTAGAATGTTAAACCTTAATTATGCTAATATATTTTCATCATAGATCATGAACCATCAAAGTTTGTGTTTAGAATGTATTTTTGAAACTCGATATGAATCATTCAACCATAAAAGATATTTATCAAACATGCTGTTAATTATGATGGTTTATTAATAGGTTTCTTGATTTTGTCTTCATTTATGACCTTGAGGTCTCTATTTAATCCAAATGGAATCAATTACTACACCATTTAATGTTTATATATTATGGAAATATTGTAGTATATATACTTAACATCAAACCACAACATATAACTATATTATTATAAAATATAATAATAGACTATCATGGAGTATGTGGCCCATTTCTCTTGATTTATGCATAATCTAACCCAACACGTCTATTAGAAATTGGTGACTTATATGGTCTACGATTACTATATCAATTTCCATATCATGAATTTAGATACTGCTCAGGTGATTATCTATGTTATGGATCCTCAATGATTTTCCAATAGACAAGAATCAAATAAGAAATAGGGGGCCCATATTTCCACACAAAAATAATTCAAAATCCAATACCTATAGCGCAAAAACACTTACCTCCATTAATTTAGGAAAGTGGATAATACTATGCATCGTGCCTTGGAAACAACCCAAAATAAACTTAGGATGGGTCTTATTCTCTGTTTTCATTTTCATAGGTGTGTGATGAATATTATGTAACAATATACTAAATGAAGAGATTCCTATCTTATTAATCCAGACATGAGAATGTAATATAGATCCATCAAGTGGTATCCTACCAGAATTAACTCTATATAATTAAAATAACCTACTATTTTAAACAAACATGAGGATCATCGACATTTCACAATAGTGTAATAATTTAAATTCAATATCACCACAAGATAGATGTCTCAAACTTCATCACAATAATCTTAGTAATAAAAAAATCCGAGTGTAAACCCAACCCCATAGGGTTGTTGAAATTTTAACTCCATCATAATCTCTAGTATCATTTTTCATGTATGAACATTCATAAAATTTCTATATAACTAAAATTTAAGAATCTAATATTCCCACCATATGATCACCATATGTAATTTTCATCATCGTTAACAAAAATGATGCTTCAAATAATGGTAATACATAATTTGAAATAGGTACAGTTTTTTTCATCACCCTCCCACCACCAGATAATAGTGATGTGGTGTAAATATAAGAGATGATGTTAGTGTTCAAATCAAAAGTCATGGGACATGAGAAGATAAATGATGAGTTTTTAAGTGTATAAATATCCCCTTTGTTTGGTAAATGGTGTTAGGAATTCTCAAATACATCAGCTAAACCACTTCAATAGAATTATATTTCTCAAACTACACAGGTATATTGAATCCCCCACATTATATTGAGTCTATTTAAATCATTGATTTGATTGTATCAGTGATTGATTATCAAGTCATCCTACTAGATAGCATATTTTAGGTATATTTTAAGTAAATTCACCATTGCATTAATTATCTAGTGGTATCCCTTTATGATAAAAGAGAGATACCCTATACGAACAGTTTGGAGGATTATTGATAGGATAGTTGTTGGTAAAATATATTCAAAAAAACCCATCATGTTTTTGATCCCAGTACCTCCCAATTCAGACAACCCAACCACTCACCTTACATGATTTTCGGGAACATTATTTCACATATATATATATATTGATAAGATTTTTTACTTCTGATTTGTATAATGTTTTTTGAAAAAAGATTCCATGAAAATGTTGTGTTCCAAAATCAATAGTTCTCTAAACATTTGGATTTGACCTAAACCAATGGTTTTGAGAACTATTGGTATAGGTTGTTTTATTTTTTGAAATATACCAATGGTTTTGGACCTAAAACAATATTTTGGCGACAACTGTTGGTATATAGTCACTACAATTTACCTATAACAATGGTTTTGGACAAAAATATTTGTATAGTTCAATATATGTGACCTATACCAATGGTTTTGTCCAAATCATTGGGATATGTCCATATTAGTGACCGATACCAACAGTTTTGTCCATATTATTTTTATGGGTCCCTATAAGTGACGTATACCAACGACTTTGGCCAAACCGTTGGTATATATACTATTTAGTGAACTATACTAGCGGTTCTGACCAAACCATTTGTGTAGGTCCTATTTCTAGTAGTATAATTTTTTTTATTCAATAACTATATGATTTATTATGATGATGGATTACATGTGATACTAAAACTAGATATGAATCTATATCAATAGTGGGTTGATTTAACTCATACTTGACCAAACATTTGTAATATAATCATATCTAATTAAAATGGAATAGGTGATCTAAATATACATCCCACCCATTTTCAACCAAGTGGGACCCATTTTCTGAACCCCAAAACAATATGTCAGAGTCAAGATCATATTCATTGTGCATGCCATGGAATGAACCAAATTTCATGGTTTATTAACATTAAAACTAGATCTATTAAAATTTCAGTAGATCATTGTCTTCAATTTATCTTTTAATTAACTACTAGATTGAGTAAAATGACAATTTATTAACAATTTTATTTTATAATACAAAAAACTAAGATATTATTCTATTTTATTGTTATATTAATGGGTCTATAGAACTACGTGGAGAACCAAAAAAAGATGTATTTTCAACTAAGATCATCCAACAAAAGAGTACCAAATACTTAAAAAATGTCATTACTACATCACAACCTCTATAAAATTCAATTCAACGAACTAAGGAAAGAACATCACAAGAACAACCATCAACAATAAGAAACTTATGGATATAATAAACAACTACTGAAACCCTCAAAAAAGTATAATATGGAATGAATTTGATGATTATATTATTGATATTTATTAATTACATGATGATTAGGTAAATTTGTATTTTGTATCTATATTAGATATCTACATAATTTCTATGTATCAAATAAAATATACAGATGATGCATGGTAGAAGGATAACACAAATTAATACCTTTACCCATATAGGATTGGTTAAATGATCTTTGAATATAATTAAAATAAAGATAAACTATAAAAGATAATATATCATTCTAACAAATAATTGGATATTACCAAGGAATATGTGAGTGATGTGTGAACCATTCATCTAGATGGAGGAGAATATGAGGAAAAATCAATATAAAACAATTAACCGAAGTTTGAGAAAGGGATTATCTATAAAATAGTGGATCAAGAACCATCCATCATTATGCTATGAAACAACAATGAATCAACCTATAATTCCCTATACATCCAACATCACTATATCATCTACCACTAAACCATTGAAGATATTATTCAATTTTTATAGGTGAGACAATGATCAAGAGGGTTCTCTATTTATTTTTCAACCATTCCATATTTTCATGTACCTTACACAATAACTATTTTCATAATTTTTACAGTCACACCAGATGGTAAAATGGGCTTTAACTCCCTAATTGAGCCAATAGGATTAATCCAAACAAATGATGGAATTTTTAAATTATGTTCCTATATTTTAATATATTGCTGTAAATAGGGTTTGATTATGGATAAAGAGTTTTTAATGGTTTTTTATGAGGTATCTCTCAAAATAATAAATCCAATTCTCATAACATCATATATGGTATAATGGTTTTTTCAATCATATACTCCAAAAATTGAAAATGTGGAGAATAGATATACATATACAATATATAATACTAGACATTTTTCCCTATTTATCATAATTATGTCCATCAACAACAAACCATCAAACTATTAGAAAAAATAGGCCTTTTCAGGTGTTCCACCTATCAGATCCCTGAAGTAGACAAGGAAGAATTTACAGAAGAACATATCTTCAGTTGTAGTGATAAAATTATTATCATTACAGTGTAATTATAGAAAGGTTTTGGGGATGTATTAGTCATGGTGAAATTCAGACTCTTACATAAAGAGTCCCTACATGTAGTAGAGTACAAACCCCATAGTGTTGGGAATTATTTTAATATTTTTACCAAATATATTAGTGAAATCTAGATGTTTTTTGACAAAAATAATCTCCAAATAGTCAATAGGATATTTAGAGTGACATAGTCTTGGGGTTTTGTTATTAATTTACTAGTTTGAAATAACATCGCATTCTCCTCCCATGTTAATTGAGAACAACGAACTATCACCCACATCTCAAATTCAATAAAGTTATCAAGCCAATAAATGAATATGTGTAACACATGGAAAATAGTGTTGTAATTAATCTATAAATAAAATAAAATTAAATATATATTCCTGATAACAAATAATATTTTTTGGGGTATCACCTTTTCTAGAGATAATTATTTAATTATGAACCCATGGATTAGGTGAATACTAACAAATGAATAAAGATTGTGAGTAATTTCAAATTAATTACCATACCATATATTATTATGAAATATAACCAATAAGTAATTTATATTTATTTTTAGGATTAAAAATATATCATATATGTCAAAAATAGTGTTAAAAATACATAAATATCTACTCCATCCAGGAATACACCTTTAGTTGAACATATAGAGTGTGTGAAGGAATCATGGTCAACAACCAATTAGTAAAATATGAGTCAATTTATATTTCATTGATCATGATAATGTGTAAATATAATTCACCTACTAAATTATGAAAAAATTACCTAAAATAAAAAATATAATTAATGTTGATGAGTTGGCTGCGAAATATCATCTCAATTATCCACGAATTGAATTTTGGGACATATAACTAAAAGATGATTTGTCAATAAATATTAGATAAAAATAGATAGAAAAAGAACTTATAGATTGTTATGGTATTTAGATTCAAAAAAAATAAATGCAATACATTCTCAATCCAAAAGAGAAGAAAACATCCTGATAAATCACATTAGATAATTGATATAGTAACATGGCCCTAGACTACATGACATATATTTCCTAGTTACATGACATGATATTGTATAACATGTTATCCTCATCATATATCAATAATTTTTTTTGGAATATTCTTAGTTTTATAAGTCTAAAGTATATATAATGTAATTTTAGAAATAAAATGTCAATCTATACATACCATGTCTATAAAGCAATACTCCAAACTACATATATTAACTCCACTTCACAATTTATTATACGTAATGGCGTTGGGTAATTCTGTATGTATTTATTTAATTATTAAATATAATCTACATCTATGAATATTTATTCTACAGTATGGGTTTACTAGATCATAGTATGTTTTATCCAAAAAACCTATAGTTGGTTTAGACTATCTCACATCACTATATAAATAATTCCTCATTCACATTTTGGTTTCCTCCCTTCTCTGGAAATGATACACATCCATTTAATTTTAAATTGATTACACCTGAGCTTATTCCATAAATATAATGAAATACCCCCTTCCAACCTAATATCTATGTTTATAAAGAAATATATTCTTTTGAGACAAACATGTTGATTTATATGTGTCATTTAATGATATATTATGAATCCTAAAATTCAAAATTTTGGTATTTATTCCAAACATAATATACCCCACACCTTCTTAGTGCCTGAAACTTCACTCATTCAGGTTGATTAATTTCAATACTAAAAATAAACACATGTTTATTATACTTCAATGTGAATTAGACCCATGGAAAACCATTCTAATGTCCATATTAATAACATCAAACTGTTCCAAATTTCATTCACATTATGTTATGCTAAATTTAACTGATTACATCAATCTATAAATTTTTATTCATACATAGTGAAATTGGTTTTCATGTCCTTTTCCAATACTGCCCATTATTCAATTAGTCTAAATATTTTAGTTGTTTTCTTTTATAATTTCGATTGAGATTTTCCATGTACTAAACTAGGGAGGCCAAAGACAATTACGGTTTACTATGAACAATATAACACATATAATTTTTCATATGATGGTATACTATATGGAATGATGAAGTTTATATAGGATATTAAACTTCTTACTATTTTACCATACCTATATAAATTTAAAAATCAGAACACATATTTCCCCTATTATATTACAATAAACATATTTTGGGGTTTTCTTATATATTTAATAGTTTCAATAAAATAGATCCCAATCTATGTACTATCAATACAAATACATGATCCAAAACTATGATCCCATGGAAGAGTATTAAAATTTAATTCTGTTATTACTAAATTGGATAAGTTAGTATCATTCAATCATGCTCTTTTTGGTATGGATAACCATTTCCCCACTCACACACATGAGTGAAATCTATGTTGGATCATTTGGAATAATGTTTTCATTCATCTAGTGTAACTGAGAATTAGTTCCCCCGTCTACTCTAATACACTGCAATTACTAAACCTTCAAATGAAACTAGGTATTTCATTGATAGACACTATTATGTAGGTAATGTATAAAAATTACCCACCATGTATAATTGGAATCTAGTTTTTGGGTATCCCCTCCACAAAACTGAGTCCATTGAAAAACAAGAATTAAAATGAGGCTACATATTTCCCATGTTCAATAGTGGTGTCTAAAAAAAATTAATATATTGTTCCTGGATAGATTACATTAAAATACTTGACACCTATATCTAACATATATGAATACAGAATACACTATATTTTGTCTATTTATAATAAATTAACTATAAATACACATGTTCCATTACACATGACATTAAAATATTATGTTCTTAGCCCCTCAAATAAACCCCTCCACCATAGCCTAATTACCCAATGGGGAACTCTATGCTAGAAAATCAGAAACAAGTGCCCATACCAATCTATATAATCAAATGTCATTTAACAAAAATATTCATTTTATAAAAACACCATTTTTACGGTAAAAAAATTTAAAACCATTTTCAAACTCCATTTATAATAATCATTCCTATTTGAGACATTTTTTGAAACACATTGTGTACATATAAGTCAAACCAATATGGAAAATCAAATTTAAACACCAAAAATGAAAAATAATAAATATTCACATCTAACATGTGCTAAAAATAGACCATTAATTATTTATTTATAATTTAAGAAACTAAAATAATTTAAATTCATTATATAAATTTTTTTAGTTAGAAACAACTATAAAAACAATCAAATTCATCTAATTTAGTATATTAAATAATGAATTCAGTTACAACCATCCAAAAGAGTATAGTGAAGGCCTCACAAAACTATGTCATTAGAAAAAAAATCCCCAATAAAATTGATAGGTTAATCCAAAAACTATGTAGAGGCTTAAAACTCTCCAGGAAAATGGAGGAATCATCATCAATACGGGGATCTTTGGAATAATCTATGAAAAATGTTTCATAAATCAAGAAAAACTACACTGAATCCTGGTTAAAATCAATACTAGAAGATTGGGAGAGCGCAAAGTCAAATTAATAGGTTATTATAGTGATAGGGGAATAAAAAAATACTAATGTTAATAAATTTGATATTTTAAAAGTTAAAAATCTATAATTTATGTAACCATGATAGGATTCATGGTTTTCCATATTATTTTAACAATATTGCTTCAACAGTTAAGAATCCACTATTTACACAATGAAATGCGCTGAATGGTTACAAATGGGATTCAAAAATTTAAAAAACATTTAATATAACTATGGAAAAATCCATCATAACTCTCTAAATCCCCTTAAACAGTTGAGAAAATGGTTAAACAGTGCTTTTTTCAACCTTATTCCACCTCTATTTCTCCAAAAAATCTCTATTTCTTTCACATAGCACCTAGAAAATAAAACAATTAACCAAAATGTAAATAAAATATAAAATTAGATTTATGAGTGACTCAAAGTTGTAAAAACTATCTAGGTGGATCATGTGACATATTTGATTTGGTTTGTCACCCATTCCTTCTTCTTTTAGTTAATGTTCACACCCATGGAAATCATTATGGATAGAGCCCCAAGATGAATTATGATCAATAACTCTTCTAATATATATTATATAATAAACTATAAATGATTACCCAATTCGTTTTATGTATTTAGTTGTCCCACATTCAAAATAATAAAAAACATACACAGATGTTCCAAAATAACATATAAATATTAAATATTTCATTAATTCCTAACACATGGAAAATAAATTGTTTCAATAAACATATCATCATAATATTATCATAATCCATATAGAGAGTGTAGATGTAAGGTATCATTAGATCATATCACCGATGCGTAATAAGATACATCAAATAATATTTAAATATACAAAGAAAACATCAAAAGTTCATTTGATCATTTTATAAAATACATGGGAAAATATCATATTTAATTAATATTAATAAAAGTAAAACATTTCCAAATATTTAGGAAAACAATTATATGAAAAAAATGTGAAAATTTATACTTTAATCTTTCAATATATGATTGGTTATGGAATTATTTAAATTATTTCATGTGGTAAATGTTAGAATAAATATTTCATTAAAACTTTTTGGAAAAAAATACTGAAATACCATATTTGAAAAATAACAATATTATTCATTGAAAATTTTGAAAATTAATTAAAATATTCTAGAAAATGATATTAAATAATCATTTTATCTTATAAAATATAATTATTTAATATTTTTTAAATAACATGGTCATGAAAAATAATAATTATTTATTCCAAAGTTAGAATAAAGATACATTTTCATAAAACATATTATCATTCATTCTAAGTAACAATGAAATTAAAATGAAACTAATAAATTTATATCATAAAAATAACTATTGGAAAATAAAATAAAATTTACTTAATGGATAAGTATCATATAATTTTATTCAATGAAAATTTAACATAGAAATCATCAATAATTCAGATGGTAACATTATCCCATACCCCTATTCTTCTCTTTGTTCATTTACATTCCAAAGATCCTTCATAATATATTTTTAAATATTTTAAATTTCTAATAGAACCTTGTTAAATATTTATATACAATAAATTATTCACTTATGGTTTTTAATTATTCATTTGGTATAAAACATAATTAAAATAAATGTTCAGGTGAAAAATAATTTTTTTCCCAAATATTTTTTGGTTATACAATTATAATCCACACATTTTGTTGATGTCTTGATAATCTATAATATTTTAATCATGTTATGTGTTTTATATTAATTTATTATATATATTTCTATAACCATTCACATATAATGTTAAAGAAATATTAATTACATTACTCTGTTAAGATAGTAGTCCATATATAAACATGAGAAATGATATCACATTCTGATGACTATAAATAAAACATTATAAATAATTATTTATAATTCCATAACCATTATATGTTATAAATATTTAATATATTCAATAAAATTCATCCATATTATAATCCATGTAGAGTGGACATGAAAAATTAATCAAATTGCACCATAGTGGGGGTTGTACACATTTAAACTAGAATGAATTTATCTCATCTGATGGGGTGGAAGGGAGGAATAGAATGTTTCAATAATTAAGGTAAAAAATTATGAATAAAAAAATTTCATCATGTTCATATTTTTATATGAGGATTAGTAAAAAAAATAATGATAATTTGTTAAAAATAAGAAATTATATAACTCATATCGAAAAGGTGCACCATTATTTTTGTGAGGGTAAATGATTAGAACACCATAGTTAAGAGTAATTTCCCTATAGTAGTCTTCATGATGGGTGAAATCCTTTTATATTTCCTATAGTATGTGAGTGAGTGAAAATAACACTTGAAGAACATTTTCTGGGATTTGGGGCAATCATTAGTCTATTGATCTATTTGGGCATGCCGGTTGGCCCCATAATGGGGACCATGTGTCTTTAGGGTAGCTGGTTGAATTCAGGAGGCCAAGACATAATGTCTTTGTTACGGTGCAATTTTTATGCTTTTTGAAGGTTATGGTTGTTACACTGGTATCAGAGGAGAAGCCAAATCCTAAGGTGATGTAAGAATACCAAGATTGGGATTTTGGGTCCACAATGAGGACATTGTTATCTTAGGGGTGTATATAACCCACCATAATGATAAAGGGTTAAAATAATATAATATTTTATCCTATCAACATGGTTCACCAATATTATTGTGGTAAAAAATTATTACATATTAATAGTAAATCATTCATGGACTAGGGTAGTGATCTAGACGGGTGGCCTACTGGATAGTTTTTTTGGTGTGTTCGAGTGAGGATAAAATCACACAGGAAGAATATGTTTCGGCCTATGGGAACATAATTAGTATGATAATTCATTCATTTATGGGGAAGTCCTTATGTATGGGACCATGTGTGTATTAGGAATCATGTGTCACCTATGGAGGTACGACCTAATTAACATGTGATGGAAGGATATATGTGTTATCGCAGGGGACCCGTTGTAATAGATTTGGATGAGGAGAAGGAATAAGGATACATGAAAAATATCATAAATCAAAATTAACACTAATTTTAGAAACCACCTTTTTAATACACATTAATCATTATTGGAATTGTATTAGGGGAATAACAAAATATTTTAATTATTATAATTGAATTTAGGACAGTTTTTGTGTACAAATTGGATATATATACGGATAAGAATGTCTAAATTATTGATAGTGTGAAGAATTCATTTAATATGTGAGGTGAAATTTAATCATGTAAATAAATAAATCATTAAACAATAAATGTTAATAAATTCACCTTATAATGAATGTAAACCCCACTAAAACAAGGTTGAACTCTACGAAATGGTGAGGTGGAAATATATATAATAAGTAAAATATAGAAAATTAATTATGTGATTTTAATCCTTTTCATTTAGTTTAACACCATTTTTATCAATTATAATCCTTAAATGATTCAGAAATTTTTTACATAGTTTATATTCGTTCTGTCCATAAATTAATTTCGCCCCATTTATAAATTTTGATGTGATAATTCCAAATAAGATATTTTTTCCATATATTCTGTTTATACATATAGAAAATTTATATTTTAAAATAATCATGAAAATTATAATGAAAACATTCTTAGAAAAAACATTTTTAAAATCAAAATTATTTTATTCCAATTCCATACATAGTGAAAAAAATTAAAGAAATGTTATCTTATTTGACTGAATATATTTTTTTCATATTTTATTAATATCTCTCTACTATAATGATCAATATAATTTTTTATGAGTAAAACATATTTTAGACATTATTGTATTTTTTAAATAAAAACATATATTTTAACAATAATTTATATTTTCTAACATCAATAACCAAACAATTCAATTTATTCATTTATAAAAATAATAATTTTTTACAAGTCTAAATTTTAAGTTAAACTAAAATAAAAATTTATTTCTCACAAAACAAGCACATCAAAATAATTATTTATAGTCATTAGTATTTAAAATATTTAGAATTAATTTTAATTAATCGTATTTCAATTGAATATTATATAATATGGTAAATTTTACAATGTATATGTGTAATTCAAATATGTTTTGGGTTGTGTGCTACTCAAGTTAAGAAGGAAAATTATTTTTTAAAATGAATTAATTTATAAAATATCAATGTGTTTCTTTTTCCCTTATCATAATTTCATCTTCAGTAATTTCTCACTATGATGAAAAAAATGAGGATACTTATGCCTCAGCACGTTGTTCGTTTACAATATATTTTCCACAAATTTATAATTCATCTATGAATGCTATCCAAATGATTTTTTATGATCCATAGAACATTATCTATTTGATGAAATATTTGAACTAGTTTTAATTCATAAAAAATATCAACACATAAAATTATAATTTAATAGTTCAATACAAAAAGTGGAACTAGTATACTCTTTCGAAAAAGAGATATATTGAACACATCGTGAACTAAGTATTGGTTTCTAGAAATCTCCTGACAACAAGATGGTTCTCTAATAAGATAGAAAATCTCATAGTTCCCTATATTCACTGGCCTTCAATTCCTATTCTTTCTGAATCTCATTTATTTCATTCAATGTGATATTCAAAGGAATATATTGTCACCAAAATTGAACAATATGACTAACTTATTATTATTATCTAAAATATTTTATTGACTCTAAGTTACTCTGATGAGTTGTTGAATTCATATAACATTTCCTAAAATTTCCTAAGCATTCTTCGGTCCCATTATATTAATTTTAAAATATTCCTCCAAGTATGATTCTGTTCATCTATATATTATATAATGGGATTGACAAGGATCCATATAAATACTAAAGTGAAAGATACAGTTGTATAGAAATTCAACCTATAGAAGGTTTTGATACCATTCTCCATTGAAATCCAATGAATAGTATATAATAATATATACTAAGTCTTATTTGTATTCACAGACTAGGAATATATTTAATCAATATATATGGTGCTAAGGATTTAATATTTATTCAATCATTTCTGAATAATTATCCATAACATCATTTTAAAACTAAAATACTAATTAGATAAAATTTCAAGTGATCCTTGTATCCTTACAAATTAAAAAATGTATATCTTGATATTAAATTTAAAATAGAGAGAAATATGATATAAATAAAGTGTTATGAATTCATATGTTGATAAAAAATAACCAAAATATAATTACACCCATAAGATATATTTGGAGTTCTATGATGAATTCCATGGTGACGTTTTCCTATTTTCCCATAGGTATGGGTAATGTATGTAACATAGCATTAGAAATATATTTCTCTACAATAACATCCTAATATACTAGCCATAACATTTTATACAATGTGATATCTTTATTCATGTTGTCTCACCTGAATTTCCTATTATCATTTTCTACATCTTCATACATCCAAGCAGAAAATATAATGATGAACTACAAGATTCATCTAAGAGGTACTTCTCCAATTATAGTATTTATATGAAACATCATTTTTTTCTAAACCATGTAATTACATCACTAAAATTACTAAAAATAATAAAATTATTTACATTCATTTTCTCCTCCACAAATTCCATTTGTGTCATATCTAGCATCAATAAATAAAAATGATTATATTTCATCAGGGAAATATTCGATATTTATCCTTTCCTAATGATTTCAAGATATATCTAATTAAAATTTACATATATTGGATCACATTAAATCATTATAATTATGAATCATTAATAGAAATTATATCTTAGATAACCACAAGCATTTTCCCTCTAATTTTGGAGAAGTAATAAGAATTAGTAATCAATATTTAGTCCCAAACATCTCTATTGGAATATATTTTTCTCATTCTTTACAGATATATACACCATGGTTTTTATGATATATTTATATATAACACCTTTCACCATTATTTAAATTCTTCTATATCATAAAAATTAAAATTGTAGTTCTAAATCCTATGTTAGGTAATTCCATTCATGAAATGTAAATTTTCATGAGGCATAAGGTACATCTGTTCCATTCACCCTGACAACCAATCCTGATTTCATATTTGATACATCACAATAAAATAAAAATCGCACCTATAATGTAGAGTAGTATGATAAAAGGTCCACCATACTTCATTTTCTTCACCTACGTAAAATTTTCCTCAAATTTATCTATACAAATAAAAAAATATTCCATATATTTCTTCTTGGTCTATAGTTTTTATAATCAATATATATTTCTCATAAATCATAGAATGAATCAAGAAAACCACGAAAACATTCAATTTTAGTAACTGTGGTTGGTTTGAGACACCTTTTATAAAATTCTATCATTTGGGGATACTTTAATATAACATGTATTGCAATTATATGACCCATGAATGATAAATTATTTAAAAAAATCAAATTTTAAAAAGTTTGTTTATAACTATTCAATTGTAAAGGACATCATCACAATAATATATTTATAATCACTCAAATCCATGAAATTTTAATTGTTTAAAAAATAATCATAAAATAATAATATAAACTATTCAATTAATTCTATAAATCTACTATTAATTATATCCTAAATATATTTGATTAATTGGTAGATCCAAATGTAATATCTAAAAAATTATTAGTGATTTACATTTTAAAGATGTTTGTTTTGTATTGCTAATCATTTTTTACCCTAATGTGATGATGCTCATATTAGATTTCAATCAATGCGAATTATTTAGCTCCTTATAGTTGATAAAAAATCATCATTTGGGTGTATGGGTTACATGTTTTTCTAATAATCATGTGATATAATAGATAATAAATGATTAAATAAATTGGAAAATATTTATTCTCTTAAAAATATTTCAGTACCCTAAGTTGACACACGTAGTAAGATGAATCCCTTATCCATGTTTTCCTGTAGTTTCTTCTTATATTTTTGTAACATAATTTTGGCTATTTGGAATATAGGATTTTAAACAAACATATCAATATGTATGAGTACAATTTAAAACATAACATGATTAATTGAGGGAATATTATGTGTCTCTTGAAGAAATAAAATGACATATTCCTAAACAATAAAAATATTAAATAAAATTTCAAATACATTTATTATAGATACCCATTATGAGTAGTCTATAATACAATTAAAATCGATTTAACTTCTAATAGATATTCACATTCTTAATTAAAATTACCGGGTATCAAAGGCCAATTTTGAATTTTAAACATTTATTCCATTCCATGAAAATTACTATAGCCTCTATTTATAAATAGATAATACAAAATAAAAATCACATCATATTCTATAAAATTTAAAATCAAAATACTTTTTGGATGAACATTCACAAAAAATATGAAATATCATTTAGATAACATAGATTTGTTCATCGTACCATTTATGGTTTTTATTGCTAATTCAACATTAAATCACTAATATCATTATACGACATCCTGAACATGATTTTCATATATAAATAGTGTATAATACCATAATAAAATAAGTCATATTTTATTAAAGAGTGGATAATAATTTTACCTTTCTCCACAAAATTTTCATTTCCCACATTGGTAGTTTTGATTTTAGGGCCCTTTAGTTTATCACATATCTTATGTGGTTATCAATATTGATTCTCATCATTAACTTTTTGAACTAGACAGTGGTTTGAATAATTTTTATACATTATGAAATATTATAATTAGAGTGTGATTGTTGTATTAAATTAGTATTTATCACCATTAATTTCATTGGTTTGACACATTATATATTTTTTGAATTCACATCTGTAATGAAAATAATTTCAAACATCAAATATTTAGATGTCCCATCAATACAATATCCCTTATTCTTCATTCCAATATTATATCATAAAGGAATATTCCATTCCATTAATCAATATGTTTTATTATAAATATTTCATAAAAAAAATATTTATAAATAACATAAACAATAAAATGATTGAAATATCCAATAATTATATATATCGTGATAAAACAACAAATAAGTTCATCATAGTTAGAAAATTCCTTTTGGAAAACATATTATAATAATTACAATTATACCACTAAAGAATGTATCAATATTTCTTTCATGGTTGATGATAAAACATGAATAATTCTTCATTAGACAAGTGTTTAATTCATCTTGTGTACCATTAGTTTTAGTATACTTATACTACTACTCATGTAATTCCCTTACAATATTTTGTTTAAGTGTTCAGGGAACGTATTTACAAAAAAATAATATCTAAAACTTATCTTACTCAATGTAGTCAATTTATTCCACTTAAATATTTTCCATAATAATATTACACTATTGTTATATTATTCCTTCTAAGTGATATAATTCATTGAAAATTTTTTCATACTTAGAGTACTAGAGAATGAAAATTATCTTTTTATTAATACAGATTCATTTCTCAAACCATAGAGTATAATATTTCCCGCTGAAAAATTTGGATTTTTCCTGATGAGAGAATGTATTATTCATTGGTATATCCTTTTATGATTTGGATGATCCATATTATTTATATTTTGAGATGATAACATAAGAATAGAATCAATATTATGAATTTCAGCTCCCATGAAATTCAGTTACTCATGTGGGAAAACATTCCATTTTCAACCACATTATTATTTTTCACATGATTCTAATTGCTTATAACCAGTCATTTTACACTAATAAAGATATTATAATTAGAGTGTGAAATCTAATAATAATGAAAATCATTCATGGGATGTCCTAAATTATTATATATTCTATATCAACATATTAAAATTCAATTTTGACTATATATCACATTCAGTTATTGATAGGGTTTCATAAATTATACTTGATTATTAATCGTAAATTAATCTATAAAAACAACTAAACTATTAAGTGATACCAAATGAGGTGACCTGAGCATAACACATATGCATTGATTTTTCTTTCAAATATTCAATATATTTAACAATAAAATAAACCCAAGAACTCTAAAGGACTAGGATAATTAGACACTAGATAACAATTAAATATATTAAATATAAAATATTCCATATTTTCAAAAAAAATTATTATTTAATATTACTCTACTTTGTAATTTATTGATCACTAAAATCATTATAGCATTGAGTATATAAAATTAAAAAAGTGTGAGCCCAACATCTCAGTAAGGGTAAACAAAGGAGACATCAATGAATCATTATATAAATCATAAGATAAGAATACAAGTATGAGATATTGATAGTAAATTAAATATTTTTTACCCAATAAGTGATATATCAAAAATCATGAGTCACAATATATTTTTTCATTTAAAAATAAATGATTCTTAAAGTTAATTAATTACCATTAATAAATCATGATATATAAGACCATATCTTTGGAAAAAATAAAATATAAATTAGGGCAGATTAATTGAAATTAAAATAAATTTTAAAATTGTTGTTGACATCCTAGATTATCATAGTGGAAAAATTCCCAGTGTATTGGTTTTTTTGACCATGTGAATCATTTAATTAGTGATTGATCACTCATAATATTATCATAGTGTATTTATACACTTTATGAGTTTATTTTTTATCCTATTTAAATCCATGTTATATCATGTAATATCAATCAATACAGAATTATTTTTAGTGAATTAAATTACAAGCTCAACAGGTAATAAAAACAATATTTTTATATATGTGTGTGCGTGTTTGTATGACTATATTCCATAAGATAATAAAAACATTCATCAAATAATCATAACATAATATGAGGAAATGAAGTGTCATTCATTAAAATTTTATCATCTCATGAAATAACTGGGATGAAATCACTTGATCGTATCCCCCTTAGATTATATGAATCATAATAGGATGTTGAAATAGATGAAAAATCCATTTAAAATGAAATAATAACATTTCTCTTAAAACAAAGTGATGTATCATCTTCTTACAGTATCTATAATGATAATAATTCAAAAAAATTGAGAATAAGAATTTATTAAAAAAATTATGAAATCATTAAATGAAATAATAAATGAAAAATATTTATGATTGATTTAAAAGTGTTTCCTATAATTAATGATAAAACAAGGAATCCATTCTCAATTTAGATAAAAATTGTACGTCTAAATCACTGAAAAATTCAATATTAATAAATTCAGGACATTGAAAAAAATTCAAATTTTTTTTGAAAAGGAAATCAAATAGTCATTTGATATTAAAAATGAGTACTTCTGAATTTTTTTAATTATCATCTCTATAGAAGAAAATGATAATCGACTAAAGTGGAAATAAGGTATAATTATTTTATCCACGAGCATTCTAATTAACATAGTTTTTCACATAGTAAAAATAATTGAAAATAAAAATATAATAATAATCAATAAAAAATTGGTTTAAATTATATGGATTATATAATTTCCCAAAATATAAATTTTACACTGATAATCCTAAAAGGAAATGATGATATTGCATAAACCCTTACCTCAGGTCTTGTATTTATTTCGAAAAAATTATTATGATCAATTATAGTGAATTGTGATTTATTATATATCAATAACAGATGTAATCTAATAATTATTATGTAATATATCATTACTTTATGATTTCCAGTTACCAATTTATTATCATTCAATCATAAAAATAAATATTTTTCCAAAAAACTTGTTTTTAAATTCTTCTTTTGTCTACATTTCTGGTTATTATACCATGGTCATGGTTTCATCAAATTTAGAATTTTGATAATTTTTTATTTATTCAATATATTCACTTTAATAACCATTCATATATGGGTATGATGAAAAATGAATTACTTATACTTATGGAGAATTTAGTTAGTACATAAGCATGTGTAATGTTTTCATTTTCTAAAAAATGGAATTGAAGAATGATAAATTATAACTTATAATTCCATAATCTTAAAAATACCAATAATATAATATAAATTCAATAAATCCATCTATATGATGATCAAATTATGGAAGAAATAAAGAAAATCACATCACTTTGTGGAGGTGGTAGTAAACACATACAAATGAACACTGTTAACATATATCATGGGATGAATGTTGAAAATTTAAGTAACATTAATATTAAAAATTTATAAAATATTTATGATAATAATTTCATTTTGTTATGGTGGTCATAAAATGTTAACAAACTATTACATATGAATGAATATTGAAAAGATTTGTTTAGATAATTATAACTTATTTGAAAAACCTCAATTAGATTGTCCCAAAAACATAATTGGTTTAGAAATATAGGAAGAATATTAAATGTAGGACTATGGTTAATGAAGTTTGTAAGGTGTTTCTAAATGGCTTGTTTGAGCTCTGGGTCTTAAAGGGTGTGAATGAGTGCAGGGAGAGAGGATATCCATTTATAAGGGATGTGGGGGATAATTTATAAATACCTAACATATTAATATATAATAAATTATTACTTATGTAAAAATATAAAAAAGAGGCACAAGGATTGATAAAAATAAAATTTAAGGAATATATATCTTTAAAAAATAAGTTTTTAATAATTTTAAGCGATATTATAATCTGTAACTTTGATTTTCACCTCCTTCTTAACATGTTTTATCATTAACCATTTTTGTTTTCATTATAAATTTTACTATTAAATTTGGTAAAATGAATTTATCCATATTATAAATGATGAGAATTATGATTCGCAATATAAAATTAATTTATCATGTTCAATTTATTTTACATATTTTTTTAAAATTAACCATACAATAGAAAATAATAATAATTTTTTTTTAAAAAATTCTTATGAAGAAAACTAACATTATAAAAATTCATTTAATAGTAATAAAACTTAAATGAATGTAAATTTATTTTATTTAATATAATAATTGAAATTTTAATTAATTTCACCCATTTTTAATTATTTTTTTTATAATTATCATAAAAACCCTATTTAAAAAATGAATTTGTTTAAAAAAACAAATATCTTTTACATTAAAATTCATTTATTTTCATATCTATCCCATTGATAATAAGAAATTGTTCTATTATTATTTAATAAAGAATTATATTTATTTTTAATACGATAAATTTAAATGATAATATATATGAACATATCCTCAAAAAATACGTGAAAATAATTCATTAATATCAATAATATTTTATAAATTAAATCTAAGTTATTTAAAAAATTTATATTTCACTATAATAATTTATTAAGTGATTCATATTATAACTTATTGAAATTAATATCATTATTTTAGGGTCACATGGTTCACATGCTGTCAAAAACTATTTTATTACAACGAAATTTATTCCAATATCACGGGGTGTTACACCAGCTCTAAGGATCCTACATGGATTCCCTAACCATGAGGATAATTTTTAAAACACACCATATATACACATTCCACTTCATTAAGGAAAACGTTGATAAGTGTTTTTCCTCATAATTTTTTTTTCATTAATCTATCGATTAGTCGCACATCCCCATTCATGACTAATACTGGGATTTAGTTCAACTAAAATGGATTGGTCTATTCACTAATGTCACTGAACCCCCATGAAAAATAAAGAGATTCATTAATAATGTTTCAGGATGGGTGAGAGAAAATTTCAATTAAACAAAATAAAAGAAAAATATTGATTACTATATAGACCTCATGATGATATAATCTTCTTGGATTGATATAATTCTTATAATTGAGATAATTCTCTCCCTTCCCAGAAATAACTTATTCTATATTACTTGTTAGGGAAATGAAAATATTTGCATCAAACTAGATGTCGGAAAAAATCGATCTCAAATTAAAAACCATAATATAAGCATCATCACATCCCTTGATGTGATCTCTCATAAAATATTTTAGATCATCCTTTTTCAATTATTTCTCACACTAGGAAAAAATCTTGTGGTCTCAGATGTTATAGTTGATATTTTTTTATCATAACTGATAAGGAAATTGTTAAAATTTGGGAATATGTATTTTACCTAGTATGAATATAAATGTATAGTACATTCCCTTACTATTTTATTTTATATTTCATGTAAGAGCCATTTCACATGACCTTAAACTTGTTTTCATGAAGTATATGAGATTTCATTACATTTAACAAGGATATTATTGATGCCACATTAACAGAAAATCCAAACATCCTATAACATTAAATTTATTTAATTTGATCTGAATTAGATGACACATTTAAAATGAATTGATACACTACTCTTGGTTATCCCATATAAGTTGTATTATGAGATTCTCTACTTGGATACTAAAATATCATGAGTCAACATAAACCCCTAAGTCTCCATATATCAGTGAAATTATTTAGTTGAATTCAACATCATTATATAGTTTCCTCTCATGTGATGATCATAAGAAACCCATGTAATATTCATGGGATATCAAAACCTTATATGTGATGCGCCCAATATTCCTTTTTTGAAAATAATATAACTTCTTTATGCTATTGAGCATAACCTCAACCGTCCTTCTTTGGAAACAAAGAGTGATTATTTTATTGATGAGTATTGAATGACACATCATATTTGTTATGATAATAATGATATTATAATTTCTACATAAATGAAAAATATTACATAATCTTCATCCATTGGTTTAATACACAATAATATCTTATATTGTTCAACAAATATCAGACATGAAAAATAAGATAATGACACTCATGTGTATGTCCCACAAAACCCATCTATAAAAATTTATACCATATTCATCTATCTATCTATCATGACGTTAAATTTATTTTAAGTGGTGTTTTTCACATGAACATAAAATACCTAACATTTCTAGTTCTATGGAACTAAAATAATTTTTTTATTGATTTCTTTTACTAGTAAGCATAAAATGGTCTCTTTTTAGAAAAAATAACTATATCATGAACACTTCATCCTTTTTGGATGATGATAACTTCCAGATAATAATCTTATATATCTCTAAACAATATACTTCTGAAATTAATTACAATAAAATGAAGGAAATTAAATTCCTAAATGAATGGTTTCTAAAACAACTCTATGCACATTATTAAGGAGTCTTGTGATGGTATTTTAAAAGGATTTATAGGTAAATCATAACATTAAAATAGATTCCTAGAGTTGGAAATATGTCCCCCCTAAAAGGTGAAATGTTTCTCAAATATCATTCTCTCGAATAATAGGAATTCCAATGGATCGTGTTTAATGATCACCTAAAAATTCATTCCATTGGAATATAGAACCTAAATTAAATTCTTGAAAAAACATTACATATGAGGAAGATGTCTTACATTTTATATAAAAAATAAGGCTTTTTTACTTTAAATCCATTTAATTTCTGTTAAAAATGACACATTGATTCCTAAAATAATTTCATAAATAGTGTTTTAAAATAATATACAAGATATGAAGCTTAAGAAAAATATAAATATTTCACATTGGACAAATATGATTAAAAATGATAAATTAATTATAACCTAAAATTACACAAATTACACAATGAGTTTCAATTTTCAAATAATTGGCATGTAAATCCATAAAATGAAGAACCTCAATAAAATATAATATTTTGGGCATGAATTCAACATAAAACAAGAAAAACATTATAGGGAAACTCTTAAATAAATATACTTGTATTTGTAAATCAATTTAAAAATATCTCTATAATGATATTTATATGTATTATATGTGAAAAATACCCTTTATCAATCACAAAAAAGTAATCTCCTAACAATAAAATTTCATTATTAAATTCTATTATACTATTAATAATGATTAATATGACTTATACATACCATATGAGAAAACAAATAGTCAAACTAAAATGATTATATAGTAATGAATAATCATCATTATAACATCCCAGAATTAATTATGAATTTTCATTCAATAAAAGATAATTTTTATATTACTCTTAAAATTATTAGAACATAAATTTTATAGGATATTAATAAAATTAACAACACATTATTTAGACATAATACCATATTACAAAAATCATATGGGAAACTATTTTACAGAAAAATCATCATTTTAACCATTAATAGAGTATAAAATAATATAGGAAAATAAATACATAAGAATAATAATATTACAACTACAAATTCACAAGGGATATATTCACCCATTAGAATAACTGTAAGTCGAAAAAAATATATATTGAGAGAAATCATCTTTAAAGGACAAAACATAATATTAAATTTATGAATAAAATTAATGGAATACAAAGTGCGATTTGAGAAGTTAGAATTGAATGGATTTATAGAATGTAATTATGTCATTATGTCCATTATTTGATCACAATCAAATGGTACAAAGATGTTGGTTATTATACCATTAAAAATACTACTAGTTCGAAATATTTTCAATATATTAAATATATACCAACATTATTTAGATGCAGAAAAATTTATTTTCATTTTAAATAATTTAATATACATACATTAAATAATTACATAATAGAAAATAATACTTATTCATTTGACAAAAAAAAATCAATTTTCGTGATAATTTTGAGTAATTCCAATTTTTATTAAATTCATCAATTTATAGCATCATATAAATAATATTTATTAATAAAAATCATTTATTTTTAGTAATATAAATATTTAATTTAAAATAACTTATTAAAAACTGAATAGAATTTCGATTTTATTACACTTAAATAATGTAAATGTTATAGAAAAAAAATTATTTTATATTATAATTATTAATATAAAAGATAAATTTATAATTGTTGGATTTCAAAAGTTAATAAATTTTTCATATAAATAATAAAATTAATAAAAATCGTATATTGATTAGTAATTTAATATAAAAAACCATATATCACTTAGGGTTTTAAAAATCATTAAAATTGATTATTACATGTTATGATATTTCATGTTATAAAAACAGTCATTTAAATTTTATTAATTGATACAAAATTAGAATATTATCTATTCATGTTTTAAATGATATTTTTTTATAAAAAATATTTTTTCAATATATTAAGGGTTTAATTTAATCATTAAATATAAAATATTTGGATTTTTAATTTGAATAAACTAATTCCATCATCGGAATCCTAAAATAAAAATACGTAATAATTTTCAACTTATTTTTTTCAAAATTTTTTATTATAGTGGTAATGAAATAAATTGATTAAAAATATGTAAAAAGTTGGTGAATTAACATGGATCAACTTTTTTTCTCAATAATTTGATATCTTAAACTTCTATATATTATTTTTAGGTGTATGAGTCATTCATAATATTATCTCTAATATTTCATTACCTTAGTTAAAAAAATCCAATATTATACCATCATTAACCTTCATCCAAGTTTTGAATCCATGCAAATGTCCAGTTTCTTTACTTATAATGGGATCCTACCAGTCCCCAATATAAACCATGTTTATTAATCTTTTTTCTATTAAATAGAAATTAAAGTTACCCCTATTAATGTATTCTTTAACATTTTATGTCTTTTATTCCAAATAACGAGTAATAATTCCTTTATTTTGAAATATAACATTGTGAAGAGTGATTACATTAGGGTAATAAGTTATTCTTGATCATTTTCACATTCCATACCATATCCACTCTAGAAATTCACAAGGATTATTCATTTTTATTTATATAATATACGATATTTACATCCTTAATATTACTCGATGTTGTTTTTACATCCATATGATAATTGAATTTCCCAAATAATACATTAATAAGAAGGATTTCTAGAGAATATATGAATTTTTATTTTTATATAAAAACATCTTATCATTATAATTATCTTATATTCAAAAAATACATATTAATAATTATTATTTATAAATAAAAATTATATTTAACAACATTATACTTCAAAAATAAATATAATATCATAAAGTCCTTATATATTCATAATAATCTGTTTAAAATAACATAATCTTGATTAGATAATTTGATGACTTACATGCACAATAATATATATATTTATCGTAGATGGATTTAGAAAATTTTATTATTTATATTTTATGATATTAATAAGGAAATAATTTTTTATGGTTCTGGATTGACTATATTAATATTTAATAATATATATAAATAAATATTAATGATTTTATAAATTTTCAAAACATGGTCATTATGGATATAATCATAGAGAATAATACAAAAAACATAAATAGATTGATCAAGGAATATTAGAACCCATTATATAAGTAGTATTATTATACCATTACTTTTAAGGAGATGATGAACATATGAATAGAAAACTATTAAAATGGCATCCATACCAAATAAAATGTGACCTTTGTACAACAAACCATTGGTGATCAATATAAACTAAATATAAGTAATAAATACATAATAAATTAATAAAAATATTAAATATAAATGTCAGTATGTATGAATGATGTATTTATTTATAAAACTAATAAGATTATATTTATTTTACACTTTGATAAAGATAATTTGACAATGATAAAATCAAAGGTAAAGGTTTTCTTCAATATTTATCTTCACCATTCAACGTTTTTATATTATAAACCTATTATTTTTCAATATGGGGTATGTATATGAAATTTAGTTTTTTTTAATCATAATGAAATTTGAATTCATGTGATTTATAATTAAATTTCCTGATATCTATTTCGTGTTGTATTGATTCTGGCATTAACAAAGTACTAAGGGTTATAATTGTCTCAGTGTCTTATCATTGAGTTTCAAAATCCCTCCAATATGTCTGAAGGATACATACAATTGGGTAATATCATGTGAAAATACCCAATATGATCTTTTGATAATAAGACTTTTTAATCAATAAATTCATAACAATCATCCAAATACTATTATAATGTAATGGTGGAAAATATAGGAAGCATCACATGATGAATACAAACATTGATTTTCATATTTCATATTATAGAGGTTCAAAAGTTCTCATATATCCCCTAGATCCATTTCAATGTTTTGAGGTTAAAGGGTTTTGTATTACTACCAATATTATATGAAGAACATTAGACATGTTCACTCATTCAAGTGATACTATTTTATATCCACATATTCTAGGAAAGATTTCCCTTGATGATTACCACACCCCATCACAAAATGTAGAATTGATCAAGAAACACACGACCTACAAGTAGAGTTACAATCCATTGAAGCACCCAAACATCATCATGGGATCTCGTACATATATTCTATATCCATTATATAAAACCAATCAGAATTGGAAAAGATAATTATTAAATAAGGGTGGATAAGTAAAAGGTGGAAGACTCTTATATAGTAAAGAAACACAAATTTTTATGTGAAGGTGGATGTATGCCACGTGGGATCTCCATTCATTATTTCATAACCATTTTAATTTTCATAACTATCTCAAAAATTACCACATGAAAATCCATCTTGGTTTCGCAAAATTCCCCAAAGAATCCATGTAAATATAATTAAAGGTCCCAAAAAAGTCTCGAATGGTCACAAGAAATCCTTTTGACATGTGAAGTGATCTCACAAAGACCATCAGACTTGTTATCTCAATAATGTTAAGGAATTTTATAAATGTCAACATTATTATGTGAGATCCCATTAAAATGATAGGGTCTTGTAAATATAGAAATAATGGTGTGTTCTTTTGGTCTCTGAATATCGTGTGATACCTCAGATAACCTGCAAAAAGATCATGAAACCACATGATAGAAACCCCCTCCACCAATTCAGGATCATATTAGTGATATATGAACGATTTAAGGTGGTTTATAACTGGTATGGGGAGGATTTTAAATACCTACAATGTGTAATATTATAGGATACACTATGATTCATGTACATAGATGATGGCCACTACAACTATCAGAGTTGAAAAGGGCGGAATTTGTGGAGTTGATAGTTACATTATCACAAGATTCTTCCACCATGTAAAATCATGAAAAAAACTAAGGGGCTATGTAGAATATATATTTTCATTATATGAATTTCTGATAGATCACATGTAGGACATCTAGGGTGTATGATAAATTATGTGAAAATGTATCTGCATGACAATATTATCATGTGAGATCTAAAAAAATAATTCATGATGAACCGTGGGGAATATATCCAATAAATACTGAAAAAGGTAGAAGATTCTTTAGCATAAAGACACACTAATTGTAATGAGAAGTCATAACGGGATTCTCGTGGTCTATCACAATCATGACACAGTGCCAATACATGTCACCCAAATAATGCAAAGCCCACCGAAAATGTAAAAAATGATTTGTGATGATTTTTGAAAACAACAAACTAGTCTTTAAAATACTCATAAATATGTTGTATGATTCATGTTAATTTATCTATATATATCATCTATGACATTAGACACCCTCTAGAATTTATATCACTAACCTATGTCATCCTCTTGGTCATATCAGTCGAGTCATGAGATGTCCTCTTGATATGTTATCCATGTCATGAAAAGTCCACCGAAAATTTCATCAACATCATATGATGTACCCTAAAAGAATATTGGACCATGATATAGTATTTGGATATATTTTTTAATCTACTTTGACATGTCAACACATATTTATAAATATTATATCGATACCCCAAACACATTGGGCAGGCAACCGGGTCAATTAAAGTAGACACATGAGTATATGGAAACCTTAACTAGTAGATGTATTCGATCATAAAATAATTGAACTACAAGATAATTGATTCTAACTAAAAAATGATACAAATTACTCCTTCCTATGCCCTAATTTCAAAACATACAACCACTTATGTTCAAGCCTCTTCGTGTCTCAGAAACACTTACAAACGGGTCCAAAATATTTCTGTGAGAAAATCAAACCCCCACCCCTAATCCATGATAATATTAAGAAATTAAATGATGTAAAAATAATAATTTTAAAACTATAAACATGATAACTAAGATATATTCCTATGTATTGTGCTCCATTTAAAGCACCCAATTTGGGATGCCTTAGTGAACAAGTCCCAAGTCCAAATTCCATGAGAATAATCACTTTCTATACTTTTCTTCTACAAATACCATGGATCACCTGTGTTTAGATATTGAAAATGATCATATCGTTATTATTTTAAAAATCCAAATCTCGATAAAGATGAATTTGGAATTCTATCTCAGTGGAATAATATTCCTTCCCCCAGAAAAAGGAATCCACCGTATGGTGGGTTCTATAGACATGATTGAACTACAATCACCCAACACCATAATAAATATTTATCGCGGAGCTCCAATCCTAAAATTTTGTTACAACCCTTCATCATTATTCTATTAAAAAATTGATAAACTAATGTTATTCTATAAAAAAATTATAAAAAACTTGTAAATAAAATTATAAATGGGATTCTCATGAAATATGATCATTATTAATTTCAAAGTTCCACAATATGAAAATTACCTAACTGGGCTTGATAAAGGACAATTATGATACCTGTGCAAATATGATTGAGCTTTTTTTGAAATAGTGAAAATTCACGGATCACTGAAAATGATCATTATTTTTTTCATGACAATATATTACTCCAAAAAAAAACACACAGTCCCACGATCATTTATACATCTAGGAAAGGGTATTGAAGTTAATCTATTATTGTAGCCCCTATAGTTTGCAAAGGATGCTTACTAAATCTAATGCTTAATATTTTGGTGGTGAAGGAAATGGTTCAAACATACCACTGATGTGGAATACATCTGAACCACGATTATACAAAAAAATTATCCTTACATTGATTTGGATGAGTCCATTTTCATGAGACGACCCTATGGATCTCGAATCGTAACCCCATAATCCCAAATCTATAGGCTAGGGGATGGTGTCTATTGTCAAATATGCATATCACACAACTGGAATTCATATAACAAAGGTACCTATATCAATGTACCCAAATAGACCTCCAGGGAACTATGTAGAAATATATAAACTGAAATGAAATTCACGCATACATTAATCCCAAAGCTATGTATACCAGATGTGAAAAAATTGAAACTACAGTCCCACCAAAATAAAACAATAAATGCATCAAACTATCATAGATACATGGTATTGCTATCAAATGAAATTTCTTAAAATATTCTCAGCCATGACCAATAAAATAGCATGGTTATTCTATCTCTCTATGATCCACCTATTCTAGTTCCTCTAACGACTGCATTTAATGGCATGTTGTCTGTATAGTACACCACAAAATCTTGAAAATACCATTAATCAGTGAGTATAAAAATAATCACTAGGGTCCCCAAAAACAAAAAATAAATGTTATTAACTAATAGTGACTGTCCTACTATACCACGCTAGAGGGAAACCAAAATGAGAGAAAAAACCCATATCAATATTATACTTTTCTATACATGGATAGTAAGTTCAAACCACAAGGTGGGTAAAATAGGAAGTCAAAACACCACTAGGAGCCCCATAAATACTTAGATATTCTCATATCAGACTTCAAATCACATGATGTTACATCCTCATATCCACATGTTACTACTTTAGTCTTGAATTTAACTCTTTTATATGAGAATACACTCCAGGAGATCGAAAATCTCATATGACACTAAATCGATAGATACACTCTATAGAGAACAATAGTTCCATCCTTTATGGAACATCTGAGAGATACCACTCAATCAGGTAACACGAAGCCTATATTGTAACACTAACATCCCTAGTGGTAACACATATATGTGAGTATGCTATTCGGATCATTACACTAATAATGTAAGGAAGGAACCTAATGGATCTCTCTAGTCAGATAGAGGATCTCACACATCCCTGATGTGTGATGTTACAAACTCCACTAGAACTATGTATAGTATCGTCACCTAGAAAGGGAATCACACCCATTATCTACATGGGGAAACTACATACCTATTATTGAAAATAAAAGAACACATAACTTCATATAGGGGATCACACCTAGGATCCACTAGGGAATACCCCAAACCCAATATAGTAACCCAGTGATATCACTCTCATAGGGGATCACACACAGGATCTTCTAGGGGAAGCCACAACAAGATCTATGGTCTTAAAGACAATATCACTCACATAGAGGATTGAAACCATTTTATTGTTGGTTATGATGATTCCACAACCCCCATCAAATGTAACTCTCAACGCATGAGATCATATAACTATTGATTCCACAAATAGTACTAAAACTATTTGATGAGAAGGGGATCATAAACGTAATGACTCCACAACCCTATTGAAATAGTATGATATGTTGGGGATCATATACATGATTATTCCTCAATCCCTACTCAGCTATACTTCTAGATAGGGGATCGATTCCCATGAATGTTTTCTCATAACGACTCCGAAAACCCAATCTAGGGAACCGATATTCCTATGGTTCCAAAATCGACCTATCTAGAGGAATGAAACAAATTCAATACTATGATGGAGGATCCTGACCCAGACTATTTGGGGAGAAGCTAAAAATATTTCCAACTACATCATATCAAGGGGAATATAATCTTATATATTGGATGTAATTCTGTTATACCCTCATTTGATATAAACCATGGTAACTGAATAATCCATTTTAAGTCCAATCATCGATAACCTAGGAGACTCACAACATCATCACACATCACATCGTTAAGCCCAAACAGTTACCAAAATCATGCTCTATGTGGATATAAAACACATTATTGGATACTTGAAGGCCTGAATCGGATCCCAGAAAGAGTATTTATAATTGGTAAAAACTCCCCTAAGAAGATACTATACGACATGTATAAAGGGTTCTACACGGTCAATGACCCCGACTGAACACCGGAACATTTCCTCTTACTGTATGGAATTTTTTGGAATTTTCACATATATAGTGTGTATGAATGGTACATAGTGGGTCTAACCTCATACCAACCACTATGCCATGTCTTCCCTCATAAAGCTCAGCTACCAACGTCTCCCACATGGTGTCAACACATGATACACGAGATGCCCTTGAAAAATAGTTCTCTTGGTTGTGTCTCTTGGTCATGCCTCTGTTTCGAACCTCATTTTTGTTTACATTGGTTGTGTACTACCACATGGAAATTTGTCGTCACATTGCTACTCTAGCCATGTCCAACATCCACACGACCTGGGGTACTACAATGTGTGTAACCTCCAATACATAGAGTATAGTCTCGATTCTCAACATCCTTAAATGTGATAACATTCGGAGTGCTTCACTATACTACATGATATTTTTATATTAATTCCACTAGAAATCTCGTTTTTAAAAGCCCAAATCACCCCCATTTTCCATAAAATACATAAATCAACCTCATGGGGTCCCAATAATTTTTATAATGGATTAACTACCATAAAACATATTAAATGGGTATAAAGACATCAAACTCAAAACATCCCACATCATGTAGAAATATTAATTCTTGCGTTCTAGAATGATGTGATGAATGTGCTAATTCTCAATCTGGTTATGATTGAAATCAATAGAAGAATCTAGTGGAACCTCAGAGATTTGGTCCTCCTGTTTTCTAAAGGGTTAAAGGGGATTTTTCTTCTCATAGCATGAAAACCATAATGGTGTGATATGAGGGGTATAGTTTAAATTTTATTAATATAGATATACTCTATTTAACTTTTTCGTTTCAACTCACCTCTGATCGGACACCTAGTAAAAAAAAATTGTACATTATGAATTCGGTAGACAGTGTTTTTTTGAACTTTTCAGTAGTCTAAAAATTATGATCTAAGACATTACTTTTGATTTAATCCCTATTTATAAAGAATTTCCCTTGTGGGGGAAAATATATTAAATATCATTGTCATCATAACTTCTTAGAGGCACTCCATGCCCCAGAATACTACACTAACTCATCTTTTGGCATCATAAATATTCTCAGAAATATTCCAAAATCTTATCAGTAAAAAATTAATTTTCTGCATCCTCTCCCCTTATGTATTTAATCCCTCAAAAGAAAAATCCTAGAAACCTAGGAATGTGAATTAAATTTAAATTACGACTCCCATGCTAGTGAGTTCCCCAAGACAACTACAAATGCATCAATGGGTTCCTACAATGCCAATGAATATTCGATCAAGGGAATCTGAAGGATCATCCTTTCCTTAGTGTAATTCAAAATATGTTAGAATCATTGACCAAGACGGAACATGAATTATTCTATGTTATAGGTGAGAAACAACAAAACAGCCTATTTGTGTTATATGTTCTAGAGGTATACCATCTAAGTAAACTAGAATATATAAAATTGAAACTATACCATTAAGAGGCATGTAATTGGAACCCATCCACAGAACCTCGATATTTTCCCCTTTGGGAGGCACTGATCCACCCACACAGTTTTTCATCACATATCAATAATGAATCTTAATGGGGAAAGCATCAATAATTCTTGTGTGTGTGAACCAGTGTAAAATCACACCAAATCCTCCATGAGTGAATGAAGTAAAAATTGTACATTGAACATGTGAGGGTACCAATGAAAAAACAATGGTCTAACTATGGTCACCAATAGGGACTTAGAAGGCCCTCAATATATCCTCCAATACACAACCCCACCCCAAACATAGTCTGATGGACTCTTCCACCACACCTCACAACTATCATCTTTTTGTGGAACAAACTCTCCCTCATGTATTTATTCGCATTAAAAAATCACCTTAGTGGGTGAAGGATCCTTCTTCTTCATGAATTTGATTACACGTCGACAATGATAGAACGTGATTAACGTGATTCCACACATCACCCTAAACAATACATGAGGAAGAAGTGGGAATGATAGAGTACCTCACAACAATGTTTATCAATACTACTAAAGAATTTATAAAGGACATATATTGTACCTCTATTCATCCTCTAATCCTCAAGGTCAATGACCTCTACAGTCTAGAGTTATCCTCACCTACATCCTCCAACTCCATGTGGCTAGTGTATACCTCTAATGGGTGGTGGTGGGAACTCATAATAGCTATCAACTCCTGCTACTCAACATTCTCCTCCTCTATGTCTTTCACATTATGGATGTCCATTATCGAACCCTTATCTATAACAAGTAACTTCTATCAAATAATTCCATATCTATAGTTGAGAAGGTTAGACAATATCTAGCATAATCTCCCCATTCACTGCAAGCATATCACCACATCTCTATGGGCTAAATAAAACCAAATAGAACCCTTAAGCTATAGATCCTCTATATTTGGGTCTCCTTCTAAAGTGTATCATACACCTAGATCCATATGCATATCATTGGATACAATCTTCCATGTTCTCATTTGCCGTGTTCCCAATACTAATGGTCAGATTCTACTCATCCAAAAATCATTCTACCATGAAGAACCTATCAAGAACACCATATGATCATACTCCCCAATGATGCCTTAATATCCCCGCATAACACCTTATTTAATGTTTATGACATTAAATATGGATCCTAAAACAAATTTATGGAGTAATATGATATTTTTTTGAAACTCGTTGAGTACTCTTCTATGGTTGTGATAACTTGTATAAGCTATAAAATCTCCTTAATATGCCCTATCCTCATAATTCTAGGATAAAACACATCCCTGAATATGTTAACAAACACTAAACATATGAGAATCACCACATTATGGGTCTATATCACAAGACATCAATATCGGTTGGCTGAACCATGTATGATAATCACAGTTAGGATCACCATCTGATTAGGCGGTGACCTCACTAAGTGGAAAACATATGTGACTATCTCAAGTTGTTTATCATCTTCCTAGGTGTATAGATCCCCTAGAAACCTTAGAGCTCACTCCCTCAAGAACTCAGGTAGTGCAATTAGCCAACATGAATCCTTGGACTAAACTATTTTCACAACCAATTGCTTAATGAGTGGTGGCTCATCTCGATGTCCACCCGAAGGTACCACCTCAATACTATTTCCACGAACTATTGCCTCATCGTGTAGTATATTTTCATCATAATTCCTTTATGGAAAAATATATGGCTTTCATAGTGGTGGAATCCTAAAATGGAATTAAGTCACACTATTTCTAAGGAGTATATATAGGGAGCTGACTCAAGAAGGACATGAATAACCCAAAACCTAGTACTATATAATGCATGTAAAATATTTCCACCGCAACTAAAATATACATTTATAGAGTAAAAATGAAGGATATCATAATCATTGTGAATGGATACATTAGCTACCCCACCCAAATTGGATTGCATGTCCATAATACTAATCACGAAACCCTTTAACACATAATATATGTAACTCAATCCAAGACAGTGACATTTTCGTTTCAAAGGTGGAGTGTCCTCTAAAACAACACTTTCATGACCCGAACTGATGTTACTTGACCCGTGATACCTCAATCCCACCTCTATAGGGAAATGGATGGTTTCTAGTTCGGAGTTCAATTATCACACAATTGTGTGGCTTTTTCCAAAGGTACCTATATGCATGCACCCACATAAAAATCGTTGAAATTTTTAAGAGATATATAATCTAAAAATAAATTCATGAAATCATATATCTCATACCAAAGAATAGAATAAGTACAAAAAGTGAAAATTCAAACCCAACAAAAAAACTCGAAATGTGTTCATCATACTCATATGTAGGTGGTCATTATCAAATGAGACTACAAAAATGATCCTTGCCTAAGCCCTCGTAAACACCCGGGTCGGTCTAAATTGCTAAACCCTACCTGCTCTAGGTCCTCATGGGACTCTATCAAAAGGAATGTGGTCTACATAAGATGCAATAGGTGTGAGACAATTCCGTGCATGGTCAGTAAAAAATTACTCAGTAGGAACCCAAAATAACAAAATGAAAAGGGAGAAACTGAATGGAAATAAATCCACTCGACCTAGCTAGAGGGAATTATAAATTGGAGAGGCACACTATCTCGATAATATCCTTTTCTATACCAAACTAGTTAGCTCAAATGACATGGTATGACATCAATGATGTGAAAAAACTACAAGTAAACCTATAAATACCATGATATTATTATCTTGGACTCTAAATCATATGAGGTTCTGACGTCAAAGACAAAAACATGTTAGTAATTGAGGCACGAAGGTAAACATTTTGTAGTAGAACATAGTCTATGAGCTATGTCATCCTAGATGACACTTTTCTGAGAGATACACCCCATGGGGTTCCACACTACCAACCCTGATATAACATCAAAGAGATAACAATATACTAGCTATCACTCAGCTAATGGAATAACCACCCCATCCTAAGGGATGTACATTTGATAGAACATTCTTTTCAGATATCACTAATAATAAATTCAACCAAGAACCCTATGAATGTCACTACTCATATAGGTTATTTAACCGATCCATAACGGGGGACACTAAATACCATACTGGAACTATGTACATGATCATTTCTTAGAAAAGGATTCAATCCCAAGATCCATTGGGGGAAACTATGAACTCAGTATAAAAAATATAAGAACTCATCTCCATGGATAGGGGATCACACCTAGGATCATGTATGGACCACCACGAACCCAATTCGATATCCCATAGATTTGCTTCATATCGGGGATCACCTTCAAAATTGTTTTTGGGATACGAAAACTCAATATGCGGTCTTGAAGATCATATTACTCAGATATACGATCACCTCCCTTGTAGTTTTGGTAACAAAAATAGGACAAAACCCATCTGTTGTAAATCACGATATAGGGGATCATAAACCAACTATGACCCAAAGCCTAACAAAATTAACATCTAATTAGGGAAATATATACCCAATGATACCACAAACCAACTAAAAGTACCCAATACATTAGGGATTGTAGACCAAATGATTCTATAAACACTATCTAGGTAACATTATTGATTTGGGATCACCAAATGTGTACTATTGGTGGAGAAAATTACAGAAAATCAACCATGGAAAATAATATGCATGAGGAGGCAACCTTGGCCTCTCATGAGTGATGAAAAAATCCATTACATTGATAGAGGTTCACTACATAGCCTCTGTGATGGTATGCTACAACACTATCAAAGAACATCTTATTTGGAAGATGACAATCATGTACTGAGGATGTAATACCATTATTCCCCCACATCAAATAAACCTAGGGAACTCACTCAAGAACTTTTGTTTCAAACATTTCTAACCAGAGTTGACCAAAAAATTTCCCCACATGCATCTCTTGGGTCAATAACATGGCCACAAAAGTGTTATATGAGGACAACTTATTAAGATAGGCTACTTGTATGAATGAATCCAAACCATGAAAGTGAAAATATCTTTCGGGTAATCCCCTAAAAGATGAGTCCACATGGTGTGTAAGGGATTATACATGTCGTGTGGACCTATTGGAACAGTCATCTTTTTCCTCTGAATGTATAGAATGTCTAAGCATGTGGGATTACACAGAATTTACCAATAGAACATGACATGTCTCGCATTACCCCATCCACCACACCATTCCTCACACCACATGGATCAACCATCCATGATCCCACATGGAATATACCCATTATAAATGATGTTCCCTTGATTACCATTTCTCTTAGCCGTATATCATGCATGTGCATGTGTATGGACCCCCATTCCCTTGTACATATGTCGGCTACTACCACATGACCATATGTCATCACATGGATACCCTAACCTTGAATCATGACCACATGACCAAGGGTCACTGCATGGTGTGTAACCCCCAATATATGGCATGTAATCCCCAAAACACATCTTCCCTAAAAGTTAATAACAGATGAAATTATGCACCATAATACATGCTATATAGATTGAAATTGCATAGGAATATCCTTATGAGAATCCCCAATCAAACCGTTTTTCCATGAAACCCACATATCAACCCTAATGGGGTATATATAAATTCATTATGGTATTTAAATCATTGAAAAACATCAATGCAGGGATTGGGACTGAAATGATTGACTAACTCATGTTCAGTTTCCAATGGTTTGGTTTTAGAATGAAACTGAGAATGCTCCAATTCTCGATCTACCGATAATAGTTATGAAAAAACGAGATCATATATCACCTCCTTGACTTTGATTGACTATTATCCAATAGGAAAATGGGGTTCATCTCCTCCAAGAATTAAAACTAAAGGGATGGGATAGAAGGTGTATTTTTTTGATTTTAGTATAAAAATATATTATATTTAACTCTTTATTGCCACTCACCTCTATCCTGAAAACTAGTGATGACAATGTTTATGTCATTTCTAGGGAATACATGACACTATAAAATTAGAAACAGTATTAGAATTCAATCATATAATTTTATTTGGAGTTATTATAAATTTAAAAAGAACCGTCACATATGTGATAAAATATATTTATTATTTGCTTAAAAATAACCACATTAAGGATATTAGGATCCCAGAATCATGTTCCTAATCACAACCTAACATCAAAAATAATCTGAGAAATATTACAAATTAATTAAGGAAAAACAATATGTACCTAAATATTTCCCATATAGAGAAATCATTAGTGAATCCATTGGTTCTTTTTCAACTACCAATCACCTCGGAATCTTATCATTTGAGTTCAAAAATAACCACCCTCCACAACTACTGAAGGTGGACCCCTGGGATAACAATGTGTCCATATAGATTTAGGATCCATTGAAGAGGACTCTAGTCTACATACATATGAAATGTCATCCTACAGTTTCCTCATAGTCTAAATCTAAGGAGACCACTAGAAACATTACCACCTTGGATAGTCATGCATGGGAACCACTGAATTTTTATCAGTCATGAAAAGTTATGGATAAATGGGAGTGGGATTATATCACCACATCCACTATGAAATTATTTTTTATATTCCTACATTATTTAGTGTGAAGTATCATATAAATTTCCACTCCGTTCATTTCTGAACACATATTCTTGTGATAGAAATGGGGGTGACACATAACCCTACCCCCAAACAAGATGCAAATATTCGTATTTCCAAGCCACATGGAGGAATGTTGGGGGATTATATCCCAACTATAATCAATGATATATTCCATTATATATAAGATATTGAAAATTTATAGGCATATATTTCTCTCTAAAATTTATAACTTCTCTATATATTCTACCGACAGTTCAATTACCCAACCATAATATTCCATAACTAGTACATATATTTGGACAAGAACATATTCCTATCCTAAAATTCAAAAAATTAAATCACAATGATCAATATGAATAAGTGGATACTTATGAGAATGAAAAAATGCTTTCTCTAGTTCAGTAGGATTGTTATAATATTCTGATAAAGGATAAAACACCAGAGGCATATCATCTTCCCATTCCAACTAGGGTTCACCAAGTGAGAGTGGAACATGATATTCAATTAGTTAAAATTCCTATTGAAATGAAAGAACCGTATATTCCAATTTCACAGTACAGAGATCATATCCCGATTTCCACAAGGGTATACCAATTTATAGAAATAGATTCCTTAGTTAGGGTCTTTTTCCCACTGAAAAATTATGGTGGAACACACCAATGGAATAGAATATGGGTCATATCCCCCATCTGACTAGGACTCACCAATTTAGAGCATCACATACCTAAGGACACAACCATATTCCAATAATTGAAGCTACATAGAATATTATAGAACCTCAAGGAGTAATGGCTCAGATCCTTATTTCCTCTAATGAATGACTTCACTAGCATTCATTAGAGGATATAAAAGACGATGATCATGTAGATTCTCGCATTTTAGGGCTTTAACATCATATTCAATTGGGAAACTCATATTTTATGTTTTTATTATCAACACATCATCTAGTTTTTTCAAAAATAATATATAATCCATCTATAAGAAAGCTCATATTGTTAGAGATAATACAAAAGCTCCCCAGTGTATTCCAAAAAAAAACTTCTCTATAGGGGGCTCATATTACCATATCCCTAGAACATTTTCAAAATATTTTATTTTCCATAATTAATCATTGTAATATCTCCACATAAACCCAAATGGTAGATTAGAATATTCTATCCATGATGAATATTTATTCTCATATCAATAAAATTAAAAATTCTAGTTCCCTTTTGTGTTTTAAAAGAATATCCACAACACCTAAATGGTACTACAACTCATAAATCGAAGAATAATGTGATCATTTTATTTATAGATCAACTCATGGTGATGTGGAGATTTACAGTTGGGTCTCTACACCTAGGATATTACTTGGTCAACCTCCCAATGGTGACATCTCTATTAGTCAATGGAATCCTCTCAATTCATACACTGCCCAATGTAGAGAGGTTATCAAAACACTAACACATTTTTATTGAGAGGTGGTTGAAACCCCTATGTTAACTATATATAGATTCTAATTAACTATCAGAAACACTTTTCCAGGGTCAGAAAGTGACATAAAGGTGAAGCCTATAGGGTTTCACATGGTTGAGAGTATATGTATGTTGATGTGGAGGCAGACATGGTTATATAGAGAGTTTTAGCTATAGAAATCCAAAAAAGGTTCTGCTCCCTCACCACTTCTGAGTATGAGATCGTAGAAAAAATAGTAAATGATATAATTCCTTAGATATGAAAAAATATGAAGGAAAAAATCAGTATTTGATGTCTAGACAAATAAATTATTCATAATAAGACCTCATTTAGACCATAAATATATTTTTTCCATCTTGATATGCCTTTATTCTCTATAGCTTAGAACCTATGAATTGAAGAGCATGAAAAACACATATATAGTGTTTATCTCTATATCATTGAATCCTCCAATAGATTTATTTCCATATCCCCATTAGAAATATATATATATATGGATGTATGAAATAAGTATCATCACTCAAAAATATGACCCTATAGGAAAAAATACCCCCATATATGTCATCTTGTAATGTCAAGGACTCCGAAAACATTAAAGGAGTAGATAATCCATGATCCCAATGTTCTGTACCATTTAATTCCCCCAATTTAATGGTGAAAAGACATCGCAAACATAGGGGGAGTTCCTCAAATGTACCAAGGAACCCAGAACATCGATGCAAAGGGAATTAATTTCAAACAAGGAATGAAATGACTCAATAAACCACATGAATTATTATAGAAAATGACTCTAATAATGGGATTTCATTGTATTATTCAATTTTGATAGAAAATTTTCAAAAACTCAAATTGATTATAAATGTTGTTGTCTTAGCCATCGCCTAGGGGGGAACCTAGACAACCATGGTTAGTTGAATATTTACCACCACATCCACCCCTCGGGTCATCAATACCTTATAGTATTCATGGAATTTTAGTGGTAGTTGTAAATAACATCAACCCACTAGGATTGGGATGTTTTTATCACAATAACTCTTAGTTTTTTCATCACAACCCAAGAATATCATAGATTAATCAATAGAGGTTCCACATCAACCCCATCCCATAATGATGTGGGAATTTATATCTCAATTTCCAACCCATGATTCATCAAATAATCAAAAGAAATTAGGAAATAATCTACAATAATATCAAAATTATCTTAGGGAGGCCCCAAAGATACCCCCCCACCACCAGGTCTTTCAGAATATTCATTACTATAAACACCACAAATAGAATAATTCCTCACTACATTGGGAGGTAAATATTTATGATAGGAATCCAATATATTGCTCCATCCAAAAGGATAAATTTTTTATATCTAGGGATTATTGAGAAAATATTACTGGAAGCTCCATCAATGTAATTACTCATAGGCTGATACATGAGAAAAAAATGATAATATAAATTAAACACCATCATTGTCAGGAATATATAATTTTTCAATATAGACCAGGCCCGAAAAAATTACCCTAATGAATGTGGTGTAGACTTACCCTATTACATTGGGATTAATGATATATATACCATTTAACAATACACCTTAGTGAATGTAGTACCCCCAAAACATTACTTATTAAGTTAAATGTGACAAAAATCCAGAGGGATGTAATACAAATAAAATACCGTAATAAGAGATTGATCTTGATTCCTGAAACGAGGACACATGTTCATGGAACCAATGGAGAAACTAAAACCTAGAATCCCTGGATAGTGATATGCCACAACTATATAATAAAACTACCATGGATGAAGTGAAATATGTGAATACATCCTATGAACCACCAAAAAATGAAGAAATTCCATCAACATATGAAAGAATTCCACAATATGAGAATTAAATTCTAAATCTAAAACAAAACAATAATGGGATACTCATGGGAAACATTACCATTGGGTATTGTCTTTAGACAATGTTGAATTTATATCCCCCCACAAATCATGAATTATATAAGTGTTCTATAAGAGATAAATCTATGAAAATTATCATACTCACATGAAATTAAATAAAAATATACATCCTTGTCGATTGAAGTTAAAATTCATGAGTTTTCCTAGTCGTATGATGTACAAATATATGATACTGTCTTACCTCATGATATTAATATTAAAAAAAATAATTCCTAAAATAAATATGTTAAAATGTGTGATGTAATCTATCTGTACCACATGATGGTAAACTGTATGAAGAAAAACACTTAAACAATTCAATGTACATGATCTAGATCCGAGTGAATGAAAAATGAAGTAACCCAGGATCCATCTGGGATTTGAGTATTCAGAGGGAGTCTATCCTTTTAATAACTACATGTGGCACGACTATGTCTATTCTATGATATCTACTGTCACCCAGATCTCAAATATTGGGTCCATCTGCAATATATATTAATTGGTCATGGTTCATCTTATTTAATGGAAAAACCTTCAGTATATGGTGTTAAACTGTTGTATTATCTCAGGTACTATGAATTAAATTTTATGGGTGACTAGATATGGAATTTTCTGGTAAAAAACATAGATTTTCAATCATGATATGACATATAGAATTCATAGAAAGAACATATGAGTCTTCATTCATCATTTTTCATGATGGGTGACCAATTTCCTTTCCAAAGATGAAAAAATGCATGATTTCCAAAAACTACCTATAACATTATTCTCATTCCAATGATATACATAATGATTCCATGCTATTATATCATGGTCTAGCCACAATATGAGGAAAATGACCATATCCATTCTATTAACCCCCTCCATTTCATGGATGAAAACTTTTCTTTTCATTCTTTCTAACTTAGGTCATTGATCGCATAGGACTATGAATTTAGGAAAATATTCCCTCAAATAATCTAAACATATCAGATCACCTCATCATTAGCATATAACTTGGTGAAATACATTTAAATACACATCACAAGTTCATACTATACAATGGTAAAAGTAAAGTATGGATATAATGTATGATATAAAATTTTACATTAATATTTAACTCACTAGATAGGACAGATATCCTTGGTATTGTTCTTCGAACAAACCACCAATGAGAACTATGTTCTTGTTGATTCATGTCATCACTAGATATTTAGTGACACTCAAATCTCCAATCCTGGATCTTTCCTCAATAATCAATGGGAAAATTACCACCTCTTCATATGGTTCAATCCATTATGTAGAGTTTCCAGTTAAATAACAATGTGTTACTTGATTCCTATCATCAGTGAATATATATTAATGCATGGTTATCAAATACAAGGTATATAAAAATGGTAAATGGGAATAATGACATCTAAACATATGGGTCAACCATGAGTGGAGAGTTTACCATTTCATAACTGCATTTTGATTCATTCATATCATTGTATGAAAATTATTGATGCCCAGATATCCCATTCTGGGTCTTGCAATAATAATCTATATTAAAACTCCCCCCCTCTATGGATCAGTGATACCTACTTGGATTTTATCATTTTCAATAAATATATGTATTATTATTAGTATTATCATAACATAAATAGTGATTCTAATGTCTACAATTACTTTCCTATATGAAACAATATAATTTCCCCTATCAATGTGTATGAGGATGACTGATACAAAGACATTTTATATAATAACTACATATGTATTGATTCCTGCCATCAAAGGATGCTTATTGAAAATCGAATCATCATGGATGTGATCATCCATGAAATTTAAATTAATCAAAATACACAGCTATCTATATATATGATGAACCAATGTATTGAAAAATCTGAAATTGACTCTCACATGACAATGGAATATTCTTATTTTTACATTATTTACCATGATTATCATTGATAATGTGATCTTAGGGAATGTGGGAGGATAATATTTCTAGTGTGATCGAGTTTCACTTCATAATGGGAACTACGTTTGTACCACATGATGTAAAACTACATTGGAAACATCATTAGCATATGATTCGTAATTACAAGTAAAAATTACTTTTTTCAAGACATTAAAATTCATAAATGATATTTTCCCACCACGTGAAGTTATAACATGCAAGGAATGACGAATCATAATTAATATTCAATAGACTATAAGAGTCGTACCATGATAAACTATGTTATGGGATTCTATCATCATCTTTTAAGCTGATAGACCAATAAATAAAAATTCATGCCTTGATCACATCATGTTACCATAAACCATTAATGGACCTTGTTAAAGACACCCAAATTAGATGGACCCATTGTTTGATATTGAATTTACAGATCTGGTTCATTCTTCATAGCTTTAGACCCTCACCCAAATGGGTCATAACATGGAAAAATGTCATTTTGGTCATTATGATCCCTAACATCTTCATGGTGGAAATCATTACCTTATGGTGTTTTGGTCCATATTCATCGTGATTTTAATATATTAGTAATCATGACATGAGAATAAGGGTCCATTATTTACATCCTATTAACCCCTCGCTCAAAAGGATTTTGTTGTAGTCATGACCCTATGTATCCAAATTGGGCTATTGTGTAAAGTTCCTCTATAATCTCAATGAAAACAGGTCAAATATGTACAACCTTAAACATTATACATTTATGTTCTCTATATAAAGGCCAAAAAACAATTACCTAAAATGATATAAAACATGTAAGGAGGAAAACTATAATGTGGAGCCCCATAAAATCTCATTTCTCATCACATTAAAATCATCATATCTAGATTCTAGGATAACATTAGATGATAAATCAAAAAGTAATATAGAACATAGGGACCACATTGTGTCCATAGTAAAATCTATGCCATGGTTTTCATATACCCCAGTCTAGGAAAATGTTAGAGTAATGGATTTTTACACCTCCTCACCAAATAAATGTTCACAAGGAAGAAACGCAGCTTATAGGTTTCTCAAACCATTCTTGAATAATAAAATTTTTATAAAAACATTCATTTATTTTATATCTGATATGTTATAACCACATCATTGAGTTGATAACCTTCTCTTGGAACATTGGTTTCCATGCACTTTTCTTTTACACATATAAAACACATAATAGAGACTTGTTTATCCAAATAGTGTCTATGATACTTAGATGTAACTCCTTAATTTTAGGAGTTAGTTTCCCAAACCTAGGAAAGCTTATATGATTGTGCCATTACCAATGGTTTACCTATACCCAGTATTTCTCCCCTCATGTTTTGTCACATATTCCTAGAGAATTATTTACACAACCAATAACCATATAATTCATGATAAGTTGATATTCATGATGTTAAATAACTTATATTATACCATTACTATTGGATGAAATACATCAACCAATTCTTAAATATTTTTACGGATCACACCATGCAACTCAATCACACATGTTGTAGGGCTCTATCTTCACAAATAAATTATAATCATTTATATGGTTCAAGAACCGTACCTAGATTTCATTCACTACTCATCCATCTTCATCATCTATACTTTTGAGCCAAAAAATCTATTCCATGGACCATGTAAAAGAGTGGGGATCTCCTTTATATGAAAATTCATGAGAACATTATGGGATCATACATAAGGGCTTCTAACCTTCTAATTAGAGGAATCTCAACCATTCTGGAAAGGAACTATAATCCTCATGAACCCCAGTAACACCAGGGTGGAACTGATCACCTAATATTGTTTTATGTCATCCTAAAATGTATTCCCCATTATATATTAATCATTTTAAAATTTTTGGGTTATTAATTACACCACCAATAGTCCAAATATATAGGTTGACTCAACTACCCTAATATTTTACCTTTAATTAATAATGTCTTTAAAAATATCTAATGGGTCTTGGAAAATAGTGTGGAAACCCATTACATGATAATGCATTCTATCCATATAGAATCATTCATAAGGTTTTATAATCTAGAAATTAGTATAATATCCTCATTTAAGGAATTAAACTATAATCCTCATGATCCACAACAATACCATAGTTAAACTTAGTACATTATATTTTTTTGGGTAATCCCAGTTGTGTCTTCCCCATTTTATTATCATTAATCCTACACTGCATAAAGGAATTCCAATTGTATATAATTTTACTTCATTAAAACATGATGTATAACTACATATATTTTTTCCACATCAGGTGAAATTAAAACCATGTAAGTTTCCATTACCACGTGACATTAATCGGAATGGAAAACAATCTTTCAACATAAAATTAAACTTCATTGATAATGCTACTACATGGACGGTATGTTTCTATATGTAAAAGGCCTAGTCTATAAAACCAAATACTACATTATTAGAATGACTGAGTTGGATGGTACTAATATAAAACTAAGTGATGGACTAGTTTTCATGAACATAATACTATCAACTAAAATATACACGATGTAGACCAGGTTGAAAACGTGAAATGAATATCATGGGAAAATGATGAGTTAATACTATCTTGACAAAAAATGTAGCATGATATGGGAACTATTATAATGAATAAAATGGAATATCCAAAAAACTTGTTTGTTTAAAACCCCATAAGATGGAAGTCTAATCCAAATATATGTACATACTCACCACGCTTACCCCATGTGAATTTTAAGAAAATGATTGGTTACAATATAAAAAAATATAGAAATCTAATAGGGATCATCATTTTACATGAGAAAAAATAAATATATACTCAATTAATTCATTAACATATTAAAAAATTAGAGCATTCTCAGTGTGGTTCATATTACTTACAAATATTATCTTTTTAAATCTATTGATTTGAAGGAAACAGGAGGAGGTACATCAACGAGGAATATGATGTTGGTGGTAATTCATGAGTGACTATCAAGGGAAATAAGTTTTTATTTAAACATAAAAAATATAAGCATTTGGGATTAAATATGTATCAATAAAATTATTGGTACATTAGTTGATTTATATAACATCAGATAAGAAATAATTTCATGGAAATCATGAATGTATGAAATATTAAAAATGACATTTAATTCTCTTATGATTTAATCATTAATAAGTTGTATAATAGAGTGGAATCTTTCCATATCAGCATCTCTAAAATGAAAAAAATGCTATAGATTCCTAAAACTACAATTCCATTACTGTATACACTTAAAGGATTCATTGTTCTCTTCAAATTAAGGATCTAGAAAGAAAATGGACTGGATCAATTTATCAAAAAAATCAAATTTTTCCTCTGTGATCAACTGTAATGGCTCCATGATAGATAAAAAATCATGTGTAGAATTCTCTTCTAGGACAAGTATATTTTGTTTCTATAATACTATTTTTATCCAATATTATATGTTAATGATGAAATTGAGATAACTATTCCAAAATACGGATAATTTCACTCTAAAGAATGGCCAATTTCAACCTTCCCAGTGCATAACACATATATCTACGGATCTGCTTCCACTGTTCACTAATGAGGTTTTCTCAAGGCCTCGTCACTAATTTATCATATAAATGGTGAAGCCTATGCTATTACTTCCCTTAATTAGAGGGCCCTATTTTTCTTTATGAGGGATAGTTGATCCTTCAACCATGTGTGAATGGAATTATAATAAAAATCATTGTAACTATGGATGGTAACCATAAACCAATGATGTCCAAGTATGTCTTTCTACTCTTCCAACGGGGGTCTAAAATTATTGACCAAATTACCAAACAAACATTTCTTCAAAAAATCATATATATATATATAGATTCTTAGCATTTATTAAAGTCCATCATTGAGAATATAATTTATTTTACGAATAATTCACTATGGGAAGGAATTGTTATCGATGTCTTTAATGGTGTAGGTATGGAGCCACACATTGTGTTAGTTGAATCAGTAAGTGGATCTACAAAGGATAAGGGACCATAACTGCTGAATTGTTGGGTGAAGTAACTATAACATGTGGAAAATGGATTATAAGTCAGTGGATAGATGGTGTCATTCCAAAAGGTGACCAATAGGTGTGATCATTTTTAGAAATATACCTTTCTTAAATGCTTTTCATGAAATGTTTGTTACTAAATCACATATTCATGTGAGGGGGATAGTGTCCCTTATAATGACTGTTGTGGTGGAACCACATGTTTTTTCATTGATGTCATACATTTATCATCTCTTATAATGACTACAATAGTGAAATTAATTTTTAATTACATGACACAATGTGAGCCATATTTCATGTTCCTAAAGACTTGATCACCCTATCTAAAATGAACATCCACTATATCTATATCAAAAATGGAATAGTTACCCTCATAAAGTTCCTCCAAATGGGAATTTTTTTATTCAAAGTCAAATTTCATGACCAATAGAATGCACACATTAGAAACTATGCCTAACTGAGTGGGAACATAACTATCTCTACTTCTTGAATGGACATGGCTATTAATAAAGGCTCTACTACATTATATAACTCTCTACAATATCATATGGGATGTATGTGTCTTCATCTATATTAGCTCGGTGGGGACCTATGCGTTATTTAAAACGAGAATGAGCTACTAGAATGGTCCAAAATAGAGAAGGGATAATGTCAATTTTTTTTCATGACAATTCTAGGGTAGCGGAGATTAATAGTTCAGAGTGATTTCTTTTTTCATTCCCCTTTAAGGAGGGGTTCTTGTAAGATATCTTGTCTGATGACACTGATCAATATATAGATGTTTCTTCCCTAGGGATTTTATTATTAATCCTTATCATATATTTTTGACCTGGGGAAAATGTTAATTGGTCTTAGGGTCACTGATTTATGCTCCTAATGCCATATCCATGGGAAAATATACCAGGGATGAATAGGGTTTCGAGTATCTTACAACATTGATCATATTTGTGGAAACAAAAATTATGTCAGTGAGATTTTATCAACACTATGGACTTTTGAATATTTTTGAAAGATCATCCATACGACTTCCTCGACAATGGGATAGCCCTTTTCATTCATGATAGTGTCCAATATTCCCCATACCACCATCGGATTCACCAAATTTGAGTATAGGATTCAACCCTTCATAGTTTCTACCATCATTTGATGATCTCAAAGGAAATATTGGACCTTTGTGGTATGGTTTTTGAAAGTGAATCCTTCTAAAGAAATAATATAATATAATACCTCTAAAGGTATCTCCACCTAGACTAGTATTCCTATGACCTCACCCTTTGAGGTCATCCATCACATAAATGCAACTAAAAATAATTGTGATAGTTCGAATTCACTCATAAATAAAATTATAAATATAGTCATGAAAAATAAATCCTCTATAAAAAACACGATGAATGGTAAACATCTCACTTACTTAAAATGAATTTTTATTCTTGTTGATATCTATAATAAAGGATTATTTCTAGGCCACAGAAAGGATTTTGAAATTTGAGGAATATTCTCAACAATACATACTATTGTGTATAATATCATTTTGGATATGAGAGGATCTAAATAATATCCTAATTAATAAAAAAACAAATATTAATATATCTTTATGTTGTTTCCATATAGACATTGTTATCCTTAATGTTGAACCAAAACCAAAATTAATGAGACACTAGTGGATGATTCACAAATATAATGTAAAGTGGGGGGATATTTTAAATTAATATACTGAAAATAATTGATGAACTAATAACGAGTATATTAATCCCAAATTATTCTCCCATAAATGTACGAGAATTATATGTACTCATGAATTGAAATCATATAGGTCTTAGCACCATGGTTTTCCCACCACTATCTACAATACTACTTGTGGGAATTATCTCGTAGTGTTTAAAAAATATTTCATCATGATTACTTAGGAATGCATTGATTTCATAGTATTTTAGAGTGGAATGACTCATCCCACCAATAGAAAAACAAAATATTTTGATACTAACAAAAGAAATAATCAAGATACTGATTCACTTGTATCTATATAGAGGATCTCATAACTAACCTCATAATTACACAATTGGGTTAGAGTTTATATATCGGGATCTTCCCCTGTAAATTTGTCACATTAAGTGATATAGTTTTTTTAATATATAAATGTATATCCCAATGTGATTCCCTCATACCATATGGGTGACCATTATAAATTGAAACCATGAATCAACCATTATTTCTCAATATGATTATGTACCCATTTATGTTCATGACCATAGATCTCATCAAATTAGTTGTCCAGTCAATGTTGGAAATAACCATAGACCATGAGTTTATGAATAAAAATTATACAATTATGGGCCAATCGGGAACCTATGTTATAGGGGATCCAATTATGGGGAAACCCTTTGGACTGTTGTATTTGGGATCATAATATAAATTATTCATAAAATTTCATTCTCGTTACTAAAACAAGATATCTAACCCAGGAAGTGGTGCCTCCTCAAAAGGCAATTTCATCCAATTTGGTCAAAACCCTAGAAATTGGATTGTTAATTTTAACTTCATCCATGATTTATGATATAAAATAACCTCATTAAATATCACTCCTACAATGGGTACACCAAAAATCCCCTCAACATCATAGATATTGATATCCACCTCGACATTTGTCAGGTAAAATGTGTTTTTATTTGGACTCTGTCACCTGATGTAGCCTTACATTAGAACCCTATTAATGTATTTTATGTTTAGTTAATTCTAAAAGGATCTATACCAAACAATATTTTTCTAGTCCATATAAATGAGATAGGTGACAAAGTTCATCTTGTATGGACAACCTCAATCCATTCTGAAACTTCACCAAAATCGAAGGCCCCGATTTGAAACCAACCCAACCAATAGATTTTGGAAGATTTCATCATTATTTTCTAGTATATGTGGATGTCAGAATTAGGTTTATGTGGGTTCTTTACTATGTTCATCATCATGAATTTAATATAAATAAAATTCTATGAGTTTATTACCATTAATGAAATTACCTATATGGGACATGATTTCCTCAATGGTCTTATAGGTCTCTTGAATTCATGTAGAAGGAAACATTGATGAATGCAGTGAAAGTATATAAAAACTATTGGTATAAAAAACGTGTTTGTAGTATGTATTCAGAAAGAGTTTATCCCATATGATTTATTCCAATAAGTTCTATTACAAATGACTTTGATGACTTGAAAACATGAAAAAAACTTTCATCCACACTTGTTACAATAACATTCCAATGACCCTATATTGTTTTCAATATATTTTTTAGGAAATAATGAACTAAAATCCATCTGTATAAAATAGTAGAACATGTTTCAAAAGAGATAGAAATAATGACAAAATACATTCTTGACTCTGGATGAATCTTATGAATAACTTTACATAGAATTGTTCACCTTATTGAATGACCCAATATAAGAATAAAGAATTAGATAACCCATAGAAAATATGATGAATGCATTGTCAATCATACAAAATGAGGTGAAATGACATTGTGATGTTCATTTGAATCACATAATGGTCATGCAATCTTTTGACTAAACCAAAATATCATAAAAATCATACAATAAACCCATATTGTTGAGGACATAGGTTAAGGTTAAATGAAATTATTGAGAATTAGTTCATTATTTGTTTGGAAATGTATTTATTTAATGAATTATTGTGGAAAAACATGCATTTTAGATTTCTGAAATGAACCAATGATGTAATATTGTGACATGTTCTTGTGGAGATGACTTGATAAATGGATCTTGAAGTAATGTCTTGTGAAAAGAAGTCATGAGAAAGGATAAATATTGAGAGGTATAGAATTTTTATTCACTGATAGAATGGTCATACCCTTACCCATTATTTATAAAATGAAAATTAGAATTCCAAAGATCACATTGATGAACATATGTCACCTAAGACACTTATCAGTGGATTCCTTGAGGGCCTAGATGGCCATTTACGTTCCTCAGAATGATTCTATGCACCTATAGACCTCGCTCGTAGGGGGATTTTTTATTCCAACCAAATGAGTATTGGAAATCATAGAATAGATGGAATACCTAATGGATCAGTATTATTTTCTCTACATAAATTGGAAGTGAAGTTAAAAGAATCATATATATTACCTAACATTCAGAAGTAAACATGACCAGAAAACATTATAAAGTCATTTCCCTTGACTTATGAACTATAAACGATATTTATTGATCAAAAAATATCCTCGGAATCAACACTAACAAGGCCGTCAAATATATTTAACTTATCCTTAACAAAACTAATGATCTATTGAAGGCTTTTAGATGAGCTCTTTTGATCATATGATTTTCAGTTGATAGAATCCATTCAATCATCCAAATACCCTAGTTAAATAAAGGTGTAAAAGGTTGTATTACTATCATTATGGAATGTTATTTTGATATTCATTAAATATTTTCTTACAATTTATAAGAACTCATGGATCCCTTGGAAAAATGATGACCTTCTCACATGAGGTTTTGTTGGCATGGAACCTTAATTATGAAAATAACCTCATACTTGTCCACTCAATCGTGTGGTACCCCTTCATCTACATATAAAATAAGGAATATTTCCCATGAAAATTATCACACACTACCCTAAGATCTATCATTGATATTGTGATTCAACCTTTTCATGTAGAGCAATTGTCTTTCGAAACACATTCCCATCAACCCAAGAACCACTATAGATAATGAAATAACATAATGTAATACCAATGTGAAAAGGAAAAGAGCCTATCAAAATAGAGATGAAATTAAATTTGGATAGGGAAGAATCCTATCAAAGAGGGAGGCTATTATTATTGTCATTTGTTGGATTTTATGAAAATTGTTTGATCATAATTGATATCACAAAGTCCCTTCTCCATGGTACCCTGATCTCGTAGTGTTCCCCTTGATAATCCAGGTTTGTTTCATTAAGGGCTCTAAAAATATTTGATAATTTCACGAATGACCCCAAAATGGTCACTCTCGATCACACGAAAGCATATGAACAAGTGACATGATCTCGTGAAGATCATCAGACATTTCAGCTCTATGATATAAATTCTATTTTTAAATGTGAATAAGATTGTGTAAGATCATTTTGATATTCTTTGGTTTAGTAAATCTGGTTCTGGACACCACTATTTTGAAAATCCCAAATCATGTTTCATTTTTGTGATAATCATGTTTCTATTATAAGATAATAATGTTTCATTAATATTATATGTTTCTATCAAGTGATAACTATGTATCTTTAATGCCACTTCTATCTTGTTTATGCATACAGAGAAAAATTTCTCTTTGTATAGATATTCAGTGATGAATGGTCACCAATGAAAGGTCACCGATGAAAGGTCATCAATCAATGGTCGCCAATGAATGGACACTGATGAAAGGGCACCAATGAAAGTTCACTGATTAAAGTTTAGCAATGAATGGTCACTAATTAAAGTTCACTGATAAAGTTCACCAATATAGTTTACCGATGAAGGTTACTGGTGAAGTTTACCATTAAAGGATACCACGGAAGGTTACCATTGGAGGTTACCATTTAAGGTTACTACTAAAAGGTACCGTTGAAATTGCTACTGTTACGAGTATAACAATGCTCACTCTTACACTCCATACTTTTTCAATTTCTTATGATTATTATAACGATCATATATGGTAAATTTAATGATTTTGACAATAATTAATTCTGATTGTAGACATCTCAAGAGAACATATTTGGGGACAGTACGAGGTATGAGAAGGTATGTATGTGGTTTACATATTTTTATAGTCATACCTCAAATATAAAAGAGAGTACCAAGGAGGAAAATAGGTGTGGAAAGCGTGTGTGTGAGAAAAGATAAAGGAACACATGAGAAAGAGAATACTCACTAGATCAAATAGAATAAGGAAGAACCATCCATCACTTACACTATGACCCCAAGAACCACAAGAAGATCATTTCATATAAAAAATTCAATGATGACTTCTATGCTTCATCAATGCTCTGCCAAATCATGAAGCAGAACACTGAGTTCTAGAATTCTAGAACCTAGAGTTATGGCACTTAGTTTTGAGGACAACATCCACAGAACGACTCGAACTACTAATTCTTCACTTCAAGGATACATGAGAATAACTGAAAAACCATAGGTCTTTGTAAACTAAATTTTATAATATTAGAAATATTTTTTTGTGTTATTTTACATTTATGAATGGTGTGTGTTTATTTGTTTCACACACTGCCTCATGTGCTTAAACTAGAGGATATTGAAAATCCTCACACCAATCACCCATTATTCGTTTGTTTCTTATGAATAATTGTTTAAGAGACCGTGTGTGTCCTGGTACTGTGTTTATCCCATGAAGTATTGTGGTAGAGTGTGTGAGCACATTATAGTTTGTGATAACTGTTATAAATCCTAATAAAGGTTGTGTGTCATGTTTCTTGTTTAAATAAACTATTTGGTGGCAGGTGATCACCAGGTGGATAATATTAATTATAAACTTGAGACTGAACCTCTTTTCTAACTCTATTGTGTACTATATTTTGTAATACTCTGTTTTGTCTATATTACAATTATTATAAATTAAAAAATATAAAATTGTATTACATTGACATTGATAGTTCGTTCTGGTCAGTCTATGTACGTGTTGAATTTAGTAAACCTGGTTTAAATGTTGAAGATGTGTTTTACACAGATTCAACTCAGGACTAATCAACCTTTGAGAAACATATTGATCAACTAAAAATCTATATCTCTACTTCCTTAGTTAACTAGGATGTTTCAAAATAGGGGGATATTTATCATAATGTTTTTAACAGAAATTTTATGTAGAAACTCAATTAAAAACTTCTTGAGATTCCACTATGACCAACATTAGGTATTAGAGGATTAAATATTTTATTGGTACCTGATGAACTGTTGTGAATGCTGTCAGTTTCTCTTCAACTGTGATTTTAGTTGTATCATAAGGATCATAAAATTTATGTCATATCAAAATTTTCAGTTCATTAAAATTATAATTAACAAGTGACTAAAGATTTAATGGTTCTGATACTAAAATACATCCTTTCATTAATGGTAGTAACTATGATCAGTGGTAATTAAAAATGAAAATGTCTCTAGAGAGAATGGGTCGTGAAATCTGGGACACAAAATAAGAACAACATGCATTGCCTCTTTTTTTTAGGGACACATGGCCTCACTTGAATAAATATACATATAACAATAATTGTAAATCAATGAATGCATTGTACCATTCTATTGGTGATGATGAATTAAATAGAATATCTACCTCTAAAACGGATTATGAAATATGGGAAACTTTGGTTTTTTCTCATGAGGGAACAACCAATGTTAATTAAATGAGATTAAATACTTATACTACTAAATATTAAAATTTTGAAATGAAGCCTGATGAACTTATATCTATAATGTATCTTAGGATCAATGAAATACTAACCACCATGAGTCTTCTTGGGAAACTAGTGGACACCAAGGATTAGATTATGAGGTTACTTTGATGCCTACCTGACAGATGGAGTGAATCTTCTGTTTCAATCCATGAATCACGTGGCATAGGTAAGCTACCAATGAAGAAAATAATTAGATAACTTATGATGTACTAATAATAAATTAAGGTAAATCAAAAAGGAGATGAATAACCCAGATTGAAATATATTGCTTTCAAGACTACTACCTCTATGAGTAATGATAAAGAAAATGTTCACTCTCTTGTAGATAATTCCAATAGTGAAGATTCTGCTTCTAATAGGGATTATGATATGTCTCATTATTCTAGGTGATTTAATACGTTCTACCATAATAAGATGTTAATTAGAAAATAAAACTATAAAGGAAGGTATAATAATAAAGGATAGTGTAAAAGTATAGAAAATGGAATGAAAACACAATTGGGACTGTCAGCTATGAGTGTAAATGAAAAGGCTATGTAAAGGCAGATTTCCCCAAGCTGAAATTTAAGATGAAATATGAAGAAAAGGGAAAGGGATATAATAAGGATATGAAAGCTACATGGAGTGCTTCAAAAGATAGATCAAGTGGATTTGAAACATATGATATTCAAAAGAACAAACATGAAAACTAGTGTTTCATGACAAAAACATCTGAGGTAATACTCATTTCTATTATACCTAATGAGTATTATTCTGGGAATGAAAGTGAAGCAAATAATGATAAGAATATGAAAATAGATGAAGTATTTGAATACTATAGAATTTTTGAGGATACCATTGATGAAGTGTTAATATTTGGTGAAATGGTTATTATTATATGATTATATATTTTCTATAAAAAATCTAAAATATTGATCCCCTGAAAAATATGATGCATAATATTCAATAAATGTTTAGAAGGATTATTCCATATATAAATGAAAATACACTATAGTTGTAATAAAATTTAGTAATGGTGAATATTTTAGCTATATTAATTAAATGAATTTATGACGATTATATGATGATGACTCAATATAATAACAAGAAGACTAGATATAAAATATGTAGTGAAACATTGTGTATGATATTTTATTTATCAAAAGGATTCTCACATACTAGTAGTAAAAATAATTCACATATATATAAAATAAAACTAAATATTTGTACTCTATATAAATGAAATTATGAATATAATATTGTATATTCGTCAAATATTAAATGTATTAGTGATAAATATTATATAATATATTCATCGATGGAAACATTTTCAATCATAAATATTGTATAAACATGGCTAATACGAATCATATTTTGGTTACTTTCATCACATATAATCCCTAATATGTTTTAGAAACACATTCCCTTACCCACATGAATTAGATGAAAGTGAACTAAGAATATCAAAAGGAATATGTTGTGTAACATCATGATACCAATATTTAGATAATTCCCATATCTTTTCCTTTATTAAATATTTCTGTTTTTTATATTGGTATTGATGAGGATAGAGATAATTTTCTCATAAAATTTACTTAATTCTTAGGGAAGAAAGTTTATAATAATCAATGTAGTCTTAGTAAATAAATGTATGGATTTTTGGGCTTCTCCCTATGTTCGTAGAATTCCAAATTTGAACTTCGATTTTTCTTCTGTACAGTGTGCCTTTACATGATGTGTAAGGGGGTTGGATGAAATTATCTTGGTTTCCATGATCATTTCATGAAATGGGTACAAAATTTGAAAGGATTTCATAACATTTAATTGTCACATTATTTATAATTTTAAAATAATGATTTTAATTAAAAAAGTGATGATTTTTCCATTGTATGATATTTTCATTGATAACATGACATCTAAATATAGTAAACTCATTATAAATTTTTATGTAGATCTTTTTAGGGAACCGTGAGAATGAAATTTCATTTCATTCAATTGAATATACATTGGATATCATCCTAAAATGATTCTCTTGTGATTTTAGGAGTTTGTATCTATTCTAAATTTATCTATTAAGTGTTAGGTCATTGTGTATATTGTGTTCCATCTCTCTGGGTGATTGGTCCTTCTAGCATCTTTGTTCCATGATCGTGGTAGCACCGTGTTGTTTCGTTATCAGGTATGTAGAACCATGGTGAACATTCTACTTGTGTATCTTCTAGATTCATGTGTAAATATTATTTTATAGGCTTTTTCCATTTTTTCTTATGATGTGGAAGGTGTTTGTTCTTAAGGTATGAGTTATTTTCACATCTACAAAACACTTTTACTGAATTGAATAAATTTTATGTTTTATATATTCATTGTTTTCCCACCATTTTCTTTATCCATTTTTATTATTTTTTGTCCCATAATTGGCATTTGTGAATGAGCCTGACATAGGTAGTTCTTTCTCTACCCTTTTATAATGAACCTTATTAATCATATTCCTTTTATAAGTTTATTTATTAATAAATTGGAACAATTATTTTGTTTATGTATATAGATTTGTGATAAATTGTCGTTTTCACTAGTTAATTTATAAATGAGAAAAGTTTTCTTTTTATTAACTTATATTTATTTCTGAAATACAACATATGTGAATATTTTGATACATAGGAGGAAGGTTCATCATAGGGCTATCATCCATGTTACGATCAGAGGATTTTCTCATGGGGAATTTCTCTGATGGTAATGCCTATTGTTCTTGATAAATTTTAAAATCATCGGTGCATTCAATCATTGGATTCTTCCATTTTACTAATGAATGTGTTCTGAGGACATGTTTCTCAATATTTATTGTGGTGATACGTGTATTCTGACTACCTGACCCTTTGAGATTGTTTTGGTAATTGGACTTTTTTTGGAATTATACCCATTTGGGTTTTTACATTCATTCTTTGGATTTGAAATTTATATGTCTGATTTATTTAATATTTTGGGAAATCGGAAAAGTTTTACCATATATGTGATATAAAATACATTACTACATAACATGCCATATTTAATTTAAAATGATAAAACATGAGATTATTTTATATAGATTTGTTATTGAACTCATTTGTGGGACCCCACTAATCCTATTATCTCACACAATGTGATCTTATTTGGTGGTGTGTACTCTTTTTTATAGATTTCTATGTAAGGAAAGGAAATATGCTATAGTAAGGCAGTGAGGTTTTGGTTAGTTGAATCTTGTTAGATGGACAGTGAGATAGTGTGGGTTTCCCCATGCTATTATATATGGTAGTTAGGTTTCTTATTTTAGTAGTCCATTATTGTTAAACATTTAATTTTATATTTTTATTATCAATTTTTCTTTGTCTCCCACTATCCTTTTCATTTACACCATTCACATTCATTATACTTTCATCTCTGTATATTTATATTGGGAATGTTGTTACATAAGGTTGGCATAAATTAGTCCTTCTGGCTATAGTTTGATGCCCAGTTTCTAGTGAACATCCAATGGAGATTACGAATGACCATTAGATATGAGGTTTATTTGGTATCGTAATAGTTTGATATGTTATCTAGATTATTTTGTTATTGTTTTTCATAGAAGGTGGATTTTTCTCAACAATCACAGTCATGAGATATCTATTAGAATGGTGATAATATTTTTAGGAATTGGGATGCATGTTTTGGTATGTTTCTGGCCAACTATTTCCATGATAATACTAATTTTACCATTGGATATTAGGATGCGTGTAACCTATTTTGTGTTCTTACTGTTAATACTTGTTTATTCTTATAGGGTTTATATTTTGAAATGATATTGTTCTATGATATTATCATTTCATTGGTATATGTGTGTGGTATAAGGCACTCGAATCATTTTCTAAAGGTTCGTGAGGAGGGTGTATCTGAAACTCTAAATTGAAATCCATTGATGGATTATAATCTTTTCTATGTCTAAATTTGAGCTATCAATATTATAAAAAACCCAATTCAAAATGCATATTTTGACGTTCAAGAAAAATATGGAGGAGAAAAGGATCAATCAAATGATTTCTAAAAAGAGAATCCACAATATATTAAAGGTATTAATGATCTTCAAGAGGAAGAGGATCAACTATAAATGATTGATCAGGTCATAAACATCTTGGAAACAAATCATAATATTGAAGTAATGTGGGATGCATTCAAGCTTCATGGTTATAGTAAGTGATGGTTGAATTTCATTGTGAATGAAGATAAATATGAGGAACTATACTAGAAGGGTTTGAAGAATCCCTTTTTCTAAAGTCATTGAAGATGTAAAAAACTTTTAAGTTCTTCTATTTTTTCCATGGAGAGCATGCAGTGTTGGAATATAACCATTAATTTATGATTATGTTCATTTTTCAAAATAGGCTTTAAATAATGGAAATCTGAATGCTAAGATGTAATTGTTGGATTTGGGACGAGATTTCAAATCACAATTATTTATGAGAATGATTTTGGCCTATGTGAAGATATTGGATTTGACTATGATATAAGAGATGAACAGGGAAAAAATGGTTGGATATTCTTCCCCTTATCTTGCACCTAGTGGTAGCTTCAGTGGAGTTCCATGAATTAAATTAAGTAAAAGGATCCTCCCATGAGTGGTGGAGGTAGTTCTATATAATTAGCCACTTTGGCACAATGAGCTTCACCTAGTGGTATGCATATGAGTTTATATTAGTGTGGTATGGTTCGATAGAAATTGGATTCATTACCTTAACCTAATATGGTGTGTACATCTGGTCATCTATATAGTTTCTTTTAGGAATTAAATACACCTCGATATGATTAGGGATCCTTGATTCTAAAGCCTATTCAGACACAAATATATGCATCGAATACTTTTGCGATAGGCCTCATGAGTTATGAATCATCACATTGTACATGAGTTTCCACAGAGGAATATTTGGGTATAGCGATATGGATAGGTATCATGTTAATAGAATCATCAGTAATGATTTATTTATTTGATATAGGTTCTTACCACTCATTTATATCTATATTTTCAATGATATAAAAAACATTTCAAGGGAATTCATATCGATTTATATATTTTTAGTGACCCACTTAGAAAATGGAATGAGAATGGGTTCCAGTGTACTTCTTTTGTATTATATATATCCAATAAGGACCTTGTCCAGTTTATCATTATTCTTGATTTGGATCACTTTAACATCATCATCAAGATGTATTTCCTTGTTTCTCATCAATTTTAGGTTGACCTTTTTCATAAGAATGTCACAATTCATGTGGTCAATGAGATATAATTGGTGTTTTAGGGAGAGTGGGATCCGAGGTTGGTCTACATAAAAGTTTTCCTCCCATATCATAGGAGTTTTTTATACTATTTTAATAGATCCTACTAATATTTATTATATTATTGGACTTCCCATCATTTTCTGTGGTTTCCTGGTGCATTTCCACGTTATTTATCAATGATTCCACAATGGAGGGTGGTATATATTTCAATATTTAGATTCCTAGGATTTAGCCTATATTGATGCATTCCTATCTTATGGAACCACTAGTGATGAAAGATATCATGATTCAATTAGATGACCTTGAGAAAACATGTTTTTTTCTCTCCTTAGGGTTTCACGTTTAGAATCCTTATATCCCTTTTCCAAGAAGGAATATTGTTCATTCTAGTTTTTTCTTGACTATTAGAAGAATAAATTGGAAACTAGTAAGAACAAGTATCTTTTCCATTATGTGGATGACTTGATTGACCATTTTAAGGTAGAAAATAGGATTTCAAATATTGAACATTGTTTGATATATCATCATCTCAGTGTTTGGGAATGTGATATATTGAATAATTCTTTTAGGATTATGTATTGCCATTTCTAATATATTGTGATGATTTTTGGTAAAATTAATGTTCCTATAGATTTTATGTATTAGATAAATCGTGTATTATATCATTATATCAAAACTTTTTTGGTAGTTTCCATGGATGATATTTACGTTTTATTCAATAAATGAATTTATGCATTATCATAATATGGGTTTTGTTATGGAAATATTGAGAGGTCACCATTTTTATGGGATCATTTTGAAATGAAAAATTTTTATTCAAGAAGTGAAATCCATGATGTACATTATTTATAAGAATCTAATATCAATTGATCCTCACGAAGTAAAGGATTTATTATCATCGGAAGATCCACAAAATGTATATGAAATTTGTGGAATCCATGGTCTTGTTGGATATTACCAACAGTTTTCAATGATTTCTAAATGTTTGCATCCCATTTGATTGTTCTTACCTTGAAACGAGTAAAATTTATGGTGAATGCAATGTGTATGTGTTCCTTTGATGAGATGAAATGATATATGACATCATCTCCTATTTTAATATTACATTAGCTCAGCAAGGGGAAGTAGTTTATTGTATTACATGTAACACTATGTTTGGTTGTGTACAAATATAGGATAATCATTTTTTTCTTAATAACATCATCATCCTGGACCATATAACAATAACCCTACTCATTATAAATAGCATACCATAGTTATGAATTCACATAGGAGTTGGATGGATTTTCATTTTGGGAAAAGGATTATAGTTCTTTTTTCCATAAGAGTTTAAGATATATTATATCATAGTTGGGCTTGAATATTATATAGTGCTAGTGGCTGGAATACCATTACATGTTTGACTTTGATATCACCTATACCATGGGGAGGGGAATTTCATTACAGGGTGAATAGTCTAAAAGTTACCATCACAAGCTATATTGAAATAGAAGGGGGAGTGAAACCTTATGGGGGTATTTTATAAATTGTATCTGGATTCTCTGAAGGATCAATTAAGAGTTTTTAGGACACATTTTTAATTATCAGTATAAAACCATGAGCATATTTTTTCCAATTAGCTATAGCATGGTGAATTCAAATAAATAAGAGAAACCCAATATTGTGGGATTCATTTTGTATTTGGTCACTCTTTTGAAATGGTATTCTCATTTTTTTGGTAATATTTTATTATCTCAGTATATATAAGAAGTTTTATTTTGTCTGATTTCCATAGTTATTCCACGGACATTCACCAGGGTGATACATTTATGAATTATGATACATGAATGAAATTGTAGTGTCTATGTATGAAGTGAATCATTTCGGATTTTGGGTCCTACTATTGCACTATAAAGCATATTATGTCATATCATTTGAAACCCTATAGTTTAATTCAAGATCATCTATTACCAATGTTGAAATGTTAAGAGGTATATGTGGACATTCCTATCAAATATACATGGACTCCCCAATTAAGTAATTCTATGTTGGTGGTGATTAATTTGATGAAAAACTCATCTAATTTCATTTTGATTTGGGAAACTACTAAATTTGATGATCGGTGTAAGTTGTATGTGTGTGAAGTTCTGAGGAATCATGGGGTTCCTTTTACCATCTTTCATATTGGGGTCCAATAATGCCATCGATGATCTAGAGTGTTTTATAAGAGGTTATGTGGACTCACTTTATATTGAGTGCATCTTATAATCCACAGACATACAGTAATATATATCATGTTATTTAGATCCTAGTGGATATTCTTCATTCATGTGTCCAATATTTTGGTCGATCATGGGACAACCATCTTGGCTTGTTGTGATTTTTGTGGTATTATTTATCTATCATCAATAAAAATGGATCCTTTTTGGATTTTTAGTGTTTCTCAAGCATATCATATTTTATTTGGGATGATGTGGGAGGAGAATAATTGGTTGGACCAGGTTTTGTACAATCGATAGTTGGGAAGATTCATGACATAAATTGGAATCCAATTCTAGCACAATGTCAGAGGAAATATAATGCAGATCAATGACATAATCCTTTTGAGTATTCCAATGGTGATAATGTTTTCTTTAATTTATCTCCTTGGTTCGGTCACTATAAATTTTAGAAACATGTCATGTTTGATATGAATTATGTTGTACCATTTTATTTCACTGAAAATATAGGTTCTATAGAATATTTCTTGTCCTTTATCTTAGATATGCAAAATTAATTGAATTTTCAACATCTAGTATATATGAAATGTCATACTAATCCCTGTCACATTCAGAGTTTGGAATGAATTGAGTTATATCATTGGGATTTCATTAATTTCTAGCGAGTTGATATCATCAACTCTCAAGCGATGTACTTCATGGGATTTATATTCCATTTTTAGAGTGTTATAGTGTCATGGATCAGATTCCAATGAGATATGGGAGCATGATTTGTTGATAAAGGAGAAATGGCCTTACCTATATAGTAGACATCATTCTTCCACATGAAATCCCATGGGTATAGATTATTTTGGTGGGGATTATGAAATGTCCCATTATCTACATACATTTAATTCCCCTCACTTTTCATGTTTTCATTATTAATCAGGTGTGTCTTGGGACTACTGAGTTTGGAGAACGTATTATTTGAAAAATTACATTATTATTGGGGATTTATGTTTTGCAGAATTATTAGGATCTATGTAAAGGAATTAATGTATTTGGGGTGTTCTCCTTTAGTGCGAAGGATGGATGAGATGATTTTTGACATTAATGTTTTGTAATGTGGTTACAAGACATGTACATGGTCATTAGACTCATTTTGGGAAATGGGTGAAAAATGAGAATAGATTACAAACTATTTGATGGTTACAATACATCTAATGTTAGAATAATAGTTTTAATTAAAAATGAGATAGGCCCTCCAATGTATGTGATTATTGTATATTACATGATGTTTTAATTGATCACACATTGATTAAATTCCCCATAATACCTTTTTAAGGAACAATGAGAGGTATATCTAATTTCATTCTTCCAAATCTGTATTGGGTCTCAACCAAGAAGGCTTCTTTGGTGACTTTGAAGACCTCTATTCCATTAGGATTGATCCATTAAGCATTGGATCACCGTCACGACCCCCTCCCCAGAAAGTGTACCCCTCCTGGGCCGGTAATTTGATAAGAGAGATAATGACCCCTGAGTCCCGCCTCCAGTAGGCCCCGGGTTGGCAACTAGCACCGAGGGTATAATAAACATACAAATGGGAGGCATTACCCTCTAAGAGAACACATGCAGAAGAGAGAGATAGAATAGACTCCAATCAACTCCAACTCAGAACTGAAATACAAAATAAATCCAAGTAAATATATGAAATGTCATGCAAAAGTAGTACAACTGAATGGGAAAACTAAAATTACCCAAAAGAATTTAAAATGACAACGACCACAAGCCCGAACAGCTCCTCCTCCAACCACAAGCAAGTAGTAACCAGCTTGATCTTCAACCTGCTCCAAGTGACCTGGAAAACAGTTTATATATATAAAGGGTGAGTATAACAGTATACTTAGTAGGATCCTCCCCAAGCCTCTCGTGCAAAATTAAAGAAATCATGCTAATGCCCTGTGAACAACAAGTGAAACTAACTCGTCACCTAAACAGGTATACTAAGTTCCCAACCTCACCATGGCTACTCTCACCAAGTAACGCATACAAGAATATAGAATATAGTAACTAATATCAAGATTACCCCGCTACTACTTCCCCACTGGTTTTCCGCTTTTCCCCAATGACATACGTCTTGTGCATCTCTCTCCAATGCCTACCCACAGACACCTTGGCTAAGCTCCACAATCTGCACCTCGTGCACCACAATGGCTTGCCCGCCGACAGCTGGGCGAAGTACCACACCATCCTCACAACCAATAGTAACCAGTTATGTTCTGGGTGCCACCACAGCTCGCATAACGTGTATCATACGTCGGGTATAATACCTCAATCCATTATAGCCCATACTCCGAGTAAGGATCCTCAATCCATCATAGCCTATACACATTACACCTATAGTGGTCCATAGGATACTATATCCAGAATATATGTGTGTGAATAACCACAATCCATTACAGCCCCCTACACACATATATGGGGTAACTTACCACAGTTCCTCATGGCACAAGTATCTACCAAGAGAAGAGAGCAGGGCCAAAGGGGGTAGTCATCCATTCGACCTCCCATCAGAATGCTGGGGAAAACACCCCCCCAGGGCTCAGAATCCCCGGGGTGTCAGTTTCCCTTACCGACAGGGTGGAGTAGCATATAGAAACACAAAAAAATATAGAATATATATGTAACTCACATCCACACTATGGGCATTTACCTAGGCTTAGATACAACTGCATCTAACGTCTCTCAGACTCTAGGCTGCTACTTCTAAGACTAGGTATCCTATAAGCACACAATCATTTTGAGAGCTTTATTAGATTACTCCGTTCTCATTTTATCAGTTCCATTGTACATTAATTAATTCTTTAAACATTAATTAACCATGAAAAATTCCACATTAAACTAAATTGGAAACTCATTCAAAAACAACTGCTCCTTTTTAAGGTTCACATCACCTTTAAATTCTAGTAACTCCATCCCCGTGGATTTTCACCATTTAATGAAACATTCATTACAGAATTACTTTTCCCTATTCCCAGGAATTCTAGAAAAGCAACCTATGCTTCTAAAAACAAAGGAGGATCAACACGGTGAGTAGATATGCTACCCGTTGAGTCTATTCTGCCTATAGAAAGATTATAGACCCATTCTCCCTCGAGAGGCTAAACACGGGAAGAGTGTGGCATACCTCGCGCGTTTTTGCCTCCTTCGTAAGAAGGGTAGCAAGACCAGCTTCCTTGAGCAGTGGGGAAAAGCAATGAAGATTAACATTCAAATAAAACCACAAGAATCCAACAACCACATACATCCCATTCCCTCACGCCTGGTGTCCTCCCCGACACCCAAATGCATAAACAGATGCATCTCGCCACTCTAGGAATCATCTGCTGCCATAACCACAAGGCCTCCATGACTCCACATATCACAACAGCCATCTAGGATCACATCACAGCACAAGAAGAAGGAAAAAAACATCACATCATGGGCTCTTGACCCTTTATTAAACAAGAGGGTAACTCAAATTTTTTTTAGAAATTCCCACATAATCTGTTCTCTAATCAATATTGAATTAATTGATTTGTTATTCGTAGGCTCCAATTACAGGATACCTAATCAGTAAGCTATCACAATTAAAACAACCATGCTTACTTCCCTAATCTGATTATCCTCAAATTTGGACAACTAAAACAACTGCAAAAACCCGATTAATTTATATGCCTCTTTATCTTTAGCCAATTAATTAACAATTAATTCCTTCTTTACGTTCATTATCAATTTCTATCATGAACGAAAAAAAATCAAAGAAAAACATAGATATCACTCTATCTAGCAAAACATGAGGCAATTGATGTCATGGTATAAAGAAACAACATGCGATCAACCACTTTTCTTAATCTGGTTCAAGTATTTAATTAGGTCAATTTCATTGTTATCCAAAGGGATAAATCATGCTAATTCTATGATTGCACATATAAAACTAGAGAATCCATGAATCCCCTACCTGGAATAGTTCTTGATGTCCTTTATCCACACAAAGGGTCACAATCCTCTTCTAGTGACAACTTATTGGGAAGATTGACCGACAGAGTTCGGTTGCATCCAAAACAGAGAAGAACCAATCCTAGGAGTAGACGTTGATTGTGAAACTCCTACAAGAAGGATTGAAAGGTTCTAGAGTCTCTTAGTTGATAACAAAGGGAACGAACAAGGGAGAATGATATCTCGACCCTTATTAAGATTTAATGGGGAGACAGTTTAAGATCCGGTTAATTCTCTATTAAGAACGGATGGCATTAACCCACGCGGTTTGACCAAGTAAAAAAATACATCCTGGCATTAGGAATAATTAATATAGGATTTATGGAATTTGGATCGGCCTTAAGAGTCCTCAAAATAAGGCTTTAAATGTATTTTACGTCAAAAGAAACATCAAAAAGGGGCAAAACTATAGGGGTCTGGAAACACTATTCACCCACCTTTACTGTACATGAAACTGATCTATGAAACCGATCTGTGAAACAGATCTGTGAAACCGATCTGTGAAATGGATATGTGAAACCGTTCTGTGAAACCGATCTATGAAACTGATCTGTCAGACCGATCTTTGAAACTGATCTGTCAGACCGATCTGTGAAACCGATTTGTGAAACCGATCTGTGAAACCGATCTGTCAGACCGATCTGGGAAACCGATCTGTGAAACCGATCTGTGAAACCTATATCTGAAACAGATCTGGGAAACCGATCTGTCAGACCGATCTATGAAACCAATCTGTGAAACCGATCTATGAAACTGATCTATGAAACTGATCTGTGAAACTGATCTGTCAGAACAATCTGTGAGACCGATCTGTCAGACCGATCGGTGAGACCGATCTGTTACTGTTCATAAAACTGGAAACACTGTTCATAGAAATGTAAAATTAGAAAAGTGTTGGGGATAAGTCACCTTGACCTCCCGGAACACCTCCAAAACCACATCTTCACAAAGTAATGGACCAGAGAGGTATGGGCCATTACATTAGATACCTCTCAAAACATTCTCGTCCTCGAGAATTAAAACCAACCCAGAAAGAAAGAGGGGTCCGAACAACCACCCCATAAGATATCTCTCAGGGGAAAACCACTATGAGTTGTTCAAAAGTTGGAAAAAAACTATGACATCCGAGAGTATGGAAACAAAAAATCCATATCCAAACAATTCAATCATAACATCACATCAAAGGTAGAAAAATAAAACATGAAAGGTCCAACCACAAAGAAAACATCATTACATGAAGGGAGTTAAACATTAAAAAACTCTGGGTACTGAGCACGTATCTGTGACTCATGCTCCCAGGTACGTTCCTCCATGCCACAGTGTCGCCACAAGACACGAACTAAGGTAATAGAACGCCCACACAACACCTTCTCCTTGTGGTCTTGGATCTCCACAGGTCGCTCCTCGAAGGTTGCATCATCATCAATATCGATTTCTCCCCAATCGATAACATGAGATTCATCATGAAGATAATGACGGAGCTGTGATACATGGAAAACATCATGTATCCGACTCATCTGAGGGAAAAGTGCTACTTGATACGCCACAGCTCCAACATGAGCTAACACCTCGAAAGGCCCAACAAACCGGGGAAAATGCTTACTTCCACGACCAAACCTTCACTTCCCACGACGGGGAGTCACCTTCAGAAACACATGATCCCCAACATTAAACTCCAAGGGTCTCCTTATTTGATCAGCATATGATTTTTGACGATCTTGCGCTGTCATCATCCTCTCAGGAATCACCAGAACCATATCTGTTGTATTCTGCGCTAGTTCTGGTCCGATAATTGCTGACTCTCCAACCCCAGTCCAGCAGAATGGAGAACGGCATGACCGGCCATACAAGGAATCAAAAGGCGCCATACCGATAGTAGAGTGAAAACTATTATTGTAATCGAACTCTACCAAGGGTAAGTGCTTCATCCATGAACCTCCAAAATCAAGAACACAAGAGCGCAACATGTCTTCAGGAGTCTGGATGGTTCGCTCTGTCTGACCATCCGTTTGAGGATGAAAAGCAGTGCTAAGGCACAATTGAGAGCCAAAAGCATGCTGGAGACCTCTCCACACCCTAGAGGTAAAACGAGGATATCGATCAGAAATGAACATCCTAGGTACTCCATGAAGTCTCACCACCTCCCCTAGATATTGCTTCGACAAAACTTCCACTGAGCTCGACTCCATGATCGCTATAAAGTGGGACAATTTTGTTAAACGATCTACTACCACCCATATAGCATCATGTCCTCCCAGAGCTCGAGGAAAGCCTGTAACAAAGTCCATTGATATGTCCTCCCACTTTCACTGAGGAATCTCTAATTGCTAGAGAAGACCACCAGGAACACGGTGTTAGGACTTCACCTTCTGGAAGACTAAACATCAAGACAGACACTCTGAAACCGTACGCTTCATCCCAGGCCACCAAAACTGACTCCTCAAGGATCGGTACATCTTCATCACACCAGGATGTACTGCCAAGGGTGAACTATGGAACTCTCAGAGAACCATATCGTGCATCGGCAAGGGAACAAAAAGCCTACCATAATATAACAATCAGTGTTGTTCATCCTCCGACCAACCATCAGGGGCCTCGCCACAAACAACTCTGTCTCTCCAAACTGCCACCTCTAGATTACACAACTGAGACTCTTCCACCTTTTGCATTAGGGATGACTGCACCGTCATCTGGAAAAGAAAACCTCTACCCCCAACTTCTCCCATATCAAGATGCAAAGCTGATAGCTCTTCCATCACTCTCCAGGAATCACCAGATTCATGGACAACATCATTACGTGACTTTCGGCTCAATGCATCAGCTACAACATTCCCTTTTCCAAGTGTATACGATATTTCAAAGTCGTATTCCTGCAGGAACTCCATCCACCGACGTTGTCGTAAGTTCAAGTCACGTTGGGAGAAAACATACCTCAAACACTTATGATCGGTGATAACCACAAAGTTCTCACCAATGAGGTAATGTCTTCAGAACATAATAGAAAACACAACGGCTGCCAACTCAAGATAATGGGTTGCATAGTTGCATTCATGGGGAAGCAACTGCCGAGACCCATAAGAAACAAATGACCTCTACTGCATGAGAACACAGCCTAGCCCCAGATGTGATGCATCACAGAAAACATCAAACTGGACTCCCTTCGCTGGAAGACAAAGGACTGGAGCACTTACCAACTTCTCCTTTAGATACTCGAAAGCTTCCTGACACTGATCAGTCCATATGAACGATTGATCCTTCCTTGTAAAAGCTATCAGAGGAGTCGCAACTCGGGAGAAATTGGCTACAAACCTCCTATAATAGCCTATGAGACCAAGGAAACTTCGCACCTCTGACATGGTCATGGGGGCTACCCAAGACACCACTGCTTCTATCTTCGACGGATCCATAACTACTCCTTGTTGGGACACAACATGCCCCAAGAAATGAACTTCTTGAGCCCAAAACTCACACTTGGACAACTTACCAAACAACTGATGTTGGCGAAGAACTCCCAAAACGGCTCGTAGATGCTCTGCATGCTCCACTTCAGATGTGGAGTACACAAGGATGTCATCAATGAAAACCACAACAAACTTTTCCAGGAATTCACAGAACACAGCATTCATCAATCCCATGAAAACAGCTGGAGCATTCGTCATGCCGAATGGCATTACAACAAACTCATAATGCCCAGGATGACAACGGAAAGCAGTCTTCGAGATATCCTCATCCTTTACACGCATCTGATGATATCATGACCGCAAGTCGATCTTTGAGAACCAACTTTCTCCCTTCAGTTGATCGAATAGATCATCAATCCATGGAAGAGGATAGCAGTTCTTTATTATCACTTTGTTTAATCGATGATAATTGACGCACAACCACAAAATTCTGTCAGCCTTTTCACAAACAAAACTGGTGCACCCCACGGTGACACACTTGGCCGAACAAATCGACACTACAACAGACCATCGAGTGGAATACGTAGCTCTCGTAACTCAGAAGGGGCCATCCTATACGGAGACATAGAGATAGGAGACTCTCCCAGCTGTAGCTCGATCCCAAACTCAATCTCTCATCAAGGGTGTAAGGATACAACCTCTTCTGGAATGACGTCAGGGTACTCCTATATGAACCTAGGAAACGAAAACTATTGAACCTCTGAAGAACTCAGCATCATCCCAGCCATCATGGATGATAAGGATGGAACTCGTCCATGTCTTATTCGAGGATCTCTCTCACCAACAAACACCACTTTCTCTCCTTCTGCATCAAAGAAAACGACCTTCTTCCTGTAGCAATCCATAATAGCCTGCACCGAATACAACCAATCCATGCCGAGTATGACATCATATGGTTGTATTCGTAAACATAGGAAATCTCCCCAAGAGCAGTGTTTCCCCAACACTAGCTCACAGTCTCTACGTACATCAAACAAGTCGGCTCGACCTCCAACTGATGTAGTCAATGCCAAGGGTACTGGAAGCCTCTCTACCTCAAGTCCCAAAGCATGGTAAAGGCTAGGTGATATGAAGGAGTGTGTTTCTCCTGAATCAAAAAAGGTATACACCAAGGTAGAAAATAAACAAAGGGTACCTCGAACGACATCTGGCTCGCCTGGGGCTGGAAACGCTAGAGCATGAAGCTGACCACGACCTCCTCCACAACCTCTCTAAGCCTGATGATGACCACCACCACGGCCATGCTCTGCTCTCTGAGGACGAGGAGCATCATTGGGTTGTCCTATGCCAACTCCATCTACCCTATGGTGATCTAAAGCTGGTGCACCATGTTGCTGCTGCCTCGGCTGGAACTTCCTCAACAGAGGAACCTGGAGCGGAGCGCCCGGTGTACGATGACTGCTCTAAAAAGTCGGGCACTCCCGTTGCTGATGACCACGACCACCACAAGAAAAACAAGCGTCTGATCCCTTGGCATAGGCCTGAGAGTTGGTGCCTCCGGAGAAACGAGATGGAAAGGGCTGGGACCTACCCCAAGGTGAACAGAAACTCTTCTGCCTTGAAAATCGGGAACCCCAGACCACATCTCTGCTTCGTGATAAATCATGACGATTCCCCTCTCGTGACGATCCGGTCCTAGAAAAAGTCCTCTCAACAACCTCTTCCCTCTCCATCACCTCAAGATATGTCTTTACCATAAATGGGGTGACCTGGCGCTAGATCTCTGGACGCAAAGCCTCCTCATAATGCCTCGCCCTGGCCTCCTCATCCGGTAACAGGTCTGAAGCATATCGTAGAAGGTTCCTAAAACGGATTCCAAACTCCCGAACACTGGAGCTCCCATGTCGAAGGGTAAGAATCTCCTGGAGACTAGATGCCTTCACAGTCGATGAATGAAACTCGACTCTAAACCTGTCTCGAAACTCCTCCCATGAGATCGCTGACTCCTCATGATCCCCAAGGAACAAGAACCACCACGGCCTCGCTGCTCCCCGCATCATCATCACAACCACGGACACCTAGTGTTCCTTATGAGCATGAATCGAACTGAATCCTATCTCAACCTCCTCCAACCAGTCTTCTATGACTGCATCTGAAACGGAGCCCTCATACTTCTGTAGACTCTGGCGATGAAACTCTCAGAGTGTCTTCCACCAAGTGTCATCATCGTCAACCTCTACCCAGCGGTGATCTTCTGGAACAGCCTATTGGGCATCATCTGCGCAAACCTGACGTGCACGTCGACCTATATCTATACCTATAAAATAACAACTGTTAGAGCTCCTATGCCTGGAATATGGAAGACTCAAAATTAATTAATTGTTTTGTTTTATTAAGTTTAGGTTAACAATCCCAAGGTCTACCCATTTAAACACAGGCACAAAGAATAATGATGCATGATCCATTACTAGGTCTCTACCCTGCAACCAGTATCACTTTGTTTAGTAGACATCGTAAGCTTAAAGTTCTGTGAAACATATCATAGGGGTCCCTAAACGCCTATATCTCTGCCGGTCTCTAGTGTTTACCCCACTTTATAAACATGAATAACACCATTTCCCTACCATCCCATTCATCCTCACCTTTGCCTAACTCCAAACTCCATCCTATCCCTCAACCAAACCTCTGATACCACTCTGTCATGACCCCCTCCCCACAAAGTGTACCCCTCTTGGGCCGGCAATGTGAGAAGAGAGATAATGACCCCCCAAGTCCCACCTCCAGTAGGCCTCGGGTTGGCGACTAGCACCGAGGGTATAATAAACATACAAATGGGAGGCATTACCCTCTAAGAGAACACATACAGAAGAGAGAGATAGAATAGACTCCAATCAACTCCAACTCAGAACTGAAATATAAAAGAAATCCAAGTACATATATGAAATGTCATGCAAAAGTACTACAACTGAAAGGGAAAACTAAAAGTACCCAAAAGAATTTAAAATGACAATGACCACAAGCCCGAACAGCTCCTCCTCCAACCACAAGTTAATAGTAACTAGCTTGATCTCCAACCTGCTCCAAGTGACCTGAAAAACAGTTTATATATATATAGGGTGAGTATAACAGTATACTCAGTAAGATCCTCCCCAAACCTCTCATGGAAAAGTAATGAAAGCATGCTAAAGCCCTGTGAACAACAAGTGAAAATAACTCGTCACATAAACAGGTATACTAATTTCCCCACCTCACCATGGCTACTCTCACCAAGTAACGCATACAAGAATATAGCATATAGTAAAGAATATCAAGGGTACCCCGCTACTACTTCCCCACTGGTTTTATGATATTCCCCAATGACATACGTCATGTGCATCTCTCTCCAATGCTTGCCCGCGGACACCTGGGCTAAGCTCCACAATCTTCACCTCGTGCACCAAATGGCTTGCCCGCAGACACCTGGGCGAAGCACCACACCATCCTAACAACCAATAGTAACCAGGTATGTTCTAGGCGCCACCATAGCTCACATAACGCATATCATACGTCGGGTATAATACCTCAAGCCATTCCATCCCATACTCCGAGTAAGGATCCTCATGCCATCATAGCCTATACAGATTACACCTATAATAGTCCATAGCATACTATATCCAGAATATATGTGTGTTAATAACCACAAGACATTACAACCCTATACACACATATATGGGGTAACTAACCATTGTGCCTCATGGAACAAGTATCTACCAAGGGAAGAGAGTGGGGCCAAAGGGGGTAGTCATCCATTCGACCTCCCATCAGAATGTTGGGTAAAACACCCCCCTATGGCTCAGAATCCCCGAGGTGTCAGTTTCCCTTACTGACAGGGTGGAGTAGCGTATACGAACATAAAAAAATATAGAATATATATGTAACTCACATCCACACTATGGGCATTTACCTAGGCATAGATACAACTGCAGCTAACATCTCTCATACTCCAGGATGCTACTTCTAAGACTAGGTATCCCATAAGCACACAAACATTTGAAGATCTTTATTAGATTACTCCATTCTCATTTTATCAGTTCCACTGTACATTAATTAATTATTTAAACATTAATTAACCATGAAGAATTCCACATTAAACTGAATTGGAATCTCATTCAAAAACAACTGCTCCTTTTTATGGTTCACATCGCCTTTAAATTATTGTAACTACATCCCCGTGGATTTTCACCATTTAATTAAACATTAATTACAGAATTACGTTTCCATATTCCCAGGAATTCTAGAAAAGAAACCTATGCTTCTAAACACAAAGGAGGCTCAACACGGTGAGTAGATATACTACCCGTCGAGTCTTTGCCGCCTATATAAAGAGCATAGACCCATTGTCCCTCGAGAGGCTAAACACGAGAAGCATGTGGCATACCTCGCACGTCTCCACCTCCTTCGGAAGAAGGGTAGCAAGACCAGCTGCCTTGAGCAGTGGGAAAAAGCAAAGCAGTTTAACATTCAAAGAAAACCACAAGCATCCAACAACCACATCCATACCATTCCATCACCCCTGGTGTCCTCCTCAACACCCACATGCATAAACTGATGCATCTCGCCACTCTAGGCATCATCTGCTGCCATAACCACAAGGCCTCAGTGACGCCACATATCACAATAGCCATCTAGGCTCACATCACAGCACAAGAAGCAGAAAAACAAACATCACAACATGGGATCTTGACCCTTTAACAAACAATAGGGTAAATCAGAACCATTTTAGAAATTCCCACATAATTTGTTCCCTAATCCATATTGAATTAACATATTTTTTATTCGTAGGTTCCAATTACGGGATACCTAATCAGTAATATATCACAATTAAAACAACCATGCTTACTTCCCTAATCTGATTATCCTCAAATTAGGACAACTACAACAACTCCAAAAAACAGATTAATTTACAAGAGTCTTTATCTTTAGCCAATTAATTAACAATTAATTCCATATTTACATTCATTATCAATTTCTATCATGAACGAACAACACATCAAAGAAAAACATATATATCACACTATCTAGAAAAACATGAGGCATCTGTTGTCACGGTATAAAGAAACAACATGCGATAAACCAGTTTTCTTAATCTGGTTCAAGTATTTAATTAGATCAATTTCAATGTGATCCAAAGGGAGAAATCATTCTAATTCTATGATTGAACATATACAATTATAGAATCCATGAATCCCCTACCTGGAAGAGTTCTTGACATCCTTTACCCACACAATGGGTCACAATCCTCCTCTCGTGACAAATTATTGAGAAGATTGACAGACAGAGTTCGGTTGCATCCAAAACAGAGCAGAACCAATCCTAGGAGTAGAAGTTGATTGTGAAACTCCTACAGGAAAGATTAAAAGGTTCTACCATCTCTTAGTTGATAACAAGGGAGAATGATATCTCATCCCATTATAAGATTTAATGGGGCGACGACTTAATATCCGGTTAATTCTCCATTAAAAACGGATGGCATCAACCCACGCGGTTCGACCATGTAAACAAATACATCACGGTCTTAGGAATAATTAATATAGGATTTATGGAATTTGGATCGGCCTTAAGAGTCCTTAAAATAAGGCTTTAAATGTATTTTACGTCAAAAGAAACATCAAAAGGGGAAACACTGTAGGAGTCTGGAAACACTGTTCACCCATCGTTACTGTACATGAAACTGATCTGTCAAACCAATCTGTCAGACCGATCTTTGAAACTGATCTGTGAAACCGATCTATGAAACCGATCTGTGAAACCAATCTGTCAGACCGATCTGTGAAACTGATCTATCAGACCGATCTGTGAAACCGATCTGTGAGACTGATCTGTGAGACCGATCTGTGAGACTGATCTGTAAAACCGATCTGTGAAACCGATATGTGAAACTGATCTGTGAAACCGATATGTCAGACCGATCTGTGAAACTGATCTTTGAAACCGATCTGTGAAACCGATCTGTGAAACCGATCTGTGAAGCCGATCTGTGAGACCGATCTGTCAGACCGATCTGTGAGACCAATCTGTCAGACCGATCGGTGAGACCGATCTGTGATACCGATCTGTCAAACCGATCGGTGAGACCGATCTGTTACTGTTCATAAAACTGGAAACACTGTTCATAGAATTGGAAAATTGGCAAAGTGTTGGGGATAAGTCACCTTGTCCTCCCAAAACACCTCCAACACCACATTTTCACAATGTAATGGACTGGAGAGGTCTGGGCCATTACAATCACTGTGGATGTTGGGTTCTATATGTCATGGTGTGTATGACTTTCTTCTTCTATGTTTACATTATCACAGAAGCATTGTGGATTTGTGTTATCAGATCTATTGATATGTAGTGATGATTCCTGGTTTTCAATATCTTGATATGAGGTGTTTTCTTTTTTTGGGGCCCTATCCTTTTTTGTGATGTGACATATTTGCTTTATTGATTCATTTCTTGTTTATTTTCATCCAATAACCCCATAATTAAATTGAGCAAATTAAAATTGTTTGTTCCATGATTCTAGGTCCTCTATTGTCATTTTATTGTTCTCATTTTGTCAGATCATTCATGTGCATGTGAATCAGGGAGTTTGAGTTATATAGTTATGTCTCTAGACAATATTGATGGTAATCTCTCATTTTTCTTTTATAAATTGGTTATAAATTAAATTGGCATGATTTTTTGGGGATTGTACATGTATTTTGGATGAAATTGGGTTTTCTCTATTTTTTATAAATGTAAAATGGGTATCTTCAAATCATTATAATAGTTTATAATAAACTGCATATGGGATTCCTTCGGTTAATAGGTGGAAGGATTATCTTAGGGTCATTTCCCCTATTTTTATTGTTATATTTTCTCTTGGGGATTTTATCTACTCTATATACCTACTGTTCTATGAACTTGTGAAAATCATTGGGAGGATCACCCATGGAATGTTTCTCTATTCCATAGGACTGTATTCTATGTAATTATTATGAACCTGCCATTTTTTTAAGTGTAGTTTTGTAGCCTGAACTTTTTAGTTCCTTGTATTGATTAATATGTTATATGGATTTTTATTATTTTTATATTTGATATTCATTTTTGATTTTAATTTTATATACAATACATATTTATAAATGTGTTGAGTAATGTAAAATGATTACCATTATTATTATGAGAACATCATTTTTTGTGTATCTAGTCATTATCTATTTATAATAAAATAATTGAGATTTTTTATAATGATTTTATATGGAACACCAGGGACGGACCCTACTGATCCTGTTAGCTCACACCTTAATCACATTCTCACCAGTGTATATAAAACGTTGTGTATTTTTATAAAAAAAATTGAATTGTATTGCATTAATGTGTTGGGGTTTGGTTTAAATCAGTATGACTAGATAGATGGTGTGACGGTGTAGGTTTACCATGAGATCATCTAGGCTTGTTGGTTTTCCTATTTTGGTAGTCCATTTTTGTTGGATTTATGATTTCAGATTGTTATCATATTGTTCTTCTTTGGATTATGTTGTCTAATTTCAGTAATTAGAAACATTTTCCTTACAAAATTGTATATATATATATATATATATCTGTGTGTGTGTGTGTCCCATGATTTTGCCTTAGAATAGGAGAAAACATTTCATATGTCAGTTGTAAGATTCATGGGTTCTATTTTTCAGACTATGGGGATTGAGAAATCATGTCGGGCATCTATTGTATCAAGTCAATAACTTGTTTGAGATGGTATTCAGGCTAGTTCATTATAGCTTTAGAAGGAATCATGGATATAATTTAACAATCATATTTTTATGAATATGTCCAAAAATCCATTCCAACACTCGGGATCAAATGACATTGATATTAGATAACATTTCATCAATAAAACAACAGGAAATTGAGATGTAAAACTACAATAAACTTTGACCCAGTACCAAATTTCATATTTCATTAAATAACCACTTTAAATAGATAGGATTATTTAATTACGTATAAAACTCTCTGTATATATTTTTCTATTATTTTGAGGATTTGTCGAAGAAAATATCCACCATGTTTTGCATTCTATTTTTAGAGGGGGATTGTTTTATAAAAATTCTATTATTTATTATGGTTCTAAATATAGGAATATTATAAACAAAGAATATAAAAAATCAAATGGGATCTTCAATTTAGGTTAAATCATATAAGTCACTAGGGAAAACATTTACCCTCATCGGGATATTAAATTCATCCTAAAACATTACATTCCCTAGTAATATAATATGATTTCATATATCATTTCAATTGAGATATATCTCTCAACACATTATACATTTTAATTTTAATCATCTTTTTTTTTGAACAAGGATTCCAAATCCATAGGGGAATGTTTTATTTTATTCCTTGGAAGTCATGAAAAAATAATCTATATGATTGAAAATATAAAAGATTTGATAATTCAACTCTTTTCCTTGTGGGATAATCTTTTTATATTTTTTCATTATTATTCCAGGAAATTCACTTTGGAGATTAAAAAATAATACATTTATCCTATATTTTCATTACACTCAATAGTTTGTGTTTATGTCCTTAATTAAAAGGAAAACATAATATTTTAGTTTGTGTTATTCAATAAAAAAACTCTTCTAATATTAATATATATTTTATTTTATATTGTCACTAAATCCTTAAAAAATAACATTAACATTCTATAATATTTTCTATTTCAATATTTTCATGTCATGAAAAAACACACTTAAAAATACATGACTTATTTCTATTTTTATCATTTAATGAATCCTAATAAATTAGTAACTTATCTTGTTTTATTAATTCTATATATACATTAAAATTCACAATAAAAAATTTATAAATACTAATTTCCAACACATCTACACAATTACTAAATTGGAAACACCTCCAGAATATGTATTCTATGAATTGAAACAAATTCTCAAAGGATTAATTTAATGAACTATTTTTTAATGATTTCAAATTATTTCGTCATATTATTAGTATTTCTTATTTTATATTTAGTGAATCTTCCTCATGATCTTTGAAATATATATCTACATGGTAAGGAAATTTTTAATTTCATTATTTATATTTATATTAAATAATTCCCCAGTATAATGTTCAACATTTGGATATGGATGTCTCATATGAATAATAATTTTTTTCATAAAATTGTTTTATTTTTGTAGTCATGTTTGGTGATTTCCTCAGTTTTAGGTGGTAATTGGTTTAGTTAATTAATTAATTATATTAAATTTAGAGAAACATTTTGATTAAAAATGTTATATTTGTTTTTCAAATATTGTATTTTTACCCTGCACATTTTAAAATAATATAATTGAATATAATTTCCACCTCTATAGATTTGAGCAATCCTATAGGGGAATGATTCTCACCATATTGAGATAATTCTACATAAAAAATAAAACCATGTTGAAATATTCATTCATCTACATTGGAATATTGTACTTTTCAATATTCATTTATTATGTCCTATTTGGATCATCATCCATTATAAATTGTATTTTACATATATATTTCACTATTTTCCCTTTTTTGTTAATTTTATGCTTTTTTCATTAAATATATGTATTAATCTATATTTTTAATCATATATTTTATTCCATAAATCCTCTTATTATGTCATTTGTTTAATATTCTGATTTATTTAATGATTCTAGTTTGTTACTCAAGACATTAATCATGTTAATACATCAACATGTGCTCCAAATATCATCTCTGGCCTTATTCTTCTTCACTGCTTGAGGAATCATGGTACTTTTTATAATTAAAAAATTATTTTGTGAAAATATTATCGATTTCATATACTAAATAACTATTTATAGTGGAGTATCTTTCCATCTCTTTTTCCAATTTACTTCTTCTATTCATTTTTATAATATTTTTCATATTTTCAGCATATTTTAAACCATAATTGTTTTCAACCCATTTACATTGATGATTTTTCTAAATTTTTTCATCATCCACAATCCCACCATTTTTATTCTTGTTGGAGGTAAGTGAAAAGATCCTAAGGCCAGAAAATTTGAAACAACATAGTGGGATTTCTCCTTAATATTTATAGAATTTTTATGTAAAATACATATTTATATAATAGTGTCCATATATTTCATCATCATCATGTTTACATGAATCTTTAACTTATTTATCTATTATTTATATTTTTTTCATGGACATAAAATATGTTTCCTCTTATTAATATTTTAATGTTTGAGTGCTTATATTCAATATTCCCCTCTCTTTTTATGATATGTTTGAGAGAACCCACACAATTATTTAGATTCTATTATAAATGTAAGATTTTTGTAAAACTATTCTTTCATCAATTAAATATATAAATATTGGGTTAGTAAAAATTTAGGGTTGAAAAATTCTATTGAGATAATGGATTGAGGGGGAGAACATCAATGTCACATGAAAATAAATTATTACTACTGAGTAAGGAAATTATGAAAATATATATTTTTAAATAAATATGGTATTATGTAATTTATATTCAATAAATAACATGATTTTATGATTTTTAAATGAGAATTTTTGAATCTTTAATGTGTTTTTTAAATTTATTTTTTGGGGGATATTGTTTTTCCCTATGAAATTGTTAAAGTATTGTATATGTTTTCAAATGTATCTAAAAATAATTTGATGTTGTTGAACATAATTGTATCTAAAAAAACATTTATATGATGTTTTTTGATATTTTTAGAGATATATAGTTACGATTAAAATAAACACATTGGTCATTTCAGAAATATGGTATTTTAATGTTTATTCGGGATAAATATAAAAGGAATGTATTTTTGTAAGAGTCATGTAGTCTTAATGCGATCATTGAAAATTTTTATAGAGAGATATATATCCTCATAAGATCTAATGAAATTTCAAAAAATCCATGCATCTTTTAGAAGATTTATTTTAGTATTCAGAAGGTTCATTATTGAGTTAATGGAAAGAACATAAACATAATCATGAGCTGGTGTAAGATTAATTCCAGGAATAATAATAGTAATTTTACTCTAATGAACAATAACATAATATCTAAAATTTTAAAAAATTCATTAAAACTCACAAAAAAATGTAAGACTGAATAAAATACATAATAAGAACCATATTGGGGCCAATGTATGTGAGATCATTGAAATTTAATAATTTGATGAATAAAATTTTGGATGTTAAATGGGATGATGATATTCTATTATTATGTTTTAATAAAAATGGATATTGAATATATTTCACTACTATGGAGTGGGGGGGAGAAGGTTTAATTAGTCATTCTTTGTTTTAAAATTCCATCTTTAAAATTCAACATATATGACTTATTTTAATCCAAATCACCAAAAAAAGTGAATCCCTAGATACCTTAATATGAATTGAAATTAGTTAATATAGGCATGAATACATTTTAGATGGTTTGGTCCAAGTGTGGGTTACTACTATAGGATGATATCATTTATTATCCTGAGTAATATTTTTTCTATTGTTATGATATGTTGTCATAATGGTAATCATTATAAACCCATAGTCTATCACATAAATATATAATAACCCACTAGATTCATAACACCCCTACTACATAACATTTTTTCGAAAATGTGTAGGAATTATCACATTAGAAAATGGGTTGATTAAAAAATGATGATGATTATCTTTTTATTATAACCTTATCAATAATATTAATATATAATTATCACCTCATAAGAATATTCAATAAATAATAATTAATGGACCAATATAGTTAATAAACATTGTTAACATTATTCTTAAATTTAAATACATATTTCAAAATCATTGATCATTATAAATTTTATTAGATAAATAAAATATTACTAAAGAAAAATAAACAATTAATATTATGTGACAAATTTGACAATATGTACTCTAGTATTCATAGATTATATTGATGAAATAATATTTACCTATGATACCCTACATTCCTATGAAATAATTTCATAACAGTTGAAAATGGATTTTGATTTGTTAATATTGGGTGAAATGGTTTTTATTATTTGATTATATATTTTCTATAAAAACATTTAAATTTTTTAATCCCAAATAAATTATGATGGATAATTTTCTATTAAATTTTTGACGGATTATTCAAAATATGTATAAAAATATATTATAGTTATAATAAAATTGAGTAATGGTGAATCTTTTAGTTATATGAATAAAATGGATTTTAGAAAGATCATTATAAACAGACTCAATATTAGAATATGAAAACTAGATATAATATACGTAGTGAAACATTGAGTACGATATTATATATATCCTAAGGATTCTCACGTACTAGTATAAAAAATAATTGTAACATATATTAAATAAATTGAATAATGGTTCTCTATATTAATGAAATTGTAATTTTCTATTCTATATTCAATAAAATTAAAATGTATTAGAGAAAAATGTTATATAATATATAAATTGATAGAAACATATTTTATCATAAATATTCTATACACTTTCATAATATGATTCAAATTTATGTTACTTTCTTCGCATCTAATCCATAATATGTTTTAGAAAAACATTCCATAACCCCTATGATTCGGATTAAAGTGAACTAAATAGATCAAAAAGAAGATGTTGAGTAACATGATGTTACAAACATTTATATAATTCCCATACATTTTCTTGTATAATATTTTAATGTTATGTGTATATGGACTGATGAAGATATAGATCATTTTATAATAAAATTTTTATATTTTTTAGGGAAGAATGTTTATTATAATAAATGTAATATTGGTAAATAAATTGAAATATTTTTGGGCTTCTCCTTGAGTTCAAAGGAATCGGTAGTTATATTTAGAGTTTTCTTCTATACATTGATCGATTTAATGATGTGTAAGGGGTTTGGATGACAAACCCTTAGATTCCATATTCATGTCATGAAATGGGTACACAATGTGAAAGGATTCCATTATAAGAAATTGTTACATGATATGTAATGTTAAAATGATGATTTAAATTTAAAATGTGACGATTCTTCTAATATATGATATTATCGTCTATTACGTGACATGTAAATGTATTACAATCATTATAAATTACGGTGTACATATTTTTAAGGAACAGTGAGAAATAAAATTCATTTCATTAATTTGAATATTCATTGTATATCATCCAAAAATGCATCTATGATGATTTAAGGAGTAACTATTTGTTCTGAATTTATACTTTCAATGTTGGATCATTATGGAAGTTGGGTTCCAAATAATAAAGTGAGTAGTCCTTCTAGATTCATTGTTCTATGATCATGGTAGCAATGTGTTGTTTCATTATCAGGTCTGTTGGTTCAGGGTGATGATTCCACTGGTGTATCTTCTATATTCTAAGTGAAATATTATTGTGGGGACCTTTTCCATTACTTATTTTGATGTGGTAGGTGTGTGTTCTTAAGGTATTATTTGTTTTCACTTCAACAAAGAAATTTTATTCAATTGAATAAATGTAATGTTTTAGAGTTTGATTATATTTTCTCCATTTTATTTATTCATTTCTATTATATTTTGACCCTTCATTGGCATGTGTGAATGTGTCTGATGTAGGCAGTTCTGCCACTAACCTTTTTTGATGAACATTATTACTCATATTCCATGTATAATTTGATTAATAAATAAATTTTTATGATATTTTGTCTATGTAAATCAATTTTTGATAAATTTTGTTTTTCAATAGTTTATTTATAAATGGAAAATGTTTTATTTTTAATAAAGTTAAATGATTTCTGAAATACAACAAATTTGATGCTTTTGATACATAGGTGGGAGGTTCTGTATAGGTCTATCATCCATGTTACGGTTAGCGGATTTCATCATGGGGATTTTCTTTGATTCTAATAAATATATTTAAAGATAGGTTTGTAATCATTGGGAGGTTCCTTAATAGTGTACTACTTTTTACTAAATAATGTGTCAAGGGGACATCTTTCTCAATATTAATTTATTCGGATATTTTTATTCTGACTGCTTGACCCTTTGAGTTCATTGGGATTATTTACCTTTTCTTTGGATTTATACCATTTGTTTTGTTTACATTAATTCTTGGATTTCAAATTGATATACCTGAATTTATTTATAATTTTGGATAAGGAAAACGGTTAAGCATATTTTTTATAAAACCACTTTACTTATTAACATTCCATGTCTAATATAAAATGAGAATACATGAGATTGTTTTATAGAGATTTATTATTGAACACCTGGTTGGGACCCTACTAAGCATGTTCTCTCACACCATGTGACCATATTTTTGGGTGTGTAATATTTTTAATGGATTTAAATTATAGTAATGTAAGGGAACTTTAGTAAGGTTGTGAGGTTTTGGACAGTTTAGTCTAGGTAGCTGTACATTGAGACGGTGAGGGATTTCCCATGATATCATACGGGGTAGTTTGTTTTCTTATTTTAGTAGTACATTGTAGCGAAACATTTAATTTGATAAAATTATTATCTATTTTTCTTTGGATTCCACTGTCCTTATTCAGTTACAACATTCATAGTCCTTATAATATTGTCTCTATATATTTATATGAGGCATATCGTTACATCAGGTTGGCATTAATCAGCCCCTCTTGTTTGAGTTTGATGCCTGGTTTCTTTTCAATAGCCCATGGGGATTAGGAATGACCATTGGATATGTGGTTTATTTTTTATGGTAACAGTTATATAGTTTATATAGGTAATTTTGTTATAGTTTGACATCAAAGGTTGATTTTTCACAAGAGTCGGTGTCTTGATACATCTTTTTGAATGGTTATAATATTTTTAGGAATTGAGATGTATGTTTTGGTATGTTTATGGAAAACTATTTCGAGGTTGAGACTAATGATACTAGGGTATATTTTGATGTATGTCTCCTTTTTTTAGTTCTCACTCTTTATCTTAGTTTTTCAAATAGGTTTCATAGTTTGAAATGATATTATTCAATTACCATATCATTTCATTGGTATCCTTTTATTGTATAATGCACCAAATACATTTTATGAAGGTTCTTGATGAGGGTACATCTGAAACACCAAATGGAAATCCACCAATGGATTATATTCTTTTTGAAGTAATAGTTTGAGTTATCAAAATTATCAAATAAAATTAGGACAATTCAGAATTCATATTATGAAATACAGGCAAAATATGTGGGGGAAAATTATAAATTAAATGAGTTCTTATAGGAGAACTAAAATATATTAAACGTATAAATGAACCTCAAGTAGCAGGGGATCAGCTGGAAATGATTGATCAGCTCCAATACATATGGAAAACACATATAAATATAAATGTAATTTGTGAAGCATTGAGATTTGAGGATTCCAGAAAGTTTTCGTGGAATTTCATAGTGTATTCAGACAACAACGTGGGACTGTAGAATAGGGGTTTGAATAAAAACATTTTCCAAAGCAGTTGATGGTGTAAAAATCTATGAAGTTATTATATTTGTTGCATAGAGAGCATTCAATGTAGGAATATAACCATTTCATTTATGATCATTTTATTTTTTCGATATAGGTTGTAAATAACAGAATGTGGAATTTTAATAATTAATTTTAGGGTTAAAGACCAAATATCAATTCATAGGTATTTATTAGAATGATTTTGACATATATGAAGATAGTGGGTATGACTATGATGGAAGAGATGAACATGAATGAAATGGTTGGATATTATTCCCCTTATCTGGAACATTTTGGAATCTTTAGTGGTGTTTCATGAATGAAAAAAAGTTAAAGGATCATAAAATGAGTGGTCGAGGTTGTAATATATAGCAGGCCACATTGGCACCTCTAACAGAATCTAGTGGTGTGCCTATGAATTTATATTAGTGTGTCATGGTTTGATAGAAATTGCATACATTCTCTTAACATAATAAAGTGTTTAATTGGTGTGTAAATCTAGTAATCAATATATTTTCTATTAGGAAATTTATACCCTCAATATACTCAGGGTTTCTTAATTCCAAATCATATTCTGACACAATTTGATGCATCAAATACTATTGTGCTCTGTCCAGAGGCCTCATGAGTTAAGAACTATCACATAGTAGATTTTCTTCCAATAGAGGACGATGTGGGTATATCAATTAAGATAGGTATCATTTTTAAAGATCCATCAGTAGTAAATATGTTATCTTATATAGGTTTTCCCACTCATTTATATCTATCTTTTTCAATGATATACAAAATGTTCTAATAGAATTCATATCCATTTTTATATTTGTGGTGACACCACTTGGAAAAAGGAATGAGCTTGGGTTTCAATGTACTTCTTGTGCATTATCTATCTCCATTATGGAACTTGTATAAGATTTCCTTGTTATTTGTTTGGATAGTTTTGAGATCCTCATTAGGTTGAATTTCTTTGTTTCTCATCAAGATGAGGTTGATCTTTATCATCAGAATGTCTCATATCATGTGGTCAATGTGAGATCGTGGGTGTTTTAGGGAGAGCTGTATCTAAGGACAGGCTACATACGATATTTCCACCCATATTATTGTAGTTTGTGGTCTACTATTGTAATTTATCATATTATAATTTCTTTTATAATTGGTCATCTCATCATTTTTTTGGGGTTTTTTAATGAATTCCCATATGATTTATCAAGGATTCCACTAAAGATGGTGGTAGATATTTTAATAGATCAAATATATAGAATGTACCATATATTGATGAATTATTATCTTATAGAACCACTAGAGATTAATGATATCCTGATTCAATTAGATAAACTAGTGAAAATGGTTGTTGTTCTCCCCTAGTGTTTCACCATTAGTAGACTTGGTACCCTTTTCCATAATGGAATACAGATTGTTCTAGTTATATCTAGACTATAGGAAGAATAAATTGGAAACATGTTAGAACAAGTGTCCTTTCCATCATGTGGATGACTTGATTAACCATTTTATGGTAGAAAATAGGATTTCAAATATTGATCATCGTTTGAGATATCATCATATATGTGTTCAAAAATGAGATATACTGATGAAATAATTTAGGAGTATGTATGGCCATTTGTAATATATTGGGTTGATGTTTGGTCAAACTAATATTCCTTTTGTTTTAATGGATTAGATTAATCAGAATTTTATCATTATATAAATACTTATTTTGTAGTTTTTTTGTATGATATTTTCAGTTTATTTAATTTATGAATTTACGAATTATCTCAATATGGGTTTGGTTATTGTAATCATAAGAAGTCACTATATTTATGGAATGGGTTTTAAATAATTTTTTTTTTCAAGATTTGAAATTCATGATGTATATGATTTATAAGAATGTAATATCAGCTAATCCTGAGGAAGTAAATGATTTATTGTCATGGGAAGATCCATAAAATGTATTTGAAATTTGGGGATTCCATGGTCGTGTTGGATATTACCAACAGTTTTCAAGGATTTCTCAATGTTAGTATCACATTTGAATGCTTTTACCATGAAATGGGTAAAATTCATTATGTATGCAATGTTTTTGTATTCCTATGATGAGATGAAATGACATATGACAGTATCTCCTACTCTGATATTACATTATCTCGATAAGGGGATGCAATGTTTTGTGATTCATAGAGCATTATTTTTTGTCGCGTACTCATATTGGATGATCATATTGTAGATAAAGACTTTTATCATATTTCACCATATGATAACCATTACCCAACTCATTATATATGAAATTCCATAGTTATGGATGCACATAGGTGTTTATAAGTTTATAATTTTGGGAAAAGGATGACCATGTTTTATTATCATAAAAATTTAAGATATATCTTATCTTATAGATACTTGAATGTTATATAGTCTTAGTGGGTGGAATACCTTTAGATGTTTGACATTGATATCACCCACCCCCTGCAATGGGTAATGTCATTAAAAATGATATATTCTAGAATGTTCTATCACAAGATATGTTGAAATAGAAGGGTGAGTGGAAACTTATGTGGGTATTTTCTTAATAGTGTCGGGATGATCTGAAGGATGTTTTAGGAGTGGTTATGACCTATTTTTAATTATTATCATTAAAATATGAGCATATTCTTTCTATTTATTTTTAGGATGATGAAGTCATAGAAATTAGAGAAAACCAATATTATGGGTAGTCATTTAATAGTTAGTCACTCTCTTGATATGGTATTATCATTTTTTGGAATATTTTGTTGTTGTCTATAAGAAGTTCGATTTTGTCTGATTTTCATAGTTATTCCAGAGGCATTCACTAGGGTGAAACATTGATGGATTATGATACATGAATGAAATTATAGTGTTCAGGTATAAAGTGAATCATTTCGGATTTTGTGTCCTACTATTACACCATAAACATATTAAGGAAAAACATTTGAACCATACATTTTACATCAATATCATTTGGTTCTTATTTGGAAATAGTATGAGGTATCTATGGAAATTCATATCATATTTACATGGACTCCCAAATAAAGTAATTATATGTGAGTTGTGATTAATTGGATGAAAAATTTATCTAATTTCAATATGATTAGCGAAACTACTATTTTTTATTATTTGTGTAAGATGTATGTGTAGTAATTTTTGAGGATTCATAGGGTTTCATTTACCAGTTTTTATGTTGTGGTCATAGGTTTACATAGAGGTTCTAGAATTTTCTACAATATTAACTAACATTATATGGAGTAAATCTTATCATACACAATCATATGGTTATATATATCATATAATTTAGATCCTAGTGGGTATTCTTCATTCTTATGTCCAATATTTTGGTCAATCTTGTGGAAACCATATTGGACTATTGGGTTTTTTGTGATAGTATTTATATATCATTAATAAAAATGGATCTATTTCCGGGTGTTTAGTGTTTCTTATGAATATCATCTCTTCTATGGGATTAGGTGGGTAGAGCATCATTTTTTGGACCAGTTTTGGTTCATGATTCATTTAGGAAGATTCTGTATATACATTGGCATTCCTATGTCCAATATTTTTTCTTGAATGTTTCTCCTCAATTTGGTCAATGTCAACTTGAGAAACAAGTCATGATCGATCTAGGATTTGTTTTACCATGTTATTTCATTAAGAATATTGGTCCTATAAAATATTACTTTGAATTTCTATATTACAACATCAGAATTCATTGAATTTTCAACTTCTGATATATATGAAATGTCATACTAATCGCTTTCACATATAGAGTTGGTAATGAATTGAGTTATATCATTATGTTTTCAATAATGAATAGACAATTAATATAAATAACTCTCAAGTGAATGTATTTCCTAGAAATTATATTCTAGTGGTTGGAGTGCTATGGTGGCAGGGATCTGTTTCCTATGAGACATGGGAGCATGATTTGTTGATGAGGGAACACTGACCTCTCCTCTTTAGTGGAATTCATTCTTCCACATGACATGCCAAGGATATAAATTTTTTATGGTAGGGTGTTTTTAACATACCATTATCCACATCTATTTAATTCCCTCCCATTTCTAGTTTTCCTCACTAATCAGGTGTGTCCTAGGACTACCAAGTATGAAGATGTTTTTATTAAAGAAAATACATTATTATTGTTGGTTTATGTTTTGTAAAATTAATTGGATCTATTTAAAGGAATTAATGTATTTGTAGTGTTCTCCTTGAGTGTCAAGGATGACCGAGATGGTTTTGGAAATTTCAGTTGTACACTGATTGATTAAAGATGTGTACAAGGGTTACACCACATGTACATGGTCTCTATACTTATTTTTTGAAATGGGTAAAAAATGTGAATATATTACAATCCATTTAATGGTTACATAAGGTGTAATTATAGAAGTTAATATTTTATTAAAAATGAGATAGTCCCTCCAATGTTTTTGATCATTGTAGATTACATGATGTTTTAATTGATTACACATTGATTAAATTTTCTAGAATACGTTTTTAAAGAACCATGAGAGGGATATAAAATATCATTCTTCAAAATCTCTATTGGTTCTCTACCTAGTAGGCTTCATTGGTGACTTTGTAAGACTCCAATCATTCAGGATTTATCTATTAAGCATTGGATCACTATAGTAGTTGGGTTCCATATATCATGGTGAGTAGGAAATTTTTCTTATTTGTTTACATGATCACATAACCATTGTGGATTTCTGTTATCAGGTCAATTGATTTGTAGTTATGATTTCCCATTTTCATCTTCTAGATATATGGTGTGATCTAGTTTTGGGGCCTTTTTTTAATGTGGAATGTCTGTTTTGTTGAGTCATGTCTTGTTTCATTTCATCCACTAACCCATTTGTTTATTTGAGTCAATTCAAATGAGTTTTTCTTGATTCTAGGTCATCTATTTTCATTTTTATGTTCTTATATTGTCATATATTTCATGTGCATGTGCATCCCTATTTTTGAGGTAGGTAGTTATGTATCAATCATATCTTGATGAACTTTATTTCTCATTTTACATTTATAAATTTATTATAAAATAAATTGGAATTATTGTTTTGGGTTTGTAAATTCATTTTTTATCATATATGGTTTTCCCTATTTTTTTATAAATGGAAAAGGGGAATATTAAAATAATTAAAATAATTTACAATAAATTTCACATGGGATGCCTTGGGTTATTAGGCGGAGGGTTTATCTTATGGTCATTTCTCATGTTACTATTGGGGGATTTTCCCATAGGATTTTATCTACTCTATAGTCCAATTGTTCTATGGAGTTGTGAACATCATTAGAAGGTTCACCCATGGGATGTTTTTATATTTCATCGGACTCTATTCTATGTAATTCTTTTGAGCATGACATTTTTTGTAGTATAATGTTTTTTCTTGCCCGAGCATTTCGTTTCCACTAGGTTATTAACATGTTCATTGGATTAATACTATTTGGGTATTTGATATTCATTAATTGTACCAAGAAGGCTCGATCATGGGCATAAGACCGATGAACCCAAAATTTATTCAAAGAAAAATAAAAGTTGCAATAAACAAATAGGGGGGAAATGTACAGTCCAATAGACCACGCCAACAAGAACAAACAGATCAAACAGACGATCACCTTTTTCGAGGACGACCTCGACCCCTAGATCCCCCCGACTGGCCGGGAGGCGACCACGCCCACTCTGCTGTCCAGCTTCCATTGCCATAGTCAGTTCCTCAGTATTTTCCATAGGGGAAGCTTACCCATGCAGGCCAGCATCAGTGCAAGTGTCTTCCTTGTGATCCGCAGCAGCATGATACTCTTCATGCACCGGCCGAACCTCTTGTGTATCCTGGACCACCTGCATCTCAGAAGAAGAGCAAGCAGTATTATAAGCAGTGGATCCCACTACCAATGGGATCTCCATCCCCTTAATAGCAGTAGGTATCAAAGTGCTATCTCGATTATTGCTACATCTTGCCTTCTTAAGCCCTTCCAGATTAATCATATCAAACTCCGGAGTATTAATCGACTCCAACATAGAAAAGAAATTAAATACTGGCTTTGGAGATTTCGACTCAGCACTCAAAGTATCCTTTGGAGAAGCCTCCATATCAGCAACATGCAGAGTTGAACTCTCCAGAATATCCTCTGTCCCAATATCAGCATCACCCTTCAATAATAAATCATAATCGTTAACCTGCTGAACCACATCCTCTCCTACAGTACCACTATCCACCATCACAGCACCATCCAGCCGCGCTCCCACAGTAGTTACCTGGGCTGGATCAGCCCTCAACTTCTTCAACGTCACCAATTGAAACCCATCTTCATCAAAGATCTTCATCTTACCCTTCATACAAGCCGAAGCCACTGCAGCACGATCAAACTCAGCATTGACATCATCCTGAACAACAACCTCATGCTCCGATTGGACCCCTTCCTCTTCCTCAACAAGCATATGTTCACCCTACTGGGCATCAACCGCAGCCTCCTGCTGAACTTCAGTAACCATTGTAGCAGCATTTGTATGCACTAGATGACACCCTCCCTCCTCTTCAGCAATATCAGCCCATGACCTGCAAGCATCACCCCTGGTAATACCAACAACAGATGGATCCAATGCCTTATCCACTGGTCGGTCATCAGCAGCAGCCGGCTGGCCAACAGACTGCATACCCAAACCAAACTGGACAGACTCAGCAAATGAGGCAGGGCCTACCTTTGGAGGCTCCTTTACTCTAGAAACCAACTTAGAACCAGCCTGCACCGCCAAGATCGTTTTTCATTGCTCAAAGGTATGACCCACCGACTTACAAAGTGTACACTTCAAATTCCTACGACATTTCATAGAAGTATGACCAATACAAAGACAAGATTTACAGAAAATAGGCAACCACTCATATTGAACAGCATGTTCCAGCTTAAACTCCCCAGCAACAAGGAAAACTTTGTCAATCAGGACCTGTGCTAGATCAATTTCTACCAAGACCCAAGAAAAATGGCCAAATCTAGGGTGTTCAGTCTTCTTATCCACCTTAATTGGACTCCCAATGGCTGAGGAAACTTCCCATAAGACTGACGGATGCCATAAAAACCAGTTTAAACCCCTAATGCGGACCCATGTTTGAGTGAAAGAGTTCTTAGTGGAAAGGGTATGCGATAAAGGATCCCACTACTGTACCATTATATACCCAGGCTTCAAAGAAACAGGTCCAATGCTCCAGGCTTTATTCAGAAATTCCTTCGAAGGAAAAACGACATGAAACATACCTCTTCCGATGGAAATCAGACGCCAATCCGAGAACCCCCAGCTTATGGCCAAGCAATTGCGCACCTCATCAACCCTCACAGGAGCTTCGCTACGAGTTCTCGACAATCTAGAGAGCAGTGAGAACCTACATTCCTCAAGGCGATCCTCTAGAACTTTCGGATTAGCTTAAACAAAATCAATCGAACCATTCTTGGTGATCCTCTTATTTAGAGAGGCTGAATCAGATAGGGATTCAGAGAAGAACCTGTTTTGGGAAGCCAAGCCATCATTCTTCCGCATAGGGTTTAGCAAACAATCCTTCGCCGCCAAATCAATAGCATCACCTGGAGCGACCACCTTCGAGGGAGGAACGAAGACATCCTTAGGATCAAAATAGCAATCCAACAACGCCTCCATCAATCACCGAGTAGAAATCGCCGAGGAATCACCTCTCGAGAGCTCTCCCGCATTTCCCCCCCTTCATTAATTGTATTTGAATTTGATTTAGATACATATTTATAAAATTGTTGAATAAGGGAACATTTTTACCATGATTTTAAAGAGAACATATTTTTCTTCGTATCATGTCATTATTTATTTGAGATAGAATAATGGATATTTTTTACATATATTTTTATGGAACACCTAGGTGGAACCCTTGTGATCCTCTTATCTCACACCCTATGAACATCCTCACCGGTGTATATGCGTTTTTATGTATTTTTATCAAAAAATGAAATGTATTTCATTATGGGTTTGAGGATTTGGTTAAATAATTATGACTACCTAGATGGTGATATGGTGTGGGTATTACCATGTGATCATCTAGGCTTGTTGGTTTTCCTATTTTATAAGTCCTTTTTATTGAATTGTGCTTTTAAGTTGTTATTATCTTGTTCTTATTTGGTTTATATAGTCTAATTTTCATAATGGGATAAATTCTCCTACCATTGTTATATATATGTGTGTGTGTGTGTGTGGTTGTGTGTGTGTGTGTGTGTGTTGCATGAAGTTTATTCAGGATAAGAGAAATCATTTCCTGTGGTTGTTGTGTGATTCCTGGGTTTTAGTCATCAAACTATGGGGATTGATAATGCACGTCAGGCTTGTGTTATATCAGTTCTTGTACTAGTTTGAGAGGGTATTCGAAGTGGTTCATTATTTCTTTACAAGCCATTATGGGAATAATTTAACATTCATAGTTTTATTGGTATGTCCAAATATCCATTCCAACACTTAAGATCAAATGGAATTGATATTAGTTTACATTTCATTAACAAAATAGTAGAAAATAGATATGTAAAACAACAATACATTCCCACCCAGTACAAAATTTGATATTTCTCTATATAATCACTTTAAATTAATATGATTATTTATTTATATATTAAGCATTATGTGTATATTTTTCTATTTTCATGAGGTTAGGTTGATGAAAATCTCAACCATGTTTTAGATTCAATTTTCAGAGGGGGTGGTAGTATAAAAATTTTATTGTCTATTACGGTTCTAAATCTGTAAATTTTATAAATAAAAGAAATAAAAAATCAACTAAGATCATGAAGTTATGTTAAATTATATAAGTCAGTATGGAAAATATTTTTTCTCATTGGGATATGAAATTATCCAAAAAACATTACCTTCAACAATAGTATAGTATGAATTCCTATATCATTTCAATTGAGATATGTCTCTCACCACATTATACATTTTATTTTTAATCATGTTTCATTGAATAATGATTCACAATCCATCATGGAATGTTATATTTTTTTCCATGGTAGTCATGGAATATGAATTAGTAAGACTAAAAATTTAAAAAATTTGACAATCCAACTTTTTTCCATGTGTGATAATCCTTTCATATTTTTTCATTTTGATATCATGCAATTCAATTTTGATAATGAAAAATAATTCCATTAACATGGATTTTCATGACACTCAATATGTTGTGTTTGAGTCCTTAATTAAAATGATTACATTAATTTTTTTTGTGATTCAATAAAATAATAAAAACTCCACTAATATTAAATAATATTTTATTTTTAACAGTCACTATCACTACAACAAGATCCTTAACATTCTGCATTGTTTCCTATTTCAATATGTATATGGCATGAATAAACACACTTAAAACTTAGTGAATTATTTATCTTTTTATCATTTAATTAATCCAATGAAATTAGTAAATTATCTTATTTATATTCATTTTCAATATCACATTAAATTCACAATAAAAAATCTAAAAATACTAATTTTATACTCTTCTACACAATTACTATATTAGGAACATCTCCAGTATATTTTTTCCATTTAGTGATACAAATTCTCAATAGATCAATTTAATTAACTGTACTTTAGTGATTTCACCTTCATTCTTCATGTTATTATTATTTTTTATTTTCTAATTTGTGATATTCAGCATGATCTATGAAATATATATCTATATGGTTATACCATTTTTAATTCCATTATCCAGATTGAAAAGAAATAATTCCCCAATATAATGTGCACCATTATAATATGGATTTCTCATACTGATAATATTTTGTTTCATAAAATTTTTTTATCTATATAGTCATTTTTGGTGATTTCCTCAGTATTAGTGGGTAGTTATTTTAATAAATTAATTAATTATATTAATTTTAGAGAATATTTTTCATTAAAATTGATAGAAAAATATTTTAAAAAATTTAAATTTTACCCTTCAATTTTTAAAATAATATTATTGACTATAATTTTCACGTCAGTAGATTTTACATATCCTTTGGTGGAAATTTTTCACAAAATATTGAGATAATTCAACATAAAAATATAAAACCATGTGGAAATATAAATTTATCAACATTTGACTATTTTACATTTCAATAATCCTTTAATGTGACTTATTTTTATCATCATCTCTAATAAATATAATTTCACAAATATTTTTCACCATTATTATTTTTTCATTACCTTTATGATTTTATAATTAAATTTATGTAATCATCTAATTTTTTAATTGTCAATTATATTCCATAAATCTTCATAGAATGTTATGTGTTTAACAGTTTGATTTCTTTGTTGATTTTAGTGTGTTACTAAACACTTTAATCAAATACATACTTCAATAGGTGCTCCAAATATTATCTATCAGCTTATTCTTCTTCAATGATTGAAGATTCATGGTATTTTTCAAAATTAAAAAATTATTTTGTGAAATTTTCTTTGATTTCATCTTCTAATTTACTATTTATAGAGTACTATCCTTCCTCCTCTTTTCTACATACTTATTCTATTCATTTTATTATTTATATTTATATTTTAATCATATTTTATACAATCATTTTAGTTTTTAATACTTTTATTTTCATAATGTTTCCCATTTTTTTCATCACCCACAATCCCACCAATTTTATTCTTATTAGAGTTAATTGAAAAGATCCCAATGCCACAACATTTGATACACCATGTTGGGAGTTTACATTAAATTTGTTTTAGTAATTTTTTTTAAAATCCTTAATTCTCTAATATTATCTATACATTTAATCCTTATCATAGTCTCTGGAATATTTAACGTATTTTTCGTTGATTTAAAGTATTTTCATGGAAATAAAACACATTTATTCTTTTTAATATGTTTACATTTAACAGTTCATATTCAGTTTTCCCCTCTCATTTTAGGATATATGTAAGAGAACTCCCACAATTAATTATATCATATTTTCAAATTAATATGTTTGTAAAACTATTCTTTCATCTATTATATATATATATGGTCAATATAATTTAGGGGTAGAAAATTTCTATTGAGATCGTGGATTGAGGGAAGAACATCAATGTCATAGGAAAATACATTAATATAATTGAGTGAGGAAATTATAAAAATATATATTAATATATAAATGGGATGTAATGTCATTTATTTTTAATTAATAACATGATTTTAAGATTTTTAAATGAGAATTGTTTACGTTTTAAAGTGTTTTTGAAATTGATTTTGGGGGGGGATATTGAGGAGTGCTATGGAATTGTGGAAGGATTATATATGTGTTATAATGTATGTAAAATAATTTGAAGAAGTTGAACATGATTTTAACTACATAAAAATTATAAGATGGTTTTTGATATTTTTAGAGATATATAGTGATGATTTAAATAGACACATTGATCATTTAAGGAAAAATGGGATTCTAATGTTTGTACATGATAAATATAAAAGGAATGTAAATTTTTAAGAGTAATATATTTTTAATGGGATCCATGAAGATTATGAAAGTGTTAAATATATTTTCATAAGATCTGAGAAAAATTAAAAATATTCATGCATCTTTTAGAAGATTCATTTTAGAATTCATAAGGATCATTATTGAGTTAATAGAAAAAAATAGAGTAATCTTCAGGTGGTGTAAGAGTCATTCCCGACATAATAATAGTAATTTAACTTTAATGAACAATCACATAATATATAAAATTTTAAAAAAGGCATGAAAACTCACTAAAATTTGTAGGACTGACTAAAATAAATCATAATACCTTATTGAGGACAATATATGGATGACTATTTAACTTTAGGAATTTGATTAATAAACATTTGGATATTAAATTGGATGATGATATTCTTATCTTATGTTCTAAAATAATTTGATATTTAATATTCTATGATTTTAGATTTGGATTATAGAAAATTAATTGTCAATAAGATTATATATCAAATCTCAATAATTTTTTAATTATCAAATAATATTATATGGTTATTATAAACAGTTCTTAGAATTAAAGAAATTGTGATGAAATTTATTTCATCATCTGAAATTTATTAATGGGTATTTCATACCTTTCAGCTGAATATGACATGGAATAGACCTCTATGATTAGTTAAATGTGGAAGATCATATATTTTAATGTATTTAAATTATATATTTGAATGATCTAGAATTTGACCTCTCATTGATTTTCTGAGGTAACTAATTGTATAATAATAATAAATTCCCAATAAAGTTGAGAATATTTATTAAATATAATCTTCAAATAGTACTAAAATGACGATAGGGTTAATATAAAACTTTATTTAATCATTTAGTTTATTGGTGTGATGTAATACATAAAAATATTTATTATTTAGTATTCCATTATTGGGAATTTGATCAATGAATAATTAGAATATATTGGTTTTACTAATAAAAATAGAAATCATATATTTAGTCTCTATTTATATAGTCTTTATAACCCTAATAATATAATTTCCAATTTTTTTTACTTAACACTAATAAACCCTCAATTTTTAGTGATATTTTAATTATATGGAATTACTTTTATTTTAAAAAATGTCTCTAATCATTATAGAATTATCCAATATTTACTTTTAAAAACAAGATCCTTTGTTAGTATCCTAATTCTCTAATCACAAGAGGATATACCCTATAGTTCTCTAATCTAATTTTAGAGATACCCATTAGATCATATCATCTAATTAAATCAACATACTGGCAGTTTCTCTAATTATGATATTCATTTATAATTTTAAAATATTTTCAAATGCGAATTAAAAAATGTACAAGCATTAATCTTTTAGTAAAATTCACATATTATATTACCAATACCATATCCTTGATAATATAATAATCAATAGTTTGTAAATTTATAACTTCAATCAATGAAAATCCACCATATTTATATGAAAAATGTATCTTTAGTTAATTATTTAAGATCAATAATCAACTATCTATTAGAATTATGATGAATAGTAAGAAAAATTCTAGTCCCCATTTGGATTTATTGTGAGATTATGTGGATTTTTAATTTTTTTGAAAGAGTTATTTAATAGTCAAATGATTCTTATGAAATCTGGAAGGTCCTTAATAGAAGCTCAAAATGAAACTTACATTTTTTCCATTAACTATCAAATATTGATTATTAATTCCAGAATAATGATAATAAAAAAAACTAGAATATAAAAAAATACGAATATTTAATAAATTCAATCGAGTAGTTTGAAATATGCATGTGTTTTATGAAAACAATATTACTTATACAAATAATACTATTTTGTCCAATTAGTTATCTTGAACTCTATAATTATATATTTCATTAGTCGGACACCAAATTATTTTATTTTAGAACCTATAATATCCATACAATTTAATATAATTTAACAATTTTATAGAAAAATGTGACATTGAATAACTATAAATTATTACAAAAAATATTGGAAATAAATTATATCATTTATTAATTCCCATAGAAAATTTCAAATTTTTTGGGTCATCAATGTTTAAATTAGAGTTAAATTGAAAATTTTATATTTTTTGAAATGTATACGGTAGTGGAAGTCTAGGGAATCACACTTGTTATTAGAGTGGATTACATTTCATTCTTAGATTTATGTTATTGATGTTATGTTGGTATAAAATTTGAAAACCAAGGATGACCTAAAATAGTGATTTTTTAACAGTGAATGTCATATTTAGACTAATAGTGTGATGGTGTGAAATAAAGTTGTCATGGGATATGAAATCATATTATTAGAATCTCAAATTAATATGTTTGTTTACAATGATTTTATTATATTTTATTATGACTAATAACAATAATAATATGTTAGTGATATGTTAGTATATAATATTATAATAAAGATATGGTTGAAGGAAAACCTCATGGAACTCATTAATAAGGGATGATTAATTCGATATATGAGATCAGAGAATGGGGGAAGGGTTGAATCATTAATATCATTTTCTTTATACCAGATATATTAATATCAAGGATTTTTTTCTATGAATTCCTTGATCATAATTAGATATTATAACTCATCATCTTCTAAAATGAAAAAATATTATCGAACCAACACACAAAGGGACTTACATAGTATAATTATAAAATCGCAGTCGTTTACCTGGTTCATTATTCCCACCAGTACCTGGAATATATACGATAAGTATTTTTATAACAATAAAATGGATATGGGTATTTATTTTCATTTTATATATTTCATACCACACCAACACTTTTTACCACATTGTTCCCTCCCTATATTCCCCCTAAATTAATAAGCAGTACATGTAACACTTGTGATGTTTGTATTGACATTACGATGGTCCTAAATGAAATAATGGATGATTTTATCCCCATTGTAGATGTTATTCATCCAGAAAAAAATTTAATAATTGGTCTAACATTTTATCTTAATTAAAAAAAATATAACAACCAAAATTCTAGATTTTTTTTTCAATTCTAAAAACATTTTCCAAACCATTAACAATCTAGATATTCCACTCAATGCTGAACACTTCATTATTATGGTCATATTTTTCTTCCAATGAAATCCAATATTAATTCCCATGTTTCTCCCTTTATACTATGTTGCTTTAAAATTATAAATTATAATATTTCTCAATAGTTTTTTATTTTCCCTACACATTTAAATTTTTTACTTCCATCACCTGGTGAGAAATTAACCATATTTATCAATCACATATTTTAATTTTCTAATATTGTCACATGAGTTATTGGGTTCTTCAATAATATAATATATCATTTTAAGAATCCAAATAGAAAAACTATCCTCTAACACAAAATCACAATTATAAGAAACATTTTTTCCTCCTAATATTTTCTATGCACTTCAAAATAAATTATTTCATTTTAAATATATTTTACAAATATTAAATCATACTAGAAAAATTATTTATTCATTTTATTCTATATTTATATGATATTAATTCTATATGTATATTTTTCGATGGACAATGTTCATCACTTTAGTCATTTAAAAAATCCATCAACACTTGAGCTATGAAACATCTTTGTAGTGTGAAAGAATCAGTTAAACTAGAATAATTTAGGATAAAGTCTACAACATTCATATAACTTCTCAGAGTCACTAATATTTTTATCATCTAATTCGTATCATGGATAATACAATTAATTTAATGTTTTTAAGTGAATGAAAAATATTAAAATAATCTATTATTTCAATATTATGAATATTATAATTATATAAAATCCTAATTTGAAAAAGATTAATATTTGATGGGATCTGTAGTAATTCTTCCATTATCATAGGAATACAATCAATATAACAAAAATCATAAGTGGAAAATATATTATCTATTGGAAAATTATCTTCCACTTAGGTCTATTATTTTATACATAGTATGATTCATAAACATGTAGATAAACATATACATGCATAAAACATTAACATACATATAGGTGAAATTAAATACATGATGTCTAGAATATCTTATCAAAATAACTAAACAAACATGAATATAAAATTTCATACACTTATAAAAGTTTAGTTTTATATATGTTTTACCAAGAAAAATATTACTTCGTAATATAATATAATAGAAATATTTTTATACATCTAGGGAATAATTAACTATATGAAAAATTACTTTGAAATTTTTTTGCTGAAATTCCAAATGTTCATATATATTGCAATTGTGTTTAGGATATTATTAATAAATATCCTTCCTTGAGGACCATTTTAAAGAATGTCCCAAAATTTTATAGACAATATCAGTACCAATATAAACAATGGTCAGTTTTTCATTTTTATACAACATTCTCTTAATTTTAAACATTCTAGTATTTTAGTAGCATGATCCCAAAAATATTTAATAAATCACCCATCCCTTTCATGAATGAAATATGGCTGAATCCTAGAGAAAAAAAGATTAACAAGTTTCGATTATACAATTCATGTACTTTCTATGTTTGGTTTGTCCCACCAAACCACATATTCATCAATATACATTTTTTTATAAATTTAAAAATTGTATATATTGTAATTATATTATCACAAAGTGTATTAAACAACAAAAAAGATCTCTACACTATTCATATCCCAGTTTCCATTATATTAAGGAGGATAGTGATATACCCCTATATATTTTGTATCAATTTCAATATAGAACTCAGTTATCACATAGTTTCTTTTTCACCAGATCTGGTTTATATTCATCCATGAATATAATGGATCAATAATCTTCTAATGTAGATTTATTGATGTACTAATACAGGGAAAAAATTATTAGTCCCTCTGTTCGGTCTAGTCCAACTGCAATCCTAATCTTCTTCATAGAAATAAACACTTGGTTTCTCTTTCCCAATACATCATCCAATGAACACCAAAATTTAATTTCAAGTTCTTATTTAAATAATATAGTGTATCATGTTTATTTTTATTATTTTTAATGTAGAAACTCATATTCTCTCTAGGCTCACATATACAAACTTCGATCATCTAGTAGTAGACCACCCAATTTTTTTTATTTCTAATTCACCGATATTATCATTTTTTTACATGAATAAGGAACTCTATTTAATTTATTAGATTAATTAAAATATAAATTTTTTTAAATAATGTTTTAGAAAACACCTATATAAATGAATTATTATAAAATATTAATTTTTTTTTCTATCTTCACATCCTAATAGACGATCAACTATGAAAATTATTCTAATAATATTTAATCATTGTTCATAAAATTGCATTTTTTTTTCTTCTAAGATGAATAATTTTCAAACTATTCTACAAAATTATTGGGAATAATTTTCATTATCGATGTATTCTCAAAGAGTCTCTTATATTATATCTTTTCCTTGTTTTTGTCATGAGATCATTTGAAGTAAAAGAAAACACCAAGTTAAAGTCTACAATCTTCAGATAATATATCATCTTCACTCATATTCTAGTACTATCATTATAATCATGGTATAGAAATTATATATGTTATTTAATATGAAAAAAATATATTAAAAATATATATATATTTCATTATTTATAATCTAAAAATTATATAAATTCATACCTTATGTAACTTAAATAACTTGTTGGAAATGATGTTTATTTTTTCTAAATTTAAAAATTTATTTCTATCACAAATATCATATGGCTAAATCTAATAATGTATTAAAAATTACGTTACATAGGGATAAATTCTTATGTGAATAAATAAATTATGTTCTGTGTAGATTAAAATATATATTTAATGACACATATTTCCCATGTTTCATTCTTGGCTATTGTATCGATTATTTTATAGACAAGCCGGTGAGACTGCAAGAAATTCTAAGGACCAATGATAATGGAAAAATGTTCTAAATATATTAAATAGAACTATCATGTAGTTTTTCATGAAAAACTAGAATAACATCTAAATGGATTGATAGATTAAAAATGTGAGGGAACCATTGAGTTTAGAATTAATATTTTACCTTATGAGAAAATTAAAATTTTTCGATGAGGGTTGTTTTTTTAAAATGTCAACATGGGCGCATAAATGACTAAACAATTTAAATAAATTATGATTTTCCTATAATCATGGTGCAATGATTAATTAGTATTTAATTAATCCATTTTGAAGAAACTGTAGTGATATATGCATAACCCTAGTTCCATTGGAGAGATGTTGGAGGATTTATATTAGACGAACAAAAAAAATCATGGATTGATGATAGATTTAAAATAGATTCCTAGGATCTCACCAATAAACATTTCCCACCTTTTTTCATCATCAGTGACTGACCTAAATCATGGTTGGGCTGTTTTATTATTTTTATTTTTCTTCCCCATTCTCTATTCCTATATAGAACACAAATTAATAGATTAACTAATTCATCTATGGATACTTAATATTTAATGTATGGGTTTATTTTAGGGTGATGTTGGGAGAATTACATAGAATTTATTATTTATTCATTGTTATTATAATAATAATTATTTTTTATCGATAGTAAAATCGATAGTGGTTCGTTCCACTCTTACATTATTATTCTTAACCCCCCCTGACGCTGCATTCATCATAGGTGTTATTCCTTTGGTCCAAAGTGTGACGTATAAAAATGAATCGATTATTTCAGTCTAGATTAATGGAATAATGATTTCATATAATATTTCTAGGATCATCTTGACATGAAATTGCTGTGATGGTGGAAGTTGTGATGAATTAGATGAAAGTTGATTCCCAATTTCATGTTCTTTTGAGTACTTCGATGCACAATGAATAAAAACTCCAAGATCTTTTATCCAAGTAGAATTTATTGAAGAATGAATTATTCAATTTCATTGTTTCATGGATGATATGAGATCTCAAATTTGCTAAGATGGTGGTCAATGGATCTGAGACTAGAGGATTAGATGGGGCATGTGTAACCAGGTCATGGATTTTGGAAAATACCACAATACAAGACATGTAATTCTGAGATACACAACATGTGGGTCCAACTGAGAGATCTCTAGGGTTTTAAGAGGATTTTAAGTATCACACAACCTGTGACCCCTATTGTAAGGCATGTCATCTTTCCCTGGTAGTGTGTACCTTCAAATTATAGACAAATGACTGGGTGAACACCACATGAAGCACCGTGTGTACTCTCCCACACATACAAGGACTAGATGAATTACATGGTAAAATACATGTAATATTACATAGGCACACACACATGGGATAAATCTAGGTACAATCATATATGTATACTACCTGGGATTCCTATATGCTATGTACTTCTACATAGACATGGGATATTGACATGGGATTGACCTAGGTCAAGGGGCATGGAATACGAACCCAACTAAAATTCATGTACAATTTTATATATGGATTGAAGATGTTTTATTCACCAAAAAGGACATGTTTCTTCAAGGTGAGTTCCCCTTATCCTTTTTTTCATTTTTCAATGGAATTGTCTCCAACACATAATACACCGATCCCTTTTATAGTACTTCGTGGATAGAGTTGTTGGAATCCCTTTTTGAGGATTATATTGAGATATTCTATTTGTATTCATTCCCCATGTGATTTTTTTTATTTTTATAACTAATAACATTTAGGTGTCAATGCTCAACATATTTTCATCATCCTGATTGAGTTGATGTTATCTCCCCATGTCATTGTGAGTGATCATAATTTGTGTATCATATCCCTGCATATGCCATAAGTGCATTAAAAATCAAGAGAGTGTTCTCCTAGAATAATTATTTATGGGAACTTTGAGAAGGAATCCTAGGATGATATACTATTGTTTTGACATGTATTTATACTTTGTGTATTTTTTGAGTATATCTGGATAATATTTTTCGATGTGTTATAGTCATATTCCTATGTAACGATAATTGTGATTTTTTTGAATTATTTTCTAGTTTTGGGGTGTCCTAATGGGTATTCTTATACTCTACCCAACATGGTTATGCCCACACATATCATGTATTGGGCCGAAGATCGAGTATTTGATAGATTCCATGATGGACCAAGACTAGATGGTGCTTAGTGAGACCAGACAGAATGAGGTGTGTTCCAAGGATATTAAAACTATAGTCCCTTTATATTCAGTTTGAAATTTTTTATTTCTCTATGTGGTTTTATTGTATTTGGCTATTTTTACAATAAATTTATTCTTTTCATACTCTAGTCGTGGGTTTTATATGCATTCATTCAAGTTTTTTTTACATTTCTGGTTGCACCGCTACTATTAATTTTTTTGTATTTTATTATTTCATGGATTTGGATATTCTCATCGAAGATCAAAATGAGTGATGGATTTAATTTTTTTAGGTTTAGTATTTTTTTGATTTCTTTCTCATGCATAGGAACATAACGGCTAGTAGTAACTGTGTAGTCAGTCCATGGGAAAGTGAGGTTTTTCAATATTTAAAATAAATAATATTTTATGGAAATAAAATATCATTAAAATAAAATTTAATTAATTAATTTTACTGAGAATAATAACATTATAATTAGTATTATATTATTCTTATTATTATTGTTATTGAGTTTGTTATTATAATAATTATTATTTGTATTATTTTTATTTATATTTTTTATTTATAATTTTATTTGTTTTCCTAAAAAGGGTTCTCTTCCCATTTACTCTTTATCCCCCCATGAAGTGACCCCACAACACTCTTCCACCCATACGGCTACCCTAGCCTATAACTCCTCCATCACTCCACCATCGAAGGCATAAAATCATTCACCCATGAGCCCTCCCTGGCATGTTCCTCCCTCACCAGCAGTTCCCTCTATGATTGGCCCTCCCTCTAGGGTCTGTTACCCACTAGCACTGAAATCCTATTCAGTAACCAACCCTGGTAGGCCATAACCCTCTAATACAATCTACACCTCTCGAGTGGCGACACCCTCTCACCCGCCATTGAGTACCCATATGCCTTATTTTTTGGTTTACCATGATTTTATGGTGGTTATGGGGTTATGAAAAATCCTAATGGATAGGGTTTTGGTGTCATGTGATTTCATCAACATTTTATGATGATGTTTTCAGGGTTCTGAAAACCGGCCATGAAGGTGATGCACTTCAGACCATTTTATTCCTCCCACCACTATATTTGGTAAAGAATTTAAATTCAATATATTCAATTTTATTTTATTTTATGAATTTATTGGTTTTTTAGTTTTCGGTAATATTTATATTGTGTGTTGGAGCTCACTGTAGCGGTTTTGGACTGTGGGCATAGGGAGTTCGTATATGTACAAGTATACATATATAGACACACACACACACACACACACACACACTATTTCGTCATATTCCCACATTTAATAAGGAATATGTGCAATAAATCTTTTGGTATATAAATATATATGAATGTGCATGTAAGGGTGAATTGTCAGTTCGTGTAATCATCATCAAAAATTGGTATGCTTTAAGTAGGTGATTCCATTTTTTTCTTTTCTGATTCACTCCATTGATGGTTTTTTATTATTAATTAATACAAAAATCAAGTTCGCATACTTTTCGTGTATATATATATATATATGTTTTTGTGGAGTTTTTCTGTCAGAAAAAAATTATTGGATGTGTTTCTCTATTGGATTTTACCTATATTCATTATAGTGGTGTATGTGAGGTGTTTGATTAAAATGTATATTGTAATTTTTAAAAATAAATTGGCCACTTTCAATAAAATTTAGCCGTAATTATATTTGATGTCATGATTTCGATTTATAAATGGGTAGGTTCCCATTTCCTAAAACATTATGTTGAATTCCATTATTAAATGATTGAATTAAAAATTAGTTTTATATTGATGTAGTATATTCATAATATAAGAAATTTATTTGGGGTTAATAGAAATGGTTCTTCATTTATTTTTCAGTAATTATCTATGTTTCAAATGTATTCTTTTCTGGTTGATATATGATTTTTTAGGAAAAAAACGTATGGTTTTGGTATGAATTTGATGTTAATTGGATGTTTTCTTTACGTAAAAATGGTTTTGTTGTTCCAGTTGTGGTTTCATGTTGGTTTCTAATAGTGTGGTGTATTGGTTCTTTAATTTATATTTTAAATGGTTTTTCAATATTATTTTGGGTATTAAACATTTATTAGTGGCTTTTGTATCGTGATTGTAATTTCATTGGTTTGATAAGTATTAATTTTCCTAAAAATGGTATCATAATGCCTTCTTTGATACTCTAAGTGTGCCATTATATGTACCCATAAACTAATATGGCACTGTAATGTGGTTCCATTCCATAAAACATGGTCACTTAAATTTCTCTATGATTTTTAAGTAATATTTGTTACCTTGGATAATTTCTAAATGTGGGTTAAAATGAAATTTCAAATGGTATTCCCATTTGGAAAATAGATTGTGTTTATTGAATGTTTTTCTTAAGGTCTTTTTGGGAACATTCTATGATTAGGATATGTTTTTCCTTGGGTTTTAGTAATGGTTTATAATTGTATTTGGTTTTGGAAACCCTTTGAGCCCATTTGTAATTTCATGAAAAAAATGATGATTGGAATGATATAAAGTAAATTGAGTTTCTAAATAATTTAAATGTTTGACTAGAAATTCAATGTGGTTCATAAAATAGGTATGATATTTATATCATTTGAAGGCTTGGTTTGAAAATTTTATGAAGATATGTAAATATATATATATATATATATAAATATATTGTGGTAACCCATATAAAGTATTTCCCATTAAGGGTTATTGTATAGTGGATGTCGGTGTTTTTGGTAGGAAAGTGCGGTGGTGGAAGGTAAGGTGAGTCACACATGTGATGGACACCCACATATATATTTTATAAAAATCATCTGTTACTAGGATTCTTTTACGGGATAGAGTGATCGTTTCTTACCAACAACAATTAGATGGGTTGGTACCCCACAAATCGTAGATATGGAAGGTGGTATTTTCCATTGTATTTGTTAGTATAGGGATACCATTGGTTATTGACTAAGGGGATTCCCCATATGTCTGTAGGTGTTTCCAAATCGTGTATATATTGGGGTCTTCTTTGGATGCTTATTATCATCCATGGATACATTATATTTACACTTTCTTGTTTTTATTTTTATGCACATAGTTTTTCCTTGTAAACTATTATATTGATTTCTTTCCTACAAAACATGTTATAGTCTATTACATGTTTTTAGTTTAAAAATGGTATACTGTATAGGTAATGTAAAATGTCTGTGCTATTTTTTAAAAGGGAATTAAATGGATTTTTAAGTATCTAAAATGGGAAAACCCTATTTTTATAATTATATATTCAAACTAGGATTAATGTAAGGTTCTGGGGAAATAAAAATATAAGAATAATATGGATTATTATTGGTATTATTACTGAGAATATTAGTTCTCATGCCCACTTAATATTTTTAGTTTCAATTTCATCTAGTGATAGATCATTCTCTGAGTGGACATGGGTTTGAGTTGGGTGGTGACCTATGAGGTCTCATGGAGGTATACACAAAATTATTTTAATTTTGGTGTTATTTTTCATTTTAATCATCAATCATTATATATTTTCATATATATTTTTTCCCTTGAAAAATCATTGACAATGGTCAAATCATGATTTGAAACATAAATCGATATCATGTGGGGATTAGGAACGCCCTTCAGGCTAGGCTACGAACTTCCTCGGGTGACAGGTTCAGGTTCAACCTTTCATGGTTTGTGAAATTTTAATATTTGGTGTGTTTGGATATGTGTGAATATTGACATGTACATATGATATGGAATATGGTGATACTGATATGCCTACTCCCTGCTAGTCACCATCCGCTGAGCTACTGGAGGTGGTATTATAGTGTCTTGAAAATACCCCCACTGGGATATGTAATGATAGAATGATATTAAAGACTTTAGTTCTAATATAGTAATGATATTTTTTGAGATTGGTTTGGAGTAATTGAGATAACTAATTATGGTTTAGATTTCCAGATTGGGTCTCTAGTCTGGGTTTCGAAACTAACGTATAAATAAACTTGGTCTTTGAGGATATTATTTTTTACATGGTATATGAGAACACTAGTTTCATGAAAATTAATTTTATATGCATCCTATCAGTTTTTGTTTTGGTTTCAATGTCCCTTTTTAATATTCTCACTAGATATACTCTTTGATCATGAAACATCTATTTTATTTTTGGATTACTACATAATTTATACCATCTAGGATTCAGCATCATGATCACATGGATGACGTAATCTAGGATGAGGCATTGATAGAGAGAACAATTCCTAAGGTCTTATCTCTAGGTGGTGAACCAGTTATACCATCACCTATTTAGAAACATGAAGTACCCATTATACTGTAGGATGATTTGAATAGGCTAAGAGAACATCCTCTATTTCATATATAGTGTTCGTCAGGTTTGATGGAGGGAATGACCCATAAGAAGCTACAGAATGGATTGATGTAGAGACCCAAGTTTTTTATCTCGTATGGACACCCACAAATATTTCGGTGGCCCAATAAGTGAGCCTTCATCATGGATCATTAGGTAGATATTGGGGTTTAGTTATAAATTTAAGATAGAATTCCTCTACCATGTTTAGATTTTTAGAATCTCTATGGAGAGTAGTTCCCTCTAGCTTTGGTGATGGATATACTTATCCAAGAGAATCTGCAACACTAGAATGGCAGCATAGTAACCGTTATGTATTCATTCAGGTTTACTACACTCTAATGATACTCAAGGTATATGGTTCCTGACTAGTTCTCTAAGGACCAAACCTTGGGAAAGGTCTGTATAGAGACATCTGAGATGGTTTTTCTCCACTATGGATTCCTACTTATTCTGGGGTTCTTGATAAAGATTTTGTGTTTTAGATTTTCATAGCTGAGAAGATACAACTAGTGGTTAATAGTGATGGGAATACATTTTTATAGACCATAAATGTAGGGATATGATGTCATTCTCAGAGACCTGGGTGTGTGAGAAATATTAGGACGAGGTCATAGGATAGAAGATATGATGTTCAAGGATTAAAAGGTAGGTATAGTAAGGATAGAGAGAGGTGGTGATAATCATGGTATAGAGCGAGAAATCCTACATTACATTTTCCAACCTACCATTCAGTTGAAAGAGAGAATATGGATGGTCCACCATGGTAGAGAAAATCACAAGAAAATAATGGTTTGATGGGAATCAGATGTGGTAGGGGAGCTAGGAGAGTAGAATTATGTGGTATGTTTTTTAAACTTTTATCAATGCCACCCCCAGTTAGTCAACACTAGGGATAAAGAGATGGAGGAAAATGATAGAGAGAGTAGTATGCAGTCAAAGCATATGACCTAGAGAATTTTATAATGATTTGAGGTCTGATATGTGTCTTTTTTTTCAAATTTTTTGTACTAATAGACACAAATTTAATTCATTACATTTATTCCATGTACCTCAGATGAGACTTAAAGATTATTTTTTAGCACATTCCTTAATCCATGAAGTTATAGACTACTATAGCAAATGACTCAATGATCATTTAATTGCGCCGATAATGAGACATGTCTCATGGAGGAGATGTTTTTTTATTAGAATATCTACGAGCTCCATTGAGTTCATTAAACTTAATTCATGGTATGAATTACATTTCCACAGTTCACATCAAGATTGTATATTTTATATTAAGGAATCACTGTGTTAGTAGTGAATGAATCGTGTTATCCATTGTTGATGAAATTGAAACCTAGGTAGTATATCATAGACTCATAAATTTGAGGGAGCTACTGATTAATCATATGTTGGATGGCCTAACCCTTACTGCAGTTGATGTTATGAGTTTCTAGTTTTTGGAAATTGTGGAGGTCATCATGGATATCTTCAATAAGGATGTTATAGTCTTATCTTCCCTCTGAGATATAAACTCGTGCATTTCTTTACACCTCAATATGAAACCAATGTCAATGAAAATATATCATATTAATATCACATAGATTCATGATATGATGGTGATATTAGAGGATTTTTAGAGGAATGGATTTATTAGATCCATTGTTTCACCTTGAGATTCCCCAGTTTTGTTTTCCAAGAAATAATTTGGGAACATAATGTTATGTTTAGAATACTAACACCTGAATCAAGTGACCAAAAAGTAAAATTATACACTACCAAGGATCTTTGATCTTGATGATCAATAATGAAGGGTATGATGGTTCTTAGTGGTTTACCGGAGAACAAGATATCACCTGTTTCTTGTACATGAAGAGGACATAATTAAGAAGGTAATCTGATGACAATGTATTCACAATGAGAACTTTGTAATTCCCATTGGCTTAATGAACTCCCAAAATTTTTCATAGGACACATGAACCAGATATGTTATCCTTTTATAGAATACTTCATGGTAGTCTTAGTTAACTATATCCTTCTATACTCGGTACCTTGGGTGGATCATGTGATACAATTTAGAATGGTTCTGGATGAAATCTAAGGGAACCAAATTTACAGAAATATAATTAAGTGTTAGTATTGGATTCTATAACATGTTATCATTGTAGGAAGAGTGATAGTTGTCATAGATAAGGATGAGGAAGTGTTATCATGGGTTCCACCTAAGAGTGTGACATAGGATCAGAGATTCCTTGAGTTAGAAGGATAACAATGTAGATTCACAGTTGATTAATCTACGATATCAACATCCATCATAGCTTTGACTCAAATTTTGTATCATTTCATGTAGAAAAAAGAGGTGCGTGTTGGATTTTCAGAAGTTGTGGGAGAGTTTGACAAGAAATACCATCATGATATTTTTATAGGATGGTTTTCTTTATGTATTGAACTGTGATACAATAAGAAACATGCTTAGTTTTGTTCTGATACATTGAATGTAGTGATTTCCTTTGGTTCACATCAGGTGAGCCTACATGAGGATTACTACATAACCCATTATCTTGAGTTAGTTTTGGTAGTATTTGAAATAAAATATTTTGCGATAGTAACTGCAGGGATATCGGTTTATAATTTCCTTTTTTCAAAAGATTCTCAGGTATATATTATCTTAGAAGGGCCTTAACCTGATCTATATATGGTGGACAGATTTCCTCTCCTATTTTAGCTTTGAAATTGTCTATAATAATGGGATGTGGGACATGGTCACAAATTCTCTAAGAAGGAGAACTTTCTCATAGTTTTTGAAAGAGGTGTGAAAGTAGTTATCCACATTGCGATTATCCTTTGGATATAGAGGTAGATCATTTTACCTTTAGTCAATGGTTGTTACCCCTCTACTTATAGATCAATCTTGTGAGAACTATCTATATTATATCGGCTATGTGGCCCTATATACTCAAATACCAACTGGATAGGCTCTTGATTCATTTTATATTGATGGGGATAATTTCGTTCTATTCAAAAGGGGGACAATGGCACCAGTGACGTTACAATAGGAGGTTCTTAGAGAGTATCGTACACCTACTTTCAATGCACATTCACATATGAAAAAGATGTACAAGGAACTCCGATATAAATTTATGTGGCAAGGAATGATGAAACAAGTTGCTGAGATTACCTATTAGTGGATTACATTCATATAAGTAAAGGTTGAGCACCAACATCCAGTGGGTTTAGGTTAACCCTATGATGTGATAGAGTGCAAGTGGGATGGGATATCTATGGGAATGGTGATGGGATAACCATGTATGTATAAGGGACACAATTCCATGTTGGTGAACAAAGATCGACTCACCATGTCGGCCAACTTATTTGAAATTTGGGAGTAGAGTTCAGTAAAATGATAAGGATGTCTCTATGTGCATTATATATTCTGACTCCATGGAGAACCATAAATGATAGTTTTCTTCCATGATTTTCGTAGCACGTCCTTGTTGTGGAAGATATTACTGGAGGTATAAGGATCGAGTTACTCTTGAGCACAACACACCCCTCCCTAACTAATATCCAGACGGAGTGTAACATTCAATATTTAGAAGACATTCAATGATCTTACATGTTTGAATTTATCTGTAGTTAGGAGGATCACGTAATATATCAAACCAGGTACATATAAAATAATTTAATTTCATTCCATAATTCAAAATTCAAATTAATTAATAATGTATAAAAAATAAGTGAAATTAATAGAAATTATGGAATCCATACAAATAAAATATTAACATAACCTATGAATTTGTGAACAAAATTGACCAATCTCAAAATTGAAATTACTATATATTTATATCATATATTTAGTAAATAAATTATTTTAAAATTGTATATTTTTTTATTGTATTTTCTAACACATAAATTTATATTTACAATTTTGTAATTAATTTAATGATTTAGAATAAAATTTATTTTCATAAAATTTATTAAATATTTAATTTTGAATTTTCATAGGACTATCAGAAAATTTTATGAGACCAGAATCAATTTCCTGAAGTGTTAGAAAATAAGTTCTTATTTTATTATTAGTATTTTTTTAATGAATAATGATTTTAATAAAAACATATTTTATTAATATTTCCATTTAATTCATGAAATGGTGATTATTTTTTAATTCATAACGATGAAAAAAAATTTAGGGTGAATTCATGATGTTTTTCTAAAATAGTTGATATTTTGGTGAATTGTAAAATACTGTAATTTATAGTCATTAAAAAAGACATCTGTTATTGACTCATATATGATGTAAGGATAATGTAATCCCAACATCCCAAAATACAATTCAAAATTTAAGATCAATTTATTATTAAATCTCCTAATATTCATATTCTTGAGAAAATATTATAAACAAATAAAAAAAATCAAAACCACTCATCTAGTCAACTATAATAATCACCCCTCGCCACCTCTTCTCCATAGACCACAAATCCTTGAATCATTTTTTTCTAAATTCAATCCAATTATTTTCCCAAGCCTCATCCCCATTTCAAAGACATGTGGGTCTCTACAATCTTTCCAAAACAATCTCCCATAAGGAGTATGTTAAGGAGGAGAATACAACTTGTAAAATCTTCATTCTTTTTTATTTCATTTATTTTCAATTTAATTCATTTTATTTTTCTCTCTTCTCTACCCCTTATACATGTAACGCCTTGACCCCTGAATCCCACCATTGGTGCATTATTACATATCATTGGAATGATCACAAAAGATCAAGTCTCAAAAGATAGATTAGTTTAGTAGCCTTGGAAACATTAGATACATTCATAATTATTACATTACTTCATAAAGTGACAAACTACAACAACATTGTTTCCATAGAAAAAAATGAGACCCCATATACTATCCCTATTGGTCAATCATAATATACTTCTTTGCATCCTGAGAAAAATAATACATAGAAAGGGGAGAGCTCAGATACTCAGTAAGGATAACAATATTGAGGAAACTTTCATAAATAGACATAATGATTTAAGGCAATGTATAACTAAAACAAAAGACTTTTAAACATGAATTTTAGCCTAATATGGAATAAATAAAAGGAAATAATTCCATTTACTTATTCACATTGATATTCTACTAGTTGAATAATCACATCCAATATCAATAACCACTTTTATAATGATTTAATGCATAATTCTAGACTATCATAACCACATAGTCATGGCCTTATGCCAAGACTACAACTAAAATTTTTTCAAGTCCTTGTGAAAGACACTAGTTTGTCTCATGAGTCATACCGATGCATCGATGAGCTATAGTGGGCTCCACCCATCACATACTAAGTAGAATTCATTCCTCATATGAAAAGTTTGAAACATAACATAATCATTTGTATGATAACTAGCATACGAAATGTCATTACTTTAACCACAAACCATGAATGGTATAAAAATTTCACATCTATAGTCAAACATAACTCATTCGATAAAATATGTAATATTGTATTATATCTAAGTAACCTCAATCGAGAATAATGGATGATATTGACATTGATGAAAATAATCATGAAAACTATTAAAGAGAAATATCCCCCTTTTTCTTGAAATCATTTTAAAGTCACATTATTTGTCAAGAATCCATTTAAAAGTAGATTTTTAAATCATAGTGTCCCATACCACATTGAAACATTTAAAAAGAATTTTTATTTTAAAACATTAATGAACATATAAGTAAATTCTTAAAACCATTTTTAAAACATGGACATTAATGTGCGAATTTAGAATAATATATCTGTAAAACATTTAAAATGGTATTTTAGTTAGAGTTTATAAACAAAAGAGATACACTTGAATACAAATAATTGAGGTAATAAAAACTTTTTAATATCATGAGAATATAGTGATTCTTTATTTACTATGTCAAAGTACATTATATACACTATATAAAAGTGATTTGGTGTATAACTACAAAGAAGTATCAATGGAATGTAAATTGAGATGAAATATCTTATAAAGAATGTATCCTTAGGTTAATGATAAATCAACAAAATAATTATGTGTGAAAAATATAAATACACTCAATCTGATTGGATATTCAGATTCAATTATTCAGAGGAAATTCACACGTATTCTTGTAAAAACAACATTATGAATTAGATATTTAACTCAACAAATGAAGATTGAGATAAAATTACTCTTATCATGTTCATATCGATGACATGATAATTTATCAAGAGAGTGATTATGTGTATCAAAATTATATCCTTAGAAAGGGGAGTTTAAATAATGACATAAGAAAATGAATAGCGATTCCACACATAATCATGGAGTAAAATAATCAATGAAGTATGAGTAAATCTGAATGAGTGGAAATTCAAATTTAAAATTCCCTTATCGATTTGGTAACATAAGAAAAAAACACCAATGGAAGAAGGATAAAATTATGAGTTAAATATCCATAAATTAAATTATATTACACAATGAATACAATCATGGGCAATACACACGCCACCTGTAATAAATATGGTGAACAATGGAAATCTCATGGAATTAAAAGTGAGATAAGAAACCCCTTACATTGACCTTTTTCCTTGGTCGAGAGTAGGTTAACCTTATATATAATGGTGAAATAATTGTTAGTTATTATACAATAATTATATACATTAATATGATATCATATATTATCTTTTATCATTGATTTGTTAATAATATCATAGTATTATCGTCGTTTCGGGTGTTAACGGATCCGTTTTCCTTTATATTCATTGTTATGTGAGAAATATTTGTTATGGATAGGATGTATATTATTAATTTCCTTAATTATATCATGAACCTAAATATTATTTTTTATCATCAAATGTAATTTAGTCTTGAATTGATACGATGGGGAATGAATCTCATCGAGTGCGTGGAGACGGTAATCCATACGTACGCACGAGCGACGATATCATTTTTTTATATTAAAATAATGTCTAATTGGATATTATATTATATATAATGAATCATTATCATTTTATATTTATTATTTACAAGAATTACACGTCATTATTATACACATCCCAATAATAATGTATTGAATAACAATTACACCACGACGTGGAGGCGGTAATCTGTACGTACACACGTATGGTGACATGTCATTCAAAGGATGGATTGAATAATGAATATTGAGGTAATATAATTATAATAACATCAAAGTATATAGAAGATAATGGAATTATTATTTTAGAATGGAAATAACATAGAAAAAATAAGTGGAAGAAGAAAAGAACATGAAAGAGGGTGGTGAAATTATTACCTCTTCTTCAGGTTCTTCCTTTTGATTTGATCAAAAGAGATCCATAAGATGGATTTCTGACCAAAGGAGGCCCTCTAGGATGATGCGAAGAAAGTTGAGAGGATATTTGGGCAGAGTTTGGTCGAGCCAAAAGGCTTTGAAGGTGTGATTTACAGAGAAGGGGGAGTCCCCTTTAATAAGAGGGGTGAGGGGCACCTTAGGAAAAGCTAGATATATTATTTTATAATAAAATCATTTTCGGTTTCTAATGGCACCAATGTAGATTATTTAATGTCTAAGGTGGGTATGGGTCGTAAACCACTCAACCAATAGGTTTTAGACAGGTTTGGGTCACTATATTAACCTTAAATATTAGATTTAACTCTTAGTTAAATAGTTTGACATTTACCATGTCTCTTTGTATTTTTATATTATATGGTTAATAAACTTACTATATTCTTCCAAGAATACCCAAAGTTGTTAATTAATGATACACCTATCATTATATAAATCCATTGTAGAAAATTATATTTTTAGGAATATAATATCAATAAATAATATAAAATTATGTTTAAAAACTCTTTCATGTCAATTTTGACACTATTTGGTATTTTGTTTTTTCTAAATTCATAAAAACATTATTAATACAAAAAAAATTCATCTAACCAACCATAGTAAGTCATATTAACCTATAAAATTAGTGTAATTAATAAAAAGTCTCAAATTATATTTATTTTGATATTTATAATATCTATTATATTAAAATTTCATTTATTAGTTAATTACTGCATCACCATTGTGTCACAAATAAATTAAATTATATAATGTCTAAAAATTATGAATAAAATACTATTATTTAAGAAATATTTTTAGATTTCTAATTAATATTTACAATATAATTTATCTTATGTATAACCCTATATTAGAAATGTTTTATTTATTAAACAATGATTTTAACTCTTTTAACACTTCTTTGAATTAAATAATAATAAATGTCCTAATCTAATCCATGTGAACCAAAGTGGTTCATATTTTATTCATAAGGTTGTTTTTGGTCAAATTATATTATCCAATAGAATTAGGACATGTGTTAGGGAAATAAAAATATCATTTTTACCCATAATTACCCTATTTACTTTTAACTGTGGTAAATACAAGTAAAAAGTTACTATTCACCTAAAATTATTTTTATCTTATTGAACCAAATTTCGCTCCTTGATATTAAATGTGTCTCTTGGATTTTCAAAATTCCACTCACAAAAGTGGTAAAATTATGTTTTAGGTGAATTTTCAAATTCTCCTAGGAGATGGCTAAAAGACGGTAATAAGTTTAATAAAATTTTTATATGTCTAAAATTTTTATAAAATGACATCATTGAATTGAATTGAACATATATAGGTATTATGTGTCTATTTTTACCTAAAATATATTTAATTAAAATAAGAATTTATTTAAATAAAAATTCAGTTTTAAACTACAACTTAGTGTTTTTCACTATTCATCAAAAATTGAATGTTTTTAGAAAAATAAAAAAAATCATCATATGCTAATTTCGATATTCCGAATCAAAAAATGAAATCCATTTTGAATGTTATAATTTATAAAATTAAAAAAATATGGTATTACTATTCATAACGGCTAGATTTATTGGTTGTGGTATGAGTTAGAACTCGAAGTTGTGTACAACAGACACTACAGTATTATTCGAAGAGAAGCGTTCCATGAAATCATGGGGTGTTACATTCCTCACTCATTCAATAAATTGCATCCTCGCTATTTTGAAAATTGGGCTTCAGAATATAATGGAATGTCTCACATCCTTAAAAAAGTCAATAAAACTATAACTTTGAAACAAAGAATGAGAAGTACAAAGGTCACCCAAGATAACCCAAACTAGGATTCCATGTAGGAAAACATGGATATGGAAGATAAACAAAGTGTCATGTTCTGATGGAGAGGGATATAAAACATGATCAGGAGAAAGCTAACAACAAGAAAACCATAAACTTGGGATGGGACAAATGGTCATTAGACTCCCAATAAGAAAAGTAAACGGACAACATTTTTTTAAGTTACATTTCATAAAGATGAGGAAGTCATTTATGATATTGAATAAGAACATAAAGTGATATACTTACTTTTTAAGTAGTGTTTCATTCTCTAATATATTTATTTAACTAAATCATTTTTTAAACGACGGGTATTCAAGAAGGCTTCATCACACTGGAAGACCTATAATAAGCTTCTAGAGAATTACATGATCCGCAAAGGATAAACTATATATTTACCTTGTCTTAAGAGATTAATGAAAACCAAAATGGTTCGTAGAATATTTGATGATCCTCCAAAAAGATATTCCTTTAAAGAAAGAAACACTAATCTTAATTTCTAAAATTTAACCAATAATACTCCAAAGTTAAAAAAATACCATTCAATAAACAATTGTCCTTAAAATCCACTAATATAATCCAAACTAACATTGAAACCCAAAACGTAGAATAATTTCGTTATGTAGTCTTCCACGTTAAATTGTATCTCCAAATGAAATCAACTACTCTTAAAGTCAAATACTTAAAAGGAAATAACCTAATCACATATTCTCTATTATAGGTTAATCATTTCCATAAATAACCCAAATCACTATAAATCCACAATAAAAACATAGATAAAAATCCACCATTACTCCTCAAATGAAACCCCAAAGTATTCTATTTTCCTCAGGCATATAGTGTTCCAAACAAAGAGAATGTCTTCCAAAATAACATTTATCACTTAATCACCAAATCATTTTACTATACTAAGGGTATTAACACAATGACAATAAAAGGCATTTAGCGGCGGTTTGGTTCCAGGTTTCGCGGCGGTTTAAACTACTGCTATATAGATTGGCGTCAGTTTTGAAAAACTGCCACGAAATCGTGCGTCGGGGCACTATTTGCAGTGGTTTTTTATTTTTTTATTTTTTTTATTATTTTTTTATTATTATTTTTTCTTATTTTTTTTTGTTTTTATTGTTTTTTTATTTTTTTATTTTCTTTATTGTTTTTTATTGTTTTTATTATTTTATTTATTTTATTTATTTTATTTATTTATCTATTTATTTTATTTATTTTATTTATTTATTTATTTTATTTATTTTATTTATTTCGTATTTATTTTATTTATTTATTTCTTTTTATTTTATTTTATATATTTTTTAATTATTTTTTTCTTATTTATTTTTTTTATTTCGTATTTATTTTATTTATTTCGTATTTATTTTATTTATTTTGAATTTATTTTATTTATTTCATATTTATTTTATTTATTTATTTATTTATTTATTATTATTTTTTTTATTTCGTATTTTATTTATTTATTTCGTATTACTTTATTTATCCATGCATGCACATCCCATGAACATGCACATGCACATTAACATGCACATGCCCATGCTCATGCCCATGCAATATAAAAAATATTCCGTTTGGTGAGATTTGAACCCCTAACCTCTTGCTATTTTTCCAAAGGCATTACAACTCCAGCAAGCTCTTCATGTGTTTAATAAACAAAATTTAATATACATATATATATATTAATTGAGAGAACAAATAATACATAAATAGTAGATATAATCTCAATAATATATAATATATAATATATAATATATAATAATAAATAAGACATAATTAATAATTATAAATAAATGATAAATAATAAATAAATAATAAATAATTATAAATAATTAATAATTAATAATTAATAATTAATAAATAATAAATAATAAATAATAAATAATAAATAATAAATAATAAATAATAAATAATAAAAAAGAAATATTAAATAAGAAATAAGAAATAAGAAATAAGAAATAAGAAATAAGAAATAATAAATAATAAATAATAAATGATAAACAATAGATAATAAAAATAGATAATTATAAATAAATAATAATAAATAATAATAATAAATAATAAATAATAAATAATAAATAATAAATAATAAATAAATAACAATTAATAATAAACAATAAGTAATAGATAATACATAATAAATAATAAAGAATAAAGAATAAATAATAAATAATAAATAATAAATAATAAATAAATAACAATAAAAAATAAACAATAAACAATAAACAATAAATTATAAATTATAATAAATAATAATAAATAATAATAAATAAATAATAAAGAATAAATATCAAATATTAAATAATAAATAATAAATAATAAGAAATAAAATAAGAAATAAAAAACAATAAATAATAATAAATATTATATATTAAATAATAATAAATAATAAATAATAACAATATATACTACTAAATATTAAATATTAAATATTAAATATTAAATAATAATAACTAATAAATAATAATAATTAATATATAATAATAAACAATTAATAATTAATAATTAATAAATAATAAATAATAAATAATAATTAATAAATAATAAAGAATAAAGAATGTAGGATAAACAATATGTAATTAATAATATATAATATATAATATCTAATATCTAATATATAATATATAATATATAATATATAATAATCTATAATAATAAATAATAATAAATATTAATAAAAAACAATAAATAATAAATATGAAATAAAAAAATATTTCATTATAAATAACACATAATAAATAAAATATTATTATTAATAAACAATAAATAAATATAAATAGTAAATAATAAATAATTATTAATTATTAATTAATAATAATAATTATTATTAATTAATAATAATAATAAATAATAATAAATATTTAATAATTAATAATTAATAATTAATAATTAATAATTAATAATTAATAATTAATAATTAATAAATAAATATAAATATAAATAATAAATAATAAATAATAAATAATAAATAATAAATAAATAGTGATAATAAATAGAAATAATAAATAATAAATAATAAATAAATATAAACAATAAATATTCAATATTCAATATTCAATATTCAATATTCAATATTAAATATATAAAAATAATAATTAATAAATAAATATAAATAATAAATAATCAATAAATATAAATAATAAATAATAAATAAATAAAAATAATAAATAATAAATAATAAATAATAAATAGTAAATAATAAATAATAAATATATATATATATATATATATATAATATAATATATAATATATAATATGTAATATATAATATATAATATATAATATATAATATATAATAAATAGTATATATATATAAATAATAAATAATAAATAAATAATAAATAATATATAATATATAATAAATAACTTTAAATAATAAATAATAAATAAATATAAATAATAAATAACCAGTAACAAATAATAGATAATAAATAAAATAAAGTATATGATAAATAATAAATAATAAATAATAAATAATAAATAATAAATAATAAATAATAAATAATAAATAATAAATAATAAATGAGACCCATGAAAAAGTATGAAAAGACGTGATAAGGGATGGAAAATCATGAAAACGCATGAAAACAGATGGAGAAGCATGAAGAATGAAGCGTTAGAAATAATGAGAACGCATGATAACTCATGATAACTCCGGAAAACCCCTTAAGAATTCAACATAATCATCATAATAACCCAAAAAACCATTGATAAATATAACAAGTCATGGAAACCCAAATAAACAGTGATAAATTGAGCAACCATTAAAACCAGTCAAAACGGTCATAAAGTGACATAAACATTGGACAAACATTAACAGAGATAACTTATGATCCGAGTGTCCATTTCAGATCTGCGACCTATCAAATCAATGATCCTGAAATGATCTTCAACCTGATAGGTTAAAGTGTCCGAATGGACATGCGGATCGGAAGTTACGACCATTAAAAAAACTGATGGGGAACGGGTGCTTGAAATTAGGCATCGAAAAACATAACAAACCCGATACCCACTAAAAGGCCATAACTTATGATCTAGAAGTGGATGTGGGCGCCACGACCAGTAAAACTGAAGCTCATGGAACTACCTATAATCTGGCAGGTGGAGGAGTCTGAACTGACATGCGGATCAAAAGTTAGGTATATTTGAAGACAAGTTCGACGAGACACCGGTGACAGAAATGGGGTTTCGGAGGATTTCTGAGGTCTTTTGGGGTCTAAAAACATGCAAGAATCTTTCTTGGGTGCAATTAGTGCGTAGATCTCTTCGCTAGCTTCGATTTGATACGTGGTAGAGCCCAAACGGACACCCGGAAGGAATGTTATGTTCGTTTGAAGTTTGAGAACTTTTTTGAACTTTCTTATAACACTCATATCATCTGAACCTTAGACCGTCTCATGGTTTTGATTATACGTGCCTCTAGATCTCTTCATGAGCATCGATTTGACTGGCCATGGCGTTCTAAAGGACACTCAGATCAAACATTATGGTCGTTTTAGTGATTTTGGGGTTTCTTGTGTTTTTTTATTTTTTTGTTTTCATTTCGCGGTGGTTTTACCCAAACCCACCGCGAATACTCAAAAAAAATAAAAAAAAATAAAAAAAATTAAGGAAATTCGCGGTGGTTTTTAAACCGCCGCGAAATGGCGGCCCGAAACACGTTTAGCGGCGGTATTTAAAACTACCGCGAAAAAACAGCCGCTAAACGTCCATTTTTCTGTAGTGTAATTTGATAATATATAAGATCTCAAATAAACTTATTATTGATCAATAAAATCAGTTAACTATAAATAATTAGTCACAGTAAACAGGGATTTCACTTAGTCCAGTGGTAGGCGATAAATCTGAGTCGCACTCTAGTTGTGGGTTGGATTCCCACAGCATTGTCTGACGTGATGGGTTGTCACACGGTCTGTGTGTTGTTCTTTTTCAAAAACAATATTTTATAACATTACCAAATTGAGATAAATTCCTCAAAATAACCATAACATAATGTAACCACAAATGTTATCTCATACCTTTCATTTTCATTAAAAAATATAATAACTTGTAATTACCTCAAATTCAAGGATCATATAAAACCAAATGGATATTAATAACTATATCCACAAGAGAAGAGATAATTCTTCCTCAAATATCATTTTCACATGATAAATTCCAGGTTTACACATATAAGAGAAAATTCATCCAAAGTAATCTCATCAACAAAGAGCATTAATACCTTTAAACATTTTTCAATCCATTTATTTCCACATAGGTTCTTCCTTGACAAAGAGGTCATCCTGTAGAATAGGGAATTGACTTGGGTGATGCCATGGTCCCTTACATTTACGAAAAATGACCGTAATTGGAATCTTAAGATCTTATTTATATTCATCCATTATACTATTCATTTTTCTTCTGCAATTTATTACATTATGCCCCTATTTCCCACACATAAATAATTTCTCTGTTCCTTTGAGACACTGTCCTTAGTGTCTCCTTCCACATTTCTGGCAAGATGGAAATTGAGCATTCTTCTCACCATGGTCTCCATAGTTGGAGCTCTTATCATTCACTGTCGTTCTCTTCTTTGTTGAGTCCGAGAGTTGGTTAATATATATGTTATTGATCATATTTTTGGAAAACTGATTCATCATGAAGACAATATCTTTTATGCCTATCCACATTCCATTTCGTTTCTCATTTCCACCATTGTTCCCACCTTTTACATCATTCCCAAAGTTACTATGACATCCATGGAATCTAGCCATTGACTAAAACCAGAAATCATTGTGTGAGTAATAGTACTCATAAAATCATTTAGAGAATATAATGACTCTATATTTTCAATTTGAAACACCTTAAAATTAACCAAGGACGTTTATTCTCATCTTATATTAAAATAATTAAAATATCTTTGTAATGAAAATTTAAATTATCCTAAGAATATCCCCCAGGAGTGTCGTAACCAAGACTGCAGCAAAGCCCGTTGTCGTGCACCAGTTCTCGTTCAAGTCTAGCTCAAAGTGGTGTTTTCAGGATTTACCCCTAGGTACATCTGTGTCAGAGTCACCTCTACCTGCTCATATCCAGACATGGATGTATTTATTGTAAAACTCACAAAATCAATATAAAACCAAAATTTTAGAATGATCCTCTATATTAATCCTCATGGTCTATCTTAGGGCTATGTGCTATTATCTAGGTTTATCAAAATCTAGTTTCCATGTTATGTAATAAACATCCTCTAATTCCAACTGTAACACCCTTACCCCAGAAGCCCAGAGTCGGTGCATTATTATGTATCATTGGAATGATAAAAAAAGATCAAGTCTCGAATGACCGATTAGTTTAGTAGCCTTAGAAACAATAGATACATTCATAAGTCTTACATTACATCATAAAGTGAAAAACTACAAGAACATTGTTTCCATAGACAACACTACGATCCTCTAGACTATCATTGTATGTCAATCATAATATACTTCTTTGCATCCTATGAAAAATAAAACATATAAAGGGGTGTGCTCAAACGCTCGGTAAGGATAACACTATTGCGGAAACATTCATAAATAGATATAAACATTTAAGGGACTGTATAACTGAAACAAAATCCTTTTAAACATGAATTTTAGCATAATATGGAAAAAATAAAATAAAATAATTCCATTTACTTATTCACATGGATATTCTATGTGTCGAATAATCACATGCAATATCAATAACCACTTTCATAATAATGGAATGCATAATGCAAGACTATCATAACCACATAGTCAACGCCTTGTGCCAAGACTACAAATAAGATTTTGTCATGGCCTTTTTCCAAGACACTAGTTTGTCTCATGAGAACTACCGATGCATCAAGGAGCTATAGAGGGCTCCACCCGCCACATACTAAGTCCAATGAATTCCTCATATTAAAATTTTCAAACATAACATTAACATTCGTATTATAACTAGCATAAGAAATGTCAATACATTAACCATAAACCATGAATGGTATAAAAATTTCACATCCACAGTAAAACAAAACACATTCGATACAATATAGAAGATTTTATTGTATCTGATTAACCTAAATGGATAATAATGAAGGATATTGATATAGATGAAAATATTCATCAATACTATTAGCGAGAAATATCCCCCTTTTTCTTGAAATCATTTAAAAGGCACACTATTTTTCAAGAAGATATTTAAAAGTAGATTTTTGAATCAAAGTGTCCCATACCGCTTTGAAACTTGTAAAAGGAATTTTAAATTTAAAACATTAAAGTCCGTATAAGAAAATTCATAAAACCATTTTTAAAACATGGACATTAATGAGAAAGATTTAGAACAATAAATATTTAAGACATTTAAAATTATATTTTAGTTAGAGTTCCTTAACAAAAGAGAGACACTAGAATATAAATTATTGAGGTAATCAAAACATTTTAATATAATAAGAATAAAGGGATTCATGATATACTATGTCAAATTACATTATATACAACACATAAAAGTGATTTGGTGTATAACAACAAAAGAAGTCTCAATGGAATGTAAATTGAGATGAAATCTCATATAAAGACTGTATCCTTAGGTTAAGGATAAATCAACCAAATAATTATGTGTGACAAATATAAATACACTCAATATTATTGGATATTCAGAGTAAATCATTTATATTACCTTCACACTTATTCTCGTAAAAACAACACCAATGAATAAGATATTTAACTCAACAAATGAAGATTGAGTTAAAATTACTCTTATCATGTTCATATAGATTACTTCAGAATTTATTAATGGTGTGATTATGTGAATAGAAAGTATATCCATAGAAATGGGAGTGTAAATTATGATATAAGAAAATGAATTGTGATTCCACACATAATCTTGGAGTAAAATAATCAATGAAGTATGTGTAAATTCGAATGAGGGGAAATTGAAAGTTCAAATGACCTTATCAATTTGGTATGTTATGAAACATTCACCCATGAAATAAGGATCATAAAATTATGATGTAAATATTCATATATTAATTTATATTACACAATTAATACAATCATGGGTAGTACACACACCACATGCAATAAATAAGTGGTGAACAATAGAAATTTCACTGAATTAAAAGTGAGATAAGATACCCCTTACTTTGTTCATTTTACTTGATCAAGGGTAGGTTATACTTTTTTATAATGGTTAAATAGTTGTTATTTAATTATAAATGTTTCATATACATTAATATGATATCAAATATGATCTTTTAACATTGATTTTTTAATAATATCATAGTATTATTGTCGTTTCGTGTGTTAACAGATTCATTTTCCAATATTTTCTTCATTATGTGCGCCATATTTGTTATGAATGGGATGTATCTTATTCATATCCATAATTATATCATGAATCTAAACATTATTTTTAATCATCATATGAAATTTATTCTTGAATGGATACGATGGGAAATGAATCTCATTGCGTTCGTGGAGACGGTAATCCGTACGTACGCACGGTCGACAATATCATTCTTTTGATATTAAAATAATATATAATTGTATAGTATTTTATATATACATAATAATTATAATTTTTTATTTATTATTTACATTAATAACACATCACTATAATATCCATCGTAATAATAATGTATTGAATAACAATTACACCACAACGTGGAGACGGTAATCCGTACATACAGACGTATGGTGACATGTCATTAAATGGATGGATAGAATAATGTATACTGATGTAACATATTTATAATAACATCATAGTATATTGAATATACTTGAGTTATTATTTTAGAATGGAAATAACAAAGAAAGAAGAAGTTGAAGAAGAAAAGAACTTGCAAGAGGCTGGTGAAATTATTACCTCTTCTTGAGGTTCTTCCTTTTGATTTGATCAAAATGGATCCTTAATATGGATTTATGACCACAGGGGGGCATCTAGGATGAATTTAGGAAAGTTCAGAGGATATTTGGGAATTGGGTTTTTTAGAAAAAAGGATTTAATGGTGTGAATTAGAGAGAAGGGGAAGTGCCCTTTTATAAGAGCGGTGAGGGGCACCTTAGGAAAAGCTAGAAATAAGATTTTATAATAAAATCTTTTTCGGTTTATAATAGCTCCAAAGTGGATTATTTAAAATTTATGGTCAGTAGGGGTCGAAAAACACTCAACCAATAGGTTTTAGAAAGGTTTGGGTCACTATATTAACATTAAATTTTAGATTTAACTCTTAGTTAAATAGTATGACATTTACCATGTCTCTTTGTATTTATATATTATATGGTTAATAAACATACTATATACTTCCACGAGAACACCAAGTGGTTCATTAATGATACAGCAATGATTATATAAGTCATTTGGTTTAACCGTAGTTTTTTATGAATATAATATCAATTAATAATATAATATTTATTTTAAAAACTATTTTATGTTAATTTGGACACTATTTGGTATTTTGTTTTTTATAAATTCATAATAGCATAAATACATCTAAAACACTTCTTCTAACCAACCCTAATATGTCATATTAACCAATAAAATTAGATTAATTAATAAAAATTCTCAAATTAAATTTATTTGGATATTTATGACATCAATTATTTTAATATTTCATTAATTAGGTAATTAGTGCATCACCATTGTGTCACAAATAAATTAAATTATATAAAGTCTAAAAATTATAAATAAAATTCCATTATGTAGGAAATAATTTTATCTTTCTAAATCATATTTACAGTCGAATTTATCTTATGTATAACCCTATATTAAAAATGTTTTAGTTTTCAACCATTGATTTTAACTCTTTTAACTCTTCTTTGAATTAAATAATAATAAATGTCCTAATCTAATCCAAGTGAACCAAAGAGGTTCATATATTATTCCTAAGGTAGTTTTTTGTCGAATTATACTTATCCAATAGTATTAGGACATGATTTAGGGTAATAATAATATCATTTTTACCCTTAATTGCCGTATTTACTTTTAACCGTGGGAAATAAAAATAAAAAGTTACTATTAACCAGAAATTATTTTTATCTTATTGAACCACATTTTACTCCATGATATTAACTGTGTATCTCAGATTTTCTATATTCCACTCACATAAGTGGTAAAATTATGATTTATGTGAATTTGCAAAGTCTCCTAGGAGATGTGTAAAAGACGGTGAAAAGTTCAATAAAATTTTTATATGTCAAAAATTATTATAAACTGCCTCCAATGAATTGAATTGAACTTATATAGGTATTAATTATTTATTTTGATCTCAAATAAATTTAAATAAAATAAATAATTATTTAAAAAATCTGTTTTAACCATTGACTCAGAGTTTTTCATTATTCATGAAAAATTGAAATTTTTCAGAAAAATAAAAAAAAATCACCCTCAGCTAATTTTGATATTCTGAATTCAAAAATGAAGTCCATTTTAAAAGATAAAATTTAAGTAATTTCAAAAATTAGGTATTACTATCCATAATGGTAAGTTTGATTAGTTGTGGTGTGTGTTAGAACTCAAAGTTGCGTACAACACACGCTATTGTATTATTTGAAGAGAAGCGTACCGTGGAAATTTGGGGTGTTACAATACTAGTTTTATTATAACTCATGTATCATTTATATAATTTAATTAAATCATTTTAATGAGAAAATTAATGGCCAAACTCATGCCCCTCTAACTTTTATTCTAAAAATGAGAACATCGACTTTGATGTGTTGATTTACCACCATCATGGTTGATAGAATTCCAAGTTGATTAATCACCATCAAGTCTAGTCATAAAACCATTATTATGGTAAAATAATTTTTTATTATTCCTATTTAAGTCATATAATATCATGGATTCATTATAAAAAAATATATTAAATAAAATTATTTATTTTCATAGTGGTCATAAAAATGCCAAAATAAATTAAATCATTTCCAGTGATGTTTTATCTAAACAGTCACCCGTATATCAGAAACCAAAATGATATATGGTATTATTTAAAATAATATAAACATATTAATACATTTTCATTCCACTTCTACAGTTTTTCATCAATTCCAAAAGTAAATCCATAATGATCCAACTCTGGAAAACATGAAATAAATGCACCTAAAACATTGATAATAACAACATATTATTAATATATTGGTGGAAATATGTTATAAGAATATAATATAAAATATTATTAATATTAATATGGTTTATTAATATACTAATAACCTTATTTCAACAACTATAAAAGAGGTCTTAATTCCATTTAAGTTAGTCTAACTTGAGATTGGGGACTTTTCTCTAAAACTAATATTTTGAATATCTATTTTTAAAAAATTCAAAAGTAAGGCTTCAATGAAATTATTAATATTATATTATTATGTAATGGTTCATGAGATTTTTTATAGTTAATGGTGTGACCTTTAATTACCTCTAATTCATTTGATTTGTTTATGTTGGAGGTTGACCGTATGATTACTCCCAGTGTAACTGTGATGGTTACAACAAAAGGTGGTCGTGAGGCTTACATTGTAAGGTAACTGTGACTATAACATTGTAAGGTTTATGTGAGGGTTACAAATCATATTTTTTCTATTATGGTTACAATATTATTATTATTTTATTTTCCCATGTTAGCTTTACAATTTTATTTATTCTATTTACATATGATGGAAATATCTTGGTTTCATAAATAAGTATATAATATTTTCAATATGAGAAGTATGCTAATTTGAAAATGATTTTATATGTTTATATGTATTCATTAGCTGATGGTTTCCATATCTATTTTTATTTCAATTATTGATATTGTTGTGCGCATCCTATATTTTAAAATATTTTTCACAGGGTTTAAGAATGGGTAAGAGAAAACAACAAGCCAAGATGAGTATTGTAAAGAATTTTCATTTAAATAATTCACAAATTATTAAAATATTTTGATTAATGGATTAAATGGATACAATATTAATAGATTACACTTTAATGCTTGTAGGTTTATTTTTTGGAATTATGTTTTAATTTTCTAAAACATTAAATGGAAAACATCATTCAGAATGTAAGAAAGTGAATTTTGAAAGAATTTAACGGTTTATATAATGTGTAATGTATAGTCATAATAGTTGGTATCAAATCATGTTTTATATAACATTAGGGGTAAATATGATGTTAAAAAATATAATAAATAATTATTAAATTATGGTTCATATTAAATGGATTAGAATTTTTGGATAACCATGTTTCTTCATCTAAAATACTTTTGTTCGTAATGGATTTCCACCAATGAAACTCAAATGAAAATGAAGTAAGGCACATTGATATTGATATAATTCCAAATCCACAACCTAGATTAGTGGGAATTAAGACCGAGAAGTTTGTGATAATAATGGATTAGTGGAACAATTCTATTAATGGTTGTGTAGTCTATGTAAAAGAACAAATAAGGCTACCACAATTGACAATGATTATTGTAGAACATTTATTGAGGAAACACCAAGATACTTTTAGTGGTTTTTATCAGCATGTGGAGGATGATGGGTTGAATAAATTACTTTAATATAGATTTAATGTCTTGGGATTTCAAAATAATAAAATGTATAGTCATCAAATTTATCATTTTTATGGTGAATACGGCCAGTGGAGGTCAGTAGTAATGAATATCAGGGATAACAAGGATATTTATGCCTTCGAATATGATGAATTTAAGATTCATTTCCTCACACAATATTTTACATATGTGTTTTGAAATAGGATATAAATGGAATTCCATGAATTAAAACAAAATAAGGGGGATTCTATAGAAATTTTGGAAGAAAACATCACTAGTTTTGAATGTTATGCAAAAAAAATTATTCGGGACCTTGACATTAAAATCCATAATTTTTTCTATGGATTGAAGAAATGAAACCTAAGGTATTTACCTTCTTGAGAATTTCAATTTTAATAAAATATTTTTCGATGTGGATAGAGGGTACAAAAGCATTTATCTAATGATCATTAGCACTTTGAAAAGAAAAATATAGAGGAAGAGTTCTATGTTAAAAGTAATGGGTAAAAATCATCAAAATAAATATGAAGGTATGAAATTCTAATTACCAGTTGTTTAGAAGTGTGGTAAAAAGTACCCTTGCAAATAAATTAATAAATCTGAGAAATTTTATTGATGTGGTATGTTTGGAAATATGGCCTTTAATTTCACTAACAATGAACATAAGAACTATTTTTATAAGAGAACTATAATGTGATTGTAATTTATTAGTGTGTGGAATTATTCTAATACATTACGAAATAATGTTATAAATGATGGTAAAACAATATTATAAGAATGAAAGAGAAATGAAATCCTTTTTTACTACGTTACAAAATGTTTGTCCATCCAATGAATTGTTATTAGCTACCATTTTTGTCTTCTCTAGTTTTTCTAATGTCTTTTTTGTTATCGGGTGTACACATTTCTTTATTTGTTAATAAGTTTCAGGTATATTTGAAATTTCACCTCTATAGATGAGATATGAAAAAATAGTTAAAACACCAGTGTGAAATATTAAGGCAATAAGAAAATATAATAACCATAATAATATTTATTATTTAATGAATAATACCTGCAAACCATTTTGTTTCACCCATAGGAGGGTTTGATTTTATTTGGAGTATGGATTCACTTTTTTTTACCATGCTATGATTGATTATAGAGTTAAAGAATTATTTTTTAAAAAATGATTTCATTATGTTTAAAATAATGAATCCATAACATTGATACCATGTCTGAAAGCTAAGAAATTTTAAAATAGGTAAATAAAAGAAATAATGCACATATTTATAAAAACATGGTAATTTCATTGATAAATGACATAAATGTAGTAAATTAATACATGGATGTTTTCCTAGTGATTTTCCAAGTGTTATACATGATTGGGATGTTAAATATAATATATTAGATAGTTCTTGATGAAAATATAATTTTCAAACCACCTCATCGAATGGATTGGTGGAATCTCTATTGATGAAAAAGAGGTTTTCAAAGATACTTGACAAAGGAATCATTCATTATATTTCTTCACCATTGGGTGAACATTTTTTTTCTAAGTATAAATATATTTCCAAGAATGTTGTAATTTACTACAAAGGTTTAAATAAAATTTATGTTAAGAATAAGTATACATTTCCTCATATAGATGACTTGTTTCTTTACCTCTAGGGACCTCATTATTTTTCATTTATTTATTAGATATTGGTGTACCATCTTCAAAGGGTGAATGAGTTTTAAATTCAAAAAACATTATTACATACTACATATTGTCATTATGAGTTTTTGTATTATTCTATTTGGTATGAAAAATTACCATGATATATTAATGGGTCTTATTAATATAATATTCTATAAAAATGTGGGTAAGTGTGTTGTGGTTTTCATTAATGATATTATGGTGTCTTAAAAAAAATTTGAGGATCATGCTTAATATTTAAGTATTATTATAATAACTCTCAATGAAAATAGTTTTTTTCTGAACAGTTAGTATATGTGATTTTTGATGCAAGAATCATAATTTATTCGTAATACTGTAAATAGATGTGTTATAATAGCTGATACCTCGAAAAAAGAGTTTGATGAATGATTAACACCTAAAATTTTTAATAACATTCATATTTTTCTTATATTATCAGGTTATTGTTGATGGTTTGATAAAAACTACTAACAGTTATTTATAACACATACAGTGTTACAATGAAAAGGAATTATATTTAATTTAAATGAATACTATATTTTTTTTCCAGAACTGAATATAATATTGGTGAATTCTCTTATTTTTTATATGCCTTCCAAAAATATTGATTGTCCTCTACATTAATTCTTCTTTCAAGGGACATGGTTTTGTTCTGATGTAGAATGAGCGGATAATTACATTTTCATTACTGTAACTTAATATTCTTAAAAAATATTATACCAAAACTTATTTAGATTTAAATGCTATTGTTTTTTACTATAACAATCAGCAGAAATCATTTATGTGGAGAAAAATGAGAAATATACACAAAACATAATATTTAGAAGTATATATTTACATAGAATTAATTGAAGAAGAGGAAGAGAATATGGATTTTACTAATAAGGGATTATGATTTCATGATATATTACTATCCAGAAAAAAATAGGATGACGCCTTTAGTCAAAAACACCATGTATCATTAACCATGTTATGTTTCGAACAAGCCCCCTTGATTAATTATTTGATGAATTTTGGCATGAAAGTTATTTCTGCAAGAAATTTGTCGATTATGTTTTAGGTTTTAGTGTAGTCATATCACTCAAGAAGAATTAAGAATGCACAAAATGATAACTATGAGTTGAAAAAATGGAATAATTATTTTAAAAGGGTATATTTCTATAATTTATCATTAATAAAGATTCTATTTTGAGATTTCTGAAGATATTATGTGTGCCTTTTAATTCCTATCTGATGAAATAATTGTTAAGTTAATCAAATATTTCCTCACACTAAGATCATTTTGGTAGTAGTAGTATATAAAATGTCATTCAAGAGTATTACTGTTGGGATGTGATGAAAAGATACATTAATTATTATTCCATGAAATGATTGACTTTGAAACAGGTTAAAGTAGATAGAAAACTTCAAAATACACTGCTTCAGCAATTACATTTGACGGACTAGAAATGTAAATATATATTCATTGACTTAATGGTGGGACTACAAATGATTTCTCAAGGTAACAATGTAATGCGTTATTATTGAGCGACTAAATAAATCTTCAATTTTTCACCTTATTTCATATATTATTTATTTGGAAGAACTTTCTCGATTGTACCTCAAATATTTTTTTAGGTTATACTGATTTAATTTATCCTTTTTATTTAACCATGATCCCAAGATCACTACTAAATTTCGAAAAGGCCATCATAATTTGTAGGGGACTGAATAAGATTTCAGTAAAATGTTTCATGCATAATCTAATGGAAAGACTATTTCAATAATTCAGACATTAGGAGACATGAAATGTTCTTGTTCAATAGATTACTAGGGATGTTAGGATCAATATCATCATTTAGTTCCATTTTCTTATAATTTTTTTTAAACCAGTATACAGATGTCACCTCTTTAGGCATTATGTTGAAAGTCATGTCGAACTACAACATTTTGGGATGAAGTTTGTAAAGGAATATGATGGTACAAGAATTAGTCGAGGAATTGTATTAGAAATTAGAGATGACTCAACAGTATAAGATGAAAACACATAGATGATCGAAAAACAATGAAGGTAACAAGAGGGTAGAATTATCATTCAAGGTAGGTGATCTAGTTTTATAAAAAACTATCTTCATGGGAAAGTGTTATAAAATTTTGAAAGATAGGAAATCGAAATCCATGATTCATTGTAATGTTTTAAATCTTTAAGAATGTTATACCAGTTGCCTACTAAGTTGCTTTCGCTTCATTTTTATCTCACATAGAAAATGTTTTTCATGTTTGGATTTTATTAATGTATTTCCCATATTCATCTAATGCTTTGTGGCTTGAAGTAGTTTAGCTTGAATAATACCATTGTTATATGTAAAATCATGTTTTTATTATTGAACATATAGAGAATATATCGCGGAAAAAGTTAATTCATCAGGTTAAGGCTTTGTTTAGAAATTACATAGTCTAAGATGAAACCTGGCAATTGGAAAATTCTATGAGGGAAAGGAACCATCACTTTTTTAATATGTAAATAAAAATTATAAATACAAAATTTCTAGATGGTAGGGATATTGTTACCTTGGTATATATAAAATAATTTGTTTCCATTTGATAATTATATATTTAAATTCATTACAAGTGTATAATGAAATAAGTGGGATTTATTGAAATTAATGAATATATATTGATATAATATTAACCTCACCAATTAATGTATTAATAAAATTTATTTATCTTATATGTGATAATATGATATATTTCTGTCAATGAATATGTAAATAAATGTTTTAAAAATTATAAATTAACTGTTTGTATTTTTATAACATATAATTTTTTATTTAGATATTAATAATAAATATAATTATTTAAATAAATTTTATTTTCATAAAATATATTAAAAAACTAATATTTTATTATCTTATGATTATAAGATAATTTTATGAGACCTTAAATAAATATTCAAAGATTTATAACATTAGTTTTAGTTTTAAAATTGATGTTTTTTTATAAATAACGATTTTATTTAAAAAAAACAATTTTCAATATTTATAAATTTATTTCCAAAAAATATAATCCATTTTAAATCTCCAAAAATAATAATATTTTGTTCAATTTTGTTCATTTTTATGATATAGTTGAATTTTTTGTGAATAGTGAAATATATAAATTTATGGAATTTAACCAATTCCTGAATTATTGAACCTTAAATGATGAATGGCATATGTAGAACTATAATTATTAAGTATAATTTATTATTTTAATATATATTTTTTATATTTCTTAAAATAATTATAGTCTTGAGTCAAAATAGTACCTCACTGAATAAAATAATCAAAAAACAACACTCTCCCCCACTATAAATACCACACATCATCACCTCTTATCATCAAACCTCAAATCCCTATGGGTTTATTAGTATTTTTAAAATTACAATACCAATACACATACCCACATACATGAATTTCTATTATCACTAAATGGAATAAACCATGTTTCTTTAGGAGCTTATCAATAATGGGAATTTAAGAGGTAAAACCCTCTTTCAGTTTTATTTTCCTTTATTTTCATTTTCATTTTTTATGTCATAACCTCCCATTATCCAAAAAGGATGAAAAATATAGTATCATATAAATATTTATAATTTTATCATGTTAATGTAAAAAATCCTCATCAAACTCTAACTTTACTCATTATTATACAAAAAATGGGAATATCGTCTGTGATGTGTCAATTTACCCATATTGTTAAAGATACATTTTCATTTTATATTACCTCCTCTAATTCAAGTCATAAAATAGTTAGTAGGGTTAAATAATATTTTTTTATACATATTATAATTCATATAATGTTCTGAAACCATTAAATATACATGATATCAAATAAAATGATATATGTTATTGATGGTCCAAAAAATCGCCAAAACAATATAAATCATTATCAATAATTTGTTATCTAATGATTAATCCTAATATAATAAAAATTATATATAGTATAATTTTAAATTATGGAAACATAATAATATCATTCCATTCCAATTCAAAAGATTTTGTTTCGATCATCCGGAAAATCCTTAATGGGGAAACAATATAAACCATTAAATAAATTCACACGAAACAATGAGTATAACAAAATACTTTTATTAATGGGTGAAAATATTTTATAAATATATTATATATATAATTATAAATATTAAAATATCTATTTAATATGATATTAACACTTTTTAAACTGTTATATAGGAGGTTTCAACACGTTTGAAGTCAAACGAGTTAAACATAAATGACATTACATTAAAAATACACTTTTAAAAATTCTATTTGTACGAATAACAAAATGAATGTATTATGATGTTATTATTATTATTTTATTATGTTAGTGTACTTAGTAAATTCCTATCATATAGTGTAGGGAATATATCTCCCTATAATTCATTGTGTATGTTTACATTGTAGGTCGGCTTTATGGTTACTCCAAGTGTAACTATGATGGTTACACTATAAGGTACATGTGAGGGTTATATATTGTGGTATCCTTGAGGGATACAATGTATGGTATCCAAGAGGGTTAGAAATAAAATGGTAGCCATGCGGGTTACAATCTTATGTAAGTAGTTACCTAATATACCATTATGTTTTTATTTATTATTTCTATGTTTTATGAAAATCTCTTGTTTTTTAAAAGTAAGAATATTATTCATTTTGTGTGAAAAGTACGCCTTTGTGAAAATTATTTAATATGATTATACGTATTCAAGGACTACTGGTTTCTTTATTTATTTTTATGACCCCTACTGAGTAATTTTTCTTCATTACATGTTTTAAAATATTTGTTACAATATTTAATAATGGGTATGAGAATAGAAGAATTCTAGATAAATATTGTGATTTTTTTTTTCATAAGATATCAGGTTTTTTTTCAAAATCCTTTTTGTTATGGAAAAAAAGTATTTCATTTTAATAGTACCCAATTTTAATCCGTGTGGGATGATTTGTAACAATTATATCCTAATTTTCTAAAACTCTAAAAAGGAAAATATATTTGGGGATATAAAGAAGTGAATTATCAAAGAATTTACATCATTATAAAATTTTAATGGTCATGTCCTTATAACTAACACTGGTGGAGTTTTCATACCACAAAATATATCATTCAAAAATTTGAATGGAACCATTCAAGGACTATTACGTGTGACCCTAGTAGTCAGCACTTTTCTAGACTGACCTCCGGGAGTCGGATTTCATGGAACCATAGATGGTGTAAGCTATTACCAGTAATTTTCAAATTATCCATGTGTGGATGCATACAACACAAATCAATCATAAGTCTTATATTGTTAAATGAAAGTGGTTATTGGTGTACAAATATAGAGGAAATGTGTTCCTAAATGATTAACCTTCACATGGATTATGTAGATTGGTCATGGGTGTATAGTTATCTCTAAAATTAAATGGACAGTTATAGATACTTCATATATTCAGAGAGGTGGATAACTAATTAGATCTACCTCCAATGTTAGATCGGGTACATGATGTATTCCATGTGTCATAGCTGATGAGGTATATTCATGACTTATCACTTGTTATCGACTAGAGACTTATAATAATCAAACATAGAGCTATATTTAATGATTAACCGGAAGAGATCGAGGATCAGCATGTGATTATTTTTCATGGGCGATCAATTCCATAAGTTTGTGTCAGGTGAATTCCTGAAAATCTTCATGAGAGTACATGGGGGTGTCTAGATTAGATTCATGCTCAGTACACACATATTTTTATGATCCCTTGTTTTGGAATTTTGCGACCCAAATCCCAAATGTGGGTAGAATGTAATGAATCTAATTTTCAATGTATTATTATTTGATATTCTATGGATTATTTTTGAGGCCCAACATTGAGACAACAAATTATTCCAAGGCCTATTGTTCCCAGAATAAAATTTTGAAGTATATTAATTATATAAAATCGAATTCAGGTACATTTTTTCTAAAAAAGTAGAATAACATATAAATGGGTGCTCGAATTATAAATCCAAGGTAACTATTTAATTTAGAATGTGGGATTTACCCTAGGTACAATAGAACCCTGGTTGAAATGAGATGGTTGTGAAAAAGTCATTGTTGGCGCAAAAATGAATATAATAATTAAACAAATTATTTCATTTCTAAAATCCTGGCCTAGAGATTATTTATTCATTAAATAGACTACTACAAAGAAATTTTATGTTTAGATAAATAACCTTTGAAGTGTTATAGATCCAAATGAATGAATATTAGAGGATTTATATTAGAAGAACGAATAGAGGATCATGGATTGACGATCAATGCACAACATATTAAAACTATCTTTCCATTGATCACGTCACATCTTTTTTCTTCCTCTTTGATTGGTCTATCTCAAGGTATCATGGCTGTTTTATATGTTTTATTTTACCTTTATTGATTTATATGATGAAAATAGATCAATCGACCAATATATTTATCTGTCGATCATTTATATTTTAAGTTTGGTTTTATTTCATGGTGATTTTGAGAGAATTAATTAGAATAGATTATTTATTTATTTTTATTCTCATGTAAATATTTTTAGATCTACATTACCATAAATAAATGGTTATTCCTCTCTTATTTTATTATTATTTTCTCCTGTGATTCTACATTCATCTTAGGTTCTCTTCATTTGGCCCTTGTTTTCACATATCTTGAAAATTAGATCATTTTCACCCATTTATTGGTACAACATGATGATATTAAAGATATGGGATCTAGAAGACACAATGGTGGTGTGATGGTGGAAGCAATAATAAATCAAATGATGGTGGGTACTAGATTTCAGATTCATCATCGTTCTTCTACAAGAAATTATGTATTATTCCTATATCGATTTTCAACAATATTTTATACTGAAAAATTTTATTCAATGATAGCAAGGCTCAGAAGAGATTATATCATGGGTTTCCAAACAAGGTGGTAAATGGATCAGAGGCCGTAGGATCAGTCGAGTGGTGTGGAATGAGATCTTTGATTCTACAAAATGACACACTACACAGCATGTACATAATATCTACACAATATGTGGGAACCCCTATATAGAGGATAGTGTATCTAAGGGGTGTTATGTATCACATGGAATATGACCTCGATCACATGCATTGTGGTCCCTCTCATGTGACTCACCATGTATCATAGAGGAACACAAACATGGGGTTTAGCAAATGGGTTGAATCTTGTCATGTACTCCCCTATATTGAAAAATACATGATCTACTACATAGCATAATCCATGTTTTAGTTCATGGTAACATGAGAACGAGATGAAGATATGTACTGGAATATTTATAGAATACATGTCTAGACTAAACACTATGTACTCCTATACAGAAATAGGTAGGAGACATATACCGTCAACATGGAAATGATATAGTATCAACGGACACGACTTGTAACCCATACAACACATCATTTACCCGTTTATACATGACTTGAAGATATTTTCCTCAGTGAACTGGACATGTTTCACTATGGTTCATTCCCCTTATCATTTCACAAAGGGTTGGTATGTAATTTTCTCCTACACATAAAGAAATGGTACCTTTATATGGACTTCATTTATAGATTTTTTGGAATCCCTCTATGAGCCCTAGTGTGAGATCCTATATTCATCTAGGTGGCCTAGGTGGAGTTCTCAGTATCATTATGAAAAACAATATAAGGTATTCAATCCTCTATATAGTGAGATAATCATGATTGAGTTTTTGTTATCACCCCATGGAATTGTGAATGATCATCATCAGTGTATTGTATATCAGTAGACATCATTATTGGAATCAGACATAAGAGAATGTTCTTCTAGATGACTTTAATGTCTTATATTTTAGATGGAATACTGGGAAATTATATTATAGTTGTGAACAAAATTTATAACAAGTGTCTTTATTGAGTATATGAAAATATTTTTGAATTATGTGTTGTAGAGATATACTTTTTTATAGATGACTTTGCTTATTATGTTTTATGATTTTTAGTTTTGTGTTCCTTACTAGGTGTAGTTATACTCAGTCTTATATATCATCTTCTAGCATGTGTAGTGTCCTTTGAGGATGAACACCTTTTCACAGAGTCCATGAAAACTATGGACCAAACGGTGTTATGTGTGACCAGAACAATTGGGGTGTGTACATGCATTATTCCGAAAATAGTTCCATTGAATTTAGAATGTAATTATTTCATAAATATTTTTTGGGCTTGTAATTTTCCTTATTTATAGTCCATTACTTCATTTCATACATAGGTTGTGGGATTTAGATGTATTCTTTCATGGTTGTTCAATATTATTATTATTTGGGAATTATATAGGCTTGGAGATGTGTGTGTTTGTTTATAGGGACATGGTATATGTTATACAAAGTAAGTGATATACCTACTCAACACCATTTTCTAGCCCATGGCCTATTAGAGTCAGGCATGCAGGGTCGTGGTTTGGTACCCACGGTGATTGTTCGTGACAATATAATCATGAATATTTCTATTATTCATCGAAGAAGTTACCTTCACCTTATCCCCAATATCGTTTAATAATGTATATTCACGTATGTTATTTTCAAAATATATACAACTAAATTTTTTTCTATTTCCATATTTATTGGAAAAATATAATATCATTTCAGTGGATTCAGTAGCTCAATATTCTTGAACAAAAAGAAATGTATTATGCATATACGAAATTCTATTACACAATTTTATTGATGAAATTGAATGATTCAACATTTATTAATATTGTTATTCGGTCCACTCATATAAATTTCATTCCATCACGGTCACATAAAATGACATTAAAAATTTTTTTACATAATTTTGGTAAATACATAAACACATATACTTTAGTTGATGAATATTATTTCAATTATTAAAATTCAATACAACCTAAATATGTTTAATCATGGTTTTTAAGTAGCATATAAATTAGAATAACATTATCCATTTCAACAATTCTATACTTCTACATGTAGCATCTTCTTCTGTGGTTGATAACTAATTTACCAAATAACACTATAAAAACAATAATAATTAGTATTATAATGTTATAAAAAGTATTCATAGAAAAAATGTTTGAAATAAATAAACTCCCCAAAAATAAATATTTTATGATGGAAATGAGAAGAGAAATATTATTAAATATGATTACATGTTTTGGTTTTAAAAAATAGTTTAATATATCTTTCCATTCAAATTTTATGGGGTTTCTTAACCAATACTAATATGGAGAGAATAATTAAATTTTGAGGTTGGAAAAATTATAATGTCAAAAAATATAACATTCTATATTTATATATTAATTTTATTTCACTAAGTTATTGTTTATCATATAAGAAAAATTATTGTGAAATTATTCATACAATATTTGAATCAGATTAATAAGACACTATTAATTCATAATAAGAAATTATTATAAAAATACATGAAATTATGTATTACATACCATGGATGATAAAATACCTTAAATATGGATAAAAATATATTTAACTAAAATATAAAAAATAATATTTTTAAAACTAATAAATCATATCAATCCCATTCACCATTTAGAATCAATGTCAATATAACTGAACCTATAATGTGTAATGTATCACGAATGGATAAATCATTTGGTAAAATATTAAAATAAAATTGAAGCAATGATAAAAGTTATATTAGAATTTATACGTGAAGAAATGTATGGAGTGTAATGGGGGAAATATATCAATAATTTGACAGTTATAAAATTGTATAATTTTTTCATGTAAAACACTAAAAAAGATAATTCCAATTAATTATTATTAATACTTAGTATCTATATAATGATCCCGAAACCAGTAACCCAGAGTAGATGTCTTATTCATTACCATTTCAAAAGGTATAATGAATCTAATTTTGAATGAAATAATAGTTTTTTAGTATTGGTAAAATAGATACATACATGATTCCTATATTATAAATGAATATATAAATAAATGTTTTTTGATAATATAATTATTTCCTCTATAATACCCTTGCATATCAGTCATAGTTTACATCTTGGATTATAGAGAATATAAGAAAATAACAGTGGGCATAAATTTTTATTAAGTGTGAATTACAGTAGAATCTATTATGAATTAATAAGAATATTAAATATGTAATGTTAAATATCAGAACACACATTCCATTTAAATAATTTTACTGTCACGATTAAATATGTCATAATTAATATGGTATGGTAAATTACTAACTACACATGTCATGAATTTAAGCTAAACATCCTAAATTGATAAGGAATAATAAATATGGAAATATAAATAACTAAAAACACATTCAATTAATTCAATAATATGTTATTATGAAAATATATGGAATAATTAGTATTTCAAGGTAAATAAAAGGGAACCAATTCTATTTAATCAATAATCTTAGAGTGAAATGCTTCCATATAATATATCACTATTAAAATATCATGTATTTTAATTTCAAAGTATTTTATAGTGAGATAAATGATTAAATAATCGATGTAGTGATCTCAATAATCATGATACCTCTACTCCAACATACTCTCACAATATAGTTTAAAAGTAAATGTAGAATCTCATTTAATGCTAGGTAAATAATTTTACAAATAATTATACCAATCAATCAAGCAGATAAATATAATAAGGCCAAACCCATCACTATATTTCTATATAATTCATCATATATCAAATAATATATTTAATTAATGAAAAATGTACCTTACCATTAAATATCTGTATTGAGTAAAAAAATCAGTTTTATAAATATTTCCATAGAAAAAAGAATTAACAAAGATTACCATATATAAAAATATTTTATGTATGAATATAAAAATATATACATGATAAATAATATTGAAATTATGTATAGTTTAATGTCAAATGATCAAATGAAAGTGAATATTTCATTGTAAATCAAATGACTATAAAATTGAATCTAAGAAGTGAATGTCAATACCGTCCTTCATCAAGATGGTCATAAATGATTGATAAAAATTATATTTATCTTATCAATTCTACCTATTATAAATGGATTCTATGTAAACTAAAGGGTTAATTTCATTGATGAATATAAATTTCATTAAAACAACTTTAAGAAAATTCATGAGAAAAAAATAATTTTAATATTTAAAATATCCATTTAATACTATAGGATCAAGAAAGAGATTGATAATTTTATTTGAAAAAATACATTGTAATATTAAAAACTAATAATTAAGACATTGAGAATCAATAATGGTAGAACATTCCATTCATTCCACACATATTAAAAAATATTTTGTTAATTTTTTCTACAATATCCAAAAGGGAATTTTTTAGAAAATGAAAAGAATATTCCAATCAATTTTTATAAAAAATTAAAAATTTTGAAAATGGATTTAATAGATAAATTTTAGATGTTTAGAAAAAAAATTTATTTTTATTTGTGGAAAAATAGATTCTAACAAAAAATGTTTTTTGAACGAAGTGGGAAATGAAATAAGATTTTCATAAAAAAAATTATCAACAATTTGATGTAATAATGGTGGGATAAATTTGAAATTTTTCAAGAAAAATTAATGACTGATCAAGGAGAATAAAATTATAATGATTTATTACCCAATAAAAAATTATTTACTTCAATGGAAATTGAACCCTAAGAAATACAACTTTAAATGATATTGTCAAATAAACACTAAATAAGATTGTAACATTAAATTGTGAATTAATAAATGAATCAATTATTTTATGAAATTTAAACCCTTATAAATATGTTGAAATTCAATATATTGTAAAAAAATTCATTATACACATAATCATATAATAAAAATTCCAGGAATATGTTGTATATCCCAATAATAAGGAATTGACTTATTAAATTATTTACCAATTGGTTACATTTTATTCAAAAAATTTTTTGAAATAATTCAAATTGGACCAAAAAATTCCAAAAATTAATAAAAAATCATGATAATAGACTAAATATTGGTATTTTATAAACCAAATAAAATAAAACTACGTTTATATAATTACAATATGAATAAATATATGTAAATTGAGACAAAGACCACTACCTCATGCTTCATTTTCATAGAAACATCAATAAACTAATATATATTGGATTTCATAATTTTAATAATTTACACTAGTATTATATTCTTAATTATAATGACTAATATAATGCTCTAATAACATCTTATCACCTGTTAGATAATTATGTTTTATTATTTTCACTATTTTCTCTATTAATTACCTTTTTTTCACATTTACATTTTTTGTCATGAATGGTCTTGTTATTTTATATAGGATATATATCCATTATATCTATAATTATATTAATTTTATAAAAATAATTCTTTTGTCATTATAAATATTTTTATTATCAGTTTTTAAATGTAAACATGGATAATGGGTTAAATCGCTTCATGAAGAAGACAGTGCATAAGTACTCATGAATGACTTTATCATTACCGTCAAGGGTGAAAGGGGAATGAAATATATGATATATTAAATTTAAATAATCTATATGAAGCCTTATATATCAAACATATTCATTAAATTAATGGTTATTTCATTTTATGTATGGTATATTTTAAAAATGAATTGCATCGCTTCGCGAAGCGGTAGTCTACCTTACACACAATCGACATTATTTTTATTTAAAAAACATGTAAAGTAAGAATTTATATGTGATATTATAGTTATATAAGAATAATTACATAAATATTTTCATTAAAATGAGTTAAATATATAATAATAACCATTATTGATATCCAGTGATGGAAAAAAAGTTACTTCAGTTCGTGAGGAGGTAGTCCACCGTACACATGATCCACGATTTCATTTCTAATTTTATTAAAGTATCTATGGAATTATATCATGAAAATAAAAAAATAAAATATTATTATATGTAAGATAATCATTTTATTACATGATAGTTTTTGGAAACTATTTTTAGGATGTATAAGAATAAATAAAATAAAAGTTTTTCTTTATGAATATTGCCTCTATTTGGAAACAATATTTAGGTTCGCACAAAAATCCTTCATTAGGTGGCTTTGTGATCACAAAAAAATTGATCTATATATATTATAAGGTATTATTAAAGTGATATTTTAGGTAAATTCTTACCATATTGGATTTTGATGTGTTAATTGTGGGGACCATTATGTAGCATCATATGTGTATCGTAGAGGACACCCTTGGAATATTTAGAAATATTAAATTACTCCCAAATAAATAAATTATTTTTCCATGGTTTAATATTATTTAATTTTATTAACACTTTCCTATCTATATAAAATTATATTGATTCCTAATGACTCATTTTCTATGGTTTTATGTTTCTAGTATATGTTCTACAGTATTTTTTTAAACCATATTTTATTCTCTTATGATTCATATTCCCTTTAATTAAGAATTTTTCAATGTTCATGAACTCTTAGTCATTTATGATATTATCCATTTTGAGTCATTAATATTTATTCCCTTATTGATCATTTCCTCACACACCATTATTATTATTCATATTCTGATATGATGATATTTTCAAGAATATAGTTGTGAATTTTTAATTTGGGGTTTCCTTTGTAGTATATGTTGAATCCATATTATATAATATTTATTATATAGATAATATTTAGAGATACTAATTCATTATTTTTTAGTAATTTTTTAAAATTGAGATGATATATAAATTTACCGATGAGTTTGTATGAAAAATTGTTTGGTAAAAATTTGAGTGTAATGTATATACTTATATTATCTTTTAGTAGAGAATGATTCTTTGAATTTTTATATTGGAATAGGATTTGTGTTTTTTTTCTGAAAATATTATTAATATTAATTTGATAAATCATATAGATTCATATGTTTAACCAGAAAAGATATATCTTTCACAAAGAGTGGCATTGTTTAACTGAAATCATCATATGTTGATATTGAAATTTAATGAGATAAAACATATTAGGATTTATATATAAAATCAAATCAATGATCTACTTAATTTTATTGGATTTTATCATGATAGATATTACAGTATTTCATTTAATTCGATGTTTTTAATCTAGATCATTATAATGTAAAAGAGAAATTTACCCCAAAAAAGAAGATTCATAAGAAAATATCTTATCACCAAATAAATAAGTATTCTTAGAATAAATTCTTGATATAAATAAAAGTCTAAAAAATATTCAACTATCATGGAAATAAAATATTACAGATATTTGATTAAAAAATATTTTAGAGTACATTAGAACATGTAAATAAATTTATGCCCATTTTATAAAATATCATCACCTATTTTCATTTATTAAAAATATTAACCTTTTTACGATAAAATTTTATTGAGGGGTATAATGTAACTTCTAAGACTATTGTATGATTCTCTCCCTATAATTCCTATCTATCCTTCTACGAAAGTTCTCATAGAAAAATATTTAAGTTATAAGTTAAATTAACTACAACTAATTTAATAAAAACTGAATAATGATACAAATGTACATGAAACCAATTATAATATAAAAGGTTTTATTATATTCCTAGATGACTACATCCCTAAATCACTAATTTAAATAGAATAAAAAATAAATAATTTGAATATTTTGGAAACTATGATTTTTCCATAAAAGTTTTTACCCATCAAAATCACTATAATAGAACTAAACCTACAATCATGATATATATCGTGAAAGAGATAGAGTTATATAATATAAAAAAGTCAATGGTGTGAGAAGTGTGAATTGAGAATTTATGATAGAATTAATTTAAAATGCATATTTGGAGTAATATATCTATTATATGATTATTATAAAAGGGTATATAGTTGATGAATATAATAAATTTAAACGTAATAGTAGTTTAGAATTATTGGTCCATAGTGATTAGAAATAAATTTCTCTTAGATTTAAAAAAAATTTATTAATGTAAATAATATTTTTATATAAAATATATGAAATGGAAATGAAATGTAGTGAAAAAAATTAATTTGAGATAGTATATATCATTTTAATGATAATTGTTTTACGATTTTTTCTTTTACTATAGAATTTTTCATTTTAAATAATTATATAAATAATATTTCTCAATTAAATAGACTTAATTATTTTTAAAATGTATAAATAATATTCAAATTGAAATAAGAAATTATAATGAATATTTATTTAATTATTCACAACAAAATTAAGAAGATTTATTGCAAACATCATTGTCATTAAGTATTATTTGTTTTTAACTAAAATATCCCATATTGGATTACTAAATTAAAATAGTAAAATTATAAATATATATTCCTATTAATAATCATTCAAACATATATTATAAATTGATTAAAATTTATTATATAACAATTTATTTTTTAAAAATATATTTTCCAAAAAAATTGGTTTCATTTGTTAATAAATTTAATATGGAAAAAATATATAATGATTTAATGATTATTTTAATAAAATTAAATTTTAATAATTATATAAAAATACATTAACTATGATAAATATAATATGAATTTATATAAAACAAAAAATGAATAATTATTGTTTTGAAATGTTTGGTTTATAATTTTTTTCATATATAGTAATTTTCTCAATTAAAAGGTTAAAATGTCTAATTTTGAAATTGAATTTGATTAAATAGAGTGAAATATTTATAATTGGAGAGTTAATATATTATAATAAAATTCATCAATTATGTTGGAGAAAAATTATATTCCTTGATAAATATTTAACCAGGGAAAAAAGCTAGAAAATTAGCATTACTAAAAATATGGTTAATTAATTTGATATTGAGAAATATTAAAATTTAATCTATTGTTTTGGTGGGGACAGTTAAAACCTTAAATATCTTACCTATAACTCCACTATGATTTTATCATTAATCATCAAATAATAAATCATTCCTCAGAAGTATCTAAAATTAATACCAATAAATGGATATATCACGCATGCACTCTCAACTAATTATATCATTATATTTTACTAGGATCTCATTTCCAAATAAACTCTTTAAAATTAAATTCCCAAATTTGGTATCTGTTGGTCCAATGAATTAATATTGATCAATTTATTTTGAATGAAGAAATTGTGTGAAGGAAAAAATCCATCAATGTAAATAAAAAATTATTCTTCATAATTTTCAATCAATATCTAATATCAACTCTTGAATTAGAAAATAGGTTTTTGGATATATATTATTAATCATCCTTATTTCATTTCAATATAATCCATCCTTATATTCAAATCCTTTTGTCTCAATATATTTTCCTATATCCTTCAAAAATAATAAGGATCTTAAGTGAAGATACACTTCTTTCAATATAAGTAACAATGTTTAATCCTTAATTTGATTTTATATTAAAAATATTATTATTATTAATTTTAATTTTTAGCTGGAATAACATTTCAATATTGAAATTATACCTCTATATTAATGACATTATAATAAAATATTTTGATATTTATTCTCATTCATTGATTATACGATGTTCTTCTTTATATTAGTTTAACAAAAAATGAGATTGATTCTATGAAAATTTATCAATCATGGGTTTAAAAAATTAATTAAATATACTATATAATGTTATAAATGAAATAAGGCCTTTAATATTTATGTAGTGATAATATTTATATATAATAAAAAATAACTTTTATAACTTATTTTAAAAATACAACAAAAAAATAATGTCATGGATTTCATATTAGAGAACAATTCTCGAATTTATCTAGAATGAGAAGAAATTTTTTTAAAATGTTATAGAAATGGTATTATAGTATCATTAGTTTTATTGAAATGAAGTTCTCATAAAGAACAAATGATTACCCGGAACACTATAATAGACTAGATAGAGACCAATTAAACAAATTAACAACCAATGTTCAAATATAAAATAAATAGGATACTATTATGTAATAAATGAATATATATATATATATATGTGTATAATAGATATTGGATTTATTTTATATAATTTTATAAAATATATTGTTAAAAACATATGATTATTATATGTCATATCGAAGTGAGTTCAACCGAACCAAAATTCAACATAAGGTTTTTCTTCTCAATTTCCCATAATCGATAATTTATTTCCTATTTTTCACATATTCTAAATTAACAGTGTGTACATCTAAACCATTGACATATTTTATCATAAATAATTTTTAAATCATGTGACATTTAATTAAATTTCTTGATATCATTTATTTTATACATTACCTAAGATGTAATAGTTTTTTACATAGTGTAATTTCATTAAGTAATACACCATTTTCAATTAACATAATATTATATGTTTAAAATATTCAATATTTACCCAATATTTTATTTTATTCGACCAATATATCTATATGAATTTCAATTTCATAAAAAATTAGACCAATTTTTTATTTATTAATTAATAATAATGAAGAAATTTTAGATGTTTATCTAGTTTAATATATTATTTATTTAACATCGATGCATATATTATTTCATATTAATTTTTCTATTTCATTATTATTTATTCTACATGTTTACACCATTAGAACGAATTATTTCTATTTATCTGTTTTCAAAATAAAATATTAGAAATATTTCTTTGATGTGGGATTCATTTAAATTATAAAAATACATAAATTATACTTAATAACATTTATATATATTTTTATTCTACTAGACCAGAATTATTCTATGAATTTTTTTTTATTTTTTCATGGATCCATTGTTTGTTATTTAATATAAAACTGTTTTTTATGATTTTATTCATAATTTAACAATGATTTGGAATGTGACATATATTATCAATTTACAATAGCAACTCAAATAAAATGATAATTTTTTTATTATTATTTATTTATTTCACCCTTCATATCTCGATGATCGAGAATCAATATAGATATATTTCATGTATTACCCTCTTTATGTTTTTTTATATTCATTATTTGGGTGAATAAAATAGATGGTATTATTTCATATATCTTTTGATTTCCACTTTTGTTATAAAATAAAATTTTTTTATGTTACTAATTTTATTTTATAGGGTTTTCAAGATATGATAATTATTGTTTTTAAGATAAAAAATACATATAATAACTATTTATGTGATAGGTGCATCTATAATTCAATATTCATAAAAATAATTAGGTAAAGATTTGTATATCCTTAAAAAATGATGTTATTCATTGACATAATTATGATTTTAATAATTCAAATCCTTATAGAGGACATGATTACATTTTACAATTTGAAAAAGGTTATTAACCAATAATATTTCTAAAAAGTTATTTCTCCCATGTTCATGATTTATTTCATATTTATGTAATTATCCATTAATATTCATTGACATGTTTCCCAATACAAAAAATTTGAACTCAATCATATATTATCTTCACCATTTTTTAAAGAACCCATATATAGGAATTTATATCAAGTGAAATAATTCATGGATAATTTTTTTTGTAATGATGAATATTTAATTTTTAAATATTCTCCAATGTAGATAATATATAAAATACACAATGAAAATTCATTTCATAGGTGTGTATTTTTATATGTTGATTATGGGTAAATTGTCATAAATGTATTTGGGTTTTCATAGACAGTAATAGAGAGTGTCGGTTAAGTATTTATTTTATACACCATATAAGGGAGTGTGTTGGAGGTATCTCATGGATTATTTTTTATAACAAAATCTTTGATTATACTATAAAATCATGTTAAAAAATGTAGATTAATTTTAAAAATGGGACATTAAAATCAGTATATCATTTAATCAATATTTAGACTTTCAAAACCATTAGGATATATCACATACATATTTTTACCTCAATTTTTATTAAGAAAATTGGTTTTAATATATGTTTTATATATATCATAATAATATTTTTCTCCTTCAAAAATCAGTATATTAATGGACATTATCATCATGGGTGGTGAAATTGTTTATTCATGATCATTATCATGAATTTTTTATTTAAACTGTCATACCAATGAAAATATATATAGAAATTCTATTATCGTTGAATTTTGTTATTTAAAAATCCCATTGTTACCCAATAGGTATCACCCCTTTATGTGTTCACAGAAAATATTCACTTTTAGCTAGTAAATATGGTTTCAATATCAAATTTTTAGTCACTAACCATTTCTCAGAATCACAACCATTAATAATTTCATTTTTGTAGTTGGTTCATTACTATGAATAATTCTCTATCATCATTTCCCACAAAAAATATATATCACTCATGATCCAATAAATGTTTACAAGGATATTGAGGAACATATGAATTAATATCCAATTTTATTTCTATGAACTCTTAAACTATCAGAATATATTCTATCTTATTAAAAACTCCCTTATATTAGGTTGTTTCTTCTATATTTTGTGATTTTCTCCCACTAAAACCTATATTTTTATATAACTTATTAATAAATATAGATTTTTTAATAAAACACATTTTATTTTTAATTAGATTATAAAAATTGTATCTAATATTTTCTATGGGATAATAAATAAATATAATTTATCTATTTTGTACAAATCATTATCATAATCTATGTTTATAATGAATTCCTCGAAAAATTAAAACAACATAAAATACAAATTGGATAATATCCTAGATTCTATCTCACATGGTGTCTTTTTGACTAATCTATATGAAATAATACTTAGAATAAATGATATCTATTCCCAGGAAAATCATATGATTGATATAGTAAAGATACACTGAATCGTCCTCCACCAATCCAAATAGGTTAAGGTTAGATTCCATCTCTTTGGCACAATAATAAATTACGGTGTTCTGGGAAGACTAGGTAATGAAACAATAAAACTATTTTATATAAGAGGAGTAAATTTTGGTATTCAGTATTCATAAATTAATTATATTTTATGAATATCTTATAATACATGGCTAGACAACCCATCCATGTATGCTCAAAACCTGCCTTCGGAATGACCTGAAATGAATTTGAGATCTCCATCAGATGGTTACGATAACATGAGAAACAATAAAAATCATGAGGAAATGAAATTACAAAACTAAAAAATGATACATTGCATAAATAAAAGACATATTGAAATTAATATATATTATATAATCAAATTATTGTCAATGAATCAAATAAAAAAGATTCAACTTAAAATACCAATGAACATGAATGAAACATCATAAAAACAAAACAAAAAACAAATATTTACTCTATGTTATTAGTGGGAAATCATCCACCAACTCACCACGAAACAAACATTTCTAGAAGAAAAAAACATTCCAAATAAATATGTAATCTATAAATTTCCTATAATAGATCAATCAAGGTGTACACAGCCCCATGAAAATGTGCATGGTCTGAGATAAATTTATATTTATGATTCCACCTAGGAGTTCTATAGAAGTATTTGACATTAAATTTATATATGATAAAAATAAAATTAATCCTTCCCTAATAAATAGTTTTCAAATTAATATCTAAAGCGTTCTAATGTAGTTCCCTATTTCACTGCTCTGAATTAAATCTAGATGGAATAGCTTCAATAATTATATAAAATAATCTATTTTCATCTATAAAATCCTGAATGATAACACATGAAACAATAAGAATTACAATATAAGATCATTAGTGGTCACCTGAAGGATAACATATGAATATTTATCTATGTCATGTCCACACCAATATAATCAAGAATTGTACAGACGCAATTCCCTAGATCCAAATATTACTCAATAATGGGATACATAACCACACCAAAAATGTGAACCATATTACAATATATATAAAATGATTATTGTTTAATTGTATATTTGATATTTGAAAATAGGAACACCCTAGAATGTGATCCCCCTATGGTGTAAAAGTACAAGTCCCAGTACTAAACCATCCAACTAGGTACCTAAGGTTCCAATGTTATCTATTTATCAAATCATTTAAAAGGTTTTATCGCAATTCAAAACACTACTCCATAGAACCGTTTTCACTAAAATCATGCCTTGAAACTCTTTTCACAATCCATTTCAAAATTCTTCTAAAACCATCATTAATTTACCAAAATAATGGGATACCATATATTATAAAACAAATTTCCAAAAAATATAAAATAATTCAATAATGATTCCAATTATCATATATGAAACCATTTACAATTCCCAATTTATCAACTAATCATAAAATATAGGATAAAGATGGAAAAACCTATCAAAAACATAGATTCCAAGCCAACTATGGGGGATCAAAAAACAGAATATAATGGGATTGCAAGTACAATTCATAAGGTACACAGAACAATTTTTCATTAAAAATAATCATTATTTCTATATGTAAAGGGTTCATTGAAGAATATTTATAAAAACGTAGCACAAAGATCATACACATTGTACAAAAACCAATTTCTGATTTAACCTATAGGATATTAGAAAATTAAAAATCTATAAGAAATACATAAGTAACAAAAAATATTATATTGATATATCCATTATAGAATATATTATCATCCAATTCTATGTAGAATTTTAGATCAAAAAATATATTGACAGAGATTGAATCAATAATACCTAAATAGATCCAATAGTTCAAATTCAACTTTGTTCAATGAATAAATATGGATATAAGAGATGTATTTTCCTCTATAAATCCTATATAGTCTAATGGACAAAATTATCTTTCAAATATAGGGATATTGGGTTAACACTTGGGTCCTTGGGAATGAAATTATGAGTATCATAGAATTAAATTATCATTTCATTGTTTGTACACACATTTTATAAAATAGTGAACCAAGCATGTTCCTCTTTTGTGATGATAGAATTGAGGGATGATTTCGAATCATGATTTAATTGGTAAAAAGACTTGTTGTTAAGGATCATATTCCCATGTTTTTACCATCCTACAGAACTCCAACATAAGGATCATGGTTTCCTATGAAAAAATAAATATTTTCATTACCCACAACTGAACCGTGCATAAGCCAAAAAAATTAAAAAAATCCATGATTCACCTAGAAAATTTATATTTGATACAATTAACAATATAAAAAAGTGATATATTTATGAAAAAATAGTTTTAGGATGTCAAAATTATCCTCATCATATTACTGGCTGAAAATATAATGTAATGTAGGAGATGTAATCTATTTGAATTTGATAGGTCACCAATCCCTCTACAAAAATCCATAATCCAAATATTATTGATAATATAAATCAAGATTCTATAACACATTAACTAATAAAAAAGGCCTCCATAAAATTATGTTCATCTATGAATCAGTGAAATTCATGGGATCTTCAACTTCTAAAACATTAAAATTCGAATGAACATCCTACCAACTCAAAACACGACTTGGATTATGATGGTATGTATTTAATAAAATAAATTGAAAAACTCGTGAGTAAATATTAACTCATATCTAATTATTATAGAAAAGAATCTACGTTGAGCCTTGAAATTATCTGAAATAGAACATCATATCATAATGGTATCTTCCACTATTCTTGAATCTAATATTGAACTAATATACGATAAATCTTTATAAATAACCAATTAAAAATTAAAATATAAAAATGATTGTATGATTGATCTAAATATAGTTTCATTCAAATATTATTATGATGTGTAGTTTGGGTTTGGTTTAGTGGTAAGCACATCGTAATCCTACTTGAAAAATGTGGGTTCAAAACCCATTGGGCGTAGGTACTGTAGCGTACTGTAGCAGTGGCGACACTATTGTAAAGGCGAGCATTGTAGTGGTGGAAGGTCACTAGAGCGGCAGCGGAGCACTGTAGCGGCGATGAGTACTATATGGTACTATAGCAGGCGAGTACTATAGCAGTAATATTCACAGAATTGGGCTTGTGGAAAAAAATCAGACCTATGGGCCGTGTAATGGGCTAAATACCCACTGGGCCTTCAGTCTATGTAATGGGTCTCCCACTACCCAACTAACGCGGTTTTTTCATTGATTTAATTATAAATTTGGGTCTGGCCCCAACCGTAAAAAATATTGTTATGATATATGGATGTATGTCATGAATCATTGCCTCGGTCTAATATATGTTACTTCGTCACACATTATAGGTTTGTTCACCTTTAACCAAATTTATGGTAACCTATTTGAGTGAAAATACAACATTTCAAAGGGTTGCATTATGATCGATGGATGAAAACTACAATTATAGGAAAACAAGACTACTCTATGTTGATTATCCCAGGATTCATCCAAATCTATGATGTATGGGTAATGAATTTCATATAGTATCTGAATAGTGTACATCCTATAACAATCCATATTTGGATTGTAATATATTTTTAATAATACCTAAATAGCCATAAAATTTCAAAAAATTCTCCATATCCTTGAGGTAAATATAATATCTCTATAAGAGGCTATGAGAGATGAAACCTCATGGAACATCAAAATATTCTACATTTATTAATTACACATACCATCTACCTTGATGTGTATAGAAACTGATTAAAACTATATGTATTTTTTCTCTAATCAATATCTACCCATGTGGAATTATTTCCATACGGAGTCCATCATAATACTATGATTATGTCCATATATATCTTATCCAATTTCAATACTATCACTAGAATATGATGGATAAGAAAATAAGGCTTTCTGTTCATTTCACTAATCAGTTTGTAGATTTTGTAGGGGAAACACCATAAAAATTCACCTCTTTTTCCCCACAATAAAATAATCCATTTCACATCATAATATATTTTTTTTATAGGATAAACATCCCATGAATAACTATGGAAATTATTCCTTAAAAATTTCATGATAGAAAAATTAATGAAAAACTAATTCTAGAAGTGATTAATTTCACCATATGGAAGACACGAACTAATAATAATCTCCCCAATATATACGAATTCCAAAAATAATATAAATTCAACATCATGCTAGTTGTTCTTTGGAACAAAATAAATAATATTTGATGGACATTGTATAACACTCACAAATATTCCCATGTAATTATTCATAATATATTGACTCAAATAAGAAAAAATGACATTTAGTTTCAACTAATCATTAAATTATAGGACATGATTCCATTGTTATTTCTTACTAAGATAATTAGTGGTAAAATTCACCACCCCAAGGTGTTGTATATGGGAATATAAAATATCTAGAGGCACTAGAACCATTTATTTTTATAAATGATAAATAAAATCATAGAAAAGTTTACAATTGGGGTCTTAAAATAAAAAAATTTTGTAGATACTATTATTTAAATGATATTATTTATAACACTCAATAACATTCAAAAAATTATGGTCCCCCAAGTCATGAGTGGTGCATTCATTTTCAGATAAGACTTTTTTATTAAAATACACCATGATATAATCAACATTCATTTTAAAAAACAAAAAAGAATTCACCAAATAATAATAGAACACCAAATATCCCTTACTCAGTTATAGAATGAACAAGATTCGATCGGATGGAAACCATATAATTAAATCATCCAAAAAATCCATGTATATAGAAGAAAAAGTTAGGTTGACCACATTCATTGTATGAATGTTAAATGGGTGTCTAAGACTCATTAAATCCTTAAAAAGACTTGATAGTATCATTATTTATGTATAAAGATATATCTCTCAGTGAAATTTCATGCCACTTCCCCAAAAATGAAATTTCTTCCATTTTTTAGTTCAATTGAGATACCATAATATAAAATCATGCTATATAAGAATTTCACCTAATAAATATAAAATATTTATTTCAACAGATTCCCATATTTTATGTCACTCCCTATGGTTTCAAAAAACACTTTCATATGTTCAAAATTCCCACTACATGATAATTATTAAACTATGATATCATCCAAAAACTATAAAATAACAGTGTTGAGATATTGGTTGAATATCTTATTTATCAAATTCAAATAATCAAAAGGCTCATTATTTAGGCCAAGAGACATCATGTGATATACATAGTTTATATACCTCTTCATTATAATGGGCTTTAGGATATCCTACTCCTAAAATCTATGTTGAATATAACCCAATCGAAGATTGATCATTTAAAATATCATTTTCTATTTAAATATTTTATCAAGACATTGATATGGGGAAAGGGATAGTTATTCATTATGGTTTCCACATTCATAATTTGATAGTCTATATAGGTATAAAAATAATCATCTATATTCTTCACAATAATTGCAGGATACACCAATATAAAAAAACTATTATGACTAAATAACACCAGAAATTGATTATCCAATGCATCCTTTATTTATTAAATTTTTGTAGGTTCTATATGATAGTATAATAATCTAGTGAACACAAAAAAATTGGCTAATTAAGACTTATACTAACCTCTTTAGAGGAATAATAGTGACTCCATATTAGAAAACCAAAGGAAAATATCGTACAAGAAATGTTAAACATGAAAATAATCATCATTAAAAATAAATTAAAAAATGAAAAACATTCATTGATTTTGGTTAAAAAGGTCCCATATAACTGAATATCATCTCCCACTCTATATAAAACATAAGAGAGATTCCATAGGTAGTATATAAAAAAGAAATACAATGATAATAATAAAGGATGACTCATTGAGAAAATAGTATATCAAGGACCATGATAACGTCAGATAGATCCTGATCAATAACCATGTATTCTTAGAGTATCTTCGAATATATAGTTGAAAGGGAGAATAGTTTACAATGAAACAAATTTTGGTTCTTCTAATATTGACAACCTTCCATGTTTATAATAATGGAAATATTATCTGTTGTAAATTTTAGTGAAAATAGAAAAAAGTAATGGTATAAATGCGTTCATAGAATGTGAGTCAAATAGGGCTGTTTATAATGAAGATAAAACATATGTGGATCATCACATAATAATTTATTCTATATAAACATCTATAAGAAACACATACAATAAATATTGTTTCTTCACACATGAGCTCAATGGATTGAGTCCTGTTGAATTTGAGGATTCTTATTGCACCATATTTGAATTTTTAAAATATGATCCTTTAAAATATAAGGGAATAGATTTATCCATGGATAAATATCTTAGATGACCTCTATGGACACCTGCAATGCAATTCATTGGAAGTGCAGGGAAACAATGTTCATTATTCTGAACATTTCCACACATTTAGTATATTAATGGTACACTATGATCCACCACTATTGGTGTGGAAAAATTACTCTATGGAAAATATAGAATAGCCACTAGGTTAAAACAAATTATCATAAAAGACTATTGTACATTGAATATCTCTCTCTTCTATCATATCACTATAATATATCTCACTATAGGTTGTGAGCTACATTATATATACATAAGATTAGAGGTTATGTCACAATCAATTAATATATTTTTGAAATTTTACCTGCTCCTTCATTATTCCTACTGTAGAAAAAAACAACTCCAAAAATGGTTTGATTATTTGCACAAAAATTCTCAAAATATATAAAGAGAGGAATAGTAAATAATTTTACCTCATAAAATATTTGAGGATGAAATAATGATAGAGGAGTGGCATAAATGTTTTACACTCCTTTAACACATGTATACTTTACTAATACATATTATCCATCAAGCATTTTCTAGTAATCTATAGCATAAAATTCACACACATAACTTGGATAATATTTGGTGTATCTTGGAAATAATATACCAGATCAATATTTTCCGAAAATGCCTCCACCTCTTTATGTTTATTCATAACATTAATGGATGGGAGAATCATGAATGAACTCAAGAACTATATCTTTATCTCCTCTATATCCATGTTATTCTATAATATAATTATTGGGAATAGGCTGTCAAATTTGGTTCTTTCCACAAACTATGCTGAAAATTTATTCTATGAGATTTTGATCAAGATATGGATTCAAAAGTGGATCAATATATATTGGACCATTATGAGGAACCCATGTAATATGTATCAAATTCGTTATTACATGTTCAGAAAATAGAAGTGAACTATGAGATAATGAAGAAATCAAAGTCTATAGTGAAAAAAATATGTAAAAATGAGATTTTGATCAAAACCCAGAAATGAGGTTTCACATCCAAAAAATATAGTGACTTGAGGATCAGCATGAAATGAGATAGAGAGGAATTAAATATAACATATATCTCTAGTATTGACAATCCCATCTAATGTAGAGAAACGTCCATTAATAATGGAATTTGAGGATATACAACCATATGATTTTAAATTGTCATGATCTGACCTAGAAAAATTACCCTTTTAGTCCCTGAACTGTAGTGTGGTGAGACTTGACAGGTTATCCCAATCCCCTTGACTGAATACAAGATCCAGAGAAACCCACATCAACCCGAGTTAAAGATTTTTCTGACATGGAATATGGTTATTGGCATATGAAAGAGGCATATGCCTGAAAATAAATATTCCAGGAACAAAAGATTTAAAATGGAAGAAATACAACAAAAATTAGCAAGATAAAACCCAATATACAACTCCAAAGACATCTAAATCAGAAACATAAAATCTATTAAATACTCCATGATATATATTGGTAAGTTACCGGTGTCTCACCACCAGCTACACGTAACATGAAGATTAAAACCTCCCCACCTTATTGTGTAATGTTTCCCTTTCATAAATTATACTAAAATGGTCTACAGACCCACATGGGATAATGTAGATTATAATATTAACATTGATAGTTGCATCTCACCCATGTGATCCATAACATATATTTACAAAAGAATTGAAATATTCTCAATTTAATGTTATCATAGTACATGATAAAAATAATTCCCGAATTATTTTAAGAGCATGTGAAAATAGTCCCCCTTAGCAAAGTTATAAGAAAAAGATAGATAATGTATGTTTTAGGAATATTTTAAATTCTAAAATTATATATATATCAATTAATTAATCATATGATATCAAATAATAATAAGTGAAATCCATGAACAATATCGATCAACCTAGGGATATCATTGGTTTTTCCAGTGAGCTCAATTTCAATTCAATAAAATCCTGACTATGGAAGTGTCAATTATCGATAAAACAAGAATCTATAAATTATGTATAGTGGACGAAAATAGAAATTTAACATGCATAGTCTAACGATAAATAGTTTTTATAGACAACAAATATATGTTCTAGTTGTACAAGAACACCCAAAAAGTGAACTCATTATACTATCAAAGGAAAATGCCTAATAGTAAACTCACTACCAAGGATGTTAGTGCTAAAATGTGCTATATATTTCAAAATATTTAAAATAGATTATCACATTTCAAAATGAAATTCTAATGAACCAATTTCACTATAATCCATTCTTTGACAACAATTTAAAAACCCATTTCATAATATATTCCAAAATATCATTAATTAACTGGAAAAAGTGAATGCCATGTTTTATTAAAAAAATAAATTATGAAACAATATCAAAATAAAAAAAACATTATTTTTGCTATCATTTGTAAAAAAATTTCCATGTTGATAATTACATTTAACATTTAATTAGTTTATACAAAACAACTATTATTCTTCATACCAAATTGAAACCCTATATTGTTAAAAAATAATATAAAATTATTCATTATTTTTTCAGTTATAAAATTTCAATATATTTAAACTTATACAATTAACTTAATTGATGTAATTACATAATAATAATAAAAATAAATTCTATAATTTTTTCCACTTTATAACATATACGTATACTTCTCTTTTCATAAATTTTATAACATTTCTATGTCAGTAATTTTCTAAAAAATATGGGATACACACCTGATATCTAAACCCAACACTCATAATTAAATCAATTTATTTTTATAGCCATTATTTCCATATTCATATAATTATTCTACATATTAAAACCTATAAATCATAAATGAAAACTATTCTTTTATAGGAAGAACATATATGAGATCTAAAAACATTATTCATTACAAATGCTACTATCTATAGTTATACATATCTTATGGATTGTTTTGTAGTTTATATATTCACAATACATAATTTATTTGAATGTAAGCCTACTAATTAATATCCCCATACATTATATTCTTTTTCATCATAATATCAATATTTTAATTTGATTCTGTTTAGATTTTGATCTACTCTTATCAAATAACTACTTAGAAATTCCATCATAGAAGTCATTTCAAATGTGATTGTTGGATAGTTTCTTATATTAATATTTAATCCTCAACATTTATTATTGGATTTGATTCCAATTAGTATTTGTTAATAATTGGAGGAATTATATAATTCTGATAACAAGGTATGTACCAAAGCCTCTCTAAATGTGTATGATATATATGACTCTTGGAAAAAGTAATATTTGATAATAGAAATTATAATCCCTTTGAGATTAATATATTTTTAATGACATGGGACAATGTGGAATAAATATTAGTTAGTAATTCTAGGATTAACTATCATTTTTGAAGATCTGGTTGATATTTTTAAATGTTGACATTGTTGAAGTAATAAAATAAATGAAAAATTACTGATCTATACATTTATTTTCTATGGCTGATCATTATTTCATAAGTATTTTATGATGTTTTTAAAACATATCTAGATTTAATATGATTGTTCCGAATTTTATAACTCTAATATTAATATTATGATGTTAGTATATTCTGATTGTCATATGTAGAATTCTCATGGACTATATATATTTGTTTAAAATTATTTTAATTTAAAAATGATTCTCAATAAAATATTGAAATACTATGTGTTATCATTGAATTTTTTTAAGATTAATCAAGATGATTTCTATGAGTAGTAATATTTATTAACAGTTACAAAATATTTCTTAAAAAAAAATGTCCTCTGAAAAAAAGATTTCATAAAATTCATTAATTATTATAATTTTTAAAATTCAATGGATCAATTTATGTTGTAAAAGGGTGATTCTGAAGAAAATGTTTAAAATTAAAATTTCACCATATAAGATCATATTTTTTATATAATAAGAAGATGTATAATATAAGTTTCAATAATTTGATACTTAGATAATTCCCCATGTATAATATTAAATATTATCAATCACATTATATGATTGAAAATTCAGTAACAAAAAGTTAAATAATTATACGTTTTTTATTATTTTGATGGAAATGTTAGTGGGAGATCATGAATATTATTATAACTGATAGTGAATTATTTGGTAGTGATTGGTTAATAATAATAATATGAAAAATAACTCTCAATTGATATTTGTGAGGTTTTGAAAAAAATGAGTCATGGGAATGAATTTGATGAATTTTTATATATTTGGATATCCAAATATTAATCTTTTAGAAATTAAATAAAATTAAAAGGAGATACTTAAAAATATATTAACATTCTATAACATTGGACTGAAGAGATTGAGTGGGATAGGGAGAAGACTATTATTGTAAAAATTGGGGAAATATGTTATGAACTATAGGGTTACTGCTAGAAATATGTTTTGGTGATCTGGATCAAAGGATGTGATGATGGAAAATAATAAACACCTATATTTTTAGGATTATTATTTTAATTCATGAAACATATTAGAAGATATATTCATATTATATTAGATTCATATTTTATTCCCACCAAGTGTATAAGATGTATTTGTTAGAATGAAAAATTAGGTCTATATAAATGATGGTAATATGTTTTGACAAAACATTGACTGCAATGATGTTGTATTACCCAATAATTTAGAATATAATTATTATGTTCGAAATACTCATTATCAACATTAACTTTTTTAAGTTGAATTAAGAATGTGTTATAGAATGGTTGTGGATATTTTTTGTGACAACAGACATTGCAATGAGTTTTTAATAATGAGGGAAATTTAAATTTTGGTTCCATTGAGTGTTTTATAGGAACATGGTTACTTATAATATATTATTATCTTTAATAGTTATTTCACCATTCAATTGGTCAGGGAATTTGTTTTTTAGTCTTGGATAGATCTTTGGTGGAGATTTTTAATGTTTTCAAATTTTAGAGAATACATACAATATTACTGTTTAAATATTAATTTTATCATTCATATTTATAAGGTTATATTATTTAAATGGAGTTTGTTAATGAGATTCCATTAATATGGATGAGTCTTAAATTAGGTAGTTTCTTAGGATATACATAATCACATCATGTGCAACTATTCCGGTCCTAATCCCCTTTTATATTAATTTTTTTTTTCTTTTTTTTTTCTCTTACATTTTTTTTATTTCTACAAAACATTTATTCACTTTTTTCACATTATATTCCAATATTAACCCCCTTTTTCATCCTTTAAGACATTTAAAAGAGTTATATGGAGAGTATAAAGATATAGGGAGAGGAGGAAGACCATCCAAATTGCTCATGATGCATGGGATTGTTTGTCATGTGTTGCTGATTGTAAGTTAGATTGATGTTTTAGTGGTTTATTTCCAATGATAATCCCATTTTTATGTTTTCAAAATAAATTCACATGGTTTATTTGTTTATTGTCTGAAAATTATTTTTTGGGTTCATGGGGACTTCATGGATATTTATCTAGGGAATTGTTGAAAACGTTAACCATTTTAAGTCATTTTGAGGGGGTTCTAGTCATGAAAACACATTTACAAGATATATAGTTTAGATAAACCATTCCATGTGTCATAAATATTAAGTGAAGTTTAATTTTTTGGATAATACATTCTAATGAGCGTAAAAAACATCTACTGGTGACCCTGAGTGGGCTGAGGGTGCATATCTATGTTGGATACACAACCAATGGGAATATAATATCCTTTTCAGAACATATGAATGAGTACATTGTGCAAAACATAACAACAGACACGATATGGGATAAATAAAATATACACATCATACATAAATTTTAGTAAAGAAATTTACATTCCATGTGGGGATATGGTACACATAGATGTACCTTTGGGGGTTACATGACATGTACCATGAGTTATACACCATTTAATTTGGAAAAGTTCTAGCTAAGTGGAATGTGGAAGATGACCGTTGATGTTATTTTGGGGGTACACATTGTGTACTGCATTTAAAAGTCTTTTAATTTTCTATACATTGACGATTTTATGAATTTTTGCCTTATGAGTATAGATGTACATGTGGGTTGGTCATTCTAAGGTATTTTCCATGTATATCTTGATGGTTAAATCCTTACAATATTTAGTGACAATATGTATAGTGTTATATGTTGGGTGACTATTTTTAGAATTATTTCACATATTTTTGGCTTCATAATCCTATTGGTGGATGGGTTGTATGATGTGAGGTATAAGTGATGGTTGAGACCATAGTGACTAGCCTAGATCTAGCATGCCTTGGTGACCTATTTGAGTCCATTTGAAAAAATATCAAAAAAATGTTTCGAGGCCTATCTCTAGGGAGATCATCGATCGATATTATATATCGATATGTATTTCATGAGGTAAGGGTATTTGATTTTTATCTCCTATGTTTGAGGGCATGATACATTGGATCCATCTCTCTGGGTTGATGGCTTTAGATGATAGTCAAGGTTGGGACACGGTGAGCTTCTATGATGAGTCTGAGGGAATATTAAAGATTCCATTATTGGATCATATTTTTTTAATTGATTATGTAATTAAATAATTGGAAGTTGATAATGACCATGCATAATGGTTTATAATGGGTTGAAATCCCCTCATAGAGACCTAATTTTTATGTGTTAATTTGGAAAATTTAGACCCCCTCCCCCCTTGTGTGTAGTTTTGATAATTGTTTAGTTGGAGGCCACCGATGGCTATTTAATACATTTCTGTACATGCTGTAACACATTATATAGATGATATAGAGGATCCCATTATAGAGTGTCCGTCTAGTATTGTTTCATTTATCCAATGTTGGATAGGTGGATCGGTATGTCCTGATATCTTGGGTGTATCAAGGGAGAACCAAGAAATACATCACTTCATGTTGTGATTCAATGGACCATGGGAGATATGTGTGTCAATTTTTCCCTAATATGGGACATTGATTTCCCATGGGGTGATTATTGGATGCCAATATAGGGTTCCAAGAGAGGATTAAGGTCTCATTTTATGCGAGTTGAGTGGATCTATTAATTCAGCAGTTTGGAAGGCAAGGTCAAGTTTGGGCCATACATAGTTTGGATGGTAGTTGGATGTCATTTATGTGGTTGATTCGAAATTGGAAATTTTTTGAGGGGGACACCCTTGAGGTATCAATGATATTGTGTTGGCCCTATGTTTTCATCTAGTTCCCTCCCCCCAGATGCTCTCTATGGTCAGACTATCATTGGGATGCAATTGATATTCTATACGAGTTCACCTAAATAATATAGTGCTATAGGGATATAGGATTCACTTTCATATATATTACATCATTTTCTAGGAAAATTAATTTCAATATACATAGACATGAATGAAGATTGTAATATTTTAATATAGCGGAAAATGAGCACAAAATTCTTTATTTTGTGAATGATATTCAAAGACTTCCACAAATATCACCCCCTTTAGTACTCATCATATGTATGTCATACTTAATCAATTCTTCATACCCATGGAAAAGTAATCATAAGAATGCGTGAGATTGGATATTCCAAAATGGAAAACATGGGAGTTACATAATAATAGTGTAACACCCCAAGTAAATAAAGAATATGACATTTTTATATTTATCCATATTTGTGAATAAAATATTAATATTAATTTAAAGGGGACGCTATGCTCGATGGCGTACCCAATACGCAACAATGAGTTTCTTGGGAATCTTACGTTGCACTCTAATAATAAAATAATATTATTTTAAATGGTAGTTAACGCATAATCGTTGTAATGGAGGGAATGAACAGAACTAACTACAAAATGATTATATATGTTTGTCAAATATTTTTACTTTTTAAAATAAATTTTAGAGGTTTAAAAATGTGAATGAATTCAATTTTTTAAGCGTAAACATTCTAATGTTATTTAGAAGGTCGATTAACCACCTTTTGATCTAAAACCTCTTTTAAATCCACTTTTTGACAATTTGATGTTTTATATTTGACAAAATAAAATTCTTATTTAGAATAGAGACATCAAAATTTACTTTGTGTAAATTTTTGGCATCATTCCGATAAAGTTCATTTTTTTATTATTAGTGAAAAATGTTGTATTTTAATTCAAAACCTCTTTTTAATATAATATATTTATATGATTTTATTATATTTTGAATTGTTTTTATAGTAAAATTAGAATATATTTTTACCATTTAATCCAATAGTGGTCATTTGAATTAATTTCACATTGAAATTGGACTTAAACTAGTGTCAATCTTTTAATAGATATTGTTTCATAAAAACACGCTATTTGTTTTGACAGCGGGAATTAATTATTAAATTAATTAATGTAACTTATATGTTTTGAATTTTGTAAAATAGACATCATTTTTTAGTTTGGAATATCAAATATAACTTAGGGTGATTTTTTGGTATTTTTCTGAAAAAATTCAATTTTTGATGAATAGTGAATCCACTAAGTGGTAGTTAAAGAAACTGATATTTTGTTTAAATGAATCTTATCCACCTCCGTGTTTTCAATTTCAAAAATCCGACATACATGGTTGTCATTAGGAAGTAAAATGTGGTTCAATGGGATTAATATAATTTTTGTGAATAGTAAATTCTATGTCCTCAATCGCGATTAGAGGTAATTAGTGTAATTTAAGGTAAAAATAATGTTTTAATAATGTGAAATGATTTAGAAACATGTCCTAACCTCATTGGATATGTCATGGCCGAGCACGAAAATCCATGGGTCAACTTGGGGACCCCATGGAGCCACTTTGGTTGGAAAATGACATAAATAACTTTTTATTTAATGTTAAAATAAAAATTTCAAAAGCATGAGATGTATCACTAAAAAAATTTTAAATGGGGATATACACGTCATAGTTTTTAATATAAATATTAATTAGAAAGATAAAAATATTTCCTACATCATTATTTTTTTTTTATAATTTTTAGACATTAAATAAATTAAATTATTTAAGACATCATGATGATGCAGCGATAACCTCATTAATAAATGATTTAAATAAAATGAAATGATAATGTTAAAACTATAACTTACACTTGAAAAAAACCTATTGGATTAGTTTATTTCGAACCCTTACCACCGTATCCTAGAAATAAATCAATGTGGGACCCTTAAAATCCGAAACTCAGTTGAAAATAAAGTAACATTTTGTAACTTTACAAGAGTGCCCCTCCCCTCCTCTTATAAAAGGCCCCCACCTCTACCACCTTACCAACACCTCTAAAGCCTCTGGCTCGGCAAACCCCTGTTCATTTATCCTCTCCACATCCCCCTCTTACTCCTAGAAGCTTCACTTTGGGCCGAAGTCTTCCCAAGGAAGCCTTTGAGCTCAAATCCAAAAGAGTTTCCCGATTTTAAGGTAATGTCTTCACTTGTGTTCTTTTTTTTTATTTTGCATCTCCAACCACCTAAACTATATTTATTCATTTCTTTTGTAACAACTACAGTATCTTAAATATAATAGGATGTTGTTATAAGAATAATTCAAGCTACACTTACACACACCTACATCAAATGGTTAAAGAACATATTGTTTCTGTGGATGGAGAATTTCTACCTCACGAAACGATGATTCTTCAACACTCATATAACACCTTAAAAGGAGTCCATTAAGATGTCACTATATTTATATATGATATATAATATTTTTATGTTTTACTTAAGCTTCTGTATTTTTTTTTGTGGCATACCTTTATGGTTTCCATTTTTGAAAAACACGATAATTTCATTTTAGGAAGTGCGGACTACCGCCCCCTCAAAGTGATTTGATTCGTTAATGCCATATGTGGGATGTATACAGGATGAATTTAAAGTTATTATATATGATTGATGTTACATATAAATGATGAATATAATTCTGGAATTAAAATACACATACCTCTCATTTAGATTTAATTCTATTAATATGACATAGAAATGAAAGTAGTGTTCATGTGTACGTACGGCTTACTGTCTCCATGAACGGTGCATTTCATTTATTACCTCTAAATGATTATGTAATATTATAAATACATGTATATCCTGGATATATATGGTATATGTGATATCCAAATCATGAATATCATTCTGGATATAATGAACCTTTGACCACACGAACAACATGTAGTTGTAAGAAGTCCACTTTCGACTTAAGAACCAAATATTGACAAAACAAACATTATTAACATAAATGATTACATAATGTTTATAACAAGTCAATAAGTGATATAAAAGGAAAAATGAACTTTAAAAAGGTTCTTAAGCATGTATAAATTAACTCACGTTTATTATTCAGGACGTTAAAGAACGATTGAGTCAAGTCGGACACGAGGTAAGGGATCCTACTCCTCTCTTTCTTTTTAAGTACACTCTTTTATGTCATTACTTTTAAGATAATATTTCTTGTGATTGGGATGTTCCTTTATATTACTCTTACTGTAATTTATATGTCCATATGATGAGAGACAATATTCTCTCTCATCAGTCCATTTTGGATGTTTTGAGTGGCGCCGTTAGGCTCCCAAATTTTCGTAAGAGATCTAACCTCTCTCTTTCTTTTTAAGTACACTCCTTTATGTCACTTATTTTAAGATCCTCTTTGTTAGGATGGGGGGTGATCTTTTATATTCCTCTTGATGTAAATTTTATTTTAATATGATGATAGACCCTATTTGATCTCATCAATCCATTTTTGGAAGTTTTAAGTGGCGCCGTTAGGCTGTCGAGTTTTTGTAAGGGATTTTTCATCTCACTTTTATTCCCGTGAGATATATGCTAAATTTTCCACAATTTCTTTGGAGTGGTGTATGTACTGCCCATTATTTTACTCATTGTGTAATATACATTCATTTATGAGTATTTACATCAATGTTGTATTGTCCTTCATTCACGGGGTGTATGTTTTGAAAGATACCCATGTCGGTAATGGAACCTTTCACCCTCCTCTTTTTAAAAGACTTATTTTTTATGTCTTTTAATTCACATAACATTATGTTGGGATATGTTCTTATATATCCTTAGTGATATAAATTTTATGTCCATGTGATGAGATACCCTTTTTATCTCTCATCAACTCATTTCTGAATTTTGTAGTGACGTTGTTAGGCTGTCAAATTTTTGCAAGGGAACTTCTTAACCCAATTTTGATTCTTTGGGATAAGCTTGTACTCCTTGAATATGTCGTTCTATGAATATGTGTGGATAACCTCAGATTTTTTACACTTAATATCCACTTATATTTGGTTTATTAGTTTGTCACACATAATTATGTAATTAATTTATCCTTATTCCAAGGATACCGTCTTTATATGGGACTTCGTCTCAATCTATTTTCATTGAGGCATATTTTGTTTTATACACAACCTTATTTTATATGGTGTATAAACCCCTTTGACTTTTACGTTTATCCGAAAAAAATCTTTTTTATACAAAGCGTTTTACTAAACGAAAAAAGGGAATGTCTTTGTCGTACGTATAAGGAGAAAACGACTTCTCCGCCGTTGTGACCATTATTTGAGTTTCAGCATCCTCTACAAGCCATAAATTTTTTTTTAAAGAAAAATAAATACCATGTTTTACTTTTCTTTTATCATGGTATTGAAAATGGTTTTCATAATGTTTTTATATCAATGTGTTGTATTGATATGTTGTGATTGAAAATTGGAAATGTTATGTTTCCTTTATCAATGTTTTATGTGATACGATTATGTTATGGTTCTTGGCCATTATTATGAAGATGGGTGGTTCCGTGATAAACTAAGGGCAGGTGAGCCCGATATAGCTCTCCGATGCATTGGGTAACACGAAGGGGTTAAACGTTAAGGTTTATCCGAATAGATTTAGGGAATATACTGTGATGGGTATTCTAAATGTAACCAAGAGGGTTACTCCCTACGTAAGAATGTTAGGAATGCCTCAAGTTACCTTTATGTCTTATTATTTCTATGATTTATTTATGATTTTATGAGGTATGTTAAAGTGCTTATGTTTTATGGGTAAATTATGATTTCATTCTTATGTATACATGTACTCATGTTTCCTTTCCATATTTTTATATCCCTTCCTGAGCTTTTTATGCTCATCCCAAGTTTTTGAAATGTTTTTCACATGTCAAGGGAAGGGAACATGATATGATGATAGTTTCAAGGAAGTGTCAAGAACTAATCCATGTTTTATTTTAAATAAGTTTCCGTTGATGGGAAAAATGAATAATATCTTTTATGTAACCACTTTGTTTAAATGTGGAATGTAATGCAAGTTTTATGATCTAATTCTCTAAAAATCTTAACCTGAAAAGATCCTCAATGTGTAATCTTGAAATAATTCACGATAAAGTAAGGTTTAATGCTGGGGCCTTATAGTTGGTATCAAAGGTCGGTTTAGATAACTTTAGAGGTTAGGGTATTCTCTAAGGACAAGTGACATTACCATAATGGTTAGGATTTCAGAAGGAGTCCTAGTTTTAGACAAAGTGAATGAGTAAGTATATCTTAGTGTTTACCTTCCTCATTAGTACACGATGGTTTTGTTGATATACTCACACTGACATTTCTGTATTTAATGAATGGATGGATCTAGAAGGTACCAAAGAGACTACATGTTTGAAGGAAACTGTGGTGGTTCTCTGATTAAGATAATAGATAAAATGGGGGATTCAATGAGGAAACTCGTGGTTGTTCTAAACCAACTATCAAGGAGTCATGATCAACCACTTGAACCTTGGTATGATCTGTAATGCATCATGTACGAGATGACCAATCGATGTAGAAGTTCAGGTAATAATTATAAAGGTAACCATTAGAGTTTATATGATCCTTACTTTTGAGGTAATTATGGGTTATTATATGTTATGATGGAAAATGAAAGGCATGAGATAAACCTGAGGTTAAATTATTTTATGATCATTTTTGAAGATTTTATCTCATTTTGGGGAATGTTTTAAGAATTATATAGTTTTGGAAAAAGGACAACACGCAGACCGTGTGACAACTTGTCGTGTCGGACAGAGATGCGAGAATCAAACCCACAACCAAAGTGCGACTGGTATTTATTGCCTACCACTGGACTACGTGAATTCCCTGGATAGTTTGACTAATTCTTTTTCATTTATATTATTTTAGGAATCAAGTGTAAGTTTATTTTGGGTTATCTATGGAAATGATTAACCTATCATTGAGGATATGTGATTAGGTTAATTACTTTTCAATATGAGAATTTAAGAGCAACTGATGTTATTTGGAGATAAAAGTTAATTTGTACCTTGGAAGACAATGTGACTAAATACTTAAAATATTTGGGTTTCAATCTTAGTTTGGTTTACTTTGATGAATTTTGTGGACAATTTTTTTATCAAATGTTCCTCGTTGAACATTGGGTTTTGTTGGACAAATTTTTGACATTAAGAATAGATTTTCTTTTTATAAAGGGTTATCCTTTTCTGGATTATCTGATCTTGTACTAACCATTTTGGTTTTGTTTTTGGTTAAAGTCTAAATACATGGGAAGTATATAGTTCTCTTTTTTGAATTAGGTGATTCTCTAGAAGTTGATTATAGTGAACAAGTCTTCCTAAATACTCATCTTTTGGTGAAAATATGAGTTTGTGTAAGAAATCTAATAAAAGTTGAATGTCAACATGATAATTAATTATGTTTCCTTATGAATAAATTCCTCAATAAAAAAAACAAAAAATGTTGTCTATTAACTTTTCCTATTGGGGAATCGAATACTGTTTAACACATCACAAGTTTGTCATTTTCTTGTGGTTTACTTTCTCTTAAACATGTTTTCTATCACTCTCCATCAGAATAGGACCCTATGTTTTCACCTCCATGTCCATGTTTTCCTACATGGAATCCTAGAATGGGTTAACTCAGGTGACCTCTATACTTATCATTCTTTATTTTAAAGTGATTGTTTTACTGACTCTTGTTCCGATATGGGACTTTCAAGGATGTTTCCAAGCGCAATATTAAAATTGTGAGGACGCAATTCCTAAAATGGGGGAAGGATGTAAAACCCCAGGTAAATTAAAAATATGAAATTTTTATATTTATCCATATCTGTGAATAAAATATTAATATTATATTAAATGGGACGCTATGCTCGATGGCGTACCCAATACACAACAACGAGTTTCTTGGGAATCTTACATTGCACTCTAAAAATAAAATAATAGTATTTTAAATGGTAGTTAATGCCTAGCCATTTTAATGGAGGGAATTAACAGAACTAAGTACAAAATTATTATATATGTTTGTAAAATATTTTTACTTTTTACAATAAATTTTAGAGGATTAAAAATGTGAATGAATTCAATTTTTTAAGCGTAAACATTCTAATGTTCTTTAGAAGGTCGACTAACCGCCTTTTGATGGCGAACCCCTTTTAAATCCACTTTTTGACAATTTTATGTGTTATATTTGACATAATAAAATTATTCTTTATAATAGAGACATCAAAATTTACTTTGTGTAATTTTTTGGTATCTTTCTGATAAAGTTCATTTTTAATGAATAGCGAAACATGTATTATTTTAATTCAAAACCACTTTTTAATCTAATTTATTTATATGATTAGATTATCTTTTGAATTATTTTTAAAGTAAAATTAGAATATATTTTTACCATTTAATCCAATAGTGGTCATTGGAATTAATTTCACTTTGATATTGGACTTAAACTAGTGTCAATCTTTTAATAGATATTTTTTCAAAAAAACACGCTATTTGTTTTGACAGCGGGAATTAATTATTAAATTAATTAATGCTACTTATATGTTTTGAATTATTTAAAATAGATATCATTTTTGAGTTCGGAATATCAAATATATCTAAGGGTGAATTTTTGGTATTTTTCTAAAAACTTCAATTTTTGATGAATAGTGAAACCACTAAGTGGTAGTTAAAGAAACTGATTTTTCATTTAAATAAAAATTTGCCACCTCTGTGTTTTGAATTTCAAAAATCCAACATACATGGTTTTCATTAGGAAATAAAATGTGGTTCAATGGGATTAAAATAATTTTTTGGTGAATTGTAACTTTTAGGTTCTTAATCGCGATTAGCGGTAATTAGTGTAATTTAAGGTAAAAATAATGTTTTAATAATGTGAAATTACCTAGACACATGTCCTACCCTCATTGGATATGTCATGGCCGACCAATAAAATCCATGGGTCATCTTGGGGACCCCATGGAGCCACATTGGTTGGAAATTGACATAAATAACTATTTATTTAAAGTTAAAATAAAAATGTCACAAACATGAGATGTTTCACTAAAACAATTTTTATATGGGGTTATACAAGTCATATTTTTTACTATAAATATTAATTAGAAAGATAGAACTATTTCCCACATCATGATAGTTTTTTTATAATTTTTAGACATTAAATAAATTAAATTATTTATGACATCATGATGATGCAGCGATTACCTCATTAATAAAGGATTTAAATAAAATGAAACGATAATGTTAAAACTATAACTTACACTTGTCAAAAACCTATTGGATGAGTATATTTCCAACCTTTACCACCTTATCCTCTAAATACATCAATGTGGGACCTTTAAAATCCGAAACTCATTTGAATATAAAGTAACATTTTGTAACTTTACAAGAGTGCCCCTCCTCTCCTCTTATAAAAGGCCCCCACCTCTACCACCTTACCCACACCTCTAAAGCCTTTGGCTCAGACAAACCCTGCTAATTTGTCCTCTAAAAATCCCTATATTACTCCTAGAAGCCTCACTTTGGGCATAAGTCTTCCCATGGAAGCCCTTGAGCTCAAATCAAAAGAGTTACCCGATTTTATGGTTATGTCTTCACTTGTGTTCTTTTGTTTTATTTTTCTTCTACAACCCCCTAAACTCTTTTTATTCATTTCTTTTGTAACAACTACAGTATATTCAATATACTAGGATATTGTTATAATAATAATTCTAGCTACACATACACACACCTACATCAAATTGTTAAAGAACTTACTGTTTCTGTGGATGGCGAATTTCTACCTCACGAAACGATGATTGTTCAACACTCATATAACACCTTAAAAGGTGGCTATTAAGATGTCAGTATATTTATATATGATATATAATATTTTTATGTTTTAATTAAGCTTATGTTTTTTTTTATTTTGTGGCATACCTTTATGGTTTCCATTGTGGAAAGACACGATAATTTCATTTTAGGAAGTGCGGACTACTGCCCCCTCAAAGTGATTTGATTCATTAATGCCATATGTGGGATGTTTAAAGGATGTATTTAAAATTATTATATATGATGTATGTAACATATAAATGATGAATATAATTCTGGAATTAAAATATAATTACCTCACATTTTGTTTTAATTCCATTAATGTGACATAGAAATGAAAGTGGCGTTCATGCGTACGTACGGCTTACCGTCTCCATGAACGGTGCATTTCTTTTCTTACCTCTAAATGATAATGTAATATTATAAATAAATGTATATTATGGAATTATATGATATATATGATATCCAAATCATGAATATCATTCTGAATATAATGAACCTTTGACCACACAAACAACATGTAATTGTAAGAAGTCCACTTTCAACTTAAGAACCAAATATCGACAAAACAATAATTATCAACTTAGATTATTACATAATGTTTATAACATGGAAATAAGTGATATAAAAGGAATAATGAACATGAAAATGGTTTTTAAGCAAGTATAAATTAACTCAAGTTTATTATTCAGGACGTTAAAGAACGATCGAGTCAAGTCGGACACGAGGTAAGGGATCCTACTCCTCTCTTTCTTTTTAAGTACACTCTTTTATGTCATTCCTTTTAATCTCATCTTTCTTGTGATTGGGATGTTATTTTATATTACTCTTATTTTAATTTTTATGTTCATATGATGAGAGACCCTATTCTCTCTCATCATTCGATTTTGGATGTTTTGAGTGGCACCGTTAGGCTGCCAAATTTTCTTAAAAGATCTAACCTCTCTCTTTCTTTTTAAGTACTCTCCTTTACGTCACTTCTTTTAAGATACTATTTGTTAGGATGGGGGATGTTATTTTATGTTAATATTGATGTAAATTTTATTGTAATATGATTAGAGACCCTATTTGATATCATCAATCCATTTTTGGATGTTTTAAGTGGCGCCGTTAGGCTGCCGAGTTTTCGTAAGGGGTTTTTCATCTCACTTTTATTCCCATGAGATTTATGCTAAATTTGACACAATTTCCTTTAATTGGTGTATTTACTGAACATTATTTTACTCATTGTTTAATATACTTTCATTTATAAGTATTTACATCAATGTTGTATTGTCCTTCTTTCACGGGGTGTATGTTTCGAAAGATACCCATGTCGGTAAGGGAACATTTCACCCTCCTCTTTTTAAAATACTTCTTTTTTATGTCTTTTAATTTACATAAAATTATGTTGGGATATGTTCTTCAATATCCTTAGTGATTTAAATTTTATTTCCATGTGATTAGATACCCTTTTTATCTCTCATCAACTCATTTTCTGAATTTTGTAGTGACGCCGTTAGGCTGTCAAATTTTTTGCAAGGGAACTTCTTAACCCAATTTTGATTCATTGGGATAATCTTGTACTCCTTGAATATGTCATTCTATGAATATGTGTGAATAACCTCTGATTGTTTTACACTTAATATCCACTTATATTTGGTTTATAAGATTGTCACACATAATTATGTAATTGATTAATCCTTAATCCCAGGATACCATCTTTGTGTGGGACTTCATCTCAATATCCTTTCAATGAGGCATATTTTGTTTTATACACAACCTTATTTTATACTATGTATAAAACCCTTTTAGTTTTACATTTTTCCGAATGGAATCATTTTTATACAAAGCGTTTTACTAAACGACAAAAGGAAATGTTTTTGTCGTATGTATGCGGCAACAACGACTTCTCCGCCGCCATGACCATTATTTGAGTTTCGGCTTCCTCTACAAGACATACATTTTTTTTAAAAGAAAAATAAATACCATGTTTTACTTTTCATTTATTTTGGTATTGAAAATGGTTTTCATAATGTTTTTATATCAATGTGTTGTATTGATATCTTGTGATTGAAAAGTGGAAATGTTATGTTTCCTTTATGCATGTTTTATGTGATACGATTATGTTATGGTTCTTGGGAATTATTATGAAGATGGGTGGTTCCGTGATAAACTAAGGGTAGGTATGCCCGATATAGCTCTCCAATGCATTGGGTAACGCGAAGGGGTAAAATGTTAAGGTTTCTCTGAAGAGATTTAGGGAATATACTGTGATGGGTATTCCAAACGTAACCCAGAGGGTTACTCCCTACGTAAGAATGTTATGAATGCCTCAAGTTACCTTTATGTCTTATGATTTCTATGATTTATTCATGATTTTATTAGGTATGTTAAAGTGCTTATGTATTATGGGTAAAGTATGATTTCATTCTTATGTATACATGTAATCATGTTTCCTTTCCATATTTTTATATCCCTTACTGATATTTTTATGCTCATCCCGTGTTTTTGAAATGTTTTTCACAAGTCAAGGGAATGGTACATGATATGATGATAGTTTCAAGTATGTGTGAAGAAAGAATCCATGTTTTATTTTAAATATGTTTCTGTTGATGGGAAAAATGAATACTATCTTATATGTAACCACTTTTTTAAATGTGGAATGTAATGAATGTTTTATGATCTAATTCTCTATGACTCTAAACCTGAAAATATCCTCAATGTGTAATCTTGTAATAACTCAAGATTAAGTAAGGTTTAAGGCTAGGGCCTTATAAATAGAATGAAAATAACGGTATGACAACATGGTAATAACACATGAAAACCAAACACATTATATAAAATATAATAATTCTGAGTCATGGAATAATGCATGGCATTTCATAATACCATATTCTTTAGGGGATCAAAGAACTTGATCCCTGAGAGAATAATATTGGAATATGGAATGGAATTCGTGGCATATATATTTGATTATATCTCTTTAAACATGTAAAAAATATAAACATGTTCACTCATTAAGTTAAGGAAATGAAATTAGGCCCTCACATTAAAATATTGAGGTGAAACCAGGTCTAAACAAAACATTAAAATCCTTAAATATATGACCATGCATAACATTTTCATCATGTAATCAGGTTAAATCATAACATTGTTTAATTATAATCATGTTCAAGCATAAAATTATTGTATCCAATGTTCATTATCATGAACATCATATAAGAAAAATTCATTTACTGTACTCAATTCACTCATTTATCCATCCATGTCTAACAATTATGGGTTTACACACTGTTCCATCCCTCTCTATTTGTATTGTGTTCACTCCCAATTCTAGAAATATCTATCTCATGATATATATTTTCATAATTCATTGAAGGTATATATAGTTCCGACTAGCCACAAAATCAAATTAATATTTAATTTTTTAGAAACTTCATAAAAATTCATCATATCATAAACAATGAAATGATAGGGGTATAAAAAAATTTATTCATATCATAAAAAAAGGAAAAGATATAGGATTAATTAACATTTTGACATAAAATATCCCATGAATTTTTTTTTCAAAATTATCCCATCATGTTATTACCTATGGAATATCAATGGGATCCTTAAACATCAAGCCATAAAATAGAAACCCATTCAAATAAAGAATATAAATGGTATCCATGGATAATATGGCCAAAAACACATAGGTATCACCAATGTATGTAATACTATGTAGAAAATAATTTTTAATGATAATTTAAAACATTCATTATTAAATATATGTTGTTTTCATCTAATTGTTTTATAATAAAAACATTTTGAAAACCATTTTCGTCGAATATAACATTGAACACTTACAATGCAGTATTTGAAATAAATTTCAAAAAAAATATAAAAAATAACATTTTTTCCAATTTTTTTGTTTTAAAATAATTGTAAAATATCAATTCAAAAAATTCCATAAATTTTTAGTAAAAATTTATTTTGGTTAAAAATATATTTCTAAATGAAGATAGAAATAAACTTATATATTAATAAAAATATTTTCTAGGTTATCAAAATTAAAAAAGTGTGTAGACATGGAACCATATCATTGATATATTAGTAATTTCTGATGGAGAATAAAATTAATTTGAAATTGTGACTTGTAGATCATGATATTTCATCCTTGGATACATAATCATCAAAATTCCTAATAAATGGTTAGATTATAACATAATATATTTAACAATATGATAACATGGAATCGAATTTACCATGAATTAGAAACATAAATTGAATTCTAAAATATCTTGATTATGAATATATTCATGATATTATATGTAAAATTGGATAAATGTACACCTCAAAAGGAATATATGTTCCAAAAAGAATATACATCTCAAATAATGAAAATTGAGATAAAAATACCATACAAATTTGGAACCTTTTGAAACATAAAACCCATTAATATATATCATTAAATTGATATATAAATAAAAATAATATAAACCTAAATAATAATAATATATAAACCTGAATATTATAGACCCCATATAAATGAAACATGTGGGGAACATGGAATGTGTCCCACAGAAGTTTAAAGTGAAATGTAAATCTGTTACCCACTGTAATTATTTTAGTTATACTAATTGAATCAAACATTTCATTAAATATATTTTTTATAAATATAATAAAATATCATAGTTATAAATATCATTTCAATCATGCTTTTCTCTAGATATTTTATTAGATGTTTATTTAAAATTTCAAGTTAAATTTATGTTTCATGTAATGACTGTGTTGTTTTCCCATATACGTTTTAAAAATTTATTTATCTACATCTTAATTTTATAATTATTAACTCATTATTTTTTTAAAAAATAATATAAATAGCATATATAGTTAGTGTATATTTATTTATATTAATCCTTTATATTTGGGGATTATAAATAAAACACACCATTCATGTATATGGTAGGGTGTATATACACAAAATCAGTGTTTCCATTTTCTATTGGTATTGAAATAACGAAAGATTAATGATATATATATATATATATTATTTCCAAAATATAATTTTAATTTAATTTATATCCCATATTTTTACTAAAAAAATCATTTATACATTCCATGAAAAGTGGGAACTAATCCCATTACTTCGTGGGGAGGTTGTCCACCATACAGATGAACAATGATATCAAATTCACAGAAAAATGGAAAACATTAAGGTATGTGTGATATGATAATTTAATATAATAATAACATTATTAATTTCATAAAAATGATATATAAGCAAAAAATTAATCAATAATTTCAAACAAGAAATGTTGTATTGGAAAAAAGGGCCTCGGTTCGCAAGGGTGTAGTCTACATTGCATATTAATGATGATTTTCTGAACCGTTTTATTGAAGTGTGTGTGGATTTCAGTCATAAGATTAATAATTTAGCATATATATATATATATATATTAAATATAATTTTGATTATATATAGTAAACATATAGTAATAATTGAAAGACATGGAGGAAGATATAAAATAAAAATTCTTATGGAATATAATTATCATTTCATTGGGTATCATCTATAAGATTTCTATATGTTCATTATTGGATGTATTTCATTTTAAAACAATTCTTTTAGGATGAATTCACTGATTTTGGGAGGTTTTTTTTTTATGTTATGGTCTGGACAAATGGATTGATAGGTGTACATAAAAGGGGAGAGTGAGTTCTCATTTATATTAGAGGTGGAGTCAAATTCCTACAAATATCCAAAAGTATTCACTATTGGGGGGGTCTACCTTACCTCATTTGTCTCAAAAAAGATCAATAATAGATGGAATGAATTACATTGTAGTGAAATACCTCTACTACAGAAAATAAATTCATTTTTATCTTGTTATTCATAAGTATTTAAGTTTACTAATTTTTAAATTTATTATTGTTTCGAAGCTGACTTGTATCTTTTTAATTACATAAGTAATTTACCCATTTATGTATATATTTAAAATTACCCTAATGATATAAATTATATCCATTTATTTTACATAAGATATATAATTCATTAAATAAAAAACATATTTTTGTGTAAAAATAATTATATAAATGTTTCATTGGAAAATTATTGTTGGTGTCTTCCCTTGCAATGGAACAAGATGATCCAATGAAAAATAGTAATACAAAATTTACAAAATTTATTTAATGGTTTTTGTTTATGTATCTTAGAACACATGAAAATTTTTATATTCATTATGAATTTTGAAACTACTTTGCAATGGAAGGAATTCTTTGGTGTACTTCTCCAATGACACTTAAGAAATCACATTGGTTAATAGGATTAAAATTTTGGATCATCACACCAATTGAGGGGAATTTTCTAATTATGGAACTCTCTTATAGATTTATGATATGTTTTCAAATATTTTTTTCATTCCATAGATTGTATAAACCAGATCACCTTAAATTAATGATCAATTATGAAAACACATTGGTTTGGAATAAACAATATGTATGCGATGATATCAATATATAGACAGAATTTCAGGCATCCAAGGATCTCTATAAATGGTACTCCATTCATACAAATATCAATGATTATTATGTCATTTGTTATGATGGTTCCAGTTTTAACCCATATATTTGGGTACTCTGGATTTTTTTATCAGGAAGGGAGATGAATGTTGTTTAGCTATCAAGATCGAACCAATAATATGGGATTCCTAAATGTCACCATGAGGGGAATAAATACTCATGTATTTTAGTTCCACATAAAAGGAAACACAACCTTTTAAGGTTTTGTGATGATGATTAAACCATTTAGTTTAATTTCAAGCTTCAATGATGTCTAGGAGGATGGTGGCTAGTTAATATATGGTGTAGGACATACTCTGAAGTAACCTAAGGGACTCGGAAGAGATGTGGACTCCCTGGAGGATATGAATCTACCATTAATGTTTTTAGGAGAATATTAAGGCTAATTTTGAAGGTATGTTTGGACCTCTTGGAGTCTTTATATGTATCCTAGTTCATTGTGATTCAATTCAAACATCATTTGACAAGGTTTTGGGACTACACTGTATAAGAGCCCCATTTGAGGTGACATAAGTAAGGATTATACTGAGTAGTAGGATTAATGATAGTTTTGGGATCATGTGGATGCCGTGATCTAAACTAACTTCTATTTCTACTTTAGTCTGGATTGGTGTGAGAAAAAATTGGAAGTGGTGGATCTAAAGATCACACGATCCACTTTTTCTACTAATATATGAAATTTGTCCACATAAGTAGAGAGAACATCGGTTATAGTCCCCATCCCATCACTTTTTTAGTTACCCAAGAAGTTTAATAACATTATTTTATCCACCTCTACCAATAATTATTTGTATATTACACTATGACGGTTTTTCCTGTAGTCCCTAGGGAAGTGTGGAGTGACTATCATCAGCCGTCATCAAAGGAAAAATGGGTGGTTCCCCACATTTCATAAAATTGGTATATTCATGTGATAACCACTAAGGTCATTGGAATATCCATGATCAGTATCCTCATTACCATAATAATGTATAAATGGAGTCATTTTGTGGGTTTACATTATCATAAAGGCTTCCAAGATCACCCCACTTACAACTTCTATATTGATTCGAGAGAACAACTCCATGTTCTCGTTGTTCTAATCAAACATTTTTGGTTCATTTAGAGAAGGCCTTAGCCTTATTTCATTAGAATGAATCATGGAGTGGACAATTTGTGACCTGATAATATGATGGAATGGAGTGATGGTAGGGAGACTGTACAATGTCCAATGATACCCCATGTCAGATATAAGATTCTTATGTGGTATGGGGTTCCATTTATGAAGCATGTTTCTATACAGGAGAGGGTACCATCCATAATGAAATATTCTATGTGGAACCAGGTTCCACCCATTTAGTGTTCTTATAGATATATTTATGCTTCTATTATGTATCATTTTTCTTTGCTGGGTCATTTCCAAAATATGTATAATTTTTCCAGGTGGTTCAGGGTTCTCCCTCAAAAAGATTTTCTATTCGGGGTGTTTACCTGCATAGGGGCCATATTTTTATGCTCTATGGAATATATTCCACAAAGGGGTATTTGTATTACTGATGTATGGATTAGTTTTATTTCAACCTTCACTATATTTTATCGGTTTACATATTGGGAAGCAATGGATCGTTCCCAATACGCGTCTCATCCCTAAATTTTGACATCTCCTTCTTATTTATTTTATCATATTTTTTTCAATTTTATTCTCATTATTTAACTTGGTAATTTATTGAAGTAAATATGTATTGTAAACTAAATTTACTAGTCCTTCGAGGTGGGACATGTGGATTCTTTTGTAGAGGCCCAAAGAAGACACCCTATCCCACAAAAAAAATTCTTTTGTAGGTGGGGGATGGGTAGTTGTTTGGAGGTGAGGAAACCATTGTCCATTCCTAAAAATGACTTGGTTCATCTACAAGGAACATAGGTACAATCTCTTCAAAAAATTATTTTTGTTAATGTGATATTATCATTCATGGGGTAGGAAATGACCATTTTTTCTGTAAAATATGTTGTTTAGTTTTCTAGTGCTGACAGTACCATCTCATACAGTGAACAAATTCATTCATGGGGCGCTTCATGAAGTGGTGGAATGACATGCAGAGAGGCATTCCATGTAAAAAATTTTACAATATACACCCAGACCATAATTCAAAAATTCATCCCCAATGATCATTATTATTCAAATTATAAATTTTCTATTATCTCTACCCATATCAATTTTGTGGAATTATATTCTTCATGTGTTCATAATTTTGAAAACCAAATACATTCACCACATCATAATGAATATTGATCAAGATAGAGAGGAGGTTGTTCTAATATAGAAATTGGTTCCCTTTTGATCGTTTTATTGGTACACTAGTGTACATACAGTAGGGGGCCACTCAAAAAAATATTTAATGCAACTAATTTTTCCTTCACCAATTTCACTATGAACATGATCCCTCCTTGAACACATGATCAACAACTACATTTACTTAGCTTTTATCTGTTGCAAACACCTGTTCTGTTAATTAATCCTTATCACCCCAAAATGATAATATCGATTTACATTATTATGAAACTAGATGATCTATGGAATGGGAATCAGGTGTAATGAATTATTTACAAGAAAATGCTTTGTAGTCTTACCATTTATAGGACAATGCTTTACGTACATATGGATCATGGGATAATTGCATTAATGGAGGATGGTTCATAGTAATTTATAAATTTATATATATTATTTACTCTAATTGGGTTTAATCAATAATTTTTTGGCAGAGAAAATTTGGATCTCTATTTTCGCCCAAAATTGGGAAATAATAAGAACAAACAGAGAGCCTTTGGGTTAGCCTTGTGAAACTTGTTCGTGGAGCCCTAGAGGACCGCGGTCAGAACGAAGCTTCCCCCTTTCACGAAGCTGTCATGAAGCAACGAGATGGGAGGCTCTGGGAACTCGATTGATTTTTTTTGAAGCTACTGTGGATAAAGGAGGAGGGAGTCTCCGTGGTTATGATAAAATCCCACATTTCTTCACACTGAGTGATCTATCCTTCATGGCACTTGTGGCTTATAAATACCAAGATCGCCTCAAGACCAAAAGACTAATCCACTGACCATCCACATTCCAAGTTCTCAAATCGCGAAGAACGTTATGCTCTTCGATCCATAATCTCTTCAAGGTACTTTAGCATCACGAAGTGCCTTTCCTTTTTCTTAAATTTAACCCATATTCAAAGGGGGATTCCCTTCGCGGAGCCCATAGGACTTCACGAAGGAAGGGGATCCCTAAGGGGACTCAAGCCTTCATGGTGAGATTATGTTTCACCATGTACCCATCGTGAACATATAACCCATAGGCTAAGGTAGGGTCACTGTGCTTTGTGAAACCCATTGCTCTGCAATGATATACTTAATAGGGCACCCTTGCTTCATGAAGCACTGATCCACAAAATCCTTTCAACATCGCAAAGCCCCTCCCATATGAACCTACACCATATTCCTTGGCTAGGCCACTTCACATCACTAAGTATACCCCTTAGCAAATCCCCTACACTACATGGAGCACCAGAGCATCACAAAGATTCTACCTATGAACCCCTTTTCTCCAAAACTCCTTTTCTCGTGCAACCCTCTATGTTTGCATGAAGTCATTTCATATTTCCTTGGGCGGTGCATCCCACTGCGTTTCGTAGCCTTATTCTTCTTCGCATAGGGACACTAACAACTATTGGTTGTTCAAAAATCAATGCTAATGTGGTCCCCTCAGTCGATCACTCAATAACACCAAGACATCACGACAGCACTGATGCCTTCCCTTCCCTAATGGCGAGCAGGTATTAGTTATGTAATTCCTAGGGGTGCAGAATAAACCCACATCGTCCATGCTTCAGGACATTAAACTTAAAAGAACCATCATCCTCCACACATGATGTTGAACTATAGCCTTGACCCGTGCATTGCATGCAGGGTTCCCCTTATCGAAAATTCTTTATGCCCAATGGTCTACAAAGGAGTGAAATTGTCCTCACATGGATTGAGATCCTCTTATTGGAGCGGCGTTTGTCCGTGGGGAAAGGGAAACCACCTTGGTTGAATCCCCAAGCCTTTCTTATGGGAGGAATCATCCATGCTCCTCCGATCTTCTTCCTGGCCAAAAACCAAAAGGGGGGATCAGACCCAAAACCATCATCTTTATCATACCTAATCCCTGCCCCATTGTGATTTTTCAGCACTCGGGCCACCATCCTATAGTAAGTCCCAGTCTCCATCTCCATGGGATGCTAACCATGCATAATCCCATGTTTCCTCTTTGGGTGGTTAACCACACATAAGACCATGTTTCCTATTAGAGCCACTACCCACATGTAATCCCACATCAATTTCCCATGGACACATCCTTCACAACGTGATCGTTAGGTCTTTTCTACCTCTTGTTTCTCACACAAGGCATGACTCATGTGGGCATAGAGTAAGCATCAACCATGAAATCTACCCTAGGAAGGATAGAGTGTGATCCCTACATCCAATCGGAACTACATACACATTGATCCTTTTCAAGGCAAGGTACGTCGGAAGCCTCCATAAGGTCCAAGCCCAACATCTATTCGTTCTATCCTCCTTCACGTTGGTTCACCAAATCTTCTAAACTATAGGGACATTGATCCTTGACAAGGAAAGGAACATAGGAAACCTCCCTATGGTCCATGTCCAAAAACCATTAGTTTCTACCCCCTTCACATTGGTACACACAACACCTTCCAAACTATGTGGACTTTGATCCTTGCCAAGGTTGGTACGTCAGAATCATCCCTGAGGTACAATGCCAAAAACCATTGGTTTCGACCCACATCACGTCAGTTCACCAAACCATCTGAACTACATGGACTTTGATCCTTTCCCATGAATGCTACATAGGAAGACTCTCTGTCATTCATGCCAAACAACCATTGGTCCAAACCCCTTCACATCAGTTCACTACACCCATTCCGAACTAAGAGAACTTTGATCCTTGACAAGGCATGGTATGTAGGAATCCTCCTTGAGGATCAATCCCAACAATCATTCATTCTGACCCCCTTCACGTCAGTTCAAAAATTCTTTCGACCTATGGGGACATTGATCCATGCCAAGGCATGGTACAAAGGAATCCTCCCTGAGGATCAATTCTAACAACCGTTGGTTTCGACTCCCTTCATGTCGGTTCACCAATCATCTGAAATACATGGACTTTGTTCTTTGCCAAGGAAGGGTATATAGGCCACCTCCCTAAGCATCAATCCCAACACCCATTGGTCCCGACCACTTCACATCGGTCCACATCGTCCCGCAATACATTAAACTATACACCCCTTTTTGGCTTGAATGAAACTAAATTGTAACCCCATCCAACGGTAAGCCATTGTGCCCCCATTTGACGATATGCCATTGAATCCCCCTATCGACGGTAAGCCATTGTCAGATGATCTACATAGGTTTGATCCTAGTCTCCTAGACATGGTATGTAGGAACCCTCCATGAGTTCCAACCCCAAATACTGGTAAACATTAATTCCCCCCCTATTGGGGCCTGCATCATTAGTCCACCCCTCGAGCATCAGACCAACCTGGGTTACTAATCACACAAAATCCCCAGCATTTCATGAAGCAGCTGTCCTCTACATGAACCCTAATATCATGCTACAACCCTGTTGTTATACTTACTACATGTCCCATTCATACGGGCCACCTCAATAGGTGTCCCACAGCCCCGCTGAACTATGTGAGGTTGATTCCCTACAACGGAGATAGGTATGAATCCTCCGGAGGATCAATCCCAACACTACTGTCACTTTCATGACGGTTCCCTCCCATTTCCCCTCCACTTCATTAAACTCTCCATTATCCATCCTAATTCTCTCCTAAGCCGCCACACCCTGGTGGGATCATTCTATCTCCTTTCCTCACTGATCCTAGAAGAAATCGAGTCAATAACCACGTTTTAGCACCAATATCAGTGTTCCCTCTAGGGGTTTCACCCATCAGATCCACTCTTATCATTGTCTTGATTATTCTGATCTGTCTCTTATAGATGTTAAACTCATGACATTCCCTCTATTAATCATGTGAAGCTGAGGAAGGAATCATATACATGCACATGGAATATAACTCCCCGGACTCGACGTGGGATTCCTAGAGATTTTTCACCCACGAGAAGCCTTATCATAAGGGGAGGAAACCTAGAAGGGCTAGTGTTCCAGCATCTAGACATGATGGGGATGTCTAACGTGACTACTCCCTCGACCAAAGGTTTCTGCCCTGAATAGATCCTTTGGAAAGTCCTAATAGAAGAAGTGTAATTAATCAGCGTCCATGATGTTATGGAACTTGGAAGAGTTTCACGAACAACATTTTAAGTCGATAAGGGAGACCAGGACCAGGTGACGAGTTCTGAGGAGAAATCCATGGAATGAGGAACCAACATCCCATCATCCCATTTCTATCAAGGAGAAAATGTCAATGAATAAGTGATGTATGTCGCCCGCCTTGGGAAAGTAGGAATGATTGAAAAAAATCAGCACTTCCTCGATGGATGGATTCACCCCCCAACGAAAGCCTCATAAATAGAAATGGTGAACCTGACGTGAAACTATTCTCCTCAATATGTATATTAATAATTTTTGAGACATTAGCGACTAGTGTGTCACCTGATCGAGTTATCTGGTGCCAGGTCCCACAAAAAAATATGGTGGGCCTGGCATGAAACTCACAAGAAGATGGGGTTGTTGAACATTGGACACACGAGTCTATGACCTTTTCAACATGTATCCTTCTAACTAGCCATGGAAGATGGAATGATATTTTGGCATTGGACGTAGATTACCTTGTTTCATCACAAATGGTTTAATCTCCCTGCAAACTAGTACACGATCTGTCCTAACAGAAAACCAATCGCCACCCAACCACCAACGCTGGGAAGGGGCAGTAGCCACGTGACAATGTCGTGTGACTCTACCACTTTTGCAACATCTTCCACACCCATAGTTTTTGGGCTCCAACGCCCCATATATCCTTCTGAGATTGTTCAGCGAAGGTTGATAAATGACTTCATCTGCCGATACGAGGAAGAGGGGATTATCCCAACTCGTGCTATGGCCCTGCCAGGACATAGAGGTATATGCGCCTCATTGACACCACTTCCCCCAAAGGGTCGGGCAGGGAGCCACTGCTCCCCACTCTGACACACAATCATTTTAGGAGCCTCTCCCTGGAATTTTTTGATGACTCCCTCCCCTACACTGATGAGGTGGAAGATTTCTGTGCAAGCCCCACCAAGATATCTTTCTAGGGGCATCCAAGGTGGGCCCCCACTGTGTCATGCCAGCACTGCCACCTGGCCCCACAAATCAAGGAGTAGGTAAGCTATGTGCCTGCACCACCAGCCCTGGTCTAGATAACCCGATGTCACCGTTAGACATAGGAAGAGAAGGACACCCACCGAGGGGAGTCAATTTCAATGATGACCATGGCATGTGCCACAGCTGATGTATACCATCAGTCTCCTGCATACGATGAGCAGGGGCATCCATACACCCATCTGGGAATGACGCCCCAACCACACCACGAGCAAGCTAGGTCAACTCTCATTGTCACCGGCGTAGGTAGTGCCCGCCACGGGATGACCCACGACAATGACAACCTATACGAAGGGCCTCCCTAGACCTACACCATTAAGAACATGGGTCCTCTCCGCTCCAAAGCCCGACATGGAGGTTCACCCCATGACACCTTCAATCTGACTGAGGGTCCTCCCCCTGGAAGTGACACTCAGTATGGATGCCTCTTTCATGCTCATGAAATTGGGCATGGATTCATTCCTTATACCATATATTTTTTGTATGAGGATGGTAAATATATGGTCAATCTCCTACATGGGGCCCTTCCCTATGTCTTTACAATAGCTTTTAAAGGTCCTCCTCGCATCCGCAGTTAAAGGAGTAATGGCCAGCTTCACATCATTGACACCCAGCATGGATGTCCTACCATTGTTTCACTAAACCAGTACGAGGACCCTCTTCACACTGACACTACCTGGGGAAGTAAACATGGAGGCCCTACCCATGGTTCTACCAGCTTAGGTGGAGGTCCTACCCACTCCATATATTTTGGTGGAGATACCCTCCACACATCAGTTAGTTGACATAGAGGTTATTCCCATTTTACATTCGATATCTATCCAGGTGCTCCTCGACCCTGGCTCACTCGGGCGGAAGACCTCTCCGTCCCATCCCTAGTTCAGCCAAAGGTCCCCGTGCTAGAATTCTACCATGTCCTGAATAGCCATCCTAGGGAAAGAGGGTGGGTATTTTCTGCCAAAAAAAGAATACGAGGAACATTTATACCAATGTGAGGTCCATCGGATCCCCTCCTTAGTACGCAGATACATCCAAGTGGACGAAAGATGGGAAACTCTCCATTGATCGGCCATGCGATCACCCCCATAGTAACCAAGAGCATTCTCTACCTCAACCTGAGATCAAAGAGAGTTATTCTTGAGATAAATGGATAATGAGAAATAGAGTGGACCTCTACCAGCATTTGTAGTCCATGGGCCAGAAAATGCGGTCACTGAATCATCTTACAATGATGTGGAGGCCAGGTCGCATCTCCCTTCAAGGATAGCCCGAGATGCGGCAGTTTTTCAGCCCGATCACCATATTATCCTCCGACCAGCATACCTTATCAACGATGTAAATTAGTACCACTACGAGTTCTCTAGAGTCCTATAGTTGATGGGTGCGGAAATGAAGACCCAAACCTCAATTCTGGACTAAGGAGCTTGTGGGAAATTCTCACAGAAGACCATTTATAGAAATATTTTCTGGCAGGTATGAGCGAAGAATTTCAGTGTGTCGGAATCACTCACCAAGGATGAGGTTTGATGCTTTCGCCAAAACCTCTGGGCGACTCATTTATGTCTTCTTCATCGACAAGTGGCCTACCCCAAGTGTCAAGAAAACTACAAAGACAATGGACAACAACGAAATTTGGTTGATTTAGCCACACTCCCCATGGCCCAGTGCGCTGAGTCACCTGGTCGCCATAGGACCCTCCAACTGCGATGCGACCAAAGCATTAAAGGGCTCTGCAGGATAATCATGGAGGCTTCTCTCCATGTGAAAATCCATGGTTGGGGCAGGACACGGCCCTCCATTTCTTTTCTTTCCAGTTTTAGCCTAATTTCCCAAGAGACATAGAGTATATGCCTCCAAGACGGGTCGCGATTAACATGGACAACCTACCGGGGGGAAAGAACAACATAGAGCTTCTTAGAGAGGATATATCCCCAAGGGAGTATAACAACGATTCGACCCATTGGGAAGGATCACTAGCCAATAAAATATTTTATTTGGTCTTCTAGTACTGACAAAGTCATTAACCAATGGTCAAAATATGAATAAGGAAAAAGAGAACCATGGAGCTTCCAAATCCTCAGACCCACCTATCTTAGTTCAGAAGGTACAAAAAGATCCCAAAAAATTAAAGTTGTGTCAAAAACTTATAGAAAAAAAAAGATGATCAATGAAATCCTTGCTAAGAACGTTGCGGAGTGGCGACCAGATTATGGTGATTCGCAACCAGGGGAATAGATCCATTGACAACTTCACCCTCGCGAATTTCTTTAAGGTGACCGTGATCGTCCTACCCCATAGGCAGGGCCAAAGTCAGAGCCTATGGAAAGAGGAAACACTATGTATAGCCAAACACTCCTAAACATCGTGAAAATCCTCAGGACCTAGCTCATGTTCCCCCAGTTTCTCCACATGTCATTCAACTAGCTGCACCAGAAGCTACTGGGCACGCTTATCATGTTGAATAACATGATAATGCACTGGTTATCAGGGATCCCAATTAATACAAGAATACTAGGAATGATGATCCAATAGAGGGACACATTTCCCACTTTGAGGCATCGGAGACTCGATTGGTGGCCATCCCGCCTGATGGAAATCCATATCCATCATGGGTAGATGATATGCCAACACCCCCAAGATTCAGATATTCTGATTTTCCCCCTTCAACGGGATAGGTGACCCACTACAACATTTTTCCTACCCCATTTCAAGGTGTTGGCTCATGTTGGGAACTCCAACACAACTAGAGGCTGAAAAACTCTGATGCTTCGTACTAATATTGGAAGAGCATGCTTTCGTCTAGTACAACTAGCTACCCATCAGATCGATAATCGGTTGGGATGATCTTCATAGGAAATTGCATTGCCATTATAGTTCCACCACTCGGAAGACAAGTATTGCAGACCTCTTCAAGTGAAAACAGAGGCCTAACGAGCACGTCACATACTTTATCGCCCAGTGGAAAGGACTCACACACTCCATTGACATTCCACTGAATGAGGAGTAACTGATGATGATATATGTGGGGAATGTAAAGACAGAACTGTTCACCTCTCTCATTACCCATAACTACCATGGGGGATTTATAGACTTCTCCGATAAAGCCTATCCCCTAGAAGAATCCTTCCAACATGCCAACCAGTCATGTTTGTTGCCTTCTGCAATCCCCTCGAGAAGGGCTTTCAGGGCTGAGCCCATCGTAGTGTCCCAAATAGAGACCCCCGTTCAACTGGAATTATTACCAGTGGAGAGGCCTATGTAGCCTCATAGAAGCTAGCCACTGCAGGAAAAACCTTGGGCCCAACAAGGACCACCCCAAAATTTGCAGGCTCCCCTGTGAAATGATCCCCCACCATCTAGATGAGATCGTTAGGTCCAACTTCCTCGATAGGCTCCTCCATCCCCTCATCATGGCAAGGCTCCATGAGCCCCCTTCTCATGCAGGAGAAATTGAACCTACAGATTTAATGAGGCTCAAGTCCCTAGTTATTTATGATGTTTCTCGGAGTAGTTGATTGTATGTTTTCATGAATATTGGATCCCAGATGAGGCAATCCTTGATGCTCTCCCTAATTACATCCCCTATCATGGGATCCTGAAGAACACCCTAAATCAATGTTATGTTTTTATAGAATGGTTTCTTGACCTGGTGGATAACAACATAGTCCAGTTAGGCCCAGCTCCGGCACATGGGGCATATGTCTTCATGAAGCAAGACTGCAGGAGTGATAGTGAAGGCGAGTGGCATCAGGTTTCTAAACATGATTATCATAATTATGATGATTACAAAGCTAATAAGATAGTCTTCTATTCCCATTGTTTCATCTGTGAACGCATAAATCAATTAGATCCTTTAGAATATGTTGCACCATACACCTCCAGTACTTCTGTTTCATCATCTCATCCATCCTCTTCTAAGAAGAGAAAACATCGATGCACATGGAAAAACAAATTCCTATGATGATTTCATTTTCATCATGTGCCCTCAAAGACTACATTCCCTCAGATATGGTGATTCCTCCCTAAACCAATCCAGTAATGGATGAATCATTGAGTGATAGTCATGGGGATGTAATAGTTAATACCACAGAGTTGCAAACCCCTACATGAATCTTGGGGACGAGGAGCGCCATGCGGACCCTCCCAACATCCCCAACCATCACTAGCATCGACGGATTCATGGTAATATGGGTCATCTGAGTCCCTTGGTTAGTATTTACAATAGGGCCTTTCATTCTACTAAAACCAAGAGGTCGGCATAGAATAGAGCTCAGCATGTGAAACCCTTTCATTTTTTGTCATCAGATCCTCCTTCGCCGCCATTTGTGCTACTTGATTAGGCAGAGCCACCTCTACTATGTCGTTATCAGTGGTGCCCAGCTATAGACTATTCTTAGTCATATGTCCCTCATCCATTAGTCACCCCACAGGGTTCGACTAGTGAGCAGTAGGATATTTCCATCACTAGTCTGCCACCGATCCAGCCAGAAACTCCTGTCATACCTCATGTAACAGGGAGAACACTGGTATGAAAAAGCTCATTCCCATCATAGAAGTATGTTGTCCTCAAACATCTTTCAAGAATCTCATAAAGTCCCTCCATCCTTGAGATTCATTTCTTATAAGTGGGCATTTTTGAAGCCCTTTTCGAGGCATCAAGAAGCCCCCTCTAGTTTGAGATGGACATAGCTGCGGGAGAATCCATCCATACTCAGGCGGTCGAGCATGCTAAATGTAAGGCCATCTTTTTGTTCTCTTGAGATGATGAAGGCTCTCCCATACATGGTCACATATGACCGCTATACATCACTATCCAATTTAATGTCATTGATTTTTGTCGTTGTCTTACTGACACAGGCTCTGAGATCAACCTAACCCCGACTTGGGAACTATGACAACTAGGGTTGTCCGAGTTTGATATGAGTCCCTATGATGTAATAATACAAGATTATGATAAGACATAACAAAAAATGGTAAAAAATCATATAAAGACCCAGTTTGGTGGTCTAGTTTCCAATATTGAGTTCAGGATTGTCTCCCAGGACACAGACTAAAATGTGTTGATGGGAATTCCCCGGCTCCATCTGCATGTGGTGGTCCCTTCATCATATCACCAATGCCTTATGTACTCCCTTAATGGTCAATTGGGAATACACCAAGTTGACACATTTTATTTTTCTTATTATGATGCCCACTATCTAGATTCCGACTATTACAAGATCAAGGAAAAGAAGATGTAGTCCAATGAGGTTGATCATGCTATGGTTGCAACCAACCCAGGGAATGATCTGGATGATTCATACTTCTTTCCAATCCACAGATTGGAGGTCTCAACCCTGGACATGGGAAAATGATTTATTGTTTATGGATTGAGGGGGGAGCACATTCTCTGGTCTATGAGATGAAAGGAGATCATCTCTTACTCATATACAAATTATCCTCCCATGATCCCGGAACTCCATACTCCAATAAGGTATCGGGACATCCAACCCATAGGGATACCAATACATCATACCTGTTTGTTCCATCATGCTTGGATGAACCAGCTCAAGACGAAGATCCACTATTTCTTTATATCCTTAATAGTGGTCCCTTGGTCCGAAGAATGGATGGGATCAAATAAACATCTTTCTTCGCATTGGTTTTGATATTACAGAAGTCCCCCGATGTAGTGTCTTCTATAGCTCGGACTGATACCGGTCTCTAATCAAGATCTATTGACATAGAAGAAACTCTCCCTGCCAAGTATCACTCCTTTATAAGTGATGTATATGAATAATAGGATGCTCCCCCAACATTTGAAGAAGGTGTGTCTTCCCTATTTGATGGATTCGTGCAAGTGAACCTCGATAGAGATACTGGCCTAAAACCCACGTTATCAGTGCCGCTATCCCATCGAAGAGAAAAAACAGTATGTGGACTTCCTCAAGAAACATTATGATGTATTCTCCTGGTGTTATAATGAGATTCTAGGACTAGATCCTCAGGTAGTCTTCCACCACCTCGATCTCCTGACAAATCATCACAGGTTCAAAAGCCTCCCAAAAGGATGCACCCTTCCCATGGTTCCATGGTCGAGGCTAATGTTTACAAGCTCATCAGAGCCAATTTTTCCAAGGAGTTATAGTATCCCATCTGGTTATCCAATATTTTACCCTTCAAAAATACGAAAATATAGATCAAATTCTTCATCGACTTCTGGGATCTCAACTGTCACCGCCCACAGGATGATTTTCCCCTACCTCTAACAGATCTATTGATCGACACCACAACTAGGTTCCATTCCCTCTTATTCATTGATGGGAATTATGGTTACAACCATATCTGAATGGTCCCTAAGTATGATGAGTTTATAGCCTTTAGGGCACCACAAGGATCTTTTCGTTACCAAGTCAGATGTTTCTGTTTAAAGATTGTAGAAGCCACCAATAAACATGCCATGTATCACATATTTAAGATGACCCTTGGGAAATTTTTGGAATGTTATGTGGAGGATATTGGAGTCAAATCTCAAACGTGTAAGGACCATCTCAATGACATTGATAAGGTGTTTGGATTTCTCCATTCTCTCCACCTAAAGATATACCCATTGATTTCTACCATTATGGTCACCTTTGGAATGTTTATCAGCTTTGTTGTTTGGTACAAGGGAATAGATATTGACCCAGAGATGATCAATGTCATTAGGAATATTTCTCCTCTAATCCACATTCGAGATCTTTGAGGTTTCGAAGGACACTTATCCTGGATATGCCAAATCATCACGAATTTGGTTGGAATGTGTAACCCATTTCTATGTTCATGGTGAATGGAACCGTATACGAGTGGGACGAAGAGTGTCAGACTTCTTTTAAAGAAATCAATCATCATCTTCTCCATCCACCGGTCTTACATCCACCCATCTCCGGAAATCTGATGGTTCTTTAAATGACCACACTGGAATGACCTCTCAGTACCCTTTTCACACAAAAGAACAAAAATGGGACATAGAACAGTCTCTATTATCTTAGTATTATGCTCCATGATATATAGACCAGATACTCCTCTATTGAGAAGAGCTTCCTTGAACTAGTATTTGTAGTTGGTGAAATTACATGAAGCACCTTGAGGTATAACTTGTATCCTAAATAGATTGGCTGATGTACAATAAAAATCGACCAATGTTGACAAGCCTTTTGGCTCGGTGGGTATTGATAATCTAGTATTTAGGCATCAGGTTTGTCCTGCATAAATTTATTAAGTGGAATGCATTGGATGATTTCCTTTTCATGCATACATCTCCAGCAGACCAGTATCTAGACCTTGGGTTTCCTAAGGAGGCTATTCTATTGGTGGACCAATCCATATTATGTTGGAAAATGCAATTTAATGGTGCCTCTCAGAGCCCCACTAGCAGAAGGATTGAAGACACCTGGATAATTAGAGAAGGCATGTGTATTGTCTTCATTACCCCATAACAAGCCAATATGATATATTCAATCCTATTTTTAGAAGGCTACCCAGATAATGAATCAGAGTATCAGGCTCTCACTACTGGACTTGAGCTGGCCCTTGGGATTGATGATCCCCACTTTTTTGTGAAATGGGACCCTGAACTAGTCATAAAAGATTTCAACTATAACTATGTTGTCTGAAAGACATAGCTAGTACCATTGATGGAACACACTCTTTATCTAATGGACCAGTTCACATCTCATCCAGATTTCACTCATGTCCCAAAATCCTAGAATGGTAGAGCTGAAGCCATGACTAGTCTAGTTGTGTCACTTGTAGAGCCTAAACAGAACGATTTAATTATCCAAGTGGCACATCGGAGAGTCATCGCTCCCATCAGTATAGATGACACTGACATACTGCAGGTGAGCCACCTTGCTGCTGACACCTCCATGTTAGGAGGTGACTCTTGACTAGAGAACCTCCGTTGTTGAGTTTCTCAAAAACGACAATCTCCTAGCGGAACGGATCGAGAGTGAGTGAATCGGATGCCGTACATTACAGTTTACCATATAGGATAGTACTACTAATGATAAGATCTATAACACCCCAGGCTTCTATGGTCGATTCTTTTTGAATAATACAATAGTGTGTGTTTTACACAACGTCGAGTTCTAACACACCACAACTAATCAAACTAGCCGTTATGAATAGTAATACTCACCTTTTGAAATTTTATAAATTTTATCATTCAAAATGGAATTAATTTTTGTATTTGGAATATCAAAATTATCTGAAGGTGAATTTTTTGTATTTTTCTGAAAAATTTCAATTTTTGATGAATAGTGAAAAATACAAATTTTTAATGAAAAACAAATTTATTAAACAAAATAATTTATAGTGCTATATTATACTATTGAGTGTTTTTATTGTATAATTAGATTATATTTTTACCATTTAATCCAATGTTGGTCATTGGGCGTAATTTTACATTTAAACTGAACATAAACAGGTGTCAATCTTTTGATAGTTATTATTTCTTAAAAACACGCTTTTTTGTTTTGACAACGAGAATTAATTTTAAATTAATTTTTTCCACTTCTGTGTTTTGAATTCAGAAAAATATATTCCATATTTAGAATCAGGAGGTAAAAATTTTGAATATAGATAAATTTTATTTTCAGTCTTTTTGAATAATTACTTCGGTGAATATTTTATTTATCATGGTTAAAGGGTAAATCTGGTAAATAATGGTAAAAAAATAATATTATAATAATATTAAATTACTCCAACATGCATCCTAACCCTATTAAATGATAAATTTATGACCATGGGAATCATTGGGTTGATTTTGGTACCACATGGAGCCACTTGTAAGTGATAATGACACTTTATATTAATTTAGTTAAAGTAAATACAAAAATGAAATAAGCGTATATCTTTTAGTAAAACAATATTTACATAGCGTTATATATGTTATCACTTAGACTATAAATATGAATTATAAAGAGAAAACAATTCCTACATAATGGTATTTTATTTATGATTCTTTGAAATTTAATATTTAATTTATTTATGAATCAATGATGATGTAGTATTTTCTTTATTAATGAATGAATCAAATTAATGGTATTATAAATGCTAAAATAAATATACTTTTAAAGTTTTTCTGACATACAAAAAAATTATAAGTTAAAATGACATGTTAGTATTGATAAAATTAATTTAATTATAATTAATAATGTTTTTATGACTTTAACAAAAATAAATTATTAAATAGTGTCAAAATTGACATAAAAGAGTTTTTAAAACAAATATTATATTATTAATTGATATTCTATTTCTAAAAATACACGGTTAGGACAAAGGGAATAATTAATATTATATATCTCATTAATAAACCACTTTAGGTTCTCTTGGATTTTTATAGTATGTTTATTAACCATATAATATAAAAATACAAAGAGTCATGGTAATTGTCAAACTAATTAACTAATAGTTAAATCTAAAAGATAAGGTTAATATAGTGACCCAAACATGTCTAAAACAAATTGGTTGAGTGTTTTTCGACACATACCCACATTATCCTAGAAATAAATTATTTTATATCCATTAGAAACCGAATATTAATATATTATAATATAATATTTTATGTTTTTTCTAAGGTGCCCCTCACCCCTCTTATAAAAGGGCACTCACCCTCCTCTCAAATTCATTCATTAAAAGACATTTGGCTCGGACAACCCCTGCCCAAATATCCTATAAACTTACCTCACATTACCTAGAGGCCTTCTTTTAGTCAGAAATCCAACCTACGGAGCCCTTTTCATCAACTCAAAAAGAAACACCCGAAGAAGAGGTAATTATTTCACCACCCTCTTACAAGTAAATTTCTTCTTCCACTTCCTCTTTCTTTGTTGTTTAAATTCTGAAATAATAACCCTAGTATCGTCTATAACTGTGATGTTATTATAAATATTTTACCACATTATTCATTATTCTATCCATCACTTGAATAAAATGTCACTATACATGCGTACATATGGCTTACTGTCTCCACGTCGTGGTGTAATTGTTATTCAATAAATTATTATTTAAATGGGTATAATAATGATGTGTAATTCATGTAAATAATAAATATAACATGATAATTATTCTGTATATATGATATACCATCAAATTATATATTATTTTAATTTCAATAGAAAGATATTATTGCTCGTGCATACGTATGGATTATCATCTCCATGAAAGTGATGAGATTCATTCCCCATCGTATCAATTCTAGAGTAATTTTCATTTGATGATTAAAAATAATGATTAAAGAATTTATATAATTCTGGATATGAATAATATACAACCTACCCATAACAAACATGGATTATGTAACAAAACATATAAAAGAAAAAGAGTAAGTTAACACCCGAAACTATGATAATACTAAAATATTATTAACAAAGAAATATTATAAGCGCATATATGATATCATATTTAGGTATATGATTCTTGTATAATTTAATAACAATGATTTAACTATTATAAAAGAGGTTAAACTACCCTATAAAAATGAAAAATACAAGGTAAGGGTTAATTTCACAATCTCTTTATTATCCGAGGTTGTTTTTACGTAAGTATCTATTGGGACCTCTTTATCATCCACATCCATGTTTCATAAAAATTTCTTTCAAAACATTTTTAATATTTAATAGAAAATTATTTAAAGTCATTTTTTCCTTATTTGACCTTATACGTTTTTTAAAGGAATCTTTCAATAGTTTTCTAAACAAGGTACTTTTTGACCTTTCTGACTAATTTTAGGTAAGATTGTTTTTTACTTATATGGCGGGTGTTGCTATTTTCCACCGTTATAACATCGTCGAAACCTACCATACAAGATTATAAGAAAATATTCAAAATAAATGTTTTATTTATAATAATGTGACTTTTAAATGATTTCAAAATAGAAAAAGATACTTCCATAAAAAGGATTTGATTTCTTCTATGTCAACATCCTTTGATGGAATTTAAACTTATTTGAAATTGATTTATTATGATACAAAAACATCCTTATTGTATTGATGGTTTTTTGATATGTTTGAATGTGGATGTGTTATCTCATACCATTCATGGTTTATGTATAAAGTATTGAAATTTCATATGCTAGTTTTAATACAAATTTTTATGTTATGTTTAAACCTTTTCATATAAGGAATGCATTGGACTTATTATGTGATGGGTGGAGCCCGCTATAGCTCGTTGATTCATCAGTAGGTCTCATGAGAAAAACATTTTTCATGGAATAAGGACTTGATAAAATATTATTTGTAGTCTTGGTACACGACCTTGACTATGTTGTAATGAATGTCTAGCATTATTCATTCCATTATTATGAAAGTGGTTATTGATATTTAATGGGATTATTCGACTAGTAATATATCCATGTGAATAAGTGAAGGGAATTTTTTCATTTTATTTTCCATATTATAATGAAGATAAAGTTCAAAAGCCTTTTTTAGTTATACAGTGCTATTAATGTTTATGCTTATTTATAAATGTTCCTGCTATATTGTTATCCTTACCGAGCATCTGAGCTAACCCCTTTCTATGTTTTATTTTTTCCAAGATGTGAAAAAAAGTATATTATGACTAACCTTCAGGGATAGTCTATGCGATCTCAGTGTTTTCTATGGAAAACAATGATGTTATCATTTTCAAGTTTATGATGTAATGTAAACCTTATGAACATATCTAGTGCTTACAATGCTACTAAATTAATAGGCCTTTCGAGACTTGGTATTTTGTGATCATGCCAATGTTATGTAATAATGCACCGACTTTGGGTAACTGGGGTCGGGGTGTTGCAAGATCCACTACAATAATGGGTTTGATGGGGTTCTCCTCCATTGAATTTAAGTAGTTGTGATTTTTCAAGTCATGAAGAATGTTCATGCTAGTTCCTACGGGGCTAATCATACCGGACCGAAACTATCTCACCATATTCAGAGACTTGGTAATTTTTCCCTTCATGATCCATGACTGAATAAAGTTCTCCAAAAGGTTCCATGCATACCAAATTCACGCCAACATTATGCATCAGCTGCCAGAGCCTCCCCACATTGCCAGGTACTCTTTTCCCTTTCCGGACTGGGGACTCGATGTTGTGGGACCATATCCACCGACAACAACTCTATAGTATAGGTTCATCCAGACTGCTACAGATTTCTCCTCCAAATGGTTATTGTTAGTCACACTCAAGGTGTTCTAGACCCATTCCATCATTGACTTTGTGAGCTCCAACATCATCTTATTATTTGGAGTCCCTCTGGCCATACTCACTGAAAACGGTGCGAACATCCAGGTAGTTGAGCATCACAATTTGTATGCAATGTACGACATCCATTCTAACCATACCAAACATTATCATGTGCATGAAAATGGACAGATCGAGGAATTCAACATGTCCCTCTATAGCATTTTGCAGAAAATGGTTGGATAGAACAAGAAGAGTTGGCTGGAAAATCTCCCCAACACCCTCTTGGCTTATCAGACTAGGACTCGTAATTCCGCCCAGGTGACTCCATATTTCCTAGTGTATGGAACGTCCGACATCCAGCCCATCAAGATTCAATTTCCCTCATTCCGCATAGTTTTCTATGATCATAAAGTACCAGATAAAGTACCTTATATTCATATGGGTGAGTTGGAAGTGCTCGATGAGAAAAGGCTTCATGCCCTGATTATTCTTATTAAGAATCCATACAAGATTTCTAGAGCTTTCAACAAGAGATTTCTCAACCATTCATTTTTACAAGGAAACATGGTGTTGTCCCTAATAAGACCAATGATACCTGGCAGGATACCACCCATGTTGGATCCCAAATGGGAAGGACCATACATCATTCTCAAGGTTTATTCCTATGTCACAAACTACATGGTTACCATTGATGGTGATTGTTTAACTCCACACACCAATTCCATGTTCCACATGAAATACTTCTCCTATGATTTATTGTCCCACAAGACCATAAACTGTATGGTCCAGCACTACCCTAAACTGCATTGTGGTACCACATGATGTTAAACTGTATGGTCCTGCATGACCATAAAATATATGGTCTCTCACATCCCAAAAATGCATTGTGGTCCTATATGACCTTAAAATGTATAGCCATCCATGACCCTAAAATGCATTGTAGTCTGGCATGACATTAAACTGTATCTTCTAAAAAGACCTTAAAATATAGATTCCTACATGTCCATAAACTATATCATCATATAAGACATTAAACTAAATCACATGAACTATATATGGCTTGATTCCCATCCTCATGGGATATGTAGGAATGGACAGATGCATCATCCTGAGTACACCCCCACGCTCTTCTCATTCAAATACCCCTCCCGGGTTTAGTTCCCTTGAAAGATCCCACGTGGAGCAGCTTAAGCATATTTGGCCCCACTCGCTGCAGGATTACATAGGTCATGCAAGGTTCCCCTCCTCATTCTTCTATCCTCCCACGCCCTTAACACATGACATCAAACTGCAAGGCCCTATCAGAACTACGTATGAATTGATTCCCATCCGGATGGGATATATCGGACCGCCCAGAAAAATTTCTCGTAGGCCCATCCCCACACTCAAAGGCCTACCCTTGAGTCTCATTCTGCATTAAATTAAAGTGCACAAGCATATTAATACTCTACTCATCCCCTCCATTTTCAGTATCCATCAACCTTCGCATCTGAAAGGACCTCTGAATGGCATGCATTTTTGGAACAAGGGCTCTCCTACCATTTCAGTCCAACATTCATTGGGATTTTAGATTGAATATTGATACAACTCCCACATTTTGAATATGGTCCACATTCAACGAATATTTTTCATTCCCATTTCCTATCACAAGATTTTTATTTTCTGTTTCGAATATGGTCAGTAGTCATCCTCTATCATTGTCGCCTCCCCTATAAGTCCCAAATGTTGGGTGCAGTGATTTAATTTTGTTCTCCTACCTATTCAAACATCCGTCCCCCCTAGGCAGGAGTATTTATCTAGTTAGTATAGACCATTCCAGATCATCTTCCCTAATTTCCATACTCTTATATGTTAGGGAGAGCCTAATTATATTCCTTTTTTCCCACATAGAGAATTTCTCACGTGGGATTAGGAGCTTTCGTAGGGAATTACCCGCATAAAGGGTCATGTGTCTATAGTTGGTCGGGACACCCTTGTCCGAAATTCCCCCAACCCTTTTTGGCCCCCTGGTTGAGGTTCTCATCTAGGAGTGTGTGGTGTGGTGTAGGCTTATGTCTTAATTCACGTTAGCTTTGCAGGAGATGCATTGTGTACTTCCCTTTTGAAAGATAGTCTCTCCTACCCCATATTCTCAAACTTTTTCTAGCCCCTCGGCCTGAGGTCTCTGCTTTGGAATTTGGCATGGGGTGATGTGGGCCTCATCCTCATTCATGTCGGGTATTCATTTTCACGCAATTCACATCCTCACTTAAACATCATTTATCTTGTATATTACTTGTACCACGTTCCATTAAACTATTTCATATGTACTGAGAGACATTATGGTGTAGGGGATGGTCCAATCACATGACCCAAAACTATGACATTATCGTCAAAGTTGCACGACAAAAAACATCATCGCATTGTGATGTCCTCACTTGAAGGGATATCATTTATGGTATCGCTCACACACCATACCATTCTTCAATGCCTGTATACAGATTGATTCTTTTGGTGATTCATGGACAATCCATCCTAGGTCTATCTCATCAAATCAAAAAACATTCATCATAAAGGACATACAAGATCTATCAAATACCACTTCTTTTGGTCCGAGGGCTAGACCCACATGACATATCCCTGGAACGTGTACCTTACCATAATATTTTCTAGAACTATGTAAATCATGATTTCCATCCACATGGGATATGTAGGACCGCCTGAATATATAGTCTTCAGAGCCAACCCTGTTTCTTAAAAACCTCCTCATCATCTTCGCCCCTTGGCATGCATTCTTCTTGGATAGGGGTATATGGTGTGGTATGGGCTTATGTCCCCATTCACATCAGTTTTGTAACAACCATGACATGTACCCCTCTCTCCTAAGTGCCCTTCACTCCCTTTTTGAATAATCATATTTTAGATTTGGATTCCCTTATGTTGGGTCCCTCGACCCTCTCTGGTGAGTCACCAATGTGCTCAGGAGTACTCTGGTTTAGAACCTTGAGTGTCGAAGACTACATGGGCATGCTTTCACTGATTATTCAGGATTTTTGTTCCTCTTAATTTGGTATTTTATTTTCATTTTCATTCGGAGGGACCCCAAATGGAATGGATGCTCGGACCAAGGGCTCTCCTATCATTATATGCCAACATCCTCAAGGGTTTCAAAAAAACATTGACACAAGTCTCATGTTCCAAATAAGGTCAGTGGTTAACACTTGTTTGTTATTCCCTTTCTAGGTCACCCCAAATGGATAATTTCTTTCAAACACGTTTAACTGTTATCCTCCATTGACATGCTAGTCCCATCATGTCTTAAATTTTGGTTTCATGATTCATATCATTTTCCAACCCATCATGCCCTAGTGGAGTTTTGACACTCGTGGTACTATCCCTCAGTGCACATTTTCACGTTTGGAGGATAGAGCCTCCGTAAGGCTTAATTCGATAATTCACACAGATTTCCCCTTCACATGTATCTTATGTATTGAAAAAACATTTTTATCCCTTGTTTCCCACACCGAGTTTAGTTCAAGTGGGCATAGGGATCGAGTCAAGGTCTACGCTCTCTTGGAAGAGTTTCGCATCATCATGGTCCAAGCTCTAGGACCATAAACTAAAATATCCATATACAATATACGACTAGAACAATGTATGGATTGAATCCCATTCTCATGGGGTATGTAGGATCACCCAGGAACGTTGTCTCCGGCCCAACCTAACTTTCACTTTTTATTCCCTAACCTAGAAGATTCTCTGGGAGCACATTGTGGTGATACAGACTCCTATTATCCTCATTCGCATCGAGTTAATAATTACATCACAATGAGTCTCCCTACTCCAGTTCTATCTATGGTCCGAGCTCTAGAACCATAAAATATGACCACTCTAGGTCATTTTTGAAAGATGTAAGACTGCACAAAATTTTCTAGAACAATGAATGGCTTTATTCCCATCTTAATGGGATACATTGGAAAGTCCAAGAATCATGTCTTCGGGTCCAGACCCAAGAATATAAATTTCTACACACAATATTTATCCCCTTTTTCTGAACTCTTTTAGTAACATGTTGTGTGACGAGATCCTCTTTGGTTCCCGTTCGCGTCGAGGGTTGCTATAGCCCCACCTTGTGCCACCCTTGACTTTTCAAAATCTGGTCTGAGTTCTATGACCCTGATCTATGATATCCATATGGGAACTTCATGACAGGTATGGATAATTCATCGTCTTTCACAACCAAAAGAAAATTGTCATTGGAAAGGGACTTAACTCCCTCTATCTGATACGTCTTGTTTTCATACACAGATGCGTTGTGGAAAAGATCCCTAAGAGTGTAATTTTCACAGGGAAATTTTCTTATTCCATGTCCAATCTTCATGACCCTGTTATTTGGATCCTCATCCACTTCCATGTCTGAAGTGACCTGCTTTATGGCCTAGACTCATGCCACATTGCCTTACCTACCATCTTGGTACATCATCCCTGAGGACCTCATTTGACACTTCTGACAGGTCCCATGTTTTCAGATTGGTCAGCGATCAACCCCCTTCTATATATCCCTATTCTAGGATGATGTGATATGGATGTTGTGTTTCGAACACAGTCAGCAGTTATCCCCGATCGTCATGCCACCATCATTTTTGTGTTAATTTTGAGCATCATGATTCATATATTTTTTCCACTTCCTTCTGTTCAAGTGGAATTCAAACATACACGACATTACCTCCAATGGCCCAAAGGCCATAAATTTTTTATTGATTCTAATAATCCACCTTTCAAGGGGTAAGGTGGAACCCTTACAAGGCCCGTATGCATATGAATTACATAGCTCATATTCCTTAGAGTAATTCATTGCACCTAGGCTTCAATCATCACATATAACCTAGACTAACTACCAGGAAAATCACTTCCCCAACATCTTCATCATGAAATATTATCTCCACCATCACATTTATGTTAAGATAGGATTTCTCATGCATGCACAAGCTTGTCCCGATAGAAGGTGACATATCCTCTCGTTCTTGCAATCCATTTAGCTTATGTTATGTTGAAAGCTCCTTACACATCCACTTTCCTAATCTAGTTCCTAGTAGGTTTTATGGTTTTAATCTACACTTATGGTAGACCAAAGGCCTTGAGGTGGACCGATGGCCTTACTGACCCAAATTCATGGGTGGCCTGAAGTCTTTAAAGGACTCGGGGACCAAATGGTGGATAGAAATTTCCAACAGGGGAATAGTCATGGTTTTTATAGAACCAAACATTTCTTGATATAGTACCTACTATAGTACCTTCTATAATACTCTTATAGTAACCCTGAAATATGTCTCTACTTGGATACACATCATTACCCATTCACACATCTAGGCTCATTAAGTAGGCGGGTCAGCATAATAGGGTCGTCATTCACCTAGCTTCCCATTACACATAATGTGTTCCTCCTAGTATAAGGAAATACCTATCACTACTCCTTGTTTCCCACATCTAGTATGACTCACGTGGGCTTAGTAGTTTTGGTAGGATGTGTACTAGCGCATCCATGCCCAACATGTTTTCATCATCCCGCATGACGTAAAATTGTGCTCATAGAACTACATGTGGCTTGATTCGCATCCTCTTGGGGCGTGTAGGAACACCTGACCACTTTGCTTCAGGCCCAACCAAACTATCACTTTTTGTCCCTTCACCTAAAGAACATCCTCTGGGGATGCGTGGTGTGGTGCAGACTCCTTGTGTCCTCATTCATGATGGGACTTTTGATACCACACCACATACTCCCTTCTTAGAATTTCCCCTTTCACTTATTTTCCAATCATATGATGATAAACTGCTCGAGCCCATATGTCATCAACATATGACACTAATCTGTGATTCTAGTCTTAACAAGTTCAGGATTTCCCATATTAATCATGGGATTCCCTATATACCTTTCCAGAGAAGATTTTCCCAATCTGTATTGGCCTCCAGCCACGCCATGTTTAAGAACTAAATTTTGATTGGGTCTAATCCTAATGGGACAGATAGAGATGCCCAAGCATTCCACCTTAGGCCCAGCATCAGGGTTATTAACCCTTCTGGTCCCTCAACCTTGATCTTGGTCCTCGTAGTATGACACTTAAACTATTTGCACCGTCTTCACCGTATGGAATTAAAAATATGTGTTTAACATCCTCATTGGTATGACATAATGATATAGAGAATCCTAGGTCCATACTAGAGAGGTCCTGTTCGGATGTATGTTTGATCTATGATCAGACAGATATGCCCACCTAATGTGTTTCCACCACGGTGGCGTAATTTTGGTAGTCTAATAATCCATTTGAACAACCCAACACTCCACCATCCACATTTTGTGTGACCATTTATTATGTTTAAACAAACCCCCTAATAGTATGGATTCTTGGACTATGGCTTTCCTACTGTCTTGTACTAACATTTCGGACGACTATAGGATACCATTTCGAGTCAGGCCACATGTTTCAATCATGTTCAGCAGTCGGCTCTTAGTTGTTATCCCCATTTCAGGCTAACGCTTTAAAGATAAAATGTTTCCAACACTGTCAAAAATTATTCTACATTTTTACTCCATCCCAATAATGTTCTGAATATGGGGTATCATTATTCACACTTTCCACTCTTCTATTTTTGGATAAATTCCAATACCTCTGGCGTTACCCCACTTGTGCACTAGAGTACATTGGGATGATGGCATGTCGAGTGTTCTGATATCTTCTATAGCATCCCAGCCTTTTCTTACATTACTATTACAACATTTTAATGATAAACAACATAATAGTATTACACATAGAGGATCCATTGTTTTTGTGTCTTGGGCAAACTAGGACCATACATAACAATTAAAATATCAAGAATTTTTTTTTATTAATTTCTTCTTCTATTGCTTCTTATTGACACTTGTCTTATCCTTAGTACATGTAGCCACCTGAGGATATAAATCAAAAGGTGTGAGATAAAAGCTGAGTAAGAGGATAGATATGAATAATATAGTATGGGGTGATAATAATCATGACATAGGCAAAATATCATGAACATGAGAGGAACATAAATAAAAGACTTGAAATGTGGAAATGCATAAAAATAAAACATCATGTTTTTTGGTTAACTACCACAAATACTTGTGAACCAATATATCATCTTGTTCACACATCATTTCAAATATAATAATGAGATTCTTCACTTTACCCAATGCATTGGAGCCCTGTATAATTCCGGGCGCACCTGTCACATTGAAACATACATATTGCGCTATATAATTATGGGCGCACCCATCACATCATAACATTATCATTATGATTATTTCCACATATAACACATATCAAAAGTGAACATAAATAAACCCTATAATGGAATGGGTTTCATCACAGAATAATACATTCATGAGCTCTGGGGTCCCAAAATAAAGAGGGAACAACATACTTGATTCAAGAACCATCAACCATGAATGAGAGGTAAAAGTTGAGTTCTTAAAAGAAGAGTTCTTTTGGAAAACATTTGGTTTGACATAAAATTCATTAGAAAATATTTATATTTATAAATTTTAAGATAATTATGAAGAAATGATCTTTACGGAGTAACCATATCAAAATTGAGTGAAAGAGGGAGAACCTGAAGGAGGAAAATTGGGTTCGATATTTCCCCTTAAGTTGTATCTGAATGCTTCCTTCTCTATAATGTCATGTATAATGACATTATATTCATTAATTAGAAATTATAGAACCTTTTATGAATTAATATATTTCATTATGGTTTCATTGTGTGATTTTATGTTCCTTTGAATGAGTTATAGAGTTTAGAAACATTATTCAGGAATGTATTCTTTTATGGTTTTATTGAGTGGTTCACTTGTATTCTTAAATTGATGTTCGGGTAGAAAATGGATAAACAACCAGAACTGATATTACATGTTTTTAATGATATTACAAAAGTTTTAATGATCTCTAATTTAATTGTATTAGATCCATTTGGATTAATCCTTGGATAAGAATTAAATGATTATTGTTTGGGTTAATTTGGGTTGTTGTTCGATTGTAACGAACTTGTTTTAATTTATCATATAGTAATATGTACATAATTCAGTTCTAGAACTTTAAATAGGACATAATAAATATAACATATTCTGTTTAAACCATAAAAATGGTTTCATGACCAGATCTGAAGATATAAATGGAAGAATAAAACATGTCGTTCTTGAAGGTGATAAATTAACATCTCAGGAACAACGTTCTCTTTAATAAAATAAAAGAATGTGGGAAAGGGGTCTTGGATGATATAATATCCCATTATCATCATAAAATTCTAGTATATGTATAATACTAGAGTTAATATACCATTTGGGTGAAGATAGGTGGGGAGAGGTCAAGAAATGAACTAGAACATGAAAGGAAAATAAAGGAGAAGAGGGAGAGAAATTTCCTCTTAAATCCTTCTCTTGAGATCTTCCTTAAGGAAGCCAGGTTTTGTCTTTTGATGAAACCATCAGCTCTTGGACGTGGGAGATGGGCTAAAGAAGATTTTTGGTAAGTGTTTAGATAATTCATGGAGCATGAGAGGTGTGAGGGAATTAGGGTGTGAAAGGAAGTTTTTATAGTGGGGGGAGGGGTAAATTTTGAATATTTAATTCAGTATTTTATTATTTCCCTCAAGACAACCAATAGTATTGTTTCAAGTGACCCATAATATTTATAAGTTTTTGTGAGTTCGAACCAAGTGTCCTTGCATAACTTCTGATTTCATGAATAGTGTATTTAAGTGTTAAGTTGTATATACGGTATTTTACCGTATTTCACTATTCATCAAGAATTAGAGTTTTTTAAAAAAATAAAAAAAATTACGATAATTTTTTTTCGAAATGTACAATTCAAAAATGAAGTCCATTTTTCAAAATTAATTTTCTAAATATTGTTAATTTAATTTTTAAATAAAGACAAATTTAATTTAAAAAATAGCAATCTTAAAGGTGCACTTAGTTTTATTTCTCATTGAAAAAATAATTAAGATCCCATTATCATATGGCCTTATGAAAATAAAATAATAATATTATTTACTATTCATAAGGTTCATATTACTATTAATTTTACTATTGATAAGGGTATGTTACTATTCAACCAAAAAAACATGTTTGTTATATCAGACTCCAAAAATCAACTTGAACACAACCATGTGTGTCAGATTTTCAAAATTTCAAACACAGAAGTGAAAAACATATGTTTAAAGGTCAATTATCACATAGTAGTTCATTATGTTGTGAATTCATGTGATTTGATGACATAATTTAATGAATGGAATTTTCGTTGAAAAACCTGGGGTCGTTACATTCATCCCCCCATAGGAAATTTCTCCCTCGAAATATCGTTTTACAAAAATAGGTGAGGGTAATTCTCCTTCATTGACTCTTTCAGTTCCCATGTTTCTTCCTCAAACTTATGGTTCCTCCAAAACAATTTGACAAGGTGCGTTGTCTTGTTGTGTAGAACCTTATCACTTCAGTCCAGAATCTTTACCAGCTACTCCACATAGGATAGATCACCTTCCAACCGCACCACCTCTGAGCTTAGTACATGTGAGGGGTCTAGTATGTACATCCTTAGTAGTGATACATGAAACACATCATGAATTTGGTCCATATTTGGTGGAAGTTCATGATGATAGGCCACATATCCTTTGAGGTAAAGGATATCAAAGGGGCCAATGTACCTTGGGCTTAGCTTTTCCTTCTTCCCAAATCACATGACTCTATTCTGTGGAGATATTTGAATGAGACATTTATCTCCAATGTCAAACATCAAGTCCCTTCGACAGTTTTCAGCATAGCTATTTTGCTGACTTTGAGCAGCTTTGATGTGTTTCTAGATGAATTGAACCTTCTCTGTCATCTATTAAACAAGACCGGGACCAAGTAGCATTCTTTCTCCATCTTCATCCCAACAGGTTGGTGTTCTACATCGCTTTCCATACAGAGAATCATATAGAGACATCTGAATACTTGAGTGGAAGCTATTGTTTTATGAGAACTCAACCAATGGGAGATGTCGATCCCATCAACCTTTGAATTCTAGAGAGTAGGCTCTAAGCATATCTTCATGCATCTGAATAGTCCGTTCATATTGGCCATCAGTTTTAGGGTGATAGGCCATGCTGAAATTGAATCCAGTACTCAAAGCAAGTTGTAGGCTCCTCCAGAATATAGATTTCATCCTCAGATCGTGGTTAGAGAAAATTGAGAGTGGATCACCGTCCAGCCTCACCAATTCCTTCACATATATCATTGCAAGTTGTTCAAGTCTGAGATCTTCTCGAATAGCGATAAAATGGGCAGTCTTTGTCAGTGGGTCTACCACAACCCATATCACATTATTTCCCTATGACGTCTTTGGGAGACCCATGACAAAGTCCATAGTAACATTTTCCCATTTCCACCTGGGTATAGGAAATTGATGCATCATACCTTTGTACCTGTTTCGCTCAACTTTAACTTTTTGACATACCAATCTCCTTGATATATATTCTATAATATTCTTCTTCATGTTATCCCACCAGAAGTGTTCCCAGAGATCACGGTACATCTTGGTACTCCCAGGATGGATAGAGAATGTTGATCTATGTGCATTTTCCCATTGCTCCTTATTTATACCGGGTGATGAAGGAACACAATGACACATTACAAAAAGAATCACACCATCATCATCGATATGGAACTCTTTAATATTCCCTTCCTTTACTGCATTCACCCTCTTTTGTATCTCCACATCATCCATTTTTTATTCATTAATCTTCTCCTGGATGGATGGTTGCGAAATAATTTGGGCAAGGTAGTATGTATCCCCTGCCTTTATGATTTCCAAATCCATTCTTTGCATATCCAAGATGATATGGTCTTTCTCAATCCGAAACATGGATAGAGAAGCAAGTTCTTTTCTGCTTAGATCATCAGGTACCTTGTTCGCCTTTCCAGGATGATAGTGAATAGAGCAATCATAATCCTTGATTAGCTCTAACCATCTCATTTGACGCATGTTGTGATACTTTTGTGTGAATATATACTTTAGGCTGTTGTGGTTGGTGTATATGTCACACTTCTCAACATAAAGGTAGTGCCTCAATATTTTCAAGGAAAAAATCACGGTTTCCAGCTCTAGATCATGTGTCGGGTAGTTCTGTTCATTGATCTTCAACTGTCTTGAGGAATATGCTATCACATTGTCATTTTTCATGAGTACACATCCCTGGACTTTCATTGAATCATCACTGTATATCACAAAACTTTCTCCACATTTCGGTAGTTTGAGTACATGTGTTGTGATCAGCCTTCTCTTTAGCTCCTTGATGCCTCCCTCACATTCATCCATCCAGACATTCATTTCCCCTTTCCATGTAAACATAGTTAGCGGGCTTGACAATCAAGAGAAGTTTCTCTCAAAACATCAGTATTAACTAGATAATCCAAGAAAAATATGAATTTCTCTGACACTAGAGGGCCTATGACATTCCTCAATTGCCTTTGTCTTTGAAGGATCCACAGAAATTCTATCACTTGTGATCACATGTCCCAGGAACGTGACCTGCTTCATCCAAAAGTCACACTTTCTAAACATGGCGTGCACCTTCTCATTTCTCAATGCTGCCAACACAAGTATTAGATGTTCTTCATGCATCACCTTACTCTTGGAGTAGATGATAATATCATTGATAAACACTACCAAAAATTTGTCGAGGTAATGTCTAAAGACATTATTCATCAAATCCATGAAGATTGCTGGGGCAGTAGTATGTTCGAAAGGCATCACAAAAAACTCATAGTGCCCATACCTATATGAAAGGCTTTCTTCTAAATATCTTCATTTTTTACTATTACCTGATGATATCCAGACTAAAGATCCACCTTTGAGAAGTATTGATCTCCTCTTAACTGATCAAACTAGTCGTCAATCCTTGGAAGAGGATACATGTTCTTTATGGTGATCTGGTTGAGTTCTTGATAATTGATACACAGCGTCATTGTTCAATCCTTCTACATCACAAAAAGCACTGGGGCACCCCAAGGTGGTGCACTAGGGTGTATGAACCCTTTGTCCAAATTATCTTGCAGACGATTCTTTAAATCCTCCAGTTTGATAGGATCCATCCTATAGGGACACATAGAGATAGAGTAGCTCTGGGTATGAGTTCAATTTATAACTCTACCTCACGATCTGGGGGAATTCCGGGTAACTCTTCGTGAAATACATTGATTTATTCCCTCACGATGGGCATTTCCTCGAGGTTGGCACTTTCCGTCGAATCAATCAATTGGGCAAGGTATTCTTCTTCATAGGGAATCAACACCCACACCATTGAAGATTTTTTCAAAGGAGATTTATGATCTTCCTTGAAATTGAAGAAGATCCTGGGATGGTTCGGAATATGAAAAGATATTTCCTTTTCCTGACAGTTCATATTTTCTCTATATAACTAGAGCCAATCCATTCCCATTATATCGTCGAATTCCACCAAGGGAAGTATCATTACATTTTCTAGAAGAATCATACCACATATTCAAATAGGAGAGGACTCAAACAATTGAGTTGCAACGATTTCACCACTTGGTGTTTTTATAGATATCTCTACTTCAAGGTTTCGGGACATCGATTCTATAGTTCTAGAAAACATGAATGATTTAATGGAAAGCGTAGAGCCAGAATCAAATAAGACTTTTTCCATTATTGATTGAATAGGAAGTGTACCTTGTATTACTTCATTATCAGGATCCACCTCTACAGTAGTGATGACATAAGCCTTCCCTTGTTTCTTTGGCTTTAGTGGTTTCTAATTCTGATTAACCTGAAGAACTCGAGGTTTAGTGCACTGGTTTTCATAGTTCCCTAGCTCCCTACAGTTGTAGCCATGAACCATGAGTGGTTCTCTCCTTTCATTGGCTACATTATCCTCCCTTTTGGTGTGTTTTCAACACTCTTGGGCATGGTGTCCCTCTTTCCCACACATGATGCATTTCACCGTCCCTTTGAGTAAATTCCCATGGTGAAACATCCCACATTTTTTTCATGATGGTCATTGATTTTTCTTCCAACCATTGTCATTAGATCAACCAACTGGAAACCCCATCTTTATTTTCATATCACCATAGCCATGGGACCATTATCCAAACTCTATCTCCACTTTGAGATCACATCTAAAAACTTCTTCATAACTCCCAATGTCTCGAATTGCAAGAGCCTTTCAAAGGTGTGGTTTTAATCCACTAAAGAATCTATCACTTTTGCAATCTTGTTGATAACAAAACCCAGAGAATACCTTCCAAGCCTTGTGAAATTTTCTACATAGGTTGTGACAGATTCTCATTCTTTTTTCGTGAGCTCTATAAATTCTCTCTCTATCTTCGTACAATGAGTTCGTGGGGAATAATTATTGAGAAACATCATCTTAATGTCTTCCCATTTCATCTCTTCAGTTTCCACCCTTGGCATGGTGTTCTTAATCAAATCCCACCATTGATCAGCTTCTCCATCTAGACAAAAAATGACTGGGGTCACCTTCTCCATATTAGAACAGTGAAGCATAGAAAAGATCTTCTCCATGGAGTTAACCCACTGTTCCACAACTATTGGATCGGAAGATCCACTAAACGTTGGTGGTCGTTGCCGCATAAAACATTTGATAGCCAGTTTCTCCCTCATTGGTGAAGGAGGACGATCCCCATTATTATGGTTATTGTTCATAAGCTGAGATAATTTGGAAATCATCACCATGAAGTTTTGAACTCCACCTCCCAAATCATTGGGGATGTTGTTTGGGCAATCGTTGCACTGTCCCTCGCATGAGTTGTTGGCCTGATTTCTCCTGGTTCTCAACATTTTCTAAAATAGAAATGGGTAGAACAAAACATAAGTAAACAAGTGATGAATAACTTATTCATTTAAACAATTTATACCAAATACATTACATATGGTATCCCTATGTTTATTTTCTTATCTGCCTACTTTTACTTAGTCTCATGCTAGATGTTTTATGTAGGGTTCACTAAACCTTATTCCCAAATTAACTAAACCTCCCGTTGATACCAACTATAGCATCCCAGCCTTTTATTACATTAATATTATATCATTTTAAAGTTAAAAAACATAATAATATTACACATATAGGATCCAAACTTTTAGTGTCATGGTAAAACTTGGACCGTACATAACAATTACAACATCAAGCATGAAAATTTATTAATTTCATCTTCTCTAGATTCGTATTGACACTTGTCCTCTACTTAGTACATGTAGCCACCTGAGGATATAAATCAAAAGGGTTGAGATAAAATCATAGTAAGAGGATAGATATGAAGAATATATCATGGGGTGAGAATAACCATGACATAGGAAAAAGATCATGAACATGAGAGGAACATAATTAAAAGACTTGAAATGTGGCAATGCATAAAATTGAAACATCATGTTTTAGTGGTTAACTACCACACATACATGTGATACAAGATACCATCTTGTTCACAAATCATTTCAAATATACTAATTATATTCATCACTTTACCCAATGAATTAGAGCGCTGTCTAATTTTGGGTGCACCCATCACTTTGAAACATTCATATTGCGCTATCAAATTCCGGGCGCACCCGTCACATCATAACATTATCATTATCATGATTTCCAAATAGAACACATATCTAAAGTTAACATAAATAACCCATGTAATGGAATGGATTTAATCTCATATTAATACAATCATAATCTTTGGGTTTCCTAAAGAATGACGGAACAACATACTTGATTCAAGAACCATCAACCATTAACGGGAGGTAAAAGTTGAGTTCTCAAAAGAAGAGTTCTTTGGGAAAACATTTGGTTTGACATAAACATCATTAGAAAACATTTATATCCCAGAAAAGGTATGATAATTATCAATAAATGATCATTAAGGAGTAACCATATCAAAATGGAATGAAAGAGCGAGAACCCGAAGGAAGAAAATTGTGTTCGAGATTTCACCATACCTTGTATCTGAATGCTTCCTTCTCTTTAATGTTCTGTATAATGACATTATGTTCATTAATTATAAATTCCAGAACCTTTTATACATTAATATGGTTAATTATGGTTTAATTATGTGATTTTATGTGCCTTTGAATGAGTTATAGTGTTCAGAATCTTTATTCGGGAATGTTTGTTTTTATGGTTTTCTTGAGTGGTTCACTGGTATTTTTAAATTGATGTTGAGGTAGAAAATGGATAAACTTCCAGAAATGATATTACATGTTATTCATGATATTAGAGGAGTTTGAATGATATTATAATGAATTATATTATATCCATGTGGATGAGTCATTAGATAATAATTATTGGATGATTGTTTGGGTAAATTTGGGCGGTTGTTCGATCACAACAAACTTGTTTTAATTTATCATATAGAAATATGTACATAATTCAGTTCCAAAAAATTAAATAGCACATAATACATATAAAATATTCTTTTTCAACCATAAAAATGGTTTCATGACCATATCTGAAGGTATAAATGGAAGAAGAAAACATGTCATTCTTGAAGGTGATAAATTAACACTTCACAAACAACGTTCTCTTTAATAAAATAAAATAAAGAGGTAAAACCGGGTTGGATTATATAATATCCCATTAGCATCATAAAATTCCATTATATGTATAATAATGGAGTTAAAATACCATTTTGGTGATGATATGTGGGGAGAGATCAAGAAATGAACTAGAACATGAAAGGAAATTAAAGGAGAATAGGGAGAGAAATTACCTCTTAAATCCTTCTCTTGAGATCCTCCTTAACGACGATAGGCTTGGTCTTTTTATGAGACCAGAAGAACTAGGACGTGGGACTGGGGCTAGGGAAGATGTTTGGTCAGAGTTTAGACAAGTCTTGGATCTTGATAGGTGTAAGGGAATGAGGGTGTGAAGGGTGGTTTTTAGAGTGGAGGGGAGGGGTAAATTTTGAATATTTAAATCAATATTTTATTATTTCCCACAAGAAAACCAATAGTTTAGTTTCATGAGACATATAATAGTAATAAGTTCTTGTGAGTTCAAACCAAGTTCCCTTGCATCACTTGTGATGTCATGAATAGTGTATTTAATTGTTAAATTGTATATACGGTATTTTACAGTATTTTACCGTCCATCAAAAATTCGAGTTTTTCCAAAAAATACCAAAACATTACCCTAACCATTTTTTGACGTGTATAATTCATAAATGAAGTCCATTTTTCAAAATTAGTTTTCTGTATATTATTAATTTATTTTTTAAAAAATTTTATAGTTAATTCAAAAAATAACAATCTTAAAGGTGCACTTAGTTTTATTTCTCATTGAAAAATTAATTAAGATCTCATTATCTTATTGCCTTATGAAAATAAAATATTATTATTATTTTCTATTCCTATGGGTCATATTACTATTAATTTTACTATTCAGAAAGACATATTACTATTCACCCAAAAAAACATGTTTGTTCTATCAGACTCCAAAAATCATCTTGAACACAACCATGTATGTCGGATTTTTCAAATTCCAAACACAAAAGTGAAAATCATATTTTTAATGGTCACATATCACTTATTAGTTCATTATGTAGTGAACTCATGGGATTTTATGACATAATTTTAAGAACGTAATTTTCATTGAAAATCTTGGGGTCGTTACATCTTCATTTTCCAGTCATTCCTCTCCCATTATTCTCAGAAATCAGGATTGGTTTCTCAATCCTCGGATGCCTGAATCATAGTTTTCACTCTTATATTTGAATGGAATAAAAAGGTGGTCATTCCTTGTTTCTTACATCGGGCCTGACCCACGTGGGATTTGGGACTGATCCCCAGATGTTCCATGAATGTAAAAAATATGAAATAGACTTAAAAAAATAACATAACTCATGCATGAATCAAGAATAAATAATCAAAACATGAAAGTTCATTCTAAAGTTACATGAATCACAGTACCTAAGGATCGACCACTACCATGGATGTGTTTACCCCTTCAAAAGAGCGTTGCAGCTCTTCCACCTTATGGCTTGTGGTATCTAGGGTCCATTTTTTCCTGTTCTATTTGCGCTTCTCCTAGGTAGCAATGGGGCATAGTTCGTCAGCCACAATATGGGACTGCTCTTCATCACTTCGAATGATATCAATCTATGTGGTGGATTGCTTCATCTTCTCCTTAGCCACTTCCAGCTAGGAATTTATCAACGATATGAGCATTGGTTGTGTGGTGTGGAAAGCAGAATGCTCATCTTCTTGGATGTGCATCCATTGAATCTCAATTTCAACCAACTAGAGCCTCTTGTTGTTCACCGCTTTTCTCCACTGCTAACCCACACCAAGAATATGGTAAAATGCCCTAATATTCTTCTACAAGGGATCTCAAATGATAATGTGAGGTCATTGAGCATCCACTCCCCCAGCGTAGAGTTTAAATTGGTGGGACAGAATCCTACACATCTAAACTATCTATTTTTCATGAGGGGATTCATCAAAAAAGCGCTTAATATACTTCCATGACCGGCGACAGGGGATTTTTCTATCCTCTTCATCAGAGGCTTTCTTGTCCCAATCCACAGGGTCTATAGGCTCATACATAGGGAATTCCCCCAATAAATTGTCAGCAAGGTTTATGTCTGGTGTCTGATTAGGTATTTTAGTACCTGTGTTGTCCGATCAATATTCATCATCAGATTCCACCCCAATAATCTCATGCTCTGCTCTGCTAATGGTCCCACCAGTGATTGGGAGCACCACATCTTGGGCAGTCTGAATATATTCCCCCACGACCACTAGCATTCCCCTGGGAAAGGCGCTGCCAGGAGTACCAACCAACCTCACCAAGGATTCCCATTCCATTTGAAGAACTGTGCATACAAAAAATGGCACGAATGTCAGTTATCCTAGTAAATGGGTGAAAATAATGAATTTAGTAGCAGATACATGTAGAGATCAAATAATCAGTCTCCCTCCTAGTTTGTTGTAGTGGGGACCATGAGGTATGGCCTTCTTTATATTTTTGGGATGTCTAAAAACCCCAGAAGAACATCCTCGGTTTTCTTGGCCCTGTCGGATGTAGTAATCTCCATTGTTGAATGCATGGATCCTGAAGGCCCTACATCTACATCAATTGTATGGTGGGGATGGGTTTTGCGTATGAGGCCTTCTTGTATAGTTAAAATATTAGTGAAGAGTCCAAAGTGATCGGGAAGCAGACCCTGGGGAAGGGGCTTAGGGTTTTACCTCAAGGGACACTGCAATCTCATCATGTTCTAGGTTTGGACCGCCCACTTCACCCTACTCTAGAGGACTCCCTCTACCGGCCTCCTCCCCCATGAGGATTCATCTGATTCATCTAGAAAATGGAAGTGCATCCTCAATTTGGTAGTCGACAACTATAGAGGGGTCATACGATCTAGAAACTCCTTTACCCGATCTGTCATTGGATGTGGAACACCCCAGGAGTGCTCAATATACTCCATCTCAGCTAGGTATTTCTCCCCCTCAACCTAGGAAACCACAAAGATGACCCTAATAGGGACGATCCCAAGAAAATCCATCCCGAGATGGTTCATGCGATGCCACATCCTAGACATGCTGAGAAATTTTTGGTTGAAATCCCAGATATCATAAGATTCCAAGAAGATATCATTCTCCGGCATGTCTATATGGAATATCAGCTTCCCGGGATCCTGGGTCGATATCCTATAAATTCCCAATCATGGCCTCCCCTATGGATTGATTTACTCCTTTGAAACTATTGGGTCTGCTTCTTCCACTAGATCCATTTCTGATGCCTCTCTTTCAACCGGTGTGGGCCTCGCTACCATGACAACCCTACCTCCACGAGCTTTCCTTTCCACCTATCGGCCCCGACCTCGAGGCTGGGGAAGTAGCACATCGCTGGCCTGAACGAGTGTATTCTTGAGCATCTCCCAAGGGTATGCCACATCCCAACTCATGCCATATTTCATTACAACCACAATGTATATTGTAGGAGGAGTCATTCAATTCCACATCTTCTCATCTTCCCATGCGAACATGATTCCCATTGGCCTCACTGCTCAAGGGTTATCCTTGTACCACACCAACAAGTAGACCTGTGGGGTCATTCACTGCATACACTATGATTTCCTCACAAATCGGTGAAGGGTGTAAAGTTCAAAGAGGGACTCATGGTCCACCTGCACATCAAGGACTCTACCTCAAATGTCCAAGAGGTAGGACCAATGCTCTTCCATTCCCATGTTTTCATTAGTGAACACACCCATTGGTAGTGAGAACAGGTGGAAACCTAACTCATCTGCCTTCCACACCCTGTTTAGTACTGTAAGCATGGTTAGCATGACCTGATATCTCCCTACAACATTTAGAATGGATGGACAGAATTTCGATCCTGGGAGGGGGGAGTTATGGTTCAAATACTAATAGATTTCCCTTACATGTTCCGCTATCAACCCATACTGAAGGTGTAATGACCGGAATATTCACTATGTATTCTTCCCCTCACTGATATGCCACTACATATTGTAAAAATTGGAGAGAATCATGATCCCAAGGTTGACCCATATTCGAATTTCCATCATAGACTCCATGATAAATGTGCTCGGTCACATTCCCAAATGTGTGTCTCTCAACGGCAAGATCCAACCGCAGATGAGCACCGCAATGACTACAGCCAACCCGACTACATGTTGTTGTTCGGTACTGATGTTGAATCCCCACATCTTCCATTGGCTATCCTCCATGTTCCACCAGTACAAGTGATACTTTCAATGTTGATCCCCCTTTAAGAAAGTACGAGGCCTCACAGGGAACTATCTATTTTCCCAGAAGTTCAAGAACTTCTTGAACCACCATTTGAAATATATAACCCTCACTGAACACTTTTCTTCTCCGGGTATTATGTTCATAAATGCCATTGCCAGTGGTGGAATATGCTCTGGATCCTCCCACACACCCATAAATGAGAGGAAATCATTATACGTCACCACCAATATTGGGACCCCCGAGATCCGATGCGAGTCACATAGACTGATGTCAACCTCCCCATGGTACAAATGGAAGGTACTAGCCCTCAATGACCACATGCTCAGCATCTCCGACCTCAGCTGCTTCAGCAAACAAATATGGAATTTGGAGGACAATCAGCCTCACATAGAGCGACTCTCCTCAGATTTGCCTCGAATTCTTCACATGAAGAACCAACCCAGTAGGCCCAAGCCTAATCATCTCTGAAGTTGCGGCTCGGGCCTAGATCCCAGTCATTGGACCCCCCCCCCTTCTTCTGTTTCCTCATGTATTCCTTCAAGATATTCTAGTACAGTGGGGGAGATGTCTCTGGATTTAGTTTCTTCCCATCAACATAGTTCAAATGATGGTAAATACATTCAGCATTGACAGATGTGAGGTCCTTCAAATCATGGCCAGCCTCCACCCTGATCCACTGGCGATGACAAAGCATACTGTAGAAACATTATCCTGGCTCATCCCTACTTGCTTCAAGTATGAAGACACCATCCCTTAGGCCAAATCCTTATATTGGAAGCCTCCTTCTCAATTGGTAGTCCTTCTGGATGTCTCAAAGCAGTGAAAACAGTGAATTATGGTCAGAATGAATTCATATGAAGTCCCATATACCCGAGCTATCTATTATTTCCTACCTCCATACAATATCCGCAAGGACCCCCTGACATCTTATTGGTCATCCATTCATCATTTGGAACTTGGATGTTATTGGTTCTAGTTCATGAGTCACTTTCACGGAGCTCCTTCATGAAGACCGTTCATGGAGCTCAGTCCCACCATGAAATCATGGTGCCCTGCATCAACCTGTAGGAATAAGCTACAGAACACACCATGCCAGATTCGAAGAGTCATTGTGTGCCACGAAGTAGAATTCCTGATTTGCAGAGAGCGATCACAGAGTACGTGGAGCTTCGTGAATCGAGATCTATAAATGATAAATCACGAGGTGTGAAAGGGAAAAAAATATAGGTCATCCACCCCTGTTTATAGGAAATAACCCATTGCGCTCCATGAAACATCTTACTACGATGGGCATCATGGCGCACTCAGCCTGTGTGTTACCCCTGTGCCTCACGAACATTCTTCATGTTCATTTCTCACGATTGACAAAAAAGTTTTGTTCATTAACCCTCAAACATAGACCCTCATTTCACCTTGGCTCCATGTCTTAAGTGGAGAATTTTATGGATCCAAAATTTAAGAAGAAGAAGAAAAAAATACAGAGCCTTTTGGGATACTTTGCGAAGCTTGTTCGCAGAGCCCCGCATCCCTGCAGCTAGCACAACGATTCTCCCATTTGCAATGCCACATCGAAGCACATATATGGGAGGCTCTCAGAAAATGACTGACATTTTCGAATCCACTGTGGAGCATGGAGGTGGGTGGATCCACAATTACCAAAAAATTCTACAAGTCTTCATGTCGAGTGAGCTCTGTTTCATGGTGCCTCATGCCTTAAGATAACGATCTCCCCATGATCCCAACGGATGGATCCTACACAATTTTTTCTTTCCTACCTCTCAAATAGTTATGTAGTTTGTGAACTGCGAACCATGATCCCTTCTTGGTACTTTAGAGTTGCGATGTTCCTTTCCGTTTACTTAAATTTAACACCTCTTCAAAGGGGGGTTTCCTTAGCAGAACCCACTAGCATTTCCAATGGAAGAGGATCCCCAAGGGGACTCAGGTTTTCATTGAGATATTATGCTTCATGAAGTAACCTGCATGCACAGGTAACCCATATTATATGGTAGGTTCACTATGCTTCGTGAAGGACATTTCTTCTCAATGCTACGCTTCACAGGGCACCGCAGCTTCATGAAAAACTACTCTGTGATTGCCTTCACACTTCGTGAAGCACCTTCTATATGAACCAATTCCCTATGTCTAATCTAGGCCACTTTAATTATCGAATCATACCCCTTCGTGAAGCCCCTCCACTATATGGAGAACCAAAGCTTCAAAATGCTTGTAACTATGAACCCCTTTTCTTAATAACTGCTTTTCATGTGCAACCCTCCATGTTTGCACGAAGGGATTTCAATGACTCATGGGTGGTGCTTCCTGTTGAGTTTCTTAGCCTTATGCTTCTTCGCATAGGTACAATAACATAAATTGATTCGTCGCATAGCCACACTAACTTGGACCCCTCATTTTATCACCCCATAACACCCTAACACCAAGACATTGATGATGCCTTCCCATCCTCATGTTTTGGTGGGTATCAGTTATGTAAGTCCTAGGGGTGAAGAGTACACCAACCTCATCCTTGCTACAATACGTTAAACAACCAAGCACTATTGGCCTTAGCACATGATGTTAAATTATAGCCTTTCCCCAAGCATCGCACATAAGATGCCCCATCTCAAACATTCCCTACACCAACTGGTCACAAAGGGAGTGAAATATTCCTCACATGGAATGAGAACCTCTTAACAGAGCGGCATTTGTCCATGTGGAAAGGGATACCACCTTGGTGTATGCCCCATAGCCTTTCTTGCAGGGGGGAACATCGCTGCTCCCCCTATCTTCTTCCAGGTCATAGACCAGATGTAAAGACCCTGAAATTTCATGGATTTTTAAATACTTTTTAATTTTACGAGTATTCGGATTCTAACAGAGCTTAATTCCAAGGCCCGGTGTGCCCGGAATCAATTTCAGAAGTTTAGCTCAGGTACGTTCAGTGAACGAACGAGTAGGTTTTTCTAACTTTTGAACAGATGATCAGAATTAAAATCTGAGGGCACCGATGAATTCACAATGCCGAGATTCACTTAGGCGAATCATATCTTCAACCTATAAGGGTCGGACGAAAAAGATAAGTTTTTAGACTTTGAAAAAAAGAATTATATATAATAAAATAACTATACGTTATTTTATTCTTTTTCTTCCACCCTTGAGCGATAGTTGGAAGAATCGCAGCCTAACGAAGATCAATAAATGAGTTCCATTTAATGACTTGACCATTTGGTTTTGTAACTGCAATGCCTGTGGGTTTTATAGGTTCATTAATTTAAGGTTCATTAATAAACTATAATAATGAACACAACGTGAGGAGTAATTATTTTATTAATAAACCCTTTGGAAAATGAATTGAGAACCCATGTGATAAAGCTCTGAAGAAACGTCGACGACACCAGCCTCCGAAGAAGAACGACAAGGAACATCAGTTCCTCGGAGATTGGCGACGCACCACCAATCCTCTTCCTTGCGGCTAGAGAGGAGACGCTGCTTCCTCCACGACACGTCCCGGCAACGCCTACGATCCTCTTCTCCATGATGCCTGGTACCGCGATGCCGATGATCGTCTTCCTTGATGAGGTTGGGGATTTTGGAAATTGTATGTTCTTTCTCATGATAATTATACCCTCATACTTGGTATCTTTGTGTTTGGTGATGTGAAGAACCACTAACGCGGTGGGTCTGGACTAAGAAACAAGTCCGGACCCACCGCTGCTTTGTTCATCTGGTGTGGAATTATTAGTGACGATGAAGAAGAACCGTTCTAGAAATTGGAGGCCTTCATAGTGATTTACAGGTCCCGAGATATCCGTAGGCACATACGAGATCAAAAAACGGACCACTAGAATGACTCCGGTGGCCTGCGGGAACCTTCAGCGGCGAGATACGCCAACGTGGCGGCGATGGATGCTAGAGGTGGCGACCGGCACCCGCCAGCCGCCCGGAGGTGGCGGCGCCCCAGTGCACCGGTGCAAGGGGACCAAATCCCTTGGCCACATGGGATCGGGAGGAGAGGCGTCACTGGGCGCCACATCCGCGGAGCGCAAAGGGAGGGGGTACCGCATCTCCCCCTGCTTGGCCCACTGGACGAGCCAGCGCACCCCCCCCCCCCCCCCCCGTCCGGGCCGAGGCGGGTTGCGCGGACTAGGCTGGGGCGTGCCCATCCAGGTCAGGCCACCCCCCACCGGGCCGGACCCAGACCCAGGGCGGGTCGACCCGGTTCGGGCCGACACAAGGGGGTTTGGGTCGGGCCCATACCAGCCACTTTGGACTATTTTCGGTCTTTTTCCCATAAAATGAGCTACGGAACTCCGATTGACGTACCAGAAGTTGCGTAGAAATCCTTGGATCGAGACGACCGTTTCTGTATAGTACACTTGAGGTTTCGGAAAAGTTTGTGTATGGACGGGCTGGTTCGAACTCGAAACAACCCGACTCTTGGAGGAGAAACACTTATATCTCAAGGACCAGATATCCGATTGACGTGCTATCAATTGTGTTGGGATCCTTTGGTTGAGACGATATTTTTGGCTTACTATGATTGTGGTTTGGATGCTGCTGGAGTACGGTCGGGTTGGTTTTAGCTTAAAAACCAATCGGGCCCCTATGACGGAAAAGTTAATAACTATAAGATTGGGCGTCCGATTGACGCACCATATGTCACGTTGGGTTTCTTTTAATGAGACGAAACTTTTGGATACATCATGTCTGGACTTCATGACAGTTGATGCATCGACTCTCTTTTGCTCGAGGAGCGGACACTCCCGAAACCGAGCATGTTGTGTGCAGGAACCCTAGAGCTGGCTGCGACTGCGACGATGATGACTCTACTTGGAACCTCCATGGGTTCGGCCGCAATGACAACAGTACTAGAAACCTCCGTGGGTTCGACGACGATGACTACTGTTCTTGTATCCTATGTGGGTCTGACAGTACTGACCTCTATACTTGTATCCTGTGTGGGTTCTGCAGAGTAGCTGGTCTTGTATCCTTTGTGGGTCCGACACCTTAGCTGGTCCTGCATCCTATTTGGGTTCAACAGCTTAGATGAATCAGTTGTTGAATCTGATCATCTCTATCGCCTTATGAAGTGTATACATGTGTGTGTTGAGTCTTGATTCTCCATCATTATCATTGATGTGGTTGACTTGCTTTTCCTGTGTGGATTGTGATGTGATTTCCCATGTGGACTGGGTTGTGCTTTGGCTCGGGAGCTGGACCCGAACTGAAAGTGATGACTTAGGTATATGTATGGGAATATTCCTAAGTAGTGTTGTTAATAATTCGTGATTGTATCTTTCCTTTTTGGTTTATCCTTCGTGGATTATGAGAGACCTTCGGGGGTCTCAGGGTCCCTACTGAGTATCGTATACTCACCCCTGCACGGGCTAGGCCCGCACTACGTTGTGTTGGTTGCAGATGATGGACATCACTAATCAAGGTGGAGGCTTGTGGAGCTGGACAGTACCTGGAGGTGGACCACTTGGCGGGATGTCCACAGAGTGGACGGTTGCACCCGAGGAGATGAGGAGACTATCTGTACCCACCCTTCAGGTGGGATTTCCAGAGGACGACTTGGTGTCGCTGTTTTACATACTGCTATTGTACATTCCTTTCAGTTTTACTTTACTTTAGTTGGGTTCGTATACTGGACCATTTTATTTTTTTCTCCACTTACCATGTACTCAGTTTTACTTAGTGTTTACTTCGTTGGCATACTTTGTTGTGTATGTTACTTCATAATGTCAATGCCTTCTCTTATTTTGGGATTTACGACTTTGGTGCTAGTCCCCATCCCCTGGCCTATGGAAGGTGGGCTTGGGGTATTCATGGCATGGGCCTCGAGGACGGGTTGTGATAAATTGGTATCAGAGGAGTCAGATCTACTGCATAACTCAGGACTCTAATAATTTATTCCGTGTGAAGCAATAGTGTTTAGGGTATTGAGTGTGGTTATCAGTCCAGGGGGTCTAGTGTGGGTGCAGAGGCCAACTTATCCATACACCAGGACCCTGACTTCTGATTTTTGACTCAGTGCATGAAAACATTGATTGCATATGTATTTCAAAAGTTTACTATGTGATTACATTGTTTCAGGTCACCAGGTATACTGTATTAACCGTGGCGCACTTGTTTTTTTTTAGAATGGACCCCACGATGATAGCCATCTACGGTTCCATGCTTTGTGAAAGAGGACAACCCACCATGTGACGAGGCCTCGGTGTAGGGCCCCATTACCATGGAGGCACCAGAGGTACCTTTACCCGCCGAGCCACCGATGCTACCAGCCCCTGCGGTGGAGAGTGCACGCCGCCTGAGAGCGTTTCATGTGTTTCAGTGACAGATGCTGCCCAGGTTCTGTAGAGAGATAGATCTCCAGGCAGCCGAGGATTGGATGGAGGCTGTCGTTAGAGTCTTCATATTGGTAGGGACACTATCAGACCTGATGGTGATCCTTATCGTGAGTCTCCTGCACGCAACAACCGGTACCTGGTGGAGCCTGATGCTCCAGGTGCACGAAGAGGTTTCTCTACTTTGGTCAGACATTGAGAGCCTCATCCTCTTGTAGTTGGTTCCAGCCACCCTCTGTGCAGTGCGCATCCTGGAGATTCTGTAGGTGTTGTAGGGCAACATGTCAGAATCACATTACTCGGTGAGATTTACTGACCTCTCACGCTACTCCACGGACATGGTACGTGACCCATTCTTCTAGTCTCGGACCGTGGACCAGGGGATAAGTCATGATATCATAGATTTGATGATTCCACTCAGCATCCTGACATAGGAGGGTGTTCTAGAGCGAGCCCTGCTAGTGGAAAGCTTTCTCAATGAGCAGCCGTCAAAAAAGAGACCCACCACAGGACGGCACGGAGCAAACTCTTCTGCAGTTGGTAGTCAACAGATGATGCGTGGGTCCATGCGGACCAAGCCGTCTAGTGAGCGACCTCAGGACATGGGTTTGTCTGTGCGGGGATCACGGCAAAGAAACAGCCTTCTGAGGAGTAGAAAATTATATGCAAGGGTTTGGCAGGGCCACATGGCACGTGATTTCCCGACCCTCCCTGTAGATGAGCACCATACAGTGGATGGACCTCCCAGACAGAGGTTGAAGTTTGATCGTGGCGGTCAGCAGGGAGTAGGTGGATGTGGAAGAGGAGATGGCCGAGTAGTGGGTGGTGGAGGACACTTCTAGGCTCTACCACCACCACCCCCAGGAGGTCCACCCCGACCACATGGAGCTGGCGGACAGAGACATGCTCAGCTTCAGGCAGTGGAGGCCTACGACCGTGGTGCTCTCGAGATGACTCGAGGTACAATCTGTGTCTACTCAACCCTTGTTGCAGTTTTATAGACACAGGAGTGAGTCATTATTTTATTTATGCTTCCCTTGTTCGGAGCTCGGAGATTCCGACGGAGCCGTTGACTCGATCCTTGCGGCTAGAGACTCTTACAGGAGCGACTCGACGATTACGTACTGGTGCCGGCAGTGTGATCTTACTCTAGGAAGCGAGAGCTTCAGGTGGGATCTTCTTGTAGTAGCATCATGGCCTTAGGACGTCATCTTGGGTATGGACCGGTTATCTATAGTCCATGCTCATATCTATTGTATTAGGCACAAGTTGCGGTGTTTCCGCATGGATGGGACCAAGTTCACCTTCACCGACGAGAAGGAATCCTTAACAACACAGGATGGACTCACACAGAGGAGAGGAAAGCTGATCACAAATCAGTTAGATAGTCTCATCCTCAGAGCAGTTGACGTGCGGAGTCTGTGTTTTCTTGTAGTGGTGGACTAGTATATAGGCATTTTTCATGAAAATATTCTAGGACTACCTACACACAGGTAGGTATATTTCTATATAGAACTGTACCCCTATACATCAACTATATCTACTCTAGTATATCGGATGGATCCCGCCGAGCTTCATGAGTTGCAGGTGTAGCTGGAGGACTTATAGGGGAAAGGTTTCATCCGACCCAATGTTTCACCATGGGCTTCTCTGATTCTATTTGCCAAGAAGGTGGATGGGAGCATGTGACTATGTGACAATTATTGTCTCTTGAACTAGGTGACTGTGAGGAAAAATTATATGCTTTTGAGGATTGAGGACCTTTTCGATCCGCTCAAGGGATCATGTTGGTTCTTGATGAAAGACCTCAGGTCAGGCAATCATCAGCTCTGAGTTCGAGACGAGGATGTACAGAAGACGGATTTCAGGTGTTGGAACAGCCACTATGAGTTCTTGGTTATGCCCTTCAGTGTGACCAACGCTTCAACAGTGTTCATGAGTCTCATGAACATGATCTTCCAGCCATACCTCAATCGATTTGTCGTAGTCTTCATTGACGACATTTTGATTTACTCAACTACTGAGGAGGAGCACACCTACCACTTGCAGGTTGTACTAGACACACTCAGAGAGCACCAACATAATGGTAAGCTCTCGAAGTGTCAGTTCTAGATTTGAGAGGTCCACTTACTAGGACACGTCATCTCTGAGGCGGGAGTTGTGGTGGACCCTGTGAAGATTGAGTGAGTGCTAGCTTGGGATCCATCCAGGAGCATGATGGAGGTGTGGAGTTTCCTAGGTTTTGGTGGGTACTATCTGAGATTTTTTCCAGACTTCTCCAGAGTTGCAGAACCACTCTCAGCTTTGACGAATAAGGGGAAACCCTTTGTGTGGTCAGATAGATGTGAGCAAAGTTTCCAGGAGCTGAGGCGGAGATTGACCAGTGCACCCATCCTGAGGATACTAGAGGAGGGTGTAGGGTACATAGTTTACTGCGATGCATCAGGGACCGGACTCAGGTGTGTCCTGATGCAGGAGCGAGCAGTGATTTCTTGCATTTCGTGGATGTTGAGGCCACATGAGCAGAACTATGCTACCCATGACCTGGAGTTAGCAGCAATGGTCTTTGCACTGAAGATGTGGCGACACTATGTCATGGGGAGCGCTTTACAGTCTACTCTGACCACCAGAGTCTCAGGTACATTTTCTCACAAAAGGACCTAAACATGATAAAGTGGTGATGGATCGAGTTCCTCCATGACTATGACTTTGATATTGTCTATAATATTGGGAAGGGGAACGTTGTAGCTGATGCTCTCAGCAGGAGATCATGCATTTAGCTACTTGGAGAGGCGACGGAGTGGTTATCCGCTTTGCATATATCTTTCATGGATATGGATGGGGTATCCAATGTACAGTCCATCACAGTCACTCCTCCACATCTTCAGTAGGTCAGAGAGGCACAACATGGGGATGTTGACTGTGAGATGCAACATGAACAGATATCCTCAGGATAGGCACCTAATGGATTCTATGTAGGAAGAGAGCACGTCATCCTATTCAGATGGGATACCATGGTACCAGTTACATTACATGAGGATGTGATGAGAGAGTTTCACACGTCCCCATTAGCGGTACATCCAGGAGTGGCGAAGATGTACCAGGACCTCAGACGACAGCACCGGTGGCCGGGTATGTAGAAGGTTGTGGCAGAGTTCGTTTCATGATGCCTCACATTCCATTAGGTGAAGGCAAGGAACCATGTACCAGCAGGCTTGGTACAGCCCACGGAGGTCCCGGAGTGGAAGTGGAACGAGATATCTATGGATTTTGTGACAGGGCTTCCACATACATCCAAAGGACATGACACTATCTGGGTGATCGTAGACTGACTCACCAAGTCGGCCCACTTTCTATCGATCAGAGAGCAGGGCTCAGTAGAGATCATGGGACACCTCTACGTTCAGAAGATCATACGGTTTCATCGTGTTCCATCGTCTATCATCTCCGACTGAGATGCTCGCTTTAATTACCGGCTTTGGAAGGGGTTATATGAGGATTTCAGGACACAGCTACGCCTAAGCACTACTTTTCACCCTTATATGGATGGCCAGATGGAGAGGACCATTAATACACTTGAGGACATGCTCCGTACATGTGTCCTTGTCTTTGGTCGCAGCTGGGAATATCACCTACCCATGGTGGAGTTTGCATAAAACAATATCTACCACTCCACCAATAGGATGGAACCTCACGAGGAACTTTACGACCGACCTTGCAGATCGCCTCCGTGCTAGACAGTCCCTGGGAAATCCACACTCGTAGGACCAGAAATGGTTCTGGCTACGACAGAGAAGGTGCAGATCATTCATGAGCAGATGAGTACTTCACAGTGTAGACATAAGTCCAATGCTAATAGGAGGCAGAGACCACTAGAGTTCGAGGATGGAGACCACGTTTTCTTATGGGTCTCACCTCGATATGGATTACAGAGATTTGGCCGGGGTGGAAAGTTATCTCCACAGTTTATCAGACCATTCCTGGTCCTCAGCAAGGTAGGCGAGGTGGCTTACCGCCTGGCCCTTCCACCTCCATTGCACCGGGTGCACGATGTCTTCCAGGTATCTCAGCTGAGGAGATACGTGCACGACCCGATGAATATCATCAACCACAGGGTGTTGGACATCGATAATAGGGAAAAATTTGCGGAGGTCCCGGTGGAGTTCGAAAATCAGCCGGAGCGGGTCCTACATGGATGGTAGATTCCTCTAGTGCACATCATGTGGCAGCACGTGAAACTCCAGGAGAGCACGTGGGAGCGAGAGGCTCATATTCATGGACAGTACCCTCATTTGTTCCCGTAGTTTATTTTGTAGCTTTACGGGGACGCAAATCCCTGAGGTGGGAGTAATGTAAAGACTCTGAACTTTCAAGGGAATTTTTTTTAACTACATTGAAATTTTACGAGTCTGCCGCTTCTGACGGAGCTTTATTCCGAGTCCAGGTGTTCCCGGAATCAATTTCCGAAGATTACCTCGGGTACGTTCAGTGAACGAACGAGCGGGTTTTTCTAACTTTTGAACCAGTGCTCGGAATTAAAATATGAGAGAACCGATGAATTCGCAGTGCCGGGATTCACTTTGGAAAAGATTAACGTCAATCGACAAGGGTTGGATGAAAAAGATATGTTTTTAGACTTTAAGAAAAAAAAATTATATATGATAAAATAACTATAAGTTATTTTATTCTTTTTCATCAACCGTTGAGAAACAGTTGGCGGAATCGCAGTGTAACGATGATCAACAAATGAGGGCCATTTAATGACGCGTCACTTTGGTTGAGTAAGAACAATGGCTGTGTGTTTAATAGGTTCATGAATTTAAGGTTCATTATTGAACCATAATAATGAACACAATGTGAGGATTAATTCTTTTACTATTATACCCATTGGCAAACGAATTGAGAACCCATGGGAGAAAGATATAATGAAATGCCGAAGACGCTAGCCTCTAAAAAATAATGATGAAAAACACCAGTTCCTCGGAGATTGGAGACGCACCACCAATCCGTTTCCCCGTGTCCAGAGAGGAGACGCCTCTTCCTCTATGGCATGCCCCGAAAACGCCTTGGATCCTCTTCTCTACGATGCCATTTACCGAGATGTTGATGATCTTCTTCCTTTTTGTGGTAGGGTATTTTGGGAATTGTATGTTTTTTCTCATTAAAATTATACCCTCGTGCTTGGTATCTTTTTGTTTGGTGATCTGAAGAACCACTAACGTGGTGGGTGCGGACTAACAAACATGTCCAGACCCACCATTGCCTTGTTCTTGTTGTTTTGAATTATCGTGGTGGGTGCAGACTAACAAACATGTACGAACCCACCACTGCTTTGTTCTTGTTGTTTTGAATTATTAGCGATGAAGAAGCATGACCGTTTTGGCGATTGGTGGCCTTATCAGGGATATATGGGTGCCAAGACGTCTGCAGGGACAGACAGAATAAAAAATGGAGCACCGGAATGACTCTGGTGGCCCGCGGAAACCTCTAGTGGTAGCCGGCACCCCCCGGCCGCCGGAGGCAGCGGCGCCCATGCGCGCCGTCGGTAGGAGCCACCGCAGCTGAAGCCGTGGTGGTAGGGGACTGGATCCAGCAACCGCGCGTGATCCAGAGGAGACACGGCGCTGGGTGCCGCGTTCGCGGAGTGCAAAGGGAGGGGGGACCGCTCCCCCCCTCCTCGGCCCGCTGGCCGAGCCAACACACCACCTTGGTCTGGCTGGGGCAGGTCGCCGGACCAGGCCGCGCCCATCAGGGCCAGGCCGCACCATGCAGGGCCGGACCCAGACCCGGTTTAGGTCACCTAGTTCGGGCCGACCCAGGGTGGCTTGTGCCAGACCCAGACCCCCTCACTTCGAACTTTTTTTGGTCTTTTCCCATAACTTGAGCTACGAACCTCCGATCGACGCACCGCCAGTTGCATAGAAAAACATGGATTGAGACTGTCTTTTTGTTATATTACACATGGGGTTTTGAAAATGTTTTGGTATGGCCAGGTTGGTTCGACCCTGAAACCAACTGGGCCTTTGGAGCGGAAACGATTATATCTCAAGAACCGGATATCTGATTGACGTGTCATCAATTGTGTTGGGATACTTTTGTTGAGATGGTCCTTTTGGATTAATCCTCTTGAGGTTTGGACATAGATGGAGTATGGTCGGGTTGGTTTTTGCTTAAAAACCAACCGGGCCCCTTGCACGGAAAACCCAATAACTCTCAGACCAGGCGTCTGATTGATGCACCGTCTGTCGCGTTGGGTTTCTTTTGATGAGACGAAAATTTTGTATACATCAACTATATAATTCGTTACAGTTTATTTATCTACTCTGTTTTTCTCATGATGTGGAACCTCCAGGAATTGAGCATGCTATTTGTAGGAACCCTAGACCTGGCTGCGATTGCGACGATGACGACTGTACTTGGATCCTCCGTGGGTTTGGAAGCGACGACGACCGTACTAGAATCCTCCATGGGTTTGACAGCGATGACTACTATTCTTGTATCTTATGTGGGTCCGGCAGCATTGACCACTGTAATTTTATCCAGTGTGGGTCCGGCAGAGTAGCTGGTTTTGTATCCACTGTAGGTCTGACAACTTAACTTGTCTTGTATCCTATGTTGGTCCGACAGCTTAGATGAATCAGTGGCTGCATCTAATCATCTATATCACCTTACGAAGTGTATACCTGTGTGAGCTGAGTCTTGATTCTCAATCACTGTCATTGATGTGGTTGACTTGCTTTTCCTATGTGGATTGAGTTGTGCTTTCCCATGTGGACTGAGGTGTGCTTGGTCTTGGTAGCTGGAGAAAAACTGTAACTAATGACTTAGGTATATGTATGGGAATATACCTATGTAGTTTTGTTGATACTTCCTGATTGTATCATTCCTTTGTGGTTTATCCTTCGTGGATTCTGAGAGACCCTCAGGGGTCTTGAGGTCCCTACTGAGTATCGTATACTCACCCCTGAACGGTCTATTCCCGCACTACATTGTGTCGGTTGCAGATGACGAACATCAATGATAAAGGTGGTGGCTTGTGGAGCTAGACGGTACCCTGAGGTGGACCACTTTCCGGGATGTGCACGGAGCGGATGCTTGGACCCGAGGAGTTGAGGAGACTATCTGTACCCACCTTTTAGGTGGGATTTCCGGAGGACAACTTGGTGTTCCTATTTTACTTACTACTATTGTACTTTCCTTTCAGTTATATTGTACATTCAGTTGGGTTCGTATACTGACCCATTTACTTTTTTTCCACACTTACCTTGTACTCAGGTTTACTTAGTGTTTGCTTCCCTTGCGTACTCTGTTGTGTATGTTACTTCATAAAGGCAGTGCATTCCCTTCTTTTGGTATTTACTCCTTTGGTGCTAGTCACCATCCCCTAGCCTATAGAAGGTGAGATTGGGGTAGTCACGACATGGGCCCCAAGGACAGGTCGTGACACCAGAAGGGGGGGATGGGCCCCAGAACGTACCTGTCTTCAATACCTAATCCCTATCTCATTGGGCTTTGTCGCCACTCGGGTTTCTATCCTAGAGTATGTCCCATTTTCCATCTCCCTAGTCTACTAACCACACATATCCATGTGTTTCTTCATTGGGATGTTAACCATGCAAAATCTCATGTTTCCCCTTCGAGCTGCTAACCATGTGTAAGCCTCATTCCACTTCCCACAGACACATATTTCATGACGTGATCACCAGGTCTTTGTTGCCTCTTGTTTTCTCACATCGAGCATGACCCACATTGGTTTAGAGAAATAATCGACCAAGACATTATCCCTGGGCATCCTAGAGTTTAAGCCCCACACCCATTCCAATCTACATGTACTTTGATCCTTGGCAAGGCAAGGTAGGTAGGAAGCCTCCCTAAGGTCCAAGTCCAACAACCATTGGTTCAAACCCCCTTCACGTCGGTTCACCCAAACTTCAGAACTATATTGACTTTGATCCTTACCAAGGCAAGGTACGTAGAAACCCTCCTTGAGGTACATGCCCAACAACCATTGGTTCCAACCCCCTTCACAATGGTACACAAAAAACCTTACGAACTACATGGACTTTGATCCTTTCCAAGGAAAGGTACGTAGGAAGCCTCCCTGAGTTTCAATCCCAATAACCATTTGTTCTGAACCACTTCACGTCGGTTCACCATAGCATTTGAACTATGTGGACCTCGATCCCTACCAAGGCAAGGTAGATAGGAAGCATCCCTGGGGTTCAGGCCCAACAACCATTGGTTCTAACCCCGTCACATCGGTTCAACACACCCATTCAGAACTACGTGGTGTTTGATCCTTTCTAAGGCATGGTACGTAAGAAGCCTCCCTAAGGGTCAAGCCAAACAAACGTTGGTTCTGATCCCTTCACGTCAGTTTACAAACCCTTCCGAACAATGTGGAATTTGATCCTTTCCAAGGCAGGGTACGTAGGACACCTCCCTGAGGTTCAAGCCCCAAAAACCATTGGTTCCGGCCACCTTCATGTTGGTTCACCAAACCTTCCGAACTAGGTGGACTTTGATACTTTCCAAGGTAGGGTACGTAGAACACCTCCCTGAGGTTCAATCCCAACACCCAATCTTTTTGAGCACTTCATGCCTGTTCACCCCATTTTGCATTACGTTAAACTGTACACCCCTTTTTGTCTCGCATGACACTAAACTGTAACCCCATCCAACAGTATGTCGTTGTGCCCCTGTTCGACGGTAATCCGTTGAAGTCCCCAATTTATGGAATTCCATCATGAGATGAACTAAATAGGTTTGATCCATGTCTCCTAGACATGGTACATAGGAATACTTCCTAAGGTCCAACCCAAAATATGGGTAAACGTTGGTGTGCCACCTATTGGGACCCACATCTCTAGTCCACCCCTCATGCATTAGACCAACCTAGGCTGCTGATCACATGTAATCCACAACATGTCATTAGTCAGTTGTCCAAAAAACACACCCTAATCTCATGCCCTATCTCGAACATTATACTTCCTCTAGGTCCCATCCATATAGGTCACCTCATTAGGTGTCTCATCACCCCACTGAACTACATGGACTTTGATTCCATGCCACTGGGATATGTAGGAAGCCTCCCGGGGCTCAAGCCCAACACTACCGTCACATACATGATGGTTCCATCCAAATTCACCTCTACATCATTCAACTCTCCATCATCCTTCCTGATTCTCCCCCAAGCCGCCACATCTCAGTGGGATCATTCCATCTTCTTTCCTCACTACTCCTAGAAGTAATCGGGTAACTAAAAATGTGTTAGCCACAATATCAGTGTTCCCTCTAGAGGGTTTCACACATATAATCCACTTTTATCATTGTTCTGATAAGTCCAATCCATCCCATCTAGACGCTAAACTTGTGGAATATCCTGTGTTAATCATGGTAGGCTTAGGAAAACCTCAACATCATGCCCATAGAATATAATTCCCTGAAATTGACATGGGATGCCTCAGGCATCTGTTCCCTAGATAATCCCTATCATAAGGAGGGGAAACCCAGACGCACTAGTGTTCCATTTTCTAGATACACTAGTGATGTCCAATGTAACAACTCCCCAAACCAATTTTTTCTACCATGACTGTACCCTTTAAAATTTCCTCGCAGAGAAGCATAACTAACCGGCATCCATGAATACGTGGAATTGGGAAGAGTTTCATGAAAAACATCTTAATTCTATAAGGGAGGCCAAAACTAGGTGACAAGTTCTAAGGAGGAATACATGGAAGGTGGAAAAAACATCCCATTATACCATTTTGATCAAATAGAAAACATCCCTAAATAAGCGACATATGTCACCGGCCTTTAGGAAATAGGAATGCGGGGAAACGGTCAGTGCGTCCTCGACCAACGAATGTTCCACCCAACAGAAGCGTCAGAAACAATCCCTAATAGGTTATTTCTATTTATGTTGGTATTATTTCTTCTACTAGTGAGAGGAATAAATTCATTGTTTATTTTATTGACGACAATTCCAAAATCCACACATAGAGATTTTACATATCCATTGTGTGAATTCGGAGTGCAGGAATAGAAAGATATGAAATATCTTATAGACTTCATATTTAAGGATTTGGGAATCTATATGATGTTTTACTCTTTCTCTTTTCAATAAAAAATTAAACACCCATCCTGGATAATATGTAATAACAATAATCCCTAAGCCAACATCATGGTGGGGAGAGAATTTATCCAGGAAACCCATGTAACTGGGATTATTTTGAACTATAATGTTTGATCATTTTAGAAAGTGTTTAGGGAACCAAAAGAAAGAATAAAATATTTATGGAAATTTTTATGAAAGGCCGTTAAATGTGATAATACAGGGTAGTCCTCGTTGTGTGACCTTTTCCCTGAGGATCATTTATCTAGAAATGGAAGTAGCTTTTTCGGGTCTCGTAGGGTTTCAAGGAATAAAAAGTTGATTTGGTATCCCTGGGCTTGACCGTTCTTTTGGATTGTCATATACTTACACAAATATAAATCAAATGGTTGTCTTGAAAATATATAGCATAAGGTTCCATGACACCAATACAATCCACATGGTGTATGAAGAAGTAATCATCAGTCTCAGGTGTGTTTGATTAATTTTGGAGGTACCCATCATGGGTTACATTTATGATGATTTTCTACTAACCTCTTCTTCTTGGGACGATGTGGATAGGACCCCCCTAATGTCCATGAATCATATTGATAAGTTGAATAATATTTTTAAAAGTGTTCCTCTTCAAGAGAAGGATATACCAGTTTATGTTGGAATTATTTTATTACTATCGTTAGTGGCTAGGTTCCCTACACACGGAGCTTGAGGAAATTCATGATGGTTGATACCAAAAGGAATATTGGTTCCAATTAGAATATTCTTGAGGAAGGGAATATTAATTTCTATGGCTAGTAGATCATCCCTAATTCCATACAATGGTTCCAACTAGTATCCTTTCATTCCATGTTCTTGAGTGGCTAGCATCTATTGGTGCACAATTTGGGTATCGAGATCAGAGATATAAAATTCATAATGGTAGCTCAATTGGCCACTGTTAGGTGTATTATCTTTAATATCCCATTTAAGGAAATTTCTTACCATTTATTATCACTGAACAATTTGTGGAGGCCACCATAACGATTGTTTGATCCCTTCGATGTTATATGGGGATGTGTAGCTTCCCATATGGTAGTATACAGATATATCAACACTCAACATATCAGAAAATATATCATCAAAACATAAATTCAAGGCATATATGGGTTACGTACATCATACTATAGTGAGAAAGAAATGAAGGATCAACTTAACTATGAATATCATTTTACATATTCTCATTTTGTACCCCATTCCAGTACTTTGTTAAGCTATATATTTGGGGAATATGCTAGCTATAGACATATTATCTCTTAGAGAGAAGGAATCTTAGTTTCCATTATTTAAGGGTCACTTATATTTGATGGGTACAGACCCTATATATTCTAATGTCATTTCAAATGTGTTCAGATAAGTATTCCACTGACCATCAATAGTGTACACCAAAAGAAACACCAAATGGTAGCTCGGTAGCAGTATTTGATTTTTACTCGAGAGGAATCAAGATTATAAATTTGGATTCCACCTTTTTTTATTTTTTCCGGTCTGTAAAAACTCTAACTCCATGATCTTGAACTTGTATTACCCTGAATATCAACTAGAAAAACACGTCCCTATTTTTCGAGGACAAAAATATCATATGGTCTATTGGAAGAAAAGGTTGTATGTCAGACATTCTCATACAATGAAGAATACAATAAAATACATAGTTCATGATCCCCCATGGATGATTTTGAAGGAATAGGGATCAACCCCATATGTTGTTGGTTCTTCCTCTCATATTGAAGTGTCCATTCATATTGATTCTTCTTTAACATCGACATTGTGATAAAGGGATTCATTTAGGGGTTCCCATTTGGATAGTTCTATTAGGAATGTATTTTGAATAAGGTTGTTGCAAATAATTGATATGGTTAGGATTTAGTTCCCACCACTATCTATTAAATTTATGACCCTGAGATGGTGGTCGCCTATATTTGAGATCTGGATGACTCATTCCCTTTCTTATAGAATTTACATTGTTATTATCAGTGAGTACTAGTAATGGTATGTACAAGTGTCTACGAGTACGAATATGAAAAAATTAACTACTCTAGGGAAACCAATGATGATGAACCACTTACTACAAATGTGGATAGGAAAATTACTCATTCCCTTCGAAGGGTATTTCAAGACCCCAACCCCATAGAGTTCTATGATGGCTAATACGAATAGAATTAAAGTGTGGTGGTGGGAATTTTCCCCACTTCTCAGGTCATATGTCATATAATTATTCATTCCAATCACTATGGATTTCATAAAGGCTCTCATATCATGAAAAATTCTGAGCACAATCACATTTACCCAAGACATATGGGAAATACTTCAGATAAGGATTTTCACCTTAAAATCAATGGTTTATCACCTCTGTCACTAACATCACATCTTGAGAAGATTGTGATAATGTGGGTGTATATATAGAATAAATGGACACATGCATCCCCTCTTAAAAATACAATTATTAATAGACTGACCGAGTATATGATATGGCGGAAATATTGATGGGATATGATTGCACTAATAATGTGGTAATATGGGTTTTTGTACCAATTATTCATTTTCTTACATTCACGACCTTGAACCCATACTCGTTGAACATGTAGGTGTTTGTAGAGATTTAGGATCATGTTTCTTTGCTAGAGTACAATTAAAGGGAACCACATATAAAGAGAATATCCATTCAGATGTGGGAAACTCTAGAGAGGGCTCTCCTATTGTAATAAAGCATATGGAGGTGGATCTTTTGGGACCTACCAGAATATTTTGACCACCATACCCACCCTCTATTCATTCAATGTGGTTATCCCCAGGGAAACAATTGAAGTATTGGTAGGCACAACAACTATCAATACATCTATAATGATGGATACAAGATGACTGATGCATATCATTTCTCAGTTCTCATGATATTTTCTTCATCGTGCTAAATAATCACAATATACGTGGATTGGAGTTGATCATTTTATTTTATAGGAAAAACCATCTATTGGAATAAAACATTATTCTTCACAGAAAAATTTTATAACACCAACTGTTTACCATAAAAAAAATATGGATCCCAGATCCAATTAAAACCATTAAATGAATCCCAATCCCTAGTATGGAATATATTCATGGTCAAATGACCTCTGTACTAGTATAGGTAAATCATTTTGAGGTCGATTAATCAATTGATAATTTTGAATATGTTTCTACAAAGATCGTTGTTGAGGAAGAGGTGGCGACTCATATTCAACAGGAGTCGGACACAACTATTATTCCTAATTCCATTATTGTTACCCCATTAACTCGCTATTAGTGAGAGATAATATGGAGATCCCAAACCACTAAGGTCATGTTCCTAAACCATGTAATGTGTCTGGAAGAACTCAAATTCATCCCGTATAATGATGAAGCATCATTAGTATTATTGGGTTATGGAGGACTAGTGGCCAAGAATTTCGATATTCGGAATAATAAATGTGAGTTACCCATTATTCTGGCCTTTTATTTTCCATTATATATTTAGTTATTAGTTTATTTAAACATATGGATTTACAATTAATTCCAAAATATTATCCATTCCACGATTCCTACTACAATATCGCAATAAACTAACATTACAATGGAGACCACTTCCATATAATCTAGTCATGATGAGTCTATTGAGTCAAGACCATATATAGTGGAACTTATTCATGAATATATTCCTCCTATCAAGAGTTATTTTATTTCATTATAGGTGTCTCTAAATTAACATCACATTTCCTATTAAAAATTATGAAAATATATCGAGAAGAATATTTCTCAATCCCCCAAGAAATATGTGGGAATAACTACCAAAATTGCATCTCCTATTTCTGTTTATTTGGTATGGGGGTTATATTATCATTAAATTCATGAATTTTAATAATTGAATATTTCTAACTGGTATAGAACTGTCATGGTCCATTCTCTCCATTCAAACATAGTTTCTATGGACCATCTTGTCATAACATGGAAGACCTTTCTTAAAAACACTATTGAGAAATATTGGATCGTCAAAGGGTGAAAGGGATACGTTTTATAGTAGGGAACCAATATAGTGAAGCTTCATCAATAGATAGTGTAGATAAGTAAGGAAATAGAGTGGTTGATTCGATGATTATCTTATATTGAGGAAGCTATCAATGAATGGAAATGATTAGTGATGGTGGATGAGAAGGCAAGAATGGATGAGACCATATAGGAGGTGTAACTCTTGTCTATTGGAAATGCTGATATTGTAACATTGTCTGAGCTCTGTAAGGCTATAGAGGATTTGGATAAGAAAAAACCTCAACATTGTGAATTTACTGACCATGCTCTACAATCCCAATGTTATTCTCACATGGAGAGTATCCACGTTGTTTATGTTCTTCTATTATATCCATCAAAATGAAATAAATTCCCTTTTCAATTCTAAAAATTTATTAAAACATTTTATTTGATCAAACATAATTTATAGTGTATTTTAATATAAACTCTTATTGGAATTAATTTGATTCATCACTGGATATAAATTTAAATAAAAAACCTGGAATGTCAATATCGTATTATCATATAATACTCAAATTTTTTCATAATACATGGAACATAGCTAGAATACTTTACACTATTGTTAGGGTTACATGGAGAACACTAAATATGTTTTGTCTTTTATTTAACCACCAAAACGTTTTTTCATGTCTAATATGGCGTGGGCTTGGTAAGAATACCATGAATTTTTTAGGCTACCCTTTGAGGGTTTTTGATATAACATGTTTTTGTCACTTTTATTATTGATGTTTTTTAACAAACCATGAAAATCATAGTTATATTATGCTAAGACTCTACTTTTACCTAGGGAACAATTTGTGGTTTTTCAATCTCAGAGTACCAGGTCTCATTTCATAGGTAGTTTAAATTACAAAAAAATGCATTATTAATAATTTTGTTTTAGGTATACCAACATTGATGAAGACCCACGGGATTAAAAACCCAACATTTGATACTAGCTAATAATATAAAAAAAATATTTAGTGTTTAATTGGGGGTTTGGAACACTGTTTTTAAGTTTTTTTAATCCATAACATAAAATGGGGAAATCACATGAGGAGGGAGCATAAGAGAAGTTTTATAAATAATGTTTTTCTCTAATAGGGACAACTTTTCCATTTTTTGATTGGTATTTTGTGCTGTAAACATATGCAGAGCCTATATAAAAATATTGTTAATATTAAAATAAATTCCTCAACACACTATCCCTCCAATTTCTATGGATGCTAAATTTAGGAAAAATCATATTTTAAATGACTAGAAAGTGTGGATTATAAAATGAATGATGTCTAAAATTAAAGACAGAATCTATTTCAGCAATAGACATGAATGATAAACCACTCCATCATGAATATTTATTTTTTATAGAAGGTATGAAAGATTATTGTACTTAATGTCATGGAAGTAGTACATTGAACATACATTTTATTCTTGTACATCAATGAAATTTGGGGTCTATGATTAATGGTAACATATATTTTAATGGTGGATGAACTATTTTCCATTTTTAATGTAATCTATCCGTGAATAATCCACCATGATTAGGCATGATGTGGAATGTCTATATGTTATAATCTAATAGCTTCTGAATATAGGGGATAACTGGGATGAAAAATCATTTCAGAATATGAAGATTAAAAAATCCTCTCATGGGGACATTTTTTCCTTAAGTTGAAATGAATTTTTTCTATGGGAGACTTATACATATCTATCTATGGAATATTCTATAAACTACAACAATGGTTTCCCTAGGAAAATGACCCTCCACTGGCATTGTACATGCTGGTTAATGTAGATTCCTACATACCTATATATAGTGTTCTATTTTTGAACGGAATTGTTCATAAAAAAGAAAAGGCCACTTCATGTTTAAATTATTGTAGAATGGGTAAAAATTTATTCCTTTACATATTTTTGACAAATATATAGTTTAATGGAAGTTATTTTAATTTTATAATAATATTTGGGGAAAATATTTATGGTCAATGGGTCACTATGTATCTCTTAAAAATAATAATCAATCAATATGTAGTTTTGGAATGGTTCATGTAAGGGATTGACCCATTCCTAGGGGAGCGAAATTTTTAATATTCGTTGAGGCTATACCTAAGACATGAGATATGGGCATCACTATATTTTGTGTGATGATATGAATCATTCCATAAATAGTTTTAGGAAGGATTCCCCACACATGGATTGAACTCCTTCATAGTGAAGTTGTATTTTCATTTGAATACAATATCACAAGTGAGGTGAAACACATATCAGACACTCCAATGAAGATCATCCTAAAGTATGATGAAGGGAAAATATTTTTATTATGTGGAGATTTGGATAAAATATCTACGTGTCACAACATATCCCATCGAATCAACAATCAAGAAAAATATAGTTCTCATAGGATTCCCCAAGTTTGTATCATCCCTATATAAGGAAATGTTATTTTAAAAAATTTGGGGATGGAAAAAGGATTAGATATATAAGATTCACTACGTACCTAGTGGTAGAAGGAATCACCCCATAAAGTGTTTTTGAAATCAACTAGTTTAGTGTTTCATGACTAGGACATATGCCTTACTCTCTAATGACATGAAGTGAGGATGGAAAGGGGCCTTGAATTCATAGGTCATATTTCTAGGACAATGTAAAATTGAAATGATGGGTAACAAGAGGATCATTAGGATGATATATTCGGACATTCCTCAGAAAATAATGGCATGAATGTGTAAACCATGATTTTTGAGGATTCTCGGATCAAGAAAATGATTTGTGTAAGACGTATCATTGGAAATTATAGAGATATAAGATGCCTCTCCTAGGGAATTTTTTTAATTGGATGATAATCCTTTTGTGTGGATAGCATATGAAGAGACAACTTGAGCATATTATGAATATTCAAACAAAGATGTATGTAGAACAGTGGACATACATTTTTGATACTCTAATAAAGATTGTGATGTTTTGAAATTCCCTAATGCATAGAGTATGATAAATGGAAGGGATGTTTATAGGTATTTAAGAAAAATTCCAACTATGATTAGCTCTAGATTTTGAAATTCCCTACATTTATATGACACCTATTTTGGGGGGACACTATTTCCATGATAGATCCTTTAAAATATAACCCAAACATGATATCTCCTACATTAGTCATTATTTGAAATCAAAATATTGGGATATTTTTTTAAACGTGGATTATACTAGAAAATGAAATGTAGACATCACTACGTAACTCGTCAAAATTAGAATCATGTAACTCAATGTTCTTAAGGTACCATGCAGTTTAATTTCTTATATAAAGGACATTCTCCAGGAATATTAACATCATGTGGTAAGGACATAGTTTCACTACTATGAATATTAAATATAGAGGTTTTACCTTAGTTTTAATGAATTCATATGTCACTATTTACTCTTCGATAGAAATAATCAATCCATATATATTTATCAAATTATCTTGGACCTCATAGTTTAACATAGTGTTGTATGGAAAAATAGTTCACCTTTTAAGGTCTTTCTACTATGACCATGGAATCCCTGATTTGGATTTATATGCCATGATAATTCGGGGAATCTCGTATTAATAATAATAATCCCATATGAATTTTTAAAGATTATATAAATAAAGGTTGAAATTTTTTTATTCTTACACACATAAGTGATAAAATGAAGGATATTGGAGTTTTTAATTTCTTAAGACTGGTTTGAGAGGAAAATTCCAGGCGTCACTACATATTGTGACAATACAAGAGTCAATCCCACAATTTTAATTGAATAATAACTATTTATATATAACCCATACATAGAAAGGAATGAATTTTTATCCTTCATTTTGGTTGAACCTGAGATTAATGATCCTTGAATCACTACATATCCTATGATTATAGGGATAAATCCACACATAGTTCAGAATGGGAACCCTCAATGCACGTCTAATATATATTTATAGGGGGAAATTATTTTCACTCAAATTTTTATTCATTTTATTTTGGATGAGATTAGATATCCATGCATCCCTATATATCCTATATTGATAGGTTTAAATCCACACAATGTTATTGATGGAAATATTCATGCACAATTCTAACCCTAAATTGGGGGGGATTTACAATTTGGGTTGCTGGATGAGGATGTAAAATTAAGGGGTATATAGAAATCCTTTCTGAATATGAATCAATCCTTGAGTAGTTCTTAAATATGGAATAGTAGGTGAATAATTCCTATTTATTTATCTTATCATGTTCAAACATTAAGTTTATGTGTATTTTAACATCATGAAATGATTAAATTAGTATTATATAGTTTTTTATCACATGACATGGATGATTTGAAAGGAAGTTAAATGCAATGAAATTATGGTTTTTTTCTAGTAGTTATGGAATGTATGATTTTTTAGACTATAGGTAAATATAATCTGGATGTGAAAATAGGAATTGAGGAAAAATTCATGATAGAAACCCATTTTATTAATGGTTGGAAACTTGCAGATGGGTCTAATGTAAAAGGTCTTGGAATGAATAAATATCCTATTATTATTTTTATCTTTCATAATGATTTTCTTGATATCAATCAGTTTAGTATCATGGAACATGAATACTAGTGTCATGATGTTCATTATCTTGTGATCAGGATGATGTACCATGCAGTTGAACATCATGAGAATAGGACGATTGTGTCTTCAGAACACATGGAAAACTTCTTCATAAACCATACATTGGTGGGGGACATGGATGGATACCTGCCGATCCAGATAAAATATAGGGATCCATTGGAGTAGATTTTTAATTTCATAGGGTCCCTCCATTTATGGATACATATTTGGAAGTTTCTTTTCTAGTATCATCAGTGTCTGGAAAACCAATACCATCTCTTTCACTAGGAAAGACCAAATGTGATCATTTTTTATGAGGACTCATGCAATGTGGTTTCTTTGGAATTCTGAATACAAAAATATTTTCAATGTCTTCCATTTAGTCAATCCAATTTGTATAACTGTTTTTAGGATTTATCATCCATGGATGAAAATTCATTGATGGCAACGATGTTCCACAGAAATGTAAATTCAATTGGTAGGACCACCTCACCCCCATATACTAATGAATATAGGGTTACATGTGTGGAAATCGGTCATTGATTTCTAATCCCATAATGAATGAAAGAGAATTTTAGTCCAAAAATTTTATTCATATTTACCATATTCAAAAGTATATTTGATAGGGTCTTTTGGAAGGCCTATATGTTTCAATGAGACAATTAATTTTAGCAGGATGAATGGTTGGACATGATTTCATACTCTTCATATAGTTTATCCATTATAGAAGAAGAGAAATTGGTGTCATTTTTTGTAGGTTTTGTATGAGAAACACCAAATCCATTAATGTTGACTGCTCTCACAAAGTTGACAATCATCATTTCACGGACCTCTTTGAGGGGTATATATTTGGTCAACATAGATAAACAGTCCATTATAGTTATAATATAATTGAAGGTCTTAGCCATAGAGGGAGGATATTGTCCCAATAAAACTATTCCACATATGGAATACGGAAGGAGTACATTTCTATGCAATGGAACTTAGGGTTTGGTGAATAAATTTGGCATGAACCAAGTAAGAATGGATATTTTGGGGAATTTAGTGAATTTATACATTATTATGGCCCTGTAATATCCAAATCATCATATTTGATGGGAAAGAAAAGATCTGAAGTTTTGGGAAATATAGTCTCAAGTGTTCTCATCATTCATAACAACAAGATTTACATCATCTTAATCTCACATGAGAAGGACCCCATGAAGGTCCATTTTATAGAAAAGCTTTTGATGATTTATGACATTATATATAAAGAAATTAATGGTACCTCTTTAAATATTCTATCTCCAAGATCTATAGTTTGGTAACTTTCCCTTTTGATGGTAGTCTACAATATGTGTCATACTGTTGGTAGTAAGACTATATGGTTCTGGGATGGGGATAATAACATTGATCTCATCAGATATTAGTTGAACCAAAGGAGATACCATTTGATGATATGCAGTATTGATGACTGTATAATCCATGTCAGGGTCCTCATGAGCTATAATAACATTTTAATTTGATTTACCATGTGATGTAATTGACTATGATATGTGATTCACTATAGGATCCAATGGTAATTCCACTTTTAATCCATGGATGTTGTTTAGAAAGGGTACATTCCCCTTTTTTATGGAATAATTCCCATTGATCTTATTTAGGACCAGTTCTGAATCACATTTTATCTTTAAGTGATTGACTTGTAAAAAAATTTATTCTCTATCCATGAAATGAGAGCCTAATATTATTATTCATTTTTCATGCACCATTCCATCAGTAGGTAGTATTAATGAAGGACTAACATTGTTGGGGAGATGAGCACAACTCCCTTTACCACTTAGTTGGGCCTAGGGTATTATATCCTCATCCCCATCGAACATACATACACACTATCAAAATACATTTTACATATTTGGGGGGCCGCTTTAAATGATAAACAATTATCGGGTAACTCAGTAATAAATAAATATTTTTCAATTGAGGGGTTCTCTTTTAGAAAATATGGTAATGCCTATACCTTGATCTCTTTTAGAAGAAAAAATTGAATGTAAAACTGCTATAGATGACCTCCCCCAAGATAGATGTTTGGCCAACATCCTGTGACTGGGAATGTATTTGATTGGGTTTTTATGAGAGACAAATCTTCCCTCCAGATGCTACTGGTAGTGAAAAAGGTTTGATATTGAAAATATTAGTGCTATGAATCTCATCTCAATATCAGAACAGTGTAGCTCAATATTGATCATGGTTCATATGGGATAATAATGGATATTTGCACATCTAGATTTATTATTTTGTGTGTGGAAGGTATCCAGTGATAAATCAAAGGTTATCACAAAAAATATAAGTGGTTTTCCTTCAAAATGTGGCATATTTTTTTGGTATTTTGTGATATTTCGAGAGACTATTGAATGTTTTCTAACAGTCTTCAATCCACTGATATATAACACCATTTTCTATTATCCTAGTGAAGGTAAGGCCTTTTTATTCATGTTTGTCTATGAAGTGTCGAATGTATGAAAAGTGTCCTGGGATTCCTCTCTAAATTGGACGTTTTTCATGTGGTGACAAGATAAGGATTACCTTTTTCATCTCGAGGATAAATTCAATTCCCCAGTGGTGTTTATAGAATCCTAGAAATTTACCTAAGGAATTCCAAACATTCAATTTGAAGGATCATTTTCAAGATATGGTTTAACCATTTGATTAATAACGCTTCAATATCTACTAGGTGCTCAGAGCATTATCTATATTTAAACACTAATAAATAAAAATATCATATGATAAAATTTTCTAGGAAGGGTTTTAATATGTTATGTATGGAGGACTTGAATGTAGCATTAGGATTATTCAAGACAGAGGCCATTGTCCGATTGAAAAATAATTCATAGGGGACCTAAATGTGGTGGATTATTAATATTAATATCCCATTAAAAGTTAATATTATCCAGAATTTCCAAACAAAAATGATAGGGCTTGGAATTTGGTTCTTCCACCCATCTGTAAATCTATGATTGAGGCTACTGAATCATATTTCTAGAAGTGTCTATTGAGATCCCATAAATCTATGAAGATACTGATTTTCCAATTATTCTTCCTCAAGGTGTCCATATTTTCCATCCATTTGGGAAATATTACTTCTTGAATAATGTTTTTGGAAATGATATTGTCAAATTTATCCTTAATTTTGTAATCATTTTCAAGGTGAAACATTGTAGCTACTTTTTTAAAGCCCCAGTGGCCCTATAGTAGGCATTGGTGGTCTGTGACCACATAAGGATCGAGTCCAAAATTTTTATTTTTGATTCTAGTGAAAAAACCAATATTATTCTCCAGGATGTAGTTATATACCTCTTTCTCCTCAGAATGTGTGGAAAAACTAATCAAGGTAAGATGGGGGTCTTCTTCTATACCATGATTTATTTCTCTGGGCTAATAAACGGCGGTAGAGACTCCCTCCTCAAATGATATAGGGGATTCCTTTTGTTTATCTTTCTTTTCTTATTATTACCCTTTTCATTTTTTCTATTTTTCTATAGGGGGAAATTAGTTGGATATGATCTATAGATTTGCGAGAGGAGATGAAATCTTGGGATTATGACGGTAAACAAACTTCCTATAACCTAGATGAAAATGAAGGATTTCTATGATACCTTTGGGAATATGGAGTAAGATATGGATATAGAGTTCCATAATCCTCTTTGTATGAAGATACATCCTCTTTTTCTTCAACAATTGATATAGGTATTTTCTAGTGCTCTTGGGATAGAACGAGGGTATTTATTCTAAGATTCCATCACTATCTGGGGAGTTAGAAAACATTTCAACAATAATATTATTAGTTCCCATGATAAAAACCATAAATATTAATTTATAGGATCCTTTATTTGGGATCATATAATCAACCTGATTTATGGAAAATATATAATATTTATAGAAATTTTTTAAGGGATTTTATAGGATTAACTCCAGACTGTTTGGGGAATTGAAAAAAGAAACACCATTAACAACTGGTTGTTTTCCACTGTTCTAATATATTCATGCATCAATATATTGTCACATATAGATTTCAAATGAGGCCTTATCCTAAAAAATGATCTAGATTTTTCTATTAAGGTATTACTTGATGTATTGGTGTTATAATTGGGGGAGTGAAACATTTTTATGCAACCAGGTCCATCGTATCATGATGTTGATGGTTGTGTTCTAATGAACCTCCAATATTTATGAGTAATCTATGAGGTCTCCAAACTAATCCATCAGCATGATTTGGACCAATGGATTCTACTCACTCTTATCCAAGACCTATATTGTTAGGCTAGAAGGCACTAGGTTATCCTCATGGTATCTCAGATAAGGAATATTTCATACTTGAATGAGATTAGCACCAGAGAAATTATCAATGCAAACATTTCATACATCGATACTATTTATCCTTTTGGAAAGATACCCGGGATTGATGTTTCCTTGTATAAAAACATGTTCATATTTTTCTATGAATGATATAAAATATTGGAATTCTATTAGATTAGTCTTAGTCCAATATAATTCAGTAGTGGATTCTATGGATTCAATCAACTTAGAGATTAGATAAGCCACTACGAAGTATTCCCAGTGTTGTTCTGACAAAATCATGGCATATGGTAATGATATTTATGTATGTACTGATGATAAATTTTTCAAGAATTCATTATTATATTAAAATGGACAACACTTCACTATGTCAGTATTATCAGGTGCTTTAGGTGCTTGCATATATGATGTAGATATATCCTCCTTTGAATCGTGGTATGGGGGTGGTATTGTCCTTGGTGGGCTAGGCGGGGAAGGTAATTCTTCAACCAATAGTGATATGACATTTATACCCCATTAAATTTATAATCTGGATTGATTGGTACTATGTGATTTTTGGAAGGTGCTTGGCTATTTTTCTTCTTATAGATGACAGCCTTATGTTCTTTTCCACATGTTTTGACATCATTGACACTCTTACTGGGGACATAGATTTCATTCTAGTTCCTAAAATGACATCATCTTCCACAATATTCTTGGTTCATGCTGCATCATCCTCTAGATTCACAATAGTATATGTGGAATTAGTGTTCATAAAAACAGACACGCCATTGTATAAGGGGTCCATTAAATTAATTAAATTAATGTAACTAATGATAAAATCCAAATTTTATGCAGAATTTCATTGGATGACAATTTATTATAGTATCGTTTGGATGGACAGTTCCTTTTGGTTAATATCTAAGGATTTAATTTTTTTAGAGACAAAGACATCTTTATCCTTGACACATATTCATCCACTTTAAATTCTTTCCAACATTTCCATTTATGCATCATTTTGGAAGGCTGGATTTCTTATGTTTATAGGGTAGGTGACATTGGATTTGTTGTAGTGAAAGGATCTTGGGGAATATTTATTTATTTCAACTATTCATAGAGAATAAAAATAGTTTAGATGATATAACATTGATTATTCCAGCCATAAAACGGTTTCATCCTTCTACTAACAACCCCATTCTCCTCACCTCATTCCGCAAGGGATTTAGTGGAAGCATAATCCATTCCTCAGTGTGTTATTACAAAATTAACATTCTTATAATGTACAATTCTGTACCATATGATTTTGAAGATAATGACTTCCCAATTAGTATGTCCAATTTCTATTGAGAGGGGATTTAATTGATTCGTTCATTGAGATCTTCATGGCCAGGCCTCCTAGGAACGGGATGGAAATGTAAATTATTGTATATATGTGCTATAAAATATCCACATACTTGATCATCATTGAAAAAATAAACTTTTTTATATCAATCTGTGAATTTATTTAATCTGGGTTCCATTCACTGATTCTATTGGAGGAGTTCTTCTGACTCTCAGGGTGTTCAATATGATATGGAGCAGGTTTTGGATCTACTGTTGGTGTGAAGGATGAAATAAATATGATAGATTCATCCTATTCCATTCCTTCTATTTTCTCCAGGACTTGTGGTTTTTTCTGGGACATGATCACAGTCTCATGTATGGGGTCTTCAATTCATTGGGAAATGAAATATAAATCCCAAAACCCACCATTATATTATATTAGGATGAGTGGCATTCGTACCTCATCATAGAGATTCTCAATTAAGAGAGAGATATAATGTCTTCATGTTTAAGTGGATGGATGTGGGAGGAGTTCATCCATCTCCATATAGAAATGAAATTGCATACCCTCTCATTTTATCATTGTTTTAAATTTGAGGGGTAACTAATTATTTTATTTTACAGAAATGTGATGAACTAAAAGACGAATTTTCAAATAATATCTTCACACCCCATGATTGATCAAGCTAGAAAACCTATATACCATACAATGTATTGAACATTCATGGTTTATGTAAAGAATTTATGATTCCATACTTATACCATTCTGTATTTCTGATAATGGGATAAAAAAGGGACAAATAGTGCATCCGATGATATTCTGGGTCACCTAAGTGATTGAATATCAGAAACGTATCACCCCTAATGTTTGGAGGGGGCAGAGTGTCACTCACCTAATCAATATAAGTATTCAACTATAACTATACTTCTTCAAACCACTCCTTTCCAATTGATATTGCAATGACTCAATTGTATTAATAAGGCATTAATGATGGTCATGTTAAATAAGATATTGGAATGTTGCAATAATCATCATTATTTAGTGTCATATTTTTCCATTATTTGGGGTTGATATTCATCTGTAGAAATATTTCAGGGTTTTTCAAGAATCCATTTTATTTTTATTTTTAATAGAGGGAAATCTTGATATCCATCTAATCTATTACAAATAAACCAATTTTGCAGGAGGTGAGTTAGGTGGATTTCATGGATTTTCATAAATCACTGGGTAAAAGAATATTGTTGGGGAAAAAATACTAGAATTTTACTTTGAGATATTCTTGAGGAGCATATTTTATAAAAACACCCCCTAGGAGAAACTAGTCATTTTATAGCATCAACTTCTTTAGTTATTCATCTTTACAGGTGAATCATTCTTCAACCGTATGCAGATCATCCTAATTGAGGAGGGGGATTATTATATGTGTCGATGATTTTATTCTTGTTATAGATCCATTGAGAAGAAAAAAATTGATTTAATAGATTATCACGCAATGTATGTTGATTCGCAGGTTTTGGGTAGGAACATCTTCTTCAGTTATCTCAGTGAGGACTGTGTTCTTGATGTCGCCATCCACTCCTTGATCTTATTCATCACCATTATTTTCATTATTGTTCAAGGATTTTTTATTTTATGATTTTAATGAAGAAGAAAACATTTTAGATATTGTACTAGTAGTTAATTTATTGAAGGGTTGTTTGTGCTCTTTTGGACCTCTCCCTTATTTTTCAAGAACTTTTTCTAGATTCTTGGTGAATTATGACATTGAGGTAATCTCAATACTGCTTGGTCGTATTCATCTATTATAGGGGATGTGGGCCGTTATATTGAATGGATTAGGTTCCCTAATAAATTATCATCCTCCCAAAATGGGAAAAAAATAATTTCTATTTAGTGGGTGGATAATGTAGGAAATTAACTTGGAATTTGGGCTAGAGTTTCTATGGTTATCATATTATTGTTCCTCTGTTAGTGTTTCTCATCCCTAGGGGTATATTTTGTTAAAATTATATCCATTCATACAGGATGGGGTCATATCATATTATGGTGGATTCTTATATTTTCACCAACCTCTTGGTATCATGCATCCTTGTTTTAGAGTGAGCCAAATTTGATGATAAGTTTACACGTGATATTATTTATTCTGTGGAAAATATCACTTTTCAATGAATGGATTCAATTAAGTGAGAATCCTCCTTAATTTTATCTATTTCCTAGATCAAGTGCTTTACAATGGATTTCTCAAGATGGTCTTGGAACATTTCATTCTTAGTCAAGGACTCCTCTTATATAGTGTACGATCATTCCATGTCATGGTTTTTTTAATATCCTCCTTGGAGTAATGAAATTACAAGATGTAATTTATAGTTGGATCTACATAGAATTATTTGATGTGAAATGAAATATAAATTTTATCCCATCCTTAGATATGAACATCTTTCAAGGTTTTGAAAATTATATTTATACTTTAAGAAATTCATTAAATCATGATGATTGAAGATCCTTTGGTTACTACTCTAAACATGGTAGCCCCACAGAAGGAAGGGAATCAAATTAGATATAGTGATGATGTTATTCAAAAATTTCGATATGGGATCCAAACACATTGTAAGGAACGTTTTCATTCATTCTTGTGGTAGTGATTTTTCAAGATATTCTGAAAAATGTTATGTTTTCATTCATCTTACAATGACTCTATAATTATGATCGGATAATTGTATGAGGGAAAAAACAAGAGGAGTATGCCTTCCCTGGACAATATTTCTCTATTAATAATCATATCCTTTTGATCTTATATGGTATACTCCTCAATTGATCAACCTATTAGGAGGGATTTTAAATAGTTTTATCGCATGTAGTGGGGCTATTTTTGGGAACATTGGTATGAAAATGGTATTGGGGTGGCTCATAGGATGAGAATTTCCCAGGGATGTATTCTTGTTGTAAAATAACACCACTTTTCATTGATAGGGTATCTAATATTTCATTCCATATAATTTGAAGCACATCAGAATATGTGTTATTTATTGTATATTAATTGGAAAGGGGAGGACGATCCTCTCAACATTGAAATTTTACTTTGGGGAGGGCCTTTGTAGTGTGTTCTATGATATATGAGACTATTATCATAGCTCAATGTCTGACTACATGGAGAATTTTGGAAGGATTTTCATTGGGAGGTACATCAAGGTGGATGATAGAATGGGGAGGACCAACCTGATATTTCATCTTATAGCCATGATAAGGGATACTGTGAAGCTCATATAGAGATAATCTATTGTGATTGGTCATCTTTAACCCATGATGTAATCCTTCATTTTAGGTTATATTTGAAGGACCTTTGTAGATTTTGTAATAATGTTTCAAGGAGGAATATTACAACTACTATTTCCACTTCCATAACGTTGTAATGGATTAGTAGGATCCTGAGCCACCATATATAGATGTTTAATCATCATAAGAACTCAAGCATACCGAAGATCTGGGTTATTATTATTCACGTCAATTTCCAACTTCCATTGCTGTGATTTATATTTTTGCACTCTATTGTGGGGGACTGGGACCGTTTTCTATGAGAGACAATGATCACATAAAGATTCTTATCCATGTGGCTCCTATATTTTATCTTGGTTATTACATTATGATTCTGGGATTCTGATGCAGTATATTCCAACTTTATTGTGGCCACAGAAGTGAACGACTATCCCCCAATTTGAACTATTATATTTGGCTGATCTTATTTTCAATTTAGTATTTAATATTTATGATAACCCCCAAACAGGGGATAAATTATACATGTTTTTTCTTGAATGACCACTCGTTTAGTGGATGAGTCATCCACCAGAGGAGGAAGGTTTGTGTTCCCGATTCCATGTTAATTCCATGAACATGGTTACATATTGTAAAGTCAACATGATATGATCTCAAATAAATATATTACCATACATCATTATTAGTGTCTTCTAGGAAACATAAATTATTGAAATGAATATATATGCACATTCTTCTATCAGTGTTAGAATATTTGACCTCTCATATCCATCAGTTCTGTCAATTAAGTATTGACAATCCTCCTTGGCAAGATAAGAGGAAAAAGTTGTCCCCTGATTCACAACTAGTATAATCCAGCTACATTTTACAATTTTTTCTATATTTTTATTGAATTAATGATATTAATGATATGTAATTTTCATCATCTCAATGATTCCTATTTAGTTAGTCATTGGGCATCATGTAAATGTGTATGAATCTTCATCTTCTCGTATCATTCCTCTGATTGTAAATGATGGGTTTGATGTCATTAAGTAGAAGTTGGAATCATTCATGGCTTATTGTCTTATTTTATTGAATATAATGACATGACTATGATGTAATTTTTATCTACCTTTTTATATTTTTCATTTTTTCAATTCGGGATAGATTTGAATGAGAAGGAATTTGTGCCTTCTAATAGTTTTTCACCACTTTTGGCTAACAGTCTTGATATTTGTGAGTAGTAATTTGAATCTACTAATTTGTTGTCACCATATTGTCATGGTGTTATTGATTTAATGTAGAAGAAATTTATTTCTACTCTTCATTTTGATCCATATATGACTCGAAATATTCCTATGAGTGAGTGGGGTTATACCTATTCCCATATGTTATTTCCATATTTACATTATGGATTTCTTTAAAAAGAATAAGTAAAATGGTCTATTTATGAATTTTCGAACATCTCACTCTACATGTTTGCCTAGGTAAAAGGGTCCATATGACATAGGCCATGGATTTTGGGGAAATATACATTTCATGTTAGGTAATTATAGATGTATTGAATTGATGGAGTTGATTACTAGTAGGGGACATTAGTAGAGACCCCTATGATATTGAGATAATTTTTTTTGTAATCACTCAACTAATTTACCTAATGTATGGAAATAACTGATTATATCATTTCGATGATAGGATCTATATATTGTTTGAGCCTGTATGTATGGCTTCCTAGTTCGAGACTACTAACCAACTCTAGGAGGATGCATGTGGGGAATCATGTATTGGAGTTCCTATCGAAATTCCCACGAGGTTTGAAGAGTACCATTCAGAGGGTACTCCATTACCAATTCCTTTGTAACATAGAATTTACTATGTCTGGTGGGAGATGGAATATTATATTTGGTTTGGGAAATGTCTTATGTAGTTTCAAATGTGTGAGTCCATGAGAATTTTTGGGATGTAATTAGATTAATGGTTGTTCTGGTAAAAATTACATGTAATATACATAACAAATATAAAAAAACATCATCATCATTTCAACTCTTGAAAACATGTGAAATTGATGGTCCTGTTTTGACCACATCTATTTCAGATGAGAAAAGGGACCTAATTTGGGGAAACACCACCACCTTGTTGAAGTATTGACACCAGGATCTGCATTTTCTATCTAAATAATTAAACCAATTTTGTGTTTTCTATGAGATGGGAACGAAATAATCGAATGATAATTGGGAATAAACCATTTTTGAATGGTTTCCTAAGAGTTTTCTCATGGAGATGAATACACTAAATTACTCTTATATCCATTATAAATCATGAAACTACTTTCAAAAGGTATAAATTCATCAAGGAACCAGGCCAGTGACACCTAAGAGGTCACATTGGTCTAGGGGATAGGATGATAGTTTCATCTTACAATTTTTGGGAAAAATATTTCCTATTACAAGACTCCCTTATTATGTAATAATATTTTCTAGAACCCGTTTTTTATTATCAAGTATGTTTGATACATGTCAACCAGAAATAATGTTCAATAATGAATACATATGGAATTGGAATAATCTATATGTATCAAAAGTTCTCCATTAAAGGATATATATATATTTATATATATGGTTTTCCATCAACGAAACCCTTTTCAGAAAATGATCAAATATTCTTTGAACATTCATTAGGATGAAGGTTGTTTAATCCATACGATGGGTCACTCTGAGGTTTATCATCATCTAGGGAGACATACAATGTTATTATTTGGGGATGGAGCCCATATTAATTTCTATCTATGTATCCTTGTGAGAGGAATCCCAATCCACATAGTTCAATTCCACTAAATAGTATACAATACAGTTTATGGATGAGTGATGAGGATGAAACCATGCAGTTTAAAGTAATGAATCCGGATAATCTATGTGAAATGTTCATAGCCAACATTTGGTGTGGGATAAATGTCCGTGATACATGGGGGAACTAGAGGAGATGTATTCTCCTATGTTGATATGCATATATCATGACAGTGGCCCGATGAACATTGTGGTGAATTTGGATATGGGTTATGGACCTCATGAAGGCTTCCTACATATCACAAACATTTTTGAATCAAATACCACATAGTTCGGTACGGGTTGGGGGTTAAAAACTCTAGGACACCCATTTTAGGTGACATGATTAGGGCTTATACAAATTATGAGGACAAATGGGGGTTTTGGATCATGTAGATTTCATGAACACCACTAAACTCTAAGTCCTCATGTGGCATTATCCATTTGAGAAAAAATAGAATACAATGTATTTAAATATCACATGTTTAAAATTCACTACTTGTTGATGAAATCGAAAACCAAATGATGAGAGTACTAGAGATGAAGATCACATAAACTCATTTTTTTTGTTCCATATGTATGAAAATAGTCAAAAAATTGTTTCCTTTTGTAGGAATGATTACGGGTTACACTATGATATATGCCCTGATGGTCTATTGGGAAGAGAGGAGTGATTGAAACTAGCCTTAAAAAGGGAATGGACAGTGGTTATCCTCAATCACTACAGAGGGGAATATCACATGGGAACCTCTAAAGTCAAGGTCTCCTCCATTGTTAGGACCATTTTTACCACATGAATGTAGAATTGAGGATATTAAGAGGTTTTGAATTATCACAAAATCTACCAAAATGACTCAACATACCATTGTTATATAGTTTCTAGAGGAAACAATAATATTCCTAATGATCTTATCATATATGTCAAGTGGTTGTGGAAGAGTCCTTGGCCTTTTTCTATGGAATGGTTTGCAGAGGGGCCACAGATGGGGCTAAAGATATGATAGAAGGTAATTATGAGAGGTGGAGAGTTGAAATCCCTAGGATTATCAATTTCACATACTATGTTATTATAGAGAATGGGGTTACCTCTAGGTTGTGGTTTTCTATGTGGGTGAGTGTAGAATTTGCTTACCATTATTCAAGGAAAACATGTGCTCTCCCAGTGTATCATTTTTGTACATGGGGATTTGTTATGCCTGTGTATCCATTATCTATGATAGGTTAAGTTCTTCCCATGAATGATTTTTCTACATAGCGAAGGGATCCACCCAATTAATTTTTTTCTATGTTGGGGATAATACACAAAGGGACTATCCATTTAGGCCATGAACAATGGTGTTCGTAAAGGGTTTTTTTGTTTGTGGGTGTTTGGATGTTTTTTATTTAATCCTCTATGAAATTTGTTTGGTGCAACTAATAATATTCATTATGTCTCTCCTAATCTATATTTGAGCCATCGATTTTTTCTTCTCCTTCTTCTCACTCGTATCCCATTTTTTTCTTTTTTTCATAGTTCCCATCATGTGTATTTTATTGAAGAACAGAGGGACTGGATACTAGCATGACTGATCACCCATGATGGGAGAAAATTATAATTTTACAATTCACCAATGAGTACACCTATGATATTAAATGAATTGGTTTTATAGCGGGGTTAGTTATTAATGGGTGCCGAAATCGCCACTTAGGCCTAAAAATATCAGGGTTTCACCAATGGGTATTGGTGGTATTGTTCCATCCTGCAATCTATTTTTTTGTAGGGGATTTCCATTTATGGGGGAATAAATTGACATTATTTGATGAAAAGTTAATGGAATCATTTTTTTGAACCAATGAGAGCATCTTATCCCATAAACTGTATCGTTCATGGGGAGTTTTGCAAAGTAGTGAAATGCAATGCGGAGTAGCGGTCATCATAGTGATTTTTAATATATAGATACAAAGATTCCTTTGCAACATTATTCCCCATTAAATTAATTTAATTAAATTATATTTTTTGTTTATTTATAGAAATTTTATGTTCTATTAGTTATTATATATTTTTATATAGAATATATAGGACCCAATCAATATAAATGCTTGTAATTAGCAAAACAGTGTTTCAATTGTAATCCCGCCAATTAATTTTAAATTCATCACTAATAATATTTTAAAATAAAATTGTTTAAAAATATTAGATAATAAATATTATTATAATTAAAATATACAATCCATTTTTATAAATTAAATTCCTAGATGTAGAAGAACATAATTTTAAATTAATCTCGTTGATGTGATAAGAAAGAAGGTTTTCAAACATAAAATGGTCAAAAGGTCGATTTACCACCTTTTGATGGAGAATCCTTTTTCAATCTAATTTTTATCACTGTTTTATGTTCTATTTGACAAAATAAAAATCTTCTTTATGATCGGGACATAAAAATTTACTTTGGATAAAAATATTGTATTTTTGTGATGATGTTCATTTTTTCAACGCATAATGAAAAATACAGTATTTTAATTCAAAAGTGTCTTTTAATGTAATTTATTTATATCGTTATATTATATTTTTATTTGGTTTTAATGTATAATTAGATTATATTTTTACCATTTAAACCATTTTTGTTCATTTTATGTAATTTCACTTTGAAATTGGACCAAAACAAGTATCAATCTTTTGAGAGTTATTATTTCTTAAAAACACTATTTTATTGACAATGAGATATAATTTTAAACAAATTTCTGTCACTTATTTGCTTTGAGTTTAGAAAATTTGATTGAATATTTAGAATCCAGAAGTCCAAATTGATTAAATAGGTAAATTTAATTTTTATAAATTATGAATATCCACTTTATTAAATATTTTATTAACAGCGGTTAATTAGTAAATCATGTAAATACGGATGAAAAAAAATATTTTAATAAATGTAAATTACCCTAAAAATTTACCAAATCCTTTTTTTATACATTTCTGACTGTGGGAATACTTCGGTCGATTTTGGGACCCCATGGATCCACTTGGGATTGATAATGACACATTATATTAATTAATTAATAGTAAAGAGAAAAATGACATAAACAAATCTCTTTTAGTAGAACAAAATTTAAATAAATGAGATTATATGGATTAAAAAAATATCCAAAAAATATCTAATTCTTATTAGATGATTTAATTTAGACATATATGTACCTTACCTTCAAATTAAATATTTTTTGGCAATTTTGAAATTTAAACGCATTATTTAATAAATTAATAAAGCCACACTTTGCTAAAGAGCCCCTCCTCCCCCATCTAAAAGGCCACCACCTCTAACCCATCACTCACACCTCTAAAGACCCTTGGATTATCCAAACCCAGACCCAATAATCTAAAAAACTCCCTCTATTCCACCTAGAAGAATTACCTTAGGCCTAAGGCACATCAAGAAATCCTGCTAGTTCAAACTAAAGGAAGTTATCTGATTTTAAGCAGATTTAAAGAACGAACGATTCAAGTTGGACACGAGGTAAAGGATCTTCCTAAAAAGAATATCCATTCATTGGGTTCAACTTATTATTTTTGATTATTTTGTGATTTGAATATGTTTGTATTACCTCTGATAGTTTTACATTTTATATCCACTTATATTAGGTGTATTTATAGTTTACACACATAATTATGTCAATGATTTATTATTAATCGAATGATACAATCTTTGTAGGAGACTTAATCTCAATCTCTTTTAATTGAGGAATATTTTGATTTATACATGGAATTAATTTATATGATATATAAACCCCCATTTAATTTTTATTACATTCAATGGGAATATTTTTCAACATATAATTTTACTAAATGAAAAAGGGAATGTTTCATTTTAACGTACACAGTGAGAATGAACTTTCTGCTACCGCAAGAATTATTTGATATTTTGCTTCCTTAACAATTTTTAATGTTCTTAAAATGAAAATATATACCATATAATCATTTACATATTTTGGAATTGAAATGGATTTGATAATGGAAAGATTATATCAATATATTGAATGATATATTGTGATTGGAATGTAGAAATTATATCATCCCATTATGCTTGTTTTATGTTTTAAGAATGTGTTATGGTTTTTGGATTTTGTTTACATATATGGTTGGTTATATATTTATCCTATGGTGGGGAGCCTAAGGTAGATCTCTAATTCCTTCAGTGATGTGATCCGGGGAAATGTTATTGTTTCACCTATGAGATTTAAGGAATATACTATGATGGGTATTCCCAATGTAACTCCCAATGTAGCTACGAATGCTTCAATATATGTATGTTACATCTTCCACAAGTAACCTTTATGATTTATTGTTTCCACTTGTTATTCATAAATCTTATGATCTTCTATGGTATATAAAATATATAAAAGTATGATTTCATGAATTGTATGTATTGATGGACAAATGTTTTCTTTCCTTGTTTTATAACACTTACAAAGAATTTTATGCTCATACAAAGTTATTGAAATGTGTTTCAAAGGACATATAAATTAATATTGTCAATGTTGTGATCAAGGAAAATTCATCCTATATAAAATATGGAACTACACATGGCTCTTTTTTTCTAGTGTTTTTATTTTATGAAAAAAATGGATACTATGTAGATGTGTCTACATGTAACATTCATGTTGTAATGTATTTATTATGACCTAATTCACTAATTCTATAAACCTGAAACGATCCACGATTTGAAGTAGTAGCATTATTCAATATTATGTAATGTTTAACACCGGGTCCTTATACCTTTCTTGTAGGAGACAGCGTTTGTTCTCTCCCTCTCATCTTTCGTTTCAAAGACTTGTGGCGATAGGTGCACATGGAACTTTGTTATCCCACCCCTCTCCCACTGGGATTTTTCACCATTAGGCCGTTATCCTAGTGTAAGTCACAATCTCTATCTCCATGGCCTACCAACCACTTGTAAGCCCATGTTTCATCATTGGGCCTCTAACCACGGGTAAGCCACATTCCACTTCCCAAAGACACACCTTTTATGACATGATCATTAGGTCGATGCTGCATATTATTTCTCACATCGAGCATGACTCACATGGAATTAGAGTAAGGATTGACCATGAAATCCTCTCTAGGCCACCTTAGCATGTAAGACCTAAATCACCATCTCAAACTACGTGGAATTTGATCATTTCTAAGTAAAGGTACATATAAATATTGCATTAGGTTCAAGCCCATCACCTACTTGTCCTGATCCTATCCTGTCAGTTCACCTTCATCCCACATGATGTTAAACTATGTTCACCATCCCAAACACTGTGGACTTTGATCCTTGCCAAATAATGGTACATAGGTAGCCTCCCTAAAGATCATGCCCGACACATATCTGTCTTGACCCCTCAATGTCGGTTCACCTTCGTCCTGTATGATGTCAAACTACATCCACCATCTCGAACTATGGGAACATTTATCCTTCCCAATGCAAGGTATGTAGGAAGCCTCCATGAGGTTCAATCCCAACACATACTTTCCTGACCCCTTCACATTGGTTCACCTTCAACCCGCATGACATTAAACTGTATTTACCATACAAAACTACATGGACATTGATCATTATCTCCATGGAGAGGTATGGAGGAATACACCATGATGTTCAACCCCAATACTCATCCGTTCCAACCAATCCACATCGGTCCACCCATTTCTAGATAGACATTAAACAATACCCATTCAAACTACATAGGCTTTGAACCCTGTCTCCTTAGAAGGGTACATAAGAAGCCTCCATGAGTTTTAAACCCATATAGTGGCAATTCATTGTGATCCCTATCTAGCTGTAATTTGTTGTGTTCCCCAATCAATGGTAAGCTGTTGTGTTCCCTAATCGAATTTAAGAAGTTGTGTTCACCAATCGAAGGTAATATGTTGTGTTCCCCAATCGAAGGTAAGCTATTGTGATCCCCAATCGATGGAAAGTCATTCATCTTTGATGGTAAGCCTTTGTGTACCCCATCCAGTGGTAATCCATTTCCATCTCGATCAATGGTAAGCCAATTTATCCCAACTAGCGGTAATCTGTAAGAATCCAGACCAGCTGTAAGTCATTGTCAGCCCCACCTGATGGAATGTCACTATAGGATGAATTACCTAGGTTTCACCCCTGTCTCATGGACATAGAATGTAGGAATCCCACCTGAGTTTAAACCCCTAACACTAGTAATCTTGGGTGTCCCCCCACCCCATTTTGGGACCCGCATCTCTGGTCCGCCCCTCGAGGGTCAGACGGACCCGTGCTGATTACCACGCGTGAGCCCCATCATGACTTCAGGTCTATATCCACTCTATACACCATGATTTCATGACCCATTCTGAACTCTGTAGACATTTAATCCCTTCCACTGGGATACATAGGAAGCATCCCTGAGGTTCATTCCCATCATCCATCTATTGACGTGGTAACTCTCTAGATCCATTGTGTCTCAATAAGATCATGCCCCAACCCTATTGCTATCTTTCTTTCGGGCCCCACCCATGTGTCCATTCCCATGGGTCGCCTCCTCAGGTGTCCCATTGCCTCAGTAAACTATGAATACATTGATTCTATGTCACATGGATACGTAGGAAGTGTTTTTGAGGATAAATCCCAATATCATATCCACCCTCGTGTCAGCTACATCTTACACTCCATCTGCCCTCCACTATCTAAATTCATCGATGATTCCTCCCAGGGTTGCACCCATCTGATCCAGTACCATCAATGTTCTGATCAGTCCAGTTCATATCTGATAGATGTTTAACTCATGGAATATTCTATATTAAATGTGGTATGATGAGGAAAACCTAACAAACATACCTACATCATAACATTACCCACATTCTATGTTTGATGGATCGAGATTGTTTGCCCTCGAGAAGCCCTATCATACAGGAATGAAACCCAGATGCGTCATTGTTTTATTGTCCAGACACTCAAGTGATATCCAACATGACTACTCCACTAACTGAAGTTTTATTCCCTTCCTAGACCCATTGGAATGTCTTGACAGAAGCAGTGTAATTAATCAGCATCCATGAAGACATGAAACTGTGATGATTTTCAGGAACAACGTCTTATCTATATGAGGGATACCCAGACTAGGTAACAAGTTCCAAGAAGAATCCCATTAATAGAGGAACCAACATCCCATAATCCCACTTACAACATAAAGAAAATGTACCAGAAAAAGGAACACTTTCTGCCCTCCTTTTGAAATCGGGAATGCGGGGAAAAAGCTGCCCGCCCTCTAAAAGAGATGGATGTGTGATCTGAAGAATGTGTCAGAAATATATGGAAAACTGCTATCCTTGTTCACTTCTATTGATTCCAAAGTAATTGTGGGAAATTGGTAAGAGGTTACTCTGAAAACTGATGCAAACCAGATTTTTTCATCTGTCTTCGCTTGTCATTGTCCTCTGAAGATATGTTTGACGCCATCATTGGTTTTGAAGCTAACCATTCTTCTACAATAGTCAAGGTGGGCCTTGATCATTTCCAAACAATCCATACATAGGATTACATAAAATAAATCCATCTTCAACATTAGATAAGTCATATTTCCGCTCAACTCCATAAACGGTATAGAACTTTTTCTAAAACAAAGGTTTTACATTCTTTTTCACTAAGAGGAGTTTGAAGTTTTATAATATAGGGAACCAAATCATGTTTTAAACCTAATAAATAAACAACATGAGATTAAATGAAGGAATGAGATACACCAGTATCAAATAACACTTGCATAAAGTTATAATTCAATAGTTTTGTACTTATCACCGTATATGATCCCACCTAATAATCTATAAAAATATTCTCATCTACATAAAATTTATTTGTTTCTACACTCTTCTCCTTGATTCATTGTGGATATTGAAATTGTTGAGGATTCATGGTGTTCCTAAAATAAACATGGATAGATCTGCTATATTTAAAAGACTGATTAAGTTGTCCTCGTCCTATTGAAGCATATGATTCCCGCAACATCTGAGAGGTCTCTTAAGCACCTGACGGTCGGTTATTGTAAGAATCACACTGAAGATTCACATTATTCTAGAAATTATGGTGTTACCTAGTTTGTGTGGTACACTCTCATTTCAGGTGGTCAAGTGAAAACCTTGGAATCATCCCACTTTGTGGTTGCGTCATGGAGGAAGGTTCACTAGTCAATCCATTTGATTCTGATTCCTAATAAAACCTTGAAAATAGTTTTCCCCTTTCATTTATATCCAAGAATTTGAGTTTCCACCATTTCCCATTGGTATCATCGTACTACCTTATCCCACAGATATTGAGATATTATTTTTGTCCATTATCACTCTTTTTACTATCTATGAATAATTCGTAATATAGATAAGGACAATCTTATAGAAAATCATCTTCCTTATCCCCAAATAAAATATTTGTGCCTTTAAGGTGGTACACAATGTGATTTCTGGTGAAAAGTGCACTAAATGCATGAATGTATCTGCATACTCAAGGAAATGGAGATTATTTTCTTTAGGATGAAGAAATCTGTCATTCTCTAGATCCTAAATGTGTGTGAATATAATTTTTTATCGAACTACATCCCAATATACTCCTATGTAGGACCTTGATCCAGGTTGGTTTTTATTTCAAGATCCAACCACTATTGTGAAAGATACACAAGAAAATAAGTCCTCAGATTGACATTCACCTATTATTGTGTGATGATGTAATCGATGATTCGATTCATCTTATTCTACCACAATTCTGCCTTTTCAGTTTAATAATAATGTCATATGATGGGTGGATTTTTTTTATGAAATAGATGGAATGATCCACATGACTTGGATCATCCCTTTAGTTCTATCTATCTACATCATGAAATTGTTGAAAAATAATCTGATGTATGTCCTGGTTTTCTTAAGGTCCATGTGAAACCACATTCACTACCACTGCTTCCTATTGGTTTATATGACACCAACCATGTTCAATTTTCTAAACATACAACAAAATATGTAATCCTTACACTATAGAAACTTATGTTTTACAATTTAAAATTATATAACATCAAGTATCATATCATTTAGTTCAAAAATTCTCTCCATGTTTATCCGTTTATGAAAAAATATACAATTTCTTAAGAAAATGATAATTCAATTTCATTTATCTATAGGTTTCATAATTATAATTTCCTCAACACTAAAAATATTTATAACTATAAAAACCAAGATAAATATGGGAATTTCACTGTTTATTTCTTCCATGATATCACATCAAAAATTTCATTATATTTACTATTTTCCATATTGAGAGAGTCATTTGTTTATTATATATTAATCCAATAAAAAATTGATCAATTTTTGTTTATCATCAATTTTAATATGAGAAGAATACCTCAAAAGTATTATAATGATTTCCATAATGTTATAAATAGTTTCATCTGTCTTATACATAAGCTCAAGGAATTATCTTTCCAAATTAATATAATGAGTTTAAAAAATGTTTTTACAAAAAAAATTATCTAAAACATAACCCGATCCATAGAGGAAATTTGAAAAAAATTCTTATATATTTAATATGATTCCAGTATTGATATATATTCCCTTAAAATTGATAAATTTCAATGAAACATTTTTCATGCTCACAACACTACATAATAGAATTTTTGGTGGTGCTGATTCATTTATCACTCAATAAATGATCAGATGTACCTATAAATATACTTGGATTTTCCCTAATGAACAACTTAATAGATAATTTTTCCAGAATTTTCTCATTTTTAACCTACATATGATGTATATATATTGATATTTTCCATGATGATAAAATATTATATATTTTATCCTCAAAGTAATTTAGATACTTAAGAGGATTATAATTTCATTATCTGCCACATTATTTTTTAACATGATTCCACATAGTTATAGAAATTCAATAAATGAAAAATACACTGAAAAATAACAATGATCAAATAGTCAATTTTAGAAATTTTATAATCAATAATATAAATTCGTAGATGTCCTAAGTTATTACACCTTCTTATCGACCTTTGAAAATTTTAGGCTCACTATATATTAATATCAGTTATTCAATGGTTTTCATAATTTATAATTTTATATTAATTATTATTTAACCAAAAAATAAATATACCCATATACATTTCAAAATGAAGTGACCTGAGCATAAAAATCATAAATAGTGAATTACATCAGGAAAATATTAAATATATTTCACAATAATACACACCCAAAAACTATAATGGTTTATTATAATTTTAAACTAGATACATATGTAATTTATTCTATTAATGATATTAAATATATTTTAGAAAATATTTCTCTCATATTACTGTTCTAATTCATTTATTACATACAAAATTTCTTCATAACATAGATAGATCATAAAGAGAGAATATTGTGGGTTTTGATGCTCTATAAAGGTGAACATAGGAGATATAAATTGATGATCACAGGAAATCATAAGATAAGCCTATGGGTATGAGATCATGATAATAAATTACAAATTTCTTAATTAAATAGTGATATATAACAAATCATGTGTCCCAATATAAATCATTATTATTTCAATATATATGTTTCAAAGGATGGATATATATCATTAATCATTTAGGATCCAAGAGTGAATATCATATGATAGAACCTTAAATATTAATTACAGAATAATAATTTCAAGGAAAAATAATTTCATAAGCCATGGTTAACATATAATGTTATTATAGTGTAAAATGATCCATAGTGGATTGTTTTATGAACCATGTCCACCTTTTATCTAGTCCAGGATGCTCCTAAAAATATCAACGTTGAAGTAGTCCCTTACATAATTGGGTCCCCTCTCTATTCCAATTTATTTAATCTCATAGAATATCAATAATTTAAAAATTATTTGGACTGATTACTGGAATAACCGATCAGTTAATTAATATAATATATATGATTTCCAAAATATTATAAATACATTCACCAAATTATCATAGCATATGTTATAGAAATTAAATGGACTTCATTAATCATTCATTGTCAAAAAAATAACACCTGGATACTATCAATATATTATGTCAAAAGTGGAACATTACAATCAACCTAGAATATTAAAAAATTTGAGAAATGCATTTAAAATTAAAATTAAAATTTCTCTACAAATTGTGTAAAATACCATTTTACTTCATTGAATTTAAATATTAGAATTTACAAAATATTCAGAATAAAAATTTAATTAAAAAACTAATAAAACATTTAATTAAAAAATCAATTAAATTATTGGTTATGAATGACAAAAAATGTTTTCATGTAAAAAAATTAGATAATCCTTTCACACTATTGGTTAAAATTTCAAAAGTAAATCACTTAGAAAAATGAAAGGAACAATAATTATTATACACTGGAATGAATGTAAGAAATGTTTCAAAATTAAATTACATAATAATTTTCTCTTATAAACTAATAATCATGAAAATTTTAAAATACATCTATGTAAGAACAAAACATTCATTGGCCAAAGAGGATATAATGTTCATTTCTTTTAATTAACGATCATTTTACATAAAAAGTACAAAATATTGTAAAATTAATGGATTATTATGAAAATAATAAGAATCAAATAAAATATAATGAAATAAAATTAAAAGATTATATAATTTCCCTTAATATAAATTTACCATACAAAATCTCCAAAGGATATGTCATTGTAGCAGAAACCCTTACCTTAGGTTCTATTTTTTAAAAATATTATTATTATCAGGTATAATAAATTTAATATTATTACATATCTATAGTAAAAATTTACTCATAATTATCATAAAATATGAAATTATGTTATCTTTATTATTTATCTATTTATTTTACAATTCAGCATTAAATTCAGCAATCAGTTGAAAAATCATTCGTTTTCAATGTATGTTTTGGTCCAACATTTCTGATCATTAAAACAAGGTCATGGATTTATCATGTTATGATTATTAATAATTTATTGGGTATAATATTTAATTTTTATGTACACATTTAGGACATTTATATAGAGTGGTGATAAAAAATTAATTACATATTTTTTTGTGTGAAACTAGTCTGTACACATGCATGAATTATGTTTTCTTTTCTTAATAAAGAGATTGAATAAAAGATAATTAATTATATATCATTCTTGAAAAGTTATAATAGTATGAATATCTTTAATATTCATTAAATACAACCATATTATTACCCATGTATGAAGGAAATGTAATAATGATAATAAAATAGCTTTTTTCATGTGTTAGTCTAGACATACACTTGAAAAACATAACATTTCACATAGGATGGAAATTGGGATGAAATGTATCCAATATTAAAGTTAAAAATTTACACTATTTTAATGATACTAATTTAAGAATGTCAAGAGGATAGTATAATATTTATACATGGTCATGTATGAAATAATCATAAAAATTAAGTAAATATTTTTGCAGCTTATGTGAGAAGCCTCATTAGCTTCTACATAAATAATTTTATTTTAGACTTAAGGGATGACTCGAAGATCTATAATGCGGGTCAATGAAATTTGAAGGTGTACTGGAGAGGTATGTCTATTCTCGATGGCTGAATGAGATTAATGGAGGGAGTGCGAGAGGAATTTCATTAATTAGTTAGTTTAGTGGAAAATTTGAAAATAACTAATATATAATAAAGCAATATTCTATTAAAAATAAAAACAAGTAGGAAAATGGTTATAGATAAGATAAATTAATGGTGAAATATCATCAAGAATAAAAAAATATAGATGTCTATGAAATATTTTAAACCATAACTATTAGATTGAAATCGTTGATAACCTAAATTAACTTTATCTATGGTAGAATATTATTACCATAATTACTATTCATTAGGAAAAAAGTAAAGTAGCCTCATTATGATATTTTTAATTTATGATTCCCTGTATATAATCAAATTTATCATTTTCAACTAATATTAATGGTATAATTTTTTTAAATAACTTTGAGAAACATAAGAACAACAGTGAATGGAAAAAGTATATTTTTATGAATAACATAAAATTAATTTTATTACCCTTTTTAGTAAATACAATTAAATAAATATTAAAAAATTTTATTTAATAGTTAAAAAATTTAATTATATGAAATCATCAATAATGATCAATTAAATTTATTTATATAAAAAGTAATTTAGTTAATAAATAATTTATATAAAAAACACCACTTTTGATCATTACAATTATTTTCTATTCAATTCAAACACATTTATAAAATAAGAATTAATTTTTATCACGTTAAAAAAAATTCAATAAACTTAATAATCTGAATTTTAAAGAAAATATTTATGAAGAAAACAAAATACATTATAATAATTTTTTTAGATCAATAATATTTCATAAATGATAATGAAATAATTTTTTATTATTATATTTCAATTTAATAGAATGTATTGTGAATAATATTATAAAATATATAAAAATAATTCACATATATTTAGGGTAAAATGGTTCACTTGTTATCAAAGATAATAGTTTATTAGAAATTATTTATATATGAAAATCATTAGGTGTTACACCAACAGTGAATGTCTTATATGGATTCCTTTTCTAATGAGGTTTATATGTGAAACACACTATACCGACAACATCCCTTTTATTAATTGAAACAAATTTCCTTTTCAACCTTATCTAATTTGTACATACATATAGAGATCTAACGTGCAACCCCCATTTAGGATTAGTGATGGGATGTGATCCAAGGCCTTTGGACTAATCTTTTTGCTAATTTTACTATCCCAAATGAAAAATCAATACCTTCATTAAGAATCATTCAAGTTGTGTAGAATAATATATCAGTTAAAACATATAAAACCACATTATTAATTATAAAGAAAACCTCATGTTGAGATACTCATCATGTTTTATTAGAATTTCTTGAATTGAGACACTCTTAATATGACCAAGTAATAATTTATTCTATCTCACGAGTTTTATACATAAAAATATTGTACTCCTACTTGTTTCATACAAATATTTACATTAAACACGTGACTATTGAATAATCCACATTGCATCCCATGATGTGAGATCTCATAAAATATGATAGATCATCTATAATATATAATTTCCCACATAAGACACAAATCATACTATTGTATATTATATAGTATATTATTTTATTGACTAATATTAATTATTATATAAATTAATTAAGATGTATTTCTAGTTGGATGAATATAAGCTACAGAAAATATATCCATAACACATGAAATTAACATTCATGGATCAATCTCAACTAATGAACATAAACAATTTAACAAAAATTGTTTTTCCATTCATTCATATTGACTATGATATGTAGGACTCTCATTTGAAGTTCAATCCCGACATCATATAACATAACATTTCTCTTCTGTGATGAAATTTAGATAACCTGTTTTAATTTTCCTTGAGATAACTGTCTTAGATCCAAAATATAAACAGTAGGATGATATTATCCACATGGTTCTAAAAATATTCTACGTCAAAATACTTATCTTGATCTCCCTGTATCTTTGACTCATTTTTGGTTTATTTCCAAACCAATGATAGATTTATTATATGTGATGATGATATGAAACCCATGTGATGAGCATGGTATTACCCAAACCCTCATAGTGATGAGAATAAGGAAACCTAAATTGAAAGAATAGAACATCCGCTATTGATTAGAATATGGTGAATCATCCTTTTATGGATACAATATTTGGATGATTATATTACTGAGAAATGAATGACACATATTTTATTATGTGATAGGATTAATATTTTTCTGTGTTATGAAATGAAGAACATATCCTAGACATATTACACAGGTTTAATCACCAACTATAGATAATATTTTTCAATAGCTAATTGTAAAGATAAACTAGACAAGGACAATCATGTGTGTGTCCCACATAATCCATTGATAGACATGTTTCCCATAGTCATATATATCTCATGATGTTAAACATCCATTAAGTGGTCCTTTTCATAAGAAAAAATGTAACACCCCGCCCGTAGTTACCCAGAGTCGGTGCCTTATTACATAACATTGGCATGATCACATGAAAGTCCAAATCCCGAAAGACCGATTAGTTTAGTAGCCTTGGAAACACTAGATATATTCATAAGTTTTACATTACATCATAAAATGAAAAACTACTACAACAAAATAATGTCTCCATAATTCACACTCATATCCCCACATAATATCCCTGAAGGTCATTCATAATATACTTCTTCACTTCCTGGGAAAAATAAAACATAGAAAAGGGGTGAGCTCAAATGCCCAGTAAGGATAACAATATAGTGGAAACTTTCATAAATAAGAATAAACATTTAAGGCAATGTATAACTAAAACAAAAGCCTTTCAAACTTGAACTTTCAACTTTGTATGGCATAAATAAAATGAAATAATGCCATTTACTCATTCACATGGATATTCTACTAATCGAATAATCACATGAAAAATCACTAACCACTTTCATAATTATGGAATGCATAATGCTAGACAATCATAACGACATAGCCAAGGCCTCGTGCCAAGACTACAAATAAGATTCTGTCAAGGCCTTGTGCCAAGACACTAGTTTGCCTCATGAGACCTACCGATGCATTGAGGAGCTATAGCGGGCTCCACCCGTCACATATTAAGTCCAATGCATTCCCATATGAAACGGTTTAAACATAACATAAACATTCGTATTAAAACTACCATACTAAATGTCAATAATTTCACCATATACTATGAATGGTATAAAAACAGCACATCCATAGTCAAACATATCACAAAACCTTCAATACAATATAGAAGTTTTGTATCATAATAAATCAACTTCAAATAAGCGTAAAATCCATCAAAGGATGTTGACATAGATGAAATCAAAACACTTTTTGGAGAAATAGCTCTTTCTATTTTTGAAAGCATTTAAGAGCCATATAAAATAAAACATTTTCTTGAAAATATTCTTATAATCTTGTAAGGAAATATTTGAAGATTTTATAATGGAATAAAATAACCGCACTCTTCGTATAATTTAAAAAAACATTCTTACCTTAATTCTGTCGAAAAGGTTAAAAAGGACCTTGTTTTGAAAACGACGGAAAGATTCCTTTTATAAAAAGTCAAAAAAGGGTATAAATGCCTTTAACCCATATTCTTGTAAATAATAAAAATGTTTTGAAATACATTTTGAAGAAATGTGGATGTGGAAGATAAAGAGATCCCAGTAGATTATTACATATAAACAACCTCAGATAATGAAGAGATTGTGAAATAACCCTTACCTTGTACTTTTCCTTGGTTGGGGTAGGTTAACCTCCTGTATAATGGTGAAATAATTGTTATTAAATTGTACAAGAATCATATACATTAATATGATATCATATATGATCCTAAAAATATTGATTTGATAATAATATCTTAGTATTATCGTTGTTTCAGGTGTTAACTTACTTGTTTTCTTTCATATGTTTTGTTACGTAAGACATGTTTGTAAAGGATAGGTTGTATATTATTCATATCCAGAATGATATAATGTCCTTAGACATCATTTTTAAATCATAAAATGATAATTATACTTTAATGGTTACAATGGAGAATGAATCTCATCGCGTTCGTGGAGACGGTAGTCCGTACGTACGCACGAGCGACAGTATCATTCTTTTGATATTAAAATAATATATAACTGGATGGTATATAATATATAAAGAATCATCAACATGTTATATTTATTATTTACATGAGTTACACATCATTATTTTACCCATCCAAATAATATTATATTTAATAACAATTACACCACGACGTGGAGACGGTAAGCCGTATGTACGCACGTATGGTGACATGTTATTCAAAGGGTGGATAGAAAACTGAATACGGTTGTACCATATTTATAATAACAGCACAGTATATATATGACACTGGAGTTATTATTTTATAATGGTAACAACAAAGGAAGAAGAAGTGGAAGAAGAAATGAACATGGAAAAGGGTGGTGAAAACATTACCTCTTCTTCGGGTTCTTCCTTTTGATGTGATCAAAAGGGCTCCTTAGGTTGGCTTTCTGATCAAACTAAGGCCTCTAGGTTGTATTGAGGGATGTTGGGAGAGTATTTGGGCAGAGTTTGGCCGAACCAAAAGGCTTTGAAGGTGTAATGAAATGAGAAGGAGGAGTGCCTTTTTATAAGAGGGGTGAGGGGAACCTTTGGAAAAGCTAGAAATATTAATTTATAATAAATTCATATTCGGTTTCTAATGGCTCCAAAGTTGATTATTTAAATTTTACAGTAGGTATGGGTCTAAAACAACTCTTCCAATAGAATTTAGACAGGTTTGGGTACTTATATTAACCTTATCATTAAGTATTAACTCTAAGTTAATTAGTTTCACTTTTACAATGTCTCTTTGTATTTTTATATAATATGGTTAATAAACTTACTATATACATCCAAGCGACCCCCAAGAGGTCCATTAATGATGAACCATTCATTATATAAGTCCTTTGGCCGAACCTTAGATTTTTAAGAATTTTATATCAATTAATAATATAATATTTGTTTTAAGAACTCTTTTATGTCAATTTTGACACTATTCAATTGTTGATTTTTGTGAAACTCATAACAGATTGATTACTTTAACAAAGTCCATTAAATCAATCCTAATATATCATATTATCCTAGAAAATTAGTTTAATTCATTAAAAGGTTCATATTATATTTATTTGGGTATTTATAAGATCAATTATTTTAATTTTTCACTATTATAGTAATTACTGCATCATCATTGTGTCATAAATAAAATAAATTATTTAATTTCTAAAAATTATAAATAAAATATCATTATGTATTAAATCTTTTTATCTTTCTAATAAATATTTATAATCTAAAATCCAACATATATAACCTTATGTAATAATTTTTTTTCTAAAAGATATATGCTTGTGTCATTTTTGTATTCATTTTAACTTAATTAAAATAAAGTGTCATTATCACTTACAAGTGGATCCATGGGGTCCCAAAATCGACCCAAAGATGCCCATGGTCGACCATGTATCAACCAATAGGGTTAAGACACGTTTTAGGGTAATTTAGTATTATTATAATATTATTTTTTAACCCTTATTTACCGGATTTACCCTTAACCATGGTAAATAAAATATTTACCGCAGTAATTATTCAAAATGTCTAAAAATGAAAGTTACCTATTTACACAATTTTAAAATCCTGATTCCAAATATGGAATCCATTTTTCTAAATTCAAAACACAGAAGTGGCAGAAATTAATTTAAAATTAATTCCCGCTGTCAAAACAAAAAGCGTGTTTTTAAGAGATAATAACTATCAAAAGATTGACACTTGTTTATGTTCGGTTTAATTGTAAAATTATGTCCAATGACCAACATTATATTAAATGGTAAAAATATATTCTAAATATACTTTAAAACCACTCAAATTCACAATTTATCACAATTAAATATTTTGATTATAAAAGTTGTTTTTAATTAAAATTTAGTAATTTTCACTATTCATCAAAATATGAAAGTTATCCGAAAAGTACCAAAATTTCACCTTAGGCTAAATTCAATATTAAGAATCCAAAAATGAAGTCCATTTTAAAATATAAAATATATATAATTTCAAAATTTAGTTATTACTATTCATAACGGCTAGTTTGATTGGTTATGGTGTGTTAGAACTCGGTGTTGCGTACAACACACGCTAGCGTACTGTGGAAGCTTGGGATGTTTCATTTTAAATTTTTGATGTCCCCATTTAGTCAAAAAGTTTAATATATAGTATCTAAAAAGGGTTCACTATTAAAATTTGGTAAAAGTGCAATACTGAAAATGAATTTTTTCTTACATTAAGTCTAAGAAACTCATAATATGGATTCTAAAATTATAAGGATTATATAAAGTTTAAAATTTAGTTAACACTATTCATAACCTCTTTTGAACAGATTGTTTGGTAAGTCATGGTGCGATTGAACTTGGTGTTGCTTGTAGTGAAAGTTATTGAATTATTTTGAATAAATAACACACTATAAAATCTTGGGGTGTTACATTCTCTCCTCCTTCAATAAATTGTGTCCTCGCAATTTGAAATTGTTCTTCAAAAATAAAAGGTTGAAAATAGAAAATATCTTTGTGGGAAAACCCACATCGGAAATTGGGTTACTAAAATTTAGTCTTAATATGAGGAAAAGAGAAATGAAAGGATCACCACCAAATTATGATCTCTATTAGGAGAATATTGGTGGCAATTAGAGACATATAATTGGAAGAAAAACGTAAATATTTATAGGTAGTGATTGAGGCCATCAATCACAAAAAAGTATAAAATTGAGGTCCTTAAAATCATCAATCTATGATGATTTGAAATACCATCGGTTTAACAAAACATAGGGTATTGGGATAACACATTTTTGACGTTTCAAAATATCTTAGTTGAAATCCCACATCGAAAAATGAATTAATGAGGCCTCTATTTTAAATAAAGAGTGGAAAGTATGAAGATTACCGAAAATAACACATACTAGGGTTCCATGTAGGAAAATATGGATATGGAAGAAAAATCTAACCATCAATTACTTGATGGAGAGTGGTAGAGAACATGGCTATGAAAAGGCCAACAATCCCAAAGCCATAAATTAGTGATGATTTAAGGTACCATCTAGGACAACATTTTTGTTCTATGTTCCTTTTCTTAATGATGAGGAATTTATTTATGAGATTGGCTAAGATCATAAGGAGATATACTTACTTTATAATTAGAGTTTTATCCATTAATAAATTTCTACCAAAACTCATCATTCACTCGTAGAAAAAAATCTATTTATACTATTCATAGAGGGTTCCAAAATAAATGAGTTTATAATTCATCTACCAGATCTTTTAAAAAACTACTTTATTTAATCCATGACATCTCATGGGATAGTGGTAGGTGATACACCCTTTTCTCCCTTCGTTTGCGGGTTCAAGTCTTGCGGCCTTGCCGGTCGCGACGGGTTGCTGCCCGACATCTGGGTTGTCCTTTTATGGTAATCAAAAATTAATCTCAAACTAGAAATTATCCAAAATACTTCTGTCCAAACTCATAGTCCAATATTTATAAGGAAGGTAAACTTAATGTAGATACTTTTTACCCCGTAATATCATATTAATACCTTCATCATGTATTCTTTTAAAACACTGAAACATCCTAAATTACCATAATACTTATTGGTTACATTCATGCTCCCTTATTCCATATAGAATGCTGGATATACTTCATCAATCCAAAAATGTTTTAAACCCCAATAATGATGGAATATACAAATCCTTAATCAACTTCAAGGTAGTCAAGAATATCCAATATAATTTATCCAAATCAATCATGTATTACTCTAAAATCACTACCTCGGTATCAGAACCATATTATGGTTTATCTTTCTCTCAACCATATATTTTCCAAATATTTAACCTGCTATTGAGTCACTTTTCTTTATTCCACACAATCTCAAGTCCTTAATAAAAAATTACTGTAGTACAACCCTTATATACTCCATAATTATTATAACAAGTACATTGTTGATACAACACTCAAATGACATAATCAACATAAGAACTCTAATCATTCCTCTTCATATGTGGTAGTATCATAACTTGATTATTATCCAATAGCATCATTTGCGGCATAGTCTGATGACTGGGACATAAGTTCGCATAGTGTCCAAACTCCTTGCAAATGAAGCATTGTACATTTGAAACCATTTTCTTACCCTTCCAGTCATGTACTTTGTGCCCTTTTCCTCCACACTTATAACAAACTCTCATTCCTTTCAGACAAGTTTCAGGGTGTTTCTTCCCACAATTATCACATATGGGAAAATTCTTATTTTCCCTCTTCCCTTTATCCATCGTTCTCTATTCCATCCTTTTCTTCTCTTGCTTCCCTTCAAAGCCATAGAACTTAGTAAAATCTTTATTTATCTTATCAACACATGATATTATTTCTTCATATGATGATAATACATGGGAGACTATTTCTCTTATAAATTCTGGCTTAAGACCATCAAAGATATGATCCTTCTTTCTCTTTGGATCATGTGCATTGTTGGAGTTCTCATTCCTTCTATTGGGCACCATTTCTAAACAATGGCATACACTAGATTAGTTTATGAATCAAAATACATAATCCCATACTTATAAAAAACTTAACATAAATTCAACTATTTATGGATATAATCCATAATCATAAAAATGTTTTCTTTGAGGAAGTATATACTCATAAACCATTCATAATGATTTGTAAAGAAAATGAGAGTTATCCTAAGCATATACCCCGGGATTGTCGTAACCAAGAGTGCAGCAAGGCCCGTTGTCGTGCACCAGTTCCCGTTCGAGTCTTGCTCAAAGCGGTGTTTTCGGGGTTTACCCCTAGGTACATCTGTGCCAGAGCCACCTCTACCTGCTCGTATCCAGACAGGGATGTATTGCTCGGAAAACTCACAAAATCTCTACAATACCAAAATTCTAGGAAATTCTTCTATACTAATCCTCAATGTTCATCTTAGGTCTACGTGCTCTAATCAGAGTTTATCTAAATCTAGTTTCCAAGGTTTGTACTAAACTTCCTCTAATACCAACTATAACGGCCCGAACCTAGTTACCCAGAGTTGGTGCATTATTACATAACATTGGAATGATCACAAGAATGATCAAATCTCGAAAGACCGATTGGTTTAGTAGCCTTGGAAACACTAGATATATTCATAAGTTTTACATTACATCATAAAATGAAAAACTACTACAACAACATAATGTCTCCATAATTCACACTCATATCCCCACATAATATCCCTGCAGGTCATTCATAATTTACTTCTTCACTTCCTGGGAAAAATATAACATAGAAAAGGGGTGAGCTCAAATGCCCAGTAAGGATAACAATATAGTGGAAACTTTCATAAATAAGAATAAACATTTAAGGCAATGTATAACTAAAAAAAGCCTTTCAAACTTGAACTTTCAACTTTGTATGGCATAAATAATATGAAATAATGCCATTTAATCATTCACATGGATATTATACTAATCCAATAATCACATACAAAATCACTAACCACTCTCATAATGATGGAATGCATAATGCCAGACTATCATAACCACATAGCCAAGGCCTCGTGCCAAGACTACAAATAAGATTTTGTCAAGGCCTTGTTCCAAGACACTAGTTTGCCTCATGAGACATACCGATGCATCGAGGAGCTATAGTGGGCTCCACCCGTCACATATTAAGTCCAATGCATTCCCATATGTAAAGGTTTAAACAAAACATAAACATTCGTATTAAAACTAGCATACGAAATGTCAATAATTTCACCATAAACTATGAATGGTATAAAAATAGCACATCCACAGTCAAACATATCACAAAACCTTCAATACAATATAGAAGTTTTGTATCATAATAAATCAACTTAAAATAAGCGTAAAATCCATCAAAGGATATTGACATAGATGAAATCAAAACACTTTTTGGAGAAATATCTCTTTCTATTTTTGAAAGAATTTAAGAGCCACATAAAATAAAACATTTTCTTGAAAATATTCGTATAATCTTGTAAGGAAATCTTTGAAAATTTTATAACGGCAGAAAATAACCGTACTCACCGTATAAGTTAAAAAAACATTCTTACCTTAATTCTGTCGAAAAGGTAAAAAAGGACCTTGTTTTGAAAACGACGGAAAGATTCCTCTTATAAAAAGTCAAACAAGGGTATAAATGACTTTAACCCATATTCTTGTAAATAATAAAAATGTTTTGAAATACATTTTGAAAAAACATGGATGTGGAAGATAAAGAGATCCCAGTAGATTATTACATATAAACAACCTCAGATAATGAAGAGATTGTAAAATAACTCTTACCTTGTACTTTTCCTTGGTTGGGGTAGGTTAACCTCCTGTATAATGGTGAAATAATTGTTAATAAATTATACAAGAATCATATACATTAATATGATATCATATATGATCTTTTAATATTGATTTGATAATAATATCTTAGTGTTATCGTTGTTTCGGGTGTTAACTTACTTTTTTTCTTTCATATGTTTTGTTACGTAAGACATGTTTGTAAAGGATAGGTTGTATATTATACATATCCAGAATGATATAAAGTCCTTAAACATCATTCTTAAATCATCAAATGATAATTATACTTTAATGGTTACAATGGAGAATGAATGTCATCGCGTTCGTGGAGACGGTAGTCCGTACGTACGCACGAGCGACAATATCATTCTTTTGATATTAAAATAATATATAACTGGATGGTATATAATATATACAGAATCATTAACATGTTATATTTATTATTTACATGAGTTAAACATCATTATTATACCCATCCAAATAATATTATATTGAATAACAATTACACCACGATGTGGAGACGGTAAGTCGTACGTACGCACGTATGGTGGCATGTTATTCATAGGGTGGATAGAACACTGAATACGATTGTACCATATTTATAATAACATCACAGTATATATACGATACTAGAGTTATTATTTTATAATGGTAACAACCATGTAAGAAGAAGTGGAAGAAGAAATGAACTAGGAAAAGGGTGGTGAAAACATTACCTCTTCTTCGGGTTCGTCCTTTTGATGTGATCAAATGGGCTCCTTAGGTTGGCTTTCTGACCAAAATAAGGCCTCTAGGTTGTAGTGAGGGAAGTTGGGAGAGTATTTGGGAAGATTTTGGCCGAATCAAAAGGCTTTGAAGGTGTGAATAAATGAGAAGGAGGAGTGTCCTTTTATAAGAGGGGTGAGGGGCACCTTTGGAAAAGCTACAAATATTAATTTATAATAAATTAATATTCGGTTTCTAATGGCTCCAAAGTTTATTATTTAAATGATAAGATGGGTATGGGTCCAGAAAAACTCATCCAATAGAATTCAAACATGTTTGGGTACTTATATTAACCTTATCTTTAAGTATTAACTCTAAGTTAATTAGTTTCACTTTTACAATGTCTCTTTGTATTTTTATATAATATGGTTAATAAACATACTATATACATCCAAGAGACCCCCAATTGGTCCATTAATGATGAAACTATCATGATATAAGTATCTTGGCCGAACCGTAGATTTTTATGAATTTAAGATCAATTAATAATATAATATTTTTTTTAAGAACTCTTTTATGTCAATTTTGACACTATTCAATTGTTGATTTTTGTGAAACTCATAACAGATTGATCACTTCAATCAACATCAATTAAATCAATCGTAATATATCATATTATCCTAGAAAATTAGTTTAATTCATTAAAAGTTTCATATTATATTTATTTGGGTATTTATAATATCAATTATTTAAATTGTTCACTATTATAGTAATTATTACATCATCATTGTGTCATAAATAAAATAAATTATTTAATGTCTAAAAATTATAAATAAAATATCATTATATAGGAAATCGTGTTATCTTTCTAATGAATATTTATAATCTAAAATCCAACATATATAACCTTATTTAATAATTGTTTTTCTAAAAGATATATGCTTGTGTCATTTTTGTATTCATTTTAACTTAATTAAAATAAAGTGTCATTATCACTTACAAGTGGATACATGGGGTCCCAAAATCGACCCAAACTTGCCCATGGTCGACCATGTATCAAACAATAGGTTTAAGACACGTTTTAGGGAAATTTAGTATTATTATAATATTATTTTTTACCCCTTATTTACCGGATTTACCCTTAACCATGGTAAATAAAATATTTACCGCAGTAATTATTCAAAATGTCTAAAAATAAAAGTTACCTATTTACAAAATTTGAACATCCTGATTCCAAATATGGAATCCATTTTTCTAAATTCTGAACACAGAAGTGGTAGAAATTAATTTAAAATTAATTCCCGCTGTCAAAACAAAAAGCGTGTTTTTAAGAGATAATAACTATCAAAAGATTGACACTTGTTTATGTTCGGTTTAATTGTAAAATTATGTCCAATGACCAACATTATATTAAATGGTAAAAATATATTTTAAATATACTTTAAAACCACTCAAATTCACAATTTATCACTATTAATTATTTTGATTAAAAATGTTGTTTTTAATTAAAATTTAGTAATTTTTACTATTCATCAAAATATGAAAGTTATCCGAAAAGTACCAAAATTTCACCTTAGGCTAAATTCAATATTTCCAATCAAAAAATGAAGTCCATTTTAAAATATAAAATATATATACTTTCAAAATTTAGGTATTACTATTCATAACGGCTAGTTTGATTGGTTATGGTGTGTTAGAACTCGGTGTTGCGTAAAACACACGCTAGCGTACGGTGGAAGCTTGGGATGTTTCATTTTAAATTTTTGATGTCCCCATTTAGTCAAAAAGTTTAAAATATAGTATCTAAAAAGGGTTCACTATTAAAATTTGGTAAAAGTTCAATACTGAAAATGAATTTGTTCTTACATTATGTCTAAGAAATTCATAATATGGATTCTAAAATTATAAGGATTATATAAAGTTTAAAATTTAGTTAACACTATTCATAACCTCTTTTGAACAGCTTGTTTGGTAAGTCATGGTGCGATTGAACTTGGTGTTGCGTGTAGTGAAAGTTATTGAATTATTTTGAAGAAATAACACACTATAAAATCTTGGGGTGTTACAAAAAATATATATTACATTTATAGTTTTCTAGATTGAAACTACATATTCTATAACTCCATTCATAGTTATTCATAGATATATCACTTTATGGGACCAATAAAAGACTAACGGACGTTACCACATAAATGTATGGTGATAACATCCTGACAAAATTCCTATATTATGTAAACTATATACTAATCCAAATAATTAATGTAAATTAAAGGATATAATTTCCACATATAAATGGTTTCTATCATATTATCACTACATGGGTACCGTGTCTTGTGATGGGATTTTAGGAGGTTTCATAAATATTTCATAATGTTACAATAATGTCATGGAGTACGATATATTTCCCCTAAAATGTTGCAATGAGACTAAAATCTCATCATCTCAAATAACATGACCCCCAAAACATCATGGTTACGAAACTCCAAAGACCACATACCTTTAAAACATATGATTAAAATAACATTCTTGATGAACAATTACTTGTGAGGTTCCCGTCAAAGTTTACATTGGAATAAAACATGCAATATAACTTGGATCCAATTAATTACCTTTACGAATGAAGCTTATATTCATAAAGAAATTATTAAATTATATTACTAAATAATATAAAATATATAACGGTCATGAAAATTAGTTTTTTCCAAATGTGAAAAACTATGTTCATAACTAATAAATTGATTAAAACAAAAAATTAATTGAATTTGACCTTGAAGTTCCAATTTCAACAAAATAATATCTAAATCCCAAAACAAATGTAACCTAAAAATATTTAATGTTATGTAATTAAGTATACACAAAAACCAAAAAATGAAATGGAAAATAGTAAAAAATATTCCATAATCACTATATATCATTAAAAATCCATATATACCTATATTTATACCTACTATATCAATTAAAGTAAGACACGTTGTTCACAAAGAATTAACTACCTAACAATGTCTATTCAAAATGAAAATATAATATACAATTGTTTATGATTAATAAGAATTCTTGACACCAAAGAATAAATACCATACCAAATAAAACCAACATTGATATATAAATAAGTTTAATGTATATTGGAATATCCCAAAATTTAGAATGAATTTTATTTCCATAATTGGGTTGTTTTATACTTATAGAAACATTAGTTGAAAATAAATTATAAAAGATATTATTAAAATTAACAACACAATATTGAAACTTAAAAGAACGTTACATGAAATGTAAAAAAAATTAATAGAGAATTAGTATCATTTCAACCATTAACAAGGCCTAAAATAAAATCAGATAATAAATTTATTAGAATAATATTCTTGCAACAAAGAAATCACATTGGTTATATTCACCAATTAGAATCATTGTTTGTAGAACAAAACCTATAATGAGTGAAATCATCATTAACGGAGAAATCATTTTGTAAAATGATAAATGAAAATTAATGTAATATTATGTGTGATTTGATAATTAATAATGGATTGTATTTATAGAGTGCAATGGAATTAACATAAAAATTATTTGATTATATAAGGGTATACAGAAATTTTGTACAATACAAATAAAAAATCTACTAGTTCAAAATTATTTCTATATATTGAATATAAAAAATATTAATTTTATGTAAAAAATTATTTTATTTATAAATATTGTATAGTAAATAAAATAAATAATTTTTACATGAAATATAATTTACTAATTCATTTCTCAAAATTACTTCAATTTTAATGATTTTCTATGATTTTTTAATTTTAATTGAATTTATTACTTACATAAAATGATATCAATAAAATGTAATGATAAAATTCATGTGTTTAATATTCTAAAAATTATTTAATTTCTAATAAATTATTTTTAAACTATATTGAATATTAATTTTATTATTAATTAACAAATAAATATGTTTTTTAAAAAAAATTATTTTACTATATTTTTATTTTTTAACAGAAAAGTAAAATTTCCAATATTTTAATTGTGAAATTTAATGAAATTTATTTTTTATAAAAATTATAAAATTCATAAAAATTCATATATTGATTATTAATTTATAATAAATAATGATTAAATATCATCTTGTTTTAAAAAATAATGTAATCAATTTTTGGTATATGTTATAGAAATTTTAATTTAGAAAATAAAATATATATATATATATATGGTTAAAGGATGATATCAAAAAACTAATATTTCAATCTATAAAAATTAGATTAACACCCATATCAATATTTTAATTTTTAAATGAAATTAAAATGCATACTCGTAATGTTTTAAAAGTTGTTATTTTTAAAAGTGGTCTTATATACAAAAATGTTTTCATTTAAAACATAAAATTATACTATTTTTCATTTTAATTTGTATAAATGGATTTGATGTTTATAGTCCTAAAAATTAAATTAGATTATATAGGAAATATTATAATTTTTTGGTAAAAATTTAATTATTATGGAAATTAACTAAACTATATATAAAATTCTAAAAAATTGACTGAATTAACATATCTCATGTTTTATATAAATAATTTTTTATCTACACAATATATATGTTTATTTTTAGGTGTGGCTATCATTCATTCAATTATCATGGATATTTCTTTACTTAGGTCACCCGACTCCAATTTTATAACATATGTACCATTTACCTAACTTATTATTCCAATTAAATGTCCCTCATTTTTACTTATAAAAGGTTCTTCCCACCACAAATTGTAAAACGCAATTATAAATTGTTTATCTCTTAAATACCTTATAAAATTCCCCATTTTAATTTATTCTATCACATTTTATATATTCTACCCCAATTAAGGATTTATATTTCAACTATTTTGAAAGAGGACCTTAGGAAAAGTGATTGTATCAAGGTAATAAGTTGTTATTCATACCTTCCATTCACCTGGTAAAATCATATCTTGAAATACTCATTGATTACTCAATTTTAGGGAATTAATATACATAATTTCATTCCTTATTATTAGTCTATATTTTTTAGGCTTATATCAAAACTAGATTCCCCAAATCCTTCATAACTAAGAAGGATTCTAAGAGAATATATGATTTCTACTCTATGTGTAAAAACATATCATCATTCTATTAATTTTTCATTCATACTATACCTACTTCAAATTATGATTTATCTATTAAAATATATAATTAAAAACACTACACTACAAAAATAAATATATTATAAAAATATTTATTCATATTCGCAAAGATTGATTGAATATAACATGTTCTTACTTGGGTTGATTTAATTACCAAATAGAACAATGCTATAAATATTTGACATGGATGTATCTATGAAATTTAACTAATTATTAGATTTTATAATAATATGTAAATAAATTTGATATGGTTATAGAATGATTATATTAATATTTGAATCATTATAAATAAAACACCTAATGATTTTATAAATTCACGAGTGAAGTGCGTAATGAATTTAATCACAGAGAAAAATACCAACAACCTAAATTGAATGAAAATGGAATATCAGAACCTAGTATAGAACTAACATTAAAATACCATTAATTTCATAGAGATTATGAATTCTTCAAAAATATACAATGACTAAGACATATATACTAAAATAAAAATTGAATATTTTAATCAACTAACTATAGATGATCAATCATTACTAAAAATAATTAATAAATACATAATAAATAAATATAAATATAATATATAAATGATAATAAATATGAATAATGTATGAAATTTATAAGTAATAAGTTAAAGATTATTTTAAACCATTATAAAGTTCTATGACCATGAAGTAGTCTAATGTAATGATTCACATCATAATTTTTCTTCACCATGGAATGTTTTCATATTATAAACCTATTATTATTTTTATACGTTGTCTTTATACCAGATTAAATTATTTAATTATAATTATGATTGTAGTGATTGTAATTATAATTCAATTTCATGATATATCATTCATGGTCTGCTGAATCAAGAATTTTTAAAGTCCTAAGGGTAATTAAACATTCATTAAGTAATACAAATTCCTCTTCATCTATGATATCATATTTTTATATACCCACCAATTGAAAATTTTCATTACAAAAATGTAATAAAATATCTAAACATGGGTATTATTTTTAATGATAAATAATTGGATCAATGGAAGAATAATCGCATGGATTGTGCAACCTACAGAAGAAAACCCAATTACATGACCGTAGAATGGTCATGTGAAAAACTCATGTTCTACACATGATTTGTTAGTTAGCATGTGAATCCCCAATGACATGAAATCCAATTCATCCAATGGAATCTTGATAACTAATGATGATAATTCAAAATTTCCAAAATGACATTTTCCAATAATAAAAATTTTAAATCAATGGATTTCTAAAAGTTATCTAAAGATACTAATATTATAAATATGGAACAAGAATAAATCATCATACAATGAATATTTATATTGATTTTTGTATGATGTTATCATGTGATTCGCAATACCTCATAGAGTCCTTGGATATATGTTTACCTTGTCATGTGAGATCATTTTTCCATGCCACCTTCATTATGTGAAGGACCTCGGACATTTGAACTTGATCATTGGATACACATTTTTCTCCATATAATAGATGAATGATTATCCATTATGTTTCCCGCACCACACCGTGTGTTCTAGTATTGATCATATGAGAAAACAAATAAAGGTATAGTGAATTTATATTACAACAACCATATATCATCACTAGATCCCATACTGATAATGTGGTGGTGCATGAACAACCAATGAGAATTTTTTAAGATATTTAAAAAATAATAAAGGAAAAAAGAGATGTTGGAATCTTATCGCAGAGGGAGGATACACTATGTTTATAGTGAAAGATTTTATTCACCTCATGTGATCACCGTTGATCATGTGACATTCCTTTGATATGAAAAATAATTTTAGGATGTTATCATTAACAATAATTATAGATTTTATAAAGGACATCTAAAAATCCATTTAATTTCTTGAAAGGCCACTGACAAGTTTTTGTTGATCACAAAAAAAGAATTTAGACATCGGACCTGATCTATGTAATACTGTTAGACATGACATATCAATGGTGTAAAGGTTATTTTGACATGTCGTCATTTTTTCATGACCCCATTAGTAGCGCACATTATTGAAAATAAAACTATGAGAGAGTGTTCTTTTGAAAATGGAATATCATAAAACACCTCAGATGACTGTAGAATGATTATGCAAAATGGATGATAAAAAACCACCTCCACCAACCCTATCTTATATATTCGATATATGATCCCTAAAAGGAAGAGTATAACTACCTTGGTGGGGCATGTAAATTTATCCCATTGCAAAAACGATTTTACAATATGATATGACTATACATACTATGGTGACTCACCCACAAGAGTGAAAAAGAGCGGAATTCATGGTTTGAGAGGTCACATATTCTCAATGGTATTCCTCTTTGTAAAATCCTATATTTAACGAATTGGATCACATGAAATGTATATGTTCTTAATGTGAATTCCCTATAGAACACTTTTTGGACATTTGGAATGCCGAATAGATTATGAGAATGATTCTCTACATGTCAACCTTGTTATGAAAAATCTAAACAAACTAATGCTTCATGAACCATACAGAACATATGAAACACAGACTAGAAAATATAGAAGATGTATGCATAGAAATATATTCAAATTTACATGATAATTAATCACTGTCTTCACATGATATATAAGAATCAGAAGACTATTTTAGTACATATCACCCAGGTCTCTTAAAGGCCTCCAAATGTGTGAAAAATGTCCTGTGAGGCCCATCGAACACATCATCCAAGTATCATTAATTCATTGATACATGTCACATGAGTAATGAAAATTACTCCATATATATTTATCATTTTCTTCGAAAACATGATATATAACATTCAAATCTTATGAAATCATTTAGGGCATGTCAGTAGGATCGTGTGATGTCAACTAATCATGTCATCCATTTAATGTGACATCCTCCAGACATGTCATATAGGTAATGTGATGTCATATTGAATGTTTTAATTGATCTTGTGACTTTCATTTGATATTTATATTACAAAACTATAAAATGATAAAAAGGGAGTAGACTTTTCAGAAAGACACCACATAAACCTTAGGCATAAAACTAGGACATTTCATGTAGATTCCATAAGACCAGAAACCATTCTCGATAGATATATTCAACCATTTAGGAATTTTAACTATAATAACATGGATTCATTATATAAATTGGGTATGTATTATTCCTTCCTATGGCTCGAGATTCATAAATGAATCAACCAAAATTCATGTATATCCATGTATCATATAGTCTAACATATGGGATGTGAAGTCCCTAGTTGGAATACCATTACTCATCAACCCTTAGGAATTAAGAAGTAAAGTGTTATATAAAGGATATGATCCAATTTATAAATAAGATATGTAGGATTCCTTCCTACGCCTCAAGCTCCATATCAAATTCCCTATATAAGAATCCCCAGTGAACAAGTCAAAAATACAAAAAAGATGAGACTAATAACTTGTTATCTATTATTTCATACACTATTCTTGTCTCATGGTGGCTTATGTATTTTCATTCATCGTAGAATATTATTTATGTGTCTCCCACAATAATGGAATCCTCATTTTATAATCCCTAATAAGTGACATTATATGACTTCCCCCATACAAAGGAATCCTCCTTAGGGTATGTTGAGAAGGTATGATCACACTACGAAGACTTCGATTCTGATTATATGAATGATATGTAAGAAACCTTCCAAAGAAAAAATTAATAATACATTATTCTTTTCGGACCACATATATATCAATTTTTTCTTGACGTTAAAATGAACAACGTATAAAACAATTTGGGTATTAATTCCTGTCATAAATAGGATATGTTATATTCCAAATAATGGTTCAATTATATCCTTTTGATATTAATTCCTTCTCTATATGGTATTGAACTCCATATTTTATGATTATATGGCTTCCACATATATGAAACTACCAATTTCATTGAAATTTCATGAAATGGATGAAGATACTTAGGTACATATAGATTGAAACTTTATGAAAACTCTCAATTACATATAAACAGCCTAAAAAATTGTTCATTCTATCTAGGTTACTGGTTTTATATCATCATTAGGATGATATTCAATAATACACATGAAATAAATAAGAGATTTCTAGAGAAAGTAATTATTCTCCTCAAAAGGTTGTGATGAACTCGTCTTCCCATCATCTCTCCCAATGTGAGTTCTTAAGAATCATTGGGTCTAAAACCCCAATTGAACTCTTTCTTTGAAACTTTGGTCTATACCATTGTATGGTTGTGGGAAAAAAATTTATTTTAAATGAAATATGAAAATATTAATTCTAACTGGAATAATAATGTTATACATTCTACGCCCAACAATCAATCATTGACCATAGATATCCATTTGACAGTTTAATTATTAAAATTCAATATATTTCTACGAATCAGAAATTGTGTTTCTTAGGTGAATCTATAAAATAAAAAAATTCTTGGTTGAGTAAAAGTAATCAGGGATCTAATGAAAAAAGTCCATTATCTTTGTGACTTGTCCGCAAAAAAAATTTTTTTAAACAATTCATGATAATGGAAAATTGTATTCCTTATGAATTAATAATTGATCATGTTTTGAACTTTTGATAATTTATTGATTAGTTAAGTTGTCCATTATTGAGTTTGTAACTATATATAACTCTAAAAACAACTCATAGTCTTGAGATCATGTATAAATCTCTATAATTTTCTAGATCATCAACTATTATGATGACCCTTTTGGGTCGCAAAGAAAACTCGCTTATTTAAATACTTTACCTTTGGGTGGAAAATATATTGGTTTGATAATACCACTACAGTGGTACATTCTGACAATTGATTCTCCATAGGAAGGTCTCAAGACACTAACATAGTTGAGTTTGTCCCATCTATGGAATGTTGTAGTAAATCCAGTTGTGCTTTTTTCTATAGCCAATGAATTCAGAAGATTATATGCGTAGCGTATAAATCAACACATTCCATATCTAGAGATTGTGGATATCTATGTAAAGTATTACTCCATCCCGATTTATAAGTTTCAATGTATGGATATAAAAAACTTCCATCACCAACATCATCCTGTTGGTTCCCCATTATCACATGTTGTGGGAACCACCTAACACATTTCTTCCTTAGAAACTAATGCATGGGAACAAATGAAATCTACATTGCTAGAAAAATCTATTCATAAATTTAAAGGGATCATATCCCCACCTCAACTAACAAATCTAATTGGAATATTCTGGTTGTAGTTAGTGGTAAGGCTCATATCCTTGCCCAGACTAATTTAGTCTCCAATCATATTCCTACAAAAATCATGTGGTAGGTAGAGTTCCCTACCCCCAAAAATGAATTTCATCTTCATATTCTATTTCAATAAGGAGGGATTGATTTGAATTATATCATCAATTTAATTTGTTATTTCATTTAGTATATATTGGATGTTGAAAATATACATGCCTAAATTTCATGGTGAACATTGATAATGTGCTATTATATTCTATGACAACTAATTAATTCATGAATAATACTATAGAACTGTTCAAGTATATGGACACGAACATGTTCCAATCCCAAAATCCAAATAATATTATCACCATGATAAATATGAATATATATATGTACTCTAGAGAATTTTTTTATTCTTTCTATAATAATATCCGATTATTGATTTACTCCTATAAAGGATGATGAATAGTACTAGTAAAAAAATATTACTACAACCAAGGATCACCAAGTTAAACTGAAACATGCTTTAGAATAGGTTTAGATTCCTCTAAAAAAAACTTGGCATACTCTAAAGTAATATGACTGGGATCATTTCCCTAATCTAATCAAGGGTCTCTTAGTGTGAGTGATGAATTCTTAAGGATAGGATCATATTCCTATTGAAAATGATCCGTGAAATATCCCTATGAAACAAGACCGGGATCAAATCACCATTCCAAGTGGGTATCTCCAAGTGAGAGTGGCACAAGCCTCTGGACAAGCCCATATTCCTATCAATGATGCTAAATGTAATATTCATGCAACTCAAAATATCTAGAGCCATATCCCTACTCCCACTGATGAATTACTGCACTATAATCCTTCAGAGGATATTTAAGAGGAGCCTCAATTCGTTTCTCATATTCCAGTGGTCCATCTGTATATTCTAACGGGGAATGTATTTCTCAAATGGGATCATTCCCATGGTTCAACAAATGTGGAAAATAATACATTGGAAACTAACCACATGTAAGATTATATTCTTACTGAAAATATAGAATATCACTTGTATAATCAAACAGATACTCTAATGTTGGACCATATTCCAGTGAAACGAGATAGACATCAAAATATTCTAACATTCTCCATGAATTTGGATTATAATGGTTCTCATACCCAAAAGGTAGGTTAGTATATTCTGGACACAACACAAAATGTGGCACATATCACTAACATGATCAATGTGAGTGTCCTTTAGGTTGTTTAATTCTTAGCCACAACATATCGGGGATCCCTATACTGTTAAACTATGTCATAATGCAATCATTATCTAGTTATAAATATTCATTGTAAATTGGATATGGATTATAAGGAAATAAATCCTGATATCTATTATAGTCAACCTCTCTACAGGAATTTCCCCCATGGAAAAAGAAATCCCCCCTTTCCCAGACACCTCTTTATAGAGATGATCTGAAAAAAATACACATTTATATAGTAAATATATTGAATCCATTTTATCATTTATATATAGTACGTCCAAAACTATTACCAATACTTAACCATGAACTATGTGCTACCCAGAGGACAAACCTATTTTTTCTTAATATGTGAAGTAATATAAGTCTACTGAAGAAGATTTTTACAAAGATATATAGAGTGTCAACCAAAAATGGAATCCCAATCATGTTATGGAACCTCTCAACATATGAGAATTATATTGAAAATTATATAGATAAGAATTGCATTCCTAACATAGGAAACAATATTTAGGAAACTCAATAGTGGTTAAAGGAAAGAAACCTTTTATGTTCCATATATTTGTTTTTCCTTCATACCATAAATAATTTTTTTATCCCGAATAGTGTGAATCCTCTGTCACTATGATCCTAAGAATGGATGTGCCTATCAAATGATTATGTAATTTTTATTTCAATATCATCACAAATATCATTCTCCTAATTTCCAAATCCATGTCAGATGGGAATAGATGTGGTTGGGAAAAAATGGTTCATTAAACCACAATATGTCTATAGAGAAATAAAATCTACCAGATATGGAATAATGTAATTTCATAACATCTAAAAAACCAAGATATTGGGTAACAGATGTGTTAGTGTCTCACTAAACTAAAATTACAGATCATTAAATATTTAAAGACATCTAACATTGTAAAGACCTGAAAAAGTCAAGTAAAATTTTCTTTACTTAATTTATTTGGAATTTTACGTGACCGCAGGTTCTAACGGCGCCTTATTCCGAGGCCTAGTGTGCCAGAAATCAATTATTGAAATTTCTTTTAGGTACATTTAGTAAACGTACGTGCAGGTTTTCTTATCTTTTGAACCGGTTATTGGAATTGATATCCGGGGACACTGATGAACTCACAACGCCAGTATTCACTTAAGAGGACCATTACCACAGTTGCGTTTAGTCGAGAGTATAAGTTATAATTTGGGGACTCAAAATAAATTAAATAAAAATTTTGAGTAACAAAATTTTATTTTTCAAGTGTTGGTTATTCCCTCCAAAGGGAGGTTGGATGTGGGTCCCACAACCAACATAACCTCCCTTTGGAGAATATAACAAATGGTGGGGACCACACGCACCAAACCCCTAAAATCCCCTTTAAACTCTCTTGAAATTCCCATTGATGTGGTTAAACCCTCCATATTCCACCACCCTTATTAATTTCTAAAAATTTACAACCTCATTCTCTCTCTCAAAAATTTTCCAAAACCATTTAATTATTTATTTAAACTTTATAATTAATTAATTAATTTAAGTGTATGAATTCTGAAATGCTTTTCAACAATAAAATAATTGGAGAGCCTATTATTTTAGTGGTTTGGGGGAACTTTGAGAGGATTGGGGAGAAACTCTTGGTAGAATTTTATTCCCTCAATGAAGAACATCTCCAACGAAGAATGCAAAGAAGTTCTCTTCCTTCTCCTTCCTCTTCGGATGCACCTCTATGTCAATGGAATTGACGTCCGACTTCTGCGATGCCTGACTTCTGCGACACTATCTTCCGCAGCTCAAAAACGTGCAATGTACTTGAAATTGAGGTAAGCGGGTTTCATTATAATTATAAGTGATTAAATTATCTTGTTCTTGTTGAATCGTTTGGATTGTCTTCGGCCACCTGCTATCGCCTAACGTGGAGGGCGTGGGCTGAACAAACATGGCTCGACGACCCACCGATGGTTCTCGATTATTCTGGCGACGGTGACCGGAGGCGGTGGCGACCAGTGGCGACAGTGACCGGAGGGGGCGGTGACTGGAGGAATTGGTGACCGGAGGCGGTGGATGCGCACAGACCATGTAGAGGAGAATTGCAGCCTGAAACTACGGGCCCCTCGTGCTGAAGAACAGGCCAGATACTGCTGGTCGGGTTGGTGAACTATTTCTCCCTCAGGTGCCGCACGGAGGAGGTGTGGCCTTTATCCACGAGCCGCTTACTGAGCTGTACCGGCTCGCCGTAGCCAACCGGGAATGAGACAGTGGAGCCTCTTTGCACCACATTGCGGGATGACCATGGCCCGCTTATCAGGATGACTGTGGCCCGCATAGTGGGCCGCTCAGTGGGAGAATAGGTCAGCTCCCTGCCAGTAGGGCTCAAGGAATCACGGCACCCCATGGCGTCGCGTTGTAGAGAAATTGTGGCCCATACTGGGCGGGCCGCTTCGGCAGCGAACCAGCCGGCTGCCTGCCTTTTGGGCTAAAGGGATCCATGGAACCCACTGGTTCCGCCTGAAAAGGAACTATGGCGCGCGTCCGGGGGCCGCTCGTGCCGAATAAACATGTCGGCTTTTGTAGGTCAGGCAGTAGGGAGAGGCGGCGCAGCTCGACACCGCCGGGCGAACCGAACCGGCCATCTACCGCGGGCTGGGTCCGCGAGTGGTTCATGCCCCATTGGGTCGGGCTGACCCCCTAAATGGGTCAGAGATGCCGGGACGGGCCCCATGTTGGGCCACACTCCGCTAGGCCAGGCCGACCCCCAGCCGGGTCGGACCCGTCGAACCAAGACGACTCGACCCGCCAGCCCTCTAGGCTTGACTGGCCTGGCCCGTTTCACTTAAACACAAATATCTTCTAGAACACTCATCTGATCAACACTCCGTCTACAACATTGGGATCCTCGTGACGAGGCGGTCAATTTGTGATACTCTATGTGGTTTTGGAGAACATTGGAAAACAGATGGGTTTGAAATGAGTGTAATTCATATCGGGCCCTCGAAGAAGAAACACTTGTAACTTATGGACCGGAAGCCTGATTGACACGCCATCAACTACGTTGGGTTTATTATGATGAGGCATAATGTTGGGAAACATAAAATCAAGATTACGTGGTATTTGATGTATCTACTCTTGGAACGAGGAGCAGACCCTCCCAGAATCGAGCGGGCTGTGTGCGGGAACCCTAGAGCTGGCTGCGACAGCAATGAGAATGGACTGAATCCTTGGTGGGTTCAACAGAAATGAGACTGGACTGAATCCTTTGTGGGTTCAACAGTAATGAAACTGAACTGAATCCACCATGGGATCACCATCAACAAGACTGGACTGAATCCTATGTGGGTTCAACAGCAACAAGACAGGACTAAATCCTCCGTGGGTTCGACAACAACGAGACTAGACTGAATCCTCATTGTGTTCTACAACAATGATATTGGACTGAATCCTACATGGGTTTGACAGCATCGACATTCACATGTTTTAGGTTTCTGCGGGTATATGTTGTACGACAGTGAAAGATGATTTAATGGCTACATGTAATCTTCTCTTACTCTCTTTATGTTGTTTATATCTGGTGTGATCTGAGTCTTGACTTTCAATCATTATCATTGATGTGATTGAATTACTTTTCTATGTGGATGAGGTTGTTCTTGGGCTCGATAGTTGGAGTTTAACTGTGATAGATACCTTAGGTATATGTATGGGCATATACCTAAGTAGATTTGGGTGATACTTCGTGAAATTATCTTTCTTTTGTTGTTTATCTTTCTTGGATTCTGGGATACATTCAGAGGTTTAAGGGTCCCTACTGAGTATCGTATACTCAATCCTGAATGGGCTATGCCCACACTACTTTGTGTTGGAAGTAGCCGATTAAGAGCATTGATCGATGTATAGACTTCTAGAGCTGGACGATACCTGAAGGTGGACCACTTGGCGAGATGTGCATGGACCAGACATATAGACTCGGGGTGCTAAGGAGGCTATCTCTATCCACCCTTCAGGTGGGAATCCCAGAGGATGACTCAGTAGTTGTTATTTTACTTTACTGTAGTTGTACTAGCTTTTTAGTTGTATTGTACTTTACTATTGGGGTTGTATTTCTAGCCCGTTAACTTTCCTCACATTCATTTGTATACAATATTACTTAGTGTTTACTTTCAGTGGTGTACTCTGTTGTTTTTTACTTATTAAAGGAAATACCTTCCCTTTTATCGTGTTTTATGCCTTTGGTGCTAGTCACCAGCCCCTGGCCTATGGAAGGCGGGCATGGGGTAGTCACGACACGGGCCCTGAGGACGGGTCGAGAAACATTGATATCAGAGGGATCAGTTCTACAATAGTACTCATGACTTTGAACATTATTTTCTGTGAAGCAATATTGTTAAGAGTGTTGAGTGTGGTTTTCAGACCATGGATTTCAATGTTGGTGTGGTAGCCGACATATCCATACACCCGGACCATGACTTCTGAATTCTGACTCAGCGCACAAAAACACTGATTGCGTGTGTGTTTCCATTGAAATGTTTTCTTTTTGATTACTTTGTGTCAGCTCACCAGGTATACTTTTTTATTGGTTATTACGTGTTTATTTTTCATGATGTCTTCACCTTGTCATCTAGCATGGGTTCCGAGTAGAGATCATGGTGGAATCCCACTGAGTAGTGAGGCCCTGATGCAGGGCCCCATCACAGCAGAGTCACCAGTGTTACAACTAACCACTGGGCTACCATTGCCACCAGCCCCATCAGCAGAGGGTGCACGCCACTTGAGCATGTTGCACAGATTTCTATGATAGATGCCTCCAAGGATTCAATGTGATATAGATTTTCAGATGGTCGGGTGCTGGCTGGAGGTTGGAGCACGAGTTTTACACCCAGTTGGGACACTCACTGACTTGATGTTGTACCTAGCCATTAGTCTCTTTTAGGGAGTAGTTGAGAGGTGTTGGAGCCTGATTCTCCAGTTTTATGATGAGGAGACCCTCACCTGGGGAGACTTCGAGTGTCTTTTCAGTGAGGAGTTTGTATCAGTGACTCTACGCTCTGTGTGGGCTCAAGAGATAATGCTCTATCTTCAGGGCTTTCTGACCATAGTGGAGTCTTCTACAGCATGAGGTAGACATATGTAACAGAGGTCCAAGCAGGCTAGGCCCACAGGTGGGAAACCCCATGATACAGTTACAGTTGTGCGGGAAACACGAGTTAGAGCCAGCCATATGAGGAGCATGCAGTGCCATGCATGTGGCAGGCAGGGTCACATGGCTCGAGACTGCCCGACCTGCCCAGCAGATGAGAAGTAGGCAGTTGAGGGACCACCTTGGCAGAGGCAGAGGTTCGACCGTGGTGGTCTTCCGGGAGCAAGCAGACATGGGAGAGAAGCTAACAGAGTAGTAGGTGTTAGACGATGTTTTGAGGCCCTACCACCACCACCATCACTAGGAGGTCCACCCCGACTATAGGGAATGGGTGGACATGGGAGTGCCCAGCATCAAGAAGCTGAGGCCTACGAGCATAGTGCTCCGGGAGTAGGTGTATAGGAGTGGTACTAGTTCCAATCACATGGTCCTTTGTTTATGATGCTTCTAGATTCGTTGATGTCATTGTGTGTGGATGATTTGTGTCTTTCATCTTTGAGATGAAGTAATAAAATACACTTTTCCTTGTGACATTTTCTTTCTATCCCTTTCTTATGTGTTGATACTGAGATGTTATGATTTAAAACCGTTGGCATTACCCTCATATTTGAAATTCCTACTGGAGGATTCCCAGTGACCACACACTGATTCCAATAGTGTGACTCAACCCTTGGAGATGAGACTAACTATTGGATCTATTAGTAGTAGCATTGTGGCCTTACGATGTCATCCATGGCATGAAATTGTACCGTTCATGTCAGGATTCATTTTATTAGGAAAAGGTAATGGTTCATACAGGGGATGAGACCAGATTTATCTTTTCAGTGAAGGCGAGATCTTAGTAGCTCTTTTAGGATGTAGGCGAAGAATGTTGTAGATGAGTTCTTTTAAATTGTCTATTCTCAACCATAGTTTGTTGGGTGATTGATTTTCAGTCTAATCCGACCAATAGAGTCTCAGGTATATCTTCTCTCAAAAGGACATGAACCTGAGACAACAGCGATGGCTTGAGTTCCTCCAAGACTATGACATCGTCATATTCTATACTCCTGGGAAGGGGAACATTAGAGCAGATGCTCTTAGCAAGAGATGAGGCATTCATCTGCTAGGAGAGGCATCAGAGTAGCTGTCCGCATTGCAGGTATCCATTGTGGATAGAGATGGAGTATCCTTTCTTCTGTCTCTCACACTCACTTCCCCACTTCTTCAGCAATTTGGGGTTGCGCAGCATGGGGACGCTGACTGCGAGACACGAAGAGCTAAGATATCCTCAGGGAAAGCACTCGAAGAATTTTCTGAAGGTGGGGAGCACGTCATTCCTTTCAGAGGACATACCATGGTACCAGTTTCACTTCAGGAGAAAGTGTTGCAGGAGTTCCACACATCCCCTCTAGTGGTACATCCATGAGTGGTAATGATATACTAGGACCTTTTTTGACAGCACTAGTGGACATGTATAAAGAAGGTAGTACCAGAGTTATTTCTCGATGCCTCACTTGTCAGTAAGTGAAGGCAGAGCACCAAGTCACAGCCTGCTTGGTTTAGCCCTTAGAGGACCCATAATGGAAGTGGGATGGGATATCAATAAATTTTGTGATAGGACATCCACGTACATCCATAGAACACGACTCTATCTGGGTGATTATCGACTGACTTACCATGATATCAAACTTCCTACCGATCAGAGAGCATGTATCAGTAGAGAGCTTGGGATGCCTCTATGTTCAGGAGATCGTACGACTTCCTGGTGTACCATCGATTATCGTCTCTGATCGAGATGCTTGTTTCACCTCCCGACTATGGAAGGGGTTACATGAGGCTTTTGGGAAGCATCATCGATTGAGCATTCCCTTCCATCCTCAGACAGATGTTCTGACTGATAGTTCCATTCAGACTCTCGAGGACATTCTCCATGCATGTGTCCTTGACTTTAGTCGTAGCTAGGAGGATCACATTCCCTTGGTGGAGTTTGCGTACAGCAACATCTACCACTCCACCATCGGGACGACACCTTACAAAGCATTGTAAGACCAAACTTGTAGATCACCTCAGTGCTGGACATACCCAATGGAGATAGAACTTGTAGGACTAGAGATGGTTCATGCTACGCCAGAGAAGGTTCATATCATTTAGGAGTGGTGGAAAACTACACAGAGAAGACAGAATTCCTATGCTGATAGGAGACGTAGACCACTTGTGTTCGAGGATGGTGACCGATTCTTCCTATGGGTCTCACCTTGACGGGGTTTATGGATATTCGGCCGAGGAGGCATGTTATCTCCGTAATACATTGAACCTTTCTAGATCCTTAGAAGAGTACACGAGGTGGCTTACTTCTGGGCACTTCCACCACAGTTGCGTTGGTTTCACGATGTCTTCCACGTATCTCAGCTGAGGAGAAACGTGCATGACCCATCCCACATCATCGACGATAGGGAGCTGGACATAGAATATGGGGAGACTCTCATGGAAGTCCCGATGGATATTGGGGATCGATAGGAGTGGGTCCTACGTGGACATTCGACTCCTCTGGTACGCATTCATTGGCTGCATGGGAACCTCCAGGAGAGCACATGGGAGCGCGAGGCTCAGATGCGTGCTCAGTTACCTCATTTGTTTTCCTAGTGTGTGTTATAGATTTACGGGGATGTAAATCCCTATGGTGGGGGTAATGTAAAGACCAGGAAATTTAAAGGAATTTTTTTTTCATGATTCATTTTTAATTTTCTGAGACCGCAGTTTATGACGGTGACTGATTCAAAGGCCCGATGTTCCCGGAATCAATTTCTGAACTTTTTTTCGGGTACATTCAGTAAACGTACGTGCATGTTTTTCTATCTTTTGAACCAGTGCTTGGAATTTAAATCTAAGGATACCGATGAACTCGTAGAGCCGTTATTTGCATAAGGGGACCTTAACTGCAGTTGTGTTTGGTCGAGAGTATAAGTTATAATTTGGGGATTTAGAACAAATTAAATAAAATTAATGAGTAACACAATTTTATTTTTCAAGTGGTGGTTATTCCCACCAATAAGAGGTTTGAGGTGGGTCCCACACCCCACATAACCTCCCTTGGGAGGATATAACTAAGGGTGGGGCCCACACACACCTAAACCCTCAACTCCAGTTTAATCTCTCTTGAAACCCAGATTGATGTATTTAAACCCTCCACATTCCACCTCCCTTATTAATTTCAAAAAAATCTCCACCTCATTCTCTCTCTCATAAATTTTCCAACAAATTTTTATTAATTAATTGAACTCCACAATTAATTAATTAATTAATGTGGTTGAATTTTAAAGGGTTGTCAACAATAAAAGAATAGGAGAGACTATTATTTTAGTGGGTTGGTGGGACTTTGAGAGGATTGGGTAGAAACTCATTGTAGAATTTCATTCTCTCAACGAAGAACGTCTCCGATGAAGAACAAAAAAAAGTTATCTTCCTTCTCCTTCCTCTTCGGATGAACCTCGATGTCAATGGAATCGACGTCCATCTTCTGCGATGCCTGAATTCAGCGAAACCGCCTTTCACAGCTCGATGACGTGCAACGTTATTGAAATCGATGTAGGGGTTTTCTGTATAATTTTATGTGATTAAATTATCTCATTCTTGTTGAATCGTTTGGATTGTCTTTGAAAATATGTTATCGCCTAAAATTGAGTGCACATGCTAAACGAACATGGCCCGACGACCCTCTGATGGTTCTTGATTATTTTGGCGGCAGTGACAGGAGGCGGTGCTGACCGGAGGCAGCAGCGACTGGAGGCGGTGGTGACTGGAGGTGGCGGTGACTGCAGGCGGTGTTTGCGCACTATCAATGTAGAGGAGAACTGTGGCCTACAATCGCGAGCCGCTCGGGCTGAAGAACCGGACGGCTACTGCCGTCCGGGTTGGTGAACCGCGACACCCGCAGGTGCCCTATGGAGGAGGTGCAGCCCGCATCCGCGGGCCTCTGGATGAGAGAACCGGCCGGTTGTAGCCGGCCGGGCAAGAGACTGAGGCGCCTCTTGAAGCCGTTCTGCTTGAAGACCATTGCCTTCTTAGTGGTCCACATGGGGGTCGAACCGACTGGCCACCTTCCGGTCAGGCTGATGGAACCGCGACACCCCCTGGTGTCACCCTCCGAAGGCACCGTGGCCCACACTGAGCGGGGCTTTTCATCAACAAACCGGGTGGCCTCCTGCCGATTGGGATGATGGGATCTGGGACCCACATCTACGGGCCGCTCACGACGAACAAACCGGCTAGCTTCAGTCGGCCATGCAGCAGGGAGAGGCGGCGCTGCTCGGCGCCGCCGGGCGAACTGAACCCGACCGACATCCTTGGGTCGGGTCCATGGGTGAGCTGCTCCCCACAGGGTCGAGCCGTCCCCCTAACTGGGTCAGACCCACCGAGATGAGCCCCTTGGTGGGCCATACTCAACAGGGCTGGGCCGACCCCCAACTGGGTCAATCCAGCCAAACCGGGACAACCCCACCCGCTAGCCCACTATGCTTGATGGGTCGGGCCCGTTTCACCTAAACGTGAATATCGTCTAGACTGCGCATCCGATCTACATGACATCTATGGAACTAAGATCATCATGATGAGGCGGTCCATTTGTGATACTGTAAGTGAGTTTTTGACAACATTGGATGATTTTCGGCTTTGGAATGATTGTAATTCCAATCGGGCCCTTGTAGAGGAAACACTTATATCTTCAGGACTGAATGTCTGATTGAAGTGCTGTCAACTACATTTGGTTCCTTATGATGAGACAGAACATCAGGATACATAAACATAGGACTAAATGGTTGTTGATGAATCGAATCTTTGCTCAAGGAGCGGACCCTCCCGGAATCGAGTGTGCTATGTGAGGGAACCCTAGAGCTGGATGCGACTGCAACGAGGCTAGACTGAATCCTCCGTGGGATCGACAGTAAAAAAACTGGACTGAATCCTCCATGGGTTCGACAACAACGAGACTAGACTGAATCCTCAGTGGGTTTGACAGTAATGACACTAGACTAAATATTCAATGGGTTTGACAGCAATGAGATTTGACTGAATCCTCCGTGGGTTCAACAACAATGAGATTGGACTAAATCCTCCATGGGTTTGACAAAAATGACATACCTATACTTTTGGTTTCTACGAGTATCTGTCTTTCAAAAGTGACAGATGATTTAGTGGCTACAACTAAACATCTCTTACTCTCTTTATGTTTTGTATACCTAGTGTGAGCTGAGTCTTGACATTCAATCATTATCATCGGTGTGATTGAATTACATTCCTGTATGGATGGGGTTGTGATTGGGAATGAGAGTTGGACCAGATTGTTGATTGATAACTCAGTTATATGTATGGGAATATTCTTAAGTAGAGTTGGTTGATACTTCGTCATCATATTTTTCTTTTGTGGTTTATCCTTCATGGATTATAGGAGACCTTCAGGGATCTCAAGGTACCTACTGAGTATCATATACTCGCCCTTGCATGGTCTATGCCCGCACTACAATGTTTTGGATGCAGACGATGGGTTGAACTGATCGAGGTAGAGACTTGTAGAGCTGGACGGTACCCTGAGGTGGACCACTTGGCAAGACATACACGGAGCAGACGGACAAACCCAGGGTGCTGAGGAGGCCATCTGAACACACCCTTCAGGTGGGATTCCTGGAGGATGACTCAATAGTTGTTGTTTTACATTTCTGCAGTTGTACTAGCTTTTCAGTTTTACTTTACCTTACTGTTGGGCTTGTATTTGCAGCCCCATCCCTTTCAGCACTATCTTTTGTATACATTATTACTTAGTGTTTACTTCCAGTTGCGTACTCTGTTGTTTTTCTTTACTTATTAAAGGCAATACCTTCCCTTTTATCAGGTTTTACGCCTTTGGTTCTAGTCACCGGCCCCTGGCATATGGAATGCAGGCTTGGGGTTGTCACTACATGGGCCCTGAGGATGGTTTATGACAAAAATAGAGGGAGAGATATACCAAAAGTCATTTGGATTTTTCCCCTTAAAAAATTTGAATGAATTTGAATAATAGAAGACAAAGCTTCAGCTATCCATAATAATTCCTACATAATATAACCCCCATTATGGGCTAGAAATTTAATCATCTCATACACGAGCATAATTACAACTTGTAAAATGGATCACTATTGTCAGTTATGTATCAATTGTATTGTTGTGTACCCATCCCACTATGTTAGTAGAATATATACCATTGCCTCCACCCCTTGAATCCTTAATCAATAATTTGATTTAGGAAATATTTAAGGATGTTTCAAACAAACCAAACCCCACTAGGATGGGGTAATTTTAATCTCAATCAGAATAAATACCATTATCCTTTCTCAGGATGGTTCTAGATAAATCATCAATGGTTCCAGATCAACCATATCCCATAGGACTTTGGGGAATTATATCTCTGTTGATGTATTTTTTGTGATAAAACCATTGATTAGAATCATCAAATCCTTCACAATAGGATAAAAAACTGCCAAGGGCATCGCCAAATAGACCACTTCTTATATTAATGGGATAATTTTCATCAATTTCATAACTTCAAAGAGAACCATTCTTCTCCATTTTGGGAGTTAAATTTCAATAGTTGGCGTCCCTTCTATTCTTCCAACCATAAAATAAATCATTTATTATCGGGTCCTATTTAGAAAACACATACAGAAAATTCCTCTATGTCATTACTCATATGATAAGATAGCATGAACATATAAATAGTGTAATCAAACCCTATAAGGGTTAGAATCCATAATGGTGAAATATGGACAAGGGTCAAATTAATGACCCAAATGCTGTTGGTGAAGAATGACACAATTATGTTTAATTTAATGGGATAACTACCATTACCTGATTCACCTCAGTGAATGTTGTAACCATCAACATGAAAAATTATTTGAAATAGGAGAAAAATGTAGTGGGAGAAAATATAAAAATCATTCTTTTAGAGGATGGTAATTTTATTTCACCAGCTGAGGCCACATATACATAGAACCCAAGGATAATCCAAAACCTATACCCCATGAATAATGTGTTCCCACCTCTATAGTGTAACAAAAACAACAGTGATCTAAATGAATTCTCATCCAATCATGTAAAAATATTTGATAAATTGATGAATTAAAATATATCTGAATAATATTTTGACACCATGAGAGACATTCTTTGAATGACCATAATGGTACCTTCAACTAAGGAGGTGAAATCATATACACATCCTAGAGTTGGATGTAATCATTTTGAATAGGAATATATGTAAATGGTAGAGTCATATCTATCTCATATTCTTTGACCAACTCTTCTATATTCATTTCCATAAACATCTGGGGAATATGAATCTCCCCAAAAAATGGAATCCTCATTAGATAAAGAGAAAATCATCGGTTCTATCATCCTAATACACAAAACATACCCCTTCTACTATGTTGAATACACCTTAAAATATGAGTTACCCAAATATGAACAAGGATTAGGATAATGAAGTTACATGATAAAAGGATATAGGGCATAGTACGGGGGTCATGGGAACCCATATCTCAGTAATATCCCCACAGAAGAAATATATGAAACCAAAACCAATGTAAAAATATGCTAGTAGTCTCAATGGAAACATATAGGTTCCCATGATCCATTTAGTAGTCATCATTTTCTATTCATATTCCATGACTGATAAGAGGTTTATGGTTTTATGATTATCAAAAACAATGGTGAAGCCTAAAAAGATATAATCCATATGAAACATATTCTCCTTTAGTCCTTTCTCAATCACTAGCTTTGTCCACCAAAAACTCATTATATCATTATCCACATAATAAGGAACAAACCCTAATTGGCATGCATTGATCTTTGGAAAAAATTATGATATTTTAAAATAGTTTCATTTTTTCCTAGAAAATTTTTAGATCCTGGAAACTCTCCATCTTTAAAAAAAATAACTATGATATGCTGTAAAACCCCAATATTTCATAGTATGTTATTTCTTCAAAGTAATTAAATAACTTGCACTACAGGAAACAGTGAGTTCAAGCCCACGACAGGATTAACAAAAAAACCATTCATAAGCGGTTATGAATAGTATTAACTGAATTTTGAACATTATATAATCCTTATAATTTTAGAATTCATAATATGATTTTCATAGACATAATGTAAGAACTAATTCATTTTTTTTAGATAAAAGAAGTATTTTTCAAAAATTTCACTTTTACCATCTTTTAATGGTGAACCCTTTTTAAATCCTATATTTGATACATTTATATATTAAATTTGACCAAATAAACTTCTTCATTATAATAAGGATAGAAGAATTTATTTTCAATAAATTTTGGGTGTTTTTCTAATAACATTAATATTTGGGTGTATAGTGAAAATACTATATTTTAATTAAAAACAACTTTTTTAATCGAAATAATTTATAGTGTTAAATTATACATTTTAATGGTTTGGAAGTATAAATAGGTTATATTTTTAACATTTAATAAAATTCTTGTCATTGTATGTAATTTAACTCTGAAATTGGACATAAAAAAGTGTCAATCTTTTAATAGTTATTATTTCATAAAAATACGCCGTTTGGTTTTGACAATGAGAATTAATTTTAAATTAATAAATGAAACTTCTATGTTTTGAAATTGGACAAAAACAAGTGTCAAACTTTCTATATATTTTTTTCTCAGGATTCCAAGAATTGTATTATGATTGATATGTAGGGTTAAGACAAGGGAATATTGGCGTTCATAATGGATTATTTATGTTGTTTTGTATGTTATGAAGTGTAATGTAATATTCATGTATGTGATCTATTTTCCAAGACTGCTAAATTGATTGGTCCTTCGGGACTTGATTCCTTCTAATCATGCAAATGCATTAAAATAATTCACCGACTCTGGGTAACTGGGGTCGGGGCGTTACAGTTGATATTAGATGAAGTTTTTCAATAACCTTGGAAACTAGATTTAGATAAATTCTGGTTAGAGCTAATTACCCTAAGATATACTTTGAGGATTAGTATAGATGAACTTCCTAGAATATTGGTAATTTATAGATTTTTTTGATTTTTCCAAGAAAATAATTCCCTTTCTACATACGAGGAGGTAGAGGTGGCTCTGGCATAGATGTATCTAGGGGTAAAACCCTAAAACACCACTTTGAGTTAGACACTAACATGAATTGGTGCATGACAATGGGTCTTGCTGCACTCTTGGTTACGACAATCTTGGGGGATATTATTAGGATAATTCTCATTTTCTTTACAAACCACTATGAAGGGTTTATGAGTATATACCTCCTCAAAGATTTATTTTTGTGATTTTGGATTATATCCATAAACTATTCAATTTATGATACTTATTTTACATGGTTGGAATTATGAATTGGGATTGATAAACTAACCTTGTGTATTCCATTGTTTAGAAATGGTTCCCAGTAGAAGGAATGAGAACTCCAGCAATACGTATGATCCCAAGAGTAAGAAGGGTCATATCATCGTGGTTTTAAGCCAACATTTAAAAAGGAAATAGTCTCCCACATATAATCCACATATGAATAAATAGTATCATAAGATCAGTAAATAATTCTATGAATCATATGGATTTGAAGAGAAGAAAGAGAAGAAAAGGATGGTAGAAAGAAATATGGATAATAGGAATATAGGAAAGAAGGATTTTCCAATATGTGATAAATGTGGAATGAATCACCTTGGAGAATACATGAAGGGAATGGGTTTTTGTTATAAGTGTGGAGAAAAAGGACACCAAGTACGTGATTACAAGGGTAAGAAAATAAATATCAAATGTAAAATGCTTCATCTTCAAGGCATTAGGAAACTACGTGAATCAATGCCCCATTCATAAGAGTATACCACAAATGATGTTGTTGGATAATAATCTAGTTATGATACTACCTCAGATGAAGAGGTATGATTAGAGTTTTTATGATGTTATTAAAGAATTATGTCATTTGTGTGTTGTATCAACGATGTACTGGTTAAAATAATTATGGAGACTATAAGGATTGTACTGTAGTACTATTTCATTAAGGACTTGAGATTGTGTGGAACCATGAAAAGTGACTCAATAGTAGGTTAAATTTTTTGGATAATATATGGTTGAGAGAATGATAAACCATAATATGGTCTTGATACCAAGGTAGTGATTTTTGAATAATACATGATTGATTTGGATAAATTTTATTGGATATTTTTCACTACCTTGAAACTGATTAATGATTTGTATATATATTCTATCATTTTTGAGTTTACAAAATTTTTGGATAGAAGGAGTATATCAAGTATTTTTTAATGAATAAGTGAACATGAATGTAATCAATAATGTTTTATGGTAATTCAAAATGTTGCATTGTTTTAAAAGAATACACGATGAAGGTGTTCACAAGTTATTACGTGGAAAAAAGGATCATCATTGTGTTTAACTTCCCTATAAATTTTGTACTGTGAGTTTGGACAGAAGTATTTTGGATACATCTAGTTTAAGATTATTTTTGGATTTACATAAAAAGGATAACCCGAATGTCGGGCGACAACCCATCGCCTCCGGTAAGGCCGCGAGACATGAACCAGCAACCAAAGGGCAACAAGGGTATATCACTTACCACTGACCCACATGATGTCCTGGATTGAATAATGTAGTTTTTTTAGAGGGTCTCGTAGATGAATTATGAATTCATTTTTTTAACTCTATATGAATAAGAAAAATAGAATATTTTTTATGGTCTATTTTCTTTTCGACTGAAAGATGAGTTTTTGGTAGGAATTAGTTAAAGTATGGAACTCTACTTGTCAAGTATATATTTATATTTTCATCTCTTATTTTATGAAGAAATTAATTCTTAAACTTTGTGTTAGGGATATTAAAACTAAAAATTTGTTATCCAAATACCTTATGTTTTTTGGAACCGATTATATTTTAAATCATCATAGATTGATGGCTTTGAGGCCCTAAATTCTACAATTGTTTGTGATTGATGACCTTAATCACTCCCTATACATATTTACGTTTTCTTCTAATTATGTATCTCTAATTTACACTAATGTTCTCCTAATAGAGATCATAATTTGGTGGTGACTTCTTCATTACCCTTTTCCTCTTATTAAGACTATATTTTATTAACCCAATTTCCGATGTGGGTTTCCCCACAAAGGTATTTTCTATTTTCAACCATTTATTTTCAAAAAAAAATTTCACATTTCATAGATTCAATTTATTGAAATAGGGAAGAATGTAACACCCCAATATTTTATAGTATGTTATTTCTTCAAAGTAATTCAATAACTTGCACTACACGCAACACCAAGTTCAAGCGCACCACAAGATTACCAAACTAGCCGTTCAAAAGTGATTAGGAATAGTATTAACTAATATTTGAAAATTATATAATCCTAATAATTTAAGAATACATATTATTAGTTTCTTAGAGATAATGTAAGAACTAATTAATTTTTTTAGATAAAAGAAGTATTTTTCAAAAAACGCACTTTTAACGCCTTTTAATGGTGAACCCTTTTTAAATCCAATATTTGAAACCTTTATATATTCAATTTGACAAAATAAACTTATTCTTTAGAATTAGGACATAATAATTTAGTTTCAATAAATTATTGGTGTTTTTCTGATAACATTCATATTTGGGTGAATAGTGAAAATACTATATTTATTTAAAAACAAATTTTTTAATCGAAATAATATATAGTGATAAATTATACATTTTAATGGTTTGGAAGTATAAATAGATTATATTTTTACCATTTAATCCAATGCTGGTCACTGTTAGTAATTTCACTTTGAAAATTGGACAAAAACAAGAGTCAAGCTTTTAATAGTTATTATTTCATATAAATACCCCTTTTGGTTTTGACAACGGGAATTAAATTTAAATTAATAAATAAAAAATCTATGTTTTTAATTTGGTAAAATAGACTTTATTTTTTAATTTATAATATAAAAATTATCATAGTGTGAATTTTCTATATTTTTCTAAAAACATTCAATTTTTTATGAATAGTGAAAAATACTGAGTTATAGTTTAAAACCGAATTTTTATTTAAATAATTATTTATTTTATTTAAATTAATTTTTGTCTAAATAGATACATAATAATAATATAGGTTTATTTTAATTCATTAGAGTCAGTTTATAATAATTTTAGATATATAAAAATTTTATCGAAATTTTTACCCTGTTTTACCCACCTCCTAAGAGAATTTGCAAATTCACATAAGAAATAATTTTACCAATTATTTGAGTTGAATTTAAAAAATACTAGAGGCATGGTAAATATCAAGGAGTAAAATATGGTTCAATAAGATAAAAATAATCTTTGGTGAATAGTAATTGTTTACTTTTATTTACCACGAATAAAGGTAAATAAGGTAACTTAATGTAAAATGATTATTGTAAAAATTACAAAATACCTTAACACATGTCCAACCCTTATTGGATGAGTAATGGCCAACCATTTGCATTTTTTGGTCTATTTTGGGACCCCATGGAGCCACTTATGAAGGATAATGACACTTTAGATTAATTAATTTAATGCAAAGGAAAAATTGACAAAAACAAAAATCTTTTAGAAATAAATTTTATATGGTCTTATATAAGTAATCTTTTTGACTATAAATATTCATTGGAAATATAAAAATATTTCCTCCATATTGGTATTTTTTTAATTTTTATACATTGAATAAATTATATTATTTATGATAATGTAATGATTCAGTATTTAACTCATTATTAAATGATTTAAATAAATTAGATCATAAATATTAAAATAATATCCAAAACATGTCCAATTCTTATTGGATGGTTTTATTTATACAATGAGTAATATAATATTTGACTATAATGATTATTGGTCCTTTTTAAATAGAATATCATTATATAATAAAATAATATTTGCACACTTTCCTAAAGAGACCCTCCTCTCCCTAATAAAAGGAGACCACTTCTAACCAATTCCTTACAACTCTAAAGCTTTTAGGCTCGTAAAAACTCTGCCCAATTAATCTCCCTAAATTCCTACACTCATCATAGAAGCCTTACCTTAGGCAGAAGGCACTTCAAGGAGTCCTTTCTGTTCATACCAAAGGAAGTTTCCCAAATTAAAGGTAACAATTTCTCTTAATTTCTTATCTTTTATTTTACTCCTCCAACCCCTAAACTCTTTTTATTACTTTATTTTATAACAACAACAGTATCTGAAATAAACTAGGATGTTTTTATGATATGTATTTTAATTACACTTACACACACCTCTATCTAATGGCTGAATAACATAATGTTTCTATGGATGGAAAACTAACGCCTCACGAAATGATGATTGTTCAATTACCTCTTACCGCCTCTCATGGTGAAAGTTATGATGGAAATATATTTATGTATGATATATATTAAGTTTTTTTTCATTCTTATGTTTTTTTATAGAATACCTTAATGGTTTCCATTTTGAGTAAACATGATAATTTCATTTCAGAAAGTGCGGACTACTGCCCCCTCAAAGTGATATGACTCGTTAATACCATATGTGGGACGTATAAAGGATGGAGTTAATGATATTATATATGATATTATAATGGAATTATAATACACCTAGGTATCATTATGTTTTCATTCAATTAAAATAAGAAATATAAATGAATGTAGTGTTCATGCGTACACACGACTTACCGTCTCCATGAACAGTACATTTCATTTTTACCCAAAACTGATATGTACCATTATAAATACATTTATATATATTTTATATATATTATATATATGATATATAAATCATGAATATAAATATATATAGAATTATTTTTTGACCATTTGAACAACTTGTAACTATAAGATGTTCATTTTTTACTCAAGTGCAAAATATCAACAAAACGAACGTTATTTACTTAAATGATTACATAATGATTATAACATGGTAATAAGTGATATAAAAGGAATAATAAACTTGAAAATGGTTCTTAAGCAAGTAGAAATTAACTTTAGTTTATTATTCATGAAGTTAAAGAATGAACGGGTCAAGTCATACAAGGGATAAGGGGTTTTCATCTCACTCCTTATTCCTATGAGATTCATGCCATATTTCCACTATTACATTTTTTATTGTGTATGTACTCCCTATAATTTTATTAATTGTGTAATACACTTTAATTTATGTATATTTACATATTCATTTTATGAAAACTCTTTCATCGGGTGTATGTTTCGTAAGTTACCCAATTGGTAATGGTTTATTTTACAATCTCATTATTTTCCGAGGTTGTTTTTACGTAAGTATCTATTGGGACATATTTATTATCCATGTACATGTTTCATAAAAGAGTTTTCAAATGGATTTTTTAAGGGAATTTTTACTAAAACTTTATTTTAATTGTTTTAAATATTTATTCTTCTAAATCATTGTCATTAATTTCCTTGTTTTCAAAATGGTTTTTAAGGATTTATTTATATGGACATGAATTTTTAAAAAGTTAATTACTTTAAAAAGAATCAAAGTGGTATGGGACACATTGAGTAAAAATTTCATTAAATTTATTCCTTTCTAAATTTTGTGACTTTTAAATGTTTTCACAAAAAAATTATATTTCTCTCAAAGAGTTTTACAAATCATTTTCATCTATGTCAAAATAAATTAATGGATTTTAAACTTGTTTTGATGTTGATTTTTATGATACAAATCATCCATATTATATTTAAGGTTTTGTGATATGTTTGAATATGGATGTGTTATTTTATACCATTCATAATTTATGGGTAAAGTATTGACTTTTCATATGCTAGTTTTAATACGAATGTTTATATTATGTTTAAACCTTTTCATATGAGAAATGCATTTGACTTAGTAAGTGACGGGTGGAGCCCTCTATATCTCCTCGATGCATCGGTAGGTATAATGAGACAAAATAGTGTCTTGGATCAAGGCCTTGACAAAATTTTATTTGTAGTCTTGGAACAGGGCCTTGACTATGTCGTTATGATAGCCTGACATTATGCATTCCATCATTATGAATGTGGTTAGTGATATTTCACGTGATTATTCGACTAGTAGAATATCCATCTGAAGAAGTAAATGGCTTTAAATAATTTTATTTTAGACATATTATGATTAATTTTAAGTTTAAACGGCTTTTTCCTTAGTTATACATTACATTAAATGTTTATGCTTATTTATGAATGTTTCTACTATATTGTTATCCTTACTGAGCATCTGAGATCACCCCTTTATATGTTTTATTTTTCCCAGGATTCCACGAATTGTATTGTGATTGATATGCAGGGTTAAGACAAGAGAATAATGGCATTCCTAGAGGATTATTTATTTTGTATTGTATGTTATGATGTGTAATGTAACATTCATGTATGTAATCTATTTTCCAAGACTACTAAACTGATCAGTCCTTCGGGATATGATTCCTAGTAATCATGATAATGTATTAAAATAATTTACTGACTCTGGGTAACTAGCGTCAGGGCATTACAGTTGGTATCAGATTAAGTTTAGTAATAACCTTGGAAACTAGATTTAGAAAAATTATGATTAGAGCCCATTACCCTGAGATAGACTTTGAGGATTAGTATAAATGAACTTTCTATAATTTTGGTAATATATAGATTTTTTTGAGTTTTCTATGAAAATACATCCCTGTCTAGATAAAAGCTGGTAGAAAACGCTATGGCACATAAGTACCTAGGGGTAAAGCCCGAAGACATCACTTTGAGCTAGACTCGAACGGGAACTGGTGGACGACAACGGGTCTTGCTGTACTTTTGGTTATAACACTCCTGAGGGATATGCTTAGGATAATTCTCATTATGTTTACAAAACACTATGAAGGGTTTTTGAGTATATACCTCCTCAAAGAAATTTGTTTTGTGATTAAGGATTATGTCCATCAATTATTCAATTTATGTTAGGTATTTTACATTTTTGGAATTATGAATTGCAATTCATAAACTGACCTAGTGTAATCCATTGTTTAGAAATGGTTCCTAGTAGAAGGAATGAGAACTCCAGCAATACGTATGATCCAACGAGTAAGAAGGGTCATTTCAATAATGGTATTAATCCGACATTTAGAAAGGAAATAGTCTCCCATGTATTATCATCATATGAATAAGTAGTATCATAAGATCAGTAAATAATTATATGAATCCTATGGCTTTGAAGAGAAGCAAGAGAATAAAAGGACGGTAGAAAGAAAGATGGATAAATGGAATAAGGGAAAGAAGGATTTTCCAATATGTGATAAATGTGGAATGAATAACCTTGGTAAATACTTGAAGGGAATGGGATTTTGTTATAAGTGTGGGGAAAAAGGACATCAATTACGTGATTACAAGGGTAAGAAAAAAAAATTCACATGTAAAATGCTTTATCTGCAATGTGTTAGGACACTACATGAATCAATGTCCCATTCATAACAGTATACCACAAATGATGTTATAGGATAATAATAACGTTATGATACTACCTCAAATGAAGAGGAATGTTTAGGGTTCTTATGTTGTTGTTAATGAATTATGTCATTTAACTATTGTATCAATGATGTACTGGTTATAATAATTAAGTAGTATATAAGGATTGTACTGCAGTACTATTTCATTATGGACTTGAGATTGTGTGGAACCATGAAAATTGACTCAATAGAAGGTTAATTTTTTTGGAAAATTCATGTTTGAGAGAAAGATAAACCATAATATGGTTTTGATACCGAGGTAGTGATTTTAGAATAATACATGATTGATTTGGATAAATTATATTGGATATTCATCACTACCTTGAAACTGATTAATTATTTCTATATATATTCCATCATTGATTGAGTTTACAAAATTTTTTGATATAAGGAGTATGTCCAGTATTCTATAATGAATAATGGATCATGAATCTAATCAATAAGGTTTTATGGTAATTCAATATGTTGTATTGTTTTATGAAAATACACGATGAAGGTGTTCACATGTTACTATGTGGGAAAAAGGATCTTCGTTGTGTTTAACTTCCCTTTAAAATTTGGACTATGAGTTTGGACAGAAGTATTTTGTATAATTCTAGTTTGAGATTATTTTTGGATTTCCAAAAAACAAACAACTCGGAGGTTGGGCGACAACCCGTCGTGTCCAGAAAGGCCGCGAGACATGAAACCACAACCGAAGGGAGAAAAGGGTGTATGAATTACCAATGACCCACATGATGTCCTGAATTGAACAATGTAGTTTTCTTAAATGTTCTGGTAGATGAATTATGAATTCATTTTTTTAACCCTATACGAATAGGATAAATAGAATATATTTTTAAATTCTATTATCTTTTAGAGTGAATTATGAGTTTTTGGTAGAAATTAGTTAAAGGATGGAGCTCTACTAGTCATGTATATATATATATATTTTATTCTCTTATTCTATGAAAAATTAATTATTAAACTTTAAGTAAGGTATATTAAAACTAAAATTGTGTTATCCTAATACCTTATGTTTTGTGGAATCGATGATATTTTAAATCATCATAGATTGATGGCTTTGAGGCCCTCAATTCTACAATTGTTTGTGATTGATGACCTCAATCACTCCCTATAAATATTTATGTTTTCCTCCAATTATGTGTCTCTAATTTCAACCAATGTTCTCTTAATTGAGATCATAATTTTGTGGTGACTTCTTCAATCCCTTTGTCCTTTTATTAAGACTAAATTTTATTAACCTAATTTCCGATGTGGGTTTCCCCACAAAGGTATTTTATATTTTTAACATTTTATTTTCAAAGAACAATTTCAAATTGCGAGGATGTAGTTTATTGAAGTAGGGAAGAATGTAACACCCCAATATTTCATAGTACGTTATTTCTTCAATGTAATTCAATAACATTCACTACACGCAACACTGAGTTCAAGTGCACCACAAGATTACCAAACTAGTAGTTCAAATGTGTTTATGAATAGTATTAACTGAAATTTGAACATTATATAATCTTTATAATTTTGAAATCCAAATTATGAGTTTCTTAGACATAATCTAAGAACTAATTCATTTTTTTCAAATAAAATAAGTATTTTTCAAAAAATGCACTTTTACCGTCTTTTAATGATGAACCCTTTTTAAATCCAATATTTGAAACATTTATATATTCAATTTGGAAAAATTAACTTCTTCTTTAGAATCCAGACATAATAATTTAGTTTCAATAAAATTTTGTTGTTTTTCTGATAATATTCATATTTGGGTGAATAGTGAAAAATAATATATTTTAATTAAAAACAAATTTTTTAATCAAAATAATTTATAGTGTAAAATTATACATTTTAATGGTTTGGAAGTATAAATATATTATATTTTTACCATTTAATCCTATTCTGGTCATTGTATGTAATTTCACTTTGAAATTGAACATAAACAAGTGTCAATCTTTTACTATTTATTATTTCTTAAAAATACGCATTTTGATTTTTACAATGGGAATTTAATTTAAATTAATAAATTCATCTTATATGTTTTGAATTTGGTAAAATATACTTCATTTTTGAATTCAAAATATCAAAATTATCTAAGGGTGAATTTCATGTATTTTTCGGAAAACTTTCAATTTTTGATGAATAGGGAAAAACACAATGTTAAAGTTTAAAACCAAATTTTTATTTAAGTAATTGTTTATTTTATTTAAATTAATTTATATCAAAATAGATACATAATACTTATATATGTTTATTGTAATTCATTGGTGTCAGTTTATAATAATTTTAGATATATAAAAAGTTTATCGATCTTTTCACCGTCTTTTACCCACCTCTTAGGAGAATTTGAAAATTTATATAAAACATAATATTACTGCTTCTGTGAGTTAAATTTCGAAACTCAGAGGGGCGCAGTTAATTTCAAGGAGTAAAATCTGATTCAATACGATAAAAATAATTTTTGGTGAATAGTAACTTTTTACTTATATTTACCGCGGTTAAAGGTAAAAAGGATAACTTAAAAAAAGAATATTATAAAAATTAAAAATTACCTTAACACATGTCCTAAACTTATTAGGTTATTAATGGATGACCATGGGCATCTTTAGGTCGATTTTGGGACCCCATATAGCCACTTATGAATGAGAATGACACTTTAGATTAATTAATTTAATGTAAAGCCAAAAATTGACAAAAACAAAAACCTTGTAGTAATTAATTTTTATATGGTGTTATGTAAGTAATATTTTTTAATATAAAAATTCACTATAAAGATAAAAATATTTCCTACGGAATTGTATTTTTTTATAATTTTTAGACATCGAATAAATTAAATTATTTAGGACAATATAATGATGTAGTATTTACCTCATTAATAAATGATTTAAATAAATTAGATTATAAATTTTAAAATAATATCCATTACATGTCCACTTCTTATTGAATGATTTTATCTCGACCATGAGTCGTCTTATCATTGACCCTAATGATTTTTGGACATTTAGAAACCAAATATAATTATAAAATAAAATAATATTTTCACACTTTCCTAAAGAGCCCCTTCTCCCCCTTATAAAAAGAGACCACTTCTAAACAATTACTCACACCTCTCAAGCCTTTAGGCTCTTCCAAAATCTGATCAATTAATCTCCCTACATCACTATCCTCCTCTTATAAGCCTTACTTTATAAATAAGGAACTTCAAGGAGTGCTTTCAGTTCAAACCAAAGGATGTTACCCAAATTAAAGGTAACAATTTCTCTTAATTTCTTTTCTTTTATTTTACTCCTGCAACCCCTAAACTATTTTTATTACTTTGTATTATAAAAAAACCAGTTTCCTCAATATACTAGGATTTAGTTATGATATGTATTTGAAATTCACTAACACATACATCCATCTAATGGGTGAAGTACATAATGTTTCTGTGGGTGGAAAACTAATGGCTCATGAAACGATGATTGTTCAATTACCTCCAACCGCCTCTCATGGTGGCCATTATGATGGTACTATATTTATATATGATATATATTATGTTTTTGTTTTCTTCATGCTTCTGTATTTTTATTTTATAGCATACCTTCGTGGTTTCCATTGTGAGTAAACGCAATAATTTCATTTGAGGAAGTGCGGACTACCGCCCCCTCAAAGTGATATGACTCGATAATACAATATGTGAGACGTATAAAGGATGGATTTAATGATATTATATATGATATTATACTGTAATTATAATATACCTATGTATCATTATGTTTTAAGTCCATTAAAATATGAAATATAAACGAATGTTGCATTCATGCGTACGTACGGCTTACCGCCTTCATGAACGATACATTTCATTCTTACCACAAAATGATATGTAATATTATAAATACACGTAAATATATATGATATATATGATATATATGATATATATGATATCTACATCATGAATATCATTCCATATATAATGATATTTTGACCATGTGAAAAACATGTAACTATAAGGTGTTCATTTTTTACTCAAGTGCCAAATATGAACAAAACAAACGTTATTAACTTAAATTATTACATAATGTTTATAACATGGTAATAATTGATATAAAAGGAATAATAAAATTAAAAAAGTTTCTTAATAAAGTAGAAAATATCTTTAGTTTACTATTCAGGATGTTAAATAACGAATGTGTCAAGTCGGACACGAGGTAAGGGGTTTTCATCTCACTCCTTATTCCCTTTAGATTCATGCCATATTTCCGCTATGACCTTTTGTGTAGTGTATCTGCTGCCCATAATTGTATTCTTTGTGTAATACACTTTAATTTATGTGTATTTGCATATTAATTGTATGAAATCTCTTTCTTGGGGTGTATGCTTTGTAAGATACCAAATTGGTAAGGGTTTATTTTACAATCTCATTATTATTTAAGGTTGTTTTTATGTAAGTATCTACTAGGACATATTTATTATTCATGTCCAAGTTTCATAAAATAGTTTTAAAAAGGGATTATTTTTAAAGATTTTTTTGCTAAAACATTATTTTAAATGTTTTAAATATTTATTCTTCCAACCATTCTCATTAATTTCCATGTTTTCAAAATGGTTTTTAAGGATTTATTTATATGGACATGAATTTTTTAAAATATTAATTACTTTAAAAATATTCAAAGTGGTATGGGACACATTACTTCAAAATGTATTTAAATTTCTTCCTTTCTAAGTTTTGTGACTTATAAATGTTTTCATGAAAAAGGGATATTTCTCTCAAAGAGTTTTACAAATCATTTTCATCTATGTCAAAATACTTTAATAGATTTAAAACATGTTTTGAAGTTGATTTATTATGATACAAATATTCCATATTGTATTAATGGTTTTGTGCTTTGTTTGACTGTGGATGTATTATTTTATACCATTCATGGTTTATGGGTAAAGTATTGACATTTTGTATGCTAGTTTTATTACAAATGATTATGTTATGTTTAAACCATTTCATATGGGGAATGAATTGAACTTAGTAAGTGACGGGTGGAGCCCGCTATAGCTCCTCGATGCATCAGTAGGTCTCATGAGACAAACCAGTGTCTTAACACAAGGCCTTGACAAAATCTTATTTTTAGTCATGGAAAAAGTCCTTGACTATGTGGTTATGATAGTCTGGCATTATGCATTCCATCATTATGAAACTGGTTAGTGATATTGCATGTGATTATTCGACTAGTAGAATATCCATGTGAATAATTAAATGGAATTACTTCATTTTATCTTTTCCTTATTATGCTGAAGTTCAAGTTTAAAAGGATTTTGTTTTAGTTATAAATTTCCTTAAATGATTATGTTTATTTATGAATGTTTCCGTTGTATTGTTATCCTTACTGATCATCTGAGATCACCCCTTTATATGTATTATTTTTCCTAGGATTACAATAATTGTATTGTGATTGATATGCAGGGTAAAGACAATGGAATAATGGTGTTCAAAAAGGATTATTTATGTTTTTTTGTATGTTATGATGTGTAATGTAGCATTCATGTATGTAATCTATTTTCCCAGACTGCTAAAGCAATGGGTCCTTCGGGACTTGATTCCTTGTAATCATGCTAATGTATTAAAATAATGCACCGACTCTGGGTAACTGGGGTTGGGGCATTACATACGCACTCCTCAAGGCCAGTCAGATCCCACATGAGTGTTATATAGAATCCACTAATACTTATTTTATCATAATTAGTGGATTCCATTATAATCCCATGTCACCATTTCATTAATTTAGAAGCATCAAGAATAAGTAGTACATGGATAGATCAGACCATTATTTGTTTATGGAAAACAAAATGATGTCGGCATTTAAAGGGAATTGATTTAAAATGGGTATTGTATAAAATATATTGATTCAGTCCCTACATCACATTGTATATAGAGGTGTGGAAATATTGACAATAATGATAAACATTCAAGGGAAAGACAATAGTGATAATTAAACCCTCGAGATGAATAATATGATTTAATAATTTGGGGATATTTCATATACCACCATGTTAAGTATATTATTTTATACTCAACATATAATGTTCTTATCAGAATTCCATTACTTCATAAAAAATCACAATATCTTATGCAGTTTATAAATAACTGAAATACCCCATCTATTGAGAGGTAATACATTGTGAAAACATCCCCTCGATTCATAAAAACCACATATGCTTAAAAATGATTCAATAAAAGGGAAGGAATAAAACCAATGGTGGATGACCATATAATGGCTGTAACACCCAATGGTAGGGGGAATGCCCTGAAAACCCATTTAGTATTGTCAAGAGTTATTATGTGATTCCCATAAAACTGATTGAGGCATTAGAATTAATCCGGAATGCCTAGTAACCTTCTATATCCAATTACACTATAAAAAAATATGAAACGTCAGAAACCATTTTCAACAAATCCATAATTTTTATATAAAAATTTCTCTTTAGATGGCATCTATTTCCATTATAATGAAAGATATTACAAAAAAATTACCTACCAGGTTTAAAACATCCACCACAAACGTGGAAATAGAGATTGAGGTTGATGATGTTTGGAATCATCATATCCATTTTAAGAAGGAATATCCACCACTAATGATGATCTTAGACAATTAAATATTGTACCATAAAAATAAACATGGCATATATTGATTAGTTTCTACATGTTTATTGAGGTGAATGGGATTGATATTTCATTTAAAATGAAATATACTGTTTTTTAAATATTGAAATTCCTAGGTCGTACCTCGATATGGCTACATACTGTCAGAGCTTACATGTTAACCACTGAGGTTTAAAAAGGGTAACTAAGATGATGTATCACTCCATTTATATAAAAAGATAACTACAATTTGAAAAATTGATCATATATAAATTAGAACCAGATTTTAAATTCTTTTGATGGATCACCAACAACATCCCTACAATGAAAAATAAATAGTAGATTAGGATTCACACTGATTTTAGAAACCATAGTGAAAAATGATCAAAAAATGATTACCTGTTTCTAAAAATAAAACTCCTAAACATTGAAACAGTTTGAATATAAGACCATCCCATCAGAGATAAGTATTCAGGGATTAATAAAATTATGTTATACCCTGATGATGAGTAACCCATTGCCTTCAAAGCATCCCAATAGTAATGTTTCTATCAGGTTATTCTCTTAGGGTTAAAAAATGTTGTTTCTACATTCCAATATTTCATGTATCATGTCGGTAAACCATTACAAAGAGAAATAGAAGAAATATATTTCAAAAACCTAGTGTTAAGACACCCACAAATAAGTTATATTTTCCTCAAACAATATGCAACATGTTATGGTAGCACAGTTTGAAGACTATTCAAAGTTCACTTTCTGGGGGATATCATAGAAATTACATGCAAATTTGGTATACCACAATGTCATTATGTTTATCCTAGATATTTCTAGTGAAATACATGAAATTTATTCCCCATGTAATCTCCTATAATTGAGGTTGATCCAAGGGAACATTTCTTACATTCAACATTTCGTATCTGAGAAAGCAAGAATATACCTCACCCTTCATCAGGATAATGATTATTAGTGTTTTGTACTTATAGGATGAGGACTTACATGAATCCTATTAAAGTATAAATAAATAATAAATGCACCCAATATTCGTGATTCATTTAGTGGAAGGAATTCCACTCATCGAATTTGTAGTTTACATTGAATGATTGATCAGGAGACTCCTCACATAAAATATTTTTGGGGCAATGAAAATATTATGTATTGCCTCAATCGATTGATTCTATGAAATAATACCTAGTATACCAATTTGGATATGAACAACCTCATGATCTTGTTTGGAATGAAAATTTTGAGATATTACTTAAAGAAACAAAAACTCAACATGGTATCCCATATTGACCAACTCATGTATAGCCTTGGATGCCCTATGATTACTATGATGTTGGTTTGATGGGTAGTTATGTTTAATAACTATGAAATAATGTTCATTTCATAGATGTTAGTGAGTGGTCAATTCCCAGATGATATCCTTGCAGCATATACCACTATTAAAAGTTCAATATTGGACAGTAAACATCCAGAATAATAATTTTTATATTCCCATGGAACTACCCTCAAATGGGTGATTCATTTTAATGGTTCCTCTCAATGTCTTATTGGTAGGAGGATGGAAAACCCAATACTCAATTGGGTTGGTATAGGGATTTTATTTTATCTCTATAAAAAGAATAGAAATTCATAAACATTCACATTATAGAATGGATTCCTGAATAATAGTGATCAATACAAATCCATTAACATTGGAATGGAGAATCCCTACAACTAAAAATTACCTACCTAATAATCAAACGGGAGTTTGAGCTAGTGATAGAACATATCAATGGTAATGATTGAATAAAAAGGTATATGTAACCCCTCTCACTGGTTATGTAAAAGGACTGAGGGAGGATTTCCTTTTTTAATCCACATTGCATCATTTTCCATGGTAATATAATTCTAAGGCCAATGCGCTTGATAATGCAACCACTTTCCTGGTCGAGTGAGATTCGGAGGTGGTGGTCTTCCATATACCACACTAAAGGATGTTATCATTATCCATTGAATATGATATTGAGGAGATCAATTAGGTAACAATTACTCTAGAGATTGATCAAATGATATTCACCCCTAGATGGATGGATCCCAAAAATTTATTATCTTGAAAACAGGAATCACCCAATAGATTGATTGAGATGGGGATTGAATCATCATTGAGTAATGAACATGAACATTCAAGAGAGTCCAGATTAGAAACAATTCATATAAAAATTTAGTATTGATGGGATCCACAATATATTTATAGTAAAATATAGAGATTCTCACTATCATGGAATAATACGATGCATTCCCCTGTGGTACTCATAAAACTGAGACCAAACACACCCATCAAATCAGGTGGCATGGTTATTAATAGCCAACAATGACACATGCCTATATATAATTCCATAGAAATGGTATTTCATACAAAATTAATGAAAAAAGATTTCATAAAAACCTAAAATTTTACTTACAACTAAAAAATTATGATTATTTTTATGGGTAGGTGATGGTTTAGAGCCACATTCCATATCCAAATCTCACATGTTTCAATGCATCCATACTACTACTAACTAATTTCCCCAAAAGGATGAGAAAATAACCCCAAAAGATGTATGGATAAATTATATCATTCACATCATGTATCCTAATATCATCAATAGATTCAATGTCCCTAAATTAATATTGATGGACAATAGACCAATATTATATTCTTTCGAGTTTAAGAAAATTTTCAATCAGTACAAAATCAATTCATAACATTAATCTTTATATAATAATTAATTCGAAAATATGGCCCTTTGATAAGAATATTATAAATATACAATAGAATATGGTTTGAAAAGAAATTAATTCATTTCCAGAGAGGATATTTCATGCAACATGGGTCTACCATACCACCACACACACTTTTACACAAGAGACTTGGTATTCATTTGTGTACATAACAGAGACGAGTTTTCCAATAAAAATACAATTTCTTTCATATTGAATAGCTATCATTAGATATCACTCATTTGAGTAGAAATAAAAAAAATCAGTAATTTTTAGAATGACTTGATGATAAATTGTTGTGTACACTATAAAACTGCATTATTCATCAAAATCAGATAACAGAAGAGATCAATAAATAGGATCACCTCTTCTCATGCATTCTAAGAGAACTAGTAGTGTTCCTCAGAACCACAATGATAACAACAACGAAACTTCCCAAGATGTAACCTAATTGAGACAAACATTACATAATAATAATTGTCAATTAAAATGAATCATACTAAATGTACACAATCTATGATAAACATGCCACACCCCCGCCCATACAATGAAGTGAGTTTTTTCATGAAATACATTGCATAGACTCTTTTAAAAATATATCTACCAAAATGAATTTAGAAAACATAGAGAATATTTCCTTTCCCCAAGATATTAATCTTAACGACTTATATATCCTTATTTCATAACACATAATGTAACACCCCATGATTTCAAAGTATGTTATTTCATAAAAATAATTCAATAACATGCACTACATGCAACACCGAGTTCAAGCGCACCACAACCAATCAAACTTGCCGTTTTGAATATTAATACCCACCTTTTCAATTTTTATACATTTTATCGTTCAAAATGGACTCCATTTTTGGATTTGGAATATCTAAATTAGCTGAGGGAGAACTTTTTATACTTTTCTGATAACATTCATATTTTGATGAATAGTGAAAAATACAAATTTTAATTAAATACAACCTTTGTAATCCAAATTATTAATTTTCATAGATTATGAATTTGAGTGATTTTAAAGTATATTTAGAATATATTTTTACCATTTAATAAAATTTTGGTCATTGGACAAAATTTCTCATTTAAACCGGAAATAAACAATTGTCAATTTTTTTATAGTTATTGTTTCTAAAAAACACATTTTTTGTTTTCACAGTGGAAATTAATTTTAAATTAATTTCTTCCACTTCTGTGTTTTTTATATGAAAAATAGATTCCATATTTTGAGTCAGGATTCCCATATTCTGTAAATAGGTAACTCTTATTTTTAGACATTTTGAATAATTACTTCGGTAAATATTTCATTTACCATGGTTAAAGGGTAAATCCGGTAAATAAGGGTAAACCAATTATATTACTATAAAATATAATTACCATAAAACGTTTCATAACCCTATTTTTTGATACCTGTCCAACCATGGTCATATTTGAGTTGATTTGGGGACCCCAAGGAGCCACTTCTAAGTGATAATGACACTTTATGTTAATTAAGTTAATGTAAACACAAAAATGACATATGCATATATTTAAAAAACCCTTTTATATAGGGTTATATATCTTATATTTTCTACTATAAATATTTATTAGAAAGATTAAGATATTTCCTACATAATAGTATTTATTTATTATTTTTATACATTAAATAATTAAATTTATTTATGACATAATAATGATGCAGTATTTTCATTATTAATGAAAGAATCAAATAATTTGTATTATAAATGTTAAAATAAATATAATTTGAAAGTTTTTATTCCATAAACGAATTTTATTGGTTAATATGACATGTTAGGATTTCTTAATTGAATTTGGTTAGAATTAATAATGTTCTTATGACTTTAAAAAAAATTAATTAGTGAATAGTGTCAAAGTTGACCTAAATGAGTTTTTAAAACAAATATTATATTATTAATTGATATTCTATTCTTAAAAATATATGGTTCGGCAAAAAGACATATATAATTATAGAAGTAACATTAATGGACCACATGGGGTCTCTTAAAAGTTTATAGTATGTTTATTAACCATATAATATAAAAATACAAATAGACATGGTAAATGTCAAACTAATTAACTAAGAGTTAAAACTGAATGATATGGTTAATAAAGTGATCCAAACCTGTCTAAAACATGTTGGTTGAGTTTATTTCGAGCCATACCCAATATAGACTATATGTAAATTAATTTTGAGCCATTATAAACCGATTATGAAATTTTTATAAAATAATATTTTATATTTTACCAAAGGTTCCCCTCACCCATCTTATAAAAGGACACCCCCCTTCACTCTATTTAACACCTTCTAAGTCATTTGGATTGGACATACCCTACCCAAATACAATCTAAAAAATCCTAACGTAATACTATATGCCTTATATTGATCAGAAAGCCAACCTATGGATCCCTTTTGATAAAATCAGAAGGAAGAACCCGAAAAATATGTAATGATTTTACCACCGTCTTTCAAGTACCATTCTTCTTCCACTTCCTTTTTCTATGTTGATTCCATTATAAAATTATAACAGTATTATCTTATATATACTGTGATGTTATTATAGTTATGGTACATCCATGTTCATTATTCTATTCACCCTTTGATTGACATGTCACCATATGTGCGTATGTACGGCTTATCGTCTCCACGTCATGGTGTAATTGTTATTCAATACATTATTATTTGGATGTGTATAATAATGATCTGTATTTGATGTAACTAACAAATATAACATGATAATGATTATTTATATATGTTATAACCTCCAATTATATATTATTTTAATATCAAAAAAATGTTATTTTCGCTCGTGTGTATGTACGGATTACCGTCTCCACGACGTGATGAGATTCATTTCCAATTTCACCATTCATCGACTATTATAAAAATATATATATTACTAATAAGTATATAATATATGACATAATAATGATACTAGATATATATACATATATATATATGTACATACATATATCTTATTCACTTAGTTCTGTTCAATACGAGATTAAAACGAAAACAACGTTTATGCGTACGTACGGACTACCGTCTCCATAAGCGGTTTTTTTAATTTCTTATATATGCCTATTATACATATTTCTATTCTAAATATATATGATATATAGATCATGTTTCATATTCTATAAGTACTTAAATATTTATCTAAGTGATACAATCAAGAGTAACAGGTTAAAATATGTACGATAAAGAAAGCGAATATTACCCGAAATGTTAATTTAACAAGGATATTATTATTAAATTGGTAGTATAAAGTAATAAATGATTCATGTATGATATCCTAAATATTAATATGGTTATGGTATACTTTAATAACATACTACGATCTTCATACAGGAGGTTAAATGTACCATCGACTAAAGGAAAGTGCAAGGTAAGGGGTTCTTATCTCACTCCTTATTCCCATGAGATTCATGCTATATTTCCAGTATTACATCATGTTTAGTGTATGTACTGCCCATAATTTTATTCTTTGTGTAATAAAAATTAATTTATTTTTATTTACATATTCATTTTATGATACCTCTTTCATGGGGTGTATGTTTCATAAGTTACCAAATTGGTAATGTTTAATTTCACAATCTCTTTATTATCCAAGGTTGTTTTTATATAAGTATATAGTGGGACATATTTATTATCAATTTTCATTTTTCGTAAAAGTGTTTTCAAAGAGATTATTTTTAAGGGACCTTTTAATAAAACTTCATTTTAAATGTTTTAAATATTTATTCTTCTAAATAATTCTCATAAATGTTCATGTTTTCAAAATGGTTTTTATGGATTTATTTATATGGACATGAATGTTTTAAAAATGTTAATTCCTTTCAAAAGTTTCAAAGTCGTATGGGACACTTTGATTCAAAAATGTCTTTAAATGTATTCCTTCTAAATTGTGTATCTTTTAAATTTATTCATGAAAAAGAGATATTTCTCTCAAAGAGTTTTACAAAACATTTTCATCTATGTCAACATCCATTGATGGATTTTGAGCATATTTGATGTCAATTTATTATGATACAAAACATCGATATTTTATTGAGTGTTTTGTGACATTTTTGACTATGTATGTGTTTTTTTACACCATTCATGGTTTATGGATAATGTGTTGACATTTCGTATGATAGTTTTAAAATGAATGTTTATGTAATGTTTAAGGCTTTTCATATGAGGAATGCATTGGACATAGTAAGTGACGTGTGGAGGCCACTATAGCTCTTCGATGCATCAGTAGGTCTCAAGGGACCAAATAATGTATTGGCACAAGGCCTTGTCAAAATCTTATTTTTAGTCTTGGGACAAGGCCTAGACTATATGGTTAGGATAGTCTGGAATTATGCATTCCATCATTATGAAAGTGGTTATTGATATTTCATGTGATTATTTGACTAGTAGAATATCCATGTGAATAAGAAAATGGAATTATTTTTGTAAAGACCGGTAAATATCATGGAATTTCCTTTTCTAGAATTATTTGGAATTTTATGAGTACAATGTTTTTGACATCATCGGATTCCGAGGCCCGGTGTGCCTGTAATTATTTTTTGAAGTTTAGCTCAGGTATGATCAGTGAACGAACGAACGGGTTTTTATATCTTCTAAAGCGGTTATCGAAATTGAAATTCGAGGGCACCGATGAACTTGCAGTGCCGTTATTTTCTTAAGGGGACCTTTACCGTTGTTTTTTATGCGGGCTGAAAGTTAATTTTTGGGGTTTAATCTTAAACTAAATAAAATTGTGTGGTACACAATTTTATTTGGGATTTGGTAAATATCCTCCCCAGTGTGGATATTTGTGAGGTGGGGCCCACACAGGCCCCAACCTTCAACTCCCCATTAATTCCCTGTTGTTTCCTTTGGCAATTTCTCATTAATAGTGGAGCCGTCCAACCTCCATATTCCCATTAAATGTGGAAAATCTTTTGATTAATGCCAGCGTTAATTTAATAGCACCGCTATTGAATTAATATGAATTGCATGGAAATTATATTAATTGGTGATCCACCTTATTCATTTTTTATTGGGGAAACACATTTGAGAAGGGTATCTAGAGAATTAATCAGAGGATATCCTTTACTGATGAAGGACACCATTCTTTGATGAAGAACACCCTCGACGAAGAACGCAAAGAACTTCTTCCTATGGCACACCTCGACGTCAAGGAGCCTACGTCGCCAATGACAAACACCCATCCTCCATCGTTGATGGAACGACACCGTTCATCTGTGAGGCCCATCTACCATGACAATCATCTTCTACGAATCGATGACGTATGACAACAAATTTGAGGTAGGGGAAATATTGGTATATTTCATATATATGTTTTACAATCGAACATGGCGTTGGTTGTTGGGTGATGTTTTGAACCACTAATATGGAGGGTACGGACTAACGAACAAGTCTGAACCCATCACCGATTTGATCTTGATGCGTGGTATGTTTGGAGATGAAATAACGGGACCAAAACGGCGATATAGAGCCTTCATAGTGAAATTCAGGTCATGAGACGACCACAGGTGCAGACAGAAGCGAAAACGGACCACCGGATTGACTCCGGTGGCCTGCGGAAGTCCACGACAGTGCCCCAACGCGCAGACGACAACAACCCACTGCGGCACCGAACGCGACAGCGAGAAGGGTGATCCTGCAACCGCGCATGATCCGGGAGGTCCATCGGCGCCAGCCTAGCACCGCATCCGCGGAATAGGGGGGGCCGCGCCTCTTGCTCGGCGCTGGAAGAGACATCGCACCCCCCATAGACAGGCCGGGAAGGGTCACACAGACCGGGGCATACCCATTCAATCCGGGATACACCCAACCAAGCCGGACCCAGATGCGGGTCAGGTCGACCCAGTTTGGGCCGACCCAGGTTGTGTGGGCTGGGTCGGACTGGGCCCAGACCCCCACTTTGGACCGGTTTTCGGTCTTTTGCCCATAACATGAGCTAAGAACCTCCGATTGACGCACTGTCTATTGTGTAGGAATCCATGGATAGAGACGGTCATTTCATTATAGTACACTCGAGGTTTTGGCAAGTTTGGGATCATCCGGGTTGGTTCGAACCTGAAACCAACTGGGCCCTTGGAGCAGAAACGCTTATAACTTAATGACTAGATGTCTGATTGACGTACCATCAACTACATAGAATCCATTTTGATGGGATGGTTATTTTTTCTTACTCCACGTGATGTTTGGACATAGCTGGAGTATGGTCGGTTTGGTTTTAGCTTAAAAACCAATCGGGCCTCTCGAACAGAAAATCCAATAACTCTCAGACCGGGTGTCCGATTGATGCATTGTCTGTCGCGTTGGGTTTCTTTTGTTGAGACAGAACGTCGGAATACATAAATTGTGGACTTCATGATAGTTGATGTATCGACCCCTTGGCTTGAGGAGCAGACCCTCCTGGAATCGAGCGTGCTGTGTGCAGGAACCCTAGAGCTCGCTGTGACTGCAGCGACTACCCTACTGGGATCCTTCGTGGGTCTGACGATGACGTCCACCATACTTGGATCCTCAATGGGTTCGACGACAACGATATTTGTACTGTGATCCTCCGTGGGTTCGACAACGATGACTACCGTACTGGGATCCACTGTGGGTTCGATGACGATAGCTACTATTCTTGTATCCTGTGTGGGTCTGGTAGTATTGACCTCAGTACTTATATCCTTTGTGGGTCTGGCAGAGTAGCTTGTCTTGTATCCTGCGTGGGTCCGACAGCTTAGCTGGACATGTATCCTGTGTGCGTCCAACATCTTAGATGAATTAGTTAATAGGTCTGATCATCTCTATCGCTATACGAAAGGTGTATACTTGTGTGAGCTAAGTCTTGAATTCCAGTCGTTATCATCGATGTGATTGAATTCTTTCTTGTGTGGACTGGGTTGTACTTGGGCTCGAGAGCTGGTGCCGAACTGTGATTGATAACATTGGTATATTCATGGGAATATACCGAAGTAGAGTTGGCTGATACTTCTTGAATGAATATATCCTTTGTGGTTTATCCTTTGTGGACTCTGGGAGACCATCAGGGGTCTTGGGGTCCCTACTGAGTATCGTATACGCACCCCTGCACGGGATATGCCCGCACTACATTTTGTTGGATGTAGATGATGGACAGAATAGATCGTGGAGGATTTGTGGAGCTGGACAGTACCCAGAGGTGGACCACCTAGTATGGTGTGCACAGAGCGGACGGACGACCCCGAGGTGCCAAGGATACCATAAGTACACACCCTTCAGGTGGGATTCCCAGAGGACGTCTCAGTTTTGTTGCTTTACTTTACTTCTATTGTACTTTCCTTTCAGTTTTACTATACTTTTAGTTGGGTTTGTGTACTGGCACATTTACTTTCCATCACTTACTTTCTACTCGGTTTTACTAAATGCTTACTTCACTCGCATAATCTATTGTGTGTGTTTACTTTTATAAAGGCAATTCGTTTTCCTTTTTTTTGGACTTACACCTTTCTTACTAGTCGTCATCCCTTGGCCTATGTATGGTCGGCTTGGGGTAGTCATGGTACGGGCCCGGAGGATGGGTCGTGCAAAATTTGTATCAGAGGAGTTGGTTCTACCACAGAAATTAGGACTCTGAACTTTCCCTTCTGTGAAGAAATAGTGTTAAGAGTATTGAGTGTGTTTTTCTGTCCAGGTTGTCCAGTGTTGGTGCGGTGGCCAACGTATCTATACACCAGGTCCCTGACCTCTGATTTCCAACTCAGTCCACGAAAACACAGATTGTGTGTGTGTTTCCATCAAAATCTTTCGTTGTGATTACATTGTGTCAGCTCAATAGGTATATTGTTTGACCGTGGCACACCTGTTACTTTTCAGGATGGCCCCACAAAGGCATCCAGCTAGGGTTCCTAGTTACGTGCGAAATGGAATCCCACCGAGCGATGAGGCCTTGGTACAAGGCCCCATTACAGTAGAGGAACCTGCGGTACCACTACCCGCTGAGCCACCGATGCTACCAGCCCTAGCGGCATGGAGTGCACGCTGCTTGATCGCATTGCATGACTTTCAGAGACAGAGGCTTCCCAGGTTCCACTGAGAGACGGACCCTCAAGAAGCTGAGGATTGGTTGGAGACTATTGTCAGAGTCTTCAGATTGGTAGGGACACGAGCCGAACATATGGTGATCCTTGTTGCGAGTCTACTTCACGCAGTAGTAGGTAGATGGTGGAGCCTGATGCTCTAGGTGCACAGCAAGGCATCTCGGATTTGGACAGACTTCGAGAGTCTCTTCTACTCGGAGTTTATCCCAGCAACCCTTTTGTGCGGTGGGCATTCAGGAGTTACTTCATCTGGAGTAGGGAAGCATGATAGTAGCTCAGTACTCGGAGAGGTTTACTAACCTCTCATGCTACTCCACGGATATGGTATGGGACCCATTCTTCAAGGATATGACCCTTGAGTAGGGACTGAGGAACGAGATCAGGGCTTCGACAATTACCCTCAACATCCCGACATAGGAAGGAGTGCTGGAGTGAGCCCTTTTTGTGGATATCTTTCTCGTCGAGCAGCCACCCGCAGTGAGACCCACCGCAGGATGGCATAGAGTAGAGTCTTCTACAACAGGAAGTCGACATATGACACAGGGGTCCAAGAGGACCTAGTCGTCAGGTGGGAGACATCAGTATATAGGTTCAGTTGTGCAGGGAACACGACACAGAGCCATCCTTATGAAGAGTAGACAGTTCTATGCATGTAGTGGGAAAGGCCTCATGGCTCGTGACTGCCCGACCCGACATGCAGACGAGCAGTAGACTGTGGAGGGACCCCTCAGATAGGGGCAGAGCTTCGACTGTGGGGGTCCGCTGGGAGCAGGCGGATGAGGCAGAGGAGCTGGCCGAGTAGCAGGTGGTGGATGACGTTTCAGGGCTCTACCACCACCACCACCCCCACGAGGTCCACCCCGACCAAAAGGAGATAGTGGGAAGAGTCAGGCTTAGCTCTAGGTACCAGAGGCTGACGACCACAGCACACCTGAGATGATTAGAGGTACTATCTGTGTCTACTCCACCCATGCTGTAATTCTTATAGACACAAGTTAGAGTCATTATTTTATTGTTGTCGCCCTTGTTTGGAGCTTAAAGATTCCGACGGAGCCTTTGGATTGATCCTTACGGCTAGAGACTCCTATGGGAGAAGACTCGACGATTATGTACTGGTTCCTGTAGTGTGAGCTTACTCTAGGAGGTGAGAGCATTGACTGGGATCTTCTTGTAGCAGCATCGGGGCCTTACGACATCATCTTGGGTATGGACTGGTTATCTACTATCTATGCTCAGATCGACTGTATTAGGTGCAAAGTGTGGTGTGTCCTCATGGATGGGACTAGGTTCACCTTCACCGGCGAGAAGGGAACCTTCATAGCACAGGATGGACTTATGAAGTTGAGAGGGCAGCCGATCACACATCATTTGGATAGTTTCATCCTCGGAGTAGTTGACATGCGGAGTCTGAGTTTTCCTATTGTGGTGGATCAGAATGCGGATTTTTTCCATGATGACATTCCAGGACTACTGCATCATAGGGAGGTATATTTCTATATAGACCTTTACCCCATGACATATCCGATATCTAATCCAGCATATCTGATGGCTCCCACCGAGCTTCATGAGCTGCGGGTATAGTTGAAGGACTTACCGGGAAAAGGATTCATCGGACCCAGTGTTTCACCCTGGTCTTCTCCGATTCTGTTCATCAAGAAGGCCTATGGGAGCTTGTGACTGTGTTTTGACTACTATTTCCTAATCTAGGTGACCATGAGGAACAAGTACCCCCTTCCAGGGATTGATGATCACTTCAATCAGCTCAAGGGAGCACGGTGGTTCTCGAAGATAGATATCAGGTCAGGCTATCACCAGCTCAGAGTTTCATACGAGGATGTTCAGAAGATAGCCTTCAAGTGTTCGTATGGACACTATGAGTTCCTGGTTATGCCCTTCGGTGTGACCAATTCTCCATTAGTGTTCATGAGTCTCATGAACATGATCTTCCAGCCTTACCTTGATCGGTTTGTCATATTCTTCATTGACAACCTCTTGATTTACTCGACTACTAAGGAGGAGCATGCCTACCACTTGTGGGTTGTACTGGATAGAATCTGAGATCACCAGATTTATGGTAAGCTCTTGAAGTGCCGGTTCGGGATTCGATAGGTTCACTTCATCAGGCACGTCATCTTGAAGGCGGTAGTTGAAGTGGATCCTGCGAAGATCGAGGCAGCACTTGATTGGGATCCACCCAGGAGCAGGACTGAGGTGAGGAATTTCCTAGATCTGGCTGGGTACTATCAGATATATTTTCCGAACTTCTCCAGAGTTGAAGCAATTCTTACAGCCTTGATGAATAAGTGGAAACCATTCGTGTGGTCAGACAGATGTCAGTAGAGATTTTAGGATCAGAGGTGGAGATTGACCATTGCGCCCATATTGAGACTACCGGAGGAGGGAGTAGGGTACGTAATAAACTGCGATGCATCAGGGACCGGACTCGAGTGTGTCCAGATGCAGGAGTGAGAAGTGATCACTTAGGGTTCACGGAAGATGAGGAAACACGAGAAGAACTATGCTACCCATAACCTGGAGTTAGAAGTAGTGGTCTTCTCCCTAAAGATGTGGCGGCATTATCTGATGGGCGAGCACTTTACAGTCCACTCTGACCACCAGAGTCTCAGGTACATTTTCTCGTAGAAAGACCTAAACCTAAGACATCGACAATGGCTCAAGTTCCTCCAAGACTTTGAATTTGACATAGTCAATACTCCTGGTAAGGGGAATGTTGTGGATGATTCTCTCAGCAGCAGATCGGGAATTTAGCTACTTGGAGAGGTGATAGAGAAATTAGCCACTTTACAGATATCCTGCATGGTTAGAGATGGGGTAGCATTTCTAAAGTCCCTCAAAATCACCCCTCCACTACTTTAGTGGGTCAGAGAGGCACAGTGTGGGGATGTTGACTGTGAGGCATGACGTGCTTAGATATCTTTAGGGATGGAACCTGATGGATTTTTTGATGGTGGGGATCGTGTCATCATCTTCAGGGGACGTACCATGGTACAAGTTGCACTATAGGAGGAGGTGCTGAGGGAGTTCCACACTTCCCCTCTAACGGTACATCCAGGAGTAGCGATGATGTATCAGGACATTAGAAAATAGCAGTGGTGGCCGGGTATGAAGAATGTTGTAGTAGATTTCGTTTCATGATGCCTCACTTGTCAGCAATTGAAGGTAGATCACTAGGTACTATGAAGGCTTGATACATCAATTATATGTCCCAGAGTAGAAGTGGGATGTGATATCCATAGATTTCAGGATGAGGCTTCCACGTACTTCCAGAGGGAACGACTCCATCTGGGTAATTGTATACCAACTCACCATGTCGTCCCACTTCCTACCGATCAGAGAGCAGGGATTGGTAGAGAGCTTGGGATGCCTATACATTTAGAAGATCATACGGCTTCATGGTCTACCATTGTCTATCGTCTCTGATCGAGACACTCGTTTTACATCCTGGCTTTGGAAGGGGTTGCAGGAGGAATTTGGGACGCAGCTACGCCTAAGCACTGACGTTCATCCTCAAACGGATGTCCAGATGGAGAGGACCATCCAGACTCTCGAGGAAATGCTCTGTTCATGTGTCATTGGCTTTTGTGGCATCAGTTAGGATCATTTTACCTTGGTGGAGTTTGCGTACAACAAAAGCTACCATTGCACCATCGGGAAGGCACCATACGTGGAACTACACGTCCAACCAAGCATATCACCTCTGTGCTGGACTGACCCCAGGGAGTCAGCACTTGTAGGACCAGAGATGGTTCAGACTTCAATGGAGAAGGTGCAGATCATCTAAAAGCAGATGAGGATTGTACATAGCAGACAGAATTCCTATGTTGATAAAAGACGGAGACCACTGGAGTTTGAGGATGTTGACCACGTTTTCATACATGTCTCATCTCGATGAGGTCTACATAGATTTTTCCAAGGCGGCAAGTTATCTCCATGCTTCATCAGTCCTTTCATGGTTCTCAACAAAGTATGTGAGGTGGCTTACTGCATGGCCCTTCCACCTCAATTGCACCGGGTGCAGGATGTGTTCTACATATCTCATCTGAGGAGATACATGCATGACCCGACCCACATTATTGATCATGGGGAGATGGACATTGATGATGGGGTGACATTTTCAGTGGTTCCAGGGGAGATCGAGGATCAAAAAAAGTGGGTACTTCATGGGTGGCCGATTCCACTAGTGTGTGTTCACTAGCAGCATCAGAACCTTCAGGAGAGCACATGGGAGCGGGAGGCTCAGATGTGTGCACAGTACCCTCATTTATTTCCCCATTTTATAATATAACATTATGGGGACGTAAAGCCCTGAGATGAGAGTAATGTAAAGACCCTAAAATTACAAGGAATTTTTTCTCGTGAATTATTTGAAATTTTATGAGTACGCAGTTTTTGATGGCACCTGATTCCAAGGCCCGATGTGCCCGAAATAATTTTATGAAGTTTATCATGGGTGCGTTCAGTGAACGAACGAGCAGGTTCTTCTATCTTTTGAAGTGGTGCTCAGAATTGAAATCTGAGGGCACCGATGATCTCGCAGCGCCTATATTTTCTTAAGGGGACCTTTAACGCAGTTGGGTTTTATGTGGGTTGAAAGTTAATTTTTGGGGTTTAATATTAAACTAAATAAAATTGTGTGGAACATGATTTTATTTGGGAGTTGGTAAATTTCCTACCAAGTGTGGATATTTGTGAGGTGGGTACCACATTAGCCTAAACCTCCAACTCCCCATTAATTACCTACTGTTTCATTTGAAAATTCCTCATTAATAGTGGAGCCTTCCCACCTCCCTCTTCCCATTAAATGTAGAAAATCATTTAATTAATGTCTGCATTAATTTAATGGAATTTCTATTATGTTAATATGAATTTCATGGAAATTATATTTATTAGTGTGCCACCTTATTCATTTTGGGTTGGTGAAACATGTTTGGGAAGGGTCTCTAGAGAATTAAGAAGAGGAGATCAGTCATTGATGAAGAACACCGTTCATTGATGAAGAACACCCCTGGTGAAGAACGCAAAGAACTTCTTCCTCGGACGCACCTCGACTTCATGGAGCCTATGTCACCTACGACAACGACCCTTCCACCATCATTGATGGAACACCACCATTTTTCTGTGACGCCCATCTACCGCGATGCTCGTCTTCCGCGGATCGAGGACGTACGACAAAAAGTTTGTGGTAGGAATTTTTTTTTATATTTCATACACTTTTTTTGCACTCAAACATGGCGTTATTTGTTGGGTGATGTTTTGAACCCCTAACATGGTGGGTACGGACTAGAGAACAAATCTAGACCCTTTTACAATTTGTTCTTGATGGGTGGTATGTTTGGCGATGACAAAACGGGACCGCACTGGCAATCTGGTGCCTTCATAGTGAAGATCGGGTCCCGAGATGACCGCAGGTGCAGAAGAAGAAAAAACGGACATGCAGTTTGACTTCAGCAGCTTGCGGAAGTCCACAGTGGTGCAGGTCGTTGCACGATGCCGCTGGCGACCAGAGGCCGCGGCCGACACCCGTCGGCCGCATGGAAGCAGTGACGACCCAGCGCGCCGCGAGCAGTAACCCGCCACGGCACCGACCACATCAGAGAAAAGGGGGATCCCATGGCCGAGCGGGATCCGGGAGGTCCAGCGGCGGCAGGCTGGCGTAGCGTCCACGGAACAGGGGGGGATGCGCCCCCCGCTCGGTGTTGGCCGATCCAGTGCACCCCCCCACCCCCCGGCCGTGCCAGGGCGTGTCACGCGGACCGGGCTGCACCCACCTAGGGCAGGCCGCTCCCAGCCAGGCCGGACCCAGACCTGGGTCGAGTCGACATGCTTTGGGCTGACCCATGGGGGGTTGGGCTGGGTCGGACCGGGCCTAGACCCCCAACTTCTGACCGGTTTTCGGTCTTTTTCCCATAACTTGAGCTTTGGACCTCCGATTGACACACCGTTAGTTGCGTAGGAATCCTTGGATCGATTCGGTCATTTATGTATATTACACGCGAGGTTTCAGCAATTTCTTGATATGGCCGGGTTGGTTCGAACCCGAAACCAATCGGTCCGTTGGAGCAGAAACGCTTATAAATTAAGGACCAGATGTTCGATTGACGTATCATCAACTACATTGAATCTCTTTTGATGGGATGGTTCTTTTGTATTACTCCACTTGAGGTTTATATGTATTTGGAGTATCAACCGGGCCCCTGGAACAAAAAATCCAATAACTCTCAGACCGAGCGTCCGATTGACACATCGTCTATCATGAATGGTTTCTTTTGTCGAGACAGAACTTCAGGATACATCAACTCTAGACTTCGTGAAAGTTGATGTATCGAACCCTTTGCTCGAGAAGAAGACACTCCAGTAATCGAGTGAGCTGTGTGTAGGAACCCTAGAGCTGGTTGCGACTGCATCGACTACCGTACTGGGATCCTCCATGGGTTTGACAATGACGTCTACCGTACTAGGATCCTATGTGGGTTCGACAACGATGAAATTTGTACTGGGATCCTACAAGGGTTTTGCATTGACAACTACCATACTGAGATCCTATGTGGCTTCAACGACGATGGATACTATTCTTGTATCTTGTGTGGGTTCGACAGTATTGATCTCTATACTTGAATCCTGTGTGGGTCCGGCAGAGTAGCCGGTCTTGTAACCTGGGTGGGTCCAACAGCTTAGCTAGAATTGTATCCTATGTGGTTCTGACACCTTAGATGAATCAGTGTCTACATCTGATCATCTCTATCTCTATGCGAAAGGTGTATACCTGTGTGAGATGAGTCTTGAATTGCAATCATTATCATCGATGTGATTGACTTCTTTCCTATTTGGACTCGGTTGTACTTGGGCTCGGGAGCTAGAAACAAACTATGATTGATAACATAGGAATATGTATGGGCATATACCTATGTTGAGTTCGTTGATACTTCGTGATTGTATCTTTCCTTTGTGGTTTATCCTTTTTGGATTCTGGGAGACCGTAGGGGGTCTTGGTGTCCCTACTGAGTATTATACACTCACCCATGTATAGGCTATGCCTGTATTACGTTGTGTTGGATGCTGAAGATAGACAAAACTGATCGTGGCAGAGTTGTATAGAGCTGTATGGTACTCGGAGGTGGACCACCTAGTGAGGCATGCACGGAGCGGACGGACGGACCTGAGGTGCCGAGGAGACCATTAGTACCCACCATTCAAGTGGGATTCCCAGAGGACGACTTGGTGTTGCTGCTTTACTTTACTGTTTTTGTACATTCCTTTCAGTTATACTGTACATTCATTTGGGATTGTATATTGGCCCATTTACTTTCCAGTACTTACTTTGTACTTAGTTTTACGTAGTGCTTACTTCACTTGCATACTCTGTTGCGTTCTTTTACTTTTATAAAGTAAATTCTATCCCCTTTTTCCAGGATTCACACCTTTGGTGATAGTCGCTAGCCATAAGCCTATGGAAGGCGGGCTTGGGGTAGTCACGACACGGGCCCTAAGGATAGGTCGTGACAATTTTATTTTATTTTTTCCATATTATGCTGATGTTCAAGTTTAAAAGGAATTTGTTTTAGTTTTACATTGCCTTAAATGATTATGCTTATTTATGAAAGTTTCCTCTATATTTCATACCCTTACTCAGCGTTTGAGCTCACCCCTTACTATGTTATATTTTTCCCAGGATTCCAAGAAGTGTATTATGATTGATATGCATGGTTAAGATAAAGGGAATAATGGAATTCTGAAAAAACTATTCACTCTCAGTTTTATGTTTGAAATTGTAATGTAATGTTAATTTATGTAATTTATTTCCAATACTTCTAAACTGATTGGCCCATTTGGACATAATTCATTGTAATCATGCCAATGTATTAAAATAATTCACTGACTCTCGGAAACTGGGGTCATGGCTTTACAGATGGTATCAGAGGATGTTTAACAATAACCTTGTAAATTGATTTAGATAAAATCTTATTAGAGCTCATAGTCCTATGATAGAATTTTAGGATTATTATATAATAACATTATAGGATTTTGGAAATGTAGATATTTTGAGAGATTTCAGAGAAATACATCCCTGTCTGGATATGAGCAGGTAGAGGCATCTCTGGCACAGATGTACCGATGTGTAACGCCCTGACCCCAGCTACCCAGAGTCGGTGCATTACTTCATAACGTTGGCATTATCACAAAAGATCAAATATTGAAAGACCGATTAGTTTAGTAGCCTTGGAAACACTAGATGCATTCATAAATGTTACATTACATCATAAAATGAAAAACTACAATAACAAAGTCTCCATAGACCACACTCATATCTTATTCTGACAATCCATGCAGGTCATTCAAAAAATACTTCTTCACATCCTGGAAAATATTAAAACATTGAAAGGGGTGAGCTCAGATGCTCAGTACGGATAACAATATTGCGGAAGCTTTCGTAAATAAACATTAACATTTAAGTCAATGTATAACTAAAAAAAGTCTTTTTAAACTTGAACTTCAGCATAATATGGAAAAAGAAAAATGAAATAATTCCATATACTTATTCACATGGATATTCTTCTAGTCGAATAATCACATGCAATATCAATAAACACTACCATAATGATGGAATGCATAATGACAAACTGTCATAACCACGTAGCCAAGGCCTCATGCCAAGACACTAGTTTATCTCATGAGACCTGCCCATGCATCGAGGAGCTATAGCCGGCTCCACCTGTCTCTTATTAAGTCCAATGCATTCCTCATATGAATAAGTTTAAACATATAATATACCATAACATAATCGTATAACATAATACAAGCACAAAGGAAACATAACATTTCCACATTTAAATCACAAGATATAAATACAACAAATTGATATAATAAAAACACTTTCAAAACCATTTTCAATACAAAAATAAATGAAAGGTAAAACATGGTATTTATTTTTCTTTTAAAAAAGGTATGGCTTGTAGAGGAAGCCGAAACTCAAATAATGGTCACGGCGGCAGAGAAGACTTTGTCGCCATATATGTACGACAAAAAAATTCCCTTCTGTCATTTAGTAAATGCTTCGTATAAAATGATTCCTTTTGAATAAACGTAAAAGTCAAAGGGGTTTATAAACCGTATAAAAGAAAGTTGTGTATAAAACCAAATATGTCTTAATGAAAGAAGATTGAGACGAAGTCCTTACAAAGATCATTTTTAAAATAAAATAGATCTATTATGTGTATTTACTATAAGTACACATATAGAAAGTAAAAATACAAGATATGACATAATAATATCATGACATAATATGAATGTAGGAGATTAACCCAAAGAATGGAAATTAGGTTAAGAAATTCCCTTACCTTGCGTCCTGTCTTGACTCGACCGTTCTTTAGACTCCTGAATAATAAACAAGAGTTAATTTATAATTGCATAAGAACCTTTTTCAAGTTTTTTATTCCTTTTATATCACTTATTACCATGTTATGAACATTATGTATTTATTTAAATTAATAACGGTCGTTTTGTAGATCTTTGATACTTGAGTCAAAAATAAACTTCTTATAATTACAAGTTGTTCATGTGGTGAAATATCCATTATATCCAGAATTATATTCATGATATATATATATCATATATCTCATATATATCCAGTATATACATGCATTTATAATATTCCATAACGTTTAGAGGTGAGAAATGAAATGCACCGTTCATGGAGACGGTAAGTCGTACGTACGCATGAATGCTACTTTCATTTCTATTTTGTATTAAATGAAATAATAATGATATAAACTTATATTGTAATTACAGTATAATATCATATATAATATCATTTACTCCATCCTTTATACATCCCACATATGGCATTAACGATTCAAATCACTTTGAGGGGGCAGTAGTCCCCACTTCCTGAAATGAAATTATCGCGTTTACCCATAATGGAAATCATAAAGTATGCCACAAATGAAAAATACATAACCTTAAGTAAAACATAAACATATTATATATCATATATAAATATAGTGACATCTTAATGGCCACCTTTGAAGGTGTTATATGAGTGTTGAACAATCATCGTTTCGTGAGGTAAAAATTCCCCATCCACAGAAATAGTATGTTCTTTAACCATTAGATATAGGTGTGTGTAAGTGAAGCTCGAATAATTCTTATAACAACATCCTAGTATATTTAGGATACTATTGTTGATACAAAATAAATGAATAAAAAAAGTTTAGGGGGTTGGATAAGCAAAATAAAACAAAATAACATAAGAGAAGAAATTACCTTAAAATTGGGTAACTATTTTGATTTGAGCCAAAGGCTTCCTTGGGAATAAATCTTCCCAAATTTAGGCTTCTAAGAGTAAGGGAGGGAAGTTGGGAGAGTATTTGGGCAGAGGTTGGCCGAGCCAAAAGGCTTTGAAAGTGTGAGTAAGGTGGTAGTGGTGGGGGCCTTTTATAAGTGGAGAGGAGGGGAACTCTTGGAATGTAATGAAATGTTACTTTATTATACAATGATTTTTGGATAATAAAAGTCCCCCAATTCTATAATTGGAGGATAAGGTGATAAGAGTTATAAATCTACCCATCCAATAGGCTTTGGACAGGTGTAAGGCTTGGATTTTACATTATCTTATCAATTTATTTAAATCGTTAATTAATAAGGTAATCGCTGCATCATCATGGTGTCATAAATAATTTAATTTATTTAATATCTAAAAATTATAAAACAATTATCATGATGTAGGAAATATTTTTATCTTTCCAATGAATATTTATAGTCAAAAATATGACTTGTATAACCCCATTTAAAAATTGTTTTAGTAAAACAACTCTTGTTTGTGACCTTTTTATTTTAATATTAAATAAAAAGTTATTTATGTCCTTTTCCTACCAAAGTGGCTCCATGGGGTCCCCAAGTTTACCCATGGATTTTCTTGGTCGTCCGTGACACATCCAATAATGGTTGGACAAGTGTAAAGGTCATTCCATATTTTTATAATACTATTTTTACCATAAATTTCACTAATTACCTTTAAGCGTGATTAATTAAACTTAAAAGTTTCTTTTCACCAAAAAATTATTTTAATCCCATTGAACCAAATTTTACTTCTTAATGACAACCATGTATTTCGGATTTTTTAAAATCAAATCACATAAGTGGTAATGTTTCATTTAAATGAAAAATCAGTTTTTTAACTACCACTTAGTCATTTCACTATTCATAAAAAATTGATGTTTTTCAGAACAATGCCAAAATTTCACCCTAAGCTATAATTGATATTCAAAATCAAAAAATGATTTCTATTTTACAAAATTCAAAAAATATAAGTTGCATTAATTAATTTTATAATTAATTCGCACTTTCACAATATATAGTGTGTTTTTAGGAAACGATATATATCAAAAGATTGACAATTGTTTATGTCCAATTTCAAAGTGAAATTGATTATAATGAACACCATTGGATAAAATGGTAAAAATATATTCTAATTATAATTTCAAACCACTCAATAGTATAATTTATCACTATAAATTATTTTTATTAAAAAATTTGTTTGTATGTATTTTTCAATATTCATAGATAATTGGAAGTTCTCAGAAAATTACAAAAAATTCAACTTAGGATAATTACGATATTCCGAATACAAAAATGAAGTCCATTTTGAAATATAAAATTTCTATAATTTTAAAAAGTGGGTATTACTATTCATAACGGATATATTGATTGGTTGTGGTGTGTGTTAGAACTTGAAGTTGCGTACAATGCAATCTATTGCATTATTGAATGAGAAGCGTATCATAGACGCTCGGGGTGTTACATTCTCCCCTACTTAAATAAATTGCATCCTCGCAATTTTAAATTTTTCTTTGAAAATAAAAGGTTGAAAATAGAAAATACCTTTTTAGAAAACCCACATCACAAATAAGGTTAATAAATATATAACTTTAAAAGAAAGAAAGATAAGTACAAAGGTCACCCGAGATAGCCCATACTAGGATTCTAGGAAAATATGGATATGGAAGAAAAACAAACCATCAAGGTCTGATGGAGAGTTGTAGAAAACTGGATTAGGAGAAAGTTAACAATAAGAAAATTACAAACTTGTGATTGGTTAAACGGTCATTGAATCCCTAGTTGGAAAAGTTAACCAGCATAGTTTTTGTTTTAAGTTACCTTTTATAAATTTAATGAATTTATTTAGGATATTTACTAAGAACGTAAGGTAATATACATACTTGTCTTGTAGACTTTCATTCTTTAAATTTTTTTACCACAAACCCATCTTTCACTGTAAAAGGTAATAGAACTCAAAAATATTCTATTTACCCTAATTGTATAAGGTTCCAATTATTAACACATACCATTTAGATTAGTAAAACTATTTTGTAATAACCAGGGACTTTCAATAGGCTAGTGGTAGGTAATAAAGGCCTGTCGCACTATGGTAGTTGGTTCGATTCCTATAGCTTTGTCCGACGCGACGGGTTATGCCACACCCTGCTGGTTGTCCTTTTCCTAAAAATATAGTATTATAATATTCGAAAAATAATCTTCAGAAATGTTTTAACCTTAAACAATACTATTAAATGTTCAACATAATCTATCCCAACCTTTATAGTTATCCAAAATAACTCTGTCCAAACTTTCCTTAAAACGTCTCTTAATTCCAACATCGATTTAGCAGATTCCCCAAACAAAGTAAAGTATCTCTTATTGTCACATACTAAAAATTTTATTACCTTCATCATATTAAAACCTTACTGAAACAACAAGTACTGCAGTACAATCCTTATATATATATCACATTATTCTAATAACCAGAATATAATCCATGAGTCCAAAAGAACCAATACATTAATTATTCCGCTTCAACTGTAGTCACAACATATGATTGGCCTTGATCCCTTGGCCTTTTCTGAGGTAATTTTCCCTGACGCTTAGGAAATTCATTTGAATAATGACCCATTTCTCTAAAATTGTAGCATTCAACATTGATATCCTTTATCTTTCCCTTGCAATTACGTGCCTGGTAACCTTTTTCTCCACATTTATAACAAACTCCCATTACTTTTAGGCAAGTACCAGGGTAATTCTTCCCACAATTATCACATAATGGAAAATCCTTCTTTCCCTTTTTCCCTTTATCTGTCTCTATTTCCACCGGTCTCTTCTTCACTTGCTTTAATTTATTGTCATAAGATTTAGAAAATTCCTTTTTCGTCTTGATAACACATGATACAATATCTTCATACGACGAGTAGCTTTGTGAGACTAATGCTCAACGAATAAATGGTTTTAACTCATCAAAGAAACGATCAATCTTACTTCGTGGTTTACGTATACAATCTGTTGCATGCCTCTCTAACCTTAGAAAGTTAGCCTCATACTTTGCGACATTCTCATCCTCTTTTAGTCTCAGACTCAAAAATTGTCTTTCAATATTTTCTCGATGGTCGGGAGGATAGTATTTTTCTAGGAAAAGATATTTGAACTCTCTTCATTCCATATTTGATACTTCATCATCTTCCTTTGTGTTTTGAATCAATTACCACCATTGATCGGCATCTCCAGTGAGGCGGTAGACTGCCATGATAACCTTTTCTCTTTCACTACTCCCAAAGGCGTCGAATATTTTTTCTATGGAATTTATCCATTGCTCAGCTATAATGGATTTGTACCCCCATTAAATGTTGGCGGTTGTTGCCTCATGAAGCGGTCTAACATTGATCCTCCACGTTGCAGATCAGGGTGCTCCATATGAGTAAGGTTATTATTTATAACCTGAGTGAGTTGTCCCAGAATGGTAATAAGTTGATCAGCACCAGCTGTATCTCCAGATCCACAATAATTATCATTAGCAGGAGGGTAATCCCTACATGGAGTGTGTGCATTGATACAGTTTCCCTTCCTTCCACTAGGCTCCATTTCTAAAAAATGGAATAAACTAGATTAGTTTATGAATCAAAATACATATTTCCATACTTTTAAAACACTTAACACTAATTGAACTATTTATGGATATAATCCATAATCATAAAAATGTTTTCTTTGAGGTAGTATATACTCATAACCCTTCATAGATTTTTGTATTGAAAATGAGAATTATCCAAAGCATATCCCTCGGTAGTGTCGTAACCAAGAGTGCAGCAAGGCCCGTTGTCGTGCATCAGTTCCCATTCGAGTCTAGCTCAAAGCGGTGTTTTCGGATTTTACCCCTAGGTACATCTGTGCCAGAGCCGCCTCTACCTTCTCGTATCCAGATAGGGATGTATTTCTCGGAAAACTTACAAAATCTATATAATACCAAAATTCTAGGAAGTTCTTATATACTAATCCTCAAAGTCTATCTTTGGTCTATGTTCTCTAATCAGAGTTTGTCTAAATCTAGCTTCCAAGGTTAGTACTAAACTGCCTCTGATACCAACTGTAACGCCCTGACCCCAGCTACCCAGAGTCGGTGCATTACATCATAACATTGGCATGATCACAAAAGATCAAGTCTCGAAAGACCGATTAGTTTAGTAGACTTGGAAACACTATATACATTCATAAATGTTACATTACGTCATAAAATGAAAAAATACAATAACAAAGTATCCATAGACCACATTCATATCCTCTTCTGACAAATCCATGCAGGTCATTCATAAAATACTTCTTCACATCCTAGAAAATATTAAAACATTGAAAAGGCTGAGCTCAGATGCTCAGTAAGGATAACAATATTGCGGAAGCTTTCGTAATTAAACATTGACATTTAAGTCAATGTATAACAAAAACAGAAGCCTTTTTAAACTTGAACTTCAGCATAATATGGAAAAAGCAAAATGAAATAATGCCATTTAATTATTCACATGGATATTCTACTAGTCGAATAATCACATGCAATATCAATAACCACTATCATAATGATGGAATGCATAATGCAAGACTATCATAACCACGTAGCCAAGGCGTCGTTCCAAGACCACAAATAAGATTTTGTCAAGGCCTCGTGCGAAGACACTAGTTTGTCTCATGAGACCTGCCGATGCATCGAGGAGCTATAGAGGGCTCTACCCGTCACTTATTAAGTCCAACACATTCCTCATATGAATAGGTTTAAACATATCATAAACCATAACATAATCGTATCACATAAAACAATCATAAAGGAAACATAACATTTCCACATTTCAATCACAAGATATCAATAAAACACATTGATATAATAAAAACACTTTCAAAACCATTTTCAATACCAAAATAAAAGAAAGGTAAAACATGGTATTTATTTTTCTTTTAAAAAAGGTATGGCTTGTAGAGGAAGCCGAAACTCAAATAATGGTCACGGCGGTGGAGATGTCGTTTTCGCCGCATACATACGACAAAAACATTCCCTTTTGTCATTTAGTAAATACTTCGTATAAAATGATTCCTTTTGAATAAACGTAAAAGTCAAATGGGTTTATACACCGTATAAAAGAAAGTTTTGTATAAAACCAAATATGCCTTAATGAACGGAGATTGAGACGAAGTCCTTAAAAAGATCATTTTTAAAATGAAATACATATATTATGTGTATTCACTATAATTACACATAAAGAAATTAAAAATACAAGATATGACATAATAATATCATGACATAATTTGACAGTAGGAGATTAACCCAAAGAATGGAAATTGGGTTAAGAAATCCCCTTACCTTGCGTCCTATCTTCACTCGACCGTTCTTTAAACTACTGAATAATAAACTAGAGTTAATGTATAATTGATTAAGAACCTTTTTCAGGTTTTTTATTCCTTTTATATCACTTATTACCATTTTATGAACATTATGTATTTATTTATGTTAATAACAGTCGTTTTGTAGATCTTTGGTACTTGAGTCAAAAATAAACTTCTTATAATTACAAGTTGATCATGTGGTGAAATATACATTATATACAGAATTATATTCATGATATAGATATCATATATCTCATATATATCCAGTATATACATGAATTTATAATATTCCATAACGTTTAGAGGTAAGAAATGAAATGCACCGTTCATGGAGACGGTAAGCCGTACGTACACATGAACGCTACTTTCATTTTTATTTCGTATTTAATGACATCATAATGATATAAAGGTATATTTTAATTCCAGTATAATATCATATATAATATCATTTACTCCATCCTATATACATCCCACATATGGAATTAACGATTCAAATCACTTTGAGGGGGCGGTAGTCCGCACTTCCAAAAATAAAATTATCGCGTTTACCCATAATGGAAATCATAAAGTATGACACAAATGAAAAATAAATAACCTTAAGTAAAAAATAAACATATTATATATCATATATAAATATATTTACATCTTAATGGCCACCTTTGAAGGTGTTATATGAGTGTTGAACAATCATCATTTCGTGAGGCAGAAATTCGCCATCCACAGAAACAGTATGTTCATTAACCATTAGATATAGGTGTGTGTAAGTGTAGCTCGAATAATTCTTATAACAACATCCTAGTATATTGAGGATACTGGAGTTGTAACAAAATAAATGAATAAAAAGAGTTTACGGGGTTGGATAAGAAAAATAAAACAAAATAACATAAGAGAAGAAATTACCTTAAAATTGGGTAACTATTATGATTTGACCCAAAGGCTTCCTTGGGAAGAATTATTCCCAATGTGAGGCTTCTAGGAGTAATGGAGGGAAGTTGGGAGAGTATTTGGGCAGAGTTTGGCCGAGCCAAAAGGCATTTAAAGTGTGAGTAAGGTGGTAGTGGTGGGGGCCTTTTATAAGTGGAGAGGAGGGGTACTCTTGGAATGTAATGAAATGATACTTTATTATACAATGCTTTTCGGATTCTAAAGGTCCCCCACTTCAATAATTCTAGGATAAGGTGATAAGGGTTCGAAATATACCCATCCAATAGGCTTTGGACAAGTGTAAGCCTTTTAATTTACATTATCTTTTCATTTTATTTAAATCGTTAATTAATGAGGTAATCGCTGCATCATCATGGTGTCATAAATAATTTAATTTATTTAATGTATAAAAATTATAAAACAATTATCATGATGTATGAAAACTTTTTATCTTTCTAATGAATATTTATAGTAAAACATATTACTTTTATAACCCCATTTAAAAATTGTTTTAGTAAAACAACTCTTGTTTGTGACCTATTTATTTTAACATTAAATAAAAAGTTATTTATGTCCTTTTCCTACCAAAGTGGCTCCATGGGGTCCCCATGTTTACCCATGGATTGTATTGGTCGGAAATGAAACATAAAATAGTGGTTGGAAAAGTGTAAAGGTAATTCCATATTTTTATAATACTATTTTTTTCCATAAATTTCACTAATTACCTTTAATCGCGATTAATTAAACTTAAAAGTTACTATTCACCAAAAAATTATTTCAATCCCAATGAACCACATTTTACTTCCTAATGACAACCATATATGTCGGTTTTTTGAAAATAAAATCACAGAAGTGCTAATGTTTCATTTAAACGAAAAATCAATTTTTTAACTACAACTTAGTGGTTTCACTATTCATCAAAAATTGATGTTTTTCAGAACAATGCCAAAATTTCACCCTAAGCTATAATTGATATTCAAAATCAAAAAATGATGTCTATTTTACAAAATTACAAAAATATAAGTTTAATTAATTAATTTTATAATTAATTCCCACTGTCACAACAAATAGCGTGTTCTTAAGAAACAATATATATCAAAAGATTGACAATTGTTTATGTCCAATTTCAAAGTGAAATTAATTCTAATTAAACACCATTGGATAAAATGGAAAAATATATTCTAATTATAGTTTCAAACCAATAAACAGTATAATTCATCACTATAAATTATTTTGATTAAAAAAGTTGTTTTTAAGTATTTTTCACTATTTATAGAAAATTGGAAGTTCTCAGAAAATTACAAAAAATTCAACTTAGGATAATTTTGATATTCCGAATACAAAAATGAAGTCCATTTTGAAATATAAAATTTCTATAATTTTAAAAAGTGGGTATTACTATTTATAACGGCTACATTGATTGGTTGTGGTGTGTGTTAGAACTCGAAGTTACGTACAACGCAAGCTATTGCATTATTGAATGAGAAGCGTATCATAGAAGCACGAGGTGTTACACTATGGGAAAAACCATAAAACAACTCTTTGAGCTAGACTTGAATGGGAACTGGTACACAGAAATGGGACTTGCTGCACTCTTGGTTACGACACTCCTGGGGGATATTTTTTGGACAATTCTCATTTTCTTTACAAATTATTATGAAGGATTTATGAGTATATATCTCCTCAAAGAAAATTTTTTTATGGATTATATCCAAAAATGGTTCAATTTATGTTAGGTATTTTAAAAGTTTGTAATTATTCATTTCAATTCATAATCTGACCAAGTGTATGCCATTGTATAGGAATGGCGCCCAGTAGAATGAATGTGTACTCCATCAATACTTATGATCCAAAGTATAAGAAGGGTCATATCTTCCACAATATTATGCAAACATTTAGAAGGGAAATAGTCTCCCATATTTTCTCAACATATGAATAAATAGTATCATATGTTAATAAGATAAGTGAAGAATTCTCAGAGTCTTATGTATTTGAAGGTATGTAAGAGAAGAAAAGGATTGGAGAGAGAAAATGGATAAAGTGGGAGGGAAAAAAAGAATTTTTCCATATGTGAAAACTGTGGGAAGAAACGCCCAGAAACATTCCTGAAGGTAATGGGAGTGTGTTATAAGTGTGGAGAAAAAGGAAACCATGTACGTTATTGTAGGGGTCAGAAAAATGTTTCAAATGTATAATGCTTCGTCTGTAAGGAGTTGGGACATTATGCGAACCAATGTCAAAATCATCAGAGTATGCCCCAAATGATGCTATTGGATAATAATCAAGTTATGATACTACCTTAGATGAAGAAGAATGACTAGTCTTCTTATCTTGTTATTATAGGATTAATTCATTGAGTGTTGTATCAACAATATACTGGTTATATGAATTAGGGAGATAAATAAGGATTGTACATATGAACAATTTTATTAAGGATTCGAGATTATATGGTTCTATGAAAAGTGACTTAATAGTAAGCTACACTTTTTGGAAAAAACATGGTTGATGGAAAGGTAATATTTAAAATGGTCCTGATAATGAGAGAGTGATTTTGGAATAATAGATGGTTGATTTTGGTTATTTAGGATGTTGCAGTGTTGTAAAAGAATACATGATGAAGGCGTTCACATGTTATAACTTGGCAAAAAGGATCCTCATTGTGTTTAACATCCTTATATATTTTGGAATGAGAGTTTGGATATAATTATTTTGGATAATTATAATGCCTGGAATGGATTATGTTTGAAATTGGATACTATTGTTATGATTATTTTTGGATTGCCATAAAAAGGACAACGCGGAGGTCGGGCGACAACCCGTCCCGTCCGGAAGGGCTGCAAGTCTAGAACTCGTAACCGAAGGGAGACAAAGGTGTATCACCTATCTCTGACCCACATGATGTCCTGGATTGAATAATGTAGTTTTTTAAGGGTATGGTAGATGAATTATAAATTCATTTTTTGTGAACCCTAAACTAATCTGATAAATAGATTTTTTTTGTTCTGTTATCTTTTAGAGTGAAAGATGAGTTTGTGGTATAAATTAAGTGAAGGACGATACTCTAATTTTCAAGTATATATATATATATATATTCCACTTGTTTTATGGATAAATTAATTATTTAACTTTAGGGAAGGTGTCATAAAACCACAAATGTGTTATCCTAATACCGTAGGTTTTGTTGAACCGATGGTATTTTAAATCATCATATATTGCTTGCTTTGAGGCCCACTATTCTATAATTGTTTGTGATTGACAACCTCAATAACTCCCTGTAAATATTTAAGTTTCCCCTCAAATTATGAGTCTCTAATTTCCAACAATGTTCTCCTAATTTAGATCATAATTTGCTGGTGACTTTTTCATTCCCTTTTTCCTCTTATTTAGACTAAATTCTATTAACCCAATTTCCAATGTGGGATTTCCCACAAATGTATTTTCTAATTTCAACATTTTATTTACGAAGAAAAATTTCAAATTGAGAGGACACAATTTATTGATGGAGGTAATAATGTAACACCCCCATGATTTCAAAGTACGTTAATTCTTCAAAATAATTCAATAACTTGCACTGCACACAACTCTGAGTTCAAGCGTACCACAACCAATAAAACTAGCCGTTATGAATAGTAATACCCACTTTTTCAATGTTTATACATTTTATATTTCAAAATGGGCTTCATTTTTGGATTAGGAATGTCGGAATTATCTTATGGTGAATTTTTGGTACCTTTTTGATAACTTTTATATTTTGATTAATAGTGTGAATTACTAAATTTTAATTAAATATTTTTTAATAGAAATAATTAATAGTGATAAATTATAAATTTGAGTGGTTTTAGATTAAATTTATAATATTCTTTTACCATTTAATCAAATTTTGGTCATTGGACATAATTTCACATTGAAACCAGACATAAAACAGGGTCAATCTTTTGATAGTTATTGTTTCTTAAAAACACGCTTTTTGTTTTAACAGTGGGAATTAATTTTAAATTAATTTCTGCCAATTATGTGTTTTGAATTTGGAAAAATTGATTATATATTTTGTAATCAGGATTCAAAAATTGTGTAAATAGGTAACTCTAATTTTTATACATTTTTAAGAATGACTTCGGTAAATATTTTATTTATCATGATTAAAGGGTAAATCCGGTAAATAAGGGTAAACAAATAATATTTTAATAACATTATATTATGATAAAACATGTCCTGACCCTATTGGTTGATACCTTTCCGACCATGGGAATATTTGGGTCGATTTTGGGACCCCATGGAGCCACATGTAAGTGACAAATACACTTTATATTAATTATGTTAAAGTAAATACAAAAATGACATAAGCATATATCTTTTAGAAAAACAAATTTTACACTGGGATATAAATGTTATATTTTCTACTATAAATATTCATTAGATATCTAAAAAGATTTATTACATAGTTGTATTTTATTTATAGTTTTTAGACATTTATTTATTAAATTTATTAATGACACAATAATGATGAAGTATTTTCCTTATTAATGAAAGAATCAAATAATTGGTATTATAAATGTTAAAATAAATATAATATTAATGTTTTTAAGCCATAAAATAATTTTATTGGTTAATATAACATGTTATGATTTCTTAATTGAATTTATTTGAATCAATAAAGTTGTTATGACTTTAAAAAAAATCAATTAGTGAATAGTGTAAAAATTGACATAAATGAGATTTTAAAACAAATATTATATTATTAATTGATATTCTTTTCTTCAAAATCTAAAGTTTGGCCAAATTACTTATATAATTATAGGTGTATCATTACATAATCTCATGGAGGTCTCTTGGAAGTTTATATTATGTTTATTAACCATATAATATAAAAATAAAAAGAGACATTGTAAATGTCAAACTAATTAACTAAGAGTTAAAAATAAAAGATAAAGTTAATAAGTGACCCGAACCAATATAAAATCTATTGGTTGAGTGGATTTAGCACCCTCACCACCTTATACTCTATATAAATTAATTTTAGTCATTATAAACAGAATATTAATTTATTATAATATAATATTTAATGTTTTTTCCAAGCTGCCCCTCACCCCTCTTATAAAACGACACCCCCCTTCAATATAATTAATACCTTAAAATTCATTTGAATCCACCAAAACCTACCCAAATACCCTATAAACTATCCTAAATTCAATCTATAGGCCCTATTTTGATCAGAAAGCCAACCTATGGAGCCCTTTTGATCAAATCAATAGGAAGGACTCGAAGAAGAGGTAATGATTTCACCAACCAGTTTCAGGTTCCTTTCTTCTTCCACTTCCTTTTTCTATGTTGTTTCCTTTATAAAATAATAACTCCAGTATCTTCTACATAATATTATGTTATTATAATTATGGTACAACCAAAATCATTATTCTATCCACCCATTGAATGACATGTCAGCATACGTGCATACGTACGGCTTACCATCTCCACATCGTGGTGTAATTGTAATTCAATACATTATTTTTTGAATGGGTATAATAATTATGTGTATTTGATGGAAATAATAAATATAACATGATAAGGAATCTGTATGTATGATATAAAATCAAATTATTTATTATTTTAATATAAAAATAATGACATTTATGCTCGTGTGTATGTACGGATTACTGTCTCCACGACGCGATGTGATTCATTTCCAAGTTCACCATTCATCGACGATTATAAAAATATCTATATTACTAATAAGTTTATAATATATGACATAATAATGATACTAGAGATATATAAATATATATATATATACATATTTACTTACATATATCTTATTCACTTAGTTCTGTGCAATACGAGATGAAAACGGAAACAACGTTTATGCGTACGTACGGACTAACATCTCCATAAACAGTATTTTTCATTTCATATATATGTCTTTTATACATATTTATATTCTAAACATATATTATATTTAAATAATGTTTTATATTCTGGATGTACTTAAATCATTATCTAAATGATACAATCAATAGTAACAAGTTAAAATACGTACCATAAAGAAAGAAATTATCACATGAAATGTTAATTTAACATGGAAATTATTATTAAATGGGTAGTATATAGTAATAAATGAAAAATTTATGATAGCATAAATATTAATATGGTTCTCTTATACTTTAATAACATAATATTATCATCATACAGGAGGTTAAACAAACCCTCTACTAAAGTAAAGTGCAAGGTAAGGGGTTTTCATCTCACTCCTTATTCCCGTGAGATTCATGCCATATTGCCACTAATACCATTTGTGTGGTGTATGTACTGCCCATAATTGTATTATTTGTTTAATAAAATTTAATTAATGTGTATTTACATATTCATTGTACGATACCTCTTTCATGGGGTGTATATTTCGTTAGTTACCATATTTGTAAGGGTTAATTTCACAATCTCTTTATTATCCGAGGTTATTTTTACATAAGTATCTACTGGGACATATTTATTATCCATGTACATGTTTCATAAATTATTTTTCAAGGATATTATTATTAAAGGACTTTTTACTAAAACAATATTTCAAATGTTTTAAATATTTTTTCTTTTAAATCATTATCATTAATGTCTTAGTTTTCAAAATGGGTTTTAAGGATTTAATTTTATGGACATGAATATTTTAAAAATGTTAATTATTTTCAAAAGTTTCAAAGTGGTATGGGACACATTGATTCTAAAATTTCTTTAAATGTCTTACTTTCTAAATTGGGTAACGTTTAAATGTTTTCATGAAAAATAGATATTTCTCTCAAAGAGTTTTACAAAACATTTTCATCTATGTCAACATCCTTTGATGTATTTTAAGATTATTTGAAGTTGATTTATTATGATATAAAAATTCAATATTTTATTGAGGGGTTTGTGATATGTTTGACTATGGATGTGTTATTTTTACACCATTCATGGTTTTTAGATAAATTATCTACATTTAGTATGATAGTTTTAATATGAATTTTTATGTTATGTTTAATCCTTTTCATATGAGGAATGTATTGGACTTAGTAAGTGATGGGTGGAACCCTATATAGCTCCTAGATGCATTGGTAGTTCTCATGAGACAAACTAGTGTCCTGGAACAAGTCCTTGACAAAATCTTTTTTGAAGTCTTGACACAAGGCCTTGAAAATGTGGTTATGATAGTCAAACATTATGCATTCCATCATTATGAATATGGTTATTGATATTTCATGTGATTATTCGACTTGTAAATTATCCATGTGAAAAGTAAATGACAATATATCCTTTTATTTTTCCCATATTATGCTGAATTTAAAGATTAAAAGGATTTTGTTTTAGTTATACATTTCCTTAAATGTTTATTCTTATTTATGAAAGTTTTGACTGTATTTATAACCCTTACTGATCATTTCAGCTCACCCCTTTCTATGTTTTATTTTTCTGAGGATTCCCAGAAGTGTATTATGATTGATATGCCGGGTTAAGCTAAAGGAAAAAATAGAGATTTCAATGAACTATTTAAGATGTGTTTTATGTTTGAAATTGTAATGTATTGTTAACGTATGTAATATATTTCAAAGACTGCTAAACTGATTGGTCCTTCGGGACATGATTCCTTGTAATCATTCCTATGTATTTAAATAATTCACCATCTCTGGGTAAATGGTGTTGGGGAATTACAGTTGGTATCCAAGGATGTTTAGAAATTACCATGGAAACCAGATTTAGATAAACTCTTATTAGAGCACACAACCCTAAGATAGACTTTTAGGATTAGTATTGAATAACTTCCAATGATTTTTGAAATGTAGAGATTTTGTGAGTTTTCCGATAAATACATCCATATATGTATATGAGCTGGTAGAGGTGGCTCTGGTACAGATGTATCTAAGGGATAAACCTAAAAACACCGCATTGATCTAGACTCGAATGGGAACTAGTGCATGACAACAGGCCTTGCTTCACTCTTGGTTACGACACTCCCGGGGGATATTCTATGGATAATTCTCATTTTCTTTACAAATAATTATGAATGATTTACGAGTATATATCTCCTAAAAGAAAATATTTTTATGGATTATATCCATAAACTGTTTAATTAATGTTAGGTATTTTACAAGTTTGGAATTATTCATTGCAATTCATAAACTGACCTAGTGTATTCCATTGTATAGAAATGGCACCCAGTAGAAGGAATGTGAACTCCAGTAATACGTATGATTCCAAGAGTAAGAAGGATCATATCTTCTACGATATTAAGCCAAAATTTAGAAGGGAAATAGACTCTCAAGTTTTCTCAACATAGGAAGAAATAGTATCATGTTTTCATAAGATAAGTAAAGAATTATCTGAGTCCTATGTATTTGAAGGGTATTAAGAGAAGGAAAGGATGGAAGAGAGAATGATGGATAAAGGGAAGAGGGAAAAGATGAATTTTCCCATATGTGATAACTGTGGGAAGAAACACTATGGAACTAGCCTGAAGGGAATGGGAGTTTGTTATAAGTGTGGAGAAAAAGGACACCAAGTACGTGACTACAAGGGTCAGAAAAATGTTTCAAATGTAAAATTCTTCTTCTATAAGGAGTTGGGACACTACGTGAACCAAATTCCAAATCATTAGAGTATGCCCCAAATGATGATATTGAATAATAATCAAGTTATGATACAACCTTAGATGAAGAATAATGACTAGTGTTCATATGTTTTTATTATAGGATTATTTCATTTTAGTGTAGTATCAACAATATATTTGTTATATGAATTATGGAGATAAATAAGGAACGTACTGCAGTACTATTTTATTAAGGATTTGAGATTATATGGTTCAATGAAAAGTGACATAATAGTAAGCTACACTTTTTGGAAAATACACCATTGAAGGAAACATAATCCTTAATATGGTCCTGATAATGAGGTAGTGATTTTGGAATAAGATATGGTTGATTTTAGTCATTTAGGATGTTGCGGTGTTTTAAAAGAATACATGATGAATGTGTTAAAATGTTATTACCTGGAAAAAGGATCCTCATTATGTTTAACATCATTATATATTTATGACTGAGAGTTTGGATATATGTATTTTGGATAATTATAAAGGCTGGAATGGATTAAGTTTGAAATTGGATACTATTGTTAAAATTATTTTTGGATTTCCATAAAAAGGACAACTCAGAGGTCGGGTGACAACCAGTCACATCCGGCAAGGCCGCGAGACTTGAACCCGCAACCGAAGGGAGAAAAGGTGTACCACCTATCACTGACCCACATGATGTCCTGGATTGAATAATGTAGTTTTTTAAAGGGTCTGGTAGATGAATTATAAATTCATTTTTTTGAACCCTAAACGAATAGTATAAATAGAATATTTTTGTACGTTCTATTATCTTGTAGTGTGAAAGATGAGTTTGTGGTAAAATTAGTTGAAGGACGAAAATCTACTTTTCAAGTATATATATACATATATATATATATAATATACATATGTATATATATATATATATATTCCTTTTATTTTATGGATAAATTAATTATTAAACTTTAGGGAAGGGTTATTAAAACAAAAAATGTGTTATCCTAATACCTTACGTTTTATTTGAACCGATGGTATTTTAAATCATCATAGATTGGTGCCTTTGAGGCCCACAATTCTACAATTGTTTATGATTGATGACCGCAATCACTCCCTATAAATATTTATATTTTTCCTCCAATTCTGTGTCTCTAATTTCCACCAATTTTTTCCTAATCGAGATCATAAGTCGGTGGTGACTTGTTCATTCCCCTTTTCCTTTTATTAAGACTATATTTTATTAACCCAATTTCTGATGTGGGTTTTACCACAAAGTTATTTTCTAATTTCAACATTTTATTTTCGAACAACAATTTAAAATTGTGAGGACCCAATTTATTGAATGAGGTAAGAATGTAATACCCATGATTTAAAATTACGTTATATGTTCAAAATAATTCAATAACGTTCACTACACACAACACCGAGTTCAAGCGTACCACAACCAATCAAACTAGCCGTTTGAATAGTAATACCCACTTTTTAATTTTTTATACATTTTATCTTTCCAAATGGACTTAATTTTTGGGGTTGGAATATCGAAATTAGATTAGGGTGAATTTTTGATACTTTTCTGATAACTTTCATATTTTTATGAATAGTGAAAATTAATAAATTTTAATTAAAAACAACTTTTTTAATCTAGATAATTAATAGTGAAAAGTTATGAATTTGAGTGGTTTTAAAATATATTTAGAATAAATTTTTACCATTTAATCCAATTTTGGTCATTGGACATAATTTTACATTTAAACTGGAAATAAACAGGTGTCAATCTTTTGATAGTTATTGTTTCTTAAAAACACGCTTTCTATTTTGAAAGCGGAAATTAATTTTAAATTAATTTCTTCCACTTATGTGTTTTGAATTTGTAAAAATGGATTCCATATTTGGAATCAGGATTCCCAAATTTTGAAAATTGGTAAATCTTATTTTTAGATATTTTGAATAATTACTTTGGTAAATATTTTATTTAACATGGTTAAAGGGTAAATCCGGTAAATAAGGGTAAAAAAATAATATTTTAATGATATTAAATTACCATAAATTGTGTCCTAATCATATTGGATGATAAATTTCAGACCATGGGAATCATTGGGTCGATTTTGGGACCCCATGAAGCCACATGTAAGTGATAATGAAACTTTATATTAATTAAGTTAAAATAAATACAAAACTGATATAAGCATATATCTTTTAGAAAAACAATTTTCTAATAGGGTTATATATGTTATATTTTCTACTATAAATATTAATTTGAAAGATAAAAATACTTCATAACTAATGGTATTTTATTTATAATTTTTTATACATTGTATAATTAAATTTATTTATGACACAATAATGATGCGGTATTTTACTTATTAATGAATGAATCAAATAATTGGTATTATAAATGTTAAAATAAATATAATTAGAAATTTTGGAAGCCATAAAATAATTTTATTGGTTAATATGACATGATATGATTGATTAATTGAATTTGGTTCGAATGAATAAATTTGTTATGACTTTATCAAATATCAATTAGTGAATAGTGTCAAAATTGACATAAATGATATTTTAAAACAAATATTATATTATTAATTGATATTATATTTCTAAAAATATATGGTTCTGCCAAGGGACTTAAATAATGATATTTTTATCAATAATGGACAACTTGGGGGTCTCTTGGAATTTTATAATAAGTTTATTAACCATATAATATAAAAATTCAAAGAGACATGGTAAATGTCAAACTAATTAACTAAGTGTTAAAACTAAAATATAAGGTTAATAAAGTGACCCAAACCTATCTAAAACCTATTGGATGAGTATATTTCGACTCATCCACACCTTAGTGACAAAATAATCCAATTTGGAGCCATTATAAACCGAATATTAATTTATTATAAAATAATAATTTATGTTTTCCCTAAGGTTCCCCTCACACCTCTTGTAAAAGGAAACTCACCCTTGAATCTAATTCACACCTTATAAGCCATTTGGATCAGCAAAAACCTACCCAAATACCCTCTAAACTATCCTATCATCAACTTATAGGCCTTATTTTGATCATAAAACCATCCTATGGAGCCCTTTTGATCAAATGAAACGGAATAACCTGAAGAAGAGATAATGATTTCACCACACTCTTTCAAGTTCCTTTCTTCTTCCACTTCCTTTTTCTATATTTTTTCCATTCTAAAATAATAAATCCAGTATCATATAAAAAATTTTAGGTTATTATAATTATGTTACATCCAAATTCATTATTCTATCCACCCTTTTAATGACATGTCAACATACGTGCGTACGTACGGCTTACTGTCTCCACGTCGTGGTGTAATTGTTATTCAATACATTATTATTTGGATGGGTATAATAATGATGTTTATTTGATGTAAATAATAAATATAACATGGTAATTATTATTTTTATACGATATACCAACCAATTCAATATTATTTTAATATCAAAAGAATGAAATTTTTGCTCATGTTTACGTACGGATAACCGTCTCCACGACGGGATGAGATTCATTTCCAAGTTCACCATTCATCGACGATTATAAAAATATATATTAATAATAAGTATATAATATATGACATAATAATGATACGGGAGTTATATATACATATATATATATACATATTTACTTACATATATCATATTTAATTAGTTCTGTTCAATACTAGATGAAAACGGAAACAATGTTTATGCGTACGTACGGACTACCGTCTCCATAAACAGTGTTTTTCATTTCATATATATATATGTATATTATAAATATTCATATTATAAATATATATTATTTATAAATCATGTTTTATATTCTGGAAGAACTTAAATCTTTATCTATGTGATACAATCAAGAGTAACAAGTTAAAATACATACGATAATGAAAGCGATTATTACCCGAAATGTTAATTTAACATGGAAATTATATTAAATGGGTAGTATAAAGTAATAAATGAATCATGTATGATATCATAAATGTCAAAATGGTTCTGTTATACTTTAATAACAAATTATGATCTTCATACAGGAGGTTAAACATACCCTCGACTAAAGGAAAGTGCAAGGTAATGGGTTTTCATCTCACTCCTTATTCCCGTGAGATTCATGCCATATTGCAACTATTATCTTTTAATGTGGTGTATGTACTTCCTATAATTGAATTCTTAGTGTAATACGCTTTTATTTATTTTTATTTACATATTCATTTTATGTTACCTTTTTCATGGGGTGTATGTTTCGTAAGTTACCAAAATGGTAAGGGTTAATTTCACAATCTCCTTATTATCTGAGGTTTTTTTTACATAGGAATATATTGGGACATAATTATTATCCATGTTGATGTTTCATAAAATAGTTTTCAATGAGATTCTTTTTAAGGGAATTTTTACTAAAACATAAATTTAAATGGTTTAAATATTTATTCATCTAAATCATTCTCATTAATTTACATGTTTTCAAAATGGGTTTTTCAGATTTATTTATATAGACATGAATGTTTTAAAAATGTAAATTACTTTAAAAAATTTCAAAGTGTTATGGGACACTTTGATTCAAAAATTTCTTTAAATTTATTCCTTTTTAAATAGTGTAACTTTTAAATGTTTTAATGAAAAAGAGATATTTCTCTCAAAGAGTTTTTCAAAACATTTTCATCTATGTCAACATCCTTTGATGGATTTTAAGCTTATTTGAAGTTGATTTATTGTGATAAAAAACATCCATATTTTATTGAGGGTTTTGTGATATTTTTGACTATGGATGTGTTATTTTTACACCATTCATGGTTTATGGATAATTTATTGACATTTGATATGATATTTTTAATACGAATGTTTATGTTATATTTAATACTTGGAATATGAGGAATGAAATGGACTTAGTATGTGACGGGTGGAGCCTGCTATAGCTCTTTGATGCATCGGTAGGTCTCCTGAGACAAACTAGTGTCTTGGAACATGGCCTTGACAAAATCCTATTTGTAGTCTTGGCACAAGGCCTTGACTGTGTGGTTAAGATAGTCTGGTCTTATGCATTCCATCATTATGAAAGTGGTTATTGATATTACATGTGATTATTTGGTTAGTATAATATCCATGTGAATAAGTAAATGGAAATTTTTCATGTCATTTTCGCCATATTATGCTGAAGTTCTCGTTCAAAATGCTTTTTTTTAGTTATACATTTCCTTAAATGTTTATGCTTATTTATGAAATTTTCTGCTGTATTTCTTACCCTTACTGAGCGTTTGAGCTCAACCCTTTCTATGTTTTATTTTTCCCATGATTCCAAGAATAGTATTATGATTGATATACAGGGTTTTGCTAAAGGGAATAATGGTGTTCTCAAAAAACTATTTACATTATGTTTTATGTTTGAAATTGTAATGTAATGTTAATGTATGGAATCTATTTCCATGACTGCTAAACTGATTGGTCCTTCGGGACATAATTCCTTGCAATCATTCCAATGTATAAAAATAATTCACTGACTCTGGGTAACTAGGGTAGGGGCGTTCTACATAACATCATGAAAAATACCCTAGTCACATGATTTTAAACTATATAAAAGATCCCATTTGCACGAAGTTAAGCTACAAAATTCATCATAGTACCATGTCATTAAACTATATGATCCACCCATAATGCTTGAAATTAAAATTCTTGAAATAAGTACTTCTTGAAAAGAAATTAAATTGTACAACATCTTATCTCAATTCCATTTTATTATAAGATGAATGGAGAGAAAAACTTTATATAATATTCAATGAACAAGTGAAAGATCTATGAGAATGAAAAATGATGTTTCCTCTATCACCATCTATGATTTGTGTCCACATAGGATGTATCCCCATTCATGAACAATGTTTTGTTTTATTACTACAATCACTAGACATGTAGTGACTCCTAGATCTTAAAACCATGTTCTATCTGAAATATATCATTCCTAGTAACTATACATTGGACTATGCAACATCGTCTATACCTAATGATGTTAAACTATAGTTTTACATTATCTAATAAGAATATTATTCCAATTTAAACCGCCTTAAGGAGACACATGTCACAAAATAGGGATTACACACATGAGATTCCATCATGAATACATAGAAAGCACTTATAAGTGTTCATGCCTCCTTTTTCACATCTGGTGATATATGTCCGTGCTGAAAGATTATAAGCCCAACAGTTTCCCAAAACAACATATTGTTTGATTATCATTCCAATGAGAGATGAATGGACCCCTAGATCTTATAACATGGATCAACCACCACATGATGTATATTCCATTTTTTGTTTATTTTAAAATCCCAAAATCATTAGTGAATCCATTTCTTTTCTATAATTCTCATGTCATTCATAGATCAAATGGGAATAGGTATTTAATAAATAGATTCCATGCATGATGTAGACATATTACATCACATTATCATCATAATAGTTTTGGATAAAGGTCCTTATAATCCACACCCTAAGACCTTACCACATAATGTTTACTTGCATGGTGGATAACTCTCACATGAAAAAAATCAATGAATTACTATGGACCTAGCTCTAGAAAACCTCTATACATTGTGTTTTTATTCCACAAAACCACCATACATGGACTATATGTGTCTTTATTCAAATCATTTCAACATAAGAAGTGACACCTAAATCACCAATCAAGGGTCTACCCACAAATGGAATGAATTCCACCTATGCATAAGGGTTAGACCTTAATAGAGTTTAACCTTATAAATCACAGTGTGTGTCTTTATTTCTATCATCATAGGATACTTAGTGATCCCGAATCAATATTCCTTGGTATAAACTAAATGATCAATGAGAATAATTTCCTCCCCTCTATATGGTTCAAAACTATGTGGTGGTATTCCCATTCTGGAACTACATGTTTCTTGATTCATTTCATCATAGGATATATAGTGACATCCAAATTTCTAATCCTAGGTCTCACCATAATGATCAATGTGAAATATCCCCTTATCTATGTATGTGACAAATCTACATGGAGAGTTTCCCATTCAACAAATATGTCTATCTGGATTCCTATTAATTTCGAATACATAGTGATTCTTGAATAAAAAAACCATAGCCCAAGTGTAACATTAAAATACCCCCCACACTATTTATGAGATATAATTTCAATAGGATCATTTATATGGGAACTATGATTTTATTGATTCATTAAATTATAGGTTTCATATTGAAAACCAAATCAGCTGTCATGGGATCAAAACTAAAATATAAATTGATATAAATGACCCCTCCTAACACAATATTGTATATAACTATACATTGATCTATATAAAACAAAATCACACCACACTCTTTCATTTTCCATTATTTACCATGTTTATCATGACTTCATTGATAATGTGATCTTGGGGATAAATGCCAGAATCTTTGTCTAGTGTGACTAGGACACACATCAGACTGGGAAACAAGTTAATAGCGTGTTGTCATAAAACAAAAAGGGAAACATCTTTACTATATGAATCTAATATTTAATGAAATATTATTTTTCATGTGATATTATATTTCATGAAACATACATCCCCTATAAATGGCACTAAAATGTGTAGAAAACTACAAATTATTATACGTTTTCAAAGGACTTCAATATCCATACCACAATAAACCATGAAATGATGTAAATTATGAATATGTTACGTCCGTTAAGAAAAAAATAACACTTCATGTATTAAAAACGTCATTTTTCATAATATATTTTAGGTAACTTGGAAAAGGACACCCTAATTAGATAGAACTTTTATTTGAAAATTCATGTCTTCCCTCGATTACAAAATATGATATCATGTTCGTTAACCACATGCGTCATGACTTGAAAAAAATGGATTTCTTATCCTTGGGAGCCCTAATGTCTCCAAAGAGGAAATGAATAACATTTGGTTTTCTAGGTCATCTCCAAAGTTAGTTTAATATATAACTAATCAGGATATAATAACCACGTTCCATGCTTTACAGGTTTTTCATATTTTTCGCAAATGTATGTTGGTTCGCTCTTGACCATGGGCATCCTAATTAGGATATTGTACAATATTCCCATAAAACTAGTTTTATTCTCACCATGAACATAAACTGAATTCACTTTGGTTAAATTTGGATGACCTTAATCAGTAGCCTCTGATGGTCGAAATAGAATGAAAGTGAAACTTCAAGTGAAATGGACATGAAAATTTTTTATTGAAAAACCATCAAAGGTATCTCTCATAAAAGTTCATGAATCCACCCATTGAAATCCTTTTCAATAGAGGATATGATTATGATAGATAATAAAAAAATAATGCATAATTCTCATAGGTCCAACTTATTGTCCCTAGTAAATTTCAAACCCTGTTTATTGTACGCACAATTCTAGGAAAACGTTAGGTTAATGGTTTATCGCACCTCCAAACAAGTATAACATGTTCACTATGTAGGGAACCACCTTCTTGGTTTCTCAAAACATACATGAAACATACACATTTCATTGATTACCTTTATTCTATTAATGTATGAGTTGATGAAACCAGTTCCTTGAGTTGACACCCTTCCCTTGGAACATAGTTTCAATACTATTGGATAACAAATTTATAAATCTTATAACATATATTGGTTCATAAAAAAAATATTTTGTTTCCATGTCCATTATAAATTTCATTGCCTTTTGTATGAATAAATCATAATTTATGGCCCTCTTCATATGGTTTAGAAGCCTTTATTTCTATGAAATAATATTCTATTATATTTAATGTTTATGAATAAATAATTATAATTATTCTGGAATATTGATAAATTCATACTATAAATGGCATATTTCAGACTTCCCAACACTAACCACATCTTGCTGAAAAGCCTCATCCATCTTGTACTGGGGGTTTTCTCTCTAGACCTCATCCCAAAATTCATCTTACCGATGATGAAGCCTATTATATGTCTACCTTAAATTCAATGACCCTCTTTTTCTCCCTTAATTATGTCACAACCTTCACCCAGCGATGAAGACCACATTACCAATACCATAAGAAAATATGATATTAAACACAATCCAAATATTATATAGTGGGTCCTTCAATGCTTCCAAGGGGGCTCCCAAAATTTATGTCCAAATATATATCAAAAAATGACACTACATCAAATAAAATATATTGGTTGATTAATATACTTTACACAATCCCATCCCAGGGATACAATAATATTCTTTAACTATGTCATTATGGGATGAAATTGGGATTAAAGTCTTTAAAATTGTATGTATGGATCATTCCTCGGTGTTTGTTGACTAAATCAAAGGCATTCCCATGGAATAAAGGACCATGACTTAGGAAAATTAGGAATAAGGAACTAAAACATCTATTATAATGGTTTAAATTCTAGAAGATAAATTTTTGGATTCCATCTGTTGACTAAAATGGTTGATCACTATGGGAAACATACCTTTCTTAGTTTCGTCACAAAAAACAACATTTGTTACCCGAGCTACATCTTCATGTGAAGTGGAAGAACCTTCTTCACTAGAGGCCTGTTGGATCCACCAGTGTTCTCATTGTTATCATAACATGATAATCACCTTTCACTACATAATTATGAAGGAAATATTAGACAAAATGACATAAACTAATGCATATTAAATTATTAAGAAGAAGTGAGAAACCTCTCTAAAATGAATATCTAATTATGATAAATAATATTGAAATATTTACCTTAATCAAATTCCAAAAAATGTTAATTTTTAAATTCCATGTAGAATGTGACGACCATTTGAATGTCATCTGTTAGAACTGATCCTGACTAAGTTGGCATATTATCAATATCTACTTCATGAAAGGCCATGTCATGTAGATTTGTCTGCAGTAGAGCATAGAACAGTCACTGAAATGCTCAAGAACAGTGGTGTGATCCTCTAAGGGGGGTCGATTGGGAAAATTTCATTGTAGAAAAATATAAATAAGTTACCTGAATGGTGCAAACAATCGGAAGGAGTTGTTTATAATAAACACTAGATGATTATATGGTAGTGGGATCTGATATTTATGTGTAATTTATTTTCCATTAGCTCTCCATTGAGGGGTTCACAGAAGGTTCTGTAACTGATGGTGTTAATGATATAACTAATGGTTGTGTGTATTGTTTTGACCTTGGGATTAAAATCACTACCCTCAAAATTGGAACTATACGTTGGGAACCATTATCTTCATTCAACAGGTCCACATGTTCTACTACTATACACGCACCAATATGAGAATATATAGGGGAAGGTGAGAGTGTATGGAATCCTACAACTTCCTATCATATTGGGGTAAATGAAAAATATTTCATTATAGTTTTAACATAAACATTACCTACCGAATATGGAAGAAATATAATCCTCACCACTAACTTGAATATGGGATAACCCTTTTCATCCATAAAAATATTCAAAATTCTACAAAACACAATCTATTTCACCAAATAAGAGTATTTGACCCATCCCACAAATATTATTACCATCGTATCAATGTCTTAAAGGAAATACATGACATTAGAGGGTTGTTTTTTGAAATTGATTCCTTCAAGAGAAGTAACATGAAAATATCATTGTAAATTTTATCCTCCAATACCATTATTCCACTGAGCTCAACCTATATGTTCTCTATCCTCTATTTCATCTATAACTAGATTTTTTTAGAAATAATAGTGCAGTAATCACATCACCCACAAAATATTCACAAATTGAAGATTTGATATCTAACTCTTATATTATCATTGATATTGTTAGTAATGATCTCACTTCCATAAGAGAGATTTTTAGAGTTTTTCATCATCATAAAACATGATTCTTTCCAGGAATAACATTTTATTTAGAAATTAGGGGAAAATGGTATAATAACATACTAATTTTGTTACTTATCAATTCAGATATGAGGGGACCCAAATAATAGCCTAATTTTGGGTCATGTAAATACCGACAGAGCCTGAAGGGATATCTATCGGGACCTATCTCTCTTCCCTAGTGAACATCAACCAAAATTTTGAATTGACCATTTCATGATTATAATATCAAATGTAAAGAGGAGTGCATATAAATATAAATACAGAAAATCTTATGGCTGGAATGATAAGGTATATTCCATTCGCAGTAGATGGTCCCAAAAAGTTTAGTATAAAGGAATCCCTTAATAATATATATCATATAATGTGGAGCCTCTAGGATTCCCAAAACATTTTTAACAAAACTAAAAGTTGGAATTTTAACATTGGTTTTATTTAGAAGCAGTAATGATGGATCCGTACAGCCCTGATTTCCTAGTACATTAGCATGATATTAACCATCACATTGATACACTACAAAGTGGTCTGAAATGAACATCAGGGATAATATGGAAGCTCAAATAATTGTATCCATATAGAATTTCTTCAACTCAACCCCAGGATATCTTATGGGTCTATTAATATTAATCATTTATTGTCCCCTATAAAAATAGAACAAGAGTTGGTATAGTTTGGTAATCATGATAACGTATAAAAAAATGTGCATCCTTCCTTCCATAGAGGATCCCATTAAAATAGTGTGGACCCTAAATCAAATATGATTCTTTGTTATGATTGGGTACTATTTTTGGTAAATGGAATGGAATCTTGTTGACCGAACTGTATGTTAAATATTTTCAATATCCTACCATGCCCATATTCAAAATAAACCTTCATCAACTATGGGATAATAATTTCCATCAATACTAAAAGTGTACACTTTTTGGAATTCCAGTTGCATATTGGATGTTTAATTAAAATATACACTCCTGATAAAATTTCCTACCCATTGCACAAATTAGATATTTTAATCAAGAATTGGTGCCTTATCAAATGAATTTTCTTCCAAATTGTTTAATTCCTAGGAAAGTGGGGATCTCTATATCATCCCATGATGAAAATGGTGGGAAACAATCAGCATACAAATCTCATAAAATTTGTGCAGTAGAAATATGCTAGACATCCAAGATACTAATACCCAAATTGACATAAATTATGTGGAATTAGATTGTATATGGAATCCAATGACTGACCATGGACACCATGAATGTATTTTTATAGTATGTGATATTAATGGAAATCTAAATATATTCATACCATGCGATCAATTTTAGGGCAATGATAAATTCAGAGGTTATATGCTGTAACCAAAAGGGGTAACATGAATCCATTCTAATGCTTCATATAAACTAAGGGTCCAATTAGTCAAACACATAATCCTCGATCTTGTGGATGACTTCTATATAATTGAGAGGTATATATGGATGTCTAAATCAGGTTTAGAATTATTTGTTACAATGTTTATGAGAATTAATTTTACCATATACCCATATAATCATTTTTTTCTTAATAGTGAAATTAACAATATGAGAGACATTATCCTCAATGGTATTATGGTACTATAGAATTCACAATGATGGAAAGATTGTTTAAGGTAGCATAATAATATGAGTATAATTTATAAGACCAAACATGTAGAGAAGTTATAAGTTTGAGACATTGTACTTAATAATGATTATTCTCCTCAAGTATATTTGACTTTACTATGATGAGCTAGAAATATAAAAATAGCTATTATAAACATGTATTTCAATTGAATTATAAGATCTACCCATAATGTATCAAAAATAATTGAATATTTATGAGGGATGGAAGAAATTGTTTTTGAAATCAAGGAATCCATGTCAGATGATAATAAAATCATGAAAATATATGTGCATGATATCAAAAACATCATGTTAATAACATGACATAAAATATGTATCAGGGTCTAATGACTTGATACAAGTGTTGAAATTTGTTACCCTAGAGATCATCTCATGTCCACATGTTCAGTTATTAGACTTGTGGTCACATGAATCTGAGATGGTCATGAGAACCACAGAATGTTCATGTGATCACACAATTGAACCAACACATCATATCAAGCTTTCATAAAATCCATATAGTTAAGGTCCTATGTAATATTTTATTCCAACTATCATGAATTAGTTTTTTTCATTTAAACATGTCATGAGGAAAGTAATTTACATGATATGAACTTGTGATAAAAGTTCAAAAGAAATATTCAATATTTTTTAATATTTTCTTCATGTGGGGAGGTATTTCCACATTTATCTTATGGTGGGGAATTAATAAGAGTACTTGTAAATATAGATATAATGAGAGATATAGATTTTGGATTCATCACTAGAATGGACATCCACTTCCCCATATTATATAACACTCTATAGAATACTGATGGTTATATGGAAGGAAAATGGTCTCCCAAGACACAGATCAGTAGAGGCCCAAAGGAATAACGTGGGAATTTAATTTCCTCTTAACATTGGCCTTTTCCATATAGACATAACTCAGTTGTTGGAGTGGTATTTTTTATTGAAACTAAATTGGATTATTAAATCCATGAATGGAAGAAATTCCCCAATCATGCATATTAATTTATTTGAAAAACAATTCAATGGATGGAGAATAAATTATGTGGATTGTGTAACCCCTAGAAGTACACAAGATCACATATCCTTATAATGCCCTGGAAAATAAATAATAATCATTTAAAGATCTTATAAGGATCATGTAAAGACTCTTAGACACCCCAATAAAAAAAATTCATGTTTTTGTGATGGAAACATAATAATCATAGATGATCAAGAAATGAAATTTTCAAGATCTATTATGTTAATGTTACTTGAAAAATGACATAATATTAATAAAAAACCAAATCCCCATAATAATAAAGGCATGAATTTCAAAAGCCTTACATAATGGAATGACCATAATATTCACAGAACATGATCATTTAATTTCTAAGGGCCCAAGGAGACCGTATATATATTAGAACCTTATCATTAGAGAGATTTTTTGAATAAAACTATCATTATAAAAGGAAATTTGAAATTTACACTCCATCATGTGATACCCATTCAGCTCCAAGGATGAGAAAATGTATTTTCCTTGATAATTCTATCACACCAATCTGAGATCCATAATTGAAGGTTTGACACACCATTGAAAAGTGGAGTGACTATCTATGAAAAAACTCATAGATAATTGGGACTTCTGCTACTGATCATGTGACTCAATATTTTTAAAAGTAATAGGAAAAGGTTGATTCCAATTTCAAATAAAGTTGAAAATAAAATAAGAAAATGCAGAAGCCTCTCAAGAATGGAAGATATTATTATTTTCAGGTGAATGTGGTTATGTACCTTCTGTTATCATCTCTGATCTTGTGTATGCACATTGACATGTTGGAATGATATCACATATGTCCCCTTGACAAGCCATCTTGGTTTCACAGTTGGCTGTAGAAAATACATCTTAGTCCTAGGAATTGAACTAGAAAAATCTCACTCGATCATGTGAAACCATTCTAACAAGTAACTTCATAAGGTGATGACCATCTGGGATGTCTTATTCATGGATTACAGACCATTTTGACCTATAATAATGGTTATATAGTACCTTTTTATGGAATAATGTATAGTAATTATTATTTTTTTACGGTTATTATGGTCACTAAATTTAAATCTTTCCTTTGATGAGTTTTGGTAATATAATTTGATTTTCGTGAGGAAAAAACCTCTCAAATTACCGAAATTCATATTTTTGATATACTCACCTAGAAATTAATAGTATTAAATTGGTGGTTATTCCTATAATGACCTACCCCACATTACGATAGAGGAAATTCTATCAATCAACAACATAGATAAAGGCCACCACAATAATGGCATCGTATAATAGAATATTTCATGGATTGGAATGTCATGATATCATAAGAGTATTTGACTAAGTAAAATATAGAAAATAACCTAATGAATAATGTGAAATTCATTTTTCATTACTTGGTAGACCAATATATCTCCTGAAGGAATTCCTGTATATTGGATAGATCATTCAATGGAGTCTCTAGATGTCGACGTAGTAAGGGTAGATATAAAAAACACAAATTCTTGATCAACCACTTGATACATATATAATAAAAAATTAAAAGGTGAAAGAATTATCAGAAGGTAGATATGCTAATTTTCATTAGAATTCATCATATTTTCACTTCATCTCTCTATATCAAAGGACATTTCCAAGACATGTTACCTAGGTCTCATGAAGTCCCCTGCATATGTCAATAAATACTTTCAATAACTTTCAAATACATCAACCAATTCTTACAATTTTCTCTATAAATTTCATCAGAGTCATGTGAATTTTTTAAAACAAATCATCCATGTCATGTGATTATCTTTGGAAACGCCATCCTTGGGATGCAATGTCATTTGGGGAATTTATGTTCAGTTGTGCAAAGCCATGTGCACATATCATCCTAGTCCAGTAGAATCCTCAAGGAATGATATCTAGGTCAAATGATGTCCTTCATAAAAGTAAAATATATAATGTGATTTTCTTTAGACATGTTCATTTTGGAACAACGGCATTTCCAATCATCTAAAAACATATCAGATAGACACACCATATACATTTATAAGACAACTATGACATGCTAGAGAAATACCTCAATACATTAAAAAGATTCCCAGCAGGTATATTAATGAATTCCCCCAAACAAACTATTTTAAAAAAATTTACAATAAAGTGGATAAATATGATACTTTCCTATGGATTGAGCTATAAACGGAGATCCACCTCAGTATATGTCTCACTAGGTCTCAAAAACACTAAACAATGGGACCCAAACACTCTAATGGGATAACCATTCTCCCACAACCATCATAGGAGTGATAATTAAAATGAAATATATAGAATATAATTTATTATATAAACATGATTCATTAGTGACCTCCCTATTTATTGAGCTCCATATAAATCACCCCATCAGGGTTTCCATAGTGAACGTGCATCGAGTCCATAGGTGATGATACTGATCACTTATTATCCCTTGTTTCTTAATCCAATCATGGATACCTTGAGTTTACATATTTTAAAAGATCATATCATTCACATTATTATAATTACCCAATAAGGGAAATATAATTCTTTATTCCCCACATAGTGTAATAATATGATTGCACCCACACATAGGCATCCACCATGAGGTAAGTCTTGAATTCAGGATCAGAATATGATGATTATGATTCCTATTGTGAATAGGATACATTGGACACCTTTCTGATAATTTACATCAATAACTAAGGAATTTTCCCCAATATGTTTCATTTCATTTGGATGTTAAACTACAAAACTCTTATGATCTATGATGGATTTAATTCCAGTCATAAAGAGGATATGTATGACTCCTCCAAATATTTCAATACCTTCTTCAATATAGAAATTACCTCCAAGGATTGATGTTAAATATGGATTGCCTAGTTATATGGAATAAAAATAAATGTAGTTTCCCATTTATATGAAATGATTGGATATCGATGAATAACCATGGATAAATACAAATAGGCTCATTAAGAGAACCACCATTAAAATAGAAAAGGATTCAATAGATAATCATTTAGATGGGGTATCTTATCTTTATCAATATTATGACTATATTCACAAAAATATCTTTTATATATAATAGTTTTCATATGTATGTAATAATCCCCTTCAAAAGGGTTTCATGAACTCAATATCTCATTGTCTACACCAACATGTGTTCCCATACACCATTGGGTCTGAAACCCCAAATAACCTTTTCCATTGGAATAAATTTCTATAAATATTAATGGCTATGTGGACTATTTGGATTTTCTATAAATTATGTAATTAGTATACCTAATCAGAATAATTTAACAATACACAAATCTATACATAATCAATGTTTTGTACCATATCCCCTTCTAATCCATTTCATTACCACCATTCATCATCATTAAATGAAACACCTTTTTATTTATATCCATTCCCATATATATCCCATATTTCAGTATCTCTATCATATTGGTGAAATTTCAATTTAATTTAAAAATTATCTTCTTTAATTTAATTAATATTTTATTAGAAATTTTTGTTATAAGAAATAATTATCATTTTCTAGATAGCTTCTTTACCTTTTATTTATATATTAATTATTACTCATATTGATTTATTTATTTATATATAACTATGGATATTAATTTTCATTACTAAATATAATATTTTAATTGATGTCTTATTAAAATATTAAATTTTTATTCTATTATATCTTAACATCAAATTAAAATTAAAAAATTCAATGAAATTTATATTTTTGTGATTTATATATTTTATATTTCTCATAGTACAATTTTTATCCTTTATATCATTTTAATCGGTCCATTATTATGGATTTTACTATTTTAAAAAATAGTTAAATGCATTTTAATGATATGATATTGATATAAAAAGATACCTAATGACAACATTTTATGATAGTATTACTAATACATATCAATAAATTTTTTTGATAATTTCATTTAAATTTTATTCTTTATTTCAAAACGATATATCATATAATGAAATATATATCCTTTATCACCAAATAATATTTAACTTTTGAGAATTACTTAGGGTGAATGATTTTTTTTTTCATTCAGTGAATATTTAATTTCTTCTTTAGATATTGCCTTTATGAAAGTTTTTTGACAAATTTTATATCCATGGGGTTTTCATGATATTATGAATGATTCATTTCATGTGTCAAAAATATTTATATTTTCACATTGTGTTGTTAGTAGGATCAAAATTATAAATCCATATAATTCAATGGGTAAATATTCATATCATTTGAGATAATGATGTTATAAAGGGACATGATTACGTTTAGAAATGGTCACTACATAATGCATAGATATAATTGATGTAATATATGTTCACAATATTTGGTATTAATATTATTGAAGTCATCCATGTTTAATATTTCATCCATGAACATGAATTGAAATTGATATATCCACAATGTTAATATTTTCTATGTTTATATTGGTGTCAAATTCCCATATTATTTTTCAATGTATCAGTGTTTTCCCCTTATTTACACATTCTATTCCATGGTATATTATAAGCTTTCATGATGACCCCTTTTATGGTTTTGATTTACTATACTAAGATTTATGTTGTTATATAATGACATATAATAAACTCTTATTGTCTCTTTTTATTTTTGATAAAGTATTTAGAACATGTTCATTTTTCCAAAAATGATTATGGTCTACTCCTTTACAAGCCATTAACATGTATCTACCCTTTTTGGGAGTTTGAGTTCAATCAGTTCTTATGTTTCAAATTACTCACGGAACAAATATATTAGCATATCTCTAGGAAAAGGACATCTGGGTATATTTTTGTTGGATATATATAATGTTATTATGTAATTTGTTTTTTTGGATTATTATATCAGAAGAATGTAAACCATTGGACAATGGACTTTTTTAATATTGATATGAGATTTAAAATGATTTTTTTTCATGTACCCTTATAATATATATAACTATTAGGATGGGAGGGGTTGTTTAGTTATTCTTACATTATTTAATAATTTCAACATTTAAAGACAACATATATTGCTTATTATGATCAAATCCACCAAAATGTGTCTTTATAAGTTACATGAATATGATTTGAAATTAAATATTAGGTTCATTAAAAAATTTAACAACGTTCAGTCCCAATAAAGGTTACTACTCCTGTATGTGACCATTTTGTATACTGAGATGTAACATTTACATTTTTATGATAATGTATTATAATGGGTATTACGATGAATCCATAACTTATCCCATATATAAATAATATCACACTAGATTCAAAAAAACCCTTAATATGTCAAATATATTTTAAAATAATGAGGAAATTATTACATGAGAATAAGTGTTGACAAAAAAATGGTGATGATGATCATCCACTTCTAACATTCTAGATAATCATAATATAAAATTCTCACCTCATCAGACTCTTTTAACACTGATAATGAAATTTTTAATTGGATCAATTGAAATTCTTAATTTTTTTCGATCACCCAATCTCATATCATTGGTTAGTTTATTAATGAAATTTATCAATACTATAGGATGGTTAAAAAATAAATTTTATTGAAAATAAATGACCATAGGTAAGCAAGTATTAATAAATTATATTTTTGAAATATTTTTTGTAGGTGATATGGAGTATTCCTGTGATGAATTTTCAAAAAAAGAGGGAAATTTATTTAAAATTATTAATTTTCATATTATTTATTATTTTATAGGATTATAGATATTTTTTAAAATAATAATAAATTATTATCCCATGAAAAATATGATAATGAATTGGGGATTAAATTTTTCATGGATGACTGAAAAAAGTATGTACACCCATTATATTTGGAATAAAATTTTATAATGATGTATGTTTTAATTGTATGAATAAAAGGAGTTTATTTTGATCATTAAAAGCATATTAAATATTAAAACTGGAAATCTATATATAATATATGATGTAACACTTTCAAAATGATTTTATATAAATCATAAGGTGTCACACATAGTAGTAGTAAAAGATTTTTCTCGCATATATAAATCCCAACTGAATTATGGTATGTTATACTATAGATATTAATAATTGAATGTGATATGTTCTACTTATATAAAATGAATAATATATAAAAATGATATAATATCTTCTTTGGTGGAATCATATCTTTTTATAACGGTTTTGTTATCTTGTATTATATGTCACACCTGGTTATTCATGTCATTTTTTGGATCTGGTTCATTTTAAATCATGATCCTTTTTCTTGGGTCTTAGGTGAGATGAATTTTGATTTTTTATGTTTCATCTATTTCTAATCACCCTAATTAGGGTTACCCATTTCATTATTATGAGTTTTTGGAGAAAGGGTGGTTACATCATGATTTGGGCCAACTGTGAGCTCATTTCCAATTTTATAAACCAAAATTGTTTCTTTTATAACTCAATCTTGACCTTATTCACCCATTACACATCCCACATGTCCTCTACATATATTTTAAAATTTTAATACCATTTTGGACCCCATATAAATTCATAATCATGGTGAAATTGGGTTACTTGTTTAGGCATTGGGCCAGCCCATATGCCCATTTCCGGTTTTTAAAAAAAAATTGTTTATTTTATATCTAATTAAATATTTAATATGATTCGGTGATTCCACCTCCCACATGAATCCAATATCCCTATCCTCACCCCAATTATCCATTTCCCTTATTTGGAGCTCATATGGGTCTCGGATTAGGGAAGACGTTCACAATGTCTCTCAAATCATCCAGAATTGTGATGGTAACTTGTTTCATGAATAAATCATTCATTTTGTACTTTTTTCCCATAGTTATTCTTTCCCTAGTTCTTCCAGATCTTAGGAGACTCTAGAAAATTTTTAAGCCATTACCTCTCCTAAAAGGGTTCCGATCTAATGGAAGACTAAGAGTTTTCTATTTGCAAATGTGAGATTCCTTCTCCTTTCTCCTCCCTCTTCTTCCTCCATTCATTATATAATGGATTTATAATACCCTCTAGTCATGATATAAATAGTGTTCTTCTATACCATGGGTTTTTATGGATTTTATATTCATTTAGGTCTATTAATCATAGTTTTAGGGTTTATAATCCCATGGCGGGTGATTTTGGGTGTGGGTTTCCACTACACCAAGGATTTGAGGAAGGATTTCTCTTGCCCTATAACAGTCTATAATTACATCTAGTGGACAATAATTGATACCTATCAGGTCACTCCATGGGCGGCTACACCCCCTGGGCGGGACACACCACCACCCCCAGTGGAAGCCATTTCCTTATGAAGCCCTTGGGCGGAGAGCCATGCTTCGTCAAACGCTCACATGTGAGAGTTCCCAAGGATCAGATACATTTCTACCTCCTTTGCCTCTGATACCAAATGTATAGGCCCGAATCTCGACGTACATGGACATTACATTATTTTTCGGAATACATAATACATAACAAAAACAGACACACAAGGACAGTAATAGTTTAGTGTCTTTGGAAACTCGGAATATTATCTTCTAATCGTGGTGAAAGATCTTCAACAACTCTCATAACGATCTTCCAATTTTTGTTTCCTTACCTATAACCTTTCATTAAATCCTGGGGAAGAGAAACCATATAAATGTTGAGATCAAATGCTCATAAAGGGAAAACATAGAGAACATAAAACAATCCATAAACATTTGAAAGTAAAAACATGAACATGAAATTTAAACATCAAAATCTGGAGCAAAGACATAAATCATATAAGTATGTATGGAATATATCATAACGGAACATAAATCATGATAAAATCTAATGGGAATAAAACATGTAATTGTGGCAACCATTCAGCACATGTCATGATTTCCATAGTAGCCAAGGCATTGCTTCCAAGACCATCTTAGTGGACAAAGTCCCTTTCTAAATCGAGTTCACTCCCCATTTTTGTACTGTAACACTGAACCAGATTAACTTACCATTCCAGCCATGTCTATCTCATGAGATATAAATCTTTACCCAATTAATTGGAGGGATATATAGGTCCCACCCATCTCATAATGAAATCATATTTACTTGTGCCACTAAATAAACATACATCATTCATAATAACCCAACGAATAAAATGAGTTTCATAAACATCATCCAATCATCACATAATCCATATAAAAGAAATGGATATCATTTCACAATAAGAAAAGTGAAACCATGTTAATAATAGAGACGTGATACTTGAAACATACACATGTGAAATAATGTCATCTTAGATGAAAATGGTTTTGATAAAACACTTGAAATGATTTCTTTAAGAAAATATCCTTTTTTCTTCAAAATCATTTTATTTTCACAAAATGTCATGAAATTTTAAAAGAAAAGTATTTTGTTGAAAATAGTCATTAAAATTTTTGGAGAAAGCTTAATGAAAAAACGGCTTTATAAAACTGTAAAAATCCTATCATTCTGTATACGTTAAAAAAACATTCTTCTCGTACTTTTGTCAGAAAAGTCAAAAAGTACCTTGTAAGGTAAATAAAAGAAGGATTCCTTCCATACCATGGGGTAAAAGTAAAAATGGGTAAAAATTACTTTAAGAATACCTGAATACACTTTTATAAAACATGGACATGGATGATAGAAATAACCCCAGTAAATACTTACGAATAAGCAATCTCGGATAAAAATGAGATTTGCAAAATTATCCCTTACCTTAGGTCAGATTTGCTTCATATGGATCCGAACCTCCTGTATAATGATTTAAATAATGTCACTGAATTATTACATAATCATATTCATTGTTATGATATCATACATGTTTCACTTATGACTTTATATTACCCATTCTTTTGTAATTTCTATGTTAAAGCAGCGTTTTGGGTAATATCATTTCATTTATCATATGTGTTTCAACTTTTCATTCTTGATATTATCACTTATATCATGATTTACTTAATTCCATAATGTAAAACATGATTTATATATAATATATATTCATCATATACTTATATATTATAGATCGATAAAAGGAATGAAATACAACATTCATGGAGACGGTAGGCCGAACGTACGCATGAACGTTGTTTTCGTTTCCTTATTGAATTGAATGAAACTAAATAGATGACATAAATATATATATATACATAAATACAGTATCATTATTGTTTCATATATTTCATTATTACTTTTTATATATACTTTATAATCATTCATGAATGGTTAATCATTGAGAATGAATCTCATCGTGTCGTGGAGACAGTAGTCCGTACGTACGTACGAGCGATGATATCATTCTCATAATTATTTAATTGAATTGGAGTGGATTATACAATATATCTGAATTCGTATGATGTTATAATAACTATGTATAATTATTATTTACACCATTATACGGATCCATGTAAGGATGTGTTGGAAAAACAGATTACACCACGGCGTGGAGACGGTATTCTGTACGTACACACGCGCGGTGATTTCATTTTCCATAGGATGTATAGATGGTGAAATAGGGTTGTTTCATACATATAATAACATATCAGTATATTAGTGATACTGATGTTATTAATTCATAATCAAACAACTAAAGAATAAGAATTGGAAGAAGAAATAAAGTTGAAAGAATTGGTAACTAACATTACCTCTTCTTTGAAGTGCCTCTTTGAGACCACCTCTTAGGGCACTAAAATTGGTCTTTGAAGAAGACCAGGACCTCTAGAATGTTTCTAGGGAAGTGGATAAGAAAATTTGGCAGGGGTGGCTGAGCATTAAGGCACAAAGTGGTGTGAGGATGAGAGGGAGGTTGTGTCATTTTATAAGGGAGGAGAGGGGCACCTTTGGAAAAACTCAAAATATTATTTTATTATAAAGTAATATTCGGTTTTTAATAGCACCAAATTGATTTATTTCAAAGTTAAGGTGGGTACAGGTCGAAATCCTCTAATCCAATAGAATTTGGTCATGTTTAGGTTACTATTTTATCCTTATCATTTAGATTTAACTTTAAGTTAAATAATTTTTCTTTTACCGTGTCTTCTTGATTTATTACACTATAAGGTTAATAAACTAACTATAAAAAGCCAAACGAACCCCAAATTGTTTATTATTAATTCATAAAACATTATCTATGTCATTTTGGCCTAACCTTAGACTTTTAGGAATAAAATAACAATTAATAATATAATATTTGTTTTAAAAACTATTTTATGTCAATTTTGACACTATTTGGTAATTGATTTTAGAGAAAATCATAACATATTTATTAGTTCAAAAAAAATTAATTAAATCAATACTAACATGTCATATTAACCTATAAAATTATTTTAATTCATAAAAATTCTAAAATGACATTTATTTGGGTATTTATAACATCAATTAAGTCAATATTTCATTAATATGATAATTACCGCATCATCATTGTGTCAAAGATAAATTACATTATTTAATGTATAAGAATTATAAATAAAATACCATTATGTAGAAAATATTTTTATCTTTATAAGGAATATTTATAGTCTAATTTATCTTATGTATAACCCTATATTAAAAATTATTTACTTATTAAACATTGATTTTAACTATTTTAACCCTTCTTTAAATAAATTAATATTAAATTTCCTAATCTAATACATGTGGGCCTAAATGGTCATATTTTATTCCGAAGGTTGTTATTGGTCGAATTACACTTTTCCAATAGAATTAGGACATGTGTTAGGGTAATAATAATACCATTTTTAACCTTAATTACCATATTTACTTTTAATCGTGGTAAAAAAAGTAAAAAAGTTACTATTCGCCAAAAATTATTTTCATCTCATTGTACCACATTTTACTTACTAAAATCAACCGTGTTTCTTGGATTATTGAAATTCATTACATAGATGTGGGAAAATTATGTTTTATGTAAATTTGCAAATTCTCTTAGGAGGTGGGTAAAAGACGATGAAAAGTTCAATTAAATTTTTATATATCTAAAATTATTATAAAATGACTCCAATGAATTACATTGAACATATATTGGTATTATGTATCAATGTTTACCTAAAATAATGTTAAATAAAATAAATAATTATTTAAATAAAAAGTCGGGTTTTAAATAGTAACCTAGTGTTTTCACTATTCATCAAAAATTGAAAGTATTCAGAAAAAAACCAAAATTTCACCCTAGGCTAATTTAGATATTCTAAATCCAAAAATGAAGTCCATTTTGAAGGATAAAATTTTTAAAATTTCAAAAATATGGTATGACTATTCATAATGGCAAGTTCTAATAATATTTTTATAATATATCATTGTTTAGTAAAACCCGATATTGCGTACAACACACGCTATCGAGGAAGGTCGCGATTGCATGTAATGCAAGCCAAGACAGGGTTGCGTGTTGTGCAAGACTCCTTTTTTGTTGCGTATAACAAAATACAACCATATTTTATTTATACATTGAATATATAAATATATATATATACACAATCAATGTTGCCTAGAATAACAACTGTCAAACGAACTTGAATGTGTGTAACACGAGCCAAGAATAGTGTTGCATATAGTGGAAGATAATACGATGTTGCGTATAGTATAAGATAAACATGGTGTGGTGTATAATAGAAGACATCAATGAAATTAAAAGAATATTTTTCATAAAATCTCATGCTGTTACATTCTACCACCCTTAAAATGAATTTCACCCTCAAAATTAATCGGGGTTATACATGGTTTTCTACTTGGAAATTTCTATAATTGAGACCCACATCGTAAAATGAAATACCAAAACTTAACATTAAAAACTAAAGTATGAAACGTAATGGTTACCCAAATAAACTAATCTCCGGGTTTCCACATAGGATAACATAGGTAAAAATATGGATATGGAAGACAAATCTAACCATCATGTTCTGATAGAGAGTGGAAAAGAACATGACTATGAAAAATCCAAAAATCACAAAGCCATATATTTGTGATGATCTAAGGTACCATCTGATTCATTGAATATATGGGCACTAGGAGAACATTTTTGGTTTTCAAGATCATTTCCCTAAAGTTGATGAATTAAAAGAAATACATATTTGATTTTGGTACAATATCACTATTGTTCTTTCTTTGAACAATTTACACTTCATCTCATAAGGAAATGAAGTTGAATTTGTTATTCGTGAGATGCTAACATATCATGTGATAGAATGATGGGTCATTCCATCTGCTTCAATCAGAAGGTTAGAAAAAGTTATCAAATATACATAAGTTCATCTATGGTGTGGTTAATCATATAAAATTCCAAAAACGAACTTATACATCATATATCATACCACTTAATAAAATAAAACTCACTTCTAATAACCAGGGACATCTTGTAGGCCAGTCGTAGGCGATAAAGGCCTGTCACACATCGGTTGTGGGTTCGATTTCCACAGCCTTTTCTGACGCGATGGGTTTTCGTCTATCCTACAGCTTGTCCTTTTTCTAAAACTACATTACTATAACATCCCATCAATAATATCGAAAAATTTTCTATCCTTAAACAATAATAACTTATGTCCAACATAATCCATTCCAATCTTCAGGCTTATCTAAAATACTTCAGTCCAAGCTCATAGTATAAAGAAAACAAGGTTATCTACCAAGAATGTGAATATGAGAATTTACCTCACATATATCATAAGATATATCTTGTTGGTTGCATTCCAAATACATGAATACCTTAGTCATATATTCTCTTGAAACATAAATCACCATAGAGCATCAATACTGTCAAAAGGAAACTCTTTCCACATACCAAAATCCCAAAAATTATATATACTCAAACCATAATATCACTTAGTCCTTAACTCAGTCATGACCTCATGAATACAATAAATCATCTCATTATCTTCTTATCCCTTCAGTATGTGCATATCATCAACTTTCCAAAAATATCTGAATATCCTTTCAAGGTTACTAGTACCATATAATTAGTGAAAACCAATACATAGATATTCCAAAATTCCACAATACCATAAATGAGATTCCATGATACTATTTTGAAATCCCATTACATAAACACTTAATCATTACCCAACATCATTTTCATACTCAACATCAAAAATAGTGATCACATGAGAGTCCCCCTTATCCTTTTCCTTAAGAGGTTTCTCAAGTTGATCATCATTAACCCGTGGATTTGGGCATTTATTAGCATAATGCCCCATTTCCTTGCACTTGAAGCATTGAAGTGGTCCTGGAGAGTTCTCTGTAATAATTTCTCTATTCTCGTCATTAGAAACCTTTTTCCCATTACTTCGACAATCAGCTACTCGATAACCTTATTTTCCTCAAATAAAACATTTTCTAGGACCTTTTAGGAAATCTCCACTATACATCTTTCCACACTTTGAGCATAAAGAAACATTCATCTTCTTTTCACCATTGTTCTGAGGTTTCTCCTTGAACTCCATATTTCATTTCTTTTCAAGACCATGAGATGGATATGTTACACCAACTTCCAGTTCTACCTTGATATCACAACACACAATTTCTTCATAGCTACTGAAGTCTCTTTTAACTAATTCCCTTCGAAGACTTGGGTTTTGGCCACTAACAAATCGATCAACTTTACTTTCAGGTTGGATGATAAAGCCAGATGCATACCATGCATGTCATGTAAAATTCACTTTGTATATACCAAAAGATTCATCATCCTTCTGCTTAAGTTCAAGAAACTCCTTTTCCATCTTTGTTCAATGAATACGAGGTAAGTACATACTGAAAAACAAGTTCTTGAACTCGTCCCATTCCATGGACTCAATTTCATCTCTTTGCCTCGTATTCTTGATAAGATTCAACCATTGATCAACATCACCTTTCCAACGATATACTGATAAGATGACTTTATCATGCTCAGAACATTGTAGAACTGAATTTATCTTTTCAGTAGTACAGATCCATTGTTCCGCCACTAAGGGATCAGAAGACCCATTGAATGAAGGTGGACGTTTCCTCATGAAGGATTCAACAGAATGTTTCTCCTTTCTCTACTCATTTTGAAGTCCAGAGTGATTTATATTTGGTGTAAGTATAGAAATAATATTGTGCACTCCATCTCCCATGACATTGGTTTGGTCAGGAGGACAATCATTTCATTTTCCATTACATTGATCAACACAGTTCCTTCGGGTTCCAGCCAACATGTAAAACCCATAAATAATAGTGTGAGAGGAAAAAATCATTCTAGGGAAAAAACGTAAAAAAGGGGGATTACCATCAATATCTAACATCTTAGGTTAAATTCTATGATCATTACCATAGTTCTAGGACTATATCATATACCTATACTTATCCTTATGGAAATCCCTAGACATACCTTAGAAATATCTATAGGGATCTCACTAATGTTTTCGCATCCTAGTTTCCAATGGATGCTTAAACCATTCCTCTAATACCAACTCTAACGGTCTGGAATTACTTCCAGTGGACTATAATTGATACCTATCAGGGCACTCCATGGGCGGCTACACCCCCTGGGCGGGACACACCACCATCCCCAGGGGCAGCCATTTCCTCATGAAGCCCTTGGGCGGAGAGACATGTTTCTTCCAACGCTCACATGTGAGAGTTCCAAAGGATCAGATACATTCGTACCTCCTTTTCCTCTGATACCAACTGTAGAGGCCCAAATATTGACGTACATGGACATTACATTACTTTTGAGGAATACTTAACACATAACAAAAACAGACACACATGGACGATAATAGTTTAGTTTCTTTGGAAACATGGAATATTATCTTCTAATCTTGGTGAAAGATCTTCAACAACTCCCATAACGATCTATCCCTTTTTTTCCTTACCTAAATCCTTTATTTAAATCTTGGGGAAGAAAACAAATATAAAGGGTGAACTCAAATGCTCAGTAATGGAAAACATAGAGAACATAAAACAATCCATAATCATTTGAATGCAAAAACATGAACATGAAATTTAAACATCAAAATATTGAGAAAAGACATAAATAATATAATTATGTAAGGAATATATCATAATAGAACATCAATCATGATAAAATATAATGGAAATAAAAAATGTAATTTTGGAAACCATTCAGAACATGTCATGATTTCCATAGTAGCCAAGGCATTGCCGCAAAGACTATCTTAGTGGACAAAGTCCCTTTCTAAATCGAGTTCACTCCTCGTTTCTGTCCTGTAACACTGAATTGAATTAACTTAACGTTCCAGCCATTTCTATATCATGAGATTAAAATCATTACCCAATGCATTGGAGGGAGATATAGTTCCCACCCATCTCATAATGAAATCATTCTTACTTGTGCCACAAAATAGAAATACATCATTCATAATAACCCAACAAATAAAATGGGTTTCATAAACATCATACAATCATCACATAATCCATATAAAAGAAATGGATATCATTTCATAATAAGAAAAGTGAAACCATGTAAATAATATAGACATGATACTTGAAACATACGCATGTGAAATAATGTCATCTTAGATGAAAATGGTATTGATAAAACACTTGAAATGAATTCTTGAGGAAAATATCCTTTTTTCTTCAAAATCATTTTCTTTTCACAAAATGTAATGCAATTTTAAAAGAAAAGGATTTTTTTGAAATTAGTCCTGAAATATTTTTCAAGAATCTTCATAAAAATAATGATTTATAAAACTGTAATAATTCATTCATTCCTTATACGTTAAATGAACATTATACTCGTACTTTTGTCGGAAAAGTCAAAAAGTACTTGTAGGGTAAATAAAAGATAGATTCCTTCCATACCTTGGGGTAAAAGTCAAAATGGGAAAAAAGTACTTTAAACATACATGAATACACTTTTATAAAACATGGACATGTATGATAGCAATAACCCCAGTAAATACGTACGAATAAGCAATCTCGGATAAAAATGAGATTTGCCAAATTATCCCTTACCTTAGGTCCGATATGCATTGTATGGATATGAACCTCATGTATAATGATATAAATAATTTCATTGACTTATTACATAATCATATTCATAGTTATGATATCATATATGTTTCACTTATGACTTTATATTACCTGTTCTTTTGTAAGTTATATATTAAAGCAGCGTTTTGGGTAAAATCATTTCATTTATCGTATGTGTTTCGACTTGTCGTTCTTGATATTATCACTTATATCCTGATTTACATAATTCAAGAATAAAAAACATGATTTATATATAATATATATTCGTCATATACATTTATATTATAGATCGATAAAAGGAATGAAATACACCGTTCATGGAGACGGTAGGTCGTACGTACGGATGAACGTTGTTTTTGTTTCCTTATTGAATAGAATGAAACTAAATAGATGACATAAATATATATATATATATACATAAATCAAGTATCATTATTATGTCATATATTTCATGATTACTTATTATATATACTTTATAATCATTCATGAATGGTTAATCATTGGAAATGAATCTCATCGCGTCGTGGAGACGGAAGTCCGTACGCACGCACGAGCGATGATATCGTTCCCATAATTATTGAATTGAATTGGATTGGATGATAAAATATATCAGAATAAGTATGATTTTATAATAACTATGTTTAGTTATTATTTACACCAATATACCCATCCAGGTAAGGTCGTGTTGGAAAAAACTGATTTCACCATGACATGGAGACGGTATTTCGTACGTACGCACGCGTGGTGATTTCGTTTTCCATAGGATGGATAGATGGTGAAATAGGATTGTTTCATACATATAATAAAATATCAGTATATGAGTGATATTGATGTTATTACATCGTAATGAAACAACTAAATAAGAAGAAGTGGAAGAAGAAAAAAAGTTGAAAGAATCGGTAACTGACATTACCTCTTCTTTGAAGCACCTCTTTGAGACCTCCTCTTAGGGAACTAAAATTGGACTTTGAAGAAGACCAGGACCTCAATGATGTTTCCAGGGAAGTGTATAGGATAATTTGGCAGGGGTTGTCTGAGCTTGAAGTCTCAATGATGTGTGAGGAAGAGAGGGAGGAGGTGTCCTTTTATAAGGGAGGAGAGGGGCACCTTTATAAAAACTCAAAATATTATTTTATTATAAATATATATTCGGTTTTTAATATCTTCAAATTGATTTATTAATAAGATCAGTTGATGATGGGTCTAAATCTTCTCATCCAATAGATTTTGGACAAGTTTAGGTTATTATTTTAACCATAACATTTAGATTTATCTTTATGTTAAATAATTTGTTTACCGTGTCTTCTTGTTTTCAAATACTATAAGGTTAATAAACTTACAATAACAAGACAAACGACAGAAATGTTTTTTATTATTAATGTATAAAACCATATATAAGTCACATGACCGATCATTAGGTTTTTTGGAATAAAAAAAAATTAATAATATAATATTTGTTTTAAAGACTATTTTATGTCAATTTTGACACTATTTGGTCATTGATTTTTGAAAAAATCATAATAGAATGATTAGTTCGAAAAAAGTTAATTAAATAAATAGTAACATGTCATATTAGCCTATAAAATTATTTTAATTCATAAAAAGTCTCAAATTACATTTATTGGGGTATTTATAACCTCAATTATGTCAATATTTCATTAATATGACAATTACTACATCATCATTGTGTTATAAATAAATTTAATTATATAACTTCTAATTATTATAATTAAAATACCATTATGTAGGAAATATTTTTATCTTGCTAAGGAATATTTATAGTTGAATTTATATTATGTATAACCCTATATGAAAAATGATTTACTTATTAAACTTTGATTTTAACTCTTTTAACCCTTGTTTAAATAAATTAATATTAAATGTCCTAATCTAATCCAAGTGGGCCTAAATGGCAATATTTTATTCCAAAGGTTGTTTTTGGTCGACTTAAACTTATCCAATAGAATTATTACTTGTGTTAGGGTAATAATAATATCATTTTTACCCTTAATTACCCTATTTACTTTTAACCGTGGTAAAAAAATAAAAAATGTTACTATTCAACAAAAAAAAATTCATCTCATCGAACCAAATTTTACATACTAACATCAACTGTGTCTCTTGGATTTTTGAAATTCCATTCATTGATGAGGTAAAATTATGTTTTATGTAAATTTGAAAATTCTCATAGGAGGTGGGTAAAAGAAGGTGAAAAGTTCAATAAAATTTAGATATATCTAAAATTATTATAAAATGACTCCAATTAATTACATTGAACTTAAATTGGTATTATGTATCATTTTTTTACCTAAAATAAAGTTAAATAAAATAAATAATTATTTAAAGAAAAAGTCGGTTTTTAAATAGTAACCTAGTGTTTTCACTATTCATCAAAAATTGAATGTTTTCAGAAAAATACCAAAATAACACCCTAGGCTAATTTCGATATATTGAATCCAAAAATGACGTCCATTTTGAATGATAAAATTTATAAAATTTAAAAAAGTGGGTATTACTATTCATAACTACTAGTTCTAATAATATTTTAATAATATATCGTTGTTTAGTAAAACCTGATATTGCGTACAACACACGCTATCGAGGAAGGTTGTGATTGCGTGTAATGCAAGCCAAGTCAGGGTTCTGTGTTGTGAAAGACTCATTTGTTATTTTTTTTAACACAATAAAACCATATTTCATTTATACATTGAATATAAATATAGATATATATATATATATATATACATACACACTCAATGTTGCGTAGAATAACAACTATCAAACGAACATTAAATTGTGTGAAAAACGAGCCAAGAATAGTGTTGCGTATACTGCAAGCTAATATGGGGTTGTGTATAGTACAAGCTAAACTTTGTGTGGTGTATAATTGAAGACATCAATGAAATTAAAAGAATATTTTTCAAATAATCTCGATGTGTTACATGAACAAACATTTATCATTTATGTTTCATCATGATAATACCTTTATAACCTTGTTTATATGATATTTGCTTCGGTGAAACCATAATTATAATGGTTATTTGTGCAAATTATGTTTTATAACTTATTTTGTTAAAAATATAGTTTCTTTGGTATAAATGTGCACTCCTCTTGTTTGATAAATTATTACATGAGATTCCACACTTGGTTTATGGAATTTTGAATATTTTTCAGTAGCTTTAATTAAATTATTGTATGAAAATGTTATTTTATTCTATTTTAAGTTCTTAAGATATGTTTTTTTGTTAAAGACTACATTCCACATGTTCAGTAAATTGACCGGTTTGCTTTTATGTGTCTAGTGCAATTTAAAATGATTTTTTCGATTTATAAATAAATTTTCAGCATGTAAATAATTGGTTTTGGATCCTTTTATGGATTTCCAATTTTTATTTTGTTCTAAAAATAAATGGGTTTTGGTTTACAACATGTTTTGTCCTGAGTTGCTGGAAAATGGTGTGTTTCACATTCTTATGAAAATGGTTGTGTTTTGAATATGTAACCAGAGGGTTTATATGATTTGTGAATGTGGATTGATGTTTTATGTGGTGTTTATACACCTCTTTAAAAAAATTTAAATGCATAAATTTTTCAAATGTTAGTTTTGTGAAAATGTTTAAAGGCCTATTTGGCCATTTGTAAAAATGAATAATGTGTGTTTTACTTGTATATACCATGTTGTGTCAATTGGTATGGTTTTATCATCCATGAAATGATTTTAATAAATGTTTTTAGGGCTACCAAATATGGTTTTGTATGGCCTTGTTTTTTGTTTATAATTCAAATAGAGTTTTTGAATGACTTTTATGTGAAAATCCTCAATACACTCTCGAAATTGTTTTATGAAAACGTGTAATGGTTTATTGATGTGTGAAAGAAATTTGCAGAACTTTTATGGGATGTTTGTGTTTTTATTTTTTGGGAATGGAATTTTGATGTGAAATGTGTATTGATATTATGTGTTACCAGATTGAGCACTATAGGGGATCCAAGGTATCTAGGTGGGCAGATGTGTACAAGTATACTAGTGATTCTGTGGGGATTGGCCCATGTTTCACATAGGAAGTTTGATGATGAAAACAACAACTAAACTATTATAATGATGTTGTTGGGGGACCACTTGGTTAAGGGTATACTACCTACTAGTTTCACGTGTGCACGAGAATGAATATTTATTATGGTTACTTTCACCACAATATGATGTACCTAGAGCTCAAAACTAACTAGTTCCTAGGGGTGTTCACTTGAGTTGTGCTCATTTGCTATTTTGTACTCACCATTCGAATATGGTGTGTTTGGTTGGTAAATTCTGTAGTATATGTAATTTATTTAAAAGTGTACATTCTTTTAAGCATCCATCTTGAAAACTATTTTCATTTTGAAGTTGCACCTCTTTAAAAAATTGTTACTAGAATTTTTTTATTAAACATGATTGTTTTTGTTGGATAATTATTATAGCATGTAACCTCATATGAAAAAAATACTTTTATATATTGTATATAAAACTATAAATTCATGTTTCTATTATTTTAAAGGAAGTTAATTTGGATTAGAATATCCTGCTAACCTCTTGAGTTTTAATAATCACGCCTATAGTCTTCTTCTATTTTTAGCCCTTGTGTAGGTTTCAGTTCGAGTTTGATCACCTTGGGTGACATGTGATCATTATGTTGGAGAGTGACCAGTGGGGTCACATGGAGTTAGATGGTTTAATGGTTTGGTCAGTTGAGTTTTTGGTTTAGTTTTACATTCAGTTTCTTGTACAAATAATTTTCAGTTTAATTTTAATATAATAGTATTTTGGGTTGTCCATTTATTTTTTCTATTTGTTTAATTATTTATATAATGAAAAAATCAATCCCTTTTGTACTCTATTGATTCCCTTGGTGCTTTTCTCCATCCTTGTAGGATCAGGTAAGCCTCTCAGGACATGTCTCGGGATGGCCTGAGTGACTGGTTCAGGGTTGACTTGGGTTGGTTTGTGACAAAATGGTAACATATGAGGTCTGTTATTAGAAGACCATTCTTTTAAGAGTGACTTTATTATTTGGGTTATGAAAATGTAGATAGAGTATGATTTTTGGGAATTGAGGGGTATGTTTTTGGAAGAGAATTGCAAACTATTTCTCATTATCAACCTTCAGTTTCTATGGGACGTCCGGTTTTATTAGTGTCTTTTGTCCTTTATGGTTGTTTGGTGTTGCAATATGAAAAGCGAAGTCTGACTAATGGCCTTCGTGAGCTCACAGGGCCTGTAAATCCATGTGGAGCTGGGGCATGGTCCTAATAATTCGCTCTATGTTTTTGTTGTGTTTGACATATGACTTCCAACCATATGATAAAGTCTCACATCGACACAAGTTCCCTTTTTTGGGTTTCTTGGACCATTTATTAATTCTGAATATTTGTTTTGAAAATACATGTGTGAGAATTATGGAAATGGGTTTTAAGGGAAAGATTGTATTTGGAAAAGTGGGAATGGAGTTTTAAAAAATTAAATATAAGAATTGTATTGGGAAGGTTTAGTTTTTTTAAAACATATTTTGGGAAGGATGTTGAAATGATTTAACGGTATTATATTTTCCCCATTCTAAAATTGTGGTTTGTTGAAATTAAATGTTTTGAAAGTGTGAATAATTTTAAATTAATTCTGAATATTTGTTTTAAATGGTATTTTTTTGGATTTTGAAATGTTTTTGAATCTGATAAATTAGTTTTTGGAATTGGTTTTGAGTGGTTGGTGTTTTCCTACAATGTGTATTGGTCTCAATGGCCATCAGATTATGAAAAGACACCTTGTTGAATTTTAGTAAATGGGAAGGGTTTGTTTGGATAATCTTGGTTGTTTTAAAAGTTGGTAAAAATGAATTTTGGTTGGTTTTTCAGAAAATGGTTCTTGATGAGGGTTTGTTTGTTTTGTGAAATCTGAAAATGGTTTTTGACTTGGTGGTTAGTGTTCCATTGGAAGGTAAATGATTTTGGAATGATGTTGTTTATTTATCCTATGGAGTTTTCATGGGTTCTCACATGCATGGATTTATTGATATCTAGAAGAGAGGCCTATATGGAATGGTGTTAGGGTGCCTGGTGTGGCATGGAAATGTTCATGTGAGTGAGACTTTATGAAACACCTTTGGTGAATGTAGAAACCCACCAAATTAGTTTTTTTTCAAAAGTGTTTTGAGCTCAAAAATTGTGGCCTTTTTTATAATACAATGGTTATGTGGATAAATTTTCCATTATCTTTGAAGAGTTTTTTGTATTATTTATTAAGATTACATGCGATCTAGAGGACAAACTATTGTTGTATCTTTAGATGAGATCTTGTTGGTGGCTTAGTTTTGGAGTTATGATTAGTGGGTTTCTAAAGATATGTTGGCTATTGTGATGTGGCCACAGATAGTTCTATGTTTCTATGATTTCCAATTGATAAAAATAAGGAATCATTCTCATGTTTCACAATCTAGATAAACTTCAGAAAATAATTCGTCATGTCGTCAGTTTAAATTGAGAGCTCTTGGGGATCGACTTAATATGCTTCCAGTGGGTGATAATTCTTGTGGGCATAATAGTTGTGTTCGTTGATGTCGATGTGTTTTTTCGTGTTTGATGTCCATTATGCTCCCCATTCCGAGTGATATTGAATTTTGATATATATCTATGAGTTCCTATTTAGATGAAATTGTTTTTTTGAGCAAGTGTGTTTTTTTGAGTGGTGTGATACTTAGCACCAAACTGCGGGGTTGCAGATGCCTCATGATTTAGGGCTCCAACCATAGGCCATAGAGTGAATCTTTTCACGTAGTCAGGAAATCTATAGAGGTGTGGGGCGCTTGACTAGGCTCCTGCCTCCACCATTGTGTTAAGGTAGTTTCTATGTAAATATTTTGGTTCCTCATTACTGTGAATTTCTATTTGTCACAACATGTGTAGTGGACTTACCCCTCCCATAGTGTCTACGTTTATGCCTTCATGGATGTGGGTTTCCGATCAATGTCCCTTTGTGGACCGCCTCTATAAATTGGGTGCAGTCTTGGTGTTACCTACTTGTAGGTGGAGAGTTTTGGGTAGTTCCTTTGTTTCTTTTGTGGTTCTAGTGGCCAAATTTTTGGGTCCCCTTCCCTCCCCTCCACGAGTAGTGGGGGTCTGAATCCATGTTGATAGTGTTGGCCCAGTTATTGTCCCCTCTATTCGGGATTGGGTGGTTTATATGTTCATGTTGTAACAATATTAACTTGGGTTTGTGGGTAGTTTTGGGGGGGTTTTGTTGGACCTGAGAAAGTGAGGTAAGGTTGAGTTCTTGTTTTTTTCATTTCTAGTTTGGATTTAATGGTGGGAAGACCCACCACAGGTCACATTTATCGTTCCTCCTATGAACTTGTCTAGTGCTAGTTGTTTATTAATTTTGGGGATTCCATTATGTACTCCCATAGATTCCTTGTTTTTCTTGAGTGCTCTTTAGTTTGGGTGATTTTTTGTTTCATTGGGAGAAGGCCCAACAATTGGGTTCTTAGCTTCATTGTGGAGGTGGTGGATTGACCTTTCCGTTGATATTTACAAAGTTGTTGTGAGTTAGTGTTTTGTTTGGGAAAGGGGATTACGTTATGTTGATGGAAAATTATATTTCACTAGATTTATAGGTTGGATCCTATGGATATTTAATCCTTAGGTGTTTTTCTATCAGCAGTAATGTGTTATGGCTTTCTGAGGGCGGAATGCTTTAATGGTGGGGAGAATTGTCACACCAGGTTTTTCATGCCATTGTTTTGATTTGGTTCATTTGAAATCCCGGTCATTTTCATGGGTCATATATGAGATGAAATTTGAGTTTTTATGTTCCATATTTGTCTAATCGCCCTAATTTGGGTTCCCTGTTGCTTTTTTTTTGGAGTTTTTTGAGAAAAAGTGGTTACTTGATGATTTGAGCCAACAGTGAGCCCATTTCCAGTTTTAAAATGAAAATTTGTTTCTTTTATAACTCAATTTATAACCTTTTTCACCCATTCCACTTCCCAATTCCCCTCTACTTATATTTTAAAACATTCATCCCATTTAGACCCCATATAAATTCATTATCATGGTGAAATTGGGTTCCTTATTTAGGAATTGGGCTAGCCCATGTGCCCATTTTGAGTTTTAAAAAAAATAAAATTTTTATGTTATATATAATTCAGTATTTAATATTATTCAGTGATTAAACCTCCCATTCGAAGCCAATATCCCTATCCCCACCCCATTCTCAATTTCCCCTCTTTGGAGTTTATATGAATCGTGGAATAGGGAATGGTTTCTCATTGTCTCCCAAATCGTCCTAAATTGAAAAGTTAAATTGTTTCGTGAATAAATTATTCCATTCATACTGTTTTCCCACAATTCCTCTTTTCCAAGTTATTCAACATCATAGGATACTCTCCACAAATTTTCAAGCCTTTCACCTTCCTCTAAGGGTGCATATCTAATGGAAGACGAAGAGTTTTCTTGTTGAAAATGTGAGATTCCTTCTCCTTTCTCCTCCCTCTTCTTCCTACATTAGTTATATCATGGTTTTTTAATAACCTCTAGTAATGATATACATAGGGTTTTGTTATCCCATTGTTTTGGATGGATTTTATATTCATTTAGGACTGTTCTTCATAGTTTTAGGGCGTATAAACCCGCAGCGGGTGATTTTGGTTGTCTATTTCCATTACGCTAAGTATTTGAGGTATTATGTCCCTTGAACAAGACTTTTTCATTTATGTTTCATCATTATCATACTTTTATAACCTTATTTATATTATATTTTCTACTTTTACACCTTAGTTTTAAAAGTTTTGTGTTCAAATTATGTTTTATGACTTATTTTTTAAAAAATATAGTTCTTTTGGTATGAATGTGAACTCCTCCTGTTTGATAAATTATTCCATGAGATTCCGCACTTTGATTATGTTATTTTGAATATGTTTAAGTATCTTGAATAACTATATGGCATGAAAATGTTATTTTATCCCATTAAAGATCTTAACAGAAGTTTTTCTGTTAAAGAGTGTATGCCACGTGTTCGGTAAATTGCACGGTTTACTTTTATGTTTCTAGTAAAATTTGAAAAGATGTGTTTGGGTTTCTAAATAAATATTCAGCATGTAAAAAAATATTCTGGGATCCTCTTATTAGTTTCCAATTTGTATTTTCTTTTACAAATAAATGGGTTTTGGTTTACAACATGTTTTGACCCGAGTTTTTGGAGAATGGCAGGTTTCACATTATTATGAAAATGGTTGTGTTTTGAGTATATAAATTGAGTATTTTATGGGATTTATGAATGTGTTTTGATGTTTTATATGGTGTGTATACACCTCTTTAAAAAAAATTAAATGCATATCTTTTTCAAATGTTAGATCTGGGAAAATGTTTAAGGGCTTGTTTGGCCTTTCCTAAAAATGAAGAATGAGTATTTTACTTGTATATACCATGTTGTGCGAATTGATATTGTTTTATTTTCAATTAAATAATTTTATGAAATATTTTTATGGAATCCAAATATGATTTTTTATGGTCTTGTTGTGTGTTTTGTAATTCAAATAGTGTTTCTGAATTAATTTTATATGCAAAGCCTCAATACACTCCTTGAAATTATTTTACTAAAAATTGTAGTGGTTTATTGATTCGTGAAAGAAATGTGAAGAAAGTTATGGTATGTTTTTGTTTTTATGTTTTGGGAATGGAATTTTTATGTGAAATGTGTATTTGATAATATTTGTAACTTGATTGAGCACTAAATGGAATCCTGGTTTTCTAGGTGGGCGGATGTATACTAGTATACTGGTGATTCGGTGGGATTTGGTCCCTGTTTCACATAGCAAGTCAGACGATGACAACACTAAAAAAACTATGATTATGATGATGAGGTGGGGGGGATAACTATGTTATGGGTATTCTCCATACTAGTGTCGTGTGTGCACGAGAACAAATATTTATTATGGTTAGTTTCACCAAGATACAAGGTACCTGGAGCTCACAACTAACTTGTTCCTAGGGGTGTTCCCGTGAGTTATATTCATTGGAAATTTTGTAATCACTGCCGGAATAAAATGTGTTTGGTTGGTAAATTTATTATTGCGTGTTATTTATTTAAACTTCTTCAATCTTTGAAGAATCCCTCTGGAAAACTATTTTCATTTTGAAGTTTCACCTCTTTGAAAAATTGTTATTTGCATTTTTGTTTATTAAACATGCATGTTTTTGTCTGATAAATATTATAGAATGGGACCTCATTTGAAAAACATAATTTTATATCATTTATTTAAAACTATAATTTAATGTTTCTTTTATTTTAAATTAAGTTCATTGGGAATAGAATATCGGTCTATCCTATTGAGTTTTAATACTCATACCTATAGTCTTATTTTGTTTTTATACCTTTTGTAGTTTTCAGATCGAGTATGATCGCCATGGGCGACGTGTGATCATTTTGTTGGAGAGTTACCAGCAGGGTCACATGGAGCTAGTTGGTTAGCTGGTTTGTTATGTTGAGTTTTTGGTTAAGTTGTACATTCAGTTTCTTGTCAAAATAATGTTAAGTTTAATTTTTATATAAATGTATTTTGGGATGTCCATTTATTTCTACTGTTTGTTTGAATGTTTATATATGGGTGAAATAGTTCCCTTTAGTTAAATATTGATGCCCTTGGTGCTTGTCACCATCCTGGGAGAATCGGGAACACCTATCGGGAGTTGTCGCGGGCTGGCCTGGGTGACTGGTTTGGGGTTGACTTGGGCTGGTTCGTGACATTATATAAATAAAATTTCTATTACAATGTTCTTATTTGGGGGGAATATGATTTAGAATCAATTTCCATTATACATAGGATTTATTTGAAATTCAAATGATAATATCAAATGGTAGAATATGAGATATCATTGGGGATTCGTTTTGAAAATTTGAGTTTTATTGATATGTCTAAAAATAATGTCAAACTCTCAAAATCAGATGACATAAATATTATTAATATTTCATCAATAAAAGGGTTTTAAATTGTAATGTAGAAATATAAAATATTTTTACCTGTGATTATATTTTATATTTTTTTTAAAAATTACTATAAAGATAGAGGTTTTCTGAATCATAGTCATATATATATATATATATATATTTCTAATTTCATAGGGATGAGTGGGAGAACACATCAATAATTTATTGGGATTCTATTTTACATGGGGGAGGGTATAAAAATATTATTTTTTATTTAGTAGATCTAAATATATCAATATTATAAGAAAGGGTGATAAATATCTATTGGCATCATGAATTTAGGGGGTAAAACATCTAATTCAGTAGCGTAAATATTTATTCTCACCGAGAGAATGATTGAATCCAAAATATTCCTACTCTAGAAGTTTAGTATCACTAAATATATCATTTCAATTAAGATAAATATTTCAACAGGATATACTTTTTTGTTTTAATTGTGATTGTTGGACCAATATTCCCAACCCTTTATGGAATTGTTTATTTTGACCCCTGGAAATCACATAATAAAAATTATAGGAGAAAAAAATTCTCAAAAAATGAGAATATAAAATTTTTTCATTGTTTGATAATCCTATAATATTTTTATAATTTTAAATCAAGAAATATCCTTTAAGAAATCAAAAAACGTCATTCCCTAGAGTCTTGGATTTCACTGAATATATTGTTTTTAAGTCCTTAATTTATAAAAAACTGGATTTATGATTTTGGGATTCAATTTAAATATAAAAAAATACTCATTTTTAATAAATATTCTATTTATAATAGTCATTGACCATCCACCAAGATCCTAAATATCATTTAGTATATTTTCCTATTAATATGAGGGGAATAAACACTTTTAGAAATTAATGACTGATTTATCTTTAAATAAGTTAATAAAACATAAAAAAGAGTACCTTACCGTATTTTTTCAAACTCCTTTAAAATTATCTTTATTCTACCAAGAATGATTAATAATACACTCATCTAGAAAATGACCATGTTTCCCACAACTAAAAAATATTTATTCGAATCATTCAAACCCATTATTAATGGATAGATATGATGAACACTTGATTAATTATTAAATTTTTTTGAACTATTATTCATCTTTAAATTTTTTTTCTATAATAACCTAATGATACCCTTGATCTAAGACATCTATATATCCATGGTAATGTTATTTTTACCATCCAGAGTAGTATTTAAATTAAATAATTCACTAGAATTAAGAGTATAAAATGAATATTGATCTGACATATTCATAATAATTTTTGGGTAAATTTATTTTTTAATATATTATCTTATTATGTGAATTATTATATTTTTTGGGGTCATTGTTTTTTTCTAATCAATTATTCCCTTATTTTTATAAAATATTTCATTGTAAACTACATAGACCATTATATTCCAAATTTGGAATTTGAATCATCAATATTTAAAATAAATAATTTTTTTTATTTTAACATGAGTATATTTGACCTATAATTTTTGGAAATCACTCTCAAAATATTGAGATAATTATTCTTAAACATCTACAACCTATGAAAAACATCATTTATCTTGTTTAAAATATTATAAAATTCAATACTTCTGGATTATGCCCTATTTGGATAATCATCCTTTAAAAACAATAATTTAAATTGGATTGTCACTATTTTCAATTTTAGATTATATTTGTGATTGGTTTTTTTATTTCATCAAAGTAAAAAATCATTATTTTTATTAATCGGTTCTATTCCTTCATTCACCCAAGTGTGATTTTCTTAAATAGTTTATCTTCCTTCTGATGTATATTGTTCTCATCAAGACATGATTAATGGTTAGACTTTAAAACGTGCTCTAGATATGTTCTCTCACATTTTTCTTATTTACATATTGGGGATCCATTATATTTCTAAGTTTTATACAATAGTTTTTTGAATTTTTAATGGGTTTATTCTTATGATTGACTACATAATTTGGAGCAACCTCACTCTTTTTTTCAAACCATTCTAAATTTATTCTTTCAAATTATATTTTTTTATTTTGAGAATATTTTAAACCATAATTTATGTTTTTTACTAATTTCCTTTTATAAATATTCTCATTTTGTTCATTTTACACAAATTCACAAATTTTTTTCTTTTGGGAGTTAGTTTCAATGTTCCAAATTCCACCGCATATGATACACAATGGTTGGATTTTCCCTTACATTCACATTTATTATGGTTTTATGTAAGATCTAATATTATTTAATATAATCCATACATATCATAATAAATATATTCAAATTAATTTATAACTTTTTTTTCATTTATTATTAGTCTTTTAATAAACTCTAAATACATTTCCTTTATGATAATACATTAATGGTTGAAGATTAATTTTCAACATTAACCTTTAAATTTATGATATTTGGAAGAAAACCACAACTTTTCATTAAGATCATTTGTCAGAGGGAGAGCATAGAGAAAATATTATATTATTAATTTTATAAATAATTCCCAAGTTAGTATATGTCTGGGGTAATGAAATTTATTTTAGACCATGAATTGAGGTGGTGAACATCGAAGAAACGTGGAAACAACGTTTCTTATATGTATAAATTATCACAAATACATGTCATTTTATTTTTTTTTTGTTTCATATGAATTTTACATGTTAAGGGTTATTGGTCTATGAGATTTTAAAGAGAATAATTAAAATATTATGAATTTTTCAAGTTGAAATAATTTTTTTAGAGATTTAATATACCTTTTGAATTGATAAATGATTATATTAGACTTAAAATATAAATGAGAATCATTAGAAGCTTATTAACATTTTATTATATGTATAAAACAGTTTATGATTTTTTTTCAATTTTAGAGATAGAAAATGGTTAATTATAAAGATTTCTAATTATTTATGAATTATGCAATTATAATGTGTATGATGATGAAGTGGAAAAGGGGAATGAATTTCTGAAATTTTCATGCTATTTTGATGAGATTCGTGATGATTAAGGAATAAATAAATTCCTTTACGTTAGAGTTATTTACATTTCATAAGATTCGTGAGAATTTCATAAGATTCATTTAAGAATTCATAAATTTTATTACAATGATAATTGGGAAAACATAAGAGTAATTTTTAGAATATGTAGGATACATTTGCCATAAAATATTATTCATTTAACTATAATAAAGTACCAAAAACTATATAATTTTTTAGAGAGGCATGAATTATCACTATTAAATGTAATACCGAATAAAAGGTTTCATAAGAATCATCTTAAAGCTAATAGTTGGAAGATTGTTTTATTTTAGGAATTTGAGAATGAAACTTCCTGAAGTAAAATTGGATTATGATACTATATTCATATGTTAAAAATTATTATTTTTTATATTTTATTTTTTTGATATGATTTTGAAAAAAATAAATATTTATAAGATGATGAGGTCACATATCGATCATTTTTTAATTGTCAAATGAAATTATTTGTGAATTATAAAGGGTGATCAAAGTGGATGAAAATATCATGTATTTAATTTAATCATATAAAATTTATTAATGTCTATATTTTTAATTTTAGCTACAAATCATAGGGAATATACCTATTGGAATTTTTAATGTATGAATCTCATAGATGATCACGTTCTGTAAATTACAAATAAGAATATTATATAATTTGATCATTAATTGATTTCTTAGTTAATTATTTCTAGATTAATCATAAATTCATATTTATGTAGAGATTCTTATGAAAATATTAATTCAGAATTTCTCAAAAATTAAGATTGTGTTTATATAAATAGTGATTGAATCTATGAATTTTGTTATGGGTAAAAAAAATATTCATAATAATAATTTATTGATAGATTATTAGGGATTAGACCACCGAATATTAAAAATATATAGGTTTTTCTAGTCAGAGTAGAAATCAATTCTTCTATCTCTATTTATTTAGTATCTATCTTTCCCTCTCAATACCATCTCCAATATTTTTTAAATCACACCATCCATTCCCATAGAATTATTAATATTTTAATAATATGAAATTAATTTAATCTATAAATAAATGTGAGTAAAATTACAAAATAATCCAATATTTATTTTTGACAACATGACCCTCTCTAATATTGAATTTTTTTTATTTACATGGGTATATAAAACATATTACAATGATAAAACATTAGAAATACACAGTAGCCAACATTATCTTATTAAATAAATGAACAAAGGGTTTCTACATCTAACAAAATCATTTATAATTCTAATATATTTTCATATGAAAATTCCAAAAACATAAATTAGTGATATTATAATACTTTTGTCATATTATATTCAAAAAATATATAACCATCATTAAATAATAAACATAATTACCATTTAAAACAAAACAACAACACATAACCAACCCATTTATCTTCAAAAATTATGTTTAGGAAATTATCCAGCTATAATAATCATTTAAATAATTAGCTGAATTTGAATTTTTTGAAACATTATATTACCCCATATAATTTATACTAAGAGTCTATGCATTTAAATTTTTTATTGAGTACAGTTTTTAATAGTTAAATGAATCTAATTAAATCTTGAAGGAATCTAATGGATGGTCAAAATAACTATTATATTTTTCCATTGACTCTGAAATAACATTTATTAATTCTTTAAAAAATTATAAGAAAACAACATGAATATATTGAAATTTTTATGACTATTACAATAATTAAGTTGAATATAATGAAATTTTCATGATTGTTCAATAACTATATAACTCCTTGATATATCCCTATCTTATTTAACTATTTAGAATGGACTCTAGAATTCAAGATTTCATTAATTTAACACAAAATCAATTTAACAAAACACTTAAAATATAGAAACACATATAAAAAATTTCAATTTTTTTACAAAATAAAATTCACATTCAATAAATCAAAATTATTCAAAAAAATTATTTAAAATAAATATAATACGTAAATAATACCATTGGCGTCTTTATATATTTTCCATTCTAGCATTGTTGTTGTTAGAGTAAATGTGATAAATATTTATTTTTTTCAATGTCTATGAGAGTGAGGGTCTCGGTACATCATTGTTATTATCATTGTGGGATTGGATAAATTCTTTGGTTTATTTTATTGAAATTATGTTGTGAAAACCTAGGAAACCTATGTTTAATAAAAATTGTCATACTTTGAAAAGAGATTTTTATAGTTATACTAAAACTGTCATAGTATGAAATGAAGTTTCCAAGGGATAAAAAATACTAGAATTGGTATATAAAAGTGATTTTATATATTAAAATTATTTTATAGGATTTTATCATGAATCCTATTAATAATTATCTTTTAGTTATGGATTTTAATATATGAACCAAAAAATTATTTGGGGAACGGTACACCTCCTAAAACACATTCATAAGTGATGTTTAACTTGATCTATGATATCACTAAGTGTGGGAGTTGTTTCATTAATGAATCCTTTTCATTTATAAGAGTTATCATAAAATGAACTGTTGTTCTTTTCAATACCTTGATCCAATAACTTGTTAAAACTCAAATCTGTCTCACATAAAAAATAAGAATGATAAAATGACTAGAATGATTTACATGGTACAATTACATAATAAGTGTCCTTTACATGGGTTTTTAGTCCAACTGACACATGTATTGTAAACACTAAATGTTGTAATAAATTTAAATTGGATGTGTGTAGCATTAATACCTAACCAGTATTCATCACAAAAAATAGTGAATACCACATTTTTTCTTTTGCATGAATCCCAATAAATTATAAAGGATTACACATCATAAATATAATGTTTGTATTTACTTTAAGAAATAACTTGATCATATTCCAGTTCTCTTTCACCAAAATAATGATGATATTATTCAATAAATACACTCAATTAAAGATCTAATTATTTAACATTGTTCACAAATACAACAAACAACATTTTATATTGTCTCTAGAAGTCCCAAAACACCATCCAAACCATAAGCATTCCAAATATTCCACAAAATATTGAACACTAGGTTATTATGGTCTTCTTTTTCATCCAATAAAATCCTATAATCAATATCTTGGTTTTTACTTGATACAATGATTCATTATTATTTCATATCATCTTATTTCTTGAGTTCTTCTACTTCTCCCATAGACTATAATGTTCGACTCCCATTAGCTTATGATAACAACCTAACTATTTAGTCTCCTCATCCCCAATATTATCATATTATAACCTATAGATGTGGTTACACAAATAATTTCATATATAAATTTATGTAATAATTGAATAAAAAACCTCTAAAAAATCACCATTATAAAATACCTTTTATTGATTCCCATAATTTTCAATGCACATCTCAAAAAACCATTTCAATTTATATTGATTCTAATATTTTCAAAACTATTAGTGAAATATTAATGTTTCTTATTCTGCATCCATTTTAAAAGATTAATCCTTTATGTATGCTACACAAATAATGATAGTGATAGTTTCCCTCAAAGACAAATTCAATAAAATCTTGTTTATTGAAAAATTAAAATAGTGTTAGATCCTTTCTATAACAAATGAAGTTTAATATTATGTCTAAAAAATTCATATAGCATCTCAACCCCACTCATCATATTATATTACCATTATTATATTGGATAATAAATAAAATTAAATTTGTAGAAAGAATCGATGGATTCAATTTTATCATATATTTTAATCTTTAGACTATTGAAATTATAGAAACATATCTTTTTGTGAGATTTAAATATATTTAGGGTTCCTGAGGATATTTTCTTTTATCTCTTTAAAAAATTCAACACCCAAAATATCATATTATGACAATGTAATTTGTATTGAAAAAATATCATCCAAATAGATAAATTCCATTATATGTAGATAGATTAATTTAAACATTAATGAACATACTTTGATATGACACATTCACATTCACATTGATGAAATTATGTGCACATGGTCATAAATATCTAATTCAAACCCACTTCACATACGGAAATATAAAATTTCATACACATACCTAAATTTCATTTTCTAAATTTAATGAACACCTCAAATATCATATTTGTGGCTTACATACAAATGAATATTTATGCATTTGAAAATAAATTACCCATATATGAAATTCCTTTGTCAATTTTCATATAGAGAAAGTATAAAAATACATATTTATTTATATTCATTCAAGTGTATTCCTAGTAATTATAATAAATTTATTTAAACATAAAATGAAATTCCAAAATGTTGTATATAATTATTTTATCATGATTTGAACATTTCATTGAATTTTATAACAATATATATATCATCAAAATTAATGGAATTATGGTTATTTTTTTACATAGTTGTCATGAAATAGATAATACTTTTGACATGAACCATTATCAAAATTATTCTTCATATAAAACTAAAACCTATTTACAGACTTCTCCGCATAATAAAATATTTTATCTTTGATAAAAAATATAACAAAACAATATTCTCACAATAATATTATTTTTTTTTTGTAGACAATTTTATCAAACCTAAAATAATAATTTATATGATGACATACAAATTATTCTACCCAATATTAATGAGGAAAATAATGGGTATATTTAGGAATTATGTTCTTATTTTTATTCTTTAAAAATATTTTTATTATTTTCCCACTTTTATTTCATGATTTTTGTACGAGTTTTCTTATCTGTGAGACTTTAATTAATCAACCTCTTTTATACATGGGAAATTCCAATTAAAAAGGGCTTATTTAAATATGTTGGAATATATATTAATAAACACAAAAACATGTGAAACCAACTATATTCCTCGCAATAAGAAAATTAAAAATAATAATTAATATAAAAATGTACATCCATTGACAGAATTCAATAAAAACATCAAAAAATTTAAGTAAAAAAGAATGGTATATCATAAAATAAATCATGTAAGTGTGATTGAAATAATATTTTGATAAATATTTTTATTAATATTTTTATATCCCTTTTTTATTATATCACAACTTATACTTCATTTTTTATCTCCCTAAAAGGACACAGTCACTTGCTTATATTAACGGTATTTAGAAAATATTATAAAAAACACATTATGTTCAATCCAATCTTTATAGCTTCTATATAGACCGTTAATTCCCTCTATGTTCTATGAAATTATTATGAAAAATAGAGGATGTAGAGGTAATCTCATGTTCCTCATAATTAATAATATTTTTGATAATATCAACTCATATTAGGCCACACATTCCTTCTGATAAAAGTATGTGAATTCTTATCAATATAAATTTTCAATAATCAATCATAATAGATTATATTTATTTTTCAATTAATTATTTTCCATAATTATTATACGTTTCTACACTATAGTTAACATGGTTATCTCATTGTTTGATAATTGTATCAAACTCATAAAATATTCCTATTTTGACATAAATATTATCTATCTATGCTTCATTAACTTCTCATTTAATTTTAAAATTTTAAATTTGGTGTTAAGAATTTTCCTATCCCCAATAGTGGAAAGCTTCCCAATAATTTAAATTCTCCATTATTATGAAATTTTCTTCCCAATAGTTTTGACACCATTTATCCATTACTTATTTGTTTATCAATATATATTAGTTATGTATAAATATTCATATATTATATATTTTTATTTTATTACACTATATTGTTTTCTTTTTTTTTTCCATACCTTTTACACCATATGAAATATATGAAAGTAGAATAATTTTTTACTCCTCATATCTATTTCCAATATATTCACACATTCAACTTTCTTATTTAATCAAGTAATTATCTTATTAATTTGTATAAATGATATATTTTGATATCATGCTTATTTCATTGGTAAGTATAATATCATAATGTTTTTATCATTATGTTGAATCATCATTTTGGTTATGGAACTATTAAAATTGTATAAAATATTTATGTGAATATACAATGCAATTAAACAATTCCCTCTATACTCAAATATTTTACATTTATTATGTATCAATCTAGATATTAAATATTGTTTAACTTTTTAAAACAATATCATCTTCTGTAGGGCTGTAATATACTTCATGAAACATTCCAATATTCTATTAATGTATGAATTGTTTTTACCACTTTTCTTATATGTCTAAAAATTCTTATAATTAATTTTATAACAATTATTGTTTAGTAAAATATTTTAACATTTAAAATTATTTGTTGTGGTAAATAATTTTTATTGGATATTTATCTCACCAATTTTATTAGTATTGTCATTAAAAAACATGAAATTACCATAGTATTTCATAATATTCATCAAATGTTTTGATCATTAAAAAAATATTTTTATCTCATGTGACAATATTTTTTTGTTGAAAACATCTCATATATCTCTTTTAAATTATTTTCTTAGCTAGCTACATTTTCTATATAAATCATGGGTTAATTGAAAAAACACAATTTAATATTTTCATAATATTCCTTATTAGTATTAATCTTATTTTTTATCCCACCAATTTAATTTTATCCACTTTGATATTAGTATTTTTCTAAGTTTAATAATTAAAATTATATTTTAACTGTAACACCCCAAGCTTCCATGGTACGCTTCGCTTTGAATAATATAGTAGCGTGCGTTGTACGCAACTTTGAGTTAAAACTCATACCACAACCAATCAAACTAGCTATTATGAATAGTAATACCCACTTTTTGAAATTTTATAAATTTTATCTTTCAAAATGTACTATATTTTTGGATTCGGAATATCAAAATTATATTAGGGTGAATTTTTGTTATTTTTCATAAAACATTAAATTTTTGATGAATAGTGAAAAAACAATGAGTTATAGTTTAAAACTAAATATGTATTTAAATAATTATTTATTTTATTTAAATTTAATTAAGGTTAAAATAGATAGATAATAACTATATAATTTCAATGTAATTCATTAGAGTTAGTTCAGTATAATTTTAGATATATAAAAACTTTATTTAACTTTTCACCGTCTTTTACCCACCTCCTAGGAGAATTTGGAAATTAAAATAAAACATAATTTTACCTCTTCTGTGAGTAGAATTTTGAAAATCCAAGATACATACTTAATATCAAGGGGTAAAATTTGGTTCGATGAGATGAAAATAATTTTTGATGAATTGTTACTTTTTACTTTTATTTACCACGGTTAAAAGTAAATAGGGTAATTAAAAGTAAAAATGATATTAATATTACCCTAACAACTGTCCTAATTCTATTGGAAAAGTTTATATAGACAAAAAACAACCTTATTAATAAAATATTTTCATTTCGGTCCACATGGATTAGATTATGAAATTTATTATTATTGAATTTAAAGAAGAGTTTAAAGAGATAAAATCAATGTTTAATAACAAAAATATTTTTAATATATGGTTATAAATAAGATAAATTCGATTATAAATATTAATTATAAATATAAAACGATTTACTACATAATATTATTTTATTTATAATTTTTAGACATTAAATAATTTAATTTATTTATGATAAAATGGTGATGGAGTTATTACCTAATTCATGAAATATTAAAATAATTGAAATTATAAATATCCAAATAAATGTAATTTGAGAAGTTTTATGAATTCCACTAATTTTATAAGTTAATATGAAGTATTATTATTGGTTATATATTTTTTTTTCAACGTAATAATACTTTTATGAAATTATCAAAAACAAAATACCCGATAGTGTCAAAATTGACATAAAAGAGCTTCTAAAACAAATATTATATTATTAATTGATATTATATTTCTAAAGATATATGGATAGGAAAAAGGACTTATATAATGATATTTATATCATTATTGTACCACTTGGGGGTCTCTTGGAGGTATATAGTATGTTTATTAACTGTATAATATAAAAATACAAAGAGACATGGTAAATGTCAAACTATTTAACTAAGAGTTAAATATAATTGATAAGGTTAATATTGTAACCCAAACCTCTCTAAAATCTGTTGGTTGAAATTAATTTGACCCTTACCCACCATAAACTTTAAATAATCCAATTTTTAACCATTTTAAACCGAATATGAATTTATTATAAAATAATATTTCTAACTTTTCAAATGGTTCCCTCACCCCTATTATAAAAGGAAACTCCAACTTCTCATTGATTCAAACATACAAAGCCTTTTGGATCATCCAAACCCTACCCAAGTATTCTCTCAACTATCCTCCCATAATCATAGAGGCCTTACTTTATAAATCCATCCTATGGAGCCCTCTTGATCAAATCAAAAGGAACAACCCTCTTCCATGTTCATTTCTTCTTCAACTTATTCTTTATTGGTTATTTCAACTATAAAATAATAACACTACTATATTTAATATACTGTGATGTTATTATAAATATGGTACAACCATATTAAGTTTTTTATCCATCCTTTGAATGACATGTCACCATACGTTCATGCGTACGACCTACCGTCTCCACGTCATGGTGTAATTGTTATTCAATTCATTATTATTTGGATGCGTATAATAATAATGTGTAATTCATGTAAATAATAAGTATAAGATGATAATAATTCTGTATATATTATATACCATTCAATTATATATGATTTTAATATCAAAATAATGATATTATCGCTCATGCGTACGTACAGACTACCGTCTCCACGAACGCGATAAGATTCATTCCCCATCGTATCCATAAAAGTTTAGTTCTCATTTTATGAATAAAAATAATGTTTAAGGACTTGAAAAAATTCTGTATATGAATAAGATACAAGCTATCCATAACAAACAATATTTATGTAACAAAACATAAAAAAGAAAACGAGTAAGTTAACACCCGAAACGACGATGATACTAAGATAATATTAAAAAAGAAATATTACAAGTTCATATATGATATCATATTAATGTATATTTTTCTTGTATAATTCAATAACAATTATTTAAACATTATACAGGAGGCTAACCTACCCTCAGTAAGGGGAAAAAGTACAAGGTAAGGGGTTTCTTATGTTACTTCTAATTTCCTGAGATTTCAATTGTTCACCACTTATTTACTGCATGTGGTGTGGATATTGCCCATTATTGTATTCATTGTGTAATATAATTTAATTTATGGATATTTACATCATCATTTATTTATCCTTCTTTCATGGGTGTATGTTTCGTATGTTACCAAATCGATAAGGGAATTTGAAATTTCAATTTCCACTCATTCAGCTTTACACATACTTCATTGATTATTTTACACCAAGATTATGTGTGGAATCACTATTCATTTTCTTATTGTATAATTTCCACTCACCATTATGTGTATATACTTTTGATACACATAATCACTTCATTGATAAATTCTCAAGTCATCTATATGAACTTGATAAGAGAAATTTTAACTAAATCACCATTTGTTGAGTTAAGCATCCAATTCATTGGTGTTGTTTTTACAAGAATATGTTTGAATTACCTCTGATTTATTTACTCTGAATATCCAACCATATTGAGTGTATTTATATTTTTCACACATAATTATGTCTTTCATTTATCCTTAACCTAAGGATACGGTCTTTATAAGAGATTTAATCTCAATTTACATTCCATTGAGACTTCTTTCTTGTTATACACCAAATAACTTTTATATGGTGTATATAATGTACATTGAAATAGTATATCATGAATCCCTTTATTCTCAGGATATTATAATGTTTTGATTACCTCTATTATTTTTATTCAAGTGTCTCTCTTTTGGTTAGGAACTATATCTAAAATATCATTTTAATTTTTTTTAAAGATTTACTCTTCTAAATCATTCTAATTAATGTCAATTTTTTAAAAATGGTTTTAATGATTTATTTATATGGATATTAAAGTTTTATAATAAAATCTCCTTTTATAATTTTCAAATTAGTATGTGGAACTTTGATTCAAAAATCTATTTTTAAATGGAATCTCGAAAAATAATGTGACTTTAAAATGTTTTTAAGAAAAAGGAGGATATTTCTCTCAAATAGTTATGATGATTATTTTCATCTATGTCAGTATCATTCATTATTCTTGATTTAGGTTAATCTGTTATAATAAAATCTTCCATATTGTATTAAATGAGTTATGTTTGACTGTGGATGTGCTATTTTTATACCATTCATAGTTTGTGGATAAATTATTGACATTTCGTATGCTAGTTTTAATATGAATGTTTATGTTATATTTCAAAACATTCATATAAGTAATGCATTGGACGTAGTAAGTGACGGGTGGATCCGCTATAGCTCCTCGATGCATCGGTAGGTCTCATTAGAAAAACTAGTGTCTTGGCATAAGGCCTTGAAAAAATCTTATATGTAGTCTTGGCACGAGGCCTTGACTATGTGGTTGTGATAGCCTGGTATTATGCTGTCCATCATTATGAAAGTGGTTATTGATATTGCATGTTGTTATTCGACTAGTATAATTTCCAAGTGAATAACTAAATGGAATTATTTCATTTTATATTTTACATATTACGATGATGTTCAAGTTTAAAAGGCTTTTGTTTTAGTTATAAATTACCTTAAATGTTTATGCTTATTTATGAAAGTTTCCGCTATATTGTTATCCTTACTGAGCATCTGAGCTCACCCCTTTCAAGGTTTTATTTTTCCCAGGATGTGAAGAAGTAATTTATGAATGATATGCAGGGATAGTATGAGGGTATATGAAGAAAATGTGTTGTTGCAATTTTTTGTAATTTATGATATAATGTAAGACTTATGAATATATCTAGTGTTTCCAAGAATAATAAACTAATCATCCTTTCAAGACATAATATTTTGTGATCTTGAAAATGTTATGTAATAATGCACCGACTCTGGGTTACTAGGGTCAGGGAATTACAGTTGGTATTAGTGGAAGTTTAGTACAATCCTTGGAAGCTATATTCAGATAAACTCTGATTAGTGCATGTAGACCTAAGATGGACTTTGAGGATTAGTGTATAAGAACATCCTAGGATTTTGGTATTGTAGAGATTTTGTGAGTTTTCCATGAAATACATCCCTGACTAGATAAGAATAGGTAGTGGTGGCTCTGGCATAGATGTACCTAAGTTTAAAACCTAAAAAGAACACTTTGAGCTAGACTCAAATGAGAACTGGTGCATGATAACGGGCCTTACTGCACTCCTGGTTACGACACTCCCGGGGGATATGATTAAGATAATTTACATTTTCTTTACAAACCAATTAAGATTATTTCAATATAAGATGAGAATAAATTACATTGGTTAATCCTAAGGTGTTTCAAATTGAGAATATCGTGTCATGATATTCTCTAAATGATTTTATGAATACTGTTACTCACACAATTATTTCTGGTTTTAGTCAATGGATGGAGTCCAAAGAAGTCATAGTAACATTGAGAATGATGTACAAGGTGGGAATAGTGTAGTAAATGAGAAACAAAACAGAATGTTGATATGTGTAAAATATATCTTGTTCATGCCAAATTTGTTTTCAAAAAATATGATCAACAAAATATATATTAGCCAACTCCTAGACTCAACAAAGAAGAGAAAGGTAATGAATGATAAGAGCTCCAACAGTGGAGACCATGGAGAAAAGAATCCTAAATTTCCATCATATAGGAAATGTGGATGGATACACCCAGGAAAGTGTCTCAACGAAACAAATAAATTCATTATGTGAGGGAAAAAAGGACATAAAGTGAATAATTGCCGAGAAAAATGAAGAGTACTATAGAAGAAAATAAAAATGGTCCCAAAATACATTTATCGTCATTTCTCATAAATTCAGGGGACCTGGCCATTACCCATATGAATTCCCTATTCTATTGGATATTTTCTTGGTCAAAGAAGAAGCTATGTGAAAAAATGGTGGAGAAGTGTTTAAAAGTATTAGTTCTCTTTTTTGTTGGGATTACTATGGAATAATTTTCCCTTGTATTTGTAACCCCGATGTTTGCCATGTGAGAATGATACATGAGGAAGAAATATCTTTTGCCTTGTTTATGTAGTTATAAATAACCATTTTGTTTTATATGATCATTGGGTTTGAGGCAATTACAAGTTATTATATTTTGTGATGAAAATGAAAGGTATGAGATAACATTTCTGGTTAAAATTATGTCATGGTTATTTTGTGGAATTTATCTCATTTTGGTAATGTTATAAAATATATATTTTGAAAAAGGACCACACGCGGACTATGTGACAACCCATCACGTCGGAAAAAGATGTGGGAATCGAACCCACAACCAAAGTGTTATTGGGATTTATCGCCTACCACTAGACTATGTGAAGTACCTGGTTAGTGTGACTAATAAATTTTAGAAAAATTATTTTATTGATCAATAATATGTATATTTGGGTTCATATGTCTTATCAAATGGATACCAATAGTATAGGAAAATTATTTGGTGATTAAGTGATAAATGTTATTTTGTTTTAGGTTCGCTTTGTTGGGAACACTATATGCCCAAGGAAACTATAATACTCTGTGATTTCATTTGAGGAGTAATGGTGGATTTTTATCTATATTTTTATTGTGGATTTATAGTGATTTGGGTTATTATGAAAATTATTAACCTATAATAGAGAATATGTAAGTTGGTTAATTACTTTTAAGTATGTGACATTAAGAATAGTAGATGTTATTTGGATATACAATTTAATGTGGAACACTAGATAACCAAATTCATCTATGTGGTGGGTTTCAATATTAGTTTGGATTATATTGAAGGATTTTAAGGAAAATTTTTTATTAAATGGTATTTATTTAACATTGTGGTATTGTTAGCTTAATTTTTTAAGTTAAGATTAGTGTTTCTTTATCTAAAGGAATATCCTTTTGGGGTATCATAAGATCTTATACTAACCATTTTGGTTTTTATTAATCTCTAAAGACAAGCTAAATATATATTTTATCCTTTGTGGATCATGTGATTCTATAGAACTTTATTCTTGCACTTCCAGTGTGACCAAGTTTTTTTGAATACTCATCATTTAAAATAATGAGTTAGTGGTGGGAATTTATTAAATAATGAAACTCTACTTAATATGTAAGTATATATCTTTATTTTTTTAATCATTCTTGTAAATTAATTCCTCATCTTTATGTAATGTAACTTAAAAAAATGTTGTCTGTATACTTTTCCTACTGGGAAACTAATGACCATTTGTCCCATCACAAGGTTTTCAATTTACTATTGTTAACATTCTACTGATCATGTTTTATATCCATATCCATCATAACTTGACACTTAGTTTATCTTCTATATCCATGTTTTCCTATATGGAATCCTAGAATGAGTTATCTTGGGTGACCATTGTACTTCTCTTTCATTCTTTTAAGGTGATAGTTTTATTGCCCCTTTTTCCGATGTGGGACTTTCCACTATATTCTCAATCCCAAAATTAAATATTTCGAGGAAGAAATTATTTGGAGTAATGGAGAATGTTACACCCCAAGCTTCCATGGTACACTTCCCTTTGAATAATGTAGTAGCGTGTTTTGTACGCAAATTCGAGTTCTAACACACACCACAACCAATCAAACATTCCATTATGAATAATAATACCCACTTTATGAAATTTTATAAATTTTATCTTTCAAAATGTACTTCATTTTTTGGATTTGGAATATCTAAATTAGCTTAGGGTGAATTTTTGGTATTTTTCTAAAAACAATCAATTTTTTTATAAATAGTGAAAAAAATACTGAGTTATAGTATAAAACCAAATTTTTATTTAAATAATTATTTATTTTATTTAAATTTAATTAAGTTGAAAATAGATACATAATACCTATATAAATTCAATGTAATTCATTGGAGTTAGTTTGGAATAATTTTAGATATATAAAATTTTAATTTAACTTTTCACCGTCTTTTACCCACCTCCTATAAGAATTTGGAAATTCACATAAAACATAATTTTACCACTTCTATGAGTAGAATTTTGAAAATACGAGAGAGACGGTTAATATCAAGGAGTAAAATGTGGTTCAATGAAATGAAAATAATTCTTGTTTAATAGTAACTTTTTACTTTTATTTACAATGGTTAAAAGTAAATAGGATAATTAAGGATAAAAATGATATTAATATTATCCTAACACATGTCCTAATTCTATTGGACAATTGTATGTCGACAAAAAACAACCTTAAGAATAAAATATTATCATTTAGGTCCACTTGGATTAGATTAGTACATTTATTAATATTTAATTCAAAGAAGAGTTAAAAGAGATAAAATCAAAGTTTAATGACAAAAACATTTTAAATATAAGTTTATACATAAGATAAATTCGATTATAAATATAAATTATTAAGACAAAACGTTTTCCTACATAATTTGTTTTATTTATAATTTTTAGACATTATATAATTTAATTTATTTATGACACAATGGTTATGGGGTAATTACCTAATTCATGAAATATTAAAATAATTGATATTATAAATATCAAAAGAAATGTAATTTTAAATTTTTCTATGAATTACACTAATTTTCTAGGATTATATAACAAATTAGGATTTGTAATATAAAATTATTTTTAAGTAAAAATGCTTTTATAAAATTATCAAAAACAAAATACCCAATAGTGTTAAAATTGACCTAGAAGAGTTTTTTAATCAAATATTATATTATTAATTGATATTATATTCCTAAAAATCTAATTATTGGCCAAAGAACTTATATAAATATAGGTGTGTCATTAATGGACCACATGGCAGTCTATTGGTGGTATATAGTAATTGTATTAACTATATAATATAAAAATGCAATGAGACATGGTAAATGTCAAACTATTTAACTACGAGTTAAATATAAATGATAAGGTTAAAATAGTGACCCAAACCGGTCTAAAATCTATTGGTTTAAATAAAAATCAACCCATCCCCACCTTAAAATTTAAATAATTCCATTTGGAACCACTAGAATCCGAATATAAATTTATTATTAAATAACATTTCTAGCTTTTCCAAAGGTGCCCCTCACCCCTATTATAAAATGGAACTCCCCCTTCTCACTAATTTACACATTAAAATCCTTTTTTCTCGGCCAACGCCTACATAAATATTCTATCAACTATCCTCCCTGAATGCTAGAGGCCTTACTATAGTCAGAAATCCATCCTACGGAGCCGTTTTGATCAAATCAAAAGGAATAACCTGAAGAAGAGGTAATGTTCTCACAACCCACTTTCAAGTTCCTTTCTTCTTCAACTTATTATTTTGCTGTAATTTCCATTATAAAATAATAAATACAGTATCTTTTATATATAATGATGTTATTATAAATATTTTACAACAATATTCAGTGTTCTATCCATCCTTTGAATGACAAGTCTTCGTACGTGTGTACGTACAACCTACCGTCTCCACGTCGTGGTGTAATTGTTATTCAACACATTGCTATTTGGATGGGTATAATAATGATGTGTAATTCATGTATATAATAATTATAACATGATAATGATTCCTTTTATATGATATAATATCCAATTATATAATATTTTAATATCAATAAAATGATATTATCTCTTGTGTGTATGTATGAACTACAGTCACCACGAACGCGATGGGATTAAATCCCCATCATATTCATACAAGTATAATTCTCATTTTATGACTAAAAATAATTTTTTAGGAATTGATATAATTATATATATGAATAAGATACAACCTATCCATAAAATGAATGACTTATGTAACAAAACATATAAAAGAAAATGTGTATGTTAACACCCGAAATGACGATAATAAAATGATATTATTAGCAAAGTAATGTTAAAAGATCATATATGATATCATATTAATGTATATGATTCTTTTATAATTTAATAACAATTATTTAACAATTATACATGAGGATAACCTACCCTTGACCATGGAAAAAGTACAAAGTAAAAGGTTTCTTATTTTACTTCTAATTTCATGATATTTCCATTTTTGACCACTTATATATTGCATGCGGTGTGTTTATTTCCCATTATTGTATTAATTGTGTAATATAATTTAATTTATGGATATTTACATCATCATTGTATGATCCTTATTTCATGGGTGTATGTTTTGTATGCTACCAAATTGATAAGGGAATTTGAAATTTTATTTTCCACTCATTCAACTTTTTGCATACTTCATTGATTATTTTAGTCCAAGATTATGTGTGGAATCACTATTCATTTTCTTATATCATAATTTCCACACCCCTTTTTGAGGATATACTTTTGATAAACATAATCACTAAATTGATAAATTCTCAAGTCATCCATATGAACTTGATAAGAGTAATTTTAACTAAATCTCAATTTTTTGAGTTAAGCATACAATTCATTGGTGTAGTTTTTACAAGAATATGTGTGAATTTACAATGATTGATTTACACTAAATATCCAATCATATTGAGGGTATTTATATTTTTCACACATAATTATGTCGTTCATTTATCCTTAACCTAAGGATAACGTCTTTATAAGTGATTTCATCTCAATTTACATTCCATTGAGACTTCTTTGTTGTTATACAACAAATCACTTATATATGGGGTATATAATGTACATTGACATAGTATATAATGAATCCCTTTATTCTCATGATATTATAATGTTTTTATTACCTCAATTGTTTTTATTCAAGTGTCTCTCTTTTTGTTAGGATCTATATCTAAAATATCATTTTAATTATTTTAAAGATTTACTCTTCTAAATCATTCTAATTAAATTCAATGTTTTAAAAATGATTTTAATGATTTATTTACATGGATATTAAAGTTTTATTTTTAAAACTACTTTTATAATTTTCAAATTAGTATGTGACACTTTGATTAAAAAATCTATTTTTAAATGGATTCTTGACAAATAGTGTGTCTTTAAAATGTTTTGAAGAAAAAGGGGGATATTTCTCTCAAATAGTTATGATGATTATTTTCATCTATGTCAGTATAATTCATTATTCATGATTGAGTTTATATGTTACAATAAAATCATCCATATTGTATTGAATGAGTTATGTTTGACTGTGGATGTTCTATTTTTATACCATTCATAGTTTGTGGATAAAGTATTGAAATTTCATATACTAGTTTTAATACGAATGTTTATGTTATGTTTCAAAATTTTCATATGAGGAATGAATTAGACTTATTAAGTGACTGGTGGAGCACAATATAGCTCCTCGATGCATCGGTAGGTCTCATGAGTCATACTACTGTCTTGGCACAAGGCCTTGAAAAAATCTTTTTTGTACTCTTGGCATTAGGCATTGACCATGTGGTTATGATAGTCTGGCATTATGCATTCCATAATTATGAAAGTGGTTATTGATATAGCATGTGGTTATTAGACTAGTAGAATATCCAAGTGAATAAATAAATGGCATTATTTCATTTTATATTTTCTATATTATGCTAGAGTTCAAGATTAAAAGGCTGTTGTTTTAGTTATACATTGCCTTAAATGATTATGCTTACTTATGAAAGTTCCCACTATATTGTTATCTTTACTGAGCATCTGAGCTCACCCCTTTTAATGTTTTATTTTTCCAAGGATGTGAATAAGTAATTTATGAATGACCTACATGGATAGTATGAGGGGATAAGAAGAAAAGGTGTTGTTGTAGTTTATTTACTTTATGATGTAATGTAAGACTTATGAATATATCTAGTGTTTCCATGACTACTAAACTAATCAGTCTTTCAAGACTTGATCTTTTTTATCATGTCAATGTTATGTAATAATGTACCGAATCTGGGTAACTGGTGTCAGGGAGTTACATTAACAAGTATTGTTATTTTCTCTTGTATTCATTATTAACATAAATACACAATGATTAAAATAATCTATTAACATTATGGATAAAAATAAATTATACTTTATAATGTATTAATTATGATGAGTTGTTTTGTATAATTTTTATCAACAAACTATTATTCTTACTTCTGTTGAAATTCTTCTAATTTTGTATTTTTTTACTTATGTTATTTATAATCTACATTATCTTTATCATATTCATCTTCCCTAAACATTGGAAACATGTTTTTGAAATTTAAAATGTTGATATAGTTGTATAAATATTTAATTTTTGTTTACTTTCATTCTATTTTCCATGATTAAAATTACTTTATATATTTGATGTCTTTTTTTTTGATGTCCACGCCATCTTTTACAACATATGAATCACTATATTCTGCAACATTATCTCAATTATTTTTTCCACTTTTCATTTATTAAAAATAATAGTCACATATGTGTTTATTATTTAATGATATAAATTTTCTGATCACATATTATATCAGAATACTATGAAGTTCTTCCAGGAAAAATATACATTATTTCAAAATACTAAAATCATTGGATAAAATTAATCTTGAAGGATCCAGAGTAAATTATATATAATGATAGTATCTTTTCATTTCTCAAATATTCATTGATATTTTCTACTATCTAATTCACGCATGTAAAATAGAAATATATACATTCGTCATAAATTATTTTAATATATTTATACAAATTCTACTAATCATGATCTTGCTCTCTATTCCCATTGTTATTGTATTCATAACTATTTCCCAACATGTCCAAAATCATTTTTCCTGTAAAAATTCCCACAAATTATTTAAATATATTATTTTTTAATTGGATATCAATATTGAATTGTAATATATTTTATCTATTTCATGATATCTATTATCTATAACGTCATATAGGAAATATAATCTATGGGTGGAAATGAAACATGTGTTTAATCTATCTCCTCTAAAAAAAGAAAAATATTTTGGAGCACATCCTAATATTTAAACAACGATTGGTTCTAAAATAAAAATTGGAACAAATATACTATTTATGTTATATTATTCATTATAATATTTTTTATAGATAATACAGTTGGAATGTTTGTTATATTGATGTTGATTTTCCCTTGGATCTATGAGATCCCCAAGAGGGGGAGAAGGTGAAATAGTTATAAGATTTCATTTTTCATGTTCATATCTTATTCTTATAATTTTTGGTCAGTTAGACCGTCAATGACCAAATGAATTATTAAATCACCCATACCATTCATAAATAATTAATAATTTATATTAGCACACATAGATTTAGATGGCTGAATTTCAGATTTCTAGTCTTTTTTTAGGGTTAGTTAGTTCCCCCAATCGACATATTATTCACTAAAAATATTTTTATATATATAAAATGGGAAGAGGACGCTATTATATAAAAACATAGATTATTTTTTCATATAACTATTTCCTATTGTTTTCATAATCTATAGTCTCATTAAATTATTGAATATAGAACTATACACCTATATAGTTTGTATCCACTTCATTATAGGTCTCATTTAGCTCATATTGTCTTCTACAATATCCATAAATGATCTTAATATATTAATATAATTTATCAATGAACATATATAAAATATTTATTGAATAATGTCAATAAAAACCCATTTATTTCTTTTACTAGTTTTAAAACCCTATACAGACTAGAAATTATCCTAATCATCCTCACTACACTCAACACTTGTTTTCTCCTGTCTTTTAAATCATCCAACGAGCAACTGAATTAATTTCCAAGATATTATTTAGATACGATGATATATATAGTTTCTCTATATTCTTATCTGATGATAGATTCCTATTCTATTTTGGATCACATATATTAACTCTCATTCTCTAGTAGGAGAGCCCCTATATTTTACTATTTCTCTTGCATTGATATTGTCATATTTACCAAGGTAGAATCTGATATACTAAATATATAATATCCATTACAATATAAATTTATTACACTTTTGAATAAAATATATCCACATGGTTTACATCACCATTATAAAATTCTAATTTTTGGGTCCTATCTACACTTATCATTAAAGGATCCCATGTGAAATATATATTCATGATCATTAATCATTGTTTTAAAAATCCATTTTCTTTTTTATATTATTCTCATATGAAAAAGACTATATATGTACTATAGAAATCTTAGTATTCATTTTCTTCAACAAAGTCAACTCATTGAATCATTTATGTTATAACGCTTCCTTATTTATGGAATAAGAGATTTATTATTTAAAAAAAATAAAGATAATGACTAAAAAATCAGATAATATATCATCATCACATATATTAGAAATTCTCATTATAGTCATGGGATACAAATAATATATACTGTTTTGATATGAATAATATCTTTAAGAACCTAAGATAATTATATATTCATGTATAAATTATGTTAATTGTAAATTAATATATATTCATGCAAAATAATTACTTATTTTTGGAAGGTTTTACTTTCACATTGTCCTATACTCCTTACAGTAAGGTATATTCAATTATGTGTAGATCATTTTACTTACACATATACCATATTACTTTTATATGTTTATTTTCTAAATATAATATTAATTGAGTGGCATGATTAACTCAATATTCGTACATAACCAGAAATTTCTTATGTATATTTGAAATTCCATTACTAATTTTCCAACAAGAACAAAACAAATTAAAATTTATTCATATAGATTTAAATGATACACATATAAATCACATACCCTTATGATCACATAAAAAACAAAAAAAAATTGTCATATACAATGTTTGTAATTCCATAAACATAGGTCCTTTAGTTTAAGAATAATATATCAATCATTACAATTAATGACTTAATGAATCTATTTACACATGGTATTCTAGAAGAAAACCATTATTCATTAACTTATCCATTTTAACAGAAGTATCCTTCATTTAATAGCATAATATTATCTAATAGAAAATTAATCGACCCAAAAAATGGTAAAAAATTTTCGTTTTAAATTATTAAAAACATTCTTAGAAGACAAGGTTGAGAGAACTAAACCCCGTAACTATATTCTTATTATAAGATAAATTATACATTACATAGTCATAAATATTATACTATATTATAGTTTTAATAATAGTCTAATATATTTTTTCATTCACAATTTCTGTAATCTCTTATCAAATATAAATATAGAAATAAAATATTACTTTGGGGGATGAAAAATGTTGTACATGGGAAATGTGACATCCTATATTTACTTGTGTATTTTCATTCACTAGGTTAATTTATTCCCTATAGAAAAAATAATTAAGAAATATATCATATAATATATGAATCAAATTAACATTACATTATTCATTCATTGAGGTTTATTATTATAGAAGTTCATGAAATAAATTATTCCATGACGTGGATGACTAAGCCTATTAATAGATCATCAAATAAAATATTTCAATTAATGAAATGGAATAAATTTTTTATAATTATAAAATCCCATTGATCCTCATTAACATTCATAATAAATGTTCGTAGAAATAATCTTATAATGAAATTTGTTTTCTTCAATGTATAAAAAAATCCATAAATTCATAAATGAAACTTTAAAGAATGATAAATGATATTTTATAATATAGAATATAATTAATGTTTCAAGAAAAATATGGGTAATATAAATATTATTTTATGGTCATAAAATTGTATAATTGGTTTGGGTAAAATAAAAAAAATCAATCATATGGATTAGAATTCTTGATACATAGAATGTATGTAATGACTTGAATCTTAGATACCTCAAGTTTGGTTCTTCGTTATTACATTTGGACTTAATAGTTATGTAGTATTTATATACTAGATAAATACATGACTCAAATATTATATTTTAATATAAAAATTACTTCGTAATTTTTATTGGATAATTTCATTATTCTATCTGGAATATACTTCAATATCATTCATAGTACACTTATTACATTCATTAGAAAAGGAAAAAAATGGTTACCTCATAATCACATTAATATATAATTAAAAATGAATATTTCATTTATTAATATGAATAATAATCATGGAATGGTAAATATTAGAAAAAAAATTCTATTTAAAAGATGAGACTATAATGATTAGATAAAGAATCACAAATAGTGTAAGGTAAATCAGTGAAAACAAATTCCATTTAACTAACATGAATATAATTAAAAGATGTGGAATAATCAATATATAAAGGTAAATAACTAATCACAAATTAAATTTATTTTAAAAATATACTATTATGTATAGATAAAGAATAGTAAATATAGAACAGAAGATAACTCATCAAAAAATCCATTTGGTCAATTAAGAGATAATTAATGAATATAGATATTATATAATTGTTAATATATCAGGAATAATTATAATATTTTATTATCTAATAAACAAATGATTAATTAATGGATTTCAAGATATTAGGAATCATGATTCCTCTATTTTCAATTCCTTTCATTAGAAATGTTTAAAAACAAAATGAAAATCCCTTTAAAATTTACATTGTAACACCCCAAGATTCCACGGTAACCTTCTCTTTGAATAATGTGATAGCGTGTGTTGTACGCAACACCAAGTTGTAACACACCATAACTAATCAAACTAGCCGTTATGAATAGTAATACCTAATTTTTGAAATTATATATATTTTATATTTCCAAATTGAATTCATTTTAGGATTCGGAATATCGAATTTATCCTAAGGTGAAATTTTGGTACTTTTCGTATAACTTTAATATTTTGATGAATAGTGAAAATTACTAAATTTTAATTAAAAGCAACATTATTAATCAAAATAATTAATATGGATAAATTACGAATTTGAGTGGTTTTGACGTATATTTAGAATATATTTTTATCATTTAATACAATTTTGTTCATTGGACATAATTTCACAATTAAACTGAACATAAAGAAGTATCAATCTTTTGATAGTTATTATCTCTTAAAAACAAGCTTTTTGTTTTAACAACGGGAATTAAATTTAAATTAATTTCTTCCACTTCTGTGTTTTGAATTTGGAAAAATGGATACCATATTTGGAATCAGGATGTTCAAATTGTGTAAATAGGTATCTTTTATTTTTAGACATTTTGAATAATTACTTCGGTAAATATTTTATTTACCATGGTTAAGGGTAAATCCGGAAAATAAGGGTTACAAAATAATATTATAATAATACTAAATTACCCTAAAACGTGTCCTAGCCTTATTTGGTGATACATGTTCGACCATAGTCATCTTTGGGTCGATTTTGGGACCCCATGGAGCCACTTGTAGGTGATAGGGACACTTAATTTTAATTAATTTAAAATAAGTACAGTAATGACATAAGCATATATCTTTTAGAAACAAAATTTTTACAAAGGGTTATATATGTTAGAGTTTCGACTATAAATATTCATTATAAAGATAAAAATATTTCATACATGATGATATTTTATTTATAATTTTTACAGATTACATAATTTAATTTATTTATGACACAATGATGATGTAGTAATTGCCATAATAGTGAAAAATTAAAATAATTAATATTCTAAATACCCAAATAAATATAATTTGAGACTTTTAATAAATAAAAAAAAATTCAAGGATAATATGACATACTAGGATTAATTTAATTAACTTTTTTTGAAGTAATCATTCTGTTATGAGTATCACAAAAATCAACTATTGAATAGTGTCAAAATTGACATAAAAGAGTTTTTAAAAAAAATATTATATTATTAATTGATATTAAATTCCTAAAAATCTAAGGATCGGCCAAGAGACTTATATCATGATATTTATATAATTAATGGACCACTTGGGGGTCTGCTGGATGTATATAGTATGTTTATTAACCATATAATATAAAAATACAAAGAGACATTATAAAATTGAAAATAATTAACTTAGAGTTAATACTTAAAGATAAGGTTAATATAGTAACCCAAACCTGTTTAAATTCTATTGGTTGAATGGTTTCCGACCTATCCCCACCTTAACATTTAAATAATCAACTTTGTAGCCATTAGAAGCCGAATATGAATTTATTATAAATTAATATTTCTAGACTTTCCAAAGGTGCCCCTCACCCCTCTTATAATAGGGCACTCATCCTTCTCATTTATTCACACCATCAAAGCCTTTGTTTTCAGCCAAACTCTGCCAGAATACTCTCCCAACTTCCCTCACTACAACCTAGAGGTCTTAGTTTGGTCATAAATTCATCTTAAGGTTCCGTTTTGATCAAATTAAAAGGACGAACCCGAAGAAGAGGTAATGATTTCACCAACCTTTTCCAAGTTCCATTCTTCTTCCACTTCTTCTTTCTTTGTTATTACCATTCTAAAATTATAACTCCAGTATCATATTTATACTATGATGTTATTATAAATAAGATACAACCATATTCAGTATTCTATCCACCCTTTGAATAACAAGTCACCATACGTGCGTACGTACGGGTTACCATCTCCACGTCGTGGTGTAATTGATATTCAATATATTATTATTTGGATGGGTATAATAATGATGTGTAACTCATGTAAATAATAAATATAACATGTTAATGATTCTTTTTATTTGATATACCATCCTTTTATATGTTATTTTAATATCAAAAGAATGATATTGTCGGCCATGCGTACATACGGACTACCGTCTCCACGAACATAATGAGATTCATTCTCCATCGTATCCATTCAAGTATAATTCTAATTTGATGATTAATAATAGTATCGAAGGAATTGATATAATTCTGGATATGATTAAGATACAACCTATACATTACAAACATGGCTTACGTAACAAAACATATAAAAGAAAATGAGTAAGTTAACACCCGAAACAACGATAATACTAAGATATTATTAACAAATCAATGTTAAAAGATCATATATGATATCATATTAATGTATATGATTATTTTATAATTTAATAACAATTATTTCACCATTATAAAGGAGGTTATCCTACCCCAACCAAGGAAAAGTACAAGGTAAGGGTTATTTCACAATCTCTTCATTATCCGAGGTTGATTATACGTAATAATCTACTGGGATCTCTTTATCATCCACATCCATGTTTCATAAAAATGTATTTCAAAAAAATTTACTATTTAAAAGAATATGGGTTAAGGTCATTTATACCCTTGTTCTACTTTTTATAAGAGTTTTATAATGGAATCTGTCCATCGTTTTCCAAACAAGGTTCTTTTTAACCTTTTCGACTGAATTAAGGTAAGAATGTTTTTAACTATTACAGTGGGTGCAGCTATTTTCCACTGTTATAAAATCCTCGAATCTTCCCTTACATGATTACAAGATTAATTTCAAAGAAAATGTTTTATTTATAAATATATGACACTTAAATGATTTCATAAATAGAAAGAGATATTTCTCTAAAAAGAGTTTTTATTTCATCTATGTCAACATCCTTTGATGGAATTTACGCTTATTTGAAGTTGATTTATTATGATATAAAACTTCTATATTGTATTTAAGGTTTTGTGATATGTTTGAATGTGGATGTTCTATTTTTATACAGTTCATAGTTTATGGTGAAAGTGTTGAAATTTCGTATGCTAGTTTTAATACCAATGTTTATGTCATGTTTGATCCTTTTCATATGGGAATGCATTGGACTTAATATGTGACAGGTGGAGCCCGCTATATCTCCTCGATTCATCGGTAGGTCTCATGAGACAAACTAGTGTCTTGGCATAAGGCCTTGGAAAAATATTATTTGTAGTCTTGGAATGAGGCCTTGGCTATGTGGTTATGATAGTCTGGCATTATGCATTCCATCATTATGAAAGTGGTTATTGATATTGCATGTGATTATTCGATTAGTAGAATATCCATGTGAATAAGTAAATGGCATTATTTCATTTTATTTTTTCCATACTATGTTGAAGTTCATGTTTAAAAGGATTTTGTTTTAGTTATACATTTACTTAAATGTTTATTCTTATTTATGAATTTTTCTGCTATATTGTTATCCTTACTGGGAATTTGAGCTCACCCCTTTTCTATGTTTTATTTTTCCCAGGAAGTGAAGAAGTAAATTATGAATGACCTGCAGTGATATTATGAGGGGATAATAGTGTAGATTATGGAGACAATATGTTTTTGTAATTGTTTTTCACTTCATGATGTAATGTAAAACATTATGAATATATCTAGTGTTTCCAAGGCCATTAAACCAATCGGTCTTTCGAGATTTGATCTTTCTTGTGATCATGCCAATGTTATGTAATAATGCACCGATTCTGGGTAACTGGGTTCGGGGCGTTACAGAAGTTACTAATTTTCTTCATGATACCAAAAATTCCTATATGATGTTAGTAATTTCAGGTTCCAACCATTACTAAATTTATTAAGTAGATCTCATATATCAAATAATAGATTTAAATAATAAATAATGTGCATTATCTTCAAATATCTTTATTGAGTAAAGAATATGAATTTCTAAATTTGTACCTATATTAAAAAATATAATTAAATATAAAACACCATATATAGAAATTATATATGGAATTTTATATGAAAATATTAAATATAAATAATTGGTATATTAAGGGAAATTCTATGATCGAATGATCATTGGAATGTGAATAATTCATATGAAACTTACTGACCCCAATAATTAGTCAAGAATATGAATGTCATTACATTTTGTCATCAAATTTATCAATAACCATCCCTAATTAGAATAGTGAGTTAATTGATACATATAATTCATACTAGAGTAAAAGTAAAATAAAGGGTTATTATCATTTTCGAATGGTAATGAAATATAATTAACATTAAAAAAATAATGTGGAAGTTTTCCCCTTTGTCTTTAAAATTTCCTTTTATAACTACAAGATATATTTTTTTGGATATTATTAGCATTTAAAACAATATTTGATTCATATAAATTATTTTTTAAAATAGTGAGTAGTCTTTTTGACTAGAAATTTATTTCAAACTATACATCATAAAAACTATTTTATTATATTTTTTTGGAAAAATAAAAATAGGCCGTGTTTTGAAAAAGATATGAAGATTCATTTCAAATAAATTTCTAAAATGTCCAAATGTGTAAAAATGTAAATAATAAATATTTTTATAAATTAAAATTTACTTTTCGAGATCATTTATTTTAAAAAGTGTATTTGACTTAAAAAGTATATTTTGACCAAGAGTATAATGAAAACCGATTTTAATTTAAAAAATATCTAATATTTTATTTATGAATGAGTATTAGAAATTATATTATTAATTGAAAATTTAATAAATCCCCAAATAAAAATAAAATAAAATTAGTTTATTATCTAATGATACAATAATTTACTACAATTTATATTCTATCTAGAACAATACCGATTAAAATGAGATGTTGAAATAAACACAGATGATGATCATAATTTTAATGTGAGAATTAATCAATTATATAAAAAATAATATTAAATATAAATCCATATAATGTAAATGTAAATACAAGAGAAGTTAATAAAAAATCATTTAACAGTAAATCTATGAATATCAATGATAGTGAAGATGTAATGAAACTGTATGAAATGATGTTGAGTTAATATGTTATTTACCACTTGATAATATTTGTGTGAAAACCAATAAGATAAAATAATAAAAAATATACAATTAAATGAAATGAATTATTAATGAATCATTATATTACATATCAGAGGGGTATTCTATACACCATATAAATTTAATTAGGTGTATATCATTACAATATAGCTCAAGGAAGGGACAATGGGGCAAGAACCTTGTTTGAGACAGTCTTTTGGTTGCAATTTAATCAAACCCATATATAATGATTTTAATATTTTTATTAATTTATATTATAATATTATTCAAATTTATAATATATTATATGATCCGCATATAACATCTCATCATTCATTTTTTAATTATATTTCAGTAATTTAATGGTTTGAGTTTTTAATTAACTTGTTTTTACATGAATGTTTTATCATTATTGGTCCAATTCATTTATATAGTATATCGAAACCTAATAATTATAATAATATTAATGGTATGAATAAAATTTTTCCATTTTATATATTTTTAAATTAATTATTTAAATTTTAATATAGATAATGGATCACGTCGCTTTTTCGAGAAGAAAGTCCTTACATATAGATGAGAAAAATCATCATTCCTTTAATAGTTTAAAGGGTATGTAAATATATGATATATTAATTTTATATGATAAATATCATGTCATATATATCATAAATTATCATTAAATTCATCTTTATTACATTTTATGTAAAGCGTAATTAAAAAATGAATGACTTCACTTCATGAGGCAGAAGACATTCATACACAAAAGAGACAATATTATAATTTAAATGGCATGGAATGTAATAAAAACATGTGATATTATAAATTTATAAGTATAATAATATAAAAAATATCAAATAAATGGATTAAATTAATCATTATATATAGTATTGAAATACGGTGATGTGAAACAAGTTACAATGTTTTGTGAGGTGGAAGTCTGTTGAACACACAATCAATAGTTTCATTTCTAAATTTATGCACTAGGATATGGATAAATGTCATGAACATAAAAAAAATCATAGTATAATTAATATATAGAGTCTATTGTAAGAGAATATTTCATAAATATTTTAATGAGAGGGAATAATAAATAAAATTTAAAATCCCCATTTAAAATTTTTTCGTCTTCTTCAAAAAAATTCATTTGGTTTCATTCAAAATCCATCATATAATGGATATAAGATCAAAACATGGGATCTATTATTTTCAGTGGGGATTTTTTATTTGTTTTGTGTAGTTCATGGTCAAAACCATTATTTTTGGATGTGAGAAAATTAGAGGAGAGACTGTAGCCTTTTATGTGTGTCATAAAGGACACATGTGGAATATTTTAAGATGTTTAATTACACAAATTTTTTTATTATACAAAACAAAATTTTTTTATTAACAATTATAGTTTATAACGTCCAAATATGCCTATCCAATGTATTTTTTTACTAGATGTTAGGAAATATTAACACAAATTAATTCAGTTTAACACCTGGTAAATATGTTTTAAACATAACTGATGTAATTAATTTTAATTATATTTACAATTAATAATTGTCAAAATGTATGTTTAATATGTTATATATTATAAAATATTATGATTATAAATATTCTATAATTTTTAAAAAATTAAATTTATAGTTGTTTCAGAATCCAATTTAAAATTATACATGTAGACGTGAATAAAGAGGGGTTCGAAAGAGAATAATCGGATATTAATAGAATTTTTTTACATTTAAAATTATCAAAAAATTAATCCCAATAACAAAAATTAATTGAAATTTAATATTATTGGACTAATATTAATTTTTATAATATTTGTAATATAATTCAACATGTAAATTTTTATAAATGAAAATGTGTCATTCTAGTAAAATCTGTATTCTTCAATATACATAGAAAAATGTATATTTTCATAAAAATAAAAAAAATAAACCAGTAGATAATTTTAATTTTTTGATTAAATAATTTTATCCTTTTTATGAAATAGTTTTTAAAAAATTTTGAAAAATTAACTTTCAATTATGCGTGAAAATCATAACTAGTCCTTTCAAAAAAAATTTACAGATTTTAGAAAACTGATTATATATTTTAAATTGTTCTTATAATATTTTATATCAACAATTAAATTAAATTTTCATAAAATATTTATTAATATATATACCCACCAATTTATTCCATATTTTATAACAATATACTATATTTCAGTTTATTTATGATTGGGGTTACATGTTTCATAATCTCTCGAACATATTAAATTTAATGACACATATTTCGTTGGTTTTTTAAGACAAATATTTCTTGTCACATAAATTATCTAATAAAATGTTATTATATTGAAATTCAAGGGAGACACAATGTATAAGGGATGTTTATTTAAATGTTAAAAATATATATAATTTTTTGTTTATTTTAATATAAAAAAAATTTATATTTAATTGAAATTAGCCGACAGTATTTTTTTAGATAATATATTTTATTCTATGATTTTTTTTGGAAATTTTTTTATTAATTCTATATTATTTTGTATTTGATTTCAAAATATTTTTATTTGATTTCTCAATAGTTTATTATATTAAAATAAATAAAATCAATGTAATACATAATAAACTATATGGAATTTTTATTTTATACTTTATAACTAAATGAATATGTTATTTATGTTAACATATATTATATTATATTATATTTATTTTATTTAAAAGTTAAATTTCATACTGGTAGAATATATAATTAATTACAATTTATTTGTAATATATATTATATAAATATATATTCAATCCAATAAACATTCAAACATTTATTTCAAATTATTTATAAATAAATATAAATATATTAATGTCATTAAAACATAGCTTTGAGAAATGCCTTTTTATCGATTATGATTTTATATTTTTAAAGACAAATTATTTAATTTTTAATCATTGAATTTAAAAGCATATAATGTTATTATGTATATATAAATTACTTAGTAATAATTCAAAGATACATAATTGATATGAAATATCAATATGAATAATGATTTTTTTCAAAATTAATTCTTGTATTAAAAATGATATGTTCAGTTAAGTTTTTTTAATTTACAAATATTATATTAATATATTTAGATATTTAATTTAATTGGATTCATAAATTTAAAGAGAAAAATTAAAATTTAATAAGATGTTAGAACATATATTTTCTGAGAAAAGATAATTATTAGGTCATATAATTAAAAATAATAAAAAGATGTAAAATGGGTAAATTTATATGACATTAATTTTGCCTAATTAATTTTATAATCATATTTTCTTTAAATTATTCTTAGAAGTGGGTATAAATAATTCAATTTTAAAAAAAATCATACATAACTCACCAGACTCTCATGTGAATCTATATTTAGCCTGCATCCAATGCATGTTTATGGTGAAATATGCCTCATTTTCACCAATTAAAGGAGATCTACTCCATTGTACATAAAAAATTCTATTACTAAGTTCTGCCATGAATAATAAAATTATATCAACTCATAAATTACTCTTCCACTTTTCGAATTTCATGGCCCCGTTAAAGGGACCCATGTCGTGTATTCTTATGGAAGATAACACAACAAGGTTTGATCCATGAAAGTAAGTAATGGGTTGTAATTTATAACTTTCATAAAACACTTGATATTGAGTCTTCAAACCCAATAGATGATTTAGAATATATATTTTTGATATAAACAATATTTATTCCAATTAATAGTCCATAATGTTTTTATCCTACTGTCTCTAGTGGATTATCTAAATCTATAAAATCTGAGTAAGTCTCCAAGATAAGATAAAAATAATTTTTTGTAATTTTCAACATATTACACATCCATTTAAAAAATATTTATCCAATTACTCTACCTAATTAATATTTATTCTTTAAAAACATATAAATAACATTATTATTCTTCAACAATATTGACATTATAAGGAACCGGACTCATATTCATACTCGACCATTGATTGAAACATGTTCTTATTTGATATAATTTAACCATTAACGGAAACAATGATAAAAAATTTGTCATGGATGGTTAGGATAACATTAATAATTATAATAAATGATTTTAATAGTAAAATATCATTATAAAAGTGTAGTATAAACGTTAAAATATGAACATTTTTCTAAAATACATTATTAACCAGTCTATATTAATTATACGTGATGTTAATGTGAACCTATACTTTTAGGAGTCCCCAATAATGTTTTTCATTGAAATTTCCATCCATTGAGGATTATTTAAATATTTTAAAATTATTATTATTTATCACGGTTATCCTTATCCAACCTAAATTAATTTATCATAAATAATTTTTTTCATTAGATATAAAATTACGTTTCTCGATAACTCTATTATTAAATAAATTATAGTATTAGAACAACCATAACTATTTCTGTTTACAAAAAGTCCTTTAATTTTTTTTACACCTTCTCTATTTTTTATTCTATTATACATATGATATATTTTATATCTAATCCATATATTATTTTATTCTCTCATTTATTTTAGGGAAATTTCTTTTTCAAATAACAAATTATTCTTTGTTATATTTTATATTTTATAAATATGTGGATTAAAGATGAATATTTTATATTTTCTAAATTATCTCATTCTACCATATATCCTTATTCATTGATAAATTGGTTGTATTCCATATTTTTAATGATATACATGAATTATATTCAATAACATTTATAAATATCCTTATACCATTAAAAAATTAAATTTTATAATTATTTAATTATCAAGTTTTTCCAAAAATTGTTGAAATGTTGTTAATAGAATTTTATTTATAATAAAATCTATTTTATACATTTCACTACATATTTATTTTATTTTATGATTATAAACATTTAAAGGGAAATTACGTGGGATTTAAAATTGTAATGATTAGTTTATGACATTTCATTTCATATGATGATTATTTTATATATGAAATATTATATTTTTAAATGATAACAACATAAAAACATTTCGGGTAATTGTATTAATGATTTGAAATCAATTTTACTCAATTTTTATAAATAAAACCCAATATATGGAATTTAATTTCAAATATAACAATAATTTTTCACATTATCTAAGATAATTTTTGTTGATAAATTATTGGTATCATCGGTCCACCATTACATTGATTCTTATGAGTTAACTTATATGGATGTTATTTAAATTATTTTAATTTTATAGTCTATTTCACGACATGTTGAAATAATTATTTTAATGCATAACACATATTAATGGTTTGTAATTATGTAGTGAGTGACCACTAAATTTTTATATCCCACTAACATGTTTGTTAAATAATTATATGTCATTAGATAATGATTTTATGGTTGGATTAGGTACATTCACATTATTAAGCATATAAATTATTATGATTATATATGTTCATGTCATTTTAAGATGATATGGTTTTGTTTGCCAGTGTTCACTATTATTTTCATGGACGTGTTTAAAATTATATTAATTAAAAATGTAATGCTTTATTATGGTTATGATGGTGAAACATACTATTATTATGTTTCAAAGGTTCATGATGGTTGAATCATTTTAAATCATTTCTATCCATATTATATGATATGTTTTAATGAGGACTCCTTTAATGGTTATTGGTTCTTCTAATATTATCAATGATTTTCTATTACACTATACTATTATCTTTTATGATCTAAATTATTTTAAAATGGATATTTCACCATGTTCATGTGATGTAAAAAATTAATGATCTTTTCTATTATGAGTCATTACCTCTATGATGTCATTAATAAATTCACCTCACAAGTTATCTTCTTTTCCAATTCTCTTATGTGGTCATAGGCATGAATCTCAACTAGAATTTCAGAAATTTTCAAAGGTTTATTTGTGATGAACAAATGATTCATCAAAAATAGTGTCTTTTATATTGGTATTTGGGAAATACTATTTAGTCAATCTCAAATAATGGTTTATTACAAAAGAATAAAAAATCAGTCATAGTGGTTTTTGTTGATCTTTCATGCCGCCCAATTTGAAAAGTAACAATGAAGGGAAATTGTGACGGATAACAAAATCAATTTCAAATTATCCTAGGCTCTGGATTATTGGCAATGGATCATTACATCTATATAGAATAATCATGCCAAATAACTATTTTTGTTTTCATTAATTCTATCACTAATAAACCATCGCCAAATCCCAATCACTTAACAGCACATAGCCCACTATTCTATTTTCCCCTTGTTTTTATCTTCCTTTTCACTCTCTTATATTAAACCACACGACCTCCCATTTTCTCCCAACTCTGTACGACACCACTATTCCCATTTTTTTACAGATTCTGACTCATATATTAAATATTATGACTATTCTTATGTTTTTAATCATTTTTTAGTGTATTTGGGTTTAATGTCGAATATAGTTGCTCGATCCCTTGGTTTAATTTTTTTATTTATTAACGATTTATTTGATATTTATTTTAGATATAAATTAAATTATATCTATTATTATGGTTTGTTTTTTTTCATTTCATGTTCATTGTCAAATATATTGGTATGTTTAAACCAAATTTATTGAATTTTATATTTTTTTCATGATTTATTTGATATTTATGATTGATGCAATTATAGTAATCTCTATTTTGATTTTAATCTAGTTTATCTAATTTATTTTAATAGATTTTTTGGAATAAAGGTAATTTTTCATTTTTTGTATTTAATTTTTTTTTGTATTTATATTTGTATATATGTATAATTATGTTGCTGTACCATGTAAATGTTTATATATTTTGTCAATATATATATATATATATTTAAATGTGTTTATATATATATACTATTTTATAAATATATTTATTGTTGTGATATATTTAAATATATAAATATACTTTTTTCTATATGTATATTTTTAAACATGTATATATAAATTTGATATGTATATCTATGAATAAAATTTCCAAAATATATTTTATATATTTATATTAATTAATAAATCTCCTTATATAAATTCATATAAATAATATGTTATGATCAACTAATAATTTTTTTTATATAAATATTTATAAACAATACATTCTATGCATACATCTATAATGGTTTTAAAAACGTGTATAAATTTTATTATATATGTATATTTATATAAGAGAAGTTGTAATTTTTTTATTCTATATATACATACATGTATATATATTAAAATATGAATATTTATATATATGTTTTATAAAAACATGTAAAGATTATGAATTATTTTATATACAGACATGCGAATATAAACGTTTTAAAAAATGTGTTATGTCTTTAATATATATATATATATACATAAATATATATATATTTTTCTATGTGTATGTATTAATATATTTATATGATATATAGATTTATTTTAAAACTAATGTAAAAGGATATTTCATTATGAAATCATGTAATATATATATATATATATATTAATTTCAGAATATGTATATATAAAAATTTTAAAAATATTTGCATGATTTAATATATAAATATAAATATCTAAATATATATTTATTGATTTCATATGAATATTTATTTAAAAAATACTTAGAATTTATTTTTTGTATTCATATTAATTATGAGATCGTAATATAAACTTTTATTATAATGATTGATAATTTAATAATGATTTAAATTATTAATAATTGTCATTAAATATTTGTTAATAATTACTAATTAATTATTCAATATTATTAATATTTATTAAATATTTATTTATTTTTATATTAAAGTATATATAAATTTAAAATGTATTTAAGTGTAATGAAGGTTGACAGAATATTTGTGGTATATTTATATTAATATAGAATCCATTAGATATATTTATATACAAATAATAATTTACTTAATGTTAATAAAATATATACTAAATATTGTTGTTAATTACAAAATATTATTAACAATTTAGAAAATTATACAATTATATGACATCTTTTGCGATTGTGCATGTATGTATATATTTAGATTTGATATGTTAATTTCTATAAAAGAACATGTAAAAATTAATTTGATGTAAATGGATTTGATTATGTGCTATATGTATATATAATGTATGAAATAAATAGAACTGATCCTTTTTTAAGAATTATGAAAAAATTAATATAAAGCTATGATTTTAACTAAACATTATTTAAACGAACATTGTTATATAAAAAAGCATTAAAAATTTGTTTTTATGAAAAAAATTAAGAACATATGTATTATCTTATAAAAATATAGTTAATAACAATTTGGATAATTTTTAGTAATACTTTTTAAATAAAATATTGCAATAATAGGACTTATTAAAATGCGTAAAATTTATTAATTATTAACAATATACTATTAATTTATATAATTTATAATGTTTAACAATCAATGAGTTTTTTTATTTAATAAATGTTTAATATTACTGATGAATAGAAAATCATAAAAAAATTTCTAATAAAACATAAAAAATATCGTGTCTTAAAAAATAGCATGGGTCTCATATGAGACAAAATTATAGATATATTAAAATATTTTCATAAAATTGCATGAGTATAATATAATATTTTTTGTATTTTAATTTTATCTATGTCGAGCGTCTACAGGCCCCTTAATCTAGTGCTTTCCCAATGCCTCACTGTGATTATATTCTATATATAATATTTTAATTTTTAAAGTATAATAATAATTTTCAATAAGCTCACATGATCTGTAATAATTTTTTTTAAAATTTTATTATTTTTTAGATAACTATTGACTCAGTAAGTTTACGCCAGTATCTATTATGTGATAAATATGGGATAAATAATCTAAAAAAACTAAATCAATATGGTTTCAATCTTTTATAAATTGATGGTGTTGAAACCTTTATATCATTTGCATTGTCAAATTAAAATACTATTTATGAATGATTAATTAAATGTAAGTGTCAGGAATGCAGTCTTAGAATATTTTAAATAATTGACAGTATATGAATTTATCTATTGTGTTCTAGTTTTCGTAAATATTATATTTTTTGTTATCAACATGGTGAAATGAGTTCAATATAAAATTCAAATTGTTCGGTTACAGATAAATAATTTTAGAATTTTATACATGAGGTAGTTAAACCACATGTTCGTGAAACAAAAACTCAGAATGATATTCCAAATCCTATATATGAACATTTTTTGTTTTAAACATTATTTCAATCCACTAAGGAGGACTTATATTCAGGAAGGTAGATGAGAAAACAAGTATCTATTTCCAAATTTATGGATATTAAATCATATTTTTTTAATTACTAATTGTTTTTTCGATCAGATTTTATCATCTGTTAAGTTATTTTTTACTTATATAAAAACATTAAATTCATGATTCAATTAATGTAAAATATAGGTTTATAATTTGGATATATGTAATTAGAAGATCCATTCATCTTTAAATGACTACATCCAATGTTATGGTGAAGGAAATACCTTACGATGTTTATTTATGTTGCACAACACAAATTGATTTATGACATAGTACAAATCAAGTATTTCTATCATATAGAGCTTAAATTATCAAATAGATGGTTACTAATTTAAATTTTTTGATTAGATGAATCTTACTTTTTTTTGTAGACCCTCACAACATACGGTTTGGAATTTTTATTTATATTTTTTATCAATTTTGTTATTACGGCAGTCAATATTCTTTTTCCCATGTTTTCATTAATCCTTACATCATGCCTCCATGGATGTTACTGAAGAATCCATATATATATATATATATGTGATGTTGTTAATTCGAGGTCATCCAAAGAATAATATTGATGTTTATTTCAACCTACAAATTTATGAGTTCATTTCATTATGGAAAAATGATGTGACTAAATTTAATATAACTACAGATCATAATTATATATTGAAGGTTGAATTAATATGGATGATCAATGAATTTTCTATATATGGTATGTTATCTAGATTTAATAGACATGGTCTAAAATGAGTTCTGTATTTCATGGTTGAGAAAAAATATTTTATTCTTTGTAATGTGATTATGGTTAGGTGTTTTAACTATCATTAAGGATTTCTTCCAAAGGATCCCCTTTTCTAAGAAATCAAATTAATTTTACACAAGTATGAATTGAAACAGATGCACCTCTAGTTGTGATATCTGGTAATCATGTAATATCAATTTTCTATGAATTACCTCATGTTACTTTTGGACCAGCCATTATTTATCAAAGGATAAATGGTTTTGAGAGAAATCAAAATTGGAAAAAGAGGTGTATTTTTTGGACCTTCCATATTGGTCTGATTTTTTGGATCGCCACATGTTAAATGTAAGGGATATTTAGAAGAATGTTTCTGATGACATGTTTTATACCATTTTGGACAAACCTAGTAAGACTATATATAATGTAAAGACATGGTTAGATCTTTCCTTGATTTTCAGAAGTCCTGAACATGAATTATTTACAGATGAATGATCTCAAAAATTAGTGTATCCAAAACCATCTTAATCACTTAGTAAAGAATACCATTTTTTATTATATCAATGGATATGAGAATTGTGGTTACCATATGGTTATTATTCCTATTTTTCTCATTGTGTCAGAAATGGGCATATTATTGGTTGAAAAAGTCATTATTATCATGTCAAATTGGAATATTTCTAGCTTGTAAGTCTTAGAAGGATGTATAATTCTTCAATCGTGGATATATTGACCGAAAGATCTATGTTTCCAACATTTTTCCATGGAAACATGGGATTATAATTCATTTAATTTCTTCAAAAAAAAATTATTTAAATTTTAGGTAAATTGGAGAAAATATTACCATCATGCTTCTTTGATTCCATAAAACATTTATATTCCATATTCCATATAATTCTAAATATGGAGGTTCAAGGCATTTCTACTTGAAGTATCTATTTTAGAGATGTATGAAAAAAATTTGATAACCCAAAAATTCATGACCCGGCCAGAACCGGTCCTAAGAAAAATTTTAAGGAAAAAAATTGATGTGTAAGACAAACAAATTGTTTTTACAAAACTGATAGTACATAACATGACACATATTCGCCTCCATCAGCAAGCAGCAGTAGTCAGGGACTGTGAAAGACAACATCATATCCATCTCCATGATTTTTTTATTGGACAATGCATCCACCACCTGATTGGCCTCCCTATAAGCATATAAGACAATAAAATTTAAATGATTATTAAAACTATTAGATAAGAAAGTACGAAACAAAGCATCAATTGAAATGTTGATTACAAAGGAAAAAATGTATGAGGAAATTTAATATTTTCTGTCTTATGATTTTATGTCATAATATTCATCAAAACACAATTCAAAGGGTCACAATGAGACAAATTTGATGATGTCAAAAACCATTAGTTTTTATTTTTTTAATCATCGTGATCACAGATTTAGTGGATATAATGAGAGATGGATTACAGATGAAAAACTACACAAATCTCAACTGAATTATGAAGAAAGGACATGATACATGGAACAAGAACTAATTTTATATTATGTCATTAATTATGTATAAAATATCAATTTATTTACATTAATGTTTTTTAGACTATATGGTGACCATAAACAAAATAAATTTCTTCAAATTACATTTTATACTCTTGATGAATGTCATCAACAAAATTTTTCAAATTGGTTTCAATGACTTGTATGAAATGATTTTTTTATGGTAGAATAAATAATATTTTCAATGACTTCTAGTATTAATTTTTTTTATTACAGGTAACACAACCTAAAAATAAAATTTAAAATTTATTATGTGTGCTCAAAAATCCTCCATCGAAATTGGTAAAATAATATTATTTGAATGTGGTTAATGGATTTAAATTTTATACATGTATATATGGTGACATAAGAAATCAATGAATTTTGGTCTTCTTTTGAAAGGATTTCATTATAAGGAATGTGAAGTTGAATTGTATGCTATTGTAAATGAAATAATGGAGTTATGTTTTCTATGAGAAAATTATGATATAATGTTTAAATGGTACTGGTTTGATACTAATCGGGTGTTGTGAGTTCTTCCACAACATGGAGTCATTGAAATTAAATATAATAGTCACCATACATCAAATGGACCATTTATGTTGGAACATAAAGAACATCATGTTTACACATAAAATTACTGTGATGTTTTGTGATAATTTAATGATATTAGGGTTTCAAAAAAATGAAATCACATGGAAATCATTTTATTGCAAATGAAATCTATTTTGTCGTAGTGTAACATATTGAAATATTTCAAGAAACATCCCAAAATATAACTCTTATAAGATGGGACATAAATATCGATTAAGAAACCCCAAATTTAATGGTCGATGATGTAGATAATGTTGATGATGTAATAATGGATGATGAAACGGATGTCAAATAGAAGTTGACAATGCTAAACATAAGGATGAATACATTGATGTTGATGAAAATAGTTATGAATATGACGATTGATGTATTATATTCTAGTCTTTAGATATTGGAAATTATAATATTATGATATTTATTACTCTTAAAATTTCATATTTTTAGTAACAATATGTTACATGTAACATTATTTTTTCCTAACATTATTTAGTTTTTTTATTTTATATAGTTTTAAAAATCTATTACTTGATAGAATATTTGTTTTAGATAGTCATGGATGATCCTCATGTTGATTTATTATGTTCTATCACTAATATCAAACATTTAGATAATGATCCCAATTCAGTTGCTCCTCCTCAGGATGGTGCGCCTATTTGGTGGAGGTTTGATCTTGATCGATTACTAATTTGATATCCTATTCCAGATAGATAACCATATTTGGATTTTTATCCTAATTTACAAAGGTATGTTTAACTATTTCACAAGAAATTTATTATATATTAACTAAGTGTTTTAGTTTTGATAATAATTTTATGATTATATATTTTTTTCTATTTCCATATTTTTTCACATATAGTTATTGGCGAGGATGGTAAGGTTCTAAAAAATTATTTTTCCAAGCCATGGTGAGTCCTGGGACCAAGTGCCCATCATCATGTGGGTCCAAATCTTTAACCATTGGATTATATGTTATGAAATAATATTTAATTTATTAATATTTATTTAATTACTATTTTTTTATTTTCGTATATAATTTATTTTCTCTGATTTTTTTAGTTAGAGAGGTCCTATTCAAATTCCATGGGATACTTGTATACATGATCTCTTTTGTCAGTTTATATTCCACATTTGAATTAAATCTATGGATAATGTTTCTTCTACCATGTTTGATCACTCTTATGTCTCCCATCTTCATTACTATATATCTGCTCTGGTTAGGGGTGGTTTGTTATCTTTCTGGCTTGGAGATACTTTTAAAAAGAGATCAATTTCTCGATGTCCAGGATTTGGGAGGCAAGTGGTCACCCATAGGGTCGAGAGTCATATTTTTGTAAAAAATAGACAACATATGGTATGTGGTAGTATATATTAATTAATATTTATTTTCATTATAACATGTATGTTATATTATACATGCCACTAGTGATCCCACTATTATAGGGTTTCATGTTTATAAGAATATGTATTTTGATCCCCATATAAGAGAATTTGTAAGCAAATGATAATGTCATATTGTGGTTAGATATTTTTTAACAATATCATTAATATTTATTTTCTTAATCTATTTTGTCATTATATTTAGAGGAAACATATGGTGCTGCGACTTCTCATTCATGGCAGAGTCATTCAATGATTGAAAATTATTTCACTATTGATACAGATTTTGATGAGGGGTCTTGCATACTGAATACTTTGTATTGTGTTAAGAATGTTTGGGTGATTGGAATTGGTTCTTGACAAACACCTACAAATTAATTTGGTACTTCTGCGATGGAATCAGTGATTGAAAAGGGATCTCATGAAGAGTTTTCATCGATGTCATCGTCTGCTTCAAATTTTGAAGAGAGGATGAGAGCTCGAGATGAGATAATATAGCAGATGCATAAGCTAAGGGAGGAGAAGACAGAGCAACAACAACTAAGATATAAGGAGGTGATAGAGTATAATAAAAAACTTGTGCATGGCATTGGTATGGTGTTTCCTCCTTCTAGTCCATTAAGTGATCCCCCTCCACCAGTTTCTATTTAAGGGTTTATGATGATATTTTGACTGTTTTGTAATTTGGCATAATAGAAATATTACATTTGAAATGATTTATTAGTTTTATCTTGGTTTTAATTATTGTAAATTTTTATTAATTAACCAATACTTATTTGGTCAATGTACTGATATAAGACACACTTGTGTACAAAAAAAATAATTTTTCAGATAACATTTTCAATTTATTTTCAATTTGGAATTATTATTTTATCTAAATGTTTGGTCATTAAATACTATATTATATATATAATTTTAAACCATATTTTTAGAATTTTGATAATCTAATTTATTATCCATCATTTTAGTGGATAAGATAAATGAAAAATAATTATGTCAATAAAATATTTTCATTCAGAAAAAAATTGTTATTCATGTAATACAACCTATTTAAGAAACACATTATTTTGTGAAACACAATATAAAATAGTCATTAAATTAGAACATGATAATCGCATGTTCTTTTTAAAAAAAATTGACCTAGTATTTTCGGTAATACAAATTATCTAAAAGTTAAATTATTTAGAAAATAAATTCATAAAATCATGTGATGTTATAAGTTTAATTCAATATAAATATTTTGTATATCATAGGTGTGGTGTGATCCTTATTACTTGAGTGTGTTCATAGTAATGTTTATCTCTTAGTTCTATGGGTTAATGTGATTTCATGCGATAATCCATCAGTCAATCCCATATTTAGAGTATTTACTCTAGGGTGGTGAATATTGTTAGAACCTAATTTAGTGCTCAGTTAGATTTGAATGAATTTCATGACATGATAGTTTCTTAGACATGTGGAGTAGAGATATGAATCTTTTTTATTTTAATATATATTTCATATACTTTGGTGGATCCACTTTTATCGATTGCTATATTTATTCCATACAGGTCTAGAAATCATACTATTATCTTTATATGTCATGGATATCATGTGTATTTTTAGAAATTAAGTTGTTAGTTGTTTGGATGGGTGAGAATAATTTTATAAATAGTCTGTTATAGGTTTACCATGTGTGTCATAATAGAACCAACATTTTACTATTTTCCTTATTTTGGTTTTACTAAATTTTTATATTAATATATTTTCATCATTCGAGTTTTTATTAGTTCTCTGCTACTTTAGGAATATCATAATTTCGCATTCATACTATTTTAATATATTATAGGTTAAATATTTGGTGTTCCATATTGAGATTTAATTCTCACCCTCGGTACATGAACCTCATTGTGTGTGGGGACTAGATTTATTCATTTATATTGGATTATAGTTTGCATGATTGATAGGGATACAACCCAGTGTTACATAATCTATCCAATATGCTCATGTGTTGTATCACGATCAAGTTAGTACAACCTAAAAATCCGGGATACCAGGATTGAGTTTTTTCATAGTGTTGGTAATAGATGTACTCTTTTTATATTTTTTATAAGTTTTCATCATAGTGGGAGACTATCAGTGGAATTATTTTATTTATATGAGTATATATAAATGTATGATGTATTTAATTTCATAAATATTATATATTTTAGCATATTAATCATATGTAAATTAATGTTTCTCCCACTATATGAGTTTTCCAATTTTTCACATTTATTATAAATTAAACCCCGGTAATATTTTCGCCATATTATATTTTAGATACTAACCACTAATAAAACTCCTAAGGAATTATGTGAGGTATACTTGAGGCCTTATGGTGAGTTATATTGGGTTACCTCTCTGTTTTACGAGGGATGGTTCATTAAAAAATGGTATGAGTGGTTTTTAGTACATCGATTTGTATATTTGGTGGAAATGAGGTCTTGGAATCTATTAGATGTTATGATTGATATCAAATTGGTGTGTCATGAACACCATTGGTGATAGGATGTATCATTTGTGAGGGCTTGGGGATGATGTTCTTGGATTTTCTTATTATGGTTGTGTTATTAAACATTGTGTGATAAAAATGGGTTTTGTGGGATTATGGTATATTATAGATTTTTTATAAAATAAAATATGAAATTAAAAAATATTCATGAATTATTCAAGGAATATTGGATTAACATAACATATTCCTATTTAATATTATTTACCACTGATTGAGTTTCAGTAGTATAATGGGTAATAATATTCTTATACGATGCTTTATCATATAGTTCATTGATGAAATCACCTCAAATAAACAATAAGTACATATTTTATTCTATGGAAATTTCATTTGGATGAGGATGAAGATGCAATCCATTAATCGTGTGATGCATATAAACCATAGTTGTTCAGTAATGGGATTTGAATGACATAATGATGGTTGGATTAGGGTTGGGATGCCAGAGTCATATTTTAGTTGGGATTGATGTTTCAATAGGTTTTGTTTCATATGAAGTCCACTATTTTTTTCTCTTAGGACGGATTTTTCATTACCATGATTTTTGGGGTTGTTTGTTGGACTCGTGTGAATAAAATTACCAGCTTCTAAGGTGGGTGTGGTTGTTTTTATTTGGTGGTAATGTGGTGGTATGATTTTTCCAATTTTCGGTTTGGAATATATATTCCTAGTTATTTAGAATTATAGTGTTGGGATGACTCATAATGTCAACGCTATCTTCATTGGATTGGTTTTGTTGGGCCCCATACCCCGATCCTTTTGGTGGATTGTGTTGTACTATTGAAGCATGGTCAGATTCTTGTGTATTTGGAGCATCACTTATATGGTAAGTGATAATGTGATTTATCATGGTTGGGAGGAGATTCGTTTATTTTAAAGATGAGTTATTAGGGTGCTCTGGTTTGTTACAAGTGTCCTTTTGAGGAAAATTTTTTTATAGTTGGGTTCGATGCCTCATTTTATTATTAAATCAAATAAAAGACCTCTTTTAATTGGGTAGAGGGAGACCCATTACATAACACAAATTCATAGTGGGAATTTATCCCATTACATAGCCCGCAAGCCCAAATTTTTTGCCAAAGGCCAATTCTTTGAATAGTAACTAGTCTGCTACAGTGCCCGGTCGCTACTATAGTACCCACTGATCAATAGTACTTCCACTGCTACAGTAATGCTATAGTAATTATACAGTAACTACACCCAATGGGTTTTGAACCCCCATTTTTCATGTAGGATTATGGGGTTCTTACCACTAATCCAAACCCCGACTACTCTTTTTTAGGAACATGTTTAGTGGTTTTAGGCATAGATTCCATGTTTCATTTTAGATATTACTAATTCAGAAAGAATCTTATTTAACATTATGGGCAAATTTTAGTAATTATCTTTGGTGGGGAGTTCACCGTATGCCATTTAAGGTATAAAAAATCAAAAATAACTTTTTGGTTGACTATATAGGTGTTTGTTTGTATTGGGTCAAGAACATGCATTTCATTCATTATAATTCTCTTCTATGAGTGGTTTTTCAATTTATATCCATTGAGTTTGGTGATGGAAATATTTTTACAAATGAGGTTGTCCATTTGGGATGTTATGTGATGATAAGGTTACTCTTTTATTATGTAGCTTCATATAATTTATAGTAGAATGTCACTTGCTTTGGGAGAGAGTGTTGAGGTTATTTCTAGATTGGTATTTGAATGGTCAATACAATGTTTTCTATGCTAGTTCATTGAAGAGACCCTGGTAGATGGTTGACCACTGAGGCTTCTTGGTGGGAGGGGGGTGAATTTTTTTAGGTAGATTATGATGACCCTCACTGTCACGTGTTGTAAAAATTCAGATATATTTGAATTTTTTCCTTGTAGCTAATTGCATGAAAAATGGTATTTTTTTCATTACGATGATGTCTAATAATTAATCATAACACTATGTTGGTACCAGAATAGTGTGTTTACCCGTGGATCGAAGATTTTTGGAAATCGGATCCATTCAAATTATCATCGAATACATATTATTTAATAAATTAATTTTTTTGATGTGTGTGGTTTTAGTCATATATTTTAAATTCATTGTCATATATGACATTTTATCTATATTATTAACTATTGAACATGTTTTTTACAATGGATAAGAATAAATCTATCCGCAGATCTGGATTCAATCCCCTTATAATTTCTTTTTTCTTTTCCATTTTTTATTCATTTTTTATTATTTTTTTCACTTGTTACCCTTTTTCATCCCATGAATAACCTAATGATTTTCTCATATTGTAGTTAGGATTTAGAATGGGGGAGAATAGAGGTAGAATGAGTGGATGGAAAACTATTTTAAAGCCATGTTGCAATGTCTTGTCATGCGACTACAATATATCATGGGTTAGATAAAACCATCTATGATTTTTCCATGAAGTGGTACCATTTTAATTTTTTATTAAACACCACCATATTTTATTTTTTTAAAGTTTCATTCTTTTCTTTGGATTGTTGGTGACCCTATGGTGGTTGAACTACTGCATTAGGGGAATAGTGGGAATTTTGGGAGGTTTTGAGGAATTGTTATTCTAGAAAACCCTTATACATGATGTGTAGTTATGACAAAACACTTCTTGATTTATTTATATCCATAGTAGATTAGTTTTTTGGGAAACACATCATGTTATGTGAGTTAATTTCATATAGTGACCATCTGGGGTGTGACAATGGAAAATGGACATGTACTGTAAATGGACCAACCCCATGAATGGTACATGAATAGTTGTTATGTACTATTATTATCTTGGAATTGTGTGGGGGTACATGGCTAGATATATGTTTGGGGACCACATGTGTGGTTCACATTGTGCGCGGGTGGTACTTTTCATTTAGTTTGGTGGAATACATGTTAATTAAAGAAGTTCAAACTGGATATATACCCATGTGGTGTTACAATATGTTTACGTAAATGTAGATGCCATGTACATTTTAAATATACATGCAATGTGGCATGTGACCCAAGACTAGGGAGGGCCTTTGGAAATATATGATGTGTACCCTCAATTCAAGCCATGTCCTTTTCTTTCCCTATCATTTTTTCATGTTTTTTTATATAGATCCAGAATTGGACTTCTGAGTAGTGCATTCTTATTTTTCTCTAATAGAACATTATACTTTAATACGTTCAATATTTACTATATTTATGGATGTTTTTTTTGGGTTTTAAGAGCAGTTGATGGAGGATTTCCATAACAATACTTTCTAGAACCCTCCTAGGGTTGGTTTGTAAGATTCAAGGCCTGTGTGGGGGTTGAGATCTCATCGATCATCTTGGAATGAGTAATATGTAGATCTATAATTGATGCTCACTGGATATATTCTAGAATATAGTATAGACTATTTTCTTTAAAGATATCTTAGACCATCACTATTTATTAATATTGGTTTCTAAAGGATAGATAAACTTGTTTTTTGATCATGTGATTGAGTAATATATTTTTATGAGGCATCTAGATGGGTTGATGAATGTGTATTGTAGTCACATTGGAGATTAATTTAGTTATTAATTTGTGTCTTGGTGACTATAGAGGATTCTGTTATGTGCTCGTATGGGAATGAGTTATTAGTGGGTTCCATAGTTAGTTTTTTAGAATACTTGTACAACATTGTTCTCTTTTTTCTAATATTAACATCTACTATCCTACTTATAAATTGTTCATGGGTATCATTTAGAATATCCCGTTTGGGTAGGTTGTTAATGTAGGATCTGATGGTGGCCACTATTGGAAGTGTGGGATGATTCTGCATTGGGCATGTTCCATGCATTGAATGAGGTATTAGAACCCCTCACAGGGTATTCTTCTCTTGTTGGGTCCTGTTTTTCATTGGTGGATGCATGGATGGGCATGGATGATTACACCTATATATATTTTATAAATATTTTTTAAAAAAATAATTATTTTACTACATCCATTACATCAAACAACAAGTTTATAAAAACCTCTTTAAATGTTAAATTATATTTTCCAAAAACCCATTAGACTCGAATATATGAATGATAACTAAAAAATTATATAACACATATGGTAACATATATATTATTTTATAGCGTATCAATTTATTATAAATAAAAATAAAAAACCTTTTATTTTAAATGTGACATTATTCTGAAAAAAAAATATTTTTTCTCGTAATGTATTTTAATGTTTATAAATTTAGTAAATAATTAATTATTAATTATTTTAAGAAAATATATATTGAATATAAAATAAAAAATTTTCTGATACATTTACTTTTTCTTATTTTCAATGGATATGAATAAATATTCTGTTATTATTACAAATATATTTAAAAAAATGTTCCATTACTTGTTTGGAGTTTATTTTAAAATTAATTTCTACCACTATAAAATTTCAATTTCCTAAAATGGAATCCATATTATGAATTATATGGTAATAAAAAAATAAATATGCACCTTTATTATTAACATTAATAGTATAATTGGTAAAATATATCAACTTAGTATGGGTAAATCATGAAAATCAATCCTAAAACAAAAGGCTATATCCTTAATTGTTCATTGTATTTCATATTAGAAGATGGTAATTCAATAAATAAAATCATAGGCTGTAAATTGGTTTGTTTAATGGAAACTTCACCATACAAATGATAAAATTAAAAGATAATCCAAAGAATGTTATGAAACGTCACTATTTGTTTTTAATATCATTTATGTTTCCAAATACAGAAAACATAAAGCAATGACAACAATAAAAGTATCTATTTTCCGATTATTGATATTATTTTAATAATATATGTGTATTTATAATTTTTATAAATAATATAATAAGATTAAATTCATATGAATAACTGATAAAATATTTCCACATTTAACTAATAAAATATAAAATTATATTATAATTATTAAAAGATATGTATCTTTAGTGAGTGAGTGTGTCCAGAGGGTTTTCTTGATGTATATGTAATATTTTTTCTTGTCAATTAATTCTGTGTGAATAATAATTTTTTTTGATTTCTATTGATAAAAAATTATTTAAATAAATATTAAATTTAATATAATTAAATTTTATGAAATAAAATTCTATTAAATTACATTAAAATAATAAAAAATTAAAACAATAAAGGGGGAAAAAGTGATCTAAAATGTAATAAATTTCCTATTTCGATTCCCTTGGAATCATGTTTCATTGGAATTCATTTAATATATTTTAATCTTTTCAAAAATTAAAAAAGTTTTCCTCCCATCACATATAAAATGGAACCCCTCCTTCCTCTTTTTCACACCCATTTTAGCATTATAGATCAACTCTCCTATACAATGTTCTCATTTACACTAAATTAGAAAACATTATAGGATTCTTTATCTTCCCACAATACCAACCAGATATCAATTAAGAGGAGATAGAAAGGAGTTATTTCAATATTGATGTAATCACATTAATATATCACTTTTATTTTTACATATTATTTTACTACCTCTAAATATTTTATATTGTTAATAAAATAACTTATTTGTTATAGTAAATATAAAAAAATTAAAATTACGATTATAAAACTATATTTATTCTCCCACATTCACTAAAATGGGATGTGAAAATATTGTACTTGCATATGTACGACTTCTTATTTCTACGAAATGATACAATTCATTTATCATTACAAAAATTTTATTAATTTTATTATAATGAATTGAAAGAATGTTTACTATATTAGTTACCTAAAAATAGTTTTGTAATGATAATATCATATATATCTTATTACCTTTCATACCATTGGAAAACTATAACAGCGATCGTGCGTATGTGTGGACTTCTACCACCACAAAATGATGGGATTTTTTCTTCTAATTTATATATTACATGGATAGTAATAATGATTTATTTCAAAAATATGAATGATATATATAATATAAAATGCATTCATAATATTTCATTTATTATATATTTTTCCTTCATTCCATCCAATGAAAATTTTGAACTTCGATCATGTGAATGTATGACATATGTTCTCCGTAAACCATGTAAATAACTTTTTTATTCATTTTTAATGAATGACTTAAAAAAATTACATAAATAATATGTATGATATTTATACTAATCATAAGAGTATTTATATTATTTTACCATGATTAAAATATAAGGACTAAAACTACTGAAGCAGAGCATACAAAAATAAAGAAGCAAATATCTCTAAAAGTGGTAATTTTAATAATGAAATGATAAGAAATTGATTATTAAAGATAATAAGTCATATATGGAAGGACATACACTATTATATCAATATAATATGTGTATAATAAATAAATATTTATTATAAATTAGTTTATAAAATGTGTGAAGGAAGTTGGGAAATGGATAAGATATTTTTGTACAACTTTTATTTCCACGGGGCACATGCCATATTAAAAACTTTTTTCTATTTAGTTGTATTTATAATAAAAATGAATTTCCTTACAGAATTATATTATGGTTTTTATGTGGATATAAATATCTGTATAAGGATATTTCATTCATGGGTATTATTATTCAAATGATTCTTATGTTTTATCTGTTTTCCATTATAATCTTAGTATTTATCAAGATTAGTTAGGATTTTCATTATAATGACGAAATACACTGATCTATCTCATCATAAAATCATGATTTTATTATATTATGGTTATATTTTTGAAAATAAATAATTGTGTCAATTTCCTTAACTTAAGTATTAAATATACTATAAAAGTTTATTATGAAAGATTGAATATCTTTTTATCTTATGTCTAAAAACCATTTTATTCATTATATATTATAATAAAATAATTGAAATAGAGTTATTAGTATTATACTATATTTTTTTAATTTATTTTTTACTCATTATTTAATTTTTAAAAAATTATTTTAAATGTAATATTTTATTCATTCATTGAATGAGGAGAATTTTAAATTTTTTTAAAAAGTATCAATAGAAATTATTTTTTACTAATATGATATGAAAAGGGTTTTCTCCTATCATTATTAATCTATGAATTGAATCATAATTTATAGGATTCAATGGTTTCAATAAAAGAGTTTCTTTCTATAATATTGTCATAATTTTTATAATTTTTATAATGTAGATTCCAAATTGAAATGATATCATCCAAAAGATTTATTTTTAAATTATAAGGTAATATATATACATCAAATATAACATACCTTGATGTCACATATGATTTACATGTGCTATGATCCATTTATGAAATCATATTTTTATATATAGATGTTTTATATAAATTATTACATAATGTTAATTAAACCCATTCCTTTTCCATGATTAATATTATGATGAATGGATGAAATAATTATGAATTATGTTTCTTTTCCATTGGTTAGGATATAATGAAATGTTTATGAAAACCATTTCTTTTAATAGGTTCTGATATTGGGATTATCTTATGATGTTTTGTGAACCATATTTAGGGGTTTTATAATGTGACAGTGGTTATTTTATATCCAAGAATGGTTGTCATGTATTAACCACGGATTCTGGATACATTATAAACAATTATGTCCGTATTATTATATCCAATGATTGTGTTCATGTTATAAACTTGGATAGGTGATGCCTATAAGTCCCTCTAATTCACTTGTAAATATTTGATATCTCATGTGATAAAAATGTGTGGAATATATATTTATCCCTATTTATTAAGTGTATTTGAAAACAATTTTAGTCATTGGAGTGATATATAACTACTACGATTGTTTAAGGAGTGAATCCTTTCCAATTAAATAGTCATTGAATTGAGACATAACAAATCAGATAGTCATTTTCAATATTTATGTGTATTCCAGAAACATATGTAACACTACAATATTATTATTTCATGGTTTATGTTATTTAGTATTTTTATTTCTAATGTTTTATGATGATTCTTTACTTTTTACAAGACTCATAATTATGATCATTGATATGATATGAATTATTTTAATAATTTTTACTCCAGTTCCAATACCATTATGTCCATGTTTTGCACATATGACAAGGATATATCACTTATTTATACATAATAATCATGTTATCTAATCCTTTATTATGTTTCATTTCCCTAGGTTATGAAGAAATTTACTAAGTATGATATGTTTATGAAGGGTTCCAGTTATAATGAACATAATTCGAGATGGTTGAGATCATTTATAAACAAATTGTTTTCATGTCCATATTTCTAAATGCAGTAGACCTATATTATTCTATTATGAGACTTTTTGTTTGATAATTAGTATTAAACTTTTAAGAAATGATATAAATATATGAAATATATGGGTGTCTATATCCGGTATTAGAGTGGGTTTTTGTTAACGTATGGAATATAGGATATGATAACATTTTTGAGAATCCAGGTGACAAATGAATGTATAAGAAAAAAATATGATATTTTGATAATGATCTTGAATGAAATGGTTTAAACTTAATATTTCATTGAATAAGGATTCAAAATTAATACATAACCTAAATTAATGTAAGGATAATGTTTTTTTTCACTATTATTATTGGCACTCAGAATATTATTTTTGGTTCTTGTTGATTAATGGAAACCATATGAATCATGTTTATGAGGAATTCATGGATTAATTCTATGAGTTTCATCTTTAGGATCAAAATTTTATGGGATTTGGAATGAAAAATATCAATTTTCCCACCCAAAATTCATAATATTGCAAACATGTTGTGTCACACCCGGACTAAAAATCTTGTGGCCATAGTTATTTTTTTATTTATAGTTGTGTTTTTGGTTTCTTAATGAATTAAAAAAAATTATTATTAATTTAAAGTCAAAAAAATGGAAAACAATTTAATATTAATAATAATATTATTATGGTTCGTAATAATAATATCATTATGTTATTATAAACATTATTATTATTATTATTGGATTTTTTAAACATTATTATTATGTTTATTATTATTTGTTAATGTTTTATTTATTTTATCTTCTTTTATTTTTATTTTATTTTATTTTATATTTATTTGTTTCATTTTATCCCTCAAAACCTAAGTCTACCTCCCCTCACCCTTACCCCCTTACACGGCCAACCATCCCCCACCTTCCTCCCACTTGCGCTACCCCCCCCCCACTCCCCCGGTGATGGCCCTCCGGCGCGGCGGGCATTCGGCTGGCTCCACCTCCCTCGGACAGACCACACCTCATTGAGAAGGAATCTTTACATCTCCCCCTGCTGCTTCACACCATTCGAAACCGCACCACCCTTCATCTCTAGCTGGGACTTCCTGCTTGGTGCACCATTGGTGGCCCTCTCTTTTTCTCGGTTTTCCATCTAAACCGTTGTTGTAGGTGTATTTTTCTCCAATTTTTTTCTTCCAATTGGTAGATTTTTTGTTTTGGTTTCACATTTTGTTTGGTTCTTTTTTTCATAATTGATGTTATACATTGTTTTTAGGGTTTGCATTAGACCCCTTGTGGTGTGATTGTCACGCGATGGGAATTTCTTGCCAATTTTACAATGTTGTCTATACCGAGGTTGGTGGTTCTACATTCAAATATTATTTAAGTAAATACTTTTCTTGTTTAATTATTTTATCATTTTCTTTAATTTATTTGTTTTTTTAAAGTTTGGGTTTCCTTGAAGTTTTCATGTGTTGGTTTTGTTTTGGTTGCTTGTTCTTATAGAATGGAGTGTGTTCGTGAGGAAAACCCATGTTTAGTATTTTATTCGTGTTTTATTTATGGCGCGCAAGGGATATTAATTCATCTTTATCATGTTATTCGGGTGAGCTTGGAATTAAAAGATCTTTTTGATTGGTTGTTTGTGTTTAATGCCTTGTGATACCACATAAGGTTGTTTCATAATGTTTTTAAGTGGTTTATTAAATTTTATAAAGTGTGTGAAACTTGTTTGGATGTTTTTTTGGTGTGCGTATATTTTCAAAAGTAGGTTTGAGTGTGAAAATGGTGGTATTTGTGTGTGTGCCTTGTTTTGAAATTTTTTGGACTTGTGAAATAAATTGTTTAAGTATTTTTCAATGTGTTTTTCTGGGTACAAGAAGTGTGTATATGTGGAAAAAGGATTGTTGATGGGAAATGTACCACTTTGAGCATGTTTTACTTGTTGTGCTTATGTCAATATCTTTTTTAAATTATTTCAAAAAATGGAAATCATGTTTTAATGTCACATTGGTGTAATTTTGGTTTTAATGTAGCTTTTCCCACTTGAATTTGAGTATATTACTAGCTCAGACCCTGAGTTTGTTATTTTGAATCTTTTTATAGATTGTTTAAGTGTTTAATTGTTTTATTAAATTATTTCTGTACTGTGTTGGACCTCACTATGATGATTTTGGGTTGTGGGTGTCGAGGTATGCTATATGTACATGTATAGGGTACGACATATATATATATATATATATATATATATATATATATGCCCTATTTGTATATATTACCTCATGATATGGGGAATAAGTGCAATGCAGCTTAGGGGGTAAAAATATATATATGTATAAATGCATGTGCGTGTAAGCATCAAATGTGGGTTCGAGTGGTCGTCGAAAAATAATGAAATTTTTGAGGTAGGTCCCTTATGCCTATGCATGTAATTTGAATTCCATAATTTCTTTCGTATTTTAAAATTATTTTTTACTTTTATGCTATATATGTATGCTATCAAATCTGGTTGCGGTTTTCTAGAAATTATTATGCCTTTGTTTTGAAAATGGAAATGCATTTCAAATGTCATTGGTCTAAAGTGACTTTTCCTGAAAATTGATTTATTAAGTGGTTTTGAATTGTTAATGAGTATTTCCAAAGGATTTTGGCCTTTTGGCCGGTTAGTTGTAAAAATAGTTCCCCTTAATTAATTATGCTCGATCAGCACTTTAAGAATGTTTTCTGAAAAATCAAAATATCTCGTGAGGCACTCCACCTTGGTTTTAGAAAACGTTTTTTATGTTTAACGTGTTATTATGTTCCAAATTTGACGCTTATGCATTGTGTGACATGAAAGAGGGGTGATGAACTTAAAGAGGGAGAAAGGTGGTGAGGGGATGAATGGGTTTTACAGAAAGAAAGTTTTGTGAACATGTATGTTTTATTGATAAAGAAAACTCACCACCACATGAAATAGAGTAAAATGGGAAACCTATGTATTTAGGTGGGTGGACCAGGACTAGTACGCTAGATGACACGGCAGGGGTTCTTCCCAGTTTCGTTTAGCATGTTTGACGCTACAACACTAACTAAAAATATAGATGGGTGATGGTCGTGGTTTTTAAGCCATTTTAGGGTTTTGGTTTCTAATCCATGTTTTCTAAGGGTCATGGTTTCGAAGACACATTTCACCGAGGTACAAGGTCTCTAGGGTCCCCCTTGTTCTAGCTACCAATAGAGATTTCCCATGGTGCTTGTTCGAAACATGGTACTTGTAATGTGATTTCCATTTTGATTGTTTCATACTTGATGGCTTATTTGTGAAAACCATATTTTAATCTAAATTGGTTTCCTTTCATCTCATATGGTTAATGCATGAATGGTACCTATTTTTAAAATGTAGTGGGAGAGAAATGCTTTACCTGAAAATGAAAACTTGCGACATGAACTTGAAAAGAAGGAAAAACATAATTTTATTATATTTTATTTTCAAACTGTTATGATTGGATTTATTACTAAAGGCTGGGGCATATGACGTGGTTATATTTTGGAATTCGTGCTGATAATCTCGGTTCTTATGACTACATTACTGTTTAGTTGCATGTTATAGTCTTAGATCACTTTTGGGAGCGATTGTAGTTTACGTTTCGTGGTGAACCACAGGGTCCCCTGAGGTATGTCACCTCGATTCATTTATTCTTTTTCCCACTTCCAAGATGTTCGGTTTATTTTCGTTTATTTATTTGCTTGTTCAGTTTATGATTATATTTCTTTGTTATGGGCCAAATCATTCCCAACTAGTTTATTTGGATTCCTAGCACTAGTTCTCGGCCCATTGGAATCTGGAATGCACTTCGGTCCATCTTTCGGACCGGCTTGTGACAGCTTTAGGGTCGACCTGGGTTGGTTCATGACAAAATGGTATTAGAGCCAGGTTGGTGATTAGGTGTGTCATGACTCAAGAGGTTGTGCGGGAAGGACATCATCGACCCTTTTCCGACCTGATACTAGAGTTTCCAGAGGTTGTATGGGATTTGAGATTTTCTTTTGCTTAGTCTGTATGGATGAGGGATGAAAATAGAAGTGATCCGGTGTTACGCGACGATCCTGGATGGAGTAGTGAACCATGTATAGCCCAAGTGCATGGTTCAAGATATTTCATGTGGTTGATTCCTGCTCGGATCATGGTCTGCTAAGCCCTGTTACCTGGTTCTCATAGCCTCTAGTCCCTTATTTTTGGAAATTGTGACGTTAGTTATGTCTGACCTTCGTTTTGGTTTGTGTGAGTTGATCTCAAAAATGAAAATGGATTTTTTAAGGTGACTTGAAAAGGGAATGTGATTATTGGAGTGGAAAATGGTGTTTGAAATATAAATCATTATAGAATTTGGAAATTTTTTCTTTTAATGAAATGTGGTTTCAAATGGGGAAAAGGTAGGTGTTTTGGAAGTGGTTTTGGAAGTTTTTTTCTAGATCTTGGTAACACCTTTGGGAATGTTAATTGGAAAAATATTGAGGATTAGGAAATGTATTTCTTTAATGATCAGTGACATTTTCGAATTGTTTGATAATTTTTGAATTATGCTGAATAATCTCTTATAGAAATGAGAAGTGTCTTAAATTGACCTTTGGTATTCCTATGAGTGAAAACATACATTGAGGTGAGCATGTGGTTAGTGGATAAATTGGTGACATGAGTGTATGGGTGCTTTAACTAGCACATAGATATGTATGTGTGAGACCTCATGGAACACTAATGGGGGATATTTTAGTGGTTTTGTTTGCTAAAAAATGGTTTAAAAAGGTAATTTTAATTATTTGAATATTGAGTGAGAAATTGTTTACTGTTCTCTTTTCATGTTTGGTATAATTTTTCATGGGTTCTTGGTTTTGACATACTAAATTGTGGTTGGAATATTGATCGGAGGTTGAGTTTTTTTTTTGTGATTGATGTGTGAAATCTAGATTTATGATGAGTTTGTTTTGGATTTCTGCCTCTTGTTTTTGAGTATTCCACCCAGAAAATTTCTAGAGGGTTCTGGTGAGTCACTTTAATTTGTTGGTCCTACCCAGACTCTCAGCAGAGTGGTGGAATTGAATTATTTTTGGTTTATATCCATCTTCCATGGTTATCATTGTTTATTGAATGTCGTGGACTAGCTTGGTGTAATTTTTTATGTTTTCAGGTTATTGGGAACTCCCAATGTTATGAGAGCTCATTCTGCTTCGAGTTTGGTTGAAGGTTCAACTTTGGATTGATTGAGTAAAATGATCCCAGCATCATTCTATGATGGAATGTCTTGGATGTTGTTTAATAATACTCTCGTCCGAAGGTTTATAGCTGAGTAAGTGGAGGTGTGGAATGTGGTAGAGCTCGTGAGTGTCCAACAAACCCAACAGATAGTAAAGGTTTACATTAGGCATTTCTAGGGGAAGATTCCCTTTTATCCGGAGGTAGTGGCATGGAATCATTTAAATTTTCTCTATTGTGGGTTGTTCGTTTAGGGTTCCTGGACCGATTCTTTTTGATGTTTGGGAATATTCCTCACTCGATGAGGAGAGAGGACCATAGGAACCTGTTTAAAATAATTCTTTTTGTTAGATCCATCTTCTATTAGTCGGCACACTCGATTGTTTGCTTTTGGTGTGTCCAGTTTGTGTACATTAAGTCACATTGATCACATCCTTCAAATTCTTGTCGTCGGTGTGGTTGTTTGGGAAGCTTGGAGAGGTTCTTATAGTGGCATTATCAGGAGTCTCGTCCGGAGGATGTAAACTCCAGACTGCGGGGCATCAGTTGCTTCAAGGAATTAGAGCTCCAAGCACAGGTGTCAGAGTGAATCCTTTCATGCGGTTAGGAATTGTTGGGTGTGGGGAACCTTGGTCTACTTTTTGTCTCCAATACTAAAATGGGGATGGCCTGAATTTCCCTTTTGTAGCTCTCTCTTCTTTTAAGGTTTTATTTTATTTTAAGATGCGTAAAGGTATGTTTTTCTCGTTGTGGTATTTTTTCTTTCAATAAATCACTTTGGTTGTAAAATGGGTGGTGATCTCGTCTTCTTGTAATCCAGTAGTTGTGGATCCTCAACTGTGACCCATTTTTTCTTAGTACATTCTCATTTTGGAGATTCTCATCTCTAGTGGAAATGATGAGTCATGTTTATGTTCAATATTTGGTATAATTATTTTATGGGTTTTCTCATGTGTCTATGGTTTCTGGTTCGGGTTGGATGTTCTCATGTCGGTCTATGCTGGTTGGCCTAAGCTTGTCGATTCTTAAATGGTGGTGAGACCCTCCATGAATCATGTTGTGCTTTGTTCGAGAGTTTTTTTTTGTAAGCGTTTTGGTCTGTGTTGGAGGTTTCCTCTTTGGATCAAGTTAGTAGTTCCAGAGATAGCCCGTGTTGAGAGTCTCAATGTTAGTCATACTAGTCGTCTTCTGATAGTGGGGATAACCATACATGTTTCATGATGACTATTCCCTTTTATGTTTCCCTTAGACTTCCTCATGTGTGACTGATGGAGTGAAAAGTCAGACCGAGTTTGTGAATTTCTTGGCCTCATTCAGTTTCGAACACAAGTTTGATTCCTCGTTTGGCTGGGTGAATTTCTGGGGGTAGAATGTTTTTGTGGTGGGGAAAATTCTCACACCCCGACTAACGGTCTTGGGGTCGCAGATATTTTTTTATTTTTAGTTGTGTTTATGGTTTCATAAAGTTTTAAAAAAATTATTATTAAATTAAAGTCAAAATGGAATAAGATAAAATAAATGGAGAACAAATTTATATTATTATATTATTATTATGGTTAGAAATAATATTATTATTAGGTTATTATGAAAAATATTATTATTATTATTGGACAATATTAAAATTCTAATTATGTTTATTCTTATTTGTTAATTTTATATTTATTTCATCTTATTTTATTTTTGTTTTATTATTTTTTAGTTTATTTATTTCATTTATTTTTTTCCCTCAGACCCAAAGTATACCACCCCCTCAACCATACCCCCTTACGTGGCCTACCCCCCACTTTCCACCCCCCCCCCCCCCTCGCGCTACCCCCACCCACCCACGAGCGACGACCCTACCACTCAGAACTGAACCTCCCTTCATCTCCCGCCGGGATTTCCTACTCAGCGCACCTCTGGTGGCCCTCTAACTTGCTCGGTTGGCCATCTACACCATTGTCGTAAGTGTGTTTTTCTCAGATTGTTTTTTCTTCTAATTGGAAGATTTTTGGTTTGGGTTTCACATTTTATTTCATCTAATGATTTCATAATTGATGCAATACTTTGTTTTTAGTGTTCGCATTAGACCCCATGTGGTTCAATTGTCGTGCAACGGGAATTTCACACAAATTTTGAAAAGTTGTCTATACTGAGCTTGGTGGTTCCACATTCAAATATTATTTAAGGAATTACCTTTCTTGTTTAATTTTTTTTATCATGTTATTCAATTTATTTGATTTTTGCAAATTGGGGTTTCCTTGAAGTTATCATGTGTTGTTTTTGTTTAGTTTCTTGTTCATATGGAATGGAGTGAATTCATGACGAAAACCCATGTTTAGTCTTTTATTAGTGTTTTTATGTCATGAAAGGTCTGTAAATAATGTTTTATCATGTTATTGGTGTGAGTTTGGCCATAAAAGAAGTTTTTGATTGGTTTTTTTGTGTTCAGAGTATTATGATAGCACATGGGGTTGTTTTATAAAATTATTATGTGGTTTATTAAATCATAATGAGTGTGTGAACCATGTTTGGATGCTGTTTTGGTTTGAGTATATTTTCAAAAGTGGGTTTGAGTATGCAAATGGTGGCATTTGAGAGTGTGTTCCTTATTGAGAAAATATATGGAAGTGTTCAATCAATTGTTTATGTATTGCACCATGTGTTTTTGTGGGTATATGAAGTGCGTATATGTGGAAAAGGGATCTTTGATGGGGAATTTACCACTTTGAGCATGTTTTAATTGTTGTGCTTATGTCAATTTGTTTTTTAAATTATTTCAAAAGATAGAAATAACGTTTTAATGTCACTTTGGTTTACTTTTGGTTTTAATGTAGCTTCTTCCACTTTATTTTTAGTATGTTATTGGCGCAGTCCATGGGTTTGTAATTTTGAAACGTTTTATAGATTGTTTAATTATTTAATTGTTTTATTAAATTATTTGTGTACTGTATTGGACCTCGCTACGATGGTTTTGGGCTGCGGGTGTCGAGGTATCCTACATGTACATGCATAGGGTCAGGATATATATATATATATATATATATATATATATATATATATATATATATGCCCTCTTGGAATATATTCCCTCATGGCAGAAAAAATATGTGCATTATAGCTAAGGGTGTATATATATGTGTGTGTTTAAATTCATGTTCATGTATGCATCAAATGTCGGTTTGAGTGGTCATCGAAAAATAGCATCGTTTTCAAAGTAGGTCCCCTATGCCTATGACTTTAATTTGAATTCCATATTTTCGTACTTGTTTTAAAAATATGTTTTTCATTTATACTATATAATCATGCAATGAAATTTGGTTGTGCTTTCTTGAAATTATTATGCATTTTTTTTGGAAATTGAAATGTATTCCAAAATTCGTTGGTCTTAATTGAATTTTCTTAAAAATTAATTTTTCAAGTGGGCTTGAATTAGTAATGGATATTTCCAAAGGTGTTTGGACTTTTTGCTGGTTACTTATAAAAAGTGTTCCCATTATGTAATTAAGCCCATTTGGAACTTTAAGAATGTTTTATGAAAATGAAAAACCTCTCTTGAGGCACTCACCCTTGGTTTTAGAAAATATTTTTTATATTGAATGTTTCATTATGTGCCTAATTTAATTCTTATGCACTGTGTGATGTGAAAGAGGGGGGATGTGATTAAGGATAGAGAACAGTGGTGAGAGGTTGAATGGGTTTTAGATAAATAATAATTTATCCACATGTATGTTTTCTTGATAAATAAAACTCAACACCACTTGAAATAGCACTCAATTGGAAACCTGAGTATCTTGGTGGTGGGCTAGGACTAGTACGTTAGATGACACATCCGGGGTTTGTCCCAGTTTCTTCTAGCAGGATTGACACAAAATCAGTAACTAAACATATGGATGACTGAGGGTTGTGGATTATAATACATGTTTTCTTAGGGTCGTGGTTTCTAAGACACATTTTCGGACGGTCGTGGTTTCTAAGCCATGTTTCACAACGGAACGAGGTCTCTAGGGTCCCACTTGTTCTAGATACCTATAGGGATTGACCATGGTGTTCATTTGTGATATGGTACTTGAGATGTGATTTCCATTTCAATAATTTCATACTTGATGTCTTATTTTTAAAAACCATATTTTAATCTAAATTGGTTTCCATTCATCTTGGAAGGTTAATGCATACTTGAGACCTATTTTGAAAATGTAGTGGGAGAGAAATGATTTACATGAAAATGAAAACTTGCTACATGAACTTGAAATTAAAGAGAAATAATTTTTATTTATTATATCTTATTTTCAAACTGGCATGAATAGATTTCTTAATAAAGGTAGGGGCATATGACATGCTTATATTTTGGCATTCATACTGAGCATCTCAGTCCTTATTACTAATTTACTTTTCAGTTGCAGGTTTCAGTCTTGGATCACATTTGGGAGAGAGTGTAGTTTACGTTCAGTGGTGAACCATAGGGTCACCTGAGGTATGTCACATTGATTCATTTATTCCTTTTTCCACTGTCAAATTGTTTGGTTAATTTTCCTTTCATTATCTACATGTTCAGTTTATGATTATTTATCTTTGTTATGGGAAAAATCAGTCTCAACTAGTTTATTTTGATGCCTGGCACTATTTTCCAGCCCATGGGCATCTAGAACGCCCTTCGGTCCATGTCGCGGACCGGCTCGGGTGACCGGTTCAGGGTCGACCCGGGTTGGTTGGTGACATGTTGAATATCCAAGTTAAAAGGTTAGGGAAAATCATTCTATTGACTCCTTAATGAAGTTACATCCAAAATCTATTAGTGGTTTTACTAAACAAATATTTTTTTAGGAATGGATATGTACCACTAAAAAAATTCTACAAATCAATGCATTTAATATGTGGAGATTATTTTATATTTTTGTCCTTGGGAAGGTGAATCATATGAACGGTGGAATCTTATATAGGACATATTGAAACAATACGAAATCGACTCGATTGACTGGGATGTGATTAAGTGATTATTTTTCAATATTTACATTCCTCAAAATATATATATGATATTATTGAATTAATTACAATATCTAATGTAGAAGGATCAGGATTCCTTTGGTAAATTTGAGGAAAATTACACATGAATATGAAGTATGCTTATGGAATAGTTAAACAATGAAAAATTAAGGTTTATCAATTACTCAGTAGATAAAATACATGTATCTAAAATTGAATTATACAAAAGGTACATCATTATATAACAATAATTATTAAGTGCTCCAATAATGTGAAGATTTTTACTATAGAATCAGATAAATCTCCTAGTTTTGATAAGTAGAAAATATAGAATTCCAATGGAATTCTAAAAAACATTGGGCAAAGACGATGAGATTTTCATTTATACTCATTTTGTTGAATAAATCATAATCAATTTTTTAAGAGAAATTTTAAATATATAATGTATGTAATAGAAATTAATTTATTAAATTTAATGTCAAACTAAAGAATTTATTATAATATTACAAATAATGCTTCATTGAATTCATCAGCCACACTCCAGTGATTTAAATACAAGGAATATATAAATTATTCCAACAGTTCCCAAATATGAAGGTTAATGATGATGATCAATGTCAATGGTATCATAATGATATAGAAAAACGGATGTCTCATTATATCACTAAAGTTTATGATGATTATGGCATTGAACATGGGTAGAGTTATCATCCACTATAGAACTACGAATGTAGAAATTTATTTTTGATATACCCACTCTTTTATATCAAAATAGCATTATATGCATATCATATTGCCACATTAAATATTATAAGTTTAATTATCAGTAAAAACCTTCAGTTATGTAATGATCACATCGATTGCCTATAATTTTTCACTGGATGAATTTTTTTGAGAAACTATATTCATAAAAATATTTTCATTCTTTTATTGGTTGATTTTGATGTTGTATTGGGAATGCGTTGGATTTTATTAAATAAATACCACCTCAATTTTCATGAAAAGTATGTTTTATTTCATAATACAAAGCAATATATGATATTATACTAATGTGATGATTAATATGAACATATAATGGAAATGATATCAATTTTCTGGGTCATGATTCCTATTTAAAACGGTGTAAATGTCATTTGGTTTTGGAGAAAAACAACATTGAATTATCAATGAAACTCAACACTAGTTAAACACTTATTTTAAAGAATATATGTAGAATTCCTCAGATTGAGAAAGCATAAAATGAAAAATCAAATCATGAGAATCTGGAAAACATACCCATTCGTGAAAATGCATCACTATTAGGTCTAATATTTCATGAAAATGATCATAAACCATGTAATTGTTATTTACAGATAATATTTTATGTATTTTTATGATAAGGAAGAAATTTCACAATTCTACATTCTTCCCAGATATAAAATTTTTTATAGGGATTCGAAATACTATTTCCTTTTGGATAACATAAAGAGATTTGTTGTGTATGTATCTCAGTGTTTGGAATTTCAATATTTTATGAATTAGTGACAATATTCTAATGGAATATGTAATGCCCCAACCCCAGTTACCCAGAGTCGGTGCATTATTTTAATACATTGGCATGATTACAAGGAATCAAGTCCTGAAGGACCGATCAGTTTAGCAGTCTTGGAAAATATATTACATACATGAATGTTACATTACACATCATTACATACAAAACAACATAAATAATCCTTCACGAACGCAATTATTACCTTGGCTTAACCTTTCATATCAATCACAATACACTTCATGAATCCTAGGAAAAATAAAACATATAAAGGGGTGAGCTCAGATGCTCAGTATGGATAACAATATAGTGGAAACATTAATAAATAAGCATAAACATTTAAGGCAATGTATAACTAAAACAAATGCCTTTTAAACTTGAACATCATCATAATATGGAAAAAATAAAATGAAGTAATGTCATTTGCATATTCAGATGGATATTCTACAAGTCGAATAATCACATTCAATATCACTAACCACTTTTATAATGATGAAATGCATAATGTCAAACTTTAATTTTTGTGTCAAGGCCTCACGCCAAGACCTAAGGGGTAACTGTAACCGGAACCCAACCCGGAGAGCCTCTATAACCGAACTCCAACATGGAGTGCCCCTATTAACCGGACACCAAACCGGAGTGCCTCTAATAACCGGACACCAACCCGGAGTGCCTCTAATAACCAAACACCAACCCGAAGGGCTTACATTTATCAGTCCCAACCTCGGAACATACTAGTCCAACACATTCATCTTATGAAGAGGATGAAATATAACATAAACATTCGTATTAAAACTAGCATACGAAATGCCAAAACATTAATCATAAGCCATTAATGGCATAACAATTACTCATACATAGTCAAACATATCACAAAACCTCAAATACAATATTTAAGATTTGTATCATAACAAATAAACTTCAAAAAAGTGTAAACATTATCAAAGGATGTTTACATAGATGAAATCAAAACAATTTGAGAGAAATATATATTTTTTCATGAAAAAATTTAAAAGTCATAAAATTTGGAAAAGAAGTCATTTAAAGAGATTTTTGAATCAAAGTGTCCAAAAACACATTGAATGTTTTGAAAGGAATTAACAATTTAAAAAATTTAATTTCCATATAAATAAATCCATAAACCCCATTATAAAGACATAGACATTAATGATAAAGATTTAGAAGAATAAATATTTAAAACATCTGAAATGATGTTTTGGTAAAAATTACCTTAAAATAATCCCTTTGAAAACTCTTTCATATAACTTGGACATGGATAATAAATATTTTCCAGTAGATACTTATGAAAAAATAACCTCAGATAATAAAGAGATTGTGAAATTAACCACTAACAATTTGCTAATATACAAAACATACACCCCATGAAAGAGGTATCATACAATGAATATGTAAATACACATAAATTAATTTTTATTACATAAATAATAAAATTATGGTCAGTACATACACCACACAAAAGGTAATAGTGGAAATATGGCATGAATCTCACGGGAATAAGGAGTGAGATGAAAACCTCTTACCTTGCACTTTCCATTAGTCGATGGTAGGTTTAGCCTCATGTATGAAGACTATAATATGTTATTAAATTATACCAGAACTATAATAATATTTATGATTTCATAAATTATTCATTTATGACTTTATTCTACCCATTTAATAATAATTTCCATGTAATAATAATATTTCGGGTAATAATCTCTTTCTTTATCGTACGTGTTTTAACTTGTTATTCTGGATTGTATTACATTGATCATGATTTAAATACTTCCAGAATATAAAACATGATTTATTTATCATATATATTAAGAATATAAAAAATTTATAATAAACGTATATATGAAATAGAAAACACCGATTATGGAGACGGTAGTCCGTACGTACGTATAAACGCTGTTTCTGTTTTTACCTAGTGTTGAACAGAAGTATGTGAATAAGATATATGAAAGTACATAAATACTTATATATATAAATATATATATCTCCAGTATCATTATTATTTCATATATAACTACTTATTAGTAATATATATTTTTATAATCATCGATGAATTATTAACTTGGAAATGAATCTTATCGCGTCGTGGAGACGGTAATCCGTACGTACGCACGAACAAAAATATCATTCTTTTGATATTAATATAATATACAATTGGATGGTATATAATACATACAAAATTATTATAATGTTATAAATATTATTTAAATCAAATACACATCATTATTATACCCATCCAAACAATAATGTATTGGATAACAATTACACCACGATGTGGTGACGGTAAGCCGTACGTATGCCCGTATGGCGACATGACATTCAAAGGGTGGATAGAATACGGAATTTGGTTGTACCATAATTATAGTAACATCACATTATATAGATTATACTGGATTTATTATTTTATAATGGAAACAACAATGAAAAGTAAGTGTAAGAAAAGGAACGTGAAAGAGTATGGTGAAATCATTACCTCTTCTTCGGGTTCTTCCTTTTGATTTGATCAAAAGGGCTACTTAGGTTGGCTTTCTGATAAAGAATAGGCATCTATGATTAAGGGAGGATATTTTAGAGGTGTTTTGGTAGGGGTTGGCCGAGAAAAATGGCTTAGAAGGTTTGAATTAGAGAGAAGGGGGAGTACCCTTTTATAAGAGGGGTGGGGGTACCTTAGAAAAAACATAAAATATTATTTTATAATAAATTCGTAATCGGTTTCTAATGGCACCAATGTTGATTATTTAATGTATAAAGTTAAGATAAGTAGAAAACTACTCACCCAATAGGTTTTAGACATGTTTAGGTTTCATTTTCACCTTATCATTTAGATTTACCTCTAAGTTAAATAATTTAACTCTTACCATGTCTTCTTATATTCTTACCCTATATGGTTAATAAACATACAATATACTACCAATAGAACCCCAATTGGTTCATTAATGTCATATATATTATTGTAAAAGTATTTGGGCCGAAAATTAGATTTTTAGGACCATTATATTAATTAATAATGTAATATTTGATTTCAAAACTATTTTATGTCATTTTTGACACTATTTGGTATTTGATTCTTGTTAAAATAATACCAACATGATTACATCAAAAAAAAATACATTGAAAAAATCCTAACATGTCATATACACCTAGGAAAGTCGTGGATGTCATAAAAACATTGATATTATATTTATTTTAATATTTATAATACCATTTATTTGATTCATTCATGAATAAGTTAATTACTGCATCATCATGGTGTCATAAATAACTTTATTTATATAATATAAAAAAATTATAAATAAAATACCATGAGGTAGGAAATATTTTTATCTTTGTATTGAATAATTATAATAAAATTTATCATCTGTTAAACCCTATATTAAAAATGTTTTAATTATTAATCATTGATTTTAACTCTTTTAACTCTTCTTTGAATTAAAAAAATAATAAATGTCCTAATCTAATACAAGTGGACCTAAATGATAATATTTTATTCCTAAGGTTGTTTTTGGTCGAGATAAACTTGTCCAATATAATTAGGACATGTTTGAGGGTAATATTAATATCATTTTACCCTTAATTACCCCATTTACTTTTAACCATGGTAAATAAAAGTAAAAAGTTACTATTCACCAAAAAATTATTTTCATCTCGTTGAACCACATTTTACTCCTTGATATTAATCGTGTTGCTCGGATTTTTGAAAATCAACTCACATAAATGGTAAAATTATGTTTTATGGGAAATTTCAAATTCTCTTAGTAGGTGGGTAAAAGACTGTGAAAAGTTCAATAAAATTTTTATATATCTAAAATTATTATAAACTTACTCCAATGAATTAAAATGATATTATATAAGTATTTTATATCTATTTTGACATAAATTAATTTAAATAATATAAATAATTATTTAAATAAAAAATCGGTTTTAACCACTAACTTAGTGTTTTTCACTATTCATAAAAAATTGATGTTTCTCAGAAAAATACAAAAAATTCGGCCTGAGATATATTTGATGTTATGAATTCAAAAATGATGTCTATTTTACCATATTCAAAACAAATAAGTTTTAGTAATTAATTTAAATTAATTCTCGTTGTCAAAACAAATAGTGTGTTTTTAAGAAATAATAACTATCAAAAGATTGGCACTTACTTATTCCCAGTTTAAATGTGAAATTATGTCCAATAACCAATATTGTGATAAATGGTAAATATATATTCTAAATATACTTTAAACCCACTCAAATTCATAATCTATCACTATTAATTATTTCGATTAAAAATGTCTTTTTAATTAAAATTTAGTAATTTTCAACATTCATCAAAATATGAAAGTTATCCGAAATGTAAAAAAATGACACCCTTATATAATTTTGATATTCCAAATCCAAAATTTAAGTTCATTTTGAAAGATAATTTTTTTAAAATTTCAACGAGTGGGAATTACTATTCGTAACGGCTAGTATGATTGGTTGTGGTGTGTTAGAACTCGAAGTTGCGTACAACACACGCTGCTATATTATACAAAGATAAGCATACCGTGGAATCATGGGGTCTTACATTCTTTCCTCCTTCAATAAATTGCATCCTCACACTTTATGCTCGGTATTGGAAAATTAGGGTTGACATTTCAAAATATCTTAGTTGAAATCCCACATCAAAAAATGAATTAATGAGGCCACTATTTAAAATAAAGAGTCGTAGGTATGAAGGTTACCGAAAATTACATATACTAGGGTTCCATGTAGGAAAATATTGATATGGAAGAGAAATATAACCATCAATATCTAATGGAGAGCGGTATAGAAAATGGCTATGAAAAGGCCAACAATCACAAAGCCATATATTTGTGATGATCTAAGGTACCATCTAGGACAACATTTTTGTTATAAGTTTTTTTCTTAATGTTGAGGAATTTATTTATGATATTGGATAAGATCATAAGGAGATATACTTAATTTATAATTAGAGTTTTATCCATTAATAAATTTCTACCACAAACTCATATTTTACTACAAAACATAATTCAACTCAAAAATACTATATTTATCCAAATCTTATAGGGTTCCAAATATAATGAATGTATAATTCACATATCAGACCCATTAAAAAATAAAATACATTATACAATCCACGGACTTCACGTAGTCCAGTGGTAGGCAATAAATCTCAATCGCACTATGGTTGTGGGTTTGATTTTTGCATCTTTGTCCTACAGGACAAGTTGTCACACGGTCTGCGTGTTATCCTTTTATAAAAATCCAAAAATAACATTTCAAACATAATCCATTCCAACCTTTAAAGTTATCCAAAAACTAGTATCCAAACTCATAGTTTAACATTTATAAGAAAGGTAAACAAAATAATGATCCTTTTTTCCATGTAATAACATGTGAACACCTTCACCGTGTATTATTTTAAAACATGGTAACATATTGAATTACTATAAAACCTTATTGATTACATTAATTCTCCCTTATTCTTTATATAATACTGAATATAATCCTTCTATCAAAACTTTTTGAAACTCCAACGATGAAAAACCATTAATCAATTTCATGTTATTCAAGATTATCCAATATAATTTACCAAAATCAACCATATCTTATTCCAAAATCAGTACCTCATTATTAGGACCATATTAAGGTTTATCTTTCCTTCAACCATGTAATTTCCAAAAAGTTTGAATCATTGTGGAGTCAATTTTTTTAGTACCATAAAATCTCAAATCCTCAATGAAATAGTATTGCAGTACAATCCTTATTTATTTACAGTACATCATTGACACAACACTTCACTGAAATAATTCCAAAATAACAACATAAGAACACTAGTAATTCCTCTTCATCTATGGTAGTATCACAACTTGATTATTATCCAATAGTATCATTTGCAGCATAGTCAAAGGACTTGAACATTGGTTCACATAGTGTCCAAATTTTTTGTAGATCAAGCATTGTACATTTGAAACTTTTTTCTTACACTTGTAGTCACGTACTTGGGGTCCTTTTTCGTCACACTTATAACATACTCCCATTGCCTTCAAAAATTTTCCAAGGTGATTTTTTTCACAGTTATCAAATATGAAAAAATCCTTTTTTACCTTCTTCCCTTTATCTATCCTTCTCTCTACCATCCTTTTCCTCAATGTATTCCCTTCAAAGCCATAGGACTATGAGAATTCTTTACTTATCTTATCAACACATGATACTATTTCTTCATATGATTATAATATATGGGAGACAATTTTCCTTCTAAATTTTGGCTTAGGACCATGAAAGATATGATCCTTATTACTCTTTGGATCATGTGTATTGTTGGAGTTCTCATTCCTTCTACTAGGCACCATTTCTAAACAACAGTATACACTATATTAGTTTATGAATGGAAATACCTAATCACAAACATGTAAAAAAATTAACATAAATTAAACAGTTTATGTATATAATCCATAATAATAATAAAAAATTCATTGACTAATTATATACCCATAATCCCCTCATAATGGATTGTAAAGAAAATTAGAATTATCCTAAGAATATCCCCTAAGAGTGTCGTATCCAAGAGTGTAGCAAGGCCCATTGTCGTGCACCATTTCCCGTTCGAGTATAGCTCAAAGCGGTGTTTTCGAGTTTTACCCCTAGGTACATCTGTGCTAGAGCTGCCTCTACCTACTCGTATCTAGACAGGGATGTATTTTCCTAGAAAACTCACAAAATATATACATTACCCAAATTATAGGATGTTCTTATATACTAATCCTCAAATCCTATCTTAGGGTAATTTTCTTTATTCAAATTTTATCTAAATCTAGTTTCCAAGGTTATTTCTAAACAACTTCTGATACCAACTGTAATGCCCCGACCCGAGTTACCCAGAGTCGGTGCATTATTTTAATACATTGGTATGAATACAAGGAATCAAGTCCCGAAGGACCGATCCGTTTAGAAGTCTTGGAAAATAGATTATATACATGAATATTACATTTCACTTCATTACATACAAAACAACATAAATAATCCTTCATGAACGCCCTTATTCTTTTGGATTAACCCTGCATATCAATCAAAATACACTTCTTGGAATCCTAGGAAAAATAAAACATAGAAAGGGGTGAGCTCAGATGCTAAGTAAAGATAATAATACAGCGGAAACATTAATAAATAAGCATAAACATTTAAGGCAATGTATAACTAAAACAAAATCCTTTTAAACATGAACATCAGCATAATTTGGAAAAAACAAAATTAAGTAATGCCATTACTTATTCACATGGATATTTTATTAGTCGAATAATCAAATGAAATGTCACAAACCACTTTCATAATGATGGAATACCTAATTCCAAACTTTAATTTCTGTGTCAAGGCCCTGTTCTAAGACCCAAGGGATAACTATAACCGGAACCTAACCCGGAGAGCCTTCTCAACCGGACTCCAACCCGGAGTGCCTCTAATAACCGGACACAAACCTAGAGTGCCTCTAATAACCAGACACCAACCCGGAGTGCCTCTAATAACTGGACACCAAACCTGAGTGCCTCTAATAACCGGACACCAACCCAGTGTGCCTCTAATAACCGGACACCAACCCGGAGGGCTTACATTTACCGGTCCCCAACCCAAAACATATTAGTCCAACACATTCATCTTAATAAGAGGATGAAATATAATATAAAAATTCGTATTAAAACTAGCATATGATAAGCCAAAACATTAATCAAAAGCCATTAATGGAATAAAACTGCCACATCAATAGTCAAACATATCACAAAACTTTAAAAACAATATGGAAAATTTTTATCCGAATAAATCAACTTCAAACAAGTGTAAAATTTATCAAATGAAGTTTACATTGATGATATCAAATCTATTTGAGAGAAATATCTCTTTTTTAATGAAAACATTTAAATGTAAAACAATTTGGAAAACAAGTCATTTAAAGTCATTTTTGAATCAAAGTGTCCCATACCACTATCAGACTTTTGAAAGGAATTAACATTTTAAAAACTTTCATGTCTATATAAATAAATTCTTTAAAAACCATTTTGAAGACATGGACATTAATGAGAAAGTTTTAGAAGAATAAATATTTAAAACATTTGAAATGATGTTTCAGTAAAAATTCCCTTAATATAATCCACTTGAAAACTCTTTCGAATAACATGTACATGGATAATAAATATTTCCCACTAGATACTTATGTAAAAATAACCTCGGATAATAATGAGATAGTGAAATTAACCCTTACCAATTTGGTAACTTACGAAACATACACCCCACGAAAGAGGTATCATACAAAGAATATGTAAATACACATAAATTAAAGTTTATTACATAAATAATACAATTATGGTCAGTACATACACCGCACTAAAGTTAATTGTGTCAATATGGCATGAATCTAATGGGAATAAGGAGTGACATGAAAACCCATTACCTTGCAAATTCTTTAGTCGAGGGTACGATTAGCCTCCTGTTTAAAGAATATAGTATGTTATTAAACTATAACAGAACCATATTAATATCTATGATTTCATATATTATTTATTTATGACATTATTATATCCATTTAATAATAATTTCCACGTTATATTAATATTTCGGGTAATAATCGCTTTCTTTATCATGCGTGTTTTCACTTGTTACTCTTGATTGTATCACATAGATCATGATTTAAATACTAACAAAATATAAAACATGATTTATTTATCATATATATTTCGAATATAAAAATTTATAATAGATGTATATATGAAATGGAAAACACCTCTTAGGGAGATGGTAGTCCGTACGTACGCAGAAACGTGTTTTCCGTTTTTACCTAGTATTGAACGGAAGTAAGTGAATAAGATATATGTAAGTAAATAAATACATACATATATATAAATATATATATATCTCCAGTAGCATTATTATTTCATATATTACATACTTATTAGAAATATTTATTTTTATAATCGTCGATGAATGGTGAACTTGGAAATGAATCTAATCGCGTCGTGGAGACGGTAATCCGTACGTACACACTAGCAAAAATATCATTATTTTGATATTAATATAATATATAATTTCATGTTATATAATACATACATATTTATTATCATGTTATATTTCTTATTTACATCAAATAAAAATCATTATTATAACCATCCAAATAATAAGGTATTTAATAACAATTACACCTTGATGTGGAGACGGTAAGCCGTACGTTTGCACGTATGGTGACATGTCTTTCAAAGGGTGGATAGAATAATGAATTTGGTTGTACCATAATTATAATAACATCACATTATATATATTATACTGTAGTTATTATTTTATAATGGAAACAAGAAAGAAAAAGGAAGTGGAAGAAGAGAGGAACTTGAAAGACGATGGTGAAATCATTACTTCTTCTTCGTGTTTTTTCATTTGATTTGATTAAAAGGGCTCCATAGGTTGGCTTTCTGATCAAACATATTCCTATAGGATGAAGGTATGGTAGTTTCAAGGGTATTAGGGCAGGGATTTTATGAGCCAAATGGCTTAGAAGGTGTGAATTAGAGAGAAGGGGGAGTGCCCTTTTATAAGAGGGGTGAGGGGGACCTTAGGAAAAACTTAAAATATTATTTTATAATAAATTCATATTCAGTTTCTAATGGAACCAAAGTTGATTATATGAATTATAATGTGGTTAAAAGGCAAAAAAAACTCAACCAATAGGTTTTAGACCAGTTTAGGTTAACATTTTTACCTCATCATTTAGATTTAACTCTAAGTTAAATAATTTAACTTTTACCGTGTCTTCTTGTATTCTTACACTATATGGTTAATAAAGGTACTATATGTAGAGACCCGAAGCCTGCCGTACATAGACTTTACATTACTTTTGCGGAATACTTAGTACATAACAAAAACACACACACACAAGGATTGTAATAGTTTAGTGTCTTTGGAAACTCGGAATATAATCTTCTAATCCTGGTGAAAGATCATCAATATCTCCCATAAAGATCTTCCCTTTTTTTATACCTAAAACCTTTCTTTATATCCTGGGGAAAAGAAAACATAAAAGGGTGAGCTCAAATGCTCAGTAAGGGTAAACAAAATAAATATCAATCACATCATATACATAAGCACATAACTTTTGGAAATCTTAACCTGCAAAAGAGATCATAATTTCATAACATGGGGTAAATCATGGCAGTGAAATGTAATCACAATAATCATAACCTAAAACATGAAACTTTGTGGCATTCACATATAATCATAAAGAATCATTTCTTGTTAGTCAAAGCTCATTGCCAAGACAATCTTAGTGGACAAAGTCCCTTTCTGAATCGAGTAACCCTCATTTCAGTCCTGTTTCACTGAACCGGTATAACCTACCGTTCTAGCCCTGTCTATCTCATGAGATATAAAATCTTTACCCAAATAATTGGAGGGAGATATAGGTCCCACCCATCTTATAATGAATCCTTTCTTATGTGTGCCACATAATCATAAAACATACATCATCGCATAACACATGTAACAAAAATGGGATTCTTGAAACATCATGACATCATCAATAAATTCATATAAGATAAAGGAATTCATAAAAATAATTCCATCACAACACGATCAAATCAATGTAATCATAGGGATAAAAACAAAACCCTTTATTATCTTAGATGGAAAATAATTCTGATAAAACACTTAAACTCCATTCTTGAGGAAAATATCCTTTCTTCTTCAAAAACACTTTTCTTTTCTTAACATGTCATACAATTATAAACTAAAAGAAGTTGATTAAAAATAAATATGAAAACTTGTAAAGGAAGTTTCGTGGAAATAATGTTTTAAAAATCCATTCATGCCGTATAAGTTAAAAAAACATTCTTTCGTACTTTTGTCGAAAAAGTCAAAAAGTACCTCGTACGAAAAAAATGACAAAAGATTCCTTTCATATTCTTTACTAAAAACTCACCGAAGGGTCAAATTGGATTTAAACTATTTTAAGTGGATGGAAACAATATTACATATTGAGGGAACATGGATGTGGATGATAAAATAAACCCCAGTAAATACCAAAGTATAAACAATCTCGGATAAAAATGAGATTGTGATATTTCCCTTACCTTAGGTCTGATTTGCTTTGTATGTGTCCGAACCTCCTGTATAATGATTTAAATAATGTCATTGACTTATTACAGAATCATATTCATTGTTATGATATCATATATGGTTCACTTATGACATTATATTACCCGTTCTTTTGTAAATTCCATGTTAAAGAAGCGTTTTGGGTAATATCGTTTCATTTATCGTAGGTGTTTTGACTTGTTGTTCTTGAAATTATTATTACTTATATCATGATTTAATTACTTCCAGAATATAAAATATGATTTATTTATCATATATATTCAGTATATATATATATATAATAGATAGATAAATGAAATGAAAAACACCGTTCATGGAGACGGTAGTCCGTACGTACGCATGAACGCTGTTTTTCTTTCCTTATTGTCTTGAATGGAAGTAAGTAGATGACATACATATATATATATATATACATGAATCCATTAGCTTTATAATGTCATATATTTCATTATTATTTCTTATATATACTTTATAATCATTCTTAAATGGTTAACATGGAGAATGAATCTCATCGCGTCGTGGAGACGGTAGTCCGTACATACGCACGAGCGATGATATCATTTCCATAATTATTGAATTGAATTGGAGTGGATTATACAATATATCAGAATCAATATGATTTTGTAATAACTATGTATAGTTATTCTTTACACCATTATACCCATCCATGTAAGGTGGTGGTGGAAAATAGATTACACCACGGCGTGGAGACGGTATTCCGTACGTACGCACGCGCGGTAATTTCTTTTTCCGTAGGATGGATAGATGGTGAAATATGGTTGTTTCATACATAAAATAACATATCAGTATATGAGTGATACTGATGTTATTACTTCATAATGAAACAACCTAAGAAGAAGAAGTGGAAGAAAAAATAAAGATGAAAGAATTGGTAACGGTAATTACCTCTTCTTTGAAGGGCCTCTTTGAGACCTCCTCTTAGGGCACTAAAATTGGTCTTTGAGGAAGAAAAGAACCTCTAGGATGTTGATAGGGAAGTGGAGAAGAGATTTTGGCAGGGGTTGGCCGAGCTTGAGTGCACAAATTGGTGTGAGGATGAGGGGGAGGAGGTGTCCTTTTATAATGGAGGAGAGGGGCACCTTAGGAATATCTCAAAATATTATTTTATATTAATGTCAAAATAGGTTTATAATGGTTCCAAAGGGTCTTATTTTGAAGCTAAAGTGGGGATGGGTATAAATCCTATCAACCAATAAGATTTAGACATGTTTAGGGTATTATTTTAACCTTATCAATTAGATTTAACTCTAAGTTAAATAATTTAACTTTTACCGCGTCTTATTGTTTTCTTTCACTATATGGTTAATACACTTACTATAACATGCCAAACGAACCCCAAATTGTTTATTATTAATACATATATCCTTATCTAAGTCATTTGGCCGAACCATAGATTTTTAGGAATAAAATAACAATTAATAATATAATATTTGATTTAAAAACTATTTTGTGTCAATTTTGACACTATTTGATATATGATTTTTGTGAAAGTCACAACAGAATTATATGTTCGAACCAAGTTGATTAAATCAACACTAATATATCATAGTAACCTAGAAAATTAGTTGAATTCATAAAAGGTCTCAAATTACATTCATTTGAGCATTTATAACATCAATTATGTTAATATTTCCTTAAAAGGGTAATTACTGCATCATCGTTGTGTCATAAATAAATTAATTTATTTAAAGTATAAAAATTATAAATAAAATATCATTATGTAGAAAATATTTTTAGCTTTCTAATGAATATTTATAGTCTAATTTATCTTATGGATAACCCCATATTAAAAATGTTTTAGTTATTAAACTTTGATTTTAACTATTTTAACTATTCATTAAATAAAATAATATTAAATGTCATAATCTAATCCAAGTGGACCTAAATGGTCATATTATATTCATAAGGTTGTTTTTGGTCGAATTACACTTATCCAATAGAATTAGGACATGTGTTAGGGTAATAGTAATATCATATTTACCCTTAGTTACCCTATTTACTATTAACCGTGGTAAAAAAAAGTAAAAAGTTACTATTCACCAAAAATTATTTTCATCTCATTGAACCACATTTTAGTCCTTGATATTAATCGTGTCTGTCGGATTTTTGAAATTCCATTCACAGAAGCGGTAAAATTACGTTTTATGCAAAATTCAGTTTTTAACCTACCACTTAGTGGTTTCACTATTCATCAAAAATTGAAAGTTTTCAGAAAAATACCAAAATTTCATCCTAAGTTATATTTCATATTCCGAATTCAAAAATGAAGTCTATTTTACCAAATTCATAACATAGAAGTTGTATTAATTAATTTTATAATTAAATCCCGCTGTTAAAACAAATAGCGTGTTTTTAAGAAACAATATCTACCAAAAGATTGACACTTGATTATGTCTGGTTTAAATGTGAAATTACATCCAATGACCAACATTGTATTAAATTGTAAAAATATATTCTAAATATACTTTAAAACAACTCAAATTAATAATTTATCACTATTAATTATTTTAATTAAAAAAGTTGTTTTTAATTATAATTTAGTATTTTTCACTATTCTTCAGAATATGAAAGTTTTCTGAAAAGTACCAAAATTTCACCTTAGGCTAAATTCGATACTCCGAATCCAAAAATGAAGTCCATTTTGAGAGCTAAAATTTCTAAAATTTTAAAAGGTGGTTATTACTATTCATAATGGCTAGTTATAATAATATTTTAATAGCATATCGTTGTTTAGTGAAACTCGGTATTTCATACTACACACGTTATCGAGGAAGGTCGCGATTGCGTGTAATGCAAGGCAATTCAAGGATGCGTGTTGTGCAAGCTCCTTTTGGTGTAGTGTACAACACAAGACATTAATGAAATTAAAAAGAATATTTTTCATAAAATCTCGGGGTGTTACATTCTACCCCCCTTAAAATGAATTTTGCCCTCGAAATTCGTCGGGGTTATAAATGGTTTACTATTCGAAAGTTTCTTTAATAGAAACCCACATCGTAAAAAGGAATACCAAAACTTGGCTTTAAAAACTAAAGTATGAAAGGTAACGATTACCCAAATAAACTAATCACTGGGTTTCCACATAGGTGAAAATATGGATATGGAAGAGAAATCTAACCATCATGTTCTGATGGAGAGTGGTAGAGAACATGGCTATGGAAAATCCAGTAATCACAAATCCAAAAATTTGTGACGATCTAAGGTACCATATGATTAACCAGATATAAGAGCAATAGGACAACATTTTTGGTTTTCAAGATCATTTCCCTAAAGTTGATGAAATTGGAATTAGAAGAAATACTTTCGTGATTTTGGTATAGTCTCACCGTTTGTCGTTCTTTGGACAATTTCCACTTCATCTCTTAAAGAAATGAAGTTGAATTTTTCATTCGTGATGTGTTAGCAGATCATGTGATAGAATGATGGGTCATTCCATCTCTTTCAAACAAAAGGTTAGCAAAAGTTATAAGTCCATCTTATGGTTAATCGTATATGATTCCAAAAATGAACTTATACTTCATATATCATACCGCTTAATATAATAAAACTAGTTTCTACTAAACAGGGACTTCCTGTAGGCCAGTGGTAGGCGATAAAGGCCAGTCCCACTCCGGTTGTGGGTTCGATTCCCACAGCCTTGTCCGAAGCGATGGGTTGTCGCCCGTCCTGCAGGTTGTCCTTTTTCTAAAGCTATATTAATATAACATCCCATCAATAATATCGAAAAACATTTTATCCTAACTTATGTCCAACATAATCCATTCTAATCTTTAGGCTTATCCATAATATTGTAGTCCACTCTCATAACATAGTGAAAACGATTACCAGAGATTTAATACCATCGTTGATCCCCATATATCATAAGATATGTTTTGTTGGTCACATTCCAAACATTCAAAGTCCTTAATCATGTATTCTTTTGAATACCTTAGTGAAAACATGAACGCAGTTAAAAGTTAACACTTTCCACAAACCAAAATCCTCAAAATTCTATATACTCAAACCATGATATCACTTAGTCCTTATATCAATCATGAGCTCATGAATACTGTCAAACATTTAATTTTCTCTTTATCCCTTCATTATGCACATATCATCTACATTCCAAAAATATCTGAATAACCTTTCATGGATACTTGTACCATTAATCATACACTTTCAAAACTCAAGGAAGGACAACAGTGTAATAATCCTTAGATGTCTCTTTATTCCATAGTACCAGGAGATTACTTATGCAACATTACACATGATAAACATGTCATTATTCCACTAAATTCTTAAACCATTGACCGAGCTTCAACAATTCTTTCATCTCACATATCATTTGTAGTCTCATCATCATCATCAACATAAATACTACCCATACGACCATACTGATTCTCTTCATGAGACATTTCCTTAGGGCATTGGTTTGCATAATGCCCGTACATTCCACATTTAAAACATTTAAACATTGTTGATGTCATAGCAATACCATTATCTTCATCCCTGGTGTTAACTGAACCTTTTCCTTTGCACTTACTGGCTTTTTGTCCTTCTTTTCCACACCCAAAGCATCTTCCAGTTCCATTGAATAATTCTCCTTGATGCCTCTTCCCACATGATTTACATAGGGGAAATTGAACTTTCTTTCCTCTATGATCATCATGAAACTCCATTTTTCTCTTATTAGCTGAGTCAGGAAACTTACCAAATTTTACTTTATTGATCATATTATGAGATTGATGATTCGGCATAATAATGATGTTTAGACTTCCAAATCCCATTTCATTTGGTTGCTCATGAATAATATCATTCCATTTTCCATCATATCCTCCATTATCGTGAATCACCTTGTTTCCAGCCATTTTCTAAAACCCAAAAAGAATAGTGTGAGAGGAAAAAATCATAATAAAGGGGGAGTAACTTAAATATCTAACATATTTGGTTTAATCTAATATCGTTACCATAGTTCTAGGACTATATCCTATACGTATACTTATCCTTAGGGGCATCCCTAGACATACCTTAGAAATATCTCTAGGGATCTCACTAACGTTTTCGCATCCTAGTTTCAAAGGATGACTAAACCTTTCCTCTGATACCAACTGTAGAGACCCGAAGCCTGACGTACATAGACTTTACATTACTTTTGCAGAATACTTAGTACATAACAAAAACACACACACACAAGGATCGTAATAGTTTAGTGTCTTTGGAAACTCGGAATATAATCTTCTAATCCTGGTGAAAGATCATCAATATCTCCCATAAAGATCTTCCCTTTTTTTTATACCTAAAACCTTTCTTTATATCCTGGGGAAAAGAAAACATAAAAGGGTGAGCTCAAATGCTCAGTAAGGGTAAACAAAATAAATATCAATCACATCATATACATAAGCACATAACTTTTGGAAATCTTAACCTGCAAAAGAGATCATAATTTCATAACATGGGGTAAATCATGGCAGTGAAATGTAATCACAATAATCATTACCTAAAACATGAAACTTTGTGGCATTCACATATAATCATAGAGAATCATTTCTTGTTAGTCAAGGCTCATTGCCAAGACTATCTTAGTGGACAAAGTCCCTTTCTGAATCGAGTAACCCTCGTTTCAGTCCTGTTTCACTGAACCGGTATAACCTACCGTTCCAGCCCTGTCTATCCCATGAGATATAAAATCTTTACCCAATGCATTGGAGGGAGATATAGGTCCCACCCATCTTATAATGAATCCTTTCTTATGTGTGCCACATAATCATAAAACATACATCATCGCATAACACATGTAACAAAAATGGGATTCTTGAAACATCATGACATCATCAATAAATTCATATAAGATAAAGGAATTCATAAAAATAATTCCACCACAACACGATCAAATCAATGTAATAATAGGGATAAAAACAAAACCCTTTATTATCTTAGATGGAAAATAATTTTGATAAAACACTTAAACTCCATTCTTGAGGAAAATATCCTTTCTTCTTCAAAAACACTTTTCTTTTCTTAACATGTCATACAATTATAAACTAAAAGAATTTGATTAAAAATAAACATGAAAACTTGTAAAGGAAGCTTCGTGGAAATAATGTTTTAAAAATCCATTCATGCCGTATAAGTTAAAAATACATTCTTTCGTACTTTTGTCGAAAAAGTCAAAAAGTACCTCGTACGAAAAAAATGACAAAAGATTCCTTTCATATTCTTTACTAAAAACTCACCGAAGGGTCAAATTGGATTTAAACTATTTTAAGTGGATGGAAACAATATTACATATTGAGGGAACATGGATGTGGATGATAAAATAAACCCCAGTAAATACCAAAGTATAAACAATCTCGGATAAAAATGAGATTGTGATATTTCCCTTACCTTAGGTCTGATTTGCTTCGTATGTGTCCGAACCTCCTGTATAATGATTTAAATAATGTCATTGACTTATTACAGAATCATATTCATTGTTATGATATCATATATGGTTCACTTATGACATTATATTACCCGTTCTTTTGTAAATTCCATGTTAAAGAAGCGTTTTGGGTAATATCGTTTCATTTATCGTAGGTGTTTTGACTTGTTGTTCTTGAAATTATTATTACTTATATCATGATTTACTTACTTCCAGAATATAAAATATGATTTATATATCATATATATTCAGTATATATATATATAATAGATAGATAAATGAAATGAAAAACACCGTTCATGGAGACGGTAGTCCGTACGTACGCATGAACGCAGTTTTTCTTTCCTTATTGTCTTGAATGGAAGTAAGTAGATGACATACATATATATATATATACATGAATCCAGTAGCTTTATAATTTCATATATTTCATTATTATTTCTTATATATACTTTATAATCATTCTTAAATGGTTAACATGGAGAATGAATCTCATCGCGTCGTGGAGACGGTAGTCCGTACGTACGCACGAGCGATGATATCATTTCCATAATTATTGAATTGAATTGGAGTGGATTATACAATATATCAGAATCAATATGATTTTTTAATAACCATGTATAGTTATTCTTTACACCATTATACCCATCCATGTAAGGTGGTGGTGGAAAATAGATTACACCACGGCGTGGAGACGGTATTCCGTACGTAAGCACGCGCGGTGATTTCTTTTTCCGTAGGATGGATAGATGGTGAAATAGGGTTGTTTCATACTTAAAATAACATATCAGTATATGAGTGATACTGATGTTATTACTTCATAATGAAACAACCTAACAAGAAGAAGTGGAAGAAGAAATAAAGATGAAAGAATTGGTAACGGTAATTACCTCTTCTTTGAAGGGCCTCTTTGAGACCTCCTCTTAGGGCACTAAAATTGGTCTTTGAGGAAGAACAGAACCTCTAGGATGTTGATAGGGAAGTGGAGAAGAGATTTGGGCAGGGGTTGGCCGAGCTTGAGTGCTCAAATTGGTGTGAGGATGAGGGGGAGGAGGTGTCCTTTTATAATGGAGGAGAGGGGCACCTTAAGAATACCTCAAAATATTATTTTATATTAATGTCAAAATCGGTTTATAATGGTTCCAAAGGGTCTTATTTCGAAGCTAAAGTGGGGATGGGTCGAAATCCTATCAACCAATAATATTTAGACAAGTTTAGGGTATTATTTTAACCTTATCAATTAGATTTAACTCTAAGTTAAATAATTTAACTTTTACCGTGTCTTATTGTTTTCTTTCACTATATGGTTAATACACTTACTATAACATGCCAAAAGAACCCCAAATTGTTTATTATTAATACATATATCCTTATCTAAGTCATTTGGCCGAACCATAGATTTTTAGAAATAAAATAACAATTAATAATATAATATTAGATTTAAAAACTATTTTGTGTCAATTTTGACACTATTTGATATATGATTTTTGTGAAAGTCATAACAGAATTATATGTTCGAAACAAGTTGATTAAATCAACACTAATATATCATAGTAACCTAGAAAATTAGTTGAATTCATAAAAAGTCTCAAATTACATTCATTTGAGCATTTATAACATCAATTATGTTAATATTTCCTTAAAAGCGTAATTACTGCATCATCGTTGTGTCATAAATAAATTAATTTATTTAAAGTCTAAAAATTATAAATAAAATATCATTATGTAGGAAATCTTTTTATCTTTCTAATGAATATTTATAGTCGAATTTATCTTATGGATAACCCCATATTAAAAATCTTTTAGGTATTAAACTTTGATTTTAACTATTTTAACTATTCATTAAATAAAATAATATTAAATGTCATAATCTAATCCAAGTGGATCTAAATGGTCATATTATATTCATAAGGTTGTTTTTGGTCGAATTACACTTATCCAATAGAATTAGGACATGTGTTAGGGTATTAGTAATATCATATTTACCCTTAGTTACCCTATTTACTATTAACCGTGGTAAAAAAAAAGTAAAAAGTTACTATTCACCAAAAATTATTTTCATCTCATTGAACCACATTTTAGTCCTTGATATTAATCGTGTCTGTCGGATTTTTAAAATTCCATTCACAGAAGTGGTAAAATTAAGTTTTATGCAAAATTCAGTTTTTAACCTACCACTTAGTGGTTTCACTATTCATCAAAAATTGAAAGTTTTCAGAAAAATACCAAAATTTCATCCTATGCTATATTTCATATTCCGAATTCAAAAATAAAGTCTATTTTACCAAATTCATAACATAGAAGTTGCATTAATTAATTTTATAATTAAATCCCGCTGTTAAAACAAATAGCGTGTTTTTAAGAAACAATATCTACCAAAAGATTGACACTTGATTATGTCTGGTTTAAATGTGAAATTACATCCAATGACCAACATTGTATTAAATTGTAAAAATATATTCTAAATATACTTTAAAACAACTCAAATTAATAATTTATCACTATTAATTATTTTAATTAAAAAAGTTGTTTTTAATTATAATTTAGTATTTTTCACTATTCTTCAGAATATGAAAGTTATCCGAAAAGTACCAAAATTTCACCTTAGGCTAAATTCGATACTCTGAATCCAAAAATGAAGTCCATTTTGAGAGCTAAAATTTCTAAAATTTTAAAAGGTGGTTATTACTATTCATAGCGGCTAGTTATAATAATATTTTAATAGCATATCGTTGTTTAGTGAAACTCGGTATTGCGTACTACACACGTTATCGAGGAAGGTCGCGATTGCGTGTAATGCAAGGCAAGTCAAGGATGCGTGTTGTGCAAGCTCCTTTTGGTGTAGTGTACAACACAAGACATTAATGAAATTAAAAAGAATATTTTTCATAAAATCTCGGGGTGTTACACTATATACTTCCAATAGAACCCCAATTGGTTCAGTAATGTCATATATATTATTATATAAGTATTTTGGCCGAATCATAGATTTTTAGGACCATTATACCAATTAAAAATATAATATTTGTTTTAAAAACTATTTTATGTCTATTTTGACACTATTTGGTATTTGTTTTTTGTTAAAATAATACCAACATGATTACTTAAAAAAATACATTAAATATATCCTATCATGTCATATTCACCTAGAAAATTTGTGGATGTCATAAAAACTTTGAAATTATATTTATTTTTATATTTATAATACCTTAAATTTGATTCATTCATGAATAAGGAAATTACTGCATCATCATTGTGTCATAAATAAATTTATTTATTTAATATCTAAATATTATAAACAAAATACCATGATTTAGGAAATATTTTAATATTTATAATTAATAATTTTAATCAAATTTATCTTATGTCAAGCCCTATATTAAAAATGTTTTAGTTATTAAACTTTGAGTTTAACTCGTTTAACTCTCCTTTGAATTAAATAATAATAAATGTCCTAATCTAATCCAAGTGGACATAAATGATAATATTTTATCCCTAATGTTGTTTTTTATCAAGATAAACTTGTACAATAGAATTAGGACATGTTTGAGGGTAATATTAATATCATTTTTATCCTTAATTACCCTATTTAATTTTAATGGTGGTAAATAAAAGAAAAAAGTTACTATTCACCAAAAATTATTTTCATCTCATTGAACCAAATTTTACTCCTTGATATTAACTGTGTCTCTCGGATTTTTGAATTTCAACTCACAGAAGCGGTAAAATTTAGTTTTATGGGATTTTTCAAATTCGCCTAGGAGGTGGGTAAAAGACGGTGAAAAATTTAATAAAATTATTATATATCTAAAATTATTATAAACTGACTCTAATTAATTAAAATTATATTATATAAGTATTATGTATCTGTTTTGACATAAATTAATTTAAATAAAATAAATAAATATTTAAATAAAAAAATCAGTTTTAACCACTAACTCAGTGTTTTTCACTATTCATAAAAAATTGATGTTTCTAAAAAAAACAAAAAATTCGGCCTAAGATATATTTGATAATGTAAATTAAAAAATGACGTCTATTTTTTCAAATTAAAAACATATAAGTTGCATTAATTAATTTAAATTTATTTTGTTGTCAAAACAAATAGCGTGTTTTTAAGAAATAATAACTCTCAAAAGATTGGCATTTACTTATGTCCTGTTTAAATGTGAAATTATGTCCAATGACCAAAATTGTGTTAAATGAAAAAAATATATTCTAAATATACTTTAAAACCACTCAATTTTATAATTTATCACTATTAATTATTTTGATTAAAAATGTTATTTTTAATTAAAATTTAGTAATTTTCACTATTCATCAAAATATGAATGTTATCCGAAAAGTACCAAAATCACACCCTAAGCTAATTTATATATTCCGAATCCAAAAATGATGTTCATTTTGAACGATAAAATGTATAAAATTTCAATAAGTAGGTATTACTATTCTTAATGGCTAGTATGATTTGTTGTGATGTTTTAAAACTCGAAGTTGTGTACAACTCACACTACTGTATTATTAAAAGAGAAGCGTACCGTGGAATCTTGGGGTGTTACATTATTACCATCTTCATGAATTTTCATCCTCTCAATTTATGCTCGATATTGGAAACTTGGGGTTGAGGTTTCAAAATATCTTAGTTGAAATCCCACATCGAAAAATGAATTAATGAGGCCTCTATTTAAAATAAAGAGTGGAAAGTATGATGGTTACCAAAAATTACATATACTAGGGTTCCATGTAGGAAAATATGGATATGGAAGAGAAATTTATCTATCAATATCTGATGGAGAGTGGTATAGAACATGGCTCTGAAAAGGCCAACAATCAAAAAGCCATAAATTTGTGATGATCTAAGGTACCATATATGACAACGTTTTTGTTCTATGTTCCTTTTCATAATGTTGAGGAATTTATTTATGAGATTTTCTAAGATCGTAAGGAGATATAGTTACTTTATAATTAGAGTTTTATCCATTAATAAATTTATACCCGAAACTCATCTTTCTCTACAAAACATAATTCTACTCAAAAATACACTATTTATCCTAATCGTATAGGGTTCCAAATATAATGAATGTATAATTCACATATCAGACCCACTAAAAGAAATAAACTACATTATACAATCTAGGGACTTCATGTAGTCCATTGGTAGAAGATAAATCACAATCTCACTATGGTTGTGGGTTCGATTCCCGCAGCTTTGTCCGACGAGACGGGTTGTCACACGGTCTGTGTGCTGTCCTTTTAAAAAAAATCCAAAAATAACATTTCAAACTTAATCCATTCCAACCTTTAGACTTATCCAAAAACTACTATCCAAACTGATAGTCCAAAATTTATAAGGAAGTTAAACCCAACGAAGAACCATTTTTCCATGTAATAACATGTCAACACCTTAACCATGTATATTTTTAAAACATGGTAACATCCTGAATTACCATAAAACCTTATTGACTACATTCAAGCTCCCTTATTCTTTATATAATACTTAATATAATCCTTCTATAAAAAATTTTGTAAACTCCAAAATGAAAAATCATTAATCAGTTTCAAGGTATTCAGGAATATCCATCATAATTTACCCATATCAACCATATATTATTCCAAAATCAGTACCTCAATATTAGGACCATATTAAGATTTTTCTTTCATTCAACCATGTAATTTCCAAAATGTTTGACTCGCTGTGGAGTCACTTTTTTGGTACCATAAAATCTCACATCCTCAATGAAATAGTATTGCAGTACAATACTTATATATTTCTAGAACATCATTGACACAACACTTCACTGAAATACTTCCAAAATAACAACATAAGAACACTAGTCATTCCTCTTCATCTGTGGTAGTATCATAACTTGATTATTATCCAATAACATCATTTGAGGCATAGTCAGAGGCCAGGGACATTGGATAGCGTAGTGTCCAAACTTTTTGCAGATGAAGCATTGTACATTTGAAACCATTTTCTTACACATACAGTCACGTACTTGGTGTCCTTTTTCTTCAATCATATAATATACTCCCACTCACTTCAAGCATTTTCCAAGGTGATTCATTCCACAGTTATCACATATGAAAAAATCCTTGTTTACCTTCATCCCTTTATATTTCCTTCTCTCTACCATCCTTTTCATCTTTGGATTCCCTTCAAAGCCATAGGAATTCATGTATTCTTTACTTATCTTATCAACACATGATACTATCTCTTCATATGATGATAATACGTGGGAGACTATTTCCCTTCTAAATTCTGGCGTAGGACCATGAAAGATAAGATCCTTCTTACTCTTTGGATCATGTGTATTGATGGAGTTCTCATTCTTTCTACTAGGCACCATTTCTAAAAAATGGTATACACGAGATTAGATTATAAAAATAAATACATAATCCCAAACTTGTAAAACACTTAACATAAATTAATAATTGTATGGATATTATCCATAATAATAAAAATGTTCTCATTGAGTAAGTATATACTCATAATCCCTTCATAATGGGTTTTAAAGAAAACGAGAATTATCCTAAGCATATCCCACGGGAGTGTCGTAACCAAGAGTGTAGAAATGCCCGTTGTCGTGCACCAGTTCCCATTAGAGTCTAGATCAAATTAGTGTTTCTGGGTTTTACCCCTAGGTACATCTGTGCCAGAACTGCCTCTACCTTCTCATATCCAGACATGGATGTATTTTCTTGGAAAACTCACAAAATATCTACATTACCAAAATTCTAGTATGTTCTTCTATATTAATCTGCAAAGTCTATCTTAGGGTAATGTGCTATAATCAAAGTTTATCTATATCTAGTTTCCAAGTTTATTTCTAAACATCCTCTGATACCAACTGTAACGCCCCGACCCCAGTTACCCAGAGTCGGTGCGTTGTTTTAATACATTGGCATGATTACAAGGAACCAAGTCTCGAAGGACCGATTGGTTTAGCAATCTTGGAAAATAGATTACATACATGAATGTTACATTACACTTCATTAAATACAAAAAAACATAAATAATCCTTCACGAATGCCATTATTCCCATGCCTTAACCCTGTGTATCAATCACAATACACTTCTTGGAATCCTAGGAAAAATAAAACATAGAAAGGGGTGAGCTCAGATTTTTAGTAAGGATAACAATATAGCGAAAACATTAATAAATAAGCATAAACATTTAAGGCAATGTATAACTAAAACAAAAGCCTTTTAAACTTCAACATCAGCATAATATGGAAAAAATAAAATGAAGTAATTCCATTTACTTATTCACCTGGATATTCTACTAGTTGAATAACCACATGAAATATCACTAGCCGCTTTCATAATGATGGAATGCATAATGTCGAACTTTAATTTTTGTGACAATGCCTCGTGAAAAGACCTAAGGGATAACTATAACCGGAACCCAACCCGGTGAGCCTTCGTAACCAGACTGCAACCCGGAATGCCTCTAATTACCGGACACCAACCCAGAGTGCCTCTAATAACCAGACACTAACCCAGAGTGCCTCTACTATCAAGACACCAACCCTGAGTGCCTATAATAACCGGAAACCAACCCAAAGTGCCTCTAATAACCAGACACCAACCCAGAGGTCTTACTTTTACCTGTCCCCAACCTGTAACATACTAGTCCAACACATTCATCTTAAGACGAGGTAGAAATATAACATAAGAATTCATATAAAAACTATCAAACAAAATGCCAAAAAATTAATCATAATCAATTAATGGAATAAAAATGACTCATCCATTTTCAAACATATCACAAAACCTTAAAGACAATATGGAATATTTTTATCATAATAATTCAACTTCAAACAAGTGTAAAATTTATCAAAGGACGTTTACATAGATGAAATCAAAACACTTTGAGAGAAATATCTCTTTTTTCATGAAAACATTTAAAAGTCACAAAATTTGGAAAAGAAGTCATTTAAAGGCATTTTTGAATCAAAGTGTCCCATACCACTTTGAAACTTTGGAAAGGAATTATCATTTTAAAAACATTCATGTCTATATAAATAAATCCTTAAAACCCATTTTGAAGACATGGACATCAATGAGAATGATTTAGAAGAATAAATATTTAAAACAATTGAAATGATGTTTTAGTAAAAAGTCCCTTAAAATAATCCCTGTTAATACACTTTTATATAACATGGACATGGATAATAAATATTACTCAGTAGATACTTACGTCAAAATAACCTCGTATAATAAAGAGATTGGGAAATTAACCCTTACCAATTTGGTAACATACGAAACATACACCCCATGAAAGAGGTATCATACAATGAATATGTAAATATACATAAATTAAAGTGTATTACATAAATACTACAATTATGGTCAGTAAATACACCAAAAAAATGTAATAGTGGCAATATGGCATGAATCTCACGGGAACAAGGAGTGAGATGAAAACCCCTTACCTTGCACTTTCCTTTAGTCGAGGGTACGATTAGCCTCCTATATGAAGACTATAGTATGTTATTAAATTATACCAAAACCATATTAATATTTATGATATCATAAATTATCCATTTATGACTTTATTTTACCTATATAATAACAATTCCCATGTTATATTGATATTTTTGGTAATAATCACTTTCTTTATCGTACGTGTGTTAAATTGTTACTCATGATTGTATCAGATAGATCATGATTTAAATACTTCCAGAATATAAAACAGGATTTATATATCATATATATTTATAATATAAAAATTTATAATAGACGTATATATGAAATGGAAAACACCGCTTATGGAGACAGTAGTCCGTACGTACGAATAAACGATGTTTCAGTTTTTACATAGTATTTAACGGAAGTAAGTGAATAAGATATTTGTAAGTACATAAATACTTATATAAATAAATATATATCTATAGTAGAATTATTATTTCATATATTACATACTTATTAGTAATATATATTTTTATAATCATCGATGAATGGTGAACTTGGAAATGAATCTCATCACGTCGTGGAGACGATAATCTGTATATACGCACGAGAAAAAATATTATTCGTTTGATATTAATATAATATATAATTGGATGGAATATAATACATACAAAATTATTATCATGTTATATATATTATTTATATCAAATACACATCATTATTATACCCATCCAAATAATAATGTATTGGATAACAATTACACCACAACGTGGAGATGGTAAGTGGTACGTTTCCACGTATGGTGACATGTCTTTCAAAGGGTGGATAGAATAATGAATTTGGTTGTACCATAATTATAATAACATCACATTATATAGATTATACTGAAGTTATTATTTTATAATGGAAACAACAAAGAAAATGGAAGTGGAAGAAGAAAGGAACTTGAAAGAGGGTGTTGAAATCATTATCTCTTCTTCAGGTTCATCCTTTGATTTGATCAAAAGGGCTCCTTTGGGTGGCTTTCTGATAAAACATAGGCCTCTAGGATGAAGGTAGGATAGTTGAGATAGTATTTGGGCAGGGGTTGGCCAAGCCAAATGGCTTAGAAGGTGTGAATTATAGAGAAGGCGTAGTTCCCTTTAATAAGAGGGGTGAGAGGCAACTTAGGAAAAACTTAAAATATTATTTTTTAATAATTTCATATTAGGATTCTAATGGAACCAAAGTTTATTATTTATATTCTAAGGTGGGGATAATTAAAAAAAAAACTCAACCAATAGGTTTTAGACATGTTTAGGCTAACATTTTAACCTTATCATTTAGATTTATCTCTAAGTTAAATAATTTAACTTTTACCGTTTCTTCTTATATTCTTACATTATATGGTCAATAAACATAGTATATACGGCCAGTCGAACCACAATTGGTTCATTAATGTCATTTATATTATCATATAAGTATTTTTTGCAGAACCATAGATTGTTAAGATCATTATATCAATTAATAATATAATATTTGTTTTAAAATCTTTTTTATGTCAATTTTGACACTATTTGGTATTTGTTTTTTGTTAAAATAATTCCAACATGATTACTTAAAAAACATTAAATATATAATAACATGTCATATTCACCTATAAAATTCTTGGATGTCATAAAAACTTTGATATTATATTTATTTTAATATTTATAATACCAATTATTTGATTCTTTCATGAGTAAGGTAATTAATGCATCATCATTGTGTCATAAATAAATAATTTTATTTAATATCTAAAAATTTTAAATAAAATAACATAATGTAGGAAATCATTTTATCATTTTTAATGATTATTTATAATCAAATTTATCTTATGTAAAACCCTACATTCAAAATGTTTTATTTATTAAACTCTAATTTTAACTCTTTTAACTATTCTTTCAATTAAATAATAATAAATGTCTTAATCTAATCCAAGTGGACGTAAATGATAATATTGTTTTTCCTAATGTTGTTTTTGGTCAAGATGAAATTTTCCAATAGAATTAGGAAATGTTTTCGGGTAATATTAATATCATTTTTACCCTTAATTACCCTATTTACTTTTAACCGTGGTAAATACAAGTAAAAAGTTACTATTCACCAAAAATTATTTTCATCACATTGAACCACATTTTACTACTTGATATTATCCGTGTGTCTCATATTTTAGAAATTCAACTCACATAAGCGGTAAAATTATGTTTTATCGGAATTTTTAAATTCTCCTATGAGGTGGGTAAAATATCGTGAAAAGTTCAATATAATTTTTATATATCTAAAATTATTATAAACTGACTCCAATGAATTACAATGATATTATATAAGTATTATGAACATATTTTGATATAAATTAATTTAAATAAAATAAATATTTATTTAAATAAAAAATCGGTTTTAACCACTTAGTGTTTTCACTATTCATCAAAAATTGATGTTTCTTAGCAAAATACCAAAAATTCGGCCTAAGGTATATATGATATTATGATTTCAAAAATATTTCCAATTTTACCAAATTCAAAACATATAAGTTTCATTAATTAATTTAAATTAATTCATGTTGTCAAACCAAATAGCGTGTTTAAAAAAATAATAACTATCAAAAGATTGGCAATTACTTATGTTCAGTTTAAATGTGAAATTTTGTCCAATGACCAACATTGTGTTTAATGGTAAAAATATATTCGAAATATACTTTAAAATAACTCAAATTCATAATTTATTACTATTAATTATTTTGATTAAAAATTTCGATTTTAATTAAAATTTAGTAATTTTCACTATTCATAAAAATAACAAAGTTATCCAAAAAGTACCAAATTACACCCTAAGCTAATTTCTATATTCTGAATACAAAAAGGAAGTTTATATTGATAGATAAAATGTATGAAATTTCAAAAAGTTGGTATTGATATTCTTAATGGCTAGTATGATTGGTTGTGGTGTGTTAGAACTCGAAGTTGCGTGCAACACACGCTACTGTATTATTCAAAGAGAAGCATACCCTGAAATCATGGGGTATTACATTCTTCCATCCTTAAATAAATTGCATCCTCGCAATTTATTCTCAGTATTGGAAACATGGGGTTGATGTTTCAAAATATCTAGGTTGTAATCCCACATCGAAAAATGAATTAATGAGGCCTCTGTTTAAAATAAATAGTGGTAAGTATGAAGGTCACCAAAAATAACACATACTAGGGTTCCATGAAGGAAAATATGGATATGGAAGAGAAATTTAACCATTAATATCTGATGGAGAGTGGTAGAGAACATGGCTATGAAAAGGCCAACAATCACAAAGCTATAAATTTGTGATGATCTAAGGTACCATATCAGACAACATTTTTGTTCTAAGTTACTTTTCTAAATGTTGAGGAATTTATTTATGAGATTGGATAAGATCATAAGGAGATGTACTTACTTTATAATTAGAGTTTTATCCATTAATAAATTTCTACCACAAACTCGTCTTTCACTACAAAACCTAATTCAACTAAAAAATACTCTACTTATCTTAATCGTATAGGGTTTCAAATAAAATGAATGTATAATTCACATATCAGACCCATTAAAAAATAAACTACATTATACAATCCAGGGACATCACGTATTCCAGTGGTAGGCGATAAATCCCAATCGCATTGTGGTTTTGGGTTCGATTCCTGCAGCTATTTCTAACGCGACAGGTTGTCACAAGGTCTGCGTGCTGTTCTTTTATAAAAATCCAAAAATAACATTTCAATCCTAACCCATTCCAACTTTTAGACTTATCTAAAAACTACTATCCAAAATCACATTCCAAAATTTATAAAGATGTTGAACAGAATGAAGATCCTGTTTTCCATGTAATAACATGTGAACACGTTCACCATGTATTATATTAAAACATGGTAACATCCTGAATTGCCATAAAACCTTATTGATTACATTAATACTCCCTTATTCTTTATAGAATTCTGAATATAATCCTTCTATAAAAAATTTTGTAAACTCCAACGATGAAAAATCATTAATCATTTTAAAGGTATTCATGGATATCCAATATAATTTAGCGAAATCAACCATATCTTATTCCAAATCAGTACCACAATATTAGGACCATAATAAGTTTAATCTTTCCTTAAACCATGTAATTCCCAAAAACGTTTGACTCGCTGTGGAGTCACATTTCTTAGTACCATAATATTTCACATCCTCAATGAAATAATATTGCAGTACAATCCTTATTTATTTCCATTACATCATTGACACAACACATCTCTGAAATAATTCCAAGATAACAACATAAGAACACTAGTCATTCATCTTCATTTGTGGTATTATCATAACATGATTATTATCTAATAACATCATTTGGGGAATAGTCAGAGGACTGGGACATTGGCTCCCGTAGTGTCCAATATTTTTGCAGATGAAGCATTGCACATTTGAAACCTTCTACTTACACTTATAGTCACGTACTTGGTGTCCATTTTCTTCACACTTATAACATACTCCCATTCCCGTCAAGAATTTTCCAAGGTGATTCATTCCACTGTTATCACATATGGAAAAAATCCTTCTTTACCTTCTTCCCTTTACCTGTCCTTCTCTCTACCATCCTTTTCATCTCTGGCATCCCTTCAAAGCCATAGGACTCCGAGAATTCTATACATATCTTATCAACACATGATACCATTTCATCATATGATGATAATACATGGGAGACTATTTCCCTTCTAAATTCAGGATTAGGACCATGAAATATATGACCTTATTACTATTGGGATCATGTGTATTATTGGAGTTCACATTCCTTCTACTAGTTTCCATTTCTATTAAATGGTATACATTAGATTAGTTTGTGAATAGAAATAACTAATCTCAAACTTGTAGAAAACTTAACATAAATTAAACAATTTATGGATATAATGCATAATCATAAAAATGTTTTCTTTGAATAAGTATATACTCATAATCCCTTCATAATGGTGTGTAAATAAAATTATAATTATCCTAATCATATCCCCTGAGAGTGTCGTAACCAAGAGTGCAGCAAGGCCCGTTGTCGTGCACCAGTTCTTATTCGAGTCTAGCTCAAAGTGGTGTTTTTGGGTTTTACCCCTAGGTACATCTGTGCCAGATCTGCCTCTACATGCTCGTATCCAGAGAGGGATTTATTTTCTTGGAAAACTAACAAAATCTCTAAATTACCAAAATTATAGGATGTTCTTCTATACTAATCCTCAACATCTATTTTAGGGTAATGTGCTCTAATCAGAGTTTATCTAAATCTAGTTTCCAAGGTTATTGCTAAACATCCCTTGATACCAACTGTAACACCCTAACCCCAGTTACCCAGAGTCAGTGCATAATTTTAATACATTGGAATAATTACAAGGAATCAAGTCCCAAAGTACCGATCAGTTTAGTAGTCTTGGAAAATAGATTACATACATGAATGTTACAATACACTTCATTACATACAAAACAACATAAATAATCTTTCATGAATTCCATTATTCCCTTGTCTTAACCATGCATATCAATCACAATACACTAATTAGAATATTAGGAAAAATAAAACATAGAAAGGGGTGAGCTCAGATTCTCAGTAAGGATAACAATAAAACAAAAACATTAATAAATAAGCATAAACATTTAAGGAAATGTATAACTAAAAAAATCCATTTAAACTTTAAAATCAGCATAATATGACAAAAATAAAATGATGTAATGCCACTTACTTATTCACATGGGTATTCTACTAGTCGAATAATCACATGCAATATCACTAACCAATTTCATAATGATGGAATGCATAATACTGAACTTTAATTTCTGTGTCAAGGCCTCGTGCCATGACCTAAGGGATACCTATAACCGGAACCCATCTCGGAGAGCCTTCGTAACCGGACTCTAACCCGGAGTGCCCTTAATAACCGGACACCAACCTTGAGGGCTTACATTTACCGGTCCCCAACCCGGAACATACTAGTCAAACACATTCATCTTAAGAAGAGGATGAAATATAACATAAAAATTCGTATTAAAACTAGCATATGAAATGCCAAAACATTAATCAGAATCCATTAAAGGCATAAAAATGACGCATCCACAGTCAAACATATCACAAAACCTTAAATAAATTATGGAATATTTTTATCATAATAAATCAACTTCAAACAAGTGTAAAATTTATAAAAGGAATTTCAGATAGATGAAATAAAAAATATTTGAGAGAAATATCTCTTTTTTCATGAAAACATTTAAAAATCAGACAATTTGGAAAAGAATTCATTTAAAGAAATTTTCGAATCAGAGTGTCCCATACCACTTTGAAACATTTTAAAAGAATGAACATTTTAAAAACCTTCATTTCCATATAAATAAAACCTTAAATTCCATTTTGAAGACATGGACATTAATGAAAAAGATTTAGAAGAATAAATATTAAAAACATTTGAAATGAAGTTTTTGTAAAAATTAACTTAAAATAATCCCTTTGAAAACTATTTCATATTACATGGACATATATAATAAATATGTCCCAGTAGATACTTATGTAATAATAACCTCGAATAATAAAGAGATTGTGAAATTAACCCTTACCAATTTGGTAACATACGAAACATACACCCCCTAAAAGAGGTATCACACAATGCATATTTAAATACAAATAAATTAATGTTTATTAAATAAATAATACAATTATGATCAGTACATACACCACAAAAAATGTAATAGTGGAAATATGGCATGAAACTCATGAGAATAAGGAGTGAGATGAAAACCCCCTACCTTTCACTTTCCTTTAGTCGAGGGTACGTTTAGACTCATGTATGAAGACTATAGTATGTTATTAAATTATAAAAGAACCATATTAATATTTATGATATCATACATTATTAATTTATGACATTATTCTACCCACTTAATAATAATTTCCATGTTATATTAATATTTCAAGCAATAATCGCTTTCTTTATCGTACGTGTTTTAACTTGTTACTCTTGATTGTATCACATTGATCATGATTTAAATAATTTCATAATATAAAACATGATTTATTTATCATATATATATAGAATATAAAAATTTATAATAGATGTATATATGAAATGGAAAACACCACTTATGGAGACGGTAGTCCATACGTACGCATAAACGTTGTTTTCGTTTCTACCTATTATTGATCGGAAGTAAGTGAATAAGATATATGTAATTAAATAAATACTTATATATATAAATATTTAAATCTCCAGTAGAATTATTATTTCATATATTACAAACTTATTAGTAATATATATTTTTATAATCGTCGTTGAATGGTGAACTTGGAAATGAATCTCATCGCGTCGTGGAGACGGTAATCCATACGTACGCACGAGCGAAAATATCATTCTTTTGATATTAATATAATACATAATTGGATGGTATATACTAAATAAAAAATTATTATCATGTTATATTTATTATTTACATCAAATACATATCATTATTATACCCATCAAAATAATAATGTATTGGATGACAATTACACCACGACGTGGAGACGGTAAGTCGTACATATGCACGTATGATGACATGTCTTTCAAAGGGTGGATAGAATAATGAATTTGGTTGAAACATAATTCTAATAACATCACATTATATATTTTATACTGGAATTATTATTTTATAATTGAAACAACAAAGAAAAATTAAGTGGAAGAAGAAAAGAACTTGAAAGAGGGTGGTGAAATCATTACCTCTTCTTTGGGTTATTCCTTTTGATTTGATCAAAAGGGCTCAATAGGATGGCTTTTTGATCAAACATATGACTCTAGGATGAAGGTAGGATATTTGAGAGGGTATTTGGGTAGGGTTTTGCCGAGCCAAATGGATTATAAGGTGTGAATTAGAGAGAAGGTGGAGTGCCCTTTTATAAGAGGGGTGAGGGGCATCTTAGGAAAAACATAAAATATTATTTTTTAATAAATTAATATTTGGTTTCTAATGTAACCGAAGTTTATTATTTAATTTATATGGTGGGTATAAGTCTAAAAAAACTCAACCAATAGGTTTTAGTCATTTTTGGATAACATTTTAACTGTATCATTTAGATTTAACTATAAGTTAAATAATTTATTTTTTACTGTGTCTTCTTGTATTCTCACATTATATGGATAATAAACATACAATATACTGCCAATAGAACCACAAGTGGTTCTTTAATGTCATATATATTATTATATAAGTATTTGGATAGAACCTTAGATTTTTAGGACCATTATATCAATTAATAATATAATATTTGTTTTAATAACTATTTTATGTCAATTTTGATACTATTTGGTATTTGATTTTTGTTAATATAATACCAACAAGATTACGTCAAAACAAAATACATTTAATTTATTATAACATGTCATATTCACCTATAAAATTCTTGGATGTCATAAAAAGGTTGAAATTATATTTATTTTAATATTTATAATACCATTTAATTGATTCCTTCTTGAATAAGGTAATTACTGCATCATCATTGTGTCATAAATAAATTTATTTATTTAATATATAAAAATTATAAATAAATTACCATGATTTAGGAAATAATTTTATTTTTCTAATAAATATTTATAATCAAATTTATCTTATGTAAAACCCAATATTAAAAATGTTTTAGTTATTAAACATTGATTTTAACTCTATTAACTCTTATTTGAATTATATAATAATAAAGGTCCTAATCTAATCCAAGTGGAGCTAAATGATAATATTTTATTTCTATGTTTGTTTATGGTAGAGATAAATTTGTCAAATAACATTATGACATGTCTGAGGGTAATATTAATATCATTTTTACCCTTAATTACCGAATTTACTTTTAACCATAGTAAATAAAACTAAAAAGTTACTATTCACCAAAAATTATTTTCATCTCATTGAACCAAATTATACTCCTTTATATTATCCATGTCTCTTGGATTTTTTAAATTCAACTCACATAAGTGGTAAAATTTTGTTTTATGGGAATTTCCAAATTCTTCTAGGAGGTGGGTAAAAGACGATGAAATGTTCAATAAAATTTTTATATATCTAAAAATATTTTAAACTGACTCCAATGAATTACAATGATATTATATAATTATTATGTATCTATTTTGACATAAATTAATTTAAAAAAAATAAATAATTATTTTCAAAAAATCGGTTTTAACCACTAACTCAGTGTTTTTCAATATTCATAAAAAATTCAAGTTTCTCAGAAAAATACCAAAAATTCGGCCTAAGCTATATTTTCTATTATGAATTCAAAAATGATTTATATTTTACCAAATTAAAAACATATAAGTTTCATTAATTAATTTAAATTAATTCCCGTTTTCAAAATAAATAGCGTGTTTTTAAGATATAATAACTATCAAAAGATTGGCACTTACTTATGTCCAGTTTAAATGTGAAATTATGTCCAATGACCAAAATTATGATAAATGGTACAAATATATTAAAAATATACTTTAAAACCACTCAAATTCATAATTTATCACTATTAATTATTTCGATTAAAATGTTGTTTTTAATTAAAATTTAGTAATTTTCACTATTCATCAAAATATGAAAGTTATCTGAAAAGTACCAAAATTACACCTTAAGATAATTTCGATATTCTGAATCCAAAAATTAAGTTCATTTTGAAAGGTAAAATGTATAAAATTTCAAAAAGTGGGTATTACTATTCTTAACAGCTAGTATGATTCATTGTGGGGTGTTAGAACTCGATGTTGCGTACAACCCATGCTACTGAATTATTCAAAGAGAAGTGTACCGTGGAACATAGGGTGTTACATTCTTCCCTCTTTCAAAAAATTGTGTTCTCATAATTTATGCTCGGTATTGGAAACTTGGGGTTGACGTTTCAAAATATCTTATTTGAAATCCCACATCAAAATATGATTTAATGAGGCCTCTATTTAAAATAAAGAGTGGTAAGTATGAAGGTTACCGAAAATAACACATACTAGGGTTCCATGTAGGAAAATATGGATATGGAAGAGAAATTTAACCATAAATATCTAATGGGGAGTTTTATAGAACATGGCTATGAAAAGGAAAACAATCACAAAGCCATAAATTTGTGATGATCTAAGGTACCATCTAGGAAAACATTTTTTTTCTAAGTTTCTTTTCTTAATGTTGAGGAATTTGTTTATGAGATTGGCTAAGATCATAAGGAGATATACATACTTTATAATTAGAGCTTTATCAATTAATTAATTTCTACCACAAACTCTTCTTTCACTACAAAACATTATTCAACTCAAAAATACTCTATTTATCCTAATCGTATAGGGTTCTAAATATAATGAATGTATAATTCACATATCAGACCCATTATGAAAAATAATCTAAATTATACAATCTAGGGACTTCAAGTACTATAGTGGTAGGTGATAAATCCCGATCACACTATGGTTGTGGGTTTGATTCCCGCAGCTTTGTCTGACGCGATGGGTTGTCACATGGTCTGTGTGTTGTCCTTTTATAAAAATCCAAAAATAACATTTAAACATAATCCATTACAACCTTTAGACTTATCCAAAAACTAATATCCGAACTCACAGTCCAAAATTTATAAGGAATTTAAACATAACGAAGATCCTTTTTTCCATCTAATAACATGTGAACACCTTCACCATGTATTATTTTAAAACATGGTAACATCCTGAATTACCATAAAACCATATTGATTACATACATCCTCCCTTATTCTTTATATAATATTAAATATAATCCTTCTATCCAAAATGTTTTAAACTCCAATGATGAAAAATCATTAATCAGTTTCAATGTATTCAAGAATATCCAAATTAATTTACCCAAATCAACCATATCTTATTCCATAATCAGTACCTCAATATTAGGACCATATTAAGGATTATCTTTCCTTTAACCATGTAATTTCCCAAAAGATTGACTCGTTGTAGAGTCACTTTTCATAGTACCAAAAAATCTCAAATCCTCAATGAAATAGTATTGCAGTATAATCCATATTTATTTCCAGTACATCATTGACACAACACTTCACTAAAATAATTCAAAAATAACAACATGAGAACACTAGTCATTCCTCATAATATGTGGTAATATCATAACTTGATTATTATCCAATAGAATCATTTGCGGCATAGTCAGAGGACTGTGACATTGGTTTACGTGGTGTGTAAACTTTTTGCAGATGAAGAATTGTACATTTGAACCATTTTTCATACACTTGCAGTCACGTACTTGGTGTCATTTTTCTTCACACTTATAACATACTCACATTCCCTTCAAGCATTTTCCAAGGTGATTCTTTCCACTGTTATCACATATGGAAAAATCCTTTTTACCTTTTTTCATTTATCATTCCTTCTCCATACCATCCTTTTCTTCTATAGAATCCATTGAAAGCCATAGGAATCCAACAATTCTTTACTTATATTATCAACACATCATACTATTTCTTCATATGATGATAATAAGTGAGAGACTATTTCCCTTCTAAATTCTGGATTAGGACCATGAAATATGTGATCCTTCTTACTCTTTGGATCAAGTGTATTGCTGGAGTTCTCACTCTTCTGCTGGGAACCATTTCTAAACAATGGTATACACTAGATTAGTTTATGAATAGAAATACCTAATCCTGAACTTGCAAAACACTTAACATAAATTAAATAGTTTATGGATATAATCCATAATCATCAAAATGTTTTCATTGAGTAAGTATATACTCATAATCCCTTCATAATGGTTTGTAAAGAAAATGAGAATTATCCTAAGCATATCCCCCAAGAGTTTCATAACCTAGAGTATATCAAGGCCCATTGTCGTGCACCTGTTCCCGTTCGAGTCTAGCTCAAAGAGGTGTTTTCGGGTTTTACCCCTAGGTGCATCTATGCCAGAGCATTCTCTACCTACTCGTATCCATACATGGATGTATTTGCTTGGAAAACTCACAAAATATTTATATTACAAAAATTCTAGGATGTTATTCTATACTAATCTTCAAAGTCTATCTTAGGGTAATGTGCTCTAATCAGAGTTTATCTAAATATAGTTTCCAAGGTTATTACTAAACATCCTCTGATACCAACAGTAACACCCCGACCCCAGTTACCCAGAGTCAGTGAATTATTTTTATACATTGGCATGATTATAAGGAATAAAGGCCCGAAGGACTGATCAGTTTAGCAGTCATGGAAAATAGATTACATACATGAATGTTACATTACACTTCATTACATACAAAAAAACATAAATAATCCTTCACGAACGCCTTTATTGTAACATCCCAAGTATGTAATAAATAATAGATATTTTTATCTATGTATATTAATTAATTATATAGTGTTTTAGAGGCTTAAAATGAGAATAAATCCATTCATAATCATGGAATACACTAATATTTTTAAAAGATTGTTTTACTACCTTTTGATGGAAAACCATTTTTAAATCAAACGTTTGAAAATTTTATAAGCTCTATTTGTTAAAAGAAACTTAATCTTTTTTATTGGGACATTGAAATTTACTTTGGGTAAAATTTTGGTATTTTTCCGATAAAGTTCATTTTTTTAATGAATATTGAAAAATGTTGTATTTTAATTCAAAACCTCTTTTTAATCTAATTTATTTTTATGATTAGAATATCATTTTAATTGCTTTTCAAGTTCAATTAGAATATATTTTTACCATTTAATCCAATATTAGTCATTTGAATTAATTTCACTTTGAAATTGGACTTAAGCTAGTGTCAATGTTTTGATACTTATTGTTTCATAATGACATGCTATTTGCTCTGACCATGAGAATTAATTATTAAATTAATTAATGTAACTTATATTTTTTGAATTTTTTAAAATAGTCATCATTTTTGAATTCGGAATATCAAATATAGCATAGGGTGAAGTTTTGGTATTTTTCTAAAATACTTCAATTTTTGATGAATAGTGAAACCACTAAGTGGTGCTTAAAAAACTTATTTTTCGTTTAAATTAAATTTTACCACCTCTATGTTTTGAATTTCAAAAATTCGACATACATGGTTGTCATTAGGAAGTAAAATGTTGTTCAATGAGATTAAAATAATTTTTTTGGTGAATAGTAACTTTTAAGTTTTAATCCCGAGAAGAGGTAATTAGTGCAATTTAATGAAAAAATGATATTATAATAAAATTAAAATACCTAGACACATATACTCCCCTTATTGGATGTGTCATGGTCGACCAAGACAATCCATGTGTCGACTTGGGGAACCCATGGAGCCACTTTTCTAGGAAAATGACATTAATAACATTTTATTTAAAGTTAAAATGAAAATGTCACAAACATGATTTGTTATACTAAACAATTTTTACATAGGGTTATACAAGACATAATTTTGACAATAAATATTCATTATAAAGATAATAATATTTACTAGATCATGATATTTTTTTTATAATTTTTAGACATTAAATAAATTAAATTATTTATGACACCATGATGATGCAGCGATTACCTCATTATTTAACAATTTAATTAAAATGAAAAGATCATGTAAAACATAAGACCTAAACTTGTCAAAAACCTATTGTATGTATTTATTTCGAACTCTTATCACCTTATCCTAGAAATTTATAATTTTGGGACCTTTTTTATTAGAAAACCATTTTATAACAAAGTATCTTTTCTTAACTTTCCAAGAGTGCCCCTCCTCTCCTCTTATAAAAGGCCCCCACCTCTACCAACTTACCCACACATCCAAATCCATTGTCTCGGCCAAAACCTGCCCATTTTTTCTCTCCAAATCCCTATCTAACTCTTATAACCCTCACTTTGGGAAGAAGTCTTCCCAAGGAAGCCTTTGAGAAGTAATAAAAAATAGTTACCCGTTTTAAAGGTAGTGTTTTCTCTTCTGTTATTATGTTTTATTTTGCTTCTCTAACCCCTAAACTCTTTTTATTAATTTCTTTTATAACAAAACCATTATATTCAATATACTAGAATGGTTTTATAAGAAGGATTAGAGCTACACTTACACACACGTACATCTAATGGTTAAAGAACATACTGTTTCTGTGGATGCCGAATTTCTGCCTGACGAAACGATGATTGTTCAACACTCATATAACACCTTCAGAGGTGGAAATAAAGATGTAACTATATTTATATATCATATATAATATGTTTCTGTTTTCCTTATGCTTCTTTATTTTTCATTTTTGGCATACCATTATGGTTTCCATTATGGGTAAACGCGATATCTTCATTTTAGGAAGTGCAGACTACTGCCCCCTCAAAGTGATTTGATTCATTAATGTCATATGTGGGACATATAAAGGATGTAATTAATGATATTATATATGATATTAAACTTGAATTATAATATACCTATATATAAATATGATTTCATTCCATAAAATACAAAATAGAATTGAAAGTAGCATTCATGTGTACGTATGGCTTACCGTTTCCATGAACGGTGCATTTCATTTCATACCTCTAAACGTTATATAATATTATAAATGCATGTATATAATGGATATATATTTATATATGATATCTAAATCATGAGTATAACTCTGGTTATAATGGATACATGAAAAAATTGTAATTATAAAGAGTTTATTTTTTACTCAAGTACTAATGTTCGTTAAAACGACCGTTATTAACTTAAATAATTACATAGTGTTCGTGACATGGTAATAAGTGATATAAAAGAAATAATGAACTTGAAAAAGGTTCTTAATCATGTATAAATTAACTCAAGTTTATTATTCAGGTGTTTAAAGAATGATCAAGTCAAGTCGGACCCGAGATATGGCACTTCGTCTCAATCTCCTTTCATTGAGGCATATTTTGTTTTATACACAACATTATTTTTACGGTGTATAAACCCCTTTCACTTTTAAGATTATTCAAAATGAATCTTTTTTATATGAAGCATTTTACTAAAAGAAAAAAGGGAATGTTTTTGTCGTACGTATGAGGTGACAACAACTTCTCCGCCGCCGTGACCATTATTTGAGTTTCGACTTCCTCTACAAGCCATACCTTTTTTAAATGAAAAATGAATTCCATGTCTTCGTTTTCTTTTATTTTGGTATTGAAAATGGTTTTCATAATGTATTTATTATATAAATGTGTTGTATTGATATCTTTTGATTGAAATATGGAAATGTTATGTTTCCTTTATGTATGTTTTATGTGCTACGATTATGTTATGGTTCTTCGGCATTATTATGAAGACGGGTGGTTCCGTGAAAAACTAAGGGTGGGTGAGCTTGATATAGCTCTCCAATGCATTGGGTAACGCGAAGGAGTTAAACTTTAAGGTTTCTCTGAAGAGATTTAGGGAATATACTATGATGGGTATTCCAAACGTAACCAAGAGGGTTACTCCCTACGTAAGAATGTAATCAATGCCTCATGTTACCTTTATGCCTTATGATTTCTATGATTTATTCATGATTTCATGAGGTATGTAAATGTTCTTATGTTTTATGGGTAAAGTATGATTTCATTTATTCTTATGTATACATGTACTCATGTTTCCTTTCTATATTTTTATATCCCTTACTGAGCTTTTTATGCTCATCCCATGTTTTTGAAATGTTTTTCACAGGTCAAAGGAAGGGTACATGATATGATGATAGTGTCAAGGAAGTGTCAAGAAATAATCCATGTTTTATTTTAAATGGGTGTCCGTTGATGTGAAAAGATTAATTATATATTTTATTGTAACCACTTTGTTTAAATGTGGGATTTAATACATGTTTTTTGATCTAATTCTCTAAAACTCTAAACCTGAAAAGATCATCAAGGTGTATTTTTGAAATATCTCAAGATTAATTAATGTTTAAAGCTGGGGCATTATATTTGGTATCAGAGGTCAGTTTAGATAACTTTAGGATTTAGAATTATATTAAATGATTATCCAAAAATATTTTTTTATGGTCAAATTGAAATGATATAGCATTTGACGATTACCATGTTTCTTCATCTAAAAGAAGTTTGTTCAGAATGCTTTTCCTCAGAGGAAATAGGGAAGCAGTCTTTGGAAGGTATACAAAAGGAAATGACATTCTGAATCAGCATCCTAAGATGGTCGGAATTGGAACTGAACAGTTTTTTACAGTAATGTCGCAGTTGACTCAAGCGATAAATGGTGGAGGTATCCATGCACGAGATCAGCCATATCAACCGCAGACGAACATGTCAGTGGTGGAACATTTCATGAGGCAAAACCACCCATAATTCAGAGGATCATATTACCCTGTGCAAGCTGAATGGTGGATTAATGTACTAGAGAAGATTTTCGATGTCATGAGGTGTTCAGACAATCAAAATGATAGTCTTGCTATTTACCATTTGGAGGGAGAAGCAGATCAGTGGTGGTCGATGGTTAAAAATATCAGGGACGCTGATGATATTGATGCTATCGACTGGGATGAATTCAAAGGTATGTTTTTTGAGAAGTATTTTCCTAAGGTTGTTCGACATAGGATGGAAAAAAAATTCCTAGAATTGAGGCAAGAGGAGGACTCAGTGGCTGCCTATGAAGAAAGGTTCACTCAATTGGAAAGGTATGCTCCAAATTTTATTCGAGACCTTGAAAGTAAAATCAATCATTTTTACTCAGGATTAAATCCAAAATATCGAAGGGAATTGGAATCTTGTGAGTTAAAAAGTTATGAAAAGCTTCTTCAATGTGCTGAGAAGGGGGAAATGGATTTTGTCGATGATCAAGTGTTCTATAAAAAGCAGTAGAAGAAGATACCGAGGTGGAAGGATAAAGGAAAGAATTCTTCAAAAAGGTCTGACGGTAAGGGAACTAAGTTACCAGTTTGTGATAAATAAGGGAAAAGGCATGCTGGGGAATGCCTTCTGAATTCTGGAAAGTGCTACTGATGTGGTAATATAGGACATACGGCTCGTGATTGCACTGAAAAAGATCAAGGTGATGGTAAGTCCAGATTTGATTTACAGTTAGTGAAATGTTTTAAGTGCAATGAGATGGGTCACTATGCAAACAAGTGTCCGACAAAGAGCTCGAGTGATGGGAAGGAGTTAAACTACAAGAAGAAAGGGGTGATGAAAGCCTTTGCAACTACTTCAGCAGATGTCGTTCCATCAAATGAAGTTGTATTCAGTACTTTGTTTGTTTTTTCAGATTATTCCAGTGTGTTGTTTGATTCGGGGTCTACACATTCTTTCATCTCTGAAAAATTTTCAAGTAAAATGGGAATACCATCTCAATAAATGAAGCCTGAACTTGTGGTAAAAACACCTGGGAGAAATATTGATGAAAAAATAATTTATAAGAATCTTCATATCCTTATCTGTGGGGAGAACCAACTTGCAAACCTTATTGTTTTACCTCCAGTAGTGTTTGATGTTATCCTGGGTATGGATTTCCTCTCTATTTACCTTGCTAAGATTGACTATAGAGCTAAAGAAGTTTCTTTTATGAATGACATTCAGTTTGTGTACAACAATGAACCCTTACTGTTGATAACTTATCAAGAGGCCGAGAAACTTGTAAAAGATGGAAATGAATGTTACCTTGCACACATCATTGAAAACAACGGAACTGTTCAGATTAATGATGTGCCATTGGTAAATGAGAATCCTTATGTTTTTCCTGATGAGTTTCCTAGAATAATACCAGATCGAGAAGTTGAATTTACTATAGACTTAGTTCTTGATGATAAGCCAATTTCAAAACCCCCGTATCGAATGACTCAAATTGAACTTTTAGAGTTGAAGGAGCAATTTCATGATTTATTATATAAAGGTTTCATTCGACCTAGCACATCACCATGGGGTGATCCTGTTTTATTTGTTAAAAAGATAGATGGTTCAATGAGACTTTGCATTGATTATAGAGCCTAGAATAAAATCACTGTTACGAACAAATATCCTTTGCCTCATATCGATGATTTGTTTAATCAGCTCCAGGGAGTTTTGTATTGTTCAAAGATTAACATGAGATTGGGGTACCATCAGTTGAATGTAAAAGAAGAAGATGTTCCGAAGACTGTGTTTTGTACAAGATATGGCCATTATGAATTTGTAGTAATGACTTTGGGATAACCAATGCACCTATTGTAATCATGGAAAAAATGAATAGAATTTTCCATGAGTTCTTGGATAAGTTTTTGGTGGTTTTCATTGATGATATTTTGGTGTTTTCTAAAAGTAAAGAGGAGCATGAAAGACATTTAAGGGTTATTTTGAAAGCCTTAAAAGAAAAGAAATTGTATGTGAAATTCAGCATGTGTGAGTTTTGGTTGCAACAAATTTCATTCCTTGGTCACATTGTTTCTAAAGATTGGATAACTGTTGATCCTAAAAAAACAATGGTTGTTGAAGAATGGCCAAGACCCACAAATGTAACTGAGATTCATAGTTTCCTTGGTTTGGAAGACTATTACCAAAGGTTTGTTAGAAATTTTTCATGGTTATCTATTTCAATGACTAAGATTACTAGGAAGGGTGTTAAGTTTATCTGGACAAAAGAATGTGATGATTGTTTTCAGGAATTGAAAAGAAGATTGGTGAATTCACCAGTTTTGGCACTACCTTCCAGGAATGGTATGTTTGTTATCTACAGTGATGCTTCATTGAAAGGAATTGGTTGTGTCCTAATGAATAATGATCAGGTAGTTTCTTATTCTTCACGACAGTTGAAAACTCATGAGGTAAATTACCCAACACATGATTTGGAATTAGCTGCTATTGTTTTCACTTTAAAAATTTGGTGGCATCATTTGTATGGAGTAAAGTGTGAAATATACACTGATCACAAAAGTTTAAATTATATAATCACTCAGAGTGAATTGAACATGAGACAAAGGTGATGGCTAAAATTAACCAAGGATTATGATTGTACAATTCATTACCATCCAGGAAAAGTAAATAAAGTGGATGATGCATTGAGTCAAACAAGTAATGCTTCATTAATAATGTTGCGTTTGGAATGTGATCCTTTGGTTAAGGATTTGATGAACTTTCGCATAGAAGTTTTTGGTGTAGGATGTTCTTCAGTTTTGTTTCAGGTATCAGTGAAATATTCTCTATCAGACAGAATAAAGAAAGCACATATGTAATACAGTGAGTTGTAGAAAAAGTTAGAGATGGTTCATAAGGGTATGTTTTCTGAATTCAACATTGATAATGATTTTTTTTTGAGATTTGGGAAGATATTGTGTGTGACTTGTGATTCATAGTTGAGGAGAGAGTTGTTATGTGAAGCTCATAGTTCACCGTTTTCAGTTAATCCTGGAAGTACTAAGATGTACAGAGATCGACGGAAGTATTAATGGTGGGATAGAATGAAAAGAGATATTGCTGATTTTACAGTGAAGTGTTTGACTTGTCAACAGGTTAAAGTAGAGCGGTAGTTAACAAAAGGGATGCTTCAGCCTTTACCAGTACCAGAAATGAAATGAGAGAATATATCAATGGACTTGTTGTGGGATTACCGAATACATCTCGAGGTAATAATGAAATCTGGGTTATTGTTGATCGCTTCACTATATCTGATCATTTCATTACTCTATGAGATACTTTTTCCCTAGATCAACTTTCCAGTTTGTATCGTAAAGAGGTAGTCAGGTTACATGGACTTCCTCTCTCCATTGTATCTGACCATGATCCCAGTTTCACTTCTAACTTTTGGAAAGGCCTTCATAAGTCGTTGGGTACTGAATTAAATTTTAGTACAGCTTTTCATCATCAATCAGATGTGCAGTCAGAATGAACAATTAAGACTTTGGAAGATATGTTACGTGATTGTTCAATGGATTATCAGTGAAGTTGGGACCATCATCATTCTTTGGTTAAATATTCATATAATAACAGTTTCCATTCCAGTATACAGATTGCACCATTTGAGGCGTTATATGGGAGGCGGTGTCGAAATCCAGCTTTCTGGGATGATGTGGGTGAAAGGAAGCTGATGGGACCATAATTGGTAGATGAGTTGGCAGAAAATGTTCAGCTGACACAGAAACACATGAGAATAGCTCAGAGTAGGCAGAATTGTTATGCATACAATAGTAGGAACGATCTCTCTTTTGAGGTAGGTGATCATGTTTTTCTCAAATTCTCACCATGGAAATGTGTGATGCGATTTGGTTAGAAAGGAAAGCTGAGTCCAAGGTTCATTGGACCATATGAAATTCTGGAGATAGTTGGATCAGTTTCTTACCGAGTGGCTTTACCTCCAATTTTATCTCAGGTACACAATGTTTTTCATGATTCAATGTTAAGGAAATACATGCCAGATCCATCTCATGTTTTGAGTCCATAGGTAGTTCAACTGGAAGAGAACCTATCTTATGAGGAACAACCGGTCCACATTCTTGGCCATAGGGGGAATGTTTTATGGAATAATTTGATTCATCAGGTAATGGTTTTGTGTGAAATCCACATGATTGAAGAGGCAACATGGGAATCTAAAAATGAAATGAGGTCTAAATACCCCCCACTTATTCAATAAGTAAATAAATTGAGGGGATGCAATTTTCTCAAGGGGGGAAGGATGTAACATCCCAAGTAAGTAATGAATATTAGATATTTTTAACTATGTATATTAATTAATTAGATAGTGTTTTAGGGGTTTAAAATGAGAATAAATCCAATCTTAAGCAAGGAATACACAAATATTTTTATAAGATTGTTTTACTACCTTTTAATGGAAAAACATTTTTAAATAAAACTTTTGACAATTTTATAAGCCATATTTGTCAAAATAAACCCATTTTTTATGATTGAAACATTGAAATTTACTTTCGGTAAATTTTTGGTATTTTTCCGATAAAGTTCATTTTTTTAATGAATAGTGAAAAATGATGTATTTTAATTCAAAACCTCTTTTTAATATAATTTATTTATATGATTATATTATCTTATGAATTGGTTTTAAAGTTCAATTAGAATATATTTTAGCCATTTAATCCAATAGTGGTTGTTGGAATTAATTACACTTTGAAATTGGACTTAAACTAGTGTCAATCTTTTGATACTTATTCTTTCATAAAAACACGTTATTTTCTCTAACAGTGGGAATTAATTATTAAATTAATTAATGTAACTTTTATGTTTTTATTTTTTAAAAATATACATCATTTTTGAATTCGGAATATTAAATATATCTTAGGGTGATGTTTTGGTATTTTTCTGAAAAACATAAATTTTTGATGAATATTGAAACCACTAAGTGGTACTTAAAAAACTAATTTTTCGTTTAAATGAAATTTTACCACATCTATGTTTTGAAGTTAAAAAATCCGACATACATGGCTGTCATTAGGAAGGTAAATGTCGTTCAATGGGATTAAAATAATTTTTTTGGTGAATAGTATCTTTTAAGTTTTAGTCACGATTAGAGGTAATTAGTGCAATTTAAGGCAAAAATGATATTATAATAAAATGACAATACCTAGACACATGTCCTACCCTTATTTGATGTGTCATGGAAAACCAATACAATCCATGGGTCGGCATGGGGACCCCATGGAGCCACTTTGGTAGGAAAATGACATTTATAACTTTTTATTTAAAGTTAAAATGGAAATGTTACAAAGAAGAGATGTTTTACTAAACAATTTTTACATGGGGTTATACAAGTCTTATTTTTTACTATAAATAGTCATTAGAAAGATAAAAATATTTACTACATCATGATATTTTTTTTTATAATTTTTAGACATTATATATATTAATTATGTATGCCACCTTGATGATGCAGCGATTACCACATTATTTAACGATTTAAATAAAATGTAACGATAATTTAAAATATAAGACCTAATCTTGTCAAAAACATATTGTATTAGTGGATTTAGAACTCTTATCACCTTACACTCGAATTTTATAATTGTGGGAAATTTTTTATCTGAAAATCATTTTATAACAAAGTATCTTTTCTAAATATTCCAAGAGTGCCCCTCCTCTCCACTTATAAAAGGCGCCCACATCTACCACCTTACCCACACTTCCAAAGCTTTTGGATCGGAAAACCCCTGCCCATTATGTCTCTAAAAATTCAACTATAACCCTTATAAGCCTCAATTTTGGCAGAAGTCTTCCCATGGATGCCTTTTAGCTCAAATCAAAAAGAGTTACTCGTTTTAAAGGTAGTGTTTTCTCTTGTGTTCTTATGTTTTATTTTGCTTCTCCAACCCGATAAACTATTTTTATTCATTTATTTTGTAACAACACCAGTATATTCAATATACAAGGATTTTTTTATAAGATTTTTTCGAGATACACATACAAACACATACATCTAATGGTTAAAGAACATACTGTTTCTGTTGATGGGGAATTTCTGCCTCACGAAACGATGAGTGTTCAACACTCATATAACACCTTCAATGGTAGACATCAATATTTCACTATATTTATATATTATATATAATATTTTTATGTTTTCCTTAAGATTCATTATTTTTAATTATTGGCATACCTTTATGGTTTCAATTATGGGTAAACGTGATATCTTCATTTTAGGAAGTGCGGACTACCACCCCCTCAAAGTGATTTGATTTGTTAATTCCATATGTGGGATGTATAAAGGATTTAATTAATGATATTATATATGATATTATACTGTAATTATAATATAACTTTATATAATTATGATTCCATTCCATAAAATAAGAAATAGAAATGAAAGTAGCGTTCATGCGTACGTACGGCTTACCGCCTCCATGATCGGTGCATTTCATTTCTTACCTCTAAACGTTATGTAATATTATAAATGAATGTATATACTGGATATATAAGAAATATATGATATCTACAACATTATTATAACTCCGGATATAATGGATACATGAACAACTTTTAATTATAAATAGTCTATTTTTGACTCAAGTACCAATGATCGTTAAAACCACCGTTATTAACTTAAATATTTAAATGGTGTTCATGACATGGTAAAAAGTGATATAAAAGGAATAATGAACTTAAAAAAGGTTCTTAAGAAATTAGAAATTTAGTCATGTTTATTATTCAGGAGGTTAAAGAACGATCGAGTCAAGTCAGACGAGAGGTATGGGACTTCGTCTCAATCTCCTTTCATTGAGGCATATTTTTTTATACACAACATTATTTTATACTGTGTATAAACCCCTTTGACATTTACATTTATTCAAAAGGAATATTTTTTATAAAAATCATTTTACTAAATGAAAAAAGGTAATATTTTTGTCGTACGTTTGCGGCGACAACGAAATCTCCACCACCGTGACAATTATTTGAGTTTTGGCTTCCTCCACAAGCCATGCGTTTTTTTTAAATGAAAAATAAATACCATGTTTTACTTTTCTTTTATTTTGGTATTGAAAATGGTTTTCATAATGTCTTTATTATATCAATGTGTTGTATTGATATCTTGTGATTGAAATGTGGAAATGTTAGGCTTTGTTTATGCATGTTTTTTGTGATACGATTATGATATGGTTCATGGGAATTATTATGAAGAAGGGTGGTTCCGTGATAAACTAAGGGCGGGTGAGCCCGATATAGCTCTCCAATGCATTGGGTAACGCGAAGGAGTTAAACGTTAAGGTTTCTCCGAAGAGATTTAGTGAATATACTGTGATGGGTATTCCAAACATAACCAAGAGGGTTACTGCCTACGTAAGAATGCTATGAATGCCTCAAGTTAGCTTTATGCCTTATGATTTCTATGATTTATTCATGATTTGATGAGGTATCTTAAAGTGATTATGTTTTGTGGGTAATGTATGATTTCATTGATTCTTATGTATACATGTATTCATGTTTCCTTTCCATATTTTTATATCCCTTACTGAGATTTTTATGCTCATCCCATGTTTTTGAAATGTTTTTCACAGGTCAAGGGAAGGGTAAATGATATAATGATAGTGTCAAGGAAGTGTCAAAAAAGAATCCATGTGTTATTTTAAATATGTTTCCGTTGATGGGAAAAAATGAATACTATCTTTTATTGTTACCACTTTGTTTAAATGTGAGATGAAATGCATGTTTTATGATATAATTCTATAAAACTCTAAAACTGAAAGGATCCTCAAGGTGTATTCTTGAAATATCTCAAGATTAAGTAATGTTTAATGTTGGGGCCTTATAAATATTCCCTTGGCATAACCCTGCATATCAATCACAATACACTTCTCGGAATCCTAGGAAAAATAAAACATTAAAAGGGGTGACCTCAGATGCACAGTAAGGATAACAATACTACAAAAACTTTAATAAATAAGAACAAATATTTAAGGCAATTTATTACTAAAACAAATTCCTTTTAAACATTAACATCAGAATAATATGGAAAAAATAAAATGAAGTAATTCCATTCACTTATTCACATTGATATTATACTAGTCGAATAATCACATGAAATATCACTAACCACTTTCATAATGATGGAATGCTTAATGCCGAACATTAATTTCTATGTTAAGGCCTTGTGCCAAGACCTAAGGGATAACTGTAACCGGAACCCATCCCAGAGAGCCTTCATAATAAGACTTCAACCCGGAGTGCCTCTAATAATCGGACACAAACCCGGAGTGCCTCTAATATCCAGACACCAACTCGGAGTGCCTCTAATAACCAGACACCAACCCGGTGTGACTCTAATAACCAAACACCAAACCTGAGTGCCTCTAATAATCAGAAAACAACCCGGAGGGCTTACTTTTACCATCCCCAACCCGGAATATACTAGTCCAACACATTCATCTTAAGAAGAGGATGAAATATAACATAAAAATTCGTATTAAAACTAGAATATGAAATGCCAAAAAATTAATCATAAGCCATTAAAGGAATAAAAATGACTCATCCATATTAAAACATATCACAAAACCTTAAATACAATATAGAATATTTTTCTCATAATAAATCAACTTCAAAAAAGTGTAAATTTTATCAAATGATGTTTACATATATGAAATCAAAACTATTTGAGAGAAATATCTTTTTTTTCATGGAAACATTTAAAAGTCACAAAATTTGGAAAAGAAGTAATTTAAAGACATTTTTGATTCAAAGTGTCACATACCACTTCAAAACTTTTTAAAGGAATTAACATTTTAAAAACATTCATGTCCATATAGATAAATCCTTAAAAACCAGTTTAAAGACATGGACATTAATGAGAATGATTTAGAAGAATAAATATTTAAAACATTTGAAATGATGTTTTAGTAAAAATTCCCTTAAAATAATCTATTTGAAAACTCTTTCATATAACATGGACATGGATATAAATATTTCCCAGTAGATACTTACGTAAAAATAACCTCGGATAATAAAGAGATTGTGAAATTAACCCTTACCAATTTGGTAACCTACAAAACATAAACCCCATGAAAGAGGTATCATACAATGAATATGTAAATACACATAAATTAAAGTGTATTACATAAATAATACAATTATGCACAGTAAATACACCACAAAAAAGGAAATAGTGGCAATATCGTATGAATCTCACGGGAATAAGTAGTAAGATGAAAACCTCTTACCTTGCACTTTCCTTTAGTCGAGGGTATGTTTAGCCTCATGTATGAAGACTATAGTATGTTATTAAATTATACCTGAACCATATTAGTATTTATGATATCATCCATTAATCATTTATGAAATTATTATACCCATTTAATAATAATTTCCATGTTATATTAATATTTCATGTAATAATCACTTTCTCTATCGTACGTGTTTTAACTTGTTAGTCATGATTGTATCACATAGATCATGTTTTAAATACTTCCAGAATATAAAACATGATTTATTTATCATATATATTTTCAATATAAAAAATTATAATATATGTATATGTGAAATGGAAAACACCGCGTATGGGGACGGTAGTACATACGTACGCATAAACGTTGTTTCCGTTTTTACCTTGTATTGAACGAAAGTAAGTGAATAAGATATATGTAAGTAGATAAATATTTATATATATTAATATATATATCTATATTAGAATTATTACCTAATATATTACATAATTATTAGTAATATATATATTTATAATCGTCGATGAATGGTGAACTTGGAAATGAATCTTATCGCGTCGTGGAGACGGCAATCCGTACGTACGAAAGAGCGAAAATATCATTTTTTGATATTAATATAATATATTATTAGATTGTATATAATACATACAGAATTATTATCATGTTATATTTATTATTTACATCAAATAAACATCATTATTATACCCATCCAAATAATAATGTATTGGATAACAATTACACCACGACGTGGAGATGGTAAATCATACGTACACACGTATGGTGACATGTCATTCATAGGGTGGATAGAATAATGAATTTGGTTGTAACATAATTATAATAACACCAAAGTATATAAATTATACTATAGTTTTTATTTTATAATGGAAACAATAATGAAAAAGGAAGTGGAAGAAGAAAGGAACATGTAAGAGGGTGGTGAAATCATTAACTCTTCTCCGGGTTCTTCCTTTTTATTTGATTAAAAGCGCTCCGTAGGACAGATTTTTTATCAAACATAGTCCTCTAGGATGAAGGGAGGATAGTTTAGAGGGTATTTGGGCAGGGGTTGGCTGAGCCAAATGTCTTAGAAGGTGTGAATTAGAGAGGAGGAGTTCCCTTTTATAAGAGGTGTGAGGGGCACCTTAGGAAAAACAAAAAATATTATTTTATAATAAATTAATATTAGGTTTATAATGGCTCTAATGTTTATTATTTAAAGACTATGGTGGGGATAGGTCGAAATAAACTCAACCAATTGGTTTTAGACAAGTTTAGGTTAATATTTTAACTTTATCATTTAGATTTAACTCTAAGTAAAATAATTTATCTTTTACTATGTCTTCTTGTATTCTTACACTATATGGTTAATAAACATACTATATACTGCCAATAGAACCAAAATTAGTTATTTAATGACATATATATTATAATATAAGTCTTTTGGACGAACCTAAGATTTTTAGGACCATAATATCAATTAATAATATAATATGTTTTTAAAAAACTATTTTATATCAATTTTAACACTATCTGGTATTTGTTTTTTTGTTAAAATAATAACAACATGATTACTTCAAAAAATATATATTGAATATATAATAACATTTCATATTCACCTAGAAAATTCGTGGATGTCATAAAAATGTTGAAATTATATTTATTTTAATATTTATAATACCATTTATTTGATTCTTTCAAGAATAATGTAATTAATGCATCATCATTGTGTCATAAATAAATTGGTTTATTTAATATCTAAAAATTATAAATAAAATACCATGATGTAAGAGATTGTTTTATCTTTATAATGAATATTTATAACCAAATTTATCTTATAAAAAACCCTATATTAAAAATGTTTTAGCTTTTAAACATTGATTTTAACTCTTTTAAATCATCTTTGAATTAAATAATAATAAATGTCCTAATCTAATCCAAGGGGACCTAAATGATAATATTATACAACTAAGGTTTCTTTTTGTCTAGATAAACTTATCCAATAGAATTAGCATGTGTGGGTGGGTAATATTAATAACATTTAACCCTTAATTACCCTATTTTCTTTTAATTGTGGTAAATAAAAGTAAAAAGATAATATTCACCAAAAATTATTTTAATCTCATTGAACCAAATTTTACTCCTTGATATTAACTGTGTCTCTCGTATTTTCGATATTCAACTCATAGAAGTAGTAAAATTATGTTTTATGAGAATTTTCAAATTATCACAGGAGGTGTCACTACTGGAAAGATGATCCTTCCCAACACTTCTATACCAATGGTTTGTAAAAACCGTTGGTATAGGTACCATTTCCCAACAGTTTGGCCAAACTATTGGGAAAGACATAGATTTCTTCACCATTCCCAACGGTTTGGAAAACTGTTGGGAAATGGTGTGTTTTGTGCCTCTTTCCCAATGGTTCACCAAAACCGTTGGGAAAGAGTGACCATTCCCAACGGTTCACGAAAACCGTTGGTAAAAACCACCCAAAAACCAACCTTCGGCCTACAAAATTCAACCCACCCCTAACCTATCCCAAAGGTTTTGAAAACCATTGGGATAAGGCTATCCCAACGGTTTTAAAAACCATTCGGATAGGTTCTTTGTGTTTTTTCCAAATCTACAACTGAGAACATTATATAGATCAAAATTTTAAATAATTATGATAATATATATATATATATTTATGTAATTATGTTTACCAAAGTGATGTTAGCTTAGTGGTTAGGTCGTTCGATTATAAATAGGGGGTTCTGGGATCAAATCCCACTGAATGTTTTTTTTAAATACATATACCAACGGTTTTATAACCGTTGGTATAGATATTCGTATTACATATACCAACGGTTTTCAAAACCGTTGGGACAGGTCTATACCAACGGTTTTGGGAAAACCGTTGGTATAGACCTATTTTCATGGCTTACTTCCCAATGGTCCTCCAAACCGTTGGTATATCCTATATCAACGGTTTGGGGGCCTATACCAACGGTTCCAAACTTTTGGTATAGGGTATTTTTCCAGTAGTGTGTGTAAAAGACGGTGAAAAGTTCAATAAAATTTTTATATATCTAAAATTATTATAAACTGACTCTAATGAATTAAAATGATATTATATAAGTATTATTTATCTACTTTGACATAAATTAATTTAAATAAAATAAATAATTATTTAAATAAAAAATCAGGTTTAACCACTAACTCATTGTTTTTCACTAATCACCAAAAATTGATGTTTCTCAGAAAAATACCAAAAATTCGGCCCAAGCTATATTTGATATTATGAATTAAGAAATGATCTATATTTTACCAATTTCAAAACATATAAGTTTCATTAATTAATTTAAATTAATTCCATTTGTCAAAACAAATAGCATGTTTTTAAGAAATAATAACTATAAAAAGATTGGCACTAACTTATGTCCAGTTTAAATGTGAAATTATGTCCAATGACCAACATTTTCTTAAATGGTAAAAATAAATTCTAATTATACTTTAAAACCACACAAATTCATAATTTAGCACTATTAATTATTTCGATTAAAAAATTTGTTTTTAATTAAAATTTAGTAATTTTCACGGTTCATCAAAATATGAAAGTTTTCCAAAAAATAACAAAATTACACCCTATGATAATTTTGATATTATGAATCCAAAAATGAAGTTCATTTTGAATGATAAAATGTATAAAATTTCAAAAAGTGTGTATTACTATTCTTAATGGCTAGTATGATTGGTTGTGGTGTGTTAGAACTCGAAGAAGCATACAACACATGCTACTGTATTATTCAAAGAGAAGAGTACTGTGGAAGCTTGGGGTGTTATAGAATATTTCTATAATTACCCATACTAGAATTTAAATGGGAAAAAACATCAATTTTTTCATTAGACTCCCCAATAGATAGAGAGGGGTAAATCTATATGGGTTTTAGTAGACCCCCTTATTAATTCAATATAAATCATTTGGATTATAGAATAGTTTCCTCTAGATTATATTGATAGATTTTATAAGAATGAATCTGTCATGTTACATTGGGTATCACACTCTATTTTTTCTGATATGAATTTAAGGATTACCTCAATGTTGTGGTGATTTCTAAAGAATGTTAAAAAATATATTCTAGTTTATGTTTAACATATCATCCGAAAACATATGGTTAGACTAAGATATCAATTCAAAACAGAGATTATATTATGGTATTTTATTTAATGGATCTCATTGGTGGTTTGGATCACAATGATCCCATAATTTGGATTTTTTTAATACAAATAGATTTCAATAGAGTATTAAAATGGATACCTATGAAGACATATATGGAAATATGTTTAAACTAATAATATTTGGATGGTATTGGAGGATTATTGTTTCCAGTTCAATAGTTATATATATTGATAAAACATAATTTTTGATATATTCAATGACATATCAAGGTTTCATAGATTTTATAGAAATTTTATGTTGACATATTTTGGAATCACATTTAATTTGATATTTTGGATATATGTTGTCAATATATTTATCCATGAAATAATATTTTGAGATTCAGAGTCATGGTAAATATATTCCCTATATATTTTTTACCTATTTATATTCTTTCTTGAGTGGGGTGGTAGCATTTCACTTGGTGCTTCCACCAAACCTCTCTCATGTTCATGTAGAGTTCAATGTATCTATCTCAAGGAAGTAAATACATAATCACTTATATATGGTGGACTCGTAGATTGTACCACATGATCATCATGTTCATTGTAAAGAATAAAAATTATATTTCATTGATCATAGTGAGAATATTCCATGGAATTAGAAAACTCAGCTGCTTAATATTCTTTACAGAAATAAAAAAATTATGAAGCTACATGGGATCCTAAGGATAAAATGAAACAATGGTATCCTAGTTTATTTGTATCAATGATATTTATTTCTATTAGTAAATTCATTTTAAGTATAGATTTATGATAAAACCTTATATATTATGAAATATTTCTCATATAAAGTAAAATTTCCTAGAAAGAAATCTTTACAACCAAGAATGAGTTTTAATGAACTACAATATACTATTAAACTATAGTAATCATATAAATGTTGGATTAAAAGTTAATAATAGGCCTAAATAAATCATGGAATGTGAATGGTTACTAATAAATTAAATCATTGGGTATTAATTTTGGTGTAAAATTAAAAAAAAATTGTGATAGACCATTTATTATGATTTTTATGAAGAAAATGTATATTAATTTATATAAAATATGCTAATAATTATTTATAAATTCTTTTATTTAATTATATATATTATATATGAAATATAGTTTTTGTGAAACTCATTAAATATTTTATGTAGGCATAGAATAAAATTATATAATTTTTTTTAAATATATTAATTTTTTAAAATGTGTTTCATCGCACAATGTTTTTTTATTTTAAAATTAATTTATTCCATTATAGAAAATTAATATTATAAATTAATTCGATATTTGGAATCCGAATGTTTGTATTTAGAAAAATATGATCCTATAATTTTTTTAAAATGAATAGTAGCTATAATATAATTTAACACTTTGGTTAAGGGAAAATATCATTAATGAAAGTCAAAAATATTTGAAAGGACAAAAATTTTTATCCTATTTTTTATTGGATTTATCAAAATAGAATCATATTTTCATAGGATTGAAATTGAGTGTTTTATGGTCCCATGTCCTTTAAAAGTTCCTGTATAATAATTAAATCGATGATGGTTACAAAATTTCACTCTATTTTTTAAGTATATCTTATGTGTCTAGATATATTAAAATGAATGTTATGAATGAATATATGTTTCTATTTTTAGGATAATAATATTATTTTATTGAAAAATCATTATTTATAATTTATAGTAATTATATAGTGACTTAAAATTCTTATGTTCGACCATTCCGGTATTATTCCAATTAATAAAAAATATATGAAATGATTTTTAAAATATTAATAGTAATATTATTTGAGTAATTTTAGATGGTAAATGAATTTTTTGGATTAATATGAATTATTAGTCTCATGTTATTTACTTTTATTTAAATGAAATCATTTTAATTAAATCTTTTATATCAAATTAATTGACTTCTTTCATAACTATAAATAATGATATTTTAGGAAAGTATAATTTTACTAAATATATTAAAAATAATAAAAATATTAAAATGTACTAATTGATTAGATATAATATAAAATTTCATCCCATTCTTATATAATCCCAATTTTGGAAAAATATTATTGTGAATGACATCAATATGGTTTAATATTTTAAGAAATTCAAAGACTGCCCTCCCCTTAAATGTAAAGGGACACCCCAACCTTATCATCATCAAATAAAAATGAGCATTCTAGATCAACCAAACACTACCAAGGTATATTATAAACACCTAGAACAGATTCTAGTGGTTTTTCCTCAAATTAGCAACCCTATATCCCAAAACATTATTTCTAACTTTTTTCTTTTAATGAAGTGGTACTCACCTTAATCGAACAATTTCCATTTAAATATTCATTTACATTGTATAACGATATTATATTAATAATAAAATTATATCATTAGTTTCCTCAATGTAAATTTATTTTTATGATTATGAATCAACATTTACACCCCCTATTCCCATCAATCAGGATTTGAAAATAGTGCTCATGTGCTCGCACACCTACCTTCTCCACACCGTTATTTAATTAATTTCACATCATTATATTTTATAGATGGGTTTTATGCAGTGTTTAATTTTTATATATGAAAAATATGAAATAATTTATATTATATAATTATTATATCACATCTTATTTCTTACCACAGAACAATTTTAAAATGATATCGTTGATCGTGCGTATTTGTGGATTACTAGCACGATGAAGTGATGTGATTAATTTTTCATTTATGTATCACATGGATTGAAATTTTGATAGTTTCAATGAATATATAATATAATAAATATTAATTATAAATCATTAATTATTCAATTTCGTTCATTACACCAATCAAAAATGGAAATAACATTCATGTTTACTTATAGCCTACCATCTCCATGAATGTTGTAATCATTTTTTCTATATAAATATATTATGAATAACAATAAAAATTATTATAATAAATAAAAATGATATATATACCATTATTAAAATTTTGTAAATTGTGGAACTATTATTTATAAATAGTTTCCAAAACAATGGAACCAGAACATGACCAAAAAATGAAATACATGTCACCCAAAACTATGATTCTAATAATTAAGTGTTAAAAAATAGGTTATAAAATAGTACATTTAAATTTTATATTGTATTAATGATATTGGTGTATTTAAATAATGGGATTACAATAAAGATTTATTTATTATTGTGAATTTTGTAACTCATATGAAGCATGTTATACCTATGGTCATGGATTTTTATCTCAGTTTTATTTCCATGGGTCATATGTTATATTCATCAATTGTTTCCTTTTTTGATTATATATACTACCCATGGAAATTTGAATGGTTATTATTAATAAATTTATTTGGATTTAAATAACCATATAATTAACTTTCTTTCATGTTATATGTTCTTCAAAAGTTACTATAATATTAACTATATTATGTTATAATCACACTTATTTTTAGGATTCATTGTGATTATGTTTCTGATGATGAAATACTATTAAATAACTCAAAAATAATTTTATCCTTCAAATGAAATTTTTATTTATTTAAAATTAAATTTATCATTTAATTTTCTTCTCCATATGTACTAAATAGAGAGAAATACATTTTTACGGATAATCTACTCTATTTCTCTCATCGTAATAAATCAATTTTTCATCCATATAAATATTTTTAGAAATAATTAAATATGGTTTCCATAGTATCCTATAATATTTTAATATATATTCCAATTTATTTAATTTTTAAAAAATATTTTCAAGGTAATATTTTTGTTATTTTTAAAATGATTTAATTTGTGATAATTTAAAAAAATATGAAATGGCTAGTTTTTCCAACATATTAGTCTTGAAAAAAGAATCCCACTATCCTGATAACTCATTTAATGTAATTCTCCTTTATATATATTTCAATGGACACTATAAAATAAATACCTTTCCATAATATTTTCAAAAGAAAATAATATTTTAATGAATATATTTCACGGTAGAAAGTATATTTTCCTCAAGAATGTTTTAACGATATTTTAATGGTATTTATAATAATCAATTAAAACAACCCTTAATATCACAAATTAATTTTTGGGGATATGATCTATGTTTAAAATTCATATTCTTTCTGTCGATGGTTAATGTTTACTACGGAATTTCTTTTTTTAAACTCATTCATTTTTCTTGAGTTCGGTAATGAAGAAATGATGAAACAATTATGAATCCTATTTCACTTGGACATGTTATAATTTCATAAAATGAATAAGAAACCAATATTATTTTCATGGGTACTGATATGAGAAATTTTTTATGAACTCTTGGGAATATAAAAATGGTTTTCTTTAGGTATAGGTTGTTTCATTATAACCATGGATGGGGGTTACTTATAACCATGTTTGGTGGCCATGTCATAACTAAATATTGTTGTCAACTATATCACCCTCCAATTAATTCGGTAAGGGTTTATATTTCAAGGATAAACTATATTTTAATATGTTATATACCTAGTTCTGTAAGGTATATATCTATTATGATAATTTTGAGGGTTATCGTCTATAGGTATGATTGTATGGGAGTGAACCCATTCAACTATTGTACAGTTTTCAATGAGAATAAAATACTAATGAAATGATTGTCTATTCTTATGTGTATTACAAAAATGAAATTTTTCTTATTCCATTTTTATTATCTTATTGCTAATGTACATTAGTTTCTTTATGATTTATACCTTATGAAATATAATATAAATTCAATGACTCATGAATAAGATCTATATTATTCCGGATACAATATTCCAATCTAATTAAAATGTTCTTATATGATTGTGACCATTTAATTCTCAAGATATCATTTTTATATCCCATGTTATCCCTTAACGATCATCTTAGATCACCCATTCTTATGTATCATTTCGTCAGGATGTGAAAAATGTTACAATGTAGGATATGACTAAGAAATGTTCTAGTTATGACGAACGTAGTGTGAGATGATATAGATTGTAAAAAACGAAACTGAGTTACACTCAACATGGAAATTGAGCTGTTTCATCACAAAACTGAAAGTCTTTCCTGATCACCAAGGGGCTAGTGATACGTACCTAATAATCGATCAACAACCCAATGGGAATGATTTTTCCCAGCAAGAAGAAATACATGACACATATATACATGGAGTTGGAAGGAACGACCAAAATATAATAAATATATTCGATAATCATAAGAAGAAAATAGAAAAACAAATGACTGTAAAGGTATCCGAAATCTACAAGAGACAAGTCCAACTACAAATGACTAAAACCTAGTAGCTACACCATGTGATGACATTTATGAACTCCCACTATCTCACCACCAGATACCCTACATGGATGACATGAATTGTTGCTGCTACATCATGGCTCCATCCCTTTCCATGCATTTCAAGTCATACATAGGTTTTCACACCAAATAATAGGTGCATAGGGTGTGAGTTAACAAGATAGAAAGATCCCACCCAAGTGGTACATAATATGTATTTGTATAATAATTAATTTATGAGATTTTCAATAAAGAATTACATGATATGTTGTAAATTATTTTTACATAAAACATCATAAGCATTTAACTTTTTCAAATTTCATAAATAAAAGAAGGAACATCAATTTCAATGAAAATTTTCCTACCATCTTCCAGAAGTATAAAAATGGATAGAAAGGCTAAAAAACTGGTGCTTGAAACAAAAAATAAAAGCACTTAAATCATCAATAAGGATCACTATAGGTAAGAATAATTGAAAAATCATACCATAATCAATCCGGTGTACAATATGAATCCTAAAACATAGGATGTTAATGAATAGTAATACCCCATTAGTAAATCCCCATAACAATGTCAATATAAGTGCTTTAGAACAAAGGACATATGAAACCGTGTAAATACTCATGATAAAAACTCTTGATAGTCACAAAAAATAGACGATAGTACCAAGATAATCCATCAACCTATGTACCAAAGGTGACCCATATTTTAAATTTCACAATTCATTACAATACCTTAATAAACATTTAAAAAACCATTTCACAATCCATATCAAGGTTTTTAAAATACACATTTACCATTAATTTATCAATAACTAGGGATGAACTATTTTTTGTTGAAAACTATTTTTGACAAACAGTAAACAGTCATGGACATTCTATTTATAAATCATATATAATTTAGGAATATTAATTTTCATCGACGTAGGAAAAAAAATTGAACCACCTACCTCAAATAATTGTTCTCCCATTCCCGAAATGGAATCCACTAACAACTAAAACTCAACGAAGTCAATGAAAGTCCTAGAACCCAATATATGCTTCTATGAAATCATCCATTTGGTGGAATGGTTCACTGGAGAAGAGGAAGCACCACATACATCAAGAACGAATAGTTATCTCATTATAACAAACAAAGGAATGACTCTACAATGATCTGACATAACATATTTAGAAGAAGACATGGAGAAACATCAATTCATACCAATAAATCCTATAACATAACTAAATTGTGATACATCGATCGATTAAAATAATGAATCAATATGTTCTCTTACACAAAAAGGTGTAGTAAAACCGAAATGAATATCAAATAATGAATATATATATTTAGAGGGAATGGAGTCTACCAATATCATCGTAGAGTAACCCTTGGTCAAGAGAAAAGGAAAATGACTGCTAATTGATAGAAATTCCCATATAGAACCCTAGAAAATCCTTCATGAAAAATTTCATGATTTTTATTACCTTTATACATCATTATATCCTTGATTTCCAACTACACCAAAAATAAGTCAACTATAATTTGAATATTATCTCTAATTAACACACGACAAGTAAAATCACCTCACATCTTGTAACATTTCATAGTCAGAACCCTTCTAATGAGATGCACCTATAAACATTACACATTGTGTAACCTAGTTACACTGAGTAAAAGTCCCCACCATCTTTAAAAAAAATCTTGAAACCAACAACTAAATCCACTATTCCCAAAGGGTAATAAGATATATGGGAAACCATACACGAACATGGTAATGGGATGTTACAATCTACCCATAATAAATATTTTTCTCCCTAGAGAATTCAGGTCGAAGAGTCAATCCCTAAAAAAATTCGAGGTAATATCTCCATCATCAACAAACTCATGTTCTAATGTATCATTTGAATCTGATCCATGTTTCCATAAAATTAGGACTAACAGAACCAACATACCATGAAATTCATTCAATTGAGAGTCAAAGATCTCAATAGTTTTCTCAAAAATAGAAACATCTCACTCTAACTCAATTTTTCCCTGACTCATAATGTGATCAGGATCAGGTTGCTGCTTCTTGAACTGAGATATGTGGAAAGCATCATGAGTACCTACCAATTGAACCCGAAATGATAACTGATTTGAAACCTTCTTGATCACCTCAGTGACCTAAAATTTTCCAAAATATCAGAGAGCCATCATTACATATTTTCCATGATGATGGTCACATAACTGTGGAAAACAAATTCAAGAACACACATTTACCAATAGAAATATCCAATGGAAGAAACCACTGATTTTCATATGGTTATTAAGGACACTGGAAAATAACTAGACATTGATGTACACCCATAATCTTCACTGAAATCCCTATGAATGATCTTAGTAAATAGAAGACACTTCTCCCACCCCGTCCAAAAAAATAGGTGATCTTCATGGGTGACACACAACACCTCAAAGGGATCCATATGGATCGATGACTGATATGTTTTGTTATAAACAATATTCAGTTGTTCTAGTTGGTTATCCCCTGAACCACCCAAATCGTGACATATTATTGAAGAATATCCTCCATGATATGAATCACATAATCCTTCTGACCATCATTCTAGGGATGTTAAGTAATGATTAATGTGACCTGATTTACCATAGCCTCATAGAGACTACTATATAACCTCAAGGTAGTCCTAGGACACCTATCTATACAAATTCCCAAAGGACTCACATGTAGCCAAACAATTTCCTAATCATATAGGTTACTAATATATTAAACTATTGTGGTATAATAGAACATAATGAAATGCACGGAATTTGTCAAATGATCAAAAAATACCCACATAGCATTCATTATTCTATTCCAGAACATCCTTTGATGGTACATTCTTATTAAGAGCATCCATAATGACAATACCCTTCCCCAGTTTATAAGAGATATTGATGTCAAATATATGAAGATATTTTTACATTAATCTATATATGATATTTAATTATTTAATAGAAAATATATAACTCTAACTCTTATGATTAGAAAATTCCATGAACCTCTCCCCAAAATAATAGTTCTGCCAATATTTTAGTAGATACCTAACTGTATAAATATCTAAATCGTGAGTGAGGAAATTATTATATTGTGAGAGAAGCTACAAATTGGCGTAAGATACCACATGGTCATCCTAAATTATAAAACAATCCATACTATCTCCCAAATAATCCTAAAGACCCAAAATACAATTACCAGAATCAAATAATATCAAAATAATAGCTGATGTTAGAAGTCATTTCAGTTCACCAAAAGTTGACTAACACATTGTATCTGCTGTGAATTTCACAATGTTCATGGTATGATTATTCAAAATTGATGATAGTATAGATAATTCCATTAAAAAAATTGGCAATATCTAGAAAGAAGGTGGAATCACCCTCTCTCAAAAATATTTTCTAGTTTATTCAAAGAAAAGACAGTCTTCTCCTTTTGAGGATAAACTGATAATCCATGTTTAGAAATTATTTTCCCTAAGAACATCACTTATTGAATCCAAAAAAATACTTTTTGAATGGTTTCCATAAAAATGGTGGATTCTAATAATTTCAAGAACCTAATTCCTAGGGATTCAATGATCATGATCAGATCTCAAATAATAGTAAAATTAATCCAAAAACACTTCTATTAAAGTTTCAATATATTAATGGATTATATGAATCATAAATGCCATAAAAACAATAAGAGCATTTTTTTCGACCAATATTCATCACAAAAAAATCATAATTTCCATACATACTCTTGAAATTTTTCTCCATTATATCATATTCATAAACTCTAATATGACGGTAATCTGACTAAAGATCAATCCTCAAAATCTACTTTTCTCCTTTAACTAATCAATAAAATCTTGCACACAGTGAAAATGGTAAAATTTCATCACTATTACCTGATTCAACATCTATTGGTCCCAAACAAAATCCTATTATACTAGATGACTTCTTGGTAAAGAGAGTAAGGGATACCCTATGTTGAAACACTAGGGTGAACCCAACTATTTTCCAAGAGGTCGTCTAACAGAATTGTATGCCCATTTAGCTCCAGCAGTTCAATATTTTAAGAAGTTATCATTATCAGTTGTGTAACTAGCACTAGGTCAATCATAAACTCTTCGTTTATATATAGATTAATACTACATACATCTTATAGGAAAAAAAATTTAATAATGTAATGAACAACAAAGAGATGTTTAATAATAGAGGAAAATTAAATGGCCTCAATAAAAATGTTATAATGGAAACTCACATGCTCTGGGCCAGAGGATCCTGAATAACTAGAACATATGTCCCACTCCCTTTGGAACACATGAGATATCCCACTATATAAATGAATTTAAACATGATGATAATAAAATGAAACCATAGCTCGATGATTGAAATGAAAACCCATAATTAAGATGACATCAAAAGATATAGATATAGAATGAGAAAATCTCAAAAAAAAATCATATTATGTATTGTTAATGAACATGAAGGAAAAATGAAACCCCAAATCATTAAACATACTGGAAGGCATTGATAAATCCATTAAAATGGATATAAGATCCATTATATTTTTATGAAACTCAACAAAATGTGATGATATAATAGAATTAGATGAATCAGTATAAATAGATGTAATTTCTATAGAAGATGTAACAAGGATGGTAACTCTCAATATTATCTAACCTACATCAACATCCACTAGGAAATAATCTAATGCATGAAATTACATAACTCCTGAGGATATTGGTTTAATCCATTTATTCATTGAAGAATCTGACTACCCTATAGTAGCATTTAATATTCATGCACCATGATCATTACGCAACGTAGTCATAGCCTGACAGACGCATTGTATGTTACCAATATGTCTATAGCTATTACATGTATTCAAGGACATAAGATACAAATTTATTGTTTGACTAGACTATACACACTAATATAATGTTATAGGAACATTTATTACTTTATTATATAGTGTAGATGCATCTCCTTATTGAGTCCCACCTCTACCACTCCTGCAATGATCTTTCCCTTTCCTCTTCTTCAAATGCACTACACTAAAGCTAAAACTGGTTGGAAGTGAAGTGATTCAAAACCAAACCATTCCTTCCATAATCATTTCTCCTATAATATTTTCATATACAGTCAACAAATAGGTAGAATTATTTAAAAAACATGTATGATATGATATTCAGTCTCAAACCCTACATGCCATTCTTATCTTTTAATTAGACATTCTTTATCATGTTTGGACAAAACGAACATGCTCGGCAAACTGGTTAGTGTATGAATAAACCAAAAACAATCCCTATAGTAAATATATGAAATCCATTAAATTATCTAACATAGGGACAACGGAAAAATAGATGTATGAATTGTGTTTTGAAACCCTTCCAATTCAAGTCCACATGTCTATCTTCTATGAATATTGAATCCCACCATAACATATCATAACTCTCAAGCATATGTTATTCTATATTAACAAAGATATTATAATTTGTCTCTAGGATGTAGAAGATTTTATTTATCCTATATAGGAAATCCACCCCCTCTTTATTTTCATTCATTCATTTTTTGGGTTGTGGTTTCTCACACAATAATTCTTTTGACCAATCTCTCTCTCTCTCTTATAGCTCATTGATGTACTTCAAAAACCCTATTCTAAACACATGGTGAATTATAATAAATTACACTAACCACCAGAACTATATCCTCAATTAGATTCTAATATATTTGGGGAATCCCTTATAGATCATCAGTAGAACCCTCTTAGGGAACTTGTGGAAGATGTCTCAGAGGCATACTTATTCACACCGAAATAGAGAGAAGGATCAGACAGTACAATAAATCTAAGTTCATAATATAAAATCCATAAGAAAAAATGATTAATAAAATTCAATACTATAGAAACTTATCCAATCTTCCTATGGAAACAAGAGTCTCTTTCATGATAATATATTTCCAGTGTCTTATCGCAATATACCCTTTATTTCATGAAAATCCTATCTCTAGTCTAAAAGAGATCCCAATAAAAATAATCTTTGGGAAAACCTCTATCTAATAACACATTATAATGAAATTACTAGAGATACCCTCATCTTGACACAAAAACCGCTCTATCATAATCCCAAATATAATTCTGAAACCACATGGGTCGGTGACAAGAACCTGGGGGTCGAAAGAAAAACAAAGGGGACATTTTCTCCCAACCTAACCAAAAACATGAAATATATATATATAGAGAGCAGGAAGGAAAAAAAAGATAAATTATATATTTTATAAATATATGAAGAAATAATAAACAGAATTACATTAAAAGTCTCACAAATCTCCATGAGACAGGCCTAATAATAAATTACAAAAACCCAAAAACAACTCCATGTGATGGTGTGGACGAACTCCAAACATCTCACCACCAACAATGCAACTCAGATGAAGTAAAACATTGTAACACCCCATGTAATGGAATTTTCACATTTATCCATATTTTTGAATTAAATATAAATATAACTTTAAAGGGGACGCTATGCTCAATGGCGTACCCAATACGCAACAATGAGTTTCTTGGGAATCTTACGTTGCACTCTAATAATAAAATAATATTATTTTAAATGGTAGTCAATGCCTAGACGATGTAATGGCGGGAATGAACAGAACTAACTAAAAATTATTACATATGTTTTTCAAATATTTTTACACTTTACAATAAATGTTAGAGGATTAAAAATGCGAATGAATCAAATTTTAAGCGTAAACATTCTAATATTCTTTAAAAGGTCGATTAACCGCCTTTTGATGGAGAACCTCTTTTAAATAAACTTTTTGACAATTTTATGTGTTATATCAGGACAATATAAAATTCTTCTTTCGAATCGGGACATCAAAATTTACTTTGTGTAAATTTTAGGAATTTTTCCGATAAAGTTCATTTTTTAATGAATAGTGAAAAATGTTGTATTTTAATTAAAACCCTCTTTTTAATCTAATTTATTTATATGAATAGATTATTTTTTTAATTGGTTTTAAAGTGATATTAGAATATATTTTTACCATTTAATCCAATATTGGTCTTTGTAATTAATTCCACTTTGAAATTGGACTTAAACTAGTGTCAATGTTTTGATATATATTGTTTCACAAAAACACGCTATTTGTCATGACATCGGGAATTAAATATTCAATTAATTAAATTAACTTATATGATTTGATTTTTGTAAAATAGACATCATTTTTGAATTCGGAATATCAAATATAGCTTAGTGTGAAGTTTTGGTATTTTTCTGAAAAACATCAATTTTTGATGAATAGTGAAACCACTAAGTGGTACTTAAAAAAATGATTTTTTTCGTTTAAATGAAACCTTACCACTTATGTGTTTTGATTTTCAAAAATCTGACATACATGGATTTCATTAGGAAGTAAAATTTGGTTCAATAGGATTAAAATAAATTTTTGTTGAATAGTAAATTTTATGTTTTTAATCGCGATAGGAGGTAATTAGTGTAATTTAAGGTAAAAATAATGTTTTAATAATATGAAATGAAAATTTCACATGTACTACCCTTATTGGATGAGTCATGGACGACCAATACAATCCATGGGAAAACATGGGGACCCCATGGATCCACTTTGGTTGGAAAAGGACATTAATACCTTTTTATTTAGAGTTAAAATTAAAATGTCACCAACATGTGTTGTTTTACTAAAACAATTTTTACATGGGGTTATATAAGTCATATTTTTTACTATAAATATTCATTAGAAATCTCAAAATATTTCCTACATAATGATATTTTTTCTATAATTTGTAGACATTATATAAATTAATTAATTTATGACATTGTGATGATGCAGTGATTACCTCATAAATGAACGATTTAAATAAAATGAAAATATAAGGTAAAATATAATACCTACACTTGTCAAAAACCTATTGGATGTGTGGATTTCGAACTATTATCACCTTATACTCGAAATATATAATTGTGGGACTTTTAAAATCCGAAAATCATTTAATAAAAAAGTTATATTTTATAACATTCCATGAGTTCCCCTCTTCTCCTCTTATAAAAGGCCCCCACCTCTACCACCTTACACACACCTCTCAAGCCTTTGGCTCGGACAACCACTGCCCATTTCATCTCTCCACATCCCTCTCTTCAACATTGAAGCCTCACTTTGGCCAGAAGTTTTTCCATGGAGGCCTTTGAGCTTAAATCAAAGAGAGTTACCCATTTTAATGGAATATTAAGAAACAAACAAGACAAGTCAGACATGAGGTAAGGGATCTGATCTCTCGCTTTCTTTTCAAGTACCCTCTTTTATTTCATTTAACTTACGCTCCATGTTATTATGTTGGAGGATGTTATTTTATATTAACCATACTGTAATTTTTATTTTTATATGATGAGATACCCCCTCTTACTCTCATCAATTATTTTTTTAGAATTTTTAAGTGGCACTGTAAGGCTGCTGAGTTTTTGTAAGGGATTTTTCATCTCACTTTTATTCCCGTGAGATTTATGATACATTTGCCACCATTTCCTTTGAGTGGTATATGTAGTGACCATTATTCTACTCCTTGTGTAATGTACATTCGTTTATGAGTATTTACATCAATGTTGTATTGTCCTTCTTTCATGGGGTGTATGTTTTGAAAGATACCCAAGTCGGTAAGGGAACCGTTCACCCTCCCATTTTTAAAAGACTTCTTTTGTTATGTATTTTAATTCACATACTATTATGTTGGGATATGTTCTTCTTTATCCTTATTAATGTAAATTTTATGTCCAAGTGATGAGATGCCCTTTTATCTCTCATCAACTCTTTTTCTGAATTTTGAAGTGACGCCGTTAGGCTGTCGAATTTTTGCAAGGGAACTTCTTAAACCAATTTTGATTATTTGGAATAAACTTGTACTCCTTAAATATGTCGTTCTATGAATATATGTGAATAACCTGTGATTATTTTACACTTAATATCCACTTATATTTGCTGTATTCGTTTTTCACACATAATTATGTAATTGATTTATCCTTAATCCAAGGATACTGTCTTTGTAAAGGACTTCGTCTCAATCACTATTCATTGAGGCATATTTTCATTTATACACAACTTCCGTTCATCACTAGGGATCACAATATGTAAGACTAGAATACTAATCATACCAAAATCAATCATGTTCAAAATATGATTCATAGAACACTAGACTAGGAAGAATATTAATATTCCATGAGAAAATCCCTCTGACAAGCCAATATCTATCCCCTAGAATAATTGGCCTATGAAACATTTGAATACCACTTGAGAATACCTCTTTATAATCATAAGCAATAGATGATGTACTCATGATAATCAATCCAAATATGTACCCAAGGTAACCCATGTTCTCATTTCACAATTTATTTCACTGCATTAAACAAAATATCAAAACAATATAACAATCTTTTCAATGTTGTCAAATTACATATTCTCTCCTTTCTCACTAAGCTCTATATAGGGTTACTTATACCCCCCCCCCCCCCCCCCGATGTGGGGTCAACAGAACATATGAGAGCCTCTTATCTACCATTCCGTCCTTTATTATGAGATTTTCATCTACTCCATATATATTATGACTCTGTTATTTGGTATCCAATCATGAATATGATTACCTTTTTATTTTATTATTATGGTGCAACATTCTTGGTGTACGTGTCCAGGGAGATTATTTTGTTCTACTAAATGTTGTCACCATTGAATCCCATGTCTACTACAAATTTCATGGATGTCATGTTCTACGAAACCATTCCATGTCAAATTTAGATCGATGGTAACATAGTTGTTTTGGGTTTAGTGGTTTAGCAGTCAATTGTTTTTTCTGAGGCTCTTCTGTAGACTCGATCTTGTATTTTGGATTCTCATAGAAGTATCTTCAATATTCAAAAATTCAAATCCCTTGACAATTTAATGTTATTCCCAAACCAGAAACAGCTTTTATTTTCTTCTTGTAGGATATGAATTAGTGGTTACACATAGGTATTTGGATGAGGTTTTTGGTAGAAGATGGTTCTCCTCACATGGTCTGTTTTGATTTTGGATGAATGCTTATTTGGTTGCTAAACTTCACTAGATGTTGATATGTTCAAGATTTGATTAGAAAAAGTAACAATGGTGTTTTTGGTTTATTTCTTTTCATTTAATGCAATGGAATAAGTCATATTTGTTGTTTATATAGGTTTCATAACATTGATTTTTTTTTGAGGATGTGAGTTCACTCTGTATTGTTGGTTTTGTTGCTTCTCTTTCACGATGTATTTTTGTTAGAGTTTTATGGTGGATATGACAGAATTTGATGACATTCAGGGAGTAGTGTGATGGCTGGGTGGTGACGATGATAGTGGTTTGGGTTGGTCATTTTGACTATGATGACTTATGATGATGATGGATAGAGAAGGGTGTACGACCCTGGACTTAAACATTACATAATCTTGAATTTAGATTAAAATTCACATTAGAGATACATTCAGGCTTAAGGATTTAGATAATTATGTCATAAATTATACATAAAAACATTAATGTTAAATGTATAAAAATATACTCATTATCCATTTTTTAGTAAAATAAAATCTCTTAAAAACAAGATTAGATCCATGTTTTATACTCCATGACTTCACTCTGATCCCATCTTTGACACTATTTCACTTTAAATACAATTAAAAAACGTTTCAAAAACATGGGATGGCCATAAAACACTCATTAAGGGATAAACAAATATGGAAAACAATTATTTTTCAAGACAACATGTAAACCATGAATACATTATCAAAAATTAATACTTTTCAACTTATGTAAGTAGCAAAATAGCTTCCCTAAATATAATCTCATTGCTTATCATTCTTTTTTAACTGATAGATTACAATTAAACCTATAGAAAGAAACATATATAATATAATGATACCTTGGGACATCAACATAATTAAAAGTAATAACAAAATGGTTAACATCAACACATATCACTAAATAAAATATCCATTAGGCTGACTTCCATACCCATATAATTAGAGATTATAATGTAACCACCCTTCCATGGATTATCATGGAACAACCTGTCATTTGTTTTATCACGTAACCACCCAGAAAATGTACAAGTACCATTATATAATCATAAAACATAAAATATTATATTTATCAACATTTCAGAAATAACATTGAATTTGATATCATAAGATATAATTTAAGGATATTGAAACAGTCAATCCATTTCCAAAACCATTTTCAATACCAAAACACTAAAAAATGGAATAAAGTATTTTTTTTTCTTTTAATTACATTAAGTCTTATAGAGGAAGGCAAATAAAGATTATAGTGGTAGAGAGGACATTGAAGTAATATAATTTAAAAAAATTCCTTTAATAGTTCAGTAAAATGCTTCGTAGAAAAAAATTCTATTTGAATTAATGTAAAAGTAAAAGGGTTTTTTATATAGTGAATAAAATAATGTAATGAAAAAAAATCAAAATATTCCATAATGAATGGAGATTGAGATGATGTCCCTTGCCTCGTGTCTGACTTTACTCGTTCATTCATTAATTTATAGAATAATAATCTTTAGTAGATTTCTACTTTCATAAAAACCTATTTCAATATTAATATACTTTTTATTTCACTTATAACCATTCTATAACAATCATATAGTTATTCAAGTATATATCAGTCGTTTTTTCGATATTGTGTACTTGAGTCAAAAAAGATCTTGTAATAATTACAATTTGTCCATGTGGTCAAAAGTCCATTTTTTGAAGAATGATATTTCTTGATTTAAATATCATATATATTATATATATATATATACACTGTATATGTATTTATAATAGTCCATTTATCTTGGTGATAAGAAATTAAATGCATTGTTCATAGAGACGGTAAGGTGTACGTATGCATGAATGCTACAATCTTTTCTATTTCATATTTAATGGAATGAAAACATAAAGATACATATGTATATTATTATTAAAGTATAATATAATATTTTTTATAAGTTTTATAAATTCATTAACTACATATTTTATTCATTGTGTGTATTTCATTAACGAGTTATAGCACTATGATCGGGTGGGAGTCCACACTACCTCAAATGAAATTATTATATTTATAAAACATGAATTTCATAAATTTATGTCATAAATGAGAATTATAGAATAATAGAGATAAAATAAATATCAAAACCATAATATATAATTAAATTTCAATCATAATTTACACCATTAAAAGGGGTAGGAGATAATGGAACAATCATCGATTTTAAGTAGTGGTTCGTTGTCCGCCGAAACAGTACGTTATAAATCCATTAGATGGAGGTGTGTATAAGTGATTTTAGATTTCTTCTCATAACACGAACCTAGTATATTTAGGATACTAGTGTATTTATATAGAAAAATAATAAGAAGATCATAGGGAGTGGAGATGGAAAAATAATAGAAAGGAACATGAAAGAAGGAGTTTCCTCAAATAGGGTAACATCTTTTGAATTGATCCAAATGGATTTCTTAAATAACCTTCTACCTATGGTATGGATTGTTGGAGGAATATTAGGATTTTTGGAGATTATTTTGGAATATGGTCAATGAGAAAATGGTGCTTGAGAGGTATGAGTAAGGGTTATAGGTGGCGCCCTTTTATAAGAGGGAGGAGGGGCACTTTAGAAAATTTGGACAGTAGTTTTTATTATTAATAATTGATATTAGAATTATAATAACCCCAAAGTGATATATTTTGAAAATAATATGGGGATGGGTTGAAATAATCATAGATAATGCGGTTTAAATTAGTTTAGGTCCCAAAATTAACCATATCATTTTGGTTTAACCCTTAGTAGACTTATTTAACAGTTTCAATGTCTTCTTGTATATTCATACTATATGGTTAATAAAATTACTATAAAATGATAATAGAACCATATTTTGTTCATTATTTTAATTTTAATATTTATCTCAGTTATTTGGTGGAATCCTAGTTTCTTATGACTATTATATAATTTAATAATAATGTATTTGTTGAAAAAACTCATTTATTCCAATTTATATATAATTCAAATGATGACTTATAAAAAATCCATAAAAACATTATTATTTCAAAAAAATATCATTAATTAAATGAAAAAAATTAATAATCATCCAAATAATTATTGTATGACATAAAATGTTCAAAATAATTACTTTTTAATATTTATAATTTCATTTATGTAAATCATTCATTAATAAGGTGATCCCTACTTCACCATTATTTCATAAATAAATTTATTTATATGATATCTAAAAATTATAAATAAAATACCATGATTTAGGAAATATTTTTATCTTTCTAATGACTATTTATATTCATAAAGATAACTTATATAACCCCACAAAAATTGTTTTCCTAAAAGATACCTCTTAACGTTTTATTTTCCATAACATTCAATTAAAAGTAATTAAATGCGATTTTCAAACACAAGTGGCTCCATGGGATCCTAAAATAGACCAAAGGATGTTCATAGTCGAATATATATCATAAAATTGGATTATGACTCGTGTAATTGAAATTTAATATTATTATAATATTATTGTTTACCATCATTTAACATATTTCCCCTTTATCCAAGGAAAATAAAATTTTTACTGAAGTTAGTATTCATAATATATAAAAAATTTAACTATTTATACTATTTGGACCTCTTGATTACAAATATGAAATCCATTTTTCTAAATTCAAAAAAAAATAAGTTGCAGAAATTTCATTAAAATTAATGTATGTTGTCAAAACTAAAAAGTGTGTTTTTATGTAATAATAACAATAAAAAGATTGCCATGTGTTTATGTATAATAAACAAGTGAAATTACTTCCAATGAAAAATATTTAATTTAATGGTAAAAATATAATCCAAATAAACATTAAAAATAATTACAAGTACAATATAACTATATAAATAATTCATGTTAAAAGTCATTTTTGACTGAAAATGAAGTATTTTTCACTATTCATTAAAAAATGAACATTAGTAGAAAAATACCAAAAAAATTCCAAAGTAAAATTTGATGTACCTCTTCATAATGAAGAATTATATTTTCTCAAATAGATCATATAAAAGTGAAAAAACTATATTTAAAAAGGATTTCCATCACATGTTTGTAAAACTACCACTTAAAAATATTTGATTATTTATTCTTAAACATTGATTCATTCTCATTTTAAGCCTCTAAATTTTATTGGATAAATATAAAAGAATTAACAAAAATGATTAATAATAATAAATTATTTTATTTTATTTACTCTTGTACAATGGCTAGACATTAAATTCCATTTAAAATAATAATATTATCTTATTATCTATTTATGTATGACACAACATTGTGTGCAACAAAAGAATTCAGAGAAACCCATTGTTGTGTATTGTGTAAGACATCGAAAAAATAATCACCATTAAGTTAAAATTATTATTTAATTCACAAAAATTTAAAAAATATGAAAATATCATATTCTTTATTTACCTGGATTTTATATCCTTCCCCTATTTTGGGAATTTCATCCCCAAAATTCTATCCATTTATCCAATATGTGGGGGTATTTATCACTCATAGCATTTTCAGATTCGTACGTTTCCTCTTCAACAATATGGTATTCGACAAAACCTTTACCTGATAATTTACCTTATTCTGCAACACTTTCTCACTTCCATTAAGAATATGAACTGGTTGTTCCTCATAAGAATGATTCGCTTCCAACTGAATTACCTCTTGACTCAAAAATGAGATGGATCCTGCATATACTTTTTCAAAAGTGAACCTTGAAAAATATTTTATACCTAGGGTAATAATGGAGGTAAAGAGACTCTGTAGAAAACTAATCTGACATTCTCTAGGACTTAATAGTGTCCAATGATCTTCAGACTCATATTTATCTTCTTACCAAAAACATTTCTCACTTTTAAATGGAGAACGTTGAGAAAGGCATGGTCACCTACCTTAAAAGAAAGATCCTTACACTGGTTATCTGAAAAATTTTCTTCCAAATATAAGTTATTCTCATCTACTTCTAAATAAACTAAATTTTTCTGCCACCGCTTATACCAATTCTAGTGCCATCAACTTCCTTTCACCTACGTCATCCTAAAAAGCTGAAGTTTGACACCAAAATCCATATATTCCTCAAACGGTGCCATCAGTATACTGGATATAATACTTTTATTATAAGAAAACTCAAACGAATAAATATGTTTTTCCCGACATCCATGGTTATCCTTTGACCAAGAATTTAGAAAATCTTCCAATGTCTGAATTATTTTTTATGAATATCCATTAGGTTGAGGATGAAAAGGTGTACTGAAATTTAATTTAGTTCCCATTGGCTTTTGAAGACCCCTACAAAAATTAAAAGTTAACATAGGATAATGATTAGATATAATAAAGAGGGGAACTCCATGTAAACTAACTATCTCTTTAATATTAAATCCAAATAAGTTGATCTACATGCAGAGTATCTCAAATAGTAAGCAAATGATCATATTTAGTCAGTCGATAAACAATTACCCAGATTTCATTGTTAGCATGAGAATTATTTGGAAATCCCACTTTAAAATCCAAGGACACATTTTTAATTATCCACTCTATCACTGGAAAATGTCGAAGATTCACTTTCATTAACTGTTATTTTGCTTTAACCTAATGAAAAGTTAAAAATATAAGACTAATGTCAGGAATATATCTTTTCTTTCCCTCCCAAAAGTAATATTCCCGAAGATCTTTTTACATATTAGTAATACCAGAATGAACAAAAAACAGAGAACTATGATCTTTACAAACCAAATCTGTATTTAATTGTGAATCAGATGGCACACATAATCACATCTCAAACCTCAAAACAAAGTCTCTATCAATGTTGAACTCAGGTAACATACCCTTCTAAACAAATTTTACATATTCCTACTATTCACTATCATAATTATGCAAATGCTTAATTATGTATGATAGAGATTAATTCACTAACACCTGAATCAAAACAGTTGTATTTCATGAACCAACAACTTCTAGGAAAAAATTCATCAAATAATCAATCAATGGAACTTGTTCCAAACATAGTATAGTTAATGTAACATTACTCTTTCGACTCAAAGAAGCTTCCAATTTATTTTCCTTTCCACGATGGTAATGGATCTTACGATCATAATACCAGATTAATTTGAAACATCTACTTTTTCTCATGTTTAATTCCTTCTGAGTGAATATATACTTCAAACTTTTGTGATCAGTATATATATCACAATTTACACCATACAAATGATGCCTCAATTTTTTTAATGAAAAATAACGGAACATAATTCCAAAATCATGTGTAGGGTAATTTAACACATAATGATTCAAATTACGTGAAGCATAAGAAATTACCTAATAAATATACTTTAAAACAAAACCAAGTCCTTTTAATGAAGAATCACAGTAGATAAAAAAACTCACTATTTTGAAAAGTTATTTCCAATACATATGGATTCATCAATTTTCTTTTAAATTCTTTTAAATAATCATCATATTATTCTTTGTAGAAAAACATAACACCTTTTTAAGATAACTTAGTCAGTGGGATAGATAACTGTGAAAAATTCTCAACTAACTTTCTATAATTGACTTTAAAACCAAGAAAACTATGAATCTAGGTAATATTTGTAGGTCTTGGCCTTTCTTTAACAAATTTTATTATAGAAGGATCAACAATGATGAAATGTTTTGAAACAATGTGACCATGAGATGAAATATTTTGTAACAAAAACTCACACTTTCTAAATCTCCCGTACAATTTATTTTTTTATTGTTATCAATACAACCCTAAAATGAATTTCATGTTCCTAATTAATTTTGGAATATACCAAAATATCATCATTAAAAATGACCACAAACTTATCTAAGAACTCATGGAAAATTCAACTCATAAGATCTATCAATAAAACATGTGTATTTGATAACCCAAAAGCTATAAATAGAAATTCATAATGGCCATATATAGTATGAAAGGCGGTCTTCAGAATGTATTCTCCCTTTAGTTTCAACTGATGCTACCCCGAACTGAAGTCAATCATTGAAAAATATTGAGCTCCATAGACATGATAAAAAAACATCGATATGTGGAAAAAGATAATTTTTCTTAATAGTGAATTTTTCCATGATATATAATCAATGAAAAGCCTCATTGAACCATTATTCTTTTTAACAAAAAAGACTGGAGAACCCCATAGTGATGTGCTAGGTTGAATGAAACATTTATTTAATAACTCCAGTAGTTATTTCATTAACTCCAAATGTCCAATATAATCTATTTGCTAAGGGGGTTTTGAAATTAGGTTAACATCAAAAACTAATTCAATATTAAATTTTACTTCCCAATCTGGTATAATACAAGGAAAAACATCATAAAAAAGATCAAGTTACTCATTTAATACTAGCACATCATTAATCTGAACAGTTCTTTTTGTTTTTCCAGAAATATGTGCAAGGTAACATTCATTTCCATCTTAGACTAGTTTCTCAGCTTCCTGATATGGTATTAGAGATAAGGGTTCAATATTATACACAAACTAAAAGTATTGTTTTTAAATAAACCTCTTTATCTCGACACTCAATCTTAGCATGTTAAATAGAAAGTCAATCCATTCCCAAAAAATATCAAACTCTACATGAAGAAAAACTACATTGTTTGCAGGTAAATTCATTCCAAAAATAATTATAGTTAGATTATTATATGTTATTTTTGCCTAAAAATTTCCCCATGAGTTTTTTCCATCTTCTATAGACATATATCATGAGATGAGATTCCCATTTTACTATAAAATTTTTCAAAAATGAATGAATGTGTAGACCCATAATTGAACAATCCATTGGTATAATCTAAAAAAAGTACCTGATACCACTTAAATTGATAGTCCCACAAAAACCATATTAGTAGAAAATGATTTCCCCACCTTTATACTTTTGATATGTCTAGATTCAACCTTGGCTAATCATCTTTGGATGCACATTGGTATAATCCCCAAACTCATTGCAACTAAAACATATTATCACTGAATTTTCATTTCCTGCTTGATCATCTTCTATAATGTTATGAGAAATATGAACAATATTACTACACCTATAGAACATTCCATATTTTGAGAGTCATTCTCCTGGATGGTTTTTACTAAACTTCTCACCAGACGGAAATTTAATTTTTTTACACCTAGTCTTCTTTGATGAAATATTTCCCCTTTCCTGCCAACCAGACCTCTACTTTTTATTACTCTCTTGGAACACCTGAACATCAGAAAACACTATTTCATCCTCCTCAGAACATCTGTCAATTTTTTCTTATCATTTTAATTCACAAGAGGCTAATTATATTTGATATCGCAACTTCTGGACTGAGTAAAATCTATTTATCATACTATCAAGATCTCAGATTAAATTTATAGAATACCTTGCCAGTTGAGTGAAATTTTCTTTTTAAGTATCCACTGATTCATCCTCCTACCTAAATTCCATGAATTGTTTTCTATCCTAATTTGAAACACCATTGGAAAATATTTCTCAATAAACATACCATTGAATTCTTCCCAATAATGGGAATCAATCACTTCCCTATCCCTGATATTTTTAACCATAGACCACCACGGATCATCTTGTACTTCAAAAAAATATACAACAAGACTGACCTTTTCATTGTTTGTACAATCTATGACATCAAAAATATTTTCCATAGCTTTGATCCACCCTTCATCTTGTACACAGTTACATGATCTTCTGAATGATATAGGATTTTTCCTAATGAAATGATCCAATACTGACAAGTTCCTCTACAGTTGATCTGATATCCATAGTGAACGGTTCCATCAATACAACAAACTATTTAGTTCTAATTCAGACCATCATAGGTTGCTGATTTGGACGACTATTTTCATCCTGATGTCATCCCATCATAGCTTCAATGTTACCTCCACAGAAAAAAATTACGAAAAAAAATATCTAAGATGAAGCAACATGGAAATATGTAAATGCTATATCATTGCAATCATGCCATAAATTAATTCATGGAAATTAATTTAATATTATCCTAACTCCAAATGTTATCTAAACTGACCTAGGATACCAACTGCAAGACACCTTTATTAAAAATTACATAATATGAATTGAGTTGATAATTCATATTACAGATGCTTTAAGGATTATATATTTAAATAATTAGGTCATAAATTATTCATACCAACTTTAATATTACATGTAGACACTTCTACACAGTGTCCTTTTTTTTATTAAGTAAAAAAACATAAATAATTATTTAGTTCTCTGTATTAATTTGAATGACTTGTACTTGATCCCATCATTGACCCTTTTTCACTTTAACTCCTATGAAAAACATTTAAAAAAATTGGGATGAGAAAAAATTCTTGGTACTGTATACTCAATGAAGGAAACAGTTAGTTTTTAAAACATGTAAACCGTGAATAATTTATCATAATTTAATACTTTTAACCTTAATGAAGTAGTAAAGGCAATTCACTGAATATAACATCATTTCACACCCTTCATTTTAACCCAAATATTATCATAAAACCCATATAAAGAAACATGTATCATATAAATGTAACATAGGGTATAAACATATTTAAATGGAATAAACATACGGTCGATTTCCAGACTTATCACTAAATGGAATAGCCATACGACCGACTTCCATACCCATTAATTATCTCCAAGTTATCAAAATTAAATTATCTCAAAAATTATAATCATAATTTGAATATCCTATATTTCATTAAATCTATTTTATATGAATTTATAATAGTACGTATTATTAGGAGAAAATAAATGAAATGCAGCGTTCAGGGAGATGGTTTGTCGTACGTACACATGAATGCAACTTTCATTTCCATTTCATATTTAAAAGAAAGAATACATAATGATACATAGGTATATTTTAATTATATTAAAATATAATATTTTATATATTTTACATAATTTTATCAATTCCATCCTTTATACGTTCCATGCATGAAATGAACGAGTCATATCACTTTAAGGGGGCGATACTCCATATCTCCTCAAATGAAATTATCATATTTATACAACATGAAAATAATATAGTTATGTTAAAAATGGGTATTAAAAAAGAATATATATAAAATAAATATCATAAATATCATATATAATTAAATTTCCATCATAATGTCCTCCATGAGAGCCATTTGGAGTTAATTGAACCATCATCGTTTCATGAGTTAGTAGTTCAATGTCCACAGATACTGTATGTGCTAAATCCGTTAGATGGAGGTGTGTGTAACATTAGTTCGAATACTTCTCATAAAAACATCTTAGTATATTAAGGATTATGGTGTTTTTATATAAGAAATTAATAAGAAGAGAGTAGGGAGTGAGGAAGGAAAAATAATTGAATGGAACTTGAGAGAAGAAGTTACCTCAAATCGGGTAACCTCTTCTGATTTGAGCCAAAGGGATTTCTTAAATTGCCTTCTTCCTATAGGCAGGATACTATGAGAAATATAGGTATTTTGGGTGTTTATTAGTGAAGAGTTTGGACAAGCTAATGGGGTATTAGAGGTGTTAGTAATGGTTAGAGGTGGTTTCCTTTTATAATAGGGATGAGGTGCGCTTTCAAAATGTTTGAGATTATTATGTTATTATTCATTGATTTTCGTATTCCAATAAAAACTATGTGATACATTTCAAATATAATATGGGTAGGGTTCAAAATACTATCATCCAATTGGTTTTACTCATGTTTAGATCATAAAATTAACTGTATATTTTTTCTTTAATAGATATTAAACTTATTTAACTTTGAGCATGTCCTCTTGGGTATTCTTACTATATAGTAAACATATTTACATTAAAATTCCAATAGAACATCATTTGGTTCACTATTAAAATTTTCAAATTTATAAAAGTCATTTTTCCAAAAAAATATATTTCTAATACTATTATATCTTTTAATAATATAATATCTATTTTAAGAACTCATTTATATAAATTTATATACTATTCATATCATGACTATCAAAAAATTCATAAAAACATTATTCAATCGAATCAAAACATCATTAATTAAATTATTAAAAGTAATAGTCATCTATAAAATTCTTGGATTACATAAAAACGTTCAAAACAAATTTATTTTATTATTTATAATCTCATTTATTTAAATCATACATTAATAAGGTAATAACTACATCGCCATAATTTCATAAATAAATTTATTTATATAATCTATAAATATTATAAATAAAATAACAGGATTTATGAAATACTCTTGTCATTCTAATAACTATTTATAGTAAAATTGGTAATTTATATAACAACATATTAAAATAGTTTTAATAAAAGATACATATTTATGTTATATTTTCCTTAACATTAAATTAAAATTAATTAAATTTCATTTTCACACACTAGTGGCTCCGTGGTGTCCTAAAATCTACCCAAAGATTCACATAGTCAGATATATCTCATAAAATTGGATTAGGACATGTGTTAGGGTAATTTAGTATTATTATAATATTTTTTTACCCTTATTTACCAGATCTACCCTTTAACCATGGTAACTTAAATATTTACAGAAGATACTATTCATAATGAGTAATAAAATTACTGATTTAAACAATTCAGACCACCTAAATCCAAATATGGAATCCATTTTTTCAAATTCATCAAACATATGTTTTAGAAATTAATATAAAATTAATTTCCATTGTCATAAATAAAAAGTGTATTTTTAAGAAATAATAACTATAAAAAGATTGACATGTGTTTATGTGTAATTAAAAACATAACATACTTCCAATTGAAAGAAGAGTATTAAATGGTAAAAATATAATACATTTACACTTTCAATCCAACTAAATTTACTATCTATCTAAATAAATAAATTATATTAAAAGACAGATTTGACATAAAATGGAGTATTTTTCCCAATTCATTAAAAATTGAACTTTATCAAAAAAAAATTATAAAAATTTACCCAAATTAAATATTTATGTCCAATTTTTGAAGAATAAGTTTATTTTTTCAAATGAAACATATAAAAGTGAAAAAAATTATATTTAAAAACTGGTCTCCATCAAAAGGCGATAAAGCTACCCTTTAAAAATATTTGAGTATTTATGCTTAAAATTGGATTTAATATCATATTAAGATACTAAATTTTATTGGATAAATTTAAAAACATTGAGAAAACATATTTAATCATAATATAGTTAGTTCTATTCATTCCTGCCAGTATAATGGCTAAGAATTAACAACCACTTAAAATAATAATATTATATTATTGTTTTTCAGTAAGAATTATCATTGTGTGAAACAAATTATATCATAGAAACCCATTCTTTCATGTTGAGTATTCCATCGAACATAACATCCCATTTAAAGTTAAATAAATATTTAATTCAAAAATATTAATAAATATGAAAATTTCATATTAATTATTTAATTGAGATGTTACAAAGGGACTTGACTAATGCAAGTGATTCCTGAATTGTGATCTTCTCAGTTGTTGTAACACTAATGTGTTCTTTTAATTTTGAACATTATATTGGGAATCCATTTTTTTGGATCTCATATTAATATTTGTTAATTATCATCTATAATGGTTATTTTAAAATCAAATTGAATTTTTATTTTTAGTAAAATATAGTTCATCAATATAGTCTTCAGACATAACCAACTACCATAAAACACATCTCACACACACCCAAAATGGAATCGACCAACAAAAAAACTCAACAACATCAATGAAGGAAGTATAACCCAGTATACACATCTCATATATGATAAAATAAAGAAAAAAGGTTTTCTTAGTAGATGAAACACGCATTACCTCAATAGTGAACAACTATTACACCATTACAATAAATAGAATTCCCTCTAAAATGAGATCACCCACTGTATCTTGAAAAAAGAACAAATAAACACTGATTTAAACCAACAAATTAGTAAATGAAACTTAACAGAGCTACCAAAATTAATGTAAATGAAGAATAAGAAATTTCTTCATACCTGAGGAGATTACATACAACTATACAATGATTAAACACCAAACTGATTTATTGAAAATGAATAGAGATTTACAAAATTGTTTGAGTAAAACCATTGTTTTAGAGAAAAGGAGAACTACTAGCCGAAAGGGCACAAAAATACTATACAACACCTAAAATTAATTTCTCATGAAATTAGATGATGTTTAATACATTTACACATCATGAAATTCACAATGTAAAAATACCCTGAAAAATTGGTCTCCTCATATTAAAATACAATATTTCATTGACTTGTGATGTGTTAAAGCTCATTGTGTATTAATCCATTTATTGTATAAACCCTTCTCAGGGAATGAACCCAAACACCATTACACATGGTTTAACCGAAATTATGAATCATGAAAATCCCATACAGCCTATAGAAAATCCAAAAACCAGCATCTAAAAACACCACGACAATATGGAACCTTGAGACAGGGAAAACATAACAACTCAAGGTAATGGGATGTTACATAGATAACATATAATCCATTTTATTATGTATCCATGTTTCCAAAGAAACTATACCTATATGATTCTAATGTAGATCATTATTTTATGTAATTAATAATCATAATTTATTATTTGATATCTATTAATGATATGTGTGGGTCGCAATATAGACCGAGATTTTGGCTGTAGTAGGGGAGTACATAGTAGGATGAAAAGTTTTATGGTAACGCTGGGGATAATGGGAGACCCATGATTTGGTGTGGCCTTCATGTGGGAAATTAAGATCCAGTGATGGATGTTTTTTGGATGATATGATCTTGGTGAGAAGATACCCCCATGCATTATTAGAATAAAATTAGGCGGTGCTGAATGTTTACCTATTAATATACTTGGTTTGAGGTTGGACTATCCCACCATTGGTTGTCCATTTGATGTTTGGTTTTATGTATTTTCTGTAAATGCATTATTTTGGTTGAGGATACCTTTAGAATATCATGGATTGGGTTCTAGACCTTTTTTTGATATGGTTCTCTCATTCATCAGCTGGTAATTGTTAGATGTGTATATGGTGAAAATGGACTATCTAAATGATTACTCCAATATTTTTGAGTTTTATTCCATGTATACAGATAATTTTTTATGGACGTGTTGGGATCAATATTACAAGAATGTGTACTATGTTATATTGTATCTTATAGGACCATGGTTTGGTGGGGCCCCACATTATTTTCAATCTTTTCGGCCCATATTTGGAAGATTTATCCTGGTAAAGTGTATAATTTTAGGCACTCATTTAGATCTCATTTTGTTCGATAGGGAATGCCGGGGTAGGTTAGATTCTCAAATGTGTAGAGAAGATATCTTTTGACTATATTATCATACCACAAGGGTCTTATATCCTAGTAGATCCATTTTATCACCTGGATTCTTGTGGATACTCTATTGGATCTAAAATTCATGCATTTTTGTTTAGACATCATGGAGTATCATTATATTTTTAGAAAATATAGTAGTTTTTTTTGTGAATGTGTGAGCAGTGTCTTAAAAAACCATCTAATATGGACTAGATTAGGGGTAGATATAAATTATGTGATTGGATATAAATCATTATTGGTTGTGTTCCTTTTTATATTTTACACATTTATATATTTATATGATTTAATTATTATTTCTATTGTAATTTTATTGTCTATGTTTGGAATATAACCTAATAAAAGATATGTTATGATAATAGATTATAGGTTCCCTTTATGGTTTCTAATTCTATGAATATTTTCCCCACCTATATGAAAATAGTGTAAGGAAAACATATGTAATGTATAATTTTAGTTAGAACAAAGAATGTGTGATCGATAGGGATGAGTCCCAATGTTTCTATATTGAGTAGAGATGATCATGTAGAGTCGCATTCTATGGCTAGTATAGCTCACACATCATGGTGATTTGTTATGTGGCCATAACACTATTATAAATAGTGGTAGTGGTTATTTCTTTTAAGTTTTTATGTGTATTTACCCCAGTTGGGGATCATTTATTTTATGTTTTTCATATATTTATTTGGTATGAATATATTCATTATTTTATTTATTACATCATGCCTATATTTTTGTTTTTTATAAGGTTTACATTGATTTTCATATATATTTGTGAATTTTTTTTACTACTTGCTCACTCCAACTATAGGTTATAGTCTCCTATATTTTTTTTTCTAATATCCCACCACAAATTGGAAGTCTCTTAGACTTGCGGACACATGTTTAAGTCTATTTGGTGATCTATATTGTGATATGTTCTACTTTGACCTATGATGGTCCATTACATTTTATCTACTGTAGATATATTCTAGGGATATTATAAATTAATTTAAATGGAATGGTTTTATTATTGATGTGATTGTTACATAGAATTTTGATTTTATATTTTTTTAATGAATTTTTATAATGAATGTTGGGGATGTTAATTTTTGGTTTTCTATGTTCTTAATATTTTAATACTTATTTAATAAAATTAATATTTCATAGATTTTTTCTAGTTTTTGATATATTGGCTTTATTATGTACTTACAAAAGGTAGATGATGTATTGAGATTAGTAAGCTATAATTTTTAACAATTCCTGTAGATGTAAATCCAATTGAGGAAGATTCAAATAATTTTATCATGACTCAGTATATAGAGTGTGTAGAATGAAATACTAAATATCATAAAAAAAATTCAATGATATTTATTTAAGAGTTCTATCATAATAATTACCAGTCATTGATATATAGTGATGGGTGGATAAGATACCATGATAATGACATAATAATGGAATTAAATTCATAGTTTTTCGAGTTTTTATTGATTGAATTATTGTTAGGAATACTTTTATACTTATTTTTTCATTGGAATGATTTTTTTATTGATTGAGATTGATTTAATGGTTTTATATAGTTTTTAGAGGTTGGTATAAATTCAAGGAAAAGTTCATGTTGATTTTGAAAATTATGTGTTTGTTAATAACTGACAAAAGAAATGGTATGAAATATTTCCATAAATGAATAGAAAAAAAAGAATTTAGTATAAATTCCCTATGAATGGGATGGTCCCCTGTAACTAGATTTGGACACAGAATACAAATTATTTCATCATGTTAAATGTAATTTATTTAATTTATATTTTTTAGATCATAAGAGGTATTATAAACTATACATTAAACAATTTATTTTATGGTTAAAAGGGTAATATTTATGTATAACGTTTTTATGAGTCATGAATATTTTCTTAAGATTAATTTTTATATTATGTACATTCAGTCATAATAAAATAAAAAATATCAAGACTATTTATTCTGAAATTCAATAAATGATTTTAAAAAATTAATATTTTAATTAAACAATTTATGAATCATTTCCATGTATATTTATGCGTATGTGATTCATTGTGTATTTATGTATGAGTCTACAAATTTTTTGCAATTTGATAAGTTTGAGTTCTATAAGTATATATTCTGAATGAAAAGGTATTTTATAAAATATCTTTATACAGAGTTTCATATAAAGTGGTTTTTTGTTAAAATCCTATCTACCACTAAAAGTTTTTATTTTAATTATATAGGATGAATTTTTTATGTGTTATGAACAAGAAATTAATGAAACCTATGTAAAGGTGGAGGGATATACAATTAAGTATAATATTGATATTTATATATAGTCACATCACATTAAAAGGTCCATGAATTAGTGTGAGATAATTCATGTTAATTTCGGTGTTTGTTTTTTCCACAATAGAAGATACAGTACCCAACATTGATAAACTATATATCTCTTTTTAGTTTTGAACGATTAATTGAATGGAATGTTTATCGATGTTTGAATATGTTGGGGAATTATATTACATGTCTAGATATATTATTAACAGAAAATGGATGAGTTATTAAGGGGAATAAATAGAAAATAATTATCAGTTAAAGGAATGTAATAAAATGATTTTGATTTATTGGAAAATAAATTACCAAAATATATATAAATAATATTTACATGGTTAATGTATATATATTTATTGATATCAAAGAGAATTTTTTCTATTCAGAATATAATTTTATTTGAGATATACTTTAAGTTGATTTTTAAACAGATAACTAAAACAGTTATTTTTCAAATTCAATATGTTGATAAATTGAAGAGAACCATCATTTTAGATGATTGATTCATGATTATTCATTAATAAAGAATAATATGATAGAGGGAATCATTCATTGGGTTGTTAATATTATAGGCCAAAAAAATATTAGGTCCTCTACCATGATATATATATACCATAAGTATTTAATCTTATGATTCACGTATATCATAATACCAGGGGAACCCCTATATGGTTGTTATGACTTAAAGGCGGTGATCAGAACAACAATGTTAAGGATGAACATGGTAATTAATATTTTTATATTATTATTGCTGACCCTTATAAATATGAAAAGTTACAAATAAAATAATAATAATTTCAAAATCTATATTAGTGGGAGTTGGTGATTTTATAGAATAATATGATTCTCTAATTATAGATCCAAGGACATAATCACTTTCGAGAGTTATAACTTGATAATAATAGAATATTATTTTCTTCATGGGATGAAAAAAACACTAGATACATATACATCTATAATGAAGATAAAATTTTATAAAAATTCATATTCATCCCTATTGTGTTAATAACTCTTAATGTACATGTAATAATTCTATCCACATGTAAAGGTTGGGAGATACATTCACTGAGGAATTGAATAGTTAAAAATGGATATAATTTTAATTTTGAATTGCCTAAACAAAAGTGATTAACACAACCTCTTAGAAATTTTCCATAACCAAAGCGATCTCAATAATTGTTATCCAAGAGCATGGAAACCAATCAGATTGGGTTCTTTATAGGATAAATATATGAAATATTTTTATGTTTTTTATTTCCCTTTTCTAAATTCAAAATATTGTATAAACCTAGGGAAGATGTGATTTTCCAAATAATCATAAAAATATATCTTCTATTATTATGAATATTGAATTGAATAATGAATTTATAATTCTTATGATACATCAATCTTATGAAATTTTGAAAATGAATTGGTATCCCATTAATATTTAAATGAATGGGGAAATTATTTCATGGAATACTTTTTTCATTGTAAAAAAAATTACCAATGAATTTAAAAAAAATAAACTAATAAGTTAAATTTTTATCGTCTGATGAAGTGGTAAATGAATTTTTTTATCAAAATTTTACAATAGGTAAACCTTGTATAAATGGGTTATTCAATTTTTTAAAAGAAGTGATTATGCATATGCTATTTTGACTAATTACCTACAATATATTTATGAATAAATGTTTAATTGTGTATATGATATTTTTAAATTTTAGTAGAAGAAGATCCATCTCAAATAATAATATAAGTAGAAGGTAAAATCATTTGAACACATAGTAATAATGATAATTTATCTTACAAATGAAATATCTAAAAATAATGAATACATTTTATAGAATATTGGATATTGATCGAATATTATATTGGAATGGATTGAGGAAATACTAAAAATGGATGAATACATAGATGGTATTTAATACATCCACAATGAATTGTAATAAAATAACATGGATATAATTACTGTATTGATTTCTCATCCTAAAATATAATCCAACAAGATAGATGGGATTGATGATTCATTAGAATAGAATAATAAAATTCATTTAATGATGTTAGGATTATTAATGTATATTGGGGGGCCAAGGGAATGTAATTATATAATGATAAATAAACCCTTTAAGTATAGTTCCTTCCTCAGATATTAAACATAAACAATTAAAAGGTATAAAATATGAGTATTAAATAATAGATATGAAATGAAGTATTTACTAAAATAATAAATGGATGAAAAAATGGTTAAAATTAGAATTATTTTGTTGGAATAATATATTGTGATCATCTGGAGAAAATTCTATTTCATGATCATGAAAAAAATGAATCATTTTTTTCTATAAAATACTTACTAAAATTAATTTATATAGATTTATTGTCTTAATTTAAAATCTAAACATAGAAATATATATATTTTATAAACAATGGTGATGACACCATATACACTTATTAGTTTACAAAATATGACGAAATAAGACATGTTTTCAAAAAATATCTACAATATGATAGATTGAAGAAAAAATTAATACAAAAATTCAAATAATAAAACAATGGATTTTTGGGATACTTATGGTGTTGTAGAACATTTATCAACCTATAAAATTATTAATGTTATAATATGTCATCCTATAGAGAAAAATGATATATAAAAATAAGGAGCGATAATATTGAAGTGATGAAAAAATTAAAAAATATAAACCAGAGAATTTTTACTGAAGATAAATTTCATAGTATTGAAAAATTCTATAGTAGCTTAAAATGAAAGTGTTCATAGTTAAGAGGTATAAATGTATAAATTCTTCATTCATGATACAATAATGACTTTAATAATAGGACCATAATAATTGAAGAAAATTAAATTGAAAAATAATGGATATTCTACCATCTATATAAATAAAAAGAAAAATATTATATCAAGGATACCTAAAAAGGATAATCCTAATGTTATACAAAAATGATGGATAAGAATATTATATTATGAGATATTTTTTAAAACCCATTATAAATAAAAATATTCATTTTAATATAGTTTTATAGATGCAATCTAAAATAACAAAATGCCAAATCAATCCACGAAATAAATATAACGATTCCTGTTTTGTAATATATTCTATATAATGAGTTTAATTAAAAAAAGTCACAGACTTAGAATCACGTTGATTCTAAAAAACTATATAGATGTTCCAAGAATGATAACTATGATACTAAATATTAAAAATAATAATTATAGATAAAATATAAATTGAACACATAATGTGTAAAGAAGAATATGATAAAATTTCTAATTGGGATATACAATTTTATATGAAGAATTCAATTTTCAACAGAGGTTTATAAGAGGTTGAATATAATAAACTCATGATTGACTATATGGAATGTCAATGGATTATGTACATGACACAATGATTTTTTAATCCTACCATTATCCTTTTTTTATTGTAATAAATATAAATCAATCACCAAAAGATAAATGTTTATTGATAGAAAATACAATGAAGAATATTACAAATAAATGAAGTGCTTAATAAAAGAAATATAAGACTTTTATATATGATTTCCAACTAGATAATTTGATAACATAGTAATGAGAGTTAAAAAAAATAAAGGTGTCGAAAATGATAGATTATATTTGTTAATAATGACTTCTCATTCATGTTTCTCAATAAGGATATAAATTGTTCCGCCTTATTCCCATAAACATTGTTTTATATTTTTACCATTCATACAATCAATTATAGGTGAAACATGAGTCTATTTGGAGAAATAGGTAATTATTAATGATCTTAAAATATACATAATATATTAAGAAATTCAAAAACATTGAATGATATCAAAATTGATACCATGAAGCTTATTTGGTGAAATCGTCGACTCCGCTGAACTAAGACTCGGATGTTCCATTCAGTGGTTGTTTGATAGGTTTGTTGAGTCATAATCTATTGAAAATCATGTAATTAAAGGATTTTATAAGGATCATTTATTATTTAAATTATTGGGAATATTAATATATTATCGTAAAATAGTTTTCAAATAATGAATTCAATATTTTATATTGGTAAATTGGGATTTTCAATAACATGATTGGGAAAATCAGTTTATGGTTGATTTTAGAAGTAAAAACCATTCTAGATATATTTTAAATGTTATTACTACAATGTTATAATGAGCATTGTGCTTTATGTTTAAATATTTAAAATAATATAGTTATTAATTAGTATATGATTATTTAGACTAAATATTAATTACGGTTCATACAGTATTGTTTTAATGAAGGTCTATTATTTAGTTATTGGTGGAAATCATTATTCTAATTGTTAAACCATATTTCATTCCACAATATTTTATTGATCTATTGTAATTATTATAGAATAATTGATTGAATGTTTTTTGTGTTTTTATTACAACATATACCAAAATATTATCTTATACCATCAATAATATACATAAATGATAAATATGAGTAAAAACTACATAATAATTGTTGAAATAAATTTTATATAGTGGGCATTGAAAAAAATACACGTATGAAGATTGATTCAGCTAATTTTTTAGAAAAATTATCTATCACGTGTTCAATATTCAGGATGTTAATAAGTTATGAACAAGCATATATTACATTGATTTTTTTGAACATGAGAGTATTTAGTAGAAGCATGATATTCCAAATATATTTTTTCAATATAAAATATGTCGAGATAATTAATGAATTTTATGTAATTGTAGAATTGTTGGATAATTTCTGAAAATATGTTTTTTAATTGAGATTAATTAAGAATAAATGTTATTTAATTAATGTGATACCAAGAGTTCATGGGGATTGAATCTCTAATAATAATCCAGCAGTAGTACCTATGTTACAACATCCAGAACAAGAAATATGACATCATCCAATATTCATTTCACAATACATGTAAAAGAAATGTCATTAGAACAACACACTTGTACTCAAAATTATTGTGTACCATAACATCTTCCAAATAAATTCAGCATCCCAACATATTGAAATATTTTATATTATTATCAATTTCAATGAAAAATTATACTATAAAAACGAAAAAGTGGATTCATTAATCTCCCATTTTATATTTGACTAATTACTTAATAAAATATCTAATCATGATAATAAAAATTTATATATAAAAGAAATTAAAATTTTATTCTCGTCATAGTACATAGATTGACAATTTATAAATTTTAAGTACTTTTCATTTGAGTTTGCTTCATTTGGTAAGAGTCATTTGAAAAAACATAAGAATAACTATGTTGAATGTTAGAGTCTGAAAAACATAATAAGAGTTTGGTTGAGGATTATAATAAGCTATTTAATGATATAAAATATAAATAAATGAAAAAAATATGAAATTGGATGGATGTACAATGGAACAAATAATAGTCATTTTACTCTTAGGAAAATTCATCTGATATGATAAATTTGAAATGGGAAGAAACACTATATGAAATTTAAGGGTTATCAAGGGTAAGTTGACCTACCAAATATGAAAAGGAATGGAAAAATAGTTAAAAAGAGTCATTTAATATTATAGAGAGAATATTAATGATTGGAAAATTATCAATGACATGAGACTCTTAAATGTAATTCATATTGTCATTATCTTACAATAAAGTAAACCAGTGAAAATATAAATGTCATCAGTTTATATAATTTGTAATGATTATGATATTCATAGTAATATTACTGAATATAAAATAGAATATAAATAAATTACTCATTATTTAAATAAATATAAAATGTATTCCAAATGGTTCTAATAAAATATAGGTATGGAGAACAAAGGAAAATATTATTCTATGTGGTGGATTGGGGAAATTCTACATCATAGATATAAGGTCAAGGGAATTAATAATGATGAACATGAAGACACAATAAATCCACAAGGTAAGTGACACATCACAAAGCACTATGGATCAAAATATATATTCCACCATAGATTAAATGTCTATGTCTTTCATGAATACTATAAATGATCTCAAATTTATAAAATTATATCAAGATTTTCAATATGATGTATAAAGAAATTTAAAACAATTTATTAACCAATAATTCAATGATGTTAAATGAAAAAATAAACTAGAGGATTTTTGGACCATTTTAATGCTTCATAAAACCACATTGATAAAAATCATAATGTTATAATAATGTGAATATAGGTAATAATTGATTTTTTCAAAAATAAAAAATCAAGAGGGGGGTAATTAGTTTAATAAAAAAAGTTCTATTTAATATAAACTCGAAAACATAAATACACAAATAAAATAAATTATCTTAGTTAACTAGAAAATAATAAATAGGTAATCTTATATTTTAAGAAGTATGTCAAAATATCAATAACGAATCAGTTAAAAAACTATTGAAAATAAATTAACTTTTCAACTAATATACACATACCAAACAATGTATATAAATTTTTTGATTAATTTAAGAATAATTGTACAATTCATTTTAAAAAACTCTTTATGAATATACATGGTTGTATTTAACTAAAAAAATTAGTAAATGAAGAACATAAATATTTTACATGGGGTTTAGTTTAAATGTGAAACTTAATCCCTTATACATGTAAATCAACCACAATCATGTAGTTTATATATAATAAACTAGTCCACAACATCATTCATCCATTTCAAAAAATACCAATACAAGATAAATATCCTCTCCTATAGTTATATACAATATTAAAGCATACACATATTACACAGAAAGCATTTCAAAATTAAATTTGGTTATAGAAATGAGGAAAATAGAGAGCATTTTTTAATAACCCTCCCATTTATTAAAGGATACATTGTTTTAAAAATAAAAAAAATATAAAAAAATATAGCTCAAAATTAGAGAATAAATAGTAATAGAAATTTACTGGGGATTTTAAAATTTTATAGTACTAAAACCATAACTCTATTGTTTTTCTGACTAATTGATTATTTTATAATGATATAACTTGAAGGAGATTCATAATAAATGAAAAAATAGGGGTCATAGAATAACGGAAAATAATCTTTTCTCTTTTTAAGATTTCTTGTTTCTTCTAATTATATATGTGTGTATTATTAATTTTTTCCAACATATTAGTGTATATGAATCAATTCAATTACATATTCCACTCTGACACTATTTATTACTTGCGCATGACAGATATTCAATTTAATTTATATCACTACTAGTCAAATAATAAAATACAATATTATATTAGAATAAAATTTATCCCTTTAGTAATCAACAGTTCTAGAAACGATTAACATTTTATTTAAAATATCTATTGATTCTTTAGGAATAATCCTCCCCCTATCAACATGTATCATTCCAGTATTAAATGTATAAAATATTTGTTGGATAAATAATTTGAAATTTAATTTTTGACACCTACAGTTGCACTTTGGTGGTAAATTTACATACAATAGATCCTTATTGGCATTTGATCCTTCATATTGGAAGATCTATATAATGCTAGCAGTATATTTTCTATTAGGATAAATGTTCATACTTTTATGTTCACTTATAGGAGGAAAAATTTAACTACCATTATATTTTGTAATTGTTACTAACTTTGGAGAGTATACGAGATTGATCGTAACATCATCTGATATCCATGGTTTCATATATTGTATATAGATTTAACTAATATAACTGAAATGTGATGGATACATTATGAAATGTTACAAACTATTGATGGTTGATCTATATAATAGTGGTGGTAGCTCCAACAGTTGGTATCATGACTCGATTTTATGTCCTGAGGGTTATATAGTTAAACTAGATGTGGATAAATAAAATAATAGTATACTTTATTGGTTTCTTTATTCTTCTAATGGTAGATGTAAAAAAATTGTAGTTCGATCACTGGAAACTTTTAATAGTTTACCCGTAAAATACCTTACTATCATAAAACAATGAATTCATTAGAATAAAATATATGATTTGAGATCTTTAAAAATTAGGTTTTTCTAAATTCTCCTCTTTTTTGATGTTCACATATTAGTGAATCTATAACAATATAAAAAAATTAAGAGATAAAAATTATACATGGATAAATATACTTCTTAACATTTTCAATTCCATATTTCATGCGCCTAGTTATCCAATAAATTCATACATGTACATAGGGTGATATTCTATTTATTTATAATTATGTGATTCTATTAATTTATTTTATCCCTTTTGATAGTATCAATAAATGTCTGTTTAATGATTCTATTTTAGGTTCTTTCTCCTCAACAGACATTCAGTGGATTTCTCTTTTCTGAGACTACATAAATTCATAGAATAATGTGGACTTGTGTAACAAGGTTCCTACCAAATATAATTTCACTTATGGTGGATTTAAAATCAGGATACTACTACCGATGAAATAATGAGGAATATGTGAATTAGATTAGTTCCCGTGTGACATTGTTTCATATTTCACAGAGAGGATGATGTTAACCATATTTTATTTTATGGTGAATGGGAACTGTATGTATGGATGACCATTGGTGATTTTATTGGTCTAATTTCTTTGGATATATAGGGGGTTTCAACTCTGTCAAATTGGTTTCCTGTTATACATTTTATGGGTCCCAAAATTTGGGAAAGGGTGGTGATTCTTAATGCTGGATGTTGGTGTATCTGGAAATAATTGAATTGGGCTAGATTATATGGAATTTATTCAACAGTTAGTGTTATAGAAAAAATAACTAAGTCACTACAGATTGATCTGATTAGCTGTTCAAATGACTGGCATCATTCCCCCTTCTTGAGACCTATACATGATATTGACATTTATTGCATCATTAAATATTTGTGTGGAGAGGGAACTGTATAAGTTGGTCACCTCTATCCATGAGTCACAAACCCAATTTTTATGGTTCATGTATATCGATAACTATCTGTGGTGGTTTAGTTTGTTACATTAATGGGGTTAGTCTTCTATATTTTAATTCTTATTATGGGAGGAGAAATTCCATTATAGTAAAGGCGAATTCATTACTAATGGGGCACATGTTGTGTGAAACAAACAATAATTCCATTAATCAGGTTGAAACCAATTTTAGGAATATCCATAAATCCATATGTGGAATAACATCCACTCCATGGTCGATAGCCAATATCATTAGGGAATGCAGATCCACCCTAAATAATAGTGACACTCAGAATATTCATACGTGGCATGAGGGTAATATGTATGATGGACATCTATCTTCTATAGTAGTGGTTTATTATGGGTTAAACATTACTTTTTTCCCATGATTCTTCAAATAAATTGTAAGGGGGTCAATCTAATCCAAGGAGATCAAATTGGACTCCATTTCATTAGGCCTCATTAAGCTTGTATTCGTTGACCTTTTCCATGTCCTTGTTTTTTATGTGTTTTTTTATACTATTAATAAAAACTGAAATGCATATGTGTAACTCTTAAATAATGTCTAAAGGGATTATAAAATGGATAACAAGTAAATAAAATACCTATAAAAATGAAAATCATTGACTAATGAATCCTATGAAACACAATTGTAATATCGATCCATTGGATCCTTTCCCTTTCAAGTAATTATAGGTGTGGTAGGAGGAGGAGGTCAATGAGGAAAAAATAAAATTATAAATGACACAACCCAAAGAATCCCCACATCATCTATAAGATTTACTCCACATGGAATAACTATTATAGATGTATTTATTAAAGGGGTGGAAATGGGTGTAAAAATGGAACAGGTATTAATAATTTCTTCATGAGAGGATATTATACTTATCACTATTTTTCTTGTAGGTGTATAAAATGGGTCCCAACTACTAGACAATATGTGAGGTAAATTGACCAATATTTTTCATATTATTGAATAAATCATCATTATGTTCAATGAGAATCGTGAACTGAGGGATTTTATACATGGTGTGTATTTTTTTTGGTTCACAGTTAAATATTAAAAGTATTTTCAGAAAATGATAACAATATTGATTTGGGGGAAAAGATTGAGAATATGGTCCACTATCTTCAACTATGTCACCATCTCCGTGAAATACCTAATTACTGAATTCACTCCCATGATTCCAGAAAAGAACATAAAATTGGGATTTAGATCATTGTTTAAATAAATTTCATATAGTTAATATTTAATTTCATTAGTGATATTCTCATAATTAATATTATCCTCACTCTAGAATTATATATCCACTATATAAATATTCTAATGATGTGATCTGATACGAAGATGTTCAAACTACTAATTAGAATAAAACCCCTCCATAACAATGTGAAACACCTCTCTAACCATATATATGATCAAATAATCATATATAAAAGATGGAGTAGATGGTTTTTGATCTCTAAGAGAATATTCTCCAATAGCATAAAGAGACATCAAAATCTCATATCGATATAGCTTCCGCTTGGTTTACATGGAACAAATATATTAAATAGTACACTAGAAACAATCCGAATTATCTTCCAACCTATTCTTATCATTATAATGTTATTCCATCTTAATGTACATATAGGATGGATATGAAAAATGACCATGGTGATTATCCCTCAAGTGTCATTTTCTTTGATCTCAGTCCCCTAAGTGATGAATAACAAGTCATACAACTAAGGTAAGATGTCATAATTTTCTATCACCTCCAGATCATCATTAGTCACATCACATAAAGGTGGAGAATATGAAAGTTGAGGAGGGATTATTTTCTATAATATTTCTATATCAATACACTCCAGTATGAAAAACAAAATAGGAATAATATAAAAATTCCTCATCAGAACTTCCTCATAAAATCTTTCCACTATATATCCCTTGAAATTCATATTCTAAACCAAAATAGAATGTACACTATGATCTTGTGTAATTAACATATCATCATCATAATTATTATTATAATATTGTAATTCTAAATACTCCATATCTTGTTGAGTAGATCATGGAGATATCACACTCTTAGAGGGTTCCCATTTCATAAATCTATTAGAGGTTGATGGATTAACATGATTTCCAGAATCCAAATAATATTGATCATCTATATCATAGGATTCATGTTCAGAATGAAGGAGAATGAAATAGACCTCACAAATCCCTACATGGAGATCTGTTAGACTCATAAAAATTGTGGGAAGAATGATAATTCTCATCCTAGTCACCTAAAATAAATTCAATATCTAACTCATTTGACTGGAAAACAACATCCTCCAAAGTCTCATAGGATGATATATCTACTAAATCAAATATAGTGACCTATATACAATATTAATCATCATGTTCACATAGAGAAGACACTCTATATTAATGAGAATCTTGTGGATAATCTCATCTATAAGACAGGATAGGGTTCTTAGCCTCATCTAGGTCACATCAATATTCCTTAAAAAATACCATTGAAGCATCTTCTTCATCTTTTTCTAGCTATACATCTTCCTCACCTCCAACATCTAAACTATAGGTGAATATGAAATCCTCTTCTAACTCTAATCCCTAGTCATCCATGTCAGTAGGCCTGGTAGGATACAACATTGGGTATAACATTTCATAGATTTTATCACTATTAAAAATCCATTTCTCTGGTCAAGTGTTAAAAATATTATTAATACAATTTCAAATAACATTAAATCAATAGAAACTAGAACAAATGATCTCCATTTGTTCAGCATTGGGAACTTTTCCTCTAGATTCTAATATGGATATTATTTTTATAGTGTAAGGAAATGAATATTACATATAATAAGGCTTTTATCAAACTAAAATATTGAATATCAAATATGATAAATTTTTTGTATTATCAATTATTTTCAAAATAAAAAATAAAAATAAATAAGTATTCCTAATTATATATAATTACCCATTTATGTGACAGATCATGTGTTGTATAAAAGTGAATCACATATTGTATTCACTAATGTGCTCTATTGCGGTAGGCCGTCAATTAGTAGTATTTCTAGTTAACTAAAACAATGAGTCCAAAAATATTAAATTTTTATTTTTAATGGTGATAGTGCTTTGATAGTATTTATGAATTTCTTTATTTAGGACATTCAATAATCATTTACACATAATTGGATTGGTAGTGTGTTCTTTTTCATCAGACACAGCCTTAAGAGAAACATTCTGCTCACAAATATTTTACTCTAAAAATAAATAAATATCATAAACCAACCATTGGTATACTAGACTGTCATTCCTCAAGAACCTTTCAAACCATCAATATACAGATATCACATTCCACATGTGGGCCATTATTGAAACCAAACATGTTGTATCTATTTAAATGTTTGGGAAAAAATCAAGATGAGAGTCGAGTGTTCATTGATTTGACAGCAAACCAATTAGATTCATCAATAGATTTCATCAAGGGAAGTGATTTTTTGAAGACATAATCATGAAATTTATGGTCAAAATTTATACATATATTTGAGGAATAATATAATGATAACATTAATGATCAGGGGTTGAGGGAGAAAAATATTATAGGATCAAATTATTTATGTGAGATAAAGAGGTTCTCAAACACTAATTATATGTATATTGTATCAATTAGAAAATTGAAAATAAAAAATTTTATAATATGAATAAAAAACATAATAAACTCCAAAAAATTAACAACAAATAAATTAAACATTATCCATTAATGGTAGTTTTCAATATTATAAGTCCAACAGTAATATGTTACTATAGTAATCAATGAGTAGAATTAAAATAGTACTATGGAATGGTAGAATAATCTTGTTGAGATACTAATTTCCAATCCTCATTTTTGATCATCATGATCCATAACAATGATTGATTTACTAATTGTAATAGTCTTTATTATATTTTTCACTACTAAATATAAATTATATTTAAGAATAAAAAGAAAAATAAAAAATTATAATTTCATGTTCCTATCTAAAATAGATCAATCTCTCCAAATTCATAAGATTTGATAATATTTTAGAAATATTATGTTCATTTAATATGATCTCATGAGTTATATGACAATATTGAAAACGATCTCACAAAAAGTGAATTATTATATCAAATTGTTCAATTCTAAAAGGAGACACAAGGTTCCTATAAATGGTAATTACACTTGACCTATCAATATTTACATGTACATTCCGAACATGATAACCATGGCCATGTAATATGGTTTTCATCCAATATATTTAATCATAACCACATCCAATGACTATATACCTTTCCACAATAGTGGAAAATAGAACAAAATTCTCTTTTATACTACACCATAATACTAGTGACATTATCAAATTGTAACATGTTCCATAAGATTTATTCTATCCTACTATAACAATCGATGTTTACATCTAAATAAATCTCAAAATCTAATATTTTTCATTTACAATTGAATGTTCTAAAATTGGACGTTCATTTGAGTTTTTTTTTAATTTTTTAGTGTGTATGTAAATGTGACCCTTTTTTACATTAATGAAAACATGATTATATAAACATAATAAACATAATATGATGATAATTGTTAGTATATAATTGTAATCCCCTAATCGTATCTCTATAAGGGGTTTGATGGACAAGATTACCAGTTTCATCATGATCATTGTTTTTGCTAGTACTAATGCAAGTATAACTATGTTTAGTAAAATCTATGCTGAATCATTTTAATATACATTTATTATAATTAAATTGAATAAAAATAATTATTTATTTATTTTTATAAATATAAAAAAAATTATGTTCACCCATCAAAATGAAATCAAATTCACTTTACAGAATATTTGAAAAATTACTACATAATGAATATAATAAATATAAAAAATAAGGTAATCGAAATTAATTTGTACAAATAAAAAAGTTTTTTACATTTTTTAGTAAGTAATAATTGGTAATATATTTATTTATTCAATCCATTAGAAAAAATAAATGACTAAATAATATAATACCAAGATCCAGGAGCTTGTTTTAAACCTTATAATGCTTTTGTCAATTTAAAATAATTATCTTAAATTTAATGGATTCATAATCCTATGGATTGTTCAAAAAAATACATCTTCAAAAATATAAAAATTATAAAATTCACTCTTGAAATACAATTTAAATTATTTTATATAAAAATTTATTTCTTAAGAAAGGAACAATTTATATGGATTCATGTCCTACTTCCAGAGAAAATAATTCTATTTATTCAATCTCGTATTCATGATGATACCATTATTCAAAATGTCTTTGATTATTTATAATTATAATTTTAGACTCATCAAATATGTTTATAATCACTTATTTAGTACTAATTATATGGTTGTCCTTGGTAATATAAACTAGTTCCTATACAAAATTTATATCAAACTAATTTAATTTTTTTTCATTCTCGTTACCCTTAAGTACTCAATAAATACGTCATTAACCATTATGGGTTCAAACTATAACCTAATGGATTAATGATTAACATGGTTTTTTAGAGATTCCCTTTTATGAATTCCTTTAACATAGTCACCTATGACTCCTTCTAAAGTATGATACCTATAATTCTTAAGAGCTTTAGGAATATATGTTTTCTATAACACATTAATATCTATAAGTTGTTCTATATTTTTCTCAAAATAAATTGGATATTTCCCCCCATGTTTTATTCAAGAATGTTTAGTTGGGTTATCATTGATATATAGGTATCAAAAGGTAATCTTCATGATTATCTATATGTTTCTCATACTCTTGTCAATATGTATCATCAAACATGACATGTACATATTCATCTACATTGTAAGATCATTTATTGAATAATTTATATGATTTTGTGGATTTAAAGATTCCATGGAAACCACATTTATCGTATTTAGAAAAAAAAAATATATTTTATTTATGTTTTTTGACTATAAAATAAGGAATCTAAAGTAATTGACCTATTTTTCTATGATCACACAATTTATAAAGGTGTTCCATTAAAACTTCTCTAATTGAAACTCAATTAATTATAAATTAATCTATGTTTATATAATCAAACACAAAATAAAATTTTAAATGAAACTCATAAAACATTCTATTATAAATAACATAAAGGTTTATATTTATCCTCTCTAATATAGGATTATAATGTGGGGTCCCTAGAGTAGAAAAGTTATTATTATACCCATGTATTGATAAAATTTATTTGAACACTTTATCTTCAATCTCATACCCATGATACATTCTTAATGTCATAATTATTAGTCCTATAGTTGTTTCTATTGATTTAGTGTATTTTGAGAAATCATATAGTGATTCACTTTTATGAGCATGGGAAAATACACATGTGGATCTTGGATTATCATAAAATATAACATAAGAATAATGTTTTTATAATAAAATTGAAACTATAGAGGGTACAAATAAATCCATGTGAAATACCTATATTGGTTGAGAAGTTAGGAAGTCATTCAATGGTGAGAAAGATACATTCTATTTTTTCTTATTTTAAATGGGAGTAAAAAAAATTCTAGATATATTAGCTTATTTATATACTTTTCTAATATGTTAATTGTATGATTACTAAGAGTATGTATAATGAAAACTACATGTCACATTTTCCAAATCCAATATTCATTATGCATGTAATATAAACATTAAAAAATCTATGAAAATAATGACTTCATATCAACAAAAAAAATTTATCATTTTCTGTTGATGTAATAAAAAATATTTTTTTAATCAAATACATTTCGTGAATTATTTTCCAACATAAAATTGTATCAATCATCACACAATTTTGAAATTATTATAATATTATATTAAAATCCATATATAAATAGTACTCTATAAATTAAGAATTTACAACATTTAACTATTTATCAAAATCTAATTTTTTTCAATTTTCATTTCAATAATAGTGTGATTTCCCTATCAACATAGAATATGTTATTAAATATTCATTAGTTAAATGTAATATGTATACAACATCAACATTATATAAACTATTGTTTATTACTAGAACATTTCATGGAGGTTAACAGAAAAATAGATTTAATCCTAAAATAATTTTTTTAGAAATATGTATTTGGGGGTAGTGATGTTAGTAATAGGGTCATTACAAATAATTAATTTTATAAGTAGTTTATTAAAATAAAAACAAAAAATTTCATAAATAAAAACTTTATTTGGTCTGATATAATATGAAATATTAGAAGAAGAAGTAGAACTAGAACATTGGAAAAATGTTTTCTTATTTTTATCCTTCATCAAGGTTGGTAACCATATCATGTATTGTATTTATGAGTTCATTGATTACCAATTACCTAGGAAAGAGGTTTTAATCCATTAGATAACCTCTTAATATCCTTCTTAATATTTTCATTAAAAAATTTCTTCTAATTATTTTCCTTATGAAGTATATAATTATTTTTTTTCTACCATAAAAACATTTTTAATTGATCTGACATAACATGCTGCATTATTTAACTCTTATATTTATCATTAGTAAATTATATTTTTATCCAAAAAATATAAATGTATTAAAATAATTAATCAATTGACATAATTTATGAATATTATTAATTTTTAGAAGACATATAATTATATAAAATATATTCAAGATAAACATTTAAAACAATATATGTTTTCTCTAAAACATATATTAGCATTTTCAATTATTTGTTATACAACCAACTCTAAGTCACGTGTACAACAATAAAATGTAATTCAAAATGATTTAAAATATTTTTTTATAAATCATTCATTTATCGTTATATTTCTACTTATATTTCAAATTTTTACAGTATTTCTTGATGTTTCTTTTCCTTTTACAATAATTTCTATTTTTACATACATATTCATCCTGATTATATTCTTTTCCACAAATTTTTTTTCATACATCCATCAATTGTTTGATTTTTTGAAGAACATATTCTTTCTATATAAAATCATTATTTATTTTTCCTGTTTATCCATTTCATCTTCACCATTAGATAATGATTCTTCATCACTCAATGTTGATGATTAAAGATTTTATTTTCCCATTGATTCTATTGTCTTAAAATATATTAAATTCATCTTGGGTTCATCCACATATTATTTGTTCACATTATGTTATTATTTATAAATAACGATCATTCAAATTATCTGTAGAATTTGAAAACTAATTTTATAAAATTATTCCCGTAGAAATAGATATTCCTCCCCATTTTGTAATTAGCTATCTCAAAGTAGTCATTATATTATCATTGTTTAAAATTAATATTATAATTCTAATAATCGTGTTGGATAATTCATTGATTCTAATAATAATGATAGATATTGATTCACTAAGTTTATTTATAAAATTATAATGATTAATATTATATTTATTGAATTAAATTTCATTATCACTGGATGTCCCTTCATGTGAAACATCCAATAGATCACAAATTTAAATGGATGTAGTGTAGGTAAATATAAATTAAATTCGACCTAACCTAAGGAATTTTATATAGAATCTATATAATTATCGATAATTAAATTAACAGAATTAGTAACATCATTTTTGTCCTTTTTAGTTGTGTAGGGAATTTCATATTTAATAGTAATATAATTTCATATATCAAATTATATTACCTATATATTAATTTTATTTTTAATAATCTTTTCGAAATTTCTGGTCAATTAAAATTAGGATAAGAAATTGTGTAGTTTCATCAATATTAGTACTATCCATATTGATATAAATTTAGATAATATAGATATTTATTATCAATATGTTAAACTATATCAAAAAATATATTAGAATATCTACTAATAGTAAATGTTGGTCATAATGGGAAACACAATAGGGGGGAAGGGGTAAATGAGTATCAAATAAAAATTATGTTTAAAAAAAATTCAAAACATAAATCCCCAAATTTAATAAATTCTCCCATTTTTTATATCTAGTTTAGATATAAACATTGACCATTCAAAAAATTCCTAAATATTGATTATATTATAGTCAAAATACTATTGAAATTAAAATTACATTATAAAGTAATTCACTTTTTAGAAAAAAAATATAACTCATGTATATGTTAAATAATATAGTGATTTTTTGTTTAATAAAAAATAAAATTGATAAATATTAGATATAAAATAATGAAATAAAACAAAACAGTGGAATTTCAAGATGTGATTTGGTATCACTTTGATATTAAATCCCTTACACTAAGAAATCTTCTACATCAGTGAATTTTAATATAAAACTAAACTCATTCAGAAAATTGATTGGTTCTTAGAAATAAAAACATACAAACCAATCCTCTCACATATCCTTATTGGTAATTATAAATGATATTAGGAAAAAAATAAGTCACAAGAAATCCTCTTCCATATTTATTTGGGTGAATAAAAATGACTAAAATAGAGAGGGGGTTTCAAGAATCCTCCACTGATGAATAATAGACCATGTTTTACAAAAAAATAATGTAATTAAACAAAAAACATGAATAAAATGAATAAAAAGATACAAAAATAGATTATGAAAGGTAAAATTTTGTGACTCTCAATTTGTAAATCATTAGTTTTTTCATGAATATATATTTGTAATGATATTGAATAGGTTGTATAAGAAATTCATGGAAACATGGGGTTATAGAATTATTGAAAATTCTTATATTCTTATCCTATAAATGTTACACGATCTTCCAATAACAAATTTATCTACAATTTATTTATTATAGAATATGAGAGTCTATGGATCACTATTCATTAATATTACACTATTACTCAATATATTTCAATAACCAATGTGATATTACATTGTATATATATCCATCAAGGTATAATTATCTAGTAGAGGATAATACTATAATAAACACGATCCTCCTACTAATCAATAGAACAGAAAAGATGAATGATTTATTTCTAAAAACCATGGGGTTTCTTATGAAGAATAATTTGAAAGTCCCAATTCTTATTTATATTATTAAATTAATTATCTAGAATTTATTGAATTAATTAAAAAAAATCTTAATAACTATTGTAGATCTAAAGTTACAGATTCATTGGTGGTATATCCTTACAAGGGATATAACCTAGCTAGATGTAAATTGATATTCTAGTATTTGTATATTTTCGTTGATTTTTTCTATTTAGAAATATAGATTCATCCAAAAACATCATCAACGAATTTTTGGTTACATCAGGCGATGATACTATCTTTTGGAATCATATGGATAAACCGAAGCACTACATGATATTCGTGGTAGCCTACAATAATTGGAAATCAGTCTTATAGGACTATTATGTGATGGTATTATTGAGAAAAGGATGTAGGTACTTATTTTATATCTTTATTATATTGGGGGATGAACTACTTGATTATAGGAATATATGACATTATTTCCTAGAAGATGAAAAGTAAATTTAGTGGTAGCTACATAAACTATTGATATCATAGAGCGGTAGTCTACTTCACTAGAAATTATCTCATTATAACTAATGGTATATTGAAAGTAATATACTAATCATTGTTTGTGTATAGAATAGCATACTATCATAATATATATTTTTTAAAAGAACCATACAAAATATGATTTTTTAAAATTTTAAAAATAAGGTTCTCCTTATTCTCACATTGTATATAATAAAAATCATGGAATTTATAACATATATAATAAAAATTAATGAACTAAGTAATACATTAAATGAATAAAAGTTCTTATGTGATATTTAATTTAATTATCCAGATGAAATTCCATTCAATTACACTCCCCCTTTTTTATTATTAAAAAATTAATAGAAAATGATATAAAATAAGATATATAAAGATAAATAAAATAGAAATTTGTTTATATTGGTTTTTGTAAAAGGTGATTAAAATTTGAAAACAAAAAAATATAAAAATCTTATATAGAGCATTATGTATTTTCAGAAGCTTGACTAGAAGCCGGATCATCTAGATCCTTTTCTATTCTATAAAATGGAGGATTTGGAGGAGGTTGAGGTTCAATAGGAAAAAACATAGTGGTTGATGGCACTAGTTAAATCTTCCTATCAATCTTAAAAAGTCTATGTCCTAAATAACTAACTAAAATTGATTTAGTGTGTAATGGGAACAGAATGGGGAAATAAAAAGAACTAGTTAAAGGAATGGATTCTTATGGTTTTATTGCAGCTATCACAGTTGTTTTGTAGGTATAAAAAACGAGTTCCATCAACTTTAATAACATAGTGATCACTCAGCTAACATGATCAATATATTAGAAGAATGTATTGATATGTTCAATGGATGTTTTATATAGAAGAAAAATCCCTTCAAAAGAATAAATTGATCATTAATGGACCTTCTTGAAGGATAGATTCTTGTGATTTGATCGAAGATCATGAAATGGGAACTATGAACATTCTTCTAATAAACATTTCAAATATTATATTTAATTTATTTTTTGATGGTATCTATATCACTCCATATTTAATAATTCATTATATGAAAAATATAAAAAAAACACCATGCTATTTGATCCATTAAATATAGACCTCGTGAGATGTTGAAAGACTGACCATCATTTCATGTAGTTTGTTTATGACTACAAATCAGATTGAATTATCACCCACTGAATCATTAGTAGATGCAGAAGGATCTTCAGTAGAATAATCTTCTAGAATAGAAAGTGTGTTTAAAAAACTAATAATTATATATATCCCACTTTTCTTATTCAGAACTAATATCCTCATTAGTACGTGGGACGAGATCCATATTGTTTTCCATACCCTTATTATCTATCTCATGAAGATCCATCTACATGGACAACCAAGGATGGATATGAACAATGAATATTTTCATGAAATTATGGGTTCTAAGTACACTGATCTCAGTATCCTAAAATGAATATGTTCTAATAAAACTACTTTGGCAAGATGTCAACCATTCCCTAAATTAATCCAAACAATACTTATCCAAACAATTTAATGGATAAGGATGATATGGTGGTGGAGGATAATTTATCTCATGTCTATGTATATCTGTACCCGTAATCTAGTATCCACAATATGTTCAGAAGAAAAATCCACCATCAACTCCTACGAAAAAATCCACTCCACGAGATATCCCTTAATACCCTTATGATAATAAAAAATGTCAGGTTCATAATTCCATTGTGAGATTCCCTTATAATCAACATCATTATCATTATAATCATCTTATTAATTTTTTACTCTAGATATAAGTACTCAGCCTTAAAACATTACATTATGTATAATTAAATGAATAAATCACATTGAGGATCCTTTTAGGATTAGAGTTTTAGAGATTTAGGCCATAACTTTTACATATCAACTTGAGAATTACATGTACACACTACTAATAATTATTCATTTTTTCATAAAATAAAAACACATAAAAATAAACATGTCCAGTTCCATGTTTTAGAGAGCCTGACTATTCCTTGATCACATCCCTGAACGTATTCATCTTTAATTCATATGTAAAACATTTCAAAAACATTGGATAAGAATAAACAGCTTATTAAGGGTTCTAAAATAAAGAAATAAAACATTAGCCAATCAATAACTACAAATCAATGAAACCATAATTTTCTATAATAACATACCTAATTAATTTACAAGATTTATGAAAAACACATAGAAATCATAAATCTGAATGTTAACTAATGGCATACATAACATTCTTACATTGTAGCTATCCCAGCTACGTAGGGAGTTACGTTGGAATACCCATCATAGTATATTACCTAAATCTATTAGAAGAAGCATTAATGTTTACCTCAGTCATGTTACCCAATGCATTGAAGAGCTATCTCGAACTACCCTACCCTAGGTTTTTCACGAAACTACATGTATATTTAAACAATGCCCATGAACCATTACATATTCAAAACAAGTAAAACAAACATAATGAAAAGATAACATTTCCACATAATTTAATTATATTTACATAAAAACACCATTATCAAAAACATTTTAAATAAAAAAATATGTAAAAAATTATTTTATATTTATTTTCCATTTAAAAACATTACATCTTGTTATGGAATCCATAGATAAAATAATACCCACGGCAGCGTAAAAACGTCATTATCACCACATACATTAAAAAGTGAAATTCCCTTTTGTCATTTATTAAAACAAAAAAATAGAAAATATTCCCTTTGAATGAAATGAGATGTAAAATGTTTTTATACACAGTTTAAAAGATAGTCATGTTTAAAACCAAATAGGCCTTAGTGAATGGAGATTGAGACGACATCACTTATAAAAACTGTATCCTTAGATTATGGAAAAATAAAGTAAATAATTACGTGAGAAAAATATAAATACACCCAATATAATTGGATATAATTTTTAAAGCAATCAGTGGTTATTCAAAAAAATTTGTAGAATGAAATAATCAAGAAGTATAGTTTAACCCAAAGAATTTAAATTGGGTGAAGAAGTTCCCTTACAGAAATTCGACAGCCTAACAGTGTCACATTAAAATTTAGAAAATGAGTTGATGAGAGAAAAATGGTTATCTACTCACTTGGAAATAAAATTTTCAGCAATAAGGATATAGAATAACATATCCTAACATAATAATATGTAAATTAAATTACATAACAAAAAAAGTCCTTTAAAAAGAGGAGGGTAAAAGTTCCCTTAACGATTTGGTAACGTACAAAACACACACCACATTAAAGAAGTATCATACGATGAAGTTTTAAATACCCATAAATGAAATTATATTACACAATGATTACAATCGTGGGATGTCCATACACCATGAAATGAAAATAGTGACAAATACAGCATGAATCTCACGGGAATAAGATGTGAGATAAAAACCACTTAACACATTGTAATCAATAGATTCATAAGGAAAAAAGTTAATAACAAAAAAATTCATCATATAATACCATGAATACAATTTTAATAAATGTAATATATATCAAATAAAAGTATACAATACACCACATGCAATAAATAAGTGGTGAACAATGAAAATCTCACGGAATTTAAAGTGAGATAAGAAACCCCTTACTTTGGGTTGGACTTAACCCGTTCATTCTTCAATCTACTGAATAATAACATAAAGTCAATTTATACTTTCTTAAGATCCCTTTTCAAGTTTATTATCCCTTTTATTTCACTTATTATCATTTTATAAACATTATGAAATCATTTAAGTTAATAATGGTCATTTTGTCGATATTTGGTACTAGATTCAAAAATGTACATTGTATAATTAAAAGTTGTTAAAGTGGTAAAAGTAAATTATCTATAGAATTATATTCAGGATTTAGATGTCATATATATCATATCCATCAATTATATTTATGTATTTATAATGTTACATAAAATTTGAAGAAAATAAATGAAATGCATCGTTAATGGAGACGGTAAGTCGTATATACACATTAAGCTAATTTCATTACTATTTCATATTTAATGGATTGAAAACATAAAGATACAAAGGTATATTATAATTACAGTTTAATATCATGTTATATATATGTTATATAATTTTATGAACTATATCCTTTTTAAGTTCCATTTATGTCGTGAACAAATCATATCTCTTTGAGGGGGCGGTAGTCCGCACTTCCTCAAATGAAATTATCCTATTTACACATATTAGAATGTAAAAATGTATGTTTGTAAATCGAAATTACATAATCATAAAGAAAACATAAACATAAGATATATCATATATAAATATAGTGCCATCATAATGGCCACCATGAGAGGTGGTAGGAGAAGATTGAACAATCATCGTTTCATGAGGCAGTAGTTCACCATCCATAGAAATAGTATGTTATTTACCCATTAGATGGAGGTGTGTGTATGTTTAGTTCAAATCCATCACCTAAAAACAACCTAGTATATTGAGGATACTATTTGGTTATAAAATAATGGAATAAAAAGATTTTATGTGGTCGGAGAAGTAAAATAAAACAAAAGTACTTAAGAGAAGACGTTTCCTTTAAATCGGTTATCTCCCTTTGTTTTGGACCAAAAGGTTTACATGAATTGACTTCTGCCTAAGTGAAGGCTAATAGAAGAAAGAGAGGGATGTATGTATATTAATTGGGAATATTTAGGAAGATACAATGGTCTTGAGAAGTGTGAGGAATTGGTTAGATGTGAGGTATTTTTATATGGGGGAAAATGGGCTCTTTAGAAATATTTTAAAATATTATTTTATTATATAATGATATTCGATTTCAGAATGTCCAAAACATATTAAACTAAAATATAATATGACTCATATTAGAAATAAAATCATCCAATAATAATTGGACAAGTCTTGGATATTTTTTAATTATTATAATGTTATTTATTTAAACCATTCATTAATGTGGTAAACACTGCATCATTATTTTGTCATTAATCATTTTATTTATTTGATGTCTAAAAATATAAAAATAATATCATGATGTATGAAATATGTTTATATTTATAATTAATATTTATATTCAAGGATATAACTTGTATAACCCAATTTATGTATTGATGTACTAAAAGATATATGTTTATGTCATTTTTGTCATTACTTTAAATTAATTAATATAATGTGTCATTATCACTACCATGTGGCTCCATGGGGTCCCAAAATCTACCAAAGGATACCCACGGTTGACAATTTATCAAAAAATAGTATTAGGACACATTTTAGGATAATTTAATATTATTATAATATTATTTTTTACCTCAATTTAAAATATTTACCCTTTAAAAAAGGTAAATAAAATATTTGCTGAAATAAATATTCATATTGTCTAAAAATAAATGTTACCTTTTTAAAAAATTTGGTCCTCCTGATTCCTAATATGTAATCCATTTTTAAAAATTCAAAACATAAAAGTGGAATAAATTAATTTAAAATTAATTCCCATTATAAAAAAACATGTTTTTAAAAAATAAAGTCCATCAAAAGATTGACATTTTTTTATGTCCAATTTCAAACTGAAATTACATCCAATGACCAAAATTGAAATAAATGGTAAAAAATAATATAATTAGACATTAAAAAAAATTATAAAGTTAATATAACCTTATAAATATATTAAATTAAATTGCATTTTTGAATTAAAATACATTATTGTTCACTATTCATTAAAAATGAATTTTATCAGAAAAATACCAAAACATTACCCAAAGAAAAATGTGATATCCTGATTGTAAGGAGAATTTTATTTTTTGAAATAGAACATATAAAATTAACAAAACCTATATATAAATAGGTTTCACCATCAAAATATGGTAATTCATCCTTTTAATGAATATTAGAGTATTTATGCTAAAATTTTGATTCATTCATGTTTTAGGCCTTTAACATTTATTAGATAAATGTAAAAATATTTAACAAACATATATAATCATATTTTATTTATTAATATTCATTCCTTCCAATAGAATGGTTGTGTGTTAACTTCTATTTAAAATAATAATATTACTATTTTATTTTTCAGTGTAACTCAACGCTGTGCGCAATGTATGATTTCAAAGAAACTCGTTGTCGCGTTTCGAGTACGCCATCAAAAATATCATCCCCTTTAATGTAAAATTAATATTTAATTCAAAAATATTAAGAAAGATGAAAATTTTATATTATTTATTTAAATGGGATGTTACATCCTTCCCCCTTTTGGTAACTATGTCCTTGCAATTTTAAAATTAGGCTTGGAAACTTCATTGAAAGTCCCACATCAGAAAAGAGTCAATAAAAATATCACTTCAAAATAATGGAAGTGATGCACAAAGTTCACATGATATAACAGATTATAGGATTGCATTAAAACATGGATATAGAATCAAAACTAACTCTAATAGATTAATATAGAGTTATAGAGAACTTGATCAGGGAAAGATAACCACCACAATACCATATATTTGTGGTTGGGTAAAAGTCTGATGATAAAAGAGAGATAATAACATTTTTTTATCAAGGCACTTTCAATATAGTTGAGTAATTTAATTATTATCTATACTAAGATTGTAAGTAAATATACTTACATGTCATTTAAAGTTTCATTCTTTGATAAAATTATACCACAAAATCATCTTTTCTCAAAATAGTAAGTATTCAAGATGACATGGTCACACCTGAAGTACTAGAATAAACTTTTAGAGTATCACATAATCTAAAAAAGATGAACTATAAGTTATAAATATCTTTAGACATCAACAAAAACCAAAATTGGTTATTTCAAGATCAGATAATCTCAAAAAGGATAATCCTTTATGAAAAGAAATAT